>OZ022328.1:18253209-23253209 GCA_963989225.1 Dromius quadrimaculatus | reverse complement strand
TGCTTGCACTGAACTAAGCTGTATTCGATTGGACTCAAGGCATATCTGACGACCTTAATAGTATTCAAGCAGCCCTAGTGCCAAGTATAGCACAGCTGTAGTGCCAAGCATGACGTCACACTATAAAACTCAGTGCAGTTCTAGTGCATATGAATCGAAAACGCTATTTTAGAATTTAGGCTCCGAGAATTTTTGCAAACACCCATTGAAATACTTGATTAGGAATTTCCATGAATACATTAGTATAAATTGCTTGAAATAGATGGATGACTGATATTTACAGGATAGTGGAGAACAAGACAGTGGTGCATTGAACGTATTTTTTATTATTTATTTTGATTCTAACAAAATATGTTGTATACATCTTGAAAAAATGGTTCAGAAGAAGATTAATTCCTATTGGAATCACCAGAGACCAACGGTTTCAACATTTTAAAAATTGTCATCTAAGTTATATATCTGCCTGATACTTTGGCAGTAAGACAAATGAGTCGTAATACATCCATGAAACCCTTTTGCTAAGATCATTTTTAATGTCTCCAGTAATCCAGTGATATTAAGAACATTCATGTTGATATATTTCTGGGAATTCCTAGTCCAGTATCTCAGTGAGTACTTGTAAAGGTCAGTTTTACTTACAATCCGGGTAATAACTAAATTTTTTTGGAGAAAACCACATCTATAAAATAATTTGGGAGTCAACTATCATTCGATGGTTAAACATAAGTACCGACATAAAGCCAAAAATAGTCAAAATTGACTCAGGGATGCTGAAAACGGATTCTTAATCGTATTAAAAACTCAGCTCTACTGCATAAGTCAAAATTAAACTTTTTTATGCAAATTCATGGAGGTCTGGCAACCATTAAATTCCGAGAACTTGGACTGGCAACATTTCATATATATATATATATATATATATATATATATATATATATATATATATATATATATATATATATATATATATATATATATATATATATATATATATATATTTATATATCAAGGGAACTACCTATAAATTAAATTTTAATAATATTTGTATTAATTGTAACTGTTAAGAAGCTGACAACTTTTTTCCACTTCTACATCAGATGTCCATTATACAAACCGCTGCGCCTGGAATTCCTAGGCAAATACTTACAAAACCCGAGCAAAAACGACTCTCTTCACCAGTTACTAAAACCCATGACCAAAACCAAAATGTATGACATATATAATTTTTCACTGTATGCGCTACAACGCAGAGCTTTCTCAATAAATATCTAGATGTTAACTTGCTCTCTTATTCTAAATCAATACTACTGTATACAGATAGACCCATACTAATATTATCAAAATTCTACCCACTCTGTTGTATAGACTATGCCTTCTACAATAAATAGATTATTATTATTATTATTAGTATTATACATATATAATAATGATAATAATAATAATAATGATATATATATATATATATATATATATATATATATATATATATATATATATATATATATATATATATATATATATATATTTAATGTGCCAAGGGTGGATACTACTTCAATGAATCCACAAAGTCAAGATCTACTGTCAGATTCTCCAAGTATAAAATTTGCTTCCATACCTTTCATCCCAACGTTGACACCCAAAATACTTAAAGTCTTGAAAGATGCTAACATCAAGCTTACCTGATGAAGATTTAAACATTAAAATCGAAAGCTTGGTAAATTTCAAATGAGTAATATTTGATTCAATTTAGCCAAAATTCCAGATTGCTTAAACCCGTTACATATTTGTTTTCTTAACTAATCGACCAGTCGCGATTACCTCAATCTATATATATATATATATATATATATATATATATATATATATATATATATATATATATATATATATATATATATATATATATATATATATATATATATATATATATATATATATATATATATATATATATATATATATATATATATATATATATATATATATATATATATATATATGTGTGTGTGTATATATATATGGAATCCTCTCAAATTCAATATATGAAAAGCTCAGCAACTAAAGAAAAACTTTTTTTCACGCAATCTCATCCAGAACTGCTGAAATATATAAACTTTAACTTTTTTTTTCACCCGCTTTAATGGGTAAAGGTCAATATATCCCCCAGCGTCGCACACAAGGGTATTTTGCTGAGGTCAAAATTGTTTATTCAGTTTTTCTATTCCAGGTAGTCGACCTGGTTAACTATGAGCCATAATTTTTTTTCAAATGAATGATGACTAAGTATGCGGAAACTTGTGCTTCAACGCCTTGAATTCAGAATAGTTTTCGCTAAACAAAATCCAATCCTCCAAGTAATTTAACTTTTCTTCAAAATTAGGCAAATTTTGCTCTTTCATTTTATCAAAAAGTGATCTACGGGTCACTACTCTAACACCTGAGTGACTCGGTGGCCCTGAAACCATATAATTATCAAGTTGACATAGATAGTGTAAATTCCAAATAAAAATTTCATATTTCTGTCACTGTCTTGGTCTGTCACCTCTGACAAAGAAGGGGACGAGTAGGGGTGACTGATTAGGCCATAATAATTTGATATAAACTATAAACTGTCATTATCAATTAAAATTATAACCGGAAATTCAACAAGAATCTTTTCAAACTTAAAATTGAGTAAGAAATTTTAAGAATTTCAAACTATCGAATAACAATATTCTATCAAGAAAATATACAGTTTCATATTTCAGCAATAAGCGTTCTTTCCTTCTTGATCCATATCCATAACAATATTTTGAAAAAAGTCAGTAGTCACGAAAATATTTAACTTTTTGTCAGATACTATCACACTTAGGAATCGCGTAAGAAACGTGCATTTAAAGCGATGACTAATTTTCGACAGAATGAGCGCGCGGATGCATTGAATAAGAGATAAGGAATGGGTTGTCTATCATTCTCTAGTCATTCGAGAACTATAAGAACCAGTTTTTTTTGACCTGTGACAAATTCTTACAAATTGATTTTTGACCGGCTAGATCAGCAAAATATCACTTTGTGCGTCGGAAGGCCAGACCTTCAATTTCCTGTTCAGTGTGCCATAAAAGATCTGCCTACTCATTTTCATGACTGCTGAAATAGCGAAAGTAAATACGTTGACAACTCTTAGTCTAAAAGAGCAGCAAACGCAAGTAATGCTTAGTCAAGAATTTATCAGGCACCAAATAACCATGTCAAACAATTTTATAGAATTATAAAATTATTTGACATGGGTACTTGGTACCTGGAGCTATAAATGACTTTTTTTAAATTTTGGACTAAGCACTCCATAAGTTTGCTGCTCTTTGTTTTATTATGTATTTTTGTAACAAAATCGACTATTAGTTTACAAAAATGTGAAATTTATCAATTAAGATCTACTGGAGATGATGGCTGGTTTGCGCCATCGAAACGACTGCTAAATATAAAAAATAAATATTTCTTCCACAAGACAATTTCATTTTTTGTTTTAACACAGATCCTCAAGCCAACAAAATACATTCCATACATATCCACAGATCTACAAATAGAAACTTTCAACTCATATATCATAAAAACAACTTATTTTTCTTTGCTTATTATTATTTATTATTTAACCTGATTTGATCAAAGCAAATATTTAGGTACTTACTTAGGTACCTATTTCTTTAAATCACCATACTACCTACTTTCACTTCATAATTCGAATAAACATTAACAGATTTTGTGTGGAAAATTGATGCAAGCAGATACATTTCTTAAAGAACAAGATGAAAATAGCAAGCACAATTGCCTGCTATTTTATTCTTGTTATTATTCATTTAGAAACCTACATAATTTACACAAAATCATAAAAATAAGAATATTAAACGTTTCGCAGACTTGTCAGTGGGCTCCAAGATGGCGGACGGGTGAATGAAATTGGCTATATTATTAATTATTTTTGTCAAGAATTTTTTTATTGTTATTGAGTTTTTTGAAAACTATACAATTTTTTTATATGAATCAAAATGAAACACTTGTTTCTGATGTGAATTGAAAAAATGATAAGATAAAGAGAAACCTCACATATAATATATTTACAAAAATATTTACAGAATATATAAGAAAAAAATAATACTCATTTCGATAAACTTTAGAAAAATATTTTGAATATACTCTTTTACTCACCACGTATTCTCACAGTGCTTACAGTGCCTATCCTTTTGACTGTGAGCAGTGTGAGTGTTAATGATGACGTCATCTATGATGTCATAACGCTACACAGAGCAAAATTTGAGCACTCATTAGGCGTTATCGTTTACTGTATCTGAGCAATCCATAAGATCAAATCTCTGACGTCACAGATATCTGAGATCCATCCGGTTAATGTAGAGTTCACGAACGATCCCGACAGATACTTTTTTGACGTTTGTATTTAAGGTTATATTTTCAAGTAGAAATGGATAGACAGTAAAATAATTATTGAGATATAATAATAAATATGTTAAAAAGAGAAATGAAGTAAGAAAATAAAGTTTCTTACTGTTGTAGCTATGTATAATTTGAATAATGTATTTATTTGTTCCATTATGCTACAAATTCCACACAAGAAACAAATCATGGTTTCAGACATTTTAGTAATATTTGATCTGTGATGCACTCTGATACTCCCTAGCACTCTGTTTGTAGAACAAACTCAAAGCTTTGAAGTTCGTCCGTATTGCTACAGATCGCAGTAACCCTCCTCTGCGAGAAGAGTTAGAAATATCTGATCGGATCGGTCGATAAAAATGGTCGGAGTTAATTTACGAACGGATCGGACACATCTGACTTGATTAACGAACGCTTACGACTACATCGGATCAGTCCGATCTAATAAACGAAAACGCCTAGTGTGTGAATCGGACAGACTGTTAGCGCGCTATATGTGCTGCAAGCGTAATTCGGACCGCACCACTAGTGCTGTATACTAACTCATGACGTCTTGAGTTCTTCACCAGAAATCTGAATATTCCATGTTTCCCACGAACACAAACTCGAATCTATCGCCAGAATTCCCTTATAGACTTCATGATTTAACTCAGAAAACATGGTCTTAAAAAAAGTCGGTCTGTCTGTCAGGAATCACAATTGGCAAATTAATATAAGCGATACTCCATGGGGTACGTTCGGCATGGAAATCTGAAGAGCATACAATCTGCTCGGTTACGTGACAGATTCCTCTGAATAATTGGCTATGCCGAACGCTACAGATCAGTTTAAATACAAATATGATGGCGGATAGGTACCCAATATAACATATACAGAAAAATGTATATATATGTAGCGATAATAATAATCTTAAAAATATCTAGAGTGAATACTGATTCTGTATTATCATGTGCAGTACTTCAGATTATTTTATTTGATCACAAAATAATTTCGAATTTGCTTATGTGAATCTAATGCAATAGTAAAATCAAATCTAGTAATACAGAAGCAATTGTATATTACTGTAAGCGTTTTTTCGACAAGTTTATTGTCTAGTAAGCTCAAACCTCCTTCCAATATCAGCTAGATAGCTATAAATTGGACATCCAAATGAAATGAGCATCATTTTGAAAGAAAGAGAGTGTTGCTAAATGATATAATAGATTCAAAAATTTTTCGATGATTGTAATACAAAATAACAACTTGATCATTTTTACCATCAAAATTGTTATTCAATCTTTTGGCCGACGTTTCGATTGTTATAATCCTCTTAAACTTAATATTAATATAATTGATAGTTTATTGTTTATTCAAAATTATTAATGTTTTACATATTTCACACGTTTCTGAATTATTGCTGATGAGTAAGCATGATACGTTCACCCCGAATTCTGTGTAATGTCACTCAAATTCCTTACTCAAAATGCTTATATATATATATATGTAGAAAATTTCCTTTGTTCTGACCATGGGACTTGCAATTTAGTATAAAACCCCTCTTCCTAACAAAGTCTTCTTTACTCACTTTGAGACAAATCAGCATCAGTCTGATGAGAACATCCATCAAATAACTAGTAAGTCTGAAAATTAAACTGATAGTTCAGGTCGTACAAAAGAAGTTAATCACTAATACAAATTTGATAAATTCAAAACAAGTAGTTCTGTATTAACTTTGTAAACTCTCATCTTTAATAATAATAACCACCTAGTAATATTCAAACAATATTTTGTTTGATACTGCGGTGGATTTCAATCCTTTACTTGCCAACGATCCTATATCCGTAACTTGTCAATAACATCGATAATCGCGACTATTGGAATCACTACCCTAATTCCAATAGATCACAACACGATATTCTCAAATATATTTAATTAATTGGATAAAACAGTTGATGCTGACTGGATAAGTGAATTTGAATCCGTAAAAAAATATTAGAAATTCAGTCAATTTTTACTTACTTGTGATAAGTAAAAGGAAGGATTGTGAAACCTGCAAAATTCACCTATCGAGATTCTGATGGAAATATTTGATTTGAGCATCCCTGAATCCATTTTTACTATTTTTGGCTTGATGTCGGTGAGTATGTGCTTTTTTAAGACTGGTATAAGATCTAGTTGTGCACCTCGTATTATAGTTTTAATCGTCTTCACCGGAAGTGCACTTTACTTGAAACTTTTTTCAAATTTTTCCAATAAATCCAGAATAGTCAATCGTAAGATTTTGAAATTCAGTATTTGAACTTGATGTTGTTTCAGAATGGTTATCTGCTATTTTTGTATGAATCGGCCAGGCCAGAAATCCACTTTACTCGAATTTTTTTTCAGTTTTTTTTTGCATAAATCTAGAATGATCAACCATAGCATATTGAAATTCAGTGTTTGAACTTGTTGTAGTATCAAAATAGTTATCTACTATTTTCGTATCAATCGACTGAGCCGGAAGTGCAGTTTATACGTTTAACAGACATTGAGAATTTGCCATATAAAACAATCAATTTAATTGAAATATTAAGGTAGGCAATGATAATCTGTTGTCAATTTTTTGATTTTGTTCCACATTGTAAGTACATGTCAAAATATTATTGAAATTATATTAATTATAATCTGAAGTGACAGAAAACTTTATTGAATAGAGAGTATATATCAAATGATGTACAAGTAAGTCACGTGATGTTCACGTCAGATTTTTTGATTATATTTCTCTCTTACTTTACAGTTTCGGCTGTACTAGAATTGACTGAATTTCCAATAATATTTTATTCACTCAAATATTTAACTAACTGTGTCTTGTTGTTTAAGATGAAATTTTACTGTCTTCAAAAAGATATAACCGTTTTGTCCCGAAGTAACAAAAAGATTATGAAATGTTGGCTTTTGATAAAAATATCAACTCGGAGTTACTTTTTTCTAAATCCAAGCCATGTTACAATCACTGAGAAATTCGTGGATCTGAAAATGATGAGCAAATTCTGAAAAACATGTATAGATCATTAATAATTACTTAGAAATAGTCAGCAAATATGATTTTTCAAATAAAGAAATTCGAAATGCGCATGCCCAACACATGTGCTCAATCTGCTCAGCCATCGAACATCGAGCAGACAGATCTTCATCTGAGTGCTCTGGATTTCAATGTCGAACGTAACAGATCGCTCGGATGGTTATGTCGAACGCGATGTGTCTGAGCGCTCCATATGTCAATGCCGAACGTACCCTGGGCAGAATTTCAAGCTAGAGATGCTAGGATAGATTTGGCGCGCTAAATATATATTATACCATGAGTATATAATCAAATCAACGAATCAGTGGTGGTCTCAGAGGGAGGGGGGGGGGGGGGGGGAGTAATTGGATAATCACCTCCACTAAAAATTTTCCGTTCGCTTATTTTTTTCATTCTTAAAAATTACCAATATTTCAGGCGAACGAATGTTTTATTTAGAAGGAAAAGAAATTAATTTTATTATTATATAATATTTCTTTTTCATACAAATTATATTTTTCGATGTTGACTGATTTATATTTATAGTGTAGGCTCCCATGACAATAAAGCTACTCCATCGAACACCTTGAAATTATAGATTGAAAATGGCGGAAAAACATGTGAAAAATATATTATGCCCGCCAGACTAGCGAAAATTTGTTAATCGTTATTTTTTATAAATTTTTGAGTTTAACTAAAAAAGAATGATTTTTTTTTTTCTGAAACATATGCTTGTTCATACAATTTATAGTAAATGATGAACTATTTTTGAAGAAAATTGTCTGACTGACAATCATGGTGAATTAACTTCTGACAGACATTTTGTTATGAATAATTTTTTTTCATGGAAATACACATCATAGCCCTTCCTTGGTTTTTTTTTTAAATGGAGCTCAAGATCTTTTAAAGCTATTACAACTTGTCGTGCTGACAATTTTTGTTAATTAATTTCTGGCAGACCATTTGTTATAAACCATTTTTTTATGAAAGTGCAGTCTATAACACCTTCTTGATTTTTTTTTAAACGAAGTTTATGATCTCTTCTGGCTTTTAATTCTTGTCTGCCTAACTATTTTTGTCAAGTAATACCTCTAATATTGACCAGGGTCCACGCCGCAGAGTCTACGGAGTAGACCCATAGACTCTAAGGCGACTCCCTCTACAGTAATCTATCATTTAATTTTCGATTAGCATATGTTCAATATCCGTTCAAGAAAGCAATAGAAGCAGCAGTGTTTCAGAAGACTTCATTAAAATAAAAAGTTCTTTTATGTACTTTTGTTACTGTATTTACCATTTTGATGAAAAATGAATGCAAATATAAGAAGGAATCTACAATATTAATTTAGAACTGTGAGAAATTGAAAAATGCAGTCGCAGAACTCAAAAAAATGGAATCTTTCATACTGAAAAACATTTCTTCGCTGACAGACCAATTTTTATGCATGAAATAGATGTCAAACCTTCTGTCAGAAAAAAAATATGGTGATGTTTTGACGCAACCGTTGTAGGAGCTTATTAATTGGCAGTATTCTGTAACACAATCATTAACTTATTATCGATCGATAAAATTTTTGACAAATGGAAACAATTGTAACAAGCGAAAATTCAGCATTTTTGTCAGTGCTACCTATATTCATTGGCTGAAATAGACAATGATCGATAGAAATTCATCGATTGAGTTACAGATTATCCCCAATTATAATGCAGGGGCCACACTTATGTATAATGCCGTTAAATAAGGCGTTATATGACAATTGACATATTGTCATTGACAATGTGTTTACTTTTGAATAAAGCCTCAATTGATGACATTAGACGTAAATGTGGCCCCAGCATAAGAATAAAAAAAAGCGACGCCTGAAAATTGAGTCTGACATATTGAAAAGCAATATTTCGATGAAAAAAGTATTCGAGTATATAGAAGGGATCTGCAATATTAATTTAGAATTATAGAAAAACAAATCTCTAATTAGCAACGATTATACCACACTTGTTTCATTGAAAAATGTGGTCGTAGCCCTTGAACAATTGAGTCTGACATAGAAACAAAAATTTTTTTGTCGACAGACCAATTGCTTAGATAAGGCCCTTATTTTTACATCCTAGACTTAAGTTGCTTTTTTTTCAACGAGGTGCTCTTAGTTGGTTGATCTTGATGCATTGATGCCGCGCATTCATTCAAAATGAAGTCTGACAAATTTATTAACAAGAATTGTCAGCCAGACACGTTGTTGTCGATAGAAGAGATCTCAAACTCAATTTAAAAAAAAAGCAAGGAGGTGCTATGAAGTGCATTTCCATGAAAAAAATAATTTTTAACCAAAGACGTATCGGAAGTTACTTAACAAAAATTGTTAGTCAGAAGTTAATTAACAGTCAGACAGTTTTTTTCAAAAATAGTTTATCATTCACTACAAATTGTATGCGTTTCAGGCAGATGTTTCGGAAGAAAAAATCATTCCTTTTTAGCTGAATTCAAAAATTCATAAAAAATAACAATTAACAAATTTTTACTAGTCTTTATAATTTTAAGGTGCTCGATGAGGTAACTTATTTCATCATTAGAGCTTACTCTATTATGGAATGAAAAAAAAATTTAGATTTTTCTCGTTTTAAAATTACCCATCCTAAGCAAGTTGGCTGGAAATGCTCTTGCAACAAATCATATCCCATATTCAGTTATTTTATTCTTATTCACAGAAAACATATATAACATAATTGAATCTAAATGAGTGTATTCATAAAAAATATTGTGTTTATTGATAGAAATTTCAAATACAAAAATTTACTATGGAGGACTAAGGGTAAGACCGCACTACACATAGCTGCACTGCATCGTAGCGACGCGACACAACGCGGCTTCATTCAATAAACCGCATTTAAACCGCTGCGACGCGACAATATACAGCACATTTTTGTTCAACAGTCATTCATTGTCTTTTGAGCAAGATGGTTGAAATTGAAGAGAATGTGATAATAGTGTCTTTGTTGTGTGAGGAAGAAGAAAGATTGCAGGAAGAAAGAAAAAAACAAGAAATATGGCTGCATGACATTCCTAATTAACGGTATGAAGAAGGAGAATATCACACACTTCTGCCAAGGCTTAAAAATGCTCCGAAAAGATTCCTTGCATATTTCAGAATGTCTCAACATAAATTGCACGAGATAGTACAGATAGTTCAGCCCCATATAGTAAAATAGGATACACGGTTTCGAAAAGCGATAGGAGTGGAAGAAAAACAGATGGTGACAATGAGGTAAGTAGTTTTTTTTTATTAGATAATGAATTTTACAGCATAAAGTAACTTATTGCGGAACTAGAATGCCATTCTCAGTTAGGACATAATCTAGTATGTGTACCAGGATTGAGCTCCAAAATAATTTGTGATTCGTTGTTCGTTCGACCAGAAGAGTTATTAGATTTTGCTTCAGTGATTTGGTGTTGAACGTTATCAGAGGCATTCTGAATTTGCTGATTTTGAATATCATGAGGTCGTGGTCTTGAAGTCCAATGTTTTTCAGTAGTTTGAAGAGATGTAGATGGTGCTGTTTCCTTTATTGCTGTAGTAAGTTGTTCTAAGAATGTGAGTGTTAAGTTTAAAGTGAAATTGTAGACATTTAAAATTGAAATTATCGTAGAATATCTGGTCCAATAATCCTGCAAACAGTACTGTGAATGAGATCAGATATTTATCATCTCTTTGAATGTTTGAAATCTGAATCAATCAATAGTGTTCATCGTGTGTCCTCTTCAAAGTCTTTCTGCTGTATTGTATTAAGTATATATTATTAATTAACATCGCTCGAACGCGCTTATCAACGCAGTGTGGCCAACTATATTGAAAATATAATTAAATCATGGCTACAATTGAGGAAATCAAGGAGCTTCTTGATCCAATAAGAGAACAAAATCTAGCTTTGAACAATAAAATTGAAAAAATGCAAGATTCGTTAAATAAATTCTATCAAATTTCTGAAGAAACCAAAAAATTATACTTAGAGATGGACATCAAGATAAAGGCAGAAAATTAGCATATAGAGGCGTTGGAAAGAAAAACAAGAGAGAAAAATCTAATAATACATGGTATAAAGGAGGAAAAGCACGCAAAATTTGAAGATATTGTAACAAACTCATTCAAACAAAATTTACGAATCAATTATTTTTCAAACGATAATATAGAAGCAGTTAGAAGATTGGGAAAATATAGAGAAGATGCCACTAGACCCAGGACAATTTTGTTAGAATTGAACTCGAAAAGAACAAGAAGCGATATTCTGCACAGCACTAAACACTTAAAAAACATGCATATTTTTATAGATGAAGATTATACGCGAAAAACTATGCAAGAAAGAAGAATATTAAAACCACATTTTCTGAAAGCCAGAAAAGAAGGTGACAAGGCACATCTAAAGCACAACATTCTACTCATCAATGGAACTATTTATAAAAGTACTGACTTAGCAGACCATGAACTGGAGAATCATAATGCACTGCCTGTTTCTGACCTTAACTTAAGAAGGAAATCAGTCTCCTTAGTTTCTTTAACTTATAATGCTGACAATGAAAATTGGGGCGAGACAGAAGCTAACAAAGCAGCTGGACCAAATCGTAATATTACCCAAATTAATAGGAATAAACCACTGGGACATACCAATACACCATCCAAGAATAAAAAAAACTGTAGAAATATTACAAGGCACATTGGATCAGCACATACAAACAAGGTCGCGACAACAATCGGTTTCAAAAAACTTAGCAGCAAGAAAATAATCACTGAGGAAGAGAGTAAGATAATGTTCTGGAATATCCAAGGATTCAGTAATATTCATAAACTTAACAACAATGAGCAGAGTACAATGACCCAACCTGACATAATCTGCTTATGCGAAACATGGTTGAATCACAATATAGAGGACAACCCATCTTTCTTAAAAGAGTACAACAGATATGAACAAAAAGCTACTAAGAATGCAAGTTTTGGTCGAGCCATTGGTGGGCTTATAATTTTTTCAAAATTTACTGAGAGCCTCATTCAGATAGTAGAACAAGAAGCTCACTGGATATTCCTGGACATAACCAGAAAAACACGTAACATTATCATTGGTTTAGTCTATTTTTCTCACTCCTATGAATTCGCAACTCTTCTCAGCATGTTCTCTGAAACTATACAAAATACATCCAGCAGATATCCAAACCACTCTATAATTATAGGAGGAGATTTTAACGTTCGAATAGGTGCTCTTAATGAAACAGAAGAGATACTCATGTCTAATACTAACTTACAAGCTCTTCGCAGTGTTGAAGACAACACTGTCAACAGAAATTGGAAAGATTTAGTTGATATTATGGAAGCTCAAAATATGCTAGTACTCAATGGAAGATCACCAAGCGATACACCTGGTAACTTCACATATTTAAGCAAAACTGGAAAAAGTACGAACAACCTTATATGGATTGATATAGCTTCGGCCTATTTTGTTCTGGATTTCCAAATTATCGATATCATTCAATGAAACTAAATGAGACGAAGGAAAAACAGAAGCATACAAAGAAGAATTAAAGATGCAACTTGAAGAAATTGAACAAAGAAATATGGAAGATATGTATACTTTCTTGAAAAAATAAATTAAGAGAGCTTCTAGCGTTCTTGGTCTCACGAAATAAGTTACTATAAATGATACGACTCGTTTACAAAATGAAAACCCGTGGCATAATCAAATAAGTGCTAAACTAAAAAGGAAGACTAAACAGCAACTGAGAATCTGCAAGCTGAATAATTTTAATGAAGAAAGCAAAAATGCATACTTTGCAGCAAAAAAGGCTTACAAACTGGATATATCGGAGCAGAAAAAGAAATACAAGCAAGAAATAAGAAACAAGCTGGAAAATGTTGGGAACCAGCCCGAATTCTGGAAAATGTTTAAAACTATGGGCTCTAACTACTACATCTCAAACCCAATATCGATCGCCGAATGGTCGCAATAGTTTGAATCTTGGGTATGTCAACAAAATTATTAATGAAATGAACTTTTTTAATGCTCTACACTCATACTTAGACACTGAAGTTACAATGGTAGCAATCAAGAATGCATTAAAATGCTTGAAGGTAGAGAAGAGCCAAGGTATTGACGAAATCATCAATGAAAAGTTTAAAAATTTGCCGGAAAATTGGACACTTTATCTCAAAGATATACTTAACGAGTTTTTAAGAAATGAAAATTTACCTGAAAATCTCAAGACAATCATACTGACGCTGATTCATAAGAAGGGCGATTGATTAGTCCCAGACAATCACAGACCGTTATCATTAATCAACACAATTACTAAGTTGTTCACTCTTATAATCACTAATAGACTCCAAATATGGGCAGAAAGTTTTAGTATACTACCAGAAGCTCAGGCAGGATTTAGGAAAAACAGATCTTGTGTGGATAATATATTTGTTTTGGACGCTATTGCACAATTCACTTTTATGAAAAAAAAGCAAGGGATATACGCCATATTTGTTGATTTTCGTAGAGCCTTTGATTCAGTATAGCATGGCATACTATGGGACAGATTATACGAAGTGGTTGTCAGCGCAAAAATAATAAGACTAATCAAAAATATGTACGACGGGGCTACAATGAGGATTAGGGTCAATAATGAGCTCTCTGTCCCTATAGCTATTACTAAAGGTGTTTTACAAGGAGAATGCTCCAGTCCCATATTATTTGCGCTGTACATTTCGAATTTTGAGAGTTTTTTCAGAGAGAGAAACTTAGAGGGGTTTTATATCGATAATAAAAATGATATTCTTACACTACAATATGCAGACGATATTGTGATTTTCGCAGAAACACAGATCGACGCGCGACGGAAAATCAAAGCATTGGAAGACTACTGTAAACTACAACCAAAATACTACATTTTCATCAAGGAAGGCCATCCAAAAGAAAAATTATTCAATCCTGTCAAGGAGAAGAAATCAACTTTACCGACGAATACACGTATTTGGATACAGTTTTCAAAGCTTCAGGTTCTTTCAATGCAAATACCAACCAACAAGTAAGCAAAGCTTAAAAACCACGGGAGCTATCAAAAACATATTGCTCAAAACAAATACATGTTCATGGAAAACAGCAGAGAAACTTTACTCATCCCTTGTAAAATCCGTTTTACTTTATGGAGCAGAAGTATGGAGTCCGAATCAATATGAAAATGTTAAGAAAGGACAAGTCCAGTTTGTGAAAACTATTTTATCTTGGCCACAGACTACTCCGAACTATTGGGTGCGTCGAGAATCTGGATTGGAAAATCTGGAGAAGTCCTAAGATATTGGCATAAAGTTTTGCTGATGCCTGATACAAGATATGTTAAAATATGTTATAACAAATTACTTCTTCTAAACAATGCATCTAAAGTAACAGCAGACCAAAAAGCCAAACTCAATTGGGTAAATTACATTGAGTAGACCCTTACAAATCTCAACTTCAAATGGATGTGAGAAAACCAAAACTTTTTAACCGTTGAATATGAAAGGCAAAACATCATTTTAGCATAGAATATATATATATATATATATATATATATATATATATATATATATATATATATATATATATATATATATATATATATATATATATATATATATATATACATATATATTCTATGCTCGCGCCCTTTCTCCAGGATTTGTCTTAAGATGTGAACGTGGTCGATTGTTGACCGATTTGGTTGGAAGCCGCACTGATATTCCTCATGTAGTTCCTCTGCATATACACTTTTTTCTGTAAATCAAATAGGACAGAATCTTGTAGGCTGCTTTCGAAAGTGTTATTCCGCGATAGTTGCTGCGCATGTTCTTGCTTCCTTTTTTGTGGATGGGGAAAATAAGATCGCATTTCCACTCTTCAGGAATTGTTTTATTCTGCCAGATCAGATATATAGGATAATGTAACAGATTAATCAGCTCATCACCTCCATTCTTCATCAGTTCATTAGTGATCGCGTTGCACCTCACGAGTATGAGAAACGTCATAATACCCCAATACTAACCCTACAAAGTTTGAATAACTATGTAATGACGCTACATATTTTTTGAACTGAAGAAATACATACTGGCATAGTGGAAGCTTATAAAAAAACAAGCTGACCCGGCGTGCTTCGTAACGCCACAGAATTGATGACTTCAGATTGCAAGGTACTTGAGCCTACCTTTTATATCAGGACTTCATAGCCCGGAAATGATAAAGACATGTAAAATTGTGAAAAGATCTTCTTTTGTAGGAATTAATCGGAATAGAAGATTTTTGTATTTGGCCGAGACTTTGCAGTTCCACTGAATGTCTTCTGAGTTTGTATTACTTATTTCTTGTTAATTTATTAAAGATTATGCACTAAATATATGAGTCTCACATGACATACTTATTCAAGTGGTTATATAGAAGTAATTATTATATTGGGCACAACTAGCCTATTGGAATATGAATCTAACCAAAATGTAACCATGAAGTAAATATGCATGTGCTGGGAATAATCCAAGTTTACCAAACTCACCTCGTTCATATGGCGGTTTACTGTTGAGCGACATCGCACGGCTGCTTGTCTTCAACTGAGTTTGCAACGCTCGCACGGCGTCTTAACGTTGACCAAGCATGCTTCGCTCGCACGGCATCTTACCGTTGACCAATCTTGTTCCGCTCGCACGACGTTCTACAGTTGACCGAGCTCACTTCGCTTGCACGGTAGCTTATAGTCAACCGAGCTTGTTTCACTCACACGGCAGCTTGCAATTAGCTGAGCTCTTTTTGCTCGCACAGCAACTTGGCTTTAACCGAGCTCGCTTTGCTCACACGGCAGCTTACCGTTATCCGAGCTCGTTTTGCTCGCGGTTTATTGTTGACCGAGCTCGATTTGCTCGTACAGTGATCGAGCAGATAGGACCTGAAATTTCCAAATTAATTTTCAGGTCCTATCGGCTACTTTTGTTTGTTCCACACTGGGGAAAATCTTATAAGCTGAATACGATAAATAAGTTCTCATGATATCATCAAAAAATCTGTTTTATACAAAATGTATGAGAGAATGACATTTCTCTTTCCGATTTTTTGACGGAAACAAGTCCAAAAAAATCAAAGATAGTGAATAGTGTGAGTAATCTGACTCTGTTTTACCTAATACTTATATCAATCTTATAAATCCTCAATGAATTATTAATAACAGTTAATATTTGTGTATTGAGTCATTAATAATATACATTCTTTCCACCAAAGCAGGAAAACTCATGAAATGAAAAAACTAATTTATATATAGATTTTTTGTGCTACAAACTATCTTGTACGTCCCCAAAACACTCTATCAAAGTTTCGCCGCAATCTGATTGATGGTTTCGGAACGCATAAGGTACAAACATCAAACATTGATTTATATTCATATAGATATATTTAAGTAATGCTGGAGTCATAATAAACGCTGAACACATGTTATACTATTTTGAAAAATGGAAATACAAATTGTCTGCTGTTTTTAGGGATATTTGAATTGGTAACACAAGTCACAGTTGTTCATCGGGGTCTTTCGAAAAAAATTAACTTTAAACATCTTTATACAGAGAAAGTTCTAATATGTGACACTTTTAATTCATAATTTTGATAGAAACAATTCGCGGTCTATTTATACTCTATTTCTAACTCAACTGAAGTAGGCGTCATAAGACTAGACGTTTTTGATTGGCTTATTTCACACCAGACTCACACTGAACAAAAATTTGTTAGACTTTGGACCAATGTTGAACGCTCCCCATGGTTCTCCATCTTGTTTTATCAGCTGTCATCCATTAGGTGCTTCAGGATTCGTTTCACGAAGAGGCGAATAGTCCATAAGTTACTTTAATAAAAATTGAATCTCTACTGTAAATAAAACTTCAAATGAAATGAGAGATTTGACACAAATAAGTCGTTCTTGTTATGAAAATTCATGAAACAGATCAGTTTGAGTAAGTCTATATCAATTTACAGAAAAAAAGAACATTTATCGATAATTCAAATTTCTAGGTTTAAAAAAAAAAACAGAAAAAGTATATTAATTTTTTCATTTAATTATTATTAGACATTCTACAGAAAAATCCATTCACAGAATGCCAATACTAAAACTAAGAAGTGTATAAATATCCATTTTAAATCGAAAAACACTAATCTGACAGAAGAATACCATCTATTTTTTTAAGGTATGCCAACATTAATAATCTAAGAATAAATAGCATTTAATTTAGTTTAAAATGCAAAAAAACTATGTGCAAAATCTAATCTGTTGATAAAATCATTGTACCTTCTACAAATCGAATTTATAGGTGAGTTGTAGAAAGAGCTGATTTTTGAAAACGTACATTCCAAAGTAAAGTTACACGGTCGAATATAGAAGTTTAATTGCAATTGAACGTGTTGATATCATTCGATAGAGACGAAAATACTTGAGAAATATTAAACAATATCGTGGAAAAGGTCGAATAATTTATTATCGTGATGAAACTTGAGTTGATGAAAGGCATACCAGGGAAAAATTGTGGATTAATACAAGTATCCAAAGTAAAAGACAGGCTTTTATTACAGACCTATCTACTACTCCGAAAAATCATTATGGAAAAGATGAATGTCTTATTATTCCACATGTAGGATCAGAATTAATCTTTGTCAACGAGTGTTTATTGTTATTTGAAGGTAAAAAAATACTTTGGATTACCACGAAGAAATGAAAAGTGAAGTATTCGAAGAGTGGTTTTCTAAATTCTCACAAAAAATACCTGACAATTCCGTTATTGTTATAGATAATGCGTCCTATCATAGCCGTAAGAAAAAGTTTCAGCATCATTTACCAGAAAAAGTATAATGCAGGAGAGGTTACAATCAAAAAATGTTTACTTTGATGCAGACATAGTACGATCTGAACTGTTGCATTTAATTCAACTGCATAGAAACGAATATGATTCTTATGTAATCAATGAAATGGCAAGAAAAGGTAATTAAGTTGTGTTAAGGCTACCACCATTCCATTGAACCAATATGGGCAAATTTAAAAATTGAAGCTGCTGCAAAAAACACCACTTTCAAAACTGAAGATGTGAAACCACTCTTTTACAGGCAGTTCAAAATATTATCCGTAGTGATTGGCAAAATTGTACTGCACATGTAATTTAGGAAGAAGAGAAAATGAGTAAATTTGATGAAATCATGAACATTTTTGTAGAACCATTAATAATTTCACTTGAGGATGATAGCGACACCAGTTCAGCAGAGAGTGAAATAGAATAATGAAAGATTGCAGAACGTGGAAGCCTTTACGTACTTAGAAGACTTAAAAGGAAACTGACGTCAGAAGGAAAGTCACCATTAGAATGTGATGAAGATTTTAAAAATATACATGAACCTTTTTACCTGCAAAAGCACCATACAATATGAAGCCGCAAAAAGTGTAGAATGAAAAAGTGGAGCGCAAGGTGCTGTTGTCTATCAATTCGATTACTGAATATAAAGGATAGAAATGTTGTTATATTTCTGGAATTTTCAAATTCTACAGCGACGTCGCCAGCTAAGTGGTTTAGTTTTGATCTTCTTACTGTCAAGACTTTTGTTGGTGCTATTTGTCTAATAAGGTATTTCGTGGCTTCACCACGATTTGTGTAAATTTTTTTTGTATAATTTTTGACTGCGGTGGCACTCGTTGTCGATCGATCTCGGGCTTGAAGTTGATTTTTTATACTTTTTTGCTCTATACTTGACGTTACTAAGCTTTAGGTAGAATTTATTTCAGTTTCCACTTTTGAATACGGGAATCTAGCTTTATTATGTTTGTTGACAATTGTTCACGTTAGCTCAAATTTTTTTAATTTTAAATTCAAATATTAGTGTACAGGCTCAAAAATGGATCGACATATAGACTTAGACTCCATATGATTTCGTATTTTGAATTTTATTTCACGTTATTTTTTGTTCATCTTCATCTTTTTCTTTCTCCTTTCTCTAATTTCAATGGATCCAGCGTTATCGCAGAAGGATGAACTAAGGGTTCGAGGATTAAAAAGCATTTCGATGAGAAGAAGTTTGGTGATCTACCGAATCATCTCGAGGAGCAATTTTATGTGGCTAGCGAAATTAGTATCTGCACTAGCGCTTGGCCTGCTACGCAGGCCTAAGCCCTAGGCTTCGCAGCTCGATATGTAAACCGCCTCCGGCAAAAATTCTGTCTCTATAAGATACTTTCCAAATATATTTTTAGCCCACAAAATCCTCCTGCTCCATATTAGATTTGTGCATTTCTCGCTACCCGTGATTTCACTGTTTTTTATTGACAATCCTCAATATTATTCCATGTACTCATCAATCGGATAAATTGATTCCAATTCTTCTACGAATAACAGAGTCTAAATTCAAAACTTCACATTGCTTCACTGTTTTCGAATACAAATTAGAGTATTAGTTATTACAACTCATGTAATCCTTCTGTTTTATCTTGACGACATACTTACATTCTTACAATGCGCTTCGTTCGTCAATTTGTATGTAATTTCTGTCTCCTTTGCAACTCTCAATATTATTTTGAATAGATATGGTTGATAATGCTGACTGAAATGATGCATGTACATCGAATATACAAAAAGATGGTTACTCCAGGTGAAACCGAGAATATCGAGTGGAAAAGTCAAATATAACTTCAGTTGAAATTTTGTGTTTTCATCACTTACTCCCATTATCCTAAATATTTCTCTCAGGAGAATCATTCAGTTGATTCCTTCCATGAATCAGCGTATCTGATTTCTTAGCTCAATTGCGAGATTGATAGACCGCCTATCAAGCAGGACAATTTTTTCCGTAGTAACATTTTTTCCTAATAGATTTTCTTCTAAATCACTGCTTCAAGTCTGAATTACTCAGCTCCAATTGTGCATTTAAAGAAACATGCATGTTCCACGTTCCTCCAGTAATAATTTTGGAGCTCACGCACTTTAATATACTTTTGCCTTCCAAAGACATATTTTTTATCCATTCAGTCACTACTCTGGCACTCAAAAGCTCACACCACATGTTTTGACTCCTTATATATAGCCACAATATCCAATTTTCTCTGGAATTGTGATATTACTTGTATTAAAATCAATTCAACATGTGTCTCAAATTCTTCTTCGATAAAAATAACATTTTCCCTCCAAAATAGCTAATAAAAAAAAAATAACATCAAAGACCATCATAAAATCCACTCGGACATATTTGAACTATTTTCTATTCCAATTGAGGACAATTTTAAGTTATTATGGGACAACGATTCAAGTATTCTAATTGGCCGATATACGAATCAATCTTACATAGGCGAAAACATTGGCTTCGGCTATCCGTCAGTTGCATTAACTCATAGCCGTTCATTAATCATGATAAATTAATTTGTGCAGTATGAAAATTAAGTTTATCTAATTCCGTTTTGAAAAGTCAAACTTTACATCAATTTCTGACGTTATGCAACGTCCCATTTTTCATAACTGCAATGCAACAGTTGCGTAAAGTAGCATAAAGTAGTTACGTAATGACTTTACGTAACTGGCCATGTTTCAGAGCTTATCAATTATACTTATCTGCGTACAATTAAAAGAAAGATTTATTATTCACAGTATGCAGCTTTGGCAGAGTCTTTAATATCAAAGGGTATTATATCACTCAGGATATTACTGCTTGAGCACATTTAAAAAAATTATTTTGACGTTTTGTGAAAATTCGATATTTGTTTATTTCAGTGAACTCTTGTTTCTGTAGTAACAATAGATGGTCAGGAATCACAGTCATCTGAATTTGATGATGTAACGTGAGAGATGTTCTCATTGAAAAATACAGTTAAAATTATTCTGACGGTATTAGATAAAATTTTGTACAGAATACGTTATGAAAAGCCATATTGTTTGACTCACGTAATTTGCAAAACTCGCTTCGCTCGTTTTGGCAAATATTTCGTTTCGTCAAACAATATGGCACTTTTCATAACTAATTATGTAAATAACTATTACATATAGAAAAATAGTTCTATTATATTTATTTCATTCATTGAATTCATTTAAGAGAGCATTTAAAGTAGATAAATTGTGTTTACATCTCCGCCAATCAGTAGGCTCAAATTGTGGTCCAATAAAAGTCTTTGCACCGTTCTCAGCTAGAATAAGCTATGAAATATTCCACATTACTTTGCAATGTACGTCCACCTCAAAAAAGAGCCTAAAACTATTTCTGTTACGCGAATATATTTTTTTGAAATGTCAGAAAATTAAAACTGTTATACGCTAATAAAATGCGATCACCAGAGTATTTATCTCTTCCTTAACTACGCATTGGAACATTAGTAGAATATTGAGATCCAGAAATTGATAAATATTGGGGCCTAGATAATGAGATGCTAAAAACTCGAGATCCAAATTTTAGAACATCTCACATGATTTTTGGGAATGTTGGAAGCACATTGTTATGATAACTCCAAAATGTCCACACAAAATTGAACATTGTTGTGTGGGAGAAATGGAATATATAGTTTTGTCTCAGTGTAAGTATGCTGGCTTTGTGATTTGGAAGTCATGGGGTCGAATCTTACCGACGTAAAAGGAGTTGGTGAAATATCTACTGAATTATAATGTACTATGTGGCGTACTCCTCAAGAGTAAGAACTGAGAGTACCTGTATTTTGACGAATGGTAACAGTACTCTCAGAGAATATCAGTCAATTTCACAGATTGCTTGGTGCACTCTTACCAGGTGAAAGGCCTGACTGATATTCATTTACCTATTATATTCAAAATATACCGTTTTCTGAGAGAAACTATGCTTCAATAATCTTTTTCAAATTCAACAAACGTTGATAAAATTACTCGAATTGATTCCATTTTTGGAAGAGATGATGAAAAATTTACAAGAAAAATTAAACTATGCCAACAATGAAACAGTTTTTCCGAAATATTACGTGGCTTTCTTAAGAACATCTTAGCTTGCGGAATAAGTATTATTCTATTGTGACTGTAGAAAAACATTTTTTTGATTCTTCCACCTGATTTACCAAAGTAGTATTCTATATTTCTCCCAAAGTTATACAATCTGGAAAAATATTCTCTAATAATATTGACTTCTAAATTCATTATTTTCCAATTTATGATATATCAGATTGAATATTTCATATTGGATGTGAGCACACCAATTCTTTCAAGACAACGCTGCTAGGGCTCTTACTTCATCAAATACAAAAACTTTTAGTATCTATTCTCAACCAATGTCTTCTTGATAAGAACTAAAAACTATCATAGATTTGAATTGACATCAATTCTTTCATAATACACTAATTGTCCGATATGTCAGTAAAAAACAGTACAAGAGCTCTTATGGGACTACGATTCAATCTATCATGCTGGCAAAAATACAGACACGATTCACTCCCAGTAAATATACATAATTTGGACCACACTCTTTAAAAATTGGATCGGGTCATAAGAGCAATAGTTATATATATATACCATTCGAACAAATCCAATTTGAATCTTCAGTCTGCATATATTTGATAAAAATATTTGATGCACGACTAACAGTTGATGTTAGCCAAGTACGATTCTGTGCTGATGTAAAATTTGTTCGCATTTCTACCTATCAGAGATCTCTAATCGGAGTCCTATAAGAGCCTTGAGCAGGTCTCAACTGGAATAGACTGTATTTTGATTAGAACAACATCATTCTAATGGTCATTTTGATTAAGAACTGTCCAAAGATTGATATAGGACTACGATTCAAGCGTTCTGATTGACTAATATTTGAACTAATCTCACAATAGCACAATAATAGCACTTAGTTTGTCAGTTGCTCATTAATTATCATGAACAGATTGGTTCAAAGATTGAAATTTGTATCCATTCAGGTAATATGTGAGTATACTCCTTGCTTTTATTTCTTGGATTCAATCACAGCAAAGTTGTTGTGAACTCTGAATTCATTGTGAGTGAATCATGTTCGCGGCTCAGTCATTCAGAAGACTTGAATCTTAATGCCGTGGGAGCTCTTGGACTGTTCTTAAAACACATGAACTATAGGTGAAAGTGCTATTGATAACTTCTAACAATTATTCATTGGACTTGATACATTTTCTGCAACGTACTATTTCATACATTGTTACCTATTATACAGAATGATACAATCTTTTAGAATCTATTATTGTCTCATTTTCAATTTGAAACAGTTTTTCCGCCATGGCATTCTGGTATCTGTGAAAATATAAAATTTTCTTCTCCTAAAGACGATGTTTTTGCAATTTTCGGCCTTTTTATTCAAGCTGAAATGAAATATCTCTTGAAGAATGTCAATCCAATGTTTGTTAATTCAATTCATCAAAAAGTGACAACAAATACTTTTCTTGACAATGTTAATGATCATGGAGTCTTGCAGCATCTGCTTCTCTTACCGCAAGTTCATAATTTCTGGCTTCATACAGTCAATCAACAATAGATTATTGTTCAGTCAAAAAGCGTATTTTAGATCCAATATCTTATCATATTTGTAGTGTGTGGATACAAAGATATATGTTTATGTACAAATGGAGGCGAATAATATTTGAAAAGCCATAATAGTCCAGTCAAAATAGACATTCACCCTTGCATAAATTCCCAAGAAGTTGAAAATTGGCAGGGATACCATTATATAAAAATAAATAAAATTATTAATAAAATGCATCAGATGACATTTGCTCATGACTATTATTTACTAAACTATCATTTAAATTCATGTAGACTTAGTAGATTATATGAAATCTACAGGAATATTTTTCAGTTTGACATGTCAAAGTGACGTTTTCGAGATACAGTAAAAAGCATGGATCACAGTAGAGCGACAAGATTTATAAAAGTCGTACTTATAAATTATTTAAAATACCTTTTTAACAATTGAATCGTATCACAGGACATTTGCTCATGCATATTAAACATTAAACTAATGTTAAAATTGACGTAAAAATAACAGAAATAATAAAATTCATGAAAATGTTTTCGAAATTGAAATGTCAAAATGACGTGTGATTTTGTATACCCCTGTGAAATAGATGAGTAAAAGATAGGGGCACGCGGATCAACGCAAATTTTCGTCGTTTTTAATTTTTCCTGCAAATACTATAAGTACCAAAAATATGAGATCCCCGGAAGGCACTCGTCCTAATGAATATCTATCGATTAAAAAAAAATTCATAAAAATCCATCAATAAATAGAGGCTGTAGAAATGCGCAAAAAAATGACGAATCTATACCCAGAGTGGAACACAGGGCTTTCAGTATATATGACTAGCGTTTCGATCTGCTTCGCAGGTCTAAGCGCTAGGCTTCGCAGCTCCATATGTGAATCGCCTCCGGCAAAAATAATTTCTTGATAAGATTAGTTCCGATTATAATTTTAGCGTACAGAATCCTTCTGCTCCATATCATATTTCTGCATCCTCTCTTATTCGTGATTTCACTGTTTCTTATAGACAAATCCCAATTTTTTTTTATGTATTTATCTGGAGAGATATTATTGATTTCAACTCCTTCACAAACTACAGAAACACTAGTCGTCGCAGCTCCATATATGTACCGCCTCTCTGTCAAGAATTCTTCTTTTACAAAATCAATTTCGAATGTGAATTGAGCTCACAAAATTTCTCTGATTCATATTATATTTCTACACTTTTCTCTGCCCGTGATTGAATTGATTGACAGTTTCCAATGATATCTAGATAAAATTCCTTGAGAAAATCATTGATTTCATTCCCTTTAAGGATTAGCGACGAGATGGCAAAATTGTTCCTCTAGTAGAACCATCTTTTCAACCGGGCCAGAGACTATTATTATAAGTAGATATATAATCATCAAATACAATATATTACATCTTGAGGAACTAATAATAGCTAAATACTCAAATAAGAGTCAACCTCTTACCAATGGTAGTGAGATGCTAGTGCCAAGACCTGTATATAAGACCGTGATGCGTGAATTTACATGCTCTATTTCTGCATGGAAAACTGCAAAAGTTTTACAAATTGCCAATACCACTGTGAAAATACTCTACTCCATGTATCTAGTTTGCAACAATTTAAGAGTTTGCGGACATAATTTTTTTCTTATATATTCATGCTGTTCTTTCTTATTTGCAACGTTTTTCGTCTAACGCATCGTCAACGCTACCATCGACAAACTTAGGCATGCGGCGTCCAACTATGAGTATAAAAAATTCTTATTCTGCATTGATAATAATTATTTCCATCCTTTGAAAAAATACATGGAACTTTATAATAAATAAAATTAAACCGCTAATAATTTTGGGAAATGTTCCAGGTGAATGTTGTGCCAATTCATTTGGGAATCAATCTGAGTTATTTTATATCTTTTGATAAATACCACCGTTGATAAAATAAACGCAAGAAACTCAAATATTCGATCAATGAAGTTTTGGTACCGCAGATTGCAAGTACCTTATCTATGAATATGAACCAATTTTTTGGATGAAAAACTTGAATATGAAATTTCAGTCACAGATTTCTAGGCGTTCTCAAGTTATCGTGTTTTGAGACGCAGACAAACACAACGACTGACTTTCTTTTGAATTATGTTTTTGGATTCAGTAGAGTCTAAAACGTGAAGATTCATTGGGAGCGACAACTGTCCTCATACTTTTTTGTGAATGCGTCTCAGTGGTTGATTCCAATTTTTATTTTGGATGGAGTTGCATATCAATAGCGGAAAAATTGATAATTAGTAATTAGATACCAAGTAAACTGACTGGACCTCTTTACAACCTGCAGCGCTAATAATGAATTTACTATGAGCATGTTTTCTACAATATTTGTAAATGTGGTATTTCATAAATACTTAGTCATGTTCAATTTTCCTTTAAAACTGTTCTCAAGGATTTATTCAATTCTACAGTACAAAATACAAATTTAGTTGAGTAATTAAACAGAATTCATCATATGCTTACAGTTTATTTGAGTGAAGTTTCATAATTTACATTTCTCAACAAATGAATAATGTTGATTGATATCTCCAATCTTTTCTTGATTCAAACTGAGAGTTTTCACGAATTAGAAATAGCATATATTTCCTCCTAACTACTTCGAATAATACACTTTTCATTCGACATGCCAGTTAAAAACGGTCCAAGAGCTTTTATGGAACCAATATCTTAGCCTCCAGGTTGATCGGGATACCGAGTCGATTTACTCTCAATAAATATACATGATTTGAAACACTGTTTCTAAAAGTTATATCAAGTTATAAGAGCAACAAATATATACATCAACTACCTGAACAGATCTAATTTGAATCTTCTGACTACATGAATTCTTTTATGATGTTATTGATGTCTGATGCACGACTAACAGTAAATGGAACTGTCTGATAGCAAAGTACAATTTTGTGCTATTGTAAAACTGGTTCAGGAGACTTAAATAGAAGTAGCACATTCTTAACTGAAATAGATCATAATTTCAATAAAATAACAATAATTCTATAATACATTTCGGTTAAGAACGGTCCAAAGATTCTTATGGGACTATGATTCTAGCCTTCCGATTGACCATGATGCGAACCAGTTTCACATAAGCACAATAACACTCGGCTATGTGTCAGTTGCATCATTTATCAGTTGCTTATCAATTATCATAAACAGATTATTTTGAAGATTCAAATTTGCTTCCATTCGGTTAATATGTGACTATATTTGTTGCTCTTATTTCTTGACTCTATTTCTAGCAAACTTGTTGTGAAACCTATATTCATTGTGAGTGGATCATATTTGCATTTCAGTCTATTGGAAGACTTAAATCGTAATGCCGTAAGAGCCCTTGGACCATTCATGACATAAATGAACCATAGAAAAAAATACTTTTGATCACTTCTAACAATTATTCATTGAACTTGATACTTTCCCTGCAATATACTATTTCATACATTGTTATCTATCATACAGATTGATACAATATTCTAGAATCTGCTGTCTCATTATAAATTTGAAATATTTTCATGTCACGACATTTTAATTTTTCGTGAACATATAAAATTTCATTTTCTCACATCGCTAAAACAATAAGTAACAATAACAATAAAGCTGTAGAATATTTGATAGAAAAAAATACGAATACAAATTTCGGCTCACTTTTGTGCTAGGAATCTAGTGACGTGCGCATGCGCGTACCTTGTACATGTATTGCTATAGTCAGTGGCCTTCAAACAAAGAGCATTCCACCTAAATACATACAAGTGTGTGGCTCGCTGACAATAATGAATTTTTTTCAATACTAGTTGGCTTATAAAGCTTGGTTTAGGTTTTATTCTGGCTGTTTGTTTTTTGAACTGGAAAAACACTAATTTACTGTTTTCCAATACTACTTGACCTTAAAAAGCTCGGTTTGAGTTAAGTTTTGTATATTTTGAACTAAGAAACACTGATTTACTGTTTTCCAATACTAATTGGCCTGGAAAGCTTGTTTTAGGTTATGTTAAAGTTGCTTTTTCTTGAATGTAAAATACTAGTCCCCGCCGTTCTAGTGCCACTGGAAAATTTCTTTGAATCTCTGTGGCGCCATCTCTTTTTACTTTTATAACTACCACTAGGTTCCTATTGTAAAAATCTACCGATCTACTTATGGTCTAATGGAAGACTCTATTCGCATACGAAAGTTTAATAGAATATCATCACTTCTAGATTTCAGATTAGTTTGCAGCAACAGATTAATAATTGACAACTGACGCATGCGCACAAACGGTTTAGAAGTGTATGCGTACGTTCCGTTTGTATCTCAAAATGTGAGAAAGAATGAATAATGACAAATGATACTTTCATCATCGTTTTCACCCAAGCTTATCGTGTTTTATCAGCTCACTGGAGCTTTTAGGAGAAATATAGATATACTACAAATACGAAATTGGTAGAACTATATATACTATAATATGAATTTGTGTCATCATATTGTAACATGATCCATTTGATGATTCATAGATTATTGCACAAAATATTTAGGTACAGTTAGTTCCTTAAGAAATATTTGATTCATATTTTTAAACAAATAAAAAATTCAGATTGATGGCCCAATTGTCGTAATCTAATGTCATTACTCTATTTGATCCATTGTTAGGTTATGGACTGATGGTTCTCACCAATTTTGATCAATGTAAACTCCTATTCGTTGATTCAATTGAATTTTCAATGTATTGGCTTCATTGATTGAAAGGGATTTTATAATCCACTGATGATTGCATGTTTCATTGTTGTACCTCAACAAAATGTACGATTGGATTGGTTGGTCCTTGCAATATATGTGTTAATGTCTGATTCATACATTTAAAACGTAGAAAGGGCACCTCACTAATATTTTAATGGAATATTATGTAAAAAATTATCATTAAGAACTTCTCCAAGTTGAAAATCTTTTGGATACATATCTTCCGTAATCCGTATAGGCTACGTTCGTTGTGTATAACCTGTGTACAACAATGAACTCTTGAATTCAACAATGCCATTCAAGTCTCTAGTGCATACATCAGATTTATCTACTACGCATTAAATCATTAGCTCATGAATAAACATCAGAGCCTAGGCTATTAGATGTCAGAAACTTCAGATCGAAATCTTAGAACTACTAGGATTTGCTACTCTTTTCAATGAACTTGATATAGCCAAGGATCTTCCAACGGTATATAGCAGTATGATATAATTGTCTTCATATCAAACTTTGAATGAATATTTGCAGTATATGTACATCGATCGAATTTTTGGGATCGAAAGCAGAATCATCATGTAATTATCTCTTATCATTTTCCATTTCATTTGTCCAGTGGATAGGAACATCCATAATAAATATTAAATTGGTCACTTTTTTATAGTATACAGAATATATACGTTTAATCTATTCGAGTATTATTTTATTATTTGAATCGTCCACAGCCAAGCTCATCGAGTTTCATTAGCTCAATGCAGTTTTCAGGGGAATTATTTTCCACATAACCTCAAATAAAAAGGTAATGAGAATATTTATTTTTTTATTGCAGAATATTTATCACATGTACCAAACTATAGTCACTTGAGATATTTCAAGTGGCATTTATTCTTCAGTACTTATTTTACAAGAAATCAATATCTAGATCGTATCTAGAAAATAGTATATTCAAATGATGGATCGTCGGAAAATGGATGAATCAGTATCAGTGAATTAAATTCATATCACTCAAGCAGACGTTTCAAATCTTATCAACTCTTCTCCAGTACCTACAAATAATTAAATTTTCTTCAATAATATCACCACAAAACTATTATTTTCTGATTAGATAGGTGCCAAGTAGACTGACTGAACTTCTGTTTAATCTGCAGCGCTAGTTATGAATTTATTGTATGCATGTTTCTGAAATATTCTCAAATATGAGATAAATTGTCTAGTGTATTAATGAATACATGCTTATGGTCCATTCATCTCAAATACTTTTCTTGATGATTTATTCGACTCTACGATATAAAATACAAAGTTAGTTGGATAATTATGAATACATACCAATGAATAACCTTATTCCGTTGATGATCCTAAATGGATATATTCGATTTGAGAAATATCTAAAAAATTTTGTCGCAAAAGCCAGGATACTTTTTATAAATAAGGCTGGGCAACAACGATCATTACCACTATTATCAGTTCAATAAAATGAAAGAGTAATTGATGGTGTGTTCATACAATAACGACGATGATTGAAATGTTATGCTCTTCCTCATGGTGGTAATAAAGCAGAACTTTTTGATACGCTAGGATGACAATTATTTTCATATTAGGTTCAAACTATTCAATACAATATTAATTCTGAATACAGAGGGTAATAATTCAAAGAATTCAGTAATAGATCACATTTAACACATTCTGGACATAATTTCAGATACTTTTGCTTCGTTGATTTGATAAGTTTTCGACGAAATTCAAGACAAGGCTTTGGGAAGCTAATTAAATAATATTAATTGTCCAAGAATCACTTACTACGCATATCGCTGTGACATATTTCATAACAACAGCGCTATTCTGCCCTTTTGTGAACTGATAACAATATATATTTTCATTAAAAAGCTTGTATCATGATTTTACTGTAAATATATATCAAAATTGTAATAAATATGAATTTCCTATAATCTCACATTGAAAACATAGTATCAACGGCTTATCTAAGTATTAAGTGCCCAAGAAACATGGCGGATGTCCAGGTATGCGCACAAAAAATTCCAATTATGAAAAGAGCTATTGTTGGCATCTTATATAAAAGTAAGTTTCTTGATTGAAAGAATTGATTTCCTGATAACAATTGGAATCATAATCACGAGCATTCTGCTATAGCAGCTTCCAATAAATCCTTGAGCATAACCTAGAAAATAGTACATAAAGTTACACTTGAGTTACAAAAATGAGTTTCTTGATTACTAGAATCGATTATCTTATAACAATTACATGTTGAAATCATCTTGGAACTTATGCGATCGCTTGCTTGGAAGGATTTATATTGTACGAAATATGCCTGTTTTCTATTTTGTGTTGAAAATGCATAGTATTGTGACATTATACTTAATTCCAGAAGAAGTTTGAGCATAGCCTGAAAATATAATATGAAATTATCATTTTGTTAATATTATTCAATTAAACTACTTACTTTCTATTTATGAGATATGTACATTGTTGTGAACTGTCATTGACTGCAAATGCGAGTACGCATGTGCAGTTTCTGCTCTTGAAATAAGTTGGCAATACTGACGTCTTATTGAATGTCAAAAAATTTATTTCTATTAAAATAAGCTTGATGGAAGCTCAAATACATCACAAATTATCCATTTGAATATTTTATTTATATAACAATACATAATATCTATATTAAATAGTGATGTTGTAATATTTTGAGAAATATTTAAAATACCTGTATGTCAAACTTGACAGAAGCGACCTGATGTTCATTAATTTTTTGTCAGAGATAACTTGAGAATATTTCGACGGCCGGTGAACTGTCATTTTTGACAATTGTAATCGATGGTTTTGGCCTTCTCCTGTGATTACTATACATGTCATGGTATTCAAATATATAAAAGGCACTAGTCCTCATTAAGATGTATTGAATAGAGAAGAAATGAACAAAATTAAATACACCGTTAAAGCTGCAGCGATGGATAAAAATTTTTTTGGGAACATACAACTGACAGTTGTAATTCAAAAAATTTAAGCAAATTAGTATATAGGACTAGCGTTTCGACCTGCTTCGCAGGTCTAAGCGCTAGGCTTCGCAGCTCCATATGTGAACCGCCTCCAGCAAAAATAATTTCTTGATAAGATTAGTTCCGATTATAATTTTAGCCTACAGAATCCTTCTGCTCCATATTATATTTCTGCATTCTCTCTTATTCGTGGTTTCACTGTTTTTTATAGACAAATCCCAATGTTTTCTTATGTATTTATCTGCAGAGAAATTTTTGATTTCAACTCCTTCACAAACTACAGAAACACTAGGCGTCGCAGCTCCATATATCTACCGCCTCTCTGACAAGAATTTTTCTTTTAGAAAATCAATCTCGAATGTTAACTGAGCTCACATAATTCCTCTGATTCATATTATATTTCTACACTTTTCTCTGCCCGTGATTGAATTGATTGACAGTTTCCAATGATATCTAGATAAGATTCCTTGATTAAATCATTGATTCCATTCCCTTCAAGGATTAGCGACGAGATGGAGAAATTGTTCCTCTAGTAGAACCATCTTTTCAACCGGGCCTAAGACCATTATTATAAGTAGATATATAATCATCAAATACAATATATTACATCTTGAGGAAGTAATAATAGCTGAATATTCCAATAAAAGTCAACCTCTCACCAATGGTAGTAAAATGCTAATGCCAAGACTTGTATATAAGACCGTGATGCGTGAATTTACATGCTCTATTTCTGCTTGGAAAACTGCAAAAGTTATACAAATTGCCAATACCACTGTGAAAATACTTTACTCCATGTATTAAGTTTGCAACAATTTAAGAGTTAGCGGACATAATTTTTTACTTATATATTCATGTTGTTCTTTCTTATTTGCAACGTTTTTCGTCTAACGCATCGTCAACGCTACCATCGACAAACCTTGGCATGCCACGTCTAAATATAAGTATGAAAAATTCTCATTTTGCATTGATAATAATTATTTCCCTACTTTAAAAAAATTCATCGAACTTTATGATAAATAAAATTAAACCACTAATAATTTTGGGAAATGTTCCAGGTGAATGTCGTGCCAATTCATTTGGGGATCAATCTGAGTTACTCTATATCTTTTGATAAATACCACCGTTGATAAAATAAAGGCAAAAAACTCAAACATTCCATCAATGAAGTTGAAAGTACTTTATTTATAAATATGAACTTATTTTTCGGATAAAAAACTTGAATATGAAATTTCAGTCAAAGATTTCTAGGCCAAGTACTCGTGTTCTGAGACATAGACAAACAACGACTGACTTTCTTTTGAATTATGTTTTTGGGCTCAGTAGGGTCTAAAAAGTGAAGATTTATTGAAAGCGACAACTGTCCATATACTTTCTTGTGAATGCGTCTCAGTGGTTGATCTTAATTTTAATTTTGAATGGAGTTGCATACCAATAGCGGAAAAATTGATGATTGAAAACTTAGATCTGTAACTTCAAGTTCCAAATATCCAGGAAAGTTATGCAAAGTAAGTATTTAATATGTTACATTCAATAATATTCGAGTATGTTACCTATTGTATTCATTATCAAATTTCAAATATACGTTTGCTCCAATCACTGAAAATTTGCAAGATGATAGACATAAACCGAAGAACACAAGCTCCACTCTTTCAGAGCCCCTTGAAAAAACACGTTTCTGCAACAGATCCATCTTCCCAGATGATTAAAAATTATTGAGTAGCCAAATGAATTTTTGAGAACAAAATAAATTTAATGAAGATCAATCAGGCACATCTTTGGCAGAATTCAGTTGAAGAGTACCTGATTGCGTTCAAGAAATTTTATGTGATTGCTGATATCTTCCACTTCAAGTTGCTAGAAATAAGAGATTGAAATTATTGTAAATTGACTACGATGGACTCAAATTTCATGCTATACTTTGTTCCTGACAATTGGTTACTTCATCTTGATAACAATAATTTTATATCTCTTGATAACAAAAATAAATTTCCTAATTACATGAATGGATTCTCTTTTAACAATTATATGGTAATTTCATTTTGCAGTTCATTCAATAACTACATGACTCTACGATCTCTTGTTTGATAAGAGTTTTATAGTGTGAATTATGCATGCTCCCTATTTTGTATTCAAAATGCAATAATATTGTCGCATATTACTCTTATCCTAGTAATTTATAAGCATAACCTGAAGAAGATCACAGAAATTTGTCATTTCATTATTATTATTTGATTAAACTACCTACTTTCTCTTCTATGAGATGTGTACATTGTTGTGAATTGAAATTGGAAATGTGCGTAGAAGCGTATCCATAAATAGTATAATCAAATGATAGATCGTCGGATGATGGATCTTCGGATGATGGATGAATCAGCAGAATCAGTATATTAAATTCATATCTCTTGAGCCAACGTTTCGAATCTCTTTTAATTCTTCTTCATTGTCTACAAACAATTAAATTTTCTGCAACAATATCATTACAGAACTATAATTTCACTGACATACGCAGTAATTAGATACCAAGTAAACTGACTGAAACTCTACACAACCTGCAGCGCTAATAATGAATTTATTATGAGCATGTTTTCTACAATATTTGTAAATGTGGTATAAATTGTCTAGTGCATTCATAAATACTTAGTCATGCTCAATTTTCCTTTAAAACTGTTCTTAAGGATTTATTCAATTCTACGGTACAAAATACAAATTTGTTCAAGTAATTGGACAGAATTCATCATATGCTTACAGTTTATTTGAGTGAAGTTTCATAGTTTACATTTCTCAACAAATGAATAATGTTGATTGATATCTCCATTGTTGTTTTTAACCAATCTTATCTTGATTCAAACTGAGAGTTTTCACAAATTAGAAATAGCATATATTCTCTCCTAATTATTTTGAATAATACACTTTTTATTCGACATGCCAGTTAAAATCGGTCCAAAAGCTTTTATGGGACCAATATCTTAGCCTCCAGGTTGACCGAGATATCGAGTCGATTTACTCTCAATAAATATACATGATTTGAAACACTGTTTCTAAAAATTATATAAAGTTATAAGAGCAACAAATATATACATCAACTATCTTAACAGATCTAATTCGAATCTTCTGACTGCATGAATTCAGTTATGATGTTATTGATGTCTGATGCACGACTAACAGTAGATGGAACTGTCTGATAGCAAAGTACAATTTTGTGCTATTGTAAAACTGGTTCAGAAGACTTGAATCGAAGTAGCACATATTTAACTGAAATAGATCATAATTCCAATAAAACAACAATAATTCTATAATACATTTCGGTTAAGAACGGTCCAAAGATTCTTATGGGACTATGATTCTAGCCTTCCGATTGACCATGATGCGAACTAGTTTGACATAAGCACAATAACACTTGGCTATGTGTCAGTTGCATCATTTATCAGTTGCTCATCAATTAACATGAACAGATTATTTTGATGATTCAAATTTGCTTCTATTCGGTTGATATGTGACTATATTTGTTGCTCTTATTTCTTGACTTTATTTCTAGCAAACTTGTTGTGAAACCTATATTCATTGTGAGTGGATCATATTCGCATTTCAGTCTATTGAAAGACTTAAATCGTGATGCCGTAAGAGCCCTTGGACCATTCATGACATAAATGAACCATAGACAAAGATACTTTTGATCACTTTAACAATTATTCATTGAACTTGATACTTGTTGCATGTTTCATTGTTGTACCTCAACAAAATGTACGATTGGATTGGTTGGTCCTTGCAATATATGTGTTAATGTCTGATTCAGACATTCAAAACATAGGCTACGTTTGTTGTGTATAACCTGTGCACAACAATGAACTCTTGAATTCAACAATGCCATTCAAGTCTCTAGTGCATACATCAGATTTATCTACTACGCATTGAATCATTAGCTCATGAATAAACATCAGAGCCTAGGCTATTAGATGTCAGAAACTTCAGATCGAAATCTTAGAACTACTAGGATTTGCTACTCTTTTCACTGAACTTGATATAGCCAAGGATCTTCCAACGGTAAATAGCAGTATGATATAATTGTCTTTATATCAAACTTTGAATGAATATTTGCAGTATATGTACATCGATCGAATTTTTGGGATCGAAAGCAGAATCATCAAGTAATTATCTCTTATCATTTTCCATTTCATTCACCCAGTGAATGGGAACATCCATAATAAATATCAAATTGGCCACTTTTTTATAGTATACAGAATATATACGTTTAATCTATTCGAGTATTATTTCATTATTTGAATCGTCCACACTCAAGCTTATCATGTTTCATCAGCTCAATGCAGTTTTCAGGAGAATTATTTTCCACATAACCTCAAATAAAAAGTTGATGAGAATATTTATTTTTTTATTGCAGAATATTTATCACATGTACCAAACTATAGTCACTTGAGATATTTCAAGTGGCATTTATTCTTCAGTACTTATTTTACAGGAAATCAATATTGTAAATCAGGATATAAATCGAATCTAGAAAATAGTATATTCAAATGATGGATCGTCAGAAAATGGATGAATCAGTATTAGTGAATTAAATTCATATCACTCAAGCAGACGTTTCAAATCTTATTAATACTTCTCCAGTACCTACAAATAATTAAATTTTCTTCAATAATATCACCACAAAACTATAATTTTGTGATTAGATAGGTACCAAGTAGACTGACTAAACTTCTCTTCAACCTGCAGCGCTAATTATAAATTTATTGTATGCATGTTTCTGAAATATTCTTAAATATAAGATAAATTGTCTAGTGTATTCATGAATACATGCTTATGGTCCATTCATCTCAAATACTTCTCTTGATAATTTATTCGACTCTACGATATAAAATACGGAGTTAGTTGGATAATTATGAATACATACCAATGAATAACCTTATTCCGTTGATGATCCTGAATGCATATATTCGATTTGAGAAATATCTAAAAAAAATTGTCGCAAAAGCCAGAATACTTTTTATAAATAAGGCTGGGCAACAACGATCATTACCACAATTACCAGTTCAATGATATGAAAGAGTAATTTATGGTGTGTTAATACAATAACGACGATGATTGAAATGTTATGCTCGTCCTCATGGTGGTAATAAAGCAGAACTTATTGATACGCTAGGATGAAAATTATTTTCATATTAGGTTCAAATTATTCAATACAATATCAATTCTGAATACAGAGGGTAATAATCAAAAAATTCAGTAATAGATCACATTTAACACATTCTGGACATAATTTCAAATACTTTTGCTTCGCTGATTTGATAAGTTTTCGACAAAATTCAAGACAAGGTTTTGGGGAGCTAATTAAATAATATTAATTGTCCAAGAATCACTTACTACGCATATCGCTGTGACATATTCCATAACAACAGCGCTATTCTGCCCCTTTGTGAACTGATAACATTATATATTTTCATTGCAAAGCTTTTATTATGATTTTACTGTAAATATATATCAAAATGTAATAAATATGAATTTCCTAAAATCTCACATTGAAAACATAGTATCAACGGCTTATCTAAAGGCGTGTTCCTTCGACAATCATACTGTGAATCTCAGGATCATATTCGCTGTATATGAATCATGATTATTTTTTGAAACTAGAAAACAACTAACTACGAATCATGGGTCATATTTTGATTTGAGAATATTTATATATTCATTTTTGAAAATATATTCTATAACTATGATTTTTGGCGATTTTTTCTCTTGTAATTGGTTAGAATATCAGAATTTTTCAGTATTGAATTTTATTATAATTCATTAAATAGTTTGTTTTTCAAGAATTATTTATTATTGCATGATTATTCGTATATTCATCCCTTCATATTAGATGCGGGATGTGCATTTATTGTTTTACCAACGATTTTCTTGTTGTGTTCTATCCGCCATATTTCAAATTTACACAGATTTTGTTATTGCAATCATCGTGAACATGCAAAAAGTCCGATTCAGAAGGGTAAGGGGATTGTCACTTTGTGATCACAAAGTGAAGAAGTGGGGATAACGAATAACGACCAAAGAAACATGATTCACTTAATCATGAAGACTTAGATCACATAGATTGCCCGAAGAAACACGCCTTGAGTATTAAGTGCCCAAGAAACATGGCGGATGTCCAGGCATGCGCATAAAAAAATTCCAATTATGAAAAGAGCTATTGTTGGCATCTTATATAAGAGTAAGTTTCTTGATTGAAAGAATTGATTTCCTGATAACAATTGGAATCATAATCATCAAGCATTCTGCTATAGCAGCTTCCAATAAATCCTTGAGCATAACCTAGAAAATATTATATAAAGTTACACTTAAATTACAAAAATAAGTTTCTTGATTATTACAATCGATTTTCTTATAACAATTACATGTTGAAATCATCTTGGAACCTATGCGATCGCTAGTTTGAAAGGATTTATATTGTACGAGTATGCATGTTTTCTATTTTGTGTTGAAAATGCATTAGTATTGTGACATAATACTTTATTTCAAAAAAAGTTTGAATATAGCCTGAAAAATATAACATAAGATTGTCATTTTGTTATTAATATTCGATTGAACTACTTACTTTTTATTTATCAGATGTGTACATTGTTGTGAACTGGCATTGACATTTTGCGTGAAAGCGAGTACGCATGTGCAGTTTCTGCTCATGAAATAAGTTGGCAATACTGACGTCCTATTGAATGTCAAAAAATTTGTTTCTATTAAAATAAGCTTGATGGAAGCTTCAAATGCATTACAAATTATCCATTTGAATATTTTATTTATATAACAATACATAATATGTATATTAAATAGTGAATTTTGTGATATTTTGAGAAATATTTCAAATGCCTGTATGTCAAACTTGACAGAAGCGACCCGATGTTCATTAATTTTTTGTCAGGGATAACTTGAGAATATTCTGACGGCCGGTGAACTGTCATTTTTGACAATTGTAATCGATGGTTTTGGACTTCTCCTGTGATTACTATATATGTGATGGTATTCAAATAAATAAAAGGCACTAGTCCTCATTAAGATGTATTGGATAGAGAAGAAATGAACAAAATTAAATATACCGTTTAAGCTGTAGCGATGGATAAAATTTTTTTTGGGAACATACAACTGACAGTTCTAATTCAAAAAATTTAAGCTAATTAGTATATAGGATAGCGTTTCGACCTGCTTCGCAGGTCTAAGCGCTAGGCTTCGCAGCTTCATATGTGAACCGCCTCCGGCAAAAATAATTTCTTGATGAGATTAGTTCCGATTATAATTTTAGCCTACAGAATCCTTCTGCTCCATATTATATTACTGCATTCTCTCTTATTCGTGATTTCACTGTTTTTTATAGAAAAATCCCAATGTTTTTTTATGTATTTATCTAGAGAAATTATTGATTTCAACTCCTTCACAAACTACAGAAACACTAGGCGTCGCAGCTCCATATATGTACCGCCTCTCTGACAGGAATTCTTCTCTTACAAAATCAATCTCGAATGTGAATTGAGCTCACATAATTCCTCTGATTCATATTATATTTCTACACTTTTCTCTGCCCGTGATTGATGCGTTTTGTTGATTTGGGATCGAACTTTCCCCATTCCTTGAGCTTTGTTTAAGGAAAATGCTGTGCATCCGAAGATTCTAAAATGTGAAACGATGGGCTTAGATCCGAACCAAACAGAGTAAGGAGTTAGACCAGACTTCAGACTCCCAGAAGGACACCGGTTCCTAATGTACGATGCCATTGCTATCGCCTCTGCCCAAAATAGTTTAGGAAGCTTTGATCCGAGCAGCATGCATCTTGCCATTTCAACTAGAGGTCTATTCATGCGCTCGGTCACGCCATTTTGTTGTTGCGTGTGAGCGACAGTGCGTTCTCTTTTTATGCCCATCGAATGCAATTGTTCGTTGAATTTCTTGCCTTCGTATTCAAGACCATTGTCCGTACGCAGAATCTTTTGGCCAGTCATGTTTTCAGCTTATGCTTTATACTTCAAAAATGCCCCCTTGACATTGCTCTTCGACTTTAAACAATAGATTTCGACCCAGTTCGAGTAATCGTTGGTAAATTTGACAAAATATGATGAGCCTCCGATGAATTTGGTCCTCATCGGACGGCAGACATTAGAGTGTACGAGCTCTGATAGTCTTTTAGTCCTGGTTGTAGATTCCATAAATTTTGTTGCAGCTTGTTTTCTTTGACTACTTGTCTCACACGGAGGAAATTTGTGGGCTGCTCTAAAAGACATTTCTTCAACAAGGTCTTCGGTAAAGAGCTTCTTCAAATCATTCTCGTTGAGATGTCCATATCTTTTATGCCAGTCTTCAATCTTGCTCAAATCTGAAGTCGTAGCCGTTGATTCCGTCCAAGGTTTCACCAAGTACAGGTCACCATTTTTTCTTGCCTTCACGATGACTTCTTGATTGTGAATGTAAATTTCAGCAATGTCTTCTCCAAGTTTCCCAGAATATCCATTTGTAGTCGCTTTCGAAATGGAAATCAAGTTAGTTCTCAACTGCGGTACATAAAGAGTAGTTTCCAATTTCAAGGTCTTCACGGTGTCAGCGATTTTCAGTTGGAGTCGAACAGTTCCACGTCCTTCAATTCTGATGCGTTTGTTGTCGGCTAATGTGACTTCTTGGTTCTCAATTGCATTGTACTCAGAAAATCTGCTCCAGTCCTTGCACATATGTGACGTGGCGCCACTGTTAAGACACCAAGAGTCTTCGATGTGATGTTTTACATTCAATACTCTTGAATTAGGTTCGTAGATATTGCGGACAATGGCTGGGAAAGCCTCTACAACGTTCGACGTGGAATGTTGCTTCTAATTCTTGGCAAAGTAATTCCTGGCTTTATGACCGGGTTTCTTACAATAGTTGCATTTAAAAGTCTCAGTGTGACACTTCTGGTCAGTGCTATTCTGATTTCCGAAGGATTTCTGATGAGATTTTTTGAAATTTGCTTTATATTTGCTCTTTAGCGCTTGCGAATCTTGACTACTGTTGTTCCCTTTTCGACTATTTTCTTCTTCCAACAGTTTTATCTTCAGAGTTTCAGCGGTCGGAAAATCATCCCACGACTCAATGGCACGCCTAAAATTTTCATAGCTACTAGGCGTACTGTATAATAACAAAATTGTTGAAATCTCCATCTCGTTGAGTTTGTCGACGGTAGAAAGAATTAACATAATCTGCCATACTTTCACCCTCGACCATTTTTTTGAACAATAATTCTTTCAATAGTTTGGCTCTTCGAGTAGGCCCAGTCAACTGATAAACTTGAGACAGCTTTTTCCATACTTCTCTAGAAGTAATACATTGCTTGATATGGCAAAGTTCTGATGGAGACATCGCAAGAATAATGTCTGCTTTTTCTTTTTGATCATTCGCCACCCATACCATAGTTGCAGCCTCGGCTTCGGGCTCAATCGTCGTTCCGTTGACATAAAACCAGTGATCATTCTTCACTAATATTGCCTGCATTTGGAGTTTCCAGGTATCATATGAATAAGTGACGCCATTATGATGAAGAAAAAAAGGGATTTCTTTGGATCTGGGAGGATGATTTCTATTAAATGGGCTTCTAATTGCAAGAAAACGTTCATAAAATGCTTCACTCTTTACTGATTTTCCAACGATGGCAGGTGAACTTTTGTAAACTTTGGAGATTATAATGATCCGTATGTTGTTTTCCGGTTCAAGAAGTTCGTGGTTCCGTACCACTGTTTGCCTCTCCAAAATCAGCAGTTTCAACATCAACATGCAATTCTCAGGAAGTTTCCCACTCCCATGTGGGTTTTTGAGGTAAGCTGCGATCGTCCATTGCGTTTTTCAATTTAAAAGTTCCTCCTGGGCCATTATCCTGTGGTTTTGGGCGATTATCAAAACAGTACGAATCATTTGACAAATGTTTATTGCTCTATTGATAATTTCTACAATAATAATAATGAGCATTGAATGAAATCATTGGCGTGAACTGAGTGTAAGTGTGAAGTGTGTAATAACGTGGTGTAGGTGTAGATGTTGTTACTGGTATGATTTAAATGGAGCAACAGAAAATCCTTATTTAATGCAATGAGATATCTATAGCATCGGATATCGAGAAAATAGAATATGACATTTTCGTCAAGAATCAGATAGCTATGGAAATTAGAAAAAATGGAATAAGCTTTCATTTTGACAGCTCATTTCCGTGTTATTACAATAATCAACAATAATAAAAAGTTGTTTAAAATCAATTTTTACTCACGAAAAGCCTTCATTTGAAGCGCTAGAATATCTGTAGCATCAAAAAAAAATTACAATAAAAACACGGTATCGAAATTTCAGAATAAGAGGTTTTTCTATACATTTTTCATTTCCATGACAATCTGATTTTTGACGAAAATGTCATATTTTATTTTCGAACTATCTAATCCTACAGATATTCTACTGCATCGAATGAAGACTCTTCGTAAGTGAAAACTTATTTTAAACAGCTTTCCATTCCTGTACTTTTGCTCTAAAATATACAGGAGAGCCAATATTTGCACAATTTGAAAATTCCATGTTAAACTCCTATGTTCCGCGTTTCGTTGCACACCCTGTATATGCGTAAGCACAGCTGAACCTTCCACGTGATACTGTAATTGCCATTGAGGAAATTTATTGCAACCTTGCATTTTTGAGAATGTCGGCATTCAGAGTGAACATAGCTGCACCTTGCAACGAAACAAGGCTATTGAAAAGTTGTTTTCTTGCGTGTATATAAACCACTGTTAAAGCAATTTATAATTATGTTTTATTTGAAGTGTTCATCAACGATGTCATCTTTTGATCAACTGAACGTTCTTGGGGGTAGTAATTATGAAAAAGTTGACGAACTTATTGTCGCGGAAGTATAAGATTCAGGATGCAGAGTCTGTGAACACACAATTTGATGCTAGAGTTGTTAAAACTGTCAACCACGAAGATTATTTCTTGCCCGCTAGGCTTGGTAAGTTGACGTCCACTGAAATTCAGGGCCTAAAGCGATACTGCATAACTAACCGAGCAACAGAAGAGGATGAATTCGCCAAAATCGAGTTTGTCAGGTAATCTTTTCTTTGAATCATCTCCAACATGTGAAACTAGAATATTCGTTTGAATTTCAGTCAAACTACTGAACAACTCGCCCATGTTCCAAAATGATGAAGCTGACGTACGTTATTCAATAGAATTTTAGGCAGATTTTTTACAATTTATAGAGAAATTAACTGAACGAAAAATTTATATGTGCTTTGAGTTTCTGAAACAATTCTAAGGCAGATCAAATATTGATATTACAATTTGTTAATCTCGTTATTTCGCGAGAGATGTACATGAAGAATATTCAAAAATTTATTGTATAGATATTTATTTCAATAATGAAGTTCATATGCCCCACATATTATATTTAAGTAATAAGAAGATGAGCAGAAAGTCTTCAGGATCCAGTGAAGATAATCTCTTCGTCGATGGCAAAATTAATTTTTTAATTTTTTCAATTGGACGTTTCGAGATACAATTGTCCTCATCATTTCAAAAAAATGCATAACATTATCAGGGTTAAAAGAAGAGCAGAAGACAAGCCTTCAACATCTTCTACAGGACGATCGGCAAAGAAGCGACCTACGGAGCGATCAACAAAATATTGTGCAACTTGTGACTTGAATATTGATAAAAATAAATATGGTCACATCTCAAAAGCAATTCGCACAAATCCAGAAGTTGTACAGTCCATGTGGGCTGCCCGAGTATTTCAATCATTCAATCCGCCTTCAAAAAAACAATAGTTTCTTGAAAAATTGGAAATGAGAGCCTCTTGGATATAGAAACCTTTTTGAGCAGCATTAGAGATACCGTCTTTGATATAATTGAACAACAAAGGAAAAAACATCTCTCCATCAAATTAAATGTGGAACTTTTTGGTCTCCATGAGAAAATTAAGAAAGACAACACCGTTGAGAAAGAGGTAAAATCATTCAATACAAAATTTATGACCGTACAACAATCTTTTCGACCAATATGATTAGTTGCCTGCTGTTATGAAAACAAAAAGTAGTGAGTACCAGGTGAGATCAAGAGATAAAAAATCTGACGTGAACATCACGTGACTCACTTGTACATCATTGGATATATATATATATATATATATATATATATATATATATATATATATATATATATATATATATATATATATATATATATATATATATATATTATACGATGTGATTTTGTGTTTGATCGTATATACCATTGGATATGTATAATCAAAAACAAAATCTCATCATTTGGATTTACTCAAGAAATCTAAAAATCTGTGAAATTAAATGCGCTTTCAGCCAAGTCGGTTGCTATGGAAACAGTAGGCCATTATTCTCATACTACAATATTCTCAAATACTGATTTTCCAAATTGTATGACTACCAATAGATCTGAATTTATGCGCATAGTTAAGAAATATATTCCTACTGAAGTACACTTCCGGTTCAGTCTATTGTTATGGATATAATAGGCAATAATTCAAATGCTACAGCAGACTGAAATACCAAATTTCAATATTCTACACCTGATCGTTTCGAATTTATGCGAAAAATTCCGAAAGACTGTCAAGTAAAGTGCACTTCCGGCTCCGATTCATACAAAAATAGCAGATGACCATTCTGATACAACATCAAGTTCAAATACTGGATTTGAACATCCTACGGTTGATCATTTTGGATTTATTAGAAAAATTCGAAAAAAAAGTTTCAAGTAAAGTGCACTTTCGGTACAGATGATTGTAACCATGATGCGAGGTGCACAACTAGACCCTATATCAATCTTAAATTCAAATTTCAACATTATACGCTCAACCAGTTTTGAGATTTGCGAGTTACGCACGCACGAACGAACGCACGCACGAACATACGTACCGGAATCAAGTCAAAAATTGTCAAACTGGATTCAGGGACGCTCAAAACAGATATTTCCATCAAAATATCGATAGGTGAATTGTGTCGGTTTCACAATACTTGTTACTTTGTACAAGTAAGTAAAAAATCGATAAAATTCTAATTTCCATTTTGTATTTGATAGGAGAGAGATTCCAGGTGTAATAGTGAAACATCTGGAGATAAATATCAACAAGTACACGCCAATAGCTGCTTCTTCCTACATTGAGCTACCAGATGACATCAAGAACAAGAAGGCTTGCGTTAACGTGGTAAATAATGTCGAGATGTGTTTCAAACAGTCCATTTTTGCTGCTCTACATCCACCTCACAATAATCCTGACCAAATCACCCACTACCGACCGTATGCAGATGAGTTGAATTTCACGGGCATAGATTCTCCAGTCTCCATTGAGAGTATAAGTAAGTTTCAAATTTTAAATTATATATCAGTTAATGTGTTTGGCGTTGAGCAAGATTTTGATTCATCACATTATATTCGAAATAAACAGAATGTACATGTAAATTTATTATATATGTGTAAGGATGATGTAGGGCACTATGTTTTAATCACAGATTTATCCTGTTTGGTGTTTGCACAAATTGATTAACGTAAAAGTAAGAAATACATTTTCGATGTATGCTGGATTGAATTCTCAAGTGAAGAACGTTTGCAAAATCATCAACGTTCTGAATGTGGGCAAGTCGTAGCAATTTTACCCTCTGGAGATGAGAAAATTCAAAAATTTACACATGACGAGAAAAATTAGAGATTCCTTTCTATATTCACGCCGATTTTGAGTCACTACAAATCCTGTTCAAACCTGTTTGCCAAATCCTTCACGAACAGTACACATATTCATAAGCCTTATAGTTTTGCAAATTACATAAAGTGCTCATACAATGATCCATCAAATGAATTCCACACGTAAATAGGCGAAGACGCGCTACACATATTTGTTCAATGTATTGTGGATGAAATTAAAGATATCTATACGAATCATTCAAAACCTATTGTTCCTCTTACTATGCCATTCGAGCCGCAAGATAAACAAAATTTCAATTGTTGATGATGAGATAATAGAGAATCATTGCCCTTTGACAGGAGTATTCAGAGGCGCGGCTCATTATATGTGCAATTTGAAGTCTCGAAATTTCTAGCAGTATTGTTTCACAATATGAGCGGTTATGATTCACACTTGTTTATTGGGGATTTGGCATTCAATAATTATAGAATCAACATAATTCCACGAAATAAAGAGCGATATATATCGTTTTCAAAATCAATTCTTGTTGATGAGATGAATGATCGAAAGCTCTTCATACAATTAAGATTCCTAGACTCTTTCTAATTCATGGGTAGATCTCTTGATAGTTTGGCAAAAAATCTAGCTCCAAATCAATTCAAATAGGCAGCAAAATATTTCAAAGATGCCGAGCAATTAAATCTTGTTACTAAGAAATGCGTTTTTTCGTATCAACATATGGGCTCGTTTGCCAAATTAAAAGAGACAAAATTACCTGGAAAGATGCATTTTCCAACATGATGAATGAAACACTTATTTCAGATGATGATTATAGACATGTAACCGATGTTTGGAATTGCTTCGAATGTAAAACAATGGAGGATTACTTGAATATCTATCTCAAAACAGGCGTATTAATTCTCTCGGATATTTTTCAAAATTTCAGACACGTTTGTATTGGCGTGTATCGTTTGCGTCCGTGCCAGTATCTAACTGCACCCTCGCTAACCTGGGATGCAATGCTTAGATACATACACAAAAATTAATTTGGAAATTCTCACAGGCGCGGACATGTTGTATTTTGTTAAACACGAAATGTAGGGTTAAGTATCGATGTATGCGTACCGTGTTTGGAAGCAAATAATCCATATGTTAAGACTTATGACTCTAACACGCCCTCCTTCTATATTTCCTATTGGAATGCTGATAGTTTATACGGAATGACCATGTTAATATACTCCTTTCTAAATCTAACTTCAAATGGCTTGAACAAATTGGAAGTTTGGACATAAGATCGGTGAGGAGCCCTTTCAGCACAGGTGATTTTCTGGAAGTTGACTTGAAATATCCTTGCATGATAAAAACAATGATTCACCATTCTGTCCCAAGAATATCGTATCGCCATTTCAAGGTTCAAAAACAAAAATCTCATTCCAAATTTGAATAATAAATCAAGGTATATAACTCATTATCGCAATTTACAACAGGCTCTCGATAACGGCCTGATTTTAACCATAATTCATCGTGCTCTCAGTTTTAATCAGTCAGATTGGCTCCAAAAATATATTGATTTAAAAACAAATTTACATACTTTGTCGCAGAATTATTTTGAAAAAGATTTCCATAAATTGATAAATAATTCGGTATATGGAAAAACAATGGAGAATCAGGATAAAAGAGTTCATGTGAAGCTGATCACTCATTGGGAAAAAAAAGGTGCGGAATGTCCAATTGCAAAACCAAATTATCATAGTCTCTCGATATTTTCGGAAAATCTAGTGGCAATTCAAATGAACAAATTGAGAATGAAATACAATGAACCGATTTATCTGGGTTTAACCATCCTAAAATTGTCCAGATATCATAGTCCAAGAGCCCGTTTGGAAATACTACCTTGAATCGTTAGACGATTCTTACGTATTCTAAACGATTCGTCGTGAAAACATTACCCTTAAAAGTCAACGGCGCCATTTCTAACTCTGCCAGAAGCAATTAATATTGATTATTTATCCTGTGAATTTAACGCACAAACTACCTTTTTATGTTAGACACTTGAAAATTACACTGGAACATGTATTTTTATGTGTAAAACAGGAAAAACTCACGGTGCCGAGGACTTCTGGCAACATGAGAGTCGGCACCGTTGGTTCTTTGTATTCGTCAGGTCTCTGGCTACAATTTTTGTATAGGACTTCTTTGGCTTCAGAAAAAGGTACTTTATCGATATTTCCAACCACTTTGAAGCCACGGTGCCGGGGATTGTGGCAGAATGAGACTCGGTGATCCAATTTGGCCAATAATTCTCCTCAAATATCGATTCGTTCCTACTTATGCAAACATGATCATTCACAGCATATTTTGCAGCAATTGCTACTTTAGGATGACTGTACACAGTGACCAGTAATCGATGCCTATCTCTGACCGCACAGGATCCACAGGTTCTATTTTTATAGTAGAATGTTTGGTATTATTGTATTTCGTTACCAATTCATCGATATTATCCAGCTATTGGTACGATTTCTGCAGACTGAATTATTTCCAAATACTTGATTTAAGCTCACGATTGAATCTCTCGACAATGCTTGCTTTCTTCACACTAAACGTTGGATAATGATTGATGGCGAATTTTTGCATCAACTTTTTGAAATGCTCATTGTTGAAATCCTTCCCCATGTTGGTCTGCAGATTTCTGAGCACAAATCCATCCTTAAGTATTCCATTCACTGCAATAGTAACATCTTTCCCTGTTCTTGATTTGACAGGTATTGCCCACGCTCTTTTCGAGAAGTCATCAATAACGGTCCAAATATGCTTGTAGCCTTTATTTTCTCTTGCATAGGGAATCATTCCCACAAGATCTGCTGGATGAAGATCATTCAAACCTCTCAATATGACATGTCAACAAGGAAAATACTTACGCGCGTCCCGATGTAATTCGTGCACAATAGAGATCTTTTGCAAGCCACCGCTAATTGAACGTCAACGCTAACGTCAAATATAGTTTACTATGTGCACTGTTACTGGAATTGACAAATATTTCATTGTTATGTTATTGATGTTTGCCAATCCTTGAGGTTTCTTGTGAGTACACTGTGATTTAAGCTAATACTATTGAGCAAGCATTTCCCGAAAATTTTCTACGTTAGCGTTATAGTATCAATAGCGGAGGCTTGCAAAAACGCCCTATTATCTTTCTCACTCATATTATCACCTTAGATTGGAGTATCAGTTCAACTGACACTTTTTGTGAGCTTCTCAGCCCTTTAATAGGTAAAAATGACAGTTTGTCATTTGCATCAACTCTATGATTTTCAAACCTCGTCATTTCATCATTAATATTCGTTTCAAAGAGTATTTTTTCCACATTATATTTTACATCTGTTATACGTGCAACGAATGGAAATTCATGAAATAAATTAGAGCTGCTATTCTACAGCTTATACGTATCTCCATCTTGTTCTAATAATGAATGCACTAACACCCTGTATTCGCACTTTTTCATCAGGTCTTCATCCTCGTCCTTGAATTTTTCGTGAATTGTGCTTCAATATAACTTTCGTATTTTTGCGTTAAATTATTTTCTAAGGTCTCACTTTTTCTATTGACATACTTCAAATTGATTGCGTCACTGCTGTATTGTGGTGAATAACTTAGACCAGTGAGACGAAAGCTACTCAAATTAAATTCTCTCTTCAAATCATTTAGAAAAATTGTTCTCCTACGTAAATTCGTTAGTAGTTTTCTATAGATCTGATTGCGTATATGTTTATTGATGCGACGACCGAATCTGTCAAGAACCATTTTGTGACTGCAGGCCCTAGAAAGCTATATGAGAGTTGCTGGACCTACGTTTTTAGTATTTATTTCTATCAAGAGATGTCGACACTGCAAAATTTCTAGTTGTTTTGTTCGTCACGTGATCCGTGACGTCATGTGGCCTTGTTCATCGTGTCTACTTGACATGTCTGCCATTTCGTTCGAATCGTTTATTGTGTCTATATCGTGTTTAACATTGAGTTTCTCAGTTTTGTTTCGTTGAAGTATCTATTTTCTTACTTTATTATTCTGCAATTGTATATGATTGTTGTCTTTTGGTGTATAAAATCTATATTTTCCACTACAAGCAATAATGCCAGTTACAAATAATTTAAAGTGTTGCATCGTGGGATGCCAGGCCACTGGTAAGTACTTTCAATAATAAAAATATAGGAATTTCATATTTTTATGCTGATTTGTGAACAAATCTGTGAGTAGTATGATTCTGGAGTTATGAATATGCAAGCAGAAAAATTTATAGTTCTCCTTGAAGTACATACAGATTTGTCCAGAATTGCATCATAATAATGATTTCAAGAATTATGTTTCCTGTGAAGGTGTGTCCCAACATTGGTTTCCTAATCCTAATAAGGACTTGGAACGTTTCAACAGATGGCTGGATATTTTGGATATAGAGGAATTACGTTCTATGGATAAACTGAAGTTGTACAATAATAAACGTGTATGCTCTGTCCATTTTGATGCTAAATACAAGAACATTGGAGATCCAAGACTACACTGGAATGCTTTGCCTTCTCCTAATCCATCAGGTATTGTTATACAATTATTCTTAACTCAATAATAGTCCAAGGTGCAGTAGATATTGAAGAATCAAAAATGTGCTACAACAAATATTTACATGTATTTCAGAAATTCCATGTCCAACCGCGATTAATCCAGTTCAGCTAATTTCATGTTCGCAGCAGATGGAAGGAGCAGGTAAAAACATACAAAATCATAAGACTTCTTAGCCTTCTATATGTATTCTAGAATCCAAAATTATTAATTCCTTTGAATAATTAATTTCATATTCCATAGGATCATCAACTTGGTGTTCCGTTCCGATATGATTCTACAGAAGCTGTTCCATCAACGAGTTCAGGTAAATATTCATATTGTTATTCAAAACGCGCCATGCGGAAAATTATCTTATTGATTAAAAAATATCCATCTTTCTTTTCAGATCCGCTGCCAATGTCATTCCCTGTTCCTGATATTCAAGCAGAGGCGTCGGTGAAGACCAGTGGTAAATATTTTTTTTTATAAGTTATGGTTTATTTCATAGTTTTTCTCATTGCTGTTCTTTTTCTTGTAAACAGAATATCACGGTGATTTTTTGCGAAATGTTTCTGTCACAAGGCAACATGAATTGACACCGAAGGCAAAAACTTTATACAAGGCTGCTGTACAGTGGAAGAAAATTGCCGTTCGCTCTAGAAGGAGAGCCAATTCTTTCAAAACTCGTCTAGTGGGTGCGGAACGTTTCTTAGTTACAAATGATTTTAGGAAGATGAATTCATTAACACCATCTGCTCAAATGTTCTTTGAACTCCAGACGAGAGAAACGGGGAAAAAGAAGAAAGCTCGAAGATACACACGAGAAGAGAAGATAATGTCTTTGTCTCTCTTGAAACAAAGTGCAAGAGGATATGATTTATTAGAAAAAATGTTTACTCTGCCTACTAGAAAAACTCTACAGGTTTTTTTGGCCCAAGTTCAGCTGGATACTGGCATCAATGAACAATTTTTCGCCGCTCTCATGAATCAAGTTAACAAACTTGCTCCTCTACATCGGATGTGCTGTTTGATGTTTGATGGAATGAGCATTTCACCTCACCTTTAATATAATGAAAAATTGGATAGGACAGTCGGTTTTGTAGATGACGAAATGGTGCGAAATCCAGATTTTGCAAATCTCGTGTTGGTTTTCATGGTGCGAGGCATTATGAAACAATGAAAACATCCAGTCGCATATACTTTCAATAGAAGTGGTGCCAGTAGCATGCATTAAGAAGTCAAATAGAATGTGTCATTGCTACTCTGCAAAGCAATGGTCTCAATATTGTGTGCACAGTTTGTAATCAAGCATCATATAACGTCAGTGCGATAAATGGTCTCGTACAAGAAACTAGGCTTCTGCAAAACCAAAGAGGAGGAGAACCGAAGCACAGTTACTTCGAAGTCAATGGAAAAATGATTATTGCCTTATTTGATGTGCCTCTTATGATGAAATGTTTACGGAATAATTCTCAGAAGAAAGATATAGTATGTGTCTTGAACGGAGACAAAGTAACTGGAAAGTGGAACCATATCATTCAATTTTATGAGTATGATCAAGAGGAAAATGTCGGAAATTTGAGATTATGTCCAAAACTAAGCGGGAAACATGTTTTTTTGCCCAATTCAGGACATAAAATGAAGGTGAAATATTGCACGCAGACTCTTAGCCAACGGTTAGCAATTTCAATTAATAAAGTTGCGAAGACTAGAGATACGTCATTTCTAATATACAATGAGAAATTGCAGAATAAATTAATATTTCATGATAGTTCTCAAATTAAGATTATGTTGCGCGAACGGCAAATTGGTGTTTGCAAAAGTTGCATGTATCAATAAGAATAACTATACCACTATATTTTTCTATTCTTTGCCTAACGCGCATCTGTACACACTTTTTGTTAGGTAACATCTATATCAAGTCAATTTTCAGTTGTACAAGTGATTGCCCTTGCTTAGATTCTAGGTTTACTTTTAAATTTTTAGTCTATCAATGCTAATATTGTATTTATTTTATGCAGGTATCAGTGAAGACGCTACCAAAACAGCACGGATTATTGCATTCATGGACCAACTGTTTGATTCATTGAACAATAGTACCAGAAGAGGAACTGAGGGAAAACCGTTGACTGCTGCATTAAGCAGGGACTCCCAACATTGGGAATTCTGGATCCAGGCTGTGCGAATATTGAATACTATGGAATTTACCAGCAGCAAATACACGAGGAGCTATCCACCTCCTTCACTTAAGAATTTCGTACTTACCATTAAAGGAATCGAGGATTTATTCAAATCGTTGGAAGAAAACAATAAATTCAAATTTCTTTTTCTGAGAAATCTAAATCAGGATCCTCTGGGAATTTTTTCCGATATGATTAGAAGCCAGGGTGTACGCAATGTTAATCCCAATTGCAGCACATTCACTGCGGCCTTCAAAACATTAACCATAAATAATTTGACGTCCAAGCATTCTCTGAGCGCGAATTGCGAAGAAGATTTGAACACGAGCTTGTTGAAATCATTTAAATATTTGTTCATAGTAGAAGAAAGCAACCTGGAAGAGACATACATCTATCCCGATATGCTGGCCGTTTCCGAAACACATGTTGGTGTTATGAATTTAAATTACTGCACAGGTTTTATATTAAAGCATGTAAAAAAAATTATTAAAGGTTGTACCAAATACAGATTTGATTTGTTGGCTGTGAGAAAAGGATTGCAACATGAATTTATAGAGAACCTGGAATATGATGAAGTTTCAAGACCCAATTATCCCTCGTTTTCAGTGGTGACATGCTTCGTTAAAATGAAAAATATCACATTGCTGTTTCTCAAAGAGAATGGTCATAAAAGGATGATTCTAAAAAATCTACGAGTATTCATAAAGAACAACGTCGACTTCAATTTTGTAAGCTGTGAAAACCACAGAGACCGTGTTATTAATTCACTGATCTATATTTATTTGGTCACCATAAAAATGTAGAATATGTAAAAATATAACCAATCAAAATTATTTGTATTGTGTACCTGATAAATATTGATTATTAACTGTGTTTATTATTGTTATTGTGCAAATTGTACGAGTTTTTTTGGAATATGCGAAATATGGAGAAAATGTATCCATATTCCACATAACTTTCAAAAAAAATCGAGAAAAATCATAAATAATAATTATTTTAAAATTCAAATAAATCACCGCCTATCAATTTGAGTCGGTGCTAGTTGTTATTCTTGTCATCAGGTGGCGTTAAAAGACAATTCCAGCTCGTAACATTGCAGTTTACCGTCTATAGTTTATAGGTAGTCTATGTTTGTGAGTGACAAAATACTGCTGCAATTATTTGCCTTTATACTATGATATTTGCATCCCGTGAAGCAGTTTTAATTTGAAGAATCCCATTTTTGTGCTTCGTGTGCCCGGCCAATTTATAGGCAGTTGATATTCCTAATTTGTGAACTAATCTATTCGGATTATTCCAATACAAGAACTCAATTTTTTTGTTAGTTACATTTAACTGTGGATCGTCGCCAAATATGCCACGTCCAAATTCCACTGTAGCAGATCCAGTCTTAGTATGTGGCACTATGTCACGTATTATATTTTTATATTTCCAGTCCCAATCTGTCTAAACTGTTCCCTATCTATTGTAATGCAGCCTGTGCGCATTTGTTCTTTGTATCATCTGTAGATATTTTCTTTTGTCTCCATCAGTGTTCTGATTTGGCATTTTGAGAGTTTATAGTTCATACCAAACACCATATATAATTAAATCGTTTGTATCTATCCCAACGAATGATTAACCAATCATGAACTGCTTATCCGACGTAAATATCATCAGTATCAGAACTATTCACTGCACACAGTGACATATATTTCCCAGCAATGACACCAAAAATATCCTGAGTAGACTTTTAGGAAAAAATTTTTTTTGGTATTGAAGTCCATTTGATTTTATTCATGCTACTGTTCAATTTTTGGACGTTTCGGATGTTAACCCATCCATCTTCAGCGTTCTATTGAATTATTACAATCCTATAGCTTCGTTTACAGCATAGTTATGAAGATAACCTTCCAATACTTATTGATAACAATATAAAATTATAATCATTCTATCACCAGCCACCTTGGTTGGTGGTAGCCTCGAAGTTACATTCACACATTTTTTGTGATTTTTGAGCTATTTGCTATTTTTATATTGTTATCAATAAGTATTGGAAGGTTATCTTCATAGCTATGCTGTAAACGAAGCTATAGGATTGTAATATTTCAATAGAACGCTGAAGATGGATGGGTTAACATCCGAAACGTCCAAAAATTGAACAGTAGCATGAATAGAATTAAATGGACTTCAATAACTGAAAAATTTTTTTCCTAATCCATATTTGGGTCCTTCAATCTGCATTTAAACATGAGTAGACTTTTCAAACTCTTCCCTTTCTTACTCCGTCTGATATCGTCTTCTGAATACTGACTGAGGCGTTATGTCTTCTAGCGATTCTGCTACATGTTCTTCGGGCAGAAATTATATTTTTCTATTCTAATCTCTTGATTTCTTAGATACAGGAGTTGCAAACACTCTAAATCCTCCTCATTTGTTTCGTCTTTGGGCTCAAGTCTTACTGCTTTTGCACTTTTGCCAGCGGCAGTGTCAAATTTTTTATCTGTCTCTGATATCAATGCCAACAGCTGAAAAATGGGTTTTGAAGTTTCCTGTAGCAATTGTTCGCTCTCCTGTAGACCCTGTTCAAGTTGCCTCAATTCTCTCTTCATCATCTCTATCGTCTTAATTATATCACTCAATATTTTAGCATCACTCATTTTGTTAGTCGCTTTATCTATGAAAATTATCGTAGTCATACCAAATCCTATATACTGACAAGAAATTGATCAAAACCGTTTCGATATCGGCCATTTGATTACAGTTTGGAATTTGGTGTTGGAAAAATTCACGTCCATAATCAAAGTTGAGAAGAATTAACGCTCGTTTAGTCGAAGTTATCATGAGCAACTGTTTTTATGAAAATATAGAACATATTGTCACAAATTTTATTGTGAATAATTCACTAATACATGTTACAGTGAACTATTTATTTTATAAAATTGTATGAACAGACATAGTATAGTTTCGAATGGTGTATAAATTATATAATATGATTCAACAACTTAATTTTTAAAAACCAACTTTATTTGTTGAGAGACTATGATATAATGCGTAATAATTATAAAATACCCCTATTCATTCATTTCCTTCATCTTATGTGACTAATACACTTTATTCTAGAACAATAGATAATAATTGTTCATAAATGTGGAATTCGGATATATGATCCTCCATTACTCCTCCACCCTCAGATTGAAGCGTCTCCTGGAAGATTCATTTCATTTCTATTGACTGCTTTTTTGTTTCTACGTTACCAATTGAATTTGAATTCATGTCTTAATTTATAGATGATAAGAAAAATTACATTAATCAAAATTATATAGAAGATTATATTATGAATATTCTAACTATGATATTTTGGATGTTCCAAAGTAATTTCCTTTCCTCCTGGAATATGAATTTCTTGTAACATTTTGAAATTTATTGTCTTATGTTTACTTTCGAATGTTCTCTTTAGATACAAATTGTCAAAAATAATAATTTCACTTTCTTTATTGAATGTAAATCTTGCATAATTAATTTTACAAATTCCATTTACATGAAATAAACCCCTTAATCCAGTAATAATTCTGTTTCCACATTCTAATCCATAAATGTCCCCATGTGGAAGAAATATAAATATCTGTTTTGAATTTGGAATTTGAAATGTCTCATTATGATTTAGAATTTTATTATTTTCACAATCAACCACATTTCTAGGGTTCAAATAGATATTTTTCACACAAATAGCTCCATCATATAATCTTCCTTAACAATAATATATATTTTGCTGCAATTCTTTGCAATTTTCAATTTGATTTAATTTCTTATCATTTAATATATAATTTTCTGGATTGAAAGAAGGCATAACATGATTTTTCCTAAGAATGGTAGATATCGGCGTAAACTGCATTAATTCATACTGTTGAATATCTACTTTTGGAAAATCTATGATGAATTTCAAAATATTGTTTTCTAATTCATAATATACTTCTACAATGGCATTATTCTCTCAATTCTGATTCAATACATCAGCTAAAAATTCACTTTCTGAATCAGATATGATTTCTCCAAAATCTTGTCGGTTGATTAAACTAAAATAAAGAGTATTCGTATCACAAAATGTATAAGTCTCTTCTACGTATTTATCAATATTGAAAAATTATGCGATAATAAGATGATTTGGGTAAATGTATCTCTAATGAATAAGATATCCACATATTCTGATACTTAATCCAATAAAGCCTCTATCTGCATAATACTTGAGCTTAAGGACGTTCACTCGGCGAGAGAGTGACAGAAAAATCCGTGCGAGAGAGAGGGAGTGTGCGTAGTTTGATGCGGCAACATAGCTTTACATGGACAGACGTAATCTGTGCCTGTGTGAGTTGAGCGACCATTAGGCGCGCAGAGCGATTCCGCAACGTTGCAACCTCTCTCTTATGTCTCTTTCTCCCAGCGTAAAACTGTAGTGTTTACATTTTTATTATGGCTCTTTCTTGATAATGAATATGGATAGGTGGAATATTTAAAATGGTAAATTTTCCTCACATTCTATTCTTTAGTATATTGTTTTTTCAGAGATATGTGAAAAAACTTCTCTTGATATTAGTAAAAATGTTCATTTTCACGATGTATAACCTATACCTCTCATGTTTAAGTCGCCAGCTTTAACGACAAATTTCTCTAAATTTTGCATGGATAGCGATATTTTGAAAAATACTACTGTATAGAGGGCATTTTCATTCACACAATTTTTCAATTTGAGGAAAATCGGAAGAAAATCGGTTTAACCAGTGAATGTCCTTAAGACCACATCATTATGCTGCATGTTTTCTATTTGTTCATAAAATTTAGACATAATTTGTTCATTATCCAAGATATTCTCATTGAAACCTTCTTTTATTATGTTTTGATTACCTTCCAACTTTTTAATTAATAAATCATATCTATTGCCATCTCTGCATCTGAATTTTCAGAAATTTGTTTCATGATAGAGCCTTAGCCATAAATCAGACCTCTTTTATTTCTTTTATGTTTTGTTAATCTCGAAATTTTCATTGTAACTTCAATTCATTTGAAATGAAAGATAAACTATCATATTGTAAAAATGCAGATGTTAAATTAAATTTAACATACAAATAATCCTACCTGCTACACACATGTGCCTGGCTAGCTAAAAATCAGACGGTGGCTGGGTCGGAGTAAGCAGAAGCTTTCAGAACTACTGTGCTCAACTGAGAAACAGATTTCGCCTCATCAAGCAAGTGATAAATTTTTAGCAAGTATTGTTCTGAGAACTTGCTTAGGCGCCACCCCTAAGAAAGGGAATTACTAGGAATTAGGGGATTCCTAGGCTACAAATGATAAGTGACAAATGAAGTTCAAAAACAATTATTTGATGAAAAATATTAGAAAAATTTAATACACCCAAAACATTGTAAACTAATTTTGAAATATAACTTACAACAGTATCGAAGGGACGTGGCAGGCGTTCCACTCTCTCGTAAGTAAGTCCTGGAGTCCGCTGACTCTCTGTTTGTGTCAAGGAGAACCAGAGCTCACGGTCGGCGAGTGTCCAAGACGTTACTTCTGATTAGCGATGGTGGTAGTAGGCGAGGGTACTCCAAAGAGCTCTCAGCTAGGCTGGATGCAAGCTGAGCTTAGTTCGAGGGTGATTTATCCCAACTTTTAGAGGGCTTCAAGACCGGAGCCTCGATCGCTGTCGTAGAGGTGCACTTGTAGTAGAGGTGATAAGAGCAGTTCTTTCTTTTTCCGGAGCAGCAGTTGTTAGCGCCTTCTGGTCAGGTTTAGTGCTCGATCCTGCGACCGGTACCTCAATGGTTCTCCTCAACACAACCAGAAAGACGGCCTGACTCCAACCCTAAAAAAAACCCAGAACAGCAATAGTGTCCTTACAAACAAGCCAGACGGGCTGAATACTACAAAGTTGTTACAATAACGTTGAAGAGAGATGGACGCAATTGTACAAAAAATTGAGAATTAATTCAACTTAAATAAGAATGAGGCGTAGTGATACAATGACAGTGATTGATGACAAGAAAAAATGATAATGATGATGAAAAGACTTGAATACAACCCGCAATGGTGAAAACGCACAATAAGCGACTCGACTGATACTAATCAAAGCTTCTGTGAACCGTAATAAAATTTTAGCAACACACCTGCTCGCGCAAACAATCCAAAAAGACGCGCGAAATGCAGAAAAATTGAGAAAACTCTCGGCTAACAATTTAATGACTTCAAAAAGCGGCATAAACGTCCAAAGTCAAGGCTCACAGTTAGTCAAAGTCCACTCAACACACTCTCACACCATCCAGGAGTAAGTAGGGAAGAAATTGATTCTAAATTCAGATCCTACTCGACACCAAAAATCTAGCTCAATATAATCTTTGCTTAGACTCTAAAATCTCCAAAATATGCCTCAAAATACACCCGCAACCCTCGGTAGGAAAGAAACAACAACTTTAAGCCCAAAAAAAAAACAAAGATGCTACCGAAAAATACCGATGACTACGAATGCCGCCTGGGCCGACATCTTTAAACACACGTTGACACAACGACGTAGTTTTGGAGATTTGACAGGATAGAAACAAATTAGTCAGAAGACTTACCCTTGCCACATAGCACTACACTAGTACTTTAAGTACTCAAATATTGAAAAACAAGGCTCAGAAAACAAACAGCAAAGATTAGACTGAGCGCGGATTTAATGTGACTATCACCGCAGAGCTCTAAACCAAGAATGTCAAATTTTATCTCGTATCCGCTCCTCGTAAACATCACATGACTTCCGGCAAATTTTTAATTCGTCTCGTGGCCAGCGAGGGCTTCACAGAACACAAAAAATGTTATTACATGGGCGTAGGTGAAAATAATTCTAAACGTAACAATAATTTGTTACAGTATATATATAAGTAATATGGCAGAAAACCCTTAGCTAGTATATAATTATTGTTAGGCATGCATTTCTAGAATGTAATATTACTCTTTAAACATAATTTTCCTGTAGCATGTCATTTAGAATAAGTTCAGTTTGTAATCAGTCTTGTAACAAGCAACATCTAGTTGCAATATATATTTTTAAAAACAAAGTTATCGAAGATCGATTGCTAAGTGGCGCAGTCGGTAGGATTGCCAAAACAAATCTAACGCATATAGATTTGGTTCGTTTCAACGATTCAACGGCAATAGAATAAAGAATCGATCTACTACTTCGTAACAACTGTTCCTGACCGTAACCGCACATCAGGACCGCAGCATCGTGACCGAGAGGACATCGGAAACAGCTTCGCCGAGATTACCTTGGGCTCACTTCACAGGCATCCATCTTCAACGGACATGAAGACGCTGATCTTGCTGTAAGTGCATATGTCTCTAAGTTCTAATTTCGCTTCATCTGATACAAGCTCTGATTCTGACTCTGGCTCTAACAGTGACAGAGTCGTCACAAACTATTTCAAGTAACAAAATTGTTATTAAATCTCCTATTGAACCATCCACATTAATTATCAGGCAAACAAATATGACTACCCCACCATTGAGAAAAGAGTACCTCGATATGGCACCAGATTTCCATGGAGAGCGCAAACTCTTACCAAGATTTCTAGAAATCTGTGAAAAATTGCTAACTGAACTTTTCAATAAAAATTATGACACAGATTTCCAAAATTAATATTTGATATCAACTATTTTATCAAAGATTAAGGGCGACGTAGAGAAAAATATCGCGAGTTGTACCACTACTGATTGGCAAGAGTTAAAAGCAGCCCTAACTAATACTTATGCTGACAAAAGAGATAGTTTTACACTAGCTATTGAAATGACCGAGTTAAAACAGTCACAAAATGAGAGCCCATTTGATTTTTATAACAAATTACAACATTTGTTAAATCTTCAAATCTCCCGTCCGAAACTAGGTTCAACATCAGTGGAACAAGCAGTTTTGATTCCATACTTTCAAAATTTTGCTTTGAGAGTATTATTACGCGGACTGAGAGAACCTATTGGACAACTCATGCGTACGAAAAATCCCCAGAGTTTAAACTCTGCATTGAGTATGTTAACTAATGACTTCCAATTTGGAGAAGCCCAGAAACCGCGAGTACAGAATTTTAATTTTAAGCTACCACCAAAACAAATTGTACAAAAACCTGGTGGACCGCGACCACTATATTCAACAAGTTATTCTCCAAATCCACAAAGACCATTCAATAGAAATTATGGGCAAAATTCGCAATTTGTAAGAAATAAAATTCCCCCTCAAAATTAGAGCTCCACGCAAAATTATCCTAAGCCAACTTCCATGAGTATTTTCACAAATAATACTCATCAACCAAAAGCAGGGCCTTCCCAAAGATATTAAAGTTACAAACCTAGACAAAACATCATTTCAAAGGAATTATATAACATAGACAGCGAAGACGTGACAGAATCCGAGAATCATATTTCCGAAACAGAACACGTCACTGAGTATGTGAATGAACCTAACATTGAATTTCAAGAAGATATGAACTTTGCAGCCGATAATTTTTTGGTGCAAACTGCCTTGGAAAATTATACACAATAGAATTGCTTGATCTGACTAACAACCCAAACACACTACCGCTTATCATATTACCTAAAAATGATTTGAAAGTTCTAATTGATACGGGTAGTACAAAATCGTTTGTAAAACCAAATATTGCTCATAAATATCTCAAAAGTAACATTTTTTAAGATCCGTTTCGAATTTCATCAGCACACGGAACCTCGATGAAACAATTTAGTACTCTCTACCTATTTCTAAAATATTTAATATAAAAAGAGATGGTGATTTTTGTTTAAAATATCACATGTTTAATTTTCATGATAAATTTGATTTGTTATTGGGTTTAGATAATATAAAATTATTAGAAATTGTTATTGACATAAATAGTAGTATTTTAATAACTCTAAATTCAAAAATTAGAATTCATTATCTTGAGTCAAATCAAAATAATGTAATTCCAAATAATAACTTGAATATTATAGATGATGAACAGAATTCTAACAGTGGTATTACATCAGACAAAATTCATTTAGAATCACAATCAGAAAAGGTTGTTAAAATAAAGTTTAGCATGAAGACAGGTGATATAATTATTCCAGACATTTAAACGAAAAATTTTATAATACCATCGTGTATCACAAAGGCAGAAAATAACTATGCCGTTTGTACAATAATGAACCCAACAGATGACAATATTCATATCGATGTATTAAAACCAATTAATGTCAAATTATTTGATGATAATTATGAATCTTATTCTGATCCAAACTCCATTTTAAATTTTTTCCAAACAAAAAAGATTAAATTTTATATTTCAAAAATAAGAACCAATCATATGAATTCAGAGAATGAATTTGCTATAACAAAATTGATTAAAGAATACTCTGATATATTTCATTAAGATAAACAAATGCTTTCATTCACAAACGAGATAAAGCACACGATTAACACTAAAGACGAAATCCCCACTTACACGAAAACTTATAGATATCCTGAAATTCATAAACAGGAAGTCAATAGTCAAATTCAGAAGATGTTAGAGCAGAATATCATCAGACCGTCAAATTCTCCTTGGTCCTCATCGATTTTGGTGGTTCCTAAGATACAGGATGCATCAGGCAAACGTAAGTGGAGAGTTTTTGTAGATTACCGCAAATTAAGCGATAAGACAATCGGTGACAAATTTCTCTTACCGAATATTAATGACCTATCAGATAAATTAGGACGTTGCCATTATTTTACAACGCTAGATTTAGCATCAGGATTCCATCAAATCGAGATGCACCCCGACGACATCTCTAGAACAGCATTCAATACAGAAAATGGTCATTACGAGTTTTTGCGATTGCCATTTGGGCTCAAGAACGCCCCTGCTACCTTCCAAAGAGTTATGGATCACATTTTGAGAGGGTTAAACAATCAAAAATGTCTCGTGTATCTGGATAACATTATAATTTCTAGTACAAATCTTCAGGAACACGTAGAGAATTTAAAATTAGTATTTGACAGATTGAGAAAGGCAAATTTTAAGATTCAGTTTGATAAATCGGAATTTTTAAAGATAGAAGTTGCGTATTTAGGACATATTGTCACACCTTCTGGAGTTAGACCTAACCCCAATAAAATCATTGCCATTCCAAATTATCCGATCCCGAAAAATACAAAACAGATAAAAGGATTTTTAGGTTTGCTAGGATATTTTTGCAAATTTATTAAGGATTTTGCAAAATTGACCTAGCCCCTAACTAAATGTTTGAAAAAAGATGCTGTAATTAACATACACGATCCACCATATGTAGAATGCTTTGAGCTCTGTAAAAATTCATTAATTAATGAACCGTTCTTTCAGTATCCGGATTTTTCCAAACCTTTTAATTTAACATGCGATGCTAGTAATGAAGCTATAGGAGCAGTTTTGTCACAAAGCCCTATTGGAAGCGATAAACCTGTAGCATACGCTAGTAGAACCTTAAACATATCAGAAAGTAATTATTCAACAATAGAACGCGAGTTATTAGCGATCGTTTGAGCAACGCAATACTTTAGGCCGTATATTTTTGGACGTATATTTACTATTATTACTGACCATAGACCGCTTCAGTGGCTTTTTTCACTCCGACAGTGTAGTCAGAAATTTATAAGATGGCGATTAAAACTAAAGGAATTCGACTACGAAATCGTTTATAAAAAAGGCAAGTTGAATACTAATGCAGATGCCCTCAGCCGAATCATTCAAAAAATTGATAATTCAGAAAATTCATTAGAAAATGAAAAATTAACCAAATATCAAAATTATATAAATAATAGGCAGAAAAAATCAAATTATATTGTAAATATAAAATAAATGAATGATGATTTATTCAATTCACCATCAGATAGTAATTTAGCCCATTGCGTTAGTAAAGACCTTGGTATGTTCAAAGGAGTAGCACGAAAATTCAAAGAAATTTTTGAGAATGTCGATAAATTGAAAAATCAGAATCCTAAATTATATGATTCAGTTAATTTGAAAGATAAGAATAGATACATAATGTATCTTATAACCAAGAATAGATATTTTGATGAACCCATGTCACAAGATATATTTTATACATTATTAAATTTTAAAAATTTCTGTTTAAAACATAATATCGAAAAAATTTGTATTCCTAAAATTTCATGTGGCAGAGATGAACAAAAATAGGTTGATATTAAAACAATGATTCAGTATGTTTTCCATGAAACAAACATCGCGATAACCGTATATACAGGGTTAGATTCTGAATCAATTTCACGAGCTGACCTTTACATTAACGAGACAGAAAATATGATAGCACTTGAAAAATTCATCAATGATTTCAATGAAGAATTGAAGAATAAAACTGATGATGATGAATGTAACTCACTAATTGTTGAGGTGGATAAAAATTATCAAAACCTTCCTATTGACGAAGTCGACGATAGCGGTGCAACAATTCATTCAAATACAGAGAATCTTGTTGTCAGTATTCCCATTGTTGATTGTCTGGTAAATTACGGAAAAAATCAAGTAATTATTACAGAAGTCGAGTATGATTCTTTAAACCCAATTTTGACTAGACTTCACGACAATAAGCAACGAATTACATTACAAATATCAAAGAATAATTACCAACAAGAAATAATTGATTTTGTGAAAGAATTTATAGTACCACGTGTTAAGTACCATCTTTATTTTGAAAGCCCGTTGTATGAAAAATTTAGTGTAGTCTTACAAAGTTATTTCAAAAATTCTGAAATTAGAATGATTGAATGTACTGGGAAATTATTAGATGTGATGGATGAAAATGAAATTATTGGAATTATCCAAAATTATCATGAAGGAAAATCGAATCACAGAGGTATAGACGAAACTTAAACTCGGATGAACCAAAAATATTATTGGCCCAATCAGAGAAAATCAATTCAAACCTTTATTAATGAATGCGAATTATGTCAAGTTACCAAATATGATAGGAACTCTTTGAAATTGAAATTTAATGTAACTCCAACTGCAATAAAACATTTTCAGATTCTACATGTAGGTACAATAACATTAGAGAATTCTAGATTTCTAACAATAATAGATTCGTTTTCTTAATTTGCTCAAGCGTATAAAATGAGTTCTGGTCAAGGTATAGAAGTGGTAAATGAATTGGTGAAATATTTCACGCATCATCCTATTCCAGAATAAATAATATCAGATAACGGATTAGAATTTAAAAATTCTGTTTGGAATAATTATTAGAAATTCACAAGATTAAAATTCATTTTGTAAGTTCGCAACATCCAGAGTCTAACGGCATGGAAGAACGTTCCCACTCGACACTCATAGAACACATTCATCTTTTTGATAATCAAGATTTATTCAAAAATGAATTAATTGAAATAAAGGTCGATTATGCAGTATTGGCACATAATAACACAATACATTCTGTCACAAAGTTAAAATCTATTGAGATAATTTCGGGTCATATAGATTCTAATTCATCATATAATATGGAAATTGATAAATGATTATATTATTGGACATAAGAATGAAATGAAAATACTTTATCAAGAAATTAATGACAAAATTATTCAGAATAAAGATAAAATTATAACTAAACAAAATGAAGACCGAGAAAGTTTACCTGATATTCCCGAGCAAGTATTTGTAAAAAATAGACAGAAGCAACAGAAAACAAAGAACAAATATAAACCCGAGCTCACGAAAGAAATTGAAACGAAATTTAAAACTGCAAAAATAAAGCCCCGGCACGGTAATACGAACGAAAATATTCACCCTTCGAATATAAAACGTCCGAAAAAGAAAACTTATCCATTTAAACCCGTTCCAGGTTGTTCGCAGACGCTCAAGGAGTAAACATTAAAAACGTGACCGAAAACTTAGGGATACTACCAATAAATTTGGGACCTGCAAAATTGGAACGAATGAAGCACACATTCGTGCGTTATTATGATTTAACACCTTTATATGACGAATACAATGATTTGAATATACAATATCAAAATCTAAATTCAACCATTTCGAATGGTACTATTTATGAGAATGAATTAGCAAATTACAAGAGAATAATAAAATTCCTGCAAACAGACATTGATGAAAAATTCGAGAATATAGAAATACATTCAGATAATAAAAGAAATAAAAGACGAATTATCGATGGTTTAGGAACAATATTCAAATCTATTACTAATTTGGACGCGGAAGATGGGAAGAGATTTAACAATATTTTAGAACAGCTACAGAATAATGAAAGAAAATTACAAGATCAAATCAGTATGGCTTATAGTTCGAGTGGTAAAATCATACAAAAATTCAATGGTACAATTCAAGATATTCAACGCGACGAGGTGCTCTTAAAATCAAAGATTGAATATTTACTGTGACGCTACATTACGGTGGTGGTGCGTCTCGCTGGAGCTGCTGTCGGTCAGTGATGCTCGGGCGCCAATACGGTGCAGCTCTTTGGCGATGTTTGTGCCCGATAGCTAGCGGGATGGGAAAGGGTTTTGTCGACGAAAGAAACTGAAACGTGTACTAGGACAAACAGTATTTATTAAACACACAAAAACAATTAAATCAAAATGAATAACAAAACATATACGGCGACAACGAGGATAAATGAATACGGTACGGTCAAACGGGATTCCGGTAACCCACGTTACGGGGGCCACCCAGAAGGGGGTTTCCTGTAACCCACGTTGCGGGGGTCACCAAAAAAGGGGTTTCTTGTAACCCACGTCACGGGGGTCACTCAGAAAGGAGTTTCCTGTAACCCACGTTGCGGAGGTCACTAAAAAGGGTTTCTTGTAGCCCACGTCACGGGGGTCACTTAAACGGAAGGTTTCTGGTAACCCACGTCACGGGAGTCACTCAAACGGACGGTGTTCACTTACGGTACGGTTCGGACTTTGGTTGTACTTCTAACTTCGCTGGATAATACACTGGGCTCAAGTCTCAGAATAGAGTCCTTTACTGTCTGATTTTGGGCTGTATTTAAACCCCGAATTTAATGAATCCTTACTCAACAGGTTCACTCAAGTACTTTTAGATTTTACTTAATCTTGTCCAAGTAAAAATCATCCGTTAAATAAAATACATATTTGGTACAGTGATAAATCGTTTACAAATAATTTCCATAACATTCCTTCCCTTAAATATATTTTATTTAAATTTAAACATGAATCAAAGTTCTTCAATTACTCGCTAGATGGCGACTGATATTATAATTCTTTATTAAAACATTTAAACTAACAACAAACGCAGGTAAACAGAAGGATAAACAAACGTAGCTTTGACAGGCAGAACAAGAACTTCTCAAAATAAACAAAGAAATATTATACATAATTGCTAAACGGTAAGTACATTTCATGTTGAACTATATTATGGTCTTATCTACTATTATTCTTCTCTAGATTAGGCATTCCATATTACCATGCGGGATTTGCAATTTAACCTCAACTGACTAATGTTGTAGAAATTCAAATAAAACCTTGACTGGGGTTTCATACGGTACGGAGAACTTCTACACGGCGGTGAGTTAATTATTATTCCAATACGGATGTAATACGGACTGTTATTTTGCAGGAATGAACTTTGATCGGTTTTCGATGTTGTAAAATTACTAGAGCAACTTGAGGAAGTTGACAGGATAAACTTGTAAAGATAACAGATTAAACAGAATTACGGTTAAAAAGGCTAAGTGAGTTGAACTGTCACGATGACAAAATAATGACTTCTTACTACGGTATTTAATATTTGAAAAATTGTAGATTAAAATTCAAAACAAAGACTGCTTCGTCACATTACATCACCTTATGATGAATAATATCTAATTAGATAAGATAGTTATGACAAGAGATCTGCATAATCAATTCATCATAATATATAGCACTATATTAAATGTGTTGCAAGATATAAAAAATTCAGTAACATTTTGTAAATTGAAGACAGTGCATCCCAGTATAATTAAATCACAAGAATTATTTTCAGAATTGGAATAAATAGCTATTTATTATCCTAATCAATTACCATTTGAGCTAAAACTTGATAATATATTGGATTTTGAATCAGTAATTTCAGTTAATTGCAAAATAGAACATCCACGAATAATTTATTTTATTTCGTAACCAACAAATTTCGAAAAACAATTTGATCTTCATTATTTGCATTCAATACCTATCAGAGTCAAATCAGATTTTGTAACAATAATACCTGATGTTGAGTTTTTATCAAAATCCAGGGATAATGGAATTAGACCTCTTAAAAGTAAGATCTACCACTGTCCCAACACATTTCAAACGCATAATAATCCAAAATGCGAAAGTCAAATACTACCTGAAGACGATTCCAATCAATGCCAGTATACCAAGCTAGAAATCAAAAGGAATCAGGTTGAAATCGTTCCCGAAATCAATCAGTATTTAGCTGTATTTCCTGAGGAAGGAAGAATCAGAATGAAGTGTCAGCAAGGTGTAGAAACGAAGGTGTTATGTGGTATATTCCTAATTGAAAATGACTAATATGAAGTGTATTTCAAAAATCAGTCATTTACTTACAAAAGTGAAACAATCGGTAAACCATTGGTGATTAACAATGTTAGAATGGAATTGAAAAGTAGCAAGAAATCAAATTTGACTATAAATTTAAAATCTTTGAATTTAGAAGAAATTCCTATTAATTCCATACCTATTATTAGTGTATACAATCAAATTTTCACATCTCCAGCATATGGACTTATATACTTTATTTAGGGATTTTTGCAGTAATGTTTTATTGCATTTTTAAGTGGATAAAAAACTTCTACTTGAGAAGAAAATCAACTTCGAACTCACCCCTAGAGAAAAAGGATAATTGTCTACCAGAAGAGGCTCCATTTTAGGAAGGGAGGAGTTATATTGCAGATAGCCCTTAGCTAGTATATAATTATTGTTAAGCATGCATTTCCAGAATGTAATATTACTCTTTAAACATAATTTTCTTGTAGCATGTCATTCAGAATAAGTTCAGTTTGTAATCAGGCTTGTAACAAGCAACATCTAGTTGCAATAAATAATTAAATATTATTTCCAGAAACAAAGTTATCGAAGATTGATTGTTAAGTTATATATATATATATATATATATATATATATATATATATATATATATATATATATATATATATATATATATATATATATATATATATATATATATATATATAACAATGACTATTCCATTCGTAGTATTTATAACAAGGTTAACAATGCTAAATCGCCATAGAAACGGTGCATATCAGTGGGTATTTGGACGTGTAGAAATACCATCGGGTATTACACTAGTGGTCAGAGTGAGTATTTTACTCAAAGATGTGGATACCTCCAATTTGTGCTTCCTTCGTATTTAATGGAATATTTTTCTAAATATCTTCATCAATTTTATCTTCTTATCTATCACCAAACCTTTCTGAACTAGATTCCATATCAAGACGCAATATATTTCTCTATTATTCGTCAAAGAAAATGCAAGAAATTCTAATTTTTCAATTTGACAGAAGTTTGTTTACTCGTTCCTATGAAAATTACGTGAGTTGTTACTAGATTCATAGAAAACTAATTTGAAAAAATGGTTTGACTCCTGGAATAGTCCTCCATATACCATTTGTAGTTGAGGTATTATAGACTATTTTTGTGGTGCAATCATTCATGTTTATTGTGTTTGTGAATACCACTCGTGCTGCACACTCGTGGTATTCAAACGCAAGCACAATAAACATTCGTGATAGCCCCACAAAAATAATCGATAATACTTCAACTACTTATGGTATAATAAATAATAATTGACTTTCGGAACTGAATACCCTTTTTTATGATTCCTTGATATGAAATTCTAGTATCCAATTGTACTGTGACTGTTTGTATTTTATCATAAAAAAATTTTTTTTATTTCAATGTTTGTCTTCTTCCTAATATCTTTTATAACAATTTGATTTCTTCCTATATTTATTGGACTGTCCGTGTGAGTAATTCCATTCACAGGATTCTCTTCTGCTTAATGTACTGTATTAAATTCTAACGGAATTTCTGAATTATAAACATAAATCTTCATATGAGTTTCTACGAAAATTTCCTTTATCAAATTCTCGATCTCTGACCATTTATACTTGCCTAATCCACTGCATATTTTTGGCATACAAACTTCCTAAATTTTATCATCCACCAAAAATTGTTTTGAATTCATCAAAGTATTTTCAATATACTCTAATCTCGGTTTATCAAAATAGTTCAGTTTTGTTATCAGATGAAATATCGAACAAGTTCTATATTTCTGTAATACGCAATTTCAAACCTCACCATCCTTTCTTTTTCTAAATACTTTTTACTCTGATAATAATTATTGACTTGTTTTGCAAATTTTTTCCAAACTTTAAGTCTTCTGAAATACGGTGTATTAATGGTTTTCTGGTCTCAAAAATATGTTCATTTTCATAGACTATTTGATATGCAGGTTTTATTCGAGATAAGGCGTCAGCGTTCTTATTCTGAGTACCTTTTTATAACAAATTTCATAATAAAATTCTTCTAAAAGTGATTTCCATCTAAGTCATTTTGAATTTGGTTCTTTAAACAAAAATAACCATGTTAATGCCTTATGATCTGTAAAAATTTAATATTTTACACCGTGAAGATAGGGTTTGAAGTAATTTGTTGCCCAAACAATAAACAGTAACTCTTTTTCAATTGTAGAATGATTCACTTCATGATCATTTATTGTTCGACTAGCATAAGCTACTGGCAAATCGTTTCCTCTAATTTCTTGAGATGAAACGGCACCTAGAGCATATTCGCTCGCATCGGTTGTTAGTATGAACTCTTGTGTAAGATCCTGATATTGTAATATCGGATCATTCATTAATAGTGTTTTACAATTTTCAAAACATTTAATATAATCTGAATTTTTTGTATCTATAGTTTTTTATTTTTTTTTCAAGAATTTGTCAATGGTTTTGATAATTTTGCAAAATCAGGAATAAATCTTCGATAATATCCAATGAAATCTAGGAAACTTTCAATTTCCTTTACTGTTTTAGGCAATGGGTAATTTTCGATAGCTCTTATTTTATCAGGGTTCGGTTTAACTCTATTTTGTGTTATAATTCTCTTTTGTCTATTTGTATTTTTGAATTTGCTTCTCCTAATTTCTCAAAAACTCGTCTTGAAATTTGAATATGTTCTTCTAAACTTGTTCCTGGAGTAATTATGTCATATACTTAAACTAAACATATATTTCCAATTAAATCTTGTAAAAAGTAATTCACTAATCTTTGAAAAGTACTTGGTGCATTTTTTGAACCAATTCAAAATGTCCGTGCTCTGTACTGCAAGCTGTTCTAGGAATGTCTTTTTATTAACTTCAATTTGATGAGAATTTTTTATCAACAGTCTTATCATTTAATTGACGGTCATCAATAACCATACGATATTTTTCCTCACCGGAGGCATCCTTTTTTTTTTGGAACAATCCAAATAGGGGCTGACCACGGAGAATAAGATATTTTGTCTTATATCATCATTTATTGATTTTTATATTTGTTCATCCACTTTCTGCTTATAAATTTGCAGATAGCGATATCTTTTTGTGTAAAATGGTATATCATCAATAGTATTGATAGAATGTTTTATTTTACTAGTGAATGTCAATTTATCGTCTTTATTAAGAAAAATATCTCGAAAACCTACAAATAATTTTTTCAATTTCTTGAGTTCTATTTCGTTCAAATGATAAATTCTCAGATTTCGAAAATCAACTACTGAATTTATTTCATTATTGAAAGTATCAAATTTATTCTGCTCGGTAAAATAATGTAACTTGTATTTCTTATTGAGAATTCGTATCTCATTTTCAACTATATTTATTCGTGTTTTTATTAATTTCAAAGTTTCTAATCCAATCATAATATCAAAACTATCATGAAAATTATATGAATATAATTTTACTGGTTTCTTTTGGAATGTGATAATAACATATTCATCACCTTTTGAACTACTTTTTGCTATATGTAAAACAATATTTTCTCTATATACTTAAAATTTATTCAAATTATTATAAACCAAATTTTTATTTATCAACGATTTTGTTGACCCTGTATCTATGAAACAAATGAAATCTTTCAATTTTAAATATGGCAGACGACTAGTTATATTACAATTCATTATATCTCCAAAATTTCCGGACTGGTATTGCCTAAAAAATTACTATCTTCTATCTCTTGTTGCATGTTAGTGAATTCATTTTCAGTTTCTTCATCAACTGCAAGATTCTGTTCTTCATTAACTTGATCTTATTCTTATTCAGTTTCTTGATTTAACAATTCTTCAGCAATATAGTTATTTTGCGTATTATTCAGATTTCTCTGAAAATAGTTTGTGGTCTTTGTTGTGTCTGAGTTTTTGGTTGAAATGCTTGTCTTGTCGAAATACTCGTTGGAGTTGGCTTGTATTGTATAGATTTATTATTAGGGAATTCAGACATTGGATATTTATGCATTTGAGAAGATTGCATCATCGGTCTAGGAGTGAATGTGAGTGGTGATAAGGGTTGATATGATGGTTGCATCGTTGGTTTGAAGAAGGGTTTATTCTGTCTGTTTACAGATCTAGTGTTTTGTCTTTGAAAGGTGCTTTTTTGAGCATCTACTTGGAAAATATTTACAAATATATTGTATGCTTCGATTGAAGAAGACGAATTTCTAGTCCTTATTAAAGGACCAGCTGGTTCTCTTAAATCCAATATTAACGTGCGTAAGGTCAATCTATTTGCCAAATTTTTCAAATGTGCAATCTGTATTGGATCGCTTGAATGTTAAAATAATCAAACGCTGTGAAATCATGGAAGACTTCTTTAGCGGCGCTTCTACGTTAAATCAATCAAACACTGTGAAATCACGAAGACTTCTTCAGCGGTGCTTCTACGGTAAAGTTCCTTTCCGGACTTAAAAAAAACAAAACAAACTCACAAATTGTGCCAGACAGTTGTGCTAACGGACTTAGCATAAAAACTCCACTTGGACGGTTAACACTCTGAAGATGACGCTCGATATCGGAATTGGAAGCGTACTTGGAGCGGCTGCTCAGAAGACTGGACTTACAAAGAAGTGACTTAAGTCGGCCAGAAGGCCCTATTCATACCCAAATTCCAATGAAACCTTACTTAACATGTTTTTGAATTAAATCTATATTAGCGCTTACAAAAATATAAAGAAGGTATACAGAGAAAAAAAGAAGTAATTTTACAAATACAAATTTCATTACAATAATATATTTCCTATCACTCTCCTGTCGGATACATCCTTTTCTGATTTTATTTCCTCAACAATAAAATTGTCCCAAATACTTCTTCAATCGGTCGGTAATACAGTTTATGTCGGTACGTTGAAACTGTCCAATGTCAGGTGTTTCCATTAGGGTATTGTCAGAGGTCACGAACATAACATAAAAAAATATACAACATACAACATATTAACAGGACAACGGTGGATTACATTCAGATTTTATTACGGTAAGACACAAGACATGAATGCAGATCATACGATATCAATTGCTTCTTATTTCAGGTGTTTTTTTAAAACCTAGCCTTATTCCTCCACATGTGAAATATATTAAAACGTATTTGAAGCAGTGGAAGACTGATGAACTAACGGTAAACGGTGTTGTATGTTGAAGCAGAATTACTGAATTCAAAATTCACAGGGTGTGCAAGAGGTGAATTAATTTTGATGGACTACAAAATAATTATTGACGATAGCAGAAGGCTCTGGGATGTGCAACAGTGACGGATTTAGGGGCCTAATTCGTCACACAACTCAAGTTGTTTGGTTTTGAATTTGTTACTTCGATAATCAAGTTTGAATCATCGCGTTTGTCTGAGTGGGCTACTACTAAAGCATGTTCTAACTCATTCCAGTTACGAATTGTCTTCTCAACATAATTGCTGCCGCATGAGCAACTCAACCGATTGACCCCAGACTTCTCAAGCTGTGGCGTCCTGTCAATTCTTGTACACAACTCTCTACCAAGGCATGTCATCGATTTGAACACAAGGTCAATATTATATTGTTTGAATATTTCTCTTATTTTATAATTTATATTTCCTGGAAAGGGTAAGCTAATACGCAAAGGTGGACAGGACGCTACAGCTTGAGAAGTCTGGGGTCTATCGGTTGAGTTGCGCATGCGGCAGCAGTTACGTTGGGAAGACTGGGTGGCAATTTGTCACTAGGGTAAAGGAGCATGTGCGCTGTATCCAGAATAATAACAACCAATCTAGTTTTGCAGAACATATATTAGATACAGGACATGATTTTAACATTGATGACAAAGTAGAAATATCACACATTAAGAGCAATGGAAAAGCACTTGACTTTTCAGAAAACTTAGAAATAAAAAGATCTATTCCAGCAAACAGAGCGCTAAATTTGAATGACCAGTTCAATTTGAAAAATAGCACGCTTCCGAAAATTTTATTAAATTTCGGTGCTGCGACAAGGTTTCCCCGTCCTCCTCCAGTATAGTCGTGCTTTTCAAAAAAAATAATATGCATAATCGTGCGTATTCAAAGCTCGTATCCAGATATAGAAAATGTTTCATACATTATGAAACATATTTTATTACAATTTTACATAGTTGTTCTTCATTTATATGTCTAGTCGACGTAGTTTTTCTTTTGTAGTTGCATAGTGTAAGTATGTTTTGAATATTTTATTATTATTCCATGTTATTTTTGTGCATTGCTGTAGATTTACAAAAAAATTGTATTTGATTGTTTTTTGTTTCTTTGTAGTCTAACCGGCTCTGATGATAATTCTTTGAAGAATCGAAACCGGTAAGCAATTTATGTTAAAATAGAACAGTGTAGACATGACTTTGTCAATTTTTGTTGAAAACCTTACCATCTTTCATTCATTTCTGCACTTGGGCGATTCCCCCTTTTAATTATTTGTGTAACTGCTCATACGTTCAGCTGCTTGGCCAGTCATTCTGGAAGAAATATGAGTTATAGATAACTAATTTTGAAAATCATTCATATCACTAGCATTGTAAAATCTGTTAATTAGCTTCTCGCTAACAGTAATCAATTTTTGTAATAATTTAGGATTCCCATTAAATCCTGGAATCACTTTAAGATGAATTTCTTTCAATTCTGGTGGATTCATTGCTACCAGTTAATTAATCCATGCAATTTACTTTACGAACAATTGTTACAAATTATTATTTTTCAAACATAACAATATATAAAATTTAAATAGAATCACAACAATTTCTTGAACATATCCCCTGTTGCTTATTGTTGTGTGGTGATTACTTCCTGTCTCTCAACTTGGAAAGAATTCGGCTCTCGACTTACGGGCTCTGTGGTTTTTCCGTTGACAGCTTTGTTGTCACAGGATAGAAGATTTCGGGCTCTAGACTTGCAGGCACTGTGAATTTCTTCTATTGTTGGCTGCGTTGTTGAACTCGTACGGAGATCTCTGGCACTAGCTTTGCTGGCTCGACGAGAATGTTCCGATCTCAAAAATCTGAATCCGGACTAATTACTGAAGTAAACGTTGAATGATTTTCAACGAATTGCACTGGTTTAAAATAAAATACCCCTATTTATACATTTCCTTAATCTTATGTGACTAATACACAATAGATAATGATTGTTTATAAATGTGGAATTCGGATATATAATCTTCTTTAACTTATACACGGGCTTTCTGTTCCAGCATTAGAAACCTCGTTTTACATGACATATCGTTCGAACAAAAAACAATTCAGTGTGACAGTATAGTGCAAAGAAGAAATAGTTTTAGTGTATCTAGAGTGAAAATCGTTTGGACTAAATAAGCAGTGCTGAATGAAATCCAAATATTGGAACTCTTTCTCAAAAAAGAGTCAGACTTAATGCGGTTTGAGCATGCAAGTGTAAGTGCGCCGAGCGTTACAGTGCCGTATAAAATTTTGGAAACAGTTTAATATGAAATTAATTTTAGTGCGGTAGTTATTTATGAGTGAATAAAGAGGTGATGTCAAAGAGAGAACGGGAAAAAGAAGAAGATTACAGCCCAATATTTGATAAAAGTGAAAAGGTGAAAAGATCGCCCGAACGAAGGCAAAACAAAGAAGAATCTTCAAACAGAACAGACACTATAGAGAAGAATCGAGGAAATAATGAAATGGGAGAAGTAAAAATGATGATACAAGCCATGATGAATAAGATGAAAGAGAATACCAAAAAAATAAAGCAAGAAATAAGGAAATGAAATGGGAGAGAAAGAGGAAGCAAGGAGAAATGAGAGACAAACCCTTTTAAATAGGATAGGAATTCTTGAAAGAAAAGTAGAAGGAGATGAGAAGAGGAAAGGAAAAGTAATATAATAAACAGGAATTGAAAACATACAAGATCCTGAAGAGGGAAATACGGAAATTATTGAAGGAAAATTGGAGGTGGAAGCAGGAATAAAGAGAATTGAAAAGCTTGAAAATAACGCTTATATTATACTAGCTTAAATACAATTTTGGGAAGAAAAACAGAGGGTGATGGCTGTGAAAAGTAAACTGAGGCATACAAACATATAAGTTGAGTTAACAATTATTCGTTAACTTTAAAAAAAAAACTATTTACTTTACTGCAAGTACAGATTCAGAATTTATTAACTACAATATTAGGTGTTAACTACTTAAGATACAGAATGTGACTAACTAACGCTTACACGTGTATGGACTTTGATCTCGCAGAAATGTGGAAACCATAGTGTCATCAAGAATTGACGAGAATTTGTTACTATAACTCCTCCTTCCATAGAACTGGGCATCGCCGGGAAGTTTCAGGTCTTGCATAGGGGTTGATTGATTTTGGTCCTGTTAACCTCGTTGGATTAATCTACGTTGAATAAACTTTCTTCTGAGATAAACTGCGAACATGATAATGCCAAGGATTATTAAGATGATGAACAATATTATAACTCCATAATTGGTGTCATCAATTTCGATTTTCTCTTCTATGTCTTCATATTTGTTGATAGCAAATTTCAAATCTTCTATGCTGTTCAGCTCGATGACTAATTTTGGGAATTGTGTCTTGTTCAAGTCTATATTGAAGTTTTCAATTATTATAGGCTTGCCAAGAGTTTCTTCTTTCAATTTCAATAATTTATTTCTTGTATTCAGTTGACATTTGTTATTCTTAAGAAGAAATATTTCTTGTAGATATTTTATTTCATCGCTTTTGTCACATGACAGATGAATTATCTAATTTGTTGGGAGGACAAGCAGAAACTGATATCTTCAAATATTTTGATGTGGTTCTTCTTCATGGTGAGCTTTGTATATTGACAATTTTAATTGTTGCCGTGAAATATGATTTTCTTCTAGCATGTTTCATTGTTGACTTCGTTCGCTTTGTTGACACAATGAGAGATAATTTCTCTCGTACAAGCTTCACTTGAGGTTGTTAAGAAGAGAGTGGGGTCAAGCTGTGGTGGGAACCCTGCTCTATGCTAAATACATAGGATAAACATTCATTGCCAACTTCAAATAAACAAAATTTCAATGATTGAAACTAATGGAAATGTTTGTTTCCGGTTGAAAATACATGATTTTGAATGATTTGGTCCTTATTCTATTCATTTAAAGAGCTTCCATCCATCGAAATATTCTTTTTTCATATTTTAACAAAGCTACAATATGATATGAATAGTCCGCAACGCTGTAGATTTCCGGAAATATTTTTGACATCTGATGTTTAGTAGTGGTACTGCGTTTCATAACCAAACAAACATATTGATGATGAGTCTACATCAAAAAAATAATATCGATGGAAGAATAAATGGGTTACTCAATCAGTGTACCGTCAAGTCAGGGAAATGTTAAAAAATCTTGTTTATTCTAATCACACACACTCTTCCCATTTCATCTCATGCAGCGACGTTGCCAAGCGTATAACTCACAAAATTCTAGTAGCTTTTGTACAATTTTTTTGAGTAATAATTCAATTTTCTCTGAAACTATAAACAAGACTTTTTTGAAACTTGGTACACATGTTTATAAGACTTTCGTAGATATTTTGACGATTTTTTGTAATGCTGTCATTTCAGGTAGTCGAGATAATGACGTATAAATCAATGTGAAACACGTCACGTGCATTAACGCAATGTAATAACATGTCACCGAACAGCAACTTTGACATTTTTTATCTCGATAACTAGAAACAAGATTGAGTTCAAACTTTGCCAGAGTATTCTTCACTAAACAAATAATATACTGAGAGAATTTGAATAAACTCTCATAAACTTTGATTTCCTTCTCAACAACCTTAAAGATATCAAGTTACCATCAGCTGATTTCAGAAAGTAATTCTTATCAGGTAAATTTGGTTGGAAATGGAACAAGATGACATAATTCAAATTGTTTGTCATAATTTATCGGGATCTCTATGAGATAAATAATTCTTCCTGATTCTAATTTTCAATTAACATCAATCAACTTCTCAATTTCAAACATATTCTTTGGAATGGGTTCAAAATGTTATTAATCATTATAATACTTGTAGATTTTCTCAAACTCTTATTGAAGATCATGAATTTTGATTATGCTAGAATACAAGGTATGAAGCTTACGAAATGTTAGCGAATTTTTCATGTCTTGTAACGTATTCAATATCATTATGTGAGAATATCAAATTGATTATTTATATCTATCTATATTATCGGTTCCGCTGATGACAATGTGCGATAGTTGCTCAAATTTTTACTTCAATTCAAACTCATTGTCTTATTGTTTCGATAATTTTATTTAATTTCTTGCTGATTTGATTATCCAAAGAATATTGATTTTCCAACTGATTATTAAATTTCTTCTGCTTATTTCCCAGATGATTCAAAATTTTTGTATATCTTCTTTCATCTTCTGCGTCTAAATTACCAGTTATTGAGTTAATTATTGAGCCTAAACCATTCATTAAACCTCTTTTTTGAGGGTGATTCTTGAGGTAAACAATTATATAATTAAATTTGATATCTATTGAACTTTGAATATAATTTATAACTTTTTCATAGTTTTCAAATTGTTAGTTCATAACTGAATTGTTGGAAATTATGTTTTGCAAGTTGTTGTGTTGTACGTTCAATCTTTCGTATTGTGTTATTATTGGTTGAAAATCATTAAAGTGAAGAAAGGTATGTTTCGTCTTTTGTAATTTGGATGGTCCTAAGTTTAATGTCAATAGTCCAGGGCTGTTTGTAATGTCTTTTATTTCTTGTCTGGAGACGTGTGCAGAGTAGAAGCACCTGGAAAGTTTGAATCTTTGTCAATTCCTTTTTTTGGTCTTTTAACATTACTCAAATGAATTTTAGATTGCTTTCTATTATTCGGTTCTGCTTCCATTTTTATTACTTTCTGTTTACTGATTCTACCTTTTTTTTCTATATTTGAGATTTTTCGTTCTGTTTACTTCCTGTTCATTGTGTACAAATATGGTTCCAGGAATTTCCGGCGTAATCTCACGATTTTCATTAAATTTATTCATTGTATTTTTATTTTCGTAGCTGCAAACGTTCATCAATGTTTTTATATACTAATTTCGTTCATGTTTCTGAGAAAATACTTGTGTAATTTGTTTCTCTAGTTCTATTTCTAAAGGTGAATTTGTGTCTACATGACCATTCATAATTTCAATTGGTTTCAATCCGGTGAAGTGTGATTTGTATTGTTGTATTCCAACAATGCATACTGAACTTTACTTTCAATTGTTTCGGTCTTAAAATTATCTTGTAAGTTAAACAGTCTCATATGCTCTATGAGCGTAGAATGAAAACGCTTAACTAGTCTTTTGGAGTTGGGATGCTGCGAGCTTGTGAAGTGTATGTCGATTTTGTGCAAACTAAGCGTTTCTCGTGGAATGTTATTTCTGAACTCTAATCGAAAATGATTAATTTTGGGATACCGTGATGAGGAAAGAAACGTAATAGCTTATTTGTTATTTCTATAGCATTTGTGGAATCAACTAACTATGCTTGTGCGTATTTCGAGAGAGCGTCAATTATTGTTAGAAATTTACAATTTTTAAGACTCAGAGTGTCTATATGAATAGTATCGGAAGGTTTGTTTGGAGTTGGTGCTTTGTTGTACATGAGTTTCAAAAGATTTCGCTCATACTTCAATTTCAAGCATATTTCGCATTGATTTATGTATGCAGTGATTATTGTCAATTGATAGGGCCAATAATACAAATTTTTGATTCAGTTATGTGTTTCGTGAATACCACGATGATTGGTCTTCCCTTCGTGATAGCTCCTAATCGTATCTGTAATGTCATCTTCTTTTTTAATTTCTATCAATTTGTTATTGTATTTTGTGAAATTCATCTCCAAAGTTTTAAAATGTTTTTGTGATACACAACAAAATTTTTCATATACTGGTTGTTCAAAAAATAAATAATATTCTACTCTAGGTACAATATATTCTTCTATAAAATTTAGAGCGTCACTTTCAAAGTTGTCTTGTGAAAGTTGTACATCAATTCGCATTTTATCTACGTGTAGCCTAGTGATTTTTGGTTGAGAGAGCGAATCTATTACCTCTGTAATAATCACTTGATTTTTTCCCACATTCATAGGTGATTCGCTAACTGGTATGCCAATTATAGGGCTTTCATGGTGGGGATGAATTGTATTGTCTAAGTCACTCGAGTCGTCGTGTTCTGTCATCATTGACTAAGAGTCTTGATTCGGTTCAAAGGTCTCATTGAAATTTTGAATAATTTCGAGAAATTTTTGAGTTTCGGAGTCATCAGAGTTCACATTTAATTTGTTTCTAAAAAGTGCATCAGCATTTTCATTTAAAGTACTTTTCTTGTACTTGATTTCATAATCGTATTCTTCCAACTTAAGACGCCAGCGCATTAATTTTGAATTCGGTTCTTTCAACGAAAACAACCACTGTATTGGTTTGTGATCTATCACAATTTTAAATTTTTGTACGAAAAGGTATGGCCGGAAGTATTTCGTAGCCCAGACTATAGCAAGAACCACTTTTTCTATAGTTGAGTTGTTTTGTTCCGAGTCATTCAAAGTCCTACTCGCATAAGCGATCGGTAAGTCTGTGCCTATCAGTCCTTGCGATAAAATTGCTCCTATAGCATGATGGCTTGCGTCTGTAGTAAGAACGGAATAATCTAGATACTGTAATATCGATTCATTAATAAACAAGTTTCTACACGTATTAAAATATCCAACATATCCGGGGTTCTTGATGTTAGTTTCTGCATTCTTCTTTAAACATTTTGTTGAAGGTTTCGTGATTTTTGCAAAAATTCCAATAAATTCACAGTAATAATCGAGTAAGCCTAAAAATCCTTTGATTTGTTTGGTTGTCTTAAGTATTGAATAGCTTTAATTGCTCTAATTTTGTCAGGGTTTGATTTAACGCCTTCAGGGGTAATGAAATGGCCTAAATATGCGACTTTACGACAGGAAATTTCAAACTTATCAATTTGAGTTTTTAAATTCGCCTTTCGTAATCTTTCAAGTACGGCTCTAAGACTTTCAAGATGATTCTGAGGACGAGGCAAATATCGTCTAATAAATTACGTAAAACATTGTCCAGCACGCGTTGGAAAGTGGATGAGAAATTTTTGAGCCTAAATGGCATTCTGAGGAACTCGTAATGTCCATTATCGGTGTTGAACGCGGTCTTGGAAATATCATCTCTGTGCATCTCTATCTGATGGAAGCCGGATGCCAAATTGAGTGTAGTGAAATACTGACATCTACCGAGTTTTTCGAGTAATATATTGATGTTTGGGATTGAATATTTGTCATCGTCCGTTTTTTCATTCAGCTCCCTATATTCAATTACTATTCTCCATTTTTTCTTGCCCGATGCATCTAATTTTATAGGTACAATCCACACTGGGGATGACCAATGGGAATGTGGAGGTCTAGTAATATTCTGTTTTATTATTTTTTGTATTTGGTCATGAGCTTCCTTTCTATGAATTTCGGGATATCTGTATGCCTTAGTGTATACGGGTATCTCGTATTTAGTACATATTCGGTGTTTTATTTAGTTAGTGAAGGTCAGGGTTTTGTTTTCTGTATGAAATATGGCAGCGAATTCCTTCATCAGCTGAGAGATTGCTGCTCTCTCTTCTAAGTTCATATGGTCAGTACGAATTAAAGAAATATCAAAGTCATTGTTGGAATTATTTTCATAAAAATTTATATTGTTTATTTCAGAATTGTCCAAAGAGTCTACTTGAAAGTTGTCAGTCAAATCTGTAGTGCACGAATTCTAACGAAAGTTTTTTATAACAATAGTAAAATTGGTATAATAATAATGTCGATCAATCCATAATTGGAAAAGACTTAGCATATAAGCTTTTCATATTCACTAATGACAATGAAGATTGGAAGAAAATTAGAGTTGAGAGCAATCACGTGAATAGTGTCATTTGGAAGGAAAAAGAGATGTACTACAATAATAAAACTGTTGCTTGTAAAAATAACTGTCAAGTAATGTGGAGAACATTGAAAGAATTTACTTGTGTGGAAACCGAAGTGAATAGTATGAAATTAGTCATTTACAATAATATAAACTTCGATAAAGTAGCTGAAATTGCCACAATTGTCAACTGGTATTTCATTAATAGCATCAAGGACATTGTTGATTCAAATCCCACTAGCTATAGCTATGCTTTTTTCAGAAATGTATCAACGTTTGATCACATAAGCTTCAAGAACTATTGACATCAATGAATTGAGAATTATCGTTTTTTCTGTAGAGAATTAAGGTGGTAGTGATGGAATAAACAAAAGAGAACTTTCTTATTATCGAATATCCTATCTTGCAATATATTTATATGTCCCAATACAGAAAGTAGGAGGCACTGTAGAAATAAAAGAAATATAGACCGGTAAATATGCTGATGAACTGTCAACTGTGAAGATCGTGTCATTGCGCTCTATATCAGCAACAAATTTTCTCAAATATAGGAGCATTGTTCTGAAAACAGAGTACGTACGTAGTGAAATTATAGGGTGTAGTTATATCTGCATAATAAATTGAAAGCGGGTGAGTGCTTAAAAAGCAAAAAAAAACTGTATTTAATAATATCAAGGTTGAGAAAAAACAATTACTAAAACTGTGAGTTAAGTTCAAGCGCGCACGTCTGCGTGCGCAAAGTCACAAACTAATCCACGTATTATCCAGTGGCGTACCAAATAAGTTTGAGAGGAAGATTTGGGAAATATAAACGCGAAGGTTAGGAAGTTAGCTACCGAGAAGTATATTCGGACGAAAATCGTTCTGCCAACGCATAACATATTATGCAACAGGAAAGCGAAGAGTACTCAACAGACGAAAGTAAAAGGAAAAGAGACGACGGCGAACAAGAATCAGGATTTAAGAGAAGTAGGAAGATAAATAGAACTCCAGTCAAAAGCAGGAATAAAACAGAAAATAAAGCATCATCAGACGACATGGATGACATCAGAAATATGATGAAAGATATATATGATGAGGTCAAGGAAATCAGAAACGAAAATAAGGAATATAGAAAAGAAGTACTTGAATTAAGACAAGAAAATAAATCTTTAAAGGAAGAAGTGAACAAATTAACAGATAGAGTTGAGAAATTGGAAGTATCTGGACGCTTGATCGAAAAAATGGAAAAAGCAAATAGGAAGAACAACATCGTTATAAGTGGACTACATATCGGAACAAACCAGGATAAGGATATGGTAACTAAGATTGAAGATTTTATAGAAACTAATTTACAAGTTAGAGCGAAAATTATTAAAGTACAAAAAATCAAAAGCAACATACACGTGGCAGAAATGGGTACCTTTGAAAATAAAATGGAAATATTACGAAATAAATCAAAACTAAGAATCAGTCAGAACAGTAAAATATACATAAATACTGATTTAACAGTGAAGGAAAGAGAAATCCAGGCCAAAATTAGAGAAAGAGCAGATATAGAAAGAAAAGCGAATAAAAAAGTGAGAGTCGGATACCAAAAATTAACGATAGATAACACGGAGCTCAAATGGAGTAATTTAACCAACCAACTGGAAGGATCGGACAAGAATTACCTATCAAAAAACTCAAAAAAGGATATGTAATAAAACAATATGCCGATGTAAAAAACGACGACGATAAAGCAAAGAAAAAGGAAAACGAATTATGTAAAAACGAGAAAGAAGAATTAAAATTAGCAACGTGGAATATTAAAAGTTTCAATGGGAAGGAAGTAGAGTTAGTTGAAGAATTTGAAAAATCAAAAGTGCTTGTATTAAGTATTTCAGAAACGAAAAAGAAAATGAAAGGTATACAAAATCTAAGAGGGGGACATATACTATTCTACAGTGGAGTAGAGAAAACAGAAGGAGCCAAAGCAGGAGTTGGAATAATAGTACACAATAAATTAAAAGATAAGGTACTGGGATGGACATGTCACTCAAAAAGAATCATAACAGTTACACTAGAAATAGAGAGTAATAGAACAACAATAATTAATATATATGGACCCAATGAAGACGATAGTGCAAAAAATAAAGATGATTTCTGGGAAGAATTACAAACTGTAACAGATATGCATGATGAAATGATCTATATTATGGGAGACTTCAATGCCAGAGTCGGAAAGGACAATAGAGGAATTGAGAATGTGTTGGGTAAACACGGTGAAAAAACTAAAAATAACAACGGGAATAGAATGATCGACTACTGTATAGTCAACGGATTAGCCATACTTAACACGCAATATAAACATAAAGATATTCACAAGATCACAAGAGAAGTCAAAAGTAGAAACGAAAAATCAATCATAGATTACATACTCACTAGACAACATGAAAGAAAAAATGTCAAGGATGTACGGGTGAAAAGAGGTTATGAAATCGGCAGTGATCATTTCTTTTTAGAGTTGAAATTGAGAAGGAGAATGTTAAATGAAAACAAAACACATAACCCAACGCAAAAACATAAAGGATCTATAAGAATCTACAAGCTAAGAGAAGACGATATAAAACAGGCATACCAGGAAAAGCTAAAGGAAATTGGTAGTTCCAATGAAGATATAGGACAGGATGATATAGAGACATTGTGGAAAACATTCAAGGAATTATTGAATAAAGCTGCTGGAGAAGCTTGTGGTATGATATATACATCAAAATCCAAGAAACAAACCCACTGGTGGAATGAGGATATAAGAAAGGAAATAAAGATTAAGAAACAGTTATGGAAAAACTACTTGATGAGAAAATCAAATGATGACTACATTAAATATAAAGCACAAAGAAAGCGAGTGAAAAAAGTAGTACAAGAAGCTAAACAAGAAGATTGGAACCAATGTGGAATACAAATGCAGAAAAACTATAGAGAGAACAAAAAATTATTTTACAATGTTACTAAGAAACACAGAAAACAGAAACTACCAAATATAAAACAAGTAAAGGATAAAAACGGAAAAATACTCACAAATGATGATGATATTATTAACCGATGGAAGGAACACTTCAAGTTACTACTTGAAGCAGAAGAAGGCACAAACAGGAGTTTTAATCTCGCAGAAGACACAGAAACAGTTGAAACAACTGAAGGAATCACAATAAAAGAAATAGCAGAAGCACTTAAAAGAATAAAGTTGGGCAAAGCGCCAGGATACGACAATATTTATCCAGAACAGCTGAAATATATGGATGACACAGCAATAGAAATTTTGCATCAACTATTAAATAAAATATGGACAACTGGAAGCATACCTAGAGACTGGGAAGTTACAATAATATTACCGTTATATAAAAAGGGAGACCATAGAGAGTGCGGTAACTATCGTGGAATATCACTCCTCTGTACGACGGAAAAGCTCTACGAGAATATACTAGAAAACAAATTACGACCATTGGTGGAAAACAAACTTGAAAGGACACAAAGTGGGTTCAGGAAAGGACACAGTACTCAAGATCACATATTCGCTATACGACAAATTATAGAAAAATTTACCGAAAGAAACAAAGAAATATATATATATATATGCTTCATAGACCTTGTAAAAGCATTTGACAGAATAGAAAGAAGACAAATATGGGAAATACTACGGGAAAGAGGGGTCGAAGAAAAATTAGTTCGAGCAATTAAGAGCATTTATACATTAACAAGAAACATAGTTCGTACAGGAAATAAAATATCAGATGAATTTACTACAACAAAAGGTTTAAGACAAGGAGGAAATCTAAGTCCATTGCTTTTTATAACAGTATTAGATAAAGTGATGAAGAATGTTAAAACAAAAGTTAAAACGACAAGCATAGGGAATTGGAACCTGACAACAACAACAATATCTGAATGTGTATTTGCGGACGACATGGCAATATTTGCAAAAAATGAACAAGATTTACAGGAAAACCTCAATGTATGGGCAGAAGAGCTTATAAAATATAATATGGAAATAAATAGCGACAAAACTAAGGAAATGGTTGCAGGAAAGAATAACATAGATATACATGTAACAGTTCAAGGTAATAGATTAGAGCAGGTGGATAATTTTAAATATCTTGGAAGCATAGTACAAAACAAAAACAATATAGACGAAGAAGTAAATAGCCGCATACAAGCAGCAATCAAAACATACTACGCGCTGAATAATATAATAATAAATAATAAAAACATTGCAAGGCACACAAAAATGACAATATACAAGACTATCTTTCAACCTATACTATTATACGGTTGCGAAACATGGGTGCTAAGCAAAAGACAAATTAGTAAAATACAGGCCACAGAAATGAAATATCTTAGAAGAGTCAAGGGAATAACAAAAAAGGATAAAATACGAAACGATCAAATAAGACAAGACCTAGAAATTAAACCGATTACAGCTAAAATAGAAGAAAAACAACTACAATGGTATGGACACCTCATCAGAATAGAAAAACAAGTACCCTGTAAGAAAATTTGGGAAACAAGAGTGACCGGGAAGAGGAGTAGAGGGAGACCACAAAAAACATGGAACGATTGCATAAATGAGATATTGAGGAAGAAGCACTTTACCCAAAGCGAAGCGAAGAAAATAGCAATAGACAGGCAGAAATGGAGAAAATTCGTAAAAGAATAGAATATGAGAAGAAACCTCGACACCCAACTGGGTAAAAGAGGATACAGATTATATATAAATATGCTGCCTGCAATAGAAAAAAATACTTGAGATTACGGTAAACAAGCAATTGATGGAATACAATGAAGAAAATAATACTATTGCCTGTGAACAATCAGGCTGGCGTGCAAATCATTCTTGTGCAACTGCACTTGATTATTTGATTATTCATTGAATGAGTGAATTGATATGTGATAGGAGCCGTTTTTCTCGACTTTAAAAGAGCTTTCGAAACTACAGACCGCAATATTCTACTTAAAAAATTGAATAATTATGGTATAGAGGATACTGTACTCAATAATTGTTCTAAAAGATTGTTTTAGTGAACAACACAATGAGTCAAAGTTGATAATGTTTACTCAGATAGAATAAGTGTTGAGATGGGAGTATCACAAAGTAGTGTTTTGGGACCAATACTGTTTTTGTTAAACATAAATGACCTATATTAAATTTAAAAAACTTGTAATATACAGTTACCGGCTGGTACCCGCGGTTTTACCAGCCTAATATATTTAATTTTTAGAATCGATGAGAACTATACATAGTGATTGATCACAGAACTCGATCAAACAATGTGCTTTGGATATTTTTGACTTTTTCAAATTTTGGGTTAATCAATCCAATTGACTTCTTGTTAAAAATGAAATAATTGACAACAGCACCGAGGTAAACCGTATTCTGCCCTCGGTAACTTCTTGAAATCAATGAGAATAAAATGAATCATCGCCTGCAACACCAGAGCAAACAACGGGCTTTGCCTGCGGTAACCCTATGCCATAGAAAGTTTTCGTTGTACTATTCTAAGGTTAACCGATCCAATTGACTTTCTCATATGAATATACTATAATAATGCTCGCAGAGAATATGGTTTTTCACACAGATATTTTGGATTGCTCTGCTTGGCGATGAAATTTTAGGAAATTCTTAATTAGTGGATATTTATGTCATTATAGAAATGCAATGTCAAAATTTCAGCTTTCCAGGTCTAGCGATTTGATGGGTGTATTGTCTGTCAGATAATTAGTATTCAGATAAATGAATCTAGAATTGCATAAAGACATGAAAAAATTCACTATGAATTTTTCAAGCCACTTTTTTAGATACTAATTGAAAGAAATATTCATACTGCAGCGCGGATTGTACTTTGATAGTACTATGTCGAGTATTTTCACGCAAATGCCAACCACAACTATTCAAAGTTTCCACTCAATCGTATGAACGATGCGCGTACGAACAGTTATTTAATACGACCAGAGCGTCGCCTATTCCGTGATTAATGTTCAATCAAAAAGTCCCACGTAACATCGAATAAGCACTGTACAAGATTTCAATTCAATTGGAAGTATGAGACGCAAACGAACAAATGTGACTCGTACGACTTAGTGTTTGTTGATGGTTGCACGTCAGGAATCTTCACGTAAGTGCCAATTACAAATGTAGAAAGTTTCAGAATGATTGAAAAAGGAGTTTCGGACACTATACTAGATGAACAAATGGACAGGCTGTCAGACAGACGGAAATTGAGAAAACTCGTTCTGGGCATCTGGTATCCGGCAAATAACCATATAATATCGAGAAAAATATCCCATAGCGGAATCACAGACAGATAATAAAATATTATTCATTTGTATGGATTAATTAGGAGAAATACTTACATCGTAGCGTGAATAAAGTTGTTCAACGCGACTCGCGCGTCATCTATTGTACTTTCGTTCGAGTGTCAGCTACAAGTAACTGAAATTTCAACACAATCAAAGAAGCCATACGTGAACTATCAATACAAATCGTGCGCCACTTTCGGTACGTTGATATTACTATATTAGAAATTTGTCTGCAAGTGCTAACAACTATAGGAAGTTTCAACTCAATCTATGAAGTGTAACGATACCCTTGGCTGATGGCGGGTTTGTTACTTTTGGCGTCGCCGCTAAAACTGCCAACGGTATACTCGGGCGCCAATACGGTTGGTGACGCAGTTTCTGACGGTTGACAGCTGAGTAGCTCAAAGGAGTGGGTCAGGGTGTTTTCAGGAATAATATTCCGGATGTAAGTATAACTATGAGATTTATTCACACACAAAAATACACACATATATGTTGTAGGAATTGCACTGAGATCGCTGGGCTGAAGGCTGACGACGACGATGCGGCAATTGCCTAAGACAATCAGCATTCGCGGAATCGCGAAGCGACTTCCAGAGCGGCGGATCAACTTTACTACTCGTTCTACGCGAGTGGAACAAAACTTGCTCCCTCACAGTGATTCTACGTTAATATGGTTCGATACTGTGAAGTCACCAGGTGACTCCTCCAGCAGTGCTTCTACGTTAGATCAATCAACGCTTCGAAATCACGAAGACTCCTTCAGCGGTGCTTCTACGTTGAATAATCAACGCTTCGAAATCACGAAGACTTCTTCAGCGGAGCTTCTACGTTCAATAATCAACGCTTCGAAATCACAAAGACTTCTTCAGCGGTGCTTCTACGTTGAATAATCAACGCTTTGAAATCACGAAGACTTCTTCAGCGGTGCTTCTACGTTAAATAATCAACGCTTTGAAATCACGAAGACTTCTTCAGCGGTGCTTTTACGTTGATCCAACGTTTGCGGAGCGGACGGTGGAAATTAAACAAAATGACTAAGTTGTATCTTACAAAAATATTTTAAGTTCAAAAATAGCAAAAATATTCTAAGTGCAAAAACAGCAAAACATTTAAAAAATAAACTAAGTTCCTTTTACGGACTTAGAAAAAAACAAAACAAACTCACAAATTGTGTCGGACAGCTGTGCTAACGGACTTAGCACAAAAACTTCACTTGGACAGTACACACTCTGAAGATGACGCTCGGTATCGGAACTGGTAGCGTACTTTGGATCGACTGCTCAGAAGACTTGACTTACAAAGAAGTGACTTAAGTCGGCCAGAAGGCCTTATTTATACCCATATTTTGATGAAACCTTACTTAACATGTTTTAAAAATAAAATCCATATTAGCGCTAGCAATAATATAAAGAAGACATACAGAAAAAAAAAGAAGTAATTTTACAAATACAAATTTTATTACAATAATAAATTTTCTATATCTCTCCCGTTGAATACATCGTTTTCTGATTTTATTTCCTTAATATTAAAATTATTCTAAATACTTCCTCGGTCGGTAATAAAGATTATGTCGGTAAGTTGAACTGTCAAATGTCAGGTGTTTTTATTCAGGTATTATCAGCGGTCACGAACATAACATCAAAAAATATAAAACATACAACATACTTACAGGACAACGGTGGGTTACATTCAGGCTTTATTACGGTAAGACACAGGACATAAATACAGATCATACGATCTCAATTTCTTTCAATTTCAGGTGTTGTTAACACCTAACCTTACTCATCCACATGTGAAATATTAACGGTATTTGACGCAGTTGAAAACTGATGAACGGACGGTAAGTGACGTTGTATGTTGAAGCAGAGTTACTGAATTTAAAGTTCACAGGGTGCGCAAGAGGTGAATAAAATTGTGATGGACTAAAAAATTATTGATGGTAGCAGAAGGCTCTGGGATGTGCAACAGTGACGGATTTTAGGGCCTAATTCGTCACAGAAGTCACTTCGGAGATCAGCCTAAACAAACACATAGACATAGACAGATAGATAAAAACTCAAGAAATGCGTGTTTGAGTTTTGATATTTTGTAAATGACCATATGAGATTGAGAAAAAGTTCTTATTGCTGAATTCTAGACAGACGCTTCGATTTTATTCATTATTTGTAAAGATTACGGTATTCACATAGTTGAATCAGATATCAAATTTCATCACTCCAACAGCAAAAACATAGAACTTTCTCATGAAATTGGAACTATGTTTGGGCTATTTGTTTCGTCCCTACCTTAAAATACTCTCTCAACTAACCTTTGCTCCCCATAAACTACTGTTGTAAGAATCTTATCACAGAAATCATTGGACTCTCGAAGGAAACTGATATGATTCAAGTCCCTGACATCAGAAACAAAAGAACATTCACAGATAGTTAAATTTTTTTGGATCACGTTGATCCATTCCTCTCGATATAATAATGGATAATATAGAAATCTCACATTGTCCACCTGAATATCAAATTCATGCCTTTAACAGCAAATATATCGAGCTCGCATATATATTTGCAATCGTCTTCTATACCTCCTTAATTTGGCTGTTGTAAAATTCATTCTCAAAAAAAATCTGCTCTCCACAAAGTGCTTACCTGTAAAATTTTAGGATAATCTGTATTCAATGATATTCCGTTGACAACCTTAGTTCATCCCTGATTTTGAGATCATATTATCATGATTTTTATCATTGGCATTGGAAACATTGAAATTTTGGAGAAAATTGACATAATTCAATGTCCTGACGTCAAAAACAGAAGAGCTCCCAGAAATAGTTTCATTCCTTCTGGACCACCTCAATCCAGCTCTGTTACGAAAATAATATTTTGATATAGATTTTTTCTACGCTGTCTACCTAACTCCTGAATTTCATGCCTCTACCAGCAAAACCATACAGCTTTCACATAAATCCCTCCTTGATCTAACCCGGTTGCAAAATCCTTTCTTAGCTGAGGTCTATTACTACCACCTACCTGCCAAATTTCAGTTTAATCAGTTCAGCAGTTTTTGAGATTTCGTGTTGAATCAGTGAGTGGTATTTCGCTTTTATAGATATAAATTTGCGAAAGATGAGCTTCTTTATAAGGGAGGTACAAATATTGATAGTATTATTGATTCTATTGATGAGGTAGCACAATAACTAAATAGTAATAAGCTCAAACTAAATATAGAGGAAACTTAAGTCATGTTCATACATCCATCTCAAAGAATTGATAATATTAACCACATAGTTAAGATAACAGCAAATGTATCAGAAATAGTTACCGAGATCGAATGCTCAGGAATAATTATGGACGATAAACTAAAATTCGACAAACATGTCCAATATTCTTGTTAAAAGATTTCTAAAAAATCAATTACGTGTCTAGAGTCTGTGATGAATTAACAACCTGGAGTAGAATAATGATCTATAATACTATTCTGCCGCATTTTATATATTGTGCAACAATTTTATATATAGAATGGAAAACTTCTGGAACGCAGTCCATGACAATCTATTTTTGTTTTTCTATTACGACTAGTTCCGACACCACTTGTGTCATCCTCAGGAAATGAAAAATTTAGTTTAAAATAAAATTCAGTGTAATCATCAATTGATATGAAAACATGAAGCGTGTATAAAAATAGTATTCGAAATGGAGTTATAATGTAAAAAAAAACCTGACATATATGATTTTATTTTCAACTTTGACTACATTCAAAAATTTGCATATTCACTAATGATAATTTTTTTTTGTACACTATAATTCCATGTGGAATATTATCTACATACACGTCTTATGTTTTAATATCAATTAATGATCACACTGAATTTTATTAGAGACAAAAATTTTCACTTCCTGAGGATGATACAAGTGGTGTCGAAACTAGTCGAAATAGAAAAATGAGAATAAATTTCCATTGACTGCATTCTAGAAGCTTTCCTTTCCATCAAATTTCCAGTCAAGAAGTACATAATTTTCAATTTTATATATGTGCAATCAAGCAGATCAACAAAGACCACAAAAGCTTCAAAACAGAGCAATGTCTACAATATCAAAATGCAGTAAATATATGGGAATAGCGGTTATGCTTGATACATTGGGATGAATGTGCGTTGAGAATTCCATTAAATTCAATTTATTACAATTAATTTCAAGAATTTCAAATGGTAAGCTGCCTCAATATCTGCAAAAAAATCACGTATGTGTCCGATGTACATGCTTATGCTACGCGTCAATCAAATATGTTATATGTTCAGAAAACAAATAACATTGTATTGATTAAGTGAAGTCTCTTTTCTATTTGTATCGAGCAAAAATAGTCGAAATCAGAGGTTTGATTTCTTTTACAATTTAAACAGTGTCACAGTGTAAGTGCTCAGCTGAAGATTTATAGATATAGAAAAATTATTTTTGGAAAAAGTAACATTGTGTGTTTGAAAGAATCAATAAAATTAAGTGAAACGTACAAGGTCGTGCAAAGCATACTCAGTGAAGTTCTTCAATTGAACTTATCTTTGCGCGCTAAATAGGAATACATTCAAAAACAACTTTGGAATCAGTGTAGCCAACTACATCAAAATGTAAAGCTCTAGCATGGCAACAATAGAAGATATTAGATTACTTCTAGAACCTATAAACAGTAATATCATAAAACTACAGGTATCATTGAACAATCTTGCTAAAATATCACAAGAAAGCAAAACAAAATTCAAATTGATTGAAGAAGAACTTGAAGTTGAAAACTATCAGATTGATATGTTGGAAAAAAAAGTTCGCGAGCAAAATTATATTTTTTATGGAATCCGGAAAAAAACCAACAACTGGGAGAAAAGATTGTATATATAATTCAAGAAACATTGAACATGAACTACGATTTCCAGAACAGAATAGAAGAAGTAAAGTGATTGGGAAAAATGCGGGGTAATGAAGCAAGACCAATTCTGCTGGAACTGAGCTCAAGAAGGCTTAGAAAGAAATTCCTATCCAAAGCCAGACGACTTAAAGGAACAAGAATATTTATTGAAGAAGACTTCAGCTGAAAAATTCGAGAAAAACGGAAGATTCTAAGACCTCATCTGCTAAAAACGAGAAAAGACGGAAGCAAAACTAATCTATACCAGAACATTCTCTACGTTAATGGAACAGCCTTTACATGTAAAGACTTTAGTGACGAAAAAGGAAAGGTACAAAAAAAGATGAGCTCATTCAGAGAAGAAAATCATTATCCCTTCAAGATATAGCCCGCAGAAACTATTATGAAGAAGATGATATAGAAGAAGCCGGAATACAAGATTCAAATAAGACATCAAAGTCTTTAAAAAAGAATAAACAAGGACCACATCTAGATGATGACAATGTCGATCTAAGTAAACGCCAGGAGAAGAAAAAAGCACCTAAGGATGTGTCTGACAAACAAAAACCAGGGCCTGTACATAGACATGTTGTAATAACAAGAACGAGAGCAAACTCCACTCCAAAAAACTAAATGATAACTTAGCATCGACCAAAGCCTTTGAAAGTATCATGTTCTGGAATATCCAGGGATATAGTAATATTTTCAAATTGAGTAAATCAGATCAATCCTTATTATTAGAGCATGAACTGATATGTTTATGTGAAACATGGGTTTCATACGAATTGAAATAAAATCCCTCAATTATAGCAAACTATAACAGATATCAGCAACTGGCCACAAAAAACTTTTGCTCTGGAAGAGCCATTGGAGGTTTCATTATTTTCTCAAAAGTCATTGTCAATAATATAATAATTATTGAACAAGAGACACACTGGATATTTCTAATAATTGAGAATGCTATAAGAAAGATTATTCTAGGTGTGGTACATTTCTCACAATCATACGATTATGCAGTTCTGCTCGAACTGTTTTCTGAAACTTAGAAAATATTTGAAACAAATTTCCAGAATATTCTATCGTAATAACAGGAGACTTTAACGCGAGAATAGGCTCACTCAATAACTGTGAAGATACACTGATGCAACATTTCAATTTAGCGGCTACTCAGTACACTGAAGACCCTAGTATAAACAAAAAGGTAAAGACTTGGTTGATGTAATGGAAAACACCAACCTATTGGTTCCAAATGGAAAAAGTTTAAGCGATATTCCCGCAAAACATATCTACATTAGCAGCAATGGCAAGAGTACGATTGATCTCACTTGGATTGACACTAGCGCAACACAACTTATAGTAGACTTTACCATGCTTGAAGAAATTATTATTTCCCACCACATGATTTGTTCTATAAAAGTTCTTAATCTGCATCAGCAACCACACACTAATAATATAAAATACGAGACGAAACCATACAAAAAACAATCTGGGATGTATTAAAGTCAGAGGTATACAAAGACGAATTGGCTAAAATGTTTGAAAGCTCGATAAACTGTGAAAAAATAGACGAAATGTACCATGTCAAGAGATCAAATTAGAACAGTCTCGACCAACATGGAAATATCAATAAGTATTGTAATGCATGATGAAATCCGGATACGAAAACATGAATGGTATGATGCCACTTGTATTGCCCTGAAAAAACAGGCAAATAAACTTCAACGGCATTATAAGACACAAAACTTCGACAAGAATTCAATCACAGCATACATAAAAGCTAAAAAAGCATACAAGCAGCACATTAACCTTCAAAAAGAAGAATATAAAGATAACATCAAAGTCCATTTAGAAGGTATCAGGGACCAAAAACAGTTTTGGAAAACAGTAGAAAGCCTTAATTCAACTGCTTTCGCCTCAAATCCGATACAAATTAGCAAATGGGTGGAAGATATCAAAAATTGGTATTCAAGTAGTAAAATTGCTCGAATAACTTTCTTCGATGCAAATCATCCTTATCTGGATACAAAAGTAACACTACAAGAAATGAACTATGCACTTAGCAAGTTGAAACCAATGAAAAGTCCAGGATCGGACGAAATAATAAATGAGCAACTGAAAAATCAACCAGAAAATTGGGAAATTATACTTAAAGGACCTATTAAGTAAGTTTCTTCAATGTTAAGACATTTCCAAGGAATTGAAAGCAATAAAAATCTCTCAAATACACAAGAAAGGAAACTCAGCGGACTTGGAGAATTACAGAGAAATTGCCATCATGAACGTCATCACTAAACTGCTCACTCTTATTGTAAATAACAGAATGTCTAACTGGTCCGAAAGTAATAATATCTTACCGGAAGCACAGTCAGGCTTCAGGAAAAGAGGATCATGTACTGATAGCCTATTTGTACTAGATTGTATCATACATTCCTCATTTTTTTAACAGCAACAAGAACTTGTATGCAATCTTTGTCGATTTCAGAAAGGCATTCGACTCAGTGACTCACAACATGCTATGGGAAAAAGTATACTCCTTGGGAATAAACGGAAAGATTGTGAGACTATTGCAAAATATATACGGCGAAGCAATAATGAGAGTGAATATTAATCACGAATTACCAGAGGAAAATCGAATAACCAGGGGCGTACTGCAGGGAGAATGCACCAGCCCTCTACTTTTCGCTCTTTATATATCAGATCTATAGAACTCCTTCAGATAAACAGTCTCGAGGGATATTTTATTATTCATCACACAGATATCCTCTCCCTGCAGTATGCAGATGATATAATGATATTCGCCAACTCTGCAGTGGACGTTCAACGCAAACTGACAGTAATTTCTGCAATAAATTCCAGTTGGAAATAAATTCTGCCAGAACTCAAATTCTGCGTTTCTGTAGAGGGCGTCAGCCTAAGCAAAAGCTTATATATAAGTGTCAAGGGTAAGAAATCACATTAGCTAACACATGCACTTACTTGGGAGTAAAATATAAAGCATCTAGATGTTTCAATGAGAATACAAAAAATCTGATATCCAAGGAAATCAAAATAACAGCAAACATAAAAAATATACTAATGAAAGCAAAGACATATTGCTGGGAAACCTATGTAGAACTTTTCAAGTTAATTTTAATACCTGCTGTTATATATGGTGCTGAAATGTAGGGCTTCTCACAGAAGGAGATCATAGAGAAAGGCCAAGTTCATTTCTTCAAAAATATGTTAAGAGGGTAAAAAAACACCCCTAACTATGTTGTTAGAAGAGAAACAGGCCAACCAACATGAGAAGTATCTATATTGTGTAGAATATTGAATTGGTGGCTGAAAAAGCTTTTAATGCCTGAACATAGGTACCCCAGAAACTGCTATGAAAAAATGCTCCAGCTGGAAGAAAAAAATTCGGTCCCTACTGAAGCTCAAACCAAACACAACTGGACAGAGAATCTTGAGAAGGTCATAACTACAACTGGTCATAAATAGGTATGGGATGAACAAAGCTGAAGTCTATAAAATTTAGCAGAGGAGAGACGTCATCAAAACATTACAAAATGTAAAGAACCTGTCGTAATGACAACGTGATGTTTATGTTTGGAAAAACAAAGAAAATAAATGCAATTTTTTGCATACTATAAGAAATAGTATATTGTGTGGCTAGTGACGAAACAAGACGATTTCAGCGGAGAGTGAATGTTGCTTGCCCGAGCGAAGCGAGGGCTGGCATCATCCTCGGCCGAAATCGTGTTTTGTTCCGTGCCACACACTGTATTCTTCATAATACCTGCATTAAAACTTTCCATATTACAAGTTTGTCATAACAAAGTAAATATTCTTTTTTTGATTTTACAGGTAACAAGTCGAGAGTAACAGCTTGCGCTTTATCAATGAGATGTTGTGGTGTACTTGAAACTGTCGTAATAATACTTTTTTCTTGAAACTAATCGTCTTTTTGATATTTACACACGGAAAAAAGTAAATGTCAACATTTAGTAAGATTTCTACTAGTTTTTGATGTTTTGAATAGTAACCCGGAACCTGCCTCGAAATTTGTCACTTATTACAAAGTGAAAAATGGAAAAATATATCCTTGATCCACTAAAATGTATTATCTCTAAGGAAAAATAATACAGAGTCAAGATACAAATTTTAAAGTTCCAAATGATAAAATTTTCTATTCCTATACATATAATTCCATATAGAAGTATATAATATGTAACAGGGACTATGGTAAATAATAACTCTTAACCTTCAAATTTTAATATTTCAAACACTAAAAATCTCCTATCTCATTTATAGAATTTCACGTATCAACACTATTTTTTGAATATATATAATAGTAAATATTCCTATCTTGATTTAAAATTTCGTCATTTCAAACAATAAAAACTAGCAATTCTTTCAGTAAAATATTTACTTGTACAATATACTTATCGAAGTTTGAATTTTCATTTTTTTTTAAATATCAATAAATATTTTTTTTATTAATAATTGGTTCTTGAATGCAATATTGTATTTTTTTTTCATTTCAGTTTGACATTTCGATCTTTTAACAAAGAATCACCATCAGAAAATTATGATAAAAAGGAAACACGGCAAGTATCAAGGTAATGAAAAATATACAGCAGATCAGATGAAAACGTAGATTATACATCTAGGACAAAAAGAACAATATATTTCTGACATTCATTCAAGGTTTGAGGAAAAACAACACGAGAGAGCCTCAAGCAGAGGAATTTATAATATTAGCCTTGACAAATATCATTGTGACTTGAATTATTTTTCCCTTTGTTTGAGGTACTCTCACATGGTTTTACTTAAAACTTGGATGAATTGCAGGAGATTATTGATTCTTTTTGTTGTAAATGTTGAGTCCACGTTTTCATGTCAAGGCTTCTGTAGATCTTTTACTATCCTGATTTTTGCTTTGTGTTATTTTTGTATTATTGTTTTCGATGATGATTATCGGTTTAAGGATCGAAATGTCAAACTTGAATGAAAAAAAATACACAGAACTAAAATCCAAGAGCCAATTATTTATAATTGAATTTCGATGAAATTGATCGATTTTTTTTCTTACCTTGCATTTTTGTAAACATGGAATATGCTATAATAAGGCTCAATAACTTGTTCGGTAAGTAGTAATTTGTCAACTGAAATAAATAAATAATATATTCACAGCTTTTGTTTCAAGAGTGGTTTTTTCTATTTAAAAAAAATAATATACTCTTACATTTTCAGTACAAAAATAAAATAAAAATAAAAAACAATTATTACTATAAAATAATATCAAAGCGATGATCGACTGGATGGGTGATGAATGAAAACGATGATTGGAAGTCAGTCACAGTTTAAAATTTTATTCACATAAAAACCGACGTTTCGCTCACATTGTTGATATTGTTGCCTTCTTCAGGGATATGTGTAGTCTGGAAATAGAATTATTATGGCATAAATCTAGTATCACACAAAACGGATATCTCACATTAGAAAAATAAATTGACACACTGTTGAAATTATAGATAAAGCAATAAATAAATAATTTAGAGTCTAAAAAAGTTTCTATAAAATTCCCTGAGCTCAAATTACAGATCATTTTCATAGAAAACTTCATTATTGTTGCAGGATATTATCAATCTAACCGAGTTCTCTTAGATAAATCATGTTATAAGATCATGAACTTCCTTCATTTCGTGCAAATGTCAACTTACAATACTTACATCGTACTAATCGGACATTAGCAACATCTCAATTTGTTCAACTTTTGGAGTATGATTTCTCAATTTGTTGATAGGAGTTCGAACTACTTGTTGTTTTATTTATTATGGAATTATGGATAAAAATATGATTTATATTAAAAAGTCGGCAAGTAGGGCTAGAAACACGTGATCAAATATTTGACAATGTAATTAACCTTAACAATGCTTCATACAACTGGACCTTTATTGATATTAATGTAAATAATTAATATTTGAATGCTATGCATCACTTACCTATTCTGTTAATTTTTCTTAGAGATAACCACTTAGCAATTCACTTGGTGGTACTTTCACTGCAAACTTTAGAGGCTTGTAGCTAATAATAGATTACAAATCCTATGGGCTCTAAGCGCATTCGAGGAAAGGGTCCGAGAATCAGGTTTCAAACATGAAAAATTATAATGCAAATGATAAAATTGTTGAGTTTGGAATATACTTTCCACAAACTGATGATTATAATAAGTATAAAGTGAATTTAGTATTGTATATAAAATTTACCATTTCACTTAAGTAAATTTTCATGGAGCTCATTGATAAAATTTAATAATTCTTTCAATATTAAATACACTTGAGAATTCATTATTTCATATTGAGATAGTATAACTTAATATTCATTCTACATAAAATATGAGATCTGTACATGTATATTTTCATTATATATAATATATTAAAAAGTTCAGTTTGACTTACAAATTTTATGATTTGTCTTTGAATATTTTAGCTTTCAGACTATGAATTTTTACTTCCTAAACGATAAAGATTGAGTTTTTACTCGATAATTATCACAATTTCATTCTTTCAACAAGCACATTGTAATTTTTAATGTTTATAATACCAGTTTTTTGCATATAAACTTTAAATTTGAGTATTTAAACAATGATTATTGTGAATTGATTGTCAAAACAAAGATATTATTGCTTAAAAGTGTAATAATTAGTGATCATAACACTGCTTATTGGACATCAATCTTTATTTAGTATAATTCATTTTTTTCCGTGCAGTAACAAATACAAGAACTGTCAAATTAACTGAAGTTATATGATTCTCACTTAGAGATTGACATAACAGGCGTTAAAACGCGTTGTTTCAATGCAGGTATTATGAAAAGTATATTTTAATTTGATTAACAATTATTTTATACTCAAATTTGCTGTTTTCATCAAAATTTCTTTTATTCACAATAATTGTAGTTTATTTCTTCATCATACGTTGGTACTATGAAGTTTGACTACGTTTACATTCCCATTTGTTGCATTCGTTTTCGACATTCCAGTGCGATCAACACGTGTTCACTTTGTTTTCTCGGGTTAGAATATCATTACTGTAGCCTTGTTGTGTATTGAATCTGTATTTTCCAATACAGACACTGAATGTTATTCGAATTTTGCTTCCTTCTTCTCTTTTATTCTATTCATTATATGTGAACTGAACTGTCACTTCAACCATTTGTGTTCAATTTACGTTTTGTGGTCCTACAAAACAGTAATAATGCCTAAAGCATTCTCCAAGCAGTCGCAAATGCTAATTGCAAACGTAATTTCATATTTTGAGAAAAAGTTGGCGAATGGTGGGCCATTGCTACCATTTAAAGCTGTTCGTGAGGTATGTTTATAGTTTTTAACCTTTGTTATTGAAATTATATCAAGTATCTATTTCTAGAGACCTGCTGATTGCCTACGAGTATCCAAAGGGATTGTCCATAAAATTTCTGGAAAAGTTTCGAGAAGTGAAGTGTTGGCATCACCAGAAAAGCTCAAGAGCAGAAAAAGACCCGTTACTAAAGTTGGTTCATTAGGGGAAACTGCAATAAGAAACGTCATTTATTTATGAGATGTACACAAACAGTAAGTTTAATAATAATAATTACCTCTTATAATAATTGAAATTATTACAAACATGATTTATTTCTAGAATCACACGTGACTTGCATAGCTTTACAACAGATTCTACGTTCTCGAAACATTTTCCACGGTTCGATTTCAAGCTTAGTGAAGGTTTTACACAACATTGGTTTTTCTTGGAAGCAAGACGACATTAGACGGGCCATATACGAGCTACCACATATTGTTCCAAAAAGAATACAACTCCTATTCAATTTTATGAGAAATCATGAAGAAACAATTCCAAATAAGTTTGTTTTCTTAGACGAGACTTGGATTTTCCAGCAAGGATCTGCTTCCTAAAGTTGGAAAAACGCGAACATAAGAAGCGTGGAGCGAAAAACAATGTCAGATGGAGAAAGGTTAGTTTTGAAAATATTGCTGATTAATATAATATAATACAATAAATAGAAAATAATCGGTGAATTTAATTAATTGTTATTTTCATATTCTGCTCTTAAAATTATTTTAGACCCTTGAATTAATCGATAATTTTTTTTTTAATCGGTTATTGATTTCAATTCAGCATCCCATTATTATAATCATGAGATTGATTGATTTCTGATATTTGTATATAGATATATCATTTTTCATGCGGGTTCGGAGGATGGTTGGATTCTCAATGCAACCCTAATTTTTGCTTCCAAAACAAAGGCAGACGACTACCGTGGATAGATGAACCATGAAAACTTCTTCAAATGGTTCAAGGAATAATTGATCTCTAATTTCAATGAACCATCAATAACTTATCATAGACAATGCCACCTACCATAGCAAAGTAGAAGAGAAAAACCCAAGGAAAAATTGGACCAAGGCCCAAATACAAATATGACTTGCGGATCATAATGTAGATTCCAGTCAGTGTATATTCAAAAGACAACTTATTGATCTTGCTGCAGAGTAAGTTGCAAATATGAAATTATAATAATATCACATTTACATTTTCTATTGCACATTGCAGACATAAAATTTCTGAAAAGTACGTTATTGACGAATATGCACTGGAAAATGGACACCGGGTTCTACGTTTGCCGCCCTACCATTGCATTTTCAATTCCATCGAAAATATTTGGAGAATTTATAAAGATTACTACAACAAAAATATTGGTCGTGATGGTTATGGTGACAACCAAACTTTAGACATGTGGACAGAAGCGCTTAATGCAGTGACACCTACGGTATGAGAAAGAACAGTGAACTACAATGTGGGAGGAATTAAAAAATGGTACGACCGTGAAATACTTCTGGAACAAGATGATGTTCAACCGTCAGTAATTCATGTCAATGATTCAGATGACAGCGACGAAGAAAAGAGCAGTGAAGAAGAGCTAACTGGCAATAATAGTGACTGATTAACAAAAACTAATTTCGCAACCAATCCCCATACATCCCAATCCTTTGAGTCAATCCTTATTCCGAAGTAGATCCAATATAACGACTCCCCTCACCTACATTATCCTACAGAATATTCCTGTTTTAATTTTACCTTGAATATCAATAAAGCTCATTATTTTTGAACATTATAGTCAGTGTATTGTTTTGATAATCCCCCAACTCCCAGAGTGAACGCTTTACACAGTTCGTCAGCTAGAGACCTATAAATCTGAACAAAATCACATAAATTCCTTATGAAATCTTACTTTTGCATATTCTATGACGGATTTATCCACAATCTGATTCAAGAAACAAAAAAGTAGCTGAATAGCTGTATCATAGAATGGAATCTGTCACTTGTAGCTCACTATCTCAAGTAGACGGCAGAGAAAAAATCAGAGCAAGGTGATACAGTCAATCATTTTTGATCACTCTGTATAATATTATTAACCAATAATATGAACCCCTCAGCTCCGGTGCTTTATGGCTTACCCAAATTGCACAAAGTAGACAAACCTATTAGACCTGTGGTGGCCTATATGCAAGCTCCGACCTACAAATTATGTAAATATCTGAACAATATTATTCCAGACTTACTGGATTTTCGCCCAAAGTTTAGTGTCAAAAACTCTTTAGAATTAGTTGATCGTATCAAGAATGTTACTGTACCGCCCAATGCTAGATTAATATCATTTGATGTAAGCAGTTTATTCACTTCAATACCTCTAAATTAACTCCTTAATATTGCCGAGAACTTATTAATTGCAAACAATGCCAACCCTGTGATAGCTAAGGATTTTTTGCACCTGTTGAAATTATGTTTGGATCAAAATTATTTCATTTTCAACAATAATTACTACCAACGAAATGACGGTTCACCCATGGGCTCCCCTTTGTCTCCAGTTCTAGCGGAAATATTCATGGATGATTTTGAAAAAAATTTGATGTGCTGCGGACATGGTGTTTTAAAAAATATCATATTCTGGTATCGTTACGTTGATGATATTTTATGTTCATTTATTGGTACGGATCGTCAATTGTCTATCCTGTTAAACTTGCTCAATTCATTTGATAAAAACATTCAATTCACTATGGAAATGGAAATTTGTGAAACATTAAACTTTTTAGATATCTCCATTGAGCGCGTTGAAAATAGACTAAAATTCGGCATCTATAGAAAAAATTCTTGGACTGATTCAATAATTCCTTGTAACTCTAATCATCCGTGGGACATTAAATTAGCGGCATTCCATAGTCTTATTGACAGACTTCTTAAAATTCCCATGGATGACCAAAATTATAATAAAGAACTTTCTACAATTCTCCAGATAGCTTCAAATAATGGTTATAGCACTAGATTAATTTTGAAAATGATTTATAAGAAAAAACGGCAGATAGTATTCAATAACATTCATCCTCAGTTCAAACTAGAAAACAAGAAACCAATACACAAGAGATAAAACTATATTAAGGAGATTAGTGTCAGCATGGCAAATGAATTGAGGAAGTTTAATATAAGTCCAGGTTTCTATAATAATTATACTCTGCGAAAATTATTATTAATAAATTGGGTTCCCAAGATGCTCTGACCAATTCTGGTATTTACCAAATTAAGTGTAACTATTGTGATTTTATTTATATAGGACAAACTGGACGTAATTCTTATACTAGATTTAAAGAACATATGAATAGTTTCAGAAACCATAAACTTAATTCAAATGTAGCGAAACATCTGCTTGACAACAATCATAATTGTAGTATTGATAATCTAACTGTTGTCCACCGGGAAAGGAAAAGCCTCTCACTCACATTCCTAGAATCTTACGAAATCAAGAAAGCCTTGTTTAAAGGATTAAACTCAATGAACGAACAACTGGATATTTTACCTAATCTCTTGGTGTTTATGTATATATATATATATATATATATATATATATATTAAAAGAAATAAAACACTGAGTTTTTTGTTTCACAAAATGATAAAAAACTATTTATTGCAATCTCGGCTGTTAGGCCATCATCAGAAGAGAAATAATTGTACAGAAAAATATTACAACCTATATATATATATATATATATATATATATATATATATATATATATATATATATATATATATATACATATATATATATATATATATATATATATATACATATATATATATATATATATATATATATATATATATATATATATATATATATATGTATATATATATATATATATATATATATATATATATATATATATATATATATATATATATATATATATATATATATATATATATATATATATATATAATTTTTCTGTACAATTATTTCTCTTCTGATGATGGCCTAACAGCCGAGATTGCAATAAAGAGTTTTTTATCATTTTGTGAAACAAAAAACTCAGTGTTTTATTTCTTTTAATTATTATTAACCATGTTTCACCGCAAGCCTACAGCTGCATCTATCGAATCTATTAACCAATAAATCAATTTACCAGATCAAATAAATTAGCTTCGCACGTATTTGCGAATATGCAACCTTATTACATTTTTAAAGATTAAATTGGTATAGTATATAAACGTAGTAATTACGTGACGTCATTATCAAGCTATAAATTTTGATGACGTCTCTCCTCTGCTTAATTTTATAGACTATATTCTACATCTAAAGAGGAGATATATAATATATTAATAGCATATCAGGAGATTACATATGAGAAAGATACAACTCGGATTATAAGATCGTCGTCCAACCCAGAATATGAGTATTTTAATTTTACATCGGACTATCTCAACTGTAACATCCCGTATAGAATCCTCATTACTTCCGCACAGCTCCGCACCGCAAATCCAAATCTCTTCTCCCTAAACTTGGCAGGAGACCTCACAAACTCAACAACTATGCTATCTGCGACATCTGTAACATGCTTGAACCGAATGCTGTATATCACTTCCTTGTTCAGTGTCCTATTTATTCAGCCTATAGAATAATTTATATAGATAAATATTTTGATACCAATGATTCTCAACAGCGATGTAGCTGAGTTGCTGAATGAGCTGACACAGGAGAAGATGTTCGATATTTTCAATTTTTCCCGAAGCTCCTTAAGATTACGAGCATTCATCCTGAACTTATAGAATATGAAATAACGGTCCTCAAATTAGATAAATGAATAATCATATCATTAACAATGTACTTGAATTTACTTAATATATTTTTATGTGGAATAGTTATTATTTGTTACCATTTCTTTTGTACAAAGCAAGTCTCTTTAGTGAAATATATTATTACTATTATTATTATTAGTATTATAATGATCACACTGGATTTTATTAGAAACAAAAATTTTCATTTTCTAAGGATGACACAAGTGGTGTCGAAACTAGTCGAAGTAGAAAAATGAAGATAGATTTCCATTGACTGCATTCTAAAAGTTTTCCTTTCCATCAAATTTCCAGTCAAGAATTACATAATTTTCTATTTTATATATGTACAATCAAGCAGATCAACAAAGACCACAAAAGCTTCAAAACAGAGCAATGCCTACAATATCAAAATGCAGTAAATATACAGGAATAGCGGTTATGCTTGATACATTGATTATTGTTACATCAAGAAAATTTCTGATGTTGTAAATTGATCTATCTGTCACATTATTCTTACATCAAGAAAATTTCTGATGTTGTAAATTGATTTATCTGTCGCATTTTCATTAACATTTGCAAGAAGCTTGGCCAATTTGTAAGTAGGTGTATTAATAGTTGGAATGACTTGGCGCAAGGGCACGCTCTCTATGTGTATTTTTGATAGCATATACATTTTGCCAATTGTAGGATTCTGTATAATAAATGCTGGATGTTCAATGCTTTCAAAATAATTCCTACATTTACGATCGATGCCACTGATTGGGTTTTAATTTAATTTAATATAAGTAATGTCGTCAGACAAAATGTTAGAAGCTTTATCTAAATAATCAACTTTGTTCATAATCACTGTTTTGGCTCCTTTATCAGCTTTTACTATGTGTGTTGAATCTAAGGTAATGTAGCCAATATAACAGATAAAATTGGAAGACTTTCACATAAATATGACATTAAAACTTCATACACTTCCAGTTCAAAAATTCGAAATCTTATTGGTAATGTTAAAGACAGATTTCCTCTACAGTATCCAGGTAAATACAAGATCTCTTGTCAATGTGGCAAAGTATATATTGGACAAACCAAGAGGACTGTAGAAACAAGATTGAAAGAGGATTCTCGTCATATAAGATTGAACCATCCAGAAAAATCTGCTGTGGCTGAGCAAGCTATTCAAGAATTACATGGTATTGACTTAGAGAATATGAAGCTTCTGGCCGAAGAAAACAATTGGTTCAAGAGGCTCATAAGAGAAGCAACTGAAATGAAAAAATCACCGGATAATTTGAATTTGAATACCGGTTATGAACTTAATCGATCATGGCTACCAATCATTTGTTCATGATTTCAAGTTATTTGTATCCACGAATCTACTTGCAAGAGTTACTTCATCACCACCCCCTGGAGAGCTGTGGATGGTTCAGTTATGCGTCAAACCAAAACGAGTAGAGCCAGATTGACCTAGAACCACAAGGAGTTGGCAATTTCCCTAATTAGACCTTCATTATTATCTCCTGAAGACCTGTGGATTTTGAATCCTCAATCGCAGGCCGAGCTCTACGATCCTAGGAATTGATATATTTTAAACTAGTCGAGTTACTATTTGTACTTTTATTTCTGTTGTCTTGATAATCTTGTTTATTTATATTCATATTACTTTTCACTTGAAAAAGGCAGCACTTTGCTGTCAAGAGGTTGTGTTTCTAATTAATGTACAGAACTTATATCCCAATAAAACATATTCATTTAATTACTCTTTTTTTTTTTTGGTAAACTCAAATTTGGGTTGATTGTATATATTCTGTTAAATCTTTCAATTTATATCAATGAAGTCATTTCATTAGTTAAAGTCAAAAAGTAGCTTGTTCTGTTATTTTGTGGCAAGAGGAACCCTATCTGTCCTCTTTCAGGACATTTGGCCACCACTGGCTCTGTTTGAAGGCGCAATATTTGGCAAGTGAGTTACTAGCTCGACCACTTGGTTGATCCTGAAGGTCATCCGGGGGTCACACCGTCCGGTTACCCCTTGTCCGACCCAATACCCTTCATTGCAGGAACTTTCGTTGTTGTGTGCCTCGCGGACGAAAATACAACTATCGTGACGCCTCCGGGTATGCTCAGAGCTTGGTTCCTTGACGCCTCACTCCATCCACAATCTCCCTGAGATCAAGTACAATCACGTTAACCATGAACAGCGATTTTGTTTTTAGATCGATAAACTAGTTCAGAACGTTATAATTTGTTGATCGATGCTGGCTCATTCTGAGATTCATTACACGGAGAAAAATGGATTGCTAATTCTGTATTGTTGAAAAATATTAATTTATAAGAACAATGGAGATATTTATTTTAGTAATACAGGATTTCTCTTTGATTGCTGAGATAACAATAAAATAGTATATTACATCTGAGGTGGAAGGTATTTCATTACAGCCGAGAGTTTATTATATGACCGAGAGGCGAAGCCTCGAGGATCAGATATAACTCGAGGCTGATATGAAATCCTCACCGAAGTATGTATACTATTTTATTTACAATCATCCCTAATTTTCCGAGAAATGAATGATCCAATTTCGTTCTTTTTCCAACAACGTGAATTGATGTAGTAGTCTATGAAAACAAAAATGTTTTGAAATATTTGATTAATTTGACATTTGTAGAATTTATGATTTATGAATAAAGTTATTTATACGTGTATCCATTGAAATTGTGATAAGTGCAGACATCAATAAGTTATTACAGTGAAATGGAGCTATACACTTATCCAGAATCGAACGAAAGTGCTACGTATGTGAGTTAATAGCGATTTTGTCCATAATTTACAAAAGGTTAGGAATTGCCATATTACTATAATGACTGTGAATAAATATAGTTATTTATACAATAATCTAGTATTGTTGTTATATTCACCTAGACATTTCTCATATCATCATATCAAACGGAAAGCTTTGGTAGCAAGTATTATCTATTGTGATAAATATGCAGATATTCATAAAGCTATCATAACAATTTGACTTCTTTGGAATAAATATATGAGCTTGCAATAGCAAATATCTATATTGCTACGCAAGGGACTAGTTAGATCTTGCATTTTTGCAATCACACCAGGTTTCAGTATTCCGTAGTGTTTGGTGTGAAGCACAAGAAATTTATAATAAGGTTAGTAAAATGGATTCCTTTGTGCAAGATAAATTGAAGGAATGGGGATTTGAATCTTACCTTTCCTTATTCGAAGATAATTTCTGTAGTCGTTGGTTCATTTATCATTTGAATAAAGTGAAATAGCGCAGGGAATAAGATAGAAAAACACACGCATTTATTGTTCTGAATTTATATTTTTATTCGAAATGAACTACTATTTATTTATTATTATTCAAGGGCTGAAAAGGAGGTTGCGACTTAAGAAAAAAGGTCAGTTCCTATTCTATGTTGCTCTGTTCTATTTCATTCTATTCAAATATAAATGATCGTATTTTTCCACATGAATTGTTTCTATTCCTAGTGCTATTCTACTTTAAATATTGATCATTCTTTTATATACAAGTTTTTATTTCAGAGAAAGAAATGAATGAAACATCGTTCGACTTACTAGATACAGAAACAATAGATAGAATTTTTGTAAAAAGTGACCGACGACTTATATTCCACAGAAAATATAAAGATTATTTATTGGAGAAAAAAAATGTATGAAGGTAATTCCACTTATAGCTTTTGATTAATCTATAAATGCAGTACAAAATTATTTTCATTTTTTAGCTAATTAATTTGCAAGTTTCAACAGCATCAACTGATACTTTGCCTTCGCCATGCTCATCCTATGATAGCACAATATTTTTACCTGATGATTTCAATTTAGATATTAGAGATTTGCCGATCTCGATAGTACCACCTTTAGAGGCTTCTGTTGTTTCATTTAGAAGGGAGAATGATGAAACTATTGAGAATTGTCCCAAAAAACGTAATTTTCAAAATTTATTGAGATTAAGAACGCTGGATTTTTTTTTCTTCTTAGATAAATTGAGCACTGAAGGAAGAAGCTCATTTCCCGGGGTAATGAACATTATACCAGAGTAATTGGATTGTTTTCAATTATGTAATTTTCTTCCCAAAGGGTCTTGAAAATATATTGAAACAAACTATTGCTTGTCAAACAGCTTTACAAAATAGGAATCAATTGAGTAACGATAACATATAGACCGTCAGATAGTCGTAGATTTGGGTGCCCCATTTTGTTTTTTCTGCCTTCAAGAGTTTTGATAAGTATGTATATTTGGGGTATAATAATGCTAAAATCAGAGCTGGACCGTGTGGCCAACATGATAAAAATTAATTTTGAATTTTCATAGAAAAATATGTTCTCATCTAATTTTCTCGCTTCTGCCATGCTTACGAAATGAGATTTGGGGAAAAAATAATCAGCGGAAAACGATAGGCAGAAGTGATCGACTTGGCCGAGGGTTATGATGAGGGCTCGATTGTGTAAAAAATTTGTTACCTAAAATGTATAATATTTTTTATTCTAATATAATGTGTATATTTTTGTATGTATATTTTTTGAGAATAGATTATTTGTGTATAATAGTTTTGAATTATTTTATATTTTCATTGAGATTTTTTCATTGAGATGTGTTTGACGTGTTATTTTGTGCTCCGTAATTTTTGATTTTTTTTTCAATGCTGTGCTATTTGTTTAGTGATTTTTGATACTCCACTGCAATTGTTTTCAAGTGCACTTTCATTTGGATTAGGTTTATCTGGATTTTATCCTTTTATATGTGAGTTATTCCCAATTTTTATATTTTATTTTCGGTTCATTTGAACGCATATGGCCTAACAATTTAGTACCTGTTCATTCGTCACCTTGGGACTGCAGCTGGTTATTTTAATTGAATTAAAGATTTCATTGGAAGTACATAGGCGTGCTTGTGGATTCTCTCTCTCATTCTGCGCTTATCTATTCTCTATTTTTATCCCTCGATAAGGTTAGTTACTTCTTAAAGTTAGTTTTTGTGAGGCTCTTTTTTTTCTCTATCATCATTTTTCTTTCATATTCAGTAACTTTCATTGTGTTCACCTACCGTGGTCTAATTCCCGCAATCTGTTGTTTAGCTCCTGAAGTCGTGATGGACCGCACTGACAATCCCTAATTCCTTTTTTGTGTCCATTGTCTATATTCTCATTCTCATCAATTAGTCTCGATTATTTAAGGATTACCAGTATCTTGTCATTCATTGCTCCGTCCCTCATTATCGTTCTGCGAACGTTTTTTTTTGAAATTTTATTTAAACTATTTTATTCAATATTTTATCCTATTTTTTCACATCTGATTTCATGAATAGATTTAAGTATGTCGGAATGCGCAAAATGTCGTTTTAGAAGATCTGATCAAGGGATTGTAAAATGTGAAGGAGTATGTAATACATCGTTTCATGCATCATGTCTCAATATGGTTGATTCCGAATTCAAATTTTATGAAAAATGTCCCAATATTCTTTACCTTTGCGATACGTGTCGACGTTCCTGTGTTTTCATTAATAAATCTGAGTCCGATAAAATTATGTCAAATATGTCAGAAATATGCACATCTATTTCGAGTCAAGTCCAACAGACTGACAAAGATAATTTGAATTCAATCCTACAGTCGTTTCAAAAAAACATTTTCGAAAAAATTGATACCGTGCTAAATTGTTTCAAAGAGGTCTTCGGAAAATTATTGGAGAGTAAATTGACTGATAAAACTGAAAACATTATTGTCAACTGTGGCGGTGATTCTAATTCCAAGTTGTATTCTAGCATAACGAAGAACAAGCCCCTCGAAGCGCCCATTATTATAAAGCCTTTAGACATCTCGCAAAACGCTCGTGTTACAAAATCAGACATGTTGCGCGCTCTTGATCCAATTGAAGCTGAGATTAGAATAACTAATGTTAGAAACGCTCATAATGCATTGTGATCAATTGCGAAAACGATGATAACGCTAATAAATTGAAAAATCTAGTCAATGATAAAATGAGTGACAAATATGATGTCAAAGCTTTGCCAATTTTAAACCCCAGACTCAAAATTGTCGGTATATCTGAGAATCTATCACCTGAGGCCCTAAAAAATTACTTAAAAGTACAAAATAAGTCTTGTTTCACGGAAAAGAGCACTTGTCAATTTATCACTATGAAGCCACTTCGCAACAGGAAACATGTGTTTCAAGCAACATTACAAGTGGATCATGATACATATCACAAAGCATTAGATTTGAGTAACCTATTTGTAGGCTACGATTATTGCTCAGTTTACGACGCGATCGATCTACGTAGATGATTCAACTGTTGTGGCTTTCACCATCTGGCTAATAAATGTACCATGTCCGTCCCCACTTGTCCTAAATGCTCAGAATCCCATAAATTTGATGAATGCAAAGCTTCGATTCTTGAATGTATACATTGTTCTCAACTGAAAAATAGTCAAAAATTGGATATAAGCACTGACCATGCTGTTTGGGATAAAGAATGTAATGTCTACAAAGAGACTGAGTAAATTTAAGAAAAATATCCTTGGTGATATATAGCAATTGAAGTTAGTTACCTTCTCTGTCTCATCTGTGGCATTTAAGAATAATTTACCCTCATCCAGTAACAAAAATTTTATTTTATGTTGTTACTACCAAAATGTGAGAGGATTGAGCTCTAAATGCAATGACCTCTTCATAAATTCAATGATCACTAACAGTATGATTTATTTGCTCTTACGGAAACCTGGTGTCACAATGGTATTAATGATTCTGAACTTTTCGACTCTGATCATTTCATCGTGTTCCGATCAGATCGTAATTTTTTTGGAACAGGTAAAAAACGAGGTGGCGGTGTTCTTCTCGCTCTAAAAAATCATTATAATGTGTGTAAAATTGATATTTTGTCTCATTCTACAAAATTTAATGAAATACCGAATATTGATATTTTACTAATAAAGATTATCTGCAATAATAATTCTGTATACATCATCAATATTTATATTCCTCCTTCCGCTAATCTACATGATTATCATATTCTATTTGACGCATTTATGTCATTAATCTTTTTAAACAATTCCGACATTATCATTTTTGGCGACTTCAATGTTCCTAGTTATTCAAGCTATCATAGCGACATGAATACTTCTTGTTCATATTATAATTCCTTGTCCAATTTCTTGCAGTTCTTTGATCTTAGACAATTCAACTTTATTCGTAACTGTGATCAGAAAATTTTAGATTCAGTAATTAGTAATAGAAAATGTTCAATCACAAGAGCTCTACATCCTGTCGTGAAAGAAGATTCTTATCATCCTCCTTTAAACACTGAAATCGATTTGAATCATAATTTGAGCAAATTTAGGAGCACCAGCAACAAGGGACTGAATTTCAGAAAGGCAAACTATCCAGCTCTCTACAACGATTTTTCGAATGTCAACTGGGATTTTCTTGAGAACTCTTCAGACATCAATTTGGCTGTTCATGAATTTTATGCAAAATTGAACAATATATTCAGTCACAATATATCTCTCAAAAAGCAATGTACAAAATCATATCCAACATGGTACACAGGATCTATCATCAATAAAGTTAGAATGAAACATAAAGCTTTCAAAAAACTGAAAAGAACTGGTAGCAGCACCGATAAAGCTACATATATTAATTTGCGTAGAGAAATTAAAACTGAAGTGAGTACTGCCTACGTTAACTATTGTACCAAAATTCAACAGGAATTGACTCAAGATCCTAAAAGTTTCTGGAATTTTGTTAATCATAAACGTAACTCGACCTCTATTCCGTCAGCATTGAGTTGCGACGGTGAATCTCTTACTGATCCTCAAGTCATAGTCGATAAATTTGCTCAAATATTCTCCTCTTCATTAAATACCATTTTTCAAAACACCAACACAGTTCGTAGTTCAGTGGACCGTCCAACTTTAAATGTGAATTTTGTATCTGAAGATGAGGTCATTTGGGCTTTACAGAAACTCAAACCAAAAATGACCATGGGTCCTGATCTGGTACCAGCTTTTATTTTGAGAGATTGCTTCCCGATTTTTGCTCCACCTTTAACAAAAATATTCAATCCAATTCTTCGCACATCAACATTTCCAGAGGTCTGGAAGATTTCACGAGTGAATCCAATTTTTAAAAAAGGTGATAAAAATGATATTTATAATTATAGACCTGTGGCAATTATCTCGAATTTCTGTAAGATTTTTAAAACAATAATTCACGAAAGGATCTATAGTCACATATCTGGCATGATCTCAATCAACCAGCACGGTTTCATGAAAGGACGTTCGACTATCACCAACCTTATGTGTAAGACCCAATATATATCTGAAACTCTAGATCAACACGGGCAAGTTGATGTAATATATACAGACTTTAGCAAGGCATTTGATAAGCTAGATCATACCTTGCTACTTGATAAACTGGAAACATTCGGCCTATCATCTGCACTTATTCAACTTATCGCATCATACTTACGGAATAAATTCCAATTTGTAAGCATTAATGGTTTCAAGTCGGCATCTCTCATGCAACTATCTGGAGTACCTCAAGGATCCGTTTTAGGACCGTTGCTTTTCGTCTTGTTCATCGACGATATTATGACAGACATTTCTATTGAACATCTTCTTTATGCCGATGATTTAAAATTATTTTGTAATATTTCATCTATCAATGACTGTGCAATTCTCCAAGTTAATCTGAATAAGATCTATGTTTGGTGTTGCAATAATCGATTACCATTGAATATAGGAAAATGTAACATTATGACCTATACAAGGAAGCTATCTCCACTTAGATTCAACTATCAGATTAATAATACTCCCCTGAATAGGCCTGACACTATCATTGATCTTGAGATTCTATTTGACCCCAAATTAACATTTGTTCCGCATATCGATTCCAAAATTTCAACCGCACTTAGGACTCTGGGATTTCTAGTTAGAAACAATGAAATGTGTAATACTCTCCATATCTTAAGACTTTTATTTATTTCGCTAGTAAGACCACATCTAGAATACGGATCTGTCATTTGGAACCCCACATCTGTCAGTGCGTGTGAGTCGATTGAAAAAGTTCAGAGGCATTTCATGAAATCAGCTACCTTTATTTTAGAAGGGGTTTATCCTGCTAGAGGAATACCCCAAAATATATTATTAAAGAAATTTGATTTACACTTCTTGCATCAACGTCGTAGTATGAATGCTTGTATAACAATTTTCAGAATTATCAATAATCTTTCAGACTGTCCTGAATTATTGAATAAAATTGATTTTCGTATTCCTAGAATGTCATCTAGATGCACTACAACATTCCATACAGTGACTGCAAAGTCTAATATTCTACTTAAATCACCACTTTACTTCATGTATAAATCATTCAGAGTAATTGAACTCCAAGTTGACATATTTCAGTCTGATGTCAATAGTATAAAGAAATGTATAGACATGTTCTAATGTTTTCTTATTATGTCTTCTCATCCTATAATTGGGCATGTGCCTGTCGGATGAGTATTAAATAATAATAATAATAATAATAATAATAATATTTACCGCCATTTTTTAGGTTGATCAGTGCTAGCAATATTTAATGCTATCAATAATAACACAGGTAAGCTACATCGAAAATGTAAGAGTGATAAAGCAAAAATAAATATATTTAATTCCAATAATACCACTGTATTGCTGTAAATATCGTAAATGATACTATTAGCTATTTTTATTGTTGGCGCTATGAAAACGAATATCTGCTATAAGTATAAGTGAGTGCTGTGGCTCATACGCGTTATTGTAAATTTCAACAAGAACATTGAGCTACAATAAAGAACTGATATTGCTGTGAATAACTTTTTAAATGAGCTTATATTGCTATTTAGTAATAATACAGATAATTACGATACATATTCTATTTAACTGAAAATTGACAATACATATATTATCACTGTGGATATGCTATGTGCTGTCGGAATACGTAAGATGAAATATCATTATTGTGAATGTATTTAGAATTACCGTAACAATACATTTTTTTCCGTGTATGCGTTGGTCAGAAGAAAACAAGTTGAGAACAGCCTTTCTTGCAAGAAACCAAGTTAGGATGGGCAGTTGCGGGTAGTGTTCTAAGCGAACCATCATCAAAAGAAGCTTCATGTTATATGAATATAAATTCGCAATTCCATGATCAATTGGAAAAGTTTTGGAACATTGATGAATGTAATCAGTACAATGTAGCAGCTTCATTCGTTTTGATGGATTCTTGCGAACAATATTTTACATCAATATTAAAAACTGATGACACAGGTAGACTATTCATGATGGTTCATATCATTCAACATACAAGCGATTATTGTCAATGGAAAAGAAGTTTATCAAATCTCCAGAAACTCAGACAAACTACATAGGAGGACTTACGGCATATGTCAAAGTTCCACAGAACGTAGAGGAAGGAAAAACTGTATACTACCTGCCACATCATGCAGTATTCAAGAGACAGGGTACAACAACAAATGTTAACAGAAAACGAAAAAGAAAACAGATAATTTGGATGGCTAATAACCATTTCCTGATCAGCTGCTGACTCAATTTCTCTAAATTTTTCTGACAACCTTCCGTAAGTACCATCTTTCAGGCTCTTATTTTTATAGATGACGCTCTTAATTTTCCATACTTCAGGTAAATTCCTGTATATTACAATAAATTCTCTCCAAAATTCTCTATTCTGAATAGTCGTTATGGTCACAAGTCAGCTTTCCATGAGGAAAACCGGCCGATAACTGAAAAATATTGCGCAAAATTTTAATGTTTTTATCATTAGTTCAATCATTTGGTTAGATCAATTTGAGAACTTGGTTCTGTGCATTGGCAACCCTGATTCCAAATCATCAAGCATACATCAAGTGTTTTCTATTCTTGACATTCTCGTGTGTAAGTAAGGCGACTGTTATTTAAATCTTTGAGTTTGATTCTCTCATATGAAACTTTGAAAACGAATTAAGAGTTATGATAAATCTTTACTCTGTATTGAATTCTATTTCTTTGTCTAGTAAACTCGGTCTTTTGCACGACTATAATCAAATGATTTACCGTAAATTAGTATACTATATCATTCCTTATTTTATAGTTTATGTTGAGGTAGTGAAACAAATTAACGAATTGATCGTGATTGAATATCTGATTCTAATTGCGTGCTTTGCTTGTTTGTTTTGCATGGAATTAAAGTAAAGGATTCTTTTATGGATATCGGCAGCTTCCGATGCAGGTGTATTGAATGCTAAATACTGCTGAACGCTCTTTGTATTGCATGGTAAGTGCTAGAATATATATTGATTGATTGTAGTTGTCGAGACTTTTTCTCTTTTTTGTTTCTTTCTTGCCAATGCAAGATTCATGCATCATGTTATTTTCAAGTATTAGAATAATTCATTTACTAATGTAAATGCAATACCTCCCATGCTGAATAAGCAGCCCTCAACGCGAGCACATTGAATTGCAGAAGAATATCACCTACAATAATCACAGCAATTTGAAACTCCATATCCTGCAAGTGTTATTTGACGAGAAAAAACAGCACATTCTATGAGAACAAAAATTTCGCTCTCACTCTGTTAACCACATTTTCTTGCAATCTATCTACAGCCTGTTGCAGTGGTGGATAAATATATTTAATAGTTGATTTTCAATTTACAGGTTATTAAAGGTGCCCCCAAAAAGTCAATACTAAAAATATTATCAACTCCATCAACTTTTAGAGTATCTAGTGCTGTGCTTTGAACTTGTACCCCTAATTATACATCGGAAATATCTGAATCAAAAAGTGATTGTGGCAGTGCCAAAAAGTCATCCTCTCAACTAGCCCTAAGTTCTAGTTTTCGAAGGGTATCTGAATATGCTGATATGGAGTCAGAAAGAAATCGGTTGACAGATAGTATTTCATATATGATTTGTAGAGACTCCCAACTTTTTCAAATAGTAGAAAATAAAGGTTTCCTAAATTTGATGAGAGTCGCTTGTCCATTTTAAGAGGTGTCTTCACGATTCACTATGAGGAGAATGTTAGAAACCAAATATGATGCTAATCATCGACACTACAGAAGAACTTCAGAAAGCGAGTAGTTTGACTTTAACAACAGACATTTGGACAGACACGATGCGAACAAGAAGCTTTTTGGGAGTAACTGTGCTGTTTTGTAATGAGGAGGAGCAATTAGAATCTGTGGCGTTAGGAATTTTTGATTTAGCTTAATCAAATACTGCGAAATACATAGCGGATACATTTTTGAAAACCTGTAAAGAGTGGAATATTAAAATCAAAAGAATTCTGGCAGCTGTCACTGACGCTGGCGCCAACATCGTTGAAGCAGTAGATATTACTTTCGGTAGCAATCGATATATACACTGCTACGCCCACATGTTGAATTTGGTGGCACAAGAATCTATTGGAAAAACGTCCAATTTTCCTGACCTAATGACTGCAGTTGGAAAAATAATTCTTGCAACATGATTCAAACAATGTGTCACTGCTAGTGATGAATTGAGGCAAGAATCTGATTTTAAATTGATTCAAGATGTTCCCACACGTTGAAATTCAACATTTTTTATGATTGGAAGATTTTCAAAACTACGTCCTGCAATCAATTATATTATCAATTGCCACACCAGTGCAACAGAAATATTGAATGCGGAACAAATAATTGATCTATCTGAAGTGTGTGAGATATATGATTGAAATAACTACTCGTGAAGTTTGTGGTGAAAAATATATAACATGTAGTGGAGTTATATCACTCACCACCAGATTACTAACTATGCAAGTGGCTGACTTCCAATCAAAACAATCTTAGAGAGTTCAAAAAATATCGTGATTGAAGAAATTAAAAAATCTGACGTGAACACCACGTGACTTACTTCTACATCATTGGATATATATATATATATATATATATATATATATATATATATATATATATATATATATATATATATATATATATATATATATATATATATATATATATATAAATCTCATCGTTCCACAGTTAATCGTTTTGGATTTACTCAAGAGATTCTAAGAATCTATCAAGTAAATGCGCTTCCAGCCAAGTCGGCTGCTATAGAATCAGTAGGCCATTATTCTTATACTACAACATTCCTAAATACTGATTTCCAAAATTTCACGACTACCAACAGACCTGATTTTATGCGCAAAATCAAAAAATAAATTCCTACTGAAGTGCACTTCCGATTCATTCTATTGTTATAAAAATAGTAGGCAAAAATTAAGATGCTACAGTTCACTGAAATACCAAATTTCAATATTTTACACCTGATCGTTTCGAATTTATGTGAAAAATTCCAAAAGACTGTCAAGTAAAGTGCACTTCCGGCTTAGTGGATTTCAATAAAAATAGAACATGAGCATCTGGACGGAATAATTGTCCTAAATACTGAATTCTAACAATCTACGTTCAATCGTAGCTCTTCCAGCTTAGTCGATAGTAACCTCAATGCAAGGTGTACAACCAGATATAGTTAGAGTGCCTTATACAATATTCAAATATTCTACGACTGATTGTTTAGAATTTATGCGGAGAATTCAAAAAGTCTGTCATATAAAGTGCACTTCTGGCTCAGCCGATTGTTACAAAAATAAAAGATGACCATTAAGATGCTACAGCAATTTCAAATGCTAAATTCCAATATCCTACCGCTGATCATTCTGGATTTATGCGGAAAATTAAAAAAAAGTCTGAAGTAAAGTGCACTTCCGGCTCAGTCGATCGCAATCATGATGCAAGATGTTATAGAAGTGCTTAATACGAAATTTCAATATGCTATGGCTGATCATTCCAGATTTATACAAAAAATTCAGAAAAAGTTTCAAGTAAAGTGCACTTTTGGCTAGGTCGATTCTTACAAAAATTGCAGATGAATATTCTGTTACAACACCAAGTTGAAATACTGAATTTCAACATCCTACGATCGATCTTTCTGGATTTATTAGAAAAATTCGAAAAAAGTTCCAAGTAAAGTGCATCTCCGGTACAGACGGTTAGAATCATAGTGCGATATGCACAACTAAACTCTATACCAGTCTTAAATACAAAATTTCAACATTATTCGTTCAACCAGTTTTGAGATTTGCGAGTTACGCACGCACGCACGAACGAACGCACGCACGCACGAACATACGTACCGACATCAAGCCAAAAATAGTCAAAATGGATTCAGGGATGCTCAAAACGGATATTCCCATCAAAATCTCGATAGGTGGAATCGGTCAGTTTCACAATACTTGTTACTTTGTACAGGTAAGTAAGTAAGTAAAAAACGATTGACAACATATCGAAAATGTTAATATTATTTCTGTCGCTACACTCTTGTATCCTCGATTTAAAATTATACTCTCTCAAGATGCTATAGCCTGTTCTAGAGCCATTAGAGGTGTAGAGGAATTGATTTCAGAAATTTAAGTGCATGAACAGAGTGAAATTGAAGATTTGCCTGAGAACTCCAAAACACTAGAAGATCAAGCTATAGAGATATGGAGTGATCACTATAAACATGTTAGTGGGAAGAATGATAATTTGTCTGTACAACGTGACATGGATATGCCTACGGAACTGAATTACCATTTAAAGAGTCTTGTAGCTCATTTAAAACAAGATCCATTACTTTCAGCGCAAGTTCTAGGATCCAACTATTCAAAGTTGAAGAAAATGGTCATCGAATATTTGTTTTGCACAGTAACTTAATAGCTTAAGAAAGATTTTTTTCAAAAGCTGTGTAACCTCCCTACAACCCCTTCCAAGTTGACCCAGGCTAGCTCTGTGAAGACGGCGTCCACAAATTGATGAAGGACTTCCTTTTCTAATTAAGTTGGGCGCCAGGCGACCTAAATGCAGACTGGGCAACCGGTTGATCGCCAAAGCTATACGGAGGGGGAGAGGAATCGTGGGCGTAATAGTATTCAATAATGATAATCGGCTTGTGCGACGAGTGCGTTTTATTACCGTCGAGATATCACGAATGAACGTGAATATTAAAATAGTGAGCGAATATTGGTAAGCGTATACAAAACAGACTACCAAGCCAGGCAGATGGCAAGTACCACCGCAACGAAAACTCACACTAACAACAGCGCCTAGAGCTCTTACGTAGAATAACAAGATGACAGTAGCGCTCACACTTTCTATGTGTCGTTTGGGGGTACCCTCAAGGATCGTAGTACGCACAGAAAGAAAAATTAAGACGTAGTTAACTCCAAAAACTATCGCATCGCGCAGATTCGCGTTGGTTGTGTATGACACCCGACGATGACGACAATACAAAGCAAACACAAAAATAATGACGAAATAACAGTAAACAAGAAATGATAACAAAAATTTGAAATCTTAGCTTTCTGCACATTTGCTGATTCTCCAACAATCAATCATCAAAATGGCGTGGATTGCTGGCCACAGCGAAGATCTCGATGACGTCACAGCCGGAAGGACATGAACGGAACTGACGAAGCTGGGGTGTTGGCCCGTGATAAAGAACTCCCAAATTAACGATAATTGATATGATAACGTTCGTTGCCTCGAAATAAATGATCCAGATGACGATAACAATGCGGTGAAATGTAGAACGGAGAACATGACGATGAAAATGCAACAAAAAACAAAAAGAAAAAGCCTGAAAAGAACATACCAATTAGCTTCGCGGATGCAATATGTTTTAACTGTCGATTTTCAAAATGTGAAACTTTAACTAATTGTATTGTAAGATTTCAAATAAATGAATGACTTCAGAATTGATATGATTTATTACCTTGAGCTGTTGATCGGCTATATCATTCTTGAAAGAATAATTTAGATCCAGAATAGCTCCGATGAATAGCGTTCATAAAAATTATGCGCGAGTTTTAATCCACCCAAGGTAATTAAAACTTTGGCCCAGTATTAATCTGGCACAAAAATTCTAAATTATGATTCGCATATCGCGTTTCGACCACAATTGGGTAATTCTTCAGCCAAACATACACAAATGACGAAGGGGTTGCCTAAGGCGCGAAGAATAAATAGTGATGGAGGAATCCGCTAGGCAGCAGCATGATATGGAACAATTAAGATGACAAGACAGCTGTCAAAATAAACATAACACAGTGACTTTACAAGTAACAAATAACAGTTTTTTATGAATATGGAGATGAAATGAATGACGTGAAAGTGAAACGTAACCACTGGGCCACATTTATATCGATAGAAAAACAGATTTAAAGGAAAACTCCTGACAAAGTTATTCTTTTTTTTGCAAAGTATACACAACAAATACTGGGAGTAACAATATCTCCTCTAGTTTGTTCAAGAAATACGTTCAATAAATGAAATAATACGATATAATAGGTTGTTCATGCTTTCAGACATTGATGCTTTGTTCTTCGATATATCGTATATCGATATTCTTAAATCGATGTTAACATTGATATTCTTCTGATATCGATCATCTTTACTTAAATTGCAACGAAACTACTTATGCCATCTAGTTGTTTTCCTGGATGAGACGTTACTCTCGATACCATCTCTCGTTAGTCAATTTTCAATAGCGACCTGAATGATGTACACATGCTTGCAGAAAAGATAAAAATCGGAATACTCTAATCTAAGATAAGATTAATTTTAGACTTATGTAAATTTTATTCCAGACTATCAATTATAAAGACTGTTGTGGTTCTTCGCATGATTCTCTGTCTACTTCCTTTGAATGGCATTGTAGCAATAGAAAATATATTAATTATGTTATCGAGCAAAACATCAAGAAGTTGAAATTGAGACAAGATAATTATGTTCTTCTTGTACGAGATGATCTGTGCGGATAATGTTATACATACACATGTTAAAGGATTGTCTAGTTTTGTGGAAAAAATCTGTGATGAAATAGCTTGCAATACGGATAAAATAGTAGTAGACTGGTTCTCCTCCATTTTATTGACTGGTATTTAATTCATTATTTTTTATTATTGATGACTACCCATGCAGCGAGATTACAAAATGGAAACGAATCAAGTTGAGTGGTCGCAAGACTTCATAACTGAAGCGCTGGATCTCAAGTTTGATTATGATTATCTTTGTACTTTCCCTCAGTCGATTTACCATATTCACGCCTTGTCGCCCCATGAATTTTCATTTCTTTTGTATTATTGTTCATGAACCCCACCAAATTTCTGAACCAGCTTTTCCGGTTTCTTAGGCTTCATCCAATTCTCCCTCCTCATGGTCTCCCACCTATTTGGCGTCATCTATTATTAACTGTTGTTATTTGATTTTCACGCTTTTATTCTTCCTTTTTGCCTTGTCTGATATTTCTTCTAACTGACGTTGTATTTTCCTCTCTTTGTCAAATCTGGATTTATGTATACTCTGTTGTAATTTCTATTTCTTAGTCTTGATTTGGTTTTCAATATTCTAATTTTACCCACAAAGCTCTATATCTCCGCTATATGAATACTATCTCTGAGTTTTATTGATTTTCTCACTTTTGCGCTGACTTGCATCTGCTGAAGTGTAAAACTCTCTATTTTTTTTTCACTTCTTCCGAATCCGTATCGGTTATACTCAGTATTCTTATAATTAGATTGTTCTTCCGGCTTCTTCTGTCAATTTTGTTCAGATTTTTCCTCCAGCTATTCAAGTCTCACTACTTTTGTTCTAAATTGATGGAGCTCTTTCTATTTCCTCGCATATCACTTTGTAGGTATTTAGTGATTATCTAATGGCCGGTTTTATAAAAGAGCAAGTAAATTTACTGTCAAAATAAATTAATTCTATTTAACAAATTCTAATCGTTTTGAATTTCTTTATGACAACAGAATCATTGCTGTCAAAAAACCGACTGTCATTCGACAGAGTAAAATTTATTTACTCTGGAAGTAAATTACTCTGCCCTTCATAAAACCAGGTATTAGTTGTTTATTCTCTTTCCTCATTCCTATGATTTCCTGCAACATCTGTTTCATCATCTCTTTCATATATTCCATTTCTCCTCTATTCCTTTTGAGCGGAGATGTTGCACCTAACTTATTTATTCTGGGTTCCTCTGGAAAATTTCCGTCTGATCTTTTGCGCTTAATATATTCTTCGCCAACCATTTCACTCGTACGTATTACTGGTTGCGTGTATACGAGCGCCAAGTGACAAGCACGAATCAACTCCTCGGATACGTGTCACCTAGTTTCGTATTTTAAACCCTATCTTATATTTCTCTTCTTTGCCTACCCAAGTTTTCTAAAGTAATGCTGTATACGTACTTGGTTACAGTCACTCTTTCACAACACTGTATTATCACTCTTGACTTTAAATGGTCGTATTTGCCTCGTATATGGGGTTAGAAACACAGAGCTTTGAAAACAAATGTGCACTACTCGAATCAATATATCTAATCATTCTATTATCATTTAGGACAAAATTCTTGAAATACTGAAACATATGTTGATTGGAATAGTCTAAAACAATTGAATCACTGATTTTAGAATCAACCCAAGTCCACTTCTGACCATATTTGAGTTATGCACGATATGACGTTCTAAATACATAGACCTACCGATTTATTACATAAACAGCCCAAGTTTAATGAGCAAAAGGTATTTTAAGCGTACCGAAAATGTAGACTGAGCGCAGAAACACCCAAAGTCTGTGACTTAATTTGTTCCTGAAGTCATTCGTGCATCTCGCTCATCTTGGCTACGACCTATTTGACATAAGCTGTTGATCTGTTTTTGAATGTTCCATAGCACAGCGCGTCACATATTTCACAGTTTTTTGTGTGGAATAATCATTTATGTGATCTTTTTTTTATCTAGTTCATCTGTTTGTTTGAAACAGTGATAGCGTTCAGGTGTATTCACTATACCACGTATATCAAACTGAGCAGGTATGTGTAGTACATACAAGTGCGGCTAGTTGTCTTTCGCCCACGAGAGCGAAGTTGAGCGCTCGAAAAAAGTGAGCAATTGGTAATGCCACACGAGTTGTGGATCCTATTTTTTATTACAAATGCAGGATAAGTACTTTTTTATGCTTGATTTTCCGGGTTGTAAGAGGCTCTTTGGTTATCCAATCATTACCATGGGACTTAGAGGTAGTACGTAAATTATACTTGGTGCACGCAAATTCGTATGATAATCGTATAATCAATTAGCCATATTTCGCCCAGAGAACTTAGATTGCATCAATGACTTTGTACTATTTTAGAGTCGTGAGCTATACTGAATTAGAACAATCGAGGATTAATAAAAAAAAAGAACAAGGAACGACGAATCATACTAGAGAAATAGAATTAAGAAAGCTCGGGTCAATGATGGATCCTACACGGACTACAGAAACTCTATTGGTTCCTGCAAGGCAGCCAGGAGCTTGAAACTGCAAAAAAAAATGTACAGAAGCAATATTTGAGGTGAAAAAAGAAGAGATATCTATAAAGTTTCACGAAATACCCTCCAAAAACAAACAAGATGTATATCTACAAGAGTTGATAATTTGTAGGGAAATCAAACGCAGGAGACTGTATTAAGAAGGTGCAAAGAACAGAGAAAATTCTTTTTGTTGTAGCATATTACTTGGCAAGGGTAGAAGGGAAGTTTGCAAAGATGTTTTTGTGGTATGCACGGGGTTCAAAGTGAACGTGTGAAGCGAATAAGGCGTCTGTTAAAAGCTGGATGCACCCCGGTGGACAAGAGAGGAAAACAAAGAAGTGGTAACGCTATGAAACCATCAGAAATTATATCAGTTACTGAACATATATCCATGTTTCCCACCAAACAAACGCATCATGGTACTCGCGAATCTAACTATCTGAATGCAGATTTAGACATGAAAACAGTGTACTCTTCATCCCTGGAAAAGTATACAACATCAAAGATAAATTATAAGTACTATAATGGAATTTTTAGAGGATATTTCAATCTATCTTTCGGAAGACCTCAGATAGATGTGTGTAATGAGTGTGGAAAGATATCTCTGAAGCTCGAAAACAAATCTCTCAAGGATACGTCAAAGAGAGCCGCTGCAGCAGAGCTCATGATCCACGAACGGCGATCTAAGAAATTTTATAATACTTTGAAGGCCTCCAAAAAGACTTGTCATAATCAAGATAATATCCTTGCAATTTCATTCGATTATATGCAAAATTTTCAGCTGCCTTGGTGTCCTGCCCAGGACCTATTTTATTTAACTCAACTCACTCCGAGGTGTGCACAATATCAAGACAGATGAAGCCAAAATGAAGTTTGTTTGTTTCTGTTACACTATATGAACAGTTATGTTGGTGACCACATTACCGAGTTACAGCTGTTTTGCGATAATTGCTCGGGACAAAATAAAAATCATATTGTTTTCCGATTTTGTGCCGCTCTTGTAAGCTCTTGTGAGCTCTTGTTGGTTTGCAAAGGTTGGAACATTTCTTCCTATTCGTGAACATTTCTTTTCGCCCTGTGGTAGAGACTTTGGTTTTATAAAATGAAAATTAAAAAAAAAAGACAGCGACAAGTTTTACAGATTGGAATAAACGCGGATTACGAGTACGATGAAGATACAAATGAGAAAGAAAATATTGATTCGAATGTAGAAGTGGAATCGGACAATGAAAATATTTTGTGGAAGCCTGAAGAAATTTGAACTCTTAGCTAGTTAAACATCCAAACTACCTTTCATTCAGTTTCAAAATTGTGGAGTTTTAATCGGTACATGATCCTCCGGAAATTTTATTAGTCAACATTTTGTGAATAAAAATAGAAATAGTTCAGGGAATATTCTGAAACTCAAACTGCAAATGCTATTTCAAATGGGAATAATTTCACTCTTCTTGAGTTATATACTGAAAATTTAAAATGCTATATTAACGAATTTTGAAACATTCGAAACATGTTTGAAAAATGGCGGATAGTGATACTATGAGTGTTAACTTATTGTGCAACATTTGCAAAAATAATAAAGACGAGTTAAAAGTGAAATGTGCGGGAATATGTGGACATGCATTTCCTATCACCTGCATCAAACTAGGTAAACGTGAATATGATACACTTACCAGTAATGTTAAAAACATCAAATATTTCTGTGAGGCCTGTGAATGTGTGCTATTTGATAATCGTGGAGATATAAGTGTTAGTTCTTCGGAGCAGCAGAACTATGTGAGTTCTACTCCAATATTAATGAAATTATTGTCAGAAATAGATCATATCTCTAAAACAATGTCAGAATTGTCGAAAGAAGTCAATGAACTCAGAAACAATAAAATTAATTTGAATACAAACAATCTTGGAACTGTTAAACCATCATATGCAGAGGTCTTGCTCGAGCGCCCTCAACAAGATGAAACTAACTTAAGTCAGATCGATAAAGTCGATAGCAATAAACAGTCTTCGAATGCAAGTCCTCAGGTGATCTTTCCTATCACTAGATGTCACCGGAAGTCTCAAAATACACCTCTTGTTGAATCGAAACAAGATTCGGATACAAATTTGGAAAATGACACAAAGACAAATGATAGATTTACCGTGGTAACAAGGAAATAAAGGCATCAAAATAATTCTGTCATAGGATCATCAATTTCAAATACCGCAGAGACCGGGTTCAGAGCCTGTTAGGAATTAGCCTGGCCATTCGTAGGACGAGTTGCCACGGATGTATCAAATGATGGAATAAAAACATTATCTTCAGTCTAAATTGACAACTAATAAACTAATAATCGAGGAAATATCCAAATCTGATGCAACTACATCATCTTTCAAAGTTAGTTTTGACTTGAATCACTTGTATCAAGTGAATAAGAGTGAATTTTGGCCAACATGAGTTATTGTAAGACGATATTTTTTTTTTTTTAGAAGAAGCCTCCAGAACAAATTGTCAAATAGAAGAGGAAAATATAAATGTCCTGAATCAAACAGTTATAACGAATGATGCGGGGCATAAATCAAACTATTCTAAAAATATTTTTGAATTGAAAAATATATTATCGAAATATGAATGGTTCAAGAACAAAATTGAAGGAGCTCCATAATAAAATTCTCGGTGAAAACTACGATCTCATTACTATTACAGAAACGTGCTTACATTGTGGTATAATGAACAATGAACTGTGCGATGCTCGGTATTCAATTTTTAGGAAAGATAGTCATTCGGTATCAACAGCAAAGGGCGGTGGTGTTCTAATTGCAATAAAAAATTCATTTCAACTTGTGTTAGCACATAGCAATATGGAAAGTAATAACTCCTATGACTGGGTATGTGCTAAAGCGACTGTATATAATACCAAGATTATCATAGTGTGCGTATATTTTCGTCCCGCAACTCCAACTAGAGAATATGAATCTTTTCTTGAAGAAATCGAGTTTATTCCATTACGATAGAGCATATTCTCTCCTGAATAATTATTATTGGCATGTATTAGATAGAAACTTCAATCCAGATGTAAATACGGCTAAATTTTATGAAATTATATACGCGATATTTGATGAGTGCATTTCGAAGTATACATGCAAGAAAACTGATTTCCCTGTCTGGTTTACAGCTGAAATTGGAAGTAAGATAAAATTAAGAAACAAATACTACAAAAAAATATAAACAAAACTCTATGAAACAAGCGGAATACGCATATAAATATAGAAAAATTAGATCTGAGTCAAAATCTTCAATAAAACAAGCACATAAAGATCATCTGAACAATGTGAATAAAAATTTTAAATCCAGCCCGAAACAGTTCTGGAATCATGTAAATGAGAAACAAAAATCCAATATAATGTCCTCGTTATTTATATATAATGATAATCAATATAATAACAATGCAGATATTTCGAATGCATCCGCAGAATACTTCTCATCAGTGTATGATTCGGTTTCTGATCCACCGAACTTTCGCGCTACCAAACTTAATCTAAACTTTCAAATGATATTTTAGTCATTGATAAAATCACTAAGGAAGATGTACTTAGAGCTATAAATAAAATAAATGGTAGAGCTGCTAATGGTCCAGATAACATTCCTAGTTTCATGCAAGAGTACTGTGTGAACCTCTTGTTACAATTTTTAACTCTGTGATTAAACATAAAATATTCCTCAAGGAATTTAAGTTGGGACGAGTTTGCTCCATATTTAAATCTGGAAGTCTAAAAAATATTATGAATTATAGACCAATGACAATTCTATCTTCTCTGTCTGAAGTGTTTGAAAAATTTTGTATGACAAAATTTACAATCATGGACAATCGACAATAGCCACAGAACAACATGGATTTATCAAGAATAGATCCATAATATCGAAATTGTGCACAATTTTACAAGACATTGCGACAACTATAGACAATAACAACCAACTAGATGTAATTAATACTGATTTAAGTAAGGCTTTCGACAAAGTGAATTATGTAGTTCTTATAGAAAAATTGAGCTCTTTCGCATTTAGTGAGAATCTTGTGTTGCTGTGTAAGTCATATTTGTCAGAAAGATCACAATATGTTGAATATGATAAGTGTAGATCGCATGATTTTACTTCTTCCTCAGGTGTACTACAGGGTTCATTGTTGGGGCCATTGTTCTTTATATTATTTATTAATGATTTGCCAAAACACTTGAAAACAACAAAATGTCTTTTAAATGCCGACGACCTTAAAATATATAAAGAAATTGAGTTGTATTCACAGTGCAATGATGTAGAAAAAGATCTTGATATTATATGTAACTGGTGCAAGGACAATCATCTAGATTTCAATGTTCAAAAATGTGAAACAATAACTTTTACAAGAAAGATAACAGTTTATGAACATAATTATAGAATAAATGATTCTCATTTGGATAGAGTATATGAAATTCGTGATTCGGGTACTATCTTTCAGAAAAATTTCATATTCAACATAAACTGTAATAATATTGGCAAGTACCACAAGCTCTGTTTTTGGCGCTACTAAGATCGTTGTGTCAAGAGGTGTTTTAACGCAATCAGAATTTTTCCAAATACTTTAGAAAATAATCTTCGGATACAAATTACGGGAAACACATATGTCTACAAAATTTATTTCAATATTTTCCTTCAAAATAGCTTGAAATATTCATATTGCCTTAAAACTCTTCTTAAAATAACACTGCTAGAATAGCCAAAAACAGAGCTAGTGGTACCAGCCATTGTTGCTAAAGCTTATAAGAATCTAAGTTTTATTTTAAGGAATGCTGCGAACTTGACAATAGAGACACTTATTGTTTTGTTCAATTACTTGGTTAGGTCAATATTGGAGTACGGATGCGTGGCCTGGAATCCTAAGACTTCAATTTTGGAAAACCATATAGAAAAAGTGCAAAAAAGGTTTATGAGATACTTATACTACAAATTCTCCAATGTCTTGCCAAAGTTTGTATCTTATGAAGTACAAATAAATATATTCGGAGTTTCGAGTCTAAAACATCGACGTGAAGTAATTGCCATCACGGTCGTATGGAATATAATTTACTCCAATATTGACTCTTCAATTTTATTAGAAGCTTGTCCTTTTTAAGCACCGGCTGCAGTTTTAACACCTAGAAATAAAGTATTTCATATAAATAGTTATACCTGTTCGGCATTGACAAATGTTTTTATCTTGGTCAATGAAGTATGTACTAATAATGAGAAATTTGACATATTCTTTGTCGATAAAAATGATATTCGTGTACTAGTTTAGTTTAATTTTTTCTCTCTTCTGAGAGTTTTTATTTTTTTTTATCCTATTCATTTATTTATTATTTTAGTGGATTTGTAGTTTGTTTTTGGATATGTTCCGCCTGCTCTAGAGATAAATTACTATGAAAAAATTTATGTGTACTGTCAAAACTAGAGTTATGCTTTCGATTCTTTCTGCAATGCTTTCAGTATAAATAAAGTTATTATTATTATTATTATTGCTTTCATCAAGATTTCGATATTGTAATTGGCAACAGAGGTCTGAAATTATTGAGCGCAGAAATAAATCATTGCGATGAATTAGTTAGATTTTTAGGTAAATAATAATTCGAACTTAATTATTTCCACGAAAATTGACTCAGAATTGATTTGAACGGAATTTGCGATAAATTGGAATTAAGAATTGAATGATCTAGAAGAGAAATTTATCAGATTAATTGGAGAATTTAGAGATTCAACTATAACTGACGATCAAAGTCTCACATTCACTAGACAATAGACTGCACAAAGTTACGCCTTGGTCGTTCGGTCCTTGTAGCATAATATACTATTACTTGACGCCGGAGTCAAGTTCGGCGGTTAATGTGTCATGAACAAAAATATTAAGTATGGGTATGAATAATAATGGAAGTAATGGATGATGCTGACTGTAAGATCAAATGAAGAAAACGAAGTGCGGGAATTTAGTCAAGGGCTTAATTTTCAATTCAACTCTACAGCTTCGGTCCCACCTGGACCATCTTTAGGAGTGCTACATTGTGCAAAAGTGTAAAAATAAGGGACAAAATGTTTTTGGTCAAAAAAAATTAGAATAGAATATCTAGGATATTCAAAAAACTGTGCTTGGCAACAACTGACTGTTATGAAAGAGCAAGACTAAATACTTGTTGAATGCAGTGTTCGCCCACGTAATGCGTAAAGCAAAATCTCTCAGGTCGATAACAGTCAGTTGATGAAGTCAACCAATAGATGAGAATCACATCAGGATATGAAGGGATGCAAGCCACAAAGAAAGGGAAAGAACCAACGGAACAAAAACATTCAAATCATTTCAAAATGTTATTATAAATAGTGCTCAAGGCTATAGTGACAGATCTTACAACAGAAACTCAAAATAAAAACAACAAACTAGTCAAAAATTTGTTTGAGAACAATACATTGACGTAACAACAAAGAAAAGATGAACATCTGATAATGTGGTTCCTCCTAAAATTCATGGTCTTCTTAAGTTGCATAAAGATAACAAACCGCTCCGTCCGATTGTCTCTGGAATTAATTCCCCAACAGATAAATTATCTCACTTATATTCCAATAAGACTAGCACTTCAAGCTGTAGAACAGAAATATAATATCATATTTTAACGTACAAACATACCACTAGATAAATTGTTGAATTTTTTTTACATTTTGTTTTAAGAGTTGTTACTTCAAATTTAATGGTGGGCTTTATGGACAGGTATTTGGTGCAGCAATGGGAGATACGATGTCTCCTGTTGTGGCTGAGTTTTCAATCTAATCATCCCAAAAATCAACTTCTCAATGATGCTAGAAATATGTTCAGCAGAGCACTTGAATTGACCTCTAAGAGATATCATACCGAAGTATTCAGCACACTCACTAGCTTACTTCGTTAAAATAAATATCCATGTGGCATTAAAAACGGTATCAAAAATCAGATCATGAATCATTTACCTAGTTTAAATGACAATGACAGAAAAAAGAAAAACTCTTTGACCGATAAATATTTCACAATTCCGTACATAGATAGCGTTAGTTACATGATTAAACAATTATTCGAAAATAAAGAAGGAATTGAGATTTGTTTCAAACAGTACAAGACAGTAACCAATTTATTCCCCAAAATAAAAGATAAAACTCATAGAACTTAAGATCTAATTCAATTTACAGAATACCGTGTTACGATTGTGATGCATAATACACAGGACAAACTGAAAGATATTTAAAAAAAAAGGCAGGATAAACACAAACGAAATAGTAAGAAATTAAATAAAAATATGCTGAGATGTGCGCTAGTCACACATTGCATAGATTCAGGTCATACATTTGATTTTGATGAAACTAGTATTATCCATGATAATGTGAACTCAAAAAAAAGACTCACATTAGAAATGTTGTATATAAAACAGGACAAACAGAATATTAATGAAAACACAGATACTATAGCGCTTAGCAAGATTTACAACAATATTCTTCAGATCTAGGCTTATGTTGTCTCATTTTTGTTTATATTTGTCACACCTTGCGCGATGCATAATTTCAATTGACTAACACCACAATTGACAAATTTCTACCAGTGCCAAATCGTATTTTTTTGACAATGCATGCACGCACGATTTTTAACACGCAGTAAGCCAACGCCTTCAATAGATGTCGGGTGTGGCAAATAACAAGAGAGAATTTCTCTTTTTTCCGATTATTCATATTAATATCATTTTAAACCAATGTATAACCTCAATTTCTTGGACAATTATTCCTTTGTGAGTATTTCTGACATTCACATACACATATATAGTGATAAAATAAATTTATAGCGCTTTTGAGGACGGCTAAGGTGCAGCCGAAACTGTAAGGCAGAAAAGAAATAGAATTAGATGAATTAACTGGAATCCTGAAGATATATCACTCACATTATTCACAAATCCAGTCAGCGTCAACAATTTTATTCAATAAAAAAGATTATCGTGAAGTTACAGAATGTGCTAAGATCAAGTATATTCACAACAGCTTACAAATGCAACAATGATACTGAAAAAATTTGGAGTCTTATAAATAGCAGTCTAAATCTCAAACGTTTGGATGAGAACAGAAAAATTCAAAATTTGACATACAACGATATCACAGTTTGCAGCTCTTTGGAAATGGCGAATATATTCAATAATTACTTCATTGAGTTTCCGCAGACAATTCAAGATAACTTGCCACCTGCTAATGCAGATGAATCAGTGATTAGTAAGTTCTGATCCACACTATAGGTTCACCTTCGATACGCTCTTGGTTAACTCTAGGTTCGATAAAATATTTTCACAGGATAAACAATTAACCTATTCACACTGTCGTCATTAGTCAGGTCTTGGTCCCATAACACTTCGATATCGATACATCTCAAAAAATATTTTATCGAAGTGAGACCAGAGCGTGATCGGACATAGTCTGATAGCGTGAATATGTTTTCGATCGTTCCTCACTGCAGTATTGCTCTGTCGTACTTGGATCATCAAAAAGTGAGCATCAATTTGATCATGACGAGCGAAAAATGATGAGCGACTGAAAAAGATAATTATGTACTTTTGTATTATACTAATCTCTATATTTTCATTGTCGATTTATAGATGCTTATTGAATTAGTTGAGAGTGAGCCAGGAATACATGACTCAGAATTATTATTATATAGTAATAATCAGTTCAATAAAAAGCCCAGTTCTTCAATTGAAATGTTATATGTCACTATCAGTAATTTTCACCATTATTCTATGCAATTTTTACATGCGTCTAGCCTGTGATGTTGATGGAAATGGAATGAACCGCAACCGATGATGTGGACACAGGAAGATTTTATCGAACCGAGAGCGTATCTTGGACGAACCTATAGTGTGACCAAGCCTAATACTCATTGTTCAGACTCTAAGTACCTAAATTACATTTCAAAAGACGAGATATATCAGAAACAGACCAGATAAAGTCAGAAAAATTACTCACATAATTTGTAAAACTTTCTTATACAGTCATTCGTGGCAAACAGACGTGTTACGTTACCTACAAGATGCTGGTGATAAGTGTTGAAGTATAGTAATTACGGCATATACAATTACCGTTTGGTATACGCAATTCCACAACAATTCATACTTGCAATTGTGATAAATCCCAACAAACAATAAAGTGAGCAAACTAATATCCAACTGAAACAGCATCACAAAGAGATTTTCGCAAAAAAACAGACGAATTTACCATTGCTACTGGAAATTCATATAGCTTGTCAAGTGAAGACAACAATGGCGAAACTTCACAGCTTGAGGAAAAGGAAAAAAATAGCCAGACCATCACCGATATTCATTCCAGGACTAACTGTAGCTAATCCGCTAAAAAAAGTTGATTGAAGAATCAATTTGAGATAAGTTCTTCCTTAAATCCACTAGCAGCAACCAAGTGAAACTACAAACCAATGATATAGAGAATTTTAGGTGAACACTGAAAGTGTTTCAAGAGAAAAAAGTTGTATTGCATACATCAACAAAAAAAATCGACGTAGTTATCGTGTAGTTGTAAGAAATCTACACCATTCTACAGATGTGAGCGGAATATAAACCGGAATAGAAGAACATGGTCACCAAGTAGTTAATGTATACAACATAAAACAAAGAATTATAAAACAACCATAACGTGGAACTAGCGCAAAATTCTAATAATGAAAACATTCATGATACAAAGTTTCTACTCTACACGAAAATAAATATTGAACCACCAAACCCCAAAAGAGAAGTACTCCAATGTGCCCGCTGCCAGCGGTACGGTCACACCAAGAAGTACTATCAACGACCAGCACGCTGTGTAAAATGTGCAGAAGATAACCTTACAAAAGACTGTGACAAAAAGAATGATACACCCGCCATTTGTGTCTCATGTGAAGGTTCACATCTGGCAAGTAACAAGGGCTGCTCAGTCTTCAGGGAAATTCAAGAAAGAAAATTTCCTCCAAATCAAGTGAGAAACTATATCACAAATGATAAACAGACGAACACAAAATCCAAAGCAAATAGAACCAATGCAGATGTAACATATGCACAAAGAACCACAAATAGCCAAAATATCTCCAATGAGGAACAACTTCGAGGACATAATAAACATCGATACATCAACAAAAACAACCTGAAAGACATGATCACAAAGTTGATGAATAGAATGGATTCTATGCTAGATTTACTCAATGCTCTCGTTTCAAAGATAGCATAATAATACAGAACCTAATAATCGCTTAATGGAATGATAATGGCTTGGTTAATCATCACCAAGAATTGAAAACATTCTTAAACCTCAATAAAATAGATATAATGTTAGTATCAGAAACTCATCTCACAAATAGGTCATACTTCAAAATGCCCCAATAACACACATATATCACAATTCACTAAGACGATACAGCACACGACGGCACAATTATACTGGCGAGAAATACAATTATTCCCTATGAAATTTCAGAACACTGCATGAACCACTTACAAGCCACAAACGTAGTAGTTGCAGATTAAACAGGACCTATCACATTCTCCGCAATATTGTCCACCTAAATTCAACATGAAAGAAGGAGACTTTAAACTATTTTTCGATACTTTAGGAAACAGATGTATAGCATCAGGCGACTACAACGCTGAACATACAGTGAATTGCATGAAATCCAACAATCTTAAACACATATCTATTGACGAACCAACATACTGACCGACAGATCTCAATAAAATACCCGATCTACTAGATTTTGGGGTCACAAAAAAAAAGCTCACGGGTATATTCAAATTAAAAGTAGTCTAGATTTGTCATCCGATCATACGCCAATCATAATAACTAAGCACAAAAGTTATACATATAAACAAATCACCAAAATTATATAACAAAATTACTGATTGGGACTGCTTCAAGGACATACTGGAAGACAGTATCAACTTTAAACCTCCTCTAAAAACTGAAAGAGAGGTAGATTAATGCGTAGAGCATGTAATTCAAGCAATTCAAAATGCATCGTGGCATTCAACACCAACTAATAATACGCAAAAATGTACCATAATCAATTACCTCAGTAACATTGAACAAAAAATAGCAGAGAAAAGAAAACTTTGCCGAATATGGTAAAATTCCAGGAATCCTGCAGATAAAACAAAACCTAATCATGCAGCCAGAAATTCAAGAAGCGTGCTAGAAGAATGGGACAACAAGAATGTAGAAAATTACTTATCAAATTTGAGTGCCACACAATCAACTGATTATTCACTATGGGCATCCACAAAATCTTTAAAACAACCGCAAATAAGAAACTCTCCAAAACGTAAAAACGACGACACATGGGCAAAGAATTATGAAGAGAGAGCAAAAACTTCTGCATCACATCTTGAAGAAGTATTTACGGAGTTTCCTCAAGAAATTACTGACGATGAAGAAAGTGAAATAGCAAAAATCATTAACTACCCAAATCAACTATTACCGCCTCTCAAAAATATCAGCATAGCAGAAGTTGATGACATGATCAAGAATGGATCACATCCAAACAAAGCACCTGGCTATGAACAAGGAAGATTTTGAAAGAAGTACCATATAAAGTAATAAAGTTGATTACATATCTGTTCAACGCTTGCCTGAGACTGCAATATTTCCATTCCCAATGAAAGATTGCGCAAGTCATTCTAATAGCAAAACCAGGGTAGCCCACAGAAAAAGTTACCGCATATAGGCCAATAAGTCTTTTGCCAATTTCATCTAAATTATTTGAAAAACTATTGTTGAGAAGAATTGAACCGTATATTCAAAACATAATACCGGAACACTAATTCGGTTCTTCGGGAAAAACATTTAACAATCGAACAAATACACAGAGTAACAAACATAATTGACAAAGCCATCGAAGACAAAGAGTACTGCTCAGTAGCTTTTCTTGATGTGAGCCAATCTTTTGACAGGATGTGGCATACAGGACTTCTTTGTAAACTGAAACAAATCCGTCCAAGTGATAGATACCTGATAATTCATTCCCACCTCCATGAAAGATATTCCCAAGTAGAATATAAAGACGAATATACAACATTATTTCCCATCAAAGCAGGAGTTCTACAGGGTAGTGTCCTCTGTCCTGTACTATATAGTTTATACATTTCTGATATTCCAACAAAAAAAAAAAAACACCACCATTGCAACATATGCAGATGATACCGCTATATTATCACAAGCGGAGACTCTAAGACTGCATCTCACAAACGCCAAGAACATTATTTAAGAAAAGTGCAAAAATTGTTGAAAAAAAATCGCGAATAAGAGTAAATGAGAACAAGTCGGCTCAAACAACATTTACAAAAAGAAGAGAAACATGGCTAACAGTACTATTGAATAACAATCCTCTACCACAAGTTGATCGGGTCAAATACCTAGGCATGATTCTGGACAGAAGGCGAACATGAAAAGATCACCTAAACACTAAACGAAACCAACCAGGCCGAAACCTAAAAGTGTCCACAGAGAATAGAATATCGATATAATAAGGGAAAAAGGAAGCCCAAGTGTGACTGATATTAGGAATTGGAGGGGGCTTTTCTACTTTACACATTTAAAAAAACAATTTGGGATTCGGTCTATCTTTTATTCGTAATATTAGCTACAAAGTTAGGAATTTGTTCGCTAGATACAATGTTGACATTTCTTTCAAGCCTTTGACATGTTTGGAAAAAGAGATCTGTCAAAAAGTGGACAAACCTGAATTAGTGGCGCAATCTGGCGTCTATAAATTGAAATGCGACACGAGTGAACGTTTTTACATTGGCAAGACTGGTCGGAAATTTGCAACGAGATTCAAAGAACATGTGCGCGCAGTAAAATTTCAAAACAGCCAATCAAGTTTTGCTGATCATTTAATTGAAAGCAGACACGATTTTAATATTACCAAGAACTTTGAAATTTTACACTTACGCAAAAATGGCAAAATACTTGATTCCCTGGAAAACTTAGAGATTAAGAAGTCTTTAAGAAACCATGCCGATTTTAGTTTGAATGACCAAACGAACCTCAGACAGACCCCACTTCTAAGACTTTCAATTTAATTCGCGGTTCACGTAACTAGTTCTCACGAGATTTTTTGAATTGTTTTCAAGTTTTTTAAGCTTTTTTAGTTGTAGTTTGGATTTTGTTGAACAGATTGGATATATCTTTTCATATCAGTTTACATTTTTTCAGTGCTTCATTACCGCTTTTTTACATTTTTTCATTAACATGACAGTAGCGGATTACTTGACGCCGTTCTCTTTTGTCAAGCTCCTGTGATTTTATTGTTACCATTCTGTATTTTTTGTTTTGTTAGAGTTTCCACCTGCTTGTATGTTTGTTTGTTTTACGTTCTATTTCCTTTTATTGTAGTCTCTCCGGTAGTCTGAGGATGATCACCCAATGATCCAAACCAGTAACTAAATCAAAATTAGAGAACAGTGTGATTGAGAATTTTATGGTTTTTTTTATTCAAAAAGCCTCTACCAATTTCTAATATCAATATACAAAACAATACTGGAACCAGTTTGGACATATGTGATAGCGTTGTGGGGAACAGCCAGTACATCAAACATTGGGATATTACGAAGATATTAATCCAAAACAATGAGATATATCCTGAGCACTCCATGGTATATTTTGAATCACATAATACACCGGGATCTCAACATTACAACAGTGAGAGAAAAAGCCGCGTCAAGAAGTGAAAAATATATGAAGAGACTCAAAAAACATCCCAACTATAGGTCGTGAGAAGATGGGAGGCATTATGGATGACTTCATCATTTCCGTTGCTAGAATTCAAGCTTATAGGTAAACCACAGTTAAATGTTGATCTTAATGATTAAGAATTGCAACTATTGATTTCAGAGGGTATAAACCTGAAGGACATTCAATATAATTACCGTACAGAAATAAATAATGAAATGTCCACCTCTGAACTCTACAAGAATACAAAAACCAACAGTCAAACAATAGAAACGAATGATAATCATGATAATATTATCTATTTATCATTTCTTTCTTTTTTCAAATATCAAGATGAACTTTATTTGTTATGTCGCTGTTCAAAGATACAAAATATTGAAATGATGTTCCATTTGGAAACAAAAACCATTGTAAAACATATAATACCGATTGAAGACACTGAAAAATGTATAATACTCCAATCAAACCATATAAATACGTGTACTATTCATCTTATGAGAGTGGAGAAATATATATGTAAGACACAAAATATGATTGGATGTATATGGTAATGTATTTTACTGATGGAATTAGCATTTCTTGTTCAATTTCACTCACAATTTTCCCTTTACATTGTTGTCAAATGCATCACATCATTGTATTTTACTATATATGAACTCATTCAAATGCAAGTCATATAATCGTATTTAGTGATATATAAGTGCACATAACGATAGATAATCATATAGAAACGTGTATAACTTCATCTCACGATATATATATATATATATATATATATATATATATATATATATATATATATATATATATATATATATATATATATATATATATATATATATATATATATATATGGGATCTAACGAGGTCCTCTAAGAGAATGTACATGATGTTATGTATATCGGATCTTATGGAGTCGTGAAATGGTAATTAGCTCTAAAATATTCTGATCTAATTATTCGTGATTAGTTCCATCTGCCAGTAGAGTACAGAAATGATTTTATTGATATTTTAAAAATTCTCTCCCCTATAATCTTTTTTGCATACAACTAGATGGTGTTGCTTGATCTTAACTTGTGTCATTCTTATATCTGATCGTATATCATCATTCTCCGACGAAGCTGAACATTTTAATTGTTAACAGTTCACTTGAACAACGGTTGATGAATATGAATATTCATTATATATAATTTATTGTTGTCTACTCCAAGATATTTTTATTCATATATAATATCATAAGTGGTTAAATTTTACCGGAAGAATTTTTAGATTGTTACGAGAGCTTGTTGCTTAGCAATTTATTGAGTGATATTGACAAAAAAATCACGAGCTGTCAAGCGAGTGATTTTTGATCAATATCACGAAATAAATTGGTAGCAAGCTCTCGTAACAATCTAAAAATTTTGCTAGGCTAAATTTAATCACGAATGGTATCCGAAAGATTATTTTCCCCATCCAAATTCATCAATATATTCCAGAGACTCGACTCTGAATCTGCTCATTTTCACATTCAATCTGTCTGTCAGTTTGACAGATGCTGAATCAACGCGGCTGAATATTATTTGTTTTATATATATATAACCAACAGACAAAATTTCCAAGAAATTTCCACTTGAAAACCGTGTAGGTTGTACCACGTGACGTCGAATGGTGCGATTCTATTGGTCGAAATTTGGATGGTAAAAATAATCAGAAATATCCCAATTTTTGACAGATATTATATGGCAATCCGAGCTTTCATATGGATATTCTACATAAAACCTACTTGTTTAATACATTATGTTCCAAATGGATTAAGGAATATAATTCTCAGTGCATATTTTATTAATATGATGTCCCTTGAAACTGAATCAAGAAGAATAATAGTCAATATTCAGTAGGATACCATCATCAAGAATATAGGATTCAGGAACTTACTTGACACGTTCTCCGAAGTGAAATATATATTACTTGAAATGCCAGATTCTATTATTTTTATTTATTTAATAAAACAGGATGGATGGAATTGTGCTTTTTGGATAATATTTCATGCTATCAATTTATTGCCTGAAGAAGCTTGAGATGAAACCGAAACTGAACAATCTATTCGATAAGAATTCTGTGTGTGAATAATTACATATGATACTCTTTTCAGACTATTTAGTTTTGCGTGAATGAAATTCTATGTGGACGTTTGTATTTTCACTGAAAAATAGGTCAACTGACATGAAAATCAGAACGAAAAAATATGTGAATCAAAATCAGCTTATCGGAATGATTTCTTTTTCCATGAATTTGCTCGTCATGTTTCATATTTGACAATGAAAACAAGAGAAAAATGGTTTGTATAGAATTTTATTCACGAAAACATCCGAACAGCTCAACATAAAAATTATTGATGAATGGAAAAGGATAAGAAATCTATTGAAACACCACTACTATCTTGATGAAATAATATTTATTTAATTAACAATATAGTTGGAAAATATAAAAAATACAATTAGGAACAATGATAATTCAAGAGTTCTTGATGAATGGTGGGAAGAATGATTCCTCTTGAATCAATTTTCGTGATCTTATCCAATTGCCGAGTAGCAACAAGAAAAATTCTCGGCATAATTATTCAGACCTTTTCAAGTTATTTTATAGTGGCCTACAATCATTCATTTATTATTCTCAAATGTAGCGGTTCTGGATTTTTTTATGACACTACAGTACTGTAAATATGAACAAAATCGTCACAATTTCTGTTGACAAGTACATTTAGCGTCATTTGACATCAAGAAATGATGTGAGTTCTGTAGTATTGTAGAAAATTCCAGAATCGCACCATAAATTTGAGAAAAGAATAAATTTGAAAATGAAAATTTTATCGTGACAATTGTTGGAGTCTGCATAGCAAGTTCACGAAAAAAAACTGAAGAGGAATATCTTTTCCCACAAATGCATCAAGAGCTCTCGATGGTAGCCGACATTAAAAAACGAGTGCGTTCATTACTCCTTTGAAGACAGCAGTGCATCTGAAAATAACATATTTCGTGTTAACCATTGAATAAAGATGATTGGAATGCACAATCACCCATAGAAGCGAAACAGAACCTTTCTATATTCAGAACATCCCCCAACATTCTTTAAAAAAACATGATACAACTATCATGAGACGGTTATCGGGACAAATGACCACACAAGTTATACGAAAATAAACAAAGCTGAACATGAATAAAACTGTAAGATTTCTATCAATGGGAGCAATAATTCCTCATTTTGTGGAACGGAAGCTGTTCCTTATTGAGAATGCTTCAATTATTGAGAAATAAATTCAGTCTCATGCAAATATTTGAGAAGAAGTTCTTGCATCCTCGAAACTATTGTTTCTATTGTACCCAACCGGAAATAATTTTTCAACAAGATAGGTACTTCTAGCCTATCTCCATATCAGAAACCAGTGCAGTGACTGACGATGCGATATGATCGTACAGTCGGACTCAGAGATTGAATATAGTATCGATAATAAGAGTGTAAATTGAAAAGTTATTTTCAGTAATAGGAACACTATTTTGTCGAAATGGAAAACGAACACATTATCTCGCTTTCGAAATCATATGCCTATATGAATTAAGCTACATGGATGACAGATAAATTCAATATCTGTCACTAAAGTTTATTGTATAACTCGATATTTCCAAGACCTTGTACAAAATCTTTGTCAAAAGGGAATGAAATATGTAGAGTTGAAAAATAGCTTGTACTAGATCTGGATATTAATTAATAAGGTTTTTCGCTATTTCTGTGCACTACTTTCCATCCAAAAATAGATTGAAAGATTTCATTGTTAGGACTGTTGCTGAAAGTAAGCATTCATCAACAACAAATTGGCTTTGAATATTGAAAATAGTAATAATATTTAGGTAATTTTCACGAAAGTCACAGAGACCAGTTGGTCATTGGGATTAATAGATGAATATAACGATTTTTGTCAATACACAAAATGGATTTATGTATGATGAACCATTTGAAGCATGATATGGAAGAAAATCTGTGATAATGATTTGATTTGTCGCTCTTATTATTAAGAAATCTTAATATTGGATTCTTCTGCAGTGTATATTTTTCAATAGATATGAATGACACATAGTGTTCTCATCACGTAGAGATGATGATCATACACTTTTTGTCACGTAGGCAAACTTATTTTGCGTTGTATCATCTCATATACATATTTGCAAATGTATCATATATTATTATTTACTTTGGATAGATCGGAAAATAAATGATTTTGTCAGAATAGAAACAACAGTAGAGTTATTATAAGTCATTGAACTGATCCCAATATCATAATTAACCTATTGTAAAACTCTTTTATACAGTGAAGTGATGATGAGTTTCGTATTCCATCTTGAGTTTTTTATTATGTGCAATATACTCATTTTGATTCATTGTATGTCATAATCAGATCAATACAGATGAGGAGCTATTAAATTCAATATTGAATTAAATAGAGAAAAATTATATTGCAAGTTGATGTCATAATGTACGTACCAGATCCTTGATCATCTGATGAAATGCCCACTGATTGCAGAGCATTTTTTCCGTAATAGATAGCTGATAACTATATCCAAGGGCCTACATCGTTTGATACAAATCTTTGTCATATTCTCTTCTCCAAACTCTCGCTCCATTTACATTCATAATTATATTCCTACAAATGTATTTTATATTGAAGCTACATTTGTCTTATCAGAGTTCAAAGTTCTATCCATTGATGTTCATTATTTCGTCAAAATGACATTCACTTCATCTATGTTCATAAATCTACCTATACAAGTTCATGTTTTTTTTTAAGAATACTTCCGCTTCATTGACATTCAATTCTATTCATTCAAGTTGACTATTCTTCCAAACCTGCTTTCGCTTTATCCACATTCATAATTCTATTATGTCAAATTTATCATTACTTTCCCGCAACTTTTACTTTAAATATACCCATAGTTTCATCCATATATACATACACATATATCATTCACGCTTTCGTCTCAAAATGAGAGTAGCATGAACCCCATTAAACATTCAACCAGCAATAGTATTACACCAGATACCTCTTTCTGGATACATCTCCTTAGTATCCATTATCCTATTCATAACAAGATCGTTCATTCTCTCCACACGGAAACTTCTTTTCACACAACATACCAACAATCATATTTATCCACCCACATACTAACCGTTCACGCAATCTCTTACTTTTAATTTCACTTATATAGATCTCCTTCAAAAATATTCCATCCAAAATTCGGCTCACATGCCCAAACTAACATAACTGACTCATCTCCACTCTTTCTATCTAATTTTCTCCCAATATGACATTCATCATACATCAATATCAATACTAAACAATTCACTCAATCTCCCATCCACCTGAGTAGCAGCAGCTTTTTTTTCTTTCATACAATGCACAAATCGTACTTAGTAAATGACCATCAATAGCGTATCCAAGAAACACATACAAGTTTATTCAAACAATTAATAAAATGAGAAAAATATGGTACCCAGCTAAAAATAGTTTTTGAACAAGAATAGGTACCTACCGCCTATTACCATATCAGAAATCAGTGCAGTGACTGACGATGAGGTATGATCGTAGAGCCGGACTTCAAGCTTAGATATACTTAGTATAAATAGGAGCGTAAATTGGAAAAGTTTTCTTTCAACTATATTTTAATATGATCATTATCTTGACGGAATGAGAAACGGACACATAATTCCGCGCTCGATATCATTTATACTTGTATGAATGAACCTACATGGATGACAGCTTATATCTTTCACAACACTTTTCAGTATAACTTGATACTCCCAAAAACTTGTAAAATGGAAATAAAGTACGTATAGATAATGAATGGTAGGCATTAGAATTGGAACATGTTCGGTGACTTAATTTACAAATAGTAGGAAGATGTGACCTCCAAATATCTTTAAAAAGACATGATTGTTTCTGATGGATACAGTTATTTTGGTTATAATCAAATAACAACATGGACCAAGAAGAAGGTGATGGGAATACTTTGAATATCATTGTAGAAGATCAAACAATTGAATTTGTCGGTTAACATCTGTTAATACAATTCTTTTCTGTCCGAAGGAACAAAGCAGTCACACGATCAATTCTTATAGAGGTTCTTGTATCACATTCACGCAAGCATCATATATCAATTTCCTAATAATGATATCTAAAACAGATGGGCTGGTGGCTCAAGCTCTGTTTTTGACTATACTAGCAGTCTTTCTTTAGGAGAGTTTCAAGGCAATATAAGTATTTTAAGCTATTTTATTGGGAAATATGCAAATAAATTCTGTACACAAGTGTTTTCTTTAATTTATATCTGCAGATTATTTTCCAAGGTATTTGGAAAAATTCTAATTGCGTAATAAACATCTTGACATAACGCTCCTTGTACCGCCAGAAACAGAGCTCGTAGTACCATCCAAGATGATAAATAATGAAAATAATAGGTATTGCTTATTGCTCTATATTTTGGCAACATTATTCTACACAATGACAGGAGGCTATGGGCTAGCCACATGAAATTTTCTTCAAGAATAAATACGTCTGTTCGATTCAGAGTAATTAAGTTTGATAACCGTATGGACTGGAAGGTTCAAATTCCCATTCAAGCCACATTGATAACAAACCAATAGATGCATATCTATTATATATTATGGACGTAGAAATTTAGACCACTTTTTCAAATCTTTCGAATCTCATTCCAAATTTCAGCAAAAAAACGCAGTAAAATTTCGGAATAGGTTTTTTAGGGACTGCAATAGAGATAATTGACAGTATTTATCCAAAATAGGGTAGACCGTAAATTTCGCAATAAATACCAGAGCTGAACTGAGAATTATTGTTTTATGGACTAAATTGATTCTCCTCCAATATTTGCATTCCATTCCTTATTCAGACTTCACAATTGCATATCAAACGAATAATATCAGTCAGCAGTGATAGGCTCTAAAACGTAATTCAAATTCAGCGAACATATCTTGATGCTCCTATGCATTCCAACTATCGAGCAATAAATAGTATGTGAACTTGCAGTATGAAGCAGATAAAATATCTCACCTCGCCTACATTCATACCATTCCTTTAAGTTGATTCCTTCTTTTAAGCTCATCAATATTCCTAATACTATACGTTCAAGCGAATAGTTTTTTTCAATATTGCTCCCATCTTATTCATCTCCATAACTCCATTCTGTCAAATTTATTATGTCTTCTGAGCAACTTCAGCTTCTACTATACTAATGATTCTATATATAAAAGCTATTTCCAAGAATCAAGAAAATGAGAGAGTCGACTAGAAATTATATCTTTAAATGAGATAGGAACCAGGTGAACATCTTCAAAATTAATGATGATGACATTAGAAAGAGAATCAAGAATTGAGATCCGAGTGTGAGAGTGTATCCGTTAAATATATTGCAAATATATTTCCAAAATGTTATTGAGGACGAATAATAGGTGGAAGTTTTTGGTTCACAACCGATGTTCATATTAATGAACATGAGGTGATACAAGCATTTTTATAGGAAACATAAGCCATAAAAATATGTACGTAGTAGTAACAGAAGTTGACATACTATAAAAAACTGATTTTTGGGATGAAAAATTATATCACCCTACATAAAAAAGAAGAGTTCATATCCACAATCATACTGAAACAGATTGATTGAGTTTCTGCGCAATATTGGATACGCTAATTTTTTGGCGGGATTCTTTGTTCAAGTTATCCTTTTCTACAAATGTGAGTGGGATCATATGACCACTAGATTTGCTGATTATTCATTTTTCAGCGAGAGTATATGGACCCGTTATGCTTCTATCGTTCATATTCATTCGCACCACTGATAGTTACATTCAACTGAAGTTAAATACCTATGCCATGGTTGGGATCGTATAAACAATGGTTTTCATCCATAGATATTCACTTCGAACTAAGTGTAACTAACAGTGGTGGGAATGAGCATCAAATATGTGCTCAAGAGGAAAGAAAATTTTACAGCCTCTTGAGAACAGGTATGTTTTACCTAGCTGATCATTATTATTTTCACAACTGAATAATATGTTTCATGACTTGTTTTACAGCTCTCAACCTACAGAAAGTGGACAATCCGAAAAAAGTAATTGCAGGAGGAAATTATTTTCTGATATACAAGAAGATCTACCAGTGAGAAAATATGTTCCTAAAGGTAATTCATGTATTATTTATTTCAATCATTGGTCATGAGATGTTATTAGAAAATATGTGAATTGCAAAGATACTTGACAAAATTAAATCGATTCACAAATCAAATTCTGGAATATATGAGACGTCATATTTGGCTGAACTTTACTCTGTCTTATGGCCAGTTGCACCACCGTCACTTAACTTCAATTGGCCATTAGTGATCTAATTCAACCCTTTCAAACACTTCCCAAATGGAACATAGATGAAACTTGAAATAATTGTTAGGGACAAGCTGAAATCATGCAAAAAAAGGAAATTGTATATTTTAGAAGCATTCTAACGGTCTTCTTTTCTTCAAATCGTACGATTTATTCCTCCGAATATAAGTTGTACATCAACTTTAATAATCCCTTGGCTATACTGTACTGAGGAGTCCTAATAAGGACGAAACATATGTCAGTTGCATCCTCGATTTAAGACGATGGTGGCTTCAGCCCCGACCTTTAGATTTGAATTTTCTATGGAAAACAATTCTTTTTTAGAATTATTCATTCTTTGAATGTCCCATAGTACAAGCACCTCACATATTTCATAGTTTTTGTGTAAAATTTTTATTTATGTGATTTCTTCTTTTTCTTAATAATCTCTTGTTATTTTAATGTGCAATAGTATGATTACTTTCTACTTTCCAGGTAGAGTTGAAGAGAATATATCTGCAAATATATCTAGATTTAACAAGACCATTTCCCACACTGATTTTATTGAGAAGAATGAGGATCCAATAAGCACAAGTAATACTGGAGAAAACTGGACGACAGATGTTACCAAGAATAATGAATCTATTTCCCACACCAGATTGAGAAGAACATATGAAACTGGAACAAGTAACTTGGATGCTGAGACATCAGGTAATTGAGCATTCAACTTTTTCTTGTGAGTTTTTAATATAATATTTTCCATCGGAATTTTTCTTGTCATGGTACAGTACTCGAAAAATCATCTTTCCCCTATCTCGATTCATCCGTAGCTTGATATGAAAGCTGCAAAGATATTAGAAGAAAATCAGATAAATTTATAAATCAAATTCACAGATACATGTGACGTCATAATGGACTTAATTCTACTCTGTGTCTTGATAATTCAGTTTACCCCTTCCAATCACTTATTTAATGATACATAGATGTAACTTGAAGTATTTGTTGAAAGCAATTTGAAATCATGCAAAATAAGAGAATTGTATATTTCAGAAAAATTTTAACGCCATCCTCTTTTTCAAATCGTACGACTTATTCGTCCAAATATTTGTTGATGATCAAGTTTCATAGCCTCACGCTAGTGTGCAATAGTCAAATCACTTTCTACTATTTAGGTAGAGTTGAAGAGAATCTATCTGCAAATATATCCAAATTTAACAAAATCATTTCCAACACTGATTCTATTGAGAAAAATGAAGATATAATAAGCATTGGTAATACTGGAGAAAACTGGACCTTGGACGTTAGCAAGAATAATAAATCTATTCCTCACACCACATTAAAAAAAACACATGAAATTGGGAGAAGTTACTTGGATGCTGAGATATCAGGTAATTGAACATTCATATCTCTTCCATCAGAATTTTTCTTGTCATGAAACGGTCCCAGGAAAATTATTCTCTACAAATACCGATACATTCCGAGCATTCACTATGGTCCTTTGAAATAAATAATATCTAACAGTCACTCAGTAACGCGTCATGGCTACCTTGTTATTTCTCTGTTCTATTTACGGTATTCATATATCCTGTCAGTATCAAAAATTAGCTAACATTAAAGAGATGAAGCTGTAGTTATTTTAAATGCATAAAGTGGGCCATAAGGTGCTAGTGTCTCATAAAATGTCTTAGGCTTGAGCTCACTAGTGATATGTCAAAGTTTTCTCAATTCACCAAAGTAACCACAGTCGTTCTCAGATCAAACCGCCGTAATTTGTCAAGTAAAAGTACACAAATAATAACTGATTACAAAAGTATCCTATTCGACCTAGCTATCTCATTGGGTACTCTTTTTTTTGTGTTATTGCTTATAAATTGATTCACATTATCATATGTAAAATCTTAACACTGATTCGTGAAATTTTCTTAGTGTGGAATATAAGATTAAAATCTGATAATTGAAATTGCAATTTTAGTTCAAGCAATAGAGATTCTGAGTTCCAAGTTTTTTCTGACTCGATGAAAATTTAGTGATAGATAGTTGATAGGATGTTTAATAGCATATAAAAGTTGCTGTTACGTGGAGTAGTAGAAAAGTTTGGTGAATAGAAAACTAACCTCAACAAATGAGCTTTTCACAGATAACATGAAACTGTTCGTTGAAGATAAGAAAGTTGACCCCGACGTAATTCTACATATTATGGTTTCTAGTACGGCTTTCTAACATAAAATCTATCTAGAATATTTCGAAGAAAAAGATTTGTGCAGACCTACAATTAGGTGGAAATAATTTCAAAGAAATTATGGGATATTCTATAGGTCTGATAGAAAGTAAAGGAAGTCCTCAGGGTCAAGGATAATAACGGTATTTGAGGTATAAATATTGACTGATATTTGAAACTAAATTGAAAAAAATACAATCTTCTTTTAAAATGAATTTTTTTTTAGTGAAAATTGAAGAATATGACTTTAAAACTACAGAAGCACCAAGTATGAATCTTCATCTTCAGAATAATGGATTTCTCAAATTAGGTCAAAATAAAATTAATTGAGATTTTAGATTCTCGCGCTTTTTGGAAACTGAAAAACGTCGATAAATTTCTTATTCTTTTACTGATCAAAGAAATACAAGCAGCGATCTAAATTTTTGATCACATAATTTTGAAATTCAATAATCCTATGTTTTATCGAAAGTGAAAATCATTCCGAATTGATTCAAAGTCGGATGATTCATGGCCAGATCCATTCAAAAGCATGTTCAATATTAGAAAATATTATGTTTCCTGTTCTAAGAGACGATGAAGTAACTGACAAAATTCGCTACGATGAGCTGGTCATAATTTATGGAAATAAATTGTGCATGAAATATAGATCAGAACATCATCACAAATATGATTAGATCCAGACTACGTTCAATTTGATAAATCGATATAAGTGATTTCGCAAATGTATTCCAAACAAAATATTATGATAATGTCGTTACAGCTATAAATTCTGTAGCGAATTCAAAAGAAAGTGCTGCTACGTACGCAGCCCCTGCAACAGCGTTTGTACTTGGGGCGGCAATAAAATTTAATTGTGGGTTACACATCACTGAATGTATGAAATCACAAAATATAGCGAAAAAAGAATTGGCAAAAGAGTTTTTAGATTTATTAATACAGGATTTTGCATCATCAGTCAACAAAACCGTGAATGAAAATATGTTGACATATAAGCGTCAGAAGAAAATTGTTCTACCCAAATTAGATGTAAAGGATGAGAATATTACAATCGTATCTTTCGGAAAATCGCTAAAAATATTTGAATGACTTGAAGATGAATGACTTTCCGTACAAAATTTGGAAGAAATTGGCATCTTTCACATTAGTTTCTGTACAAGTTTTCAACAGACGTAGAGCGGGCGAGATAGAATGTGCATTAATAAGTGATTTCAGTAATTATCAGGCTGTAACCAAAGATACTGATCCTGAAATTTTCAAATCGTTGTTGCAAGAGTCCGAAGAAGCAGCTGTAGGATACGTTCGATTCGAGATTCGTGGAAAATTAGCTCGAGGAGTACCTGTATTGTTATCTTTAGAATTATTGGAATGTGTGAGCCTCATTCTTCGGCACCGAGAGTCAGCTGCAGTTCTAAAAGAAAATCCATTCGTATTTGGGCTTCCTTGTACTGGTTCAAAGATTAATAATCATCTTTTGGCAACACATCTATTGCGAAAATATTCTACTGATTGTGGAGCTAAGAATCCATCCGCTCTAAGAGGAACACAGCTCCGAAAGCACATAGCTTCTCAAAGCGCTGTTTTCAACTTGAGAGAGAATAAAGTACAAGATTTAGCCAATTTTATGGGACACTCTGATAAAATCCACAGAGACCATTATCAAATTCCCATAATCACTAGAAATATTGCTCAGATATCCAAAATATTAGAACAAGCACAAGGCAGCTATAAGAAGGACGATGAACTTAAGCATGAAAGAGATGGGTGAAAAGCAAATTATTATTCTCAAATTCATCACATAGAATTACTTGTGGTTTTTTCTTCTCAGAGTTAAGAAAATTTTGAAAAAGTTCGAGTTGAAGCTAATTTACTAATTGACTGCAGTCATCCTACTGAGTTAAAAAACTTCAGGAAGAGACAAGGATCATATACTCATCAGAATAATTGAATTTCAGATCAAATCGGCATTGAACTACAAGAAACTAGAACCATGACCTGTGAATCAAAGAGGATTAATTCAGTTGATGGAGACAATCAACATAAATTTTCGACTGATATATCAGTGATAGATAGCGATTCTAGTTAGAAATCCATAGTTTTGATTCCAATTTTTAGCTGTAAAAATCTGCTACATATGTTGAACTGATTTATAGAATAAATTTGCCACATTATCATACCAAAGTCTTAAAATCACTGGCATTAAAATGAGTTTGTATTGAAATATTCTCGTAAATTATATTATTATCTCATTATAGATTACACGGACGCACAGACTAATGCCAGTTCTACGACATCCAGTCCAAAGCGATATAAGAAGAGAAAAGGTAGAATATATGTTACACCCTAAATTGGATATAACAAAGAAATAAATGGGTTTTTGCTAGATGGAGGGTAAAGATTATTGCAAATATAAAGAATGCCAAATTTGTATAACAAATAAATATATTCAAGATTAAATAACAAGATATGAAATGAAAAGATATATTAACAATGATAACTGAGACCGCATATAAAAGATGCAACTTACTACTAGACGACTAGGTGCGGGTGGAGCTTTAATGTTCTTCGACTTCTCGTACTCTACGTTCTACTTCACTGCCCTACCTTACATATATAACTCCATATATATACTAAACAAGCGCTGAGACGGCATAGCATATTGTGTCACCTTGCAAGTGCTGCAATTATAATGTTTAGTATTAATACAAATACAAATCGGTTAATTTAGAATACTGATTACGCATTTTATATGTTATGATGACTCATCTTTGTTACATTCCTCCCTTTCTAGAAATTTTCTTCCGAAGGAAGCACAATTCATCTCAAAATTTTCCCTTTATTGATATAACACTTAAGGGGATAGTATCGCCTGCATTAAAATTGAATTTCAAAACAAGCGCACCTGAAGTGTAGTGGTATGAAGGGAATCAAATCACTTGTCTTGTGTAGCTACACTGTAAAAATCTTCTACGCACCGCACTGAACTCTCCAAGCGAAACTAAATCTTACTGACTAGTGTATATGTATATCTCCTATACTTGTACAGCGATTGATTCAAGAGTAGGTACTGTTGACGTCAATAAATATAAGAAAGACCCTTATTCCATACGAGCGAAAGGTTTGTAACCCGAGGCAAAGGCGAGGATTACGGTTCGCGAGTGTGGAATACGCCATTCCAAAACATGTTGTATAGTATACTTTCTATAACCATGTTTTGGAAACTCACCAATATTTCAGAAGAAACTTTTGAAATTATGAAATATCGAACGTAAAGCAAGAAAAGAATATCTGAATTGTTGAGACGTAACCATATTTACCAAAATAACAACTACTGATCCGTCAAAATGATTCTACACGGTTACATAATATTATTCTTACACGACGAGTGGAATATCACCTGTTCCAACATAATTTCTGGTTATGGAATATGCAAATTCCATAACAGTGTGGAAGGAAATACTTTATGTGTTTTCTGTAAATTTATTAGCATCTTGGTAGGTCTGTAATCACCCACTTGAGAAGGGTCGTGTGAGAAAGCTTTGCCAACAGCCCCCCAGAAATGGATGATATGAACATTCTCTCTCTTACTTTTAAACTGTGTGGAACTACAATCCCAACAAAAATTAGAATCAAGACATCCACCCAACTGGCCAAACAAAGTGAAAATCAAAATTTGAAAACTTCAAAATTATGGACAAGAGGTATTCGAAAAGTGGCAGAATATATTTATCGGCCAAAAGAAAGAAGTTGGGGGGAGACAGGCATGAAAAGCAAAGGTAAAAAATTAATTTATTTTATTGATTAGTAGATAGATGAGATACCTGCAGTATTCCGGAATAATATTATTTAGCAGCTAATATTCTGATCCCGTGATTCTTGTCTCAATATCAATATGTAATTTAAATATCTGTTGCAAAATAATTTCAAGTAAAATGTGATAGATTATTGTAGCTTTTTCAACTGTTATCAATTTTACGTTTTATATGAAAAATTACTTAAGAATCGATATATGCCTATTGCGTATCCTCAGTGGCTCCGCTCTATCGATTAAATTTCACATCTGCGAGGTGTGCCGTCAAAAACGTCAAACTGTCAAACGTCATTTTTGTATGTCATATTATTCGATAATCATGAGTATAAATCATTCACTAAGAAGTTGTCGTGCTGTTAGTTGTACTAATACTGAAGCAAACAGCCCAGAACTAATTTTTATAGGTCTCCGAGAGGGAATAATGAAGCGAAACAAAGAGAAATGTGGATAACAGCAGTTAAACGAGTATGATTTTATGCAATAATCTATAAAAATATATTAGATATCATTCAATTCTCAGTATCAACCATCTTCAAGAGAAGTTGAATATTATAATTGTAAAGAAACTAAGTAGATACCACTCAGATAAGTTTTTTAATTGACTGAACAGTCACATGAATTCGTCTCAGAATCCTTTACTGAAAGCACCAAATTTTTGCTCAATATTTTTCCTTCTCAAAACTCAAGAATTGTTTGAAAGATAAACAAGATGAGAAAATCTCGTTCCCCCAAGGATTCCGCTCAAATGCTGTACGTATATAACACATTATAAATGTAACTGTAATTGATTATCTTTAGATGAGTCACATAAACAATAAGAGATGATAAAATATTATTATTAGGAATACAGATGCTACGTCATAGATTTCATTTTGATTTTAAAGCAGATTTACATATTTTAAAACATTGACAGGTGACATCACATCTCGAAGTTGTGATTTTTGAATAATATGCGACGCTTTCGTCGAAATTTGAAGATACGCAACAGGCCTATTATTATGTACAATCAGACTAAAAGACATTACCTTAACCATCAATCTCTTCATATTCATTCATGTGGTACTTGTTCCAATTTTCACTTGTACAAAGTGCTTATTTCTCATTAGTCTAATGAAAAATAATATATTTATAGCTAAAGTACAAGTACTCCAAAAGTAACATCTGATACATCTAACCCAAACGGAACTAATACTCGTAGTATGACTGCTACTGACGACGAAATGAATATTGAGTATGTATAATTATAATATGATTATGGAATCGAAACACCACTATCATGGTAGATATGAAATTCTTATTATTCCAAAATGATATAATCTTATAGTTATTATCGTAATTTTTTTTTATATTTTGAGGCTCTGTAGAATCTACACGATTTGGGTCTCATACATTCGAAATGAAAATGTCGGTCTGTTTGTCATCTAGATATTTCAACAATATTTTCGTATTTTGATATGAAATTCTGAGCTAAGATTCAGGTCGTCAATGATGAAGATTCTTCGTAGGTACGAATAGAAGTTATTTTGGTTTATCACGATCATGTGATACGTTGTAGAAACTTGTTCTAATTTGGTTGAAATGATAGTTTGGATCGAATTATTTTTACTTGAATTTCGAAATTTTCATATATCTTCTTCTCCAATATATATTATATTTGCTATAATTGTACCTCCCTGGTAGAAAAAACTTTCTTTCGTAAAATACGACAAATATGCAGTCCACTTTATCCAAAATAGACGAATGTGTGGCCCAGCGCAACAAGATGCTACTTCCATATCTTGGTATTTCCTTTCCAAATTATTTTACTATGTTGATTTATAGTTGAATAATACATACTATGTAGGACTCAAAACTCTGAGGAAATAAGTGTTGACAATAATATGCCAACATGCAGGTGATATTTTGACATAAGTTGTTTGTTTCAACAAATGCAATCTTTTGGAACTCATGAAAAGTTAAGATGTAATTCACCAATATGAAATTTATGAGAGAATTAGGAAGAGGAATGATTAGCACTTACTCTTCAAATGTAATATGTGTAGAGTAACACAAAAATTACATTACATGTGCAGCAATAAATATGCCCTGTTTCTCAAAATCCACTTATTGCTATTATCAAAATAAATTAGATAAAACAATCAATGACATTGCTGTAGAAAGCTTGCTTCAGGCAGGAAAAGAAGAGTACAAATTGGCTGTAGAAAACGGTGACGTCGATGTCGATGTCGATAATATACCATTTATAACAGTAGTAACTGACGGCACTTGGGCAAAACGCTCTTACAAAATAAATTTCAATTCTTTATCTGGCGTCGTAAGTATCTTCCATTAGATTCTCACATTGGTTTTCTTGTAGCGTATGCAGTAAGGCATCGCTGGTAGTGTAGGGATCTTATTATTTTGTAAAAGTACATTTGTGTTTTTTCAGGCGTGCATCGTTGGTTACAGAACCAAAAAAATTATATTTCTATCAGTGCGCAATAAATATTGCTGCATTTGTGCTCGAATGATATTTCTGAAAACGACCGAGAAGAGCACACATGTTAAATGAATTGGAATTCTTATTCTACGGCAATGGAATCGGATATTATCTTGAAGGGTTCCAAGAGCAGCATAGATATGCATGGATTAAGATACAAGAGGATCATTGGAGATGGAGATAGCAGTGTGATGGAAAAACTTTTAAAATATATAACGTATGGGAATGACTACATTATAGTAAGAATCCAGTGTGCTTACCATATATTGAGAAATTATCGCGATCGACTAAAGGAGTTAACGGAAAAACATCGAGGGGACATAAGAGATATTCATGTCGTGCTGCGGAAGATAGTAGATAAGAATATTATACGTTTTACCAAATACTTGGTTGGTGCTATGCGCTATAGGCAAAAACAAGAAACTTTACATCATGATGAAAAAGTCAAATTACTGATGAGAGACTACAAAAACAGCCCGTTTCATGTATTTGGCGATCATAGTATTCGTCAAAATAATTTTTGTTCTAACAAAAATTAAACAAACGATACTAATAATTTTATTCCAGCATTGCAAACAAGTGGTTTATTAGACGACATTATATCGGCGCTAAATATTGTCATTCGTCGATCAGATAGCCTTATATATAATGTTAATAATAATCATGCTGAAAATTTTAATAGTATTATCGTGAAATTTGTAGGGGGTAAGCGAGTAAATTTTTGTCTGAGAGGAGCTTATGAAATGAGATGCAAATACGCATGAGTATCGAAAAATAGGAGTTTTGAGCTCCATAGAAGTATAAATAAATCCATAAAACAAAGAAGCCCTGGCAAATACACACAAAAATTCATTGCGTCAAGAAATTCATACCGACAAAGTATAAATAAAAATCATTCTCGTATAAGAAGAAGACTATTTGACACAAGGGGTGATCCTGATGGTGATTATATGACTGAACTAGAAGAGGAAAAATCAAGCAATGAAGAAATCATCAAGAGAAAAAATCTTTTCATAATAACGGCATTGAAACGACGCGTTTCAACGCCTATTTTGACGGTTGAAACAAGACAATTGCAGACAAATGCGAGAGTAGCCGGGCAGAAATAGGCCTGTTTCTGCCCGAGGGGAGGTGATGCCGGCCCTCGCTTCGCTTGGGCAAGCAACACTCACCCTCGGCTGAAATCGTCTTGTTTCGTCCCTAGCCACATAATATACTATTTCTTATCGAAATTGGATAAATCAGCGGAGGAACGAGAAAAATTATTCTAAGATACAAAATTACGAAGTCAGTAGAAACTTTGGCTATCTGAAAGAAGAATTAGAATTTCTTCCTCAAATTTTGGTTTCATCTGTAAATCACGGACAATGAAAACTCGGGCGAATATAGTAATCAACCACTTATACAGATCATTTAGAGGCTACGCGGCAACAACATACGGGATTGAAAAAGAATCCATCGCCAAGCGGGATTTCACAAAAACTAGTGGATTGAATGTTGAAGACTCAGGCCTAATTTTAGACAGAAAATATCCCTTTTTGGCTTCTACGCCCGACGGCATTATTGGAGAAAGAGGATTAATTAAAATAAAGTGTCCTTTCTCCGCCCGAAAATTATCGAATATTGTACAATTGCTCCTGAAACACAAGCACTATCACTCAAAAGAAATCATAATTATCATTTTCAAATTCAGATTCAATTACACATGAGTGGAAAAGATCATTGTTTATTTGTTGTTTGGACTCCATTAGGTATTTCTATAGAAATTTGATAGAGATGATCGATTTTGGAGTGAGAAAATGGAAGTCAAATTAGTAGAATTTTATAATAACTTTATGCTTCCTGAATGAATCACATATAATGTTATTCATGATCTGTCAAATTTATTATGATACTTCATCTCTTTTGATAGCCTTACATCATTTCTTACGTATTTTAAAACCTGTCTGGATTGGGAAAAAGACTTTATCAGGAACATTTCTGATAGTATTTTGCATTCAGGCACAATGCAATACTTATAAATTGACTTTTGAGCTTTTTTAATACTGAAATAAGCTGATAACGAAAACACCTGTAGTAAACAATGGACTGTAATGTCACTGGAAATATTATTTGACGTCATCAATAAGCGCGCGAAAATGGCGGCGTTTAAACAGCTCAAAATTATTCTCAATTTTAAATATTTTCTTAAACTTGATTACAACACTTTCAAACATATTTCATATTTTTTACTATGTTATAACGATGTAATCAGTGAATTTGAATTATAATAGATGATTCTTCCATTTATTTCATAATGAGCTGTATAATTTCATGGATATGTCTGTTCGGTTAAAATTCACTTTTCGCAAACAATACTCCCCATGGTGTGATTCTAATATAATTAATAAGTCAAAATCTGAAGACAAATTGAAAAAATCGCCCAGCAGAAACCCTAATAGCCAGCACTTTTTGTCACAACTTAATTTGATAAGATCGGTACTTAAAACTCTCATTAAACAATCCTACAATAGTCATATTTCATCGTGCAAGAATTCAATTGAAACGGAACCCGAAAAATTCTGGAATTTCGTTAATTCAAGGAGGAAGTTTTCATCAACTAGCAGCTCTATGTTGTTTGATGATTCTGTTCTAACTGCTTCCGATGAAATTTCCGATGCTTTCGCAACTTATTTCCAATCAGTATACACTCCCTCTTCCAATATTCCTCTAATTACTTCAGCCAACAATTTCCATGATCTAGTTTCTGTCTCCAAAATTTCTATCCCCGACATTGAAAACGCTATAAAAACTCTCAGGCCGTCTCTTTCTTGTGGACCTGATTCAAAACCCAGTTTGCTAATTAAAGATTGTTCCTATCCTTTGTCGAATGCCTTATTTCACATATTTATTCTCAGTGCCGAAACCAACACTTTTCCATTACTTTGGAAAAAGACGCGAATAACTCCAATTTTGAAATCTGAAGCTCCTAACAATATCAAAAATTATCGTCCAATAGCTATGCTCTCTAATTCCAGTAAATTATTCGAGAAAATAATTTATTCCTCTATTTACAGTGGTATTAAAAGAGAAATTTCCATTTATCAGCATGGTTTTATGGAAAAACGATCAACTGCCACTAATCTCATGCAATTCACACATTAAGTCTCCAGTGTCTTACATAACAGAGGTCGAGTTGATTGCATCTACACAGACTTTGCTAAGGCATTTGACAGGATTGATCATGGTCTACTAATTGGCAAACTACACACATTTTCTTGTTCCTCACCACTTATTACCCTTATATCTTTCTATCTTCATGAGCGTGAGATATTTGTCCAGTATAAAGGTGACAGTTCTTCTAGTTTCAGTCCGTCCTCTGGAATTCCACAGGGTTCCAACCTTGGCCCTCTTCTCTTTTTACTATTTATTAATGATATCACAGATATCATTCACTCTGAAAAATTATTATTTGCAGACGACCTCAAGATATTTTGTCCAGTATCTTCCTTTCATGAGTGTCAAAGGTTACAAAATGATTTGAGTAGTCTTGCGCAATGGCGTTCTCTGAAAAATCTTTGTTTAAATCTCAATAAGTGTTCTGTATTATCCTCCACCAGGGGATTATTACCCCTGACGTACGACTACTGAATTCATGGTGTCTCCTTACTCCGTATCACTTTGGTACGGGATCTTGGAGTCAAGTTTGATCAGAAATTGACTTTTGTTGATCATCTCTGGGATATCTATAATGCTTCAGTTAGAATGTTGGGCTTTGTAATCAGAAATACCCGCTCTTTTCGTGACATTTCGACAATATTCACTCTGTATTATTCTTTAATACGTTCCAAACTGGAATATTGTAGCATTATTTGGCATCCTATTTATGAAGCTCATCATGATCTCATTGACTCTGTTCAAAATGTTCTCAAACTTTTTATATTTCAAGATGTATAACAAATATCCCGAGAGATCGGTCAGTTATAATTATCTATTAGGGTTGTTCAATCTGAAGAGTCTGTTGGAACGCAGAGAGAAGGGCTTAGTGCTTCATCTATCCAAATTGATAAATAGATCGGTTGATGATCCTTGCTCCCTATCTTTGCTCAATTTTCATATTCCTTCCATCAGAACTAGATCAGGCTCCACATTTTATCTTCCATTGGCTCGATCCAATCTTCTTATGTCCTCTCCTATTCATCGGATGTGTCTTCTCTATGAGAGTAGCTTTTCTCATGTTGATATTTTTCTCCTCGACTATGTGAGTTTCAGAAGCATAATTTTACATTGATTATTTTTTATACATTTTTTTTTAACATGTGTTTTCTACAGGTTGAGCAACTCTGTTATTGAGCTTTGCCTGTTGAGTTTTGTACTTAAAATGAATAAATGAATAAAAATTTTGTATTCACGTAGGCAAATAAATCCATATTCTTCGAATTCTGAATTCCATAATTAATGTGTTTGAATCCTGCATATTTTTTAAAACTTACTAATAGTTTTGGATTTTCTGTCAATCCAATCTCATTACCACATTCCTCGTTTTTTTCTAACAATTTAACTGAAAAAAGTTTTTCCCCTGGTTCTACCACAATATATCTTTTGGAATTTTCAAATTTGGAATTTTCAGTGCTCACAATGCCTACATCGCCTTCGTAAACTATAGACATGTTGCTACCGTCACACTGCCCTACTGCCGTTCTCTCCCAGATGGATTCTCCAATATCTGTGTCTATGCAGTAACCGTCTAAAAATGTACATGTAACTCCACCCTGTAATTTGATTTCATTAGTTTCTAAGTGCACCGTAGCTGCATAATGTTTCAAAGATATCTTAATCGTAGCTTGTACAACCACCGATTCCCATGATATACCATTCTCCACGAAAGACCCTCCCATACATTTTCCAGCGACATCCAGACTTCCGGCCAATGTTACTGATGCCGTGATGGTTCCATTTGCCAAGAGCTTTATTATGATCACATTACTTAGTCGTTTAAATACCTTTGTACGGTGGATCATCCTACACTCATCAGGTCCGGCTTCATGGACATAAGTTAACAATTCTTGATGGACTGCCGATGTGTGGCTGTGCATACCGCAGTGCTGAATAAGCCATGTAATTTCGATAAGACATGTGTGGACTTGGATGCTTTAAAACTCATTCTCCTGCAATATCTGGACATTCGTTTTTGTTTCAGAATATCCCTTACTCGGAGCTGGACACTCGGCTACGTCTTTCAGAGAGATGGTCGTCATGTTTGGGCCTCGGCAATCGAATCCGATCAGTGCAAATGCTGCTTCGCATATCAGTAGCCCAAAGAATATTTTATACAGCATCTGTAACCAGAACAAATCAGTGTCTCCTGGGTGTTAATACCTGGGTGTTGATCCTGCACTGGCTCTCTGCTTCGTGTTTGATAGCGTATTTGTACATCTTCTCGCGGATGACCTGCTTGCCATGCTCTCGCCTGTTATCTGGTCATTTCCTGTAACTGTAAATCATATTCTGTAGCACTATTATCGCCCATATTTTATTTTTTTGATGTTATTGTTACGTTATCAAAATTTTCGTTTTCCAATTTTTCGTTTGAATTGAAATTTTCATTTGTCAATTCAGCTTTGAACGGTTTCAAACGGTTCAAATGAACCTCAAAAACTTTTTCTGAATTCTGTTTTCTAACTTCATAATTCACCGGTCCAAATTTTCTAATAATATAATACGGACCTGTCCATGGCTCATGAAGTTTTCTTGACGTACCTTTGCTCACACTGGGATTGTGCAAGTTAACTGTTCCGCCGACCTTGTATCTTGCTTGATTCGCGTTTTTATTGAATTTCATGTGTGCAATTGCTGTTATTCTGTTTAAATGTTGTCGTACCGTATCAAACGCTGTCTTCAGTCTCTGACGAAGCTCGCTTGCGTAATTGTCGTCATAGTCATAACGTAAGGTCTGTGGTCGAGTAATGTAATCGTAAGGCAGCTCGATGTCTCTTCCATGCATCAAAAAATATTGGGTTTCATTCGTGCTGCTGTGTACGCTACTATGATGGGCCATCAGTACATACGGTATCCGTTCGTCCCAATTTGTTTGATCCTGGTCAATAAAGTGTGACAAAATGTCTTTGAAGACTCGATGACTTCTCTCTATTACACCATTTATTTGAGGTCTGTAGGCAGTCGTCTGAATTTTTTCTGTTTTAAAAATTTTGCAAGTTTCTTTGAATATTTCCGAAGTGAAATTGGCTCCCAAATCTGTCAACAGTTGCCTTGGAGCCCCGTGTCTAGCTATAATTTCTTGCGCCAGTTTTCTTGCCAGTGTGCTTGCTTTTTGGTCGGGTATCGGGAATGCTTCAGGATATTTGGTGAAATGATCCTGAAACGTGGGAATATATTTATTACCTTTCATACTTGTCACAAGCGGGCCAACGATATTCATTCACCAAAAAGCAAAACGGTCACAAACATTTGTGCTACAGCTATACGTGCTTTGTATAGAACTTGGGGCAAAATTGAAATGTATGTTTTTCCAATTCTTCTTCAATTTCATAAAATACAGCATGTTCAGAAAAATTCAAGTCAAAGTAGGCTAATAACTGAGGAAAGTACTTCGATTAAAATACGTGTTTGACATTTTAACAGGCTATGTTCCACCATAGTGATGTCCACAATTTCTCGTGATATTTGAAATTCATATGCCAATAAAATTATAAATTGAACAATAATTTATATCGGTACCATAAACTTGAAAGTAGGGTATAGTGTACCATGCATCTTTTGCATTTTGTAACATTTGTGAAAGAGGTAACTTCGTCGGAGATCTCGTCATCTTGGCTTTGTAATCATGATGTCAAGTGTTATTGGCCGCGAAATACAAAGAATATCAGGAAAAAATTTAAAAGTATGAAAGTCCAGATATCGACTATTGGAAAAAATATGATGTTAGAGTCGAAAGTTTTTGTGATAAGTTGAATATAAAGAATTTAAACTAGGTGCTCCCATTTTAAATTCTGAAAAACTGCTGTTAGAAACTTTTGGTACAGAATAAAATCACTTTGACCACGTATATCATACGCTATTTTTCCTACGGACATAAAAACTAGAATTAATTAAATGAGATTTCTGTTAGCCGCAACAATTATCTCATAATAATCGTTATAGCTTGTGAACTGACGGAACACTTGAAAATTGTTTATTAGTTACATAAAAATTATCAAAATATTCATTCTGTCAGTGAAATGAATTCAAAGAAAAATAATTCAGCAGGTAACTCGGTACCAGTTGACATTATAGAAGGTGCTAATATGGCAACTTTGGATTTATTGCCAAAAAAATCACGGAAGCCATATAACATTGCATTTAATCGTTTTATTGAATTGTGTAGATGCAAAAATGTCAGTGGAAACTATTCTGGCATATTTTGAAGAAAAATCTGAAATATAGAAATCTTCAGGCCTCTGGAATAATTATTCCATGATAGAAAGTGTACTAAGTGTGCAAGATATTCAAGATATTAGTAAATATCACAAACAAATTGCATTTCTGAAGTGAAAAGCGGAAGGTTATTGACCGAAGAAATCTAAAATCTTTACATGAGAACCAATTGATAGATTTCTCACTTATGCACCGGACCAGAAGTATTTAATGTTGAAGGCTATCTAATTTCTATTACTAAATATACATACGTTATTGTTCTTATGGATTTCAGGTCGCTACAATCATTGGTCTGTTTGATGCATGCCGTCGAGAAGAGCTTCATCAGATGAGTGTGGATAATATTGAGGACTTGGGGACTGAGTTAATGGTAAACATCCTGGAAACAAAAACTAAAATACCACGAACTTTTAGTATCGTTGGAGTATAATTTATAAACATTTATAGAAAATATGTAGCTCTGCGTCCACCTCATGTCACCCATCGCCGTTTCTTCATTGAATATATTTGTAACAGATGTTCTTGTCAACCAGTAGGAATAAATACATTTGGTAAGATGCCCACCGATATCGCTATATTTCTAAAATTGCCAGATTCAAGCATCTTTACTGGACATTGCTTTCGAAGATCTTCAGCGTCCCTGTTGGCAGATTGAGGTGTTAACTCAAATACGATTAAGTGTCATGGAGGATGGAAGTCTTCTAAAGTCGCTGAGGGATATATTGAGGACTCTATTGGAGGGAAAAAATAAATTGCTTGCCAAATTCTTCCAATTACTTCTGACAATGACGTGGTTTCAAGTTCTTATAATTGTAGCATAAGTGAAAATATTTTTACTGCAGTTTCTAGCAGCGCTTGTACACAAGGAATTAATGTGAATAATAGTACTAATTCCACGATTCCAATAAACGTTCTAAAATAATTTATAATTGATCACTTTCTAACACTAGTGTTATAAGTAAATCACTTTTAACACGTTACTAATGGTAGTTGTAATTGATCCAATTTATTTTCCTGTAATACATAAAACCGTTAAATACAATATTTAGGTAATATTTGACAACGCCATCTGGCGGTCAAATAGGAAACTAGTAATAGAGTTTTATTCCAAGTTTAAATGAAAAAAGAACTACAAAATGTTGTAATAAATATTTGGCAAAGAACTAACACACGGGAAGTCCTTATTTTATTTATTCATATTTCTTGGAAGCTACTAAATCTAAGTAACATCTTCTTTTCATAATTAAATCGGCTCAGTACAGTTTACTTGAAATCGAGGCATGAATACAGGCTGAAATCAAACAGCAAAATACTTTCCCGAAAGACTTGAGTCCACTGTATTTTAGTAGTGTTTCTGCGACAGATCTTCTAAACCGTTCCGCATCCATCGTGATTCCTGCTGTAGAATCATCTGTATTCACCATGAGTAACGTCCTGTCGATAGGGTTACTTAACCCCCGCTGTCGAGTGGTTACTGTTTCAGAGCCGTTGAGACGACGTCCGTCGTGGCTCCTGTGTCAGAGTCACTATGCACTACGACTGTAGTCTCTGCCGTAGGGCTACAGCCTCCTTTACCTAGCTGTAGTCTCTATCGTGGGGCTACAGCATCCACCTTCCGCAATTGTAGTCTCTGCCGTAAGGCTACAGTCCGTTCACCACGTCGTAGCTGCTGCCACGAAGGACTACGACAACTTCTAACGACGACGACCGATATCCGACGCATTATACTTCCAACTTCGTCTGCTGGTTCAAAGCCGTGTCCGTCGTATTGTGCAAGTATATATAATCGTTACTATTTGTTTCCGTCATTTTATATATCTTTTCCCCATTTATTTGTGTTTTAATAAAACTGTTTGTTCTCCATATAAGTTTCTCTTTATTCGCAGCAACAAACCCTCCCCCTTCCCACTAGCTATCCGGCACCATCGCCATAGAGTTCCTTCGTTATTGGCGCCCGAGCAGCTCCTAAAGAATGCCACGTAGAGCTCGTCACGAATTGGCGCCCGAAGAAGGACTTGAACGAAAAAAAAGGGGAATAGAGAAATATTGAGTCTAAGAAATGGAATCTCAATCGAGCAGTGATGGCGACGCCTTACCCGCAGTCACTGGCACCGGTTAGGTGTACCCTCTAAAGAAACCAATCCTGCAGGAGAGACTGGCGGAATCAGGGCTAAGCGCCGAAGGTACCGTAGACGAGATGCGGAAACGCATGATGGCTCCAATTAAAAAAGTCCTAAAGATGAAATTAGATGCCGATGAAGAAAAGACTGATGAGGAAGAGGTAGCCGGGATAGTTGTCGCTGCCGTCGAGGCACGGGTGATACCTCCGTCCGCACCTCCATCAGCTTGTGAGATCGTACGCCAATGGAACGTGACATTTGATGGCAAGGCCAACCCCATATCATTCCTAGAAAGAGTTACAAAGCTACGTGATAGTTATCGCATCTCCGTTCGAAGATTGCTTACCGCATTCCATGGGTTCTGGTGTATACTTTCTTTGATTTTGATTAGGACAAGTGAAATTTTGAGGAAAATTCTGCTGTCTTTGTAATGGCATAAAATTTGTGAATCGTACAAAATTATTTTGAGGCTGACGTACATAATGAAAAGAACGCCAATTTGGTTGATTATTTGTTTTATGGAACGGATTAGTTCGGATGAGCATCAAATTTGGTCTTTGTTGTTGTATAAATCTATGAGGATTTGTATTGGCAGGATATTGTTGCATATTAGGAATGTCTTGTTGGTACCATTCTTCGAGTTGGTCTGAATGAGCTTTGTAATTTTGAAGTATTCTGCTTTTGAATTGAATAAAGACAGTTTTCTTCTACTATGACAAGGCTCATGGCTTTTTCTAAAGGATCAGGATTTCTTAATCTAACATTGGTTTGAATGTTTGGTGATAAACTTCTAACATATATTTTGAGTGCTAGATCCTCATAATTCTCAATTTGTGATGATTTTTCAGCGAGTGGAATTTGTAAAGTATTCAATCTTGCAAATATTGAACTAGGTCATCTTGACATCTTATGCCGAAGTTATATGGTGATGTATTTGTTTGTGATTTTAAAGAAATTAAATCTTGAACTGGACAATCAATATTTCTCTGATCCCCAAAACAGAGACATAATGCTGTTTCAATAACTCTCCAGGTTTTAAATTCTGTTCTGGATCCAATCAAAAGTTGTGCACGACCAGTTAATTCTCCTAAAATTGCTCTAATTGAGAGATTTTTGAAACGTTGGATCTGAACTCGTGAATGACTGAGTCAAATTTTGGCAATTATCTATGAATATATTCAAAGTATGAAGATTCCCTTCATATCTAGGAATAGAGTCTAAATAGAATCGAAACAATTAATCAATAACAGATGGTGCTGCTGTAGCTATATTTACGTCTGTTGTATTTATATTATTCAATAAATCTGATAAACTCTTTAAATCGTTCATCAGTTCATATTTAATATTCCAATTGTGAAATCGTAGTATTTCTTTCATTATAATTATTTTTTGGATTTAATCTTGTGATTTGGATGTAAGAAAATGAGCAACTTACATTAAAAGTGTTGTTTTCATTCTTAACCTAGTGCCTATAGGTTCTGACGATTTGGTTCTTCCCCCAGGTCCTCCTACTGCTAGCTGACTTCGGCGATGCTTGACCTCGACCAGTGTTGTAATTTCTTCTTTCTTTCTCACCTTCTGACGAACTGGTGTTCTAGTGGGCGGCAGGTGTGACTTTGGTGTGGAAATCTATATGCTCACGATCTGCTTCTACCGTTCACTACCGAACCGACCGTTTTCTTCTTGATTAATCGTTACCACAAAAATTACTCGTTCGATACGTTCAATTTAGAGAATCATACCGACTGCGCCAGTTCTGTTCGTTGATCAGAAGAATGAGTTTTTAAAAAAAAAACAAAATCACAGGTTGGAGTTTATTGACAAGTGTTCTTTACAATCATAACTACAACTCTGTTGTTTTCACATACAAAGGTCTTATTTATGACATTTTATCATCAACAGAATATGGTCTCCTATTTCTAGTGAAGTAAGCTGGTTACAAGATGTAACTTGCTACCGTTCAACATTTTGCAATCCATCGCGATAGTTTCACATCTTGCTTGCCCTAAAATTTCAATTATTTTTAAACACTACACCACCGTTTACCTTAGCATCATCTGCCATCAGCTGGAAAAAATACATTTTGATATTTCACAACATATGGTTGAGTGGGGTTATGTTTTGAAACCGCTGAAATAAAATTCAACCCTATATTATTTGATCTGTGTTTATGTCTTGTACTTATCATCAATGTATCCTGAGTGTTATCAACCGTTGCTCTGTAAATATGTTGCATATTTTATATCGTGTTTTGTACTTCGTGACCTTTTACAATAACAAATAGAAAATCTGACATTCGGCAGTTTCAACAATCAATGACATAACATTACCGACTCTACCAGCAGCAAAAAAGAATTCAGGATAATATAATACTCCAGAAAATGTAACCGATAAGAATGTATGTAGCAGGAATAGAATAGAAAATTTGTATTTGCAAAATGACTTCTTTCTGTCTGTGTCTCCTCTCAACATGACATGGATGAAATTGTGTCGACGTGGAGATGGAAGATTTCAAACTCTGACTCATGTAACAAAACAGACATTACATTTGTTCTCCTGATATTTTCATGTCAGCACTGTGCCCAGAGAAGCCAATCCCAACCCAATATCAATCAAAAAATTGAAAATTTAGATATTTTCTGCTATACGAAGATTGTACATTTCTCACCTTGCGAATACACAGTTACTCGACATTTTCTATTAATACTATCACGGAACTATCATTTACTGGAATTTGTAATGATCGATGGCAAAAATATTAATGAGATGAGAGGAAATATATATATACAAGAATGACGAATACAGAAGATAATACTAACCTCTTCACTAATTCTTCTTTGTTACCACTTATTTTCCGTCCGTGGCATTCTAGCCACCGTTTCAATTGAAGACAGGAGTATTTTTCTAATCCATTATAAAACAATGTTGTCTCATCAATAACCTATTCATTCAATATGATATTCAAAAACGTCTTTGGACCCAATATTGCTGCATATTGGAACGAAACTTTCCGAAACAATGTAGTAAAGTCAACGCATGCTAAGTTCCAAGAATATTTCATGAACAGTGCTATTCGCCAACATCAAGAGTATGATGGCAGATTTTGGTGGTGGTATTCATAATGAATTCATGGATGTGGTTAAGGAAGCTTTGGTTTTTATGGTTGTAGCTATAAATGATGCTTGGAAGCTGCTTGTGGGATATTTTTTATCAGAAGTACCAGCAGTGAAGAAAAGTCATAGCAAGTGAAGCAATGTCTTGATGCTTCAGGTTAATGCGGGGTCATTATGACAAATATTTGTTGGTTGTCCTACAAACATAAGCATGTCTGAATCTCTTGACTGTATTTTACAAGAAGCTAGTTTGAAAATCGATTGCAAAGGTGGTGAGTGCACAACATGTATTTTACCAGATCCCTCGCACATGATCAAATCAATTAGACATACATGTGGCGGAGAACAGATATTTCTTGATGAAAACTCGAATGAAATTGATTTTGAATATCCAAGAAAACTTGATTATAAGAATATGAAGGCCAACATCTTAGGAGCAAGCTTAGAAAAGCCTATACACATGTTTTCAAACAAAAAATGAAGGTGAAAAAAGTTAGCTACACGATCGGTGAGTAAGACGTTAATTTCGTGCTGAAATATTTTGATGCTTCCAGACTTTTAAAACTATGAAGCCACGGCTTATCTTATTCGTATCATGAATGACGCCTTTGACATATAAAATTGGAGAGAACTGAAGGATGCAAGCTTTAAAAAACGTCTTTGTGAGCAAAATGTAAGTAACATGAAAGAATTTCATGAAAAATTTGAAACGACACATGTGAACTAGACAATCGATTCCTTATGAAAATGCAAAGAGACCCTAGAGTAGAGATTAATCGGCCACGTGGCTCTTGAGTAAGACAATTAAGCTTAAAGAGATATGATAATTCATAATAAAATAAGAAATATATTCTATTCTTTTGATAAAGTCTGAAAAAGGAACCTTTCTTCAACCTTAATCACCGTGTCGAAGCCCATCATGTAATATTTGCTTTAACAACTAAAATCGATGAAAAACAATGATAATTAAACGACTTTCAAATAGGGTGCAAATGGAAAAAGGCCTTTTTTGTTCTAACGGGAAACCGGTTGTTTCTTAAATTGGTTTATGTTGATCTCCAATACTAACGATTTCCAAAAAGCTATTCTTTGAATTTTTTTCCAACAGAAACCTAGTTTTTCTAGATTTTACGTGAGGTAATTAGATCAGTAAATTAACACTCACTAGTAGATGAATGAATCATCAATTAATTCAAATTTCAACATAGTTTTTCCGGTTTTTCCATAACAAAAAAAGTTTGGATATAGACTTCACAATTTTTTTTTGCTCATTTTCTTCTCATTTTCTAAAATATTTTTTTATTACTCACTATTCGTTTATTGGCCTTTATATCTTATTATTTCTGAGATTATTTCATATTCTTCTTTTCATAGCTAAATTGTACAAAAGATGGGGAGTTTTCAAAATAAATATTTGTGTTGTATCGACTCTAGATGTCTGAGGAAAAAGTAAAAGTCAGTCAAATGCTGCAAGCTGCAGCTAATGCTTCACGTGAGGCTACAGAGGAAGAAAGAAATTTCTTATCTTTGTTAAGGACCACACACAGAAATTCCAGAAGGAATGAAGTTGTATTTAGTCCCAACAGAGTTAAAAAAAAAAACTGTTGTAATGAAATTAGTTCATGCTGATTATCTCCCTTCAAATGGAGAACTAAGGTTCTTGAAACAAAGAGGATTAGGTAAGGATAATGTATGATGTACTCAGGCTCGGTTGCACAGTCTTTGATTCATCCTAAGTAATGATTGTTAGAAAAATTGTTATAAAAGGTATTTAAACCAAAGACTGTGCAACCGGGCCTTAGAGAAAAATGGAAAGAGCTTTGTTATGTAACTGAGATGAATACTTTTTTTAGGTAAATCTGATAGAAGTATTGAAATAGGAAGAACAGTCATCCGCAGAAATAATGGAAAATATCGTATCATTATTTCAACCTAATATCCAACATTTATTGCGCATATTGTGTAGGTTTCAAATTGGCAAAGGCAAATTTATCTAGAGGAATTACTCCTACTGGAGACTTTCAAGATGGAGCTAATTTGGAGTCAAAAATCATGCAAAGCAAAATTGTAATATTACCAGAAAAATATTTCCCATGTGATCTGCCAATGATAGAAGAACATGATTTATCATCTGAACAAATTTCAAGAAGATCTCCTCAACCTTCAACGAGTAGGACTTCACGAGACAGTGATTCTGGAGATTTTCAAATAACACACACATCATTTTCTACGACTCAACTCAACTTACGTCCTTCGGTACCATATATATCGAAAAACCAACCGCAGAATATTGAAAAGAGTGAAACTGAGAGCTCGGTCGAAGATGACAATGAGCAGAGTAACACTAAAGAATCTCATTTCATGGATAATTATGTATTTTTACCATCGCTCCCAGAAAATGCAGCAACAGTTAATATTGAAATATTAAGAAATAATGATCTATATGACCTCATAAATTTGTATGAAGATGAGGAAATATTGGATAAAAAATTGGATGTCAAGTTTCTTGGTGAACTGGGTATTGATGGAGGTGGTCTAACTAAAGAATTGTTCAATATTTTTTTTGAGCAGTATGAAAATACACTTCTACAAGGAAGGATTGTCTTGTTCCATATTCACCATTAAACAAACAAAACGAGCAAGACAAGTTCATATATTTTGGTAGTATTCTTCAACATATGTTGGTTTCAACATGAACAATTCCTGCCAAATTGTCGAGAATTACCTTTATTCTAATCGCAAATCCTACGGCTGACATAGAATCTGGAGTAATATTGAGAATTATGTGAATCCATATTTACGAAAGATCTTGAAAAAAGGTCATAACAACTTTTCATCCCTTACCGAAAATGAGCTCGAAATTATACAAGACTTTTCCCAAGCAAACAAATTTTTGGCCAGGCCTAATCCTGAAACTTTTGTAGAACAAATACAAATTATTGGCACCGAAATTCTTGTCGAAATACCCAAACGACTGATTGAAAAAATTCGTCAAGGAGTATCACCACAAAAGTATCCAAGTTTCTGGGCAAACTCTGATTTTAGAGTTCTCGCGGACATGCAATCCCCTGGTACTATTGAAGTTTTAAATTGTTTAGAAACTGATTCATACCTCACAAATGAGGAAAATGCGGTATTACATTATTTTAAAATGTATATCAATTGTGTTGATAAAGATAAACTGGCAAAATTAGTATCTAGGATTATTGGTTCTTATATAATGCCAAATTGTATCAATGTAAAATTCAATGATTCAGTTGGACTCAGTCAAAGACCAATATTTAGTACATGTACTGATACTTTGACTTTACTAAAAACTTATGAAAACTACTCTGAGTTGAAAAATGATTTGAATATTTGTTTAACCACTGACGAAGCCAAAGAATATACTTCCTACTGAAGTGAAGCTCAAATTTATACTCTACATGAAATACATAAAGTATGATTCCTGATGCTTGTAATAATTACCAAACTATCACTGAATAATAAGAATTAGGGTTCATTCCAAATGAGGTCATATTACCGATGCTACCACAATGTCAGTGCATTCAAAAAAGATTTATGCTGAAAATTAGTGTATTATCTTGCTGGTTGACACTTCTAACACAGAAAAAGATAATGATGACAGATATTAGTGGTATGACAATAGTATTGACTTGGACATTGATACGGAAATCGACAGTACTGTCATTAAGAACAGACCTTTAGTATAACTCTTTGGCAATTTTAAGTCAACTGTCACTTGTAAAATTTGCAATTGAATGAATATATAGAAATCCTCACTTTTTTTAAAATTTATTTCTTCAAATATACTTACAGTAAGAGTATTACTATTTCATTTTGTTTGAATTACTGTACTTTTATTGTATAGCATATTTATGAATAAACTAGTTGACCCGGCGTACTTCGTAACGCCACAGAATTGATAAATTCAGATTGCAAGATACTTGTGCCTATCTTTTATATCAGGACCTTATAACCCGGAAATGATAAGGACATGTCAATCTGTGAAAAGATCTTCTTTTGTAGGTGATTAATCGAGATAGGAGAATTTTTCATTTGGCCGAGACTTTGCAGTTCCACTGAATGTCTTTTGAGTTCATATTACTTTCTTTTCTGTTAATTTATTAAAGATTATACATTAAATATATTAATCTCACATGACTTGCTTAATTAAGTGATTATATAGAAGTAACTATTATATTGGACACAACTTGTCTATTTAAAATGAACCTCACCAAAATGTAACAATGAAATGAATATGCATGTGCTAGGAATAGTCCAAGTTTACCAAACTCGCTTCGTTCATATGGCGGTTTACTGTTGAGCGACGTCGCTTCGCTCGCACGACTGCTTGCCTTTAACTGAGTTAGCAACGCTCGCATGGCGTCTTAACGTTGACCGAGCACGCTTCGCTCGCACGGTATCTTACCGTTGACCAATCTCGTTCAGCTCGCACGATTTTCTACAGTTTACCGAACTTACTTCGCTCGCACGGTAGCTTATAGTCAACAGAGCTCGTTTCATTCGCTCGGCAGCTTGCCGTTAACTGAGCTCTTTTTGCCCGCCCAGCAGCCTGGCATTGACCGAGCTTGCTTCGCTCATACGGCAGCTTACAGATATCCGAGCTCGTTTGGCTCGCACAGCGGTCTACTGCTCGTACGGTGGTTTACCGTTTATCGAGCTGGCTTCGCTGGCACCGCAGCTTAACGTTAACCGAGTTCGCATCGCTATTAAGGCGTTTTAACGTTGACGGAGCTCGCTTCGCTTGCATGGCGACTTATTTTCGACCAAGCTCGTTTCGCTCGCATGGCGAAAGAAAGCAGCCGATAGGACCTGAAATTTCCTAATCCATTTTCAGGTCCTATCGGCTACTTTTGTTTGCTCCACGCTGGGGCAAATCTTATAAGCTGAATAGGATAAATAAGTTATCATGATATCATCAAAAAATCTGTTGTATACAAAATGTATGAGAGAATATCTCTCTTTCCGATTCTTATATACTTATCCTGCTATTCCGGACGGGAACAAATTCAAAAAATCAGAGATCATGAAAGTCGGTCAAGCCGTTCTTGATTTATGAATGATGTAAGTAACCCGACTTTGTTTTATATAATACTGATATCAATCTAATTTTCCGATATAAACTTGGATGAAGTAATAATGATAGTAAAGTATTTGTGTATTGAGTCATTAATAATATATATTATTTCCACCAAAGCAGAAAAATTCATTGAAAAAAATAAATTCATCTATATATGTATTTTATGTGCCACAAACCGTCTTGTAGGTGCCCAGAACACTCTATCAAAGTTTCACCACAATCTGATCAATGGTTCCAGAACGTATAAGGTACAAACATACAAACATTGATTTTCATTCATATAGATATGTTCAATTAAAAACAATAATTATGTGATACCAAAATTTTGTATATTCCCTATCAGAAGGTAATTTTCTGAACAAACAAAGTCGGCGTGATTTGAGAGACTTTCTTCCAATTTTATTATTATTTGTGATCGTATATTCATGAACATTGAGAAAAAGTGTACTTATTTATCAGAACGATATTTGTATTTGTTTTTTTTCTCAATTGTACTGCTTCTCTAGTTGAAGCTTTGAGATGAGCATCAAAAATGCTAGAACAGCAATTTCAATATCTCTAATAATTTTAACGTTCGTCTTCAATCTTATGAAATGAGCCAACAGCTTGGAAATTTCAAAAAAATGTTTTTAATTTACGAGTGCGTTGCAATTTCTAGAGATAAAGCCGTGAAAATCTTTATATCGGAAATTAATATTATTTCACAATCTCGATAGGTGAATTTTGTCGGTTCCTCAATACTTCAAACCAAATTATGCGATTGCTCACGAATGATTTTGGAATTAAATCTGAAAATTGAACGGAACTCGAATGAAACTAGAAAAAGAAATCTAGACGGAAAAAGTATAATGTAATTCAAGCTTAAAACACTGTCCCTCCAGTCCCGGCAGGTAGGTTAATTAGATGTTTGATTATAATTATTATTAGTGTTCTATATTTCATACCAAGTGTCTAAGTATTTATGACGAATTTAAGTAATCCGGTTCTATTGCCTCAAACAGTAAAAAATGGAGCTCGTAGTACGGACCATCATTATTATCATTAATATATGATTTCTCCTTATCAGAAGTATAATTGCATCATAGTCTGAAATATGCAGTTAAAAAAAAAGCAAAGTAACTTTTTGATACTTAATTATGTAATGAAGGCAAAAATGTATTTTTTTTTTTTTAGCTGAGATACAGATTTTTTACTTATGTACGATTTCTCAGTTATGTTCACGCTTAAATTGTTAAATTTATCAACTTTTGTTTTCCTGGAACCAAACTTTGTCACATGGTTAAGTGCTTTGTCGCTAGCTCAGTACAGAACAAAACTCTCATATCAAGAAGCAATAATTATGGTCACTTCATTTTCCAGCAAAAATACAAAAATAAAAATTTACGTCACAGAAGTTCTTGTACGATGTAATAGTATAACGAGACAACAAACAAATGAACCATATCGTTTTGGTACAAATTTAGAATGTAATTAAATGAAAAATAGTTGATACCCAAATCAAGTTTATTGTAAAATTTTGGGAAGGAAATATGAGACTAATAAATTCTTTTCTTGTTTAGATATTTGCTATAACTTTTAGAGAATAAAATGCAAAAAGAATGGAACGGCCGAACTATTATGAACCTTGTTGTGTTTGTAAGGTTGTGAAAAATGGTAAATTTCTTGTTCTACTTCTAGCATCATTCTCTCACGAAACCTAAATTTGATATTGATGAACATTTTCTGTGAAAACTACAAGTAGGGTCTAGATGGGTATTTCCTTTGAGACAGAAAGCACTTCTATGAGCAAACTAATGACTTTGGGAAAATATAAGCAGGAGGAATGTATAGGCTGTTGAATTTTTTCTTCCTTGTCTGTACAATTGTCAGTTTGAAATTTCTAATATTTCTTTTTTCACAAATGCAATTGTTGAATTTTGCTGGATAAATTGTTTTTTAAAATTATCATATATATGTTTGCTCCACTGAAAAAGACAAAATATCAAAATAAGCATGAGGATTTTTTTAAATTCTATTGATGGTTTCCAAATTTTCCGCCATATGCTCAAGCCTACCCAGCCTGCTAGTTGATCAGCCACTTGATTAGATTAGAGATTTTTTTAAAATTGCAATGATATAAACATGATATGGGGTTGCAGGACAAATATTTCAAGAAAACATAACTAAAATTATCTTACAATATTTAGGTAGGCCATGCAATCAACAAATGATACAGGTGACACGTTGTTTTGTAACGTTATTAGATACCTATTTGTTCTTTTATGCCCAGTATTATAAAGGACGAAGCTTTATTTCCAAAGTAAGTTTATTCCAATAAATTGTTTTTACTTATAAATTCTGTATATTTATTCGAAAAATTTCAAATAAATACAAAGAATGTGAAAACAATTTATTATTCATTTAATTCAGAAAAAATATATAGATTATTAATAGTATATTACCCTACAAAGACAAAACGACTGTCATTTTTGTCTAGGCAGCATTCGGTGAAGATGAGGTCGAAGCCCTACGTCGTAGCATCATACAGTCAAATTTATCCGTGACAATAATGACAGTCGTTCAGTGTCCGTTCGTGCATATGATAATTTTTGTAGCAAGTCTACTAAGTACCTCAATTACTGAGCTTTTTAAATAAATTCAAGTATGCTGGAACTATCTCACCGATTTTATAAGCAAATTTTTGTATATTCAAAGTAAATTAATACAACGAAACATAACTTACATCATTTATTTTATTGATTGATATTTGTCACATTTATTGTGCTATCCTGTTCACAGTCATTGCACACAATATTACGAACACATCCCATAATATCTTTTAAATACCAATTAAACATATCAATGGAATAAAAAATGCTAACGGCATCCACGATCCCCAATTTCCATTCTTACCCTTTGAAGCGGACATTAATATCGAATAATGAGATAGTAAGAGAAAGTGCATGATTTTTTTGGGAAGTCAAGATATGTACTAGAACATCTTGCGAAAGTCTGAATGTTTTCGTGCATATCTTGACTTGGTCATTCGAAAAACTTATGCCATTCGTTTTTACGAATATAAATATGATATCAACTTTCATATGGCCAAACGGCAAAAACGAGAAAAACGTGAACAATTGATATAATTTTTTTGCATAATCGAGCCCTCATTTCAAACCCTTGGCCAAGTGGATCACTTCTGCCTAGAGTTTTTCGCTGACTCTTTTTTCCCTAAGTTTCATTTCGTAAGCATGGCAGGAACGAGAAAATTGGATCAAAATAGATTTTTTTATGAAAATTTAAAATAAATTTTTATTATGTTGGCCACACGATCCAGCTTTAATTTTGGCATTATTATACTCCAAATATACATATTTATCAAAACTCCTGAAGACAGAGAAAACAAAATGGGACACTCAAATCTACGACTATCTGACGGTCTAATAACTTCAGACTACAGCAGAGATATGCTGGACAGTGTTGCCATATCTCACATGTAAACACTCTTGAATCAAAATTATGTACATAATTTTAATTCACTCATATGAATTCAACGAAATAAAATTATCTCGCAAGACAATTTATATACATTGAATTTCTATGAATGAATCAAAATTATGTACATAATGGAAATTCGGAATTATTATTATCTTGCAAGATAAATCTAACTGATTGTATTTTTTTGATTGAATTAAAATTATGTACATAATGATAATTCGGCATAGAGACTATCTAGCAAAATTATACGGAAACGTTGAATTTTTATGATTGAATTAAAATTATGTATTCAATGAAAATTCGGAATTATTATGATTTTGCAAGATAGTTTTGATGCATTGGATTTTTATGGTTGAATTAAAATTATGAACATAATATAAATTCAGTATTCTTGTTATCATGCAGAATAATTTCTATTCATTCAATTTTTATGATTGAATTGGAATTATGTACATAATGGAAATTCAGAATAATTATTTTCTTGCAAGATAATTCTAATACATTGAATTTTTATGATTGAATTGGAATTATGTACATAATGGAAATTCGAAGTTCTCATTATCCTGCAGGATAATTTCGATTCATGGAATTTTAATGATTGAATTAGAATTATGTACAAAATAGAAATTCAGAGTTATCATTATCTTGCAAGATAATCTCAATCCATTGAATTTTTATGATTGAATATAAATTAATTTAGAATTATGTACATAATTTTAATTCAATCATAGAAATCTAATCAATTAAAATTACCTTGCAAGATAATAATAATCCTGAATTTCCGTTACGTACATAATTTCAACTCAATCAAAAAAATTCAATGAATTAAAACTATCCTGCAAGATAATAAGAATCCCTAATTTCCATTATGTACATAATTTTAATTCAATCATAAAAATTCAATGATTTGAAATTATTCTTCAAAATAATAAGAATACTGAATTTCTATTATGTACAAAATTTTAATTCGATCATAAAAATTCAATGCATTAAAATTATCTTGCAGGATAATAATAACTCTGAATTTTCATTATGTACATAATTTTAACTCAATCATAAGAATTCAACAGTTCCGTATAATTCTGCTAGATAGTCTCTATGCTGAATTATCATTATGTATATAATTTTAATTCAATCATAAAAATTGAATGTATCAAAATTATCTTGCAAGAAAATAATAACTCTGAATTTCCATTATGTACATAATCTCAATTCAATCAAAAAAATTCAATGAATTGTAATTATCCTGGAAGATAATAATAACTCTGAATTGTCATTATGTACATAATTTTAATTCAATCATAAAAATTCAATGCATTAAAATTATCTTGCAAGATAATAATAATTCTGAATCTCTATTATGTACATAATTTTGATTCACTAATAAAAATTAAATGAATTGAAATTATCTTGGAAGATAATTAAAAGTATAGTTTGAATTCAACTGGAATAAATTGTTGCTATTGAATAGCAAAACGGCGTGCCATAGTTCCACTGTACTAGCTTTCTGTAACAGATAACAATAATATGAGTTACATTTTCAATGAGTGAATCACGAGGTCGATCTCAAGCCCACAAGCGGAACTTTACACTTGAGCTCGCATAGCGGAGCTCTACACTCGGGCCCACAAAGTGGAACTCTACACTCGAGCCTGCAAAGCAGAACTCTACACTCAAGCCCGCAAAGCGAAACTCTACACTCGAGCACACAAACTGGAACTCTACACTCGAGCCCGCAAAGCGGAACTCAACACTCGAGCCCACAAAGTGGAACTCTACACTCGAGCCTGCAAAGCAGAATTCTACACTCGAGCCCGCAAAGCGGAACTCTACACTCGAGCCCACAAAGTGGAACTCTACAGCAAAACCCCAGAATAGCTCTTTCTCAACACAGTAGCGTGAGAGTATACACAACTGAACAACACAACACAAACAGTACAGATCCACTCACCAATAGCCACAACTCTCTAATCACTTCATCACTAACTCGCACAATGTGATGCTGCCACTGCTTAACACTTAACGAAACTGGAGTGATGAATAGTTAACTATCATCTTAAATAAGAAACAATCACGTGATTGTAATTATAGCTGCAATATATAGAATATTTATTACATAATTCAAAAATGGCGCCAACAATAGAATTAATCTTTCAATTTAGATGATCATGATTTATTTTTCATCCTTCATTGCGTGATTATCCACAAGAAATTGTTACTCACATTGCAGGATTTGTTATCAACAAAATCAAAATGAAAATTAAATGTTAAAACTGTAACAGTACACTTTTTGGGCTAGAAATTAGTTCACTGAATTCCGAGAGACTCATCACAAGTAAAAAACTGATATCAGACAAAATTTGCAAACATCGATTTGCAACAAAAGTAATAATTATGTTACAAATACATCTTCTTTCCATATATACGTCAAATCATGACATCTCTCTTCTACGGAACCACAAACTATTGATAATTGAATCAATTATATATATAATTATGTCTAGACACGTTTTCATTTTATCTGTGAGACTATTAATCAACAGGCAAAAAATTGGGAATAATCATGATAAACTCATTTTACTCAGAGGACATTAGCTTTTATGTACTTCATTCAGGTTCATCAAAATAATTTTTGGTGGTATATTGTAAATATATTGGAATATTAGTTTTCGTATGCTTTTGTGATTTTTATTTGGGTTTATTCGTTTAGTTTGTAGTTTCAATGAAATATTGTAATTATCAAATTATTTCGGTTATTGTATAAAGGCCGTGTGGCACGATGAATAATTTCTCTCAAAATTATGTACATTGTTTTGTTTCAAAATTATGATCAAAAAAATGTACTAGGACATACATCAAAATACCGTCCGCAAAAATGTACAAAAAATTGTACAAAAAAATGTAGGACTTGCTCTATATTCTCAAAAAATTTCTCTCAAAATGTGCGCAATACGAATGCGCATTGTCATGAATATACATTAATGAAGGAAAAAACTTTTCAGAACTCATTTTATAAATAAATATGTTTTATTGGCATATAAGTTCTGTACATTAATTAGAAACACAACGTTTCGACAGCAAAGTGCTGCCTTTTTCAAGTGAAAAGAAATATAGACATAAATAAACAAAATTGTCAAGACAATTAATGTACAGAGCTTATATCCCCATAAGTATCGTTTTCATTGTGGTGGCGCAGGCGCGGTGAGCGTGGTAAGCGTGGTACCAAATTTGTTTTTCCTATTTTCATGATGGCGTGAGAGGCGTGACAACTGACAAATGCGTATTGGTATGAAAGTTTTATAGCGTTTTCGATTCATATGCACTAGAACTGCACTGAGTTTTATAACGTAACGTCATGCTCGGCACTAGTGCTGCTTGATACTCTCAAGATCATCAGATATGTACTGAGTGCAATCGAACACAGTACAAAATTCAGTGCAAGCAAAAATGGCGGGATGTAGTAGTAGTAGTAATGAAATGAATGCAAATGAAATGTTATTTGGTAGAATAATCTATGATGTAGAAAATAAAAACAGCTATATTAAAGAAAATGATAAGATACTATGCGAAGTGATATAAGGAGGTCAGTTCAAACAGATTTTTAGAGGTTATAAATGATTATGAAGTATTATAAGGTATTATATATTTATTCCAGGGGTAGCGCGTCGAGTATTTATTGATGAAGAACTCCTCGTTCAAAGTGGACTGATTCCTATAGAAAATGGAACAATAAATAAAAAAATTGGTAACTAACAATTGACTTTCTTTGTTTATATTTTCTCTAAATTTTGACATATTTGTAACTTGCAGATGTTATTGAATGAGGAGAGCCGGATACAAAACTTTCACTTGATTAGTATGAACAATATTTATCACAAGTAAGCCCATTTAAGAAATTTAAAAATAAAAAAAATATGTGGGTTCAAATTTCTAACGACCTTCTGGAAATTTTAATGTGTCGGAGGACCTCAACGCAGTGTGAAAATCGATTCAAAACTGTTTTAACAAGAAAAGCTACAGTGCGTAAGGAGAATCATCGGTCCGGGGCTGGACGAAACGACCCAGAATATGAAGATGAAAAAATTAAGGCAAAAGACGACAGCGTGAAGCCCGAAATGTTAATTGGCGTCGGAGAATTGAAAATAATTAAAATTATTGAAAGGCCAAAAAAAATAAATAAAACAAGTCAGAAATGAATCTGAAATATCAAAAACGCTATACAAAATTCATGAAGAAAAAGAAGCAGCGCGAGAAAGAAGGCACAGAGAGGCTACAGCTGATAGAAGCGTTGTTAAAAAAAGGTGATTAATATGAAACTTTTTCTTTTATTTTTATGATTTTTTTTGTTTTTCAATAGTATTACCATTAAGTTTTGTTTATCTGAATAATTTGAAGTTTTTTGTTCAATGTGTAATGTTCTATTGCGTACCTAAATAATTTTTAGTTTCTTGGTGCAATGTGATTCTTTATTGCGAGTTTTAATTACCTGAATAATTTCAAGTTTTTTTCATGCAATTTGTGATGCTCTTTTGGGTCATATAGCTCTTTAAGACTGACAAATACATACATACATATTTTTATACATACCACCAATAAAAAAGAGGGAATAATTCAACTTAATTTTTTTATTTGTTAATTTAAACTATTACATATAATATTTCTCTTTTTCTCTCTCAAATCCTTGTTTCTATCATTCTGCACCACATGTGCATCATCTATAACATTTTCCTCTAGATCTAATTCTTCTAAAATATCTTCATTCATTAAACACAAATTGTGCAGCACACAGCATGCAATAATAAATTTTGATACTCTTTCGACTGTATAAAATACAAACATGATAATTGCCTGAATCGGCATTTTAAAAGTTCAAAAGCATTTTCGATCGGAACTCTAGTAGCACAAAACTTTTTATTATAATTAATTTGTAGCTGATTTAAATTGCCATAATCCCTGTATGGTGTCAACAGATATTGGGATAATGGATACGCAGCATCACCAATTATATGGTACTGGTTCGGAAGATTCTTCACAGTACTATTTATAAAAGACATTTGGAAAACTCTGGAATCGTGCAATTTTTCAGGAGTTCCAATAAACACATCTATAAACTTTTTTTCTGCGTCACATATACCTTGTAAAGTTAAAGAGGTCAAGTCATGTCTATTCACATATGTTGATTTAATTTTGTTTGCTGGAGTTTTTATATTAATGTATGTCCCATCTATGCAGCCAATGACGTTTGGAAAATTTGAAATCTACAGATAAAATTCATATAAATATATAAGAGACGCTTTATAATATTTCAACGTATGTATAACATTACCCGCTCAAATTTATTCGCAGCTTCGTGAAGTTCCTCAGGTTCTTTTGGGAATGAAATAATTTTTGGTGCTAAATCAACCAAAAACGCTGACACTTAGGTAACAATTCCATGGAATGTCGACTCATTCATGTCGAACAATTGGGCAACATCCCTTAGCACAGCCTGATTTCCAGCGAACCTGTAAATTTACATTTATTTAATAAGCAGGCCACTACTATAGTATTGATGGATCATCTTCAATATTCTTATATGCCATAAAAAAGCCAAAATTTGTTTTTTGCATGAAACCATCTTTTTTCCACCATGTGCCTGATTCCTTGAAAAAGATTTGTACAAAATTATCAGTTCTTCACATGTTTTTCGGGATACCCGTAAATTCTTCCTAAACTAAAAAGATATATACATATATCTACATTTATTCTACTTTTTCATTCAAGATATTATACTAACCTCTCCATCATCAAACTGATTAATAACTGCTTTAATAAAGTTCTTAACTTCTGGTCGAGTTCTTATTTCTTTCATAAAATCTTCATCACTGCTAGATGACGAAGATTCTAGTAACATTTCTAGTAGAACAATTTTTTCCTGGTGGATTTCATCCGTAAATTCCGCCATTTTACTTGCACTCAAATAACTGCTCAACCTCTTGAGACGAAGCAAGTAATCTTGCACTCAGTGAGCACTATTCCTTCCCAATCGAAAACAACGCGAACCGCTCGATTGCTCTAGAAATCCCAATTGAACACAATTATTGCTCGCAGTGCAACCTGAGTGCAGTACCGAGCACTGAATCGGAAACGCTATTAGTTTGCGCGAGCTCGGATTTTGAGGTTACAAATAACAAAGTTAATATATCAAATTTAAACATTTTTCATGAATATGACGACCACAACGCGGCGCAGAGGTATAGCTTTGTTATATAAATATTTAAATTTACTTAGATATGAAGAAAAGCGATGGTGGGTACGTCCCATATATAAAAGCAGACGTCTGCAAGGAGATTATTACCATTTATTGCAAGAAATGAGGCTCACCGATACAGATAGTTATTTTAATTATATGAGAATGACTCCAGACAGTTTCAATGAGCTATTAAGTATTATCGGCCCATTATTGCAGAAGGAAGTAGTGCTTAGAGAGCCTATTGGACCTGGCCAGAGGCTTGCTCTGACTATAAGGTGATACTATTTTAATTCAATTGAATATTTATTTATTTTAACAATAAATCATTCTATACAGACACTTAGCTGTAGGTGATTCAATATCCACCTTATGCTATAGTTATCGAATAGGAGAAACTACAGTTTCAAAAATTATCATTGAAACAGCGGAGGCGATTTGGTTATCGTTGAAAAATTTAGTATCTATAACTCCCAGTGGAAGCAATTGGTTAAATATTGCCGAAGAATTTTATAAAGTGTGGAATTTTCCGAACTGTATTGGTGCCATCGACGGTAAACATGTTGCAATGCAGGCGCCAAGTAACATGGGATCTGAATTTTATAATTATAAAGATTTCCATAGCATTGTGTTACTAGGTATTTGTGATGCTAATTATAAAGTTATTTTGGTCGATATCGGAGCACCTGGTAAACAGAGCGATGGAGGAATTCTCGAAAATACGGTATTTTATAAGAGACTGCAAAACGAAACTTTAAAAATTCCTGCAGAAACTATTTTTGTTGATGATGAAGCATTTCCATTAGCACTGTTTTTAATGAGACCATATCCTGTAAGAAATACTCATCCATTACCTTCAGACGTACGGATTCATAATTACAGGCTATCTCGCGCAAGAAGAATCATTGAGAATACTTTTGGAAACATGGTGTCACGTTGAAGAATTTTAAGACGGGCTATTATAGGTAAAATAACTACAGTTGAAAACATTGTTAAAGCAACAACATGCTTACACAACTGGCTTCAACACAAGAGTAACAAACAACGGCTGGAAAATAGAAAGTATTGTCCACCAAACTACACCGATAAAGAGAATTTAAATACAGGTGAGATTAATCCTGGGGAGTGGAGAAATGATGCTTCCAGTTCTTTATCAAGTATAGGGCGGACTAGTTCAAATATGTATTCAAATAATCCTGCAGAAATTCGTGAAACATTTAAAACATATTTTTTCGACAAGGGTTCTGTCCCCTGGCAATGGAAAATATGCAATATAGACATGAATGAGAATAATTAAACTGCACCCAAACGCTGTAATAGCTACTGCTGTATTTTAGCAATTGTCAAATAGTTTATTTTTCTTATGAACTACTATAGTATATTACATATGTGAAAAAAATTGAAAAAATTAAAATATGTACAATAAATAAGAAAAAAGAATAAAAATATATACAGTGTATTTATTCATCTCTAATTTTTCTCAATAAGGTTCGTGCACCTACGTCACAAACATGGCGCTCATCAGCTGATTGTAGGGCAAAAATTGTTAACTCTACATATAAGTGTGTGTTATTCTGACCTCTTTCTGTTTATTACAGAAACATCATTGTGCATATACATTATGACCCTTTCTTACCCTATGACTATGTCGTCTTGATCGCCTAAATCGTTTATTTTTGATGGCACTTGGCGATGGTTTTATTGGACATTTTTTTTGTACTTTTCGGTTTTAAAAATTTAGTAGGAATCCAATCTGAATGCGTTTCGCAATCTTCAGAAAATGGTTTGTCTATTACAATAGTACATATCATGTTCAATGCATACATTATGCCTTGAACAAACTCTTGCGTTTTTTTAATGTGAAACTCTATGATCTTCTCGTCCAATGACTTTTAACTCTAACGAAGTCTGTTGCCTAGATTTTTTCGTTTGCCCTCTCTTCTTCGTCTGTCACTTATAGCTGGTACCCGATGAAAACTTATAGAAATATCTTCAAGTCCTTGGCTACCACATCCAGCAACACAAGTGACGGGCATCTTTATAATTGATAAATGTCTTGAAAATAGAATTTATCCTGGTTACAAGAAAATGTAATTACATACATAGGATAAAATTAGATATAAATCTACAGAAAGAAATACAAACGACTACTTCATGAGTTGTTTTGTTTTGGTACTCAATATGTTGTGTGCCATACAATCAGCTGTTCAACGCCATGTTGTGACGTAAGCTGCACGAACCTTATACTAACGACTGGATTTCTATTTGGAGCTCCAGACGTGCAACAGAGTCTAACTGGCGCAACATTGGGGCCAAACTAAGAAGAAAATGCTGCACACCGTCAAATTCAGGCTTCGAAAGCTCAGCCTCGATCAAGCTTTCCACCCGTTCCCTTTTTTGTGCTGTAAAAAATTTATTTCTATCATGTAATTTTTTTCTTATTCTAATTACAATAACGCACCAATTGTACTGCGAGATGTTGTAGAGTTTGACGATCTCGATGGTGTCTCTCATTATATAGAGGTTGAACTAGAGTTTTTGGTGGAAGTATCTTCTACATGAACTATTAAAGCATCTTCTTCCGACATGCTCAACTGACTCCAAATTTCTTCAACTTCGGCACTGCTGGCAGACAGTGTTGATGTTTTCTCTCTTTCCTTAGCCGGATCACACGATGTTGTTGTGCTAAAATTGATAATACAGTTGTTGGTCATACACAATTTCGAAAAGATATCACAAATAAATTAATATTAAAATTTTACTCACTCTGACTCACTCTTTATGTTCCACACATGGTTTTAAAAAGTGCATCATTTGATAGTATGGCCAAGGTTTTTTTTTTAAGATGATCCACAACCACTTGGCAATTTTTTATTCAAACTTTCTTCGGAAAACTTCCTTCTCAGGCTTTTTCATCTTTTCTGGCACAAATTGACTACGCAGAATAAATCATACAATCACATGAACTTTAACGCAAATGATTCAACTTACCGTCACTGTTAATTTCTTGGGCAATGTCATATCACATTTGCATCCTTAAAACATTATTTCTATAATTTGCCTCTCTACTTTGCACAGCCAGGATTCATTGCTCATCTAACATAATCTCACTGACTAGAACACGTGAATGTAAACAAGATAAACTGTCAAAATATGAGAAGATTTACGCATGCGCGGAGGCGAGCGTGTTACAAAAGTTGAATATTTCCAACCTCTGACACCACGCTTCCAACACCGCGGTCCCAGGACCACGGTACGGCGAAATTCAAAATCCGGCAATCCTATTGGCTCAATTTCTCGTACCACGCCTGCGACGCCACAATGAAAACGATACTTAAACATATTTATGAATATACATTCTTATTTGTTTGACACTTAATGCCAAAATATGGATTGTTGTTGATGTGAAAGCTATGAATATTTTTAAAATGTCGTTCTCTAGGGATGAAATAATAATTTTAATTGAGGAATTTCATTTTATCAATCTTAATTTTTTTATTCACGTCAAGTGAAGTAGCTTGTGTGCAGATGCGTGAACAGATTTTCCCTTAAAATGTGTGCAATATGAATGACTACTGGCAAAAATATATATTCTAGTTTGTGTGACGGTTATTTTTTGTGTACGTTGTTGTTTGGATAAATAATTATCTCCGAAATGGCGTGGTCCAGAGATGGAGTGAGAATTTTGATAGAAGAATTCCAAAAGTATCCTTGCTTATATGAAGTAAAATGTGCAGAATATAAAAATAAGCATGCTAGGCTCAGGTCATTGGAGAAAATGATAGATATTCTCATTCTTAGAAAGCCAAACGTGACGGTGAACGACATCAAAATTAAATTTAGTGCTCTTAAAACAAATATTATGAGCGAATATAAACATTCTCTAAAGAGTGGCGCAGGCGATGAAGAGGTTAGTATATAAATTATAGTATATCATTGTTAACAGTAATATATCATTACGTTTTTCAGATATCTCGGCCATCACTGTGGTATTTTGACACGCTTCATTTTCTATTGGAGCACAATAAGCCGAGAGAATCAATTTGTGTCGGCTGTAAGTTCAGAAGAGACTGTATCTTCTGAATATTCAACAACTCTGTTTCCAAACGTATGAATTTAGAATAATCAAATTCAACGTACCTTTCTCATAACTTTCTTTTTAAAAGGGAGAAGATACTATTTGTTTGGAAGTGGAAAATATGCTTTTGCCTATGTTCACCCCAGTTGAAGTCGAAAATGTTGCTGGTTCATCTACATTAATAACAACTGTAACTCCGACATCAATTTCACATCAGCAGCCCATAACGAAGAAGCGAAGAATAGACAATGATGCTGTGATAAAAGAAGCATCAAATGCTATTAAATCTATTGTGTCAAGTTCAAACGCAGCACCAGCAATAGAAAATATTGTAAAAAGTGACAATGAAGTACTGGCTAATTATATTGTCAATAAGTTAGATTAAATTACAAATGATAATATAAGGATGGATACAGAATATGAAATAATTGATATTTTTTTCAATAGTATTAAAAAATGTAAGGATACGCTTTAATTTTTATGCTTAATTTTTTATTTTATTTTTTCATACAGAATGTGTTTTTTTTTTTTAATTAATATAATTATATAAAAAAAAGTTACATATTATGATTTCTTATTGAATTTTCTTGCCGATCTATTTCTCTAGCCGGTGAAACTGTTATAAGTAGTGACAACTGTGAGATTGTTTAAATTAGCAATGAGTACAGGTTGGCAGGATTGTGCTTTTGTTTAAGTCACTATGTACATGCTGGGGATAATAAACTGATCACGCACATGTTACGCCCTTACAATATTATTAAATATTGTAGTTTGAAGACTTATAATAAATAATTGTTAAAACATACACTGTTTTAATTACAACATGGTGTCAGCTGAAAAAAATTGGGAAAAAAAAAAGAATAAAAAGTGCGTGAGAGGAAGAACTAAAGAAGCTGATAAGTAAGGTTACATAAGTGACCCAGAAGATATTGAACAAGAGTTAGTTACTAACAGTGAAGACAGTTCAGCGAATGAGATAGAAATGTCATGTTTCAAGCCGCCAATTAATCTAAAGTTTGATGAGAATGCTGCAAAAAATTTTGCACAATTTTCAACTATTATATGAAAGCAACAGGATTTGACTCCAAAGATGATGAAACTAAAATAGCAATATTTCTCAATGTAGCGGGTGAAGAGGCACAAATTGTTTTTGAAACCTTTGGACTATCAGAAGCAAATAAGAAAAAATATAAAAGAGTGAAAGATGCATTCAGACAACATTGTGTTCCTGTAAAAAATGAAACTTATGATCGATTCAAGCTTTTCAATCGACTACAAGGAGAAACAGAAGACTTTGAACATTTTCTAACAGAAATCAAGATCTTGGTTAAACCGTGTAATTCTGGAGCTCTGGAACAAAGCCACCTTCGTGACAAAGTAGTTATAGGTATAAATAACCTATAGCTACAAGAAAGATTGTTAAGATCACCAGATTTAACCTTAAAAGCAGTTGTTGAATTTTGCCGAGCAGCAGAAATCAGCAAAAAGCAGATAAAAGCGCTTAACAGCCAAGATAAACAAGGGGATAGTGTCGCTAGGGCAAACTACTAGGAAAAAGTAGAAAAAGTTAGACAATTCAAGAAAAAGACAGAAAATTGTAAGTGGTGTGCTAGAAGTCACAAGCCGAAACAGTATCCTGCGTATGGGAAAACATGCATTGTCTGTAAAATGAAAAATCATTTTGCAGAAGTGTGTTTCCACAAGAAAAAACAGACGAAAAAAGTACATGAAGTAAAAGAGGACTCAGGTGATGAAGATGATAGAGAAGCTCGTTGCAATTACATGAGAATTGATTGCATGAAAAGAGGCAACAAAAAGGATAAGCAGTGGACTGAATTGGTAAGTGTTAATAATGAGAGCATCTCGTTTAAACTTGATACAGGAAGTGAATGTTCTATCCATGCTTATTAACATTTTTTGAAAATAAATAAGCAGGCAAATGTTAAAATTCCAAATACTGGTATGACCTTAATAGTTTAATATCCTTAATATCCATTCTGTATATAGGAAGCCGACCCATACAAATCAATATTTACATCAGTCATCAAATCACCATCCTGCTCAGAAATTTTGTACTATTAAAACTTTATATCAGAGAGCCTCTTCATTATGTCATCCAAGTAAACTTTCTGATGTAATCAAATTTTTGGATGATGTTTTCTTGAAGAATGGATATAATAGAACACAGATTAAGAAAGCACTTAGACAGAAGAATTCTACGCCACCTGTTCAAGATCCAAATAATAAGAAAATATTTGTTACGTTACCTTACGTAGCCAATATAACAGATAAAATTGGAAGGCTTTTACATAAATATGACATTAAAACTTCATACACTTCCAGTTTGAAAATTCGAAATCTTATTGGTAATGTTAAAGACAGATTTCCTCTACAGTATCCAGGTATATACAAGATTCCTTGTCAATGTGGCAAAGTATATATTGGACAAACCAAGAGGACTGTAGAAACAAGATTGAAAGAGCATTCTCGTCATATAAGATTGAACCATCCAGAAAAATCTGCTGTGGCTGAGCAAGCTATTCAAGAATTACATGGCATTGACTTCAATAATACGAAGCTTCTGGCTAAAGAGAACAATTGGTTCAAGAGGCTTATTAGAGAAGCAATTGAAAAAAAAAAATCACCGAATAATTTGAATTTGAATACTGGTTATGAACTTATTCGATCATGGCTACCAATCATTTATTCATAATTTCAATTTATTTGTATCTACGAATCTGCTTGCAAGAGTTACTTCATCACCACCTCCTGATTATCTGTGGATGGTTCAGTTATGCGCCAAACCAAAAAGAGTAGAGCCAGATTGACCTAGAACCACAAGGAGTTGACAATTTCCCTATTTAGACCTTCATTATTATCTCCTGAAGACCTGTGGATATTGAATCATCAATTACAGGCAGAGCTCTACGATCCTAGGAGTTAATATATTTTAAACTAATCTAGTTATGATTTGTACTTTTATTTTTATTTTTGTTGTCTTGACAATTTTGTTTATTTATATTTATATTTATTTTCACTTGAAAAAGGCAGCACTTTGCTGTTGAAACGTTGTGTTTCTAATAAATTACAGAACTTGTACCCAATAAAACATATTTATTTAAAAAATGAGTTCTGAAAAGTTTTCTCCTTCATTAATAGTTTTTGATGAAAATGAATTAAAACCCGTAGGTACTGCCATTTTGAAGTGTAAAATGAGAAATATTGAAAAAATTGTCAAGTCAAAGGGAAACAACACTATACCAATTTAAGGGCTAGATGAGTGTTTAGATTTTGGGCTAATAAAAAGAGTTGATATAATTGATACACAGTGGGAGAATGTAGATGAATTACTAACCAAAAACAAAGATATATTTAATGGACTGGGGAAAATAGGAAAGTATAAGATAAAGCTGAAGGAGGAGACTGAACCAATAATTTAACCATTGAGACGGGTACCGGAGTCGATTGAACCTGAGCTGAAAAAACCATTAATTAGTCGAGAAAAAGAAGCGATTATTCTAAAAGTAACGGGTCCAGTAGAATGGTGTCACAATTTAGTTATTGTTGAAAAACCAGATAAAAGTTTAAGATTATGTTTGGATCCCCAATATTTAAATTAGTATATAGTAAAAGAAAGGTGTCTTATACCATCGTCTGAAGGAATTTTTAGTAGGTAAGCTGGGAAAAAATGCTTTCCAGTATTAGATATGAAAGATGGATTCCTTCAAGTTGTGTTGCACGAAAATAGTAGTAATCTATGTTGCTTTAGTACTCCATTCGGAGTCTGGAGGTATTAACGTATGCCATTTGGACTTTGTTCAGCACCAGAAGTAATGCAAAATCTAAATTACTCTATTTTTGGAGACATAGAGGGTGTTGAAATATACTTTGATGATCTGATCATAGCTGGTAGTGATGAAAATGATCATGATCATATTATAAGAAAAGTATTAGAAAGAGTAAGAAAACATCATCTTAAATTCAACATGAAGAAAGTTCAGTACCGCGTTAAAGAGGTAAAATTCCTTGGTATGAAAATTTCAGAGTCAGGGATTAGTCGTGATCCTAGTCATATGAAATCAATTTTGAAATTAGAGGCTTCAAAAAATGTTAAAGCGTTGCAGTCATTTTTAGGAATGTGTAATTCTTTGAGTAAATTTATACCACATTTTACTGAGAGTACAGCACCTTTAAGAGAGTTGATTGAAAAAGAAAACGTGTGGCAATGGGGTTATTTGCAAAATGAAGCATTTGAGGAGTCAAAAGAATAGTTAAGTCAAGCTCCTACGTTAAAGTTGTTTGACGAAAATTTGCCGATTACTTTACAAACTGATAGCTCTTAAATAGATATTGGTGCATGTCTTTTGCAAAATGGACAACCAATATCATTTTATTCAAAAAGCTTAACTGAAGCTCAGTCACGATGGGCATCCATTGAAAAAGAGTTATATGCAATTTGTTGTGGTGTAGAGAAATACCATCAGTTTGTTTATGGCTACAAAGTTAGCATAGACACTGACCACAAACCGCTTATTACAATATTAAAAAAGACATAAATAAAGTTAGTTCAAGATTACAACGTATGATTTTAAAATTGCTGAAATACGATCTTGAAGTCAGATATGTTCCAAGTACAAAAATATATATGGCTGACTTTCTTTCTAGAAATTTTTTAAAGAATACAGAACAAGATGATCCAGCTTTATTAGATACAGTACACTGTATAAGCATAGAAATTTCTATTAGTGACCGCAGATTAAGAAACAAGCAAAGATAAAAATTTAAGCCAATTCTTAAGTTGGTATAATGTTGGATTTCCTAAGAATAATTATGGAATAATAGACAATGAGTTAAAAACCCTGTATGAAATCAGAGATGAGAATACCGAACAAAATGGTATACTATACTTTGGTAAGGCAGTAATAATTCCTAAAAGCCTAGGGAAGGAGATGCTTGAAATAGTTCACACTGGCCATTTTGGTATCAATAAATGTAAAAACAGCGCTAGGTCCGTATTGTATTGGCTAGGAATGAATGCGGAACTTGAAGAGTTAATTAAAAAATGTAGAATTTGTGAAAAATTTAACAATGCAAATACAAAAAAATCATGCATTCCGCATGAAGTTCCTGATTTGCCATTTAGCAAAGTAGGAGTTGATATATTTTATTTTAAAAATGAAGACTATTTGCTCTTAATTGACTATCACAGCAAATGGATTGAGATCAAACAATTGGATGATAAATCGCTTACTAGTGTAATTCATAGTTTAAAACAAATTTTCTCAATCCATGGAATCCCAGAGATCATTGTCAGTGACAATATGCCGTTCTCAAGTTATGAGATTAATAAATTTGCAAAAAACTGGGGTATTAAATTAATGACTAGTAGTCCCAGATATCCAAAAGCAAATGGTTTGGCAGAAAAGGGGGTAGGTATTGCTTAAAAAATGCTGAAAAAATGTTTTGAAAATAATCAAGATGTGTATTTAGCGATACTTAATTATAGAAACACCTCCTATTACAGGTTTGAGTTACTCACCTGCACAAATGTTAATGTTAAGAGTCTTACGTGACAAACTACCTTGTAATAAACAAATTTTAGAACCAGATGTCAAAAAAGATGTTAATATTCAAATTTAAAATAAACGAGATAGTACAAAACTAAATTATGATAAAACTGCCAGGGATAGAAAAGATTTTGAGGTGGATGACAATGTGTTATTGAGGGATTCAAAAAATGAAACATGAGTTCAAGGAAAAATCAGTAATGAATGTAATACTCCTAGGTCATACATTGTACAAAAAAAAGATGGTAGATTTTTAAGGAGAAATAGCTTTCACTTAAGAAATTCACATAACAATGTTATCATTAACCCAAAAGTTCAAGACACGCCGATTTCTCCCAAACAGTCTATCATTAGACCACCTGTTGTATCTAGTTATAAGCCTGGACTAAACTCATTAGATGAATCTGAAAGAATAGATAATGACACAGTTGTGGTGCAAACAAATAAGCCGTCCAAATCAAATCGGGTGTCCAGAAGACCTGCATATTTAAAAGATAATGTAGTATAAAAGGGGGGGATGTTATAAGTAGTGACATCTGTGAGATTGTTTAAATTGGCAATAAGTACAGGTTGGCAGGATTGTGCTTTTGTTTAATCTGCTATGTACATGCTGGGGATAATAGACTGATCACGCACATGTTACGCTCTTACAATATTATCAAATATTGTAGTTTGAGAACTTATAATAAATAATTGTTAAAACATACAGTGTTTTAATTACAACAGAAACAAAATATTTTCTGAATGTATCACGTATTCTTCTTGCATCAGTAGAGAAATGATTTTCACCTTGTTGTCCTATACTTGTCAAATTTTGCATCGATTCTTCGGAAGTACTAGTATAATGTTTCCCATTTTCAGTCGTTGAATAGTTATGTAATGGAACACAAGTCAGTGTAATCAATTCGACTTTTTTTACTGATAAATTTATAGCATTCAACAAAACACGAAAACGATTAACCAAAATGCCAAACTTGTCATTCTTGATATAATGTTCATGGTAAAACTTATGACGACACCTAAGGAATTTTATCTGTCTGATTTTGAGCTCTCGAAGCTTGTTTGTGAGGCTCACAAAGCATGCTCACTACATAACTGTGGTGCATTTTCAACCACATGAGGAGCTCGTGATAGCCTGTAATTAAAAATTTGACAATCGTGATCCAATACTCGTTGTAGATAAGGCTTCATTAAATGTTCAGAAAGTGGAAAGGCATCATCCGCAATAATAACATATGGAGCTTTTTCAGTAGAAGACGGTAGGATTTCTGGGTTTGGAAAATTCAATTCGTTTGTAACTAATGCTCCATATAAAGAAGTTTGTTGGAAAACTCCACCATCACTTATACGACCATTGACGCCTACATTGACATATATAAATTTATAATGAGCATCAACAAGTGCAGGTAGCACAATATTATGATTGCCCTTATAATTATAATAATATGAGCCATCTGAAAGTGGTGCTCTAAATGTTATATGACGTCCATCTAAAGCACCTAGAAGGTGCGGAAATTGCCAAATACTTTCATAATCTGCAGCGATCTTTTTCCATTCCTCTACGGTATCCGGTATCAGAATTTTATGATTTATATAATATTATTAATATAAAATCTGTGTATGTGAGCTATTTTAAAGATGAGTTTGGAGTGCGAATAATATTTTTTGTGTGTCTTACCTTCAGGATATCTTTTCCCAGAATGTTCACGATTTCTCTACAAAGTTCGGGTACAAATCATGAAATAGTACTCTCATGTATTCTAAAAGTATACATCAGAGATCTGAATGTTTCTTCAGTTGCTAGAAATCTTAGTGTTACATTCAACCTGTACAGGAGTAATTATGATGTATTATTATACTATTTTTTACTTATCTCTAATGGATATAGCATCACGCATGAAAGTATCAATTTTTTTCAGACAATTAAGAAATTCAAGAAGTGTTCAAATTGAAATTCTAATAACTTCAGAAATTTTTTGTAAGGAGTTGGGTCTTTAACCCTTAATTCGTCATTCGATAAAGTCAAAACTCCTTTGCCTTGTTCTAGTCTTTTCAACCAATTCCTGCAGCAAATTTTTTATTTTTTTTTGGAATTTCATCCTTCCTGCTGTTTTCAACAATCACTATTATCGATGATAACAATAATAATTTCAATTTATGCTTCACAAATATACTTTCGTCCATCTTGATATTTTTATTCAATCTGACAGCTGTCACGTGAAGTAGCATGTGCGCAGATGCGTGAACAGATTAATGTACAAAAAAAAACAGACAGGCCTTCAAAATAATGTTGAAAAAATTGTAAAACTTTTCGTTACAAATTCTGTTCAAAATCAGATAGTTTAAAAACAAAAAAATTTTGATTTCATTGCCTCAATACTCAGCAGAGAAAGCCATTATGGTCCAGAACAAGTTCAGAACCGCAGATATCTTCCAGAAGATTTGAATATACGTGGATTTTATACAGCCTTTCTTGGAAAACATCAGCTTGATACATCATAGCCTCCAATGTCTCGTCAATGATTCAATGTAATTTTTAATGAGGAATTCAATTTAGCCTTCGGAACACCAAGAGTTGACGCTTGCCCTACATGCGACCAGAACAAAATATCTACAGCTGCTGCCAAAACTCCAGTTGAAAAAAATGAGCTCTAACTAAAGCGAGATTTGCATCATCGTAAAGCAGAGGCCACTCAAAAATTGATGTCTAAAAACATTTTAGATAGGAAGAGTTCGCAGTCTGATTTATGGGTATTGTCTTATGATTCACAAAAGCAGAAGTATATTCTTGCTTTGAGTCATACTCAGATGTATTACAGCAGACAATTCACTTGCATGAATTCTGGAATTCATTTTGAAGATGAAGACAAAGGTTTTATGTATATGTGGGATGAGACGCTTGGTGAACGAGGATGTAACAAAATTGATAGTTTTCTATATGAGTATATCACAACACAGTTAAGAACTACAAAGCGAAAACCAAAATAAAAATCAAGGCATTTTAACAGTTTACATCACTCTCATAGCTAAAGGATATTTAGATAAAATAGTGCACAAGTTTCCACAAACTGGGCACACATTTTTGTCATGTGAATGAGACTTTGGCTGCTTGATGGAAGCCAAAAAAGGTCTAAAGCCAAATACCGATTAATTTGGTGCGTATAATAGAAAATACGCGACAAAACAATCCGATTATAATTACCAGTACAAATGAATTTATTTATCAAGTGGATGCAAATTGCAAAAAATAACCTAGTAAATTCCAACCTTGGCATTCCACAAGCTGTTATGCTGAAAATTCCTAAGAAAAGCTTACGACATATTGGAATCAAAACTTCCTATTCGGTTGTCGCATCATGGAGGAAAGTGGGTGAATTTAAACCAAACGTAATACCACAATATTTTGGAAATTTGATTATCGAACTGGTTAATAAGACACCTCGTCATTGCAGCGAATACAAAATTAAGAAAATTACAAGTATGATGCTGTTTATTTCGCCTTCAAGTCAGAATTTCTCTGAAAAACTGATTGAGGAACAAGAAACCTTACAATATGCGTGATAAAAGATATAATTTTATAATATAGTATATGGTATGATAAATTTTAGTTTTTGGTAGAACAAATTCATAATAATGTTTTCCTATGTACCTAATTATTGTTTATAAAAATAGTATCGTTAAGTGCATCTTTCTCTTTTTTGAGTTTATGGTGTCATCTTGTAATGAAATTTAATTTAAATGCATGGAATAACTCATCAAGTGCCCTCTTCCAGTAGTTTCGATATTATCGAATGAAATACCTTACTTAGTATGTCATTCTTGATATAATGTTCATGGTAAAACTTATGACGACACCTAAGGAATTTTATCTGTCTGATTCTGAGCTCTCGAAGCTTGTTTGTGAGGCTCACAAAGCATGCTCACTACATTACTGTATCTTTTCTTGATATGATGACTTGTTCATCGCTCCCAAGTTGATGTCATTTGCAATCCGTTTCTGCCTTTACAGTATATATTTCAGTTTTTCCAAATTAATTCAATTTCGCGATCAGAATGGCAGGATTCTGTAGTTCTCGTGATGGAGAATTAGTTGAATTGGCTGTTATTTCGATGGATAGACACCAAAACCATTTAAATATGATACTTGCCGTTGCAAGTGCAGCAAAAATTTTACAGAGCTTCAGCGAACAGAAATTTGTTGCTCCTACTAGGAACTAGACTACAGCAGACAGAAAGACTTCATTTTGCAATGTGTTATCGTGAATAAGCCTAAAAGAAAAGAAATAGATGCTCAAAATTCGAGAGCTGCTTCGATCCAATACTTCCTTATTGTGAACAACAAGAAAGTGAGGGTGTGTGCAAGTTTCTTTAAGAAAACATTGCGTATTTCCAACGGCCCCATAAGAACGACTATTTCTGGAAAGAACAACACAGGTGGGCACTAGCACATTCAAAGTTTCCTCACAACACCTTCTCATTAAGTTCGTAAAATATCGCAGCGTCAATACTTAGATAGCAGGTTATCCATTAACAAAATTTACAACTTATACAAAGCTCATCGCCGAGATGAGAACATCAGCCCAGTGAGCCCAAATGCTTATCGTTCCTACTTTGGCAGTCACTACAATCTTTCTTTTTTAAGCCAAGAAGGACCAATGTTTGATATGTAGCAGGTATGAATTGGCAACCGAAGAGAAGAAGATGAAACTAAAGAGCTACTACCAGCAGCACATCAAAAGAAAAGAAGATTGTAATAAGGCTCATGCAGGGGATAAACAACGATCAGTAAAGAATTCGATCTTTCGAACATCCACCTTCAATTTACAAAGTGTGCTCCAAATAGCATCGAGTCAAGTATCACAGCTTTGTTATAGTAGAAAGATAACCATTTACAATTTGACAATTCATGAAAGCCATGAAACTGCTTACTGCTTGTGCTGGAACAAGCTCAATGGAAAAAGAGGAAATGCAGAAATTGGGATAATCCTTCATAAATACATCGCACAATTACCTTTGAACGTTGAGGCTCTGTCACTTTTTTCGTGTGGAGACCAAAATAGGAACCAAAATGTGTGTAAAATACTTCTGTGTACTGTGGCAACCACGCATTCAGAGGTTGTGAACTCTGACCATTCCTATATGGAATGTGATGCTATGCATTCTGCGATCAAGAATGCGAGAAAAACACAGCAATGTTTATGATAAGAGACTGGATTGACGTATTTCTGAACGCCCGATCAAAGATAGGAACTAAAAAGAAGGATTTCGACTCCAATGATCCCTACATTGTAGATGTAACTGATGCTCAGTAATTTCTTCGACCTTGCAGAGTTGACTAGCAACTTCATAAAGAATAGAACAATAGACTATGATGGAGCTACTCTGCCTTTGCTGGAAGTCAAGTGCTTCAGATTTGAGAGGGCACTATCAGGGATCATTCAGTATAGATATGACCATACTTTGCCATACAAAAAATATTCGTTTTTGGGAGAGAAGGCGTCGAAGTGGTATTGCGATCCTAGCTTCAGCCCAGAATCAAATGTTACCAATTAGCGCTTTAAAAAAAAGAGAGACCTGCTGCGCCTGTGTGACACTGGACTGATACCATCCCTGGTACATCAGCTCACCTCCTGATGAATGTGTATTGGATCGTGCTCCAGGGCCAGCTGCCGACGAGAGTAGTGATAGTGAATTATTAAATTTCTGAGAAAATAACTTTGTTCAAATATTAGTATGGATTAACTTGAGAATAAAGTTTATTCTTTGATTTTTTCATTGAATTCATGTTGTTTTGGAAGAAGGAGCCTGATTGAGAAAATCTCTAAGTGGTTCGACGCATAATTTTTTTCTCTGAAAATTTCACCAAGTAACAAATTGTGCAATAATTAATAACTGCTAGTGTTAGCACATTTAATTGTTCCTTCAAAAGAGTGGATAATATACCGTCTAAGCAAAAAATATATTCATGGCCAGTCTTATAAAAGACCAAGTGAATTCACTCCTGGAGTAAATTTATTTTATTTAACAAATTCTTATCAGTTTGAGCTTTCTTATGACAACAAAATCATTGCTGTCAAATAATCGACCGTCATCGTACAGATTAAATTATATTTACTCTGGGAGTAAAATACTCTGTCCTTCATAAAACCGGACATTAAGCGTGTTAGAATACCTTGACTCAATTTTGGCATAAAAAAGTCGCTTTTTAGCAATAGTCAAAGAATTAGATAACGAGTTTTACCTTTATACCAACGATATATGGTCTTATTATTCCGAAATACCTCATAATATATTTTTGGTTCTCATTGCCATAAGTGCAACATACTTTGACGAAACATACTACATTTTAATAATTGATGCCAAATAATTGAATTATTGGTCTAGTTTTCATGAAAGGATGCAGTGTACTTCATTCCTCTATTTGAAATTAAATCAAATTCGTCCCTGAATAGTTTATATTTATTATTGAAAGAGCCGGATACACATGAATACACCTCCTCTGAAATTTCTCAATTCGCAAATACTACCTTTTGCATTGGCACCCTTCATGTACACCATAAAAGGTGTATTTTACTAGCGTTGTCTGACTCTTCGAATATTTCATTAAAAATCTCAGATATTCAATGAACATGATTGTAAACTTTACATCAAATTTACCAAATTCGAAAGAGCTACTCATGCACGCCAAGACTACTAGATAAATAACTGATAGAAAACCAAGGCACGTGAGCTTATCCACGATAGGTTTCATAATTTTTATGAAAATGTATGGACTAACAGACAAACCAAACTATAAGCAAGTAAACTGGCACAACTGTCCCATGAATCTGAACCTGAGAAATTTTCTACCAATACTATTTACTAGTACTAAAAAATCTAAGGTCAACATCACGTGACTAACTTGTACATCATTTGATATATACACAAATTTGTTTGATAGAGTCTTCTGTTAGTCCAGATTGAAATCAATATGATATCTATAATATTTTCACATGTAAAATGTCAAACAAAGTCAAAAAAATTGACAACAGATCATCATTGCCTACCTTATCATTTCCATTGAGCTGATTGTTTTATACGGCAAATTCTGAATGTCTGTTATACTTATAAACTACACTTCCAACTCAGTCGATTCATACAAAAACAGTAGATAACTATTTTGATGCTATACCAAGTTCAAACACTAAATTATAATATGCTATGGCTGATAAAAAAAATAAAAAAAGTTTCAAGTAAAGTGCACTTTTGGTTAGGCCGATTCATACAAAAAAAGCAGATGACCATTCTGATACAACATCAAGCTCAAATACTGAATTTCAACATCCTACAAGTAATCATTGTGGATTTATTGGAAAAATTTGAAAAAAAATTTAAGTGAAGTGCACTTCCGGTACAGACAATTGGAACCATAATGCGAGGTGAACAACTAGACCCTATACCAGTCTTGAATACAAGATTTAAAATCATTCGTTCAAACAGTTTTGAGATTTGCAAGCTACGAACGAACGCACATACGTACCGACATCAAGCCGAAAATAGTCAAAATGGATTAACGGATGCTCAAAATGGATATTTCCATCAAAATCTTGATGGGTGAATTTTGTCGGTCTCACAATTTTTCCTTGTACTCAGTACAAGTGAGTGAAAATAAGCATCTTGTAAATCAATATTAGCCATGTAGGTGTTTTTATCGAATGAATCCTCTGCCGATCTCAGGTCTTCCATTTTAAAGTGTGGCACCTTTATGAACTCATCGAGTCTTCTCAGATAAATTATGAACCTATCCGATCAATCTGGTTCCAGAACTAGGAAAAAGTTGATACAAACTGACCATTGGACTCAGCACAAGCTTAAATAACTAGCTTCGAGATTATCATATCCGATAATGGTCCGCAATTGACTTCGGATGAACTCAAAATTTTCTGCACAGAAAACGGGATAACGCACATAAGAGTTATACCGTACTACCCAAAATTGAACGGGCCAGCCGGACATATTGTTAAAACATTCTAGGAACGTATGAATACTAGTAATCAAAATGAAGACCAACACACCACACTCCAAAAATTTTTATTCCCTTATCGCAATACTATTCAACGATCTGCAAATCACATACCCAGTGAGCTCATGTTTAGAAGAGCTCTACGGTTCATTTCCGATCAACTCAAACCAGATATCCAAAAAAATATGGAGACGGAGAAATTGGAAGAGAAAAGTTTGTATGACAGGAATGTAAAAGATCAAGACTTCATAGCCTAAGATCTCACCGCTCGATTCTGAAGGTTTGTTTTCTACTGAAACTTAATTCAAATGATTGATTAGTTATTATGTAATGCATTAGTTCAGGGTCACCGCAACTACCTGTTATTAAATTTAATGTAATGAATTCATTTATGTAAATTGCAGCTATATGTTTTTTAAACAAACTGTACATCATTTGAAAGAAAATATGTGGAAGTTTCGAAAACCATGATTGCCAGCTCCCAGTCAGCTGCAACCTTTGAGTAGCCAGGTATAAACAGATACATTATTGTTAATTAGTTACAGTCATCTAATTTTTATAAAAATATTATATCAAACTGATGTTTGATTTTTGCTGTATACGATAACCTATGGTTGCCAATAAAAAAATGGCTGCAATCAGTGGTTGCCGTGATTTATATTAATTATTCTCACTCCAGATGAATATGAACGAGAGGGAAAGGATGCTTGGACTGTAACGTGCTGTAAAGGATATAATGTTGTGTAGATATAGTACTATTGTTCTTCAAATTTTTATCTATGAAGCATGGCTTTTTCGAGCCTAATGAACATCTTTTTCATATAAGTAAAGAACTATATTCTATTAAGAAAGTTGACTATGGAGTATTCAAAAGAACCAACATGGTTCATGAGTGACCCGACACCAATGATGGTCGAAAATATTTCATTGGCATGAAAGACTTAACTTCTGATGGACACGAAGAAGGCACAGATGAGAATACTGTTATGGATGAGAGCTCTTATGACCCAGACTTTATTATTCCAGAAGATGGATAAGAGAAAGAATCGAATATAATGTAGGATTATAAGATATACATTTGAAATGCGAATATTTTTAATCCATTATTCGTAAGAAAAAGAAATTGATTCATATTCTTTCAATAAAAACCGTAATAATTTTTTGATGTCATCATTATATGTTCCACTGCTCTAATTGACCAATATTTATTATTTTTTCAAAATTATTACAACCAAGATACGAAAAGTTTGCTGACATTTATTATTGAAAAAAAAGTTAACAAGAATTTTACTATGCATGGACATTGAAGAAACAGATAAAAGAATTTCGATTTCCTTTGAATACTCCATAGACAATTTTTTCAATAAAAAATTGTTCTCTACTTATACAAAAAAGATTCTCACCATGCCTCAAGAAAACCATGCTTCATATTAAAAATTTGATTAACAATATCACTATATCTACACAACATTATATCCTTCTATATAGCACGTAACAGTTCGTGCACCCTTTCCCTCTCGTTCACATTCATCTAGAGTGAAAAAAATTCGTTTAAATCATGGCAACCACTGCTTGCGGCCATTTTTTCACTGGCAACCATAGGTTATCGTATACAGCAAATATTAAACATCAATTTGATATAATATTTTAGTAGAAACAGATGACTGTAACTAATAACCAATAATATAACTGTTTACACCTGGCAGCCCAAAGGTTGCGGCTGACTGGGAGCTGGCAGCCATGGTTTTCTAAGTTCTTTAAATCGTTTCCAGTTTGGGTGAATAATCCACGGAATAAAGGATTTGTAGCCGGAACAATTACGGAGAAAATAGGTCCTTCATCATATATTGTTGATGTATAAGAAACACCAAGGAGGAAACATGCTGAACAGACGCGACCTAGACACTCAGATAAAAAGAAAAAATTGCTAAATAAAATTTCATAATGGGTTCAAGTACATGAAATGTAACAGCAATCGTCACCGATACCATTAATAGACGCATGCAGTCGTGTTTCAATAACCAAAGTGAACGGACGTGTCTATTGGTGAAACAACACAAACATATTACATAAATTCTAATTAATTACTTGAAGCAATTTCGTGAATAATTAATAAAAATTAGTGGGTAGAAAAAATAAGAACTGAGTGAAGTGAAAGTGTAAATATAAAATGGCCCCAGGGGCCGAAGAGGGGAATACCCCTCCAAATATAAGACTTACTAATCTGTACACCGAGTTCAATGATCACAAGTACTATAAAATATTTATCCAAAAAACAACAGATAACGAACTACGACCATCAATCAGTGCTTTGAAAATAGCAGAAATCTTGAGAAAGAATTATCCTCATAAAGATATATTTGAAATAAGGAAAATAGGACGCAATAGAGTAGTAGTAGCATGCTACAACAAAGAAACAGCAAATAGCATAGTTGAGGATGAAGTCCTTAAATCCAAAAAGTTTATGGCATTTATTCCAAATTACCTAGTCTCACGTGCAGCAATCGTCAAAGGAATAGAAACAGATTACGCAGTAGAAGAGCTAGAATCAAACATAGACTCCAAACAATTTAAGATTAAATCCGTAACCCGACTAAATAGAAAAATAATAGATGAAAAGGGTATTGCTCAGTATATACCATCGAATAATATAAAAATATTATTTTATGGGGAAAACATCCCCCAATACATATACATTTGGAGTGTTAGATTAACCTGTGAACCATTTATCCAAAATGTTAGACAATGTTTCATTTGTTACCGTTTTGGACACATCTCAAAACAATGCAAGAGTGGTAAAGAAAAATGCGGCAAATGCGGAAAAACGGATCATAAACAGGACAAGTGTGAAGAAGAAACTCCAATCTGCGTCAACTGTTACGAAAATCATCATGCAACTTACAAACAATGCCCAGAGAGAGTAAGACAAACAAAAATTCAAAATCTCATTGGCACACATAATATGAGCTATTTGGAAGCGAACTTGGAAATCCCAGAAGTCTCGAAAAGATCTAATGAATACGCTATCAAAACATCAAACAAGTTCTTTGCACTGGAAAATCTTGAAGAAGAATTTCCAGCATTGCAAAACAGACATGAAGAATGTACGCCAACTCTCCCTGTATATGTACCCCCACCTATATCCAAGAATTATACCTCTAAGACCAAAAATAATGATTATCGTTATCCTAATAAAAATGATCGAGTCATTAAAAATAAGAGAAGCAGAAATAATAGTAATGAAGATATAATACTCTATGATACACAACAAGTATCAGCACAAAAAAGAAGTAAAAATTATGAAGAACCTATCAAACTAAAAATAACTAGGACACAACTCCCTATCTCAAATGAAACTGAAACCAACGAGCCGATATCACAAAAAAGTGTTTATAGTGTAGCTCAGACATATACTGAGGCACAAATCTATAATAACGAAAATAGTAATCATAATACCCAGCAGAATAGTAAAATAACAAAAGCAATTTCAAACAAAAACAAAGGAGGCGGAGATAAATAGACATAAGCACATTGTAGAAAGGTATTGTTACACTTTATAACAGGAATCTAATTAAAATCCAAAAAATGAACTTACTTCATTGGAATTCAGAAGGAACGATTAACAACAAAACGGAAATTCAATACCTTCTTCAACAGTATCAAGTCCATATATGCGCATTAAGTGAAACTTACCTGACAAACAAAAAAATTATCAATATACGCGAATACACAATAGAAAGAGATGATAGAAACAATGATAACTCACAGAACACTAGAGGAGGAACGGCATTACTAATACATAAATCTGTAATCTACTCACCAAAAACGATAATAAAACCTAACAATAATATAGAACTAATCGCGATAACTTGTAAATACAAATCGAGGGATATAACTATAATATCCATATACGCAAAGCCAAGACACAAAACATCCAAAGAAGACTGGACAAAGATAATAAGACAAGTAACAGGACCGGTAATCATAACAGGCGATTTCAACGGACACCATGAAGCCTGGGATACCAGAGTACCTCAAAACCATGAAGGAAAAGAATTGTATGGATTCATAGAACAAGAAAACTTATGTCTACTGAACGAAGATTATCCCACAACGACGAAACGATTAAATTGGAGGGAGAGCATACTAGATCTAACTATCACCTCACCTACATTAGCAGGCTATGTGGAAAAGTGGTCAATAATCAAAGATAACTTCAACAGCTACCACTTTCCCGTACTTATCAACTTCGCAAATGATATTTATGAACAAACCAATGAAACTATCAAGCGGAAAAGTTATAAAGATGCAAACTGGGATGAATATACCCAAATGATCGAAGCAGATATAGATAACCACAAAAATTCTTTTAGCGATAACCAAATGATCGAAAACTATAACGTATTAACAAATCTTATAAATAAAGCAGCGAATGAAACAATACCAGTCAAAACTATCAAAATTAAAACGGGAATCAACTGCAAACCCAAGTGGATGGATGCAGATAGTAACAGAATGATAGCTAGAAATAGATTAACACTATCCAAATTTAATAAAAATCCATCAATCGATAACTATATAGCACATCAGAAACAAAAAGCTCAAACAAGAAAATACCTCAAAAAAAGAAAACGAGAAGAATGGCGCAGTTACTGTGAAAAACTAACACCTACAACAAACTTCAAGGAAGTATGGCAGGAAATTAACAAAATAAGTGGCTCTTTGCCAAAAGCATCTAATAAAAATAAAAATTCAGACTGGATACAAGAATTTGCAAACATGATATGCCCCATCGTCCAACCTACGGTCGAAATCGTGAGAACACACAAAGTTATGTATAATGACATAATAGAGCACGAAATAACTATTGAAGAACTGAAACACAGTCTAAACCATAACAAGAAAACCAGTACAGGAATGGACAATATAAATTACCAAATGATCCAAAAATTACCTGAAAATGGTATAACCCTGCTCGCAGATATCTACAATGAATTAATAACAGAAAACCTTGTACCAGAAGAATGGAAAAAAATAATCTGCATTCCCATAAAAAAAACTGATAAGGTTCCGTATCTAGCGACATCCTATAGGCCAATTTCCCTACTGTCCTGTATGGCTAAAACGTTAGAAAAAATCATAAAAGATAGAGTAGAATGGTACGTCGAACACAACCAAAAGCTATCCACAACACAATACGGATTCAGAAAAAACCGTAGTACACAAGATAACTTGAATACCCTTAATATTGATATCCAAAAAACTTATAGTACCAATAAATACATAATATGCGCCTTCCTGGACATCAAGGGGGCGTACGACAACGTCAATCTCGACATTCTATATAATAAACTCATAGATATTGGAGTCCCTAATTCGGTATCAAACTGGATAACAAAATATCTGCAAAACCGAACAGTCTATATAAAACATGAAGGCGAACTTATTGGACCATACTATACAAACAAAGGAATGCCGCAGGGTTCGATATTAAGCCCGTTAATGTTCTCTATCTATACCAATGAACTCCAAACAATACGAGATCAAAAAACAAGCATACTACAATTTGCTGACGATATAGCTATCTACAGCAAAGGAAGAACATTAAAAGAAGCCCAGAGAAGACTTCAAAAACAGTTAGATAAACTAACAGTATTACTGGAAAGCCTACAACTCTCGATCTCAACGGAAAAAAGTAAAATAATGATATTCACAAGACATCGACTCATAGTAAGTCCTCTAATAAAAATCAACAACAAATCCCTACAAGTAGTGAGCACCAAGAAGTTCTTGGGAGTCTGGTTTGATTCGAAATCAATATGGACAAAAGAAATTACTGAGGTAACAAATAAATGTCATAAAGGTCTCAATTTAATGCGTTGTGTAACTGGGTACAAGTGGGGAGCACATCCCTCTACACTAATAATGCTCTACAGAGCCCTAATAAGGCCGCACTTGGATTACTCATCTAATTTTATATGTACAGCATCTAACTCAAACTTAAAAAAATTAGATAACATACAATACACAGCACTAAGAATATGTATAGGTTGCATGAGAAGCACCCCAAAACAAATACTGAATTATGAAACTATAGAACCTCCACTTCAAATTCGGAGAAAGTTTATCTCGGATAAATTTTATCTCAAAAATATGCAGTGTAACAATGTCACACTATTAGACAAAATCCAAGATACAATGGAGCATATAAATTCGCCCTATTGGAACAAAAAAAATAAACCGTTATTACTACAAAGCCATTCCGAATTGAAAAATTTTAATGTAGAAAAATTTCAAATTATACCGTTCTATCAGTACAACCCAAAAATTAATTGGTTGAAAATTAATATAGATTGTAACCAATTCAACAAAGCTGATCCAAACCATATAACGAATACTAAATTCAAGGAATATATCGAAAATCAACAGTGGGATGAGATAATTTATACAGACGGTTCAGTTCACCGAGATAAGAATTCTAGTAGTTTTGCCATATACAAAGCAATAGACAGTACTACTAATGTGTATAAAATAAACCATCTAACTAGCTCATTCAACACGGAATCTTCAGCTATACTATACTCACTGAAAAGCCTTATCCCGTATTACAATAAGAAAATCATCTTGATTACAGATTCTAAATCTCTGCTAACAAGCTTGAACAATAAACTGGATCAGAATAGTCAGTCTATTATATACAAAATTAAATACCTAGTTACAAAACTATCAGATCAAAATAACTATATACAATTTTTGTGGGTACCTGGACATGTGGGTATACGAGGCAATGAAATAGCAAATCAAGCAGCAAACGAAGGACATCTTACAGGACAAGAAATGAACATACAATTAACAACTTATGACTCCATAAACATTCTCAAGGATAGAATGCTCAAAGAGTGGCAACGGTGGTATACGAAAAAAAGCGAGACGACAGGAAAAGCATTCCTAGAATATAATCCCATTCTACAAAGAGAACACTGGTTCAACAAACAAATGCCGAGAAAATTCATATCGATAATAGCTCGAATAAGATGTGGGCATACTAAAAATAGAGCACATTTACACAAATTAGGTATCATACAATCAGATACGTGTGAATGCGGACAAAGAGGAGATATCAACCACCTAATTTTCAATTGTAACAATCATTTGAAGGCACAAAAAAATTTACAAGGAAAAATAATCAGAAAATATCATACACTACCGATAAATACTCTCACATTGACATCAGACCCAAAATCGGAAGTATGCTGGGCGTTATACAAGTTTATTGTTGAGGATGCAATAGAAATATAAGAAAAGTACCACTTATATAGAAGAAGAGAAAATGGCAAGCATGTCCAAAAGGACATAAAGCCAGGAAGGAAAGAAAAAAAAAAAAAAAAAAAAAACCATTAATAGATTGCTAAGTGACGGTAGTCTTCTAACAAAATTGGTGGATGAAGTGTTCGATCGTCTCGATAGAAAACTCGACAAGCAACGGGCCTTCTATGAAGCAATTGTTGACGACATCACTGCTGAGAATCGTTTTCTTCGCGACCGAATCGACAGCCCGGAACAATACTCCAGGCGCAACTGTATTAAAATTTTTGGAATCCCTGAAGAGCAAACCGAAAACACTGAGGAAAAGGTTAGTGATGTGTTCAATAATAAACTGTCGCTAAACATACCTGTGCAATGCATCGATCGATGCCATCGTGTGGGTAAAAAATCATCAAGTACTGGCTCTGCTTCGTCCCAAGTCCGACCGCGTCCCATAATAGTGAAATTCACCTCATACCATTGCCGCGATCAAGTGATGAAATCAAGGGAGAAGTTGAAAAATTCAAACATTTCAATCAAAGAAGACTTAATCAAAACTCGCCTGGATCTTCTAAAGTCCGTCTCTTCCAAATTTGGTCATAAAAATGTGTGGTCGTCAGATGGAAACATTTTTTATAAAAGTGGTAATGTTATTAAAAAGGTCAATCCCTCCGATGACATAAAAAATCTGTAATTTTTCATAAATTTGTTTAACTCTATTCATAGAAGCAGTTAAATATTCACATTATATTTATTCCGTACTTAGTTACCTTGTACGTTTTCGCCCAATTAAATTTCTTAAGGTTGCTGAGCTCGATTCTTCAATCAAATTTGAACTGCTTATCCCTGTATAATTATTTATAAGAGTTGAAAGTACTAATTCTGTAGTTTAATTACTTTCATTATTTTCATTTTTTCAACCACACTTAAACATTTGATATATATCTGAACTCAACTGCTACATTCACTGAATACGTTTATCACTTGAGCTGTCAAAGATTGTTTATTGCCTGATGCGTTTCTTGTACATTTAATTTTTCTCACAACTGCGTTTTTTCGTGTGTTTTCTTCCACATTAATAAATGGTATATAGATATTTATTTTATAATTATTTTTTTTCCTGATATCTCATGGCCATGCAAATATACTATCAAAACGTAAGAGGATTGAATACCAAAACTAGTACTTTTTATAATAACTGCCTCTCATCTTCTGTCGATTTTATTTGCCTTACTGAAACTTGGCTGAGCGACAATGTGTATAATGATGAATTATTTTCCTCCGAATATAATGTCTACAGAGCTGATAGAGATACACTAAGAAGTAATAAAAAACGAGGGGGAGGAGGCCTTTGTGCTATAAATCACAAATATCACTCTACCAAAATAAACTTACCACTTCATCCCTGCTCCCTATCCGACATCCTTTGTGTAAAATTATTTACTTCATCCAATTCTTATATCTATGTTATAGTTGTCTATTGTCCCCCACCTGTCACTCTTGAACAATTAACATTTGTACTTGATTCTATCGAAAGTTTCATTCCACTATTGAACAGTAGTTTTCTAATTATTGGTGATCTAAATATCACGAATCTTATAAACATTTCTTCGAGAAATGATAACTTATCAAAGGCTTTTGAGGATTCTATGATTTTATTGAATGCTAGTCAGTACAATAATGTTCTAAACAGTAATGGCAAATTGCTCGACGTTGTTGTCTCAAATATGCCCTGCTCTGTCATTCATCATCTTGATCCATTTGTCGATGAAGATAATCATCATCCTTCTCTTCTCACTACAGTCTCCCTTCCCACTCCTTTAAAATTAAAATCCCGCACGGTGAATAGCATTTCTAGATATAATTTTCGCTATGGAAATTATGACAAGCTTTATAATTTACTATCTCAGACCAACTGGGAAGAAGTTTATTCTATTGATGATGTTGACTCTGCCTTTGAGAAATTTTATGCAATTCTTCATTCTGCTTTTGACAGCTGTATCCCTTATTCTAAGCCTTGTATTAGTTTCTATCCACCATGGTTTAATCTTCAAAATATCGATAATTTGAAATCTAAAGAAAAATACCACAAACTATACAAACGACACGGTGATAGAAAGTACCTGAATGAATTCAAACGTTCAAGAGCATTAATCAAAAAAGAAATAAGAGTAGAGCACGACAAGTATATATTCGATATTGAAAATCAAATAGCTAACGATCCTAAAGAACTCTTTAGTTACATAAATAATAAACGTAATAAATCCAGAATACCTGGTTTCTACGATTCTATTCTCTAAAATTGTGCAAGGCTTTGCTGATTTCTTCTCAAGCATCTATACAAACAATACACTCGATCCTCACGAAGACATCATTCATAATAATGCTGAGAAAGTAATCATCACTCATATAAGTAGGAAAGATATTCTAGGTGCTATTAAATCATTAAAATCATCCCCTTATCCTGGTCCTGACAAATTTCCAGCATATATCCTCAAAGGTTGTATGGACATTTTCGTTGAACCTTTATTCTATCTGTTCAATCTTTTTATATTCCGTCATACATTCCCATCCTCCCTTAGAGACTCATACATAACTCCAATTTTCAAATCCGGAGATATTTCTGATATTTCAAACTATCGACCCATAGCAATTCTCTCGAATTTGTCCAAAGTGTTTGAGTCTATCCTTTATTAATATATTTACAGTTCTGTGCGACACAGAATATCCATACATCAGCATGGATTAATGAGTGGCAGATCAACAACAACCAATCTTATGAACTTTACTGAATACACCCTCAATTCACTACATGATAATACGCAGGTTGACGTAGTTTATACAGATTTCTCAAAAGCATTTGACCGCATTAACCACGGATTACTACTTCATAAATTGAATGTACATTTTCAATTTTCTTCTGATCTACTTTATTTTCTGTCGACTTATCTTAGTCAGCGTGAACTGCGTGTGCACTACAATAACTAGAAATCCCAATCGTTTGTTGCTAGTTCTGGTGTTCCTCAAGGATCGAATCTTGGACCCCTGTTATTCTTGCTGTTCATCAATGACATCGTTGACTCAGTTCAAAGCTCAAATATTCTGCTATATGCAGATAATCTAAAAATATTCAGAACAATTAATTCGATCGAGGATGCAGTTTTGTTGCAGAGAGATGTTAATAACTTACTGTCCTGGTCTTTATCCTCCAATCTGTTTTTCAATTACAGTAAATGCAAAATCATGAGTTATTTCGTCAAAAAATGTTTCTATACATACAAATATAGAATTGATAGCTCTCGTCTTGAGCGAGTGAATCAATCCAAAGACTTAGGTGTTCTGTTCGATAAAAAATTAAACTTCAACGACCATATCAATAATACCGTAAAATCATCGTATAGAAACCAAGGCTTCTTGATGCGAAACACTCAATCTTTCGCGAAAATATCACCACTTTACAGAATCTATTTTTCATTTGTGAGGTCCAAATTAGAATACTTTCTGCAAGTTTGGAATCCAATTTACGATAAATACATTTCTTTGGTTGAATCCATCCAACGCAGATTCCTCAAATATTGTTATTTCAAGCTTCACGGGCGGTATCCTGATTTTGACTGCCTGTACGAAGCACCACTCGTTAATTTCAATTTTGTTCATCTCGCGAACCGTAGGAGAATTTTATGCTGTATTCACCTTTATAAATTTTTGCATAATTACATAGGCGATCCTGTAACACTTCAATTGATACATTTTGCTGTACCTAGGCTAAGTTCGCGAAGTATTCGGACATTTTATTACAGTCTCTCACGCACAAGTTATGAATCTAAATCACCTGTCCGAATGCTCTTTACAATTTATGACCACATTTCAAGTACATCTGATATTGACATCTTTGGTAGCTCATTGACAGAATTCAGACGCCATCTACAAAGCAATTTCTCTTCTTTCTAATTTTCACTCAATTCACACATATTCAATGTTCAAATCATAGTTCAAATGTGATTAATAATCTAGGCTCAACCTTACATTATTTGAATTTTAATTTTGTCTCTCTCGGGGGACTTTTATGTTATATTCTTTTTGTGAAATCGTCCTGTAATTGGAATATTTATTCTGTAGGACTGATTAGAAATAAATATATAAATAGTGAAGAAATTCGAGCAGTTGATAAAATTCATTCGATAATAATTGATAACGCTGAACAAGAGCACGTATCAATCTGAAATCGTTTCAAGAATCAAGAAGAAGAATCCGACAATATGAATGTTAAAGGTATATCCATATCTTCGCCAACAAGAAGATATCCGGCAAGAAAGCAAAGACCTTCAGCACGTTTCAAAGACTATATTTATTGGGGCAGAAGTGTGGTTAAATGAACGCACTTTGTGGTAGTTCACGAAGTTGCCGCAAGATGAAAATGAATAAGAACTTTGTTGATTTTGCATCTCCGTATAATAAAAACTGTCAATTACTTTTGTCCACACAGTGTATCATAAAAAGCGAGTAAATAAACCGATTTTGTACAACTTTGCGTGCAATCAATTGGTAGATATACCTTCCATCATACGACGCAAATACAGAGAGAAAATAGTTCAACGATTTATTCAAAAAAAACGAAGGAATATCGAATGCCTGATTAAATGGAATGCAATTCAAGATTTATCAATCCACTGGATGATTCAATAGAAATATTGCTCCATAAAATTTGAAGGATTCTATTTCTGAAGAACAGAAAAAATAACCTATAAATATATCAAACTGAATTTGATAATTGATTTCAAATGTTTTCTGAAATACATGATACAATATTTTATTTATCCGTTGATGAAGTTTCTTGGCTTATTGGCCGTGGTCGATTGGTATTTCGTCCTGACGTTTCACCAACTCCTGTGGTTGGCATCTTCAGAGGCGATGGTGTGGGAGCAGTCAAAGTATTCTCCTCGATTCCTCACTGATGACTGACATTATTATTTGCTGTTCGTTGTTCTTCCCCTTCTTTAAATAATAGGGCGTAGCTTTCTCGGCGCGCGGTGATCTGATTGGCTGGACCTCAGTATGACGAATTGCATGGTTCCAAGTTTTGCTCAGGATTGTACCTTCCTCTTTTCTGTTGAGACTACCTGAATGTTTTTGAATTTCGATTGCCTCTCTGTAAACTCTAGGAAAGTATCTATCAGTTCTATCATAGCCTGAGTATCTTCAAACCGGATTCTAGGATTGTCCTTTGCGAATGTGTGATCTGCTACAGCTGATTTCTCTACGTAACCCAATCTGCAGCTTCTCTTATGTTCTTCTAGACGGACGTTGATGCTTCTTTTGATGGTTCCTATTTAAACCAGACCGCAACTGCATGGTATGCGATACACTCCGGGCATACATTATGGATCTGGTTTGTCTTCTGCCGATCTTAAATTTTCTTGAATGGTCTTTGTGAGTTTGTAGATGATTTTCACATCATATTCCTCCAGAAGCATTCCGATTCAATCGGTAACATTTTCAACAAATGGTTGGAACGTTATTCCTTCCGGCGATTTGGTTTCTTTGTTGAGCACAGAGGATCTGTAGGGACGCAATGCTCTTTTCACTCCATTGACAGAGTATCCGTTTTTCTTCAAATCGTTTTTTAGATGTTCTAGCTTTTTCTGAAGATGCTGCAGCTCACAAATTCTCTGTGCCCGAGTTGCTAAAATTTTGATGACACTTAATTTCTAGCTAGGATGGTGGTTGGAGGCCTGATCAATATAGCAGTCCGTGTGTGTTGGCTTCCGGTAAACTCTGTGACCTAATTTACCGTTATGGCTCCTATCAACAAGCACATCCAGAAAGGCAATACGGTTGCTCTTGTTCTTCTCCATGGTAAATCGAATCTTGGAGTGAAACCAACAAGAGGGTTTCTTGGGCGCAGATTGAAAGCTTTATGTTCGACTTTGTCCATGAAGAAGTTCGCGATCACAGGAATGAGAGAACCTCCCATTGCAGCACCATCTGTCTGTTCGTATAAATCAGGTATAAGCGTGTAATCACCATCCCTACTCAAGTGGCTGACCATAAACCAAAAACATTGACCGTGACACATAACATTTGTGATCTCATCCCAGTGGGAAATAAAATGCCAATAAAAATTAAATATCTTGAGTCTTCAATCGCTTAAAAAAGGATCAACAGTAATTATGGACAATAAATGAAACCGTTTGAAAATATACCCTTTCGAAACCAATAAATAATAAGACATCCACCAATACGGTCATGGTATTGGATAGGTGCGTACCTGTTCACATCACAAGAGTAGTACAAAAAAATGATAAAATAGATTGAATTCTTCAATCATGAAATAAATCTAGTGATTACTTAGAGTCTCAAAAATAGGTTCATAATATGATTATTTTAGCCAAATTGAAATCAAGAGAGGGGGTGAGCTTCAACTTTGTATTTACTACCGCAGACTGATGAACAAATTCTTTCACAGCTCCCTCCTTCTCCAAGTAGATCAAGTAGGGGTAGAATTTGTACTACGATTGAACCTTTCCGTTTAGCATGTGATTATAGCACTCGCTTTCAGTCTTGCTTTAAAAATACTGAAAGGTTTACACCTACCACTAAGTGGAAAGGATGCTCTGTCAAGCTACTTTGCTCCTTTTAATGCACGTGTGAATGGTATATTTCACTCTATTCTTTCACGCATGTGAAATTATGCAAATTGACACAAATTTAAGAACAAATCAACATCCTGAAAACAAACCCCTCCAACGTATGCTAACCACCACCGATTGGAAGGAAATGATTGAAAATGCTTATTTTTTCATGTGTGTGGAAGGCTACAATCAGTTGACTCACCAATGCTGCCGCAGCTCTTGGTCACTATGCTGTATAATACGTTTGACAAGTTATCAGCCGGGAGGAAATTGTTTAGAGAAATCTGTTCCTGACTCCTGGTCTAATGGAGAAGTTATTTCACTTCCAACTATAAATTGTTGAGAAGAACACAGTGACTAGTACTAGTTGATAATACCAATAGCTTTCTGATTATAGTATGTAGATAATAATACAATATCCATTGAACAGCCAGTCCTGGTTGCATGAACGTGTATCAACTAGAGAGTTCTCTAAAAATGAGCCATATCAAATCGATTATATTCGTCAAATCAGTTGTTTAAGGCGCGTTCTCACGAGACAAGTTTAGTTGATCAACAAAAGTTGAATGAAAACTGCAGTTAGAACCTCTATTTAAATATACTTGTTTGAATTTTTTTGTTGATCAACAAAAGTTTGAACCAGTCAAAACTTTTGTCGTTCAAGTCTGAGTCATAACTAATTGCTTTCAAGTTGAAACTCATGTTAAAACGTGTGAACTAGCAGTCAACTTCTGACGAGTATCTAGTATGCTTTTAAGTAGGTCACGTGCTTGTTAGACTCTTGGAATAATATTTTGAATTTGAAAAAAATTACTCTCAAGTGGTCGGGAAGCGTGATAATGAAATTTTTGGAGTTTTATCATCAAAATGATTGCTTATGGAATCATCGAACGGATAAATATAAAGATAGAGATACACGAGATGATGCTTTGGGCTCTATTGTTAGGAAAATGGAAATTCCTGATCTTACTGTTGCTGATCTGAAGAACAAAATCAAGACCATTCGAACGATGTATAAAAAAGAGCATTCATTGGTTTGGAAATGGAAAAAAGTGGATTGGGAACAGAAGAATTGTACGTAGCAGAATTGTTTTGATATAAAAGAGCGGATATATTTCTGAACGGTGTTACAAATACAAGGGATACCTCATCAAATTTAGTGAGTATATTTTACATTCTTCAAAATTTGGTAAAAAGGCTTTTCAATCGACAAAACTTGTTTTTGTAACTATGAATTTTTAGCCTATTTCTGGGCAAAGAATTTGAATATGATTGCACGAGAGCAATTAAACTTACAGTATGTCGGCAAATGTAATTGAAATTGCAACGGTCTCTTCAACAATCTCACAGACCTTCGAAGTGGAAAAAAAAGCTGCCTCATAAGAGAAGCCTTCATGTGAAACAACTACCAGAATTTTTAGCAGTAATTTTTGTTTATCTTCGTGTATCATATCCAGTTGCCAAGGCACGGCTCCATGCTCGGAAAAATATTCGGTATATGAATTACGCACATTAGACGCTGATGATGTGTAGTTACGACCTCCGAAATCAACTTTCAGATTAAATAAACCATTCGCTTCAGTACTAAGTGTTCTTCAAGAACCTGGTAATAATAACCTGGTATTCAGATCTTCAGTATCAGAAGAGCCTGTTGATGTCTATTTTTCACCTGAACCCATTTTTAACCCATTATGTAATGCTAAAACTGCTGTCACAATTCCATCCATCCTGGTAGTTCCAACCGCTATAGGTCGTTCGAAGACTCTGAATCTAGAAACCAAAATCCCAAACGTATTTTCAACAATGCGACGAACTCTTGATAACCGATAAAAAATCAAGCTATATGTGCCTTTGTAATTGAGATACTCTCATCCGCTGTAAAAGGCATTTCGTATTACAATATGTTTTCCGTCTAACGCACTACAACAGTTAGGAGAATTCCACCGAAAGTAGTATTCCCTTTGAATTGTCTTCCATTTTTCTTCATTTTGTGGCACCTGTGACAAAAGGTTCTATACATTTTGCTGTATGTTTGATCCAATTTTCAATGATGATATGCAATATTCCAATGAAGCTTTATTGATTTTTAGGAATTTACAACATGATAAAGTTGAAAAAATATGATAAAAAATGCAGCAGAGATCCAACATGAAAATAAATATCTTGCATCAACATCTACATCTGTTTCTGCTAAAAATAGTAATGCTCAGGAAGAAATAATACATTTAGAAAACATAGAAACTGCTTATTCGTCTGCTCTAGAACAATCAAACACAACAAACGTCTTTAGTGCTCCTCGGGGTCGCAAACGGAAAAATATCAGGAAATGAGAATATATCAACTATAAGCACAGCAATTGATAAACTTAATGAAGTAGTGCAAAAAAATTTAAATAATGTTGAGGATGAACTCGACATATTTGCCAAATTTATCACTGTCCAGTCAAAAGAGATGCTTCTTTATGATCCAATCATGTGCCAGGGACAAATTCAAAATATGATAAGCCAGAAGCGATTGCAGCTCTTGAGACAGTCCCAGTGTCAGAGAACTTCATCACCAGCGTTTCCACCTTCAAAGTATCGACAAACTTGATCAGCAGCACTTTCATCTTTTCAGTATCATTCATTTCCGTCACCAGCGCTTCCAAACGACATGGCCGGAGAATATTTGTCGTCGTATATCTCAAATCAATCTACAGGCAACAATGTGGCAAGGATGCGCAGGAGTCATCTGATGAACTTACAGCAGCTTTAACAAGCATCCTAAGCTAAATTCTGTATTATCATTGTCAATCAATTTTCATACTTACCCTAATAATATCTTGTAAAATATCGTGAATTGCCGTATAAACTTCTCCCAAAAAATTTGAAATGGTATTTTTAGGCACTCGAAATACAAAAGCAAGCGTTGAAAATGAATCTCCTGTAGCTAAATATCTTAAAGTTATTTGCAGCTTTAATCTTGGTGAAACTGCTTAACGCATCACTGTATCTTGTTTTCTTATGCGATCCTGAACTTTGGACAACAGTTCATTAAATTTTTCTTCGAATATTCCCATATGATTTCGATATCCTTCCTTATCCTCTGATATAAGCTCGCTTAGCAAGGCTTCCGACGCTCCCAATCTATTTCTTCTCAAAATCTAGTGCCTGACCCAAAAACGACCTATCTTACGTTTTTTGTTTGAACTACATAATTTTTGAACTAGTTCCCTCTTTAACAAAACTACTATTAATTGCACAGATTCACGCACAACTGCATTCAGCGTCATTTTGAAATTGAAACTGTTGTCTAGTTCATGTTGAAATGTGTGAACAAAATATGAGTCAAGTCGTATTCAACTTTTATTGATCAACTCAAATCGGTCAACTAAACTTGACTCATGAGAACGCGCCTTTAGCATTGCTGTCAAAAACTCAATTTGATATTGTTCATTTTCCAAGAAATGTTTAGCTTATGAACGTTCATGCAACCGGGTGCAGCAATAAGTTATCGTTTACATTTGGAATCAAGTAGATAATAATAATAATAATAGCCTTTATTTGATGAACCCCAATATCAATACATATGTAAACAAAAAGATTTTTTTTTTCAGTAATGACTGATATCAGTGATCATGTGATTAGTCAATTAGTTAATTATTTAGTACATTTATTTATGAGTATTTAAGTATACAAATAGGTTAATTACAACATTTACCGAATTTATCCAGCTCTATTTTCAGCGTAGGCCTTCCCCAATTGTTGCCATTCTTTCCGGTTTTCTGTGAGTCTCATCCATGTAACTCCCGCTTGTTTCTTTATGTCATCCTGCCAGCGTTTAGCTAGTCTACCTCTTCTTCTGTTTCTTTTCAATGGTATCCATACTGTAGTGTTTTTCGTCCACCTATCATCTTTGGCTCTCATAACGTGTCCTGTCCAGTTCAATTTTGATTGTTTTATTCTTTGTGATACGTCGGCTATATTTGATCTTCTTCTTATCTCTGTGTTTTTTACTCTGTCTTTTAAGCTAATTCCTAAAAGACTTCTTTCCATTCTTCGTACAGTTACATTTAATTTGTTCCAATGATTCTGGCCTAGGCTCCAGCTTTGGCATCCTCAAATTAACGTCGGTATCACATATGAATCGAATACTTTCTTTTTCAAATTTGCTGGAAATTGTCCCTTGAAAATTTCTTTTAGAGACCAATATTTTTTCCATGCTAATACTATTCTTCTGTCTACCTCTTCTGTTACTCTATTATCAAAAGATATTGTTTGTTCAAGGTATATGTACTCTCCAACGTATTCTAAGTATGATCCCATCAATTTGATTTCTTTTTTTGGTCCATTTGTCATAATTTTGGTTTTATTTAAATTCATTTGCAATCCCACCTCTTTACTTTCGCGTTTTATATCTCCAAGCATGGATTCGAGAGCTTCTGGAGTCTTAGGAATGAGAACTATACCGTCTGCAAATTTGAGGTTTGATAAGTACTTTCCATCTATCTTTAGACCCTTTTCTTCCCAGTTCAGTTCTTTCAAAATAGATTCGAGTACAAAGGAAAACAGTGTCGGTGATAGAGGATCCCCTTGCCTTACTCCTCTTGCAATGTTGAATGTTTTTCTCGGCCTCTCTAAAACTATTTTTGCTGTATTTTATCATAGACATTTTTGATTATTCCTATGTATTTATATTCGATTCCTGCTTGATTTAACGATTTAATAATGTAGTGGTGTTCAATACTATCAAAAGCTTTCTGAAAGTCTATGAAGGTAAGATATAGTGTCATCTTATATTCTTTTGCTTTCTCGATAATTTGATTGACCGTTTGGAGATGGTCTGATGTGGAGAATCCTTTTCTAAATCCAGCTTGTTCCACTGTTATGAAACTTTCAATTTTCTTATAAATTCTGGAGTGTAATATATTTGTAAATACTTTATATAGACATGAAGATAGAAATAGCACATGCAATTGAGAATTTCAAAGACAACAAGGCACCTGGTGACGATGAAATTAACAATGAGATGACTAAAAATGGAGTAGAAATACTTATTGTATTATCTTTTCTATCAAATCCTCAAAATAGAACATATGCCAACACAATGGTCGCATTCCAACACAATATTAATTCATAAGAAGGGAGATAGAGAAATTTTGGACAATTATAGACCCATCAGAATCAAGTAGATAATATAATAATAATATTCACTGATTTGTGCAATGAACCGAAAAAAGTGTGGAATATTATAGCAGACAAATCAGAAAGAATAACTGAAAAATATGATTTGTCGATGTCATATCGTCATATATTCATTTTTATGTTCATATTGTGTAAAGTTTTCAAAAATTATTCACATTTCGTGAAAATCAAGAAAAATGTCTGTTATTCAAAAAAATGTTCTCATATTATACATACTGGTCTGTAGAACGCCGCAAATTTTTTCTATTTGGAGTAGTAAGTAGTTTCATCAGGCACCATTTCCGCTTAGGAATGCCGCCTAATTGATATTTATTGAGGGTGATCAGGGTAATTAATGACGTATGTGTATTTCCCAGTGTAGATCAAATTATGTGATAATTATACAATAGAGATATCTCAAAAATACCATTACTGCATTCTCTAATTTATTTTTGAATGTAAGTAAATATAGAATATGGCCTTGGAAATAAATTATTTATACCGGATATAAATGATTCGTAGAAAATCAATTGCAATCTTCATTTGAACTGAGTATAGCTAACATTTCTTATTTTAAGTGGTAATACGTATAGGTGAATGTAATTATATTTGGAAGTATTTAAAATGCCCTCTGTGAAGCGGTTTCTAATTATATTTGGAAGTATTGTTCCAAATTTGTTCAACATGATTTTCAGAAATTACTTAGATAGATTTAAATATTTCAAGGGTATTAGTAACATAGTTTGAAGGCATGTCTATTACTGTTACAAACAATGCAGAGTTCTTACGGCCCTGCACAAACTGAAACCTAAATATAGACTGGCTTTATTGAAAAATACCGATTGTAGCTCAGTAAAATGTATTTGTGAATGTGCTTATAATGTATTACATGACAAAATTCCACTTAGTAAGAAACAACGTACTGAAAATTGGGAGAAGAAGAAGCGTGTATTAGTCCAGTCAGGGGGACTGTCTTACCACTCTTATTAGCGCCTATTTTGTCAGGTGATCTAAGTTCTCTATTTGAAAATTAGCAATGGAATATTCTTAGAAAATGGTTCTAATATCCCCTGAGAATTTGAAACGTTTGCATGAAAGTAGCAGTGAAGATGAAAATGTAACAAGCAAGCTTGATAGCGATATGAAAGATATATTGAAATTGAATTTATCAGAGTATGAAAATTGGCGTATGTATCAAGGAATTCTGCAAAGATATTTATATTTCCAAAAACAGAATAGAGAGCCTATGAAACTACCTATTGAAAGTGAAATGCCTCCACAGTCCAAGCTACCACAGCAGGCTCTAGATGATACGGATGATATTGTAAATATCATTCCCAAGACACATAGAGAAAAAGCTCGATTATCAGTGCAGAGAATAAAGCTAGATCAATCATTTACATGAAATGAGAGAGGGGAGATTTCCATAAATAATAGTCAAATTCCGAATTCAAACATTTCAGATTTGGCAGGGGATATTGTTAGATATAAAAAGAATAATGAACCCCTTGAATGAAGATATTTCACACATGCACTGAAAAAAATAAATATTCCCACAGAACTTATCGGCAATCCGCAAAGGAAAAGATTTTTCATTCAGCAGCTTTCCGACAAAGCTTCAACTGAGACTAAGCAAGAACTCAAAAGTGATAACAAAGAAACACATCACACTGAACTACCCAAGTACACGAAAAATGAGTGGAGACGATTTTCATTCTCATAATGAATAAAAGCTTATCTAATACATACTTCAACCCATCTCACCCTGCAGGTTTTTCAGGAGTGAATAATTTGGTACAATACATGAAAGGAAAATACAAACCAGCCGCTATCAAGAAATGGCTTAGCTCTCAAGATGCTTATACTTTGCATAAGCCAGTTCGAAAACGTTTTAAAAGAAATGCTTACAAAGGATCAAACATTAATGACTCTTACCAAGCAGACCTTAATGATATGCGGAAGTTATGCCGCTTTTATGATAATTACAAATACATTTTAACGGTTATTGACGTATTTAGTTGCTATGCTTGAGCCCTACCATTAATGGACAAGAAGCCATCATCCGTAATAATTGCATTTAAAAATATATTTGGCGAAAGAAAACCGACCACAGACAGATGAAGGTTCGGAACTTATCGCAAAGTCTGTGAAATCTTTCTTAAAAGACAATGATGTTAAACTTTATGTAACTCATAATCCCGATATTGAAGCATCCCTTGTGGAGAGATTCAATCGCACTTTGAAAACAAAAATGTATCGCTACTCAATGTATAAAAATACATATAGATGCATAGATGTACTGCATGAGCTTGTGACATCTTATAATGAATCCAAACATCGTATAATAAAAATGGCACCTTCTGACGTGAATGAAAATAATGTATTGAAAGTATGGAGAAATCAATTTGGAAATGATAAGAATTCAGAAGAATTCAAAGAGAAATTGTCCGAATATCAAAACACAAAGATATTTTTGAAAAAGGATATGAAGCTAATAGGAGTGAAGAATTATTTAAAATTTATTCAATAAGCAAAAGGAATTCCATCGTTTACAGATTAAAAGATTTAAACAATGGAATAATAGATGGCACTTTTTATGAGTCCGAACTGAAGAGAGTACATATTGAAACTGATGCAGAATACAAAATTGATAAAATTGTTACGACAAAAGGTTCAGATAGCAGAAAGAAATTACTTGTTAAATGGAGAGGTTATAGTGATAAATTCAATTCTTGGATACCCTAACGCTCGTTAGAAATTTTAAAAGGATGAATGACAAAGAATTTTTTATAACGCTACCCAGTAATAGCTCCATGCAATATTTTCCAAATAACAAAATTACAAAGTTTACGACCCAACTACCTCAAAATATAAAATTAAATGGAGCATGGGAAGTAGCGTTGTCAGAAATAATTTATCCGTGCACATTTTATGATGTTAATAAAGGAGAAAATGAAGTTCATATCTATTCTACAAACGGAATAACGCTTGAAGAAACTAAAAGTCGAAGAATAACATTAACAGCTTAAATAAAAAAAGGGGAAATTCCTTTGAAGAATTAAGAAGATATCGATCAGGTATTACATGAAATGAATAAAGACGAGTTGATCAATAGATATGTTGCGTTTTCATACAATAAATCAGGAAAGCGTGTCCAAGCTACATTTAAAAGAAGTGAAGTGTGTGGCAGAAGTTGAAGCTATTACAATCCCATCAGGAATTCAAGGAAAATCTCTAGATAATATTTTCCTGGGACAATAACCTAAAAGATGTATCATAGGATTTGTACTCAATAAAGCATTCAATGGTGACATCAGAACTAATCCTTTCAATTTTGAAAATTTCGGTGTAAATTATTTATCATTATGCATCAACCGCTACAACCATCATTTGGGGACAAGAAATTTTTTATTCAAACCTACAATACACTGTTCTTAGGGAGCGGTATTCATTTTGGAAATAGCGGTAATGGGATTGGCAGAGAAGATTATCCAAACGGCTACTTTTTGACTGCGTTTGATTTGACACCGGATCTCGCAGCAAACTCAATAATGCACTGAAATCTAATCCATCACGGATTATTACGAATTGAACTTGGCTTTGAATCGGCACTGTCTCAGACTGTTAACTGTGTTATTTACGCTGAATTTGATGATATAATTGGAATTGATAAAAATAGAAATGTTATTGTGGATTTTGGTGGTTGAAATACATTATGAAAGTATGATTGTACCTCTTAATAGTAAATAAAATCTATTAAATATTCACGTGAGAGCTTCAATTTGAGAATTCCCTCATATTCTTTATTTATTATATTTCATTTAGTTCGCTAATAGCATTCATACTGAAAAGAAAGACATGAATGCCTCAAGAGTAAAAGCAATATTCCGGAATTATTTCAAAAATGTGAGACATGGCGTATACGCCGCAAATAAATTACCATATCGTGTCAATTTTCTATGTGCTATTATTACAATGCCTGGTACTCACTGGTTGGCTATTTTTATTGATCGTCAAGGTATTCGAACTTATTCTGACAGCTTTGGACGTCAGCCTTATTTAAAGAGTCATATCGACTTTTTACGGAGAAATACTCGAGTATGGACCTTTGATACTCACAATCTACAGAATTACACATCTTCAGTTTGCGGTTACTATTGTTTAGTGTATTTATTATTTCGAGTCAACGGCTACGAACATGAAAAATTTGTAGATTTGTTCAGTAAATATAATAAATCTGAAAATGATAATTTCGTAAGATATATGTTTGAATATTATTTTCACTGAAAATGTTATATGCGATTAAATATGGTTTAGAATTGATAATTATTCACATAATAATTTTATACAGCTATTCAGTGGATATGATAAACTTGAAAACGATGAACTTATCAAATTAATGTATTGTTACTAATTCAATAAGAGACAGTTTTTCTGAATATTTGTTTTATTACGAAAATAAATTTGAAATTCACCATCTATTTTCACTGGAAACTGAGAGAAATACGCGGTTTATAACTAAATCTTATCTAGAAATGAATATTTCAACTAAATCTTTTATACATATAAATATTTTGATTCAAGACCAATAATTATGAACTCCAAATATTTGATACTAATAATATAATAATTTAATCTACCAAAGTCTACATCTTTTCATTCCATAAGGCATGCTATTTAAATTGTCAATCGAACGTCGTTTCATAAAATTTATTTTAAACGTTTTGGTTTTAGTTGTAGTGTTCACACTGTGATCGGGCGTGCATCTTATATCTTTAGAAACAAATACAGAGTTTTGGTGGTCAACGTTAAATATTAGATTTTTCATACACTCAAAATTTATAATTTTTGAACTTTTATAATTTAAAGTAAACCTTTTAATTTTACTGATTTCATGAGTTTTATCTGTTATAGGACTATAAACTCTGGGAGCATAAGATTTCGGGCCAGCTGTGACAAGATCCGTGATATAGCCCCGTAGAAGGTCAATTCATCGGTCAAATCGCCAAGAAAATTTCCAATGTGTGGCTCATACTGACCCGGTGAATGACGGTATATGATGAAGTCTGTTCACCTAACTGTTGTAAATATTCGTGTAAACACAGCCTGGCCTGTGCTGTGACGTATGAAGCGATCACGACATTTACGGTCCCCAACTGTGTAATAGATTCTTCTTTTTGAAGACTAGTGACGTACAGCATCTGCTCGCCCGCTGGTATTATTCGCTGAATTCCGAGCGCAGGGTTTGCCAGTAATTCGTATAACTCCGCAGCATTGGATATAGTGGATGTTTGAGGTTTATTTTCAGCCTGAGCGAATTTTCCTACACACACACACAAAATTGAACATTAGAACAATGATTTTATTGAAATATGATTTACTTACCCCAAAAAAAGTTCAGCATAAGCTTAGCAAGAGATCTTTTCCCTGAAGTTTAGACTATTCGATCAAGTGCTAACCGAATTCCTTCTTTTTCCAAATATTCGTTGATATATTCGGTTTTACTCTGATCATTGATGCAGCTGTCTGGATATCCCGACGCCTCTTGCTTCATTTTTAAAAACGTATTGATGTAATTTACAAACAAGCCTCCTGTTTTGGTTTCTCTATTATACGTGGTCACTTTGTATTGCCAAATTTCATATATTTTCATGATTTTATAGCCTAAAGAAACCGCTCTGCGAATTTCGTCAGCGACCCATGTTCCCGTAAACTGTCTATCTTCATCAGAGTGTGTACAATCATTTTGTTGTAGCTCGTCACAACATCTCCGACATAAAACAAACATAAGTTTACCGTGAACTTTTCGAGGGAGTACAGGGTGGAATAAATCAGAGGGCGGTGAAACAATACATTTAATTAATCCTTCGATTTTATCTATATTATTATTCGGACATACTATGTCACATTCTGGCCCTACAAAAACTTGTGGATGGCCTGAGAGGAATTTTTTGTACTTGCAAACATATGGATAAAGACTACACACATCTACATATTTAATTTTTCCATCATTTTCAGCTGTAGCGTACAATACGTTATTTCCTGTTCGGCCCAAAAAAAAAAAAAAGAATCGCGCGGCTGTAAAGGTAGATTATTTAAAATACTGTGGCTTTCAAGTTGATCTTTCAAATTTTTGTCAGTCTGTGATTCCTTTCTAGAATCATATTCCCATATTTTTATTACCGTATAATCTCAGTTCTCGATTTTTTCTAATTTTTCTATTCTTCTATATCTATGATCTAAAGTTCCTGAGGTAGTATTATGTAATATTTTATTTCTATTTGTTTTATAGCATGATAAACAACCATGCCAGAAGCATCATGAGAATTTGAATACTATTTTTCCAGCCTCATAATACCCGTCAACTTCAAATTTATCTTCAATTACTGCCTCTTTATTATTACCGTGCTGGATCTGAATACTCCGGGAATTTTCCTGATGTACTAACCACATTAAAGCAATTTTCGACTGGTTATCTTTCAATCTGTACCCCTTTTGAGGGATTATACCTATTGTGTGTGTTTCTAGAAACAATCTTCGAAATACACGATTACATGCAGATGCAATTGTTACACATTCAGTAAATGGACATACTTTACAGTCTTGAATAAAAGTTGTTCTGAATTTTTCACAAGCTCAACGCAGAATATCGACGACTGAAACACAGTACTGGATTATTTCTTTCTCCATATTAAAGATGACGTTATCATCTGTCTGCTTCTTATGCCACTTCAAAAAATATTTTTGGCCAGAAATAGACATACTATTATCACCGTAATATTTAGTGGAAGGAATTGGCCCTACATATTTTCTATTCTGCTCTGTATTAGAAAAATGTGGGAAACAACCTTTGATTGAGGAATTCGGTAAATCCAGTGCTTTGGGTAATGCCCCTGAAGGCATCAATAAATAATTAATGGAATCAATGAATTTTATTGGATAAAATTGATGAAGCTGACTGGATGAGTTAATTTGAGTGAGTAAAAAGTCTTGGGAATTCAGTCAATATTTCTGTTTTAATTTCTTTCCTACTTTACAGTTTCGGCTGTACCTCAGCCATTTTCAGAAGCGCTACAATTCAATTATTTTTTATTACTAATTATTTATGCTTATTCTATCGGAAATACTTACAAAAGAACTATATTGTGAAAAATTGAAAATGTACATTGAAATGTGATATCGAGCTTGATAAAATAGCGGAAAAAATTTTCCATTTGCCAAATGCCACAACCTACATCTGTGGAAGACGTTGACTAAGTGCGAATAAAAAATCGTGCGTGCACGCATTGTCAAAAAACTACAAATTATCACAGGTAGAAATAAGTTAGTTATAGTGTCAAACAATTGAAAATAGATGCAAGCTTGTGCATCACGTAAGGTGTCAAAAATATAAACAAAAACAAGGAAAAGTAACATAGATATTAAAGAATATTGTTGTATATAGTGCTTAGTGCAATAGTATCTGTTTTTCCATTTAAATTTTGTTTTTCTTGTTTTATATACAACATTTCTAATGTGAGTCTTTTGTTCAAGTTGAATTCGTTATGGATAATACTAGTTTGATCAAAATTGAAAGTATGTCCTGAATCTATGCAATGAGTGACTAGAGCACATTTTGGCGTATTTTTATTAAATTTCTTACTGTTTCGCTTATGTTCATCAAGCTTTGTTTTTAAATATCTTTTGGTTTCTCCTGTGTACTGTGCTCCACAATCATTGCATAGGATTTGATGAATCAAATTGGATCTCAAGTTTTTATCTGTTTTATCTTTTATTTTGGAGAATAAATTACCTACTGTATTGTACTGTTTGAAACAAATTTCAATTCCCTCTTCATTTTTGAATACTTGTTCAATTTTGTAGCTAACGCTATCTATGTACGGAATTGTGAAGTACTTATCGGTCAAAGATTTTTTATTATTCATGTCTTTGTCATTCAAATTAGATGAAAGATTCATAATTTGATATTTGATACCATTTATGATGCCAAGTGGGTATTTATTTAAACGAAGTAAGTCAGTTACTGTGCTGCTTACTTCGTTATGATACTTTTTAGATGTCAATTTAAGAGCTCCGCTGAAAATATTTCTAGCAACATTGAGAAGTTGACTTTTTGGATGATTCGACTGAAAATTCAGATACCTCGTACTTGCTGAAGGCTTTTTGTATCATTTGGTGGTAATGTTGCCACATTCTTCTTTAATCAGTAACATATTAAGTAAAGGTAGGGTGTTATTAGCCTCTGTTTCTACTGTGAATTAAATATGGGTATTGAAGCTATTGAAAATAGTTACTATCTCATTTATTTTAGATTCTGGCACTGCTGTAATCAAATCATCCACGTACTTTTTTATGAACGGAACCTTGAATGACAACTTAGCAACAACTTCTTTCAGAACCAAATCCATAACCAAATTTGCCACTACCGGAGACATTGTACTCCCCATTGCTGCACCAAACACTTGACGATAAAGCACACCATTAAATTTGAAGAAACAACTTTCAAAACAAAATGTAATTAAATTCAGTAACTCATCGAGAGGTATGTCTGTCCGTTTCGATATGATATCATATTTTTGTTCGACAGCTTGAAGCACTAGGTCTATTGGAATATTAGTGTATAAAGAGACTACATCTAATGAAATAAGAACATAATCATTGTCTAAAGTTATTTGAGGGACAAACTCTTGGAATTTGAATGAATTTCTGATATAATACTCATCTTCATATAAGCCCTTCAGTACTTGAGTTAAATACTTTGATAGTTTTATCAGTTGGTGAATTTGTTCCAGATACGATAGGGCGAAGCGGTTTGTCGTTTTTGTGTAATTTAACAAGACCATAAATTCCAGGAGGGATTGCATTATTGGATGTTGGACTTTCCTTCATTGTTACATCAATATATTGTTTTTCAAAAAAAATTTTGACTAATTTATTGTTTGTATCGTGAATTTTTGTTGTGAGATCTTTATTTATTTCAATATATATTCCACTATCCTTTAATAGGTCTTCCATTTTACTGATGTATTCATTTTTATTTATAGCAACATTTAGATTTGATTTTTCTGCTTTGATGATAAGAAGGTCTGCATTTTGTTTTAGAAATTGTTTCGTTTCATTATATTTTTTTATTATATCATTGTTTGTTTTATTCTGGTGATTTTTATGTTTATAATTGGATTATGTTGGTAATTTGCGCTCTATATTGGTTCTGAATTTCAATGTCATCAATTTGACAGATATTATACTCCACATCTGCAATTAATTGAAAAAGAGGTAATTGATCTACTTCAAATGGTACACTGAATTTTGGTCCTAATGATAACAAATCTACTACACGTTGAGATATCACTGTTTGCGTCATATCATAAAACCAGTCATCTTGTGAGAAGTTGTCATTCATAAGTATTCGATTTATGTGCAACAGGTTATTGAATTTTTTTATGTGTGTCTGTCTTATATTATTATTAATGTAGTAGGATTTATTTTCCAATAATACTTGGAATTTATGCATATGTATGAAGCAAATATTTTGTTTAATAATATCATAGTGATATTGATACTCTTTTTGTTAAAACTGTATTTTCCAATGACTAATTTTTAATTCTAGATTGATTATTTATATTTTAAACTTTTTAATGATTTTGGTAGTCTCATTTTTGTATGGATTGTTGGATAATAGAACATTTTGCAAACAATTAAAATGACTAGTTATATGGGTTGGAAATATACTATTGCGCTTACACCGCAGCAAAAAATTTCTTTGGTTTGTAGCTGATATAAGCTTTTTGTTTATATTTAGTAACATCTTTACGTGATACTTAGCCAAGTTTTCATGGACGTCCACGATTTCAGAAATGATGATCATGTTGAAGTTTTCAAAAGGTTGTCGCAACTACTCCCACGCAGTATATTAGATAAAATTGATGAAGCTGACTGGATGAGTGAATTTGAGTGAGTAAAAAGTCTTAGGAACTCAGTCAATATTTCTGTTTTAATTTCTTTCCTACTTCACAGATTCGGCTGTACCTCAGCCATCTTCCGAAGCGCTACAATTTAATTATATTTTATCACTAATTATTTATTCCAATTTTATCGGAAATACTTACAAGAGAACTAAATTGTGAAAAATTAAAAATGTACATTGAAATGTGATATCGAGTTTGATGGAATAGCGGAAAAAATTTTCCATTTGTCAAATGCCACAACCTACATCTGTGGAACACGTTGACTAAGTGCGAACAAAAAATTTTGCATGCACGCATTGTCAAAAACTTACAAATTATCACAGGTAGGAATAAGTTAGTTATAGTGTCAAACAATTGAAAATAGATGCTAGCTTGTGCATCACGTAAGGTGTCAAAAATATAAACAAAAATTAGGGGAAGTAACATAGATATTGAAGAATATGGTCGTATATAGTGCTAAGTGCAATAGTATCTGTTTTCCATTAATATTTTGTTTGTCTTGTTTTATATACAACATTTCTAATGTAAGTCTTCTGTTTGAGTTGATTTCGTTATGGATAATACTAGTTTAAGCAAAATTGAAAGTATGTTCTGAATCTATGCAATGAGTGACTAGAGCACATTTTGGATTATTTTTATTCAATTTTTTATTGTTTCGTTAATGTTCATCATGCCTTGTTTTCAAATATCTTTTGGTTTGTCCTGTGTACTGTGCTCCACAATCATTGCATGAGATGTTATAAATTAAATTAGATCTCAAGTTTTCATGAGTTTTATCTTTTATTTACATTTTGTTTTGGAATTGGTTTCTCCAAATTTAATGGTAAGCTTTATCGTCAAGTGTTTGGTGCAGCAATGGGGAGTTCAATGTCTCCGGTAGTGGCAAATTTGGCTATGGATTTGGTTCTGAAAGAAGTTCTTGCAGAGTTGTCATTTAAGGTTCCGTTCATAAAAAAGTACGTGGATGATTTGATTACAGCAGTGCCAGAATCTAAAATAAATGAGATAGTAACTATTTTCAATAGCTTCAATGCCCATATTCAATTCACAGTAGAAACAGAGGCTAATAACACCCTACCTTTCCTTGATATGTTACTGATTAAAGAAGAATGTGGCAACATCACCACCAAATGGTACAAAAAGCCTTCAGCAAGTACAACGTATCTGAATTTCCAGTCGAATCATCCAAAAAGTCAACTTCTCAATGTTGCTAGAAATATTTTCAGCAGAGCTCTTAAATTGACATCTGAAAAGTATCATAATGAAGTTAGCAGCACAGTAACTGATTTACTTCGTTCAAATGAATACCCACTTGGCATCATAAATGGTATCAAATATCAAATTATGAATCTTTCATCTAATTTGAATGAGAAGGACATGAATAATAAAAAATATTTGACCCATGAGTACTTCACAATTCCGTACATAGATAATGTAAGCTACAAAATTAAACAAGTATTCAAAAATAAAGAGGGAATTGAATTTTGTTTCAAACAGTACAAGACAGTAGGTAATTTATTCTCCAAAATAAAAGATAGAACAGATAAAAACTTAAGATCCAATTTGATTTATAAAATTCCATGCAATGATTGTGGAGCACAGTACACAGGACAATCCAAAAGATATTTCAAAACAAGGCTTGATGAACATGAACGGAACAGTAAAAAATTTAATAGAAATACGCCAAAATGCATGGTTTCAAAATCATTATAAATGAACAAGCTATTACATTTCAATTCCGTCGTATCAATTTTTATATAACAATGATGATCACGGATCACATAGGATGAACAAAGTTTAAAATATATTTCGCCGCAGATATGCGCTTTTTTCCGGTTGTATCGGTGAATTTTTAAACACTGAAGACATATCTTCAGCTTTTTGCAAACTGTAGTTCCATGGTCATCATAACAGCTTTGTCCTCGAAAATGACCGTTACAATGTGGACATTCAACCATATTTTGAACAGTAGCGCATGATGGGGAGCATTTAAAATAGGAACAGATATTTTCGCATGTATGACCACCATGTACAATGTGCGGCACATGACATGTTGCAGTTAAACTTCTAATCACCGAGTAATGATTTTCATGGTACAAAAGGTTCAGTCTTGTGAGATTTTTTTCTTTTGCACCTTCAAATATTACTCCCTCGCGACTATTAAACTGATAAACACATATGTTATATTTTTGAAAAAAGCGTTGAAATTCCGTGAGCTCTAGAATACCCATCCCCTCATCATTTATTTGAACTCCTGCCTTATTCATCAACTCGCGTGCTCGCGTACTTTGTATACTGTGCTTGTCTTCAGCAATGTACTCGAAACATGGATCTTTTCTGACTAGTGAGTCAGCTACGACCAGCGCTCTTGGTAGACACAATTGATTATTATCAAATATATGAATTATTCCTCTTTTTCGATGACAAAATTCGGCATACGATCAACCGTGACCACGTATCTTTCCATTTCCAGCAGGAACTGTTACTTTGGTCATCTCGATTGTGAAGAGAGCATCCGAAATTACTTCCTTGTTACTTTGCAGGATTTTTTCCCGTGGCTGACCAGACGACATCGATGTGTAGCTGGCAAGCAAGTCTGAAGCTCAGCCAGGCAGGCCCGTGCTTTAGACGCGGTGTACGAAATATGAACCCCACATAGTCGTTTGCGTCTACCATTTCTAATATGTACTCAAGTACTCCTCGAAGTGAATTATAGAACCAGTTAATAGAATTTTCGTCCTCTGGTGGATCATTCACAGCAAACGTGACTCTGCGACCTAGTATGTCAAATCTTTTGTTGTGTTTCAATTCGTCCGAAACAATATTGAATTCACGAACAGCTAAATTTTCATCACGACCGTTTTGCACGTTTTCATCAATAATAAAAAATGCGTCGTAATTCACTTGTTCGCTGTGCTCATCCACATTTTCGAGGAAGAGAATTCTCAATAATCTCTTCACATATACGGAAAAAGTTATTAAAGTTTTCTTGTGTCATTTTGTATCACTACAGAATGGTGAACTGATTTGCTTCTCTACAGCTACCTGCTTAAATAGAAATTTTCGTTTATGTAGATTTGTTGATAACACGGATTACGCTCTTCTCTTAATAGTTGAAGTAATACGTATTTAACAAGATATTTGTCATTTTTCAGCAAGACTAGGTGGTTTTTAATGAATGAAAAGTAAAATTTGTTTCAGAATATAAGTAAAATCAGATTATCAATTTCAAATAATATATTTTTTCTCCCTATTGATAAACACATACACACATTCTACATCTTTTAAAATCTTATTTCAATAATAAGTATAGCTCATTAAGAACAGTCTTATATTCTAAATTAGCATCATAAATACTGTAATACAAACTAGTACCTGAATCTAAATTAAATCTAAAGCTATATACACATACATTCTGGAAAATTTTTTTATAAGTGTAATTTATATCAATATATCTAACCTTATAACTATCTATATAATTTTCAATTGTAGACTCTATCCTACCTAAATTGTTTATAATTTGTTAATTAGAAATAACAAATTTATTCTGGACTCTACACTTTAGCTGTTGTTTAGGTAGTAAACTTATTCATATACCACCGGCTCTAGTAAAACGTTCAAGCTCCATTTGAGTACATGTATTTTTCAGTTTGATATTTTTCAAATAGTTTGAAAACTCGTCAAAGTTTTGTATGTCCATGTAATTTTTATTTAACACATCGCCTACCAACCGCACCACTACTCTCATACATGGATTGGGATCTAGGCCTACAGCTATGAAGATTTTCCTCGTCATGCTAAGAGGTGCAGTGAAAACAACAAGTAATCGATCATTGTTGTCACGATCATGTTTATTCTGAGACATCGCAAAACTTGTCACAGATGTATCACCTATTAACAGATCCAGATGGCTGTTGTTTAGTAGCTTGTCTTCTGAGGGTTGTGATTCTCGAGGAGATGCCTCAAAATCATCGTCGCTGGTGAAAAACGGTTGCGCGTATGGTTCTCCTAGATCAGAAGACCCTATTCCTGAAATATTCCTGGTATGTGAGGAGTCAGTGTCGTCGTCGTCGCTACTGGTAAATCTTTTTCGCTTCAACGTTACTTCGTTCTCAATTTTCTTCATGGTCTGATCTACCAGCCTGTCTATCATGGGCTCATCGGACGGTTCCAGCGATTTTAATAATTCGATTTCTTCTATTAATTCATTAGCTGCTTCATCGACCTGGGTATCGTCTTCACTATCTTCTATCCCGATGAAAGCGTCTTCAGGGGTCCTAGGTATCCGCTTGTAAGATTTGCATATCATGATGTTCTCCAAAATTCGAAACTTCGACGTTTTCATCCCTGACGGAGGTATCAGCTTGTAGTCGCAGTCAAAAGAGGTTGAAGCCATTCTCGAATTGTTGTAGCACTAAGTTAAACTTTATACTAGTGATATTGATATTTGACCGTACTATTTATGCAAAAGTGTTTCCTATGCATCATCGTAATCACCGATGCAGATCGTTATTTCGTAAATATACTCAATGCCAATTTGAATTCCTCGAGGATATTTAACTAAGCAAACATTTTTAAAATGCCGTTGATGGAAATATATTTGAAAGACATTCTTTCGAAATTACGCTAATGTTCAAATCTAGTTAGAAAACTTTTTAAACCCGTGTTAAATGAAAATATCAGACAATATTCATTGATATAATTACAAACAGTCTAGCATCGAGACCATTCAAATACCTAGTCCATTAGGAAAATATTTACCTATACATATTACCACTTAAAATAAGAAATGTTAGCTATCCTCCATTCAAATGAAAATTGCAATTGATTTTCTACGATTCATTTATATCTGGTATAAATGATTTATTTCCAAGGCCATATTCTATATTCACTCACATCTGAAAATAAATTAGAAAATTTGTGATATTTCTTTGTGAATTTTAGCAGTGGTCTTTGTTACCCGAAATCGTGTGAGAAAATTCATGGTTCCAAAATAATTAACTCGTTCTCTGAATTGTCATGATCTTATTTGAACGAGATGATTATTTCCATCAACATCAGATGGAGATAAAATATCTTTATAAAACAGAGCCATATTTCACTATTGTACATTGCACTGGACACAAGATTTGAAGCTTATGCCAAATTTATCACTGATTAACGTTCGTCACCAGCCATTATTAAGCGGTTGAGTTAACCAGTGATTATCTCCCCTTAAACATGGTTGAAAGAATGGTGGAATGTGAAGAATCGGTTAAATAAAGCTAACCAGTAGTTCAGGATTTATTCAGAGCTAATGGAACTAGCTCCAAATCTATCTTTATCATATCACTTCTACTCTTCTTGAGAGATTAATTTTTTTCAATCTTACTCATAATTCTACTCATGAATATTACAGATTATTATTCTATTGGAAGCTCAAACCAGTACTTGTCATCAATTTCAGTGAATTACTTTTGGAATGAACAAATATGTCTCAATTTTCATCTATATTGCACACAATATTACAATAATAATGTGAAGTTTCTCTCTCATAAATTGTTCATTGCTAAATTCGATTGTGTGAAAAGAACTTTTTCGACACCTGAAATAATTAAACATGTAACCACGATGAATCCAACAATATAACCATAGCTCACATGAAATTTTTAAAAAAAGTCCCAACATTTCTGTTGGACCCGATATTTACATGCGCAATGGATTTCAGTAATTCGCAGGTGTAAAAGACAAAACATCTATGAAATGATCAGGAGGAATCAGTCTATCATTGTTTCTAATTCTTCTGGATTTCATTGCACCAAATGATGAAGGGCAGCCTTCATATAGCAAAGTGATAAATTTCAAAGATAGATTACATCTATTTCTTATGAAGATGAAGTTAGGCATCCCAATCACAGCATTAGCATGCATCTTCAACATAGGTAGAAATACAGCAGGTGGTATATCTATGAAATTCTACAAACTTTGTACAAATCTACAAATCTGTTGTCACGCTACCTCGCTGATGGCGAGGTTTCTAATTCTGGCGTCGCTGTCGAAACTGCCGACAGTATACTCGAGCGCCAATGCGGACGGCTAAGTAGCTCAGAGGAATGGGTCAAAGTGTTTAAGAGAATAATATTCAGGAAGTGAGTGTGACTACGATATTAATTCACACACAAATGGAGCTGTTGAACATACACATATTGTTCAGAAAGTATCTACTAGAGCCATCTATGTAATATAATATGTATTAGAATATAAGTTATGCTTTTATCTCAGGCTGTACCAGGCAAAAGCGTTAGAAAAAAAAGCGTTAGCAGCATGCTATGTTTGAGTGTTATGTTAAAGTGTTCATTTTACAAATAAAATCAAATCAACCAAATACAGTCCACTATTTATTAATCAACAAAGTTAACATTAGTCAGTACGAGACGGATTGAATAGCAGAGTGTAGCGACAGTTACAGAAAGCAGTCAAAGTGTAGCAACAGTTACATAAGAAAATCTAAAGAAGTAACAACGGACAAACAACAATTGGAGGACAAAGCAGTTCCATTAACCTTGTTGGCAAGAAGAAAGTCAAGTTGGCGGGATTAGAAGCGGTTGGCGTTGTAGACACCAGCTACCAGCACAACATTCTTCGCAAAGGCAAGAAATTCAAGGATCAGATTGTTTCATTATCCACAAATTTTTTCTTCACAATGAATGATTCCTTCCTTCACATCCCAGTAATTTTAATAAACAGATAGCATTAGTAATCTAGATTTGATAATGATAGATGAAGAATTAAAAGCTCAAAGAAAATCATTTGAACAATCTTTAATAAAATTCACAAACTATTTGACCGATTTTAGTGCTGAAACGCATTATATATCAGAGGTGAAAGTCCGATTAGAAATAATTGAACCTCTCTTAGACAAGTTTGAGGAAATTCAGTTAAAGTTAGAAGAACAAAATGTAGAAAGCTTCGATGACATTGCCACTTACTCACAAACTTCTGAAGATTCATATTTCAAGACAGAAGCGAAAGTAATGGATATGATTAAACAAGCGGAGCAAGTGACAGAATCAGACACAACAGTACTTTGTTCTGCTTCAGCTTGTAACATCAATCCAAAAATCAAACTATCATCACTAATGTTGCCAAAATTTAATGGTGATTATACAAATTGGCTGTTATTCAAGGATTTGTTTAATGGGAGTACTCGTATGGTATCGTGAAGTTAAGTTTAGTTTTTATAAGTACCAGTAATATAATCCTAAAGTCGGAGATTACTGTACAAATAAAAATATAAAGAAGTGATGAAATCGATAACAAAGTGTTAAAAGCGATACGCAGGAAATGATCTGTCAAAAAGTGGAAATAAATAAGTAAGTACAAAACTAGTTGAGTGACAAGAAGAGAAAAAATTGTGACCTTGACCGTGCCTCAGAGATAAGACAGGATCTGATCGCCAACAGAGACCTAACGCACGCGCATTAGGGCCAGGCCGTGAGTAATAACAGCGGCGGAGGTGAAATATGATCAAGGGTTTCAGGAGTCGAAGTGAGTCAGGTGATGAGCGAAAAAGAGAAGAAGCTAATAGAGAATGGGAAGAAATATTTAAATGAAGCAATTCTACTGCAAGATCTTCAGAAAAAAAAAGACAACCAGGATATGAGCAACATGGAAGAACTTAAAAGAATGATATTCGGACTTGCAGAATCTGTCAGTGAGATGAAAGAACAAATGAGTAATATACATGTAGATCTGAAAGATGAAATAATCAGAAATACGAGATAGATAGAACAGCTGAAAAGAGAGTATGAGGAAGAAGAAAAAATGGACAAGAGGAAAAACAAGAAATGAGTATGGAAATAGAATCACTAAAGAGCAGAATTGAAGATCAAGATGAAAAAAATAGAGTTGAGAATATAGTTATTATGGGTCTAGCTGTTGAGAAAAAGAAACCAAAGGAAGTAGTAGAGAAATGGTTGGAAAAAGAGTTAATGGGAGAATGTCAAATCAAATCTGCCACAGTGCTCACGATAAATGAACAAATGCCAACTATTTTAGTCGAATCAGAGCATTATGAGGACAAAATTGACATTCTGAAGAACAGATACAAACTTCAGGGACGTAGAGTCTACATCAACAATGATTGGACAAAAGATGAGAGGTGCAAGCTATCATCAGAAAGAAAGCTAAGGAAGAGAGAATGCATGGAAAAAACGTGAAAATATTTCACAATAGAGTGTCGGTTGATGGTGAAGACTTAATATGGAATGCAAAGAATAAAAAGTGGGAGGAACAAAAAAGACCGGATTTCATGGAAGACAAGGGACCAAAAAACTTCTAGAAACACAGGACAGTCATATGGGGAGAACAAAGCTACGAGCAGGACCTTGCAATAGGAATAAAGAATTAATTGTATGTACATGGAATGTTAGGAGCACAAAAAGAGTAGGAGCTTTCAAAAATCTGGTTCAAGTTTTTAGAAACTATAAAATAGATGTAGCTGCGCTGCAGGAGACTAAGCAGCAAGAAAATGATATCTGCGAAATAGATAAACACGTTTTTTTCGATAGCGGCTTTCAAACGAGTCACCACGGGATGGGATTCATGGTAAAAAAAATGCATGAGAAACGCTGTAGTAAACTTCGAGCCCATATTAGATAAAATGTGTAAGCTGAGGATTAGAGGAGCCTACAAAAAGATTAGCATAATTGATGTACACGCGCCAACAGAGGAAAAGGATGAAGAAGGAAACAACATCTTTTATGAAGATCTGGAAAGAATAGTAAGTGGCATACCAAAGTGTGATATCAAAATAATCGTAGGTGATTCATATGCCAAAATAGGAAATGAAGAAGCTTACAAATTGGTAACAGGTGGGCATAGCAAGCACGAAACAACTAATGGTAACGAAACAAAACTGATAGAATTTGCAACAGAAACGGAACTCAAGATAATGAGTATTAGCTTCCAAAGAAAAGATATACATAAGGGAACCTGGGTATTACCTGATGGCAAAATTTGCAACCAGATTGATCATATCTTAACAGAGTAGAAAGAGGCCAAAATAATTGAGAATGTGAAATCTCAAAGAGGTGCAGTGAGCGAAACAGACAGAAAGAGAACGAGTAGAACGATACAATGTACAAAAACTACAAGATAAAGCAGTGCAACAAGCTTTTTGTAAATTACTGGAAGGAAAACTGCAAGAAACATATGAATCTAGTACGGTAGAGAAGAAATGGGAAAATATAGACAAAACAGTGGATAAAGTCTCTAAACAGTTATTAGGAAAAAAGGAAAAGATAAATGGCAAAGACTGGTTTGACGAAGCATGTCGGAAGGCAATGGAAATTAAAAATTGAATAAAGCTCCAACTAATACAGCACAGCAATGAACAAAGTAAATCACAGTATCATTCCAGCCATTAGTCTTAGCAGCGAATTGTTCATGGTAGTTAATCCAAGATGTTTGACCATCAAAGGTTGTAGGATTGACACGCATTTTTGTACTGGAGTCAGAATTTGGTGTAGATAATTTAATCACCTTGGCTTTTGAAACTTTCTCAGGAGATGGAACACCAAATTTATATTTTTCATCCAATTCTTCCTTTCATTCTACCATTATCTTTGAATACTTCCTTCCAGAACTTCAGTTGCTGTTCACTTTTCCTTGTGTTTTCCTCCATTTTTCCATGCAGTTCTTTTCTCAGGTTCATAGAATTTTCTTCCAACTTTCCTAATTCTCCATTTAATTTTGTTTCTAAATCTTGTTTCAAACCTGTAGAATTCTCTTAAAATTGTGTTTTTAAATCTCCTCTTAAACTTGTAGAATTTTCTTCTAGTTTCGAATCTTCTTTCAAACTTGTAGAATTTTCTTTCAATTTTGACTCTAAATTTATAGAATTTTCTTTCAATTTTGATTCTTAATTCTTTGCCAAATCGGTTGAAGAAAGTTGAACCTCAAACAAATATGTATCAGGATCCTCACCGTCTTCAGTCATAGCGTCTCGCAGTTGTTCTAATAAAACTTGTTTGCGGCCACTGGTTTCCAAATCCCGCTCTTCCAATTGATATTTCAACTCTGCGACCTTCAAATCATACAACAACCTCTTGAATGCCATATTTTACAAAGCAGCAATGAACAAAATACTAAATTGTTTATAACAACCCTTCACTCGACACCACTGTAATTTTTATTGCTTCGAAATTGCTTATAATTAGAATAGAAATCACTATTTAATAATGTAGCATAAAATAAAAGTTTTATTTTTCTGGATATCACTAACAACTCCATATTATTTATTTATCACTAAATACTAATTTAGGCAAAGTCGCAGATATTCATACTTAACTATTTATATCCACTGTTCACTTCACTGTTTGATATTCACTGTTCTATATTCGCCATTACACTATTCCAACACACGTCTTTTGCTTGCTCTTATAAATAGGAATATCCATCTCTCAAAAGTTCTACCATATTCTGGAATATTGCTGAAGGCTTTCATCGGGAGGGGTGATGTGATGCAGCGCGGCGCGACGCAAAGAGGGCTAAAGGTTCTGCACATGCAAAGTCATCATTACGAGCCTCCCCACTCTCGCACGTTACAATATATATAGAACTGACCGTAATTTTGGTGCTTCAGGCCTATCCCGTGGTGGAGGAGCCTTGCTAGCTATAAAACATAACCTAGCTTCCATAGGTGTTGATCTCAATGAACCTAATATCATTTTACCACAATGTGTTGATCCAGTATGTGCTGAAGTCACTCTTTCCAGTTCTCATCTTTATATTTTCAATATTTATATTTCTTCTGGCAATAATTTTCCAATTTACTTAGCAGTAATTGAATATTTACAGTCTTCAACATTTTTATTTGATCACAATTGTATCATTCTTAGTGACTTCATTATAACCGAACTAACCATTACAAACGGATCAAATATTGTAACTAATGTTAATAGCTTCATCAGTTTTTTCGAGTTTCAGCAAATTAATCATGAAAGAAGGAATCATAACAATAGAATTCTTGATGTAGTTATCACAAATTGTAAATATTCCGTAGAACATGCCGACAATTTATTGTTTAGGATTGAATGTCATCATCATCCTGCAATTGTTATTAATATTATTGATATCCTGATAAAGTCCGCAAAAGTGGAGAACACTGTATTGCAAGTTTGTATTATAATTTCAAGAATGCTAACCTGATCAAATTGTATTTGTTAATCAACGCTTTTGACTGGAATCAACTTTCTATATTCACTAATATCAATGATGCTTGCAATTTCTTTCACACAATTTTGTACAGCTTTTTTGATCAGTTCGTTGCTCCTCGTTCTTTTAAACCTCCTATTATCCTATCTGGTACACTTAGCAGATCAAAACCGATTGAAAAAAAAATTACATAACCACAAAATGTATAAAAAATATAATACTCATTCGGAATATGAAAAATTCAGATATCTGAGATTAAAAATTAAAGCCGACAGTTACGTACAGTCTGCCAAAGCAAAAATTAATGTAAATCCCAACAAATTCTGGAACTTCATAAAGTCCAAAAAAAAATCTAAGCCATGTCCAACTAAAATGATATTCAACAAAATTTCTTTGTACACCCCAAACAGCAATAGCAAACAGTTTCGCAACATATTTTGGAAGCGTGTTTTCTATCTCCGGTATTACCAATTACGACATCCCCGGCAATCATTCTTGTAATAACATATTATCTTTCAATAATATTTCGCATGATGATATTGCTAAATCAATCACAAGACTCAAGGCCTCTATGTCTTCAGGACCGGATTTAATCCCTTCATTCCTTATTAAAGATTGTTCTAATTCTTTTGTTATTGCTCTGCATCATATAATAAATTTATCTTCGAGAACTAATACTTTCCCAGATATCTGAAAGCAGGATCGAATAAAACCTATTTTAAAATCCAGTGACTCTGCGCAAATTAAAAATTATAGACCAATTGCCATTTGAATCAATTTTAGTAAAATAATGGAAAATATCTTGTATCGGGCAATTTATAATCACGTTCACAATCTTATCCTTTTTTCTCAACATGGCTCTGTTGAAGGTAGATCTACTTCGACCAACTTGTTATTTATCACCCAATTTCTATTGACATCTCTTGATTCAGGATAACAAGTTGATGTTATATATATACAGATTCCTCCAAAGCCTTTGATCGTATTGATCACGATATTATTATCCGTAAATTAAATGGCTATGGCTCATCTTTGGCTCTGATACAATTAGTTTCTTCCTACTTAAGCGATCGTTTATCTTTTGTAAATTATCTAGGGCAACCTCCTCTATTTTTCCAGCATCTTCAGGTGTACCACAAGGGTCTAATCTGGATCCATTATTATTTCTCTTATTTATTAATGATTTGCCCCCAACATTTAACCACTTCAATCTAATTTATGCTGATGACATCAAATTATTCTGCTCATTATCATATTTGAGTCAATGTGACTTAATCCAAGAGGATATTAATAAATTAAACTCATGGTGCAATGAGAACAAACTTCATCTAAACACTGATAAATGCAAGGTCATGCCTTCTACAAGAAAAAAATTCCCTATCCTTTATCCTTACACTATTTCTGGAGTTCCATTATCTCGTTGTGACCAAACAGTTGATCTAGGCATTACCTTTTATACAAAATCTATACTGAACTCACACATAGTAAGAATATCTGCTTTTGCAAACCAAATGTTGGGATTCATAATCTGACAATCTCTTAATTTCACCTCAATACAACCCATTCTTCTTCTCTACTATGCTTTTGTTAGAAGTAAGCTTGACCACTGTTCAATAATCTGGAGTCCTTCATATGACGCATATATTTCTTTACTTGAATCAGTACAAAAAAAATTCTACGGTATCTGTATTTCAAAGTTCATAATATTTACCCCAATTTCAACGTGTCTTACGAATACCTCCTAGATTATTTCAACTTCACTAAGTTAACCGACAGACGCAATTTTGCTTTTATATTCACATAAACTCATAAATAACTCTCTAGACGATCCAACACCTCTGAGTTTTAGTGGACTTTCGAGTCCCTTCTTTCAATTCACGTAGTCAGCGGACATTCCAAACACCTAAGTGCCGTATAAATATCTTTCTCCACTCTTCCCTGAATCAAATGTATGATACCTACAACAGTGTTCAAAATCAAGCTGATATATTCCATGATACTATCAATACTTTAGAACGTCTCAAGCTTTGACACGTCTCAATTTGTTCCAGCAAAATGAAAAAAATAAATAAATAAAAAAATGTAAAACTTACAGATATTTTGGATTCTCATTGTTCCTTTTTTTCTTATTTGTGCAAAGTAACAAGTAAACCGACAAAATTCATCTATCGAGATTTCAATGGAAATATCCGTTTTGAGCATTCCTGAATCCATTTTGACTATTTTTGGCTTAATATCGGTACGTATGTTCGTGCGTGCGTATGTGCGTTCGTATGTGCATGCGTTCATGCGTCACTCGCAAATCTCAAAACTGGCTGAACGTATAATGTTGAAATTTTGTATTCAACCCTTTCGGTCCCAATGGGTCATATACGTCCAAGAATAGTTTTGAAGACACCCAGTGGAAGATAATGCATTATAAATCCGCTAATTCTGTGTCCCAGTGGGAACCTGATATTGTACTAGCTATTCCCGTCAAAAAGTTCCGCCTATATACGATGTATATTCAACCTTTAATGTTTTTCTAAAATAGTGCATGTGCAGTGTAAGAAGATTTGCTTAGTTTCGTGGTATTCAGTGGAATCTAGGGAAATTTATTAAGTATATTTCATGTAAAAATGTCGAGATAAGTCACAAATAATTTTATTTCTTATAGAGAAGTCACTGATCACAATATTTTTCGCAATATCTGATATATCTGTCCCAATAGTATCTTCCGATGAGATATATATATCCCACTGATATTTGAATTATATATTTCATTACAGAAAGAAACCTTTGTCTCAAGAGGATTCGAAACACTTACTCGAAAACATTTCCGATACAGAAGATGAGAATGAGGAACCATTTATGGATAGCGGTTCAGAATATACTCAGACGAACACTGACAATTCTAGTGATGAAAGCACGCGTCCGTCAACAAGAAATGAAGTCAAGAGAAAAAGAAGAGAACCAGAAAAAAGGCAACCACCAAAGTATAAGAAGAGAAAATTAGAAGATAGAAACATGAATGGAAGTTCGACGGAAAATTCGTCCTCTGAAGATAGTGAAGAAGATATAGGAAGTGAAAAAGATGAAGGACCTCCAATCATAATGATTGATCAATGGATGCAAGTAAATAGGGATTTTCATTCTAAGAAAAATATTCCAACATTATTGTCTACTACGGTACTCGCAAATTTAGACCGATCATCATCAGAGATCGATGTTTTCTTCAAACTATTTCCTTAAAGTCTATTTCTCTGGATATCTGAAAAAACCAACGAACATCTGAATATCTTGAAAAATAAAATATCTGCACATTCTACTGATCAGTACGAAATCATGATAGTAGTAGGCTGTTTCTTCATAATGTCTTACAACAGAGTTCCAGCTCAACGTCATTACTGGTCTACGAATTCTTCCCTTGAGAATAGAATGATAAAACATTCAATCTCTCCTAATAGATTTCAATTAATTTCTTCTGAATTATACTTCAACTCTCCCGAACAAACCGCAGAATGCCAACAAACTTTATTACGTTGAGGAACTGGTCCCTTGCTTGAAACATACCTTCCAAAAAGCCAGATCTGAAACTTCTTTCCAGAGCATTGACGAGGCCATGGCAAAGTTCAAAGGTAGAAGCGTTTTGAAACAGTATCTTCCCCTCAAGCCAATAAAAAGAGGAGTAAAATTGTGGGTTAGATGTGACTCAAAAACCATCTATACATATGATTTCAACATATATGCTGGAAAAGATGAAGATAGAGATAAAGATACAACTGTTGAGGAAGCTGTGGTCAAGAAACTTGCAGACACTATAAGGGATCCTAATGTTAGTTTATGTTTTGATATATTTTTTACTAGCACTCATCTAATGAATAATCTACCGCTTGCTGCAGTAGGGACTGTAATTTCTACGAGAAAAAATACGCCAGATTTTCAAACAGATAAGGAGCGGAATAGAGGAGAAGCTTCTATGCAATCAGTATGGAGCTTGCGCAGTCTCATGGAAGGACTAAAGATGTGACTATGCTTTCCAATTGCCACGAGAGTCAGACAACAGTAGTAGATGGGAAGGCTCAAGACGGTAGTAGAACTAAAATTAACTGTCCAAATATGGTCGAGTATTATAATAATTATTTGGGAGGGGTTGATTTGTCAGATCAACTAGTAGGTTTGTATGACATAGACAGAAAAAGTAATAAATGGTGGAGAAAATTATTTTACCGTTTACTAATGACAGCAGCAGTAAATTCTTGGACTTTTTTCTGCGGAAAGGAAGAAAAGAAAAAGAAGAAGAACCTTTTCTGAATTTTTTGGTACCTCTTACTGAATCGTTAATAAGTTATGATAGGCAGCACGCGAATGTAATTCGTAAACGACAATATGGTAGACCCTCCAGCGGATCTAAATTGTTGAACATACGTGATCATTTGCCCCTTGAAGGATCTACAAGAAGAAGATGTTACAACTGCACCAAGAAGAAAAAGGAAACTAGAACAACTACCTTTTGTACCGCATGTGACATTCCATTATGTGAGAACTGTTTTTCTGCCTATCACATATAATAACTTATTTGGTTATGCCAAATTATTGAAATAGTATATTATTTTATCCGAATAAAAGAAATTTCTCTTGTTTTACTTGCTTTGTTTGTAATTCTATTGGGATATGTATATCCCACTCTTTGTACCCAGTTATTCATATATGTCCCACCACTTCTGAAGTCCGCCTCTTGTGTATTCTTTTTTCTCAATATAAATTTTGTCATCTCTGAAACTATATCTAAATGAATATATGTACTTCTTGACTGGGAAAATTTGATGAATAGGAAAAACTTCTGGAATGCAGTCAATGGAATTTATTTTTATTTTTCTATTTCTACTAGTTTCGACACCACTTGTGTCATTCTCGGGAACTATAAATAATGATACAGACGATTAATTTAACCATAATTACAATTTGTTAAACTGTAAGCTACTTACATGAAACATTTTTTTGTAATAAAATTCAATGAAATCATTAATTAATAATAAAACATGAATAGTGCATGTAGATAGTATTCCACATGGAGTTATGGTGTAAAAATCTCAACATTTGTAAACATGAAATATTTTAAATGTAGTCAAAGTTAAAATAAACTAAAAAATGTCTTCCGTTTCACGAAAACCGTTAGAACATAATTTTTGTACTAGTGGAAACCTGTATATCAGTTTTTTAAAAAGAAGAACTTAGTACCCCAAGGGACCAATTAGAGTGCTGCAATGATATTTGAATTATATTTAATCATGTCTTAGTTTTATTATATTTCAGTAAGTTATTGTAGATTCTACTCAAACTCATTGTGTCAGTTTTTACATTAATATTGTTTTTATCTGCACTGATGTGTAGCATCTCTAGCGTCAATCTCTTATTCAAGTTTTGCTCAAAATCCATTATTTTAGTTTCGTTGAAGTTAAACTTATGATTTAACTCTTTTGCATGTCCCACTACTGCACATTTTGCTGTCGTCATATTTATTTTGCCCTGACAATTTTTGCTATGCTCATTCATTCTCGTAGATAAATATCTTTTTGTTTGACCTGTATATGTGGCACTGCAATCTTCACACGGTATTTTATATATTAAATTTGATAGGTGGCTTTTATTTATTTTGGATTTTAAGTTACCGAACAATTGCCCTACAGTTTTTGTTTGCTTGAAACCTATCCGTATTTTCAATTAATTTTCGAACAACTCTCGTAATTTTTCAGCAACACCATCTATGTAAATTAATGAGCAGTAGGTGATATCTTCTTTCTCCACTTGTCTAGCGTTGTTTTTAGAATTTTGGCATTTATTAATTAAGCTGTTAATTAATCCACGAGGATATTTATTTAGCAATAGCAATTGTTTGATTTTATTCAAGATGTCTCCATGATATTGTTGGGAAGTTAATTTTAATGCCCTGTTGATTAAATTTTGAGCTGTGTTCAGTCGGTGAGTAATTGGATGATTTGAGCAATAGTTGAGATATCTTGTTGATGCACTTGGTTTTCTGTACCATGATGTGGTTATATTGCCCTCTTCATCACGTATGATAGAAATATCTAGGAACGGTATGGAGTTATTCTGTTCTACTTCTACTGTGAATTGTAAGTGTTCATTGCAACTGTTAAATGTATCCAATGTATTTTGTATTTGGTTTTCAGGTACAGCCAATATCAGATCATCCACATATTTCTTAATGAAGGGCAGCTTAATCGGTAATTTTTGTATTACCTCTTCTAGTAAGCAATCCATAACAATATTAGCTAATACTGGAGATAACGAGGAACCCATTGCAAGACCAAACGACTGAATGTAGTATTTATCTTCAAATTGGAAGAAATTTTCTTTCATACAGAATTTAATAAGTTCTAAAAATTCTTGCAGTGGTATATTAGTTCTTTGTGCTATGGCTGTCCAATTTTTCTCCATCCCTGCGATCACCAAATTTACTGGTACATTTGTATATAATGAGATGACATCCAGTGAAATTAACACGTATCCTGTATCAAGTTTTATTTCCGTGATGACATCTTTAAACTCGAATGAATTTCTCACAAAATACGTAGTATTTTCTAAGCCTTTTAAAAGATTTGCTAGATATTTTGCGAGATTGTTAGTTGGTGAATCTAAATGTATATATATAAAGTTCTAATTTAAAATCCTAAAAAAACAAATTGGGATCGAAAAGGTTAAGACTGGTATGGGGTCTAGTTCTGCACCTCGCATTATGGTTCCAATCGTTTGTACCGGAAGTGCACTTTACTTCAAACTTTTCTCGAATTTTTCTAATAAATCCAGAATGATCAACCGTGGGATGTTGAAATTCAGTATCTGAACTTGATGTTGTATCAGAATGGACATCTGCTATTTTTTATCCATCGAATAAGCCAGAAAAGCACTTCACTTGAAACTTTTTTTGAATTTTTTGCATTAATATAGAATGATTCGCCATAGCATATTGAAATCTTGTATGAAGAACTTCTAAAACATCTTATTGTACATCTTGCATTATGATTGCGAACGGCTAAACCGGAAGTGCACTTTATTTGAAACTTTTTTAAATTTTCCGCATAAATTCAGAATGATCAGGATACTGGAATTTAGCATTTGAAATTGCTTTAGTATCTTAATAGTCATCTTCTATTTTTCTAACAGTCGACTGAACCGGCAGTGCACCTTTTATGACAGACTTTCTGAATTTGCCGCATAAATTGCAAACAATCAGTCGTAGAATATTTAAATTTTGTATTAGGCACTTTTATAATATCTAGTTATACTCCTTGTATTATGATTGCCATCGAATAGGCCAGAAGAGCACTTTATTTAAAACATTTTTTGAATTTTCCGCATAAATCTAAAACGATTGAACGTAGATTGTTAGAATTCAGTATTTAGGACGACTATACCGTCTAGATGCTCATATCCTATTTTTATTGAGATCAAACGAGCCGAAAGTGCTCTTTACTTGACAGTCTTCTGGAATTTTTCGCATAAATTCGAAACGATAAGGTGTAGAATATTGAAATTTGGTATTTCAGTCTGCTGTAGCATTTGAATGATTGACTACTATTTTCATAACAATAGACTTAACCGGAAGTGCCCTTCAGAAGGAATTCATTTTTTCAAGTTTGCGCATAAATTCAGAACGGTGTGCCGTAGAATCTTGGAAATCGGTATTAAGGAATGTTGTAGCAAGAGAATGATGACCTACCGTTTCCATAGCAACCGAATTGGCTGAAAGCGCATATTACTTGACAGATTTTCAGAATCTCTTGAGTAAATCCAAAACGATTAACTGTGGAACGATGAGATTTTGTGTTTGATTATACATATCCAATGATATATACGATCAAACACAAAATCACATCGTATCATATATATATATATCCAATGATGTACAAGTCACGTGATGTTCACGTCAGATTTTTTCACAAATATTTTATACAATACATAATCGTATTTTGTCTTCATCTGTATATTTTTTGTTACTTTGTACTTTTGATCCTGTCAAGTTTTCTGTTTGGACAGTGTATTTATAATGAATAGATGAGTATATAGGTAAATAATAAATGAAATAAGAAAATTGTTGCCTATATCAAGAAAATTTATTATATGTCAGTTATCTTCATCTTCTAATTCTTGTTATATCAGAATGGATCTCATAATTTCTTTCTCCAGTTTTCTTCGATTGAATTCATACTACAGTGTCCGAGTTTCTGAAGAAAATACTGAACATATCCTATCCATTCTCTTGTTGTCCAGCCAATGTGGCTGTAATAGCAAAGCTTCATCTTCTATAATATAACTATTGCCTCGTTTTCTAAAATAAAATCAGTCTTTAGGTTGAACTGTCAATGCAATTTTTTAGACATTACCTGTAAGTGTTTAATTCAGAGTAACTATATTTCAATAGTTCGTGACCTTCACTTGGGAAATCCATTCAGGAAATTCCGTTGAATCCACTGTTTAGATATAAAAACGTCGTAGCATAGGTTATGCATCTGCTGCAATTTAAACAAATTTAAATACATTAGTAACAAGTTAAATAAAATCACTAAAGTTTAGTAATAGTATTATTTCTGCAAATTGTATTATTTCTGTATAAATACCTAATTTTATCTCACGATATTCATTGACATTCAAAGATATTAAAATCCGCTGGTAAAACTTAAAGATTACCTAGAGAGGGAAGACTGGACACTCCTATCCTACATATGTTACAAACCATGCACAAAAGCGCCCCTTTCGGTGCAGTGCATTATTAATCCTGTATCGAAATAAACAATTATTATGAACAAATTCTATTTTCACCCTATTGGAAAAGATGTTATCCTAAATTTCACTATTTACTTCGAACAAAACATCAATATTCAACTTTTGCCAGCAAAATATATATAATTGAAGAGATAATTAATATATATAATTGAAGAAATAAATATAATCGGAAAATAACTCCTCCAACGTACACTATTATTGATATTATATGCAAACTTAAAGACCGGTGTTCGATTGAATCCTATATCGTCAGTGACAGCACGGTTCGCGACAAGAAAAAGGCGGAAAGCACATCTCTCATTTGAAATCTATGCTCAGTTGGATACAATAATAATGGAATCAACCTGTATGTGTTTATCCATTCAAATTTTATGTTAAAAATTGGACCAAATAACAAGGAAAAATATAAATGACATACTGTGGAAGTTATAAAATGAGAAACAATTTATTGAAAATATGTCTATGTTACAAGTACAAATTCTGCTACACTTTGAACGGTAGAATTTGTTATTTTATGTTATTTCAGAGCTGAGAGCAGGAGCAATTCTTACAAGTATTAGTTATATTAGTTAATAATTGACACTAGTTAGAAGTGAGTGAGTAGATTTTGCTTTGTCTTAATAACTGTATGACGTTTATATTCATTAATAAATATATAAAAGATTAGAATTGGCGCTGTTGTCAGTCATCTAGTTCTAGACTCTAGACAGAGCATGCGCACTTCGCTGATAGGCCATGAAGCAAATACTAGATGTGTTTCAAAATGGCGTCGAATAATAAATGAAAAAAAGAGGGTTCAAGTTCATTTTGGTAATTACTATATAGTAAAAATTCAAATGATTATCTCTTGAATATAGCAATATTGAAGAAGTTTTATATTGCCATTCAACCTTGAACTTCGTAAAATTAGTTATAGACAATTTTCCAAGGATAGGTCAGTTATATTAAAGCACTAAAAACATAGGTATTATCATCCGCCATTTTGTGTCCTGTCAATAAAAGAAAGCATATGAAAACCAATGTAGACATTACAGGAAAAGCGTTGTTTGACGAAGATAAAATGCTATAATAGCTTGAAAAACTAAAGAAAATAGTATCGGAGTGATTTATTAATGTGCCGAATGATTCATCATCATTATTAGCGGCAATTGTGGCTGTGAGATCCACAGACGAATTATAAGTATTTCATATAAAAGTACATATATTCAGTCAAAATTTCCATTTTAAGTTATGATCAGATTGAAACTTTGATTGAAGTTATATCAGTTCATTTTAATATATATTTTTATCTGAATTTTTAGACACGATCATAGAATCTAGCCTAAATTTCAAGCAATAATTGATCAATATATTCATGTATTATACATAGGTACCGACTATATAAAATATATATTATATATTCACATATATACATATATAAATATATTATAAGTATAAATAATATATAATTAATCATTTCTTTGATAAGTAAAATATTACGAGCTCACCATTTTTTATCAAGACATGCGATATAAGAAATTGCAAATGGTAGAATTCCATGTTTCCTATCCCTTGGGTGAGAGCAGTAAAATAATAAATCTTCTAATAAATATGCATAAAAGTTCTAGGAAAGTTAAAGATTACAAAGTTTGAAGATAAACAGTAGAGTTTTTTATATTTAGAGATCCCGAAGTGCAATAAATTTGTCAGATTATTTTCAAAAATTGTATTACCGAATATGAATTAAAATTCCATAATGTTATTCTGAGTATTCAATATTACTCTAATTATATATGATTGAAAACTAAATAATTTGACACAACATTTGAAAACTGGAAATTGAAAATTGAAGCATGTAATTCGATTGCAAATAATACATCTTGCCCAGAACAAATAGTTTGATAGACTCCGATATTATTTTATCATGCTTTTTACCTAAAGAATAAACTATTTCGCCTCAATCATCGCGTTTCCTGCACTGTTCACATATGCTAAAGCGCTTTCTAAGGACTTGAAGTGGCGGATGATAATACTCAGGTATTTAGTGCCTTAGTTAAATTAGACAAAGACACACTTGCGTAGAAAGGAATAGTGATAGTCCGATAATTACAAATTTGATATAGGAACAAAATTATAATTTAGTGATTCATTATCATAGTTTTATGCAATACAATAGCAAACTCATTGATAATAGATTTTTTTATTAGTAATTTTCGACAAAATCTAGGGATTTTTGAAGTTGTATTGTTGCACTATGATCTCTGACATATAACAGATTGGTTATAAATATTGTTCATCGTAAGTTTAAAGGTAAGTAATGAAAGTGATTGAGATCTATTAAGCTCGTTAGATATTATTTTATAGATATTTAGCGCATAATTCTTATTACAGATTTATAGTACGGCGCACAGCTAAAAATGTATCTTTCCTTTTCTGAAGACACATTTCTGGTGTATTTTATGGAACTCAGTAAAAAATACAAATCTTTAACGTCATGGACAAATTATTCAATGATAAAAAGCGAGTTGTACATCAAGCATAATGTTAATATTAATGAATATGCAAGACTACGTACTTTATTCAAGACAAAAATGAATATCTTGAAATTGCAGTCAATGATTTGAAGGACGCGGATATTTCTGGAGATGAGAATGATGATCATTCATTACTACAAATAGTGAAGCATTTTGAAGAGTTTTCATACCGAAACATTTTACTTAAATCTTACTAATTTGAAACTATTTCTTTGTTAGATTGATTCTTCAGCTTTACAAGTTGATGTTAGAAATTATAATGTAATTGTAATATGACGCATGCTATGTAATAATTGAAAGGTAGTGTTTGAAAGATTTCTGTTCAGTTGTGACATAAATTATATTTCTGTACTTATTTATTCCGTAAATAAAACGTTCCAATTGGAGAGATGATGAAGTTTGCTCAAAGAAACGAGCAATTCATGAATTGATGCAAGCTAGACATGGTATAAGAAAATAAATGATGTTTTACCAGAATTGGTATTTCCAAGAACAGAATGTGAACCATGTGTATATTATCGAGACAATAACAACAGAATTTGTATAATTGCTTTGAAAGATAATGATTTTCTTTTAAATTGAATTGTATATATTCTGAATATATATATATATATATATATATATATATATATATATATATATATATATATATATATATATATATATATATATATATATATATATATATATATATATATATATATATATATATATATATATATATATATATATATATATATATATATATATATATATATATATATATATATATCAGGGTGCTTCTCATTTCTCAACTTTTCAAAAATGACCGCGTCACTTCATCATTTGATTCTATCATCAGAAGAACGAGCACATGATTCACATTTTTTTTCCAATGAGCTTGGGAGGTCGCTACCATGGATTAAAATTCATAAAGAACATATAATATATTAATGTGTGAAATCCTACAGATTTTATTCGAGTCTGTGCCAAAGGTACCTAGTTTTCACTTTTAAAGCGTGATGTATCTCTTTCCGAGGCGCTACCACTCTCCCTCACTCCTCCTGAATCCAAAACTTGCGCCTGCGACAAGCTGGTGAAATGTGCGCTGAGAGAGCGTGCGCATGTAAATTTTTCTCCTGCGGCAGATCGCACTGTCGTTGCATCATGGCGTCTTTTAGTAGTTCGTCTTTAATGACAAGAAATAAATCAGATATTTGGTTGGTGGGACCAATATCTCAACACTTGATCCAAAACAAATTGCCGTCGATAAAAGTAGTACTGAGTCCATTTTTTCACTTTAAAATTGAAATGAAGCAAACCAATCGTGGTCCGTCTACTTCTACTACGTATGACGTCATAGAAGTGTGGAAACGATCGAGAATTCCGACAAAATTGAAGAAAGACGTAATAAAGAAGATTGAAAAATACTTTTCTGGGTGGCAATAGCTGAAAAAAGATAAAGAAAGCAAAAGCAAACGTTCCAGAAGACTAAAGAGCAAAGGAGACAGGCAGTTATTGATTACTCAATGACAAAAAAGTCGTCCTGGTTTGTGATTGTGATTCTGTAACTGCATAACGTATATGGATAGCAGTTACTTGCGATATTCAAGTACGTTATCATAACAGATGAAAAGTAGCATCAGTTATGGAATTCGTTTGACACATCACAAATTCAAACTGCAAACTCAAGCAAATGAGTGCGATAATAATTGATCAATTTATATTTTCAGGTGAATATATATGGTACTGTTATAATCCTCTTAAATTTATTATTAATATAATTGATATTTTATTGTTTATTTAAAATGAATAATGTTTGAGATATTTCACACGTTTCTGAATTATTGCTGATGAGTAAGCATGATACGTTCACCCTGAATTCTGTGTAATTTCACCCAAATCACTTACTCAAAATGCTCACATATATGTGGAAAATTTCTTTTGTTCTGACCATGGGAATTGCAATTCAGCAATAAAATCCCTCTTTTCTAACAAAGTCTTCTTTACTCATTATGAGACAAATTAGCATCAGTCTGATAAGAACATCCATCAAATTACTAGTAAGTCTAAGAATTAAACTGATAGTTCAGGTCGAACAAAAGAAGTTAATCACTAATACAAATTTGATAAATTCAAAACAAGTAGTTCTGTATTAACTTTGTAAACCCTCATCTTTAATAACCCACCTAGTAATATTCAAACAATATTTTATTCAATACCGCGGTGGATTTCAATCCTTTACTTGCCAACGATTCTAAATCCTCAACTTGTCAATAACATCGACAATCGTGACTGTTGGAATCACCACCCTAATTCCAATAGATCATAACAGTACAATATAGTGATAATATATTTCACATTACTAAAGTGCGTTACGAAACAAAATTCAGGGCATATTTATGGAATGCATATTATAGTGCCGTCGGAAAGACCTGAAAAAAATAATAATGTTCAAGAAACTCATTCTTATTCAATAATTCATGTTACTTTTGCATGAATGCCTGGGTGCATGCAAGACAGACAGCGGAATAAATACGCGTCAGAATTACAGAGATGCGCGAAGAAATTTGACGGCTTTTTCGAATGCAAATCTAGGCAGTAATTCATAATACATGAATATATGTTTTGGCTACGCCTTTTCATTAGTTTCAAACAAACTAACAGATAAAGCTATAAATTTAATTAATAAAAACACATTTACCGATTGGACAGATTCAAAACGATGTCTATCCGAAAATTTTGAAGATAATCAACAAAAGGAACTATTTTATTGAAAATATTGAATGTCAAAAAAACAAGTTGAATTTATGACACTTCACTGCAATTTAAAAACGATTTTGCAGAATATGAATCAAAAGTTCATCTGTTAAATTGTAATAGTGCTCGAAAAAAATTAATGAAGTTCAAGAGCTATTTGTAAAACACTTTATTACACTATTACCAATATATGTTAAAGGATCTTTTATTACAAGAAATCCCACTACCTTAGAAATATGCGGAAACTTATTAACGAACGATTATAATTACGCACTCCAAGCATTCAAAAGTCCATTGTTAAGATCTGACAATACCCAACAATTGCAAAAAATACACCATGTACCACCACAAAAGTTCCCCGCTCAAACCCATAAATTTTCAACAAAATTTCAATGAACCTAGTACTTCATTTGCACCTAAACAAAACGCTTACAATGCATAAAAAAATAGACAACAATATAAACCCCAACCTATCTCCGGTATGACAAAAAGTACAATTCCTATGAGTACACAAACAATTAGACAAAATTATTTACGAGAAAATATTGAACACGAATCCGAAAACCTTGATCTATCTTCCCAAGAGAACCAAATTTACAACGAAAATTCTAACTTTGGAAATCTCGAGAATAATAATTCAAATGAAAATGACTCCTACCCTAATGAGAATAATTTTTTCGACATCCCGTCGCCTCCAAATCTTGAAACATAGTAATGATTTCCATTACAAACAAAATTCCTGTTATTCATTTGTCAAAGTATTGAGTTTGAATAGATTCAGGCTCAGATGTAAATCTTATAAGCGAAAATATGGCAAAATTATACCCTAAACCTCGAGTTGTAAATGATAATTTAACTTTTCAAACAGCAAATTCAGAATCATTGTAAACACTCTATAATATTGAAAGTATTCAATCAACAGCATAAATTTTTTGTTCACACTTTTAATAAAGATTGTGACTTATTATTCGGCATGAATATATTGAAAAATCTGAAATGTAAAATGCATTCTGCAAATGAAAAAATAAAAATACAGAATGAAGAATTCCCCTTAACTCCTATAACAGATTCCAACTTTTGCAAATTAAATTTCCGTTCAGAACATTTAAACAATTTTCAAAAGCAAACAATTAATAAATTATTGAAACAATATCCCGAACTTTTTCCAAAGGAAGATGAAACATTATCATGCACGACATACACTAAGCATAAAATACTGACAAAAGATAATACTCCCATTTATACAAAAAATTATAGACTTCCACAGATATAGGAACAGGACATAGAAGAACACGTACAAAATTCATTAAAAACCTGTGTAATTAGAAAATCTAACAGTCCTTATAATTCTCCAATCTTGATCGTCTCAAAAAGAAGCGACGCTTCTGGTGAAAGAAAAACACGCCTTGTAATAGACTTTAGAAAATTAAATACAAACACTACAGAAGATAAACATCCTCTTCCTAATATTGTCACTCTTTTAGAAAGAATTGGCAAACCAAAATTTTTCACAGCTCTTGATTTACATTCAGGATTTCTTCAAATTCCTGTAGAAAGAGATGATATAGAAAAAACCGCCTTCAGCACCCCATCAGGTCATTATGAACTCGTTAGAATGCCTTTCGAACTAATTAATGCCTCTGCGACATTTCAAAGAATGATGAACCAAATTTCAGGCGATTTAATTAACAAAATTTGTCCTGTTCACATAGACTTGTTTTTTATAGATTAAGAAATGCCAATTTACAAATACAAATTGACAAAAGTGAATTTATGAGAATAGAAATTGAATATTTGGAATTTGTGATATCCGTACAAGGTCTTAGACCAAATGTCAAGAAAAAACAAGCAATAAATAGAATAAATACTCTAAAAACACAAAAAGAAATGAAATCATTTCTAGGAAAATTATCATGGTATAGACGTTTCATCCCGAATTTTTCAAAATTAATGGAACCTTATACCGAGTGTCTTAAGAAAAACAAAACAATCGATATAACAAACGAAGAATATCAGGAAGCATTCCAAAAATCCATAGAATTAATTTCCAATCCTCCTAATCTTAGTTTCCCTGACTCTTCTAAAACATTCATACTCACAACTGACGCATCAAATTACGTCATGGGTTCAATACTCTCACAAGTAAAAGATAATATAGAAAGACCTATAGCATACGTTTCTAAAACTTTTGATACTCAGGAATGAAGTTACTCCACGGTTGCAAAAGAATTAAAATCTATTGTGTGGTCAGTACAAAATTTCAAACCGTATTTATACGGAAGAAAATTTATCATTCGAACTAACCATAGACCTTTAATTTGGTTATTCAATATGAAAAATGGAAATCAAAAATTAATAAGATGGAAAATCGAACTTAATGAATATGATTTCGAAATAGAATATTTACCTGGAATAACAAACAAAATTGCCAACTATTTATCACGAATTAGAGAACAATTCAAAATTAGTTATTTTACTGGCGATGTAACTACAACAGACATATTTTGTCATTGTATCATAAAAGAAAATTGTTTCGGTATGAGTTTAGCTTCACAAGTCAATAAACAATTTAATAGTAGAAATTTTTGTATAAATAATTTCAAACATCAAAATATGATCATTCAAAATTTTGATAATAAAACAATTTTTCATTTGTATACATAAGATATTTACAAAGAAAATGTGAATTTAAAACAATTGAAATCATGCCTTATCTCATTGCGAGATTACTCAATCAAAAACGATTTGTTTGAAATTAACATGCCCTATTTATCATGTGGATTAGATAAATGAGAAAAATCTAAATTAATTCAAGTATTAGATAATATATTCCAGGATACAAATATTGAAACCAATATTTATGAATTACCACAAAATTTTGTAAACTCAAAAGAAATCGATAATTTCTTCAAAAATCATTCGAGTGAATCAGTAGATATATTATTAAATAATGCGGAAAATATCGAAGAAGAATTAGAAAATTTGAGTACCAACAGTACGAACACAATTCATTCCTCACCGAAAAAACCTATCGATGGCTTAAAATTTATAGAAAACCGAAATAATATAGCTGACAACCAAATTATAATACAAGAAGATGAAGTTAATAGTGTAGAAATTAAAAAATTATTCAATGATAAAAAACTAAGAATGACATTGTCATTACATTCAGAAAATCAGGGTACACAATTGTTTGAATTTATTCAAGACTATATAGTACCTAAAGTGAGATATTATTGCATTTGCACCGATGAAATTGCTTATATTTCAAATAAAACCATACAAGAAAATTATGAATTCGGAACAATAAATTAAAAAGGAGTCAATCAACAAGTCGAAGACATAGAGAATGAAAATGAACAAGATAAAACCGTATTCAATTACCATCATGGTGAATCAAATCATCGCGGCATATTAGAAACTTATAATAAATTGAAATTAAAATATTATTGGCCAAAGATGTTAGAAACAATCACAAGCTTTATAAATTAATGTGAAATATGTGAAAAATGTAACTATGATAGACAATCCCCAAAGTTACAAGATCAGCTCACATCAATCCCTTAACGGCCTTCTGAAATTATAAATTTAGATATTTTAACTATTGATTCAAAATAGTATTCAACAATAATTGATCAGTTTTCAAAATACGCTCAAATATACTTTATAAAAAACAAAACTTGTAATAATGTAATTAATATAGTTTCAAATTTCATCAAAGAAAGATTACAACCTCAAACAATTATTTGTGATTCAGGAAAGGAATCCGATAATCTAGCCTTCAAAATTTTTTGCCACAATAAAGAAATAAATTTACATATTACATCCGTCGGTAACCCAAAATCAAATGCTATAGAGAGACTACATTCTACTTTAATAGAACAAAATCATCCAAATAAAAACATAGACGAAATCTTGACGACGACGTCTATACAAGCGTACAACGACACAATACATTCAGTCACGAGATTTTTACCTAATGAAATTCTCTATGGTAATGATTACTCACACATACGACCCAGAATGAGTTTAACCGAAGAGCAACAAATAGAATTATTTTCAGAAAATAGACAAAATGAACATGATAAAATGAGAAATTAAATTATTCAACAAAAATTAAAACGCTTCCCATACAAAATTCCAAAATGTTTCTCAAGTATACCTCAAACCAAATGCTAGACTCATGATAAAATTTAAGAAACTCTTATTTCAAACAGTGAAAATTGGTAATTTCAATGATAAGAATGAAACAATAGAAGTAAAAGGGAAGATACACAAAAGAAAAGTAAAAATTGACAAATTGAAATTATAATTTGCTACAGACTTTTACCCTTATCCTACGGTCAGTTCCTTCAAGATATTTCCGACTACAATGGATGTAAACTATTAGAATTGGTAAAAACCTATATTAATGAATACGATATTTATGCTTACTTCAATTATGATTTGCAAAATTTATTTTTAAATTTTGAATCCGTAACTAACGCAGTTAATATCTTCCAAAATAGTTCTGAACCTTTGCAAAATTACAGTCCTAATGCTTCCAATGTAATAAATATGATATATGAAAATACAAATAATCAAATTAATAAATTAAAACTTCATAAAAGAAATAAACAATGTTCGATAAATGGACTCGGTAATGTAATAAAATTTATTTCTGGTGATTTAGACCAAGATGACGCAGATCATTACGAAGAATTGTTTAAACAAATAAAAGATGAACAAAATTTACAAAACGGAATTAGAAATAATTCACTACATGGAAGATCTTGTTGGTTTTGGGTGTTAATTTAATTACAAAGACTGTATTCACTTCAAGCTGCTCTAAAGTAAACAAATAAATAATGTCTCAATATCAGGTCACGTCTTTCTTTCTGATGACGTTTTTACTATGCATACAAGTCATATTGATTCTGCGTATATTTTTGTAACCACACACAGCAGCCCCTCGACTCTTTGAGATAGTTAGTTAGATGAAAGTTCTCATATTGAAAGGATCTGAATTTACAATAAATATTGGAGAACTTATTCACACTCACTGCGTTTTAATTGATTCAAACCAAACCTTTCTTCGGTTATGGGCCCAGACACCGCGAGTGAGTGTATTGTATTTGTGATTTGAAATAGTGGGAAAATACATTGAAATTAACGATGGCTAGTGGCGTGTTAAGTGCATTAAAACGCAATATGAAACTATTTGACGCTTAAAATTATTTTATGTGGAAATCTAGACTATTAGAAATTACTGAGCAAGAACGTGCTAATAAAGTGTTAATTGAAGATCCGCCAACACCAATTACTGATGAGTGGTTTAAATGTGAACGATCTGTCAGGAGAACATTATTTGAGTACCTAGATGATACAATAATTTCGCAAATACCGCCAGGTCGAGCGACAGCGCGACAAATTTGATGGTCTTTACACCTGTAAAAAGGTATCAACCCAGTTATGTCTGCAAGATCGATTGTCTAATTGCAAGCTTAAACCAGGTACGTCACTAAAAAAGCACATGATCGAAATTGATGAAATGGTGCGTGATATGGTTGCCTGTGGCGGAGAAGTAAATGAGACGACTGAAGTATGGTATACTTTAAACTCATTGCCACCAAGTTATGCGCCAATAAAAGCTGCAATTAAAACAATGAGTGACGATAGACTCACATTAGCATTTGTAAAAGGAATGCTGCTGGAACATGAAGAATATTTAGAACATGGAACTACTGATACAAGTATGAAAGCGCTTCACTTTCGCACCACAAATTCATATGAAAATAAGAAGAAGAATTGGAAGTTCACCAAAAGAATTGAGCAAATGTTTAAAAATATACAGGTGCAAAAATGTTTCCATTTTGGACGCACAAATCATGATTGCTATTATTACAAGCAAAGTTTGAAATGAAATGATAAACGTAATAAAAGAAGCAATCATGAAGCCAATGCGTCAACAGCGGTTATTGATGAATCATTTGCTTTCATGATTTGTATTGAAAATCAGTGCGAAGACGTAAACAAAACATCGAGGCGTTTTTTTCTGGATTCTGGTGCAACAGAGCACATTATAAAGAATTTCAGTCTTTTCACTGAATGCGAACAGCTGGAGGAGCCAATTCGAATAACTGTGGCAAAAATAGAGACAGTAATCGAGGAGACACATATTGGAAGGATACATGTCACCACTTCACTTGGCTACAATGGCGAGCTGGAGAATGTCCTCTACAGCAAAAGTGCAACCAACCTCATCTCCGTAAGGCGCATCCAGGAGGCTGGAATGTCGGTGTTACTTACGGAAGCTGGAGATGTGGAGGTCATAAAAGGAGGTACAACAGTCATTAAAGGTAAGCGCATGAATAATTTGTATATTATAGAACTAATAATACAGAATGCGCATAAAACAGCACAGGCTGTGAGTCACGTGGCTGAGGCAAATATTATTGATAAAAATAAAACGTGGCATGAGCGATTGGGCCACATAAGTAGAGAAAAATTTACAAAAATTAAAGTAAATGAGTTAGCATCTGATAATATTTGTTTAAAGAATATTTTGTATTTTTTGATTTGTCAAAATTTCTACCTGCTTGTATGTTTGTTTGTTTGTTTAACGTTTTATTTCCTCTTATTGTAGTCTCTCTAGTAGTCTGAGGATGATCACCCAGTAATCGAAACCGGTACCTAAATCAAAATTAGAGAACAGTGTGATTAGGAATTTTATGGTTTTTTTTTCATTAAAAAAGCCCTTACCAATTCCTGATATCAGTCACACTTGGGTCTCCCTATTCCCTTATTATGAAATTAATTCTATTGATTCATTGTGCGAATCTTGTATTAGCTGAAAACAAGTACGTCTTCCTTATGCCAGGATAAAAGAGAGTATATAAAAAGGCCTTTATTTATTGTACACTCAGACGTGTGTGGGCCGATTACACCATCTACTATAGATGGAAAGAATTATTTTGTGAATTTTATCGATGAATATACTCATTATACTGTAACGTATTCATTTACTAATAAATCAGAAGTATTCACTTATTTTGAAGATTATGTTGCAAAAAGTGAAGCTCAATTTGATACAAAATTAGTGACTTTGTAGTGATAACGGGAGCGAATATTTATCTGGCGAAATGAGAGAATACTGTAAACAAAAAGGAATAACAAATCATCTCACGGTTCCGTATACTCCACAACAAAATGGAGTAGCAGAAAGAATGAATTAAACTTTGGAGAAAGCGCGTACTATGTTACATAGTGCGAGTCTAAATAAATGCTTCTGGGGTGAGGCAATCTTACCTGCAACTTATTTGGTAAATAAATCTCCAACAAAAACGATAAAGTTCAAAAACACACCGTATGAGATGTGGCATGATAAAAAATCAAAATTAGATCATTTAAAAATATTCGGATGCATGCATTATGTGCACAATAAAACAAGAAATAGTTAATTCGATAGTAAATCGTCTAAAGGGATTCTTGAGGGTTATGTGCCAAATGGATATAAAATTTTTGATTCAGACTCAGAAAAATTCATAGTTGCACGTGATGTAGTTTTTGATGAAATTACATATAAAACATCAAGACAAGAACTTGATGATATGGGTGAAATTGGTAGCGAAGTAAATACAGATAAAAATGTACAAACAGATACAAATAATATTTCAGCAGGGGGTGCTGCTGATTATAAATCTGTAGAAAAGATCACACCTGGCCAAACGGACGATAAAAAGTGCAAGCAAATCCTTAGTGAAAAAGGTGTCACTGAAAATTGCACTCACGGTCAAACATCCTCATTGAAGGATGTCCCTGAACCAACCAGTATGAGCTCAGATAGTGAGTGTGAAAGTCCGTGTACCTCTACTAAAAAGTTGAGGAAATTAAATAGTGTGCAGGATGTGAGGAGCAAAAGAATAAAGAATAAACCAATAATATCATATGAAGATTATGATTTCGATATAAACAGCTATTTGGTAGTCAATCAGTTTGAAAACAATATTCCCACATGTTATCAAGACGTTTTTAAAAATGCGTTTAGAACAAAATGGAAAAAAGCTATAAAAAATGAGTTAAAATCATTAGAACAAAATAAAACGTGGACATTGATACAGAAACAATGTAATGTAAATATTGTCGACTGTAAATGGGTATTTACAATAAAAACAGCAAGTAATGGAATTTTGGAAAGATATAAAGCCCGTTCAATAGCGCGCGGTTTTAGCCAAAGAAAAACATTAGATTATAATGGAACATTCGCGCCTGTTGCGCGAATTGGTACGTTCAGGTGCGTGCTTGCGTTAGCAAATCAATTTGAACTATTAATTCATCAAATGGATGTAAAAACAGCATTTCTTTTTGGGAAATTGAAAGAAAATATTTATATGAGGGTGCCTGACGGTGTTGCAGTTCAAACAGATAATATTGTATGTAAACTAAATAAATCTTCATACGGTTTGAAGCAGTCAGCTCGATGCTGGTATGAGTGTTCTAATAACATAATGCTTGAAGAAGGATTTGTAAATTCATCTGCAGATAATTGTTTGTATTTCTTAGACAATGGCCATGTTCATGAAAACATTCATGTGATATTATATGTAGATGATTTAGTTGTCGCTACTAAAGATATAAATACAATGGATGATTTTAAGAAGTTTACAATGAAACAATTTGAAATGATAGATTTGGAGGAGATTAATTATTTTCTTGAAATTAAAATGAAAAGATCAGGATCTGAAATTTCACTCGATCGAACAACATACTTAAAATCAATATTGGTAAAATTTAAGATGAATGAATGCAACCCGGTCAGTACACCGTTGCTTATGAAATTAGACTATTCAGCATTAAATTCAGATGATAGTTATGATGCACCCTGTAGAAATTTTATTGACTGTTTAATGTACGCAATGCTTTGTACGCGACCTGATTTATGAACTGCAGTAAATCTACTAAGTAGATATCAAAAAAAATGCAATAAGGAACTCTGGCTATGTTTGAAGCGAGTATTAAAATTTGTAAAAGGAACGATTAACATAAAATTGATATATAAACGTAACATGAATTACAAAGAAAATTCAATAGGATATGTTGATGCGCATTGGGAAAATAATGATTTAGATCGTCGGAGTACAACAGGTTGCTTATTCAAATTATTTGAAAATTGTACAGTAACATGGATAACACAACGACAAAATTCAGTTGCTATGTCCTCAACAGAGGCTGAATACATGGCTGTATTTAGGCAGTAAAAGAGGCCTTATGGATTAAATCATCATTAAATGGTATTAATGTCAATATGTCAGAACCAATAATATTGTATGAAGACAATCAAAGTTGTATAGCAATTGCAAATAATCCAGCTAATCATGAACGTTCAGAACATATTGACGTAAAATACCATTTTATACGAGAGCAAGTAGAGAACAACACTGTCTGTTTGAAATATTTGCCTACAGGTCATCAGGAGGCTGACCTATTGACAAAATCTCTATCATCCCATCAGTTCAAGGATCTGAGGGACAAGATGGGAGTACAAGAAAAATAGAAAAAGAAATTTTATGGAAATTCTAGTTATAAGTTGCTTAACAAAATGTATATTGTTATTAATTTAAAATTGTTCATGGTCTGGTTGAATTTTTGTGGGAGTTTATCCTAATCCTTGAAACGAATGTTGGATCATTAGTTCTTATTCTCCCCGTTAACTGCTAAATATGAGTTCATACGTTTTTTGAGGAGGTGTGTTGGTTTTGGGTGTTAATTTAATTACAAAGACTGTATTCACTTCAAGCTGCTCTAAACTAAACGAATAAATAATGTCTCAATATCAGGTCACGTCTTTCTCTCTGATGACGTTTTTACTATGCATACAAATCCTATTGATTCTGTGTATATCTTTGTAACCAGACACAAAAGCTCCTTGACTCTTTGATGTAGTTAGTTAGATGAAAGTTCTCATATTGAAAGGATCTGAATTTACAATGAATATTAAAGAGCTTATTCACACTCACTGCATTTTAATTAATTCAATGTCGGAATAGTTTATTATTGCTGTCATAATAACATTGTTTTCAGGATAGTCAGGTAACAAATAATACCCGAGGGCATTATGTTTTAAAATAGTCCCGAGGGAATTATTTTGAAGAATAACAAACAAGTTGCCTAGTTACAGCAAGTAACTAGAGTAATTTCTCTGACAGAAATCACAATGACAGGACATACATTACTAGAAATTTTGATTGTAATACAACAAAAATCGGACATTAAACATTGAAGGCAACACGGGTGTTGAACAGACAATAATGCCTACGATCAACGTACACACCTCGGGCCAGAGGCCCTCGGAAAGTACACTGTCGACCTCAGGCATTATTGTCCTTTTAACACCCTAGATACCTTAATTACTATAAACCATACCTTCCTCTAGATCCATCTATACATTTTATTGAGCAAATCAATAAAATAAAAATTAATGAAAAGAAATTTTGCGTTGAAATTGAAAATTTGAAAAACAATATTAATTAATTATTATACAAAGATGCTATATTCGAAATAAATTCAAAAATTCGATCGATAATCTTGTTGTTAAATCACATTCAAATCATAATTTCTCAAATAAATGAAAGAATAAACTTCTGTTCTTTGCATACTTTTGATATAAGTTTAGTACCTTTTGAAAACTTAAAACAAATGTTACCTAACTACGATATTATCGAAATTTCAAAATTATTACCAGTAAATTGCAACCATGATCAAAATAAAATTGACTTGATAATTACTATTCCCATCATGTCTGAGAGAATCTATAACTTGTATCAAATGACTGTGATTCCATTAGAACAAAATGACTTATATTATTTTTATGATCAAGAAACAACTATGTATATTGACAAAAATGTAGAGGTTGATAAATGTTTAGTTAATAAGAAAATATATTATTGTAAAACTAACAATATAAAAATAGGTAATTGTACTAACCAACTGTTGAATAATATAATAGTAAGTGCGAAATTAAACAAATAACTTCACATAACAACGTAATTCGCATACCAAATTCCAATGAGTTGATAATTTTCAGCCCTGATAGACAAAATATTGATATATATTGCAAAAATATTAAAGAAATAAGAAGCATTCAAAGGATATTTCAAACTTCCAGAACAAGTGAATGCAAAATTAATAATTATTTGTTCAAACCTTTCGTAAACGGATATAAAGAAATAAAAATTCAATTTTCATATTTCATATTGAAAATCAAATCAAATTATAACAACACTTTGCAAAATATAGAAGAATTTACAGAAATTATTCCTACCGTGAAACCTTTAGAGAATTTAAATATCATTCACGGAACGCATTTTACTATATTGTATATTTTACTAGCTTTTAATATACTAATTTTTATATGTCATGAATTAATTAAGAAATATGAAAATAAAATATTATGTAAGGAAAAGACATCTGACAATATAGGAAATATTCAATTGCCAAATTTAAGTAATAAAACTCCAACCAATGAAATAGATCATCAAATTTCTTTTCCATTCCCTATTTCTTGAATCATTGAATCATCGTCTAGAAGGGGAGGTATTATGTAGCCCTGTTAGATGCTGATATAACAAATACGTGATGAAATCCTCAGTTGGTTTTTCACGTTGAAACTTGATTCCCTCAAACAACAAACTTGAATACAAGTGTAACAAATAATTAGTATCCTTTTTTCTGTAAGACTTCAAAGTGTTAACTACCAAATAAAGTCTTGCGTTGTGAAGCAGAAATTAGTTTTTTTACTATATTCCGTTCACGCTAACCTAATTTATGTATATATATATATATATATATATATATATATATATATATATATATATATATATATATATATATATATATATATATATATATATATATATATATATATATATATACAGGGTGTAACAGAAATAAGTACATTAATTTTAACCTGTGATGCAATTTGTCAAGCATAACAATTTTTCCTGATAACTTTTTTCCGTAAATCCTCTGGATACAGAGTAAAAATTCATCAAAGTTTTGTCAACAATTTCATAGTGCGCCTATGGTTCAAACTGAATGTTCCTCATTTGTTGGAAGAATGACAGCTGTCGATTGTCAATCATTCATTTGAAACTGGAAAAATATTAGTATTTTGGCAATACATTGTTATTCGCTCACCTCGATTATTCTATTTTTGTATATGTTGGAAGAAAGACTGAATTTGTCTCTGCAATCAACAATTTGGTCTTTTAGTCGTATTTTTATGTCATTTTTAAGAAGTTTGATTTTTATTTAGGGATTTCACGTATATTTTCGGATAGTACATTTCTTAATCATAAGATTGTCTGCACAAGTTCATTGCATTTGAATCAGCTGATTTGAATTGTCTGAAACTGTGTCACTGTGTCAGGAGAGTCAGACTGTGCTGCCATCTACTAGCAGTTCGAGAATTAGTTGCTGTTCCTAACCTACTTCATCAGAAACATAAAGAGTAAATCATTCAACGATTTATTTAAAGAAAACGGTAGAATATTGAATGGAATGTAATTCTAAATTAATTAATTCACTGAATAATTCGATAGAAATATTGCTACATGAAATTTTGGAGATTGTTTTTTCGAAGAACAGAAAATATAACCTATAAATGTATCAAACTGAATTTGGTAATTGATTTTTAATATTTTCTGAAATATGTGATATAATATTTTGCTTATTCAGCAGATCAATTCACGGCGCATACTTTAATGAAACGACCTGAGTGTGAAGTGTGAAGTTTGTAATAATATGAGAAAAACTAATACACAGGTGCTTCATTCATAAATTGATGTATTTCATTCATCTCATCTGCTGTGTTACGTTCCAGATAAACGTTAGGTTCTAAATATTCCATGGTATTCTCATCGTAATGTACAAGTGCATAATATTTTGACATTAAATACATTACCATAACCACAATAATTCAATTTTTAGTGAAAAATGACAATTTGGAGATCGTTCCAAATAAATTAGCTAAGCTAATCCCAAACTGCCCATGAAATCGTACACAGAATTAATAAATTATAATCTGTTCTATTCCAGAATTTATTTTAAGGAATTGATAGCTCACACATGTCAAAATCAATTATTGTTCTATTGCAACTGCTACTAGATCCGATAACTATGCACCTGAACGACTCGTTAAATTATAGGGGATAAAAAATGCTAAAAAAAGATGAGAATTCGGGAAAAAGTTACTAAGAAAAATTGTTAGGCTTGACAAGAACTATAACTGGTTAAAATTAATGTACTTATTTCTGTTACACCCTGTATATATATATATATATATATATATATATATATATATATATATATATATATATATATATATATATATATATATATATATAAATATATATATATATATATATATATATATATATTCCTCTCAGCATTGTCTGAAACAATGTCTGACATAAACAACAAATTACAAATGGCGAATGAAGAGAGAAATTCCGATGACGTTTTCGGGAAATTCGTTGCTTTGCAATTGAAATTCGTACAAAATGGCGACGATAAAGAAAAAGATGAAGGAGATTTGTACAATATTGTGAGAGTAATCGTTAATTTATGTCCATTTTCATTTTATATTTTGTTTGTATGTATTCCTTCACTCCAATTTTCCTTTCCTTTCAATAAATATATGAATAAACTTGAATTATATATGGGTTTCATTTTAAAAATATATCATTTGGAAAGTAACTGAATACAAATCATGCATGACAAATTAAGAATGCCGATCATTCTATAAATATTTATAAATATGAAGAAATACAGAAAGGTAAACATAAAATGATCTTTACATGTAATTCTGAATTAAACTATGATTGAAAGATACTTATTTTTCTTGGCGTTTCAACTATTAAAGAGTCTTCATTAGAAACAATAATACAAAAATAAATTCTGTATATTTTGAATTACCTAGATACCTGCATTGTTTAGTTTTGTATCATTGATTCCAATGAAGACGCTTGGTTGGAGTCGAAACGTCAAAAAATTTAAATAAATACACATGCTTTGAGCCAAAAGCACCTTTCAATTATAAGTAAAATATAAAAATGATTATGTAACAGATCCGTCCGTTATTATTTTATGTTGCCACGACACCGAACCAACATCTGACATAGAATAGTCACATCATGTATCCGTCATATCGACATCTTGTCGTGATGACCTATTTGATGCCAAACGATCAACTGACAATAACGGTGTTTCACCATCTCGCCAGTTGCCCTGTTTTTGGTCTGGTTCTACATCAGTGAAGGCAGTGAAGCCCTGTGGACAGTACCTGTCATCTTTGGAAAATAATTGATCGAATCGAACGGAATTGTGAAGACAAAGGCTTCATTTTTCAACTTCAAAATGGGCATTTATTCACTCAGGATGAAAAATTGTAGTGTCCAGCAAGTTTTTGCTATTATTTAATTCTTCTTAATTTGTACTTGGCCAGAGACACTGCCGTGTCTCTTGATCCAAAAATTTCATCAGAAATAGGATTCAACATCCTCTCACGTAAGATTCTTATTTGCTTCTGGTAAGTCACTTGAAGCTTAGTCGGATTGTATACTATCGTTTAAAAATATATTCCATGATGCTAGATATTTGCAAGACAACTTGACCGTTCGTTAGTGTATAAATTCTAAGAATCTTATTAAAACTAGGTTACTAAGAAAACAGATACAATCCATTTTTCTACGGTCATTGGTAAAATCGGTACTTTACGCAATGCAAACGATGCATGGAGTGAGACTTTTTCTCAAATACTCTTCACTTCACGTATCCCAGGACAACGACCGCTATCACCATCAATATACGCGCAGCTGTTAAAATGAGTGACCTGAATTTACTTTCTTGCTTGATATTTGGTAACATTAATTTGATTCGAACTTTCAAATTTTGAGCTGATACTGCATGCATTTGTGCTTTTTGCAGTTTTTATATGGTCCTCAATTAGTGTCTACATATGAAAGCTGATTTCACTGAAGGAAAGATTAGAGAAAACTGGGAGCTCACTTTTATGGGTACAGGTATCATAGACTCATTGCTCAAGCTATGTGTAGAGTCTGAAGGTCATTTAGTTCTGTGAATATTGTGTCTTTCGGATTTGTTTCTAAAGCTGCTATTTAGGACCGATAAAAAAATCTGTATGCAATTACAATGCGAGTGTAAACGAGCATTATGAAATTCGTTTAACAATATTAGTGATTCGCGTTGCCTTGTCCCCAAATACTTTGCCTCATGTATTAATGCTTCACTATACAATCTTGTTGCATAGATAACTACGGTTTTCTTATGCCACTACGATTTGAGCCTTCTGATTGGCCTAAATATGATGCAGTCTCACATAAGCACAAAAATTGTACTAGGCTATCTGTCAGTTGCATCATTCTTGAGTCGTTTATCAATGATCATGCATAGATTTGTGCAAATCGAAGATTCAAGTGTGAATTAAGGTAATATGTAAGTGAATTTTCTGCTTTTATCTGTTAGATTATTTACCAGAACGCTTGTTTCAAATCCTGCATTCACTGTAAATAAATCGCGCTTGTATTTTGACCAAGCAGAAGGCTCAAATCGTAGTCCCATAAGAATCCTTGGATCGTCCTTAACTTAAATGAAGTATGCTCGATATATTGACATTTCAATATATATGTTTCATGTATAGTTTTTTCATTTGGGAAGAGTTGGAACATTTCAAGTTAAAAATTGTATGAAAAGTTCAGTCTTAATCTATGATTTTCTTTATTAATTCACGATGATCATTTCGACTTTTAAAGTCATCTTCAGATATCTTTTTTCCATATATTTCTTATGAAAAACGATACCTGAAGATGACTTTAAAAGTCGAAATGATCATCGTGAATAAATAAAGAGAATCATAAATTGAAACTTAACTTTTCATACAATCATTAATATATGTTTCATGTCTAGAGCAATCTAATTTTCTTAGATAATGTTGCTACTATCTACATTTGCTAAGTTGAGGATACTCGACCCTATGATAAATTATCTGGAAATGGCCATTAATTTGTACTCATATTTTCATGATGATGAAATTTAGAAAAATCTTGTTCAGATGTATTTATATATTCATTTCGAATGAGAAAGTTATTCCTGAGAAGCTGTTGTTTGTGATATCTCATTTTTTTGTTTCATAGTTTACATCGTTCAAACTATCGTGAAAAACATCAAACTGTACTCATTTCATCAACTTTCTATTCTATTAACTATCATTATAAAGGCTATTAATAAGAGTGATCTATTTCATAATCTGAGAATCTATGTTATAAATCCATTAGAAAATTTGACACAGCATTATTGAATGTTCTCTCAAATAGATGTGAAAGATTCACCTACTGTCAGTTCAATTGTTGATATTGAGGCGAATATCAAACATCAAAATATTAATCCACCACCCGAGAAGGAATGATCATCGCGTTATTACTTTTGTCCATTATGAAGAGAAAAGTTACCCGATTTGCGAGTCATGTCTTGAATATTCACAATTCGGAACCAGAAGTGATTGCAATTAATGTATTATCGCCAAAAAATTCAGAGCGCTATGAGCCAACGATACAACATAAGAAAGAAGTTAAGAAGCCTTATATCCCATGTGAAAATTGCAAAGAATTCTATAGATCCAGTAATTTACCAGAGCATTATATAATATGTTCTGGTCAAATTTCTGCAAGAGGTATCATACGATGTGGACATATGTTGAGTAGGAAAGCTCTACCAAGATATTTTGAATATATTGAGATCACAATAAGAAATAGTAGACAGGATACTTTGTCGGGGACTATTTTAATTGATGAAGCAATTTTGTTGGAGCAAAATTAGGTGCGTAAAGTTGGCAAACAATTTCAAGCACTAATGACATAAACTAATAATGGTTAGTGCTTCGTTAGTGCTTCTTAGTGCTTCCAACTTTTCCATAGCAGACTCATCTATTACATCATGAATGACGTTCGATTGTTTTCCTGCCAACTTTACGCTAGCTGACACTCTTCAACAGAAATTAATAAACTTGGTGTTGTTGGTTAGTACTTCGTTAGTGCTTCTTAATGCTTCAAAATTTCCCACTCAAAATGTCATGGTGACGTCATGAATGATGTTCAATAATTTTTCTATCAACTGTACGCTAGCTGACACTTTTCAACAGAAATGAATGAACATGGTGTCATTGGTTAGCGCTTCGTTAGTGCTTCATAGTGCCTCCAAATTTTCCACTACAAGTACCATAGTGACGTCACGAATAACGTTCAATTACTTTCCTGCCAACTTTACGGTAGCTGACACTTTTCAACAGAATTTTGTAAACTTGATGTCATTGGTTAGTGCTTCCAAATTTTCCACTCCACGTACCATTGGAACGTCACGAATAACGTTCTATTACTTCTCTCCCAACTCTACGCTAGCTGACACTATTAATTAGAAATTATTGAACTCAGCAAACAATATAAAGCACTAGCAAAACATACTATATTATAGGTAAGAATTTCATTAGTGTTTTTTAGTGCCTTCCGAGAAATTGCAGCCTTTCACTTAGTGACACAATAAATAACGGTTTCTTCCAAGTGCATTATGGTACGTGATAAATATCTCGAAAGAGAGATGAGTTTGGCATAATTTTTGTAAGCATTGATATGCTTTGAAGTATTGAAGTAATTACAAAACCGAAAACCATGATAATGTCACAAAAAGCTTCCTATTATTCTTTAAAATAAATTGTATTAACTGTAATGGCATGTACATAGGTCAAACGAAACAATGTGTTTAAAGTCGTATGAATAATCACAAAAATGTTGAAAAGAAGTAACACCGACTTGTTGGAAGATAAAACAATAATTTAACGGAAATTACGTTGGTTGTAGGGCAGAAACACTTCAGCAGAAAAGTTTCATCTAGATGTTATTTTTATTTAAAGTCCAATATTTCGTAACAATTTTGTTACTTCATCAGGGATACTGAAAACGTACATGAATTTCTTTTAATACTTATCCAAATTTTGAAAACAACTTACAAATAGTTATTACTTGGAATAAAATTGTAAAATTTTTTGAAACAGTTGAAAATTTTCCATTTTTAAAAGTCTTCAAACACACATTTATTACGTGAACAACTATATTAACACAAACTCAATTTTTTTGTCAAACAATACAGCCATATTTATGATAAAAATTATTAAAAAATTCACAGCCAATGTGGTGACGCCATGTTTTTGACTGTCAGCTACACGTAAACGACGAGAACGAACTCAACAAGAAGAGGGGACGGAAATCCTGTCATCAGAAATAAGCGCGCAAAATTTAAATTATTAATACTTTTGAAAAGACCCCAGAAGATGAGCGTACATTACACTCAGGTTCTGAGTGTCAGTTTTATAGTTAACAGTGATATTCTCATTTTTATTTAGAATTTGAAAATAACTATAGAAAAAGATTGTTTCTTAAAATGTGTCATATGGTAGCCGACAGTCAAAAACATGGCGTCACCACGTTGGCTGTGAATTTTCTAATGATTTTTATCATGAATATGGCTGTATTGTTTGACAAAAAAATTGAGTTTGTGTCAACATAGTTAGTCACGTAATAAATGTGTGTTACGAAGACTTTTAACAATGGAAAATTTTCAACTGTTTCTAAAAATTTTACAATTTTATTCCAAGTAATAACTATTTGTAAGTTGTTTTCAAAATTTATTTTTGGATAAGTATTAAAAGAAATTCATGTACGTTTTCAGTATCCCTGATGAAGTAACAAAATTGTTACGAAATATTGGACTTTAAATAAAAATGACATCTAAATGAAACTTTTCTGCTGAAGTGTTTCTGCTCTACAACCACCGTAATTTCCGTTAAATCATTGTTTTAATCACAAAAATGATTGTGAGAAATTAGATGATGAAAAAACAGCTTTATCCAACCATAGTATAGATAATAATCATCGTTTCGATTTTGCAAATGTTGAAATTTTAGATCCTGAAGGTAATTATAAGAGAAGGAATTTTTTGGAGATGATATATATTTATCTAGATCATAGCTCAATCTATTTTAGAACTGATACTGAATATTTAAGTGAAACGTATCAAAATGTCTTGGATTTGTCATTTTGCAAAAGATAGCACTTGTTATTCTAATTATTCTTGGTTTTATATTTGCCGCTGAATTTTGGCGCACGTCTTTTTGCTATGTTTCATTAACAACTGATTCCTTGTTGACATTTCCGTTTGTAATTCAGTTGCTTCTGTATTGTAGAAGTGTGAAGATGTTTTTGCACAATATTATAAAATTGTTGGTTATGTTCTACTTTTCTCTAAGGTAATTATTTTATTGTTCATTGTGGAAATATTTGCACGTCGTCTAATTATATATTCCATTGTTCTTTTTATTGCCCTATAGGCACTGATTAAGGTTTAATAAAGACCGAAACGTTCGCAACGTGAAGAGATGATTCAATAATTTTCTATCCTTCATTTCTACCCATCATCCGATGATCTTTTGAAATATATGATTTTTACTGGATATGACTATTCTCTTTTATCACTAACAGGAATATTTTTGACATCATGGGATTTTACAATGAAATTTCACACCAATTTGACAAGGATGCGTCTCATACGCTCAAACAATGGTCCAACAAATTGAAGAACTTAACGGCACAGAGGAACAGAAGAATCTTCCTTCCACAATGCAGAAGCAACCACGTCATTTCCACCCATATGCACATGGCAGTACAGAGATTATTCTGCATCTTTGAGGATAACAATCCATGTCTACAGGAATTCCAAAGTTTGTTAATTAGGTTAGAATCAAATTTATCACGTTCTGAAATCAATAGTACTCTTATCACTCTTAATATTATTAACAATTAATTAATTAAATTAGAGAATATGGCTAATTCACAATCACCTGCATCTGTTGTATTAAATTTCAAAGCACATCAAGATATATGGTGTGACAGATATTTTAATAACATCAAGAATAAACAAATTATGAAGTTCAATAAATTAAAATCTATTCAAATTGGTAATATGGTAGCTGATGGCAGAAATAATGTGATTAATTTAACAGATAGAATCATTCCTGATGATATTAACAATTAACTATCATTGGGTCTCAAATTCAATTTAGAATACAATAAAAATGAGTTTCCTATCATTAATTTGCTTAAAGATGTGGAATACTGCATCAGTAGTCAAAACGATCTGTCAGTTGATGAGAAACAAGCCCTCAGATTGAACACCACTAACATTATTACTAACTTCACTTAAAAACTGAATAATCATACTTCTAAGCTCAGAAATAATAACAGTTCAAATGTAACATATCAAAAAACTAGGCAATTCCTTGAAGAAAATGATGATATTCTACTAACTAATTCAGATAAAAGTAAGAGTACGGTTATTATCAAAAAAGAGTATTACAAAGAAAAAATGGGTGAGCTGTTGGATGACGTTAATACTTATAAGGTTTTTAAAGGTGATCCTACGGATAAATATCAAACAATGAATAATAAACTGATTAAGGATCTTAATGATAAACTGTTCATAGATAACAATCTTGCAAAATTTTTAAAAACATATAATTCTGTTTCACCTAAAATTTATGGTCTATCTAAGACCCATAAACCTCCACCAGTTCCTTTGGGACCGGTAGTGTCATGTATCAATTCATCTCTTTATAATATTTCTAAATTTATATCGAATATTTAATTGATGATTGATGAACACCTCATATATAACGTAAAAAGCTCTATCGAAGTGGTAAATAAATGTAAAGATTATATATTACCTGATAACCACATGTTGATCTCGTTGGATGTATCATCCTCATTTACTAATGTCACAAAAGATTTGGTCATTGATGCCATTGATGATTTGTGGGAGAAAATTGAACCTCACACATCCATTGATCCTGCTCCTTTCGAAAATATTGTTGAATTCTGTTTTGTCAGCAGTTATTTTCAGTTTGATGGTAAATTTTATAGTCAGATTGATGGTTGTGCGATGGGCAGTCCAGCGTCTCCAATTTTTGCGAATTTGGTCATGACGAAATTATTAAAGGACAACTTTATGTTGATGACATTTTGACTTCTATTCTGTCTGATATGATTGATGAAACATTGAGCATTTTTAATAATTACAGCCCAAAAATTCAATTCACAGTGGAAATTGAAAAAGATAGCAGTATACCATTTATGGATTTGCTCATTGTGAGACAAGTTCACGGTGCTTTGATAACTAATTGTTATAAAAAACCTACTTCTTCTGATAGGATGCTACATTATCAGTCTAACCATCCTTTACATCAAAAAATCGGAATTATTAAGAGCTCCATTAATAAGATTGTCACACTTAGTGATGCTCGTTTTCACCATGAGAATTTCCAGAAATTAAGAATTTCATTAAATAATAACGGTTATCCACTTAAATTTGTTTCCAAAATTTTACAGTCAACTTTATCCACTCCAACAGTCAATAATAATATAGAAATGAATACTGAACATAAAATATATTTTAAAATTCCATATATTAATAAAGTTTCATATCAGCTAGCGAAGGTGTTAACCAATAATAGAACCAATATTGTATTTTATAATAATAAAAAGGGTAGAAACTTATTTAGTCGTTTAAAAGGTCGAGTAAATATTGAAGATACATCCAATGTGAGCTATAAAATAAATTGTATTGACTGTTATGGCGTGTACGTAGGTCGAACGGAACAATATGTTAAAAGTCGTATGAATAATCACAAAAATGATCGTAAGAGATTAGATGATAAAAAAATAGCTTTATCCAACCATAGTATAGATAATAATCATCGTTTCGATTTTGCAAATGTTAAAATTCTAGATCATGAAGGTAATTATAAGAGAAGGAATTTTTTGGAGATGATATATATTTATCTAGATCATAACTCGATCAATTTCAGAACTGATACTGGATATTTAAGTGAAACGTATCAAAATATCTTGGACTTGTCATTTAGTAGAAGATAGCACTTGTTATTCTAATTATTCCTGGTTTTATATTTGCCGCTGAATTTTGGCGCACGTCTTTTTGCTATGTTTCATTAACAACTGATTTCTTGTTGACATTTCCGTTTGTAATTCAGTTGCTTCTGTATTGTAGAAGTGTGAAGATGTTTTTGCACAATATTATAAAATTGTTGGTTATGTTCTACTTTTCTCTAAGGTAATTATTTTATTGTTCATTGTGAAAATATTTGCACGTTGTTTAATTATATATTCTATTGTTCTTTCCATTGCCCTATAGGCACTGATTAAGGTTTAATAAAGACCGAAACGTTTGCAACGTGAAGAGATGATTCAATAATTCTTTATCCCTCATTTTTATCCATCATCCGATGATCTTTTGAAATATATTATGCTAACAGTTGTCTACATAATCTAATTGGTGTTATAAGTTGATGCTCTATTCATCGTGATATCGCACTATCACACTACTCAGCTGTAAAAGTGTATTAGATTCTAATAATAGAATATTCAAAATAATAAATCTGAATTTCTTGAATTGAACGGCGTGCAATATTGAAGGCCAATCTCACAGTTTCGAAATATCTTCATGACAGTGACGTCATAAAGACTTTCCAAATACGTCCCTGCTAACTTCACGCTAGCTGACACATTTCAGCAGAAATTAGTGAAATTGGTCTCATTAGTTATTGCTCTGTTAGTGCTCCATAGTGCTACCAATTTTTCTCACCAAGTGCCATGGTGACGTCACAAATAACGTTTGATTATTCCCCTATCAACTTTACGATAAGTGACATTTTCTAACAGAAAATGATAAACTTGGAGTAGGTTCCACTAGATGATCGCAACGCTCACGCTCACGACCGCGATTTTTGCTGTTCCACTAACTCATGATCGATGTGACTAGTGCTTCAAGTGGAACGCTGCGAGTGTCTGTTAAATGTCAAATAAACTGACAATTTGCAGTTAGGGCCGAAAAATAAATCATTAATAAGATTAAACTAACGTGTACCAAAAAGGATGTGCGAATGGAATGGAACTAATATGTCTGTGGAAATTAATCGTTCCTAAATAATAAATAATGATAATGAGGGACCATAAAATCATCTGCCATGTAGACAAATAGAGAATCTTGAATCAATTGACATAACTTGGAATCGAAAGTACAAATTGGAAAGATAATTTCTCATTTGATTTGAGCTTCTTGGCGATTTTAGCAAGAATGAACGCAACAAGCGTTTCACCCATTTTTCAATCGCGAGCGTTGTGAGCTTGAAGTGGTCGAGATCAATGACGACATCTATGATGTATCTATCATTGACGACAAGACCGCGATCATCTTGTAGAGCGATTATTGAGGCGACATGAGCGATGTGATTGTCTGGTGGAACGAACCCTTGATGTCATAGGTTCGTTAACGCTTTCAATTTTTCTATTCTAATTGCTATAGTGATGTCACGTATAATGTTTGGTTACTTCCCTGTCAACTTTATGCTGGCTCACACTTTTCAATGAACTGGATGTCATTGATTAGTGCTTTTTTGGTGCTTTTTAGTGCTTTCAAGCTATCCACTTCAAGTGTCATAGGAACGTCACAAAGAATTTTTGATAACTTTTTTATCAACTTTATACTAGCTGACACTTTTCAACCGAAATTGCTGGACCTGGTGCCTTTGGTTAGTACTTCGTAAGTGCCATTCAGTGCTTCTAAATTTTCCACTCCAAGTGTCAAAGTAAGATGATAAATGACGTTTAATTACTTTTTCACCAACTTTACGCTAGCTGATACTTTTAAACAAAAATCGATGAGCTTGGTGTCCTTGCTTACTGCTTCTCAGTACCTTCAAATCTCTTATTCCATGTGTCATGATGGCGTCACAAATAGTGTTCGAAGATTTTCTAAGCTTGGAATTAGCGAACAATTTCGCGCACTAACAAGATAAACTTTGTAATAAGTTAGTTAGTGCTCCATAATTGCCTCGAAAAAAAACAGCGTGTTTCACTGTATCATCAATAATAACGATTTTCTTTTGAAATGTCAGTGACCAGTAAATATTGATTCAAACTGTGCTTATCAATTAGCTGGAAGAAAATTAGGAGAGTAATAAATTTTCACTTATACGTTTCTTCCAAGTGATGCCTAGACGGCATGAACAAAGAACATATGATTATCCTTCCAACCTCTAGCTGCCTATACTTTGAAATTTCGAGTAGCACAACTTCACATATTATACATCAAATTGAAGCTTAGCTCAATACGAATAGAGCCAGTTGCTGAAGTCAGCAAATTATGTTTAGCACTAAGAGAGCGAACTACGGTGGCGGCGCTAGCGGGAAGTCCAGGAGGCACTTGCCCCTCTAAAGTTATTAGTAGCCCCTTGATTGGTCCCCGACAATTTTTGCCACTAATATTGCTTTTAACATTTGAAAAAGACAGAAAAACACTGAAAGAAGAAGAAACACAAGAAAAAAAAACATTTTTACACCGCATAATTTTTTCTGCATCAATGCACATGTGTCTAAAAATAATTATCTGCATTTAACTATGATTATTATTGTCAAACTTGTCAAATCAATTGTGTGAGTCCGATAGCGACACAATGGACTTGTAATTACTTGCTAAGGTTATTCTATACATTACTTAGTCGTCCACGTGCATGGTTTAGCAAGTATAAACATGTTTTACAAATTTTGTTATTTATACGAGTGATGGAAATCTCAATGCTCATACGTAATTTTGTGATCAAAGAGTAAAGTGAAAATGAATATGCAGCGCACATATTCCTCCTGGGCCTTGATTCTTGAAACCATGCAAAAGTTTTTGTGTACGCAAATATTCGAGTGGTGACTTCCGTATACTACGAGTCGCCTGCGCATGAGTGGTATTCTTGACTGGTGATAGAAACTCTGCTTCAAAGTTTCGTATGCGAATTACAAAAATAACAGAGGCAAACGAACGCACCTTGTTTCAACAAAAGGAATCGTGTTATTAATATGAATTTTTTTAACTGTGAGCATCTACTTTTGCTGGCTAATTTAACTGTCAGTTTTAGTTTGAAGTGTACAATGGCGAAACTAGCTGGTAATGTTATTATTGAACGAAAGAATAAATAGATTGAATGATTCCATGAAAATTCACAGAAGATCTCACGCACAAAGATTCGCAAATAATATTGTGCTGTCACAATCTTTGATTGATTTATATTTCATATAATGATATTGAAGTTTGCAACATTCAAATAAACAATTTTCTCCAGTTTTAACATCTACAGTAGAGGTTCTGCTTGATGGAGCAATATATGGATCCAATTAAATGCAAAACAACATTTTTTGGTAGTCGAAATAATTTCCTAAATTGATTTTCAATCTAAGATAATGCATCTAGTTTTTGAAGAACTCTTCTTTTCACATCGTGATAATTTTCAACCTCGTCTAATATGTTAATTAAGTCTAATTTCATTATCTCGTTCAAATTACTAACTAACTAACCTCCTCCAATCTTTCACAAGTTTCGCATACGAATGACAACTTTCGAAGGGTGTTTCCTATGACATGTAGTTGCGCACGAAATTTGCGTACACGACACCTACTTTTAATTTCAAGAATACCATTTTGCAGTTTGTATACGCATTTCACATACTCTCGCATACGAAAAATTTCAAGAATCAGGTCCCTGGAACATAAAACTAGCTGATAGATTTTTATAGGAATAGATGCAATTGATATCATTTTCTTGAGTTTGTGTCGTGTTTTTTTTTCCAAGAGTTAAAGAATGAACTTTTGAATAATCTCTATGAATGAAGTCATGAAAAAAATTGAAGCACCTATGTATAAATGATATATATGATGGTCGCATAACATTATTGTTATGTCTATGCTATAGCCTCAATCATTGAATTGAATGTATAATAGGAGAACTGGTAGATATTTTTGGAGGGGAATTTGAGGTATCGTGAAAATTTGTATGAGTAATACTTCTCTTCTTTTCTAATGTTTGAGTACAGAAACCAAGAACTGGCTAAAGGGTAAAGGGAGACTCTAAATTCTCAACTTTGTAAATTTTCTTTTGTAAAAAATATCTTTGAGGTATTTTGATATTTTGAAAGATACCTCCAAATTGAGTATTTGATTAATCGAGAAATGAAGGTTGTTAAGGTGGTACATTCCAGTAAGGTGGTTGAGAATGTTATACATATATGAATGCGGGTGACAAGTGAGTAGCGCTATGAGTAGTTTTGACGTATTTTGCTATTTTCCTTTAATGTTTCTCTACAAGCCAGAAACTATTCCATAGTTGTATAGTATACATAAGTATATTCAGCTTGCTCATATTTCTGTAACAAAATGAACTCTCTGTGATCGTTTCCATTTGAAGTCTGGATCTGCTCTGATGATGATTCTTTAAAGAATCGAAACTGGTCAGCATTCCAAGCTGAATACATAACTAGATTTTTCCGAAGTTTTCTGAGAACCTTACTATCCATATATCATTCTCTATACTTGAGGGTTTACTAGTTCAAATACTTGATATGATTTTCAAAGTATGCTCTCTCTTTTTGTATGATTGCGCCTTTTATTAAACAAAATATCCGCTTTGGGTACAGGAAAAACTCCATTTGATTTTTTGCGATTTCTGTGACTACTATTACAAGTAGGCACAAAATATTTTATGCACATTCCAGCAATTTTTTTCGAGAGAAAATGCCGAATGGAGCGAAACTTGATGTAACACCATACAAACATGAACCAATCTAACTACCATTTTTTTGCCTTATGTCTCAATAATATAGTTTCTGATCCACTTACACAACACATTTAAGATAGTGGATTGGATAGGCATGGACTCAGTATACTCTCTTGTGAGTTGAAGCAATCATTACTTAAATAATTGATACTATAATGGAGAACAAGACTTTTCAGAACTATTTTTTAATAAATATGTTCTATTTGGATAAGTTCTATACATAAAAATGATGAGAAACACAACGTTTCGACAGCAAAGTGCTGTCTCTCTCGAGTGTAAAGAGATATGAAAATGAATAAGCAAAATTGTTTATTTAGTTTGCTTGTAATTATTTGCCAACTCTACGAACCTAGCAAAATTGGCATCAAAATATATGCATGATGAACATATGGATTATCATATACGGGCAAATATGAGATTATTGGCTCGTTATTATTTATAAAACACGTAGATCCGTCTATTCAGTGTTTAATTGATAGTTTTTGAACCAGTAAAATAGGATCCATGTTAACAGCTGCACGCGATATTTGTGAATATAACCTAGAACAATGTTGCTTCCAGAATCCGTCCGCGGCTCTCCACATAAGTAGAATTATATTTGAATGTTGTGAAGCTCTTATAATTCATTATATCCAGATTGAGAACGATATTATAAAACATCAAATTGATAATTTGAAATGTTTAGTGAAGACTGAATCTGCTGGGCTGGTTCGAATGGGTCATGCACATTTGATCCAGAACAAATTATCCTCACCGATTTCACTTCCGTTGACAGCAGATATTTGCAAGTTGAATACATACTCACGAAGTTCAACTGAAGAAGCTTCAGCCAAACTGGGAACAAAACACTTTTCATTCACTTTGTAGCGTGATCTTGCATCTTATACATTGGTATTATTTCTAATATCCAAAAGACGATGAACAGGAGAAACTTAGCAACTCACATTAGATAATTATAATGCTGAGTCATCAATTGCAAAGGGAACAGATATATATGAATCTTAGAAGAGCATGAGAAAATTTTGTGTTATAACTTTTACCGCTTGGAGATAAGAGAGAATTGAGGTGGTTCTATGCCAAATTTATTGGCAAAAACTTTCATAGCCTATATCAACAAAATCATTGAATTCAGAGAGAAGGCCGATATAGCAGCTGATAATCCGTACGTCTTTGGTGTTGGAGCTGGTTCGCATTGACATGCAGGTAAAATATTGAAAGGCGTATTAAATCAAGTGGTGCAGCAAGTCCTAACGCTTTGCGTGGAACGTATATGAGAAAGCAGATAGCAACAGTAACTCAAATAATTGATATGTCTGATAGTGACATCAAATTATTATCTCAATTCATGGGACATAGTCAACTCATTCACGGGCAAAGTTATAGAAAAACAGATGCAAGGCTGCAAATAACACGACTATCGAAATAACTCATGGCATCCACTAATGTACAATTGAATCGATACAAAGATTCTTCCTTAGATCAGTTGAATATTGATACAGAAAATAAGGCATTGGGTATGCATACATTGAGAATTTTTGCTTTAGCATTCAAATTTTATCTGCTAGAAATTCATTTTTCCATACTTATCTGTGATTTTGTATTCACCTATTACAAGTTATCAGTTGTATATCCATTCACAGATCAAGCATCCACGCAATCACTCACTTTTATTCCAGTTACATACATTATCTTTAATAGTGCTTAATATCTTTCGAGGTGAATAAAGTTGCTACTATTTTCTTACATATCAAGCACTGACGATGAGAACAAATCTTCAATAGAGGACAGTAATAATACCTATGATGAACATGACATTAGGACACCTATGATACGAAGAGCTCCAGATTCTAGAATAACGAGTGCGTGAATTCACATAGAATTTTAATCTTTTATTCTCTATTTCACATGTATAGTGATGATGAACTCTTACCCTCACAAAGATATTTTGAATCAAACGATATATTGATAATACTGTAAGTAGTTGAGACGAACAAATATAAGGGTTTGATAGGTGCAAAAGCTAGATAGAACTATTGGTTTTGTTGGCAATCTCTTTAACAATATGTAATTGGAATTTGTGCCACGCGGTGAAAGGTGCTAGGCATATGGATAAAAATATGTGCTGCCATCACTAAGCTTGACCAGGAGTGCGGCAATAAGTCCAAGATGCGAAATATTTCCAGGACTGTTGTTGCATCTTCGATTGAAATACAGGATGATAGCATTGGTAGCACATATTTTTATTCATATGTTAGACACCCCCACCGATTGGTACCAACTCTGACCTCTAATTGATTAAGATATTGCCAAAAGTACCGAAAGTAGCCTGTTTTATAATAATTTGATAGTTTTATAACAGAATAGTATTATTCGTATGTTATGCCAGAGAGAATTTTACACAGGTGATTCTCCTATTATTGGAATTGTTTATTCAAGAATGAGTTTCAAATTTTCACGTTTCAGTGACATGTCATCTTCATCAGACAAAATAACAAATACAAAGAAGGAAAGACAAGGTAATGAGATTTCTATGAATACCAAACTCCTATCATCTTGTCTTTTCTCTTCTGTATTTGCTATTTTGCTCAACGAAGATAACACTGCTTCAAATTTCTTTATTACATAAACATGAAGAAAGCCAAATAATCTTTCTCTGGTTATATTGTTGCTATTTGAATTTGCCTTGGAGTTATTCGGACAATCGAAATTTATTTCGAAGAACATTTCCATTATTAAAAGTAAAATAAAATCTCAATTATATAGTTATACATATTTTATTCATTAGGGCTGAATTCTTAAAAAAAAATTGCCAATAGTTTCCAACATGTGAGTGATGTAGACTTATATTATGATGTCTGAAGTTTCTGGTGGCCATTCTTAAGACTACAACAGACGGTAGGCGACAAAATTACTATTGTTTTTCTCCTTATTTTAATTTCCGATATCAATTCAAAATTCTAGCTTACAGAATGAACCGATATTTATTTGCAACAAAAAAATACACGGTATGTTATAACTTACACAGGGCCAGCCGAATGATCTTCATTCGTTTCTCCTCGCTTCTCATCCATGGCCTCATATATTTTTACTCAGTTTTCTTCCTGTTCACCTACTGATACCAAAAAAATATGACTGAATACAGGAGAAAAAAAATTGAAGTCAATATCATATCTACTATCTCATTCATAGAAAAAATCATTATTGTACCAAGGCTCTTGATTCAGTGGAATAGCTCTTGTGTAAACGGAGATATAATTTGAATCTATTAAGATTTTGTAATTCATATTTTTGTGTTTTTTTATTCACGAATAATGTGTCACAATATCATTCTGATAACATACTGGCTCAAACAGAGGAAAATTATATATTTCTTACATCTCATACTTTTTTCTTCTCAACAAAATGTCGCAAGAAATTGTTCAAAGTCCTAGACGACACCTTGGATAATGCATTTACTTCTATTCAAACTCCAAGGAAACGAAACACTACAAAGAATTGCCTTCTCTCTCCTAGATTGAAAACTCACAATCAACCAAAGATGAATTGTCAACGTACATTCGTCTCTAAATTAAGATGGTCGGTTCCAGAACGCTGGACAATTCATAGATTATTTTTATTTGAATTGAGAAGAGGTGTATTACCTTCGTTCAGTGAATGTACTGCGGCAAGTTTGTATGAACAAACTTTGAGCAGAAGATCTGCGAAAATGATATACGCATATATTAATAACTAGCAGCCCGTACCGGCTTCGCACGGATGGACATTCAATAATATTTAACATTTTTGTATGCATCTTTGAAGCTTAGTTCAATAGTATGAGATGATTATTAAGAATAATACCACATTTCTTGCTTGGGTATCACAATTAAAACGTAACCCAAACTGTAAAAATTTGTAGATAAGTGCATACATCTATATATAGATACACTTTGTAGAATGTGTGTAATTCTACAAATATATTCATTGTAAATATCACAGTGATTATCAGGAATTATACAAATTCATGTTAAATTACTGAAATTATGTAAAAAACTTACATTAAGTACGGAATAATGGAAATTAAAACAATTCACTAAAAAAAACAGAGTATATAATGTGAATTTGCAATATGTACATTGTTGAATTACATAATAATAGAGTAAAACTACAGATTGGTATCTATTAATATGTATTATTACACGACTTTTTGTTTATTGATTCTGCAACTTAGTTTTTACGAAAATTTTACATTATACAACGTAACATTGCAATATTTATGTGATAGTTCCACGTAAAATTACAACGATAAATTCAATAATGTGTGATATTCCAGCAAGTTCAACTTTATATATATATATATATATATATATATATATATATATATATACATAGGTTTGAGGTTAGGAGTAATCGCGACTGCAATTATTTACATAAACAGATATTTGTAGGTGCGGCAGTCAACATTTGGGCTTAATAAAACACTCTTGTTAATTTGTCTAGCTTTCGGCTGTATTTTCAGCCTTCTTCAAGGACACTATAAATACAAAGTTAAAATTTGGAAGAACATGTTTCTCTTTCAGTTAACAAAGTTTTCTACTTACATTGAATGAGATTAATAATAAGAGTAATATTCATAAAATTTTTGGTGTTCACCAATAATGAATATATCACAATAAACGTAAATTTCGATAAATAATTCGTGTGTTTATCACAGTTAACTGGTTTTTAAAATATATTGCACATTATTTTTAATTTAATATAAAAGTTTTTGAAATTTTATTTGAAGAAGCAAAGTTTTTTATGACAGGCTGTGCGGCCATTTTTGGAAGACCAGATGTTGGCTGTAGCCACCACTTACGATTGACGCTGATACAACAACCAAAATCTCCCAGAAGGAGAAAAAGTAACTAGAATAGTTACTTAATTAATTGAAAGTAAACAAACATTGAATATTCTAAAAATAAGTTATACTTTTAGAATTTCAAGTAAAGTGAAAAGAGGTCAAAACATACAAATGCAATTGTATAAAATAAAAATTGTCACAATTAAATTGTTACTTGAATGGACTGAAAAATGGGTGTGGTTTTTAAGTTGAATTTAGATTCTGACCACCAATTGGTTCTGACTGCTGCTTTTTTTCAGACATTTGTAGCAGATAAACGTAGATGTTGCTCAAGCCACAGATATCAGTTCTCTTATTCATGGACTGAGGAGTATTCGCAATATGAACCATCCTTAGAAACGTTCCTTTGGACAAATTTCGTTCATTGTCCAATATTTCAATCTGGTCAACAGCCAGGTGTTGCAGTGATTGGATAATGCACTGGCATCAGGTTTCAACTTAGTGTCACTTTTGTGAGATAAAATACGGCTTTTCAAGTTCCTGGAGCTTTGGCCCACATATTGAAGCTCACAGTCCGCGCAAGGGATACGATAAATGATATTGGATTGATTTAGAATCGGTTCGCGATCTTTTAATCTTGTGAAAATATTTTTGACAGTAAGGCAGCGTCTAAGCGCAATTTTAACTGTATCATTTCTTACAATTTTTTGAATTAAAGGTGTCAAATCAGAAACATATGGTACTGATGCATATTTTATGTTGGTAGGGGATTGTTGTTGAGTTACAACAGTATTACGTTGATCATGTTGAACATTGGTACTATTGAACAATAAGCTGTTTGTAAGTTTAGCAAGATGGCCATTGCTTAGCAATACTTTCTTAAGTTTTTTTAAATTTTCAGAGTGGTACATGGAATGAGAAATGCGAAGAATACGTCTCTTTAGACCCAGGATAACATTTACTTCAACTTGTTTTGGTTGCTCTGACAGATAATGGATGTAACGTTGAGACGCCATTGGTTTAGTGTACCAATTTGTGCGCAGTACTCCATTTTCATCTCGTATGATTTTTGTGTCGAGGAACGCTATGCTGTTTTCAGCTTCAATTTCTATTGTAAATTGAAGTTGTGGATTGTAGTTATTAAATGTTTCCAGGATATGGTTTGTTTTGTCAGATGGAACTGCAGTTACGATGTCATCCACGAATTTTTTGAGAAAAGGAAAAGTAAATTCCAATTCTTCGGAGCATGCATCTAAAAGTGCATCCATGACGTATTGGGCCAGAATGGGGGAAAGTATTGCACCCATTGGGGAACCAATAAGCTGTTTGTAGTAGTGACCATCATACATGCAGTAGCTGCTGTCAAAGACAAATTTGAGTAGGTTGACAAAATCATTTAGTTCAAGAGGACTGTATTCCTGTATGGAATGCCACTTTTTTGTTATGCTTGCTATAGCAAGATCAGATGAAATATTGCTAAACAATGAAACCACATCCAGGCTGACAAGAATAAAGTTATTAGGAATTGACATGTCATTAACAAAATCGGCAAAGTCGAAGGAGTCCTTTATATAGTAGCTGTTGTTTTTATCATAAGCTGCAGTAAGGATATTGGTAAGGAACTACGCCAGTTTAGAATTTGGTGCGTCCATAGATGCAATGATTGGTCGTAATGACAACACTTCTTTATGTATTTTAGGTTGACCGTAGAATTTAGGTGCAACTGCATTATAAATAGTAAGGGTCCTCGCTAATTCTTTGCTAATCTTATTAGTATTTGCCAAAATGCTAATTTGTTTGTTGGCCTTTTGTTGAATAGTACTTGTTGGATCATTATTTAATTTTTTATATGCAGCAGTATCAGATAAAATTTCTAGACTTTTTGAATGGTACATTTCTTTTTCCATGACACAGGTAACATTGCCCTTGTCAGATTGTAAAACTATCAAATTATTATGTTCTTTTAAAAATTTTTTACAGTTAATAAAAAGGTGTTGAAAATAATCATAATTCGTATTATTAGATTGGAGATAGTTGTTTAAGACATTTGTGACTTGAGCCCAACATACATTTCTCTGAGCATCAGGGTAATGACCAATAATAAATTCAACGTCGCTCAGCAACTTGATTTTTGTTAGGTTTGATGCAAAATTTTGGGCCAAGGCTCAAAATGCATTGAACTTCTGGAGGAATATCAGTATTGCTGATATTTTTCATCCATTTTGGTTGCGTTTGTATTTTTCTGAGCTGCGCTTCCTTTAGGTCAGTCAGTTTTTTGAAATTTTTTGTTCTATTATTATGAAAATGTCTGTTAAAAACAACATTTTGTTTAATTTTAAAATTATTGCATAAATGGGGTTAAGTTAGTTCTAAAATTTTAGTTTCAATTTCTAAGTTACTTGATTTGAATCTAGCAAGGTCTTTGACAGTCGTATTAATTTCAATATTAAGTATCTGTTTCCGTAATCTGTAATATGCTCTGTCCAGATGTTGTATGTTACTTGGATCTTGGGTATGTGAAGCTGCTGGTGTTGTAGAATGATTATTGGTAATATGTGCTGGCATTAGTCCACGTTGTCTGTATTTTAGTAAGAATGATTTGACACCTTTAATTCAAAAAATTGTAAGAAGTGATACAGTTAAAATTGCGCTTAGAAGCTGCCTTACTGTCAAAAATATTTTCACAAGATTAAAAGATCGCGAACCGATTCTGAATCAATCCAATATCATTTATCGTATCCCTTGCGCGGACTGTGAGCTTCAATATGTGGGCCAAAGCTCCAGAAACTTAAAAAGCCGTATTTCATCTCACAAAAGTGACACTAAGTTGAAACCTGGTGCCAGTGCATTATCCAATCACTGCAACACCACTAAACACAAAATAGCTTATGACCAGATTGGAATATTGGACAATGAACGAAATTTGTCCAAAAGAACGTTTCTGGAGATGGTTCATATTGCGAGTACTCCTCAGTCCATGAATAAGAGAACTGATATCTGTGGCTTGAGCAACATCTACGTTTATCTGCTACAAATGTCTGAAAAAAAGCAGCAGTCAGAACCAATTGGTGGTCAGAATCTAAATTCAACTTAAGAACCACACCCATTTTTCAATCCATTCAAATACCAATTTAATTGTAACAATTTCTATTTTATAGAATTGCATTTGTATGTTTTTACCTCTTTTCACTTTACTTGAAATTCTAAAAGTATAACTTATTTTTAGAATATTCAATGTTTGTTTACTTCAAATTAATTAAGTAACTATTCTAGTTACTTTTTCTCCTTCTGGGGGATTTTGGTTGTTGTATCGGCGTCAATCGTAAGTGGTGGCTACAGCCAACATCTGATCTTCCAAAAATGGCCGCACAGCCTGTCATAAAAAACTTTGCTTCTTCACATAAAATTTCAAAAACTTTTATATTAAATTAAAAATAATGTGCAATATATTTTAAAAACCAGTTAACTGTGATAAACACTCGAATTATTTATCGAAATTTACGTTTATTGTGATATATTTATTATTGGTGAACACCAAACATGTGCTCATCAAAATGTTTGTCTATTCAAAAAAATTTTATGAATGTTACGACTCTTATTATTAATCTCATTTAATGTAAGTAGAAAACTTTGTTAACTTGAAGAGAAACATGATTTTCTAAATTTTAACTTTGTATTTATAGTGTCCTTGAAGAAGGCTGAAAATACAGTCGAAAGCTAGACAAATTAACAAGAGTGTTTTATTAAGCCCATATATATATATATATATATATATATGTATATATTTTATATATATATTTACATATATATATATATATATATATATATATATATATATATATATATATATATATATATATATATATATATATATATATATATATATATATATATAAATATAAATATATAAACAGATATTTGTGGGTGCGGCAGTCAACATTTGGGTTTAATAAAACACTCTTCTTAATTTGCCAAGCTTTCGACTGTATTTTCAGCCTTCTTCAAGGACAATTAGATGAGATTAATAATAAGAGTCGTTACATTCATAAAAATTTTCTATATTCACTACCATTACACAATTCTAAACACATTTTTATTTCGACAAAGAGTACATTAAGACCTTGGCTTCTTTGTATTTGAAACTGCAAGCCAAGCATTTTTCAACAGATTCTATATTGCAGAATGTTATTGAAGGGCTGACCGATTCAAATACATTAACAAATGAAAAATTCTATTTTTTCATTAAAAGAAAATGTCCTGATATATCTTCCAACTCAATTTCGCAATTACATGCAAGTAATATTTTTCAAAAGGTACACAATTTAGAAAATGGTATTTCACGATCTAGTTACATAAGAAAAGAATATTATGAACGAGAGTTCTATTTTGTTAGCCCTGTATGAATGATATTAGGCGGAAACGAAGAACATCAATTGTGCGAATATCTCTACATACCGATACTGGATACATTCAAATGTTTATTAAATGATGAAAATATTGCAAAATGTTTGAAGACTGATACTACAGAAAAAATTTATCCAAATAAAATTTATTTTGAAGATATAACAGACGGAGAAGTTTTCAAGAACATTAATTATTTTATGAACGATGGAAAGAGTAGAAGAGCAGTTATTCGATTAAATTTATTCCAGGATGCATCTGAGGTTTGCAATCCTCTAAGATCAGCAGGAAAAAAAAACAAAATGCTTGGAATCTACATGACCATTGGGAATCTGCAAGCTTACTGTAGATCTCAAGTAGGACAGATCCAATCAGTTGCTCTGTGTAATGAAAATCATGCAATATATTTTGGACTTTCTGCAATTTTCGTAATCATATTGAATGATATCATATTCGATTAAGTTTATTCCAGGATGCGTCTGAAATTTGCAGTCCTCCAAGATCGACAGAAAAAAAGAACACAAAATGCTTGAAATCTACATGACCATTGGGAATCTACCAGCTCACTGTAGATTTCAAGTAGAACAGAGCCAATTAGTTGCTCGGTGCAATAAAAATCATGCAATACATTTTGGATTTTCTGCAATTTTCGTAATCATATTGAATGATATCAAAGTTTTGGAAGAGGAAGAATTAGATATCGGATCAGAAACAATATATGGTACAATACTTGCTGTCGCTGGAGACAGTCTAGGCACTTACCAGATAGGAGCATTTGTTGAAAATTTCAGCACAGATAAGTATTTCTGTAGATACTGTTATATAACAAGAGGAGAATTACAAGCAAGATATATTTCAATCAAAGTATTGAGAACAGTCGATTCATATGAAAATGATGTATTACATTGAAAAAATAATTTGGATAATGAAGGAGTGAATAAATCTTCATGCCTCAATGAGGTGGGACATTTTCATGTATGTAATCCAGATATTCCACCTTGTATTGCACATGACCTTTTTGAAGGAATTGTTCAGTACGATTTATTATATATTCTACAAAATTTTGTTGAGGAAGAATATTTTAAGTTTGATTATTTAAATTCGGAAATACAGAATACTCGATTTGAAAATCAGCTCTATTATAACAAACTGCCTGCGATTGAAAAAAGTGAAAACAATTCGGGCAGTGCTAGTGAGAATGTGAGACTGTTACAGATTATGCCTTTCGTTATTTATTAAAAAATATTCAACTATAATGACCATGCCTGGCAAATATTTTAAATTTTAAGAGAAATATGTAGTATTTCTTCAGCTGTAAGGATTTCCATTGGGCAAGTAGCAAAATTACGTTCGCTTATCAACGAATATATGGACTACAGAAAAAAAATATATTCAAAATATAACTTAAGACCAAAATATCATTATATAATGCCTTACCCGGAACTCATTTTGAAATTTGGACCTCTTCGTCATCTGTGGACCTTGAGATATAAAGGTAGACATCGTTATTCAAAAAATATTATCAAACATTCGCAAAATTTCAAAAATGCTTCTACAATGTTATGCGAGAAGTAGCAACTGCACCAAGCACTATTAATGTCACAGGAAACACTTTGCAATACAAAAAATATATCGGACAGTGCCGTTGAGTACTGTGAAATGAATTATTCCGACAATATCAATATTATTGTCCGAACACATTGTAATTTTGATGCTCCTAAATTTATAAGTGATAATGCTATAATTAAAGGAACAAAATATAGATGGAATAATTTTGTTTGTTGCTTCATTGATACTTTTATATTGTGCAAAGTATTACATATTTTGATTGATAAAAATTATAATTAGGACAGTATGTATTCCTCTGAATGTCTTTCAATAACCTACATCGCTTTTACTACTTAATTGGTTTCAGAAGATGGCAAAACTATCATTTGAAATTTGGAACAATATTAGGACAAAGAAAGAACATTTCTGGTTTTGGAAGAATGCGACCATATTTACGAAAATTTGATTTTACAAGGTTTGTATGAAGAAAAAATCTAATTTTTATATTCCAGCATCAGCAAAACTTGAAATTGACGTAACTTATTTAATTCTTTAATCGGACGGTACATGTATTGACAGCAATGAGGTTCTATTGTTGGTGAAAAATAATTTTTTAATTTTATTGGAGAAAAACGAAGAATGGATACCTGAAAGTATGCAAACAAGCTTGTCATCTTGTAGTACAGAATCAATCTTGTCAGTGTCATCATTAATAAATCTAGAAGATACACCTTCAAACACTAGTATACAAGATATTCTCGAAAGTTCCTCTGACTCGACGTCACCAACAAATATAACTGAATATACATGGTATCAGTTGAATATACCGTGGCAACAATAATAATAATAATAATAATAATCTTTATTGATGAAGATTCACCAAAGGTTAGGTTCAGCCATAGGCTGCTCTTCCACCTAACCCAACAACTACCAGCAAGTATCTTAAAAGAGTGTGAAGAAAGGACTCTGAATAAACAAGGCCAAACAGAAATTGCTCATTTCGTAGTTCAGAAAATGCGAGAAATTAGTTCATTTCTTTCTTCCAGATCAATCAAAATAATAGCAAAACAAATTTATGATAAATATCCATCTTTCAAAGATGTTGACGACGATGGTGTCATCATTGGCGATGGAACATACACACTATTTTCAAGAATACAAGATCGGAATTAATTCCTTAATAGGCCTCATAAGTGTGAATCATTAATAAGTAGTCTTGAATACCACTAAAAAAATTAAAGTAATGTCAAATTCAAGAGCAGGTTGTTCAAACTGGCAACCTGATTTAGAAAATGGAAATACATCAGAATCTCTCCAGGAAATCAAATCTAAATTAAAGAACAGAACGTGGGAAACTGAAGAATCCATGTTTGTCTTTTTGAACATCACCTAGCCCATACAGAGATTATTTATAAATAATCCCAATCCACCTACTTTGGATGAAATCACGATGGAATGGCATATTTTATTGGAAAGCAGTGTTATAAAATGGCACCATAAAAAATTGATGGGTCATGAAGTGAAATTATAACCAGACAATATCTTACACAAAGCGAACAAAATTCTTCTGTTTTTGAAATCTAAAGGAATTGAAGTTATTCTTGAATATGATTCCGATTTTGAGGATGTGAATAATTTCATCAAGAAATTTGAAGTCAATAAATTTATTATTGTTTTCATCAGAAATTGAATTTATTATTGAATTTTCATATCTTTTCAGTTAGGAACGCCACAAGGACGTAATCGCAGCGCCATCTATTGCTATGGTACCAGGTGAATAATTCAAATTTTCTGGATACAACTATGCTGATTAGGAAAAAAAACGAGAAACAATTATTGAAAAAACTAGTATTCCAATAGTATACTTAACACAGCTACGGATTATTTGTTGTTTTACACCACATTAAATTGATTTTTTCCAATCATTTTGATATGCAACATTGTACTTCTCGACGCGTGGAGTGTAATTCTAATAGCTACACTAACAGAACTAATTCATAATCAATTAATAGCTCAATTATAGAAAATAATCAAGTTAACGTTACTCAATATGATGTCCGAATGAATGTCTTGCAAAGTTGGAAAAAACTATTTATATTACTATTCTATATTCACAGTTTGATTAATTTATAATATATATTTCTTCTTATTGTTCATACGTTTTCAGATATGAATTCCAATAAAATGATCTACTATACCATTGTTGAGAGTAAAATAATAAATAATGACATTCATGATTTTTTGGAGGCCCTGCAAATCACTTTTGCACTCTTTTTCAACTTCAATATACTCCAAACAGTTCTGCTACACTATGGAAGTATTTCAGAGATATCTACTAAAGATTTATCCAGAAGCAGGAAGTCGGTCAAAAAAAGCTAGCTTGGATAAGGTTGCTGCTTTTATGAATGAAATACAAAAATTCCGAGTGACTGATAAATGAATCATCTAGTTTCAGAAGCGCCAATGTTCCTGGTAGCTCAATTTGAGTAAATCGCGATAAAGTGCTGCGCACATATTAGTGCCGGTAATTCAGTCCTCGGTTTAATTTAAGCGGAACAATCATTACTACGGAGATTGAGCTACCTTTAAGGTAAGCCATGGACTGAAATACTGGACCTAAGATTATTAACCTATCAATCAGTACTGAACATACACTTTGAACATATTTGAAACTAATTATGCCACATTTTGAAAGATGACTGTTTTTCAGAATATACAAAGGATTTGGTCGCTTTTAAAAGCAACATCAATGGAAAAGATCGGGTTTGAAATCAATCTGCACTATTCGGTAATTCGAGAAAACGACTACTATATATTAAAAAACAAGTATTATTAATAAAAATCATTACTTTTCTATGAAAATATTACTTTTGTAATGGAATACTATTGTAACGATATGCCTCGATGATGGCGGGGCTGTTAACTTTAAAGTCGCTGTTGAAAACTGCTGACGGGGTGCTCGGACGCCAATGTGGTCGGTGACGCAGTTTCTAAGATAGACGGCTGGATAGCTCAGAAAGGAAGTGTAAGAGTTGTCAAAATAATCATCAGGAGGTAGGTATCACAACGAGATTTATTACACATGAAAACGACGACGATGAGCATAAAACATTATTTTTCAGGACTTGCACGGTGATGACTTGGCTGACGGTGACGGAACGGCTGTATCTGACACTCGACACTAGCGGTCGCATTACGAACCCAGGCGGTCGCAGATGACGAGAAACTTTAAAACAAACAAATCGTGAAGAGATTTTCCGCACGGTAGATCAACTTATCTTCGACGCTTGTGAAACCAAACTGGTTCCCAAGTAGTGACTCTATGTTAATTTGCTCAACACTGTGAAGCCAACGATGATCCACCTAACAATGAATCTACGTTTAAACAATCTAACGCTGCGAAATCACAGAGACTTCGTCAGCGGCGACGCCACGTTAAATTGCTCAAACACTGTGAAGTCAACCAAGACTTCGCCAGCGGTGACTCTACGTTAAATTATTCATACACCGCGAAGGCGACAAAGACTCTGCTAGCGGTGATTCTACGTTAAATTATTCAAAAAATATCCTAAGTCCAAAAACAGCAAAAGCAAACAAATCCAAGTTCCTTTTATGGACTTCAAAAAACAAACAAACTTACAGATTGTGTCAGACAGTTGTGTTAACGGACCTAGCACAAAAACTCCACTTGGACGGTAAACACTCTGAATGAATCCTTACATACCATGTTTTCAAATTAAATTCACATTAGCGCTATCAGTAATGTTAAGAGGACATACAGATAAGAAGAAGTAATTCAACAAATACTGTTTTTTTTACAATAACAGATTTCCTATTACTTTCCTGTCAAATACATCATTTCATGATTATATTTTCTTGAGATCAAAATTGTCCTAGATATCATTTTATCTGTCGGTAACGTAGATAATGCTATGTTGGTGAGTTTGAAACTGTCGGATCTTTTATTTGTTGTGTCAAAGGTCGACATCACACAAAATATACAATATACAACATATTTACAGAACAACGGTTGATTACATTCAGAGTTTATTAACCGTAAGGCACAAGACATAAATACAGAACAAGCAATGTCGGTTGAATCTAATTTCAGGTGTTTTCAAACGACCTAACCTCATTCCACCACATGTGAAATATTGATACAGATTTATTTCAGCCGATGACTCATAAAATTGAGGTAAGCGGTGGTGCATGTTCAAGCAGAATTACAGAATTAAAAATTTATGGGGTGTGCAAGATATAAACTAATTTTGACGGACTTTGAAATGTTTGACGGTAGTAGAAGGCTCTGGGATGTGCAACTGTGACAAAGTTTGGGGAAATGATTCGTCAGACTATTCAATTTCACATTTTTGCATATAATGAAACTCCATGTCTTGTGTATCATGATATAACTTATTCTTGTATTTTCATAAATAAATATTAAGAATCGACATGAATTTTTTTTCAATCAAATCCAAGTAATACAAACATAAATGAATTTACACATTAAGAAATCGTATAGGGTAAACTACCTTTATTGAATGTAATTAATACATAAAAAAATTTAGTTTCCACATTCGTAATTTAAGATGTACATTCGCCAATGTAAGGCTTGCTTTTTTTACATTTTCAATTGTAAGCTTCGCAGTTGCAAATGTAAAAATTTTACACTGTTAAACAAATTTTCACACATTGGAACGTTATCATACATTTATGAATGTGAAAAAGCTACAAATTTGAATGAAAATGTAAGAATGTAAATTTTAACATTGAACATTAAAAATAAAATGTGAAAATTACTCCCCAATAGTAGATCCACAAATAATAAATTTACATTGGCTTGCAGTTCTACTACGATTATTGTGTGTTACAAATTAGCCAACAAATTTTGTTGTAAATTTACACAAAATTTTTTTACAGTGTAGCATCTTAAATATTCAATTAGATGAATTACGGCAAATGAGAGATTATCTTGCATCGCAGGTAACGTAAGCAGTTTTATTGGTCATTGTTTCACATCTTGGGCTACAATATTGAGGTTTTCGTAGATACATTTTTTTTTTTGAGGGTAAATTATAGCTCATATTACTTAGTGATAAGGATTCCACTGGTGAAAGAATTCTTAAAATCGGTCCCCACGCAAGCGCCAGCATCAACTATAGAAAGTTTCTATTTAATTGGTTGAACGATGCTCGAAAGGACAAACACCGTTGGTAGTACTATGTCAGAGCCTTCATGCAAGTGCCAACCACAACTGTATAAAATTTCAACTTAATCTAATAAACTATGCGTGAACGGACAGATACGGCTCGTGCGCCACTCAAGATATGTTGATGGTACAGTACTAAGAACTTTCTCGAGAGAGCCAACAACAACTGCAGTGAGTTTCAACCCAATCGGATAAACGATACGCAAAGGATTAAATACGGCTCGTGCGCCACTTTGATGACACTACAATAAGAACCCTCACGAAAGTGCCAACAATAACTATAATAAGTTTCAGCTCAATCAGACGAACGATGCACGAACGAATACATCTCGTGTACGTTGATGGTACTATAATAAAAACCTTCACGATAGTGCCACCAACAATTATGAAATGATCTAACTCAATCAGATGAACGGTGCGCGAACGAAATAATACGGCTCGTACACCACTTAATGTATGCTGATCATTTTTCATTTAAACCACCTCTGTATAAAGCGAACAGAATAAAAAAACAATTATTCAAATCGGTCTAACCGTTTTTGAGTTTTAGCGAGACTGACAAACAGCATGTCATTTTTATTATATTAGATTTTTTGTAGCTGAGCGCATCAAAATCTTCTTAATACATGGAGTTCATTTGATTTAGATCTATCCTTACCATAGCCAATTCATGATCATGGTAGTAAAGTTTTTTTTCGCGCAACCTTGGCTCCATTTCATTCTTCTTATTTCTGATTGTGCTTGTGAAATATGGTTTATGGCTAGTTGTATCACTAAACATTGCTATCATTATTCCGATCCGATATTTTTTGTTTAGATGCGACTCAGAATTTAAGCTAGAGCGGTGCAACTGGTCATTGGACAAATAAAGAGCAGATTTATCACGAATAACTAGCAAATAAATATTTACGATGTCGATAATAGAATCAGCGAATTTCAGGAAAAGCAATCAGCTATTCTTAGCTGAATGTATACAACGAAATTGATGTAAATAGTCCTTGGCGTATTTCTGTGAATGGGGTAAGAGAAACGCCAGGCCATAAAAGTGCAAAAAGTGATATAAATTATCACAATGTTGCTGAGGTTATTTTATAAGCTTACAACCTAAAATTTCATGTTGATCAGATATGAAGTGCAGCACAAACACCAAATACAACATCGGCGAGGAGCATTATATTCACATGAATACATACAGCAGCAGAATATTTGGAGAATCCTGTATTTCCACAGGTGCATAGAGTATTTTTCTACCGTTCTGTCAAAGTTTAGGTACAAATAGATTTCATCGTTAAAAATAGTTTTTTCTATGAATAATTATAGGAACATTTCAATACAAAATACTTTCTCACGGTATTGTATTTGACGTTTGTGCTACACTGATCTGATTGACATGGAATTTCTAGGTTATGAGGCTTCAAGATTATCTCAATGACATTATAAATATTGGTTTCATTTTTATACCTAATTTTGGTTGAATTGTCTCTTTATACTTCGACAAAAATACGCTATTCACTTCAATCTCGACATTAACATTTAGAACATGTAAACTGCCATATAGTTTTATATCTCTTGATGTACTCTTTATTTAATTGCACATCCTGTGAGCAGCTCAATATTTTTTTCTATTGATTTCGTGAGTAACTATTTGCCAATTGCAGAGTTGTGTCCAAACTTGAATGCAACTTTCATTGGTCTAGGCTCAGGTTTAGATTATAGAGAGTAGTAACATCGCCATGTGTATATAATGTACGTATTGAGAAAAAGTCTGAAGTAAATTTTTCTGAAAAATTGAATTCTGTTTCATTTATTCTCATGAAATTTTCACATAATTGGCCAGTCTCATCAGCTGTTCCTTCAGTCTCAAGTATCGCATGGATTATATTGTATCAATTGTCTAACAGTTGATACCTGGCAACCATCCAACGTCAAGTAATCGTAGACTGTCAATCACATCTGACAATTTAACATCGACTTGGTCAATACTAACTAGGATTACAGTTAGAGCGAATTGAAATAAATATTCATTTGAACTAATTACTTAAAATATTACACATTTGTGACAATAAAGATTTTTTTGGAATTTGAATGGCACCTCTGTCAGCATTGCACTACTTTAATAGAAATAATGTGAAGGAAACCCAGTGCATTTGATATAAATCACAATTATTCTTGTGACTTCAAAAATACTCTAATTTTTCCAGGCAGTAGTAGGTATTGAATTATATCTGCTGTAGGAATCAATTCATGGAAGCGTTATAACAAAACTTCATAATTATGGTTGCAAATTGACTCAATAATGATTTCTCACACCACATTGATACGTCTAGGAAATACAAGAATGATAGATAGATATTGAGTATCAAGACATCTGATGAATGGCTTCACAAACATTGTTTTTGATATTCACATCAGGACTACCATCTCATAGCTGATTTGGTGGACGTGAATTTTTAAAATCACACAGAACTCTTTATTACAGATTGAGCAATGGCTTTCTAAACATTATTTGTAGAAAACTTACTACAAATTCTGGAATAATGATTATATATGAGAATCGGTGATGGTTATTGCATCATTATGATATTGAGACAGAAACAAAAAAAGAAAGAGAAAGGGATACAAGTCATTAAAGGACATAAATTAATTTTTAGCGGAGTACCGAAAGAAGAGAACGCAAAAGGAGGAGTAGGATGCTTAATAAAAGAAAATGTGATAATACATCACTGGAATCTCTATACAGAACGTGCCTTAGCTGTAACAGTAGAGCTAGGAGGAAATAAAACAACTATATTAGTAGTCTACGGCCCGAACGAGGACGAAAGTAGCACCAATAAAAATAAGTTTTGGGAAGATATCCAAGCCATACTAGACCAACTATCAGACCCAGTCGTTATAATAGGTGACTTCAATGCTAGAGTAGGAAATAATAACACAGGAATAGAAGATGTAGTAGGTATATACGGAGAAACAGTAAGAAACAATAATGGAAACAGACCTATTGACTTCTGCATAGTTAACGATCTAGCAATTATGAACACATTCTTTGAACACAAAGACATTCACAAATATACGAGGGAAGTAATAAGCAGAAACGAGAAATCAAATATAGACTAAAATTTAGGCAACGGAAAATACAAGCAAAAAGTGAAAAATGTGAGAGTAAAAAGAGGCTATGAAATCGGAAGCGACCACTACCTCCTTACAGCTAAAATCAAAACACAAAGGGCACAAGAAGGAGAAAAGAAAATTGAGAATAGAATAGAGAAAACTACAATTAAAACATACAAACTAAAGGATGAACAGACAAGAGAAGAAGACAAACAAAAAATCCAAGGAAAAATAACTGAATTAGGAGATTATAGAACCTTACAAGCAGAAACATTATGGAACACGCTAAAAAATATAATACTACAAACGTCCTCAGATATCTGTGGTACAACTAGCACTACATCAAGAAAGAAAAAGACGCACTGGTGGAACGAGGAAATTAAAAAGGAAGTGAGGGACAAAAAACAAAAACGGAAAGATTATATAAATAACAAGAATCAGACAACTTATAGCAAATATAGACAAAAACGAAAGAAAGTAAAAGAACTGATTCAGAGAGCTAAAAGACAAGAATGGATTGAATTTAGTAAACAGCTGGAAGAGAACTATAAAGAAAACAAGAAATTGTTCTACAAAACCGCAAAAAACCTAAGAAGGAAGAAAGAAGCCCCTCTAAAACAAATAAAAGACAGAAATGGCAACATAATCAACAATGATATCAATATAATGAAAAGATGGAAAGAATACTTCGAAGAATTACTAGAAACACATATAACTAATGAAGAAAATGATATATACACAAATAGAGACGGGATCCAAGACTTAGAAGAAATAACCATAGACGAGATTAAAGATGCAATTAATAGAATCAAAATTGGAAAAGCATCAGGGTACGATGACATTAAACCCGAACAACTAAAATATAGTGGAGAACAAGGTATAGAGATTCTTCACGTACTATTTAACAAAATTTGGAATGAGGGAAATATACCATCAGACTGGGAGAAAACAATAATAATGCCAGTATACAAAAAAGGAGACAGCAGGATCTGCTCGAACTATAGAGAAATATCCCTACTATCAGTAGCAGCAAAAACATACGAATCAATTTTAACAACAAAGCTCAAAAAGAAAGTGGAGAACAAACTGGAAGAACCACAAAGCGGCTTCAGGCAGGGATATTGTGCACAAGACCAGATATTTTTTATAAGACAGCTAACAGAAAGAGCATTAACATATAACAAAGAAATATTTCTATGCTATATTGACATGGAGAAAGCATTTGACAAAGTCGATAGGAAAATACTATGGGAGACATTAGATAAATACAGAGTAGGAGATAAATTGACAAGAGCAATACGAAACATGTACAAAAACACCAAAAACATCATAAGAACAGGAAATAATATTCCAGAAGAATTTACAACAAACCAGGGATTAAAACAAGGAGGAAATCTGAGTCCATTTCTATTTATAATATACCTAAATGAAATTTTGAACAGAGCAACAAAAGAGACAACAAAAACAACTGTAGGCCATCTTAATCTAAACAGAATCACATTGTCTGATTTGCTTTTCGCAGATGATATGGTTATAATTGGAAGTACCAGAAGAGAGTTGCAAAAAAACGTTTCATCATGGGAAAAAGAACTCTCCAAAGCTAATATGAAAATAAACATAGACAAAACCAAAACAATGATTATAGGAAAAGAACCTAAAAGTGTAGATATGTACATAAACTTAAGAAAGATCGGCCAGATAGAATGCTTCAAATATCTTGGAAGTATCATAGAGGCCAAAGGAGGGTTTGAAGAAGAAATTAACAGCAGGATACAGGCTACAGCTAGAACATTCTATCAAATCAAAACAACCTTTTTAAGTAATAGCACTATCTCCACGAAGTCCAAATTAACAATATACAAAACCATACTATTGCCGATCTTACTATATGGTAGCGAAACCTGGGTAACAAACCAAAGACAAGCCAGTAAATTACAGGCCATGGAAATAAAATGTCTGAGAACTATACTAGGAGTAACCAAACTAGATCGAATTAGAGATGAGGATATCAGAAACCAACTTGAAGTAAAACCTGTCAAACAATTAATAGAAGAAAAATAATTAAACTGGTTTGGACATTTAGTTAGACTACCACAATGGAGAAAAGTCAAATCCGTGTGGAAATCAAGAACTACAGGAAAAAGAAGTAGAGGAAGACCCCAAAAAACATGGGACGACACAGTTGAAGAAATTCTGCAAAAGAAACAAATATCGAATAGACAAGCACATAAACTGGCTATAGACAAAGTAGCATGGAAGAATATTGTAGACACATAGTTTGAAATAAACTCGACACCCTACGGGTAAAAGAGTAACCGACTATATATATATATGATATTGAGCGATATATATATATATATATATATATATATATATATATATATATATATATATATATATATATATATATATATATATATATATATATATCGTTCAAGGTAATCGCGACTGGTCGATTAGTTAAAAAAAGAAATATGTAACGGGTTTAAGCAGTCTTGAATTTTGGCTGAATTGAATCAAATATTACTCATTTGAAATTTACCAAGCTTTCGATTCTGATGTTTAAATCTTCATCAGGGTACTGAAATACTATACATAAGTTTACAATGTGTCAATAATTATATAAAAGTATTTTATACTTACATTACTTTTGAGAATTTATAATAAAATTCCATCTCAGAGAAATTTAGAATATCTTGAGTTTTCATTTTGTAAGATTTTATCACAGTTCAATACATTTTCAAAAGATGAATAAAATGAAACGTTTCTTGTGCAAATTCTTGCAACACACGTGTGTTTCGTTTTGACAACAGAAGACAGTTTTTAGGTTATGTTCAATTGTTTAGGAAGAATTCAGACTGCTCACAACCGCGGCAGTTTTAAAAAGAAAATATATGTAATTTTATTCATAAAAAGTTTAAAATCATCGATAATTTTAAAATACCAAACGGCCACATACTCATAAGTCTGGATGTTGTATCACTTTCCAGCAACATAACAATAAAGTTAGCGATTGAAAGTATATCTATAAAATGGGACCAAATTGAACAACATACACCGTTGAGCTCGCAAGATTTCATAAAATGCCTAAAATTCATGTTCAACAGCAGCTATTGTGCATACGATAAAAAAATTTACAGACAGACTCTTGGCAGCCCAATGGGTGCAATAATAAGCCCAATTAAAGCCCAATACATAATGGACTATTTATTGGACAATTGTATACCAAAACTGAACTTCGAAGTAAGTTTCATAAAGAAATTCGTCGACGGTATCATCTGCACAATACCAGCTGAAAAAACGAATACTATCCTAGATGTGTTCAACAGTTTCAACCCACATATACAATTTACCATCGAAATAGAGAAAGAAATGTCTATACCTTTCCTTGATACTCTTATTATAAGAGACAACAATGACATATTAAAATTAGATTGGTACCGAAAACCAATGGCGTCCGGTAGATATATACATTTCTTATCTCAGCAACCTCCAAAAATGAATTGAAACAAAGGATTCTTCAAATTGCACATCCAACGTTCCACCAAAAAAATCTCCGCAAGCTTGGTTTAATCTTCAGAAAGAATGGCTACCCAGAAAAGCTTCTCAATAGTATACTATTCAATACGCCTACTCCAACGATTATTGAACAATTTAATGATAATAATACAGAATTACAACAAAGTGAGAACATGAGATACGTATCATTACCTTTCATCGAAAAAATAACACCTAAACTGATAAATGTACTTCATGATGATAACTTAAAAATAGCCCAAAAGAGCGGAAAAACTGTAAAAAACATTTTTTCAAAATTAAAAGATCCTGTGCCAGAACTGCAAAAATCGAATGTGATCTATAAAATACAATGCAACGACTGTGATAAGTGCTATGCTGGCCAAACATCTAGAAATTTGAAAGACAGTATTACATCACATAAAAGTGATATAAAACACAAACCAGATGCATGTGCCCTTGCAACTCATTGCAGTACAAATAAACATAACATGGATTTTAATAGCACTAAAGTCTTAGAACAGGAAAAAAAATTCAGAAGAAGATCCTTCCTTGAAATGGTATCAATAAACAAAACAGAAAATACAATGAACAAAAAAACTGACGTACAAGGCCTTAGCAATATATATTCTTTTCTATTACACTTAGATATTGAACAAAATTCGAAAAAAGAAACACCTACTACAACTAATTCATGACCGAAAACCAGATTTTGAACTTTTTATGAATAAAATTACATATATTTTCTTTCTAAAATTGCCGCGGTTTTGTAAGCAGTCTGAATTCTTCCTAAACAATTGAACATAACGTAAAAACTGTCTCAATGTAAAAATCTGCCTAAAATATTTTTCCCTGAATTTCATTTCGTAAGCATGACAAAAGCGACAAAATCGGATCATAACATGCTTTTTCATACAAATTTAAAATTAATTTTTATTATGTTAGTAACACGGTCCAGCTTTAATTTCAGCATTATTGAACTCCAAATATACATACTTCTCAAACGTCTTGTAAGGCATGAAAAACAAAATGAGGCACTGATATCTACGACTATCTGATGGTCTAAAAGTACCTGGAAATATGTGAAACCGACAAAATTCACATAAGAAAATTTTGATTGATATATCCGTTTTGAGCATCCCTGAATCCATTTTGACTATTTTTGGCTTGATGTCGGTGCGTACGTATGTATGTATGTGTGTATGTGCGTAACTCGCAAATCTCAGAATTCGTCAAACGTATAATGCTGAAATTTTGTATAAAAGACTGGTATAGGATTTAGGATCTTGATGTGCACCTCGCATTATGGTTGCAATCGTCAGTACTAGAAGTGCACTTTACCTGATACTTTTTTGAATTTACCGCATAAATCTAGAATGATCAGCCGTAAAATACTGGAATTCAGTATTTGAAATTGCTGTAGCATTCAAATGATCATCTCCTATTCTCGTCTCAATCGACTAAGCTGGAAGTGCACTTCATATTACAGACTTTTTGAATTTTTCTCATAAATTTGAAATAATCAGTCGCAGAATATTGAGAATTCGTATTAAGCACTATTATAGCATCTAGTTGTACACCTTGCATTATGATTGTGATCGGCCGAGCCGGGAGTGCAGTTAACTTGAAACATTTTTCTTATTTTCCGCATAAATCCAAAACGATTGAACGTAGAATATTGGAATACAGTATTCAAGATGATAGTACTGTCCAGATGCTCATATCCTATTTTCATTGAGATCGACTGAGTCGAAAGTGCACTATACTTGACGATCTTAGAATTTTGCGCATAAATTTAGAACTGTTAGCTGTAGAATCCTGGAAATCAGTATTTAGGAATATTGTAGAATAAGAATGATGACCTACTGCTTCCATAGCAACCGACTAGCCGTGGAATGATGAGATGTTGTGTTTGATTATATATATCCAATGATGTACAAGTGAGTGACGTGATGTCCACGTCAGATTTTCTTTCAATCATTTGGCAGCTGAGCTTTTATAAAATAAGATCTTTCCGAATAAAATAGAATAATGCATAACTTTATTCAATGTTGCCTTCATGAATCATAGTCAAAAAATAAATTAAAATGATATTTAAGAGAAAATATGTGAGTTTTCAGTAAAGCATTTCTCGGCGATTAAGCAATTTATTCATCTTTCTAATGAGCTTTTCTTTCTGGTTCATACTACTCATGTCCACCAAAAAGTGATTGCTGTATTCTATCATAGCAAATAATGATATTTCCCAAAAGGGCGTCTCCAACAGTTATATGAATTTTTCATTTCTAAGGCATAGTGTATTATGCTACAAGATAAGATTGGCTGCACTCGACGAAGACGAAGGCAGGGACAAAACACGAGACAAATGCGAAGGCAAAGCCCAAGGCATAGTTTCGTGCAGATAGCCCCATCCGTGTCAATAATGACGGTCGTACAATGTTCGCGTTACATACGATACTTTTTTTGTAACAAGTGCAGCGTATATTTCACAAATGAACTTTATTTTATGAACAAATTCATGCAATTGCGATAACATTTACAGCTCCTGACACTATGAAATATAGCTAACATAACATTTTTATTGACTGATATTACACTATGTCCAATATTTTCTGTGCTTTCACATTTTCGGCAGATTTAAACATTATAACAAACACATCATGTAATACACATCTTTCTTAAATATGTCTACATGATCCACATTTATTATTATTTCCCTCTCAGCAAAGCAACAATCTCTAATTTCCTGTCAACAGGAATTTATTCATAATTATTACCATAGTTTGATAATATCATTATCATTTTGTTGATTATAAAAATCAATCATAGAGATCAAGAAGCTGCCCTGCGATTTGATTGCTCGAGGGACAGGAGTTCAATAAGGTCTGCAAGAAGATGACAAAATCCATCAATCCCAGCAACACTACCAGAAATAGGTCGTCTTCTGCAGAATCCTCAGTGGCGGAGCATATTCACAACCTTAGTAAATGGGAAATTGAAGAGATGTTAAAAGCGAGCGCAGAATGTGGAGCGGGAAATGTTTTCCTGTTTGCGTCGCAAACCTTAATACATCTCACAATTGGGGGAGTAAAGAAGATGCATGTGGATTGGACGTTGAAGTGCGTCCCTGCAGCATCTCCTTCGCACCAGGTACTCGTTGTGCTAGTAACTGAGGAAAATAAAGTATTTACATTTTGGTAATTGAAGTGTTACTATTTGGGCAAAATATGATTGAAACAAAAGAGGCGAGTATGGATATGAATGTTCAACAAAAAAGGATTTTTGTTTGAATGGCAATCTCATTCTGATATATATATATATATATATATATATATATATATATATATATATATATATATATATATATATATATATATATATATATATATATATATATATATATATATATATATATATATATATATATATATATATATATATATATATATATATATATATATATATATATATATATATATATATATATATATATATATATATATATATATATATATATATATATGTATATACATATATATATATCTGACAATTTAAATACAGACTTAACTTATTCATTTGACGCATCATGAATGACTCTCATATCTTTGAATTAGGAGAAATTTCAGTCTATTACGATGGCGTACGCATTTATGCGCAATAGGAGAAGGGCTCTGTATATGGAGGTGTTTCGCTGGTTGACTATGCTCACGCCAACATTACAGCCTGTAGTGATTATAAGTGACTTTGAAAGAGCACTCAGATCATCACTTATGGATATTTTCCTAATTGCCGAGTTTGTGATATGCTTTTTCCGTTTTGCAAATGTAAGTAGAATTGTATTAATTCTATAATCAAGTTTTCGATTGCCAACGAGATCAAATTTGGGCAATTGCAACACCATAGAAATTGCAGTTACTAATTTTTTATCACGAATGCGGGATAAGCACTATTTTGCTCTTGTTTCTCAGAACGGTAACGGTTGGCGCACAGAAAAACCAAAGAACCATTTACGGCCCAGAAAAACGTGCGCAAAGTAATACTTACCTCGCATGAGTGATAAAAAATTCACTCCGGTACTTTGAGTGATGACTAGGAACATGATCCAAAAATTCAAGTAAAGATAAATAAACACTTCAAACATTCTATTATAGATACTTAAACTAGTTCAATTCTATCATCTCCGTTGAACTTATTACATAAAAAGAGGAACGTTGTAATAAATATGAAATATTGCTTGAGGCCGTATGGAAAATAGCCAGAGATCTAGTACATATAGTGAATTTGGCCAATAATAAGAAGAAGGCCTTGAAAATGATTATGGCTCTACCTCTGCTTCCACCCAAACTGATCGTTGGAGGATTGGGAACAAAACATCAATAGTGTGGGCAGGAACAAATCAATTTGAATGATATGTTCATGTACATAGAAAGGTTAATAGATAAACATCATATTGGAAATAACGATTAAATCACACAATATTTATTCATGTTTATGTGCTTCATACTGGGATTTGAAAACGACTATATGTATATATATATATATATATATATATATATATATATATATATATATATATATATATATATATATATATATATATATATATAAGTTTGTCTTCACTATGTTTCGAGGCCAAACATATGGTGTCTCACAGTCATATGAGACCAAATTTTTTTTGGACCAATGTGGCTCGAAAGTGAGGCGGATTTATAGCTTTTTTGGGAGTATTTGTAACTTTCATGAGAAATTTTTGCTGCCTGAATAATTGCATTGTTCGCCTTCATATTTCAGTAGTAAGATCTTATTCATAACTAATACCATATTTGAGAAATTGAAGAGGCTCAAAGGGAAGTATATGGTTCACTGTATATCGAGCCATGCCTGGAAAATTTTAGGTATGCTACAAAAATATAACTTCATTGTCTATATGATTCCTTCAAAACGATTATTAGTACAATCCTGCATATGTCTGAAAAATATTCTGATTGTAAATATCGACGTGGTAATAAAATAGCAAAATTACTTGTTTTGGTCTTGAAATGGTATTAAATGGAAACTCATTTCCACAGGCGATACATAGATGTCGTTCAAAAACACAAATCTGTATATTGTGTTCCATCCCTCGTCATCTCATTCACAGATGTCATATAGAAGCAGTTTCGCGTTTTATGAGTAATTTTAAGTGCAATGTGGCAATGGGGAGCGAGGGGAGACAAAACATGTGTTTTCAAACGCTTGTTGAATCGAACATTATAAGATATGCAGAACCTCCGGCATGGTCTTCATAACGTCTCCGATCTATGTATAATAGGGACAGTATTATGATCGTAATTTTTTAACATTTCGAGATTTTGATGAATCCACATAATTTAGACTGTACTGAATCAAAATAGCATTTTATTGATGGGACTTTTTAATTCCTTGCATTTATTTTATATCAGTAGTATTTATTATCGAATATCAAATGACTTGAATCGGTCCTTGAACAATTTAGAGCAACAATCCTCTGCGACATTTTCCAAAATTAATCAATTTGTTATCATTGAAATTTGTTATATTTTTCTGAAACATGCGAATAAAGAGTTGACACTAGACTCCGCACGTCCTATGTTGGTGAACAGTTTGTTTTGAAGCATACATTAGCGGGTAGGGAGGAAAGGGAGTTATCCAAGTTTGAAGTGCGTGATGCCTAGTTTACACTATTTGTATGACGTGTAAATAATTACAATCTTATAATCAACTTGATAAATTCATCAATTTATATTAAAATCATACCGCAATTTATTTATAAAATAAATGGCTTCTAACTTACCGTATTATTTTTTGTGAATTGTATTTTAAATGTGAAATCCACATTTTCACAACTTTTAACATTCACAAATCACTTGCCTTGTTCATCAATTCATATATTTCTGATGAAAAATTGTGTGGCACGCCGTTTTGCTATTTAATAGCATAAATTTATTCCACTTAAATTTTAAGTATACATTTTTTTTTATCTTGGAAGGTAATTTAATTCATTGAATTTCATGATTGAATTAAAATCATGCACATAATGAAAATTCAGAATTATTATAATCTTGCAAGATAATTTCAATGGGTTGAATTTTTATGATTGAATTAAAATTATGTACATAATGGCAATTAAGAATTATTATTATCTTGCAGATTGATTTCGATTCATTGAATTTTTATGATTCAATTGAAATTATGTACGTGATAAAAATTCTGAATTATTATTATCCTGCAAGAGAATTTTAATACATTGATTTTTTATGATTGAATTGAAATTATGTACATAATGAAAATTAGGAATTCTTATTATCCTGCAGGATAATTTTGATTCCTTGAGTTTTTTTGATTGAATTAAAATTGTATACATAATGGAAATTCAGAATTATTATAATCTTGCAAGATAATTTTAATACATTGAGTTTTTATGATTGAATTAAAATTATGTGCATAATGATAATTCAGCATAGAGACTATCGAGCAAAATTATATGGAACTGTTGAATTTTTATGATTGAATTAAAATTATGTACATAATGAAAATTCAGAATAGTTATTATCTTGCAAGATAATTTTAATGCATTGAATTTTTATGATTGCATTAAAATTATGTACATATTAGAAATTCAGAATTCTTATTATCTTGCAGGATAATTCCAATTCATTGAAATTTTAAGATTGAATCGAAATTATGTACATAATAAAATTTCAGAATTATCATCATCTTGCAAGATAATTCCAATACATTGAATTTTTATGATTGAATTTAAATTATGTACATAATGGGAATTTGGAATTATTACTATCTTGCATGATAATTTTATTCCATTGAATTTTTATGGTTGAATATAAATTGAATCAGAATTATGTACATAATTTTAATTTAATCATAGAAATTCAATTGATTAAAATTATCTGGCATGGTAATAATAGCTGTGAATTTCTATTATGTACATAATTCTAATTCAATGCATTAAAATTATCTTGCAAGATAGTAATAATTTTGAATTTTCATTATGTACATAATTTCAATTCAATCATGAAAATTCAACGGTTTCGTATAATTTTGCTAGATAGTCTCTATGCTGAATTATCATTATGTATATAATTTTAATTCAATCATAAAAATTCAATGTATTAAAATTATCTTGCAAGATTAAAATAATTCTGAATTTCCATTATGTACATAATCTTAATTCAATCAGAAAAATTCAATGAATTAAAATTATCCTGCAAGACAATAAAAATTCCTAATTTTCATTGTGTACATAATTTTAATGATCTATTTATGCTTTCAGAATTATATTTCAAAAAATATACTTTTTTAGTTTCAGTTCTGTATATTTATTTTTTATTTTTGACGTTTCGACTCGCTAACCGAAAGTCTTCTTCAGAAAAAAGAAGACTTTCGGTTAGAGAGGCGAAATGTCAAAAATAAAAAATAAACATGCAGAATTAAAACCAAAAAAGCATATGTATATATATTTTTTTTTACATAATTTTAATTCAATCATAAAAATTCAATGCATCAAAATTATCTTGCAAGTTAATAATAATTCTGAATTTTTATTATGTACATAATTTTAATTCGATCATAAAAATTCAATGAATTGAAATTATCTTGCAAGATAATAAAAATGTATTGTTTAAATTTAACTGGAATAAATTGCTGCTATTAAATAGCAAAACGGCGTGCCATTGAATTGAGTTTTAAATTTGATGAAGGTTAGAAAAAACAATTCTATAATATGTCACTTGAAAGTTATATGCATCCTGCACTACCAGCTTGGATTTTCCCCCGTTCCCCGCATCCCTAATGTCGGCTTCAAAACAAATGCTAGCAAGCTGGGTCTAATGTTTTGTTTTTTCCCGTTCCCCGCACCCCTAATGTCTGCTTCAAAACAAATGCAAGCAAGCTGGGTCTAATGTCTTGACGTCATTGGTTGACACAATTAGACAAGGCAATAGCGGCGGTTTATATCAATGACGTATTATTAAAGTAGACCCAGCGCGTCCTATGGCAGTCCACAGTTTGTTGTGATGTTAGCACTTACAATGTGAGGGGCTCTGAGAAGCGAAGGGAGTAAACATGCTTGTTATGCGGTTTGCCTGCTTTTATTTATGTTTGAGAAGTGCGCGCCTATATTCTGTACTGTATGTATATATTTGTTTAAATAGATGTAATAATATATTAATTGATTCAAAATAAAAAATAAACTAGAACTTTCCCACATCTCACAATCGATATTTTTTCAAATGAAAAACGCAACCTGCGATACAACGATGTTTACCCTCCTCACTCCACTGTTTACTCCTGCATCAAAACAAATGCCTCGTGCTGGGTCTACTGTTAATATGTCATTGGTTTATATCAAAGGCCTTGATGGCTAGTACCAGGCCCGGATCTGGGCGGGGGCGTGCGGGGGCACTTGTTGCCCCGGGCGGCGAAGATCAAGAGAGAGTGAAGGTTTTGCTGAAATAAAGTCAAGGAAAATAAACTTCTAACACATAGAATTATTTTTTATTTCATTATTATAATAAACAATTGTGTATCTTTCTATCAAATTTAGCGCTAAAATAGTTTTTTCAGGTGATGTTTCACCTTAATGTTAATGAGAGTGTGACTGACAGACGAATCACAGCAGACGATTTTAAAACAGTAATTGTGAACAAGCCACATGTCATATACGCAAAGCGCGGATATCCAAGGGCTCACTTTGATTTGCATAAATATCTAAAAAGTAAATAGTTATTTCTGTTATTATAAATGATAGTCCGAGGATTGAATTTTGCGAAAATAATCCTTATAATATGCCTCATATGCACGATGTATCAGATCCTTGCTGAATCCTTCAGGAATGACACAAATTAGGAGAAACTTTGTTTGTACTATAGGCATCTCAGAAGTAAATAATTATAAATGATAATCCCAGGATTAAATTTTGCAACAATAATCTTTATGATATGCCTCATAGGTACGATTTATCACATCCTGACTAAATACTTTAGGATTGACGAAAATTAAAAGAAACTTGGATTTATATATATTTTGTATTATCGTATCCAGCTGAAAATAGATTTTGAATGAGAGGTACTTCCAGCCTTTTAGCTTATCGGACACCGTGTAGTCACTGACGGTGCGATATAATCTTATGACCGGACTTTAGGTTTAAATATAATATCAATAAAAGAGTATGTTGAAAAAGTTATTTTTCAACTATATTCCAGTAATTTGACTAATATATATATATATATATATATACATATATATATTTTGACATGAAAGACAAAAATACTCCTAATACTTATCACAATACTTTTTGAGAGAATATTGCACATAACTTGATATTTCCTTCTGTAGATTTTTAGGATCTTTAATTCATTGGAACATACAGTTTAGACATTTGATCGTCGGAAGTGTAATTCAAATATGGTAACGTGAATTCCACTGATTCATTATTTTATATTTCCACTAAGCTTATCTCCCCGAGAGCTTGAAATTAGTACCCACCAAACTAGACATCATTCAAATAATTTGGAATTTGAATATCCTTTTTGACACTTCTACTAGAATTATTTCCTCAGAAGCTTTAATTTGATTCCAAACATGATAGAATTATTTATTTTGAAAAAACAACTGACGAACATGCATGTGGTGTTCAAATATGAGTAATAATAATTGTAATTCTACATTATGGTTCTCTATACTTTGCATCTGAAAGATATAACGGATTTTATGATTTGAATAATTTATAAAAAAAACAATATCCTCTTTGACAGTTCTATTAGAAATATTCTCTGCTGGCGACAACTTTTATTAAATGGTACTACTATAATCTTGATTGCTGACGAGTGACGACGCTTTTTTTCTAGTCCCTGCCTGGGTGGTCCTGGTCGGTCAGTTCACAGATATTTGTTGACGTGTATAGAACGGAATCATATTCTTAAATGCGCAATTGTTTAGGTTTATGGGAGTGTTTCCTCTACAGTCCTGTATTTGTGTCTACAAGATTCTCATATCCATGGATTCGAATGACATAGTAAGTACCATTCAATCTTATATATCCATTAATCGTAGTTAATAACAATTCAATGGGGTCTTTCACTATTTTCTTTTCATTTTTATTGTTTTCCAAAAGTAGAATTCAAAATAATAGAGTTTGTCAAATTCACCTAAACTATAGTTTCTTTAGAAATTTTTTTTTTTTTATTTCATCATATCTCAAATTCTGTAATGACGTACAATTCCGATTTACTAAAAACTGTTGCGGTGAGCAATTTGAAAACTAGACACTCTGTGATTTCTCATTTTAAAGCACATGTTGATTTTCAACGAAATACGATGATATCAAAGACAATGCCGGTTTTTACTTACATGTAGAAGGTAAGAGTGAATATTGTTAAACCGACAAAATTCAGATTTCAAGATTTTGATGGAAATAACCGTTTTGAAAATCCCTGAATCCATTTTGACAATACGTATGCAGTGGCGTAACTAGAATTTGGTGCCCCCTTCCCCGTAATGCAAAATGTAGTCACCAAAATTTTTTTGAAAAACCATTGATCATGTATGTACAAGAGAAAAAGTCACTACTGCAATATTTTTTATGATTCTCGAAGGTAGAAAAATAGCAGTTTTACTATATGTTCCAAGCAAGAATTCAATATTCAACTGAAGTTCTAAATTGTAAATGCTAACAAATAACACCCAACCAAAATGCGGCATTTTGTTCATATTAAGGGATTAGAGACCTGTTGAGCTGTTGATAATGATACAGACCACTCAACAGGTCAGAGTCGAAAAATATCATGATAGAGCGGACAATAGATATATGTAGTTGGAATTTTTAAGGTAGCGGTGTACGTCAATTTAATAGTTATTTATACAACAAGTGAATTAAACCACTGTTTATTTGCAAGAAGAAAGTTTAGAATCACGAGCGCGTTTAGCGCGAGTGGTTTAATTCTTCGAGCAAATAAAGAGGTGTAATTCACGTGTTTGTATACATAATTTTATTCAATTTTGCGTAAATTTCTGGAGCATGAAACTGGGGAAAAAATTTAAAAAAATTAAATTGCAGTTGCAAGAGAGCCTTGTTGATATCGCGACGAGTGTTGGTTTTTCAAACATTCAGGAGTGTGACTGTCAACAAACTGACAGTATTATGAAGTATTGTCTGAAATGATGGAAGAAAGTGATCAAAACAATGTTCTCGTCCCCGACACCATTTTGAACGAATCAGCGCAAGCAGTTGGAAAAATTATTCCTCAAAAATCGAAATATTTTTATGAAAAGGAATACCAACAGTGATTTAAATTTTTTTAAATCACCAGTGAATGAAGATTTACCAATGACTGTTGCTTTAAAACGTCAAAATTGAATAAATATATCCAAGCACGAATATTACATGTTTCAAATAATTTAATGTATCTCCTTTTTTATCAGGCCGAATGGAATAATTATTTTGTGTATCCTATAACGACATCTAAATGTATTTCAAAATGAATTTATAGAAGATTTGGTCGTTATGACTGTACACAATTGTTACATCACTGTAAATACCGCGAATCATTTTTATCGAAATTATTAATGAAAAGTACCACTTATTCACTTTTTTTTTGTACAAAGATGTTTGAAATTACTTAATTTATCATAATAATAAGAAATAAATCTAAGTTCTTATTTTTCGGAAGACCCCCATCGCAAAAAGTCTGCTCTATTTCTAATCTCATCTGCTTGATATGAACGAAATGATTACGTTCCTTTTGTAATTTTTTTTCTCTGAATCAAATGATGAACAAAAACATGGCCTATCCGTATTCCTTTTCAGTAATGATATTTTATTTATGAAATAAAAATTGTTATTATATTTTCTGTCAGTTTATTTCACATTATTATCTGTTGAATATTGGCGTCAATGCGTCATCTTTTTCAAAGAGACTTGAATCGTAGCTCTATCATAAGAACCTTGAACCGTTCCCAGTTGAAATAGACCATAGTTCAAATTTCAATATTTTCAGATCCAGAATGTTCCACGTAGTACAATTTGTGGAGGACAGAATTTTATCAATATGTCAAGACAAGGACATTAAAAATGCAAAAAAACATCTAGTGTCCGCAAAGTATCAGAATTTCTTCTACCCTGCAGTAATATCAAATAGCGGCTGTAAGTATTGAATGTAATATATATATTTTTCTTTCTTTTCATATATTGCACTTTGATACAGTGGCAGATTCAGATAATATTCCAGGGAAAAAGACAAATTTTAAAATTTTTGTGAAAATTTATATTACTCTTAGGTGACCGCGTGACAAACTTTTGATTTTTTTTCACGTGTTTTTTTTTTCTTCATGAATTTGGATTATTCTGAGGGTTGTTCCCCTGCATTCACTTCTTGGATCCGCCACTTCTTCGGTGAGAGTTCTTGCAAATTTGTTTCGAATTGAATTGAATGATATAATATAGTTCAGTCAAATTAGATCTTTCGATGCAGAAAAATTCTATACTAAACGTAGATATGTAAAAAATCAAAAATTTGCCGCAGAATTCAATGAACTATTTTTTAAATAATTGACATGAAGGAGTCTCCTACAGAATGGCAGCCAAAGTTGGTGAAAATAATCTTTTTTCTCAAAAAAAAGTAGGCTTTTTTGAAAGAAAAGTTTTGTACAAAAGTTGTAGACTATTTGATACGGATTGACGTAGCCTAATCAGGCGTCAAAAAATTGGAAAATGGGTTAGTTATTTCGAAAAAGCCTCTTAAAGTCGCAATTTTCTTGAAAGCTTGTATTTCTTCGAAAAAAAAAAAGATCTTTCCCACAAAACTGAATGGTAGTGTAGCCCTTTGCAAGCCAAAAAACAGCGTTTCTGCAATTCTGCAAAATATTGAAGAGATCCTGCATAAATAGAAATTTTTGAAAGAAAAAAGTATTTTTCTCGAATTCCAATAGCTCATAGACACATATATTTTTATGAACGTATTTGGTCTTGAAATTTTCCTCAATAGTTACACTAATATGTGCAAGTATTGCGCGGTTTACTAATCGGTCGCTAATATGCAGAAAATGAACCAAAATATCATTTGTTTTTTTTTTACCCCGAAAGACAACAGTATTCCCACTCTTATGGCCGTTTTACATTATCACATTTATGAAACATAATCTTGTACGATTTTTGGTACAAATTTAAGTTGGCATTTGAATTTTAATATTTTGGAAATTTGAATAAAACGCTTCAATTTGGCTTGCAAACAAATATACTTCCATCAAGTTTCGTTGGGATATATTTTTTTTTTCAAGAGACAAGCGTTTCAAAAATTGAGATAGAAAGCAACTTATCATATTTCCGACGCTGTACATTTTTTGACTCAATTTTACTTCTTCTTTATCGTTTATGAATGATCTATACTTATTTATCACATACTACTTAAAATAATATGTTTTGTCAGAACAAGAACAAAAAAGCTCTTTCTATGCTCATATTATGAATCAGGGAAAATATAATATAATATATATTTTTTAATTGAAAAAGGGGAAACGCCCAAGTGTAGAAATGAATGAAGGATGATAAGGTTTTCAACAAATAATTGAAAAAAGTCTTGTCTACACTGTTCTATTTTAGCTTAATCGCTGACCGGTTTCGATTCTTTAAAGAATCATCTTCAGAGCCGGTTAGACTACAACGAAACGGAAAAATCACATACAAATTTTCTGTAAATCTACAGTAATGTACAAAAATCACATAAAGAAACAAATATTCAAAAATATACAAAAAATACTTACACTATACAACTACAGAAGAAAAACTACGTCGACTAGATATATAAAGGAAAAAACAACCATGTAAAAATTGTAAAAAATATGTTACATAATGTATGAAAAATTTTTTTTTTTTTTTTTATCTGGATCTGCGCCTTGAGTACGCACGACTGTGCAAAAAATTTTTTGAAAAACATGATTATACTGGAGGAGGACGGGGAAATCCTGTCGCAGCGCCAAAATTCAATAAAATATCCAAAAGCGCGCTATTTTTCAAATTTAACTGGTCATTCAAATTTAGCGCTCTGTTTGCTGCAATAGATCTTTTTATTTCTAAGTTTTCTAAAAAGTCAAGTGCTTTCCCATTGTTCTTAATGTGTAATATTTCTACGTTGTTATCAATGTTAAAATCATGTCCTGTATCTAATATATGTTCTGCGAAACTAGATTGGTTGTTGTTATTTTTAATACAGCGCACATGTTCCTTTACCCTAGTGACAAATTGGCGCCCAGTCTTGCCGATATAATTCCTGCCGCATGCGCACCTTAACCGATATACCCCCGACTTCTCAAGTTGTGGCTTCCTGTCAATGTTTGTACACAACTCTCTACCAAGGCATGTCATCGATTTGAACACAAGGTCAATATTATATTGTTTGAATATTGCTCTTATTCTATAATTTATATTTCCTAAAAAGGGTAAGCTAATACGCAAAGGTGGGTTTGTTTCAATATTTAAACCGTTATAAGCTGTTTTTAAGAGAATGTTTTGTTTCTTTTTGTGTATTAGGTTATCAACAATCTTTGGATGAAAATTATTTGCTATGGCCATTTGTTTCAGAATTTTAGTTTCATTTTCGATATCTGAAACATTTAAGTCGTATGACAACATTCTATGAATGTGTGACTTGAAAACTGCCAACTTGTGTTCTTTGCAATGATTGGAATTGTTGTTAATTGAGTCTATGGTTTGAGTTGGCTTGCGGTAGATATTAAAATTGAAACCATGTTGTGATCTAATAATTCTAAGATCTAAAAAGTTTATTTGTTCATTTACTTCTGTCTCATTACAAACATTGACAGGAAGCCACAACTTGAGAAGTCGGGGGTATATCGGTTAAGGTGCGCATGCGGCAGCAATTATATCGGCAAGACTGGGCGCCAATTTGTCACTAGGGTAAAGGAACATGTGCGCTGTATTAAAAATAACAACAACCAATCTAGTTTCGCAGAACATATATTAGATACAGGACATGATTTTAACATTGATAACAACGTAGAAATATTACACATTAAGAACAATGGGAAAGCACTTGACTTTTTAGAAAACTTAGAAATAAAAAGATCTATTGCAGCAAACAGAGCGCTAAATTTGAATGACCAGTTAAATTTGAAAAATTGCGCGCTTTTGGATATTTTATTGAATTTTGGCGCTGCGACAGGATTTCCCCGTCCTCCTCCAGTATAATCATGTTTTTCAAAAAATTTTTTGCACAGTCGTGCGTACTCAAGGCGCAGATCCAGATAAAAAAAAAAATTTTTTTTCATACATTATGTAACATATTTTTTACAATTTTTACATGGTTGTTTTTTCCTTTATATATCTAGTCGACGTAGTTTTTCTTCTGTAGTTGTATAGTGTAAGTATTTTTTGTATATTTTTGAATATTTGTTTCTTTATGTGATTTTTGTACATTACTGTAGATTTACAGAAAATTTGTATGTGATTTTTCCGTTTCGTTGTAGTCTAACCGGCTCTGAAGATGATTCTTTAAAGAATCGAAACCGGTCAGCGATTAAGCTAAAATAGAACAGTGTAGACAAGACTTTTTTCAATTATTTGTTGAAAACCTTATCATCCTTCACTCATTTCTACACTTGGGCGTTTCCCCTTTTTCAATTATGAATTCAGCGAGTCTGGCTTCCCACGCCTTTCGTTACAGAAGACTACTCCAGAAACGTGAAGAAACAAAACTAGATATATGGTTCAACCGAACCTGCCTCAAACGAAACATTATTCCAAACTATATCGAACATCATTTTAAAAACAACATCCAGCAAGGTACGCACGACCACCATCTTCTGAAAACAAAAAAGACACTTCTCAAACAAGAAATCAGAAGACATTATATTATTCTAAATGATGTTAACATAAATTTAAAAATTCTTTTTGACATTTTATCCATTAACTTCAATTACATTGAACTAGATGATTTCCTCAAGGATTGCAATGAAATGTCTGACCACATTTATAAAAAGAAGTTTATTAAATTGAAAAATAAAATTTCTAGATTACTTAGAAATAGAAGAAAATTAAAACAAGAAGCCGTTCAAAGTAATTCTTTTGAAAATACTCACAATTTTCATGAAACGGTGACAAACATGTCAAATATAGCTTTCGATAATAATGAAACAGCTTTACTTGAAAAAGGCCTTAAATACAATCCGATAGATGTACCAGATATAAAACAGTTTGAGCATTTCATCGCAGACCTTGAAAATTTGACAACTCATATTAAAGACAATAATGTTTTATTAGATTTGACACACACTTTAAACAACTACAAAAGAACAAATATTGCGACTAATAATATCAATTCAAATAATTCAGAGATCAAAACATTGAAAACCATCAAACGAAAACTAAGATTACACGACTTGATAATAACTAAAGCAGACAAAGGTAATTGTGTTACAATTTTAAACAAATCTGATTATGTTGACAAAGTTGAATCATTTTTAAATGAAAATAACTTCAAATCACTTAAAAACAATCCTTTGAACGCTTCTAACACTAGAACCAGAGCACTTATAAAGGATCATATGGACTTTTTCAATTTCTATCATATCAGTAAAACGCCACCAATGAATCCCAGAACACCAATATTATATGGTTTGCCTAAACTACATAAGGTTGGTGTTCCAATTCGACCAGTAGTGTCTTTTATAAATTCACCTACACACAATTTGGCGAAAGGTTTGAATAAAGTTTTAACAACTAATTTTGACACCCATTCACCTCACTCAATTAAAAACACTTCAGAGCTGATAGAAAAGCTGAAACAGCACCATAATGATGCACAAAACGGGATCTTGGTTTCTTTTGATGTTTCCAATCTTTTCACTAATGTACCAGTTAAAGAAACGGAAAATCTTGTCAGCGAAATAATCAGTAAATCATACTGGTCCAATGATATGTGTAACAGTCTTTTTGTTCTAATTCAGCATTGTCTAAAACAAAACTTTTTTATATTCAATAACAAATTTTATGAACAAAGTGAAGGCTTACCCATGGGTGCCCCTCTGTCTGGCACTCTGGCAGAAATCTTCATGAAAAATTTTGAACATGAACTTTTTAATAATTCTACAGTTTCAGTTACCAATGTTAAATTCTGGTACCGTTACGTTGATGATGTTCTGGCCCTTTGGACAGGCACTAGGGAAGAACTAGAAATATTTCATACAGCATTAAATCTCTTACATAACAACATATCTTTTACCTTAGAGACAGAAGTAAATGAACAAATAAACTTTTTAGATCTTAGAATTATTAGATCACAACATGGTTTCAATTTTAATATCTACCGCAAGCCAACTCAAACCATAGACTCAATTAACAACAATTCCAATCATTGCAAAGAACACAAGTTGGCAGTTTTCAAGTCACACATTCATAGAATGTTGTCATACGACTTAAATGTTTCAGATATCGAAAATGAAACTAAAATTCTGAAACAAATGGCCATAGCAAATAATTTTCATCCAAAGATTGTTGATAACCTAATACACAAAAAGAAACAAAACATTCTCTTAAAAACAGCTTATAACGGTTTAAATATTGAAACAAACCCACCTTTGCGTATTAGCTTACCCTTTTTAGGAAATATAAATTATAGAATAAGAGCAATATTCAAACAATATAATATTGACCTTGTGTTCAAATCGATGACATGCCTTGGTAGAGAGTTGTGTACAAACATTGACAGGAAGCCACAACTTGAGAAGTCGGGGGTATATCGGTTAAGGTGCGCATGCGGCAGGAATTATATCGGCAAGACTGGGCGCCAATTTGTCACTAGGGTAAAGGAACATGTGCGCTGTATTAAAAATAACAACAACCAATCTAGTTTCGCAGAACATATATTAGATACAGGACATGATTTTAACATTGATAACAACGTAGAAATATTACACATTAAGAACAATGGGAAAGCACTTGACTTTTTAGAAAACTTAGAAATAAAAAGATCTATTGCAGCAAACAGAGCGCTAAATTTGAATGACCAGTTAAATTTGAAAAATAGCGCGCTTTTGGATATTTTATTGAATTTTGGCGCTGCGACAGGATTTCCCCGTCCTCCTCCAGTATAATCATGTTTTTCAAAAAATTTTTTGCACAGTCGTGCGTACTCAAGGCGCAGATCCAGATAAAAAAAAAAAATTTTTTTCATACATTATGTAACATATTTCTTACAATTTTTACATGGTTGTTTTTTCCTTTATATATCTAGTCGACGTAGTTTTTCTTCTGTAGTTGTATAGTGTAAGTATTTTTTGTATATTTTTGAATATTTGTTTCTTTATGTGATTTTTGTACATTACTGTAGATTTACAGAAAATTTGTATGTGATTTTTCCGTTTCGTTGTAGTCTAACCGGCTCTGAAGATGATTCTTTAAAGAATCGAAACCGGTCAGCGATTAAGCTAAAATAGAACAGTGTAGACAAGACTTTTTTCAATTATTTGTTGAAAACCTTATCATCCTTCATATATTTTTTACTTGCAGCGAAAACAGAGATGATAAAATGGAAGAAGATTTATGAGAAAAATTATGTTATCTTCAAGAAGTATTTCACTTTTAGCCCGACAATAGAGAGTCGTCCTCTTTTTAAAATAAATAAATCTGATGTTTCTACACAATGTGATCATACATCAAATTTTTCACTGACTCAGAATGTTTCTCAAACAGAAAAATTTACTGTTTTCACACAAACAGATAACGATGATCTTATGGCTATGGAAAAGTGTACAATTTCTACACAAACTGAATACGATGGTAGTCTAATTATTGCCATCAATAAAAATTCAATTGACATTTCTACTCAGACTACAAACGATGATTCAACTGCTGACACTCGAGGAAATCTCATGAATGAAAACTCATTCATATTTAATAAATACATTCGAACCGAAAATCAATCCTCAAATATTCAGGAAGAAATATTGGAAATTGATGATATCAACAGTCTGGACCCAAGAAAGAAAAGGAATGTAAATGTATCGGATTCTGATAGTGATTTCAAACCTGAATTTACATATGAAGATTCCTCTGAATTTGAATTACAATCTGATGATCATGACACTATGAATACTGTAGACAATATCAGTTATCATTTGCCAGATGCAAATACTAAATCAAATGGAATTGGTGAAAGTACTAACAGTAAAAATACTTCTCATATTTTATTGAATGAAGAAAAAAAAATATTGGCGAATCCATATTACGTTCAAGATAGAAACCAGAAAGCGAAATTATATTTTTGCGTATTCTGTTAATCAAAGGTAACAAGATTTGCAAGACATCTATTCACTAAACTCAAAAATGAACAAGAAATTAAGTCAGTTAAAAACCTCTTTGCCAGGAATTCAGCGAGATTATCATTAATATCAAAACTACGTAGTCAGGGTACATTTGAATATAATACAAATGCAAAATATAACGAAGGAGATATATTAGTGTCTCGTAGACCACAAAAAACAATAGACCGGAATGTTAGAGATTACACTCCGTGCCCAAAATGTAAAAACTTTTACCGAAAGAGCTTATTATTCAAACATTATAAAATGTGTGGAAATATCCGCACATCAGCCCCTCGTACCTTACAAACTCAGTCTAGATTTACATTAGTTGAAAGTACAATTGACTGCATTTGGCTTGAAGCAGAAATACTACCAGGTATGCTGCATGATGATGTATATAATGTTATAAAAGATGATTCTCTCATTAAAACATATGGTAAATATTTATGCTTTCGTCATGATGGAGAAAAACAGCTTACAAATATGATACGCCAAAAATTAAGAACTATTGGGATATTCTTGAAGGAATTTCGGCGTATTGATTCTGATATTACGGATTTAATGTCAATTTACAATCCTTTAAAATATGATACTTTCCAAAAAGTAGTACGTAATTGTGCTGGATATAATCCCGAGAACGGTACATACAGAGTTCCTTCTTTAGCACATTCAATGGGTCCCTCAATAAGAGAATGTGCTTCTAAACTTCTTACAGAATTAATAAAAACAAAAAATACCCAGCTTTCAACTGACGTTGAATCTTGGATAGAAATTTATCGTGTAGAATTTCCTCTAATAAGTAAAGGTGCTCTAAAAACATTAGCGCGTCGAAAATGGAATAAACCTCGTACATTACCGTTAACCAAAGACATAATGACGCTCAATAATTATTTACAAAATAAATGTACACAAGCACTGGAAGTCTTAAAGAAAGGATTTGATTCGAATGCGTGGGTTCAGTTATCTAAATGTATGCTTCTCCTTCTATTAATTTTTAATAGAAAGCGTGTTGGGGAATTAGAAAGATTATTGATTGTTGATTATAATATTCGTCATCATATCCAAAAAAACTCTGAATCATATGAATCACTTAAACCAAGTGAAAGAATTTTCGCTAAAAGATACATGCATGTAGAAATTCGAGGTAAATTGGGCAGACCTGTTTGCTTAATGATAAGCAATGAACAAATTGAGGCAATAAACCCAATTCTCAAGTATCGAGAACATGCAAATGTCAGTTATTCTAATCCTTATGTCTTCGGGAGAAAGGAAAATAAATATTACGAAGGTATGTTTAACCCATTTCTGTTCAAATTGGTTTTTTTTTTATATAACAAATAACACGTACATAATTGTGTTATAAATCTATAGTTCATTGTTCCAAGTGTAATAAATGTTCATGTTTACCCAAAAAATATTAAAAAATTATAAATTTTCACAATTACAGGTTGAAAGTAGATTATATGTATAAATTTTTTGAATAATTAGTTCATATATCTTCGAACATGGCATTTGATAATCTTATTCGTATCTATTTTTTATCAGGTGCCAAATGCCTTAGAGAAGCAGCTAATCTTTGTGGAGCGGCTCAACCAAGTTATTTAACCGGAACAAAACTGCGAAAACATATAGCAACAGTGTCCCAAGCTCTCAATTCAACAGAAAACGAACTTGGTATTCTAGCGGACTTTATGGGACATAATATAGACATACACAGAAACTTTTACAGATTGCCTAACGAAGCTATACATTCAGCCAAAATCTCACAATTACTATTCGCGTTGGATAACAATATGATTAATAAATACAAAGGAAAAACTTCAGACGACATCACGATAGAAGAAAATATAAATTTAAATGAAGACACGAATGAAGATGAAAATCTAAATTACCATGAGCTACAAGCACAGGACCCAGAAGATGTAATTGAATCTATAAAAGGTAATTTCATTTATTCATATTAATTTAGGAAAATAGTGATATTCATGCAATCATAACAAAAAAGGTGTCTCTATGGCCCCTTTTGTGGCCGTGAAGTTCCACTTTTGGTACAAATCTGTCAAATTTTACTTTTTGAGACTGATCTGTCAAATATTACTTTTTTGGGATTTATCTGTCAAAAACTACTTCATAAACACTTCATACCTACCTAAATGGGCTGATTGGTGAACTCTTAAGGAAACAGTTCTCGTAATACATATTATATTCTTCCGTCAACCTTTATAGTTTGTGCAATTCAAGAAATTGAAACGCATTTTTTACAAATGTCAGTTTGATTACGATACAATGAAATAAAACAATTTCAACGGCAACTAAGATTTACTATTGCAATGTTTCACTTTTAAGATAAATTGTCTTTCTACGATCACTATAGAGAACAACATATTTCTCATACAGAACACAACTAGAAAAAAATACAATTTTACACAACTGTGGGAAAAGTCGTGAGAAATAATTCCTCACACCAGTTTGACCAACTTACATATAAATTCATCTAGAATATTCTTCAGGTAATATATTTTCAGCAAGATTATTGATAAATATCTCGGACTGATATAAATCTCTGTTTTCTCTTATATAAACCACATTTAAATAACAGAATTGCACTAAGTTCTTTAGAAATTATTTTTTTTATTCTTGTAATATATATTCCGAAGGTTGGCAACACTACTGATTACAACTGTCAAATTGAATCAGACAACACACGTTCCATCACGTTCTGTTTAAATCGAGGAATTATGTAAGTAATTATATTGTATCAAAACCAAAATTAGATATCCACAATTATCATTACTGCAGTTAGAAAATGTATAGAGAAGAGAATTCACAAAACTCGCTATCTGAGATCACAGAAAACTCTACTAAATGAGCCAATCAAAACGTCGCTTGGTGAGAGTAGGCCAATCAGAAACAATCTTTCCGTAGTTCCTGACAATTAGATTACACAATGAAATGTCAATCAACTGATAGAAAATATCTCAACAATGTTTCAAATCATAGCTTAAATAAATATTGCAATAAATAAGCAGAACAAACAATAAAGATGTCTATGATATTTTACATTTGTGAAAATAGATTCAAAATCTCAGTGATACTAATGATTTACTTAGTTCAATAAAAACTGTGATCGTAGAAAAGGTACAGTGTACAACACGTATAGCTTGTTGTACAATATACTATTTCATACATACTCTCTTCACGTTAAACTGTTTATATACTTGTTATTTGCATTTTATAGGAGCTAGTGTACCGATCCAGACAACCGAAGCAGTCAATTGTACTGAAAATGAGTTTTTACCGTCAAAGTCAAACATGCCAATGCAGAATCTAGGTATGTATTATAAGAATTGGTTGAATGAGTAAACTTATTTTTTGTTTTACGTAGACATACGATTATCTTTTTTGTTTTAACACACATAGATAAAAATAAAAGCTTTTTTAGACGATCATAACAAAAAAGTTGTTTTTCTACAGTCACTATAGAATGATACCCATTCCACACGCTGTAGCGTGCAAAATAGGGGTCATTCCGCACGCTTAGAAGTTCTTAAAGGAGTCGCGTGGCGTTGCGAAAAAACTGTTCCATTGCTGTCATAATTTTATTTATTTTTGATTTTCTTATCATTCCTCTTCACAAAAGAATCAGTATGAGTTATTTCATCAACTTTGTTGAATTGGAGTAAGACCAATGAAGAAAATTCTTTCTCAAAAAACGACATATTGTGGTTATAGATATTTCCGCGGATACCTTTGACTGTAGAAAAAATAACATCCGTCACTCGTGCGGATCGATCATTCCATGCTCATGTGAATTCTGCTACTCGACTTCGTCTCGTGGCGGAATTATTCATGTTCGCATGGAATGATCTCCATTTCGCACTTGTATCGGAATATACTATTCTATGGCCACTTTGGCGATCGTGAAGTTCCACTTTCTGGTACACATCTGTCAAATTTTACTTCTTGGGACTGATCTGTCAAATATTACTTTCTTGAGAAAAACTACTTCATAAACACTTCATACCTACCTTTATGGGCTGCTTGATGAACTCTTTAAGAAACAGTTTTCGCCAAAATACATATTATATTCTTCCGTCAACCTCGATAGTTCCTGCAATTTAAGAAATAAATACGCATTTTTTACAAATTGCAATGTTTTAGAAATAGATAGATGAAATTTTGTGATTCTGAATTATTTCGTGATGATCGCCTAAAAAACGTCGTGTGCACCTTGGTTTACAGTTCTTTTTTATTCTAAAACAATGGATCCGACTGAAAAAGATAACCTTTACGGCCTTGATACACATACACAAATAACTATTTTCTTAAGATCATCAAGTTTATTTTACCTTATTCAATCAGTGGCTCTAAAAATGTGGGCTACAATTGTGTTTCTGTAATAGATATTGTAAATTATATCGGAATAATATTTTGGATAGACAGGAAAATATCGTTTTACGTAGTCTGACTTTAAATTCTGACTTTAAATTTTTCTTTTGAGATTTTCTACTTTTAAAATATGTTTATACAGCGATTATCACTTTTCAAGATGAATTTTTTGTAAGGGAGTTGTTGTGAAAAATTTTATGTAGACAATCTTGAAAATTTTATCTCTTACAATTGATCTTAATAATTCTTGCATATAACAATTTACTCACCGGCTTTCCTTAATTTATTGGTGCAAATCTGCTTATCTGTTTTGAATTTTACAGATAATCAATCATCAGAATCCGATTCGACTGTTCCAGAACATGAATTTTTGGCATTTGAATGCAACACACCACAGAAAAATCAAGGTATACAATAACTATTTTTTTAGAACCAAGTTTTCTAATAATACACTTAATGTCTATTATTTGCAGATCAAACAAAACAAAATCGGACACCCAATAGAAAAAGAACCAAAGCTGCTAAAAGAATATGGACTACTCCGGAGAAATATGTAATGCGTAAATGTTTCAAGGATCAATTAAAATTGAAATATCTGCCTACGGCAGATGAATGTCGTCAAGCAATAAGGATGAATTCTGCATTACGAGGACGAACATATAAACAAGTTAAACTTTAGGTCAATAACCAAATCAGATTGAATCATCCAAGACGCATTTTAGATTTTAATGTAGAACTGAAAAAAAAGTCCAGGAAAACACGATGAAATACACACTGAAAAAAAAATATTGATACTCATAGATAAAACGAATTATCTGGAGGTGAATTAATTCACAGAGATGAAATATTCATTGAAATAATGAAGTTATGTTCTGACTTATAAATTCAGATTTGTATATGAAATAATTTGTATTTCTGATCATGTATTATTTATGTCAGTTAATATTTTCTACTGATAATCAAGTAGATAATTTTTTTATGTGTTGTACAATATTATATTCTTTATCATATAATTTGTAATCACTGTTGCAGAGAATAAATCTATTCGCAACTGTAGCTAATATAGTTGTACATACAGTTCAGGATCTTGAGTCCCGGAGTTAAAAATTTTGGTGTTTAACGAATTTGTTGGCTCTTTTCAACTACCTGCTCTGTTGTTATACGCAGACTGACAAAGTTGGTGCAGCCCGTACTATAGTATCTAAGATTTTTCTTTCAGTGCACAAAAAGTTATCCATCAATAACAAAATTTCAAGTTTACTTAATATAAATACATACTGTAATCTTATTGTTGTAAGGGAATCGTTGATGTTTAAATAAAAATCACTATTCATTAATTGAAAATGAAATAAAAGTTTTATTCTTCCGGATATTACTAACAAACACTATATTATTCATTTATCACTTACTACTATATTCAGCAAAGCCGCAGTTATTTATTTTTAACTATTTTTTTTCACTTACTATTTCACTACTTTATTATTCACTCTTCTCTGTTCATTGTTTTACAACTCCTCGTCAGGTCGTTTGCTTGCCCTTATAGAGGATGTTAAAAAAAGGTTAAAAAATTCAATGACATATACATTTCGATGTGTTGATTCACAATCAAGAAGTTTTTTCAAAATTCGCAAAATTTGTGCTTCATGAAGAGCACATTTTTTTGCCACTGGTCGACACGAAATTCTCAATGAAGCTGATAAATAAGTATTTTAACCACGCAATCATGTTGAATAACAAATTTATTTATTTTATTCTGGCATTTTGTAATAATACCTAACTGTCACTGATCATAAAATTGAGTAGTTGAATATACTCTCCAATTACCTGGTGAAGATACTCATTTATTTATTTGCTTCATCAGAAATTTCGTGTCGACCAGAGGCACCGGGAATGTACTATTCTTGAAACACAAATTTTACGAATTTTGAGAAAATTCTTCTTGATGCTGAATCAGCACATCGAAATGTATATGCCATTAAAAATTTTTAACTTTTTTATTGAACACTCTGTATAATGAAACCCGTTTCTTGAATATTCCAAAATGGTCGAGCTTATGTTGCTTATGAATTTACAGTTTTCATAGTTATCTGTAAATCCATAAGTCTTACAGATTTAGGGATCCATAAGAAACTGATAAAAACGCATCTACTTTTATTGATTAAAGTCAATTCATTCATAAGAATGACAAGTACATTGCGTTTTTGTTTATAATTTACAGATTTATGAATTCATAAAACTGTAAATTGCAACATGAGTTTATTTCCTGCGATTAAAATTATTTCAGCAATGATTACTATAGTAAATGAGCTTGGTTCAACTAAACTGAAGATAAGCTTAAATCGCATAGCCTCTAGTTGATCCTGAGCGCAGCTCAATTGCCTAGGAAATTGAGCTAAGCTTAGGATAAACCAAAGACACTAAGTTTAAGTTTGTTTTTTCTTTCAACATTTAGTTGCAGCGGCGGCGGAACTAGTCTCAGCTCGTTATCAGCTTTACTCAAATGATAGTTACGGTGACTAATCATAGCCCGGCGGGAAATTTTCTTGTATTATAAATTATGAAATATTTAAGGTGGCTTATATTCAGGGCTGTTTTTCGATGCCGCTATCGTAGCGTCCTAACCTACAACCATCGTTATAAATTATATCTCAAGGTCATCCAAGAGTTCAAATTTTTCAAAAAAAAGGACTAGAAATTTTTTTCAGTATAACAGTAGTTGTAGATTAACATTTTCTTTCCCAACAACCTGCTCGAAATATTATAAAACATGCAAAATTTCTGTTGAAAGTTTTCTAGAACAACTGAAATGGAAAGTTATCTGAAAATATTAACTCTTCTCATAAATTTGTATTTATAATAATCAATAACTCGGCGAGAACTGAAAACTGACTTGGGACTTTTTGTTACGAATAACAGCTGGGAAACTAACATCCAGTTTTAATAGTGTCGCCATCTATTGGAATTTAGCTGTACTGAGTCATCAATTTGCGTAGAATTATCCCTCTGGTGGGCATTTTATCGAACCAATCCATCGTAGTTGAAAAGCTAGTCTGCATTTCTTTTTAGTTTTATTTCACATGAAGTTAAACAATAAAATAATATAAAATATATATATAAAATATATATATATATATATATATATGTCGTCGCGACGTTATGGACCATCGCTTTTGAACCAGTCTTATTTTATTGTTTAACTTCATGTGAAATAAAACTAAAAAGAAATGCAGACTAGCTCTTCAACCACGATATATATATATATATATATATATATATATATATATATATATATATATATATATATATATATATATATATATATATATATATCGTGGTTATATACAAAATATATACATCAACCGAAAGGAAGCGACCCTAAAATAAATACGTAGTCCTAATTTAAATGAAGCTGATTCTATACTATCTATTTTATCCACTCCACTGTGTGGTTGTGCATTTCTTGTTGTAAGTCAAATAAAATTATATTTCCCAGAAGATCATCTTCAATATATATATATATATATATATATATATATATATATATATATATATATATATATATATATATAAATATATATATATATATATATATATATATATATATATATATATATATATATATATATATATATATATATATATATATATGTATATATATATATATATATATATATATATATATATATATATATATATATATATATATATACAGGGTGTAACAGAAATAAGTACATTAATTTTAACCAGTGATAGAACCCGTCAAGCATAACAATTTTTCTTTATAACTTTTTCTAGAATTCTCATCTTTTTTTAGCATTTTTTAACCCCTATAATTTGACGAGTCGTTCAGGTGCCTAATTATTAGATCCAGTAGCAGTTACAACCCTGGCTACAACGAAACAATTGATTTCGTCATATTTGAGCTATCAATTCCAGATCAATTCCATCAAATAAATTTTGGAAAAAATCTTCTAATTATTATTGTCACAAAAGTTAAAACCTGTGAGGATGTCAAGCTCTTCTATCTGTAATTTCTCAGGCAGTGTAAGATTAGTTCGGCGAATTTATTTGGAACGATTTCAGAAATGTCATTTTTCACTAAAAATTGAATTATTGTGGTTATGCTCATGTATTTAATGTCAAAATATTGTGCACTTATACATAATGATGAGAATACTATGAGATATTGAGAACTTATCGTTTACCTGGAACGTAAAACACCAGATGAAATGAATAAAATACATTAATTTATAAATGAAGCAGCTGTGAAGTAGTTTTTTCTCATATTATTACAAACTTCACAGTCAGGTCGTTTCAATGAAGTATGCCTCGTGAATTGATCTGTTGAACAAATAGAATATTGTATCTCATATTTTAAAAAATATTTAAAATCAATTACCAAACTCAGTGTGATACTTTTGTAGGTTAGGTCTTCTGTTTTTCAAGAATAAGTTCTTACAATTTTTACGGGAATATTTTCAGTTGAATTATTCATCAAATGAATTATTTTAGGGCTGCATTCCATTTCATATCTTACCGTTCACTTTAAATAAATCGTTGAATGATTTTCTCTTTATGTTTGAGAGCCAACAGTAATGAAGTAAGCTGACTACTTTTTAAGTTGATCGTATATGGCAGCACAATCTGACCCATATTCTAACTGTGTTACAGGCTGTATTCAGACTATTCAAATCAGCTGATCCAAGTGCAATGAACTCGTGTTGATAATCTAATGCTCAAGAAATGTACCAACTATTTGAAAATATACGTGAAATTCCTAAATAGAAATAAAATTTATCGACAATAACATATAAATACGACCAATATACCAAATTGTTGGTTTCAGAGATAAATTTGATCTTTCTTGCAACATATACAAAAATAAAATTATAGAGGTGAGCGAATATCAGTGTATTATTGAAATACTGTTATTCTTTCAGTTTCAAATGAATGATTGATAAGACTATGATGGTTTCAAAATAATCATTTAAATCGACAGCTGTCATTCCTCCAACAAATGAGGAACATTTAGTTCTAACCATAGGCGCACTATGAAATTTTTGACCAAACTTTGATGAATTTTCACTCGATATCCAGGAGATTTACAGAAAAAAGTTATGAAGGAAAATTGTTAGGCTTGAAGAGATCTATTGCAGGTTAAAATTAATGTACTTATTTCTGTTACACCCTGTATATATATATATATATATATATATATATATATATATATATATATATATATATATATATATATATATATATATATATATATATATATATATATATATATATATATATATATATATATATATGTATGTCGTCGCGACGTTATGGACCATCGCTTTTGAACCAGTCTTATTTTATTGTTTAACTTCATGTGAAATAAAACTAAAAAGAAATGCAGACTAGCTTTTCAACCACGATATATATATATATATATATATATATATATATATATATATATATATATATATATATATATATATATATATATATATATATATATATATATATATATATATATATATATATATATATATATATATATATATATATATATATATATATATATATATATATATATATATATATATATATATATATATATATATATATATATGGAGTGCAACAAAAATATATACATCAATCGGAAGGAAGCAACCCTAAAATAAATACGTAGTCCTAATTTAAATGAAGCTGATTCTATTCTATCTATTTCATCCACTCCACTGTGTGGTTGTGCATCTCTTGTTGTAATTCAAATAAAATTATATTTCCCAGAAGATCATCTTCAAAAATACAAATCTAATTGGCGGAGTCGGTAGGATTCACAAGTGTCTATTGTAGAAATCACCAATCTTCAATTCACACAGATTATTCCAATAACTAAATTGTGAATCAGAAGAGCTTAGTTACAACAATCAAGAGAAAGGATGGTCTCATCTCGCGTGAAACAGTGCGTCATCTCTAATTACCGACAACTGCAGAGACGACTCTTGCTTTTTAAACCGATCACGAGCGTCCAATAGTCCAAGAACTTCAAGTACCGTTTACTCTTGAAGTCTACGATCATCAAGTTCGACTTCAATAGAATTCCGATATGAAGATAGCATTACGAAGTCCCATATTGTGAGTTTCTTTGAAACTTTTATAAGAAAATCTCGCACGAAAGATTTCAGAACGATACTCAACAGAGAATAAATCAATTATTTCTGGATATAAATCCAATATTGATTAATATATTAATAAACAGTACCACAATGGCTGTTCCACTTACTGACATCAATTCATATACTGAAATGACACAATCATACGAAGGAGAACATTTTAACTTCAAATAATTGCATCCAAACAGTCGATGATACTTATCCAGTACTTATTGAAATGCGGTTGAATCCTGCACAGGAACTTTTTGCATGTAATTTAATTGAAAATTAATCAATTGAAGACGCTAGGAGAATAGTGTCACAGAACAATTTTAATGATTGGTAGGAATTGAAAACATATCTGACCACAAACTTTTCAGACAAAACCAATGCTGAGACTTGACTAATCTAAAATTCTGAAATAAAATACAAAGACTCTCAAGAGCCAACTCTGAAAATTATGTTAGAGAAATGTAGAATATATAGATCTAAGATCAATATGAAATGTTATTCAGTAGAACAAAAGAGCGCTATACTTTAAGAAAATCAGAGAGCGATAGTAAACAGATTTATTCCACTTTTACCGAACGTAGTAAAAGATTCTCTCATAGTCAAACACCCGAGCACACTAGAACAGTGCGAACAGTTACTCAAAAATGAATTCAGCTATTGAACGCCGCTGAACAAAATTATAGTACGATTGAAAAAGAGTTAAAATCAATAGTCTGGCCAATGGAAAATTCCAAACCTTACCTATTCGGACGTAAGTTCACAATACCTCCTGATCATAAGTCGTTAACATGACTATTCAACATGAAAAACGCCAATCAAAAACTTATAGGATGGCAAATAGAACTCGGTGAATACAATTTTGACATAGAATATTTACCCGGAAAAACTGATGAAATCGCAGATATCCTAGAGACCCGTTTAAAATCATCATCGTCATCATCACTGGCGCAACAGCCCTCATAAGGGCCTGGACCTTCCTAATCGGTATCACCGATCCGCGGTATAACACCGCCGTACTGCCGATCAGAATTTCGTGCCATTGCTACATATTTTAAGGTGTATAGGTAGGCAACCTGTGCATCCGAGTGTGATGATGCAAGTAGCAGCATTTTTAATTTTTACGACAAATCACACATTGTCGGTGAGTGGATTTGAACCTGCGACCTCTTGGTCGAGTGACGTCATAGCAAGTATAGATGAACAAACACGCTCGGCCATCCGCACTTACTCCCTTTTAAAATAGTTCACAGAATTGGAGATGTCACTGATACAAATATCTTTGCACATTGCATTTCAAGAAATATGAAATTCGACAAAGGATTAGCCAATCAAATATATCAGAAATTTAATAGTGAAGAGCATTGTGAAAACAAAATAACAAGCTCGGACAAAATAGTTCAAAAAGATCAGAAAAATATGATCTTCCACTTAATAACCAAAGAAAACCAGTTCGAGAGAACTAAATTGTAACAAATCAACAAAGTTATCAAAGAACTTCGAAACATACTGATGAAAAATAAAATATTTGAAATAAACATTTCTAAACTTGGTTGCGGTGAAGATGGAATCGGATATAAAGATTTGATTAGCAGTTCGAACAAAATATTCGGAAATACTGAAATCAACATTAATTTTTTTAAACTCCCTCACAATATGGCTATAGATGATGATTTAGAGAATTTATTTGCCAACTAATCCAATAAATCGGAAAGCGAAGCGATAAAACATAATGCTCACGAAAATCCTATTAACGGATTAAATGTTGCTTAGAATCAGATCATATTTCACTTTTCAGAAAGACCATTCAATGTAGGAATCAGAAACAACATCTTATAAAACATACCAATAATCAGAACTACGAGAACGAGCTGCTTGAATTTATAAAAGAATATATTGTTCCAAAAATGCGTTATTTTATGATTATTTCCACTAATTATGAACAAGTTTTGAATTAAATCATCCAGAAACATATTGAAGCAAACACTATGAATCTAATAAAATGTAATAGAATGGTTGACGACATCAAAAATAAAGCTTAACAACTTCAAATAATTCAAGATAGTCACAACGGATTCCAAAATTATCGCGGAATCATGACAATATACAATTCTTCAAAAGAAAAATACTATTGGCCCAACATGATGAGAGACATAACCGAAATTATGAATAAATGTAAAATCTGTAAAGGAAATAAATACGACAGACACCCTGTTAAGTGACATGATAATCTAACACTAACTCCGGAACATCCTTTCGAAATTATAAACGATTATATACTCACTCTAAACAGAGATTATTCTATATCCATATTCGACCATTTTTCATAATTTGGTTACATTCATTCTACATTCAATAAAACAGGTGGAGAATCAACGTTATTAATCTAGAGCTTCATAAAAACTTATACAAAACCTAAAATGATTATTGCCGATCATAGATTAGAATTCAAAAATGTAATTATTAGAACCGTTTGCAACAAAAACGATATACAGTTACATTTAATGAACGTAGCAAATCCCAAGGCAAATGCTATAGAGCGATTACACTGCACTTTAATGGAACATCTACGAGTATTGCACTCCGTCAATAAAAATAAAAATCTCGAATATAATATCAACAAAACTATTATTGCATAAATTATGTAGAGACATCGCCCTTATTGCACCATAGTGTGAATTATTAAATCATTCTTTTCTCATAAATTCAGCAGAATATAGTTTACATTAAAATCACTTATAAGAAGATGATCTCTGTATAAATAGCATAGTTTTCTTAGTTAATCATTCCTATTGTCATTTAAGTTTCATGCAGTGCACAGCACAAATCTAAAAGTATTAAAATAAAATTTTTAAAAACTATTTTTCAAGTTTGAAAAATATATTTGGCGCAGTCGGTAGGATTAGCAAAAAAGGCTTTTGGATCGAAAACATTTAAGTGTTAAATTCGTTCAAATCCAGAAAGTCGTCGATTTCTATCGTCTAACCGGCTTATCCAAGAATCTACAAATCAGAGTGAACAAGTCAATCCTGAAACACCAGCGAAACCTCTGTTACATCTCGATTCTAAGCAGAATCAAACTTCTTCGTCGAACAATACGGAATCCTTCTGAAGCAGTTCCTGAGAGCAGACCCAGAACTACAGAAGTAATCACCATTCAGCATTCAACGCAGAGCCTACATCGAGGGAAAATCGATCAGCCCTGCAGCCAGCTGTCTACTACCGGTGCTGTCCATCACCAACAAACATCGAGCGAAAATCGATTGGTCCGACGGTCAGCCACCCATTCCCCAAATGATCAAAGTTATATTAATTTTGTAAGTAAAAAAAATACTATATTATTACACTGGACGAATTGTTACAAAAACTGAATCGTTTATCAATAGAAATGGCTACCCCACTCGTTCCAGCTGGTACGCCAGGAAATATTTTTGCAAATATGAATAAAGAAATTTTAAAATTATTAGAATTAGTGCCATGTTTCGATGGTGATGTGAAATCTTCACCAAATTTTGTAAATACAGTCGAAGATATCATAAATATTATAAGCCAAACCAACCCTTCTACTAGCATTAAAAAATAAAATCAAGGGAAATGCAGCTCAATGTTTGAGCATCACAATTATAAATTCTTGGAAAGAATTAAAAGAACATCTTTTACAAAACTATTCTGACACTAGATCCGAATACACTTTGATGTATGAAATTACACACTTCAAACAGAATCGAGATAGTATATTAGACTATTACACCAAGTTCAACGACTTGTTCTTGATTTACAAAAGTAAAGTAGAGTGTAAATATGACGCAAACGTGAGTAGAGTTATAATTGAAAGTGCAATTAAATATTCTACGCAATGCTTTATTAATAATTGTGAAGACCCGTTCCGATCACAATTATCAGCTAGAAACCCGCAAAAATTGATAGATATATTGAACCTTATTACAAACGATTTACAGTATATCCACAACCAACAGATTCAAATCCAAAAATCCTCTCCACCTAAAGACCAAATTCAATTTAATAATTTTCCTAAATACCAGCCTCCGCTGTATAAATACTCACAGCAACAAAACTCAAATAGGCCCTTCGCACCTAGTGTAAATAAGCCTTACGCACCAAGCGCAAACAAGCCTTACGCACCTAATACAAATAAAAATTTTGCACCCAGTGCAAATTTCCGTAACGCTCAGCAAAAAGTCACCCCTATGAGCATCCAAACATCTCAATTTCCAAAAAGATATCCTCAAAGATCAGAGCAATTATACAATCAAGAAATAGAAATTGATACTCCCTCAGAGATACAAGAAATCGAACAATTCGAAGAGAATATTGAAGAAGAAAATAATTTTTTAGACATAGACAGCAACCAACCCGAATCGAATCCTCAACTAATAATTTTAGTAAGTTACCTTTTATTCAAGTTTCGAATTAAAAAATTTTATTAGACACAGGTTCAACTCAAAATTATATTAATCCAAAATTAATTGAACCAAATTTTACTAAATTTCCAGAATTATTCACCGTACATACTTGTAATGGTAAATCTTCAGGCAAAGAATTTACTTTTTTCAAGTTCAAAAATAACAATATGAAGAGTTATATTTTTGATTTTCATAAAGATTTCGATATATTACTAGGACTTCCTGGTATAAAATTACTTAAGACAAAATTTGATTTTATAAGAGAAGAAATTTTATTTTTAAATAAATTCAAATATAAATTAAAATACTTGAATTCTGGTAGAATTGAAAATTTTAATTGAGAAATAAAAAATCAAAATATACGCGATGAACATTTGAATTTTGAAGAAAGACAATGCTTAGGTATAGTTTTGAATAAATTCAAATCATTAATATGACAAGAAAATGACAAACTTTCTTTCACAAATAAAATCAAACATCAGATAAAAACTACCGATAATATCCTCATCCATGCAAAGCAGTATAAATATCCAGAAACTTATAAACAAGAAGTACAGAATCAGATAGACAAAATGTTACAAGATGATATTATACAACACTCATATAGCCCGTATTCTACCCCTATTTGGGTAGTAAAGAAAAAACTAGACGCATCCGGCGAACAAAAATTTCGCGTAGTCATCGATTATAGAAAACTGAACGACAAGACAATTGACGATAAATTTCCTATACCAGACATTACGGACATACTTGACAAATTGGGAAAATCTAATTATTTTACAACAATCGACTTAAAATCCGGTTTTCATCAAATCGAAGTAGAACCGAATGACATACCAAAAACCGCTTTTTCGACCAATACCGGACACTACGAATTCAAAAGAATGCATTCACAAAGAATTATCACAAATGAGACACTCTGTTATGCTTGGAACATTCTAATAAAATTAGAGTTCAAATATTATAAATAATATAAATGTTCCATGAAAACTACAAATTTAAGAGTCGGACACAGTCCATCATCTTAGATAGGGGAGCAACTGTATACACGTGTTTCGTCCTTATTAGGACTCATCAGTACAGTATAGCCAAAGCCCAAGGTAGTCAGGGTTTGGAGCTCCAAGCGTATAATCTCACAAGGAGGAATGGTAGAGATTATACGTTTGGAGCTCCAAACCCTGACTACCTTGGGCTTTGGCTATACTGTACTGATGAGTCCTAATAAGGACGAAACACGTGTATACAGTTGCTCCCCTATCTAAGATGGTGGACTGTGTCCGACTCTTAAATTTGTAGTTTTCATGGAACATTTATATTATTTATAATATTTGAACTCTAATTCAAAAGAATTCCTTTTGGCTTAAAAAACGCCCCGTCAACTTTCCAGAGACTTATGAATTTTGTATTGAAAGATTATATAAACAAAATTTGCTTCGTCTATTTAGACGATATTATTATATTAGGGACATCCCTCGAAGAACATTTAATTAACATAGAAAAAATTCTCAAGAAATTACAGGAAGCTAATTTAAAAATTCAGCTCGACAAATGTGAGTTTTTAAGAAAAGAGGTAGCATACTTAGGTCACATTATTACAACGGACGAAATAAAACCAAACCCCGACAAAATTCAAGCGATAAAAAACTTTCCTATCCCCAAGACAACGAGAGAAATAAAATCTTTTCTAGGACTATTAGGATATTACAGACGTTTTATCGATAGCTTCTCAAAAATAACCAAACCTTTGACCAACTGCTTAAAGAAAGGACAAAAAATTTACATAAAAGATCCGGAATATAGAAAATGTTTTGATAAATGTAAAACACTTCTCTCAAACGATCCAATTTTACAATATCCAGACTTCTCAAAAACTTTCATTCTAACAACAGATGCGAGTAACTATGCAATTGGAGCCGTACTATCACAAACGAACGAAAGGAATAAAGATCTTCCTATCGCTTACATTTCTCGAACTCTTTATAACCAGGAAATCAATTATTATACTATCGAAAAAGAACTTTTAGCCATAATTTGGGCAACGAAACAATTTCGACCATATTTATTAGGACATAAATTTAAAATTATTACCGATCATAGACCGCTTGTGTGGCTAAACTCATCGAAGGAGCCTAACTCTAAATTTATAAGATGGCGTTTGAAATTAGAAGAGTTTAACTATACTGTAGAATATAAAAAAGGGTGTCTAAACTCAGTAGCAGATGCATTATCTCGTACTTAGCCAGATTTTAAAATCGAATACAAAAATTCAAACATTTTCGAATCCGATAAAACCTTAGTTCATTGTGTTTCTAAAGATATGAAAATGAACGAGGGGTTCGCACATCAAGTTAAGCAAAATTATCCTGGTGAAAATTATTATAATGTAGATAACAAAATTTTGATACAAAGAAATCCAAGATTAGTTTGTCATTAAGTTACAAAAGAGAATTATTTTGATAAACCTACATTTAGAAATCTAAAAATTTGCTTAGAGAAATTATTGAATTATTCGATACAAAATGAAATAGTTGAATTAGATATGCCTAAAATTTGCTCTGGGCTTGATATGAAAAAATGGGACAAAATCGAAAATTTGATTCAAATATCAAAATAAATGTTTATGAGAAACCAAAAGACACCGATTTAAATTTAAATTCAGATACAGATTCAGTTAGAGTAGAAACCGGAAGTGACACAGACACTACACATTCCGATGACGAAAGTCCTGTAAACGGTTTGACTTGTTTAGATACACCCATGAATACTTGTAAAAATCAAATAGTTATCAAAGAAACAAATTATAAAAACGAAGTTAAAATTACTAAATTTTTCGATCATAAAGTCCAACGTTTCTTTTTTACTTGAATAAAATTGACAGCAATAAATCAATTATGAAATTTATTAAGGAATATTTGCAACCAGGAGTAACTTACTATTGTTTAATACCAGAATTATTTAAAATCAACTTTAATGCCGTATTACAGACCTATTTTGATTCTAACAGTTATAAATTAGTAGCTTGTGAAACAATGAATACCGATGTTGGAAGCAAGGAAGAACAACAGATTGTTATAAGAAATTATCACGAAGGGAAACTACCACAGGGGTATAGTGGAAACATATATTAAATTGAAACAGATATATTATTGGCCGAATATGCAAAAAGATATTCAAAATTTCATAAATAGTTGTAATGTTTGTTTGACTACGAAGTATGAAAGAAATCCCATTTAAATACCCACTATCCGGACACCAACAGCTGATAAACCTTTCGAAAAAATTCATATAGATTTACTATCGTTAGAACAAATTAAAATATTAACTATTGTAGACTCTTTCTCCAAATTTGCCGTAGCTTATGTTATAAAAGATAAAAATGCAATTACTATTTTGAATAAATTAATTAAATACTTCACACATTTTACGATCCCCAAGGAAATTGTTTCCGACAATGGTTTGGAATTTAATAATAAGACAATTCAAAATTATGTGGCCTTAAGAAAAATTAACATTCATTATATTTCTGTGGCTAACCCGAAAAGTAACGGAATGATTGAAAGATTCCACTCTTCCCTGATAGAGCACATGCGAATTATTAATCAAAACGCTATCATAAAAACCTTGCACCTAAAAGAAAGATTAAATTACACATTGATAGCTTACAATAACAGCATCCATTCGGTAACAAAACGAACACTTATAGAAGTCGTATTTGGACAAATATTAGAATCAAATTTGAAACCAGAAGAGATACAAGTGGATGAACATGCACAAATATTGAATGAAATTAACGAGCATGTAAAATCCAATATAGAGAAAAATAAGTCGAAATATTCAAAGCAAATAACAAAGCAATATGATTTACCATCTAAAGTTTATGTCAAAATTAATAAACGAAAGTCTGGGAAAATAGAGAAACCGAAATTCAAAATTTCAGATGTGAAGACAGTAAAACATGAAAGAGGACAGATTGTAGACGATAAGAACAAAAAGCATAAATTATCAAATTTAAAAAATCCCCGACTTGTTACAGATTGATTCCTTTCGGAATATCACAAATCATTCAGGATGACATTAATACTGGACTTAACATACTTGACTTAGGGACAGCCTATATACAAGTAAATACCCAAATCATTCCTTTCCAAATCCCATTATGTAATATTCTTCAACAATTTTATATGTTGGAATCCAATATCGGTTTGTTAGACAAAATTTTAGAAAAATATAAATTTGAGAATAGCATCATCAGTCATAGAAATATATTGAAAAACGTGATGTCTCATTTGAAAGACAAAACGCAATTAATTGACACAAAAAGACAGAAACGAGGGTTAATTAACGAACTCAGTTCTATCATCAAAAGAATAACTGGAAACTTAAGATTCAACAGATGAAGAAAGGTACGATCAGATAATTGAGAATATTAATAGTAATGAGAATAAATTGACAAGTAAAATAAATAAAATGGTTACCATAAATAATAATATAACAGAACAATTCAATAATAAAATCAGATTGATTAATGAAAATAATTTAATCTCAAAAGAAAAATCAAATAAATTGGAGAAAGTATTAGGAAAAGTTTTAGATGACATTGATATTATAAAAAAACAAAACTTAATAAATGAGTTTATTCAGACAGGACAAGAGCTTTATTTTACATTGATTTTATTAGAGGAAACGATGACCTTTTGTAAATTGAATATTTTGTATTTTGGAGTTATCAATCATAATGAATTATTGAACGAAATTCATAAAATTGAGAATAGTTTTATCAGGACAATTTTACTAAATAATATGCAAAATAGCAATATTTTTAGAACATATTGCTCAATCAAAAACGATAGCCTTACCATCCTTATCGGAATTCCATCAAATATTTTCAAAGAAGAACTTTTACAAGTTACTTCCATCCCTACGAATTCACACAATATATACGAAACAGTGAACGTCCCAAACGGCCTTTACACAAAAAACAATTGTAGAATTAAATCTATAGATAAATGTACTAGAATGAGCAAAAATGAATATTATTGCCTATCTCAAAATAAAGAATATGAGAAATGTCTAGAAAACGTAATTTGTCATGAAGATTTTCAGTTTTGTGAATATAATAAAATATGATAAATTCAATAAACGAAATAACAAATTCAGATTTGAGATATTTATATTTCTTGAATGAAGAACAGGTTAAATTTTATTGTAATAATGAATTGAAGATTAAAGATCTGAAAGAATATATTACACTAATAATTGTAAAATTAATAAACAGATTGAGATTAAAAATAATTTTGGGGAGTTGATAGAAATTCATACAAACTCTACAAAAAATCATATTGAACATGTAGAAAATAAAATCAAAAATATTTCATTAATTAAACATGAGTTAGAGAATAATATTCAGTTGAATTCACCCTATAATGTAGATGTGAGTAACTATCATCATATTTTAATTTATATTATAATTCTATTGATAATTTTTGTAATATTAGGTTGTAAATGCAAAGATCATCTTAAAAGAAAAATCAAAAAATCCAAAGATATAGAATTAAAAGAAACTAATGATAGAAGTTCCAAAATTGTAACTTCTATTCTTGAGGAGGAAGGAATTATGTAGAGACATCGCCCTTATTGCACCATAGTGTGAATTATTAAATCATTTATTTCTCATAAATTTAGTAGAATATAGTTTACATTAAAATCACGTATAAGAAGATGATCTCTGTATAAATAGCATAGTTTTCTAAGTTAACCATTCCTATTGTCATTTAAGTTTCATGTAGTGCACAGCACAAACCTTAAAGTGTTAAAATAAATTTTTTAAAAACTATTTTTCAAGTTTGAAAAATATATTTCATATAATAATTCAAAAAACAGTTCAACAAAATAAACACTCTGTGAAATATGATTCGGCCAGAATCAAGAGGATAAATACTATACACAATAACGAACTACTGAAGAATTAATGAACGATTACTTTGTGCGAACCTGAGAAAACAATATCAAAATAAAGGAAGCGATAATTAAAAGTAAAGAGAAAAGAACTAAAGTCAATAAATTACCTTAACAAATACCAGACATAGTATATGTTAAAGAGGGCCCTCGACTTATGGATGAATTTAAGAAACTTATTCAAAAACGTAACCTTAGAAGACTATAACACAATTCTCGGGACGGTAGGAATAAGAAAAAAAATAATGTCCGGCAATACAAAATTGATGAAATCAAATCTTAAATTTCAGAACCATTGTCAAGTCACAACTGACGGATATCTCAATAGACGATGGCTTTCTTATTCATCAACTTGGATATTATGAGTTGAAAATGAACGAAAAATTTCATTACCATAATTATAATATATCCCCTCTATATAACGAGTATGTTAAGATAAATGATATAACCATTAGTCTATTAGAAAAAATTGAGGATAGTTATCATTTACAAGAGTATACTAAGTCAATAAGATATTCTCACAACGATTCAACCGAACAGATTCAAAAATTATTCAATAAACGAGAAAAATGCGGGCTTATAAACGGGCTAGGTTGAATAATTAAACAAATCTCGGGTAACCTCGATGCTAGCGAAGCAGAAAAATATGACAGCACCATCGAACAACTGAGTAACAATTAGAAAACACTACAAAATAATAGCGAACAAATTATCTTACACGCAAAACAGCTAATAGAAAAATTTGATGAACAATTGAAAAAAATATTAATGAACGAGAAGAGACTCTCTGACACTTTGAGCATAGTAATACAAACTCCTAATAAAGATCAAAATTTGAATAGTCTAATCTATACTGAAATTCAAATAAATAAGTTATTAATTATTATCCAAAATATCATTCACTTCTGTAAACATATAGAATTATTAATAACTATCTGCTCTCTTAATAAGCTCGATACTCCTATTATGAGTCATGACGACCTCATCAAGATAACTGGCAAAGCAAACATTTGGACACAGACAAATGAAATTTCAACGTATTGTAGATACGAAAACAATATTATAAAAATGTTGTCAATCGAACCAGAATTCACCACAGAAAACTATCTTCTATTCCAATTCAATCCTATACCTTTTGTTCACGGAAATAGAACATTCCAAATTCAAGAATCTTCCTGCTAGTACATAGAAAAACAAAACTCTGCAATTTACATACAGAATTTCAATAAGGACAATAGCATCAATTATCGTAGATCCAATAATATAGGATGTGTGAGAAATATTACCAAAGACACAAACAGTATAATATTTCTCCCACCCCTTAAACAAGAAATTAACATAAATTGTAAAGCAAAAACTATTGAGCAAATAATACAAGAAATTTATAAATTCGACAATAATGACCAGTGTGATGTCAATCAATAGAAATTTAAAAATATATTCAGGGATTATAAAGAGATGGAATTGAAAAATATGGAAACGGGACACTTTCAGAAGACGATACAGAATCTTGAATTACAAGTTCTAAATAAATTGAACCTTTCGGTACCTGAGTTACAGAAAATAGAGGAGATAAACTATGCTGAAAATAACCATCATTATTATTATTATTACTGGATTTGTAAATAATGTAAGTGATGTTTTCTTGGAATTTCAGTCAATTTAATTTTATTTCTTTTCTGCTTTACAGTTTCGGCTGCACCTCAGCCATCCTCAAAAGCGAAAGGAATTATTGTTCAGAAGAATTGAAGTTAAACATATGTTTGAATTTATGTTGACTGCAGTTAGCCAACGCCTTCCATAGATGTCGGGTGTGGCAAAGGACAAGAGGAAATTTCTCTTCTTTCCGCTTTTTAATACTAATATAAATTATAAACATATGTATAACTTCAATTTTTTTAGACAATAATTCATTTTGCTTATGAGGATGGCTGAGGTGCAGCCAAGAATACATCACTTACATTATTTACAAATCCAGTCAGCGTCAACCATTTTATCCATTATTATCTATCTTCTATATAAACAAAAATCAATGTTTGTATGTTTGTACCTTATGCGCTCCGAAACCATTGATTAGATTGTGGTGAAACTTTGATAGAGTGTTCTGGGGACGTACGAGACGGTTCGTTGCAAAAAAAATCTATATATGAATGGGGTTTTTTTTTTAATGAATTTTCCTGCTTTGGTGGAAAGAATGTATATTATTAATGACTCAATACACAAATAATGAACTATTATTATTACTTAATCAAAGTTTATATCGAAAATTAAGTCAATATCAGTACCCAGGAAACACGCATATAGAAATTATATAATTGAGAAATTACAAATCAATTTCAATATAATATAGCAGTTTTATATACAATTTATATAGTATTTCCCCTTGTGGAATATCGTCGCGATGTATCATATACGTAAAAATATATCACGAATATATAATATAAATAATATAGCCTCTATATAGTAAAATATATTATTTGAATATAATAATATTATATGTGTACTATTTGAATACTATATTCCAACAATATAATATAATTGATTATCCATTACATATTATTATATTACGTTGGGTAATATCAACCATTTGTACTAATTCTTCATTCAACACCTAGTGTCAGTTTGTGTTATTTGAATGAAACCATTTATAAGGAGCTATGCGTTTGGAGTTTATTCATGAATGATAATTATTATCATTACACAAAATTGTTTCAGCCAAATATTATTGCAAGTATTGCAATAAATACAAAGTCAGGGTATCTTGCGCATGCGCAGAAAACACAGTTCTAAACAGCATGGTTCAACGTGTTTGTAAAGGGTAGATCTTGTTTGTTCGCGTTCAGAGCGAAATGTTTTGTTTTGTTACAGTAGTGTTGACCAGATCCTTCTCATAGAATATAAACGGTAAGTAGGAACAAAGAAGCATTTATTAAGAGTTGTTCTCTAGTTTATGATTAGAATAAAATTAGTTTTCGTCAAAATACCCAAGTATTCCAATGGAATCTAACCTCTTAATTTTGTTCCCCTCCAAACTGCCATGCTCTTTCACTACATAAAAAGGTCAAGTTGGGAATATTATGTTATTATCAATAATATTTGTTCAGCATTTTATCCTAAACTTAAACCAAATTAAAAGCTCAAAATTTCGTTATGGTTCAAAAATTCCAAGGAAAATCTAAAAATGCAGTCAGATGAAAATTTGTATTGTACAACATTTGTACAAATCGGTGATTTTTCATTCGACCATCATGTGTAATAACTGATTTAGTGATAATTGAAATAATCAATTTTGTAGGTACTCTCCCAGCTGTTTGCTGACTGTCAAATGACGACTACTTGAACACAAAAATTGGTCCAAGCCATTTCTGCTTATAGTATTTTGAAAATTTTATTCAATCGGAATGCCCAAAAGAAAAGATTTTTGCTACCTTTCTTCGCGACAAAAAAGGCCTGTTGTTACAGCGAGACTAAATAATTTAAATATAAACTGCCAAAATTTACGTGAAAGTGAATCACATTCACAAACCAATTTGGATGAAGACGTAGGGACTGAATTAAGTGTGTGCGATATTAATCATATTGAAAAAAATTATATAATTTCTTGAATTACGGAGACCAAAAATAATATTAGCTCATCTGGCGACAGTGAAAAATTCATTACAAAAGTAACAAATTTTGAACAAGCGACAGCAAATACAGAAGAATATGATTCAAAATTGAAAAATTTGAATAATGAGCTGCGTGAGTGGGTTCTGAAACATAATGTGACTCATTCAGCAGTTAGCGATTCACTACATTTGATATCAAATGGCCATAAAAATTTACCGCTTGACGTGAGGTCGCTAATGAAAACTTCAGAATGTACTAAACTAAACATAGGATTATTTCTCTGGCAGGAGGTAGATATGTTCACTTCAATTTGGAAATGTCACTAATAAATAATGTAAAAAAATATTGGGACTCATGCTATCCCAGTATCATCCAATTAAATTTCAACATTGAAGAAAATTGGAGTAAGAAATTGGAAAGAAAAAACGAATGATAGAAAGACATGGAGAAAAATAGCAGAAAAAATTTAGACCAGAGCAACGGAGACTGATCCACTCCAGCATTTCGGATCTAGAAAGCATCGTAAAGATGCGGCGCAATCCCATAGGGATGTTAAGCCATTATATATATATATATATATATATATATATATATATATATATATATATATATATATATATATATATATATATATATATATATATATATATATATTGTCATTTGGACAAGATATTGTTAGGTGTGGTGTAACACTATACTAAAGTTGAGCCACATCCCGATTCCCGGGAAACGGTAACTGTAAGAAATTAACTTCCAATTGTAATTGTAATTAATTGTGATTAATGAGGAAGAATTCTTGGTTTAATTTTTTTTTGTGTGTCAATGTTGACACCGTTTATTATTCCCCATTAAAAATATTAGATCATCTGTTGCTTTTATGACATATCTGTCAACCAGTAAGATGACACTAATTCTCATTATAAATTCTTATTTCGATGCATTGGCATTAGTAATGGTATTGGGAGTACCTCATAATGAATAGAGCTCTATTATTTCTAATTTTTTTTCCCACAAAAATTATTATTGCACGGAATAGTGACTGGGCTGCAAATATCGATGGAAGATTGGAAACTTGGAAATGAGATTTGATCCTCCAGAGTTTAAAATAATCTATATATTATCCTATCTTCATTCGTATTTCCTCCACACACTTGAAGACATATTATACAGGTGTATCAGGACCAGTGTGGAGAAATAGCATACTCCTGACCTCATTTTGATTAAAAAAATGTCATATGGACATAGGGCCTATCTCGGTTTGTCACCAAGATAAAAGAGATCAAAATTTCATAAATAATAGCAAATTTGAAATTGAAACAGACTAAGAAACAACGGAAACATTGAATATATTTATTTTATGTAAAAGTAATTATTAAAAATGTGGTCCTTAAACTTGGATGCAAGTTTGACATCGACGAACCATGGAATTGATTTAAAGAATTGTATTTAGGTAGTAACGAATGACAGCTGAGGCGTTTAGTATTCTTCCTAGTAATTATTAATTGGTTGTTTGCATTTATTTGTGGGTTTGAAACTAGTTTGGAATTGTTTTCAGTTGTATCTTACAGTTTCAAGAGTATCTTGATTTAAAAATTCTTGAAATCTGCTGCTGTTCATAAAATTTTGATTTCTTGTATTTTGGTTAGTGAAAGGAATAGAACATTTGTTTATATGACATTTTTTACTCAAAATGATGTTAGGAATATGCTATTATCTTTTTTACACCAGTCCTGTTACATCCTGTATATGAGATGGATACATTGAGAGGTTTCATCAGAAAATTTGTGAGAGGACTGTATTCATCGGCTCTGAATAATTTGATGTCACCAGATTATTGGAATATTCGAAGAATTCGTTTGTTGATTCGTGCGCAGAGGCGGATTTAAGCCTGGGCCCGCGAGACCAAGGCCAAAATTATAATTTGAATATAACGTATGTACCATTAAAAACCACGAGGGGCGCCAGATTAGAATAGATCTAGGGGCGCCATCAGCCTAAGGCTGCGGCTGTTTGTACGCTCATCTAATTGACGTTATTTTTTACAGCATTACGTACACTCAACAATCTGAACCTAAAGTACAAATTTCAGAGGACAATGTTGGTGTTGGATCATTGTTGGCTTCTCTGGCTGCTTCCGAACTCGTACCAGGGCAGATTTGTATTTACTTTGATAAGATTCTGTAGTGGGCACTTGGTGAAACATTTTAAATAACTGAGAGAAAAATTAAACACTTGGTTAAGTTTCACAATATTTTATTAACACGACGTACGTTTCGACTTACAAAGTCATCATCAGGTATACTAACTTAAACAGAAAATATTTACATCTTATATACGAATCTTAAGTGCTAACATAGTGAATAAGGGGGGAGAAACCTAGATCTAATTGGTCATTCACAATAAATTTCTGCTCACTAATTGCTTTCTTAATCTCCAAGTTTTCCAATAAATTGAGCTTTAATCCTTTCCTTTGCACGTGCAAAATATTAAAATTACCGCTGAACTTGTGGTTATGTTCAAGACAATGATTGGAAAATCCTGTATTATTTTTGCCGTTCTCTATTGATTTAATATGTTCTTTAATCCTCTGTTGGAATTTTCTACCACTTTGTCCTATGTAAATCGCTTGACAATCATTACAATTAATCTGGTAAATACCATTTCTGTTATTTGGATCGATCTTTTCTCTGTTATTGATTATTGATTAAGGATTAAAGCTCAATTTATTGGAAAACTTGGAGATTAAGAAAGCAATTAGTGAGCAGAAATTTATTGTGAATGACCAATTAGATCTAGGTTTCTCCCCCCTTATTCACTATGTTAGCACTTAAGATTAGTATATAAGATGTAAATATTTTCTGTTTAAGTTAGTATACCTGATGATGACTTTGTAAGTCGAAACGTACGTCGTGTTAATAAAATATTGTGAAACTTAACCAAGTGTTTAATTTTTCTCTCAGATTTGTATTTGGCAGATCATACATTCAGTTCTCCAACTAATGCTGGAGAACACAAATCAACTAGACGCCTAATTAAGAAGTACACATCACAGTCCAAACTTGACGATTTTCAAACAATCAGCTCTATGACACAAGAGAATATCACACGGGCATTAGGCTATTGCATTGCTGTAGACATGCTTCCGTACAGTATTGTAGAGAAACCTGGTTTTCGTCATTTGATGAAAGTTGCTGTTCCTAGTTTCAAGATGCCAGATAGGAAAACAATGACTGAAAAGAAGAATCCTTATCTTTATATACGAACAAAAAACTATATAAAGGGAAGATTAGACAATTTCACACATTTTTTGTCGTTAACGACCGACTGTTGGACATCAACAACTAATGAGCCATATATATCATTGAACTGTCATTTTATAGATAGAGATTGGACTTTACAATCTCATTGCTTAAATTGTAGTAAAATGGCCGAGGACCACATTGCTAAAAATTTAGAAACCATTTTGAAGGAATTAACAGAAGAGTGGGACATGGATGAAAAAAACATTGTTGCTTTTACAACAGATTCGGGATCTAAGTCTGATCACTTTAGTTGTTTTGGTCACGCGATGAATACTGCTGTGTCAAAAGCCCTAGAGTATGAGGAACTAAATATAATTATCACGAAAATCAACCGAATTCAAAATTCATTAGCACACAGCTAAAAAATGTCCATAGAATTGAAATTGATACAAAAGAGGCTTGATACAGCACAACAAAAAATTCCAAGTACTCAAAAACAAGATGGTGGTCGCTTCTGAAATTAATGAAAGTTACAGTTGATCAAAAATTACTACCTTACATACTTCTGTTGGAATATAATGGTGGGAAATATATCGATTTGATTGTTACCTTAGAGGAATAAAGATTTCAAAATGTGTGATTGAGTTGCTACAGCCTATTGAACTTATATCAAATCACATGTCTGGGGAGAAGCATGTTACTGCTTCCGTAACTCTACCGATTTATAATCAAATGAAAATGCAATTGACCGATATTGCTGAAGAAACCGAAATAGAAGAGAACCGAGTAACTTCTATGAGAAAACATATAATAAAACATATTATAAAAACATTGGATAGCCGGTACACTGACAGTCATAATGTTTTGATGCTTTTAGTTGAAGCAACATTTTTTGATCCTCGATTCAAGACCGATCCATTTGTTATCAAAAACAGAGATGAATTAGAGGATGTGATGCAAGAAGATATAATTAATGTTCCCGATGTCCTGGAAGAAACTGCATCATTTTCTCAAAAACGGCTAACAACTGGACTTGCTGCAATTTTGAAATCAAAAAAAGGGAGTAATAAAGTTAATTTAACGTCCATAGACAAGGCAGCAGATGAGTATTCTATTTACTGAAGAATTAATAAAATTGATGGGGAAGACGACTGTTCGCTTGAATTGAGACGTTCACACTTTTCTTCATTTCCAAAACTTGCAATTCTCGTCAAAAAATATTTTTGTTCGTAAGGTACGAGTGTTGCATCAGAAAGAGTATCTAGTAGTGGTGGGAATATTATAAGCGATCATCGCGCATCACTGACTGCCGAACCACGCAGAACATTTGATATTTTCATCTCAAAATAAATTTATTGTTGTAAAATGAGTTTATTGTCAACATAAAATGGAAATTGAAATTAATAGGCGTCATTGAGTCATGCAATCAATCAGTTGATGGAACAGTTTATATATCCATATATATATATATATATATATATATATATATATATATATATATATATATATATATATATATATATATATATATATATATTATTTCAATAAGTTTGGATAAAATATACATATATAAGCGAGATCATCCATTCCCAAGAGAAGTGCCAAAACCAGCATCGTTCCAGACATCACCTGAACGTGGATACGTGATTTTATATAAAAACACTGCATTCTTGACATGTCGTATATCTTTCATTCCAAGTATTGTTTTGAATGTAAAACACTCACACGTTAGAGACTGAAGTGACCAGTCGTATACAAATTATTCTCTGTATTCTGAATTGTGATATGCGATCATCCGTTGCAATAAACTTATATTTTTTCTGTGAACGCAGAATACGTTCACTTATCTGGCGCAGTCGGTAGGATTCCCAGAAAAATTAGCGAAAATCATTATCGTCATTAATCATTTATGATTAACTGGGAATCGCAACGAAAATCGGTAAAAAGAATTCTACAAGAACTTTGCGAACGAACATCGTACTGCCACGTAGAGGATCTCCACATGAAATTTTACAAGAATTCCACGAGCGAATATCGTGCGACAACGTAGTAGATCTCCAAGACGCTGCTATACACAGAGCCAAAGAAGACAACAATCCATCCATAATTTCTGCCAAGCAGACGAGCTCTATGGACAAGTTGATGGTTATCCTGTAAGTGCTTGTGTCTTTCAGAGATAATCCAAAGATAAACTTAGATTCAGATATGGATACAGATTCAGTTATTTCTTGTGTTTCACAAGATAGACAAAATTTTGAAAATACTTTTATCTTTGAAGAATTGGTTCAAGAATTGAATAATATAAATTCAACCGATATAATGGCTACACCAGTTTCAAAAAAGAAGTATCTAGAGATGATACCTGGTTTTTATGGAGATAGTAAGCTATTGCCCCGATTTATTTCAATATGTGAGAAATTATTGACTAAATTTTTCAATACAACAGATACATTAGATTTTCAGAATGAATACTTTGTATCTACGATAGTGGCTAAAATAAAAGGCGATGCTGCCACTAATCTTGCTAGTGTAAATATTACTTTTTGGGCTGATATCTAAACAGCTTTAGTTAGTTCTTATTCAGACAACAGAGACTGTTACCCTTTAGGCATAGAGATGACAGAATTGAAACAAGGTAATGAAACACCGTTTGATTTTTATAGTGAAATTCAAGATCTACTTAATCTACAAATTTCATATGTCTCATTAAGAATGTCAAATCAGGCTGAAATTTTGTCAGAACATTTCCGACAATACGCCTTAAGAATATTTTTACGCGGATTGAAAGAGCCATTAGGAACATTAATGCGTACGAAAAACCTCCGCGATTCGAACTCAGCACTCAATATGCTGACTAGCGATTTGCAAATCGAGAGTGGTCCACGCACTAATAAAAATTGTTATTGTAATAGAAATTGTGCATCTTCAAGACCAAAACAGATCAGTAACAACACACCCATCAAATATCCACAATTTAGAAAGATTGAAACTCCCCAAGTCACATCTCGTTATACTCCATTCTTTAATAATAGTGGTAGAAATCAAAATCAAAGTCAGATACAAAATTTCAAACAAAATGCTTTTAAACCGAATTCTAATCAAATATTTTTCAAATCAACTCTTTGAGCGTTAGTACTCGATAAACATTCATCTCAAGACCTGGCCCATCCGGCAACAATAATCAATTACGCACTCAACAATACCGTCCTTATCATCAGAATCAACTACAATCTAACTTCGTATTAGAAGAACTTCAACATACAGAAATTGATGAGATAAGCGATGAAACATATTATGACGACAGTAATTATTTCAGAAACCCAAAATGAACAAGAAAACTTTGAAATCAGACAGGATCATGAACAAAACTATTTTTTAGAAACACAAGCCTCGTAACTGAATTTGAACTAATGAATTTAACGAATAATCAGAGTGAACTACCATTCATTATTTTTCTAGAGCATAACTTGAGAGTTTTGATTGATACCGGTAGTACACGTTCTTCTATTGAACCACTAGTTGCGGAAAGCTATTATAGGAGTAAAATAAAAAATGATCCATCTGAAATCACTACTGCACATGGTACTTCTGTAGAAAATTTTAGTATTATAATACCATCTGCAGAATTATTCAAAAAATCAAATTCAATGCCTCAATATCATCTTCCTAACTTTCATAATCAGTTTGATATTTTATCAGGATTAGATAACTTGAAAATATAAGAAGCAAACATTGACCTGATCCGTAATAAGATACTCACACCGGCATGTGAGATAAGAGTTCATTACCACAATTCGGAGCCAGGTTCACACTATGTGAAATTAGAACCCAAGAGTGAAAATTGGTGCAAACTACATCGAAAATAGGGAAGTATTTATTTCCGAAATCCACATTGATAATATTTCTATACCAGAAGGTATTGCAAGAATTGAAAATAATTCATTTTGCCATCTTGTAATAAATCTGAATGATTCAGAAATAATAATAGATGCTTTTGACAAAAATCCTGTTGAATTATTGGATAATTTTGAAATTATTAATTTTAACTTTATGCGTAATATTTCGAAAGAAACATTCGATATTTCCAAAATAAGAACAGAACATATAAATTCTAAAGAAAAATTAGCTATTTGTAAATTGATTAAAGAATACGCAAATTTTTCATACGGAGGACAAAACCTTGTCATTCTCGAACGGAGTAAAGCATCATATACTGACAAAAGACGGAACTCCTATTCATACGAAGACGTACAGGTACCCCGAAATACATCAGCAAGAAGTGAAACAACAAATTGACAAAATGCTACAGCGAAAAATTATTAGACCGTCACATTCAGCTTGGTCGACTCCAGTTTGGCTCGTGGCAAAGAAATTAGATAAGTCGGGTGGGGAAAATGGCAAATGGTCATTGACTACCGCAAACTCAATGAGAAAACCATTGATGATAAATATCCAATTCCCAATATAAATGCACTTTCAGATGAACTGGGTCGATGGCAATATTTTACAACGTTAGATTTAGCTTCGGGATTTCATCAGATTGAGATGAGCGAAGATGACATTTCGAAAACTGCTTTTAGCACGGAAAATGGACATTATGAATTTCTAAGGATACCATTTGGTCTAAAAAATGCACCTGCTACCTTTCAATGTGTTATGAACAATGTTTCGAGAACATTATTAAATGATATCTATCTTGTTTACCTATACAATGTCATCATATTTAGTACAAGCCTCCAAAAACATATTGAAAGCTTGCGAGCAGTATTTGATAGATTTAAAAGAGCAAACTTAAAAATTCAGATCGATAAATCTGAAGAAAGTTGCTTATTTAGGTCATGTAGTTACATGTGAGAGTGTAAAACCAAATCCAGATAGAAATTTGGCAACGAAAAATCTTCCAAAGACTACAGAACAAATTGAAGGATTTCTTGGTTTACTTGGTTATTATAGGAAATTTGTTCAAAATTTTGCACAAATTACAAGTTTGTTTACTAGATGTTCAGAAGAAGGAGCAGAAATTAATATAGTTGATTCAGATTATGCTAAATGTTTTGAAACATGTAGAAATTTACTTGTAAATGAGCCAATATCACAATATCCAGATTTTTAAACAAAATTATACCACCATAGAAGTAGAATTACTTGCTATAATTTGGGCTACTAAATACTTTCGACCCTATTCATTTGATAAAAAATTCAAAATTATCACAGATCATAAGCCTTCACAATGGCTGTTTTTTTTTTAAAGAATCCAATTCGAAATTAGTACGTTGGAGACTGAATTTAGAAGAGTACGATTACGAAATAATTTATGAGAAAGGTAAACTGAACACAAACGCAGACGCACTTACCCCTAAATATCGAAAATAGTGATAAAAAATTAATGAAATTAGAAACCGATCTATCATTAACTGAATATCAAAATTATTTGGAAAATAAAGACATTGATGGATTATGAAATTTTGGCAATAGAAGGGAATTTATTATTCATATCTGGCACATTGTGTCAGTCGAGATTTGAAAATGTCAACAGGCATTGCGAGAGAGTTGAAGCAAAGATTCCAAAATGTGATATACTTTACAAAATCAAAATTCTAAATTAAGAAATTTATAATTTATAATAATAACCGATATATAATTTATTCAATAACCAACGAAAATTATCATGACAAACTTATACACTAGGACATGTTTCATACTTCATTAGAATTGGAAATTTTTTGTTAAAAGAATAGAATAAAAAATTTGAATATCCCCAAATTAAGATCAGGCAAAGATTTATTAGAATGGATTGATGTAAAATCAATGTTAAATTCCATAAAGAAGAAATCACATAAATAAAAATTTCACACAAAAACTGTGAAATATGTGAGGTGCTTGTGCTATAGAACATTCAAAAAATGAATAATTCTAAAAAAGAATTGTTTTCCATAGAAAATTTCAATCTAAGAGTCGAAGCTGAAGCCACCATCTTCTTAGATCGGGGATGCAACTGTAGTCATATGTTCCGTCCTTATTAGGACTCCTCAGTACAGTTTAGCCAAGCGCAAAGTAATCAAGACTTGGATCCCAAGAGTGTATAGACTCATTACGATAAAAGGTGCGCTGCAGCAAAAACTACAAACAACACCATCTATCGGGCACAAATGCCGATTGCACGGCTGACAAGATTAAGAAGAAATCACATAAATAAAAATTTCACACAAAAACTGTGAAATATGTGAGGTGCTTATGCTATGGAACATTCAAAAAATTTTAAATTAAAATTTTAAATTTCATATTTCACGATACAGATATTATTATTACTGAGTATAGATTATCTGAGAATAATGCTCCAAATCTCAATATAAATGAAAGTGATCACATAGGTTTTGTTGGTTTTTTAGAGTATATGAATGATTTCAATAAAAAATTAGAGAGTAACGCCATTAATGATAACGAATGTTTAATTGTCCAAGTTGATGACGCAACACAACCTGATAACGAACAAGACGACACAGACGCAACTATCCATTCAAATACTGAACATCCTATCATTGATATTCCCATTAGTGATTCTCCCATTAATACAGGCAGAAATTAATTGATGATATCTGGAGTTTTTCATTTCCTTTCTAAATCTAGAATTAGAAAATTACATGGTGATAGAATGAGAATTTCGGTACAAATTTCCCAAGACAATTTCGAACAAGATGTTCCTAATTTTATCAAAGAAATCATAATATCTGAGGTGAAATATTATTCATATTTCGAACAACTTATATACGAAAAATTCAGTGTAATATTACAACAGTACTTTAAAAATTCGGAGATTAGTTTTATTAGATGTAATCAAAAATTGACAGATGTAGAGAATCAAGATGAAATAAAAGAGATTATTAGTTATTTGTACAACAAGTGAATTAAGCCACTGTTTATTTGCCAGAAGAAAATTCAAAATCACGAGCGCGTTTAGCGCGAGTGGTTTAATTCTTTGAGAAAATAAAGAGGTCTAATTCACGTGTTTGTATACAAAGTTTTATTCAATTTTGCGTAAATTTCTGGAACATGAAACTGAGGAACAAAATTCAAAAAAATTAAATTGCAGTTGCAAAGAAACTTCGATGATATCGCGACGAGTGTTTGTTTTTCAAACATTCGGGTGTGTGACTGTCAGTAAACTGTCAGTTTTGTGAATTTTGAATCAAAGCGTTATATATGTGAAAAATATTGTTTGAAATGATGGAAGACAGTGATTAAAACAATGTTCTCGTCTCCGATACCGTTTTGAACGAAGCAGCCGCTGGAGTTGGGACAATTTTTGCTCAGAAATAGAAATATTTTCATGAAAAGGAATTCCAACAGTGATTTAAATTTTTTTGAATCACTAATAATTCGTTTTAAATCACTAGTGAATGAAGATTTACTTATGACTGTTGCTATGGGTTCAATAATGTAGCTTTAAAACGTCCAAATTGAATAAAAAAATTATCACGAGAGAAAAACAAATCATAGAGGAATCCAAGAGACCCAAAAACAAATAAGACGAACATTTGATTAGTCAACTCAATTCAAAGATATAAGTGATTATATAAATCAGTATGGAACTTGTATAAAATCTAATTATGAAAGAGACCCTATGAAGCCTAAATATAACATCACCTCAACACCTATTGAAAGTTTTGATAGAATTCATATAGATATTTTTTAGAAAATTGCAAGTTTCATAAAATTATTGATTCTTTTTCCAAATATGCTCAAGCTTATAAAGTACAGGCAACCAACGTAATCAGGTTAATTACATTCTTTTCACATCATAGTGTTTGAAATTTGATCGTTTCAGATACTGGATTAGAGTTTAAAAATAGCGTTTCGAAAGAATTACTTATTTTGCATAAAGTTGATATACACTTTATTAGCTCACAACATCCTGATTCTAACGGGCAAATAGAAAGATTTCATTCCACCTTGACTGAACACATTCGGCTTTTAAATTTACAAGAGAATTTTGAATTAGAAACGATAGAAAGTAAAGTTAATTACACTGTACTCGCTTATAATAATACTATCCATTCGTCAACAGTTTTAAAGCCCTTAGAAATTATCAATGGTCATTTTGAAACAAACTCACCCTTCGATATACAATTGGAAGAACATATATTGCAGAATTATGTTCAGGACCATGAAGAGAAGGTCAAATTTGCGTAAAGAAATATAAATGATAAATTACAAAGTAATAAAATTAATTTGATAGATAAGCATAATAAGCAAAAGGTTAATAAAATTAAACAAGCAAAATTCAGAATTATTTGAAATTTCAATTTATTCTTTCGAGAGCTTTAAATTGATACTAAACTAGAAATCATCCAAATGGCTCCTGAAAAAAAAACAATTGGCAATCGTTTAAATATGATTTTTGACAGTTTTGGTAGATTTATTTCTGCTGGAGTTTTAATGTGATACTTAACACGATGGACGCTGATTACCTACTCATTTTAATAATAATTCTAACGGCATGAGGACCGGTAGTATCTGCGAGAAAAGTCTTATATAGATTGCCATCTTAACATATATTTACGCTCATTTCTGATTCACTGACTCCGTAACGCTCTAAAATAGATATTAGATATGAGACAGTTACAGTAAAAAGTTAGTGCAGCAATCCGCGGCTCAGAGGTAGAGCGTTGGTGTATGGAACGTCAGGTACTAAGTCCCAATCGTGTTCGGGTGAAGTTTGAGCTTATAATTTTTTTTTTCTTTCATGCAGATACCCATTTCATCAATATTACTTTCCTAAAGCATCATGATTTACATACATTTAAAGTATTTTATGTTAGATATTATGTGCTAAACATGTTCTATTTGACTGGCGACCTATCGCTCTTCAACGGGTGCCATAGGCGCCTTGAATACCCCTGTTTTATAGATTTTAGAAAGTATTCTTTTATAGAATACCATTATGGTATGGTTTATCCATGTTTCCCAAAATAATGTCCCTGTATGGTATAGAACTTTTATATCATGTATAATGAAAATGTATGTTTCTTGCAGTATGGTATGCATTTTTCTATCATTTTCTGAGCTATGTTTTTTCAACGTTATAAAACATTCAGAGATTAGAGTATGTGTTTTTATGGTATAGTGAATTATTTGAGGTATTTTTATTGTCACCCCAGTTTTCAATGTATCATGGAAGCAGCAAGTGCCATTATTTAATATAGTATTCTATGCTGTGATAGTTGTATTCATGCAAACTTTTATCTGTCGAAAGACTGGAGAAGTCTACAGTCACTGAAGAAAATAAATTCTAAAATAATTTTCCGGAGAAATCAATAATTTTGGCAACATTGTACGAGATTTCTCTCACTGACTTGTGACAACAATGATTAGCGTATGCAAGCAAGCCCCGTCGTTATGCGCAGTCAGATGTCAGATAATCAGTCTTCAGTCATATAGTGATAATCGTGTGTCATTTGGTTGTTATCACAAGTGCGCTGTTCTTCATTTTCATTATTTAATCTACATCCACAGCTCATTCACGTTGAGAATAAATCGTTGCTCAGCATAAAGCTGGCAATGAGCTTTCAGATGGATTCGTGGATATTGTAAATATTTTAGTCATGTATTTTTCATCGTTCTACATGGTGGCGTTCATTTATTGTTCTCAAACATATCTTCGTAATTGTAAAAATTTGAAACTAAATTCATTCACCCCTTCAAAATTTCGACATCAAGCCTCGTTCACAATACGAAATTAGTAGTTAGTGTTAGTAGTTATGATTAGTGGTTAGTGGTAATACTTTGAGCTCTAAAAATAGCGTTCATAATGCTCGAAATCAACGCCTTATAATTTCAGTTTCTTCCGTTGATAAAGTGTACTTTGGCTACAATTTAGAGCTTTATAGAGAAATTTTCAGATGTGTTGAGTATCCAGAGTTCGAATAAAATGTTTAGGAAAAAAAATATTGAACCAACCTCAATTTTTTTGACAATCTAGTTTTTCCAAATAATTATTATAAGTAATATATATTTTTGAATTTGATGTTGATGTATTTAATGCAGATTTCATAGCAGAAATAGATGGAAGTCAAATGTCAAATAAGTTGAAAATTAAACATATTCATCCCTTTTTCTCTCTCTTGAACTTTAGCTTGCAAACTCTTGCGCTAACCACGGTGTCGGCTCATTCACAGTCACAAAATCTTCGACTTAAAATTACAAACTCAATCTTGTGCAAGCGATTGACCAATAGGAATGTGCGTGCAACAAATTCGTGCAACGAATTTGTTTCAAACGAAAAGAATGCATACTCCAAGCTTTTCTATGTTGTGCACAGCGACTATCGTTGATTGCACCAATCAGATCGTAAAGAAATATAAATTGACAGATAGATAAATTATTTCTATAAATTTGCGAATATTTATAGGGATATTTTTAGAATAAGAAATATATAGTTTCTTGATAGTTACAAATTTCTAGAGGTAATTATTTCCAGAATATACGAAAAATGAAGTTTCTAAGTATTTTCGTTTGAGAGAACAATATTAACTCCAATATTCTCCGATTTGAATATGAATGCATCAAATAATATGTACCACAACTTCATCAAAGAGGAGTAATAATGTTTCCTTGTTATTATATTTACCCAAACTGTAAACTAGAATACTTTTCGAAAATCATATCCTTATTAACAGTTTTGTAAAATTCTTAGCTATACATCAAGTCTCAAAACTTTGCAAAATTAAAAAAAATTCAACTAGTACCATTATTCTACCCTTATTTGAATGATCCCATCTTAGATAAATGAAAATTTCGAATAGAGCAATAGATGGCAGCATCGGCAAAATTGCGTTGATTGGTTTTTTGATTTCGGAGATGTGAACGCTATGATTGAATTTCTTGAACAGAAGGATTGCACCTGTCAAACATCTAGTACTAACCATAACTACTAACACTAACTACTAATTTCGTGTTCTGAACAAGGCTTCAGTATATGATCGATCAGACCATTTTAAATGCCTGGAAACTATTACAATAATAGGTGCCAGATAATTAGGCGACATAGAGGTTAAATATATTCTATGATTCCAGACATCGGTATTGAAAGATGTCTCCCAATAAACTGCCAGTTTGTAGTGCTGGTTTTAGCTTTAGAATTGAAAGCTCGGAGTACCAGTTTCAAATCTGTGAGTAGTGTGGTTGCTGAGAACTCATCGTCGTCACGCCAGCCAGACAGCCAAAGTAATATGATAGCGTATTTGGTTTGTAAAACTGCACTAAATATTCGCTATTATGTTCTCTCTAGCTGGCTGGCTGGCGTGACGCTAAAGGTGCGACCTCATGCGAATGCTCGACGCTCGATTCCAGCGACAAATTCGGTCACGTGGTACTATTTTGAATTTCCCGGCATTCCAAAATATTCAGCGACAAAGCTCAACAAGTTGAGCTTTGTTGATATGGATGGAGTGTATAGAAGGAGGGTTATCTCCAATGGACAACACTTCAAAATGTACAATTTCGAAGGTAAATAATAAGTACATACAATATCCTATGTGGTGCTAATTAGTCCAAATAGAATGTTGCATAATAATATTTTCCATTTGGTTCAGTTGAAATTTTCTGTTTCTTCCCCTTTTAATGATTATTTCGAATATAATAAATATTTTTTCATTGATAATGCGATAATTTAAACAGTAATAATTGCAGAATGCTTTCCACCCAGAGTTATTTCACAATTTCCAACCCTCAATCCCTCCATCAATACACCCTTACTTTATTATCATTGCTACACACTTCATATTTGTTGCGCTGGAAAAGGTTAGTCAAATAAATCCGCGTTGATTATCTATTATTTTAACTTCAAATACTCTGAGCAATGATACCGTGCTTTATAATTTCTGCAAATTGATTGCACATCAATGGCTTCGGACGAGGTGAATATCTCAGAAATTTATAACATTATAACCTAATTTTTTTGAATGAAATTTATCAGATGAGAAAAATTATATTTTCTTTTCATAGGTAAAAGTTGTCTACACCTGCGGACAGTGCAAGGTGATTGTCGAGGAATATATCGGTCATCCGTGTATTCAAGGATATGGCACTATATTCCTCGACAAAAATAATTATTTCTATCCAGTGACAGTTAACTTCACAATTATGATTTACATGGAACAAGGATGAATTGTGTGTAAAAACGTATTTTGTTAGATGATGGAAGATCCATAATTCGTGGAAGTAGATTGGACGATGTTACGGGAGCCATTGTTGATGAAAATGTTTGTCCCAACATCCGTAAGTAAACATTGACGCCAATATCTTTTTCAATTAAACATATATATATATATATATATATATATATATATATATATATATATATATATATATATATATATATATATATATATATATATATATATATATATATATATATATATATATATATATATATATATATATATATATATATATATATATATATATATATATATATATATATCGCAGTCCGCTAAGCGACCGTATCCTATCAATAGACCTAATGAAAAGCTAAGCGACTTGGACATAGAACTGCTGATTCTGGAGGTAGAGAAAAGAATTCCTTTATGGAACTTTTCTATTCCTGTAGAACAAAGAAATAGGGAAACTATTGGGATGCTGTGGGAGAAAGTTCCAGCAGCACTTGATGGTGAAATATGTTTAGTATAAATCCCTATCTTGGGGATATTTTTTTTAGGTACGATTAATTCCTATGACCGTAATGGAATTTTTTCTATGTGAATAGACACAGTGGAATTCCACACATTTATTCTCAAAAAATACTAAGTTTATTTGTGAAGTAGATATATATTCCTGTTTTTATGAGTAATATATTTTGAAATTCAATTTAAATAGGAAAATATAGCGGAGAAAACTGAAAAAAAAATTTAAAGCCTAAGACGTGTATAGGTGTTTTGTACAAGTAGAAAAATATTCCAGTGGCTCTGGACGTAGTAATAATAAAAAAGATAGATGGAGGTTTCACAATCAGATGGAGTTTTTACGGGGTACCTGCCTTGCACGACCGAAAGCGACAGTTTTATTTACTTGATTTCCCAGATCTTACAACTTTGTTCATTTCCATTCAATGTAGCACATCCAGTAATGTCAGCCGGTCAACCATTGAAGAGGATGATCAGGACGAGATGAATGCAGCACTCAATGAAAGTGTTGATGAACACATTGATGAAGAGAGCAGCCAGGTGTCAGGTAATTAATGCTAACAGGTTCTCTTAATTTGAAAGATATAATGATGATCACTATAAGTTTTTATTGATTTAATCGCGTTTTAAACTAATCAGGAGTCCAGTCAAATAAAAAGGTGCGCAGACGTTCTAGTCATGAGAAGTTAAGCGTATTAAACCGCATCGCCGATGCAATAGATAAAGAAGAACCACCGCAAGCACTACCTCCGCCCCCACAAATCGACGATGTCGATGGATTTTTAGTAGGATTGGGTACATTGTTACGGCGATTATCACATGCCGAACGGATGGAAACAATAATCGAATTATTAAATTTAGCCATCAAAAATGCCGACAATCTGCCGCTAATTATAATGCCTGTATTACACGATTCAATTCATTGATGAAGATATTCATGAAGTTGTCCTTGAATTTCTTCGTGAATTTATCGTCAAGCAGAAAAATGTTGGTTCGTTTTCATCCACACAAAGTCGGGGAAACACTATTGATTATTGCTAAAATTACTTTTTCTGCTTTTACTCGACTTTAATTCAAGATGTCTATTTGGGATAAGGATTATGATAAAGTTATTGAAACTATCTCTACACAAGTGCAATCTGTTTTTACTGAAAACACAATAATAATTACTGGATTGGCTTATAAAGGATTTTCTGTCATAGAATTATTTAATAAAATAAAATCTATTTGGAAAAAAAAGAAATTATCAGAGAAAGAGATATGCTCAGATTTGGTATTGTTATTATCACTTTATCATTGTAGAGGACCGAATGTTAAAAATTCAAGTGAAAAGAATACAAAAGACAAGGAAGCATTACAGAAAATGCAAAGAATTAATTGCAGCATATGATATAAAAGCAAATAAACCACAACCAGATGATATAACTCTGGTTAGGCTATCAATGACTTTTGCATCTTTGTCTTGGTCTATTCATCAAGTTTTAAAAGGAAATTTAACTAATTTTCATCAATTTATTGTGAAGAATTCAATAGTACCAACCTAAATACTAGCTGTCATTTTACTGTCGGTAATTTATGTATTGTTGTATTTTTGTCTTGCAAGTTTCGGTAGAGCTAGAAGTTCAATGGCTATGATAAATAACCGTATAAAAATTCTGAAGGCAAGTATTTATGCGTTGATGTTTGTTAGATATGTAAGGAAGCGCAGAAATAACAAAAAAACTAGAGAACCAAAATGTTGGTGAGTAAGACCTTGGCTCAATAGAATGGACAAGGGTAATTTGCACCTGGTTCATGAAGAATTTCAAGAAGACCGTATCCTATCAATAGACCTAATGAAAAGCTAAGCGACTTGGACATAGAACTGCTGATTCTGGAGGTAAAGAAAAGAATTCCTTTATGGAACTTTTCTATTCCTGTAGAACAAAGAAATAGGGAAACTATTGGGATGCTGTGGGAGAAAGTTCCAGCAGCACTTGATGGTGAAATATGTTTAATATGAATCCCTATCTTGGGGATATTTTTTTTAAGTACGATCAATTCCTATGACCGTAATGGAATTTTTTCTATGTGAATAGACACAGTGGAATTCCACACATTTATTCTCAAAAAATACTAAGTTTATTTGTGAAGTAGATATATATTCCTGTTTTTATCAGTAATATATTTTGAAATTCAATTTAAATAGGAAAATATAGCGGAGAAAACTGAAAAAAAAAATTTAAAGCCTAAGGGACGTGTACAGGCGTATTGTACAAGTAGAAAAGTATTCCAGTGGCTCTGGACGAAGTCATAATAAAAAAGATAGATGGAAGTTTCACAATCAGATGGAGTTTTTACGGGGTACCTGCCTTGCACGACCGAAAGCGACAATTTTATTTACTTGATTTTCCAGATCTTACAACTTTGTTCATTTCCATTCAACGTAGCACATCCAGTAATGTCAGCCGGTCAACCATTGAAGAGGATGATCAGGACGAGATGAATGCAGCACTCAATGAAAGTGTTGATGAACACATTGATGAAGAGAGCAGCCAGGTATCAGGTAATTAATGCTAACAGATTCTCTTAATTTGAAAGATATAATGATGATCACTATAAGTTTTTATTGATTTAATCGCGTTTTTGACTAATCAGGAGTCCAGTCAAATAAAAAGGTGCGCAGACGTTCTAGTCATGAGAAGTTGAGCGTATTAAACCGCATCGCCGATGCAATAGATAAAGAAGAACCTCCGCAAGCACTACCTCCGCCCCCACAAATCGACGATGTCGATGGATTTTTAGTAGGATTGGGTACATTGTTACGGCGACTATCACATGCCGAACGGATGGAAACAATAATCGAATTATTAAATTTAGCCAACTAAAAATGGCGACAATCTGCCGCTAATTATAATGTCTGTATTACACGATTCAATTCATTGATGAAGATATTGATGAAGTTGTCCTTGAATTTCTTCGTGAATTTATCGTCAAGCAGAAAAATGTTGGTTCGTTTTCATCCACACAAAGTCGGGGAAACACTATTGATTATTGCTAAAATTACTTTTTCTGCTTTTACTCGACTTTAATTCAAGATGTCTATTTGGGATAAGGATTATGATAAAGTTATTGAAACTATCTCTACACAAGTGCAATCTGTTTTTACTGAAAACACAATAATAATTACTGGATTGGCTTATAAAGGATTTTCTGTCATAGAATTATTTAATAAAATAAAATCTATTTGGAAAGAAAAGAAATTATCAGAGAAAGAGATATACTCAGATTTGGTATTGTTATTATCACTTTATCATTGTAGAGGACCGAATGTTGAAAATTTAAGTGAAAAGAATACAAAAGACAAGGAAGCATTACAGAAAATGCAAGGAGTAATTGCAACATATGATATAAAAGCAAATAAACCACAACCAGATGATATAACTCTGGTTGGGCTATCAATGACTTTTGCATCTTTGTCTTGGTCTATTTATCAAGTTTTAAAAGGAAATTAAACTAATTTTCATCAATTTATTGTGAAGAATTCAATAGTACCAACCTGAATACTAGCTGTCATTTTACTGTCGGTAATTTATGTTTTGTTGTATTTTCGTCTTGCAAGTTTCGGTAGAGCTAGAAGTTCAATGGCTATGATAAATAACCATATAAAAATTCTGAAGACAAGTATTTATGCGTTGATGGTTGCTAGATATGTAAGGAAGCGCAGAAATAACAAAAAAACTAGAGAACCAAAATGTTGGTGAGTGAGACCTTGGCTCAATAGAATGGACAAGGGTAATTTGCACCTGGTTCATGAAGAATTTCAAGAAGACCGAAGTCAATTTAAAAAATTTCTTCGTGTGGATAAAGAAATTTTCAATAAATTATTAAAAATAATAGAACCATCTATAACAAAGGAGGATACGCTAATGTTTACTTTACTTAACTTTACGTTTTCTGGCTACCGGAGAAACTTATCATAGTTTAATGTATTCGTTTAGAATATCTGATTCTGCGGTATCTTTATTCATTCCGGAAGTCTGTAGAGCTATACATGATGGGCTGAAGAAAACATATATGCAAGTATGGAAAAACTAATTTCTTTGAGGTAATGGGAATGTACAGATTTTTTTTCAAGGCTTCATCAACTGCAGCTGACTAGCTAAATATAGCTCAAGAATTTAACGACACGTGGAATTTACCAAATACTATTAGAGCATTAGACGGGAAACATATTGTATTTCGAGCACCAAGATCCTCTGGCTCCATGTATTTTAATTATAGAAATGAAAATAGTATTGTGTTATTAGCGTTAGTGGATGCACAATATAAATTTAGATACATTGATGTTGGAGTCAATGGGAGAGTATCAGATGGAGAAGTTTTTCAACAGAGCAGTTTGTGTGGTGCCATAAAAAAAACAAATTGAACATACCCGAAGATAAAACTTTGCCTGGTAGAAGTTTACCTATGCCCCATGTAATTGTAGCAGATGCAGCATTTCCACTTCCAGAACACATACTAAAACCGTATCCATTCCGCAGTATGTCACACAGCGAGAGAACATTTAATTATAGATTGAGTAGAGCCCGCAGAGTAGTGGAGAATGCTTTTGGTATTATGGCTAATAGATTCAGAATTTTTTTAACCACTAATAATTTAAGTCTAATTAAAGTGCAGGTTATAACTTTAGCATGTTGTGCGTTACACAATTTCCTGAGAACTGAGAGTATTAATTATTTTCGCAATGACGAAGAAGTCGACGAAAAATATCTTTTCAAATATGGATTAGTCAAACAGGGGGTAATCGTTCTAAGGATATAGTCCGACGAATAAGAGAAGAATTCAAAGAATACGTGAATAATGAAGGTGCACTGTAGAAATATTCTTGAAAAATCTATCTTATATGAGTAGTATTATTTTATTAAACAAATTTGTACAAAAATTGAAGTTATTCATCACCTTCCTGTTCTACTAAAACCTCATAAATAGCGTTCATTATTGTACGCCAGTATTATATATACATTAAAATTCGAAATCTTATTGGTAATGTTAAGACAGATTTCCTCTACAGTATCCAGGTATATACAAGATTCCTTGTCGATGTGGCAAAGTATATATTGGACAAACCAAGAGGACTGTGGAAACAAGATTGAAAGAGCATTCTCGTCATATAAGATTGAACCATCCAGAAAAATCTGCTGTGGCTGAGCATGCTATTCAAGTATTACATGGCATTGACCTCAAGAATACGAAGCTTCTGGCTAAAGAGAACAATTGGTTCAAGAGGCTTATAAGAGAAGCAATCGAAATTAAAAAATCACCGAATAATTTGAATTTGAATACTGGTTATGAACTTAATCGATCATGGCTACCAATCATTTGTTCATAATTTCAAGTAATTTGTATATACGAATCTACTTGCAAGAGTTACTTCATCACCACCTCCTGAAGATCTGTGGATGGTTCAGTTATGCGCCAAACCAAAAAGAGTAGAGCCAGATTGACCTAGAACAACAAGGAGTTAACAATTTTCCCTATTTAGACCTTCATTATTATCTCCTGGAGACCTGTGGATATTGAATCATCAATCACAGGCAGAGCTCTACGATCCTAGGAGTTAAAATATTTTGAACTAATCTAGTTATTATTTGTACTTTTATTTTTATTTTTGTTGTCTTGACAATTTTGTTTATTTATATTTATATTTCTTTTCACTTGAAAAAGGCAGCACTTTGCTGTCGACACGTTGTGTTTCTAATAAATTACAGAACTTATACCCAATGAAACATATTTATCATTTTGTTCGTCCTGTATATGTGGCATCGCAATCCTCAAATGGTATTTTATATATCAAATTTGATTGGTGGCTTTTATTTATTTTGGATTTCAAGTTGCTGAGCTTCCCGAAGTTTCCACGGAAGAAGACGAAGAGACATTGGTACTTGGCCCCAAATTTAGTATGCCTCTTCAGCCCGCAGAATTACCTATATTCAAACTAGTAGCAGATGTAGAATACATTTTACAAACCACTGATGATCGAGAAGCACAAAACTCGCTGAGAACTCAATTTACTAACATCATGACGAATTTCTGTAACAAAGACAGTAAAAACAACACAACAAAAAACTTAAGTGAGAAATTTCAAAGAACAAAATAATTCTTGAAAAATAAAGATGATATCATAATTCTGGAAGATGACAAAACTAATAGAACTGTTGCCATGTACAAACAAGCATACATTGACAAAATGAATGATTTATTAGCGGACAATACTACCTACAGAATAATACAAGAAGACCAAACCAAACGAATACAGAATAAGAATAATAAATTGATAAAAAATATGAATGATAAACAATACATCACTAAAAATGTGAAGAATAATCTTTCCACTAACAATGCAGTACCTCCTAGAATATATGGCCTCATCAAACTACATAAAGACATAAAGACCTGTAGTCAATGGTATAAATTCACGAACTAACAATCTCGCAAAATTTCTAGCAAATCTTTTGAAAGGCTTAGAAAATACTACGTATTTTGTAAGTAATTCATTCGAGTTTAAAGATTTCATCACGGAAATAAAACTTGATACAGGATACGTAGGTATTAATTTCACTGGATGTCATCTCATTATATACAAATGAACCAGTAAATTTGATAATCGCAGGGATAAAGAAAAATTGGGAAGCCATAGAACAAGAAACTAATATACCACTGCAAGAATTTTTAGAACTAATTAAATTCTGTATGAAAGAAAATTTCTTTCAATTTGAAGATAAATACTACATCCAGTCGTTTGGTCTTGCAATGGGCTTCTCGTTATCTCCAGTATTAGCTAATATTTCTATGGATTGCTTACTAGAAGAGGTAATACAAAAATTACCGTTTAAGCTTCCCTTCATTAAGAAATATGTGGATGATCTGATATTGGCTGTACCTGAAAACCAAATACAAAATACATTGGATACATTTAACAGTTATAATGAACACTTAAAATTCACGGTAGAAGTAGAACAGAATAACTCCATACCGTTCCTAGACTTTTCGGTCATACGTGATGAAGAGAGCAACATAATCACATCATGGTACAGAAAACCAAGCGCATCAACAGATATCTCAACTATTGCTCAAATCATCCGATGACTCACCGACTGAATACAGCTCAAAATTTAATGAACAGGGCATTAAAATTAACTTCCCCACAATATCATGGAGACATCTTGAATAAAATCGAACAATTGCTACTGCTAAATGAATATCCTCGTTGGTTAATTAACGGCTTAATAAATAGATGTCAAAATTCTAAAAACAACGCTAGACAAGTGCTCAATAATTTACATAGATGGCGTTGCTGAGAAATTACGAGAGTTGTTTGAAAATAGATTGAAAAGACGAATAGGTTTCAAGCAAACAAAAACTGTAGGGCAATTGTTTGGCAACTTGGAATCCAAAATAAATAAAAGCCACCAGTCAAATTTAATATATAAAATACCATGTGAAGATTGCGATGCCACATATACAGGACAAACAAAAAAATATTTATCGACGAGATTGAATGAGCATATCAAAAATTGTCAGGGCAAAATAAATATGACGACTGCAAAATGTGCAGTAGTGGGACATGCAAAAGAGTTAAATCACAAGTTCAACTTCAACGAAATCAAAATGATGGATTTTAAACAAAACTTAAATAACAGACTCACACTAGAGATGCTACACATCAATGCAGGTAAAAACAATAATAATTTAAAAACTGACACAATGAGTTTGAGTAAAATTTACAATAACCCACTTAAATATAAAAAAAGCAAAGACTTGATTAAATATAATTCAAATTTTACTGCAACACTCCAATTGGTCCCTTGGGGTACTTAGTTCTTCTTTTTTGTATAAAAAAAACTGGTATACAGGTTTCCACTAGTACAAAAAAGATGTTCTAACGGTTTCCGTAAAACAGAAGACATTTATTTCAACTTTGACTATATTTAAAATATCTTGATGTTTACAAATGTTAAGTGTTTTACACCATAACTCCATGTGGAATATTATCTACATGTTCCTTTCAAGCTTTATTATTAATTGATGATTTCAATAATTTTATTATAAACAAATTTTTTTTATGTGAGTAGCTCACAGTTAAACAAATTATAACTATTTTTAACTTATTAACTGCCTGTATCATAATTTATAGTTCCTGAGGATGACACAAGTGGTGTCTAAACTAGTTGAAATAGAAAAATAAAAATAAATTCCATTGACTGCATTCCAGAAGTTTTTCCTTCTCATCAAAATTCCAGTCAAGAAGTACATATTTTCATCTACTAGCAATATTGCCGCAGGAGCTTTAATTCGATACCAAACACGATAGAACCTAATTATTCGTTTTGATAGAATAATTGACGAACGTTTGCACGTGATGTCCAAATATGAGTAATAATAACTCAAATCTCACATTATGGTTTCTATTATTTCTTTGCTTCAGAAAAGTGTAACTAGTTTCATAATAATTCAAGCAAATTCAAGTTTCAATGATAACAAATGAAACGCTAATAATTTTGAGAAATGTTTGGTGTAAATGTTGTGCCAGTAATTTCACCCCCACTCTTCAACTCTTATCGCATTCTTCCTCAACGGGAATGAGTAGTTGGCGGAGCTGTAAGATAGACTTGGAATGGGCCCTCACCATAATTGATGTCAAAGCTTTACATCTAAAGGTTCTTGTTTCTCATGATTTTTTCCAACATTTCTTCATGCTTTTTCACGCTCCTTGTCTAAAACTTGACATTATTACAAACAAAGTCCTTTTGCAAACTAAACACCAGCGAAATCTGATCATCACACGACCAAACTGAGTTTTGGATTGATTATTTATATTGTGACGAAGCTAGTGCCTAAAGTTCGTCCCTAAGAAGGGTTAATTCCCAGAAACCCGAACATTTATAGTATTTCTGTTGGACATTTCTAGTGCTCGCACCGTGAACATAACCTACAAACAATAGTGGATTAAAACATTTTGTGAAAGAAGATAAACTTACTTACGTAACATCATTTACGGAGTTGAACAGAATTAAGTGTTAGACTAATTATCAAGTCCATAATTGAGTGTTTGAATAAGTTTAAGTTATAATTGTTGGACATCTGTCAGATTAGACAGATAAAAGCGCCATTGCGCGGGAATATGTATAACCAAGATGGCGGCGATACGAATAAATTTCAATTTTGTGATAAGAGATGGAGCTGACGACACTTAATCGTTCTACTGTCACAAAGGCACTATGGATTTCATAGGGCTAACTTGCATTTCCAATGTAAAGCAAGAGATGCTAAGTACTATAAGAATGTACTCTTCACTTCTTTGAGTATGTGGGTTCAGATAATGGAAGCACCTTACTTGTGGAGCGCTACGCTATCTAATTCCCATAAGACATTTGAATTTAAATTAGATTTTCAGATTTAGTTCATTTCTTATAAATGTGCACTGGGTGGTAGCATTGTTGGGGTTGAATTAGCACCTTCTTCGTGAAGCGCTTGTTAAACAATGGAATCACCCAGGGTCTAGACAATTGGATCTAAATTGGATTTGTCAGATTTATATCATTTCTTATAAATGTGGACTGGTTGGTAGCATAGTTGGGTTTGAATTAGCACCTTCTTCGCGAAGCGCTTGTTCGACAATGAAATCACCCAGGACCTAGAATAGGCTGTTCTATTCATTTTCTAAATTATGTTTGAAAAGTTCTAAATTCTTTTAAAAACGCCATCTCTCTTAAAACTAATTTCTATATGTTAAATAATTGTTTATGATAAATTAATCCGTTGTGATTATTGTTTGATTCATGACTTATTACCCTGCGTTTGTTTTAATTAGATTGATGAGTCAATCTGTTGTAAATATTGTTTCGTTTGTTGAATTTATATTGCTTTGATCAAATTAAATTCCTAACACTCATTCTGTGGTTTAATTTTGGGGGAAATATTTTTACAATTCAGAACCGGACTTCCTTTGATAAAAGTTCCAGTGTTTTGCTTCTTTTAAAATAAAAAGATCCTGGCGCCCGAGCAAATAAACCTCATGTGAGTAAGTGAGGTGGTAAAGTGTGAGTAATGTATCAATTGTAATTAAAAATGTAATTGTGGTTGTTGTGTTTATATGAGTCAAGTTAAAATTTTGCATTGTTTGCTCTTTTGTTTATAATACATTACAAATTGGCTTATTTTTAATTGACGTTACAATTTGGCTTTAGATATATACAAGTTGCCCTTGTTAATTGGTTAAGCCGTTCTCGATTTATGAATGGTGTAAGTAACCCGACTTCGTTTTATATAATACTGATATCAATCTAATTTTTGTTATAAACTTAGATGAAGTGATAATAACATTTGATTATTTGTGTATTGAGTCATTGATAATATACATTCTTTCCACCAAAGCAGAAAATTCATTGAAAAAAAACTATTAATAGATAGATTTTTGTGCCACGAACAGTCTCGTACGTCCCTAGAACACTCTATCAAAGTTTCAACATAATCTGATCAATGGTTTCGGAACGCATAAGGTACAAACATACAAACATTGATCTTTATTTATATAGATTAGAGAAATAAGTTCTGAAGTACCATCTTCGGAACGAGCAGCACCCTCCATTGTGAACGTATCAATGAATGTGAACGTATCAAATAAATGTGCAAGAAAGCTTTATTGTATATATTGCAAGAAACTCATTATGAAAATTGGGAGACATCTTACAAATATTCATAGAGATAAAATTGAAATCATAAAGTGAATACATTACCAAAAACTGAGTATTAATTTCTATGAAACTTCTGTTTGAAATAAGAGGTTAAAATTAAAATCAATTATCTGTAAGGTATCAGTACTGTTCATGATAATGTTGCAGATTAACGTTAAAAGGATGTACTATTCTGTTCCAAGAGTGTAAGAGTAGATGTTCCATCCAATTTTCTTACCGAACACAGCAAAATCATTTTGAATACTTCTTTTTTAAGAATAAATTAACCAATTTAGGTGTCAAAACTACCATACTCTCAATTCTTATAAATTCTTTTCCTCCTATGTTTTAGAACAGTAAATATTATCATTCTTTATGCAATTTTTAAAATTACCGAATCACAATTAGATAAAAAAAGAACTAGTGAGTGTGTTCCAATTTGATTTACAATCGAAATATGAATTATTAATTCAAAGTTGTCTCATTCTATCTTACATTAAATACGTTTCATTGACTCATAGTTTTTTTTCTCATTCAATTGATCATCACATAATTATGAATACGGAGCACTCATATTACATACGCTCACTTTATTACGAATATTAATCATTTGTCAATTATGGATACGGCATACTAATATAAGGTTTGGTCACTTGCTAATGAAATCAGTATGAAATAACAATTATGAACTGTTGAATCGATCACAAAAGCCTTATGAAATATAATTGATAGCGTGGCGTTCCCACACCTCAAGCGTATTACCAAAAAGTTCAAAGCGGACTCTGTGTAAATGCAAAAAGTTCAGGTAGTGTTACAATACACAAATCACTCGGTATAAATGTTCACACATGAGAAAATGTAACAATTTGCTATCACATATCACGGCCCAATCTGAAAAACTAGTTCATTCAATCAAGCAATTAACAGTATAAAAAAGCTTGTGGAATATCCTGCAACACTATTGCCCAATCCTTGGTCAATTTCTCATGATTTACCACTCAACTTCAACTATTTGACAGTTGAATTTCTGCTAATCTGTTAGATACAATAATAAAATAGTTTTCAGGGGCGTTACCAGCCGAATGACTTAGGAGAAGTAATTTTAGAAAGAGAAAAATCTCGAGTTTTTATTTATTGTTTATTCCTAAAAACAATTGACATCTAAAAATATAATTTGTGTGAAAAAGAAATATTTTATGATAATAAAATAAAATTCTATTAATTTCGAATTAAAGGAAATGAATATATAACATCCGAAATAAATAACATAGAAACATGATAAAATATTCTACAAATTTTGAAAATTTCCATAACTTTCATTAAAAAAATCATTTATAATATTTCTTGGATGGAAAAATCTATTTTTCTTTTTTTTTTCCAGCAAGCTTGTTAATAATATTGTCAATATTAATATCCATATATCTATGGAAAATTCTTAAGGATGAGGTAGTTACCCAATTACGCATTCTATTCCCTGAAACTGCCACTGATAATTATCGTGGTAAATGTATTTTGTACAATTAAATAGTATCAATATTTTTCTGTTACAGAGCTATGAAAGGGCTAAAATTCTGGAGAAACTAAGACTTCAGGGAGTTTTTGAACATAACACAAATGCAGCATTCAATACAGGAGAGCTGATAGTTTCTCGAAGACCGAATCCCAATAAAATGAGAGATGTAGATCATTATATCCCATGTCGAAAATACAAAATTTTTTTTAGTGAGATAACAATACATAGACATATTAAAATTTGTGGAAATCTACAGAAGGATAAAAATCTTGCTGGTTATCGTGGATTGCAGACTGATGGACGCTAGCTAATCATAAGAGTGAATAAAGTGGCTAACAATATTATGAAGACGAAAATATGTCTCAAACTTCAGCCAGGTATAATTAGCAGCTTGATAAAATCTTTGACGATGCAGTCTTCGTTTTGAATCATAATCTGCAATTTTTCAAACATTAAATACCGTACTAAAAACTTGTCATCATTACCGTTCAACTCACTTGGCCTTTTTAACCGTAATTCTGTTCCATCTGTTATCTTTACAAGTTCATCCTGTTAACTTCCTCAAGTTGCTTTAGTAATTTCACAACATCGAAAACCAATCGAAGTTCATTTCTGCAAAATAACAGTCCGTATTACATTCGTATTGGAATAATAATCAACTCCCCGCCGTGTAGGAATTCTCCGTTCCGTATGAGACCCCAGTTAAGGTTTTATTTGAATTTCTCCAACATTAGTCAGTTGAGGTTAAATTGCAAATCCCACATGGTAATATGGAATGCCGAATCTAGAGAAGAATAATATTGGATAAGACCATAGTATAGTTGAACATGAAATGTAACTCACCGTTTAGCAATTTATGTATAATAGTTCATTGTTTATTTTGAGAAGTTTTTGTTCTGCCTGTCAAAGCTACGTTCAAGAGCCATAATATCAGTCGCCATCTAGCGAGTAATTAGGAAACTTTGATTTATGCTTTAAACTTAAATAAAATATATTTAAGAGAAGAAATGATTTATTACTGTACAAAATAAGTATTTTATTTAACGGATGATTTTTTACATGGACAAGGTGAAGTCAAATCTAAAAGTACCTTAGTAAACCTGCTCAGTAAGGATTCATTAAGATCAGGGTATAAATACAGCCCAAAATCGAACAGTAAAACACTTTATTCTGAGACTTGAGCCCAGTGTATTATCCAGCGAAGTTATAAGTTCAACCGAAGTCCGAACCGCACCGTAAGTGAACTCCGTCCATCTGAGTGGCTCCCATGACGTGGGTTACCAGAAACCTTCCGTTTGAGTGACCCCCGTAACGTGGGTTACAAGAAACCCTTTTGAGTGACCCCCGTAACGTGGGTTACAGGAAACTCCTTTTTGAGTGACCTCCGAGACGTGGGTTACAAGAATCCCCTTTGTGAGTGACCCCCGTAACATGGGTTCCCAGGAACCCCTTTCGAGTGACCCTCGTAACGTGGGTTACCAGAAACCCCTTTTGAGTGGCCCCCGTAACGTGGGCTACCGGAATCCCGTTTTTGACCAAATTGTGATTTGATTTATCCTCATTATCGCCGTATGTCTTCTTATCCGTTTTGTTTATTTGTTTTGTGTGTTCAATAAATATTGTTTGTCCTAACTACACGTTTCAGTTTTTTCATCGACAAACCCTTTCCCATCCCGCTAGCTACCCAGCACCAACATCGCCAAAGAGCTGCACTGTATTGGCGCCCGAGCATTACCGACCGATAGCAGCTCCAGCGAGACGCACCAAAGGTAGCGTCACAGATCAGATGAACTAAACATTTTGTTTGGCAATAAATTAACCTGCAAATACAGACAGCCATATTTACATTATCATATTCGTCAAATTTTAAGAACGATGGCAACATTTTTGCAAGAAGATAAGAATATTGATCCCGAAATTTCAGAACTGAAAGATATTTTCGATCCTAAGAAGTACGACTGTGTATTGAGCGCTGTGCATTATTACGTAAAATTAGAATTCTAAGCTTAAAATGACTAAAAAATTTTACGTTAGTCTAGCTCGGACTCAGGGAAATAATTGGGTGAAATGAGGCTAGCTTCAGCAGAAAAAAATATACAGTAAAATATAGGTGAAGAAATAAATAGTAGGGCGCCACATAGTTGAACTTATTTTTCCCAAGGTACTCAACTACGAAAATACCTGAAACTAAGGTGTTGAAAGGAATAATTGGGAAACAGGAGAATAGGTGTTAATATTCTGTTCGTCAGCGTCAGTCTGGTTGCTGACTCCCAAATAATTTAATATAACTCAAACAGCAACTTACCTCGAGCTTACTGAGAGAAATTACGCTCTCTTCTACACTGCTGAAAAGAAAAGTGTGAGCAATTCTCGTTCAATAAAAAAAGATAATATTTACCCAAAATAATAGAAATTTAATTAAGTAAGTACGTAATCTTTGACAACGCATCTAAGTACTGCAAAATTAAAAATAAATGAATAAAAGTAATTGAAATAAACTATTTCAAATTACGCGTCTAACTAACGCAAAAAAACAAATAAATAAAAGTAAATAGTAGGCCTAACAATGACCTACGCCTAAGTAGCGCAAGAATAAAATAAAAGAATGTGAATAAGCTAGGTTAGAGCCCTCGACGTTGTACAAACGGTACAAAAAAATAAATGAAAATGCGGAACAACTCGCGCGTACGTCTATGAATATACTAAAAAAAACAACAATAAATTTGGCCCTTCTTCGATCGAATCGAGTTCACAGCGAATTATACCACATAAGCGTAAAAAAAGAAAAGAAACTACTTCGTCGACTGACCCTATACAATTTACAAAATAACAGCATGGTCCAAATAACCAGTGTGATAATAAAGAAAAAAAATATCGGCAGTCCGAATAAGAGAAAAAAAACAAAACCACGAACGTAATGCCACTTAGCTGTCACTTCCGGTTGGTTGCTGCAAAATTAAAAATAAATGAATAAAAGTAATTGGACTTAAAAAGGGCATTTGAAACACTGGACAGATGAATATTATTGAGAAAACTGAGTACATACGGTGTTGGAGGTGTAGTCTTGCAATGGTTCAAGAACTATCTCACAGACAGAAGACAATGTGTTAGATTGAATAATGTTTACTCAGCCCAATTACCTGTAGAGTTTTGTGCTCCACAGGGCAGTGTGTTAGGCCCATTTTTATTTATTATATATATTAATGACCCGCCGAGTATACTCAAATCATGCAAAATACACCTTTTCGCTGATGATGCTCTTATTTATTTGGATAGTATAGATGATAAAACTTTAGTTCAAGCAGTAAATAATGATCTGTCCAAGATATCAAGTTGGATGAATTGGAATAAATTGAATCTCAATACGGGCAAAACGAAAGTTATGTTTCTCCACCCTAAAAATGCTGTTATAACGCAATTTGTTCAAATAAATAGCACCAAGTTAGATATAGTTGAGGAAATAAGATATTTAGGAATTATAATTGATAAAAAGTTACAACTGGATAAACATGTACAGTACCTATGTAAGAAAATTGCAAAAAAAATCAGCTATTCATCGCGTATTTCGATGGAATTATCTTGTTGGACTATTTTAGTAATTTATAATTCTGTCATATTGCCCCACTTTATGTATTGGGCCGGTATACTTTTTATATGCAACAATACAACATTAGATAAATTGCAAAAGCTTCGAAACCGGGCAATGCGCATAATACTAAAGTGTAGTAAACGTACAAGTATTAATGTGATGTTGGAACGGTTAGATTGGCTCAATATTAAAGAATTTGTCGAGTACAATGTATTAGTTTTCATCTTCAAAATTATACATGGCTACCTACCATCTCACCTTTCTAGCAACATCAAATTTGTTCATGATGTTCATAGTTATCCCACAAGACAAGTTGAACAATTTTATATTCCAAAAACTAATAAGAAGTCGACATCAGATTCAATTTTTAATAAAGGCTTAAACCTATATAATACTATACCAGAGAGTATCAAATGTGTTCAATCTGTTTCAGTTTTCAAACATGAATTAAGACAATTATATAAATTGTAATGTATATGCACTAATGATGATTCACTGAACATTATATTTGTATTTGATTTTGTATTAGCATGCGCTATTTAAATGAATAAATTAATTATAAATTGAAAAAAAAATAAAAAATAGACTATTTCAAATTACGCGTCTAAATAACGCAAAAAAACAAATAAATGACAGTAAATAGTAGGGCTTACAATGACCTACGCCTAAGTAGCGCAAAAATAAAATAAAAGAACTGAAATCAAAAATTGAACATAACAGCATACTCTTGCTAAACTAAATCCAAATACGAATGAATAACTCTAGCAATAAGACCAGGAAATTACATAAGGAAATGTGTCAATTACTGAATGCATAAAGAAATGCGATAATGTTAGAACGAATGCTGTAAAAAAATTCTTAAAAATTCATGACGAAGATTATGGAACTTTTGTGGATAAAACTGCCATCGAAACTCAAACTGAATTGAAAAGAAATAAGCCAATAAATCTTCCTATCCACGATGATATTAAGAAGTTACATGACTTCGTAGAGTGTGAAAAAGAGAAAAAAAATTTGAAGTTGAAGCACCATTTCTCGTATTTATCAAGGATGCGTCTCTCAAAGTGCGTTTTGTCGTTAATTCAGTTATTCAATAGAAAACGCGCTGGAGAAATAGAACGACTCCTAATAACAGATTTCAAAAACAGACAATCTATCGAAAAAGATAAACATTCTGATTTATTTATTTTTATTTATGAAGTGGAACAAGTTCTAGCCAGACGATATGTAAAAATTGATCTTAGGGGAAAATTAGGACGAACTGTTCCGACTCTATTCAGTTAAAATGGAGTGAACTGTATTGAGCTTATTTTGGCTGCTAGATTTGAGGCACAAGTGGATAAAGACAATGAATATGTGTTTGGATGTCCAGGGGCTGCAAATAATTATTTTCGTGCTTGTATATCCCTTAGAGCATTTGCAATACAATGGGGGGCATCAAATCCATTCAATTTACGGAGAACTTTATTGCGGAAACAAAAAGCAACGGCTGTGCAAATGTTAAATTTGAAAGAATCTGAGCTTCAACAATTGGCTGACTTCATGGGACACGATATAAAAATACATACTGACCATTACCGGTTGCCGAGCACAGCTGTACAAGTTGGCCAGCTTCCAAAACTTTTTATTCTAATGCAGTCAGGACACGTAGAGGATCATATGAGAAAAAATTTGAGAAATAGACGTTTCGCGTAAGATATTTGTCTTTTTTGTCAAGTGATTCATTTCAACTCAATATTATGATTTTTTACAGAGTCGACGACAAAATCAAGCTTTGCAGAAAATTATTCTCCAGGAAAATATAATATAAGCGAGTATGCAGAATGGATTTCTTTCGTATTTCTGTCTATTTGTAGAATAACTCAAAAAGTATGAGTTTTAATTGGCCTTTTTCCTCGGAAGATTTTGAAAAAACCACCAGAGGCAGCACTAGCGCGGGGGTACATATGTTTTGATTTCCGTATTGACAGTAACGTTGAAAGTACTCTATTATAATAGAATTAACATACGATGATGTACCTGGAATGAAATTATAATTTGCAGAAATACAAGATCATCTTTTCTGGGATTTAAAACGATGGCTTGCAAGTCGTGACTTACTTGATCCAGATAATAGAAATGTACTTGTTGAAAGGTTAATTGTCGCTGATAACTCGTCTTATATGTCATTATGCTGTTGAATTGTATAATGAATGCTTTTTTTTCTATATTTAAGAATCAAGGAATTTATTGCGAATGGTAATGATAAAATTTTCTGTCGGAATCTATGGTGGTAAATGTTTAGTAGATGAATAGCAAAGCATGAAATTACTTGATCCAGTTCTACGTAATCAAACATCCTGCACCTTCGTCTTTCCAAACTGGACAATTTTGCCATTCCGGGTTATTCCTCGTAATTTATTGCGATGTTACAATGTATAATTGATTATATTTCTACTGGGTGTTGATTTTGTAATTAGAAAGCGATATTGAATACGTATTCGTTACCTAGCGCCATCTGAAATGAGCCATTTTATACTATTAGCGGTGTAATCTGGAACTATTTTCATTGTGCCAAATACGTATTAGTCTTGGTCCCGACCAGTTGAATGAGGCTATTCAACCGAGAATAGCATTAAATAGCTGATTTCAGATTGATGCTAGGCAACGAGTACGTATTCAGTTTCGCTTTCTAGTTACAAAATCAACACCCTGATCTTATTGATAGTCCATATTGAATGACCCATAATCTGATGATGATGAATCGATGAACGGCTTTCTAACTGTGGCAACTAGAAAGCATTGCAAGGAGGAAGACAATATTGCTTGTGGGATTTCGTGATAAATATGAAAGATAAAGCGAATGATTTCTATATTATTCCAGAGCAGACGTTATTTCATGCATTGCTGTTTATCTTCTTAACGTTTACCATCATCGATTCGGATGAAAGAAATTTTAGTTACCATTCGCAATTCGCAAAAGTTTGCTCAATATATAAATAAAGATAAAAAAAAAACATAAATAACACAATTCACATAAAGTATTGGAACTACAAGCGATATGCAAGCCATCATTTCAAATCTCGCGCAAAATAATCTTCTACTTTTGCAAATTTCTATCTTGAGTTATTTCATTTCAATAAAGTACTTTTAACGTTACTGTCAATATGGAAAACATAATAGTTAACCCTTTTCCCTCTCCTAGAATTTATAAATGCTTCTCATGAGCTATATATACATAATTTTCTTTTTAATTTCTTGCTATCCGATACTTGATATAAAGCGAACAGAAAAATATTCTCAAACTGTTTTTATGAAAATGTCAATAAATGAAATTTTGCAGATCCAGGAATAGATTCGAATACTTCAACGTCAGAAGAATGGTGCACTCCAACCAAAAGTTCAGCTGGTGAGTAGATGTTTTCGTTAGAACACTACTCATTACCTATATATTTAAAGAATAATAGCGCATTTGTAACAAATACTTTTCAGTTCACTTACATAAGTTGGTAATCGTGATATAAAATAATAAATATTCATATATTATTTACTTTGTTTCAGACTCAAACGTTGACAGTCCTCCAACTAGGTTAGAAGTAGCTGCTATTCATTCTTCATCTTCGAAAGTGAAGAAGCGACTTTTTGAGTATTCATTTTAAGAAATTGGAATTAATCATGTTATCTTTTTTTGATTGTATCTCAAGCTGTGAATAATTTTTTCTTATTATCTATGGATATTCTTGAGTCTTTAGAGTTTTATAAGCTAAATTGATTGTATTTCAGCGAACAGTTTTATATATACCTGTAAAGATTTGGAAGACTAAGGCCCAGTATTTCAGATTCAGTTTAATCTATAGATTAGTTAAACGAAGCTTGATTACTGTGCCTACAATTGTTGCTACGAAAATTTATCCACCGTTTTCGTGATAAATATATATATATATATATATATATATATATATATATATATATATATATATATATATATATATATATATATATATATATATATATATATATATATATATATATATATATATATAATTTAAAATTTTCCTCATTTTCTTATCTACAGTTGCCAGCCCTAAGGTTCATTGTGCTCTTTGTGAACAACGACGAAAACGTGTTGGTTAGTAATTGATGCAGCAGTAATTATTCTTCTTTTTCCTTATACTCTTTATCATTATAGCTACAGTTTCACCTATGGGTAGAATAAAAAGCAGTTGACTAGACGGTTGTTCAGACATTACCTGGCGGATGGATATCTTCCATCTTTTAGAGAATGCGCGGAAGTTGTTAGGAAAATCCAGGATTGAAGAATAGAACTCCTGCCCAATTGAAAGCCTGGATGAATAGTCAGATGAACAGGAAAGTAGCTGATAGTAGTGACAATCACTAGTTAGTTTGTAAGGTATGATTTCAATTGCTTAAGGTGGGTTTATGCTCACTTTATTTAAAAATAAGAATTAAGAATGAGAATAGTTTTAAAGTTGAAACAGTGATTTTATATGGATCGGTTTATGCTGCAGATTTAAGAATGAGGATTAAGGTTTAAGAATTAAGAGTTGGTTAACTATCAACTTTACGCCCTAATTCTTAAATCTATTAGCGGATTGCGCATGTGCGACAAACGTCAAACGCTTCAAAGTTTCAAACTAAGTCGGACATAACCTGAAATATTTACGTTGGCGTATGTTTGCAAGTATGGACACACGACTATCAAATTTGATTGAACTTGTTCAACAATATCCACAGCTGTGGAACAAAAAAGATTCTGCATTTCGAGATAAAATATCAGTAGAGAATGCATGAAAATCTATAGCTGTCGTATTAAATTGTCCAGGTGAATATGATTAATTTAGTATTGTATTTATCTATTGTTACCCGTGTATTGTTTAATTGTTACAGTGGATGAATGCCAGCAAGCATGGAGCAGTCTTCGAATAAGGTTTACAAAAGAAAGGCGTATTATAAAAGATTTGCCGTCAGGCTCGGCACAATATGAGTGCAAGTGGCCTTATTAAAAATTATGCAGTTTTTTGGAAGCTGCCATACAAATGAGAAGGTGATATTTAAGCCATTCAAATGTTACAATTTGTTCTAAAAAACACATACTTAATTTTAGATCAAAAGGGAATATTTTGAAAAGAATTACAACAAAGTCACCAACGCCACCACCAGCAACAGAGGTATATGAAGATTGGATAGACATGCAAGTGTCAGCAGACGGTTCGCTGATGCATTCAGAAACAACATTCTCCCCTGCTGAGACATTATTATCTCCTGACGTAATGACAGAAGTCCAGTCGACGTCCAGTGCATACAGTAATGTAGAAGAAGAACTTCTTTCTCCAATAAGTAGAAAACAAAAAGCTCGAAAAAGGAAAGCGGAAGATACGCCTTTAGAAACTTTGGTGCAGTCTTGTTTCAAATTGGGGCAAGATTTATCAAATATCATAGGGCAGTCCTCGGAAGCAAAGTCGGAAGATCATTATTTTGCATTATCTATAGGAAAGCACTTGGAGAAAATGAAGAGTGGAAAGAAAAAATGCAGCTTAAATTAAAAATGATGAGCTTACTAGCCGATTTTGATGATGATGATGAGTAGTTATAAGTTTTTTTTTCATATTATTATTTTATTCTTTTGTTTTCGTAGAATAGGTCAGTTTTATTTTTAAATATTTTTATTTCGTAATAAAAATTAACAAAAAAAATTGAGCTATAATTATTAAGCCTAAGTACCGATATTATTAGGTAAAATGGTAAAATAATGTTCAGAATTAGGACTTTGGCCAACCTTCATTTTGGAAATCCTTTACACGTTTTCAAGAAAACTTGCTCGCAAAACATAATCGTTTTGCCACGATATGGATCCCTGTGTAGAATTAAAGTAGTTACATAAATGATTTCTATTATTTTTTACTACTTGGGAATAATTATTTGTTCCTATACGTCTTATTGATTCCAGTGGGACGGCGTCATCCCTCCAAGATCCTAAATGCAATTGACTGTCTTTATCGAAGTAGTCAGAATATCCTGGTGGACAGTATCTCCTTTTCTTTGCTTCAATATTTATCTCATAATTTCTAAGAAAATTGTGGAGGACTACTACAGCCTGCGTAATCAATTCGCACATTTCCACACTTGCTATTATAGGTTTTCTCAATATTCTCCATCTCTGTGCTAGTATTCCGAAAGTATTTTCGATAGTTCTCCTAGCCCGTGACAACCTGTAGTTGAATATCTTTTAGTCCAAGATTCCAGACCCGCCAGACCTTACTTATTTTCTGAGAAACAAAATTTGTGGATTAGAATAGTGTTAGTCGGTACTTTGAACATACACATATTTACTAGTTTTTGCCGACGGCCAATTTATAGATACGAGGTGTTATAGGTACATCAAGACAACACTCACTTTTCTTGAAGTCTGAGTGCTGATTTTTATGTATGCTCTAGAGAATATTGTTAAAAATTGATAATCAACACTGCCAGACACTTCTCATCGGCAGAAATTCCTGCTAAGCGCTTTAAAGCTTGCAAAAAAATATCGTTATCTTACTTATAGTCTGAGTCCTAATTTTTATATATAATACTCAGTGAGCAATTTCAAGACTCTTTGTGTATAGCCAGACCAAGGAAGAGTTGGATGCCCATAGATACTTCACTTATTACTATCAAGCCTACAAATAGTGACCTCGCGCTTTAACTCACAGCGATATTTTAGATGTGTCTGGGGATGTTTAGCCCTACGATTAATCTAGCTGTTAACAAAAAGTATTGGAATTGTACCCTGAGTGTCATATATAAAAATCAGCACTCAAACTATAAGCAAGATCACGTTATTCTTCGTAAGCCTTAAAGAGTCTGGCAGAAATTATCACCGATGTAAAGTGTCTAGCAGTGTTGATTATCAACTTTTAACAATATTCTCTGAAACATACCTCAAAATCAGCACTCAAGACCTTAAGAAAAGTGAGTAATGTCTTAACGTACCGCTAGCACCTTGTATCTGTAAATTGGCCGTCGCCACAAACTAGCTAGTGTGCGAATGATCAAAGTACATACTAGCACTACACTATTCCACACATTTTGTTTCTCAGAAAATAAGTAAGGTCTGGCGGGCCTGGGATCTTACTCTATTTGTTTTAATATCCAAATTAGATCCTGGATAAGGTCTCATAATATGTTGGTGCAAAGGAAATGCTGCATCACCAACTATAAAATGAGGCATAAACATATCTGTGTTTGGCAGACATTTTGGAGGTGGTACCTTAAGTTCCCCTTTTAGCAGAGCGTTTCTGAAGCTACTTTCTCTAAAAACTGCTGAATCGTGATTTGAACCCTGGGATTCGATGTCTACTACCGTAAAACGATAATCTGAATCACAAATAGCTAATAATAGTATGCTAAAATCTTTTTTGTAGTTGAAATATTCGGTCCCAGATTTAGCAGGAGCCTGTATAGTAATATGCTTACCATCAACAGCTCCGATACAGTTAGGCATGTTCCAACGGTTATAAAAATTGTCCGCTATTTTGCTCCAATCATCGGTGGTAGGCAATGGCATCTGGGTTTTGACAAGTGTATCCCATAAAGCGGCACATGTTTCTTTTACAATAACATGTACAGTGGCTTTTCCAATACAATAATTCCATGCTATTTCTTGCATAGAACAGCCTTCTGCAAGAAAACTAAGAAAAAAATTATTCATAAAAATTTTAGCTTACTGAATTGTCACAATCAAGCGATGTTCTGGTGTCAAAGTATGAACAGTACCCCTTTTTCTGATTAACGGACCAACTAAGCTAAGAAGATACTGAAATGTAATCGGTGTCATTCTAGTATATTTGTAAAATTGCTCTTCGTCAAATTCTGTGTGTAATATATCTTTTAAAAGCGTTACGAGTGCACCTTCTATATTTCTTTTGCGATTCATTGATCGCACAGCGTATCTTCGCACTCTTCTCTTTTCTTTCTTCTTCAAACACAAAGCGATGACAGCACCTGATAAAACAACAAATCCAGCAACAGACGAAATAATATTACTGTTCTCCATACTAAAAAATTATGAAGCAACATGAATAAATAATGTCAATATAACTTATTCAAATTATAATGTCAATTATAAAAGTCGCTACCAACATTAGAATAATAAATAGAGCCACTTTTCACCAACCTGAAAAATATAATTTTACTATTCTTAATTCTATTCTTATTTCTTGAAACTGGCAGCATAAACACCTCCCTTAAAATTATTCTTAATACTAAATTAAATCTTACTCCTTATTCTTAAATTTTCGAGCATAAACCCACCTTTAGTTTATTTTTTCAACATCTGTACATTTGATGAACAATAAAAATTGCTTTGTTATTTATTATGACCGATGTATTTTTAATCTGAATGTGACAAACCTGCCACGATTAATTCACTTTGAATATGTCATTTTAAGCTATGAAGTAATACTTTTAATATTATCTTTCAAGTTTGAATAACAATAACTAGTGTTTTTTTGTTAAGGCTGGGGTCACACAAGCGTTCTTTGAACGTTTGTTACGATGGACATACTGAAACGAAAATGCGAACGTTAGAAGTGACGTCTGCTATCAAATCGGCTCATTCTCACCAATTCTTTTTCCGAAAATTAGTTCGCTGCATAGGCTCTTCATAGTTCGAATTGATTGGTGTTATGTAAAAATATGAACGTTTACGACTTTATCAAATTTGCATATTCAAAAAATTGGGACTCAAGCAAGCATTGGCTCAAAATCAATTTTTTTTTTGTTTTTATCCTTGTAATCTTAAAGGGAAGTATCCCACTAAGGTGGTCTTTTCTGCAATTTGTTGATGAAAAAGACTGGATCAATATTCATTTTCACTGGTAAAAACTTCTTCCCTCAGCGAAAGCTGGCTGAAAACGGAATTTGTTGGACGTTTCTCGAGTGCTCGTAGAGTCGTTTGTATTTAATGGAGTATATTGCTACGATGTGCGTTGACACGTTCGAACGCCCGTCGTAGCGAACATATGCTACAGGGATTCGATCGGGCGTTACAATTGAGGTTCTCCAAAACGCAGAACTTTCGTGAGCGTATCTTCGTGAATTCCAAGAGGATGCTATACTTCCGTTGTGACGGACGTCCATAAAATGCTCGTGTGTCCCCTGCTTGAATAGGATAAGTAATTTTGATTAGTAAGGTCACGTTAATTTCAATTCACATATCAAACGAATGCTCCTGGATTGTATTGCCAAGAGGTATTTACTGATAAATATATGTGGTGGTGGGTTTAGAGAAAATTTGCAAAATGCTATGGATGCTTATCCCAACAAGAAAAATATAAGGTCAATAGTGGCATTCTGAAAATATCGCTTTATAAGCGAACCACGATTTTTATTTTGGGGAGGCGATACAAGGAATATATAATCATGAATAATATTGTTGAAGCTGTCTGGAATAGTGAATAGAAGTAAAATATTTTGGAAATGCCGTCAAAATTATAAATTTTTTCATTTCCTAGCTCAACAGTTTTGGCTACATCTTAGTCATATTCAAAAACGCTACAATTTGAAACACAGTCAGTTTTTCTGTATCTAGTGAAATTAAAATCTGGTTACAATGTTTTACTAACAAAAGAATTGTGAAGTTCTGGGTATATAAAACATTAATTTAAAAGTCTGATACATGAAAGTGATGAAGAACAGTTTTGATTTTGTCAATTTTCACAACCGAGTATCATTGGCGCTGCCGACTGAATGAGTGTTAATAATAGTGGATATACATGCGTGTTCACAAATTGACAAATTGACACACGTAAAAAATAGTCTGTTACAGGGCCAATCAATAAAAGTATGCATTACTAAATTGTAACCAGATTTCAATTGCAGTAGATACACAGAATCTGACTGTGTTTCAAATTGTAGCGTTCTTGAAGACTGCTAAGTTATAGTCGAAACTGTCGAACTAGGAAAGGAAAAGATTAATAAATTTGACTGAATACCCAGAATATTTCACTTACATATTATATAATAATAGTTGTTCACACTACTATATTCTCATACAACGGTATAGATGTTCTGAATGCCGGATTAGGTTTCTCAAGAATTGTAATCTCAGCTATAAAAAAATGAGAATCAATGATAAAATGGAAATAGCTTTCTTTCTTGCAAAAATTGATATTACAAAAAAATATCGTTAAATACTTGCACACAAAATGTCTCACGTAGCGTCCTCACCACTGAAATCCCGAAAACTATGAAATACGACCACGGTTAAATTAATAGCAATAATAAATTCTTCTGAAGAGACTATTCAGCATACAGAACGATATTTGCTCCTATAATCCGCAATACTCATTTTCTGGAGAATGATTCTATTCTGAATAGAAGAGCTTGTAGCATATTGAAGAAATTATGAATTTGACTGAAGTAAAAAACATGTGCAAGGTGATCATGGTTTTTTAAAAACAATAAAAAATAACGATTTTTATCAAAAATAAAAAGCATGATTGATTTTTCTTTTTTTCTCTAGTTTTGACTTATAAAGTATTAATAAGATAGTATTTTCCATACTTTGAGTAATTCTTGGAACCCTTTCGTTGCATGACTCTCTTTAATAGATTCTAAATTGACATGCAAAAAACAAACACAGTTTCTTCATACACTTTTTTGTTCGTTTCCAATTCTAAGTTAGAATTTTCAGTGCCATAACTCAATTTTTTCTTTATTTACTAGTATAATTTTTTATTTTTGATAAAATATGTATGTTACCTGTTTCTAATTTTCTTAACCCGAGAGAGGTCGCGCTGGAGTCAGATTAGCCTCAAACAAGTTTGTACTAGCACTGCTTGTTCCTATTACAATCCAGAATACGCAAACTCACAGTAGCTGCCTATTATTCATCTCTCTCTAGTATTATCACGTTTGTAGCTTAGTTTCGAGAAGTCTATGGGAGAAGCAAGACCTCTGATTACATCTGGGGCTTTTTTGACCCTACGGGACTCCTAACTATTATCTAATTTCTACAACTGTGCGGAAAAACTGTAGTAAGAATGTGTGACTACGAATGAGAGCAAAGTCGTCTACTAGCAATATGGGACTCAATTGAGTCTGAGGATGACCTTGAACCTCGAAGTAGTTCCAGTGAAATGGAAATGAATATTTCAGAAGATGAAAGTAATGAAAATAATTCGAGCAAAAGTGAAGAAGAGAATCAGTTAGAAAACGAGTAAGAAAATAGCGTCCCTCAAGACATTTGTGATCAGGCTAACAGAGTTATGAATAACAGTGATACAGACTCGTATTCTAGCGAAGATAACATCCCTTTATACGGATTCATAGCATCTTATGTGGGTGAGAAAAACGTTTCCGCAATTTGTTTTTATTCTAATATCCATCTTTCTGTACAGGACGTGACAAACAAAATGGCCAAAACTACCAGTCAGATACAATGTCCGTGTTCCTAAGAGGAACTTGATCAATTTTGGATGCTGTGTTACAAACGGTGCGGAAACCGTCAGTTCTCTGATAGAGGCGTGGAATTTATTTCTTCCGGAGTCTATTATTCTGAGAAAAGTTGACTATACCAACATGTATATTGAGAAAAAGAAAGACAAGTTCAGTCACGAAAGAGACGCAAATGGAACAAATTACACTGAAATCAAAGCGTTCTTTGGGCTACTATTTTTCAGCGGCGTTATGGAAGCTTCTCATTAAAATATGAAAGATTTGTGGGCCCAAGATGCTACCGGAATTGAAATGTTTCATTGCGTTATGAGTCTACAGAGATTCAAATTTTTATTACAATGTCTACGATTTGATGACACAAGTACAAGAGCTGAACGGAAATCTGAAGATCGATTGGCAGCAATAAGAGAAATATTTGCTGAATTTAACGAAAACTGTCAAAGATATTACACGGTAGGAGAGTGTATCACCATTGACGAGATGCTTGATCCATTCAGAGGTCGATGTGTATTTAGACAGTATATAAAAAGTAAAGCTGCAAAATATGGTTTGAAAATTTTTGCTGTTGTTAATTCAAGAATATTTTATACAGCAAATTTAGAGGTATATGTGGATGCTTAGCCAGAAGGCTTATATGTACAAAGTAATAAACCAGCCGATATTGTAAGGAAATTGGTTACACCATATTCAAAGAGCAATCGTAATGTCACTATGGATAACTGGTTCAGCAGTATTCCTTTAGCTTCGGATTTACTCAATAATTATGGTCTTACATCCACAATTAGATAAAATAAACTAGAAATTCCAAGCAAATTCACAGAAGCCAAAGAGAGAGAAACATATTCCTCAATTTTTGGGTTTTCAAATAATCTAACTTTAGTATCTTATGTGCCTAAGAAAGGTAGAACTGTCCTGCTATATCGACTATGCATTCAGACGATAGAATAGATGTGAACTCTGGTGATGCAAAAAAACCCTGAGATAATTACTTTTTACAACGCTACAAAAGGGGCAGTTGACGTAGTTGATGAGATGAAATCAACCTATTCTGGCAGTAGAACCAGTAATAGGTGGACTATGATCTTTCTCTATTCTTTATTGAACATTAGCGCAATAAATGCACGTATAATATTACAGAAAAATCTAAACAATATTTTCATCAGACGAAATTTTCTGAAACAATTAGCTCATGGTTTGTGCGAAAGTCAATTAAAACATAGACAAACAATGACGCAGCTTCCAAGGTTACTAAAACTGAAAATCGATCATTTTATTGCGAAGATTCACAAATCTGCAGCTAGAGGAATTCCTGAAGGGAACCGAAAGCGGAGACAACGATCTCGGTGCAACTATTGTCCACGCGCAAAGGATAAGAAAATCACTGTAGTTTGTGATATTTGTCAAAAACACGTATGTGAGGATCACAGAAATACTTATTGTGATGAATGCGTTACCAACTTAGGTAAAAAATAGAATAAACGTATTTGATGAATTAAGTTAATTTCTGATTATATTCTAAAACATACTATTAGCTATTTTTCTACTACTTTGATACGTTCGTGTTTTATAATTATTTTGTTGTGAGAGAATGGAATGGAGAGTTATTTTTTGTTATATATCAATCTGAATACTCCAGTTCAAGTTCCTATCTCTGCTAACCGATTGGATACTTGATCTTTCATCGATTAGAGGAGATTTTAGATTGAGGTCAATATGACCACCAGACCTCTAATTATTCTTTTCATCTGCGACTTCTTCCGGGCTAAGAAAAGTAGTTTACTTCATTTTCCACTATGGTGTATTTCTTGAAAAGGAAATGATTCGTTTTTGATTTAAATTAATGATTTTTTCCAAAAATCACTTGATTAAATCTTGATTTTTATTATCTACACCCTGTTCAGGATTAAATTTTCATAAGGGTTTTGCCAAGGTTCTGCTGACTCATCTAATGGGCATGAAGCGTGATGGATAAAGCAAAAATGTTGAGAAAAGTGCATATTAAAATAACATCATCTTAATTCAATCCAGAATGTGCCTACGGATGAAATAAGTTATTGATGACTCTGTTGGTACTCCACTTTTTGCAATATAAAAGTATCTCATATTTTGGGAACCACTGGTCGTAAAATGATATTTTTTGTGATGTAGTCTCGTTGAATGAGCCATTTCGGCTCATTCAAACGAAGTCGTATCTTGTATATGTCTTAAGATGCCAGTCAGTGGCTAGCAAACTAGTAAGACATATTTAATGTATAATTACTCATTTACGTATTATTCTTATTTCAGTCAAAAGGCAGAACCCACTTTCTTGTTGCCGATCTTTAAATTTTGAAGAGCCTGAAAAAATTGAATACAAAATTTTCGCAAAAAACGATCAAGAAAATCTGAGCGAGTCCAACTATTTGAATACTGATGATGGAGAAACTTCCGATGATTCTATTGAAGATCCAAATTCAGAAACTGATTCTGACGATATGCTTTCAAACCAAGAGAATCGTCTCGTATCGAATGAATCACCCAATAAAACAGGTACATACTTATGGAATTAAATTAAGCGTTACATTGAAATGATTGAAATACTATAAAGACCGTCATAATTTTGATGGAAAAAACAGATAAAACAATAAAAGCAATTGAACACTGCTCTATTGCAACGAAATTAGAAATTATTTCTATAAATTAAGATCGACAAAAATCAGCTTTTTGAAAAACAAAGGTACATCTGGTATACTGAATATGCGTAAAACAAGTCTATTGTTTTACACATATTCTTTATAATAGATGTACCTTAATTTTTTTTTAACTGATTTTTGTCGATCTTAATTTATGGAAATAATTCCTAATTTCGCTGCAATAGAGCAAAGTTCTAAATTGAAGTTGTATATGCTTTGGACTTGGGTAAATACCGAGTCAACACATTGGAAGTAAATTGAATTATTTACAAGAAAGCGAATTATTTTATTTGTCATAAGTTTTCACATAAGCTCTGTTCGATGAACATTTTGTCAGTGCAGTGCAGAGTGGTGTAGTTTTGCATGGTGTACACCAGTTCTACATTGTCAAAGAACAGATTAGTATGCAATAGTGCAGCGAATTTGAACTGAGAGAATTAACCTCAATCTGCAATATTTAAAATGATCAAAACACTTGCTCTGTTGATTGATTCATCAGAATCAGATGCTTCATTTACTTTGAGCAGTGATAATGAGGATGAAAATTTGGAAATATACCTAAAACTGCGAAAAAGAAACTGCATAAAAAAATATTTTTAAGAAGTAATTCCGGCATATATGGATAAGGAATTTATTAGGCATCTTAGGATAAATCCCCAATTAAATATCAATATTATTCATTTTTGCTAGCTTTGTTTTCCAAACTGATAAGAATGAATCTGACATTTATTTACCCCTACCCTACTCTGCACAAGCTACACCACCTCCTGAGTCAGTTCAGAAATGTGTGCACTAGTTCTCAAATTTATCTCAATGAACAGTCTGGCCAAATTGCACGTTTTTCATAAAACGTCTTAGTGTTAGAAAGTGTACACTTGGTCAACCTAGTGCATGTCATCGAACAGAGCTATAAGTACATATAGTTTGTTCGCTTAGTCGAAGTTTGAATTGTCTTGGTAAAATCGATGATTATTCACAATCGTATAAGAAATGACAGCTTCTCACCTCTTTTTCAATTCAAAAATAGACTTTTATACAAGAGTGAGCAATAACATTCTATTGAACATTTTCAATCCACGATTTCAATGAGAGAGTCCGTTAGTTCCAATTATCAGTAGATACGAAGGATATTGATAGCTAGTTTACAACACTAAAATTACTTTTGAATATTTCAAGCTTGGTATTTTAATTCAAATTTTCAAGAACGTTCATGTCAACCTCAACGAAAGCTATTCAACTCATGATATAGGTGCCATAGCTACCAATAGTAGCCTTCAAAGTGACATTCATGAAAGGAGACATATTCGTACGTAATCAACTGTTTTACGGAAACTAATAACAAACCAAGATAAAAATTGTAAGACACACATGCTAAAAGTATCCTATACACTCACAGAGCTTTAAAAAGCACTCGCTTAGCTAGTATTTTCAATAAAGCCGCCCGTGCATTAAAGAATAACATTTCACACTTGTATCTTGAATATCTATTGTCAAGCACCGCTTATCCGTTAAAATGCGTACAAAAAATTCAATAAAATTGGTTATTGCTGTATTGAGGATGATATGTGGGTTAGGATAGGGTTTTGTAGATGCATTTATTTTCATATATTATTTTATATTTTCATATACTAATTAGATATTCTTCATATTGCATTAATTAATTTTCCACATTATATACTCACATATCAATTTCTTTCACTTTCTATACATATGTATCTTGTTCCACTTTATTGCTCTCAATTTATTATGGTGAGTATATTGCACAGCCTGTAATATATGGCTCACTGACAAAACCAGAACATATAGTTCATTTTCCTTATCATTATTTTGGAGATATAGGCTAGAAATTTGAGTTGGAACTAAAATACGACTCTTTTATGTCAATAATCAACCGCTTTCAATTGTTTTACAGTCGCAAAGTACAAGTGGCCTAAAACAAGCTTTGCTTATCTTTATTTTGGAAATATTTTATTTAATTTCATTGAAATTTAGTGTTACGTACCCATCTAGGACTAGAATATTTAGAACAAAATATAATGAGCTAAAACCTATTGGAGATGATATCTAAGCTAAATTATATGCCTGAATCCGACTCAGTATGTTGAGAAATAGAAATTTTTAATAAATATTTACATTTTGGATGAATCTAAACTTGGTACTTAAATAATATGGAAGCTAATTTGGTCGAAAATATCCCAAATAATTGAGAGAAAAGTTTCAGGCCTTAAGTAATCCAGTCAAGTTTAAAATATTTTTTAATTCTTCAGAACATTTTGAACCTCAAATGTGCTCATCATCAGCATTGAGTACAATAAATTAATTCAATTACTTAAATTTGAGCTACATAGTAGTATTATTAATCATGAAGTTGAAAATGCACATAATGAACAATTTGAACAGAATGTGAAAACTACGAGAACCAAACCAAGTTCTCATCTTGGAAGTCATTATAAATCATGTTCAGAAGCAAAGAGTGCCCCAAAATCGTTGAGAAATATTTCCAAAATGATCACATTCAAAAATTCTGATGCTACATACAATCGTATGAAAGAGAAATCCTAATAGGAATTAGAAATGATGAAGTGGAAAATACCATCATTCCTGATGAATTAATATTACAATGGGGATATAGATTGTGTCACGCTCATAGTTGTGACAAATATTTAACCAATTTCATTCGACAGAAAATAAGACTTCTTGGGCGTTTTGTTTTAAAGTTACGACAAGTGGACAAGACAATCACCAATTTGACTTCTGCCTTAGATCCAAAAAAGTTTGATGCTAGAATTAAAGCCGTTAACTTGCTTGATCAATACGATGATGAATCTGGTACTTATGAAGTTACTGTTACAACAGATTTGGGTGCAGAAATTAAGAAATGCGCAAAAATTTTAATCGGAAATTACATAAAACAAGACGATGAGGTATCTAAAAAAGAATTAAGAGGTATCTATTGATACATGAAACGGAATATGGTGTCACAATTTCGAAAACCGCATTAGAAAATCGTAATAGATCACTTTGGATAAACCACAAAATTTGCCACTCACTAAAGATATTACTTCCTTGCATATATATTCAAACAAACAAGCTAGTGAATCATATAATTTTCTAAGAATGAATGGTTTTGATCATGAGCAATGGTCTGTTCTTTCAAAGAGCACAATGCTACAAATTCTTTAATTAAACCGGAAAAGTGTTGGAGAAACCGAACGTCTCCTAATCACTAATTTTAATGGAAGACACATAATATCAAAAGACTCTCCCATCTACAGTACTTTGGATAAAATAGAAAAATTGGTTGTTGTTAGATATTCCAGAATAGAAATAAGGGGTAAACTTGGACGTAGTGTTCCAATTTTATTATCAAATTTACAAGAACAGTATATTGAAATTATATTAAAATACAGAGGTGATGCTGGAATTGCTGAAGAAAACCCAAACGTCTTTGGCTCTGAGGATAAAGATAAATACTTCTTAGCCTGTAAAAGTTTGAATTTCGCGTCTCGATACTGTGGAGCTAAAGAGCCTGAACTTTTAACAGGTACAAGATTACGTATCAGGATTGTCGTTATTTTTGTAAGGTTGGAAATTTTTGGCTCTACCCGAATTATCAATCAATGTACTAAAATAATGACAAACGTCGATTAGGATTGGGCCCGAATAACATCAAAACGTGGAAAAGTAAAAATTTTACATGCTTTAGGAAGGGATCTCCGAAGCTTCCGAGAACTTTGATCCTCACTTTTTGAATTTTCAATATTTTGGTATTAAACTTTATAGGCGATTTCGGACGACATACCCGTTCACCTCCGTTCACTTGGTTGCGGTGAGCGGCGGTATGCTTCGGTCAGAGATGTCGCCAAAAATTTAAATTTCATGTCTTGTGGTAAGCAATACCCGCGTGATTCAAAATTTATGTTGAATGAATATTAGGTATCTAGGAGTCTCCTAGAAATATAGTGAAGAAGATAACCTATGAATACAAATGCAAATTTGAAAAGTTTTGTTAGTCCTCTGTGCTTGTTTCAGTGAAAAAGATTCATGTGAGCAAGAAAATTAAATTGTGTTTGTACTTGGCACTTGAGGATGAGTTTAGTACCATGGTACTTAATAACAATGCTTTATTCACATTTCTTTGTAAAAAAAAATAATTCGTATAATATGTGGTTAGAAAATGTAGGAGGTATGTGTAAAATTAAACATTATAGAATACCAGAATTCTACGAGAAATGGATCTGCAACTACTTGAATTATGATTTTTTCCTGCATTTCCGTATGTGTCGTTCTACAAGTAAAAAACTTTCACAAGAACTTGGACATTTTATTCAAGTTACGAAATATATTGGAGGTTTTCTACCAGTTGCAATGCTCATAGCGTTATGGTATTTGGCAAAAGGAGATACGTTATTATCCATCAGTGACCGGTTTAATCTGGCTGTGTCTACTACATGCACTATTATAAATAAAATTAAACAAGTTATGACATCTCTATTATCAAAATATATTGTATTATAAATAAATCAGTCTTTGAAAAAATATTCTTATGACTAGTACAAAGAAAAACTCAATTTTTTCTCTTGAACAAGAAAAAAATATTATTGAAGGAAAAAAAAAATCATATAAAGGTAGGTACTTTATAAAACAGGTACATTATAACATTTTTCTGAACAAAATTGTCGAATTTTTCGTAATTATAACAAGTATTCAAATAACTTGATGTAATATTCGATAATTCTATGCATGAATATAATAAAAATAATCCTATTAAGTGTAAAAAGCTGATGTAATAGTAAAACCAGCTCTTACATAACAAAAAAATACTCTCAAAGTAAAGGAGTCTAGAAATACATAACAAATACTCTTACAACTTCACCAACAAGAAAAAACTAAATTAATACATCTGGGAAAAGAAGATACTCTCAAATAGAAAAAATAAGTCCCACAAATTGATTGTACAGGAAGGAGAAAAAAAATTTAAAATTTATTCAGAATCAGAAGAATCTGATTGACGCCTACGTTTTTTCGAGGGTTTTAATGGATGTTTGAAAATATTTATCATGTTTTCCCATTGGCTATTTTGAGCTTTTAAAATTTCATTTTGCTCTTGGATGAGATCTTTTATGACCTCGAATTCATTTTCCTGCATTGCAATATTGTCTTCGTGCATTTTTTGAATTTGTGAAAGCACGTCATTTCTCGGTTTTCTGTTTTTTTTTTATTTCTGAACCTCTTTGGAGTTTCCATAGATCCGATACTATCTGAGTTTTCACTGCTCTCTATAACAGCGTAATTTATTTCCTCATCGTTGGATCCTAAATTTAACTCTTCTTGCGAAGCTTCTTGCGAAGATTGTACATTTTCCATTGAAGTTGATGGAAGAGAGGCTATTATGTGTTTTAAAGTTATTTTATCTTTTTTCCCTAAGATAGCATGCAACAGCTCATAATGCTCTGGCGGTTCTTTTTTCTCAGTGGTGTTCGCATGTTTGACAAAGAAAATATAATTTGTCGATAAATTTTTGAACTTTTGTTGGCATTTTTCTGCAGCCTCTTTCCCGTCACCAATATCAAACCCAGTTTGTTTTATTTCGCCGGCAATTTGTTGCCACACGCTCATTTTCGATGTTTTTTTATCGAAGAACAGATTTTCGAATTGATCTGTATTTCTCAATTTAGGAAGTATCTCTGTTGCTTCCAGATCCTCTTGGGTTTGTTTGCCTTTATGACTCCATATTTTTTTTGCTTTTCAGAAAATGATCAATCAATATTTGTATCCGTGAATACGTCTTATGCAAATACTTGCCTGTTACATTAACCAGATTATCACAAATCTCCTCGTGTCTGTATTTTCTCACGATAGTGCCAAGATCTGTTTCTGTTAGGATGAAAAAGGAACCACAGTAAAATTCGTACTTATAAGTATTGAAAAAAATTATTACCCTGATCTAATCTGCATACTTCAGCATTTTCGTCAACTCCTAGATTTTTGATGAAATATTTTCTGAAAAGAAAACAGTATAAGATTTTGTCACTTGCGGATATTTCATTCTTGAACTTACATTTTTGTAAAAGACTAACCACTGCGTCAGCATCATTAATCTCTATTATTTGCCCATTCACTGAGAAATTTATTTTATTCATCTTGAAAAGGAAACAAAAATAACCAATAAACTTCACACTCAATATTTACTACATTATTTCACATTTCTTAAAAGAAGACAGAAAGGAATTTAAAGAGATAAGAGATAGTGAACGCTCATCTGACCCTCATAACAAGACCGTTCAACTTGAAGCACTAATCCAAGCTTACCGGGTTATCTTTTTAGCCGCCCGAATGAGTGAACGCAAATGAACGCAACATACCGCAACTGAACGATTGTCGCCAGAAATCGCCTTTAATCTAGGAGTTTTTGCATTCGCTGACACAATAATAGTATTAAAATTGTCTTGATTTTGACAGCTGTCATTTGAATTATCATGATCATGAAGCAGGCTTAGCAAATACCAACTTTGCCGAAATTCCGACCACTCTTAGACTTATGTCAAGAATATTACATAATTGAAAGAGATTTTCACTGTTTTAGAGATCGTATTGGATAATACTTGTAGTTTAACGCCAAAGCCGGATGTCACTAGTAAATTAGCATTTCTGGGTGCATGAGACAAAACAGGAGAAGGTAAATTTTATTGCACTAAAATACTATTCACTCAGGAACAATTATACTGAGATTAGTTATAATCTTTTATCTATAAATTGAAGTATACTAGGAAATTGAATGTTGCGACGCAATTTACAATTTGGTTCATGAATACAATACAAACCTCTTAAATTTGAAATATATAGATTTTTTTGATTATTCATTATTAATATAGATAATTTGAATTATCTAGATACTGATAATTTAAATTATCTAGATACTTGCCTTGTTTATTTTGGTATCATTTTCTCTAAAGAAGACTTTCGGTTAAAAAGTCGAAGCGTCAAAATAAAAATGAATATACAGAATTCAAACCAAAAAAATCTATTTTTTATAATATGATTCCGAAGAACATGTATAGATCATCTTGAATTTGCTCGGGAGCACTTCTGCATTACAAGAATTTCTATAAAAAATAGTAAATTTGCTTTGAATATTGTTACAGTTGAAAAACCTAGTCCAAAAGTGAAACAAAGAATCTGGAGTATTCCTGAAAAACAATCTATGAGAGAGCTGTTTGCTAAAAATCTCGAAAACAACATGCTACCTAGTACTAAAGATGCTCACCCAACCACAATAACATGTAGAAGCTGGAAAGATCAAACTGCGGATCAAGTTAAAGCTTGGGTCAACAACCAAAATAGAAAGAAAAATAAGTAGTATATATTTTGAAAGTCATTTCTCACAGCTACAAGAAAATTTGTATATTTTTATCAACAGTATGGTTGAGAGTTCAATTTCATCTGCTATTTGGTCAGTTCCACCAATATTAGTTGAATTTCTCTGAAGGTTATTTTGAGAAAGTAACTATGGCAACAATTGAAACAACAATGGATATCGAATGAAATAACCTCAGATTAAATATTACTGTCGTAGGTGAAACCGACTCATAATAAATAGTATAATACAATATTTTTTCTCAACACTAAGCTTATAATCTGATCCAGTATAATTAGGACAAATTTTAGTACGTGTACTTGTATACCATGTGTCCATTGAAAAAATTGTAGACTTTCGTATGCTCATATTTGTTTTCCAATACAACAGGAAGAATGAAATGATATAGTGTACAGGATATTATCCACTTCTAAATACTGCATGATGAGTAGATTCATCAGAACTTCTCAAAATTGCGGGGTATAATTTTTTCAATCATTTTGCTCCATGATTTTCTTTTATGATAAACCTGTTATTCGAGAACATATCAAGACACTTTCAGTTTGAACTAACAAATTCTATTAAAAAAACATCTCAACAAAAAATGATTGAAAGACTTATTTCCTTCATTAGTTTTTTTCATGCATTTTTAATATTTATTCTCAATTTTTAGGATCATGCAATGTCAAATGGAATAAAGTTCGTTTTCAATAGAGCGTAGTTGATAGTCAAAATCATGTAACAAAATATTTGGGAAAAATCAATTCAACTATATAGAAAAATTATAATAATTTTAATAATCTATACATTTTTCAGAATTTTATTTAATAAAATGAGTTTTGATTTTAAAATTCTGTATATTCATTTGAAACTTTGACGTTTCGATCCTTTGACCAAAGATACATGAAATGGAAGAAGATCCTTGGTCAAAGGATCGAAACGTCAAAGTTTCAAATAAATATACAGAATTTTGCGCGCGTTTGTGGGACTAAACCTGAGAGAAAATCACCTCTGAAGGTGAATTAAACTCTTTAATGTTGGGCTGAAATTCATTGTATTAAATAGAAAATTTTCTAAATAGATAAACATTGATTTCAAGGTCATCTGAGGGTTTAGCTCACTTGCTACAATTTTTTCCATATTTGTAAATTTTTATGTGTACTTATAATTTGATCTAATGCCAATAACACACCGAACTGAGGCTATGAGTGATTTCACTCAAGAAACGACATGACGCACTTTTTCTGATTGAATACATTCTAATAAAAACAGTAATCAAGCACAACAAAAGTTGAACAAAACGACAAAGGAAAATGAGTAGCATATGATGTGCATGAAGCTAGCTGTATCTTTTTCGCCAGTGGTCACTGATGATATATGAGATGGTCCGCTATTTTCATTAGTGATGAGTGCGCTCTGCCGTTTCATTAGTTGTCACTCAACTTAGAGTTATGAGTAATACTTATTTGTACTATTCTGACTAGTGAAAATACAGATGAGTATTAGTTATAATTTGATGAAGTAGTTATAACTTATACTCATTCGTTATGAAGCAACAATAGAATAGTCAGGCTTATGAACAAGATTCCTCTGTCAATAAAAATTGATACAAGAGGTAGTTTTATCCATGTTCTTTGAAATATCGATGAAAATAGTTGACTGAGAGGAGCGGCAATTTACATTCTCAAGCATACTGAGGACAATGGCACTGATGAATAATATTATGCTCATTGGACGGCAATATCTCTGTCGAATTTCATCATATAGAAATAGAAATTTAACCAAATTGAGAGCCCGAAGAAAAAAATCATATTGAGAGCATTTTCCGATTGAATTTGCTGTTCCTAAGTTTTCAGAGAAAAACAGTTCTCTCTTTTCTCGCCCCCTGATGATCTTGATCAGCACTCTTCAGGAAAATTGGCTCATCGGTTTTTCAAAGAATTTGTATAAAACTACTACTGTGTTAATTTTTGTTGGTGGTGGACCCTTTTTTCTTCAATGTATTAGTTATAATAATAATAATAATATATATTTGCTTCAGATAACTGATACAAATGGGTTGAGAATAGATATTTTCTGTTTCTTTTATAAATTACATTAAGATTGATAATACATATTTATGGTAAATATAGTAAATACAAATGTATATATTTGAAATGCAGAAAGTTAAACATTGAGTGCAAATGCTCTGAGTTTCAAAGCTGTGGTAACATAATTGTATATGCTAAAGATTTTAGCTGGGGTAAGATCTGCTAATAGAGCTGCGATCAAATTCTCGGGATCTGTGATATTGTCCAGGTATTTTTGGATAAATTCGACTCTAGGTACCTTGTAGAAGGGGCAGTTGAACAGAAAATGCTGCATGTCGTCCTCTTGGTATGTATTGCAAATGGAGCAAATTTCGCTTCTATGGAACCTGTATACATTATTATTGTAATATAGGACAGGGTATTTGAAGCACGAGGTACGGATTTGACTCACTAATTGAACGATTTTGAAAGGAATTTTGGACAAAGTGAAAATATTTGAATAGGTGTATAATTTTCTTCAATGTATTAGTTTAATAACTTTATTTTTGTTTCTGTTCCTGTGTTAATAAATATTATTTGTATTGAATCACTTTTGTTTCGTTCTTTTAATATTTTACCAACTCTATGCAAAACTATCTACAATGTATACAGAATGCTGAAAAAAGTAAGAAAATTAGGGTGTTTACCATATATATTTTGAATCAAAAGTAATTTCAGCAGAGCCCTCAAACATAAGAGCGGTGTTTGCTAATTGAACATTTTTGGGACACTGGCATCTATCAAATATGCAAAAGCAATGATGCAATGTTTACCCACATAACTAGCAATAATTGAGGACATCCTTTGGACATAATTTTATTCATTTGTTGATCAAGATCAATTACGCAGCAGCATAACGCATTCATAATTTTGATGAAGATTCAATAACTAGCTGTAACTCAAGAATGTCAATTCAGAAAAACCCAGCCTTGGTTTTGGGAATTTTGAAAAAAGTTAGTAAATTTTGAAAATCATGATATCAAAACTCATATTAACTTCGAGTTTTCTTCCCCTTAATCTTAACATCCTGGACTCTCGGAGCAAATGATGTACTGGTGTTCTATAAGAATTTGACGATTTATAGAATCATTCAACCTAATTTTCATAATTTTGTAAATGCCTTGATAGAGTCTTGACCTTTCCACTCATATTTATTTGGGGCTTATTCAAGTTTTGTTCTGAATGTATAATAGTCTAGTCAAGAAGTGGGTTCTCTGAGGAAAATATTTCTTAGTGTCCGAAAAATATGAGCAATAGCTCATTCGATTCAGAATGAGATTTAGAAGAAGTTTTCGGGAATTTTTCCGCCAACAAAAATTGCAATTGTTATTAACAAAAAATGGAAACAAAAGAAGTCGCCTGGTTTCTTGCAATAACTCAGAAACTATGAGGAATAGTGAAGATCGAAAAAAGATTCTTAAAGAGGAGAAAATCTCCAATGATATAGTCTTGCTTCCCAATTCCCCTATCTGTATTGTTTATAGTTTTAATGTAATGTTGAAAATAGGGTTTCAAGCAACTTTTATAGTTCAAGCGCATCGGCTGTTGAGAGACGGCAGCATATAAAATATTTTTTTTTTATACTATTAAATGGCAATTTGAAAATATCACAAGAATACGGTGTCATCTCTAAGCATTAAAGCGTGAAGTTTTGTTGGAAAAGAAGTTTGATTCAGATTGCAAGAAAATGAGGCTATTGTAGGCAGACTAATTCTTTTCGAAGATCCGTTGTCATTGAGAGCATGAAAAAATGTTCAAATAATTCGTCTATGAATTTTTTGCTCCTTGGAGCCTTTCTTACACGTACACTCAACAAGATTATGTCATATAAGTGTACAAAAGTAGCTCATCTTGTTTATTAATAATTTTTAAAGTTGACGACATTTATTAGATTTTTCGTTTTTTGTCAATTTTAAAAATTAATAATGGATAAGATATGCTATTTATTAACACTTATATGACGTAATCTTGTCGAGTAAACATTTTAGGAAAACTCCAAGAAGTAAAAAAGTCATAGACGTATTATTTGAACATTTTTTGGATGCTCTGCATGAAAACGGATCTTCGAAAAAAATTAGTTAGTTTACAATAGCCTCACTTCCTTGAAAATTAGTTTAAAATTTTTTTCCCAACAAAACTTCATTCTTTGATGTTGAGAGATGACACTATATTTTTTTTCATATTTTTAAATTGCTACTTAATAGTATAAAAGAATTATTTCATGTGCTGCCGTCTTTTAATAGCCAATGAGCTCGTATTATAAAGGTTGCTTGGTAGCCAATTTTCAACATTAAATTTAAACTATAAACACTACAGTTAGGGATTAGGAAGCAAGATTCATTCATTGGAAATTTCCTCCCCCTTAAGAATATTTTTTTCGATTTTCACTATTCCTCATAGTTTCTGAGTTAGTGTAAGGAAACTAGACGACTTTTTTTTGTTTCCATTTTTTGTTGATAACAATTGCAATTTTTGTTGGCGGGAAAAAATCCTGAGAACATCTTCTAAATTTCGTTCCGAATCGAGTGAGCTATTACTCATATTTTTTGGACACTTAGAACTATTTTTCTCAGAAAACTCGCTTCTCGACTACACTATGAAGTTACACCCATAGTCTGAGAGACAATTGGTCAATATACAGTTTGAACCGCATTATAAACATAAATTTATGAGAAAATCTATGTTTGCAGATATCTTATTATTTCAGTTGTTCTCAAAAACGTTCAACAGTAATGTAGTATGATTCTTGATATTTAAAAAAAAAATATGGAATAGTTCTTTTCTAGAACAACTTTAATCGCATGAGATTTAGTCACATTCGCAATAAAATGCAATTAATGAAACAAATAAGTGGAAAACTGTAAGAAATCGATTGCACACAAAATTAGAGTGCATACAAAATTAAGAAAAATTTGTTGTGCTAACAAAGTATCGAACCTGGTCCTGATGGATGGTAGACTTTTAAGTTAGCTGTTACTCTATGAATAAAAATATAAATACTATTAGAGAATAGGGTTATATATTAAAGAAATTATTCATTATTCAATTGACAAACTTCATTGATGTATATTATCATATTATAGCATATTTCTATAAGGTTTGTTGGTGCAATTGATTATTTAATCATTTCTTCAATATGTCAACTCTGTTCTCTTCTTGTATTTGTATGCCTAATAGTGTAATGGCTAACTTATATAGTAACTATCTATGAGGACTAGGTTCGAAGTTTGAAGTTTGTAAGTGTTGTGATTGCTGAGAACTTAGCGTCATGCCAGCCAGCCAGATAGCCAAAGTGCATATAATAGCGTTTTTTTTTTTTAAATGCGCTAAAAATCATTTTCAACACCTTAAAGAGTGGAAAGCCTTATTGAAATTGATTAATCCATTTTATTTTATCAGAATACTTAGTAGTCCAACACAATGTAAGATGAATGATGGAATTCAAGTGAAATAATAATGATTCATTTTGTTACAAAAATTTCGTCTGACGTCTTTTTTTTGTACAATTGTTTCCCCATTGCATACCCATGTCGCCATCTATGTAACAGATTCGCACTAATTTTGTAAAATAGTACGTGCGGAGGACACTTGGTTGAAGCGCTAACTTGGGGAGTATGCGCGTCTGGTTCTTCCTCTCTTCCGTCCGAGCCGTTGTTGCAGACGGGTTGTTTTTGAACAGTCTTGTGATTTTTCTTGTTGTTCTAAATTTTGTGATTATTTAATTTAATTAGAATCAGTGTTATGATTTTGTAAGTATTTGTTTTATTATTTTTGTTCATGTTATTCCAAATTTAGTATTATTTTTCTAGTGATTTCGTTTGAGGCGACCCGCGTTGTTAACCTTTTATTTTCCAAATTTATCTCTTTCATCCTTAGTTCTTTGTTAGTTTTTTGTGCTCAAAACCTTTTTACTACCTTGAAACTTTTATACCAAATTGATATTTTTGTTCTAAATTTTACAATAGCGTAGGCAATATCTGTTCCGGTCGAAGGAGCTGGTCTTTTCCTCTTTGGGAGGTTATTATTGTTTGTTGTCCTTCCTCGGGAAGATTCGTTTAACTATTTCTGATGTTTTATATTCAGATTAGTTTTGATAATCATTACTATTGATAGTGTTTCGTACACATGCTCTAGTTGCTACCTGCCCTAGTTTACCATACTTTTCCGTCTACAAGAGTAGACATTCTTTTTTTTAATTTACCGGTTTTTTGTATTTCTGTTTTAAATTTTTTTTTCTACTACCAAACGCGATCAGGCGGATATCGATTCGGTGATACGCGATTTTTTTTATATGTACACTCGAAGTAATAAAACCTACGAGATTTGTGGCTATCTTCGTTCCTCCCTTTACCTTTCCTCACCTAAGTATGTGTGATGTATGAATGATTAGTGAAAGTGGTTGATGATACATAATTTAATTATATTTTGGATCCAACGCGTTGCGGATTTGTCATTCAACAACTCGTAGTTTAGTTTCTTACGTTGTTTTTGTAGTTTTTTGTTTCCAAAGCTTGAAATATTTAGTTGTGGGCTTTAGTTCCCGTTTTTAAGCTGGAAAATCCTACGAGTTTGTGAAGATTGATCCAATTTTTTAGTAACGAACCACGTTCGTAAATTTATCGACTCGTCGCTAATAAATTCTTTTTCTTGTCCTGCTAGACTTTGTATTTTCTTTGTTTTTCTTCTCTTTAATGCTCAGCGTAGTTTTTTCTACTTTGTAAAATTTTTAGTGCACTATTTAAAATCAGACAAATAAATAACTGACTGATTATTTTATTCAACTTTTACTAAATTTACAGTTTATTCGTTTTTTAATTGAATCTAAATTTATTCATTCAAGTTTAACGCTTCACGTTTGAAGAGAGCTCTCCAATTTTTTTGTAGGAACCTCCTGTTTCAGTTGAATTGGATACTGGTTGGGTTGTTTGTTTTCAGTGTAAACTGTTAGGAATCTTAGGGACCAGTGGCCACTTGAGACTAGTTTTTTACCAACTTCAAATTAAGAAAAACATCAACACGTCTACGAATTTAAGAAGAACATTGATATCTCCCGAAGTTGACGACCAAGCGCACGGCCAACCTTAACATCTTCAAGGACCGTTGGGTATTTATCAAAGCCCTATAAGACGCAAGATCAACTTTACTTAATTCAGGGAACGTTCTTGTCTGACGTTGTTTTTGTGGCTACCAATTCGACATCTATCTTCTCTGCCGATACTAGTCTTGAGTTCCGCCTGAAGAGGATATTTAGCTAGTTTTTGTAACGTAATTTTGAACGTCTGTGACGTGCTCTCCAGTTCCCTTTTGGCTGTTGCAGTGAGATTTTTTTTTGTATAATAGCTTCAATCATTTTCGTGAGTTACAAATTTTTTGAACTATAATTTTTGGAATTCTTTGCTTTAAATTAATAATAATTTCATTTATAATTGATTTCGACGTCTATGCTTAATTTTTTTTTGCTGTCGCTATTGTCTCCCAGAATAGTACATTTTTCTCCTTTGATCATTTCCTGGGAGTGACGCCTATTTCCTATTTTTCAGGTAAAATATTTCTGGTGCCCTTATTAATAGCTAGCCTGGGTCTTCACTTCCAAGGTAGGATATTCCATTACTTGAATTTAGTGTCAATCAGCAGTACATTAAGTTTTTGCTACCAAATAGTGAAGAAACATTACCTTTTTTAATTTCCTACTGCCACCTTGGAAATAGGAAAAGGTACAATTTCATAATCTATAGTGTCTTTTTATTTGGTGAACCAGTGTTAATTAATTTCTTTTTGCTATTCTGTTTGTAACGGTACCACCAGTGACATCTAGTAGCGCCAAAGACATAATAATAAAAACAATGTTGTAACATAACATGGTGTCAGAAGTAGCGTGGATTAGAGAAGCAAAATAAAAGTTTAAAAAAATAGCAGTAGAAAAGTTGGAAAAGCCTTTAAAAATTGTAAAAAGAAATTGCGTGAGCATAAATAATGGAGGAAGCCGCAGTACAGCTCCAAATGTGCACATAAAGCCACCAAAACCACTAGCTATGAACAATCAAAATATAGCTACAGTTTGGAAAGTTTGGCTTCAACAATTCGAGTGGTACGCGATAGAAACACAATTAGAGAAAAAATCTGCAGAAATTCAAGCTGCAACATTTATGGCCGTGATAGGACCGGAAGCAGTCATAATATTTAACCCGTTCAATTTAACGCAGGAGGAACAAAAGAATATAAACATAATGAAACAGAAGTTAAAAAATTTGTTTCAGCCAAAAATTAATACAATTTTTGAAAGATATAAGTTCAACAAAATTTTGCAAGATGGAGGAGAATCATTTGACGAATTCTTAACAAAACTCAAACAGCAAAGTAAAGACTGTGAATTCGGCGTTTGTTAGGAATGGTCACATACCTAGCGAAGTTCACACCAAAGCTATCAGATATAACAAGACCAATAAGAAATTTGCTAGTTGAAGGAAATAAATGGATGTGGACTCCAGAATGTAATAAAGCGGTGAACCGAATCAAAAAGCTGCTCACTAACCCTCCTGTCTCGAAATATTACAATGTAAATGAAGATATTACCCTTTCGGTAGATGCAAGCTCAAAAGCACTTGGTGCAGTATTCCTACAAGAAGGTAAACCAGTCGCTTACGCTACAATATCATTAACACCAAGACAGAGTTACTATATACAAATCGAAAAAGGAGCTCTAGCGATTTCATTTGCGTGCAAAAAATTTCACGAGTATATTTGTAGCAGGGAAGTGTTGATCGAAAGTGACCATAAGCATCTAGAAACTATTTTTAAAAAAGCAATATCCACTGCACCACCAAGACTAAGAAGAATACTCTTTGAAATTCAGCAATATGCGCCAAAAATAGAATACACAAAGGGAACTGATTTAAAGATAGCGTACACTTTGAGTCAATACTGTACACGAGAAGATACAGGTGAGGAAGATGAATTAGAAGTTCAAATGATAATTCCCATTTCAGAATCTGCCTATAATGATCTAAAAAACCAACAAATAAAGATGAAGAACTACAAATGTTGAAAAAAATAATACGAACTGGATGGCCGGATAAAATACGAGAAACTTCTAAACTAATACACAAATATTAGAATTACAGAGAAGAAATAGCTTCCCACGATGAGATTCTCTGTAAGCGCGAAAGAATAATTATACCTAAATCAATGCAAGATGAAATTCTCCAAACTATTAATAATGGTCATCTAGGGATACAAAGTTGTTTAAAAGTGGCTCGAGAATCACTCCTGTGGGCAGGAATGAACAATGATATCATAAAAATGGCAAAAAAATGCTCCATTTGTCAATCCAAACAAAGAGACCCTCAAGCAGAACCCTAAATACACAGAGATGTTCCCAATCCTCCATGGCAACTCGTAAATACAGATTTAATTTCAAACAAAATGAATACATTTTGATAGCGGACAGTAATTTTAATTGGATTGATTTGAAAAAACTCAGAGAAACAAGTTCTGGCGAAATAATTGATATACTTAAAGATTTGTCTGCAATACATGGCATCCCAGATACATTGATTTCCGATAACGGTCCACAATATTCTTCGAGAGAATTGCGACATTTCACTCAAGAGTGGCAATTCAACCATTCTACATTAAGCCCGAATTACCCGAAGTCAGATAGATTTGCCAAAAGAAGTATGCAAACAGCAAAAATATATTGAAAAACTGCGAAGACGATTATACGGATTATAGGATTGCATTTTTAAACTACCGAAATACTCTTTGAAATGAATCACTAGGATCACCAAATCAGCGTCTTCTCAACCGAAGAACTAAGACATTACTCTCAACATACGAATCAAAACTGTTACCAACAATTATTCAGGATGTGTAAAATAAATTACTGAAAGAAAGAGGAACACAAAAAGAATATGCTGACCAACACGAGAAAGAACAATACATACCACAACCCGGAGACAACGTACGTATAAGAAAACGTCTGGCTTATTACGGATTCGCCAACTAAATTTACATTCAGAATATTGACATGACAGTTAATTACTCACGATGTCAGCCGTTGTCCTCCATTGTCAAAGATACAAAAATGTGTCGTCTTTGGAGCGTACAGCAAACTTGACAAAATGCAAAGAATCTTATACAGTGCTGGGAGACTTTACTCAGTTGTCTCAGCGTAGTGTAGCGGTTATCACGCAAGCTCGGAAAGCTTGAGATCTCGGGTTCGAATCCCGGCGCTGTACAAGACTTTATATATATATATATATATATATATATATATATATATATATATATATATATATATATATATATATATATATATATATATATATATATATATATATATATATATATATATATATATATATATATATATATATATATATATATATATATATATTAGCAACTTAAGCACCTCCGTTTTACATAAAAAACATACGGTAATACCTCATATATAACCTTACTACCTCCGCTTTTGGAGGTCTTAACGTAACCTATAAAATAAAACAGTACAGCACTATGCTAGATGCTAGCTATCGTTTCCCCGAATTTCTTGTGGAGGCCTTAAGATTAGTTTTTCATCGAAACATATACGGCTCTAGTTCAAGGGTTCACCGCGAGCGCTACAGTCCTTATATGATTTTATACATTCCGCATCTTAGGACCTCCACCATATTTCCACAACTATTATACATGAAAATTGCATTTTATCGCCTCCTACGTTTGGCAACATTGTATCAGAGCTTGTTCTTGATTAGTTCGGTTGAGTATTTTAATAAAATCACCAATCTAAAGGTTATTTTGAGTTAATAATTATATTTACAATTGTATCAACAATAGTTTTCGTATAAAATATCCTTTGGATAAATTCAACTGGCTTTGGTGAAACTCGTCCTTGGAGGAGTATTTACCAATATTGTTATTATTATTAGGCACATTAAAGCACAAGTACAAGTATTGCGATGCCGAAAAAATTAATATCTTGAGAATTTGATGGGAATATTCGTTTTGAGCATTCCTGGATCCATTTTGCTTATTTCCGGCTTGACGTCGGTACGTATAGTCGGAGAGCTGACGACGAATTTGGGGAATGTATTTTAGGCAAGTGTAAATAACAAAAAAATTGTATTTTATCAATTGGTGAATCTAGAGTTTTGAGTCAGGCGGAGGGTAGGCGGTTATTTCGCTACTGCGCAACCTATGACATTCTCGAAAGAATGAACCAGAAGAATATCTCTTAGGAAACTCGAAAGTTGTTTAATCTTTAATTTTAAGATCTATTCAACCCAAAAATAAAAATCCTGGACTATTTGTTGAGTTTAAAAGTACAACATGATGCCCCCGAATATATGTAATAATTATACTTCAAGAACAAACTTGAGGCATTCAATAAACTATCTCTCTCGCACTTATGGCTACGCAGAATACTCTTTTGTCGCACTAATTTTCAATCTTTTTTCGCGTCAGGGAGTCAATTAAAACGATTGAATTTGTTTGGCGATTCACATATTATTTCTAATATTACATATTCAATAAACATGCTATAAAATTCCAGAATGCCTAAAGTATATTTTTGTGGTATAATTATTACATATATTGGGGGGTCAGGTTGTACTCTTGAACCCAAAAAATAGTCTGGAATTTTTATTTTTGGTTCGAATTGATGCTAAAATTCAAGATTGAACAGATTTAAAGTTGCCCAAAAGATATTCTTTTGATTAACTTTTTGGCAAATTTCATAGGTTGCGCGATAGCGAAATAATCGCCAACCCTTTGCCCGACTCAAAATTCTAGATTCATCAATCAATGGAATATAATTTTTTTGTTGTTTCAACTTGCCTAAAATACATTCCCTAAATTCGTCGTCGACTCTTGGATTAGTATGTATGTATGTGCGTATGAACATAACTCGCAAATCTCGAAGTCCATCAATCGTATAATGTTGTGATATCGTATTCAGGACTGGTCTAAGGTCTAGTTGTGCGCATCGCATTATGGTTGCAAACGTCTGTACCGAAAGTGCACTTTACTTAAAACATTTTTTGAATTTTTCGCATAATCCCAAATAGTTAGCCGTAGAATATTGGAATTCAGTATTAGGAATTGCTGTAGCATCTAAATGGTTCTCTTTTATTTCAGTTGTACTAATCGGCTGAAGTGGAAATGCATTGTATATAACAGTCCATTTTGAATTTTTCGCATGAATTCAAAACAATCAGCCGTAAAATATTGAAATTTTGTACTTAGCATTCCCATCACATTTAGTTGTACACTTCGCATTATGATTGCGATCGACTGATCCAAAAATGCAGTTCACGAAACAGTTCTTTCAATTTTTTGCAGCTCATGAATCTTGAAATTTAGAATTTAAAGCATCCAAATGATAACTTCATATTTTCATAGCAATAAATTGAGTTGACAGTATACTTTATTTGACAATGTTTTCAAATTTTTGAATATCGGCCTAGAATGATAAGTATTTGAGAATAGGTACAGTATTTTAATGAATTGTGATCACCTCAAATTTTGGATGCAATCGATTTCGCCTTATCTCAATGTCAGTGTTGACTGTCAATTATTCCGTCAAAAGGTGTACAAGAAAGTCATTTTGTGTCCACATCAGATTTTTATTGCTAATTACACTATCAATCAGAGTTGTTATAGTTTCAAATGTTTGAAATTAAAATTTTCTTTTGAAGGTACATAATTATCCAAAATGAAATCACCTCATGAAATCATTCTCTTGTAGGATAAAAATGACAGGATAGAATCAATCTCCCGGTGAGAATTTGTAGAATACTTATTTTTTTAACGTAACGCTAAGATTTCATGCATAATATCATAACTGGCTTTAAAAAGTTTTCCTGATTTGCACTATAAGTAAAATATCATGAAAAAAAAGCTTTAGTCTTTTGATTGCGTTTGAAAAATTGAAAACATTGTTCTATTCACATTCAATGAAAAACATTGATCTAAAAATTCTGAAGAAAAAGCAATTGATTAAATTTTAATTTTCTCTCAAAGATCTTCTCCTGAAACAACTCTGCTATTGATTCTACTACAAATGTTGCATAATTTCCGTAGCCGAATGACAGAAACGAGACTCTTACAATTTCGCCATGTCCGTCTTTTCATATGTCACAGCCAATTTATTTGGAAAGGAGATGTTTTCTATACAATGGTCTCATGAAATTTTGAAAAACAGTTAGGTGCGGTACAGCATAATAGCAATTGGAGGATGAATAAAAATTCACGTGTACCCAATCGCATGAGGTATCATAAGATAGATCTTGAAAAATGAGAAAAAAGTTTGAAGATGATTTTTCAAATGTAATCAATAGTCGGTAAGATGTGCGCTTCAAAATTTGTGAAAAGTTTGTTCTGATTTCTCCAGCTTCTTTAGGCTGAAAAACTCTGACAAATTGATATGATAGAACTTCGAATTAGAAGTGGTTTGAATATGGATATGTTGTGCAGTTTTTGAAATATGATATACATATTGTCGGTTACACGCTATTCTGAGTAGTTCTTCATGAACTTATATTTATCTTGTATTTGGAAAACCATGTTCAACTAAAAATCAAAGTCTGAAAATTATTATTAACTTAATTATTGACCTTGAACTTTATGGGGAGCGATCTTTCCCTCTACGGAACTCTTCTTTGTGCATAGTCCGACACGCACTTGGCCGATTTTTTGTATCAAATTCAAAAATCCACGGTGACATTTTTGTGCTTTCAAAATTTTATTGTAGTTTAACTATTAAAAGAAAAGAGAATCTCATCTGAGAATATCATGTGTTTTGAAATCTATCAATAATTTTTTTTCAAATATCATTTCAGCAGATATTTTGTGATTTTTTTTAGCCACGTTAAAGTTATCAAAATGAAACGTGTATTTTTTCTTGCAGAGCATATTCAAATCATGTATTCAACAAACCTAATTTTCATCTTTTTTGGTATTTTTCTAAAAAAAAAAAAAAGTAGAATTAACCTCTTTGCTATTACTATCATATTAACGCCCGTCTTTTGAAGAACAGAGTGATTTACTTCTAGAATAAATAAAATTTACTTCATTAGATGACAGTCGATCTTTTGGCAAAAATAATTCTGTTGTCATAAAGAAACTCAATAAATATATTGAAAAGTTGTTAAATGAAACGAATAGAGTGAGTTTATTGGATCTTTCAACAGACAGTTCATAAAAGTTTCTGATATTTAACTATGCAGTCTGAAGGTACCTACGGTCTCCTCGGTACAACTATTGCAATAATCGCTAAAAAATAATCGTACGATAGATCGAGAATTTAAAAAATCTGAAGAATTCTATCTTTAATTTATTTCCAAATAAACACTTAATTTCAGGTTCGTCTAATTTTCCACAACTAAATAAAATTTCACACCGCCATATTTTAAAATAACTAATTCAAATCAATATCAATAACAAAATTTCAATCTACTTGCTCAACAAAACACATAACAGGGAAGCTCCTCGAAGCAGAAGTGAATTGAATGGCAACAGCGTCGGCAGTCTCAACGAGCGACTATCGTAATATATTGTAGGAAGTAACAACGATCTAATTATACAATTTTAATTATCGGAGAAAACTGTTACCCCTCGAATGAAATATTTATTATTGACTCTCCCCTTACGTCAAATATGGTTTTAGTTTAATTATATATGCACCAGGTTGGGTGGAGGCTTGAGCGCCTGTGACTGTATCGGAGGTCTTAAAGATACAAATATACCTAAATATATATATATATATATATATATATATATATATATATATATATATATATATATATATATATATATATATATATATATATATATATATATATATATATATATATATATATATATATATATATATATACAACATCAAGATTTTACCTGGTATTTTTCCATCTAAGGCCTACAGCTTTACAGTCAAGTGCAACACACTTTTTCATAGTCTAAAATATAAAAATACATTATACCTACTGTAATATTTATTACCTTAGAAGCATCAGACGCAATAAAGAAGCTTCAGAAGCTTCAAATACATAGTAACCTGCTTTTTGGAACTGATCGAACATGTTCGAAACATAAGAATAGAGAAATTATTATACTGAAATATTGGATACATTTTACCGTCAGTTTGCAGTTAGATATTGATAACATAATGAGATAGTCTTTCATCGGTCGTAGCAACCACGGTAGCAAGCAACATAATTATTGACAATAATTGACATGCTAGAAGCTAGTTCGCCCGTTTTATGAAGTGTTAGCTACACTGTTGATTGAAAAAGAAAGAAATAGTATGTATCATGAGAAATATTATATCTACCTCAGATTATTTGAATTTCTACACGTAGCAAAATAAGTGGATTGCTCAATTCGGAATTGATAATATGTGTTCCGCAACTAAGATGGACGATGGATAAAATACAAATGATACATCTTATTTCCCCTTTTTAACTTACAGTGTAGCCAACACTCTATGAAAGAGTCGAACTGGCTTCTAAAATATTAGTCTCACCAATGTTCACTGCAAGTGTCTGTACATAACATCTTATAACATATTCGATATAACTAAATTACACCATATTGTTTGTTATATTACCAAGTTCTTTTCAACATAGATGTGGTGCTATCTGATGTATAATTGCTATACTCAAATTTGAGAGAGATGCAAAATTCATTGAGAGTGACATCTGTTACAATCGATTAGCGAGTTTTTTATATAACAAAATAGTTCCAATTTCTCACAGGCTCAGTGCTGCCAATTTGAAGCTTCGGGGTCGGAACTTTGATGAAAGAATCAATTGGAAACAAACGAGCAATGGAATACATTGTACCCTGGATAATAATCTATATTGTGTCAACTATTACGGATGCGTGTTGAAATTGATGTGCAGTACTCGGATGTGGACTTATATTGATAAAAGATCTGAAAGTTTCAAACCCAATTTTATTGCTCTTTGTATGGTAACTGTCTTATTGTTTATGCATTAAAGGCTTGTTTATAATGGATGTAAACTTAATCTGTTAACTTATGATGCAGGATGTATGATGTTATTTCCAACAGCCTGGTTCATAATCAAACGTCAAAATTTCAAGATCGTGTATCTTAACCTTGTCAGAAAAAGATCTAGAGAATGATTTTCAAAATCGATTGACAGTAAAACAATTCTGTGATATTTTCAATAATTCTGTTGAAATATAAGATAATTATTATAGAGGAGTTATCATGAAATGTATTTTCATTTTATGTCATTTCTTACTTGGTATTTCTGATTCATGAGCTATGTATTTCCATGAATTCTCATTACATGATTTATTTTTATAGTCCACATTACATTTGTCATATATAAGTATGCGAAAATTTTTTTAAAAGTCAAATTAACTTTATATAAAAATCACTTATTTAAAACAGCAGTACAAACTACGTGCTGTGAAGATGAAATGTTAGTGTCAAATATGTCTACTGAAATTCAAAAATAAATGCAACGCATACACGTAATACAATGCTCGCTCGCTATTGGTTGGGAATAAGCTGTATGATGTTAAACTTGAAAGTTGGTGAACTTTACGGTTACAGCATAAGTTAACATCATATTTCATGTCATTACGAACGTCAACGTGAATATGCGTATAGTTTAATTCTAAAGACTACAGAATAAATCACTGGTTACATCCATTATAAACCAGCCTTTAGTTCCCCTGATGAAGCCTCCAATTAGAGGCGAAAGCTAGGAGTTGAAATGAATGAGAATTCAAAAAAAAAAAAAAGGCTGAATACCCAATACAATCCATATGCACAAATATTTGCTGACAAAGAAAATAAAAATTTAATTATACAAATGGGTTTCTTCGGAAACATCTGTAATAATTATGGACGTGAGACAGTACTGGCTATGAAAAGGTGGATAACAGAGAATCGGAAACTAGCTTCCATGGTGAACAGAAGAGTTTTTTTGTTACGTTGTAGAAAGTCTAATCTTCTTCCAGAACACTTATTTAGAAACAGAGATAAATTGGTACTAAATCTAATTTTGAAGTCTACAAATTTGAGAATAACAAAATCTTTGGTGGATTCACAAAAAAGTGTCAATCAAAAACTGTTGAATATTGAAATATCAATAACTATATCTAAAATTACGATCCTTGATAATGATTTATGTAAAACTAGACAAGAGCTATTTTCAGTGGTTCCTAACTATATCTTCAATAATTATAAAAAAAATATGATACTTGGTTATAATAAATTCCATAAGTCATTGAACACTCAAATGATCAATAAATTCAATAATTTGGAGAATACGAAGCTCAATTCTATAAAAACTAAGTGCTCGTGGATAGAGAATATGAGTAGCTATTAAATACCTTCTTATGTTATGAAATGTCTTAGTCTTGGATCAAAATTTTGCATAGAACCTATTTCCAGTCAAATTAAATTGAGATGTATAATTGCTGATGTCGAAAACATAATTAATACTTATGATGATGATGCAAAACATGCTGCCAGGGCATCTGTTACGGATATCATCACTAATTATATGAATTCTTTACCTAATAATAACAAGATCTCTCCTATTCAAAATTTATATATTCGTACCAAAAAATTTCTGAAAGAAAATAATGACATAATTGTCACTCAGTCTGATAAAGGCAATGTTACAGTTATTATGGATAGATGTGATTATAAAGCCAAGTCGGAAGATATTCTTAATGATAGTTCCACTTATACTTAACTTGCTCGTGATCCGACATCCACTTTACAACAAAAATCTAATAAAATAGTTCCAAATCTTAAATTGAAAAAACTTATTACAGATAGAGAAGCTAAAGATTTACTTTTCTATAATGCTGTATCTCTGAAATTTTATGGTGCTCCAAAAATTCATGAACCTTCTCTTTCTTTACGTTCGGTAATATCTTGTATCAATTCGCCTAATACAAAACTTTGTTCTTTTTTAACTGATATACTCTTTAAATCTTATAATATTGACAATCCATATTATGTTAGGGATTCCTTTCATTTTTCTGAATTAATTAGAGACTTTGAGCTTCCAGATTATCATATTTTGATTAGCTTGGATGTAGTTTCTCTTTTCAGTAACATTTCTAAAGATTTGGCTTCATCTGTCATTTTTAAAAATTGGAATGAAATTTCATTAAATTGTAAATTAGATTTAGAACAATTTACTTAGATACTGACCTTAATTTTTGGTTCAAATTATTGCCAATTCAGGAATAAATTTTATAAGCAAATTAATGGTTGTCCTATGGGCAGTATTATCAGTCCTATCTTATCCCAGTTTGTGATGGATGAACTCCTTGATACATGCATTTCAAAACTCTCTTTCAATATTTCATTTATCAGAAAATTTGTAGATGACATTATTCTATCTGTCAAGGAAGATAATATCCCTGAATTACTTCTGACATTTAATTCTTTCGATCCTTCTCTTAAATTTACAGTTGGAGAAGAATTTGACAGGAGAATAGCATTTCTAGATGTTTTTTTTATTAGAAATGTTCATAACAAAATTGAATTGAATTGGTTTCAAAAACCAATTTCTTCAAAGCGTTATTTACATTTTCTTACTCAACATAACCTGAAGCAGAAAATTAATACCTTGATAAATTTGAGAAACAGAGTCTCTTATATTTCGGATGATAAATATCTTCATGTCTTCCATATCCACCATTACTCCACACTTTTGATATTCTCCAACCCTTCTTTTAAAGAATTTTGTTTTCCCTTCTAGAGAAATCATTTCCATGAAGGAAAATGGATTTTTGGTATTAAAAATTTTATTACAATTTAATTCTGATAAAAGTCTATCGGCAACGAATTCAATACATTGTGACATTAAATCACAGTTAATACCTAATAGACTGACTGGTAGTGCATCAGACAAAAACTCTTTTTCAATTACAACTGCATCTCTAATTAATTCCACAATTCTTGTTTCAATTGGTTTTTGAACGATGTACTTGTTGAATAGAAGACATGCAAAGTCACAATGTAGTCCTTCATCTCTAGAAATTAACTCATTGCTAGAAGTCAAGCCTGGCATCAATCCTCGACATTTCAGCCAAAATATGGATGCAAAGCTGCCGGAAAAGAAAATACCTTCAACCGCTGCAAAAGCAACTATTCTCTCGCCAAAAGTAGAAGTACTTGATATCCACTTCATTGCCCAATCAGCTTTCTTTTTGACACATGGAAATGTTTCAATAGCATTGAAAAGGAACTGTTTTCTTTTAGGATCCCTAATATATGTATCAATCAAAAGACTATACATTTCAGAATGTATATTCTCTACGGCTATTTGAATTCCATAGAAACAGCGCGCTTCAGTAACTTTTACTTCACTACTGAATCGCTCAATCAAATTCTCGTTCACAATTCCATCAGAAGCAGCAAAAAACGCTAATATGTGTGAAATAAAATATCTTTCATTTTCATTGAGTTTACTATTCCAATCATTTAAGGGGGTAACTCGAACATACTTGATATAAGATAAAATTTTAAATTTTATAGCAAGTTACAGATCAGATACACATATTCGACTCAAAAAAATTTTGAGAACATCTTATGGGTCATTTGAATAAAGAATAATAGTTTTAATAACGTTAAAATAACACAGTGTCTTATGGCAGATTGCAGCAAGATCATTTCATTGGAATATTAATAGAACTTAACGTTTAGATACTGCAGAAAATCAACTTCCTTCTTGTCCACCAATAATCAATGTTCAATTTTCACAAAAGAAAAGCACACTTCACCGACGTATTTTTTGAATCATAAGGAAAATAATATAAAAACATCCAAGTTACAATTTCTCAAGCATGGCTATCAAAGAAGCGACAACGTCGCTTTCCAAACGTCATTCATGACCTTAATATTGTTGTAGAGGTCACTTCTTCTACCGCGGAAAAATAAAAAATTCAAATTTTTTCATCTCAAAAATATAGATTTACAAGAGAAATTTGTATATTAAAATGATACAATAGTATGTGGCACACACACTATGTTTCTCCGTCAATCACCAATATATTAGAGCTATTATAAAATAATTAGGTTATTTTACACCATGCTCAAAACCTACTACAAAGAAAACAGCGTTGCCAGATCTGTTTCAACTATTTTCACAAAAATCAACTGAGCGACTGGATACAACATTCTCTATAATTATTGTTGATAACCGTTTCAAAGAAACTGTCAGACTCACTAATAAATAAGAAATGTATTTTTTTTGTTGTCTATATCCATTATAAATTGTTTTAACAAAAGTTTAAGTACTTATGTTATTAAAGATACGGCCAGTCTTCGAGTTACCCCCTTAAGTCGTTGAATAAATCAACTTCTTCAGAAACCCAAAAGGAAGCCAAGGCCTTCTTGTACATAGACCATAAATCAGAGTACTGTATAGGTAAAACAACGAAACTTTTTGTTTCTTCCGACATTTTTATGGACAGAATATGTTCAATATTAATTTCAAACTATGCAGTATAACGTACAAAGCAACACTGATTGAGATGTAACAGGATGATTGAAGACCACAGAGAATTTTTCCCTCTTATCATATCTTTACCGCAATTGCAAAAATCATATATAAATACTCATTATGCTCCTATTTATTATTATTTGAACGTTGAAATTATGGAAATTGAGAACGAAGTGTTGATCATAAGTGACGACGAGGAGAACGACAATATTGTTGAAGATTTGAATGAAGTGTTGATTATAAGTGACGACGAGGAGGATGTCAATATTGTTGAAGAAATGGTCATTAGTTACAATGAAAATGGGAGTGGCCATGAAGACGAGGACGAAGAAGAAGAAGAAGAAGAAGAGGAAGTCGAAGAAGACATGCCTCCACTTGTGCCTCAGGCTATAGTCAACCAGCTGAATATGGGGGCAGTTGTTGATAGAATTATTGAGGATGCCCAATTATTTAATGCAGCACCTGACAATTTAATAGCCCCCATTATTGGGAATCACGACGAAGATGAAGGCTATACATCATCGGAAAATTATGATTTAACTGAAAACTTAAGACCTCATAATCATATTTTGGAACATACAATGTGTTACACATTGAGAGGATATAAAGCCCTCATTTTTTGGTATGTATTTTTGTTGATAATTGAGTAGCTTTTATTCATTTTTCTCTTTTTTAGTCACAATTTGGACTTTTTTATATGGCCTTGCCCTTTATGCATAACGTTTTGTCATTCAACCATTCCACACTGGAGCGCTGCCTACGTCCATCAAAGTATCAATAAAATTGAATACCTCAACAATATTGCCCAATATTCTATAGCCTGCTTTTATTGTAAGAAAGACTTAATCACATTACTCCCCAAAATTCTTTGTACATCTTATTCCCCTGCTTTCAACTAGTTCCAACTATAGTTTATTATAATTTATTTTGATTTTGAATATATACTTTAATTTTATGGGTAATTTTGTATTTTTTGACATAATTTCAGGAATGAATAACAGGTAAGTAAATAAAAACCAATATTAATCAAAATTTATCATTTTATTTATTATTTGATATATTATCCTACAAAATTATATCCACACTGTACAGTATCAGTATTTGAATGATTCATAATTCTTTTGTCATCGTGAGGACTTAAAACTAGTTTTTTTTGCTTGATAGTATAGCCCTCATGTTTTTCAGACTGTATCATAGACTGCTGTCTAATAAGGTTTGCATTAACAAACAAACAATTATAATAATCTTCAAACTTAATTGATTTAAACGTGGTTGAAGTGATTCCTTTTGCTTTCTTACTAGTTTTCTCGTTCTTATGTACATGTTGCACTTTATAGCAATACATCTTGGATCGTAAACCAATGAATTCAGTCATAATGTTGCCATTATTTTCATCTTTCATAAGTGCAATGACTTTCTTGTTGACGCGAGGTATGTTAAAAATATTATCGATAGGGTAGTCTGATGTGTCAAATTTATGGATATCATTTCTTATCATTTTATATGGATTGATATTGAAAAAGTGATAGATTGAACTGTCTGTATCTGTGTACAATAATTTAGCTTGATTTTCAAAATTCAATTTCATATATTTATAGTGAAAATCATATATATATATATATATATATATATATATATATATATATATATATATATATATATATATATATATATATATAGATATATATATATATATATATATATATATATATATATATATATATATATATATATGTATATATATATATATATATATATATATATATATATATATATATATATATATATATATATATATATATATGTCTTTGAAAGGTCTAATATTGAAAATCCTACGTAAATTGGCTTATTAAACCAAACAACTTTTTTATTCATTTCAATTGACAAAATTTCATCATCCAGTATAACACAGCTATGGAAATTTGGTTGAGAAAGAAGTATATAGATTTGAATACTGAAATGCGAAAAAAGTCAAGTAATGAATTTGAGAAAAATTTCTATAAATTAATGAATAATGCAGTTTTTGGTAAGGCTATGGAAAATGTTCGGAAATATAAGGATATAAAGCTGGTTACACAATGGAAAGGCAGATATGGTGCTAAAGCGTACATTTCACAACCAAATTTCCATAGCTGTGTTATACTGGATGATGAAATTCTGTCAATTGAAATGAATAAAAAAGTTGTTTGGTTTAATAAGCCAATTTACGTAGGATTTTCAATATTAGACCTTTATATATATATATATATATATATATATATATATATATATATATATATATATATATATATATATATATATATATATATATATATATATATATATATATATATATATATATATATATATATATATATATATATATATATATATATATATATATATATATATATATATATATATATATATATATATATATATATATATATATATATATATATATGTCTTTGAAAGGTCTAATATTGAAAATCCTACGTAAATTGGCTTATTAAACCAAACAACTTTTTTATTCATTTCAATTGACAAAATTTCATCATCCAGTATAACACAGCTATGGAAATTTGGTTGTGAAATGTACGCTTTAGCACCATATCTGCCTTTCCATTGTGTAACCAGCTTTATATCCTTATATTTTCGAACATTTTCCATAGCCTTACCAAAAACTGCATTATTCATTAATTTATAGAAATTTTTCTCAAATTCATTACTTGACTTTTTTCGCATTTCAGTATTCAAATCTATATACTTCTTTAGCCATGGACTTTGTTTGAATTTTAGTACCCGATGAATTTTTCCAATTTTCAAGCCTAGTGAAATGCATTGTTTAAAATTCTTATAATGAATGATATACTTTTTTTTGTCATATAGATTTGTGATTAATTTGGATGTTTTTGAAATTGGTGGTATAAAATGTTCTGGACATAATGGTAAGTCCTTATGAATATCATGCAAATCTACTGGATATTTCAAATCAACTTAAAAAATGTGTCCCACGTCAGATTCATCACTTACATTCATCAAATCAATATTGCTACAATCATCAACCCATTCGAAATTTGCATATGGTAGATATTCTCACATAGCAGCCCCGTACAAGTTATTTATGTCAAAATACATCAAATATGATACAGAGTGCGTTGAATCATACGTGTCCATGAATTCATTATTTGCTTTTCCATATCTATTTGAACACTGTGATACGCCTCCACGTATGCCACGCTCAATAAACATGATTTCATCCACATCTATTAGTAACTCAAGATTGACTTTTGTACTTTTCAACATTGCATCAAATGCTAGTCCAGGCGCTGTAAAATAATGTAAAGCATCTAGTTCATATGTGTTAAAACAATTCTTTCGAAAGTTCTCAAAAACATCTGCTAATAATAATAAATCAGTCTTCAAGTATAAATCTGCATATTCCCCCAAAGATTTTATCCCAAAAGTATCCCATACTTTTTGAGCAAATTTATACTCTTCCTCTGAGACGCTATCACCTCTCAGCGAACTATAGAAATCATCTGACGTTTTATGTGTGAAAATTCTCTTGCCTATGTGTTCTACTGCAATTTATATTATCGCTGTTTACATTCCTCCTGACACGACATATTTAGAATATGTAGATTTTTTTGATATTATCAGCTCACTTCCATTTGTACACTCATCGAATGTATTATTTATTGGCGATATAAATTTAACTCATCTTAATTATTTTTACAATGATAACTTCACTTGTAACAGAGTTACATACTTCAACAATTTCCTCAATTTCTCAAACATGACCCAATTCAATGAGATACCTAATGCTAATAATAATATACTCGATGTAGTAATAGCTAGTTTGAACTGTAAGGTTAACAAATGCGATTCTAGTCTGATAAATGAGGATTCTCATCATCCAGCATTGGAGATCGATTGTGAAATATTATGGCCTACTATATCTAACCTCACAGTCGAGCAAATTACTTATTACGATTTTAAAAACGGTGATTATTTTTTACTCTTCCAGCTGCTTAGTTAAATTGACTGGAGCTGTCGGCTTCATTTCACTGATGTAAATGCTGCTGTTGAAAAATTTTACTCTGAGTTATACAAAATATTTGATAATTGTATTCCTAAGAAAATCACAAAATCAAATAGATATCCTGTTTGGTTTACATATGATATCATAAAATGTATTAAAGAAAAAGAGCATTACCGTAAGCTTCATAAAAAACTCGGCTTGAACCTTCATTTAGAAAAGTTCAAGTCACTCAGAACTTCTTCCAAATCTCTAATAAAATCTGCCTACAACGATTATATTCGCTCTATACCAAATGATCTGATCAACAACCCAAGAAATTTCTGGAATTTTGTTAATAACAAGAAAAATTCTGGCAAAATACCATCTACAATGCAATATAACAATGTAATACTTGAAACTGGTCAGAAAATTGTCAACGCATTTGCAAATTATTTTGAAAGTGTATATAATCAATCAGTTATTGATGACAGAGATTTAAAGCTAAACTGCTCCGGCAATGTTTATAACTTAGTTTCTGTAGAGAACATCATTATTTCTGAAATAACTGCGGCTATCAAATCGTTGAAAAATACGAAGTCCATGGGACCTGATAATGTACCTGTGCATATTTTAAAGGGTTGTTCTGATTTATTGGTACATCCTATATCAACTTTATTCAATCTAATTATGAAAACGAATACATTTCCAAATTTATGGAAACGTTCGAAAATTTACCCACTTTACAAATCAGTTGGCAAAAGTGACATTTGCAATTACCGTCCTATATCTTGCTTGAGTTCCATATCCAAAATTCTTGAATCAATCTTATTTAAACATATACAATATCAAACTAAAAACTATATTAGCTCTTCTCAACATGGATTTGTTAGTCGCAGATCTACGATTACAAATTTAACCGAATTTACTGAGTTTTTTTTTGAAGCTTTCAGGCTCAACAAACAAGTCGACGTCATTTATACCGACTTCGCAAAGGCCTTCGACTCGGTTATTCATTCCGTTTTAATATTTAAGCTGAGAAGTATTGGCTTCTCGAACAGTTTATGTTCTCTTATGAAATCATATTTACATAATAGAATTCAATATGTTCAATGTAACGGCTTTGTATCACAGGATTTTATTGCGTATTCCGGTGTACCACAAGGGTCGATTTTAGGCCCCATGTTATTTATTCTATTCGTGAACGATATAACGTCAATGATAGATTTTTCTGGAGCTATTTTATATGCAGATGATTTCAAATTATATCGTATTATTCCGCATATTGACGATTGTAACCTTCTTCAAGCTGATTTACAGGCTATACATGATTGGTTAGTCTCAAATTTTCTATTTTTCAATTTGAATAAACGTTCTATTATCAGTTTCGTAAAGAAAAATGTAACTATAATTTTTGATTACAGTATGAATTCTACTAGCTTGAAGCGTGTTACCTTGGTCAAAGATTAAGGCATATTTTTAGATTTCAGATTAAATTTTATATATCACATTGAGCAGTTAATTAACTCGTGTCTGAGGCTACTTGGTTTCATACTCCGTTCTACAATCGATTTCAACAATATAGGCTGTTATAATACTTTGTTTAAAATTTTGATTATTGGTTAACTAGATTATGGTTGTACTATTTGGGACCCATCCCAAAATTACCTTGTCGATGCTATTGAAAAAATTCAGTTTAAGTATTGTAGATCGATATATTACAGATTGAACAAAGAAAATCCTCCATTTAGTTCTAATGAATTGCTGGGTATGTTTGATCTTGAAACCCTCAGTAGCAGACGTATGAAATATCATATATTCTTTGTATATAAAATTATAAACAATTTTTTGGATGACTCTAATCTCCTCCAAAAATTTAATTTTTATGTTAACAATTGTAACACACGTGGTTATCAAATGTTTGTCTACAATTTTTCACGCACAAATTATTGTTTTCAGTCCCCTATTAATACAATGTGTCACTTATGTAATTTATTTTGTGAAAATTTGGATTTCTCTGTTTCGATAGATGTGTTCAAGAAAATATTGGATAATTTATTGTAAGTTTTGTTACATGTACTTATATTTATCTATATATATATATTTTGCTTTCTGTTTTTTTTTCTTCTTTTGATCAAAAATCTCTCACAAGTCATTATAATCAATTTTTTTCTTGTAAGATGATTCTGTAATTGGGAAATTGTCCTGTCGAATAATAAATATTATTATTATTATTATTATTATCTCTTGTCGGCAATTTCAACTCATCTAATTTTGCCCATGAATCTATATATTCGTAGGGGAAAATTCCTTTCTTTGTAAGTAAATCGAGTTCCATTTCTGAATTGCACAAAGACTTTGTGATTACTTTCCCAGAGCTATCCAAATATGATGATAGTTTGTCCAAACTACTCGCCATAAATCTGAATGAATCGATAAATCTGAAAGATATTTTAGTATTTTGTACATATTTAGTGAAGGATATATATCTCTCTTTATTTATTGGCAGGAGTGAAGTTGACCCTGGAATGTCTCTTGCTATTTTTTTAATTATAAAGTGTGCATCATAGTTACTCAAATTATGGGAGACCACTGGAATCATTCGAGCATTTTGATACTTCAGATTGCATGAATTATGAGAAGCTCCACGATAGTTGCCCGTCAAATGGCAATGACCACGTACCTTCCTGTCATTCAAACAAAATTTTTTCTGACATATATGGCAGACTGTAGCATGATTGAATCCATTTGTTTCTTCTAAAGTGAGAGACATTGGTTTCATATTGCTCATGATTTCATTCACTTCAAGAGTTCTATCTTTTAGTTGTTCTATGAACCATTCAATACAGTTTTCACCACGATACTGTCTGTATTCAGATAATGAATTGTCATACGAACATTTAATATAGTAAGCTATACTGAACGGTATATGTTTCTCACAAAGCTGTGTATTTTTTCCTTGTTCGTCAGTAACTTTCTTCAGAATAGATTCAATGTCCGCATAGATAACAAATGGAACTTTTTCATAGTATTTGTAATTTCTGAAGTTTAAAATTTTATTATCTTCACTGGGAACTTCTATTCTACAATTTTTCACTTTACTACAATTAAGTACATGTTAAAATGGTTCAAACATCTTTCACCCATGTAACTTTCATGTGTAGTAATCCTGACAAATTTTCAATCCACATGAAATGATAATTTTTAGCAGACTTTATCTCATCTGTATGACTTTTTCCCACCATATTAGATTCTCCAGAATCAATTTCCATCAACATGCCATCGTCATCTTCAATACTATTTTCGGATATTTCATTTCCAGGCTTTTCGCCCGACTACATCATAAGTAAATGAATTGTTTCCTCAAACAATTTTGTTGTAAGTCTTACTGGCACGACTTCATTTCTACTTTTGCCAATTCTCTCCAAAGTATAAATGTTAATATTTAAACTATTCAAATCTTCAAATTTGGGAATATCTTTGAGTTTTACCGGAAGTGTAAGGCCAGAATAACTTAATACTGTAGAATAATGTGGATAGGATGATGTTCTATCTGAGTTTTTCGATGCAGGATATAATGCTGATGTAACAGCCCATAAGAAACAATTATTATCATACATATTTTTAATATTTATAATGACACGCTTTAGTGCTATATCTTTCGGTAACTCAATATAGCTTCCAATGGTAATTGGTGTAAAGTTATTTATGTTCACTTTGAAATGTAAAATCTCCCTCAGCGTCCAACCACTATCTCTCTCCTGAAACTCTTCCAGATCCGGTAAGATTTTTTCGATAACATTAGAACTATACCACTGATCAATATTTGTTGAATGATCGATAATACTATTTCTGGTATTGAAAGTTTTAATTTCCAGTTCTCCTGTACTGGGGAGAATGAATTCTCCACTGAATATCACATTCACCTTCAACAGGGACTCTTTCAAGCAACTTTTAATCTGATTTCTGAATATTGTTTTCGCTTTGCTCAAGAATATCTTAGGATCCTTGAATCCTGCTTTATTGATGATAGCTCCTGTTCTAACACGTCGGTTAAATATTGAGTTCACACTTTGCCATAGAAGTGCACTCGATTTTTTAGCACTACCCGAACCTGCACCTATTTTTTCAATTTCTCTCGGTAAACTTTTAAAATAGTCAAATTAGCTTCTAATTTGAACAAATCCTCTTTTTTACTCCTACCAGATGTTTTCTTCTTACGAATACCCTTATATAGGATAAATATTATTTTATTCACATGCTTACGCCGTGATTCAACTTCCTCTATTGTTTTCAACAAAGAAAAAGCTCCTCTTATGTTTTCAACCACTCTATCACTCAATTCTGACAATGTTTCTACATTAGGCGCCGTATGCAAACAACGATTGGAACATCCAGTGAAAAATCTTAATTAACAATAAAAAGTTCAAAGTGAAACCGTGCAATTTATACAAACTATACTTCCAACCGCATAACGATAACGATGCCGTCCCCGGCCCTGCTTCCAAAAGTCAACCACCAATCAGCGCAAGCCGCCTTCGGAAAAATCACTGCGTCACACACAGCCTTGAAGCTAACCACAAGGGATAAGCATTTCCCGTAAGTAGACCGGACGGCCGGAAACCACACACATCCGTCTAGATTAGAAGTCCGGTGAAATGTGGTTAGGATCATCTTGAAGCTAGCCACAAGTGATAAGACTTCCGGTGTTCATCAACGCGTCAGGCCGGATGACCTTGAAAGTGAGCCGAAACGATCCCTGTTATACTACTGCGATAAAATCGAAATCAAGAAAACGATAGATACGAACAAATAATCAGTGACCAAATTTGGATTGAAATTACTAGAATATTTAGAAGACAAACGAACAGATTCAGAAATGCGAAATGATTATCCTACCATAAGGAAGTTTATAAAATATAGTACACTTCATCAGCACCCATAGAACGCATTTTTTGTTGTCGGAATAATTAATCCACCAGAGCATCGTGCCTTAAGTAATAAGATTTGTGGAAACTTGACAGTTATCACTTTTGAAAGCAAATAATAACTATAATACTATAAGGGATTAATTTCTCTACTGATTTTTTCAATGAACTTTAGTTTCATGAATTCAGCATAGAGCAGGTGCTGCTTCCTGGAATAAATGATTTTATTTTTGTAATTTAAAATTATGCTACTTGGAGATATCACTTGTAACTAATGATTTTATATCTAGTACCCCTATTAAGGACCGAGGTATGTTATATTATGATATAAAGTACTTATACTTAGTACTTAAGTACCTTGAGAAAGGTACTTTGAGTAATACTGGTACTTATACTGTAAGTTTTTTTCTGAGAGTACTCAGTACTTAATATATCAGTACTTTTTTGAGTACTTGTCCCAGCTCTGGATATATCACATGCTTTATATTGGAAATTCACATATTGTCATTGCTCTACGAATGCATGAGAGCCTCATTCGCTGAACTGGAATTGCGTTTTAGAGTCAATCACTACTGACTCATATTATTTATTTGATATGCAACAAGAACTTATCGTAAAGTCCAAACAAGGAATGAAATGCCAACATTGACGACAAATCAACTGGACTCACAACCAAATAATTCTAAAAAAACCTAATTTTGTCTTTTGTTGTTATGGTGGAGTCCACGGTCTATATTACAGCGAATAAATATTTTCCAGTATTTATCTTACAACCCCTAAGAAAAATTCCTGAAAATTGTACTATATTTTTGGCTGGAATTTGAAACAAAGGCTGGGATCAGAGGATTGGATCCAGTGGATTATCCTTTCACGTTCACAGTTCAATAGATAGATAATATACTGATTTGTTATCAATGTAGGTTCGGAAAAAATCTGAATCTCAATCTCATTACAGCGAATACATTTATTGCTATGGCCACACTTACGTATAATGTCATTAATTAAGGCGTTATTCAATAATAAACACTTTGTCAATGACAATATGTCAATCGTCACATAACGCCTTACTCAATGGAATTAGACATTAGTGCGGCCCCTGCATTAGAGTAAGTTAATTGTAGCCATTTGTCACTATGAAGATGTATTGAATTCGTCATGATATATAGCAATAGAAAATTATTATTATTCATATTGCTTGCTATTATTTTCTGAGTAGTAAGTACTTTCGCTTCCCAGACAGACTCAAGGTCATATATAATTAGATTTGAGAAAAAAGGGTTAATTAGATTTGAAAGGGATGATTGATGGGCGGTGGATGTTTGCTCAACAAAGGTGGGTATAATCAATGGTTTGAGCAGGTGTTTATTAAAGAATGATTTTTTGATTACAGGGTTCTCCAATGCCTCAAATAATAAAAATGACTTAATAGCACCCCAGAGGAATGAATATAATACGCCGCTGGAAGAATGAGATATAAGCTTGGGTCAAGAGCCGTTCTCACTGGGGTTGGGGGATGAATGGTTCTTATTTAAAATCTCAGAAAGGTGCCTCGTTCATATATTTCAAAACTTCTAAAACTGTTAACAATAGAAAACAATTCTAGAGTTTTTGATTGCCTGTCTTGAAATATCTATGTTTAGCAGAGATCAAAGAAATTCTATCACAAACACTTTGCTCTGCTTTACACTCGGATTTATTCACCTCACATCCCGGCACTTTCACTTTCCTCTTCCACAAAAGGCGCGTCTTGTTTAACTTCCTCGTAGCACTCCATCTCTAAAGGATAAAGCCGCTGCACCACAGACTACCCTCCTACAGACTGGACACTCCGTGTTAATTTTCATTCACACTGTTTGCAGCGCTATCTTGCCGCGCTGCATCAAACTAACGACTGTATAAATGGCGGCGGGATTGGAAATTTTAAAATTTTTAGAATTGTTAAAAAAGAAACATAAAACTTGACATCAATAATTTATTTTATTTTTGTATAAAAATTGTCAATTACAATATTAGACGTTGTATCTGATTTATAGATTCTTTTATCAACCAGTTTTGTGAAATGGTTTAATAAAACTAGAGAAAACAGTTTAGTAATTTTGTCCTTAAGGGTAGGTCCATGATCAGGGCAAAAATCAGGAATAGATAAAGGAGCTATTTCGGAAAGGATATTGTGGCTAAGAATGATTTTAGGAATGTTGGAAAAAATTATATCTTTACTTTCATTAATTACTTTCGTAAAGTTCTCTGACGCATAATTTAAGCTAAATTCTTCACGGTACTCTTTCAAATTTGTTAAATTATGAATATCGGTCATACCTTCAGCACATAAACACTGTTGGCATAACTGACAATCATAATTTAACAATTTATGAACTAAGTAGCCCGCAACATATGCCGATTTATTAATATCTAAATTTGGCAACGCATTAGCATTATCACAAATGGACTTTGCATGGGCAATAGCAGATGAGGACGAGGGTATAGGGCTTGAGGTATTACGAGTAACGGGTTCTTCAGAGGAAAGTAGAATTTCATAGGATAAAAGAAGTTTATCACCATCATCTTCATAATTTGTAGCAACACCACAGTTCACAGTATTATTCAAAATAACTGTCATAAACGCATCAACAAATTGTGAAGATGTTGGTTTGCTATTGTTCCCACACAAACCTCTTGTGATACTAAAGAAATTCTCTAAAGGATCTTGATTAAAAGACCTTAAGGTAAGGTACTCAAAACCAAGATTCTTTAAAGTATTCCACAAATACTGAACGTTGCGAATTGTAGCTAATAATAAACGTACAGATACAGGTACCGCCGTTTCTTTGGAATTAATGAAAAATTTTAGTTTCTGTAGATAAAATATAGCACGGCGCCAGACTATATGGTGCTTTGTATCACCTGTTAAACGACAGGCCAGAGGTTTGGTTGAAATAAACGAACTATTAAGGGAATCAAACAAATCATTCATAAATTTCACAAATGCAGCTGTTCCTTCTGCTTGCATGGTGTCCGTGGTTGATAATAAACTGAGAGAGGCTGCAGTGGACTGACTAAACACTTGGGCAGCAACTTAACTCTCATCTTCTGTCTATTTGTAGGATTGACATGAGCATTTGTCAATTTTGTTGATCTAAATAATGCAACCTCATCTATTTCATACAATTTTTTTATGTCACTTAGCAATTTTTCCATTGAATTCAATATCTTTGGTAATAAAACTATTTCTTATACATTTTAATAAATGTGGAGTATCAAAAAGATGTATAATTTTATTACCAAGGACATTGTACACAAATTCGTCCTTCCCTCTTTCTGATTCTACAGCTAAATCTCGTATGGCGGCAACATTCCACGATCCACCATCGCTAACAGAAGCAAGAACTTTAAATTCAGTCTTTTCATAAATGGCCTGAATGACTTCCTTAATAAGGTGTTTTAAAGTATAATGATTCGCAGCAGTCTGCGTGAAATAAAACGCAACAGGTTGCTTCCATTTCTTGCAGATGCCACGGATCATAAATACTAAAACATGATCAGCGAGTTTGTATTCTCGTAGATCATTGTTTACATCGACAAAACCTTCTACTTGCCAAACACCTTCAGTACGTGTTGAACGCAAATTTTTTGAAATCTCCATTCCATCAAAAATTAATGTGCAATATTGCTCAGCCGGTTTCATACTTTCTGAAACTTTTTGCAAATAACTAAACAAAATTTCATCAATTCCAGTTGAGATTTTAAATTTTGAGAGAGATCTTCTGAGAGTTCTGACAGAAGGTAAAGATAATATTTTCTCTAAAAAGCGGTAACATTTTGGACCATGTTTAAATATGGAAAGGAAAAGAGACTTTTCCTCAAGGATGTAACGGCGGGATTTTTTTGTTTTCTGCACATTTTTAAGCAGGGATAGAACAAACACTCTAAGTGTACGAGGGAGATTATGAACCCTTTCCATATTGTCTACAAAATTTGTAGATAAATCGGTTTTAGATTGTCTGAACTGCTTGGCTAGGACTCGACCACGTTTCCGGCTTAAAGCCAGCATTCTCTCATTTTTCTGGAGCCTGGCATATAACTTCTTTTTCCTAGGAGTTAAATTTTTCAGTCTTTTAACTCCAAGCTCACAAAGCCTTAATCTTTTTGGAGAGCCTGAAAATCAGAATAAATTTAAGATTCTCAAATTGCACTTTATACAGATGAAATAGATTTCACAAAAGCATGTTCAAATATAATATTGGTTAGCATCTTTGTTCAATAAGCAAACTGTTAAATTTTTTGTACTTTCCATGAATAGTATATTATGCTACAAGGACCGAACGACTGTCATTTTTGTCCATTATAAAGTCAGAGGACATAATTATACGGAAAGAGGGAAGTATCAAGTTCGTTAAAATTTAGCAAAGTGTCGTGAAACCGGGCATTAGACTTTTAAATATTGTATACCTATACAGACTGTCATGAAATACGTGTGAGAATATTCAAGTACTAATGTCAATTAGTTAAAATGATTAATATTACGAGAAAGATAAAAAAAGAAGTCTAATGTGAAAGCTCGCAAGAATTTTTTTTTTAAATTAAAAATTACCTGCACGTGGTGTTACGGGATAATCAATGATTTCTGCATCCGTTGACCAGAAACTGCAAGATGGTTCTGCAAAAAAGAAAAAAATATGTAAATATGTTTTATTGAGCAAAATTCTGTATAAAAATAATTGGAAACAAAACGTTTCAACATTAAATTGCTGCCCTTCTCAAGTATTATAAAATGTATAAAAAATAAATGAACAAAATTGTTAAGACAACAAAAATATAAAAATAGTGACTAGATAAGTTTGAGATATTAACTCCTAGGATCAAAGAGCTCTTCTTATTGGATAAAATGGTTGACGCTGACTGGATATGTAAATAATGTAAGAGATATATTCTTGGGATTTCAGTCAATATTTTAATTTTATTTCTTTTCTGCCTTACAGTTTCGGCTGCACCTCAGCCATCCTCAAAAGCGAAATGAATTATTGTTTAAAAAATTGAAGTTGTACATTTGTTTAAATTTATATTAATATTTGAAAGGCCTTCCATAGATGTCGGGTGTGGCATATGACAAGAGAAAATTTCTCTTTCTTTCTTCGCTTTTAAATATTAATATAAATTCAAACAAATGTACAACTTCAATTTTTTAAACAATAATTCATTTCGCTTTTGAGGACGGCTGAGGTGCAGCCGAAACTGTAAGCTCTTCTTATATTTCGTATAAAAAATTATTTTTGGTGGGAACATTTGGTTCGATACTCATTATCATTCAGCTGATTTGAAATTAGTTACGAATGTCACTAGTAATAATAGTATCAATAAAGCACATTTTAAAGTAATATTGATTATGTAAATGTCAACAAAATTCCAAGAGAATCAGTCACAATGATCAGAATAATATAGTAATTATACCTCTAGCATATATGGGAATACTTTCATCCGATAATAAATAATAATTATTGATACTAAATACACGAACTATAGGTAGTATGAGAAGAATAAGCAAATTTTTATATAATAGAAAGTTCACAGAAATACATTTAAAATAAAATTTACCTGCATGTGGAGAAATGGCAGCGCCGGTATTCTTCATATTCATTGGGCAGGTAGTATCACAAAATGAATCTAAAAGAATAAGGACGTATTCAATCTTACTGAGAAATCTTGAATATTGTTGTTTGATAGCTTGAAGTATTTTATTCTTTGACTTTTTGAAAACTCAATTTCCCAAGGCATGTAATGAGACAAATATTTGTAATTCAAAATTGAAAATAATGAATAGAAATTCATGATAATAACTTCTTAGGAAGATCCAGCAGGTGTAATGATAATTGTTGATCTCTTTAAGAATTCATAGTAACACAAATTTTCAACTATAATGTCTATAATTACCTGTACTTAGTGTAACGGAAACATGGATAATCCCTGTATTAGAAGTCCAGGTACTATGGGACGGCACTGCGAATATAAAAGAATATTTAATATTATTTTAAAAATTCTTGGAAAAAGATATTGCTTCACATTTAAGAGTAGCCTCAAATGCCCTACTTACAATATTATGGAAATTCCTGGGAAAGGTACTGTTTCAGGAGATTGAGATGGGATAATCCCAACCAAAAGTAAATCCGAATTCTCAGTCAGTACTGTTTTGTAATTAACTACTTCAAATTATTGTAACTTTTTTGATGCAGTTGGAAAGACCCAGGAATAGATTCAATTAAAATTATTTTAGGTGTTGTAGTTCAAAAAATGTATTATATTTTTGTTATTTCAAAAAGATGTGATTAACATGGACGTTTCGGTAGGCAATTCCATCCAACTTCAGAGAAAAATTTTTCCAAATAAATTATAAAATACATACCTAATACAGAGCAAGGAACTTGTCCGAAGTTCAGCTTCTTTTTTTCGATGGTCTGAAATTGCGTGTCTTTGAAATGTCTATGACACACGCGAAATCCACGATCTAATAAATAATTGTAGCTAACCCCCTGCAGATCATTTCTGTTCATCTGAATCAACCACTGTTGACGAAGACTGTCAGATCGAGGGAAGCAAAAGAAACGTCCTCGCTCCTCTTTGAGAACTGAATTTGTTATGCATTCTAGATGCACACATTTCACATTCTGTTGAAAATAAGAAACATTCTATAATCTAATCTAAAAAACTCTTGTGATATTCACTAATTTATGTTGCGATTCTGTGCAAAACTTTGTCATAACTAAATCAAAAAATCTGTGTATAAGGAAAAAAATTACAAAAAAGTAATCATTAGATACGAATTTATATTGATAAACAAAAGTCAATGCGTTTCTATAAATTCCTTGGAAATTTATAGATCGGCGAAACTTATGGATTAGCACAGAATTGCAAAATCAACTTGATATATGAATAGAAAAGTTGGAAAACTTTCATTATTGATCTCACATGGATATTAAAAGAATATGTGTACTTACGGATTTCATTTTGTATAAAAGGCTCACACAAAATAACACAGACACCAAAAAGTCACTTAAACAATTCGCACGTCAACAATATATAATCGAAACAACCCTAAACACTGGAAGAACGATAATGATGAAGTTTTGAAACTGGGAAATTCAAACGTTGGTTCTAACCCCGTTCTGACACAAAAGTAAACATTCCGATCTTAAACGAGAATAGCCGATTGCCTGATAATGACGACAGTAACGCTCTGGCATGGAAGCGGTGCTGCATAGAACTTCAAAGGCAGTGCTTGCTTATGCAATTTAACTGACACCGGTGTGCGCTGCACTGGTCGAGTTATCTCTCCAGCTGCAGTTTTCAATTTTACAGCTCGTATTTCTCCATCGCGACCAACTATCAGTCCTTCCACCTTGGCGAGAGGCCAGTCAATTCAATATCACCAAATTTAATCTTTTTAGAATGTTTACCGCTGTTGTGGTACAGCATTAACTGTCCCAAATACTCTCCTCGGAAACAGAAACACAATACTTCTCTCAGCTTTTGACGATATTTTAACCTCTTATTCGGATCGTTTCTCTCGATTAGATCAATATCTGGCACTCTAGATTCAGCTATATCTTTCAAAAACATATCGGAAGTTGAGGGTGTTAGATCATTTGGATTGTTAGAAACGTATGTCAGTGGTCGCTGGTTAATAATAGATTCGCAGTCACACAGTATTGTTTGCATTTCTTCAAAATCAACAGAAACTCTTCCGAGTACTCTGCGAAGCAATTGTTTCATTATACCTACTAGTCTTTCCTACCAGTCGCCCCACCATGCAGCTGTAGGAGGATTAAACTTCCATCTAATTTTTCTTGCAGTGCTATATTTATTTATTTCTGTCCAGTCGAGATTCTTCATTGCATTTGCCGCACCGACAAAATTGGTTCCGTTGTTGCTGTAGACTACAGAAGGTCGGCCTCTTCTATCAATAAATTTTCTGAATCCTTGTAAGAAGCGATCGGTAGACAAAGACGAAGTCAACTCCAAATGTACCGCTCCACATACACCACATGTATATAGACACACTCAAGCTTTCTTATATCCCTCACCCTTGCCATTTTTCAAAAACAGGGGTCCAGCCAGATCAACACCCACTACTTCAAAAACCTTAGCATCTCTGACTCTATCTTCTGGTAACGGTGGCGATGCAACTTCTACTCTTTTTGCTTTTTGTCTTTTACATCTCATACACTCATTCAAGACTGTTCTAATAGCACGTCTACCACCTAGAACCCTGTATTCCTTTCGCAGAATAGTAATCATCGTTCCTACTCCAGCATGAGATGAGTCATGATGTAAATCTGTTATCAGTCTGAATACAACGGAATGCGTATGATTTGGTAAGACTACAGGATGGCAGAAATCCTAAATATCATCTCGATTTGAAATCTTCGTCTTCAATCTAATTAATCCATCTTGGTCGAGATAAGGACATAAAGTTGCTAATTTTGGATCATTTATCCCACTAAATGCTTCTTGTTGGATCAATTTGAGAACTTCATGTTCAGCTTTAATAAATTCATCGACCGAAAGGTTTTCATCAAAACATTCAATTTGATGAGATAAATTATTTCTTAATCTCAGTTTCCAGCCAATTAACCAAACAATTTTCTTATATTTAGAAAGATATTGGTAATACCAACCTGGGTTTTTCGTTGTACATAATATAGAGGAAGTGACACTGCCTCTTCTCTCTTCATTTATTTCCTTCTCATCATAAATAATGTAAAGAGCTGGGCCATGCTTCTGGAGAATCCCTCAGCCAGCTGAGGCCCTCCCACCATCTGGATTCTGCTAAAGTTTTTGCGCTGCATCCACGCGAAGGTAAGTCTGCAGGATTAATTGTACTTGGTGCATATCGCCACTCGCATCCTAAGGTAAGTTCTTTTATTTCTTTGACCCTATTAGAGACAAATACATCCCATTGCTCTAACCGTTTGATCCAAGCCAAGACTGTTGTAGCATCACTCCAAAAAAACGTTTTAGTATTAGGTATATCCAAATTCTCTGCTATGGTTGAGTATAATCTAGCGCCAATTGTTGCTACTAACAGTTCTAGCCTCGGAATCGAGCTTTGCTTCTTTGTCTTACTTATGGGTGATACTCTCGCTTTAGCTTGTATCAATTGTACTCGAGCACCCGAATCTGTTTCTTTTCGTAGGAATATGACTGTGGCATATGATACTTTACTTGCATCGCAAAAGATATGAGAAGTCCAACTTTCTTTCTGATTTGCTCCTGGTAACCATCTAGGAATTTTCATTTTCAATAAATGTGATAGTTCATGTACCCGATTCAAGAATACTGATTTAATCTCCTCTCCTTCTTCTTCATCCCGACGGATTTTCAGATCATATATTTGTCGCAAAAGTAGTTTCGGTAAAAGCGACACACAGTAGGTCACTCCTATCGGGTCAAAAACTTTATGGGCCACGGATAAAATGGTCCTCTTCGTAATTTTTTCTGAATCTAAATTGACTTATATGGTATCATGATACTTATTCCACAGCAAACCCAAGACGTTAGTATTATCGTCTTTCTCTAACTGGGACTGAGAACTATACTCCCACCCTCTGAGTTCGAATTTGGCCGATTTTAATATCGCTGTTGCTTCTTCAACAAATGGCTTCATCTCTTGCTCACTTTCTAGGCTGGTTATACAGTTGTCCACATAAAAACTTTCCATGAGTTGTTCTACTGATTTTTCGTCAAACGGAAGTTGTTGCTCCCGACATTGAATTTTGAATACGTACACGAGAGGTACACGATCGTCTAGTGCAGCTACAATTTTTTCTATCTTGCTCTTATCATTGAGCTCTAAATATTCAACAAAGTAAATATTATTCTTGAAAATTGGCAATTTCATTTATAAACTGAATAGTGTAGTGAACTAAGCATCAGTGATCTTGTTTTTGTGGAATAATTTCTTCACGTAAGGTAAATAAAGGTGTTTTTCGCAAATTATAAATTTAATTGATCGTCTTCTAGCAGACTTTGTTCAATTTTGAATCTCCGAGTACAGTGCTTAAGTGTTGATTTCGTCGCACTTGATATATTGTACGATTCCCAACGATCACGCACGAAGACTTCTTATCATGTCAGTGTGTCTCAATTGCACAAAGAATGTTAGCCAAAATGTTTTATCAACTAAATGTGATGGATGTCAAAATTCAATACATCTAGCGTGTGTTCATCTAACACAGGATGATTTTCCACGCCTTACTCGTAGCACTACGAAATCTGTCAAGATCTATTGTAATGATTGCTTGAATAATTCTAATACAATCGACTCTCTCAAACAATTGTTACTTAATTTGCAACAACAAATCATTGATATTAAAACAAAGCTCCAGAACTCGGCCCTATCCGGCAATGAAGATGTATTTCTCGGAAAAGTTATAACTGAGATAAATCAGCGTCAACAACGTGTACGCAACGTTATAATATCTGGTGTGCTGGAAAAGCTAAATGAAGACTTAAATAGAGTAATTTCTGATATTATTAGTGAAATAAATCCTAATTTTGATCAAATTGCTACAAAAGTCTTCCGAATTGGTTCTAAGACACCTAATACTACAAACAAACCACGTTTGATAAAATTATGTTTTGCAAATTCGAATGATGCATTTAATTTAATTATAAGTGGTAAAAATGCTCGTAACTTTCCTGATTTGAATAATGTCTATATAAACAACGACAAAACTCCAATGCAAGTTCAGCAATATAATAATCCAAGACGAGAACTTGCTGATAGGAAATCCACTAGTCACATATGAAATTTTATTGAAAATATTCAACTTGAATATTCTGGATAATAGAAGATCATTATCTACAATTATGCATCTTTTTGAAGTAGTTAATTATCATATCGATGATCCTACAGTTCTTTATTTATCGAACTTCCATGTTCCTCAAACTCATACACGCTCGTTCACAATGTTCTATCTACCTAATCCTAGAACCAATTCCTATTTCGTATCTCCAATATACAAAATGTTATTCTTATTTGATAGCAAATTTTCACACATTGATTTATTCAATATCTTAATAAATAATTTCAAAAGAATTATAAATGCACACTATAATAATAAATGAACAATTATGATTTGGTATGTTATATAACATTATTTATATTCTCATTTTTTATTTTAGCTATATTTTCATTTATCTATTTTTTCATCATAATATATACTTGATTTTTTTCACAATATTGCTTATTTAAGATAGTCCACGTATTTTAAATATATATATTTTTTGTTGTTGTATCTCTCTATAACGGGTTATTTTTTCGTCCTGTAATTGGGTTCACCTGTTGGACAGTGTAACTAAATAAATAAATAAATAAATGAATAAAACAGAAGAGAGGTGCAATTGAAGTACAGCACCTAGTAAAAATGGACTCGAAGAAATGCCAAATACCACACGACAATGACGATATACTTTCAACTTTGCTTCCTTATCGAATCAAAAAAATCTTTTGTTCAAGCAGGGACTTTGTTTTTCTTTGGCAGAAGCGTCAAACACTAGACGGATTTTGGTAGTACTGTTCAGCCTCACGACAGGGCGATGAGGTAAATAATGACCTGCTTTCTTCAATTCACACTCTGGTACTTCTTCAATTATACCATCATGAATCTATTCATCAAAAACATTCTGATACTCGCAGTATAATTCACTGGCTTCTATCTTATTTAATGTACTCTCCAATCTCTTTAGAGCTAAATTATAATTACTAGGAAGCGGAGCATGATTTTCTATCCATGGTAAATGAACTTCAAATCTATCGTCTTCATTTTTCTTCACAGTCTGCAGGAAATGATCCAGCGCTGCCGAATGCAGCTCTTGTCTAGTTTTCTTCTCAATAGGATCATTAATTCCTATTACATCTAGTGACCACAAGTCTGCTATATTAGTTTCTTTAACAAACATCGTTGCTACGATTAATGCTGCACTTTCTTCCTTCTGTTGACTTGGAATTTTCCCCATTAATGTCCATCCGAGTCTAGTTTCTACGGGGCTACTAGTCCAGAATCAAGCATCTTAAACCCACCGGTTAGCAGTCTGCTGGCTATATCGGCTCCAATCAACACTTCGATTGATCGTTCCTGCATGTCAGTTAATTGAATATTATTTTCTTCCAGTTCTTGGATCTAGGGGCCTTGTTCCACTAGTGCAATACGACCACAAATTACCTTTTGATCTAGAGCTTGAATTTTACATTCGTAAGTTTCTTACAAATTAGAAAGATACAAAGTAAAAACATTATGGCTACAAACATTGGTTACTGAACCACCGAATAGTGAATGTTGTATACTTTCCTTTCTATCTGGCCTAATTTTCAATCTTTCGACAGTATCTTTTAAAAATTACGACCGTTGTGAGCCTGTGTCGATAATGGCACGTGCGGTACATGTAGCTTCATTACTTCATATTCTGACTATCAGAGTTTGCAACAGTACATCTGATGCAGTTGTTCTTGAAATATTTGTAGCAGAATTTACTGTCGAATTACTGGCTTCTTCTTGTGTATCTTCATTACACTTCTGCTCTGACGAATGAGAATTAGTTTGCTTGCTTTCTTGTTTCAGGCTCAACTTTTCACACATTAAAACATTGTGCCCTTTTGTGCATATAATGCACCTCTTCCTACTTTTACAAAATTTTGCTGGATGTCCAGGCCTAAAACAAACATAACTGCAACTCTTTTTCTCCAATAATTTTCGTTTCTCCGCCAATGTCATAGTTTGAGCTCTAAAACAGTCTGCAGATTTATGAGCTCCGTTACAAAATACACAATCTTTACCTTGCTCTTTCGCAGTTGTCAACAAACCTGTCGCTGTTGGTAATTCTTCTGTAACTGAATTGAATTTGCTTAAAACCGCGCTGTTTTTTCTTCATATTCTGGTTCTGGATGACACCGGAACCAGATTTGGCTAATGTTACTTTTTGTTCATTTGTTACCTCTGTAGAAATAAACTGCATCAATTGATGCAATCGATCTTTGGATGTATTTGTAATATTTGAGCCAGCATCTTCTTCTTCTCTCACGGATTGGGTCTGTATAACTGACATCACAGTAGTACTTCTCTACCACATACGTAGTATATCTTCAGACAGACAGGATTCCGCTAATGGTAAAAGCATGGATGCGCATTTTTCCGTGGTAACATTGAGAGTTTCTAACGCCCTTAAATGACACTCGAGTTTATCGTATAGGGAAACAAGTGGTATTGTGCCTGTTGATGAAGAATTTTGTAATACTTCACGAGTACTTCTACTAATAAGTCCTCCCTACCGTATCTATATTTTAAAGCAGCTACTGCTTTCAGATAATTACCTTCTGTTGCAGGAAAACTTGTTACTAATTCTAAAACTTTTGAATCGACAACAGTGGCCTGGATAAGATATTGAAATTTATCTATCTTCTTAAACTGCGTCCAAAATTGTAGCCATTCCTTGATATTACCATTAAGCTCTTCCAACTCAAGCTGTGGTAATTTAAAAGTACGCTTTGCGCTGTTACTAACAATACTACCCTGTGCAGCACTTCCTTCACTTTCAACAGCCACTGAATTTGTATCTTCTTCTACTTCAAGTACAGCCAATCTGATTCTATTAAACATCAAAGTACTGAATCCACTGAATCTTGTTCGTCATCCAATTCTTCCTGACTGGTAGTTTCGCTGTCTAACGATAGACCCATAATTTCTGCATCTCGTTCCAATATATTGCTAAATCTTGTTTCTAGCAACTCCAATAATGCCTTCCAATTACGGATGTCCTTCTCATCCTTTTCTAATAGTTCATTAATCTGCTTACAACTCTTTGTGAATGAACTTCTTAAAATTCCACGAGGTTTCTTTGCTTTATCCATCGTAAGAATAAACTAGGTCCTGTCACGGTCACCACAATGTGATGGTTTTGCAATAATAAATAATAAATAAATTTCACAAAGCTTTTAATGAAGGAATAAGAAAATATTTCAATTACACAGAAAAACTGACATTACTGTTTTTCATGGTACAAGAACAACAACCTTTTCTTTTCCTTAGACTACTTTGAAATACATACATTTTTTTCTAAATTCACATCAGTTGGTAAAGTCACCAACATTATTCAATATTCAACTATACATATACTGCAATTTCTGCAACATGTGTGGACCCTAGAGTTCACTCTGGTTCTGACCTTGGCAAATGTTGTTATGCCTGAATCTGTAGAATAATTTTGTGCCAATCGTTGATATGTAACATATAAACTTTTGGTTGCGTCTGTCATGTGTCAAAAGCTGACATATCTTCAATATGAACATAGCCTATTATGAAGAAAAGGATGTACGGGAATTCAGCCACAAGTTTATTATTTCTATCCTATTCTACAGTTTCGGTCCCACGTGGACCATCTTCAGGAGTGCTACATTTATACAATAGTGTGAGAATGTGGGAAACAAAAACAACACATTCTCACACTATTGTATAAATGTAGCACTCCTGAAGATGGTCCAGGTGGGACCGAAACTGTAGAGTAGGATAGAAATACTAAACTTGTGACTGAATTCCCGTACATCGTTTTCTTCATTTCACGTAACAGTCAGCATCATATAATACTTCCATAGCCTATTATTATCACATGGCCATGAATGTGTAAAAGTGTGCAAAAATCTGTCTTATACGATCCAATAGTAGCGCTGTGTTATCTTCTTCGAAATTATGAATTCAGAGTGAAATATATCTTACACAAATCGAGCTGAATTTATTAAAACATTGAAAGATGCAGTTCATGTTTCAAATCGAGTCCCAGTGACGGTGCCAATAATCCACTAGGTGAATATTTATAATTCATATGATTCAAACTCTCTCATTCATTCTAATTAATTGTTTCTCAGATGACACCAGAGTTAATATCGAGCTGAAGAATTGCCAAGAGTATGAGACTGGAAGAAATAATAAACTAGAGAAGAGCGAGCATAATCCTGCAGTTGTAGCTGTAGAAGTCGTGTAAAAGGATAGAACTGATTATAGAAATGATACTGTGAATGATGACGGAAGCAACGATTCAGATCCTATTGAAGATAACTCTTGTGACGATGGTGACTATGTCTTGAATGAGGAAGAGAGTTGTAAATCGTCAGATGAGAGTAATGAAAAAGTCGATAAAACTAATGTGAAAATTGCTATAAATGAGCCTGAATCAGAATCAATGAGTCCATTACATAAGAAAAAGAAAAGGAAAATAGAAAAAGAGCACAAAGACCATGGTTTACAATATACGAGCAGTAAAAGAAGAGATAAAAGAAGCAAAAAAACTATTCGTTATCACTGAATGCTGTCGTAAGAACTGTTGTACTGTTTGTTCGTCTAAAATACAAAAACAAATATTTTTTTATTTTTATAAACTGTCAAAAGAACAACAGGAACAAATTTTGTGCATTGGAATCTCTATTTATAGTGGAAAAGAAGAGAGAAAATGTAGGGTAGAACAACTTATCTTCAACACAATCGAGTAATTACTGCGGAGTATTTTTTTAAAATCGATAATGAGAAAATATCTGTCTGCGAGAAAATATATGAAACTGTTTACTGTGTAAGTAGAGGTAAAATTGATGTATTGCTGAAAAAAAAAAACAAGCAAGCTCTAGCAGTTTCCCTCCAGCTGATAATCGTGGACATCATGTCCTTGCTAATAAGAAAGATGACGAAAGAAAAATAATGCGAGGGCACATTGACAAATATCCAAAATACCAAAGTCATTATAGTAGAACAGAAACATGTAAATTTTACCTAAGTAGTAAACTAAATATAGAGAAAATGTACGATCAGTATAAGATAGATAGAGAATCAGCGAATTCTCAAACATATGGATCATATGATCTATTCAAACAATTTTATAAGACAATAGCTACAAATTTAAGAAACCTAGAGTAGACACATGCAAGACATGCGACACGTACTTATTAAAAATCAAACAGTGCAAAAAAGTGAAGAACGATTATCCATACAATTGGAATTTGATTCACACAAAGAAGCCGCTGATCTGGGGTATACTAAAAGGAAAAAAAAAGATAAAGAAGATGCTATGAGCTCTTCCAATAAGCATGTCTTGGTTTTTGATCTACAGCAAGTTTAAGATACAGCTTCTCTTACCGTTAACGTCTCGTTTTACAGACGATTACTCTCTACTCATAATTTAACAATAAGAGATTGTAATAAAGGACCCATTGAATGTTTCATATGGCATGAGTGAATTGGAAATCGTGGTTCTGAAAATATTATATCCTATTTCTACAAAAGATTTGAAAATCTGCCTAGTACCGTGTCTCATGTAATTACATATTTGGACACATGTGGAGGATAGAATCGCAATATTAATATGACCGTAATAATAAGCTGCGTTACCACTACATCATCTACGCTAAAAATAATAGATCTAAAATTCTTAGTTCCGGGACATACACACTTAGAGTGTGATGTAGACCATGCAAGAATTCAAAAATCTAAAAGAACACGCAGATATACCTATAATGATACCTCGAGAATGGGCTCAATTTGTGAGAACAGTGAGAGGAAATAAGCCGTTTCGAGTGACTGGATTAAAACAGCAGGATTTCATCATGTTTTCAGAATTTCTGAAAAATATTCTAATATAGAAAGTAGCAGATACGAATGGATGTAAAATCAACTGGTTCAAAATTTGTTGGCTAAGATATGAGGAAACTTTAGGAAAAATTAAATTCAAAACAAGTTTGAATGAAGATGACGAATTTGGAGCAATCGATCTTAGAGGATGTAAAAGAGGCAGGCCATTAGGCTATTCCCAATCTAAGAGAACTGAGACTTTGCTATGATAATCCATTATCAATAAATCCAAAGAAAAAACAAGATCTTCTGAGTTTATTCTCGTTGATTCATGAGGATTATCATAGTTCTAATAAGAATTTAAGAGTAAAAAATGGAAACAATGATGTAGAAGAATGCACACCTTCAGATGACGAAGCTGATGAAGGAATGATATGAATTGATACTATATAATTTTGTATTCATGTTATCGATGGAAATGTATATTTTTTAGATACTAAAAAATAAATGCATATGCAGAAAATTGATACACAAAAAGGTTTTTTTCAGTATGATGTCAAAGAACTGATATCTATTCACGCATTGACATATAATACAAATTGCGGTAAGACGACCGATATATATCTAATAATTTGAATAATTCACAATAGATACTATAATTTTACCATAGTGATTTTTCAGATGATCTCTAAACTTTTGAATTGATTTATCTGAAAAAAATAAAAAACGACAGATCAACCTCTGCCATAACACCACAGATTTATTATATTTATAGCTGAGTTTACCGCGAGAAAAAGATGATGAAGAACTACTTTGATTAGCAATCAGCCCCTGTCAGTTTCCGGATTGACAGTTTTATTCTTTGCGATCTGCTTATTAAACTCCATTATTATTTAGTTTAAAGTTTCTTTGGGAATGAAATTTTGACTCTAAATCGATTTTCGTTCGAATACACATATTCCAACTTTTGAATTGAAAGATAGGTTTCAATACGATCTTTGCGGAAAAATTTCAGACCTCAAATAGGGTGCGAATATTTCTGTATAAGGTGGAGAGGGATAGTTTGCATCCCTTTCAGAGCCCTGTGATGTCACCGGGTGCTACTTCAAATATTGAATCGAACTATAGAAATCATCAGTTATAGTTTTTGTTTGCGAAATAAGAAAGTAAGTTTGCGAATGTTACAAGTGTTATTTGTAAGCATGTGCTGTGTTGGGGATACAAAATTTCTAGGTGTGCGAGTGTTGCTGTTTCAGTATAATGAGTCAAGATTCGACGTGGGTTTTTGCAGAGCCAGCTGAGCTTTTCCAGCAAAAGCAGAAGCCGTACGTCATGGCATCTGCGGAGATTTGGAGCGACCTTAACTATGAGTCGTCCCTACAGCTGAAAAAATTTTTGGAGTAGAAAATGGTTTATTTTCTCTACAAGAGATTTCAAAACAAACTGAGCGTCGAATGACTTGGCATTATGTGCAATACATGTTACAGAAGAAAATGTTATTCGCGGGGCTAAGGCATACAGGAGAAAATTTTCAATTGGGCTTTTTTTGAATATCTCAAATCATCTATATTGCACCATTTGGAGCAAGACTGCTGAATAACGCATAAATCAACTTCATGTAATCTATGTTTGTCAAGAAAATTTTCTTGTCGTGTCTCTAGGTCACAATGAATGAATAAAGAATAGTCTTTCAGTTTATCTCTATCTGGCTTCATGAAGCATTTATGGTTAGGTTTCCTATACCAATCACAGATTTTGCAAAAAATTTCACTACAAATATGATTCTTATTTTTTTTGACAGTTATGAGTTTTCAAACACTGTTTACAGGTTTTCAGCAGATCACAAACATTCTTTCTTCTGTGATCATCATAGCAAATCTGTCCTCGAAAATTTCTGTTACAGTCAGGGCATTTTTTCAATTGCAATGTACAAACACACGCTGGAGATACTTTACAAAAAATGCAGATATTTCGACAAGTGTGCATATAGTCTGTTGTATCCTGTATGACAAAGTTTGAAAAAATACTTGCATGTAAATGCAGCTGTTAAACTCTTCATCCGAATAATGATTTTGATAATGTTCAAAGTTCAGCCGTGGTAAATTTCCATCGGGTGCTCCTTCGAAAATTAGGTCACCGCGCGTATTATACGCGTATACACATATATTGTACTGCTCAAAAAAAATTTTTTTATTTCTGTAATTCAGGTATACCGGATCCGTCCGCGCCTATTTTAATACCGGTATCACATAGTTACGCGTGTCTGTTAATCAATATAGCCGTCTTTTCTGATATTCTCGAAAATATCATCTTTCGTAACGAATGCTTCAGCGACAATTGAAGGTAGGCAAAGATTATCGACGTTATTATTCTCTTTAATGCCGTCTTTTCTGCGACATAATTCTGCGTAGCTAGGCTCGTGACCGATTAGACGTTTCCCGCTTCCTACAGGCATGTATATATAAGTCATCTCCATTGTGATTACTCCGTCGACAAACAGCTCAGCGTTGCTCTGAAGAATTCTATCAATAGCGTCCCATATTACGTCGATGTGAACCTGGTTCCTTCTTCGAAACGACATCTATGCTGGCCCATGCTCCATGTGAGGGGTGTAGAATGTGAACATGACAAAATCTGCAGGATTCATGTCGTTCAACATATCTCTCACTACCTAAGAAATTTGAACATGCAATATATCATTATAATCATAACCATGGAAATATTCGTACTTGTTCTGTGCTTCCGTAGAACCATTTGATAGGATTTTCTCCAGGGGGCAGATTTGTCAAGTTGAAGATCGTCCTAAATCCACGCATCGCGAATCTTTTCACGTGATACTCTCTATTTGCTATGATTTCATAACGTTTAATAGCCCCTTGACCGTCTTGAATGTCTAAACTAAGAATCATTGACACTTTACTTCCACTCAGGTCTGAATTCACATCTTCTTCGATAAGTGCTAAATCAATCATATTTTCACATAACTCGAAAAAAGAATCAAAATTCTGCTGTGGACACGTTCAAGATGATCTAATGCCATCTTTTTTTGTTTCGTCGTCTTCACTGATATTATGACAGATTAAATCTTCATGATTGGTATTTTCTATTGACTCGTCATTCATAATAGCTGAATCAATGAGATTCTCACAAATTTTGAAGAGAGAATCAAAATTTTGTTGATAACTCATTTCAACTTTGACTTTCAACTAGGTTGCTAGGCATTGAAACAGATTCGAGACTCTCTCGCCGTTCTATAAAGAGATTTTTTTACCATCCAGTCTGGTGATATGCACACATATATACCGCAACACACACACACACATCCAACCCAGCTAGAAAACCACCCACTCTAATATTTGACAAATCCAGTTACATGAAACAATAATTGACGGTGGCCTGAGAAAATAGCTAACTTTGTTCTGAATTTGGTTTTCTAGAGACGTGTGAAAATTTAAAGTGAATGAAAGATCAGAGTGTCACTTTGTTACTAGAAAATGATAGTTATTACGTATTCCTCACCTATCACCATCATGAAACAGTTTAAAATACCTCAGAATTCTCAGCTCTTATATCTAATTAGAAAATGTATACTCAACCAGAATTTTTTTATATCAATAAAAAGGCTATAAATATATATTCTACATTTATTTCCTGAATTTAATTTTATATTTGCTCCATATGAATAGAATAGAGCAGTATCGTATTTCACATGATTTATTCTCTGTGTTTGATTTTATATTGAATCAGGAAAGTTTCTAATTGAAGAAAAGTTCACATCTTATTTTCTGATAACAGATTAGAAAATTTTATACCAATAAAAAGGTTAAAAATCACATTTTACGTTTATTTTCTGAATTTGATTCTATATTCGCTCAGAAAGATTTTCATATAAATAAAAATACAACACCGTATTTCACATTATTTATTTCTTGTGTTTGATTCCATATTGGATGAGGAAAGCTTTTGGAGGAAAACAGTTCATATTCAATTTCACAAATTTTTTTCTGTCATAAAAAGTATACACATAATGTTTAAAATCGAGAAATTCACAACATTTTGATCTACAAATATTTTTCTCTCATAAGAGTATATACATAATCTAAATCCTCTCCTATTTAATGATTGTGAAAAATATACATGTCGATAAAAACAGCCCTGAAATAAATGTTCCTTGTAATGAGATATTTGAATAAACTTAATTTCATTGATACATCATCCCCAAGTATGCTCTTACCTAAGTACATGAGAGTTTCAATATTCACTTAACTTTTATCTTGGTAATAGATTCAGATCTATTCCACTTATTTAAAATTTAAAATTGATTTTTGATTCACTACATTTTTTCTTCGGCACAAGTATTTTTATAAGATCGTAGAACTCTGCAAAGTCCGGTATATCTAAGTACAGTTCTTGGCGGGCACTTCCAAACAGACGAACGGTCACTTTCAAATATTTATTAGGATTCAGTCCAATAGCTATATAACGGTCACACGTCATATCCAGGGGGACCATTTTACACGCCAGTAAATGATCCCAATTGTCTCGATAGTCACGGTTATTGGGAAGTTCGAACCATATGTTGTCTACCGATCCCAATAAGATATCCAGGTGATTGTTCACATGGAGTTCGTCCTCGTTAAATATCTTCAGTACTTCTTGATGGTTCGCTGAGGACATTTTCATATCTTTGGACAAACGTTGGCCACACCTATCGAAACTTTCTTCTTCTAAAGGTTTTTGATAACATGGCAGCAAATTGCTCCCGGAATCGCTGTCATAAATTGATATAACAGGCGATTTAGCGTTCTGTAGGGTTGAGTGAAGTACCAGTCTGTTTTTCATAGCCTGTAGTCCAAGACTCCAGAATGAATTTTGAAGATAGCTTCCCACGAGACAAACAGTAAGTTTTTGGTTTGAATGCTAATATGATCAATTCCTTAATGCTTCATATATTTTTATAGGCCATCAATCCGGCTCTTGTCATCACCGGAAAATTCAATTTCGTCGCAATCATCATCAACAATTAGAAGATCGCTCCAAAAAGAAGCTGAGCAGCAGGCTACATCGCCTGTTATATCAATTTATGATTGCGATTTCGGAAGCAATTTGCTGTCATGTTATCAAAAACCTGTAGGAGAAGAAAGTTCCGATAGATGTGGCCAACGCTTGTCCGAAGATATGGGAATGTCCTCAGCGAACCATCAAGAAGTACTGAAGATATTTAACGAGGACGAACTCCATGTGAACAATCATCTGGATATCTTATTGGGATCGGTAGACAACATATGGTTCGAACTTCCCAATAACCGTGACTATCGAGACAATTGGGATCATTTACTGGCGTGTAAAATGGTCCCCCTGGATATGACGTGTGACCGTTATATAGCTATTGGACTGAATCCCAATAATTATTTGGAAGTGACCGTCCGTCTGTTTGGAAGTGCCCGCCAGAAACTGTACTTAGATATACCGGACTTTGCAGAGTTCTACGATCTTATAAAAATACTTGTGCCGAAGAAAAATTGTAGTGAATCAAAAATCAATTTTAAATTTTAAATAAGTGGAATAGATCTGAATCTATTACCAAGATAAAAGTTACAGTGTAGTTCGGGGAGCGTGTTTCTGGCACTGAATAATCTGAATATTGAAACTCTTATATACTTAGGTAGGAGCATACTTGCGGATTTGAGAGATAACAATAAATTATATGATGATATTCACGAACAGTATGAAAACAATCTAGAATATACTCTAGTCAATAAGTTGAGATATGATTTATCAATTAATTTAGATTTATTCAAATATCTCATTACCAGAAACATTTATTTCAGGGACGTTTTCATCGACATGTATATTTTTCACAATCATAAAATAAAAAAGGATTCAGATTATGTATGTACTCTTATGAGAGAAAAATATTTGTAGATCAAAATGTTGTGCATTTCTCGATTTTAGACATTATGTGTATACTTTTTATGACAGAAAAAAAATTTGTAAAATTAAATAAGAACTCTTTTTTATTAAAAAGCTCTCCTCATCCAAAATGGAATCAAACACAAGAAATAAATAATGTGAAATACGGTGTTGTATTTTTATTTTTATGAAAATCTTCTTGAGGAAATATAGGATCAAATTCAGAAAATGAACGTAAAATATGATTTTTAACATTTTTATTGATATAAAAATTTCCAATATGTTATGAGAAAATAAGATGTGAACTTTTCTTCAATTGTAAACTTTCCTGATTCAATATAAAATCAAACACAGAGAATAAATCATGTGAAATACGATACTGTTCTATTCTATTTATATGGAGCAAATATAAAATTAAATTCGGAAAATACATGTAGAATATATATTTATAACCTTTTTATTGATATAGAGAAATTCTGATTGAGTATACATTTTCTAATTAGATATAAGAGCTGAGAATTCTAAGGTATTTTAAACTGTTTCATGATGGTGACAGGTGAGGAATACGTAATAACTATCACTTTCTAGTTACAAAGTGACACTCTGATCTTTCATTCACTTTAACTTTTCACACGTCTCTAGAAAACCAAATTCAGAACAAAGTTAGCTATTTTCTCGAGCCACCGTCAATTATTGTTTCATGTAACTGGAATTGTCAAATATTAGAGTGGGTGGTTTTCTAGCTGGATTGTGTGTGTGTGTGTGTTTGTTGCGGTATATGTGTGCATATCACTAGACTGGATGGTAAAAAAACCTCTTCATAAAAGGGCGAGAGAGTCTCGAATCTGTTTCAGTGCCTAGCAACCTAGTTTAAAGTCCAAGTTGGAATGAATTATCAACAAAATTTTGATTCTCTCTTCAAAATTTGTGAGAATCTTATTGATTCAGCTCTTATGAATGACGAGTCAACAGAAAATACCAATCATAAAGACTTAATCTGCCATAATATCAGTGAAGACGACCAAACAAAAAGAGGTGGCATAAGATCATCTAAAACGTGTCCACAGCAGAATTTTGACTATTTTTTCAAGTTATGTGAAAATATTATAGATTTAGCACTTATCGAAGAAGATGTGAATTCAGACCTAAGTGAAAGTGAAGTGTCAGTGATTCCTAGTTTAGACATTCAAGACGGTCAAGGGATTATTTAACGTTATGAAATCATAGCAAATAGAGAATATCACGTGAAAAGATTCGCGATGCGTGGATTTCGGACGATCTTCAACCTGACGGATCTGCCCCCTGGAGCAAATCCTATCAAATGGTTCTACGGAAGCATAGAACAAGTAAGAATATTTCCATGGTTATGATTATAATGATATATTGCATGTTCAAATTTCTTAGGTAGTGAGAGATATGTTGAACGACATGAATCCTGCAGATTTTGTCGTGTTCACATTCCACACCCCTCACATGGAGCATGGGCCAGCATAGATGTTGTTTCGAAGAAGGAACCAGGTCCACATCGACGTCATATGGGACGCTATTGATAGAATTCTTTAGAGCAACGCTGAGCTGTTTGTCGACGGAGCATTCACAATGGAGATGACTCATATATACATGCCTGTAGGAAGCGGGAAACGTCTTATCGGTCACGAGCTTAGCTACGCGGAATTATGTCGCAGAAAAGACGGCATTAAAGAGATTAATAACGTCGATAATCTTTGCCCACCTTCAATTGTCGCTGAAGCATTCGTTACGAAAGATGATATTTTCGAGAATATCAGAAAAGACGGCTATATTGATTAACAGACACGCGTAACTATGTGACACCGGTATTAAAATAGGCGCGGACGGATCCGGTATACCTGAATTACAGAAATTAAAAGTGTTTTTGAACAGTACAATATGTGTGCATACGCGTATAATACGCGCGGTGACCTAATTTTCGAAGGAGCACCCGATGGAAATTTACCATGGCTGAACCTTTACCATCATCAAAATCATTATTCGGTCATAAAGAGTTTAACAGCTGCATTTACATGCAAATATTTTTGCAAACTTTGTCATACAGGATACAACAGACTATATGCACACTTGTCGAAATATCTGCATTTTTTGTAAAGTATCTCCAGCGTGTGTTTGTACATTGCAATTGAAAAAATGCCCTGACTGTAACAGAAATTTTCGAGGACAGATTTGCTATGATGATCACAGAAGAAAGAATGTTTGTGATCTGCTGAAAACCTGTAAACAGTGTTTGAAAACTCATAACTGTCAAAAAAATAAGAATCATATTTGTAGTGAAATTTTTTGCAAAATCTGTGGTTGTTATAGGAAACCTAAACATAAATGCTTTATGAAGCCGGATAGAGATAAACTGGAAGACTATTCTTTATTCATTCATTGTGACCTAGAGACACGACAAGAAAATTTTCTTGACAAACATAGATTACATGAAGTTGATTTATGCGTTATTCAGCAGTCTTGCTCCAAATGCTGCAATATAGATGATTTGAGATATTCAAAAAAAGCCCAATTGAAAATTTTCTCTTGTATGCCTTAGCCCCGCGAATATCATTTTCTTCTGTAACATGTATTGCATATAATGCCAAGTCATTTGACGCTCAGTTTGTTTTGAAATCACTTGTAGAGAAAATAAACCATTTTCTACTCCAACAATTTTTTCAGCTGTAGGGACGACTCATAGTTAAAGTCGCTCCAAATCTCCGCAGATGCCATGACGTACGGCTTCTGCTTTTGCTGGAAAAGCTCAGCTGGCTCTTCAAAAACCCACTTTAAATCTTGACTCATTATACTGAAACAGCAACACCCGCACACTTAGAAATTTTGTATCCCCAACACAGCACATGCTCACAAATAACACTTGTAACATTCGCAAACTCACTTTCTTATTCCGCAAACAAAAACTATAACTGATGATTTCTATAGTTCGATTCAATATTTAAAGTAGCACCCGGTGACGTCACAGGGCTGTGGAAGGGCGCGGTGATTCTATTTTCGAAGGTAGATATCTCAAGATTTGTATTTCACTTGTTCAGGGCTGTGAATGACAAACTTCAAAATGCATTTGAAGATTATAAAAAACTTACGGAAAATAGGAGTATTCTGCATTCATGAGGAATATTATAGGAACAGATAAATTACGAACAAAACTTGTACCTGGACCATCTTACAATGTAAGTGATATAGAAATCTACCACGGGTGAGTATAGACTAAAAGAGAACCAGTCTGAAATAGCATTACAATGGCTGCTGTTACAAGAGGATCAAGGAGACATTCGTATTGAACATGCACCGCGTAGTGGTGAAATCGTTCTCGCGAACAATTTGAAAGTTGACGGGTTCAACAAAAGAGATTATGGAATTTAGTTACCAGCATACTCTTGATAAATCAGGAGAAATGAAAAAATTAGGCTATAATTTAATAAGTATATGAGAATGCAGATTCAGAAATTACCTGCAGCAGCATAAAGATTTGAAAATGGTGTTGCAGAATCACCAACGAGTCAGTGGAGGCTTTTCCCAAAGTAAATGTCGTTATTGCCGCTTAAACGACAGAACTCGCCCGACTTGAACTTTACCGCTATATGCACTCCTTGGGCAATAGGGTTTTGTTTTATGATACAGGTTCAATAATAAACTCGCATCTACCTGGGCAATACGAGCCATAGATAGGTGATTTAATGGCCGATCTCACGAATGAATTAACTTCTTTGGGTTCAGGAACCTACATTACCGAATTCGTATGCGGAGGTCCCAAAAATTATGCGTTTAAAACATATTCGCCAGTGCAGGACCCCTGCCAAAAGATTTACAAAGAGAAGGGTTTCACGCTGAACTATAGAAATTTAAAAAAAAAAATTTGCTGCATGAAGGAATTCATCTCAAGTAACCGTGATACGGATATTGTGTCGAGTAGTTATAATATAAGAAGTCCTCTAGACCATAGTGTTGTGAGGAAAAAAGAGAATAAGGATCAAATTCAGGATAATCTATGATAATATTTGGGAATAAAGATATTTAATTAATAATTATGATTCACTAGTTCCTGTGGTCCTATCTCCTACATATGAAACATATTTTGTAAAATAGTAATCAAACATAAATTTTAACAGTACGTCATTTTCATATGGATCAGACTTACTGAATAATCCTATGGAGGCATCATGATTATCACTATTTATCTGAATATTAAATACAACAAACAATAGCTTCTACAAACATCTGTAGTGTAATCTTGCAAAATAGTACTGTTGTATGTCCATGTTCAGGTATTTCAATTATAAAGATACTCATGGCTTTTAACGAGTGACTGTCGTCCGTATGAGTCGAAATAAATTCAATGTCCTTTGCGATCAATAAATATTCCAATCCAATAAGCTTGAAATCGGTTTTTGCAATTATCGTGCATGGATAGTTTACTCGCTGCGATAATATATTTGATGCATAAACTTCAAAGTACGCCAAATTTAAAAAATATTCCTGAAATCCGGCTTCTATTCGAGCGGCGTTCATTATTGTTATTTTGAGCGGCGTTCATTATAATTATTTTGAGCGAGCCACTCTCTGAGAAAATTTATATTCCTCACAGCACATATTTTCTATGTCTGACAGCATCAGCAATTTGATCTGATATATTCGAATTTGGTATTTGTTCATCATTCATAGATACTACCACCCGTATTCTCACCTACTTTGAAAAAACGCTACTTTAGCTGCTACTTGAAAAAATTCTTACCTCATAAAACTTGCACTACTACAAGTAGCGCTACTTTCATATGGATTAAATTTGGCAACTGTGTATTCATTTGTCATTTTAGCTGTCAACAGATCGGTAAAAGAAATAATGAAGCCAAAAGTTAATACTATTTTCAAATGTAAGTAAAATTTATACTATTTATACACCATAACGTTTTTTTAAATTCCGGAGATTGATTATGATCAACATTCTCCATATCTTGATTTATAATAACAATAAAATTATTGCAGATGGCCAAAACAGAAAGAACAGTGTTTTCTTCAAGAGAAAAAGAGATTTTCTCCGAATTTGTGGAAGAAAATAATAAAATTATTGAAAGCAAATCTAACCACACCCGTACAACTGAAACACGAAAAGACAAATGGTTTGAACTGTCCAAAAAAAATGAAAGCTCTAGGCTATGTTCGTAGCCCCAATCAATTGAGGCAGTTTTGGTTCAGGACTAAAGATCACGCAAAAAAAAAATATGCATATAATAAATATCTTAAAGGAACAGCAGGAGGTCCCGCAACAACAGAAGAACCAAGTGAAGCGGATTGATTCATCAGTTGTCTGTGTCCAGAAGATTTTACAGAGGATGCGAACATATTCGACTCCGATGCCAGGACTGAAGAGTATGTTTTGGACGCAGAGACTGGGTATGTCATTTTGAAACATTACAATTCACTGCAAAATTGTCTTGAAGTACAATCCTTTTATGTGGTGTTATTATCATATAAAAGAAATCTGATTATAATATAGTCATAGCTCAACTGATTTATCCATCAAAATAAATCAATAATCCCATCATGAAATATAATACATATAATGTTCACAATACATTGCATGTGTTATTGTTTGGAAGAGAGATTTCAATATTTTTTCTTTAATTTCTATCATCTAAATCAAATCATATTACACTGCAGTGAAAGGTATATTGAAATTATTGCATGATGATATGTATTAGTGCAAGTGAATGTGAAGTACGAATGGTATGATTAGATTTGAAATATATGAATGCTGAAATAAAAGTGAGATAGATAATAAAATAGTCTTGTAATAGTAAAAATAGAACATTGTATAATTTATAGATATGAAAATTTGCTTTATAATTCCAGCACAGCTCACATCATCTGTGATATTATTTCTGTATTGAGTAAAAAATATTGATGTCATCACTCAATTCTTTTGAAGACTTCTTCTACCTGCCCCTACCCTTGAACCACCTGAATCCGCATCTGCACCTAGTCCAGAACCAGAACTGTAATATATATAGCAAAGCTCCAATCCCAACATCACAGAAATAATTTTAGAATCCGAGAAATCCTCTAAAAAGCAAACAAGATTTGATGAAGAACTTTGCGAGGAAATTAATAGTATTTTCACTGCGAGAAATCAACGCGAAGTTGAATTGCATCGATTAAAAATGAAAACTGGAGAGGAGAAAATAGAATTGTTGAGATTGAGGCCGCAGAGTGAAAAACTGAGGCAGGAAAAAGGAGAATTGGATTTAAAGTTGAAAAATCATTATTAGAAAAATTAGTATTAGAGGAAGAAATTCTTAGAAAACAAATAAATTAATTCCTAAAATAAGCTTATTTTTCTTTTCATATTTAATTCCGTTATCTTTCACCCTACATATAGAAATATATTTCTTCAGCTACTTGAATACAAATGACAGCTGATTCACTCTTAGGACCTTGTCCCACTAAAGCTGTGCGACAGCGACGAGACAGCGACACGATCTCGACATGATACAAGCAGGAGACATTAAGTTGTCCCTCCAGAGCAACGTGTTTTCAACATTCAATTCAGTGAACAATGTCATCAAGTGAAGACGGCGATGTGATTGCAATGTACTGGTACTTAAGAAATGAAAAAAAAATGAAATAAAAAATTGAATATGTGTTGCTATATAAGCAAGTAAATTTTTCTACAGCATCTACCAGTTTTTCATTGGATTCATATTCATTTTTCTGTTGTGCCATTTTCTTTTTCATCACCAAATGCAAAATACAGCCGGACACACAGCTTCGACGTTTCTTCAAAACTGACCGGTCGAGTCGCTCGGCGACATGTAGCTTGGATGCTTCTTTGCTGCAGCGTTGGTGGGTATGCGATGTATATAAACAATGGGTTAAACACGGAAGATATACGCTGGCGACATCGAGTCGTTGTTGCGTCGCTGTCGTGTAGCTTTGGTGGGACAAGGTCCTTATATTTACACTATATTGATGCGATTTAGGAGAAATAAAGATAGGTACAAACCATTTGACGATCTATCTTCAAGTGATTATCGAATTCTGTATTGTATGTCCTAAATCTTATAAGTGATGAACTGCAATCTGCCAAATATGTGATAAAAAATCTAACACTTCATCCATTCATAAAAATCTCGTTCACACTCTCTTCTAACACATCTTTTCATTTTAGAAATGCTCTCGCGCAAATATATTTCCTCTTGTAGTTATTGCTGGTCGGGTAATATTTAATAGAATATTTTCATCTTCATCAATATCCGAATCAAAATCTATAAAAGATGAAAGTAAATAAATAAAATATATTGAAAGTTACACTCCATTACTACCATAAGAGTTTTCATCATCAATTCTATTCTTTTTTTATGTTATATAATACTGCCATAGCTATTATAGCAGCCTTAGCAGTTGATAGATGTATATCCATTCTTCTGTAGAGTGCTCTGAACATACTTTTCCACTGTCCAAAACATCCTTCAACAGTATTTCTTGTCAGTGTTGGGCATTGATCAATTAAATATTTCAATTGAATAATTAGTCCAAAGGAAAATTATTTGTTAATAATTCAATTGCAGTTGAAATTAATTGCAATTAACTGTTGATTGTACGTTAAAATTCATTAATTTTAAACAATCTATATTAATTGTATATTGCAATTGAATAAACTGCAATTAATTTTTTGAATTGTTTTTAAAAACAATTGATATTAACAATTATCTCACTTTGACACGGGAAGACACTTCAATTCCTAGTGATTTGTATGAATAGCGTATAATAGTACTTATGTCTTCATTCTAGTTCTACTTCAGAAGTATCGCTCGGTTCGGGGTGCAATAATAGGGATGCAGAAGCAATGCCAGCGTATACTACGGATAAATCGAGTTACCGTGCCGGCTGTTTTTATTTTGACGTATGAACTCAAATCAATATGGGCCACATCAAATTTCATTGAAATAATTTCTTTTCAAATGAATATAGAAATTTCCAACTACAAAGCTGCATTTAAGTATACTGCTATTATTGTAGGAAGAGCCAAAGCATGAAATATTCTCATCTATGTGTTAAGTCAGTTTTTTTACGATTAATGTGTTCTGTTTCTCATTGAAGAAAAAAATACGCTGTTTATTATTTGTGCCATTGTTAGAAGATGACGACAGAGTTTGATAACGGAGGCAGTAATTTTTTGATTACTGTTCCGGAGATTACCTACTTAGTCATCAAACCCGGAGATATCATCCTTGTTACCTTTGTCACCCTCTGACCTCGCTGCCGCCGGATGCTTCTCATCATCTTTGCAATCGCGTCTTATTTTACTCAACGAAACTGTTTTCAAATACTCACCAGAAGAATCTGCAGGTGATACGAATACAACTTTGTGTATGAGATGTCCAAAAGATCATATAACAAGAGTCAAAGGATATAATAACTGTACATCAAATTTTTCAAGCCATCTCAAACGAAAACACGGAGAAAATTGCATCGATAAGTATAAAACATACATAAAGAAAAAGAGAACAGACGAAGAGAAAAAACATGAAAATATTAGCGTGATCAAAACGAGTAAAAAAAGATCTAACGAGAAGAAACTTACACAAGACCAATTTGATGAAAACATTGTAGAATATTTTATCCACTCTATGATCCCATTAAATGCTGTAGAATATCCATATTTTGCAACAATTTTCTCGGACTTAAATAGATCTGAGAAGGGTCTTACTCTAATTAGTCGACGAACCCTAGGACGTCGTATAGAAAACTACTACGGAAAGCAAATGGCGCAGATAAAATCTGAATTAAAAGAAGTCGACTATGTGTGCACAACATTAGATATCTGGTCAAGTAAAAATAGAAATTTTATTGACATGACAGCACACTGGATTACAAATGATCTACATAGAGTACTGATAGTGTTAGCCTGCCAAAGATTCAGAGGAATACACAGCTCTGATCGGATGTCTGAAATAGTTCAAGAAATTAATGCCGATTTTGACCTCAATGTGAATAAAATAGTCGCATCAATAACTGATATTAGCTCCAATTTTGTAAAGGCTCTTGAAATATTTGAAGTTAAACTCACAAATATTGATGTTGAAGATGATTCTTCCGCAATTCTGTCTGACAGTGAGGACTGTCATCCACTTGAAGACACTTCTGAATCCGAAACAGAAGAGGAAGAGGTAACCAGTACTGGAGACGTTAATTTATTACCTGTGCATCTACGATGCGCTGCACACACATTAAGCCTGTGTGAAACTACAGATACGAGTGAGATTTTGAATGAAAAAATAGAAGAATCCTGTAGATGATGAAAGCGCATTTTTGACAGCTCATGAATGCTTGTTACTTCAGAGATTTCGCAAATTACGATTTCTCACAATTACTTAGCTTGGAATCAAACAGATTGGGCAAACTTACGAAATAGCAGCTTCCATTTAGTACTAGTTTCAAGTTGACTATTTGATAGGTACATAATTTATGCATGTACAAAATCAAAAATATCTTTTAATCTCCATTGATTAGTTATTGACTGACGGGAAGTCAAGTGCTGCACCTCAAAATGATAATTTGATCTTTATCAAAGCTATATAAAAAAAAAGTACACCAAAAGTAAACAAATTTTCATCCAATAATAATAATTCATTCTAATAAGCTTCAAATTCGCGTCAAACAAGTGATTGAATGGATCCCGGACAGATTTGACAACTGTACATAATAATAGTGACACCCGCGGCTAAAGTTGTAACTAAATTTTCATCTACTTTGATAAATTTTAGTTGCCATATCCCTAATGTCATATATATATATATATATATATATATATATATATATATATATTTATATATATATATATATATATTTATATATATATATATATATATATATATATATATATATATATATATATATATATATATATATATATATATATATATATATATATATATATATATATATATATATATATATATATATATATATATATATATATATATATATATAAATATATATATATATATATGACATTAGGGATATGGCAACTAAAATTTATCAAAGTAGTAGTATATATATATATATATATATATATATATATATATATATATATATATATATATATATATATATATATATATATATATATATATATATATATATATATATATATATATAGGACTAACTGTTTCAGAATGCTTAATCATTTGAAATAATTATATATTTATAGATATATTACAATATTTTTGATCATCATCACTTTACTGGTGTTCATCGAGGCACAGCACACCAATCTTGTGATTCGAATAAAATGAGTACCTGATACTCAACTTTGATTGGTCGTAGGTGAAGTTGTGTGAATTGTACATTGGATTACGGTATGTTGATGTATTCGTTTGCTTTTAAATCACTTCAATCTCACCATCTGATATATGATTATATTATTTGAAGTAGTTGCAAACAAAGCTAGATTCTTGTAATTACTTGTTGAAGTTTCTACTCTTAAATTGAGCCCAAGGTGGAAAGATTTGTCCGCAGAAGTCATGTATCTCTTCCGTAATGAAAATGGCAACACATCACAAAAAACAGGACCGCATGTGCTACATGCATACCTTTAGAGACATTAACATAGCCGTTCATCCGCGTCTAACGTAATGAGGACACGTCCCTCTCTTTAAAATCTCATAAAGCCTGTGCCTCCACTGGAACTGGCATGCCTTGCGCGCATGCGACCAGACGCAAAGCAAATTAAAAGCGAATGTCGTCGTTGACAAGACAACAGCCCTAATGCAACTTTCAGTGCTTGTTAGCTTTGAATGTAGAAAGAATTTCTACGGAAAGATTATTTCGCACTGAAAAAATTGGTCTGTCGACTAAGTACATTCTCGATTTGAATTTACATGTGAATATATTTAAATTAGCAGAGGGAAAGTCAAAGATACTCTTCGAAGACATCAGAGAACGTCTGTTGCGCTTCAACATATCTGAATTTTATTTATCAAATCAAACTGAAGCACCACACGCAAAAAAATGGAATAGGGAAGAGCAAGCGTGGAACAAGTCGTTATAAATTCATGAATAATACCGAAATAAAGGAAAAAATTGTAGATTCATATCACTTTTAGTGAATGCCCCATAAATTATTAAATTTAATCTCTGTAGTGAAAAACAGGAACATTGCATGCTGAACCAATTATCTTTCGTCTGATTTATGGTCCTTAGTCCACAAAGTTTTGAAATATAATATGAAATTTTGTTCAATGAAGCACAATATCTGTTTTGTGTAATTGAACTAGTTGCTGATACTAATCCTAGAAAAGTAGGGCAAGCATTGAAATCCACGATAACATTCATATTTTTTGCAGTCGTGCTATGAAATACATGCAGGTACAAAAACAATTGTTTATTGAAACAATACGCCACTGGAACTGGAAGTTTTTAATCGATATCAATATTCTTTCTTCATCGCCCAACGTCTTCCATCAGCAAACCTCCAATTTCCATCATGAATTACAGAAATCATCATCATTGTTCAACGTCCACTGCCAGCTCCGTATCCATGAAAGTGAACAATGCTGCAGCTCATAATGTAAATGATAGCATTCAGTGTGAAGGTACGACGTGCGAGTGTCTGTATTGATCGCAAAATTGTGAATTTCATCTCTATTGTGCTATATCCTTGTCCTATGCATGGAAACATACGTCCAATAAAACTCCACCAAGCTGGAAAGTGGGAAACATGTTGTCACTTTACTTTAGAAACATTTAGACCGTTTGTGAAATGCCTCGGTCCGCAAATTTGTTCATGTGCGTTTTAATTGTTCGGTAATTAATTCCGAATTAGTTCCATTCTCTGAATTTAAGTGACATGATAACGAGGGTGCAGACTTTTTCGGTATTCAAAATGACAACTTTTTATTTCATTATCTGTTGGGAAATTCACATATTGTACTCCATAAAAAAGAATATAACGGGATACAATTTGCTATTGGTATGGTATATATATATATACGTTTCAACTTATATCTACATATCTGTTTTTGCTAGGTCATAGAATGAAGGCACAACTATTGATTCATACATCACTATTCTACCATAACAACATGCACCATACGTTCATTAAAACCTCGTTTGCAATTATCAGCTCTCCTTTCGTCATTTTTCATTTTCCATCAGAATAACCAGTCTCGTTAACACACTTGTACATTCCAAACGTAAGTTTGTATTGCCTTGTAGCCTTGTAGCCTTGTAGTGTGGAAATGAGTTTTTTAACTCTGATTTCTCCGAGGCTTTGCGCTTTAACCTCGTAACGAACATGTTGCGTGCGCTTTCCTGCAGATCCCTACTGAATATTACGACCTGTGTGAATAGACTTGGTATTGTCTTTATCTTGAATCGAAATTTGGTCAAACGTATTCGTTTGACTTGAATAAAGCCAATTATTCAAGAATTGTAGACAATTTTTCTACTTTGACCAAAATTATCAACTCTCGGCTTATTAAAATCGCCTATCAAATAATATATTACAATATAAATCAATTTACTCATGAAGAAAGTGTAATATCTTCCTATATAATTGAATGAAAATGGAATATTCTATTCCTAAGTCGCAATGCAATTTTATGAAAAATTAAATTTTATTACAATTTACATATTAGAAATCAATTTTTCCAACGTTTTTCTTCAATTTTTATGTCCAATTTCTAAGCTGTCATCTTCAAGGCATATTCTTCCTGCTCTCTTTGAGACCGGATTGCACTATTCTCTTTCAATATTTTCAATTCTAATTTAGCTAATTCTAGCTTGATTTCGGCTAGATCTGAATATTGTTTGGCTATGGTAGAAGGAGCTAAATCTGGTTTTGGCCGTCTTCTATTTTGCTACTCCTGCGAGTCTTCTCTTTTTTTTGTTTTTTTTTCATTGGTTGATCACCACTAATCGAAGATAGTGTTCCGTTGTTATTAGTCGTGTTTAAAGATAGTAATATATTATTACTGGCATTTTCCAGGGCACAAGACGTATAGTTGGTAGCACAATGGAATGAATTGTCAATGACACTTTCACATGATTGAGATGAGTTGTTAATAACGCTATTCATTGGTTGATTGTTCAACTAAAAAGATCAAAATTAAATTCTACATTTGAGAATTTATTAATTTACTACTTCTTCCAAAGTTTCTGCATTAATAGGTGTTATCGTGTGAGTTTCATATGTAATTGGTAATTGATTTCTTAACTCCTCTGAGAGAGGCGTTTGCAGGTACTGAACTTTATAATCAGCCCAATTTACTGGAATACTACCATCCTAAAAGAATTATATTCATTGCATATCTACATTAATAAATGATATGTACATACAATTTTTTCCATCAACAGTTTTTTTATTAATCATCTATCTGGCAACTTCAATTGTTGGATCAAACTTTGGAGTCGTTGCAACTCCTCCTCCAGTAGCGTATATTTCTTTCTTTTCTTTAGCGCATACCTTTCTTGTTTCTTGTTTCTTATTTTCGTAAAACTTTTTTAGTGATTCTTTACTTCTGAATATGTTATTAGAAGATTGGGAATTGAATTCATCGGTAATTTTTTCCCATGCAACTTCTTTTTCCCTCCAGGTTATTGTTCCCGTCCTTTTATTCTCAATTATATTTGAATAATTACTGATGATATTTAAAGCTTGTAACTTCTCATCATTTGTGAAATTTGATGCACGGCTTCTTTTTTTATCATCTTTCGACATTTTCAGCTAAATATGAATGGGTACAATTCACAAATTAATATTTACCTGAACATTAGTAGTAAGAGATACCGCTTCCCCGGCAGACTTAATTTAATTAATTAGATGCGAGGGTAATTAGATTTGAAAGGGTTGATTTATGGGCGGTTGGATGTTCGCTTAACAAGGGTGGTTGTAATTAATGGGGTGGGCAGGTGTTCGTTAGATAGGAGTTTTTTGATTAAAGGGTTCTACAATTACTGAAATAATACACATGACTTGCTAGCACCCCTAAGAAATAAAAATGATACGCCGCTGGAAGATGAGATACAAGCTTGGGTCTAGCCGCTCTAGCCGCTCTAACGGGGCTTAGGGATGAATGGTTGCTATTTAAAATCTTACAAGCAGGTGCATCGTTCATATATTTTAAAACTTCGGGAATTGTTAACAATAGAAGACAATTCGAAAGTTTCTAAGGGCATGTCTTGGTATATTTATGTTTAGCGAAGATCAACTGATGTCGTAATTATACAGTTTAATAAATTATTGAAAAGGCAAGGCATTTAGATTGGATGCAGCGATTTGTTTTGAGAAATCAGGGCTATTTCAGATTACCGTTAGAACACGACGACTAATTATTGAATTTATGTTCACGTTTACCGTGAGAAGGAGATGATGGTGAGCTATCTTGATTAGCAATCAACCCTTGGTCAAGAACTGCTCTACCTGAGCTTGGGGATGAATGGTTTCTATTTAAAATCTTACAAGCAGGTGCTTCGTTCATATATTTTGAAACTTCGGGAATTGTTGACAATAGAAGACAATTCGAAAGTTTTTAAGGGCATGTCTTGGGATATTTATGTTTAGCGAGGATCAACTGATGTTGTTATTTTACAGTTTAATAAATTATCAAAAGGGCAAGGCATTTAGATTGGATGCAGCGGTTTCTTCTGAGAAATCAGGGCTATTTCAGATTACCGTTAGAACACGACGACTATTTATTGAATTTATGTTTACGTTTACCGTGAGAAGATGATGGTGAGCTATCTTGATTAGCAATCAACCTTTGCCCCGTGTTTAGATTGAAAATTTGATTCTTTGGGGCGGTTTATGGAATTCCATTATTAGGTAGTTTAAGGTTTCTGTGGGAACGGAATTTCAACTTTGAAATCGTTTTTTCATTCAAAGACACATGTTCCAACTTTTGAATTGAAACAGAGGCTCCAATACGATCTTTGCGAAAAATTTCGGACCTCAAATAGGGTGGGAATATTTTTTATCAGGTGGAGAGGGATAGTTTGCATCCCTTCCAGAGCCCTGTGACGTCACCGAATGCTACTTTAAAAATTGAATCGACCCATAGAAATCTTCAGTTATAATTTTCACCTGTAGAACACTAAGGTAAGTTTGCGAGTTTTACAAGTGTGAACATGTGTTGTGTTGTGGATACGAAATTTCTAAGTGTTTGCATGTTGCTGTTTTAGTAAAATGGCCGATATATTCGAATGGGTTTTCGAGGAGGCTCGCGAGCTTCCCCAGCAGCAGCAGCAGCAGCAGCAGCAAAACATGGAGCCGTACCAAGTACAGGCGGCCGAAAATTGGAACGACTTTAATTATGAGTCGTCGGTACGGCTCCAGAGGCTGCTGGCCGAGAAGAAACTGGAATGGGAGCGCGTTAAAAAAGATGAACAAGGTAACAGTAATCAATAATACATGTTTGTGGTTTTTATATTATTTTGTGTGACTTTAGACGCAGCCCAAAAACAAGGGGGGTGTGTGAAGAGGCGGAGAACTTAGTTTAGTTTAAATTCCATTATTTTGTAGTTAAGTTAATTTTAATTTTCATTTTATATTTGTTTAGTAAATATTAGTTTAAATGTAGCTAGAATTCAATTAAAAAATATAAACAACTTGTTCACTTTAATTTAAAGGATGTCCTATCTCCATGATATTACGTTAGAGTCATTTATCCATCTCGAAACAGTTTGAAATAAGTAAATGAATATATATATATATATATATATATATATATATATATATATATATATATATATATATATATATATATATATATATATATATATATATATATATATATATATATATATATATATATATATATATATATATATATATATATATATATATATATATATATATATATATATATATATATATATATATAAATGAATTTAGTTGAGAGTTCCGGGTAAAAACAGATCATCGCAGGCTGGAGGCCTTTCAGCAAGCGATCATGTGATGCGTGACGTCATTCTATGGGGCCGAATATAAAAGCGTTCGGTAGGGGTGGGTGAAGTACCCGTCTGTTTCGTATAGCCTGTTGCTCAAGACTCCAGAATGAATTTTGAAGATAGCTTCCCACGAGAGAAACGGTAAGTCTTTGGTTTGAATGCTGATATAATCAATTTATTATTGTTTAATAAATTTTTATAGGCCATCAATGCCTCTCTTGTCATCACCGGAGAATGCGACTTCGTCGCAAACGTCATCAACAACTACAAGATCGCTCCAGGACGAAGCTGTGCAGCGGGCTACATCGCCTGCTATATCAATTTATGACAGCGATTCCGAAAGCAGTCTGCTGCCATGTTATCAAAAACCTGCAGAAGAAGAAAGTTTCGATGAGTGTGGCCAACGCTGGTCCGAAGATATGGAAGTGCCCTCGGCGAACCACCAAGAAGCAGAGAGGATATTCAATGAGGACGAACTCCATGTGAACAATCATCTGGACATCTTATTGGGATCGGTAGAGAGCATATGGTTCAAACTTCCCAATAACCGGGACTATCGAGACAATTGGGATCGTTTGCTGGTGTGTAAAATTGTTCCCCTGGATATGACATGTAACCGTTATATAGCTATTGGACTAAATGCTAATAATTATTTGAAAGTGACCGTCCGCCTGTTTGGAAGTGCGCGCTAGAAACTATACTTAGATATACCGGACTTCACAGAGTTCTACGAGCTTATAAAAATACTTGTGCTAAAGAAGAAGTGTAGTGAATCAGAAATCAACTATAAATATAAAATAAATGGAATAGATCTGAATTTATTACCAAAAGAGCAGTTACAGTGTAGTTCGAGAAGCGTGTTTCTGGCACTGAATAATTTGAATATTGAAACTCTTATCTGCTTAGGTAAGAGCATATTCGCGGATTTGAGACATTACAATAAATTAAATGATGATATTTACGAACAGTATAAAAACAATCTGAAATATACTGTAGTCAATAAGTTGAGATATAATTTACCAATGAATTTAAGTTTATTCAAATATTTCATTACCGGAAACATTTATTTAAGAGACGTTTTTGTAGACATGTATATTTATCACAATAATAGAATGAGAAAAGACTTAGATTATGTTCATACTCTTATGAGAGAAAAATATATGTAAAACAAAATGTTGTGCATTTTGTAAAATAAAATGTGAACTTGCTTTCATCCAAAAGCTTCCTTTATTCAAAATAAAATCAAACACAAAAATAAATAATGTGAAATACGGTGTTGTTGTTGTTGTATTCTTATTCATATGAAAACCTTCCTGAGCAAATATAAAACTCTGAAAATAAACGTGAAATATTATTTTTAACCTTTTCATTGATATAAAAATTTTCTGATGAAGTATTAAATCTCTAATTTGATATAGAAAAATATAATGTGAACTTTTTTCAATTAAGAACTCTCCTGATTCAATCTAAAATCAAACACAAAAATAAATAATATCAAATACGGTACTGATGTACTTTATTCATATGAAGCGAATATAAAATTGAATTCAGGAAATAAATGTAAAATATATTTATTGATATGAAAATTTCTAATTGAGTATACAATTTCTAATTAGATATAAGAACTGAAAATTCTAATTCTTTAAAACTGTTTCATGAAGGAATACGTAATAACTATCACTTTTTTAGTCACAAAGTGACACACTGATCCTCCAATAACTTTAGATTTTCATAGGTCTTTAGAAAATCAAATTCAGAACAAAGCTAGCTATTTTCTCAGACCGCCAGCGATTGTGGCTGGTAGAAAAACCTGTTTATAAAAGGGTGAGAGCGTCTCGAATTTGCTTCAGTGTGTAGCAACCTAGTTTACAGTCAGAGTTAAAATGAGCTATCAACAAAATTTTGATTCTTTCTTCGAGATTTGTGAGAATCTCATCGATTCAGCTCTTATGAATGACGAGTCAACAGAAAATACCAATCATGAAGACTTAATCTGTCATAATATCGGTGAAAACAACGAAACAGAGACAGATGCCACTAGATCATCTGAAACGTGTCCACAGCAGAATTTTGATTCTTTTTTCGAGCTATGTGAAAATATTATCGATTCAGCTCTTACCGAAGAAGATGTGAATTCAATTGTGAGTGAAAGTGAAGTGTCAGTGATTCCTAGTTCAGACATTCAGGACGGCCGAGGGGCTATTAAACGTTATGAAATCATAGAAAATAGAGAGTATCACGTGAAAAGATTCGCGATGCGTGGATTTCGAACGGTCTTCCACCTGACGGACCCGCCTCCTGGAGAAAATCCTATCAAATGGTTCTATGGAAGCATTGAACAAGTACGAATATTCTCATGGTTGTAATTATGCTGATATATTTAATGTTAAAATTTCTCAGGTATTGACCGATATGTTGAACGACATGAATCCTGCAGATTTTGTCGGGTTCACATTCTACACCCCTCACATGGAGCACGGGCCAGCCTGGATGTCGTTCCGAAGAAGGGACCAAATTCACGTCGACGTCATATGGGATGCGATCGACAAAATTCTTCAAAGCAACGCTGAGTTGTTTTCCGACGGAGCATTCACAATGGAGATGACACACATAGCCATGCCAGTAGGAAACGGAAGACATCTAAACGGTCACGGGCTTAGCTACGCGGAATTATGTCGCAGGAAACACGGTATCATAGAGATTAATAACGTCGATAATCTTTGCCTACCTAGAGCTTTAGTTGTCGCTGAAGCATTCGTTACGAAAGATGAAATTTTTGAGAATATCAGAAAAGACGGCCACATTGATCAACAGACACGCGTAAACAAGTTATTATGCGATACCGGTATTAAAATAGGTGCGGGCGGAGCCGGTATACCTGAATTGAAGAAATTTCAAAATTTTTATAAGCAGTACAACATATGTGTATACGCGTATAATACGCGCGGTGACCTAATTTTCGAAGGAGCACCCGATGGAAACTTACCACGACTGAACCTTTTACATTATCAGAATCATTATTCGGTCATAAAGAGTTTAACAGCTGCCTTTACATGCAAGTATTTTTGCAAACCTTGTCATACAGGGTACAACAGGCTATTAGCACACACTTGTCAAAATATCTGCATTTTTTGTAAAGAATCTCCAGCGTGTGTTTGTACACTGCAATTGAAAAAATGCCCGGACTGTAACAGAAATTTTCGAGGACAGATTTGTTATGATAATCACAAAAGAAAGAATGTTTGTGGTCTGCTGAAAACCTGTAAACAGTGTTTAAAAACTTATAACTGTCAAAAAAATAAGAATCATATTTCTGGTGAAATTTTTTGCAAAATCTGTGATTGTTATAGGAAACCTAACCATAAATGCTTCATGAAACCGGATAAAAATAAATTGAAAGACAATACTTTATTTTTTACAAAATTTTCTTGACAAACATAGATTACATGAAGTTGACTTATGCGTAATTTACCAATCGTGCAATGCATGCTGTAATATAGATGATTTGAGATCTTTCTGCTCCTCGTGCGGTGTTCGACAGCAGGTATTCAAAAAAAACCCAATTGAAAATTTTCTCTTGTATGCTTTAGCTCCGCGAATATCATTTTCTTCTGTAACATGTATTGCACATAATGCTAAGTCATTTGACGCTCAGTTCGTATTGAAATATCTTGTAGAGAAAATGAACCTAAAACCAAATATAATTTTGAACGGTAACAAAATTTTATTAATCGAGATCAATAGCAAAATAAGATTCATAGATTCCTTGAATTACATGGGTATGCCTTTAGCGTCTTTACCTGAAGCCATGGGTCTGGCAGGTACTGTAAAAAAAGGGTATTTTCCGCATCTGTTTAATACTTCAGAGAATGCTGAATATTATGGACCTCTGCCATCTATTGAATATTATGGCGCGGACAGTATGAAAACTTTAGAAAGACAAAAATTTCTGGCTTGGTATAAGCAACAAATTGAAAATGGTGTAATGTTTGATTTACAAAGAGAGATTAAAGAATACTGTATATCGGATGTAGATATTTTACGTCGGTCTTGTACCAAATTTCGACAAACTTTTATAAATGATTGTCGTGTTTGCCCATTTTCAGAAGCCGTTACTATTGCATCAGCATGCAACAAAGCGTTCCGGCGTTTATTTTTGGAAGAAAACACAATCGGGCTCATACCTATTAAAGGATATAGACTGAAAGAAAACCAGTCCAAGATAGCGTTACAATGGCTGCTATTACAAGAGGATCAACGAAGCATTCGTATTGAACATGCAGCGCGTGGCGGTGAAATCGTTCTCGCGAACAATTTAAAAGTTGACGGATTTTACGCGCCCGATAAGTTAGTATTCGAATTTTGGGGTTGCTTCTGGCACGGGTGCCCATTATGCTATAAAACCTTTAGGAATAAACAAATTTACACTTCGACAAAAGAAACTATGGAATTTAGATACCAGCGTACTCTTGATAAATCAGAGAAAATAAAAAAATTAGGCTACAATTTGATAAGTATATGGGAATGCAGATTCAGAAATTACCTGCAGCAGCATAAAGAATTGGAAACAGTGTTGCAGAATCATCAGCTTCTAAATAACACACCTTTGAAACCCCGAGACGCTCTTTATGGCGGAAGAACCGGAAATACTGTTCTATATAAAAAAGCAGATGATCCTGAGAAAATAAAATATGTCGACGTATGCTCTCTCTACCCTTACATCTGTAAATATGGAAAATACCCAATTGGACATCCTGAAATTTTTGTCGGCGCAGAATGCGCTACAATTTGTCCAAATAATAATATAGATCGTGTGGAAGGTTTGATAATGTGTACTGTACTCCCGCCTGGCGACCTTTATCACCCGTTATTACCACGAAAAGCTCATGGTAAACTCATGTTCGTCCTATGTAGAAAATGTTGCGATACGTTAGAAACACAAGACTGTACACACTCTGATAGTGAGAGGCAGTTTGTTGGCACATGGGTGTCGGTTGAAGGGCAGACGGCTGTACGTCATGGTTATAAAATACTGGAAGTTCATGAAGTATGGCAATACAAGACTACGGAATACAACAAAGCGTCAAAAACGGGCGGTATATTTGCGGAATATATAGACACTTTCTTGAAGATAAAACAGGAGTCATCTGGCTATCCAGAAGAATGTACCTCTGATGAGTCAAAAGATGCGTATATCAGGATGTTTCTAGAGAAAGAAGGGATCCAGTTGGATGCAGATTCAATTACAAAGAATTCGGGTAGGCGCGCTGTCGCAAGAATTTGTCTGAACTCTTTATGGGGTGAGTTAGTTATGCAACATATTTTTTTATCGTGCTTGGAACTAACCAATGATTTTATGCTAACAGGTAAATTTGCCCAGGCTGGAAATAGACCGCGCATTACAACAGTTGCAGCCCCTGCTGAGCTTTATGAACTGCTGGCTAATCCGGCCATTATTGTAAATAAAATAATCCCCGCTGGACAACAGTTGATGTACGTTAATTGGCAGTATCGTGACGAGTCAGTGGAGCCTCTTCCCACAGTGAATGTCGTTATTGCCGCTTATACAACAGCGCTCGCCCGACTTGAACTTTACCGCCACCTGGACGCCTTGGGCGATAGAGTTTTATATTATGACACTGATTCTATCATATACTCGCATCTACCTGGACAATACGAGCCACAAACAGGTGATTTCATGGGTGATCTCATCAATGAATTAGCTTCTTTGGGTTCGGGAACCTACATTACCGAATTCGTATGCGGGGGTCCAAAAAATTATGCTTTTAAAACGTATTCACCAGTGCAGGATACTTATCAAATTTGTAAGGTCAAAGGTTTCACGTTGAACTATAGAAATTCGAAAAAAATAAATTTTAGCTGTATGAAGGAATTAATCTTAGGTAACCGTGATACGGATGTTGTGTTGAGTAGTTATAATATAAGAAGTACTCTAGACCATAGTGTTGTAACGAAAAAAGAGAATAAATTATTTAGAATTAATGCTATGAAGCGTAGATTAGTTGATTATTCGAAATCATATCCGTACGGTCTGAAAAGATCAAGGTTAGAATAAGCTACGATGATATTTGATAATAAAGATATTCAATTCTTAATTATGATTTTATTATTGTTTACTAGTGCCTCTAGTCTCACCTCCTACATATTAAACATATTTCGTGAAATAGTAATCAAACATAAATTTTATCAGTACATCATTTTCATAGGGATCAGACTTACTGAATAATCCAATAAAGTCATCATGATTATAATTATTCATTCTAAATATTAGATACAACAAACAATAGTTTCCACAAACGTCTGTAGCGTAATCTTGCAAAATAGTACTGTTGTATGTCCATGTTCGGGTATTTCGATTCAAAAAGTTCTCATGACTTTTAACGAGTGGCCGTCTTCCGTATGAGTCGAAATAAGTTCCGTGGCCTTTGCGATCAATAAATATCCCAATCCAGTGAGCCCCGGGTTTGGTGTCGGGATCGATATTTGCAATTATCGTGCATGGATAGTTTACTCGCTGCGGTAGTCTATTTGAAGCATAAACTCCATAGTAGGCCAAATTTCGAAAATATTCGTGAAATACGGCTTCTATTTGAGCGGCGTTCATTATGGTTATTTTGAGCTAGCCACTGTTTGAGAAAATTCACATTCCTCACGGCACACACTTCCCCTTCGTGCGATTGTGGTATCATGCAGCTGGGGACGTTGTAATCTTTAGATAGCACTTTTAAAGAAGGACACCCCAACTCTGATAGGTCAATTAGATCGTCTCGACCCAAGACTCTCTCGATTAAGCTCTTTTTATCACCTCCTTTAATATAAATTCTATCAGCGGTCTCAAAAATGTTCTTCAATATACCGAATATTTGATCATATTCTGTATAACCATCCACGCATGCGAAGCCATGAAGATCATTTCTCAACCAATGAGTCTGCTTTTGGAATTTCTCACTCAATTCTCTCAAATGGACTGGTGCTTTGAATACATAATGCTGCGAATATAACCTATCTAAAGAAATAACAGCAAGTTCCTTGATGATATATTCCGCTGCATTTCCATAAAAACCCTGAACATCAATTATATAACTTGTCATAGCAAATGCTCGCAAAGTACTGATGAATTTAGAAGTTACTTCTTTCTTATAATATATTTATGTCGTGTCTTTAGGGTCAGGTATTTATTCAAGATTTAAATTAAAAATAATCATTTCACAAGATAGTTTATTTATTTCATCAATACATAAAGCTATATATATACTTAACTACCATAGTCTACAATTACATTTCTATTCTTATCTATTTCAATGATATTATCAAATTCAGCGTAAATAACACAATTTAATGTTTGCACGAGAGCTGTTTCAAATCCTACTTCAATTCTTAATGAACCGTGGCGTGTTAAATTCCAGGAGAGCATTGAATTTGCCGCTAAATCGGGTGTCAAGTCGAACGCTGATAGACAGTAGCCTCCTGAATAATCGTCCCTTCTTATTTCGTTACCTGTGTTACCGAAATTTATACCTGTCCCTAAGAACAGCGTATTGAACATCTGTGTATAGGTCTTCTTGTCAGTGAAGGATGGCTGCAGGGGTTTTGTGGGTATTTGTTGTCCATTCACAAATAAAGACGAATAATTTATTTTGAAATGCTCAAAATTGAAGGGATTCTTTGTATAATCTCCATTAAAGGCTTGATTTGATACAAATCCTATGATACAGCGTTTTGGAAGCTGACCCAAAAATATATTATCCAATGATTTTCCTTGTACCCCTGAAGGAATGGTGATCGCTTTTACTTCTGAGCGTGTTATTGGATATTTAGCAGTACTTATTTCCAAGGCCTTACTATGGGCAAGCAGAATGCTAGGATTCAATTTTACCCGACGCACATATAGGGTGGCCTCAGTTATTTGAACTTTATAAGTGTTTGCGGTTTAGAGAAGATTGAAACTATCACGAGAACGTACCATACGAAGACGAATTTCCACCCCATTTAGAAGGAATTTCTCTTGATTGAATAAATCCACATGTAAATGCCCTATCATATCAATATTTTGACTCCGGGCAGTATATTTCTGGCGTTTGTTATATCCTGAATTCCCTGCCACATCTGTATTGTTCATTTTTCCAGCGTCATCAGAATACCACAACGACGAGGTGAGATGCGATTTTTTCGCATCACTTCCGTAATTCAGTAATGTTTCCAGATAAGCTCGATAAGCATAAGTATTATTGGGTGGCGATACTAGTTTTTGATTCAAGCATACATCCACTTGACTGAATAGTGAGTGCAGCCAGTTATTAATGGGGGCTACATTATCCGTATCGGTTAGCTGTGTGCCGTCAGATTTCATAATTTTTGCATTTATATATAACATAGTTTGAGATAAGTCTATGTACTCTCCGCCGTTTCCTGGAACCACAAATTCAATGGGACCATCTTCAGTGATTGATGATAGAGGCTTGTAATTGATCCATTGTCCGTTCTCAATACTTGTTTGGGTTGGAGGTAAAGCGAATAAGTCTAATTCTGTTTTAACGCATTCACACGACTGAGAGTGAAGGAACGCCATTTCAACCAAAAATATCTGACTGTTTCAAGCGTCTAGTCCTCTGCCTCTTGTTCACTCTACCAGGTGACGCTTTCAAATGAGTAGTTTTAGATACCAAACGTTTCTTTTTATAACCGCCGTCATTTATCAATTGATCCACTTTTGATTCGGCTTTTCGCTTCAGATTTTCTCCAGCCTCTACTACACGCCGTTGAAATGATTCCCTTACAGGTTGATTTTCACTCAAATCACCGAGAAATTGCATTCCTGTGTTAAGTGCTTGTTTACCAACTGCTCCAACACCCCGTCTAATCAACGGCATAATATTTCGAAACAGGCCGCTGAAAAAACTCCCGATACCGTGGCCCCTCTGAAATTGACTCCCCCTATATACAACACCGATACCACTGCCTGCTTGCAGGTTATAATATTGCTGGTAGGGACAAGCCTTCATCATGCGAGCCGTTTAAAGTGAAGTTTAACACATAAAACGCCGAATAAGAATGGAGCCGTAAATCCACTGCTGTCCCTTATATCAATTTCTATATTTGTAAACTCTCTTCTTAAAACTGGGATAAAATGTGGTTGGTGGAATGAAATCATCTGACTGGATCCAAAAATATATTTCTCGGTGTTTATCGGGACTATTCTTAATAATTGTGTAAAGACATCTCCAATCACTTGTGGTTCGATAATATCACAATAGATATATAGTTGAGTAGGTATGCCCAGCAGCAGATTCGGAGGGTTAATCGCTACTCTGTCACTGTATAAATCATTAAAGGGGTTGAATCCTAGCTGGAGCGCCAATTTAGAAGACAGTTTCAAAGATGAGACGCTGGTATCTTTAATTTTCACTTCTACGCGCTTTTTTTCCTTATTGAACGTAAAAGCTGTATATTTATTGATTATAGAGTCATTATTCATCTCATGTAAAATTTGATCAACATTTTCATAATTTTTAGTTGGAATCTTTCCCCGTTGATGTTGTATGGTAGTATGTCTGTTTTTTTTGTAGTTTGCACTCTATTTGTTACGATATTCACTTCATTCTCTTGATCGTTAACATTGTAGAAAGTACACGGAAAAATTATTTCAGTTAGCGCAACTTGCCACGTACCCTCCAATTTAACATTTTGAGGGAGTTGAGTAGAAAAATTAGACGTCTTATTATTAACAAAGTACTCCATGGAGCTATTACTTGGTAATGTAATAAAAAATTCTCTTTCATTCATCATTATTCTATTGATTTAACTTCGTTCGCTTTGATCCAGGAGTTAAATTTGTCGTTATAACCTACCCAGCGGACCAGCAACTCCCGTCTGCTTCCTCTTCCTCTTTCAGCTAGAATTTTATCAATTTTATATGTCTTATCGGGGGTAGCATTCACTTTTTGCAGTTCGTGCTCGTAGGATGTTCCTTCAATCATCTCGCCATTCAAATCTTTCAATCTATAAACAACAATCTTTCGTTTTGCAATAGCATGAATTCTAAACATTTCCTCGCTCCAGCTAGCTTTATATCCCTTAGCAAATATATGTTTGTTCTTTGAAATCCGTACCAAATCGTTTATTGCATATTTTGGCTGTCTGTATCTTGAGTTTGCCGCAGTTTCGTACTGATTCCTCCATACCTGCAAAACATTTTTGTCATTCACATCACGAGGCGCTAATTTTATCACACGATGTCTCGCTTTGTTATAGCTAGCAACGAGATCTTGAAGTACATCAATATATCTGTATGTGTTTTTATAAGTGAAATATTTATACATTTTATTTTTCAGAGTTCTATTGAGTCTCTCAACGAGGCTGGCTTTTATGTCAGGATTTTGTGTCACATAATGTTTGACCTCATTTTGTTTCAAGAATGCTGTAACAGGTCGGTTAAGAAATTCCCCGCCTTTGTCAGTTTGTAAATGAATTGGGGTGCTATCCTTGAATACAATTCTAAGCGCTGCGATGACCGACAAAGGTTTTTTGTCTCGGAGAGGCACCGCCCAAGCGTACCTGCTAAACACGTCGATAACTGTCAAAATATATTTGTAGCTATCATTATAACGACAAAGGGATCTCATATCATTCAGATCGGCTTGGAAAAGGTCATTTATATTAGAAACTCTGTACTTGTTTCTAGGGAAACGTTTTCTTGCTGGCTTATGTAGTGTGTATGTATCTTGCGAGCTCAGCCAGTTACGTACTTCCTTCTTATTATACAGACCTTGCACAGCTTTGCTTACTTTATCAACACCTGAAAAACCCGCTGGGTGTGAAGCATCAAAGTAGATCTTAGTTAATTTTTCTTCCATCTCTTTCTCTCCCTCTCTCTCTGTCTTTATATTGTAAATCGTTTTCAATGAATTTTTTTGACTTTTGGAAGCCCCTCTTTCTCGTTATACGAATCGTTCTCCGTACTGAAATCTAGCTGTCTCTTATTTTTAACGGCTGTGAGATTTCGCTCAATTGTCTTTCTTTTTTTGGTGGAGTGTCTGCGTAAGGTTGAGAAAGGAAAAATTTCCGCCGTCGCGGATTATTTATCAATTCTAAAGGTATATTGACTGTTTTTAACGCTTTGATAAAATGCTCCCACCCCGTTGGATTACTGTATTTTCTATGTCTGACAGCATCGGCAATAAGATCTGATATATTCGAATTTGGTATTTGCTTATCATTTATAGATACTAAGCCTTTAGCATCCCATGTGATTGTTTTATCACTCTTCAGCAAATCCACTAGTATACGAGCTTTATCTTGATGTGTTTTAGGCAGAATTCTCACGATATTGTCAACCTCGTCCACCATCGCGGGGCTGCTCTCGGACGGTTCTCTATTTTCTTGTGATTCTATAGGGAGTTGAATAGGCTCTCTGTTCCTTTTTTGAAAATAAAGATATCTTTGTAGGGTTTCCTGATACAAGGCCCATTTCTCAGATTCAGTTAATTTTGAACTTATGATTTTTTTCATATCTTCATCGAGCTGTGTAGTTACATTATCTTCATGAGAATTGCTTTGTCGCAGTCGACTCAGATTTTCTGGTGATATTAACACCATCTTTTTAGTATGCTCCATTCTTAGCTTCTAAATAGAGAGCCTAGTACTCCACTTAATAAAGGGGCCAGCAGTAAAGGTAAGAAAGCACCACCAGATTGAACTAAAACGCGCTTCTTTTTCTGCCAAGTGTCGCCGCGCTTAATAAGATTTCTTAATACCTTTCTATGTCGCCCAAGAGCTGTACGCTGCTTGCTACTGAGAGGCACGTTACCGTGTAAAATATTATATACGCACTCGCAGATACATTTGACTGATTCGGGATCTGCATTCTTCAAAATAGCTAACCTATATTCTGGTTTCAGTTTATGTAAGGCTCTTAATAATTCTGCATTGTTGCCGATAGTTGAACTCATTTTTACGATATGACTTCGGGAATGCTTTTACTACAGTATTTATACTTTTTCTTAGGTAAATAAACAAAAGTCAACCCCGCGCGACATGTGCGAAAGCGCAGCCAATCAGGTGTATTCTGTTTTAAATCAAAAATTATGTAGCCATGGGGTTCGAATGTAGCGTCTTCATATGCTTCTTGAATAAATTTTGTATTTTCCGGGCAGATTTGCCTCGAGAGATGCGAGATCTGAGCTCTGTCGCGAGGATTTTTGAAATAGATTATGTAATTTGCATTCAAGGATATGTCGCTCTGTCCGCGCCCTTGATAGAACAAATTTTGAGTTAGGAAAAATACGGATAAATTCTTATGGTGAGACCATTTAGTAAAAATATCTACAACGCGCTTATCAGCCTCTCTCATAAGATCGTCGATAATTATCAACTGAGGATCTTTTCCATCTAAATTTTCCACATCAGGTAGTCCTTCAACAAAACTCACCCCCTGAATTTTGTTATAAAGATCTTGCCAGGTGCGTATCGCACATGTTATTAATATTTGAAATGAAATTATTGACGTAATATGACTTTCCACAACCTGAAGGGCCTGCAATTAATGCAGAAAACGGATGTTTGAATTTTGTACAAATCTTTACTTCTCAACACCACGCCGTGAACTAAATACAACGCTTTACAAAGCAACTGACGTCGGGGGAAAGATTTTCGAATAAACTAGAATAGGTATATTTCCAGTAATTTATTTATAGATTAGTATGATAGATACAATATGTACAGGAATAACTATTTGTTTTTAACAAACTCTAATAAGGGTGTTTGGTTTCCAGCGCCGATGTCTTGTAGTCCTGTGCATTTGATACTCCATTGCTGAACAGTCTGTTGTAAGTTCTGAATCTGGTCCTCTGTTAACGGATCGAATCGACTTGGCAGGTACAGAATGAATTTTTCACACTCCACAATAATTTTTCTACCAAACTTTGTTTTCACACTTTTAATGTCGCGTAACTCATACATTTTATTCAGCTCAAACTCCTGGGCTCTAATTTTCGGCTTGATGTTCTTCAACTGACCGATGGCGCAAAGCATGTCGAAATCCATTTTTCTAAACATAAAATAATAATATTGAGATTCAAAATTATCTAAGACGAATATTTTCTTACCTCAGAATACGATGATGGCACAGACGTTGTTACGTGTTTTGCTGCAGCTACTTTGGATGTGAAAAAACACGCTTCGTTCGGAACATATTTATATCCCCCACCAACAGATACAAAATACTTGCACCTGCTTCACCCCTTCCGAATATCCACCAACGATTCATTTTGTATGAGATCTCGATTAATTATATAATCACGCCAGACGCTCTATCTCCAAAAAAATCAAATCTATTCGGTGACGCGCATTCCAATAGACCCGCTTACATATAAAAGCCCTTTCATCTGCTAGCCTTACACATGCCGCAATCATCAAAGTATACCTATAATCAAAACACCCCTTTTTTCGGTTGAACACCTGCCTACCATTAATCACATCCCCCTTTGCACAAATGCCGCCCCCATCAATCAACCCTTTCAAATCTAATTACCCTCGCATCTAATTAATTAAATTAAGTCTGCCGGGGAAGCGGTATCTCTTACTACTAACATTAACTTACATTGCCTATGATAATATATATGCAAAACTATTTTGGTATTTACCATTTCATAACAAAAATATAAATGTAATAACAATTTACATGCTATATTATTGTAACAGTTTACTCTAGTATAACATAGTAAAGGATGAACAATAAATTCATCTTCGAAACAATTAGTAATATGAAAATATCAGCATAGTCCGCAAGGCTCATTACAGTATTTCTGTTATCAGGAATTCAAAGCACTGTTACAATAAAAGACGCCAAAATATTAACGAATTACATAAGTTACAAGAATAGATTCTTACCTATAAAAAGAAGCAGATTCAAAAGCAGATAATGTTTTCAATTAATGTAATTGACAGTTCAAACTACTATGAAAATACCAACAAGTAGCGGAAAATGAAATGTCACTAAATTTTTACTGTCATTATAAAATAAGTCAGACTTTGTTGAGTTTCTCTTAAGTATCACTTGTGCAAAGTATTTAAAATTTAAGTTTAGCTTAAAAATAAGTTATGCTTTGTTAATCCAGAATTTAAGTGACGACGGTGCAAACGAGCAATAATCTCTCATAGATAAGAAAATTATTGTAAATTGAATGATTACACGCTATTCCTGTAGATATTTGAAGTGTGTATGGTATTGAATTTACCGTGCGGGAAACTTAACACACGAGTGTCTTAAGTTAGGTGGGAGGTGGTTATCTAGGTTAGTGAACAGCAAAGACTAAAAATCTAACAAGCACTTCACGAGGAACAGCGTATAAATGTAAAATAGCTGGAAATGTTCATTGATAAATAGGTACCTATGCTTTTTAGAAATTTTAAGTTACGAAAAAGCATGCACATGTATTCTCGGCGCTAATAAAGGTGAATGAGCATGTCATATTCAAAGAAAATAAATAAGTCAATCTACAAGTGTACCTCAAATTTTCTTTCAGTGCACAGTCTGCCCAAATTCTTGCATCGCATGAATTTCCTCTCCATCGAACTACAACGTCTAAAATTCTACAGTCTGCATGTAATACAACATAGCTTGATTCTTATTTGGATTTTCAATTTTTATATGGGTACAATCTATTGCACCCACAACACATGAAAACTGAGCTAACCGGTAGAAATCCAGTTTAGTTTTTGTTAAATTCGTTCTAAATTTAATGAAACGCGGTCCCAGAGCAGTCAAGATTCTTGAGATTTTTCCAATTATTTTAGAAACAGTAGGTTGGGTGACACAAGGTATATCAGCTGAAAATTTATCTCAAAGTTTTATCTAGAGTATACAAGAGAATGAAATTCCAATATTTGATAGACTTATATTGGAATTTTCATGACTAAATTATTAGAAAGTATAGTGGCCTACTGAATGTCATTATTGTTGTAATGATTAATAATTTAATTTGGTAATTCTATTGATTACGTACTGATTGTTGCAGCAATATAGTGCTCTGAAATTTCTCATGAGTACCAAAGTCCTATGAGTTATGTATGCTTTTGAATGTTAGGTTAGGATGAAGGAGCAAAGGAAATGTGTTATTCTATGAGAAAATAGCTGATAAGACTCATCATGTATATTCTTATTGCTATTCTGAGTTATACTTATTTTAGAGAAACATAAACAGTTCTACAATAATACTATCCAAAAGAAATGGCTCATGTCTTTTCATAATGATAAAGGTACTTACCTATTTCACTTTGATAATCGCCCTTAGCGTAGTATTCTAAAGAGATCAGTAATTGTAGTTCTGAAGAGATGGATTTTTTGGTAACATATTTGGCAGATTGCAGTTCATCTCTTATAAGATTTAGGACGTACAATACAGAATCCTTTGACAGTCGATACCGATTTCTAAATTCACTTGAAGATAGATCGTCAAATGGATTGTACCAATCTTTATTTCTCCTAAATCGCATCATTCCTGCTTCTACAGTTTCATTTACATCGTTCATCTCAGCTAATTCTGGCAAGTCATATAATTCGTGCGCCATTTTCCTGCAAATATCAAACAAGTAACGCGCGTAAAGACGGTAGTCACCACTTATGCAGTTCACTTCTGCCCATTGCTATAGTAGCGCGCTTCTATAACCAAATCTTCCTAAAGCAGTGTTTTCACAAGTAGGTGAGAATACAGGCCTAGGCCTTAAGCATCCCATGTGATTGTTTTATCACTCTTCAGCAAATCCACTCGTATAGGAGTTTTATCTTGATGTGTTTTAGGCAAAACTCTCACGATGTTATCCATCTCTTCCACCATCGTGGGGCTGCTGTCTGATAGTTCTCTATTTTCTTGTGATTCTATAGGGATTTGAATAGGCTCTCTGTTCCTCTTTTGGAAATAGAGATATCTTTGTAGGGTTCCCCGATACAAGGCCCATTTCTCAGATTCAGTTCATTTTGAGCTCATGATTTTTTTCATATCTTAATCGAGCTGTGTAGTTACATTATTTTCATGGGAAATGTTTTGTCGCAGTCGATTCGGATTTTCTGGTGATATCAACATCATCTTTTCAGTATGCTCCATTCTTGGCTTCTAAATAGAGAGCCTAGTACTCCACTTAATGAAGGGACCAGCAGTAAAGGTAAGAAAGCTCCACCAGAGTGAACCAAGTTTCGCCACGCTTGACGGGATTTCTTAATACCTTTCTATGTCGACCAAGAGCTGTACGCTGCTTGCTACTAAGAGACACGTACCGTGTAAAATATTATATACGCATTCGCAGATACATTTGACTGACTCAGGGTCTGTATTCTTTGAAATAGCTAAACTATTAGTCCTGGAGCTCACAGTCAGAAATATGCGAACTCTGACCACTTATGAGTGAGAATGGTTGTTCACAAACAGTATAGAACATTGGCTTCAGCCCAGGAGTCGCGCGCAAGAGTGTTTTCGCACAATATTGTTATAAAAATGTGAAAATTCCGGTTAAATGCGAAATATGACCAGCTATAAAACTAAGACAGTATGTAATTCATGGACAAACATCAACAAAAAACCATTTTTCTACCAACGTCAAAAAATCATGACATTTGTACATCAATATTAGTATACGGAATGTCGCATTGGAGTTGTTTATCATGACAACGGGCACGAAGTATTAAGAATTAACCAGTTAAGTTTCCTTAACATGTGTACAAAATTTCATGATGATCGATTCAGTGGTTTATACGTGAAAGCGTAACAAACTAACAAACACACTTGTGGTAATATTTATATATACATAAAATATCATACTGACCTATGCATGTTGGCTTGGCAATAATGTTATTTACTTTTTAGTTTTGTTTTCGATTCATTGTTTGTTGACTAACTCGTTTGGGTAAGCTGGGAATTTGTATATTAAAGTTTTACTAATAAGTTTCATAAAATATCGATCATCTTTTCTCTTTCAGAAATAGTATCTGCTGGCTACCGTTCGCTAAGTACGCAAGCCTAAGACTATGTCACATCTGTCCATCTGGTTCTGAATTTCGAAAAAAAAGCGCGTGAGGGAGATTGAGGCCAAAAAATTGGAAAATTATTTGAGAAAATGGACTCAGGCAGAGGCAGAAAATAGACAGAAAGATGATGTAGCCGAAGACGTTTTGACACCCGATGGTACGTCTGGATCTGGGAACAATTCAGGGAAAGTGAATAAAGACTCAACCTTGCCCACCATCAATCCGAGTTCTGAAATGCATACTGCAAAAATAACAGAGACAAATAAGGTCCGATGAGACACAAACGACCCTGTAACATGGATACCCTCAACTGACTCAATTCGTTGTTTCCTTGTCCAGAAAGGTCCGGATCAAGAAAAATACAGTAGAAATATTTATTCAACTAAGGACGCAGAACGAATATTTCATGAGCAATGGTTTACAAGAAAGATGAGCAATGGCGAAATGATGCCCAGGCCATGGTTGATATATAGTAAAAAGAGATATGCAATATTTTGTTTCCCATGTATACTTTTCGGTTCTTCCATGACTAAGCAGATAATACCAGCGCTTGCTGATGCACATAAAGGTTTCAATGATTGGCGACATTCAAGTCCACGTATTCCTGAGCACGAAAACTCTACATTTCATGAAGAAAATGTCATTGAGTGGAAAATGCTTGAACAACAAATCAAGAGTTAGGCCACAATAGATACATCTTTACAAAAGGCTATTGATCAAAAAACAAGAAAGTGGAGACATATTTCAAAAGTGTGTACTAACATAATTCTATTCTGCGCGAAAAATAATTTACCTCTCAGAGGTTCCCACGAGCATATTAGAATCAGGATCTGGAGTTTTCTCAAGTGCCGTCGATATGATTTCAAAATTCGATCCTGAACTGAGAGCACACATCGAATCGCTTAATAAAATGAATATGTTATACTTCACGCCATATATTCAAAACGAATAAATAGATATCCTCGCGCCTGAGGCCAAAAAACAAATAGACGACGTTCGTGCACCGAAATACTTTTCTATGATTTTTGATTGTACGCCGGACGTAACGCATCAAGAACAGGTGTAAAAATATTTGAACAGAAAGTTACCATCGAAGAACATTTAATAGATTTCATTCAATCTCACGAAAAAAACAGGCGAAGAATTGTCGAAGGAAATTTCAACAAAATTAGAAGATGTTCGTGGTCAAGGCTACGACAATGGTAGTAACATGGCCGGTAAATATAATGGAGTTCAATCCAAAATAAAACAAAACAATGATAATGCTGATTCTTCAAATTTGCCTGGCGTACATGTCGCTAGTATGACACCCGACATGATCACATTTTTTGGAATAATCCATAGAATATTTGTGTTTTTTTCGAGTTCCACAGGCATATGGGAAACTCTAATAGAACATCTGAGAATTTCTTATAAGAAACACGCAGACACCACATGGGCCTCTGAAGCTAGAGCCGTCAAAGCTTTGAATATGCAAATATCCCAAATCTGGAACGTGCTAAGGATTTTAACTACCAACGATTTCAATGCAGAAACAATAGCTACAGCTAAAAGCATTATGGATCTGATAAACTATTAATTTATATGTATTCTGCAAATTTGGGATCAAGTTTTAGAGTCAGTTGATAGAGTGAATGTGGCTTTACAGTCTAAAACCATTTCTATCGACAAAGCCTCTGAATTGATCAAAGGATTGACAAGGTAGATTTAGAAGATTCGTGATACTGTGGATGATGTTCACGAAAAGGTAAGAAAAGTTTGTAAAGAATGTGATATTGAAGACGATTTACCTGAAAAGCAAAAAAGGCGAGTAAAAAGACACGACTCAAGAGAAAGTTCAGACGCCGGCTACGATATTACTCCACAAAAAAGCTTTAAAATTCATATGAATGAAACAATTGATAGTATAATTTTTGAATTAACGTGGAGATTCGAGAAACTACATAACACTAATCACTTTTCCAGTTTTCTGACAGTAGAACACATTACTAATTATCCAGCTGAAGAACTTAAGAAGCATGCCGCTGATTTGAGTATCAAATATTCTGCAGATATAAATGCGACTGAGTTTTGAGTCGAATTAGAGATTTTGAGAAGTCAAGTTGAAGCGACCATATTATTTGATGAATGTGAATGTCACTCAAGTCTGGGTCTTCTCAAAGCTATAGTAGATCCAGATTTAAGGAAACGTTGCCCAATGTAGTGATCGCTATCTAGATTTTTTTAACAATGCCAGTGACTGTAGCTTCCCGCGAAAGATCATTCAGTAAGCTCAAATTGATAAAAACGTACATGCACTCGACGATGGGCCAGGAAAGATTGTCTGGCCTAGCGATTTTATCGATGGAACGCGACTCCTGTCGTATGAAAATGTGATTAAGGACCTCGCAATGAGAAAAGCTCAATTATTCCTAGTTTTCGGTGGTGACGTGCTTCGTCAAAATAGAAAGAATCATATTGCTGTTTCTCAAAGAGAATGATCATAGAAGGATGATTCTGAGAGATTTACGAAAGTTTATAAAACTAAACGTCGACTTCAATTTTGTAAGTTGTGAAAACCACAGAGATCGTGTTATCAATCCACTAATCTATAGAACAACACTTTCAATGACCAATCATTATATTCAAGAATTGAATAGAATAATTAATAGGAAGGAATAAATTGAGTCCAGTAGTGATTGTTTGGCCAAGAAGGCAGAGCTATACTATGAAAAATCTTGCAGATATAAGAATATACCAAATAAAATATAAATACTGTAAATAGTTATTATTTACAGCAACAGGAACAGCAACCATTGTTGCATAGTCGTGCAGAATGTTTTCATCTCCGATAATAGGTGTAAATCTTTTTGTGCGCGTCTGGTTGTGTCATGGGTGTAGAATGTAAAGGTGAGCGTGTCAGATCGTATCAAAATGTGTGGAAATTCAGTTGGACGCCACTGACTATTTGTCCTGATCACGAGCGTGGAATATTTTAACAGTGACATGCTGTTCAAGGATGAACATACTTATGAAATACGTTATTCATCAGTATTAGTAGTAACAACAAAGTGCTGGATGAGAGGATGTAAAGACCACACAACAAATGGGGAAGGAAAAAATTTATTCAAACATTACAACAAGTCATTTTTATTCACATAAGAATTTAATTTATTATCAAAGCCTAACCATTTGACTAAGTATTTGTCTTTGCTCCTACGCAAAATCTTCTCAACTAGAAATATTTCTGGATATTTGGTTCGTTGTATTTCTTTTTCATAGAATCTGCCAGCTCTATTTTCAACATCCTGCAGCAATTATGTCACCGCAGATGTTGGCTGCACTTCAATTATTTTGAATATTTCGGTACTCTAAGTCGGGTTAACGCTCTTATCAAATATCGACTTATATCAACTGATTCTTACCAAATCACGAACTTTATATCGACCAGATGGAGCAATTTTAATTTCATTGTAGACGGTGTTTAACAATTTCTTCTCATTTCTCTTACTCACATTCGCTGGTTTCATACCAATAGTTCTGTGTTTAGTATTATTAAATTTCGCTAATAAATCTTCTAGCATATCAAGCCATCTGTAGGATCCTTGGTGACTGAATTGTTCCCATAGTTCTGATTTCAACGTGCGATTGAAGCGTTCCGTAACACTTGCTCTCATAGTACTGTATGTCGAATAATGATTTATACCATGCTCACTAACCAGCTTCCCAAATTCTCTATTGAAATACTCTTTACCCTGATCCGTTTGTAGATTTTGTGGGATCACACTGTCTTTGAAAAGAGTGTTCATCGCATATGTGACATCCTTACCCGTCTTTGACTTGATTGGTTCAACCCATGATCGTTTGATGAATACATCGATCACCCAAATCGGACAAAGGTGCGATGATTGGCTCAAAAACTCTTGCCGAGCCTCTTGTCCCCATTTAAGATTCATCAATTCATTTCTTATAATCTCCTTTGCTCGCACTATACCTCACAATGTACCTTTTTCACTCATTATGGCAGAATGTTGTCACAATCCACATGCACACATCTATATACTTTTCAAGAACAAATCGAAACCTTTTCTGTATCGTCTATCGAAAAGATCACATTCTTTATTGATTACAGCAAATCCATAATTTTCTCGCCAACAATTTGTGCAAAAGTTTCCAAACTCACTAAACAGCGTGTCTGTATAAACATGCTTATTATATATATGCCTCTAGTTTAATTATTCCTGTTTGAATATCATAGTTAAATTCGCATCATCACGCACAAGGTGCTTACATATTTGTGTATAAGTTTGAATGAGACAAAAGGTGTCAATCTCTTTATGCCTTCCCTGACAGAAATAACTACGCAAGTGTTTTTCTCGATCAACTGAAATATCATCGAACATAAATATTGGATTTGGTGATACTTCGTCGAGAGCTGGTAGATTAATTCTATCACTGTGTGCAAAATACTCAACACCATCGATAGATGATAGAATATTTTGTAACATTCGATATTTTGGTTGATACAATGACTTGGAATATATATAAATATTCTCAAATCGCAATCCATTTGCGTTTGTGAGTAATGAAATCATTAGAATAGTTTTACCACAATTCGATGGGCCACAAATGATGCATCGTATATTATTGGGAAATAGATCATCATGTTTACTTTCCTGCTGCCGCTCTCTTTCACTACCTTTAATGTTTTGCACCAGAATATCTTTCTGATGCTTTTCAAACCTCATCTCTTATATATATGACGCAAATATATATATTACATTCATATTAGTAGAGTATTCGTAAGCACGCGAGCACAATGGAGATGCGAAAAGGTAGAAGAAGCATATTGCGTGAAGCAGTTCAAAATGCGAGAAGAGCTTTTGTGAGAGAAGCTAGAAGAGGGAATATGAATAACATAATTCCTATAACATTGAATGCTGCACAAAGAAGTTTGCAGGAACGCAAACATGAAAAATATTAATCACCAAGAGTTATACCGATACCGAAATCAGGTGGATTTCTACCATTTCTCATTCCACTATTTGCTAGTCTCTCTGCCCTTGGAGGGCTGGCTGGAGGAGCTGCGAGAATATTTCACACATTGATGATGAGACTGCTTTCGACGAGTCAATAATACGTTTGGAGGTACATTCACATCAACTTTACATTGCTACCACATTCAACAATAGTGATGAAGTTTGTCTCCCAATTCAGAAACAAAATATTTTCACTCTACCTAGTCAAAGTGCCATAGTAATTGAAGGAACTCTCTTAAGAGCAGATGGAAAACCATCAATCTCAACTTTTGTGAATAATAGTTTAGCACATTTGTTTGATGAAATACGCTGAATGGTGTCGAAATTAATAGATGTAAAAATGTGGGCCTGAATTCAACTATAAAAGGTTATTGTTCATTTCACGAGGGACGGAATAAGATGCTTGAAAATGCTGGCTGGGAAAAGACATCCATTACCGATAATAAAGGCCAACTCAATGTATTAATACCACTGAACACGATTCTTGGGTTTGCAGAAAACTATAAAAAAGTTCTCATAAATGTAAGATAGGATCTAGTTCTGATCCGATCAAAAGTTGATACGAACGCATAAAATGATGCAACGGAAGATTTGGTGCTAAAAATCACAAAATTATATTGGCGTATGCCGTACGTCTACGTAAGTGATAAAGTAAGACTTTCATTTCTGAAGAAGCTGGAAAGAAATGAACAAATTCAAGTTCCCTTCCGATCTTGGTCATCACATCCCAAATGCAGACATGGATCATCAAAACAGCTTCACAGCTCGAGAAACCTAGTTATGTAATTCTGGCACTCCAAACTAATCGAAAGAATCAGCATACTAAAAATGCAAGCGAGTTTGATCATTGCCACATTTCCAATGTCAAACTATTTTTAAACTCTGAAAACTATCCCTATGAAAACCTGAATCTAGACATCAAAAATAACCACTATGCTATACTATATGACATGTACGCACAATTCCAGCAAGTGTATTATGATCCAGATATTACATCTCAACCATTATTGAGCAGAGCAGAGTTTCTTGCTAAAGCGCCACTTGTTTTTTTAGACTGTTCCAAACAAAATGATAGCTTAAAGTCAGCACCAGTGGACGTGAGGATTGAATTTGAGACCAATGAAAATTTTCCAGACAAAACCACAGCCTACTGCCTCATTATACATGATCGCATAGTGGAGTACAACACGATGGGCAGTTCTGTTAAAAAGCTGGTATAATTTGAGCGAGTTGTTAGTTGCGCGATGGATTCCATCGTTGATGTACAGGGCTTCACCTCCAATAATCGTTACTTTATTCCAAAGGGAGTTGCTATATTATCAAGAAATGGTGAAAAACTTCAACATTACAAGCTTCAAGCACCATATGAATGGTCTTGTCTGAACAAAGCACGTCAAAAAGGAGCTGAATGGTTATTGAACAAATATCATAGCTTATACTGGAACTCCGGTCCATATATAGAAACATTCCAATTTTTAAGGTTAGTAGACAGATCATCATCAATCTCTCTTTGTTAATAAATCTATTTGTTGCAGTGGCGTAGAGAAGTAGACTCCACACAAAAATAATGCGTGTTTCAAAATTTTACAAGAAAAGTATCATTGAACATGTTGAAAACCTATCGAGAACACATTTATATGTATGTATAAAATATTATAAATATTATAAGAATACAAAATTCTCCTACTGTTTCGAATGTGTAGGAGAAAATGCGAATAATATAGAATTCATAAGGACTTATTGTGTGCACATGGTTAGTTATTCGCAAGAGGATCGTCGATCCTGTCAAATTTGTGAGAAAAAGTTGAAAAAGATTGTGATTCATTCCTGTGAATGCTCAAAATGTGTGTTTGTTTTCAATAAAAAAAGTCGTTTAAACTCCAAAAATTATCTAGATTCCTATTTGAAACGAAAAAAAAATCAAAAACATAATTAGAAGACAGTATGGGTAGAAAATGTTTCCTTGTGATCAGTGCGCAAAACACTATGTATCAAAAGATAGTTAGAAACGACATATGAAATATAGCTGTAACAAGAATTTGGTTTTATTATGTGAATATTGTGGTGAGTGCTATAATCCTATGACACTGAAGAAACATATACTCCAAGTTCATAATATGAAAATTGGAGAATCGGTAAATATAGCCACTTCATCTGAGAAACGTGTAAAATCTGACAACTCGAATGACTCTACATTTTGTAAGTTGTATGAGATTGATGTTAAAAAATCGTTATTGAACTCTCATTCAAGAACAAATGCACATAAATTGAGGGTGTGTGTTGATTGTGGGCCTGATACTTCGATTATAAAGACAGCTTCAAAAAATAGAACAATATCGTACAAAATCAAGAATACTAATGCCAAAACAGATATATCAACATTCTTACGAAACGTCAAGGACTCATCATGCGTTGAAAGCAAATATAGAGTTGTTCTGTCTATACATTTTATCTAAACGGGACGAGTCTGGAATCAAATCATTCAACACAAGACAACAAATGATTACATTCTCTTTAGATTTGTCAGAAATATTCGACACCTTGTCATCAAGAATCGAAACCGAAACGAATAGGTCTGAATTCCAAATGAGACTAGCATTAATTTTTGTCCAAAATAAACTTAGCCTAATTTTTTTGTTATGAGAAGGACAGTGGGTGGTCTTTTATACAAGTAGAGCATTTAGAGTTGAATATCAATAAATTCTCTCCAATAGCAGCTTCATCGTTCGTGCCATTCCCAAATGATATTCAGAAGAAAAAGGCGTGTATAAACATGAAGAATAATGACAATGAATGCTTTGAGTGGGCCATACTTTTCGCGCTGTTCACACCACGGTACAAGACATAGTAGGTCACCTAACTCGCCCCGACAATGCGTCTGCTGAGATGGTTATAGTTCGCACTGTCGCCGCTAGAGACGCCTACATCAGTAAGGCCTGTTTTACAACAGTGTTTAATGTATAACTACACCAAACTCACAAAATTTTACGAAATCATTTATATATTGAAATTAACCGTATATGTTATGTGAACAGCATATATTTTACGTTAATTAAAAATGTATATACTTGTTGAATTAGTGTTGCATTGAGTAATATTCAATATTTAATTATTACCTTTACAAGAAACTGAGTTAGATAAATTCAGAGATCACATGCAATTAACAATAATTGAGTAATATTTGAACAATACATGACCAATGTGTTTAATTTTCAAGAATACTTATAGATGATATCTTTTCAATTACAAGAAAATTGTTCGAACTTTCAATAAAGGAAACATAAAAATATAAGTTAAACAAAAATTAGATTTAGTTCAAAATATTATATTTCTATATTATACATAATATTTTACAACGTAATAGTTTTTTATGTATTAAGGGCAATCATATTTATTTTTAACAGAAACACGTTATTTTAAATTATGTTATACTTAATTCATTAACATTGTCAAAATTTAGATTTCATTTGAATTTGATACAAATTCACTTTGTGAGTAGATTTGAATAAGAATTCAATTCATTCATGAAACCGGACCTAATTTAATAGCTATTCATACAACAAGTGAATTAAACCACTTTTTATTTGCGAGAAGAAAGTTCAAAATCACGAGCGCGTTCAGCGTGAGTGGTTTAATTCTTTGATCAAATAAAGAGGTTTAATTCACGTGTTTGTATACATAATTTTATTCAATTCTGCGTAAATTTTTGGAACATTAAACAAGGAACAAAAATCAAAAAAATTAAATTGCAGTTGCAAGAGAGCTTCGCTGATATTGCGACGAGTGTTTGTTTTTCAAACATTCGGGAGTGTGACTGTCAGTAAACTGTCAGTTTTGTGAACTTTGAATTGAAGCGTTATAATTGCGAAAAGTATTGTCTGAAATGATGAAAGAAAGTGAATAAAACAATGTTCTCGTCCCCGATATCATTTTGAACGAAGCAGCCGCATCAGTTGGGAAAATTATACCTCAGAAATCGAAATCTTTTAATTTTTTAAATTTATTATTATTTCAAGAAGTTAATTCACAGTGTTAATTGCCATTCTGTATTATATTGCCCATTATTTTGTATATGAACTTGTTCAAACCAATTTTTAAATGATAATTGATAACTTACTTTTGTGAGACCATCTGCAAAAATCCATTCTCTAATAATATTATCTTGTGCAAAATATCTTTCGCAAACTCTATCATCTAAACCTAATTTACGATCACTTCTAGGAATTGCTTTGTTCCAAATTTCTATCATGTCAAATGAAGCTCTAATAACACTATATTTTATCTCACAACTGTCATATCCAGAATTGCAATTCGGGACAAAACATTTTCCAGGCATTTTAATTGAATGTTCATTTGTCACACGGCTATCACTTCTTAAAATTATTATTTATATACTATAATCTGACTGTATTCTACTACACAGACACTAAAATCAAACGCTTTTCAATTTACAACTTGGCCCTACATATCCGCCATCTTGAAACATTTCCTCTCACCTCTCACGTCCACATGCTTGACGCAGTCAGCAGATACATTTATAGTAGGCCGGCAATGAGAGTTGTGGGAGCCTGGTTCACACCAACAACTAATCTACCACGTGTCACAAACTATTTCCCATATGAACATAAAATAGACTTCACCGGACTCAATTTCCCGATGAGTATCAAATCTATTCCTCAATTTGAAGAGCTGAATAAATATTTCAATCAATGTTTTCGGTTTAGAGTTTGATTACAAAAGCAAAAGTCACATAGTAATTGGGCCTTTGCATCGAACAAAGAATAGAAAACAAAAACATTTAAGCCTATTTTCCCTCAAAAATTGTCATTTTGTTTGGATAAAAAGTTTGTCACATAAATAGAACAACGTATACAAAGTTTTTGTGTGACGGTTGTCTAATTAATTTTCCGACTGAAAGTAATCTTCTCGAACACCAAAATGATAATTGCGCTCAGATAGTAACATTTTTACACAACGAGAATGAGAACATCCTTGAATTTACATATTTTGAGAGGAGGATGGAAGTGCCCTTCGTAATTTATGCCGGTGTCGAGTCTCTACAGATTCCTCTGGCATCTTGTTCACCTTCGTCTGATCACTCATTCACAAAGATCACCCATGTACACCAGGCCTATAGCTTCGCGTATTTAATAAAATGTTAATACAACAACGAACTGGATAAATTTAGGGCTTATTCTGGTCCGGACGCCACGCATAAATTTATTGAGTATATTTCAAACGTTGTGAGATATATATATATATATATATATATATATATATATATATATATATATATATATATATATATATATATATATATATATATATATATATATATATATATATATATATATATATATATATATATATATATATATATATATATATATATATATATATATATATATATATATATATATATATATATATATATATATGATTGAAAATATAGATTTGAAATTCAGTGTTAAGAGTGTTGATTTATTTGAGACACAAATTTCAAATAAATCAACACTCTTAACACTGAATTTCAAATCTATATTTTCAATCATATATATATATATATATATATATATATATATATATATATATATATATATATATATATATATATATATATATATATATATATATATATATATATATATATATATATATATATATATATATATATATATATATATATATATATATATATATATATATATAAGCTTTTGATATCCCATTAAATGTCCACTGATTAATTTTACAATCTCCATCATTGATTAATCTGAAAATTCCTTGAAAATTCTTCTTTATATTTTTATGCTTACAATTAATCACTAGTTCTTGATTGATTGGAGATATAATAATTATATTATTAGTGTTCGGGATTTGCATTACGTTATTTTTACTTTGTTGTTCAATAATTTCACAGTCATCATTATTTTCATTAATCACTATATTTTTAATACAATTATTTATTTCTATACCTATAGTTTGACAATAATTCATATTACTGGGTTCTCTGCTGAATTTCTCTATTAGAATATTTTTATTGTGTTTTTTTATGTAATATGTAGGTTGTTCTGTCAATTTATATAACTTGTTATGACGGATAAAAGGAATTGGGTATAACTGGTATAAAGGGTAAGAATTTATTGAAAGTTCTGGTTCTAATCATAATATATGAATTTGTTCATTTTCTGGTCTACAATATGTAGTTATTTCGTTTACTTGGGACCAGATGTCTTTCTTGCCTGTGATTTGAATTAAATCATCATGGTCTATAATAGTAGTGTCTAACTTATTCAATGAGCAAATTACCAACATTAATTCCATATGTTTACAAAAATCCAATAAATTTTGAATAGTAATCAACAATTTGTTAATTTTTACTTCCATATCAATCTAACTTAACCAATTTTGTTCTTTATTAAAAGTATCAACTATAATATTGAGATTTTTAGACAATTTATTCTCGTTTAATTTGAACTGTTCCAATTTTGAGTTGAATTTATCTGTTAAATGCTTTTCATTCTCTATTATCTGTTCATTTTGATTCTGAAGGATTTTTTGATTATTTCTTATTTGTTCGATTAGACTATCATATTTTTCTGCATCATTTTGATCCAAATTACCTGTAATTGATTTAATTATATTTCCTAAACCATTTATTAAACCGCGTTTAGCTCTTTTATTGAACAATTTTTGAATTTTCTGTTTCAAATCATTCATAAAATAAGATAATGCTTTGCTTTGCTCTTCGAAATGATAATTATTCCGGTTCTGTCTTATAATGTTAAATGTAATATTGTGCAGTTTTGAATATTCTACATAAAGGGGGGTAATATTATAATTGAAATAATGTATTATTTCTCCTTCTTTTAATTTACAATCACCAATTCCGAACAAAAGGAATCCATTATTGTTTGAAATGTCCACTAGTTGAGCGGTGGTAAAAGCCCTGAAATCAAGTTTTAATTTTATCTAATTTGAATTTTCGAATATACCTTTTATCTTTTATTTCTACAGTTCCTAAAATAGGATTATAATTTTCTACTGAAACTCTTTTAAATATAGGTTTTTTATATTTGTGCATCAATCTGTTATTTTGTTTAACATATACTTTTTCTGGTAATATGAGAGGTAATTCATTTTCCTTCGTTCTCTTTGCTTTTTCTTTATCCATAATCTTATTTATTGCTTTATTTGTTATTGATTTCTTTCTAAAATAATCGTTTATAATCTCTTCATCAGAACATTGCTTTTGGAAATATTTATTTTGCTCGTTTTGTCCGAAAAGTATTTCGCAAGGGGTCAACTTCGTAGTTGAATGTTTTGTATTATTATATGCTGTTACAGCCTTATTTATAATATATTGTAAATCTTTATTTTTACTTATAGAATGTAATATGCGAAGATGCTCTATTAATACAGAATGAAATCTTTCAACCGCGTTCGATTTTGGATTTGCTATACTGATTAAATGTAGTTTGATGTCATGATTATTGCAATAATTTTTCACTAGGGCATTATTAAACTCTAGTCCATGGTTGGCTATTATCATGTTTGGTTTTTTATAAGTTTTTATGAATTCTTCAATGATTAACATGGTTTCTTTTTCTGTTTTATTAAAAGTAGGATGAATAAATCCAAATTTAGAAAATTGATCGAATATAGTTATAAAATATTGTTTATTCAAAATTAAAAGATCTATATTTATGATTTCGAAAGGAGTTTTTGGTGTAGGGGTCAAATTATCGCTTAATTGTATAGGATGTCGATCATATTTATTTTCTTTGCATATTTTGCACTGATTTATAATTTCTGTAATATCTTTAATCATGTTCGGCCAGAAATATTTTTCTTTTAGCTCGTTATAAGTTGCCATTATTCCTCTATGATTTAAATATCCATTATGATTATCAAAAATTATTTGGGTCTGTTTGTCTTCATTTTGAACATCTTCTACTAATTTATAACATTTTACTTAATTTATTGTATTAATTTCAAATTTATCCTGTAATATCTGATTCAATGTTTGTTCATGTTGTTTGGGGACTGATATCAAATACTTAACTTTCGGTACTATGTAGTTTTTTAATACTTCTAACAATTGTTGTTCTTTTTCATCTATATTAATATTGATAACAAATCTTTGTTTTTGATAGTCAAATAATTTCATTATTTTTATATCGAATGGTTCATTAGAAAAATGGAAAATAATTTGATTTTTTGCTACGTTTAATCTATTATCTACAGATTTTGATCCGTTAATTGGGTCCTCGTTAGAACTATGGATTGTGTCTCCTGATTCTGATTCATTCACAATTATACTTTGTTGTTCATTTCCGTCGTCATAAATTTTATCCAATGTTTCATTTACTATCTGATCTATTTTATCTGTTTCTGAACTTAAATTTTGTAACTGTTCATATTCATATAAATTTATTTGTATTTGTGTACTATCAAAAATGTGCTCCAAAATTTTTATTAATTCTGATTTTTCTAATTTATCCAATCCACATGATAAATATGGAATATTAATTTCGTATACATCATTCTTTATTAAATAATCCCGTAATTCAATAAGTGTTTTCTTAAAATATTTCCGATTAACATTTTCTAAGTATATGTCCTTTGTGATCAAATGAATGATAATTTTATTATCTGTATTTTGAATAATTATATTTTTATTATTCATGTTTCTTTCACAATAATTTTTACTATTAAATTTTAAATCAATTTGTCTTGCCAAACCTTTTGAAAATTTCAAATCTCTTGATATACAATGAGCGAAAATATCGGTATTCATTACATCTCCTGATTTTTTTATAATTTTAAATTTATCTCTCTGTCTCGATAGAAAATCTGCTATTTTGTTTGTTTTTCCTGGTAAATACTCAATGTCAAGATTGTATTCTCCTAATTCTATCTTCCATCGCATAAGTTTCTGGTTTGCATTTTTCATAGAGAATAGCCAAGTAAGAGGTTTATGATCAGTGCGAATTGTAAATTTTCTGCCGAATAAATAGGGTTTAAAGTTATTTATCGACCAAATAATAGATTTTAATTCTTTCTCAATAGTGCTGTAATTTTGCTCTGCAGAATTTAATGTTTTTGATGCATACGCAATTGGTTTCTCTTGTCCATTTATAACTTGTGAAATTACTGATCCCATGGCATAATCTGAGGCATCTGTTGTCAGAATGAATTTTTTTGAAATTGGTGGATTACTTATCAAATCTTTGGCTGTTTTGAATGCGTCTTGATACACTTGATTAGTTATATCTATTTGCTTATTCTTTTTCAAACATTCAGTAAAAGGTTTGGTAAGCTTAGCGAAATTTGGAATAAAACGTCTATACCACGAAAGTTTTCCTAAAAAGGATTTTATTTCTTTGACTGTCTTAGGGATCATAATTTTTTCAATTGCTTCAATTTTATTTTTATTAGGTTTAAGACCTTCTTGTGATATAATAAGTCCTAAATATTCTGTTTCAGTTCTGAGGAATTCTGATTTATCGATTTGAATTTTGAGATTTGCATCTTGTAATTTGGAAAAAATATTTTCTATATTTTGTAAATGTTCTTCTAATGTATTTCCAAATATTATTATATCATCCATATAAACTAAACAAATTTTGTTAATATATTCTGAAAGTATTTCATTCATCATTCTTTGGAATGAAGCTGGGGCATTTACTAAACCGAAAGGCATACGAAGAAATTCATAATGTCCTGAGGATGTTGAAAAGGCTGTTTTCTCTCTATCTTTTTCATCTATTGGTATCTGATGGAATCCAGAATGCAAATCTAATGTTGTAAAAAATTTAGGTTTACCTATATGATCTAATAATGTATCGATATTGGGTAAAGGGAATTTATCTTCAATGGTTTTCTGATTTAATTTTCGAAAATCTATTACTAATCTCGTTTTGCGTTTGCCTGACGCATCCATTTTCTTAGGTACTAACCAAATAGGCGAATTATATGGACTTTTTGACTTTTGAATTACTTTTGTATTCAGTAAATTTTGGATATGTTCTTCGATGTCATTTTCATAGATTTGTGGTAGTCTATAATTCTTTTGGAAAACGGGTGTGTCGTCTGTTGCGCGAATTTTATGAGTAGTGACATTTGTCGCAGATAATTCTTCGTCTGGTCTCGGAAATAAGTGTGAATATTTCTCTAATAAATTTTTCATCTTGACTTTTTGATCGTAATTCAGATGTTCGTGTCTAAATTGTATGAATGAACTATTTAATGTCTGTGAGGATAATAATTTAAATTTTTTATTTCCGAATGTTATAGTTTTATTTTTAAAATCCATTAAAGCATTGCAATGTTCTAATATTTTTACACCAAATAACATATTAATTTCCCTATGGAATTCATGGATGAAAAATTCGAAATTTTTATTCTGAACTTTCATTTCTACACAATTTTTGCAATGAACTTTTCCTTGAGCTGTCTTAAAAGTGACTGGTTTATTAATAATTTTTAAATTTCTCTGTTTGACAATATTTGGGGAAATTAAATTTATATCGGAGCCTGAATCAATTAATATAAGGTAATCATAATATTTTATCAAAGGAATAGATTTTAATTTTGAAGTCATTACGTATTTTGTTCTATCTCTGGATTTTCCTCTAAAAAAGCATCGCTGTCATTAGCTTCTATTTCGCATTCTTCAAAATCTTGTTCTTCAGCATCAGTGTTCTCATTTTGCATTATTTCATTGTTATAATTTTGCTTAATTGTTGATGTTGACATAGGTTGGGTATTACGTGTCTGTAGTGACATTGGTTGGGGTTGAGATCTACGTGTTTCGTAGCTGTTTACTAAATTTTGTCTTGCGAACCTATTATATCCAGGAGTTGGTGGTTTGTGAAGACTGACTGGTTTGGAGGGAAAGTTTTGTCCTGGAAATTGTTTAGGTGGAAGGTTAAAGGTGAAATTTGGATTTCTGGAAGTGCTTGGGTTTTGTTTATTATCGTTTCGTGTCATTGGACTGTTGTGTAAAGAATTGGCATAACTGAATTCATTTTTTAATAATAAATCGCATTGTTCTTATGTAGAAGGTTGTTTCACAATAAATGATCCTTTTATAATAGGTGGTAACAATGATATGAATTTATTTACTACAGCTTTTTGATTTTCTTGAAGGATAGCATTTTTTTGCTGTAAATTATAATTTTTTGAAAATATTTTTGCTTTATAAAGCTCAAATTTATCTAACATTGTTTTCAATGTAATCTCTGTATTCTGTTTGTATTTAGTTTCAAATAATTCTCCTAATAATGTTTCAGCTGACGTTCTATCTGAGAAGTTAGTGCTTAAATATGATTTTAATTCATCCCAGTTAGTGAATTTATTTTGTGAAACAATCTTTTTTGCATTATTTTTTAATCTATTTTTTATTAAATTAAATGCAAATACTTATTGTGGAGCTGTTGTTTGCAGAGTATTTAAAATAATATATGTTTCATCCACAGTTTGAATGAAGTTATTAAGGGTCGTTATGTCCCCTTCATACGTTGGGATCATTTCGACAAAGATTTTGATATCTTGTAAAGAAGTCATGTTGTTTTCTGTTACTGTTGGATTTCGTATAATATTATTGATATTATCTTGAACAGAATTTATGAATCCTTCCTATCAGAATCTGACATGAATTATGTATGATTGCCTTGTGCCGGGGCTCGTACTCTTTATTACTAGTATTACTAGAGAGTACCCTGTGTATTATAAAATAGTTTTACTTACAAGAATAAACTTATGACAATATTTTTCATTGCAAGGGGTTCTCTAAAGGGGTTCTCGAACTGTTTCTCGTAGACTGAAGTAGACGAGATGTGAAGTTCTTGAAGCTTGTCGTCTGGATTCTCGTGATCGATTGAACAGCAAGAGAAATCGCTTGGACGATATGATGGGACGTATGAATAGTCCTCTGATGGGCACTGTTTAGCCGTAAAGTAGAATAATTCTTCTTCAGATGTGTAGTTGTTGATAGATAAGGGCTTATTGCTATAGCCTCATATGTGTTCACTGTTACACACTTTATATTGTTGCGAGTAGCCAATTTTCGTATAAAAATACGACAATTAGATGAGTAACTTTTGTGTTTTTCACTGTTACAAACTTATTGTTGGCTATCCCACCGACTGCGCCAATTATGATATTAGACTTTTTGAAATAGTTTTTAAAAAGTTTTATTGTTGCTAAAAACTGTGCAAAGATACAAGCTTGGCTATGATAAGAGAACTCGTCGTTCTCAGAGATTACATGTGATTTTATAATATTCTATGTTACATGATCTTGTGGAAAGTTTATATCTTAAGTCAGCATTTCTACGGGTAGTTGAACTTCATAATTTATATATATATATATATATATATATATATATATATATATATATATATATATATATATATATATATATATATATATATATATATATATATATATATATATATATATATATATATATATATATATATATATATATATATATATATATATATATATATATATATATATACCTCAAGGAAGTGTCCTTGGTCCTGCGTTATGTCAAATTTATATAGCAGACCTACCAAATGAAGAGAATGTATTGACTGCCACTTATGCAGATGATACTGCACTACTTGCGTCGCATGAAGATCCCATAGAGGCAACAAATATACTACAAACAGCTTTGAATAATATTGAAAGCTGGGCCCAAAAGTGGAGGGTTAAACTAAACGAAAATAAATCCGGTAATGTATATTTCACAACAAGACACGTAGAATGTCCGGAAATCAAACTAAATAACAACAATTCAACACAAAAAAACGATTGCACATACCTAGGCATGCACTTGGATGAGCGTGGGACATGGAAAAAACACTTACAGACAAAACGAAAACAACTAGATCTGAAATGGAGAAAAATGTACTGGCTCCTAAGAAGAAAATCCCAACTATCCTTAGAAAACAAAATACTACTCTATAAAGTGACACTAGTACCGGTATGGACTTACGGGATACAACTCTGGGGATGCGCAAAAAGATCAAATACGGACATCATCCAAAGGTTTCAAAATGAAACTCTAAGAGCAATAGTCAACGCCCCCTGGTATGTCAGCAATGAAACAATCCACAAAGATCTTGGTATTAAATACGTCCACGAAAAAGTCAAAGAGTTTGCGACAGCCTATGCAAAAAGACTGAATCATCATCCGAACGAGTTGGCCCTCAACTTACTCAACAACGGAAGCATGATACGAAGAATAAATAGAAAAAAGCCACTAGATCCAAGCATTTAAACTGTAAATAAAATACGTAAACAGGATAAGACAATTAAATTCCTCTCACGATACTTTGTAACACATCAAATTTTCTTGTTGGCCTGGATAAGGCCAGTTGTAAATTAAATGCAATATTAAAAAAAAAATTAAAAATCTCAATGGATTCCTGAGGTCTACTATTCTTAATACCATTTTATACAATTTATTCGATAAATAATAGAATTTGGATGAAAATTGCGAAGAAAATTCAAATATCAAAAGTATATATTTCACTGTTTCCACGTAAAATACAGGAAAGTAATAGGGAGGAAATAGTAATAGGGTAAAAATAGTTCATTGAGAAACATTAATACTTCTGGAAACCCTCCATGCTCTATTTATAATTTATTAGCGGTGATTCATTTGATTTGAATATATTTCCACCAAGTACTGACTGCTACAATTCTTATTTATTGATTTTAGATTTTGATGCGAATAGCAATTTTTCAACTTGATCCTGTGACTAATTCATAAGCGAGCCATTCAGGAGAGCTGAGTAAGTCCTCCAATTATTACTATATCTAGACTCAAGAGGTATTATCGACTGAGAAAATCATATATTGAATTGAAAAGAGAAAAATCAATTTACTCTTACATGATAAGTTACAATAACTAGAGTATCAGATTTAGTATTTCATTTGACAATTTTCAAATGATAAATCAATTGAATCAATTTCTTAATTGAGCCCAAAAGTACGCTACAATGTCGACGAAAAATAGATCAAAACATTCAAAAAGACAGGTAGGATATCGGGAATCAAAAGATTCTGAGATACATTTACAGAACGATACGAAAACTATTACTAATGAAGAAGATATAAATTTGAATGATAATATGTATGTGAATAATAATTTTAGAATGGTACAGGAACCAACAGAATACAACAGACTACAACATTTTTCAAGATTTCTTAGGTTATCTAAAATATAGTCATTTCGACGTATTTTTCACTATGATTCATGCTTTTTCAAACTTCAGACCTCAACCAACATATTATATAGAGGCTCCAAATAGGATTAATGCAATACCGGAAGGTACTAGGCTTCTTCAAATTTTACATTTGCGCAATTTTTGTTCGAGAATCGGACACTGGTAACAGCTTATTATAATGGCATATCTGTTGTCATTTACGATAGTCTGAATTCAACAACTCTTCATCAGGACGCAAGCAATTTCAAAGATCGTTCATTTCCGTATCATCCTCAAATTAGGTTTGTGAAAGTACAAAGACAAACAAATGGTTTCAATTGTGGTTTATTTGCAATGGCATTCTGTTCAAGTATTTTACTGAATCGAGATCCGGAAAATGAAATCAATGATATCGCACAGCTCAGAACTCATGCAATCAGTATGTTCAGAACTCGACAAATATCACAGTTCCCCATCGAATAGTAAAAATCACACGCAAATTATAGAGAAAGAAAACTATCAGAAAATAAGGATGGAGAGAATAAACGTTTAAAATTACGTGTTAATTTATTATTATAATAGTTCAAGTAATGAATCAAGAATCGAGCGTGGAAAAAGACTGCAGACATTAAAAAATAATTTTTAAAAAATATATTGAGAGAGAGTCCGAAAAAACGTGATGGAAGACTATGAAATAAAAGAGATATTTTCAAGAAGTATACTGAAGAAGGAACAGAAAAAAAAAGCAAGAACGATGAAAAAGAAATACAGAAGATAAACGTAGAACTGTAACATTGTTACAAAATTTCGTCTGACGTCTTTTTTTGTACAATTGTTTTCCCATTGCATACACATGTCGCCATCTATGTAGCAGATTCGCACTAATTTGTAAAATAGTACGTTCGTCCGAGACTTGATTGAAGCGCTCTCTTGGGGAGTCGACGCGTCTGCTTCTTGCTCGCTCTCTTGCTTCCGAGCTGTTGTTGCAGACGTTTGTTTTTGAGTAGTCTTGTGATTTTTCTTGTTGTTCTAAATTTGGTGATTATTTTATTTAATTAAAATCAGTGTTATGATTTTGTAAGTATTTCGTTTATTATTTTTATTCACGTTATTCCAAATTTAGTATTATTTTTCTAGTGATTTCGTTTGAGGCGACCCGCGGGGTTAACCTTTTGTTTTCCAAATTTATTTCTTTCATCCTTAATTATTTGTTAGTTTTTTGTGCTCAAAACCTTTTTACTATCTTGAAACTTTTTTTACAAAATTAATATTTTTGTTCTAAATTTATTTTTTTCTAAATTTCATATGTACACTCGAAGTAATAAAACCTACGAGATTTGTGGCTATCTTCGTTCCTCTCTTTACCTTTCCTCACCTAAGTATGTGTGCTGTATGAATGATTAGTGAAAGTGGTTGATAATAAATAATTTAACTATATTTTGGATCCAACGCGTTGCGGATTTGTCATTCAACAACTCGTAGTTTAGTTTTTTACGTTGTTTTAGTAGTTTTTTGTTTCCAAAGCTTAAAATATTTTGTTGTGGGCTTTAGCTCCCGTTTTTAAGCTGGAAAATCCTACGAGTTTGTGAAGATTGATCCAATTTTTTTTTAGTAACGAACCACGTTCGTAAATTTATCGACTCGACGCTAATAAATCCTTTTTCTTGTCCTGCTAGACTTTGTATTTTCTGTGTTTTTCTTCTCTTTAATGCTCAGCGTAGTTTTTTTTTTACTTTGTAAATTTTTAGTGCACTATTTCAAATCAGACAAATAAATAGCTTACTGATTATTTTATTTAACTATTACTAAATTTACAGTTTATTCGTTTTTTTAATTGAATCTAAATTTATTCATTCAAGTTTAACGCTTCACGTTTGAAGAGAGCTCTCCAATTTTTTTTATAGGAACCTCCTGTTTCAGTTGAATTGGATACTGGTTGGGTTGTTTGTTTTCAGTGTAAACTGCTAGGAATCTTAGGGACCAGTGGCCACTTGAGACTAGTTTTTGACCAACTTCAAGTTAAGAAAAACATCAACACGTCTACGAATTTAAGAAGAACATTAATATCTCCCGAAGTTGACGACCAAGCGCACGGCCAACCTTAACACCTTCAAGGACCGTTGGGTATTTATTTACTTAATTCAGGGAACGTTCTTGTCTGACGTTGTTTTTGTGGCTACCAATTCGACATCTATCTTCTCTGCCGATACTAGTCTTGAGTTCCGCCTGAAGAGGATATTTAGCTAGTTTTTGTAACGTAATTTTGAACGTCTGTGACGTGCTCTCCAGTTCCCTTTTTGCTGTTGCAGTGAGATTTTTTTTTGTATAATAGCTTCAATCATTTTCGTAAGTTACAAATTTCTTGAATTATAATTTTTGGAATTCTTTGCTTTAATTTAATAATAATTTTATTTATAATTGATTTCGACGTCTATGTTTTATTTCTTTTTTGCTGTCGCTATTGTCTCCCAGAATAGTACCTTTTTCTCCTTTGATCATTTCCTGGGAGTGGCGCCCATTTCCTATTTTTCAGGTAAAATATTTCTGGTGCCCTTGTTAATAGCTAGCCTGGGTCTTCACTTTCAAGGTAGGATATTCCATTACTCAAATTTAGTGTCAATCAGCAGTACATTAAGTTTTTGCTACCAAATAGTGAAGAAACATTATCTTTTTTAATTTCCTACTGCCACCTTGGAAATAGGAAAAGATACAACATCACAAAATTGATGAGCAAAAGCATAGAAGATTATCTAATAATAATGAAATAATAAAGAACAGACGAAGTGAATCTTCGAAAATACCAAACAGATATTTATAAAATAGTTACAAGAAATCTAGAAGAAAATATTGAACCACATTATTTAGGATTGATGAGTATTCTATGCTAAAGTTGTCAATAGGAATTTTGTCTGTGAAAAACCGTCAGGCAGGAAGTTTACAACTTGTTGCCGTAGAGGAAAATTCGTAGTTGAAATATTACCAGAATTTCCAGAATATTTCGAAAAGCTGATGATTTTTCTAATAAGAATCTGTATTTACATGACGTCACGTGGAAGTATCTATGTGACGTCACATAGAAATATTTATGTGACGTCACATAAATACAGTGATCTGTATTTATTTTTTCGGGAGTAGCAATCTGACTGGTTGTTGATGCATGCGCACTACAAATTATTTTGAAACAGAAATGCTACATTTTGCTGCTTTATTTTGCTGTCAGTCAGCCATCAGTAGATACATAATATGCGTGACAAAATTCTTTGGAAAGAATTATGAAAGCTCTGGTATCAATTTAACCACATGTTACACGTAAGATTGAGTATTTACAGTCTGTTTGAAAGCCCCCTCATTGTTTTCAACTGCAAATTAAAATTACCTGGGAGCAGTAAAACATGCCCTTAATGTCATGATTATGTTCACCATCATGTTCCCTATTTGCAGTAAACCAAATTAAAGCGAAAATAAATGCTTTGAGAAGCAGGTACACGGCCGAATTAACAGAAGAATATTTGCAAAGTGGAAGCGGGCTGAACGATAAAAGTTCATTTGAGTTCTTCGAAAAATTATTATTTCTGTCCGACCATGTTCAGGCACGAAAAGGAGAACATAATAGATCTTTGGAAAACAAATTAAGGGTTGCTGACCAGCGCGAGGAAGAAGTTGAAACACAAATTGATTTCGAATCAATTCCTATCCAGTTGGAAAACTCTTGAATAAATCATGTGGAAACTACAGAGAGTATTCAAAGTGAAAAGGTATGTTTTCTTTAAGAAAATACATTCACATCATATTTGGATCAACACAAATTTGCTGGCAATTTACTGCACCATTGGAATTAAAATAGTTTTGAGATTCTCCACGAACTCCAAGCGGAGATTTTCTCACTCTATTTTCACCTTGCTGAGGTAACGAAATAAGAGTGTGTAATTTATTGAAGTTTTGAAATATAGGAGGGTTGGCAAGATTGGTAGAATTGTAGGAGAAGGCTAAGAAGAAGTTAAGACGGTTTCTCATGTGAATGTATCTGTTTTGGTGCTCAAGAAATGAGACTTGAAATATTAAAATCATCTCGGCATTGTTTGATTTCTCAAGACATTACAAATCATGGCGACGAGTTAAAAAAAAGGTTTACTATTATATTTTGAGCGGAGGAAGACGATAAGCAATTTTTTTCTGGTTAGTTGCAAAAATGCAGCGGTGTTCATTGAGAACCTCGTGTTTTTTTGAAAAAAAAAACAGATAGAAATCCAAACAAAGTAATTCCAGATAATATAGAGAATATAGAAAAAAAGTTCAAAGATTGTGTTAAAGTAGGAGATACGTCTGATACGAGTTACGTACCAGATGATAAAGTCTTTGACCGTGTGAACAAGAAGCTAGATGAGCAGAAGGCCTACTATGAAGCCATCATCGAAGAAGTCACCACTGAAAACAAAATACTGTGTGATAAAATAGACGCCCTTGAACAGTACTCCAGGCGTAACTGTGTGCGCGTCTTCGGGGTGCCTGAGGAGCCTACCGAGGATATTGACAATAAGGTCAGTGATTTTTTGAAGTCAAATCTCCACGTTAACATCCCTGCTCCCGCTGTTGACCGATGCCATCGCATTGGGCCTAAAAGACCACCTAGTAACCATTGTAAACCACAGTCTTCTCGCGGATCCCGACCTCGTCCAATAATTATCAAATTCTCATCTTACCGTTACCGTCAGCAAGTAGTTAAGTCTCGGACCAATTTAAAAGGAACTGGAATATCCATTAAAGAGGATCTCACGAAAAAACGACTTGACGTACTTAAGACAGTTTCAGAGAAATATGGGTTCAAGAATGTGTGGACTGTGGATGGCAACATCTATTTCAAAAACGGAGGTGCGATAAAAAAATTAACTAAACTCGACGACATAGAATAATATCATGTATTTTACCTCTGCTATATATTTTTACCAATAATTTTTTCGGTTTCATGTTTGTGTGTTTTTTGGTTGGAGCACAATCACCTTGTCTAGTTTTTGTTTTGTCAATTGTACATATTACATGTAATAATTTGTTCAATTATTTTGTGTGGATCATTGAACTCTGCATTCACTTTTTATACTTGATTGCTCCGTTCAATTCCATCAAACAACTGAATTTGTCATTTATTTCTTTATTTTTACGCTTAAAATAATCTGTGCTGCAAGATCTAATTTCCATACTCATATCGATCTCACTATTACTTTGCTACTCTGCAAATTTTCTATTTGTTTTACTAAAGGTTTATAATTTTTTTTTTCTTTTTCAATTTGTTTCCTTTTAAATTTGAGATGCAAATCTATTACCAAAATGTAGGAGGCCTGAATACCAAATTAGAACAGTTTTTCAATAATACATCTATTTCGGACCTTGATGTTATAGCCATAACTGAAACTTGGCTCAATTGTACAGTGCTTAATTCTGAATTAGTGACTGATAACTTCACTGTCTATAGAAAAGATGGAGATTTCATCAATTTCAACAAAACTCGTGGTGGTGGTGTTTTATGTGCTATTAATTCTAAATATCACTCCAGTTTAGTTAAACTGGACCTTGCTCTACAATCTAATTGTGACGTAATCTGTGTAAAAATTCAGTTAACAACTATTAGTCCGTTCTATATTATAATCGCATACTGCCCCCCACCCGTTTCCCTACCTCAACAAGAACTTTTGTATGACTGCCTGGAATCCTGCGATTTTCTGCACAATAACAATTTTTTACTTCTTGGAGATTTTAATATCAGTGCTCTCTATGATTTTTACACGCAAGGTCATGATAGCTGTGTCTTTGAGATTTGTTAGTTTTTTTAGCTATTTTTCAGCATTTCAGTACAATTTCGTTACAAATACCAGTAATAGAATACTTGATATTGTTGTGTCCCATTCGTCTTGCGTTGTTTGCCGTGCTAATGGCGTTATTGTGGGAGAAGTTCGGTACCACCCTCCATTAGAAATTTCATGTGTTGTAAATGTGGACTCTAGTGCTCCCAACTCATCATTTAACAATTCCCCGTCCTTTAATTTCCGCCATGCAAATTTTGAACTTATTTATGATCTATTCTCTTGCACTGATTTTAACTTTCTTAAGAATTTTAAAGATGTGAACAACGCTTTTGATGCATTTTATTCAACTTATAATAATATCCTTAATATATGTGTTCCAAAAATAAGTATGAAAAAATCTGGTTTTCAAGTGAGATTATCAAGAATCTGAAAAAGAAAAGTCACTTTCATAAACTCTTTAAACAGACTGGACTAATTGAGCATCATAATGAATTTAAATCTCTAAGATCAAGAATAAAAAGAGATGTGCATCACTCTTACAATAATTATATATCTGAAATAGAAAAGAACTTAGCACACAATCCTCAGCATCTATGGTCATATATTAACACAAAAAAGAAAAAAACGCGGATTCCAGGCTCTATGAATAATAATGATAATACTATCATAAACGATACTCAAAGAATTGTTGATGCTTTCGCTGACTATTTTTCGAGTGTTTATAATAATGTCGATAATACAATTTCTTTGAGTAACAAGAGCACTTGCACTTTTCAACCGACTGTTACCATAACTTCTGTTTCAGAATCTGATATTATTGATGCAATTAGAGATTTAAAGTCATTACGTAATCCTGGGCCAGATCATTTACCTTCATACATTGTCAAAGGCTGTGGTGAATTTCTGGTGAAATAATTTTTCATATTATTTAATCTTTGTTTGACAACTAGCACATTTCCTACCAAACTTAAACTCACTTCTATTACTCCTGTTCTTAAATCTGGCGATAGTTCCAATATTGTCAATTACCGTCCTATCGCTATTCTGCCTACGGTTGCCAAAGTCTTTTATAAACACCTATATTTTGCCGTACGTAACCGTATTTCTATTCACCAGCATGATTTTATCTCCGGTAGATCAACTACCACAAATTTAATGAATTTCACTGAGTTCACTTTGAACTCATAACATGATAACAAGCAAATAGATGTGGTATATACTGATTTTGCCAAAGCTTTTGACAAAGTTAGCCATGGCATATTACTTCAGAAGCTTCATGATAATTTCTATTTTTCAGATAGTTTACTACAATTCATAGGTTCTTATCTTCATAACAGAAAGCTTTCAGTCCACTGTAATAACTTTAACTCCAAACATTATGTTGGCACTTCTGGATTACCTCAAGGTTCGAACTTAGGTCCCCTATTGTTTCTTCTTTTCATTAATGACATAACAAATGTAATTGAGTTTTCAAATATTCTACTGTATGCAGACGATTTGAAACTTTATCGTACCGTTAACACAACTGAAGATTGTGAAAAACTGCAATATGACATTGATAATGTTCTAGTACAAGATACTTTTGTCCTAGTCGCGTATATTTGGCGACTATATAAATACCACCTATATGATAAATCACATGCCATTTTTTATTTGGCAGTTCATATACAATATCAAGAAACAGTTGTATTTGCACAAAAACAAAAAGCAGTAGAACGAGCAAAGCCACGTCATCTAACATTGACAGCTCGGTTCTTGTTGAATCAAACTGATGTTGCAGCACGGCAATATAATATTATGGATATTCCAAAATACTACGTATTCACCAATCAAACATATGGAAAATAAGACAACAAGAAACTGAACCCGTAATTGGTAGAATAGTTTCTGTAAGTCCAAAAGATATAGGAAGATTCCATCTCCGATTACTTTTAGTTAATGTTATGAAGGCAAAAAGCTTCGATGATTAATGAACTGTCAATGGTAAATTATACAATACTTATCAAGAAGCAGCATGCGCAAAAGATTCATTGGAAAATAATGAGGAATGCGAAAATTGCTTACAAGAAGCTGTACTCGAAGAATTTCCCAAACAATTACGTGAATTATTCGCATTTTTTCATTAGTTCCCATTCTACAATAGATGCACTCCGTTTGTGGGAAGAATATTTGATGCAAGACTATCCACGTAAATATTCTAAACAAGTTGCCAAGAACAGATGCTTACAAAAAATCCAAGAAATTCTGATTGTACTCAGATTCCAATCAAAAGATTTTGGTCTTCCTGAACCAATCAAGATAACTGAAGATGATTTCGACAAAACAATTGACATAGATCTAGAAAAACATAAAGGAGCACAAAACGCAGAAAAACTCAATTCTAAGCAATCAAAAATTTCCAATTATATTTTGAATGCAAAATTATATCAGTTGTAAAGAACAATATTTTCGGGCGGCCTCGATCTCGGCACCAAACTACCTGGATCTTTGATCCCCTTCCCGAACTCTGCACTACGCTATGGATTAGGATTTGTGATTCAATCGTTCTGCCTGAGTGAGATTTTCTGGACACATTTTATATTAATAATAAACCAGACTCAAATTTAGCCGTACTTTTAAATGAATCTAATCACACGTGTAACATCAACAACTTAGAAGTCCTGCATATCGTAGATGGAATAATTTGTTCCCATTTGTTGCAAGAAATTCCAATGTCAAAAATACCAAAAAAAAAATAAATGTTTTAGTGTGTTCTATATCTATTTGTATAATTTTGTAATAATGTAGGTATGTATGGACATATGTATAAATAAGTCTTTTTTTTGACAATTTTTTTTTCCGGAAGATTCATTGAATATTATTTGCAGTATTATTTTCAATACAGATTAATTTCAAAATGGAATATAGAAACTTATGAAACCAAATCTTGCAGGTAGATCGTGGCTTTATTTAAAAATTGACAGTGCCGAGTTCGTGTGCGCCCTGCGCTTATAGGATTAGCGTTGGTGCCGAGTTCATGTTTTTGTTGCCGAGTTCGTGTACGCCCATATTTTCATACTGATGCTCCGGGCGGTACCGAAAGAACATTCATTTATAATACCATTTGTCAGCATTTCGAGAGGACAATGGTACACAGTTCTCGCTGTAGCTTGGATCGGGGTTGCGGCAATCCTATCAAAGCAGGTCAAACAGTTCATTCTGTATTTAAACTTCCGGTACCGATAAATAAAGATAGTGTTTGAAAAATCGAAGCGAACAGTAATGCAGGAAAATTGATTCGGAAAGCAATAATTATTATTTGGAATTAAATAACTATGGCACCATCATATGCGCTCAACGCTATTAATTCAGTTCTGCCAGATTTGATAAATAATTTATCACTTTTTGGAGGGGAGGTAATTGTTCTAGGAGGGAATTTCCAACAATGTCTTTCAATAGATGAACATTCAAATCATAGAACAGCGATAATCGGAATTTCAATGCCAAGTAATTCATTGAGGCCTCTATTCAAGAACGTATCCCTCATACAAAACATGTGGGTAAATAAGAATGAGCAAGAATTTGCTGAATATTTACCTCACATTGAAAATGGTACTAATGGGATTGCAACAATACCATCCTACAATTAAAAGCTCATTAGGTGACGAAATATTTGGAATGGGACACGATTGATTGTGGAGCAAATGAGAAATAACTATTTAGACCTAGAAATGTTGACAGGTCAAAGCACACATTCCAAACTCTTCTTACCAGGAATCGATTTGATACAACAGACTCAAATCTCCCATTCATTACCAAACAAGGACAATTTCCAATTGGACTAGCTTTCTCAATGACAATTAATAAAACACAGGGCCAAATTTTTTTTTCATTGGAATAAACTTGGAAAAACCTGTGCTTTCACATTGACAACTATATGTTGCTATTTTTCGAGTACCATAAAACGATATAGACTATAAAAATAATGAATGTATTGTAACGATACCCTCGCAGATGGCGTGGTTGTTACTTCTGACGTCGCTTTTGAAAAATGCTAACGGTGTGCTCGGGCGCCAATACGGTCGGTGACGCAGTTTTTCTATGACGGACGGCTGGATAGCTCAGACGGGAAGGGTTAGGGTTGTTGAAAATAATCATCCGGAGGTAGGTGTCACAATGAGATTTATTACACAAAACGACGACGATGAACAAAGAACATTATTTTACAGAACTCTTACACGATGATAACTTTGGCGGACGGTGACGGACGGCTGTACATGACACTCGACACCAGCGGTCGCAGTACGGACCCAGGCGGTCGCAGATGGCGAGAAGTCGTACTATGCGGGTGGAACAAAACTTGCTCCCTCACAGTGATTCTACGTTAATATGGTTCGATACTGTGAAGTCACCAGGTGACTCCTCCAGCAATGCTTCTACGTTAAAAATAATCGACGCTTCGAAATCATGAAGACATCTTCAGCGGAGCTTCTACGTTAAATAATCAACACTTCGAAATCACGAAGACTTCTTCAGCGGAGCTTCTACGTTAAATAATCGACGCTTGGAAATCACGAAGACTTCTTCAGCGGAGCTTCTACGTTAAATAATCAACACTTCGAGATCACGAAGACTTCTTCAGCGGTGCTTCTAAATAATCCAAAAAATATTCTAAGTTCAAAAACAGCAAAAATATTTTAAGTTCAAAACAGCAAAAATATTCTAAGTTCCTTTTACGGACTTAGAAAAAACAAAACAAACTCACAAATTGTGTCGGACAGCTGTGCTAACGGACTTAGCACAAAAACTTCACTTGGACGGTACACACTCTAAAGATGACGTTCGGTATCGGAACTGGTAGCGTACTTGGAACGGCTGCTCAGAAGACTTGACTTACAAAGAAGTGACTTAAGTCGGCCAGAAGGCCTTATTTATACCCATATTTAATGAAACCTTACTTAACATGTTTTAAAAATTAAATCTATATTAGCGCTAGCAATAATATCAAGAAGAAATACAGAAAAAAAGAAGAAGTAATTTTTTAAATACAAATTTCATTACAATTATACATCTCTCATCACTCTCCTGTCGACTACATCCTTTTCTGATTTTATTTCCTTAATATTAAAATTATTCTAAATAATTCTCTCATCGGTCGATAATATAGAGATTGTCAAGTGTCGGATCTAGTTCGTATATAGTCAACGGTCGCGCAGAATGTCAAAAAACAACAACAAGATATACAATATACAATATACAACATATTTACAGGACAACAGTGGATTACATTCAGACTTTATTACGGTGAGACATCAGACATAAATACAGATCACACGATCTCAACTTCTTTTAATTTCAGGTGTTTTTAAAAACCTAACCTTATTCGTCCACATGTGAAAGATAGTAAACGGTGATGGAGCAGTTGAAAACGGATGAAATAAACGGTACGTGATGTTGTAGGTTGATACAGAGTTACTGAATTTAATGTTCACAGGGTGCGCAAGAAGTGAATAAAATTGTGATGGACTGAAAATGTTTGACGGTGGCAGAAGGCTCTGGGATGTGCAGCGGTAACGGATTTTGGGCCTAATTCGTTACAGTATAACAAAAAATACAGATTTCAAAGAAATACTTGAATAATCTACTTGAAATAATATTTGATGAATCCAAATTTTCAATTAGAATCAGTGAAATAACTATCAATTCGTTACCTAATCTATCAATTGGTGTGGAATCATGAATATATATATTGGAAATGTAAATGACAATTTGAATTCCAAAATGCATCAAACAAATGAACAATAATAAATCAAACATTAACTTTGAAGCAGTGGAAAGCACAAAAGTTACTCATCCAATTATTGTATTTTCATACGAAATTGACTATTCGCAACAATCCAACAGTGAACACATATAAGGCTATATCAGTAAGCTATCAACATCTGAAGAATAATTATTCCACCTTACGGCTAAACAGTGTCCATCAGAGGACTATTCATACATCCCATCATATCTTCCAAGCAATTTCTCATGCTATTCAATCGATCACGAGAATCCAGACGACAAGCTTCAAGAACTTCACATCTCGTCTACTTCAATATATAAGAAACAGTTCGAAAGTCCCTTTGAAGAACCTCTTGCGATGAGAACTATTGTCATAAGTTTATTTTTGTGGGTAAAACTATTTTAAAATACACATGGTACTCTTTAGTAATATTAGTAATAAAGAATACGAGCCTCGGCACAGGCCAATCACACATAATTCATGTCAGATTCTGATAACGAAGGATTCGTAAATTCTATTCAAGATGTAGTGACCACGCAACGCTCGCTAATCCTAGTTCCAGCACTAGCCGTCCAAATGACACTCGACTCTGCTCTGAGAAGCTGAGCCTTGTAGAATACTCGCCCTTGTGCTGTGGAGCCGAGAAACTCTTAGCGCTGTGAAGCCTAAACCTCTGTCTTGGCTATTTGACCATCTGGGAATGCCATCCCGAAAACGTACCCGCGCCGTTGCCAGAGATATACAGAGGACTCTGAAAAAAGTTACCAAGACTCCGCTACCGCTATCATCTCCGCTGAAGGCTTCGCTGAAGAGGACAGCACGCACCACGTGCTCCACGCCTAGGAAGCCCGAGTCAACACCACTCTTTCCAATCGCGCCGCCCTATCGCTGCTCGCCGCCCCCGCGTCTCGCGCCACGAGACCCTCGCAAGACAAGGTTCACCTAGTGCGGTTCCCCTCTAGTGGAAGTGTCATGTCAGCAAACGAACTATGAACAGTATTACCCCTTGACTGCGTACCCTGTACGGACTTGTATATGTATAGTGACTGTGTTATTTCTATGTATGTGTTAGTGTTAAATTATATTGAATGAACAAGAAAACCTTACTCTCTGTTAACTTGATCTCCAAATATAAGAAGTGGAAGTTCTACACGCAATCTCTAACTCTAAACACTTGACCCACAAAGACGATATCAATAATATTATGCGAAATCCAACAGTAACAGAAGACAACATGACTTCTTTACAAGATATTAAAATTTTTGTCGAAATGCTTCCAACGTAAGAAGGGGACATAACGACCCTTAATAACTTCGTTGACACTGTGGATGAAACATATATAATTTTAAATATTCTACAAATTACAGCTCCACAAAAAATATTCGCTTTCAATTTAATGAGAAATAGATTAATAAATAATGCAAAAAAAGATTGATTCATACAACAGATTCACTAACTTGAATGAATTAAAATCATATTCAAGCAATTATTTCTCAAACAAACATTATTAGGAGAATTATTTGAAACCCATGATAAACAGAATACAGATATCACATTAAAAACAATGTTTGATTAATTTGAATTATATAAAGCAAAAATATTCGCAAAAAACTGTAACTTACAACAAAAAAATGCTATTCTTCAGCAAAATCAAAAAGTTGTAGTGAATAAATTCATATCATTATCACCACCTATTATAAAAGAATCATTCATTCTGAAACAACCATTATCACCACCTATTATAAAAGAATCATTCATTGTGAAACAACCTTCTACCTTAAAACAATGCGATTTATCATTAAAAATTAATTAATTTATGCAAATTCTTTACACAATAGTCTAATGACACGAAATGATAGAAATATCCAAGCACTTCCAGAAACTCAAATTTCACCTATAACCTTCCTCCTAAACAGTAGTCTTCTCGAACCACCAATCAGTAGATATAATATGTTCACAAGACAAAATTTAGTAAACAGCTACGAAACCCGTAGATCACAACCCCAACCAATGTCACGACATCAACAATAATAAACAAAATTATCAGAATGAAATAATGCAAAATGAAGACACTGATGTCGAAGAACGCGATCTTGAAGAATACGAAATAGAAGCTAATGACAGCAATGCTTTTTTAGGGGGAAATCCAGATATAGTAGAACAAAATACGTAATGACTTCAAAATTGAAATCTATTCCTTGGATAGAATATACCAATTATCTTATTTTAATTGATTCAGGCTCCGATATGAATTTAGTCTTCTCAACTATTATCAGACAAAGAAACTTAAAAATTATCAATAAGCCAGTCACTTACAAGACAGTTCGAAGAAAAATTTATTGCATAATTTGTGTAGAATTGAGAGTTCAGAACATAAATTTACAGGCAGTGGTTTTCCAATTGGCTTTGACTTTTTCTGTAACAATTTATTGAATTTAAGTGATTAAATTCAGCCAATATGTATTAGAATTGGTAAGAAATTTTTGTAATAGTGTTTAACTCACTTTATTGAATATATTTTTTATGTAATAGCTGATGATGAGAAAATTGTTCTCGAAACGTTCTTAATGTACTAAATATTCGTTGTTCCGAAATGGATTCCTCAAGGCCTTATTGAATTCCACATATCAATTGAAGCAGTTAAGGGAAATTAGGGAATCGGTGAAGATCAATTTATTACGCGCAGTTTCTATACAAGCTCGTCATTATAACCTAAGGCATAGGTTTCCAAATTTTAGAATATGCGACAAAGTGTGGCGGCGGGAGCACCCTCTGTCCTCTGCCGCGAACGATTTCGCAGCCAAATTGGCTCCAAATTTTCAGGACCGTATATAATCGTTTAAAAACTCTTCTCACATAGATTCAATTTGCAGGGTGGAGGTGGAAAGTATCTGAAAAATATTCATAGTAAAGACCTAAAACCTCATCATGTTCCTTTTTTCTTTCCAGAATGAATTCCTTCACGGAAAGCCAGAGGATCCTGTTCAATTATCAACTTCCCATCCTTCTTTACTCCAGGGATTTCCCAGTAATCTCGTGTGTGGGCAGTTGGAAGAGGAAAGAAAAAGAGCCGCGATAGACATAGAAGAGCAAGAGGCACGGCGAAAGGCGCTAGAGCAATGAGAGAGAACGGCAAATGACCCCAGGAAGTGGGCACGTATAGAAACGATGTTATTTAGCTCGAGTACCTTTCCCCAGGCCACGTTTCCGTCCTTCACCCGCACACCTAGCAAACCTCAAACTCTGAAGGAAGCATTTTATGACTTGAAGGCACTGTTAGTTTGGCAGACTTCTCGCCAATAGAAATCGACAACCCTCACGTCAGCCGAAGTGGCTCAGCTTCAGAAGTCTAGGCCCAAGGAAAAAACCAAAAATAAGTCATTCAGGAGAAGGTGGCGCGGCCGCTGCATCTCTGTCCCGGCCAAAGAGTGAAACAAAGAAAAAAAAAATCAAGAATTTTTTTTTTTCACGAAGAGACAGAGGAGTGTGACGAAGCTAGTCTCTACCATTCATCCCTGAAAGGGATAAATTTCTAGAAACCCGAATATGTATAATATTTCTGTTGAAACATTTCTAGTGCTTGCGCCGTGAACATAACCTACAAACCATAGTGGATTGAAACATTTTGTGAAAGAGGATAAACTTACTCATGTAATACCATTTACTGAGTTAAACAGTGTGAATTAAGTGTTAGGCTAACTATTAATACCATAATTAGGTGTTTGAATAAGTTAAAGTTAAAATTGTTGGCATTGTCAGATTTGACAGATAAAGCGTCATTGCGCAGAAATGTGTGTAGCCAAGATGGCGGCAATACGAGTATGTTTCAATTCTGTAATAATAGTTGGCGCTGACAACATTTATTCGTTCTAAAGTCACAAAGGCGCGATGGATTCAATAGGGTAGGCTTGCATTTCAAATGAAATCCAAGAGTTGCTTAATACTTTGAGGTATGCACTCTTCACTTTTCTGAGTCTGTTGCATCAGATAATGGGAGCACCTCCTTTGTGAAGTGGTACGCTATCTAATTCCAATAAGACAATTGAATTTAAATTAGATTTTTAGATTTATTTCATTTCACCTAAATGTGGACTAGTTGGTAGCATTGTTGGGTTTGAATAAGCACTTTCTTCGCGAAGCGCTTGTTCAACAATGAAATCGCCCAGGGCCTAGAATAGGCTATTCCATTCCTTATCTAAATTATTTTTGAAAAGTTCTAAATTCTTTTAAAAACGCCATCTCTCTTAAAACCGATTTCTTTGTTGGATAATTGTTTATGTAAATCAATCTGTTGTATATATTGTTTGGTTCATTCCTTTCCATTTGTTTAAATTAGATTGATGAGTCAATTTGTTGGTAATTATTGTTTCGTTTATATTTTATTTATTATCCTTTGATCAAATTAAATTCCTCAAACTCATTCTGTGGTTTCATTTCGGGGAAAATATTTTTACATTTCAGAACCGGACTTCCTTTGATAAAAGTTCCAATGTTTTGCTTCTTTTTAAATGAAAAGATCCTGGCACTCCAGCATATTAGGCCGCATGTAAGTAAGTGAGGTGGTAAAAATTGGATATCCATTTATTTCTAAAGATAAGGATAAAGTTTGAGTAATGTATAAATTTTAATTACAACTGTCTTGCATTGTTGCCAATTTATAACATCACACCAGTCTATGATCAATTATCCGAATTTTCGATCATCCGAATCGACCCCGGTCCCAATTAATTCGGATAATCGACGTTCCACTGTATCTCACTTTCGGTATATTTTCTTATTACTTCACCTAATCACCTCAATTACTCAAATAGAAAGAACCGTTGTATAAGGGGAAAAAGTTTACGGTTTCATTCAGATCGTATTTGGACGTTGTTAAATCGTTATTGCTCCAAATTGATATGAATTCGCAAGATAATTTCGATTTTTTTCTTTGAAATATGTACGGAATCTTCAGCCGCCGAGAAACTTGATTACCGAAGATTCTCTAATATCTGCAAGGATTTGTTGCAAGAATCACTCGGTACCATCGCTGACCTCAATGGAAATACCAGAGTTAATCAAACTGGGGGGAGGAGCCGCTCGCCGATATGAAACTATAGAAGACAACAAGCATCAAGTGAAAAGATTCGCGTTGGAGGAAAGACGGGTAACATTCAAACTGTTGGACCTTCCAGAACGGGAAAACTCCATTAATTGGTTCTACGATCTCAGGTATAAAAAATTTATATTCATCATATATATAATATTATGCAATCAATTAGCAGGTTCTGGACGACGTATTAGACGGGATGAGCCCTGCCGACTCTGTCGGCTTCACTTTTCACACCCTCCGCTTGGGAAGTGGACTAGCATGAATTAGCTTTTGCAGAAGGTATCAAATTCATATCGACGTACTGTGGGACACTATTGATAAAATTCTGCAAAGCAATGCTAAAATGTTTTCTGATAAGCATTTTACTATGGGATTGACACATGTTTTGATGCCTCAAGAAAATGGTAAAGCGTTCAAAGGACATGGATTAAGCTATGCAGAATTATGTGAACGGAAGCACAGTATCAAGGTGAATAATGTGGATTTTCTCTGTCTTCCGCGAGCCATTATTGTGGCCGAATCCTTGGTTACTGAAGACCCACGTTTCAGGTATATGTGCATGGACAATAACGCTATTCAGAATACGAGAGTACATGAGCTCTTGATTAAAACAGGTATTAAAATAAATAAAAACTGTGCAGGTATACCTGAATTATAAAATTTCAACAGCATTATAATCAATATTACATTTGTGTACATGAATAAAATACACGTGGTGAAGTTGTTTTTGAGGATGCACCAAGTCAAAATGTTCTACGATTAAACCTGTTGTGTTATCAGAATCATTATTCGGTAAGAAAGAGTTGAACTGCTGCATTTTTATACAGCTATTTCTGCGAATTATGTCATGTTGCATATAATAATGTAATAGGTCATTTTTGTAGCAATATCTGTACATCCCGTAGAAAATCTCCAGCTTGCTGTCTCACTCTGCAGTTAGATAAATGCGATGAGTGCTACAGAACCGATTGTTATACTAATCACAAAAGAACTGTTTGTAAAATGTTACATTCATACCGTAAATGTTTCAAGACGATCAATGTTGGAAAAAATTTAAAACATGTTTGTTGAGAAATATTCTGCTGTCTTTGTGATTCGTATCAACAACCGGGACATAGATGTTACATACAAGCGGACATTTATCATCTGTAAGCTGAGCATGATGACGTTGAATTTATAATTACCCGTTCATATATCACATCGATATGTGACAATACAACTAGTCGCCACTAGTCCTTTCTTTTATATAGAAGCAAATTAAAAACTTTGAAACACTGCTGTTCCACTTCAATATAAGACCTAAATCGCAACAGGATTGCTGTATTTATTGTAATATAAGCTTCTGCTGTATTGGGTAACATATTCATAGCCAGTTTATTGCCACACAAATTAAAGTAGTATAATATTCAATTCAATATTTTGTTTGAATTCTGAGACCTTGAAAATTAACAAATTGAAAGACACAATCTTTCAAAGTTTCACTATAAAGACTTCAGAAACATTTTGAGACACTCATTTAAAAGATTCCATCAGGTGCTATTTCTCTAGTTTTCTATGTGTTCTCTTCTCAAATTGTGACACTCACCAACGATTCAAATAGAACAAGCTGTGATTACACCGCTGACAAATTATGACAACCTGGGCGAAGTACTGCGATCCATCACAGTGACCCACAAATCTGTGGAAAATCTCTTAAGTCCGTTCTACACAAGGCAATTTTCTATGCAATTTTGTTCACTTAATTTGCATCAAGTTTTCTTGCGCACTGGGCCGCTTCGAACTGCACTTGATGTGATACTCATTTTCGCATCACACGATGTAAGCTGTGCTACTTATTCTGACTCTAGAACGGAGACTTAGTAGATTTGTTCATTACAAATATGGATGTTGCCGAAAATAGTCGTCGGAGGATAGCAGGAGCATTTGCTGCAGTTATAGCTTGCGAATTAATTGGAATTACGAGACAGAGATAAAAGAAGAATGAACTTTAATCAAGAGAGTGACCTTTGAGGAGGAATCAAAGTCGCAGAATTCTCAACATGTTGTTTGATGAGCTATGGTACATAAACTCATTTCCACTAGCCATAATTTTTACTTATTTGTATCTCAAAACACCACAAAACACAATGCACAGCCTGCTGATGCAACATACAACTCAGTGATGTAGTCACGTGGTTCCGTCGACTGCTCTGATTGGCTGTGGGCAGCAGCCAGCGGCGCAGCAAGTGCGAAACCTAGCATAGGATCTATCTTGTAACACAAGTCTCGTGGTAAATCTAGTACCCTGCAGCGGTTCAAATTTCCAGCATCAGAGCAAGCATGACAGCCAGCGCGGCTACAAGTGAATAAGATTGCTTGAAAAATTGCATCATGTGCGGAGAGCTTCACTAACGCAGGATATGAGAAGCATCAAACAAAATTCAGTTAAGATTAAAATACCGGAAATATTCTCTAATCGTCTGATTCAAAAATCTGTAATCCAATTAGCTCACATTTCAATTTTAATATTCGAATATTGGAGACCAGTTTTGCTCAGTTCATTGTGGTTTTCGAAGTAGGACAACTTTGTTCTCAACCAATTACATATTATTTCAAGATGGTTATGTTTTTCTCTCCTTGCAGATTCCTGTCGTTTATGTAATCATTGGTGTATCTGGACCACGATCAATATTCTCTTGCTCCCAATCCCTGCAGAGAACGTAGCAATGTGCCACAACAAATTAAAAACCCTAAACAACAAATCATAACACGATGATCCTGCTTAAAGATAGTTGGAAGTCAATTGGGTAAGAAGGCTTCAATTGGTACCTCGCAAAGCTAATTTTCTGTAAAAGGTACAGAGCTGCGAAATTCTATACAAAAGAAACAACAAAAGAATTATTGATTCTTTCTAATGTCCTTACGACCAAAATTATACATTGACCCAAAATTATTTCACCAATAGAACTCTCTCAAGTTTTTTGAACTACTTAGATGATTGAGAATGGCAAACATCCGAAAAATTCCCTTTGTTTGCACCCACAAAAGAATATTATATTGTGTGGCTAGGGACGAGTCAAGCTTGTTTCTGCCCGACGCGACGGGAGAAACAAGCATGACTCTGTCCAGCAACATTCGCCTTTTGGCATTTTTCTGAAGTTGTTTTGTTTCGACTGACAAAACAGGCTTTGAAACTAGTTGTTTCAATGCAGGTATTATGAAAACACAATTTATCACTATTTTACAATGTAACATTCAGTACCTCTGAATGAAGAAGGATATGACAAAGAACTAAAACAAATTTCCAAAATTGGCCGGGTGAATGGTTATAATAAATCTACCATAACCAAATCATTGAACAAATATAAATTCAAACAATTGAAACTACAACTTGAGCAATTTTTTCAGGAAACATGGCCCACATGTAGTGTTCTTGAATAAGCTCAAATTGAAAAACTTATTATCAAATCATTCCCGAAAAATATGTGATAAATATAAATCTGGAGTTTACTACATTTCTTATAACAATTGGGAAAAATTATCTATAGGACTAAGCAAAAAGAATATATCAATCCCTGGTGGCTCCATGTGTTTCGTGCCGTGTGCGGAGGCTTTCTCGGAGTTCTTCCGTTTCCTCCCCCTTAGGTGCACCCAAACTCTCAGCACACTTCTTCGGAAGTAACTTCCGGTGGACGTGAGTGTCAGTCTGTCGCGTAAGCGACAGCAGTGGCACCTCTGGATAAGTAGCTGTACTACAGTTGCGCAGCAAGTGCCAGTCTCTCACGAAAGCCGAGCTACAAGGACATCGTCGCGCAGTCTTCGGACTGTAAAATGATCTACCTTGGACACATGATACTAACATTAACTTAGCTTAGGCACGCTTACACTCATACAACACTCTGAAGAGGGACCCACGGGAATCCATATACTGGAGCACATATACTAGATTAGATTAGAAATATTGTACTCAGATAATGAAAGCTCAGCTTTTAAAATGTACATTAGTGTTATAATAAATTGTGAAGGAAATGATATTTGTTCTATTTTAGTTAAATATCCTCCACGTAGCTCAATCAATAGTACTTATATATGTGTTTAGGTTACCAATGGTTCAAATTTTAGCACAATAAACCATTCTGATTATTATTATTATTAACATATTAGTAGATTCAACACTCCACAATTAAACAAATGATTTATCAAGATTCGGCAGCCAAATGGATCCAGTATCACCAACTAGAATAAAATGTTTCAAAAATGATCACATTGATTACTTGGTGCAAAAAAAGCACAGTTGTAAACAACATCTCAAATAAGACTGATGAAATCCAAGAAACAGTAAGTTTGTAAAATGCCATTTTTAACATAATCCTGCAATCGGCAAATAGACCTTATTCAAGACGGTTCTTAGATCTCTGGTCTTGCCAGCATAACTCCGCCAACTAGATAGATCAAAAATATTCAATATAATCAGAATCGAAAAGGGTCCTTTATCTCAAGGTATAATAGATTATTCGCTCAACCAGTACAATCAGCCTGCACTAAGTCAATGGTTCCAGTTCGAAGAGATTGAGAGAATGTTGGAAAACAGAAGCCACCGATATCTTCCTTACTCAATATAACCAGTAACAAATATGATCAATTCAAACAAATCAATAGGAATATAACCAGAACACAGTAATTGATATCCCGCTTCGCCCTTGCAACGTGGCGTCAGATTTCTTCCTTGCTGTAACTGTCTTGAGTACAATATTGAAATAGTTTTTTTTTCATTCTCTTGATCGATTTTCTTCAAAGAAGTTGTGATCATATCTCTTGCAGAATAAAAGAGAACCACTTGATTCCTACAACAGAAACAAAAAAAAGCAATGTTTATTACAATAAATAAACAATGAAGGACCCCATATATTGTCAAACAAATTGCGCAACGAAACGATGCATAACGGATATCAAACATGTTTGAAATTAGTCAAACGTTTGTGCAACGCATCAAACACTGCCATACATTGGCAAATTATTGCGCTACAGCAAGTGTTGCGCAATTTTTTTGACAATGTATGGGCCCCTTAAGAGTTGTACAATATTCATTCAATCCGCATATAATCCGGTTGTCCGTGCACACTTTTTTGATGCAAAAAATTCTTGGATAGTTTTCAGATTTGTATTCTTTATGCATATACGTTATATAAATTTCTGTTGAATCTATATATTCTAAATTTATTTCTAATATTTAATTCTTGTAAGCGAAGAGTCCAATTTATTTATTTACTATTAAATTTTCTACATATTTTGGATATTTGTTGGAAAAACCCAATTTGGCATTTACATTTCAATAATATCTTAAAGATTTCAATAAAGAACAGAGCTTCGCAAATCTTTTTTTTCAATAAATATGTTTCATTGGGATGAAGTTCTGTATAAAATATTTGGAAACAGAACGTGTCAACAGCAAAGTGCTGCCTTTTTCAAGTGAAAAAATGTAAAACAGATAAATAAATAAAAATTGTCAAGACAAAAAAAAATATAGATGTAGTGAATAGATAAGTTTCAAATATCAATCTCATAGATTGAAGAGCCCAGCTTGTGTTCTTACTTATTATTCAATGTCCAATTATATTATACAGAACTTCATCCCAATGAAACATATTTATTACCAGATTTCAGTTCACTCAAAATAATATATAATACGCACGCAAAATACTAATAGTGCATACCTGTTTTCTTCATTTTTAAGAACATTAATAATCAAATAGCCTCATTGTCGTCCATTTTTACACATTCAAAATTGAAACAACAACTTCCAGCTTCTTGTTTTCATATTGAAATATAAACAATGATCAATGGTCACGAAAATGTTATTTTTGAGAAATCTTGTTTACAATTCGATACTTGTTTGTTGAAAAATATTGTTTTTCTACAGTCACTATGGAATGATACCCATTCAACACGCTGTAGCGTGCTGAATAGGGGTCATTCCGCACGCTCAGGGATTCCTAAGAAAGCCGCGTGGCGTCGTGAAAAAACTGGCTCATTGCTGTCATAATTTTAATTCTCCTTGATTTTCTTTTTATTTCTCTTCAAAATGAATTTAATATGAGTAATTTTATCAACATTTCATGAATTGGAATGAGATCAATGAAGCAATTTTTTTCTCAGAAAACGGTATATTTTGATTATAGATATTCACGCGGACATCTTTGACTGTAGAAAAAATAGCATCCGTCACTCGTGCGAATCGATCATACCATGCTCATGTGAATTCTGCCACTCGACTTCGTCTCGTGGTTGAATTATTCACATTCGCATGGAATGATCTCCATTCCGCACTTCTATCGGAATATACTATTCTCAAGCAAGAAACACAATGATACAATTAAAAGTATGTCCTTGTTTCATATACAATAATTGTGTGTCCTTAGATAGAGCTAATAATGATAAAATTGGATTTCTCCGATAATATTCGCGATTTCGTCTCTATTATTTATGAACGACAAAGCACCGCAAATTAACACTTTTAGATGAAAATTTCATGCGATGTAAATTCAATTAGACAGGGACCATCATAACTTTTGTTATAAATGTTTGTTTGATTGCGGTCAACACAGCTTCCATTATGAGTGCGTTTAAAATTTTATTTCTGTAATTATGAATTTATCTGATTATTTATCAATTAAATTTTTTTGATTATTCATCAGTTAAAAAAGAATCGCATCATTAAGGATCAACAGAGTTGAAAAAAACTCGTGCGCACGGCTTTAAATAATTTTTTAGTCACTTATCGTCATTTTTGGCTTCTGCAAATTGAAATATGAGTTTTTTGTATTGTTATCTTGATATACATAAATTTGCAGAATTATACTTTGGGTTGGCTGATTTCAATCCTTTCGATACCGCTTTATCGCTTCTGGGTGAAGTTAGTTTGTCACTTACATTTCTGGGAACCTTTTTTTTCAATTATATCAGCAAGAAATGTAACGGTATTCCAATTTGCAGAACTATATTCGATCATTCCTTTTGAGGTGAAAATTGCACGTTTAACCCTCTCCTCTCCTTGATTGCAGCAAATATGACTTCTGCAAGTTGGCCTCTTGCTAAGTTGACGTCATAGGAATCTTATGAGAGAAAATCGCCGCTATATTCGATCAGTTCACATTTTTGTAGCCAGCTCTTAGACTATAATTTCAATTAGTGTAACGCAAGAACGATAATATTCCATTTAACCCTTTGTACGCACTTCTAAAAGTATAATATTCATGCTCAGAAAGTATATATATTTAAATAATTATTTTTTTTTGACATCGGTCACTGAGTTTTGGGCTCAAAATTCTCGATATTCTGGGTACTTCTCTAATATCCTTTTACACTTTTTTTATTCTATATCGAAATTTATTTATTCAATTTTAACTAAAGTAATTATATTCCATGGCCAAATATTTCTTGGAGATAATATATTTTTGTCGAGAGTAGTGAGAATTCAAGGTTCCGGAGAATTTCTTTTTTTTTTGTTCAAATAATAGATTTTTATTAGAAAGAAACATTAAATGAACAAATAGTATATTACACTACAAAGGCCGAAAGTTAAATTTTTGGTCCTGCGCGTCATGATGCCCTCGGCTTCGCCTCGGGAATCATGACGCGCGGTACCGACATTCTAACTTTTGGCCCGTGTAGTGTATACGATTTTTCTTCATAGCTGGTCGTAAGTACGTTATTAATTTCACTTTTAAGGTTAGAGGTAGAAACAGTAATGACAGCGGTTAACAAGTTGTTATAGCGACAGAATAAATAGTTCCTAGTTACGATTATAGGCTAGCTACGTGCATGAAGTCTACTAGCGCCTCGAGCGGGCAATGGAGAACGATTGAACTCCCATTTTGTCATTGTTTCATACCAATAATTTTTTAAATGTACTAATATTACTTAATTAAGCTGTCCGCGTATAATATAACTTGCATATCATAAAAGGTACGTTGAAATTATTTATTTTGAGTACTTTTATTTTCTTAAATTATAACGTACCTATTACAGAAAATGTCTTAATTCGTCCAAATTGACAGGATAACCTCAAATTATGACGCCGATGATCTTGCGGATCGGGTTTGTATATATCAAACACTGTATCCCTTCTACCGTAGAAGCATTGAAGAAAAGCGTGGAATGTTGAAATAGTATATTACAATACAAGTGAAGAAACTATGAGTTTTGCTCACGCGGGTGGCGCCTCGTGCACAAAGGCACACAAGTGAGCGAATTCGTTTCTTCACGAGTGCTGTATAGCGTTTTGTTCAATCCTATCTTTGAAACATTCATTAAAACATTGAAATCTATTACACCTCTTAAACAAAGATCATGTATAGAGTCTAAAGTAGCATAGGCGGTGGATACGTTGTTATGGATCATGTAAATATGAACATCCGCAACTGTCAAAAATATTAAAATTGTTTTGTCCTGATATTTTTACAAATATAAATTGTGACACTAAAATGGAACAAGATAATAATGAAATTGTGCGAGGAAAATAATTAACAAAGAAGAGAAAACAAGTAATAGAAATAGCGCTCAAGTTGATATTACAAAAGTTACTGCGATAACTACAGAGTCTCATCTGTTCTCAGTTGCTGGTATATCTTGTTTAAGTAACGCAATTTTTAATAATTGTGAAGTTCATCTTCATATCAATAAATACATGTAATAAAATATATTGTAATTTATTCTTTATTTCGTTATGAAAGAGTGAGTGGACGAAAGTAATTACACTCACTACTTTCGCCCACCCGTTGTCATAGGAATCACTGTAGTTGACAAAACAAACAGTTTCAAGATTGATATCCAAGTAAAAAATAACATCTTTCAATAATAGGATTAAACAAAATATGTTTGTGACAATATTAACAACAAAATTATTGCATCCGACAAACTTCTGTCACTGAAACACCTTACAAATTAGAGATAGAGGTGAATTCATGAATCCCAAATCGATGACGAATTTTTCTAATCTCACAATTGAATTACAAACATCTTTGTTATATAGATTAATCATGAAAAATAGATAATACTCTATTTACCGCTTTGATCCACTCCACTCGTTTTTTTTATGTTATAACTACGTACATGAAATCTATGAAACTATATTTCACTTGAATCATCCTTAACACAACAGCCTGAAACAGAACAAGTGTTTTCCTAAGTTTTATATACAATTATTTCCACTTTTAGACTACAATGCTTGATGACGTATTCTGAGAAATGGTGTTCGATGCTTACAATGGTGCTCACCATGAGCGCTCGCATCGATATTTGTTCAAACTCCGCTATCTTGCACATAGCCTATACAGGGCGCGTGTACTTCTCATAAGGCGTAAATATCAAACTTTCGTCCTTGCTATTAGGGATCAAAGTACGTACTTTCGACCGAGGTATGAAGAAAAAGTTATGAGCATTTTTTTACTATATTTTTCTGAATCTTAGCAACAATAAGTAATAAAATAATAATTTTTTGTGAATATTTTAAAATCTGTACATATGTATTTCTATTGTTGCATGCTGCCATCTAAACTTCGAGCGTGGCTCCACGAAGGAAAATAAAAATATGACATTTCTTAGCATTACCTAACCTATACTTAATTTTTTTAAGAATTCTGTAACTAGAAGACTGAGTCACACTGAAACACTTTCAATCTAGTTAATTGACAATTGTCATTTTAACAAAATTTCCAACAACTTAGGTACTTGTTTAGATATAATTATTCAATTTTGACAGTCACTTAAAAGTACAGTCACATCAAAAGACATTAGAAGTTGTATTACAAGTACATTTAGAGTGAACAACTAAGTACTATTGTGTAAACTTGCCCGCGATTATACCAATCAGAGATCAAAGTCAAATAGGCCCTATCTTCTCCACACTGACTTCTTAAAAAAATGAACTATAGCTAAATTTTGTTGTAGAGATATTTTTCATGTAATTCATACTTCGGTCACAGAATAAATATATACAGAAGCGTCACTTGCTGTCGGTACTTTGATCTTTCGCTCTGGTTTTCTATGATCTTGGACATTCAAATTTGTTGGTTTACTCAGGCGCGAAATTTTTAATTATGTTGTATATTTGAATCAATTGGATCATCTGACATTCAATTACATAGGCGCCATCAAAGTATCACTGTAATATAATTCGCTATTAACTATAAGTAAGAAATAACGCACGAATCACCTTTCTGTCTCCATATATTGTGAAAGATTGTATAAAATAGTATATTAATGCTTTATTGGAAGACAAATTCTCTGTTTTTATCAGAAAGGTTCCTAGACGCGCTGATGACTCTTTGCTCTACGGCGAAGCATTCCGATTTCAACCGATGAGCTCTTTGAATTTGTTGGCATGTTCTATCTCTGTCTAAAATCAGTTTTTATTTCTATCTGACACTTCTGTGTATCTTTATTCTGTGCTTCGGTACTGTATTAAATATAGAAGAACGATTTCGATTCCGAGAAATCTAACGAAGATGAATATAATACTGGTACAGGAAGTTTATTGAACTAAATACATTAAAATTCTAATTTGTGAGACTTTTCTTTCAGATCCTGAATGCTACTATACTATAGCTGTTATTATACAGACGAGAATTTGAAGTTATCAATAACATAGTTTTGAAGTATAATTTTGTAAAAAAACTATGTTCATTTCCATCACTTACTATTGAGATCTGTCATTCTCATTTCTCCAAAAGCAGAAAGTACTAATTAAATTTCTATCACAAGAGTCAGCTCTAGAAAATTAAAAAGCAATTAGTAGGTCAGTAATAGTTATTGAAAAAGAAATTTTCTGTGATATTTATCATAATTTGAATGATTTTTTCTCCATTTATAGAATTGTCTTTTTTTGTGAATGATTCTGTAATTAGTGCATCTTAACAACACTTATGAGTGTTCAACAACAAACAAACAAAACAGTTCATACAATTATTTTTTCGATGCAATAATTTACACTCGAATTTACACCTCAATACTGTAATAATGCCTGTACCCCACTAGTAACATGAATAATACCCATGCAATGCAGTGGAATAATCCGTATTTGTATTACTTGAGGGAAGAATATAGTATATATCGCAATATTCTCATTTTATAAAATAAAAAAAAAAAAAACGTTTCATGTCCATATTTATTGATAATATAGCTGCTTATTGATCCGCGGCCTCACATCTTATATCTTTAAGAGACTTATTTTGCATGTTAGCATTAATTTTTGTAAATTTCTCTATAAAGTATTTCATTTGTGAAATGTTAATATATTAAAATTCTTGTCTATCCCGCCATAATCGCTGACCTTAAGGTAGTTGTTACCAGGCAGTCGGAGTAGAAAGTTAATGCTTCAGAATACGTACTACAGTCAATAGTGTATGAATCCAAAATTGTTTGCCGTTACTGTACTACTTTCAGCCAATCTCCTACGAATAGCCGTTTATATTTTATATTTGACAACACTGCTCGAGTTTGTAACTAATCTCAATATCAATAATTTATAACTTAATTTGTGATTTATAAATAACTATGATCAAGGGGTGAACCACCTAAAGAAATTTGTACAGGGATTGCCAAAAATGGCAGTACAAAGGAGTTTATTGCTAGTACTGCTAGTATTCCTGCTATACTGCTAGTATTCCTGCTGTACTACTAAAATTTTACTCAAGTATTTTCAGTATTTCTTAATTATTGCCAGTATTATCAAAGTATTCCTAGTATTCCTGCTATATTGCCAGTATAACCGAAGTACTGCCAATATTGCTAAAGCATTATCTGTATCTCCGAAGTGCAGCTATTATTATAACTGATGCATTTTGGATTTACTTTAATCAGAAAGTCATTGCTTTTATTATTTCAACAAAAGAAGTAAGAACTATAGGTAGTTCAATGTATTATTGCTCTTTATAATTACTGGTATAGTTATAGTGTATAAGATCGAGAACTAGGTTAAATATTGATAAATTTATATTGTTTGATTATATAGTACCTAAGAAATTCATGTATTCTTTGGCGTCTATTCATTTTTTTTTGCATATGATTCCATAGATTGGAACTCATTTTTTCAAATTTTAGAGATTGATATAATGTTAATAAATCGATTTTCTGGATTAAAATATGTATATTTATTTTTATTTTTTGACGTTTCGACTTTTTATCTGAAAATCTTTCAGAAAAAATTGATATAAAAATAAAACAAGGCAAGTATGTAAATAATTAGAATAAAAAATTGGAAATATACAAATTACTACATGTGAAAACGTGGATTCCACATGTAATGCAAAAAGGACAAAATTCCTCTGGCATTTACCTAAAGTCTGAAGAAAAACCACGTAAAAACCTCAAACAGAGGAATCAATGATATGAGTCTTGATAGTTATTATAGTGAATAAAGATTTATTTATTATAATATAATTCTAAAAACATGTATAGATCATTTATATAATGTTATCAATACTCGGAAATTTTTGCAAGTATTCGGTAAGATAGCATTTCCATAGCTTCCACCTAATCGGATGAACGATGCGAGAACGAACTGCTATCCGATACGACTTGCACGTCACTCATTGTACTATTATATTACTATCAAGAATCCTAAAGCAAGTGCTATCAACAAATGTACATAATTTCAACTCAATTGGATGAACAATGCGCGAACAAACAAATACGACTCATGCGCCACTTGTTATACATAAGTAGTACTATGTCAGAGATTTTTATTTTACTTGATCGATTCATACGTTGCCGAGATTAGCTCGGACAAACAGACAGATAGACAAAAATTTGGAAAACGCGTGTTTTGATTTTGGTTCTCTGCAAATAACCATTTAAGATTGAGAAAAAGACTTCATTTTGAAATCACAGACATACATTTCAATTTTGTTTATATTGTAGCGAATTCAAGTCTATAAATTAGTCATTTCGGCTTTACTGGTGCTTAGAATGATTGTGGAGTTATTTTACATTAAGAAATAGAAGCGAACATATTTGTTTTCTGGAAAATTATTGGTACCTTCTAGCGTTCCTCTAGAAACGCCTAGACGTTTTGCGGGAAGAATGCAGTGGGGAGAGACCGACGGTATAAATACGCTGACTAAACAGGAGCATTATTGATTTTTAGCAGAGTGACCTTATACCATGGATTGCTAGTGATAAAAATAAATTGTGTTATTTAAAATAAATCAACTTTGACATAAATAATTAAAGTTAAGTTATAGTGTAGTGTCAGTTTAAATTAGAATTAGTTATTAAAAAAATAGTGTTAGTTATTCAATTTATTACTTTAATAAATCATAAAAATAAATAGTAGTGTTTAAAAACGTTTGCTCCCTAAATTAAAATAAATAACGTTACAATATGGTATAGATTTTTATGTGAGTAATAGAGATCAGGGGATTCAGTCAATTATTCAATATTTTCTTTTCTAACTCTACAGTTTCGGCTACACATTAGCCATCTTCAGGAGCAAAAAGAATTAATTTGTGTAGATTTGATTTTACATACGTCTTAATAATGTATTAACATAGTGAAAAAAGGAGAGATAAAAGTTTCTATTTGTCAATTGCCACAACCGACTTCTGTAGAACATACTGCCTGAATCTGTCATAGAATTTAAATCTACGCAAAACAATTCTTTCTGCTCCTGCAGATGGCTAAGCCGAAACTGTAGAATTAGAAAAGAAAATATTAAATAATTGATTGAATTCTCTCATCTCTATCACTCACACTCACTAATCCAGTGAGCTTCAACCATTTTATCCAATCGATATTTATATTCATATCTTTTGAATCCTGCAAGATATCGAAATAGAACATACACAAAAATTAAAAGTAAAATTTCAGTTTAAACCCATGAAACTTTCATTGAAATTTGTTTAACCATTTCGGGTCCCCTCCTAGACAAACTTTTAGACAGGTAGATAAAAATTCTAAAAACGGTCGGCATCGTTCAAATAGCAGTTCTTACTCAAATTTTTGTATTCATTTTGAAATCATAGACAAATACTTCAACTTTATTTTATCTGGATAGATGTTAGAATTTGAAATGAACACTTGAATACATTTCTGTCAAATTTATAGCCGTGAAAATAAAACACGTCGTATGTTCCATGGTAAAATAAACTCTCAGTATACAATAATAGAGCAATTGATTAGTCGATAGAAGTACTTAATTTTTCAATAGATCAGTTTGGTGAATTTTAAACTAGAACTTGAAGGATTCTGGGTTCAAGTCGATATAAGTATTATTATAAAGGTTGCAATAGAATTAAGTTTCATGAACTATCAATACGTCAACTATAAAACCAGGCATTATTGTATACATGTAAATCTTAGATTTTGCTTCAGTAAATATCTCGGTAAATTCACAGTTGTTGTGCTACAAAATGACAAAAATACAAAATACATGTACTATTTACTGAAGAATCTAGCACTTATTCTTCTTAAAACTGCCTTTTTTCTAAATAATGGTGGGATTTTCCTTTATACACAGCGAGTATTGCCAAGTATTCCTTACGTACTGCCGAATATTTCCATGTAATGCCTAGTATTTCTATGTACTGCCGGGTATTCCCAAGTAGTGCGTGTACTGCCATGTATTCCTGAATGTATTCCCCAAAAAAATGAACAGGAATTCCCACTGGTGGTTCACCCCTCGACTATGATGTACAATTATTTATAATTTGTAATTATATATAATGATTTATTTTTTATTTTGCGTGAAGAGAATGATCTTGAAATGTTACAAAAATGTCAAATATATTGCTACATATAGACCTATTCATCAGAAAAAAAACGCTTGGTGGACAGATAAAAGCTACAGCGGCGACGGCTGAAGCTAAAAAAAACTTCAGAGTCAGAAGAATATCAAAGTTTTATGTGAAGATAGACGTATGTTGAAATAAACATAAAGTTCGTCCAGAGGCCTATTGCATAATAAAATACAGGTTAATACTATTGATGAAAATGCACGTAAAAACGCGAATAATATTAATTTGTATTTTATTATACAACAGGCTCCAGGTTAAAGACAGGAAAGGTTACAATCTTATCAAAATCACATTTTCGCATCAAGCTACGTCTCCCTTACAAATGCGCTGTTACCATCTCGTTTTTAATATATCCCTTCCTCTGCTTCAAAGAGATGAGTTTTCTACCATTTATTAAATAATAACTTGAAACCTGTTCGATAACCAGGAATGGAAATTTCGTAATATAGTTTATCAGATGTTGTTTAATATTGATTCAGTTTTTTATAGCAATCATAAGAAGGGTTTATTGATTATAACTAATTACATGAATGAAGTTCTTGATATCGCGCATTGTTGAATGTATAAGAATCTGAAAAATTCAATATTCAAATTTGAATATCTCTGAATATGAACGGACGAAATTTTTACGTCAAAAAAGTTAGCATCTCCACTTTGCGCAAAATGAAAAAAAAGTAGCCTATAATTTAGGACTAATTAAGAACTAATTTGTACCCAAAAAATTAGAATTTGTACCCATGCACTTTGGCAATAAAATCAATTTGAAAAGGGGGGGGTGCCAGCTTGAGCTAAAGCTGGCACCCCCACATTGGCCAATCGAAAAAAAAGTCAGCTCACTATAAAAAACTAATTTAGGACTAATTTGTATCCGACAAGATTTATTGGAAAAAAAAAGTTTATAACAAATTGATTTCTTTGCAATTGCGCTACGTGAAATTCTGAACAAGATTTGAAAAATACTTTCAGGACCGGAAAAAGTTTGGAAATCTCAATCACAAAGTCAAGACTAATTAGTCATAACAAAATTTTTGCTATGAAAAAATTATTTATGTTGAAAATCAATTATTTTGAAATTGCGCTGCGCGGAATTCATGCCATTATAACCAAATAGTTTAAGAGTAGGGAAAACTTGAAAAACTTGATTTGGAATTAAGGTCTAATTTGCACCCACGTAGATTTTGTTTTAACAATTTATTTTTGCTGGAAATCAATTATTTTCGAATTGCGCTGCGCAAAGTTGAAAGCAATTTAAAGCAAATTATTTAGGAGCAAAGAAGACTTGAGAAAACTCAAATTTGAATTAAGGACTAATTTGTACCCACAAAGATTTCGTTATAAACTAATTATTTCTGCTGAAAATCAACTATTTTCGAATTGCGCTGCGCAAAGTTGAAAGCAATTTGAAGCAAACTATTTAAGAGCAAAGGAGACTTTAGAAAACTCAAATTTGAATTAAGTACTAATTTGTACCCACAAAGATTTTGTTACAAACTAATTATTTTTGCTAGAAATCAATTATTTTCGAGTTTCGCTGCGCAAAGTTGAAAGCAATTTAAAGCAAACTATTCAAGAGCAAAGAAGACTTGAGAAAGCTCAAATTTGAATCAAGGACTAATTTGTACCCACAAAGATTTTGAGCTTTCTCAAGTCTTCTTTGCTCTTAAGTAGTTTGCCTGCAATTACTTTTAACTTTGCGCATCGCAATTCGAAAATAGTTGATTTTCAGCAGAAATAATTAGTTTATAAAAAATCTTTATGGGTACAAATTAGTCCTTAATTCAAATTTGAGTTTCCTCAAGTCTTCTTTGCTCTTAAATAGTTTGCTTCAAATTGCTTTCAACTTTGCGCAGCGCAATTCGAAAATAATTGATTTCCAGCAAAGATAATTAGTTTATAACAAAATCTTTGTGGGTACAAATTAGTCCTTAATTCAAATTTGAGTTTTCTCAAGTCTTCTTTGCTCTTAAATAGTTTGCCTGAAATTGCTTCCAACTTTGCGCAGCGCAATTCGAAAATAGTTGATTTTCAGCAGAAATAATTAGTTCATAACAAAATCTTTGTGGGTACAAATTAGTCCTTAATTCAAATTTTAGTTTTCTCAAGTCTTCTTTGCTCTTAAATAGTTTGCATGAAATTGCTTCCAACTTTGCGCAGCGCAATTCGAAAATAATTTATTCCCAGCAAAAATAATAAGTTTGTAACAAAATCTTTGTGTGTACAAATTAGTACTTTATTCAAATTTGAGTTTTCTCAAGTCTTCTTTGCTCTTAAATAGTTTGCCTGAAATTGCTTTCAACTTTGCGCAGCGCAATTCAAAGATAGTTGATTTTCAGCAGAAATAATTAGTTTATAACAGAGTATTTGTGGGTACAAATTAGTCCTTAATTCAAATTTGAGTTTTTTCAAGTCTTCTTTGCTCTTAATAGTTTGCCTGAAATTACTTTCAACTTTGCGCAGCGGAACTCGAAAATAATTGATTTCCAGCAAAAATAATTAGTTTATAACAAAATCTTTGTGGGTACAAATTAGTCCGTAATTCAAATTTGAGTTTTCTCAAGTCTTCTATGCTGTTAAATAGTTTGCTTCAAATTGCTTTCAACTTTGCGCAGCGCAATTTGAAAATAATTGATTTCCAGCAAAAATAATTAGTTTATAACAATATCTTTGTGGGTACAAATTAGTCCTTAGTTCAGATTTGAGTTTTCTCAAGTCTTCTTTGATTTCGAATAGTTTGCTTTAAATTGCTTTCAACTTTGCGCAGCGCAATTCGAAAATAATTGATTTCCAGCAAAAATAAATTGTTTATAACAAAATCTACGTGGGTGCAAATTAGACCTTAATTCCAAATCAAGTTTTTCAAGTTTACCCTACTCTTAAGCTATTTGGTTATAATGGCATAAATTCCGCGCAGCGCAATTTCAAAATAATTGATTTTCAACATAAATAATTTTTTCATAGCAAAAATTTTGTTATGACTAATTAGTCTTGACTTTGTGATTGAGATTTCCAAACTTTTTCCGGTCCTGAAAGTATTTTTCAAATCTTGTTCAGAATTTCACGTAGCGCAATTGCAAAGAAATCAATTTGTTATAAACTTTTTTTTTTCCAATAAATCTTGTCGGATACAAATTAGTCCTAAATTAGTTCTTTATAGTGAGCTGACTTTTTTTTCGATTGGCAAATGTGGGGGTGCCGGCTTTAGCTCAAGCTGGCACCCCCACTTTTCAAATTGATTTTATTGCCAAAGTGCGTGGGTAGAAATTCTAATTTTTTGGGTACAAATTAGTCCTTAATTAGTCCTAAATTATAGGCTACTTTTTTTTATTTTGCGCAAAGTGGGGGTGCTAACTTTTTTGACGTGAAATTTTTCGTTTTAGCACCATTCGATTCGGAACTATCTAAATAATAAACTGACAAAATTCTAAAAAAATCGTAAGAAAATGCATTTTGGGTAACAACTACCTTAAAGCCTGACTCACTCCAAAACAAAATTAGACTAGATAAATTATGCCTGTATTACACGATACAATTTATTGACCAAGTTTTCTGTCAAGTTTTCAACAATTTATTGTGGAGCTCAAAAATATTTTGTACCATATTACACGATACAAGTTTTCGTCAAGAAAAATCAGAACTACCAACTTATAATTTTTGACGTAACTTCAAAAAGTGTGGTTAGAGAGAAAGTGAGATAGTAGAGATGACAAAAAATTAATATATTGAGGGCAACTGTATATAAAATTATATTAGGTAATACTTTGTCAACACTAAGATTATCATTTGACGCGAAATAACTAATATGAGTAATGTTGGCAACGACAAAATCTTCCTAGAATATCCCAGAATATTGGTGAAAAATAGAGCCAGTTCTATTTCAAAAATAACTTGGTCAATTATTGGTCGAGAAAAAATTGTGGAAATTTTGGACATATTACACACAACAATAAATTGAAGGTCAACTTTTGAAAATAATTGACCAATAAATTGTATCGTGTAATATAGGCATTAGATTGCAGGCAGCTACAAATCAGCGAAAAAGTTATTGTACAGTGTTGCCAAAATTTCCGATTTTTCTTGGAAACGCTACAATTAATTTGCAATCGAGGAGTTGCTTTTTTGATCACAACAATTGATAAATTCAGTAATTGCTGTTTACAAGAAAAACCCAATTGGTCAATACATCATCATCATCATAATCTAAAGCCTTTATACCTTTCAGTGTCAGGCAACCAGTCGCACCGAGCCGTAGAGTGATTGTATACTTTCTTTCAGGTGGTCAATACATAACGTGGTGTAATTTTTAATACATTCTTTTAAAATGTTAATAGATAGAAAATTACTCACTTTTCGTAAATAAGACGGGAACGACTTGAAAATTTATGGCACAGCCGTCTCTCTCAATCTTAACACAGGACACTGATGTTCGATCAAATGAATCATTTGTAGAATGTTCGGAGCAAATTAGTATACTTGAAGTTGCAGGTAACCTGCTTATTCGCTTTCATCCGATCTTCTTTTCTTTGAGAATCTTTAAAGAAAATTACATTAATATTATTAGAATATTGAACATTAGATTGTTTCTAAGTTATGTCCATAAACCGAGGAGTAACACAATCAAGTAATAGATTAAAAGCATGTAACATTGTTTTAGGTTAGGTGGTAATGAATTTAGATATTAAGAATGTGCACATTTTCACTTTTAGTAAATGGTATACTCGTAATACTTACACATGAGGCAATATTTCCCTCTTTCTTCCAATACTTTCTGATCAATAGTCTTTTTTATTCCATTTCTATTGTTACATCCAAATGTAAGTACACAGCACACTGGCATGTTTACAAATTTAAAAAGCACTTTGAACCTTTAATTACTCGAAAGTAAGATATGGTATATATTCACTTATAAAAATCTTTTAACTGCACATTAGTAAACAGACAAAAATACTGTAAGAACGCAAACGTAACCATCATATGCTGGTACTACTAGGGACGCTAGGGAAGAGACCTACTAGCAAAGTTGCCAACTATGTAGCATTTTTGCTCGTACATAAAGAGCTAAAAATTTTCGTATTTCGGCTTTTAAACCTTTTACATTCTTCAAGCATTTAAAATGTTATAGAACCAAAAATGAGACATATTTAATGAGTGTGAATTCAATAAACTACGATTTAAGCCCTGATTGACCAAATGCGAGTTGATCTCATATTAGCACCAAAATCGCACTTGGCTGCCTGTCATTTGGGTCATTAATCATTCATTCATTAGCTATCGTAAAAAGGCTGTGCACTTCAAAGATTCAAATTTGTAACGATTCAGGTAATATTTGATTACACTTTTGCTCTGATTTCCTGAATTAATTCTCAGCAAGCTTATTTTCAATCCTGTATTCACTGTGAGTGAATTGTGTTCGCATTCTGGCCAATCAGAAGACTTAAATCGTAGTCCTAAGATAACCATTAGACCGTTTTTAACTGAAATGAACTACACTTTTCACTTGGCCAAAGTATAAAGCCTCCTTTATCCTATAAAATGTTGCCCGCAATAAAAAAAAATCATGCTATAAAATTTTCTATGTCAAAATCTCGTACATGATTGTACAAGACTAATTGTGTCCTCGTACCTTGTACATCACATCAGACCACAAATTTGGTATTTGTACGAGGAGTCTCATCTAGTTGGCAACCCTGCCGACTAGTGAAGTGAAATTTTGTCAATGGCACTAAAGCAGTGGTTCTTGAGTTAGAAAAACTAGGAGAACATGATGATAATTGGGAAAATTATGGCAAATGGAGGTAAACAAAAAAAAATCAACCGGAAACTTCACCCAAACCAAGTTTTTCAGGTTGACCAGTACTCGATGGAAAAGTTTCACAAGATCTTGACATCATTTTTAGTGAATTGTTTGAGGTCTACTGCTTAGCACAGCAAAATGATTCTTTCGCGCAAGCGCATCACAAGTAATACTACAAAGGAGAATTATTCTTCAATTTGGCGACATTGACATATAAACATAAGCGATGCTTCATCTGATGACAGAATTTCAAACTAGAGATTCAAGGATAGATTTGGCGCCGCACTGGATATTAGCAAATCAACATGAAACGATGCTCTTTCTGGTGGCAGAGTTACAAACTACAGATGTTAGGATAGATTATGGAGCGCTACATATTTACATGAGTTTTCAAATGAACGAATCATATTCTATGAACGGTTATTTGATTCGTATTCACAAAAAACATATAACATAATATTTATGAATGATTTCAGCAGAAATTTATCAATAAATATTGTGTTTATCATAGAAATTTCAAATACAAAAATTTACTATACGCAGGGTGCGAAGTACGTGGTGGGGGTAACTAAATCGACTGCAGCGTGAGCAGTGGACAAAATAATCCAAAATAAGCATTATTATGGGCTGATATTGTGTGTACAGTATTATAAAAATCTGACGTGAACATCACGTGACTTGCTTGTACATCATATGATATATACACAAATTTATTCAATAAAGTTTTCTGTCACTCCAGATTATCTTAACATATATTTACGCTCATCACTGACTCACTGATTGTGTAACGCTCCAAATATAAATCAGTTACAGCAACAAAATGTTTATTTTTATTTTTTTTATTTTTGCAAGTTTGGCTTTTCAACAGAAATAAAATTTCCAATAACAGAAAAGCACAAGAATACAAATAGGTGCATATACAAGTTTACAAAACATGACAGAAAAATTTGAAAAAAAAAATATGTAGAGAATGAATAATAATAACAAAAATAATAATAACAAAATAATAATAACTTACGTGAATTTTAACATTTTTTTGAAAGTTGGTAAAGTAGTACACAATATATCGGGCATTTCACTGTTAGAATTCATCACATTGAATAATTGAGACAGTCTCACAACCGGTGAATTCAAAATGAAATTGGTACGATAAATCATCACAGAAAACGTATACATAGCTCTCTATGGAAATTGAATGATCCTAATAAGTAGGGTGACGAGACGCAGTGCTGCCTTATGCATTGGGCTAAATGGGCTATAGCCCAAGGGCGCCAGCGATCCAAGGGCGCCAGTGATCCAAAGACACTTCAGAATTCACAGAATAAGATTTTTTAGTCTGTTTTATTTGAATTGACATGAAAATTATACAAATATTTTTATGATAACGATTGAATTTTATCAGGCCACAACGCCACAAAAGCATCGTGCACTACAGCGAGTTTGTTGGAGGGAATCTGCGAGGGTTAAAAAATAAAGAAAAGAAAATCTGCATACGATAGTGTGCCTCCAAATTCGAATTTTTACTCTATTTAGAAAATTGGGACGAAGCGATAATAAGAGGAAATGCAAATACATTATCTAATGAATATAAAATTGATTTAGAACCAGGATTAGTTAAAGCATGTCCTCATTTTAAGCAAATTAATAATAAGTGATAACACATTTTCAAGAGCTACAACTTTCAGAATATTTTTGAGTATTGTGTGTACCAATTGTAGTGGAGAAAGATCATTCTCAACAACAAAAAGAATAAAAAATTAACTTCGATCATCATTAGGACAAACAAAATTGAATTATTCAAGTCTTTTATGTATAGAATCTGATATAAAAGACTATGTAGATGTTGACGAAATTATTATAAGATTTTCAGAAGACAAATGCCGCAAAAAACAAATAAATCAGAAAACTTTTAATGTATGTTTTGAAATAAATTTTTGTGCAATGGTTTTTCATCCATGTGATGTGCATATTTTTCAAATAATTGGACTAGGGCGCCAAAAGTTTTCAGCCCAGGGGCGCTCTAATATGTTAAAACGGCCCTGACGAGACGGCATTGTTAAATAATTTATGCAAAAAAGATAGATCCAATAACTTCCTCCTGTTCTCAAGACTAAGTAAATTATAGTTGTATGACGGAAATCTTCTCGATAAAATTCTCAAAATTTTATTTTGGATATTTTCAATACGATTCACATAGATTTTATAGAGAGGACTTCAGCACACCGACGCGAATTCCAATTGACTTCGCACAAGAGATATAAAAAGAGTAACAAGTGTGCAAGGATGTTTGAAATTGGAACTTGCTCGAATCAGAAAACCTAGCATTCTGTAAGCCTTCTTAATTATACTATCGATATGTATGACGTACAGGAGTTTACTGTCCAATATTATTCCCAAGTCCTTAACAGTATTTAATCTAGTAATAATGCAATTATCTATTCTATAGTCATGTCACAATACATTTCTATTTCTGGTAAACTTCATTATACAACATTTAGCTATATTAAGAGATAACTCAAGTTTTTTTGTATAACTAACGAACCTATTGATATCATTTTGAAGTGCAATGCAATCTTCAATGGAGCCAATGGTATGATAAATCTTTAGGTCATCTGCATAAAGTAAAAACTTAGCATATTTGAAACAAGAAGATATATTATTGATAAAGATAATGAGCAACAAAGGAAGAGATGAGATCCCTGGGGTACCCCTGAAGTTACAGTAACATAATCCGAGGAAAAACCGTTCAAAATAACTCGCTGTTTTCTTTCACTGAGGTATGAAGCAAACCAACGCAACAAATTATTACCAACACCTAGTGTTGCCGCAAGACTCAAGACTAGTCTTGGTCTCGTCTCGTCTTGTCTTGGTCTTGCCAAGACAAGACCTTTATTTAGTCTTGCCTCAAGACCACAAGACGAGACAAGACGCACCTTGAGTCTTGACAAGAAAGTCTTGAAGTCTTGTTCAAGACTCTTGACTGAAATTGCCTGCTTTATTTCCACAAAACTCTAATTTCTAATTTGAATTTTTTATTCTGGGTTTTGATGGAATAAATTTTTGTACGTAGTCAATCACATCATATTGGAACTTGAGATATTTGTCATATTTTTTTGTATACTTTGAATTGGAAATAGAAAAAAATAAAACTTTTGATTTTAAATTCTGTATATTTTATTTGAAACTTTGACGTTTCGATCCTTTGACTAAAGATCTTCTTCAGAAAACAATGATACAAAAATAAAATAAGGCAAGTAACTAGATACTAAAAATATACTGAAAAAATAAATTGATAGAAATAAATTGACTCCATTTGATTCGACTACCAGTATTGATTTATTGCAAAATTATGATGATTTAGTGTACTGTTTGCAATCCTCAATTTCCATTGAAATTTGGAAATTGTTAGCAATACTTTATTCTTTTTTATGAATTTGAGTGAAATATATTGGATACGTTCAGCTACATCCGATTGCATCGTAGCTGTGGAGAATTGTGTTTGACGTTTATTCAAGATAAGTCTAGACTTTTCTTCATATATCATTATTTGTGCAATAAAACATTAAACCTTGTTTATTTTGCAAATAACTGAATATAATTGAACTTCGATATGATGCTCTTGATATATGTTGAAGACAATACACATTAACTTCAGCTTTTAAAATATTTTCCGTGTTTTCTTGAAATTTATTAGCATCTTGGTGGGTCTCAAATCACCTACTTGAGAAGATTCTCGGAAAAACTTCAACTACAGCCCCTAAAACGAGATCATATAGCAATATTCAGTCTCATGTCTTTAAACACTAAAATCACACCAATCCTTGTACTGTCTACATTGAGTATAATCTCAAAACACAAAGTTAAACTTCAATCACAACAAATAAAAGAATGTAGACATCCACCCAACTGGTCGATCTACTATTGAACTCTTCTTTGTATGTATATATAAATTTAGGTTTTACACATTTTTGTGAAAGTTAAGACATCTGCAATACATTAGTTCTCGTCCCTATTGTTCATCGCAAAAAGGGTATAAGAAGTATGTGACCTTGACCATGGGACAGCGAATGTTTGTCTATATATTTCAAACGTTTGCTTCTTTATGAATTTGTTTGAAATTACGTCCCTCCGTTTCTTCAGATCTCCTACGGCTTGGTCAGGGGTGTTTGCCGAGATTGGCTTTTCTCTAACCCTCTCCAAAAAAATGTGCTTGAAAGTGGAGTGGCTGCTTTTTTTTAAGAATTTTTCAAACATTTGTAACTAACTCTCACATATATTGCATTATTTCTACAATGTTTCAACATAATCTCTTTTTCATTTCAGTAACATTTCTTCAGATCCAGTTGAGTATTCATGAAATATTTTGCTCTTATTGATAGCGAAACAATAACTGTATCAATATGAAATGTTTGAAATTCAAGTTATGATATACTTGCAATTCTTATAAGAGTTGATTCAATATCCTAACTATGATTTATGATGCTGAGTAATTTGTTGAGGAAACCCTATGATTGATAACTCTTTTATCATACTATCCAGACATGGGCATCTGAAATATATCACGTAAAGAGCCCTTTTTTAGGACTCCGTACCCAAAGGGTGTCAAACTGACCCTATTACTGGAGCTCCGCTGCCTGTCCGTCCGTCTATCCGTACCGTAATCGGTAGACTCTTGAGATTTCATAGAATATGTATGACTATGACCACTATGGCAACAAATAATAAAAATGAAGTAAATATATGGGATCATCATACAGATCTTAACGAATAACAACATATTGCTTCAGCGCTTCTCTTTTTTTTATTAACTAGATGATTTTCAAAAAAATGGGTAATATAAATATTGCTCGGTGGTACAGAACCTTTCGCGTGCGAGTTCGATTTGCACTTGGCTGACTTTTCACATTATATAATAATATAATTTTAACGTGGAACATGTAACATGTTCAAACAAAAGCTAGAGAAAACTTTTTCTTCAACACTATTTTAGAATTTGCATATTCCATAACCAGAAATTATGTTGGAATAGGGCACATTCCACACTTGTGTAAAAATATTTATTCTGTTACCGTGTAGAATCATTTCGACGAATCAGAAGCTGTTAGTTTTGGTGACTATGGTTACGTGTCAACAATTCAATAATTTTTATCTGGCTTTACGTTTGACATTTCATAATTTCTTCTGAAATATTGGTGAGTCTCCAAAACCTTGTTAAAGAAAGTATGGTCAACAACATGTATTGGAATGGCGTATTCCACACTCGCGAACCGTAATCCTCGCCTTTGGCCTTTCGCTCGTGTGGAATTAGGGCCATTCTAATACTTGTTGTAGAATATACTATTCTATGATGTTTTTACAATCTTTTTGAATCCACATATGAGAAATTAATTCTTTGGACATATATCAAAATCAAAATTTCACGTGTAAATGCCAATTTCTGATGATATCATCTCGAACTTCGATTTAATTGTTGCTACCAGTTTTCAATGCATAATATCAATTAGAGAAAATTATTTAAAAAAAATCAAAGACAAGACTCTTGTCAAGACTCTCGACCAAGACAAGACTCGCTTCAAGTCTTGTCTTGTCAAGACCAAGACAAGACTATGTCCTGCAAGACTTGCTCAAGACCAAGACAAGACTCAACTCAAATCTTGTCTTGTCTTGTCTTGTGGCAACACTACCAACACCAACTTCAGCCAATCTACTAATTAATAAGTTATGAGATATTTTATCAAAAACTTTACTGAAATCTGTGTAAATGGCATCGACCTCAATCCGATCATCCATAGCTTTCAGGATGTAATCTGTATATTCCAAAAGATTAGTTTCTACTGAACGACCTGGATCAAAACCGTGCTGTTGATGAATTATGATGTTTTTAACTGATGAGTAAAGCGATCTGTAAACAATGATTTCAAAGACTTTTTCAAAAATACATAATTTTGAAATTGGTCTGTAATTTTCTACGAAAGATTTGTTACCGCTCTTATATACTGGTACTACGTGAGCAAGCTTCCAGACTTCAGGAAAATGGGATTAATTTAAGGATTTTCTGTATAGTAACGTTAGGGGCTTACAAAGAGAAAAAGCACAATTTTTTATAAAAATGCAGGGAATTTCATCTGAGCCAGCACTTTTCTTAATATCAAGTTCATTCAAAATACTAAGCACAATATCCTCATTAATTTCAATTTCATTCAAAAAATTTATATTACCATTGAGGGGCTCATCTGGCATAGCAATGTCTCCACTAGGATTATACACAGATTTAAAGAATTCAGAGAAAAAGTTACAACTTTCAAATCCATCAGAACTCGATTGCTGATTGTATTGCATAGTTTTGGGAATACTATTGGATTTGGTAGACCTTATATAACACCAGAATTTGTTACTATCATTAAAAATTTCACATTCGATATGGTCAGTGTAGTTCTTGAAACATTTCTTTTGTAATATTTTACACCTTCTTCGCAAGAAAGAAAATTCCATATAAAATGCAAGACTTTTAAAAAGTTTGAATTTTCAATGAGCATTGTCTTTCTCTTTTATTAAATGGATCAATTCACTAGTGAACCACACAGGATAGCTCCTATTATTTACAGTTTTATTAGGAACATAACTATTTATGCAATATCTCACGATAGTATAAAATTTGGAGGCAGTTTGTTCAGGATTGAGATTATTGAAAATTCTAGACCAATCAATGTTCAGTAGGTATTGATTAATGACATTATAATCAGCTGACTTAAATTTAAATATTTTACGACTAATAACATCTAATTCGGCAAGTTTAGTATTACAGTAAAAAATATTAAGTGCTGGATGATGTTGCTGATCAAGTTTACTCAATGGACTATTCGAGCGGTCTATGGCTCAGAGGAAGAGCGTTGAACTATGACTCGCTAGGTAGCAAGTCGTATTTGAATGCCAAAAAGTTTCATATTTTTTCTTTATACAGGTAATCATTTCCTCAATATTACTCACCCAAATCATCATCATTTACATTTAAGGTATTTTATGTTATGTGCTGAACATATCTTCTATTTTCTTATGAATCTGCGATATTTCGTGCGATGATGGAAATATTTGGCAACAGCACTGTCACTTTAAACTATTGTTGTAATATTACAATTTTCAAATTGATTTTTGAATTCAAATAATTGTGAATTGTGAATTTTAACTGTTATTAGTTTAAGCTTTTTTGAATCCATACTACACCCTGAACGTTTTATTGTGGAGCAAATACGATCGGATTGACAGGATAAGATGATATTGAAAAATTTACATTTCTTGCATTTCTGTTGATGTTTGAAATTGAATAATATGTATCACAGATTGGAGTTCATTTGTATCATTCTGTATGTGACTTGATTTGTGCGTGGATTATTGTGTACTTTATAATGGTCTTTCCAAATCGGTTCGTATGAATTTTTTCTTTAACAGTTATAATGAGTGAGGACGAAGATCCTGCTTCTAGAAAGCGTCGCTTGGCTAAAGAAAGACAGAAGAGGTGGCAGGCAAATCATCTTAACATATATTCACGCTCATCACTGATTCACTGATTCCGTAACGCTCTAAGGTAGATATAGAAATATAACTCAGTTACAGCAAGAAATTATAACTGCAGTTTATGACTCAGTGGTGAAGCGTTGGATTATCAACTGGTACGAAGTTCGAATCGCATTTGGGGAAAGTTAAAATTTTTATATATTTTTTTGTTTCATACAGATAGTATTTTCAACAACATTACTTCCCTGAAGCATTGTCATTTACATTTAAGGTATTTTATTTTAGTTATTATGTGCTTGGCTAGGGGAAAATCTTCAACATTCATTTCAATATTTCGTTCTTTCAATCCAATAGAAATCTACGTCATGGACGAAAAGCAAGGAAATGAGAATAGAAAAATGTTGGGATAAAAAATTATATCATACGCACAAGGAGAACGTGGGCAACATACACTTGAAGAAAGATAAAGATAAAAATGTCCTCATGCTACACACAGATATAGTTCTAGCTATCTTTGATTTACAAACAGTAATGCCGCTTCGAAATGGGAATATTTCGACATTTTTTTACAAAAGTAAATTGAACAACTACAATTTCACAGTGTATAATATACAAAAAAAAAGTGTTTTTGCTATTTATGGGACGAAATTGTTGCCGAAACGAGCGCCATTTGAATCGGCACCTCCACTGTTTTTTTTTTCTTCAATTTTTATAATGATTGTGCATCAATAATTGAGATGATAATATGTACAATAATTATTTCAAAATTTTATTTATTCAGCGAGATATAAATTTTTAAAGTTCAAAAATTCGAGTACCCATGACATCAGTGGTGCTAGTGTTTTTTATTTCAGATTATCGTCTGAAAGAAGGTCAGAGAAATCAAGTATTTATATTAAACTGAAATATTATTGATTCATACATTTCATATTATAATATTTGCACGACGAAGTAGAGAAAATACGGTAATTTAAGTAATTATTAGAAAATATTTATGTAAACAAAACAGTTCAAGGTGGCGCTAGTGTGCCAAACAAATAGTTTTATTTTATTTATAAGCTAATACAATTGAAATAAAATTATATTTCTTTCAAAATAATAAATTTTAATCAAGAACAATAAAAGAACAACAAACAAAATGGCAGCAGATAGAAGTGACAGCTAATAGTTACTTAATGTTTGTTCCGCGCAAGTCTGCTGGCAGAAATTCAAAAAAGAGCTACTTACTAGTTTCAATTTATAAATAATTTAGAAATAAAAGAGTTGTTTCAAAAACTTCCTGCATTACCGGCCACAATTTACATTTAGTTTATATTTTCATAACCAGTTCTCTGTAATCTGATTGAGGTGGAGGTTTCTAATCTACAGGATTTGGCAAGTTGGTAGCACCGTGAGTAGAGGATGTTCCGTGTTCTTCATCACAAATATCAATTTTTATAGTGAAAAGTGTGGAATAAATATCAATTTTTAATATCGGTTTCTAAACTTTGTGCTCTGTATTCATATGCACGTGTTTTCATAAAGTTATTTCGAATCGGAAACATCATTTCTTAGGATTTATTCTGCAAGGTTGAAATAATTAAACTCAGCTATCGCTACAGGTGAATAGCTATCCAGAAGTGAGTGCGCAGTTCCAAAATTTAATTCGTAGTCTGTTGTTTACATTTTATTTTCAATAGATTTAGATAAAATTCTTACAGCTATTGAAAATTTAAAATCTGATACAGAATCTGCGCTCAGGAAGAGCACAGATGAATTGTTAACTGCAATTAATAAAACTAATTTGGAAGTACAGTCTATTGCAAAAGATCTTGAAGCTGTCAAAAAGCAGAACAATATCTTAAAGAAGAAATTGTCTGATCAAGAAAAAAAGTTTGAACATCTGGAAAAAAAATAAAATCAAGAAACATTATTTTACACGGTATAAAAGAAGAAAACTCTGAAACCAATAAAGATATTGTAGATTTAGTTATCGGGATATTAAAATCAAAAATGAACATAGAGATTGAATCAGAAATAGATCTTGTTTATAGACTAGGTAAACCAAAATTGGGTAAATCTAGACCCATTTTTGTTTCCTTCAGAACAGAAAAACAGCAGAGTACAATCTTAAAACAAAAAAAATTATTAAAAGGATCAAACATTTACATTCACGAAGACTATACAACACAAGCAAGAGAGGAATATAAAGCGTTGAAACCACATATGCTAGATGCGCGCAGCAAAGGACTAATGGCGACAATAAGAAAAGAAAAACTGTACATTAATCATGAAATATTTTTTATTGACCAATTATCTGATATTCCGGTATCTATTGGTCAAGTGGCCAGTGGTGGGGAAAATGACAAAGTAAATGTATCAAATGAAAAAAATAATACACCAAACTCAAATCGCCGTAAATCTATATCAGCTAACGACATTTCTGATCCTACTTTCGACCTAGATCTCAACGTTGTTGTACCAATAGTAACTCCTAATCCAGGACCCTCCCGATTTGCAGCCACGCCTAAACAAAAACAAGATATGCCAAAGGAGTATTCAAGAGGACCGATGGACAAGCACATTGTCTCCACCAGATTACGCTCTCAATCAAATTCGAAGTCCACACATTCAAAAAACTGAACTAAGCTATGAAAAGTAATCAAAACAGTAACTCTTCTTCAATTAAGTTAAGTAACAATATTATAAAAACTTCTAACTCTAAAAACTTGTGTGTAGCTTATTGGAATATAAGCGGTTATAATAACATTTATGATTTAGATTTTGAGGTTCAGAATAAATTATTATTTACAGATATTTTCTGTCTCAGTGAAACTTGGTGTTTAAATGAAATAATTAATGTACCTTCATTTTTAGATTCTAATAAATATCATATCTTTTCCAGTGGTGCAGTCAAAGAAAAGAGTAGAGGAAGAGCCAGTGGCGGATTAGTTGTGTTTCTCAATAAAAATATTGCAATAAAAAAATGCGAACCTATCGATATTCCACCTTTTTGGATTGCCTTAGATCTACTCATCTCTGTTTCAAAATATGTGTTAATCTTTCTATATTTTAAACCAAGTTTAAATAATAACGAATGTATAATTATGCTTGAAAATCTCTTGATTTTCATTTCAGAAAACTACGTAGAGTATAAAGTTTTGGTATTCGGAGATTTCAATGCTCATATAGGAGCTTTGAATCAGGTTCAAGAAATCTTGTTCTCATCTCCATTTGTATGGGAAACAAGATCATAATTCTGTAAACGACAGAGGCAAAAAATTAGTGCACTCTATGGAGCAGCTAGGCTTGTACGTATTAAATGGTCGCACTCAATTGGACATCCCTGGTAAATATTCATTTTTAAGTCAAAGTGGGAGGAGCACGGTTGATCTAGCTTGGTGTAATTTAAGTTGCATGGAACATAAAACTTCTTTTGAAATACTTCATAATCTTACAAGAACGAATCATGGTCTTTGTGTATTAAATTTTGGAACAAAGGAAATGATATCTCCAAATTATATAGGGACAAATACTTCTATAAATTAATTTCAAATTGGTTTTAAATTTGAGAACAATAATACTGCTCTTTACCAAAATTTGTTAGACTTGTCCGATAAAATCTATTTCAACTCTTCTGATGTGAATGAGTTGAATACAAATTTAATTAATTCAATTAAAGAGACTGCTTGCCAAGCCGGTATGTTACAGGTACGAAAGAATCTAGTAGGCAATCAGCAAAAATATATAAAGCCATGGTTAACAGGAGAATGTCATTCACTTAAAAAACAATGTAAGCAATTTTTAAAAGCCTACCATAAAGATCGCTCTCAAAATAAGAAACTATACCTCCATAAAGTCAGCGAATGTAAAAAGTTGTTCGAGCAGTCGATCCAATTAAAACTATCGAATATAAAGAATAATTCAGATTTTTGGAAGATAATTAATCAACTTAAACCAAAATCCAACAGCAATAATATCGAAATCAGTATCTCGGAATGGGAAAGTTTCTACGAACAAATTTATCCGCGTAAAGTTGGAATTGCTCCGTGTTTTTTCGACTGCGCTCATCCATTTTTTGACATTTTGATAACTATGGAAGAACTGATGATTAGTATCAATAATTTAAAGAGCAACAAAGCACCAGGTGCTGACCAATTGAGTAATGAATTTTTCAAAAATTTAACTCCAAAATGGCTACATTACTTGTTGAATTTGTTCAATACAATTCTAGATGTTGGGACCGTGCCTGAAGCTTGGTCCAATACGCATATATTTCTACTGCATAAAAAAGGTGATAAAAATGATCCTTTGAATTATAGAGGAATTGCCCTCATTAACTGCATATGCAAGATTTTCACGCAATTAATTTACAACAGAATGCAAGATTGGTGTGAAACACATAATTTAATTCCGGACTTTCAATCAGGCTTCAGAAAAGGCAGAGGAGTGATGAATAATATATTTTCTTTAATGGCTACCTCTCATATTTATTTACGTCTCAAAAAAAATTTTTGTTGTTTTTGCAGCATTCATAGATTTCTCACGAGCCTTTGATTCAATCAATCACAACATTTTATGGCAAAAATTATATAAACTGGGTATTTCTTCAAAATTAATTAGAATCATGCAATCACTTTATAATAATGCAACTCTTCAAGTTAAAGTAAATAACAATCTGTCAAATTGTATTGCAATAACGGAAGGAGTTTTACAAGGTGAAATTCTCGGTCCTCTACTTTTTGTTTTATTTGTCGCAAATCTTGAAGAATATTTATTAAAAGCAGGGTTGAAGGGCTTGAATATCAACAATTTCAGAGATTTAATTTTATTGGCTTATGCTGATGATATAGTTTTACTTAGTACCTTACCTGTTGAAACACAACGAAAGTTAAATATACTAAGCGAGTATTGCGATAAAAATTTATTGAACGTAAATACAGCAAAAACTAAAATACTGAAATTTCATCGCGGCCACTCCAAATCTCATACATTCTCATATAATAGACAAGCGATAGAAATGGTAAACTCCTTTGACTATCTGGGCATAACATTTTCTTGTTCCGGCAAATTTGGTCCAGCCGCTCACGAGAATTACAAAAAAGGTATAACAGCAACCCAAAAAGTCAATCATATTTTATATAAAGGAAAATCAAGCAGCTGGTCGGAAAAAATTAAATTACATGACGCAATTATCAAAACAACTTCATTATATGGCGCAGAAATTTGAGCTATCAAACATATTAATAGTGTGGAAAAATGCCAAATATATTTTATAAAAACTATACTGCACTGTCCACGGAATGCACCTAATTATATGATTAGAATGTAAACAGGACTTGCTCCCATGGAACTGGAGGTCTGGAAGCGAGCTCTGAATTGGTGGTTGAAATTAGTAAGCATGGAAGATGATAGAATACCAAAACTTTTATACACCCGACTCAGAGATCTAGACCAATCTTTCAATAACAAACCGGCTTATAACTGGTGTACTCAAATAAAATTATTTCTTAGCTCTCTAGAATGCGATCAAATATGGGAAACTGAATTAATTAGTAAAAACAAAATAAGAGAAATTCTTGATAAACTACAAATAATGCTGAAAGCAAAAGACATTGATAATTGTTTAGCCTCTAATTTCAATCAATTTTATAAAAATTTAAAAACAGATCATAGCCATGCAGATTATTTAAATATGAACATGAGCTTATCTAAACTTCGTATCATCTGTCAGTTAAGACTTTCGAGTAAAAAAATACTTTCTTTTCAATTCAATAAGGTGAGATATAGAATAGATACTTCAGTTAATTGTTCAATCTGTAATTTTCAACAAGTGGAAGACCTCTACCATTTTCTTTGCGTTTGCCCAATATACAATGCCTTAAGATCACATTTTTTGAATGATTTTTGCATACATAATATATCGGTTGAAAATTTTTATGTGTTATTTAGTAATTTGGATAAAACAAAAATAAATAATCTCTACTATTATGTAACAGGTGCTCTCAAACTTAGAAGTTTCTCAATAAATGAATAAAATTATTCAGTTTACAAAAAGAAAAAATTATTGTGATACCACATTTTGTAACTACATATTTAAGTTATTATATAATCAGCCAATCTTTTTGTACAAGATTTGTATAAATCTAGAACAAAATATACTCCAATGAATGAATGAATCTACAGTATTTTGAAAGATTGTTGTCTGAATTGTGTAGCACAAAATAAAAATAGTGTTATTAGTTCATCTGATGCGTTCAGATCACACAGCCACTCTTGTTCTTCTTATAATAAGCTTATTTCAAGCCATTCTGGTGTTTATTTCTTGATTATTTATTGATACAATCCTTCAAGCTCCTAGCATCAGAAGTGGGATTCGCTCGTGATCTGCATTCGGTATTTTTATGCTTACTGTGTTATCCGCAAAGTGAGCCAGCTTATTATGTTGAATTTATTTATAACTAGCTGACCCGGCGTACTTCGTAACGCCACAGAACTGATAAATTCAGATTGCAAGGTACTTGAGCCTACCTCTTATATCAGGACCTTATAATCTTGAGATGATAAAGGACATGTCAAACTGTGAAAAGATCTTCTTTTGAAGAAAATCAATCGAAATAGGGGATTTTTGTACTTGGCCGAGACATTGCAGTTCCATTGAATGTTTTTTGAGTTTATATTACTTTCTTTTCAGTTAATTTATTGAAGATCATACATTAAATATATCAATCTTACATGACGTGCTTAGTCAAGTGATTATGTAGAAGTAATTATTATATTGGACATAACTTGTCTATTTGAATATGAACCTAACTAAAATGTAACAATGAAATGAATATGCATGTGCTGGGAATAATTCAAGTTTACCAAACTTGCTTCGTTCATATGACGATTTACTGTTGAGCGACGTCGCTTCGTTCGCACGGCTGCTTGCCTGTAACTGAGTTTGCAACGCTCGCACGGCGTCTTAACGTTGACAGAGCACGCTTCGCTCGCACGTTATCTTACCGTTGACCAATCTCGTTCCGCTCGTACGACAATTTTCAGTTGACCAAGCTCACTTCGCTCGCACTGTAGCTTATGGTCAACCGAGCTTGTTCCACTTGTACGGCAGTTTGCCGTTAACTGAGTTCTTTTCACTCGCACAGCAGCTTGGCATTGGCCGAGCTCGATTTGCTCGTACGATGGCTTACCGTTGATCGAGCTTGCTTCGCTGGCACCGCAGCTTATCGTTAACCGAGTTCGCACCTCTAGTAAGACGTTTTAACGTTGAAGAAGCTCGCTTCGCTTGCATGGCGATTTATTTTTGATCAAGCTCGTTCCGCTCGCATGGTAAAAAAAAGCAACCGATAGGACCTGAAATTTCCAAATTCATTTTCAGGTCTTATCGGCTATTTTTGTTTGTTCCACCCTGGGAAAAATCTTATAAGCTGAATACGATAAATAAGTTTTCATGACATCATCAATAAATCTGTTTTAAACAAAATGTTTGAGAAAATGACATTTCTCCTCCCAATTTTTCAATACTTATTCTGCTATTCTGGACAGAGACAAATCTAAAAAATCAAAGATCATGAAAATCGGTCAAGTCATTCTTGATTCATGAATGTTGTAAATATCCCGACTTTGTTCTTTATAATACTGATAATTTTCGATACAAACTTTGATGAAGCAATATTAATAGTCAATTATTTGTGTATTGAGTCATTAATAATATACATTCTTTCCAACAAAGCAGAAAGAATTCATTAAAAAAAAAAAACTCATTTATATATGGATTTTTTGTGCCACGAACCATCTTGTACGTGCCTAGAACACTCTACCAAAGTTTCACCACAATCTGATCGATGGTTTCGGAACGCATAAGGTACAAACATACAAACATTGATTTTTATTTATATAGATGATGGAAACAGTGGTGGCACTAGCAGGGGATCCAGGGGGACACTTGCCCCCTTAAAAACACTGAAAGAAAAAGAAACAATAAAAATTTTGTCATACAGCATAATTTTTTTTGCATCAATGCACATGTATCTAAAAATCTCTATCTGCTTTCAACCATGATTATTATTAGTGTTATAATAAACTTGTCCAAACTTGTCAAATTCATTGTGCGGGTCCGATAACGACGCAATGAATTTGTGACTACTTGTTAAGATTGTTCTATACTTTACTTACTCGTCCACACGTGCATAGTTTAGCAAGTTCAAACATGTTTTACAAATGTTAGTATCTATACGAGTGATGAGTCTCAAAATGCTCATTCATTTTTTTGTATTCAAAGAGTAGAATAAAAATAAATATGAAAGCAGAAATAATATCAAAAATTATTTTTCATCAGAATTAGATGAAAAATAATTAAGAACTCATACTTTCCTGCCTCTGAACAGTATCGGCAGTACAAGCAGTAATTTAGAAAATATTGTCACAAATATGAAATATTTGTAGTAATTAGGTCACATAATTATTTATTTGAATTCGCTGTAACTGTAATCCTAGTTAGTACTGTCAAGGTCGATGTTCAATTGTCGGACATGATTGACAGGCTATGGTCATTGGATGTTTGGTGGTTGCCAGGCAACAATTGTTAAACAATTGAATGTTGGCCCATTGTCGGCTTAGGTATATAAGAGCGTTAGCTGGGAGAGTGATTCATTCCGTCAGTGATTCAGTACGAGTAACAGTGAGTGATATTGTGTTCTTACGAGTTTATTAATTAAATACTGGCACTGTAACATGTATTAAGAAATTATTCTGAATAAAATTTGTGACAAATTGGTGTCAGAAGTGGGATCCTGAGAAATTCAGTGGAAATAATTTTGGGACTGGACGACGAAGAGTGGATTGAGTTGCAGTGTTGTGAAGTGTTTAAATTTGTATTGGGACTGTCGTGAATGCCCAAGACAAGAAGCATGGCCACCAGCGAGATGCAGGATCAGTTGAAGATGATGATGGAATTCATGAAGACGTCGGCAGCTGAACAGAGGGCGATTTCTGCGGAACAGATGGCATCCATGGAGAAGAAAATATCTGAATTCAGAAGCCATGGAGAGGAAGATGGACGAATCTACGGAAGGAATGAAGGTCATGGAGAACAAGGTAGCTGAGATAGTAAAGGGATCAACAGAAGAAATGGCTACAGAGTTGAAGAAAATTTCAGAACAGAACGAAAGTATAACGAGTAAAATTCAGGAGATAAATGAGGATCTTATGCGAGTAAAGCATCATGTCGTGCAAGTCGAAAATTAAATGAAGCAAGTTGAACGTGAGTTGGAAGCAAAACTGGACTCTATTGTCACCGAGAAAATGCAGAGCCTTAGTCTCAATAATGATGGCGCAGCCCTACGGGTAGAAAATGTTCCAGCATCTACACCAAGAGAAGTTTCATCCAACTTCACCCTGAAACCAACGCCGTTTGATGGCGAAACATCTTGGGATGAGTATATTGCTCAATTTGAGCTCAAATCAAAGAATAATGGCTGAAATATGGAGCAGAGAGCTATTGTTTTCGGGGATGGCATCAGCGATGATGAGATCGGACGAGTTGTCCGGTTAGCGAATCTGGAGACGGTAAGAGAAGCGTGAACAAAGGCTCTGGAAACTGAGGCGGCCACGAAGGCGTCAAGACTGGCAGAGAGAGTGAGGTGATTCGGGCACGATGAGGAAGAGCCCAAGGAGAAAAGGACCACGACATATACAGGGAGTCGCGAGCGAGAACGATCTTCTTCTCGATTTGTACCGACCTCACTTGGACTGAGAAGAAAAATTAGATGCTGGCGTTGCGGCAAGGAGGGCCATATTCAAATAGATTGCCGTACCAAGCATACTGTTAATCATCGCATGGATACATCATCTGGACTGCAGGAGCTACCCAGATTAAAGAGAATGAAATGCTAGCAGTGTGGTCAGGAAGGACATCTTCGAACGAACTGTCGTACGAAGCACTCCGTTGATTGTGGTACGAACACATCGTCAGCAAAAATCAAGTCTACCAGATCAGAAAAGCAGAAGCTGGCGGGATCCTCCATCAAGAGCTCCAAGCTTATTGATCTCCAAGTGCGGAGAATTTGAACCAGTCCAACCGTGGAAGGATTCGTAGAGAGTGTATCATGCATAATGGTGCTTGATACTGGAGCAACTGTCGCCATTGTGCAACCGGAAGTTTTCGCAAAAATAAGACAAATTCCAGGTGATCGCTCCCAGAACCAGTCAATTTTGTTAAAGACAGCCAATGGGAAAAGAATACCAGTACTTGGCGTAGAGGAGCTTGAATTTACAATTCGCAGACAAAAAAAGAAACACCAAGTTCTCATTGCCGCCATCATGGATGAATGCATTTTGGGTATCGAGTTCCTGCGAGACCTTGGTTGTGTCCTGGATTTAGAGGGTGACGTCCTGCGAGTTAACAAGAAAGGAGAGATACCTCTCTGTTGTCGACGGATTAGAACAGAAGTGACTGATGTTAATGCTTCAAGAAACCTCAGTTCCGGTAAGATGACTTTAATTGGAGAGCAGGATAACTTCTGTGATAAATTTGGAAATCTGGCTGTAATTTAAGAATCCAAGCAAGATGGATCCGTATTATCGATGCACGAAGTGCAACAGGCCTAACCAAATGATTCTGTACTTAAGCCGATCATGGAGTGGGTAAAGACTGGTCAGAAGCCTGGTTTCTAGGAAACGTCGACTATGGAACCAATCACCAAAGCCTATTTAGCACAATGGAATTCTCTGAGAGTCAGAAACGGCTTACTATACAGAATATGGGAGATTTCCGATGTAAAGGAAACAAGAAGAAAATTGAAAGTGCCGAGGAGTTTAACAGATCAAATTTTGGAACAATCACATGATAGTAATAGCGGTGGACATTTCGGCATCGAGAAGACAGTTGATAAAGTCCGTAAACGTTTCTACTGGGTTGGCTATCGAGAAGATGTAGGAAAATATTGCAAGACTTGTGAACGCTGTAACTCGAGGAAAGAGCCCGCCACTCGGCAGCACGCTGAAAAGCAGCAGTAAAACGTGGACTCTTCGTTTGAGAGGATTGTCGTGAACATACTTGGAGCTTTGCCTATCACTGCACGGCAGAAAATACAAGCTACCAGCGACAGAATGAAGGCCAGATATAATCTACGAGCCAGCGGTTCCCGGTTGGTGTGGTTCTACAACCCCAGAAGAAGAAGAGGAAAATGTTACAAATTGCAGAGGGACTGAGAGGGACCAGACAAGATCATAGAGTCTTTGAACGACATTGTATTCCGGATACGAATGGGCAGAGACGACAAACCAAAAGTCGTTCAAGGAAACAGGTTGTGTCCATACCAAGGACGAGATTCTGAGTTCGCCGAGGACGACGAACCATGAGGGGGAGCAGTGTCACAAATGTGAAATATTCCAAATAAATTGCTCACATAATTATTGATTTGAATAATTATTCAGCCAATAATAATTTATCGTAACTGTAAGCCTAGTTAGCACAGATCAAATCGATGTTCAATTATCGGACATGATTGACAGGCTATGTTTACTAGATGTTCGGTGATTGTCCGGCAACAACTATTAGATAATTGAATGCTGGCCCATTGTCGGCTTAGATATATAATAGCGTTAGCTAGGAGAGGGATTCAGTCATTCAGTGATTCAGTGAGTAACTGTGAGCGATATTGTGTTCATACGAGTGTATAAAATAAATACTGGCACTGCAACCTGTGAATATAAATTATTCACAATATAATTTGTTACAATACTATTACTATCATACTGCAGAAAAGGAAATGATATAAAAAGTTTGGATTGCAATTGTTCGCTATCATATTTATATGATAAAATTTTTATTGCTATAAATCTGAACAAAATAGTAATAAGATAGTACTAGTACCATTGGATGTAACTAATATCGGTAATTTAGATGTAAGTTCCTCGGAACAGGCCGTACAAGATTATGATCAGACTGAATTTATTCCATGTGGAACACTTAGTTTAGAACTACTAGCTTTAGATCAAACTAGTATGTATGAAAACCTGTAATCAAAAATAACAAAATTCCTCAAAATTTTGAAGTTAGTGATTTATTATTTGAGCCTGAATGTGTAGTTGAAAGCACATAGGACATTATGTGGCACTTTGTATGTGTAAATCATCATGATATCCAGGGTGTTGAGAAATCAGGGTAAACAAATTCTATGACATATACATTTCAATGTACTGATCCACAATCAAAGAGATCTTTTCCAAAATTCGCAAAATTATGGGGGTGCTTCGAAGAGAGTACATTTCTAGTGCCACTGGTTGACACCAAATTTTCAATAAAGATAATAAATGAATATTTTAACCACGTAATCAAATTTGAATAACAAATGATTCAATTTCATTCTGGCGTATTGTAATAATACCTACACTGTCACTGATCATGAAATTGAGTGGTTGAACATTGGTCTGGTTTCACTATAAAAGTAATTAAACATGCCTTCTTATTCTAATAGTGAAATGGCCGATATGATTTCTATGTATAGTCGTGCTGATGGAAACACACTTCAACCGCGGCGTCTTCATGAAGAAGCCTATCCAAATCACGCATTGCCTTCATCCAGAATTTTTTTGAAAAGTTCTCATCGACTGAGGGATATTGTTCAACTACATAAACGGACGGCCGAGGACAGTAGTTACAGAATAAAACTAATTAATTTGTTATTCAACATCAATTACGTGGTTGTAATACTCATTTATTAGCTTTATTAAAAAATTTCTGTCAACCAGTGGCTCTAGAAATGTACTCTTCTTGAAGCACCACTATAATTTTGCGAATTTCAAAAAAAAAATTTTTTTTTTGTGAATCAGCACATCGAAATGTATATGCCATAGAAATTTTTTACTCTTTCTTTAACACCCTGTTTTTAAGAGCTAGAAATTAACCAACGGAGAAATTCTAATCTATTATAAACCTTGATTAAAAAAATTTATGTTTCTGATGCTATCAACTATGTTTCTTTGCAAATTTTTATTACTGAGACAGTTATTCTTGTATCTATTTTATCTCTTTGTGAAAACTCAATAAGGAGAATCATTATTGATAGTAGAGTAATGTTTCTTGCTTCTAAAGGATTTGTTTATAATTATATAAAAATCATCATCTAATAATTGGAAATAAAATAAAAGTTTCATGCTTCCGGATATTACTAACAAACACTATATGATTTATTTATCACTTACTACTCTTGAACAAAGCTGCAGATATCTATTTTTAACTATTTATTTATTTATCACACTGATCATTCACTATTTCACTGTTTTACTGTCCACTATTCACTGTTCATTGTTTACTGTTCTTCGTCAGGTCATTTGCTTGTCCTTATATACGGTAACAAGTTTCTCGAATATTCTAGATCAGTCGAGCAGGTTACTAGATTTTTCGACCGAACAGGGCGACACGATACGGAACAAACAACAGTACAAAAGGCCCCGCCCAGACAACAGAGATGAATTCAGAGCTTATTTCATTTTTGCGAATCATGAAAGTTTTGCACGTTACAGTAGATTTAATAAAACCAAGATATTAGCACTAAGAACTGGAATAATCATATCACCAATTATTCCAATTTTAGATAAGTCACAGAGATAGGAAAACTGCCTTTTAATGTTTTTTGTATACATATTTAGCATTGAGAGCACATTTGACATCTGTAAATATTGAAAAAGTATTTTTGAAATGAAAAATTTTCAAATCATGTATCACCAATTTGAAATTTGGAGTTCTGCAAATCTTGCAGTCTAACAGAAAAATTGGATATCTTGGATTGTATGTGAGTCTCACAAGCATGAGTAATATTTTTGAGAGATTGATTCAAGAAAATTATGACTTTTTTTTCACTGTCAGAAGAGAAGGAAGTAGTAATAATCCATCCTGTAGACAATTTATTTCTATTTAAAAACGTCTCTTGGTCCGCAACAGAGTAACCGCTTCAGAATTTGCAAATTGTGTGGCTGTGGTCAACAGGCATTTATTAGGATGCGCAATTTCGTCAGGTGTACATGCCCTTTTTGCAGGAGACGAAGAAGACATTGAAACAGAAGTAACAGAGTAGGATCACGATTACTGTCAAGTCAATCCTTGGGTATCCGATCAATTTATAAACGACGTTGCTAGGTATATTAGAGGTATTGTAAGACGAAAAATTGAAAAATCCATGAAATGTTGCAATAAATTAGAAGTGAAATGCACAACAAATAGAATTATAATTATAAAAGACAAATGAAGACTATTCAAACCATCGGAAGATTTAGTAGAAGTATGCCAAATAGGAGAAAAACTCTCTAGGAGTAGAACAAAACTTGAAATTTTTAAAAAAACAAATATAGAAAAACAGTTGATTGAAGCAATAGCGAATATTCCGCATCATATTTTTCAAGACGAAAGTCATAGGTAGAGTCAGGGAGTTTTGGCTGATCACAAGTACTAGTTGCTGAAAAAAAATTTAGTTGAGTATTTTAAGTTCAAATTAAATTTTGTGGGTAAGTGTGAGAGCGATTCAATTAAAAGAGAGGGAAATAGATTAACTGTGTTCAAAAACTTCTGAAAATGTAGCCCCAATTTGGATCCGGTCTAAAACTGCACTTCCGGTTCAGCCGATCGCAATCATAATGCAAGGTGTACAATTAGATATTATAAAAGTGCCTTATACAAAATTTGAATATTCTATGACTGATTGTTCAGAATTTATGCGGAAAATTCAAAAAGTCTGTCATATAAAGTGCACTTTTGGCTTAGTCGATTGTTAGAAGAATAAAAGATGACCATTAAGATGCTACAGTAATTTCAAATGCTAAATTCCCGTATCCTATGGCTGATCATTCTGAATTTATGCGGAAAATTAAAAAAAAGTCTCAAGTAAAGTGCACTTCCGGCTCAGCCGATCGCAATCATAATGCAAGATGTACAATAAGATATTATAGAAGTTCTTTATAAGAAATTTCAATATGCTATGGCGGATCCTTCTATGTTTATGCAAAAAATTCAAAAAAAGTTTCAAGTACTGCTTCCAGTACAGACATTTGGAACCATAATGCGAGGCTCACAACTAGACCCTATACCAGTCTTAAATACAAAATTTCAACATTATACGTTCAACCAGTTTTGAGATTTGCTAATTACGCACAAACGCACGCACGCACGAACATACGTACCGACATCAAGCCAAAAGTAGTCAAAATGGATTCAGGGATGCTCAAAACGGATATTTCCATCAAAATCTCGATAGGTGAATTTTGTCGGTTTCACAATAATTTCTTGTACTTTGTACAAATAAGTAAAAATAGGAAAAATTAAACTTTCATTTATTTTGGATCTTGAGTTTTTAATCAAAAGAATAAATATATTTTGTGATATAAAAGACACAAAAAAGTCGAAAAACATAATTGAATATAATGTTCTTCTTCATCCTCATTATTTTCCAAGTCTGCTTAATCCTCCTCGTTTTCATCTTGATCTATAATCGGGGTACTATTCAGACAATTGTCTCCGCTGCATGATGAACAAGTTGAATTGCGGAAGAGTCCTACTTCATGTACATATGTGTGTGAGTGTGTGTGTATATATATATATATATATATATATATATATATATATATATATATATATATATATATATATATATATATATATATATGTGTGTGTATCTCATAATATGTAAAGATGGAGGAATTTTCTTCATCAGTGTTGTAATATACATGTTTTGATAATTGTAAAAATTAGTAATTGGGTATATTTACCATAGCTCGCTTAGTTTTTGAGCTACCAATATCAACAAAGAACTATTTTGTAGGTATTTTTCAGGAGGTATAAGCTGATGCTAACTAACTTATTTTTAGGGTCTTAGTTTTTGAAAGGTTTGAGCTGAAAGAACTTGAAAACGTTACTATTTGCGAATATATACAAACTTAAAACGGCCATATCTTATTCAAATTTCATCGTACAGATAAAGAAAACGAACCAAAATTTCAAGGAAGTAAGATCCTACAATTTTTTCATTCTCAAAATTCTGCGGATCCCTCATAGTTCTTGAGTTATTTTTAAAGAAAGCAATTTCCTGCAGATTTGCAAAAAAGCCCTCACTTCTAGCTCAATTTTTCACAAAACTAAGCACTTTAAACCAGTCAAACTTATAAGGTATATTACAAATACATAAATGAAGTAAATTATCAAGTGGTAACGATCATCCTCAATTGGGATGGTAATCATGAGCTGATTTTCAAATTTTTTTACCGTCAAAAAATTTGGGACCAATTTTAGTTCTGTCATAATTCGCTTAATACTGATACTGGAAACTGCCCTAGTAAGACAAATGAAGGTTTTTTTCAAGCACTTCAAAAAAAGTTATTTGAATTTTCTCTAAACAATTTATTGTTTTCTTTGGATATTTACGTTGAAACCCTCGATTTTGGCATTTAACGAAGAACCAACCTTTGACAAGCTATTACTCCAACAAAGCAAAATAAATATTCTCTTTTCGAGTGGAACATTTTTTTTTTTTTAATATTCTCGTCTGAGATGTGGACTCCATTACACGCATTTTAATCGACGGGTAATTATTATTCAGATGGTTATGACTAAAAATCGCAAACAATTTGTTAAAACTGGTATAGCAACATGGTTCAAGTAAACGACCATGGAGACTACACAAGAAACTCGAGCTCTTATTAACGAAATGACAAAATATGCTCCAAAGTTTCAACAAATTAGAAGAAGCCCCTTTTATTCTATCAGTACCGATATGAATTTTATTGCACGAAATGTGATATAAGTAATTAGAAAATTTGAAAGTTCATGATCCTTTGTAACAAAATTTGTAATGATTATTGTCTATTTGCTTCATGTTACATATTAGAAACATCTAAATCCACTCTACCTCTCATATAGAACAGTTACACATCAATAAATTGAGTTTTATTATTTTCATCAACAATTGAGCACACATTCAACGTCATTGAATCCGACAGTAGAAGGAAGAATGTCTTGTTTCCAATATCCTGGTAGTGTACAATAGTAAAATCAAAAAAGCCCTAGCGAACAAAAAGATTTTTCAAACGAGACTTTTTAATATTTAGTAAGTAAGCTGTTGGCACTTGTTGAAAGATATTGAATAAAAATAATAAAAACACTTGGTTGAGTTTCAAAATTGATATTATATTCAATAGTTCATACGTATTTCGGTTTTTACACCATCATCAGAAGTACAATAATTTCTACATAAAATTACAATTGCCTCTTATACTAAACAAAAGTACATAAAATAGTAGGGGGGGATGACAGTAGGAGTTTCTATATAGGGGTTTAACTAGAGGTGATTTGTACAAATCAAGATGTTCATTAATTGAATTTTTCTTAAGTTTCATTGCTTTCTGAATTTCCAAAGATTCTAATAAATTAAGTTTGAAACCACGTTTTTGGAAACGGAGGACTTTAAGGCAAGTTGTATCAAGAATATGATTTAGAGGCAGCATGTGTTTGGCTACATTAGAATTACTGGAGTTTTTCCATCTGTGAGTTCTCTCGTGTTTCTTGAATCTAGTGTTAAAACTCCTAGATGTCTTCCAAATATATATGTGATCACAGTTTTTACAATTAATTTGGTATAAACCCGATTGTTCTAATGTACATTTCTTCCTTAATTTATTATTAATTAGGACTCTACCTGTAGTTTTTTGGTTATAATAAGCTGGAACAGTTTCACAATATTTGAGAATTTATGAAGATTCAAAACTACATTTATTTATATACTTGATTTTTCTATACTCAGGTAGAATTTGTGATACATCTTGACAAGGATATAGAGCTTTGAGACAAATCTGTTTTTATTTTTTGTATAATATTTTATCTATTATTTGCTTGTTATAACCGTTATTAATTGCTATGTCATAAATAACATTAAATTCAGTTCTGTCATTTTACCGAAAATTGTCTTTTTTTTTGACACTTATGGTAGGATCCTGGATTTATAGAGTCTAGCGCCCTATTGACCATAATATTTCCACTCGATTCATATACAATTTGGCCGTAAATCTGATCAGGGAAGATAAGGTGCGACCGGCTCCTGGACTAGTAGGTATGCGCACGAAAATGTGACTAGAACTGGGAAAAATATCGATATATCAATATTTATCGATATTTCTCCGAATATCGGACTTCAATATTATTTTTTTTCCGTATCGATATATCGATATTCCGATAATTATCGATATGTATCGATAATCATTGATAAAAATCGATAATTATATTTCACATCACAAGAATAGCACAAGTGAATACCTAAATTGATTGAACTATTAAATCATAAAATGAATTTATTAAATATTTAGAGTTTCAAAAAGGGTTTTAAAATATAACTATTGAAGTCATATCAAGTCAAGAGACGCGGTAAGTTTTAACTTTGTATTTACTATCGCAGACTTACCAACGAATTCTCCCATGGCTCCTTCCTTCTCCAAGTAGATCAAGTAGGGGTAGAATTTGTACTACGAGTTAACTTTTCAGTTCAGCATGTGATTATAGCATTCGTTTTCACTCTTTCTTTGAAGAACGCTAAAAGATTAACACCCACCACTAAGTAGAAGATACGCACTGTCAAGCTACTTTGCTCCTTTAATGCACATATGAATGAAATTTCTTACTCTATCCTTTCACGCATGCGAAATTATGCAAATTAACACAAATTTAAGAACAAATCAACATCCTAGAAAAAAATCCCTCCAACGTATACTAACCACCACCAACAATACTATTTCCAAGAAATCAACAACGATCTATCTTTGATGCATGAAGGTTTGAATCTTCCATCTTTGGTAACATCAAGTACATTTTCGCGGAAGAGAGCATGCTGTTTTCGTACATATGGTTACGTAATGATTGATTGCACTTGCACGCTAAAACAAAGAGGGGAGATTTTGTAGTATGAAAAGACGTGCTTTTCACTTGGAAATGCATCTTAGTTTCGACCTTGATCACTTGATGGTTTAGCTGCCGGTGTAATGTTGACAGGTTCTGTCAAATCTACTATAGTCCAGATACCGGTGTAATGTTGGCACGTTCTATTGTAGCTAACTTCGTCCAGCTGCCGCTGTAATGTTGGCATGTTCGAAGGAGTCGTCATAGTTTACTGCGATGCAAAACGTCGATAGGATCTCACAAACCCGGCCTCAAAAGCCACCTCAACTCTTTGTGCAGCTGCCGGTGTAATGTTGGCACGTTTGGAGGAAACTAAGTGATAGGGTCTCACAAACCCGGCCTCACAAGCCACCCCAAATCTACCCAGTCCAGGTGCCGGTGTGATGTTGACACGTTCGAAGGAGTCGTCTTAGTTTACTATCGATAGGGTTTCACAAACCCAGCTGCACAAGCCACCTTAACGCTTAAGCATAGTAAGATGTAGAGAATAGAGTTTTTCATGAATAAATGCATGTTAAAAATGAACCATGGCAGACATATGTAGACTAAACAAGAGTTATATTTTGAGGACCAACTGATGCTCTGAAGATTATTTTGGATGTTGTTCACAGTATGTTCTATAGTGTAATGTTTATTGCTCAAAGAAATAGTTTATAATTAAATCAAAAGTCACGATTTAATAATTTAAAATGGAATAAAAGTTTCATCTCTCTGAATATCACTAACAACACTATATTATTTGTTTATCACTTGATACTAATTCAAACAAAGTCGCAGATATTCATATTCAATTATTTATATACACTGTTCACTTTATTGTTTGATATTCACTGTTCTAGTTTCGTCATTACACTACTCACTCTAATAGTTTGCTTGCGTTTGTATATACAAATATCCATTTCTCGAATGTTCTACTTCTGGAATATTGCTAGAGGCTTCCATCGGGAGGGGTGATGTGATGCGGCGCGGCGCGACGCAACGAGGACGAAAGAATTCACCCATGCAAGGTCATCTTAATGAGCCTCCTCTCTCTCGCACGTTACACTAGTTTAAGAGATACAGCAGTTTGCTATTTGACAAATCCAGTAGCCGCTTCAACTTTGGTATCGTGATATATTTACAAATACTTAAAAAAATTAAAAATTAAACTCCAGCATTTGATCACACATGGTTGTTTTTGTAATTTTTCATAGTTGAAGTCAGAAATTGATTATTACTTATTGGCAACTCGATAGACAATGGAATTATTTGTGAATAAAATAGTTATTTGTGTATCAAGACCGCAAAAATTATCTTTTCTGATCGAATCTGTTGTTTGCGGCCGAATCGCAGCTGAGGCTGTTATTCAGGTGAGACCAAAAAAGAACTGTTGGCCGAGGTGAACACAACGTTTTGCAGTCGATCATCACGAAATAATTGAGAATCATATAATTTTATCTATTTTTTTGTAAAACATTGCAATTGTAAATCTTCTTTCATTGTCTTCTATCAAGTGGATGATCGCCTAAAGAACATTGTGTTCAACTCGGCCAACAATTCTTTTTTGGTCTCACCTGAGTCTCAGCCTCAGTTACGCTTCCGCTGCAAACAACAGATTTTACCAAAAAAGATAACCTTCACGGCCTTGATATTCAAATAACTGTTATTTGTTGTTCTATAGAGAACTGACAAGTATCATTTTGGAAGGAACATTTTTGTAACACAATTCAAATGGGGGACATATAACGAAAACTATTGTAAATCATAAGAATTTTTTTCAAGAAACAAAAAAGATTTCAAATCATTATACGCCAGCCCAACAACGCTCGAGGCGACGCTATTCGGCGAGAAGCGTAAACTGTCAGTGGTATATTTTGACAGGTTATACGAGCAATAGCTTCATATCAGATTTTATTATAACTTTTGTGCAAATTAAATGAGTGAAAAACAAATTAAGGGACATGGTCGGGCGTGTTGTGTGCCCGATTGCCTCAATACTGAAAAACGGAACCCTTATTCAACATTTTATTCGTTTCCAAGCCGAGCCTGGGAAGTTGAACGGAAAAAATTGTGGATTACACGTGTACGACGAGCTCCGTAAGTACATAATTAAATTATGAAAAGTAATACTAAATAGTGCAGATTCATTACAAATAAATGAATAAGTTTGTGTAGATTTAATAACCTTGTTTAATGAAAGTGTAATTTTCAATCTATAAAATATCTGAAATACGACTGAATTAGACATACATTTATTTAGGTTTAATTTAAACAAGTACTCTCCACAAAAACTAAGAGTACCCGTAGCTTGACGGCTGGTAACTGCACTCTACTGCTATAAAAATATATCAATCATCTACCGAGTGCACTATAAGTGCCTACCATATCCCTAGCAGGTCAAAGGCGTGGTTGATATTTATTTATTTTATTTTTATTAAATTATATTGAAAGCGCTGAAAAATGGAAGAAAAGAAATTATTATTATACAATAATTATAAAAGATTAAGTTTACATCAAATGTAATGCAAAACAGAAGGTATGCTCCAAAAAACCATCTGCTTGAACAATTTGTTAAGTATAAGAAAATTATGAAATTGTTTCTATACAACTCTTTATATGTACAAGCCGTTACAAACAATATATGATAATAAAATTGAATAATTAAAATAATAATTAGATGCATAATCATGAACTATTATTGTGATTTATTACTCGCAATTTCAGATATAAAATATAACACAGCAATAATTATTATTCTACAATTGGAAATATTTATTATCTTCTCACCCAGTGCATTGCACATTTAAATGAATTAAATAAATCTTGAAAACTATCAGTTGTAATGAAGCTGTGCTTGATTAATGTTTACCAAATATTCATTATTTAAAGATTTAAAATTTTAAAAAAATATGTGCTCAACAGTTTTGGAGGACCGCCTTGGCAACCGAACAGAGAAAGTAGAATTTGCAGTGCCCATTTTTTTGGAGGAGCAAAATTCCAGGATCCCCTAAAAGAATCGTTCAATCCATCAATTTTTCCGTGGAAGTCTCTGAAAGAATCTGCAGTAGCCCGAGCAGAAAGAGTTGAAAATCGGAACAAGAGGAAGATATCTCAAAAAGAAGAAAATACCGAGAATAGTATTTCAGACGGGAATGATAAACCTTATGATGAGCATCCTTCTGAAAATGCGAATATACCAACCGAACTGAAGATCCCTAAATGTCGCGAAATCTCAATTCAAACAGATTTAATTGACTGTGATTGTACAGGGCAAGAAGAAACTGTTCTGTATTGTTGGCAAAATGAATCGACAAATTAATGATGCTTCTATACAAACTGCAATACCTGTAAATAATTCTCAACAGCAGAAAGTAAGGATTGTTAAGATGGAAGTTCCCGAAACAAGAATCATGAAAAATGTACGTGTTGGTCCTGATTTAGAAATGAGAAATGGATTTCTAGGATTGACTGATATTACAAGTGATGCCCAAATGAAGCATATTGGAGGTATTACTTTGAGTTTATTTTACATTCTCTTATCTTTTGTGAAGCCAGGAGCAGTTGGGCAACCGAAATTTTATAAAGTATTGAATAGAGAAGATAGACTTCTTCTTTTTTCAATGAAAATGAAATTGGGTGTACCTTTCACAGTTATCGCCTGCTTTTTTCAAATAGGCAAACAAACAGCACGAAATATATTTTTTGAAGTTCTGAAAACGTTATACATAGCTACTGAGACATGGATTTTTTGGCCATCCAAAGAAGCTGTGAAAGAAACTACGCCAAAATCATTCAAAGCGTATCCAAACTATCGTGCAATAATCGATTGCACTGAGCTTCGGTGTGAAACACCGCCAACTGTTGAGCAACGAGCGTTATTTTACTCTTCATACAAATCTGCATATACCGTAAAATACTTAATTGCAATTACACCAGGCGGATATATATCATTCGTCTCGAAAGGATATGGCGGACGCTCCAGTGATAGTCAGATAGTCAACGATTCTGGTTTTTTGGAACTTGTTGAACCAGGAGATGAAATTATGGCTGATAAAGGGTTTCCTCAAATTCGATCTGAACTGGTAAAAAGAAAATGTACTCTTGTACTTCCTCCTTTTGCAATGAATCCACAATTTACTCGCGATGAAGTCTAAGAAGGGTACTCCATTGCTTCAGTTCGCATCCACGTTGAGAGAAGCATTCAGCGAATTAGATTGTTCAAAATCTTGGACCATGTTAAAATAAAATTATTACCATTTATTGACAAAATCATGTACGTTGCTTGCATTCTCGCAAACAATAAAGAACCACTTATACGTTGAAAGCTGATGTTATATAAATAATAATATATCAACCTTGCCTTTTATTCGCTACGGGCGTGGCAGACATTTATAGTGCACTCGGTGGATTGATTGATATTTAGTCGTGGATTGCGGCTACCAGTCGTCAAGCCACGGTTATTCTCAGTTTTCGTGGAGATAACGCTACAGAGTATATTATATATCAGTGAAAATCTTACTGTCTTTTTGTCCAAATGTGGGATTCGGGCCCGTGACCTCCCCTTACGAAGTCAGCACAAATATTGTGTGATGAATTTAAGTCTATAAATAAGCCATTTCGGCTTTACTGGTGCTTAGAATTATTGTAGGAATATTTTACATCAAGAAATAGAAGCGAATATATTTATTTTCTAGAAAATTGGTGGTACCTTCTAGCGTTTTCTAGAAACGCCTGGACATTTGCGGGAAAAACATAGTGGGGAGAGACTCACGGTATATATTCGCTGACTTAACGAAGAGGATTATCGATTTTTGGCTTAGTGACCTTATAATGTGGACTGCGAGTGAATGAAATAGCTTGTGTTATTTAAAATAAATCAATATTGACATAAATAATTGAAGTTGAATTATAGTGTAATGTAGTAATCTTTAGTGTGAGTGCAGATGGCCGAGCGTGTTTGTTCACCTATACATGCTGTGACGTCACTCGACCAAGAGGTCGCAGGTTCGAATCCACTCACCGACAATGTGTGATTTGTCGTAGAAATAAAAAAATGCAGCTACTTGCATCAACACACTCAGGTGCTACAGGTTGCCAACCTATACACCTTAAAATATGTAGCAATGGCACGGAATTCTGATCGGCAGTATGGCGGTGTTATACCGCGGCTCGGTGATACCGATTAGAAAGGCCCAGGCCCTTACAAGGGCTGTTGCGCCAGTGATGATGATGATGAATAATCTTTAGTATAAATTAGAATTAGTTATTAAAAATAGTGTTAGTTATCTAATTTATTATTTTAATTAATCATAAAAATAAATAGTAGTCTTTAGAAACTTTTGCTCCCTAAATTGAAAATAATAACGTTACAATTGTATTATAATCATTCAGAAATAAATAACACTTATAAAATGTACTTTCTAGAAACACAACGTACCTTGTATTAAAATTTAAATACAGTAACAGCCCTACTTGAGAAATATCATTTTTCTTCTGTCGCTTGAATTATTGTAACACTGCACCACATTTAAAAGTAGTTCATTTTGGTATTTCAAAAAGTTGCAATTGCACAAAAACCATTGATTTTTTGGACTAGTACAAAAAGTAAATCACATTACATAGTTCGTATTTGATGATAAAGTGCGAAAGAAGAAACAAATTCATGTTTAATACCTATAAAAAATACGAATTTAGGATTCGTAAGATTGCTGCGAATTTTCTTACTTAACCCAAAATGAAAATTTAGCATTTTTTATACCTACTTGTTAAAAAAATGACTATTCTATAATTCAATCTAAGCCTATTCAATTGAATTTTGACTTATACATTATGTACTAACATAATTGAAAATAAATATTTATTCATTGGCAATGCTTAGAAATTTTTACTGAGATAAAATTAATAAAAAATGTATTTAGCAAATGAAATCATTGAGTGCATGGAATATGCTGAATGAAATGATTGAAATAAAAAAATTCTATTTTTGGAATCAAGTCAGATAAAGGTGATCATCCTCTTGCAAGGTGATATGAATTTCTTGTTTCGGAGAGTAAACAAACAAGTGGCATACCGAAATACAAAGTATGTATGAGGAAACTTGAATTTGAGTATAATACTTGTCACTTTTCTTTAATTGTATTTTGCCATCTTCATCGAATTGCAAATACGACACATATGCGATTCTTTCTTCAAGATTCGCTATGCATATATTCTGACATGAGTAAGGGCATTTAATTTCAAGCAACTCGAAACCATTCTCGCTGTGAACCAAGCCATCAGGACTGCAAGCCAAATATGATTGTTTTGATGAAATAATCAATCCTACTTCAGAGACAATTAAATTGGTAACTTTTTGAAAACATGCTCTTGCTTCTTCTTCCTTCTTAGAACCGTAACGCAATGCTAGAATGGAATACGCGTTACTCTTTTCTTTACAAAAATCTGCGGATAATTTATCGAAGTTAGCTACTCTAGTTTTTATCCTATGAGCTTTGCCGCTAGCTGTAATTCTTATGAATCGTTCCCTGTACCAAATTGAACTTTGTGACTACCCTGTTGATAATAAGCAGATTTTAAACCATTCATCCTTATAAACAACTACACTTGATTTATAAAATTAATTTTCCACGTGCGTTTTTTCTCTACTGAATGTGATTTTCAAATCGCCGGTGACTTTCTGAATAAAAAGACAGTAGTTCACATAACTACGATTTTGTAAATCATACAACTCTTTTAATAGCATCATCAATTTTTCTTCCTCTGCTCTTCTTCTCTCCAATCTCTCTTCTTTAAAATTTTCATGCTCCAACTCCTTTTTCGCCAAAATATTCTGTATACAATTTTCAAACAAATGCTCAGGGTCAATACTTTTAACGTCCTTAAACGTATAAACTTCTTCATGTCTTTTTCCAGTTGCTGGTACATAAAACGTTTCAATTCTGGATGCTTTATGATACTTCTCCAGGACTAATTTCGACGGTTGATTCCATAACATTGGTTGATCTGTTTTTAATCGCGTGTTCTCCTCGTTTACATAGATGCAAATTGCAGCTGCATGTTTGCAATTTCCTTTCCCGCCCTTGCAACTGCAATCCGTATTAACGATGAATCTATCTGAGGTCACCTACACGTCAATATAATTTTTATTTATCACATTTTATCTTATTCATTTCATTAATACACACAGTTGTTTAAATTAAAATTCATTGAATTTTTTCACTGATTACCTCTACTTTTGGAGAGTACGTATTCTCATGTTTTTTTGAGTACCAGGAGTTTCCCTTACAACAAATCCGGTAATCAATCTGAATGGCTGATCCTTTCTTATTTCTTCCTATAATTTTCTTCCTTTATTTACACTTTTTTCACGAAAAATGCTTAAATCTACATTCTGGAAACCACATTTAATTATTACCGACATAATTAAACGGTACTTATTTAAAAACTGTGGAATGGGTTCAAATTTTGAAACTAATTATTATCATCTGTTATTACTTGCCCGGGCTTTGTTTTTAAACGCTTCCACCGATAGCTTACCTATTGCGCCGCTAGGGTGGCGCTTAGGCAGCGCAAAATCGAACTTGGCTGGCGTATATACTCCAAAGACAGGCCTGTGTCACTCTTATGGAAAGAAAAATACAAAGTTTGCGTATATGCCGTGTTCACACCATATGTATATTTGTTGTACGTGTTGTACGGAGAAAAATGGAACTAAAAAATCATATGAAAATGGCTTCGCCGCTATTTTGATCGCACAAAAGCAAGGTCACGAACTATATGCTGCTCATTTCAACTGACAGTTGTTTGTAGGTTAGCGTTAGTTTTATTCCTGGTTTTATTTGATACATTTCTTATATTTTCTATTTGTTTTTATTTTCTTCTTTGTTTAACTTTCCGCTTTTTTATATTTTTTAAAATTATTGCAGAAGTCGCTGCAATAACCATATAATCGGAGCTTGAACTCATTTTCAAAAATTTTATAATTATTTAAAGTTTTGCTAGTCAAAAATGAGTGTGACATAAATATGTATAAACAAATTTCTGTGAAACTTAAACAGTCAATTCAGGTTATGTCAACTGTTTGTAAACCACGGAAGAAGAAAACGAAGAAGATTTCGTATGATTTTTTGTTGTACCAGTGTGAACACATTTGTATATTTTTCATCTCACAAATTTGTTCTCTTCTTTTGCGTACAACACATACAACAAATATACATATAGTGTGAACACGGCATTTTAGTGAGTGTAAGTTATTGCACGGCACCGCACACTTGCCATGGCGCTAGTATGACACCAAAATGTCCAGGATTTGTAAATTGAGAAGGCTGTTACTTCTGTCCGCTGTCTTTGCAAACGCCAGTGTATTGTGTATTACATTATTTAATATTATTGTGAGAGTGACACCATTGATTTTATTAGTGATGCCGAGTAGAGAAAATCTTGTAAGTATATAATTATTAATATTTGATATGATCTCGATATATTTGTCATTACTAATGTATCAAAATAATGTCATCATAAAAATTCTAGTATGAAATATATCTAATGTCATAATAAAAAACTATTCTATCTGTAATATTTCTAGAAAAAAAGTTCTGCGTGCAACTGGTCAACTCCCTGCCTATGAAGAAAAGAGTGGGCCTGTTCTGTTTTCCACGTGCAGAGGCTTTGAGAAACAAATGGCTAGCGAATATGATTCGGAATGAGTTGAGAGAGTTAAGCTATCAGCAACTGCTTGATCGTGGCTATCGAGTTTGTGAGCTGCATTTTGATAATAGTCAATTAAAAAATGAATTGGAACAACGTCTCAACGTGGGTCAGATACCTCGTCTTGTACGTATTCAAGTAAGACCTCTCCTATCACAGTAAAAATAACAAAAGTTCTGATAAAATGCACTATATTATAGATGCACAAGATACTTCACGAATCGAACCAGCTCAAATCAATCCAGCTAGAATCGAACCAGCTGAAATCGAACTTACTTGAATTGATATGACCGAGGAGCATGGAGACGTTGAAAATATTCTGCCAAGGCCTGTGTGGAGAAAACTCTCGACCATCAACTTCACAATTCGTCAATGCATACAAGACTGCTATTTTAAATAATACTGTTAGATGTAGTATCGGGTTCGAATTGTGAGGATTACCGAATTCTACTATTTTATGTATTCAAAATCAATCTGATTCAGAATCTTTTCCGACAACTCCAATTTCCAATAATCCTATCCCATGTGTTCTTCCCCAGACCACTTGCATGGATGCTGTAGCATCAGAGATAGATATTCAAACAACCTCTGGATATTTAATTCAAAAATTGATAAATTATGAATGTGATTCATGTTTTCAGTTTTTTTGTTCTGAAAACGTCACTCACATCAATGATTTAACCGTTTTATGGGACTATGGGTCCAATGAGGAGTTTTATCTCAGATATGCAAGCGCAGAATTTTCGCAAATAGTCAATGATTGTGAAAAACAGATTTTTGCTTCGATTCCCAATTTCATTCCATTCCCTAACATCCTATCCCATATAGACATCAACTGAATACCTTCTAATTTTTGTGAACAGCATGCAACAATCATGCAGAATAAAGTTATGCGATCATTTCTTTCAATATTATCAAGTCTTTTTTCAAAATTGAATAATAAGAACAATAGATACAGTAAGAAATAACGATGTTGTTAAGACTTTTTTTGATAATTATTGTAGATAATTTTTTTTTAAATATTTTTTGTAATTCTTTTCTGTGTATGTTTCATATTCTTTTGTAGTATAACAATTTAGTTTTCATTTACGATCGTATAAAAAGTGACAGTTGTTTGCATTTTATGATATTTTAAACTCAAATTCACAAGAACATTCATGTCAACTTCAACGAAAGCAGCTCAATTTCTTATATCTGTGACTTTTTCACGAAAATTAGGACGATCGAAGATAAAACATTGTAAGACACACGTTTAAAAAATATCTAATATTATTTGCACATACATTTGTTTGTATTTTTACATGTTATTATAGTATTCCGTATTTTTGTATATATTTTTCCTTATATTTATATGTAATTTATTTATATATAAAAATATATGTATATATTTGGAACGAAATTCTGGTTGATTTTAAATTTTACGATATTTTTGAATATTGTAAAAATTAGTAAAATTCAAATTACGCGCTTCAGAATTAGTACGTGCACGGCACCGCTTGGAGCGCTCTTGTGTTGATGTGAAACCTTGTAACTTTTGGTAACATTGTACTGTCAAGTCTTCTCTCTATTGGTAGTCTTTGTCCAAAGAATCGAGCGGTAAAGAAATTTTTCCTTCAAATATAAAACATGTCAATTTGTTCATGGAAAAAATATGAAAAAATGGCATGAAAAGAATTGAGGCAAAGTTTTCGAATACCTTTTCTATACACGAATCCAGCAATAACATAACATATACAAAAAAAAAGTTCTCAACAACATTTTGTAGATTTTTTTATCTTCTGTAACTTCAGAAATTGATAACAGATAAGATAAGCTACTTTTGAACACTTATATGCCGTTATGACATGATCTTGTTGAGTGTACATGTAAGAAAGGCTTCAAGAAGCAAATAATTGATGGACGAATTTTATAAGCATATTTTGTTGCTCTCAATGGAAACGGGGTTCAAAAAAACTAGTTGGTTTTTAATAGCCTTACTTTCTTAAAAGTTGATTTAAATTTTATTTTCCAACAAAACTTTATTTCTTCAAGTTTTAAGATTACACCATAATTATTTCTAATTTTTAAATTGTTATTTAATACTATGAAAAAATAATTTTATTTGCTGTCGACTCTCAACAGCGGGTGCGCTTGTAAAATAGAGGTTGCTTAGAGCCCCATATTCAACTTTAAATCAAAACTATAAGCAATACAGATAGAGAATAGAAAACAAGACTTGTTCATTGAAAATATACTCCTCTTTATGAATCTTTTCTTCGATTTCCACTATTCTCCATAGTTTCTGAGTTATTGCAAGAAAACCAGGCGACTTTTTCTTGTTTTCATTATTCGTTAATAGCAATTGCAATTTTTGTTGGCGAAAAAGTCCTGAAAACATCTTCTAAATCTCATTCCGGATCGAATGAACTATTGCTTATATTTTTTGGACTCTTAGAACTATTTTTCTCAGAAAACTCACTTCTCGACTAGACTAATATAAACTTCAAGTTTGACAAATCTCATAATCCTTTGTGCGCGCAACATTCTTGAAAAGGGGTACAAAATTTGCTCTCCATATAATAATATATAGATTAAAATGAGACACTCTGAATTTAACCTTACGCTTTCTGCACACTTTCTCTATATAAACCTCAAGTATACCATATTCTACATCTCTTCGTGCATGCAATATGTCAACTCCTGTCAGTAGCAGCCGCATTTGTTGGCCAAATATAAAATAATAATTATTATACTCTCGTTTTATTTTAGAAACTTTGTCCACCACTTGTCCTGATATGTACAAATAGTTTCATACAAACACATTACATAAATTCATTTTGAAATCACATACTTCTATGAGTATCTGATCTATTCTCTTCTGATTGTGAATGATCAATAGTACAAATAAATAAATGCCCAGCTCAACAACTTCTAATGTACAATTTTCCAGTAAATATATATTTTTTGTAGCACCTACACCGAAAGTACTCTATAACTGAGCTAAATTTTGCTCCAAAAGTTCTCTATCCCAAACCATGGTAACAATTTTCATTATTTCTCAGTTGACAGGGAATTAATGGATATTTTTCTCCGCTAGATAAAAATAAATAAATTGTGGAACATGGATGCCGTTGGAATTTTTTTATTTTATAGATATATTTGGAAGAAATTTGTATAATAGGAGGTGTTCGTTATAGTATGTGCATTTATTGTGAACGGGGTAGCACAGAAAATGTGAAAAATATCAATCAATAGAATAAATCAGGTAAGTTATGTTTCATTGTATTAGTTTACTGTGATGTGATTGCATTTGCAAAAATCTGTTTGTCTAATCGATAAGATAGTTTCAATACATCCAAACTTATTTGAAAATCCTAGTAATGAGAGAACTTTGGTGCACTTATTACAAAAAGTATCGTATGCAACACGGATACTGAACGACTGTCATTATTGTCACGGACAAATTTGGTTGCACGGAGCTATGCCTTGAGCTTTGCCCTCGTCTTCGCCTCGTACTTCGCCCTCGCCTCTGCCTCGGGCTTTGCCCTCGTTTTCACCAAAAGCAGCCAAATTTATCCTGGACAAAAATGACAGTCGTTCGGTCCTTGTAGCATAATATACTATTCTTATAATTCTCCAACAAATCATCCATCTGGATTACAGTGAATGATCACAATTATTTGTTGCTGAGGAAACAGAGCATATCCTTGACGGTGAGTAGAATATCTCATATTATATTGTCGCATGACTAAATCGTTTGCAATATTCCCCATTTTTATTAGAAAAATTGATACAAGAATATCAAAACTGAAATAATCATTTCTGCCAGCTGAAAATTGAAAATTACTTAGAAATAGAAAAAAAGTGTACGTGTGAAATGATACACAAGTTTGAAGTGAAACTTTCATGCAATTGATTGACATCTCGAAACCCGACCATCAGATTTTCTATTCATATGATAAAAAGAAATTCTATGTTTATATAACTGCGCATTCTCATGGTCTTAAATAATGGTCACCTTCTATTTATTTTGAAAAAGCTATGAATTTCCACACTATCTTCTATTTATATTTTTCACTGTCTTTCTGGGTCCTACAAATTTTCAATGACCAGAATATAAAGTTAATGTAGGCATTTGACCAATAAAGAAAATATTGGTCCAATCTGATCTGATGCCAATATGTAGCAAATCAGAGTATAATGCTGAATCATCTTAATTTCATTAGATTTTATATAAAATATGTATTCAATTATCATATATAGAACTGTTCACTACTTTGATGGACATTATTTCCATTCAATAAAGCATTATCAACCTTATTGTCCGACTTCACAAATTTGGATGTGTTTGGGAATTCTTCTGTAATAGCTTCATCATTAGATATCTTATATGACAATTCCTCTCCAATCTTATGAATCGTAATTCGTTCTGTATTCTGTTTGGACGCTTTTAGTGATCTTTTCTAGAATAGAGCAATAAATTTGATGCTATATAGTGATAAATTCAAAGTAGCCAATAGAAGACTTTTATTTATTTAAATTCAGCATGCAATAGAATTCGTTGTTTTTGTTAATGATATCAGAAGTGAGAACTAGATGAATCTGCTAATTTTAATATTTCTTTCGTCGAAAACCAATGAGTATGTCGTCTTGTGTAGTGATCTCTTGAAAATCAAAGATTTATCTGATGCATTAGGAAAACAGTGAAAGAAAGCTAGATTCATATGAAAAGTGGCTTTGACTACCAATTCACTTACTCTCTTTTGGTTGATTTAGAATCATATATTTTTTTTTTAACCAGACCGTAATATTCTAGCTGGTTTGCCATCCTGAGGTATTCCTATCTATCAGTCAATCTGGATTTTTTCCAATTCGAAAACTGAGGAAAACGTATTTATTTCAAGCTACGAGGCATATTAGTAAAACTCTAAGGAAATGTGCGTACAAGAATAATTGGCCTCATAAGGAGAACGCAAAGTCTTCGGCAAGTTTTTATTGGATTTATCCATAAAATCTCCTCGCATACAGTACATTTGGTCCAATAGGGTGCTTCCAAGTCTGCAAAATGAGCGTTCGTCTCACCCTCGATCTTTTCATTCGATGTAAATTCTTTGCCCCTTAGTAGTTTCTCCAAGCTGGAAACCAAAACCGCTGAGATTTGTCCAGTAATTGGGAGTAGTAGGCCCTAGTGATAGTTTTGCTTTTTCCAAGTAGTCTATGAGCACTACACCATGAGACATGAAGAAGACCATTGCCATGTCATTTCTGGCAGGTGGAACTTTTCAACTTTTTTTTGGCATATTCCTTAGCTCTAGTCCATTGTTTGAGACGCTACTTTGTTTCTGGCATGTGATGATGAATTCAAGATTCTTAGACCCAGTTGAATAAAGCGTTGCTACTATAATCACACTGTCAAATATTTGATCATGTGTTTCCAACCTAACTTTATGGACATCCAAATAGAAGTTATAATATTCTTATGTATAATTTTACGACAAATGCAATTTGAAATCGTCATTTAAATGTGAGGAACAAGTTAATCATTCACGTAATCTATTTTTTTCCAGATTAACGTCATTGAAACATCGAGTTAATAGCATGTTAACTGATAGCCTGTTGATTATTTTTATACAACTGGCTCTTGATCTTTTTGCGTAATTCATAGTGCACAAAATTTCATGTCGCTTGTTGTGTCACTTGTACGTAGTTTTGTTCGACTTATTTATACTCAGTTGCTGAATATTGAACGCCGTACCATGCAAAGTTTCATTCCAAAAACTTGTAGCCTAAAGAAGCTTATAATATTGATTAAAATCTCACCGTTATAAATGTAGAGGCGTTTAGATTGAATAAGTCATATACTTTTATCTCACATTTGTTATGAATAGTTTGTAGCATCATTATGTTTCTCTGAAGTACAAAATTAGAATAACTTGAACTTAAAGTACTCATTTTGATATAATATACATACAAAATCAATGTTGTCTTCATCAAAGTGAGAAAAGCTCCATTCAATCATGAGGTCCCGTAGCTCCTGCTCCTTCAAAGAAATTTAAACAAATATTCATTATATATATAGAAGCATCCACAAAAGATACGATTTTCATGCAAAATTGGCTATATATTATGGAAATAAGGATGATCGGATATTAATTACCAGTTAAACCACTGTCTCTTCAATTTCAAGTGTCGCTTAATTGAACAATATCGTATCAAGATTTGAGAGTCAAATGAGATATAAACATTGCTATTATTATGTTATAAAATGCTGGTATAGAGACTGTCTAATTTACTCAGGCAGATTTCAGAACTATCTCTTCGTTAGTATTTTCAGTTAAGCAGCTTGTGCATTTGGAAAAACCTTTTGACACTAGTATCCTAAATGGTTATGATTCAACCATAGGCGAGTAATAAAGTTAGCAACAAGATTTCGAAGAAAACCAAATCAATAAATAGGCTAGTGAACTAGTAGAAGTTAAAAAGACACAATGTTACTCTAGACGACATCTATCACTGGTAGTCCGCTGATTTTAGACAATTTATATCGCGTAAATTCGCACACTTCATTTCTTATGTTCTTAGGCTTTGTCTCAAATTTTCCATTTTTTTGCCAAAAACTTCTGTAAGAGAGCTCTAGAAAAGAAAAGTTGTATCCACTTTTTTTGAGACTGTAAATATTTCCCACGATTAGAACCCGATCATGATTCTCTAGGTCTAATAGATCTTGAGATACAGGACCTCAGGCTCCATTTCTCAAAGCATCCAATTTTTAATGTAGATCGTTTTCTAAGATAACTCTGGAAATATTGAGCCTACATGCTTCATTTTGATTTTAAATTAGAAAACCAAGAGAGTTATAGCTTTATTCCTCATTTATTATAGGAATTTTTGGACAAAAACAGAAACCAGCTGAAAAAAGTCAATGCTTTTCGAGCATTACGCAGCTAGCACAGGTCTTTCAAAGCTGCAAACTAGAGTTTACACTACTAGGACATAACCTTATGTAACAAATTGATAATTTTGTCAAATTATACTTTGTTAGTAGCTACGTAGAAATTCCCAGTTCATGTGAAACAGGATAAGTATATCGAGTGTCATTGCCGACTTAGCTACTCGTTCGTTTACCTAGCTAAACTGAGGGTTATCCTGGGGGCGGGATTCATTCTCAGTTCGACCGTGGTTCAAGCAATCCACTAGTTGTAGTCAAAGCATTTAGACTTAACTTGTATTGTATTTCGATTTTTCTTGTATTAATTATACGTTTTATCACAAACTCAGCTGTCAGTATTTATTAAATAAAGTATCTACCTATCCGTGATCAGCTTACCAGCCAAAGCATTGGACAGCAGGTAAGTATAAACACTTATTAATCTAGGAACATCTGTGCGACCGCTGTTATAAAGCCGAATGTTACACTATCAACATGGGAAAAAAGGGAAGTGTGCGAATTTATGCGTGCTTTGCTTTTTTCCGTCCGAAATCAGCGGGCTATAGATAAATTTGATATACCTATTTCTGTTACACTTTTCACGAGCTCAAGATCATATTAGTTAACTATAATAACATTTCATTTCATTACAAAATCTGAATAAATGTGTTATTATTACAAATATTATTTCACTGCCTTTAAATACACAGTTTAAGCTTGAATTGATATGTACAAGAAAATATTTAAGATACCTTACCACTCATGAATTTTGCAGAAATAGACGGTATATTGTCGATAATAGCTATTTATGTAATTAGTATATAATATAGAGCTCTATTTCCGCTGGTTATGGACGAGCGAGCAGCGCGAGCGAGTCTAATAAAAAAGGCGAGTCTATAAAGTTTGTTTATGTACGAAATACATACAAAACTTTATGTTCGACTGCTCTAAAGACGCAGGATATCTTCTGAAAATATTCACTGATTTCCCTATTTAAAAATTCGGTAGGTATAACACTATAAGTGAAAATCTTAGTCCAATTAAGTGGCACATTATGGGCACTGAATGCAACCATAAATTACATTCGAAAATCATATTATAATAATAAAAAATCTAAATCTATCATTTAAAAATATTTAATACCAAGGCAACTTAATTTTTTTTTTTTAACGCACATCACGAGGCAAGTAATAAGTCAAATTGCACAAAATACTAAAAAAAAAAAACTCAAATCTCACTCAGAATCTTAAAATTGTAAAAACACACAATATGGACATTGAAATAATTCTGAAAAAAATAGAGGAAAGCCGACTCGCCAACTCAAATGCTCTTAAGGTGGCGGTTGATGGAATAAAGCAAGTCGTGCAACGGACAGATGAAAAGGTAAACAAAATAGAAAAGAAGATCAATGAACTACAGGTAGAGAACAAAGCTCTAAAACAGACAATTCAGGAGAAGAACTATGGAATTGAACAGCTCGAAAGAAATACAAGAACAAAAAATCTGGTCATTCACGGTATACATGAAAACAAATCTGAAAATTGACATAAAGTACGAAGATATAGAGAATATACACAGATGTGGAAGAAAACACAATAATAAAACGCGCATGATCTCTCTGACATTGTGGAACATGAACAAAAAACGAGAAATCTTAGCAAACAAGAAGCTACTGAGGGGAAAAAGTATTTCAATTCAAGGAGAATACACCAAAGCGGAGATGCAAACACGGAAAAAGTTATACCCACATCTCAAGGAAGCCATTGAAGCAGGAAACAAAGCCTATATAAGCGGCCAAAATCTTATAGTTCAAGGAGAGAAGTAAACTATCAAAGACTTTGAAAACCAAAACGCTGAAGAAGAAATAGAAACAGAAATAAACCTAAGAAGATTATCTCAGTCAACACCTACCTTGTACAAACCCACCCTAGATGAAGGTAAAGAACATCAACTCCTTTTCAGTCCTGAAGGAAACACTGAACACAAAGCCTTACAAAATGTTGAAGAAAACAAAAAGCCAGCATAAAACAACCCAAAAAGTCAAGAGACAAGGATAGAAGGCCCAATGGATCGATTATTAAGACCAAGGACTCAAACTACACCTGGAAGCAGTCAAAAGAAGTAGATGTCAAAAAGAACCGCTCAATAACATCGATTGGCCTTTGGAATATGCAAGGACAAAAAAATTTAAGTTTATTGGATAAGAACCAAACAAAATATCTACAAACCATAGACATCCTATGCATATCCGAAACCTGGATAGAGAAAAAGAATGACAGCAACACTCCAAAATTTTTATGTCAATACACTCACCATTTTAGTGCTGCAGTTAAAGGCGCAAGTAGAGGCAGAGCAAGGGGCGGTTTATCTATATACTCTAAAGATAAAACATGTTCAACAATAATAATAGAGAAATCAGCTCATTGGATGGTCACGAAAACACTATTTTCGAAGAGCAAAACTGAAATAATTTTAACCTTTGTTTACTTCTCACAAAGCTACGAATACAATACTTTACTTGATCTATTCTCCAATCTGATTCAAGATCTAAACGAAAAATATCAACACCTACCAGTGTTTGTAGGAGGCGATTTTAATGCACAGATAGGAGAAATGAACCAAGCAGAAGAAGTAATATTCGAAATATCTAGATTGAACCATTTGAGAGAAGCCTGCAAAACAAATAACAAGAAAGGAAAAGAACTGATAAAAGCCATGGAAAATGAGAGATTTCACGCAGATCAGAAAGCGATACACCTGCCCAATATACCTTTGTCAGTAAAATTGGCCAGAGCACAATTGACCTAGCTTGGGTGAACATCAATGGCTTAAGCTTAGTACACGACTTTGAGATTGAAAATAGAATCCTTTTATCTGATCACATGCTTTGCAGATTGAAAATCAACATTCCAGAAACAAACATAAATCAACAGAGAATCATAAGCTACAAATCTTATGAACAAATTAAATGGCAGCCTGACAGAACAAAAGAATTCAATGAGAAAATCGAAAACTGTATAACCCAAATAACACCAGAAAAATCCTACCAAAATCAATACACACACATGAAAGAAGCTTGCTATTTTGTCTGCGAGCAAATGGAGATACTTCGCACAATTACTTTTAATAACAGCCAAAATAAAGATAGACCATGGTATGATAAAGAATGCCGAGAAAGCAAACGACAAATGAGGAAATGTCACCACAAATTTGCCCGAAACAGAACAGATAAAGTTAAATTAAATCAATATATTGAATGCAAGAAAAATTACAGAAATGTAATAAATACAAAAAAAAAAGATCATTTCTCAAAGATACAAGAAGGTATCAACAATATCCATGACAAGAAATAATTCTGGAAAGTGTATAAACGTCACAAATCCAAAAAAAGAGTTCCAGATCATATAGGTATTGCTCAATGGGAAAAATACTACAAGAACATATATAAACCAAAACCAGTTGCAGAGACCAAGTTTTTTGGAGTCCTTCACCCTTATCTGGATAACAAAATCGAATGTCATGAACTAAAGCATGTGATAAACTGCCTCAAGAATAATAAAACACCAGGACTAGACTTAATTCCAAACGAAATACTGAAAGCTCTGGGAAATAATTGCGTCTCAATACTTCTTAACTTTTTAAATAATTGTCTAAGCACAGAAAACTCACCTCTTGAACTTTGCACAAGCTCACTAAAGTTGATACATAAAAAAGGAGACGACAGAAATCCTGAAAATTACAGAGGGCTAGCAATGATAAACACCATCCTGAAACTATTAACAAGCCTAATTGCAAAGCGTTTGGAAACATGGTCTGAAAGCTTCAACATTATACCGGAAGCACAATGCGGCTTCAGAAAACGCAGATTCTGCATAGATCACATATTTACCCCAACAGCAATTATACAGTCTCGCTTAATCGAAAACCGCAGCACGTACACAAGTTTTGTAGACTTCAAACAAGCGCTCGACTCTATCCCTCATGAGAAATTATGGAACAAAATATTTGAAATAGGTGTTAGCGCAAAGATTATAAGACTACTCAAAAATATATATGAAAATGCAAAGATTATACAGAACATCGAACGACAAAGATCTACACCAATAAGTGTGAATAAAGGAGTATTGCAAGGAGACTCGCTAAGTCCACTTTTATTCAGTTTATTCATAGCTGATATCGAATCATTCTTCAGAAATGAAGGTCCGGAAGGACTTTATATTAACCCATCTACCGACATATTGATGCTTCTCTATGCCGATGATTTAGTTATATTATGTAACTCTACAACAGATGTACACAAAAAACTCCAATGCCTTGAAAAGTACTGCAACAATAATGATTTGTGTACTATCCAGCATAAAACAAAAGTAATGCAGTATTTTAAAGGAAGACCAAAACGTATAAACACAAACTTTACTTGCCAAAACGCCACTATTGACATAACGAGTGAATATACATATCTGGGAGCCCTGTTCACCAGTTCAGGCCTGTTTAATAAAGCAAAAGATGCAATGATGAGCAAAGCACGGTGTACTGCAGGAAATATTAAAAATCTGATGGCGATAACTAAAATTGAATCATGGGACGCAAGAGTACACTTGTATAAAACGGTAGTACTTCCTATCCTTTTGTATGCTGCTAAAATATATGCCTTGCAGTATGTACAAGAAATTGAAACAGTGCAAGTGGATTTCTTTAAAAAGCTATTCAACTGGTCTAAATATACACCCAATTATATAGTACGCACTGAAACAGGACAACCCAAACTGGAAGGTCTTGTCTTCACAGCAGCTTTGAGCTATAACAAAAAATTACTACTGATGAATACTGACCGCTACCCAAAAATCTGCTATAATAAGCTAATACAATTGGACAGAAGTAAACAAAATATAGCAAAATATAACTGGATCACGCAGATTAAAAATTTGTTCCAGAGAATAAATGCCCTGGATATTTGGAATAAACAAAGCTATATTGAGCTGCATGGCTCAACTGACCAACTAAACGTAAGATTCCTGCAAACACTACGAGAAGAAGACAGGACAAGAATAGAAAACTCAACCTACAGCTCTATACACCTAGAGATAAGCGAAACCAGTAATCTCCAATACCTAAAAGAAGAAATCTGTATAAACGTACTAAAAGTGATCAGCCAAATTCGAGTAGCTACAACGCGATATACAGCACAAATATACATACAGGGTACCTCACACAAATTTGATCCGAATAATATATGCTCTATTTGTATTTGCTTAGAAACTGATAACTTGTATCACTTCTTCCTGAGATGCCCATTCTTCACATCACCCGGACAGGCTTTTCTGGAGAAGCATCTACAAAATCCAAACGAGGGAAATTTTTACAATCAACTTTTGAGCCCACTATCCAAAAATAAAATGTACGATATTTATAAATACACAATATCCGCACTTCAAATTCGTTCTTTTGCCACAAACATGTAAAATATTCATGATTATACATTATATTTATACTCACCCACTTCTTTGTATAAGCTTAGCTTTTTACAATAAACTTTATTATTATTATATCTATATATTACGATGTGATTTTGTGTTTGATCGTATATATCATTGGATATGTATAATAAAACACAAAATCTCATCGTTCCACAGTTAATCGTTTTGGATTTACCCAAGAGATTCTAAGAATCTGTCGAGTAAAATGCGCTTTTAGCCAAGTCGGTTGCTATGGAAACAGTAGGCCATTATTCTTATACTGCAACATTCCTAAATACTGATTTCCAGAATTCTACGACTACCAACAGATCTGAATTTATGCGCAAAATTAAAAAAAATATTCCTATTGAAGTGCACTTCCGGTTCAGTCTATTGTTATGAAAATAGTAGGCAGTTATTCAGATGCTACAGCAGACTGAAATACCAAATTTCAATATTCTACACCTGATCGTTTCGAATTTATGCGAAAAATTGCAAGAGACCGTCAAGTAAAGTGCACTTCAGGCTCGGTGGATCTCAATAAAAATAGGATATGAGCATCTGGACGGTATAATCGTCCTAAATACTGAATTTCAACAATCCACGTTTGATCGTTTTGGATTTATGCGGAAAACTCAAAAAATGTTTTGAATAAAGTGCTCTTCCGGTTTAGTCGATAGCAATCATAATGCAAGATGTACAACTAGATATTATAAAAGTGCCTAATACAAAATTCTGATATTCTACGACTGATTGTTTAGAATTTATGCGGAAAATTCAAAAAGTCTGTCATATAAAGTTGGTGTTGCCACGAGACTCGAGACCAGCCTCGGTTTCGTCTCGTCTCTCCTCAAAAAGTCGAGACGGAACCATAGAATGGGTCTCGAGACAAAAGTCGAGACCGAGACGAGACCAGAGTCGAGTCTTGGCGAGAGTCTCGCGAGACTCACGACGAGACTTGTATCATAATCACTTGCAATTCATTTATATTTCTTCTGAAAGCAATTTTATAGAGCAAGTAGGTGAATACGCACAAATTGTAGTAATAATAGTTGATTTGAGTTGGTTACTGATGGATACGTTTTCGATTGAAACTATCATTTTTCTACCGCTCTTTCAGAATATTTACTTCATATTTAGCCTATACAACAATATTTTCTGTCGATTGTTTCTTGAAAGTGAATCATTTGGTTCTATCATGTTTGGTATCAAATTACCTAAAGCTCCTGCAGGAATAATTCTAATAGAAGTGTAAAAAACAATAACAATAAGTTATTTGAATGATCTCTAGTTTGTTATCAATCTTAAGCTCTCGGGGAAATAGGCTTAGCAGGAATATAAAATAAATAATTAGTGAAATCCACGTTATATCATACTTCCGGTGATCAAATGTCAAAACTGTATGTTCCAAATTAAAGACCCTGAAGTATTCATTTTCAAAAATACTTACTTTATGTAGGGACTTAAATATGACCGCCATCCGTCACATTAACAATGACAGCCGTCACTTTGACAATGACAGCTGTCATTTCGGCAATGATAGCTGTCATTTAAAAAAATGCAATTTATTGATCCGACACTCTAATGCCCAGTATTATAAAGAACGAAGTAAATTTATTCCCAAAGTAAATTTATTTTATTCAACAAATTCTAATCGAATTATTACTCTTTATGACAGTAGAAGCATTGCTGTCAAAAAATCGACTGTCATTCAACAGAGTAAATTTTATTTACTTTGGGAGTAAATTTATTCGTCCTTCATAATACTGGGCATAAATCAATAAAACAGCGATGAAACTGGCAATGAAATTTTTGGTTTGGGTAGTACTGTGTGGCCGCAGCAGATTTCATATAAGATTGTGCAACATGATGAGCCCTGATACTAGCACAATACTTTTAATTTCACAAAAAAAATATCGACATAATGGAAGAAAATATTATCATACTATAACTGATTTTCACTGGAAATACGTTGCATAAATCGACTCCTATAAGATTCCTGGTTATATTTCTGTGTCTCATCTAATTTCATTAAAAATTGAATCAGATTAGGCTGGACGAGAAGATCAATCATATTGTTCCATAAATTTCAGTAATTTGAACCATATAGCCTGTTATTCACAGTCAATAACATAACCTCATAACTTCCGAATTTGATGGTTTATACATCGCAAATAATGAGTAAACTAAGCACGTAGGAATCTTAGATCTACCATCAATTCAAATGAACGATTTCGTAGCCTGAATTAAGTTTATATGAATTTGTCTTGAAAATCGTAGAAGAAATATCGTATGGCGTCAAACAGATGTGCGAACTAGCATTATGAAATTCGGAAAGTATGTTTTGTAACTCAGCGATTCTTGACTTGAAATATGTAGCCTTAACCTTGTCATAATGGGGTCTCATTCTAATCCATAGAGACAGCTTGGAGACAGATCGCAGTCTCTATATGTCAATGTTGATATGTCAGTTACATCTGTAGGAATTTGAATATTGTATGTTGGTGCACACAATATGATCGATAATTTTATGCTGTCATTTAGTTAGGAATCAGATTCAATTCATGTTTAATCATTCTAGACTCTGGGATTCAAGTCTTGACCATCTTGGGCTTGGCTATACTGTACTGAAGAGTCCTAATAAGGACGAAACATATGTCTACAGTTGCATCCCCGATCTAAGATGATGGTGGCTTCAGCCCCGACTCTTAGGTTTGAAATTTCTATGGTAATATTATTTTTTAGAATTATTCATTTTTTGAATGTTCCATAGCACTTCACATTATTTCACAATTTTTTGTGTGAAATTATTATATATGTGATTTCTTCCTTATTTAATCATTCTCCTGATTTGTTGAAAGATAAAACAACAATTTAACGGAAATTACGGTGGTTGTAAGATGTAATTTTTATTTAAAGTCCAATATTCCGTAACAATTTTGTTACTTCACCAGGGATGAAATAGTTATAACTTGGAATAAAATTGTAAAATTCTTTGAAACAGTTGAAATTTTTTTTCATTGTTAATATTCATCGTAACACACATTTATTACGTGACTAACTATGTTAACACAAACTCAATTTTTTTGTTGGACAATACAGCCATATTTATGCTAAAAATTATTGAAAAAATTTCACAGCCAACGTGGTGACGCCATTTTTTTTAATGCTGGCTACACGTGTCAAGAAAAATGGCGTCACCACATTGACTGTAAGAAGTTCTCAATAATTCTTATCATAAATATGGCTGTATTGTTTGACAGAAAAATTGAGTTTGTGTTAACATAGTTAGTCACGTAATAAATGTGTGTTACTATGACTATTGACAATGTAAAAAAATTTCAACTGTTTCAAAGAATTTTACAATTTTATTCCAAGTTATAACTATTTTATTCCAGATGAAGTTACAAAATTGCTACGAAATATTGGACTTAGAATAAAAATAACATCTTAATGGAACTTTTCTGCTGAAGTGTTTCTGCCCTACAATCACCGTAATTTCCGTTTAATTATTGTATTATTTGTTATAATGGTATAATTTTATTCTATTGTTAATATTTTATAACATACGAATGTCAAATCTGACATTGAACTAAGGAAACTGACATGACCCTGTCTCTTACTTCTGGAAGACTGTCTTCAACGATGATGACATAAAAACACTTCTCTAATTGTCCGATAGGTAGTACATGTGTCGAAAGTCTATAAAATGACTTCGAAAGACAATATTTACAATTAAGAATTAAACACCAGAGCGACTGTTAGTATTGCAAATTCGACGTGGGCTATTCGCCAAGTTTATCCAACACGCAAGCGCGTTGTACGTGATCACGTGATCATAATTTCCAGAGCTGCTTAGCAATGTGGGAATAATTGTGTAACGCAAGGGATTCAAAAGACATAATATTTTTGTGGCGTAGTGTTTTTGTGGTTCTTAACGATTCTGAAGTGAGTCAGAAGATCACGTCTGGGGATTTATGACCAAGCTATGAAACATAATTTTGCGCACCAAACACACAAATACATTTGTTGGTAGAACTCATAGCAAATAATAACTAGGTAGAACGAATTAATTCCCGCATGTAAGAATATGTAATTCAGAAAAATCATGACGAGACTCTCGTCGAGACTCGAGACCGAGACGAGACTGACCTACTCACTAAAGTCTCGTCTCGTCTCGTCTCGTGGCAACGCTATATGGAGTGCATTTCCGGCTCAGCCGATTGTTACTAAAATAGAAGATAACCATTTAGATACTACAGCAATTTCAAATGCTAAATTCCAGTATCCTATGGATGATCATTCTGAGTTTATGCCGAAAATTGAAAAACAGTTTCAAGTAAAGTGCATTTCCAGTTTAGCCGATCGCAATCATAATGCAAGATGTACAATAAGATGTTATAGAAATTCTTTATACGAAATTTCAATATGCTATGGCTAATCATTCTAGATTTATGCAAAAAATTGCGAAGAAGTTTCAAATAAAGTGCACTTCTGGCTTGGTCGATTCTTATAAAAATAGCAGATAACCATTCTGATACATCAAGTTTAAATACTGAATTTTAACATCCTGCGGTTGATCATTCCAGATTTATTAGAAAAATTCGAAAAAAGTTTCAAGTAAAGGGCACTTCCAGTACAGACGATTAAAACCATAATGCGAGGTGCACAACTAGACCCTATACCAGTTTCAAATACAAAATTTCAAGATTATACGTTCAACCAGTTTTGAGATTTGCGAGTTACGCACGAACGCACGCACGCACGAACATACGTACCGACATCAAGCCAAAAATAGTCAAAATGGATTCAGGGATGCTCAAAACGGATATTTCCAACAAAGTCTCAATAGGTGAATTTTGTCGATTTCACAATACTTGTTACTTTGTACAAGCAAGTGAAAAGATGCGTAAATTCAAATTAATTTAATCTAAAACCTAACTGTTATCGGAACTATTTCCTTATCATATGATAATTTGAGCTTAATCAGTATACTTTGAGGTAACAATGTAATATTTGCTGGCAGAAAATATTCATTGAGGTTTTTTTGATAAAATGGAATGTCATTGTGATCAAAAATATTGTGCCAGTCCAAGTGGTATGATTTTGAGCCCGTAAATCATTCAAAAATTGAGCATATGAAACAGAGAATTGCTGGATGATCACAAAACATGAAACTATTTACGACACTGATCTCCAATTTATCTAAAATAGTTTTTCTTATTGGCGTTTATATACTCACCGATCTTTTGCACATTTCTCCATAAGTAAGTAGAACTATTGAAGAAAAAGTAGTTACTATTGACATAACGGTTAGAATGGGAACTAAAACACCTGTACAAGCGTAAATGTAGATAGTACTTGACATTAGAAATATATATAAATGGAAATATATAAGTAAAAGGAAATTGAAAAAAGAATTTCCTAATTGCATAAGTTCACATAGTTTGCATTGAATATCAATCACAATCTGTAAATCCATGTTTATCCTCACTGGATTCTCGAATATGGCAGCAACAGTTGAAATTTCACTCTTAATGTAGCTTTGAAGCTCAAATAATCTACGGATACATATAGATTCGAGTTCTGTACATACGAAGCCCATTGGTGATAATAATATTACAGCTATATACATAATATAAGTTTTACATATAGCCATTAAAATATCATCATAGAATATTCTTATCAATCCGTTTATAATTATGGACAGTAAAGTAAGTGATGCAGTAATAATCACTGATATTCTAAATTTAATACCAAGGACGAAAAGATCTCTATTCTCTATATTCATCATCAGACAAATTCTTTCAATTTTGGTTTCAGTCATGAGTATTTTATTATATACTTCTCTATTTCGTATCAGTAAATATAATGTCACTACGCTGACCAAACCAACAAGTATATGTAGATAGTCTTCAATGATGTCTTCATCAGTTGAATTGTTGGTTTGTGAGTGTCTGAATAATGTGAACATACTCACAAGGAGAAGAGTGAAGTGTCCTAGGAAAAATTAATCTATTAATAGTAATGCTGTATTGCACAGTATTGATTAGTTGACCTAGACTACTCCGATAGAAAAAAACACGATAGTTTATTCCAACGATCTGTCTCTTATGTGACCACGATTTGAGCCTTCTGATTGCCTGATAGTCAAGATCAAATAGACATTTCAGTTTGCATTAATCCCCTCCAAGCTGGATTTTTGTATAGCTCTTAAATATGTCATCAAAAATGCTATGTCAAAAGTAGTTATCAATCCCGCTTGTGTGTTGCTCTTTATCCAATGTCAAACGTTACAAATCCTCATTTTTTGTGTATATCTTTGAAACACTCGGAAAATGAGAAGGATAAAGCTTGTAGATCGTAAAATTCTCCACAAAAAAGGTGTCAATAATTTTCACCTTACGAAGCACAGTTCTCGAGTTATCGCGATTTCAGACCGTAGGTATGCACACATTTTCGCACCGCCTCACAGTGTAGGAAAATCAAAATCCAGCGGGATTTAATTTCCAGTAATACTAAATGAATATTTTGCTGATGAATAGTTACAATTTGTGTTAAAATGGTGAAATAAGTGGACACAGAGTGATGAACTCAGTTTTATTAAGAAAATAACTATAAGAAATGGAATAGAAAAGTATATTCTACAATAAGTATTGGAATGGCCCTATTCTGAACGAGCGAAAAGTTTGTAAACCGAGCCGAAGGCGAGGATTACGGTTCGCGAGTGTGGAATATGCCATTCCAAACATGTTGTAGACTATACTTTCTCTAACAAGGTTTTGGAAACTCACCAATATTTCAGAGGAAACTTAAAAAATTATTAAATGTCAAACGTCAAATCCAGATATGAATACTTGAATTGTTAGGAAGTAACCATGGTAGTAGCCAAACTAACAGCTTCTGATTCGTCGAAATTATTCAAAAGGCATACGGAATCATTCTAAACGGCATACGGAATCATTCTAAACGATTTCTTGGAATGTCATTCGTTCCAACTTAATTTTTGGTTATGGAATATGCAAATTCCAAAACAGTGTTGGAGAAAAATACTTTTTGAATAATCAATTTGCGTTTCAACAATTTCTTACAAAATTGGCCCTTTGGAGATGGATATGGAGAGTAATGCTAAAACTATAACATTATTATTTTCTCTCTCCTAGCATCTAAGCTTATTTGGATAAGTACCATGAAAATACTGAAAAAAATTTTCATTACAGCTCCAATCAATAAATAATGAAAATGCCTTTGAACCTGTTTCCAACTTATCGACATAACTTAAAACCTCTTTCCGGACTAAGCATAGACGCCTGATGCTATGATCAACTAGCGACTGTTAATAACATCCAGCAGATGACTGTTACAGTTTTTCGCTGCGGACAGCATTGTTTCCTAGCATCTTTTATCTGATCATATGACAGTAATAAATTTTTAGCTAATTTATTAATCATCTGGCGTATTATTTCATATTGGTGAATTGATAAATTGGCATCCATACTCATACCTAATGCTTCATCTGCAGATAAAGATACTGGATCACTGATCATCTTTTCACGAGCTCTTTTAATTGTCGTTTGTCTATTCGGTGAGCCAATTGACAATTCATTGACATTAAGAATTAAATCATGTTAGATTTTGATTCTCCCACACTGTGCGCCTCTAATAGTAGTGTACTTGGTGCTATTTTTTAACGTGGTCTCCCCAGTAGAAATACTTCATGATATATTTTGATCCACGAAATTTAATGGAACAATATTTTATCAATATAATGAAAATTAAAGCAGCAAGAAAATCACATTCTTCATCATCAAATTCTACATGATCACTCGTTTTTTTCTCTTCGTTCTCTTCTTCCTCTTCGTGCTCAATTTGTTTTGACTGCTCTAATGGCTGATTTCAGTATCTTGAGTCGAAATAATCCGGTTCAAATATCCTATTTCCTTGGTAACGATATCAATTTCTACATTTTTGGTGTCACTATTAGCTAATCAAATAAATGAAATAATTCGGAATCTAGTTTATTTGCTTAACTCCTCGTCACTTTAACCCATGTTATTCTAACTCCCGGTCATGAAATCGGACATAAGAGAGATATATCAGTTAGATCCTCATCGATTTCAAAATAATCTTTATCTGTTGCATTTGATTCAGCATTAGTGCAAGAGTGGCTCAGACAATTGGCACAGACTGGTGAGCAGAACAATCCAACTTTTCTGCCCAATACAATTATTGTTCGTGCAGCCTTTATTGCAATTGCAAAAAATGGTATTCAGCAGTTTCTCTGTAGCAGGTAAAAGAAAAGTCTGCATTTGCTCCAAACTCTTATTCATCAATTTACAGTCTCAGTCTTCAGGATTCAGTTCATTGTCCAACCACACTTGCACTAGGTAGAATACAAGAAACAAGTGTTGATAAGCAGAAGCAGATGTTGGTGGGAAACAAGATGAATGCATTCTTTTATTTCACCTTCAGTCAAAGATTCACTGCAAACGAAGCAAACTTCTAAAATTTTCATAAAATATAACGGCACAATTTAAAATGAGATCACCATCCACAAACATGTCCATTTACAACGGAAAACTGTTTCGAACTAACTGGACTGATGATGTTACTCAAGTCCAACCGACTATTGGAATTAGGGACGGCCGTTGTCCTACTGAATTGTTTATATTCCACGTATAATATTTAGGTGCTTGAATAAAAAAAAACCAGTATTCCAATATTTTTTTCTTCAAATGATGCATACTAGGCTTAAAATCGCGATAACTCAAGAATTGTGCTTTGTAGGGAGAGAAGTATTGAGACCTGTTTTGTGGAAAATTTCACGTTTTATAAATTTTATTCACCCATTCTTCCGGTAGCTCTCATTATTTCAGAGATATACGCAAAAAGCATAAACTTGTGTTCTTCAACCACGGTGAAAAAAATAATCTGACGTGAACATCACGTGACTTACTTGTACATCATTTGATATTATTCAATATAGTTTTCTGTCACTTCAGATTATAATTAATATAATTTTAATAATATTCTGACATGTACAATGTCAACCAGAATCAAAAAAAATCACAACAGATTATCATTGCCTACCTCATCATTTCAATTAGACTGATTGTTTCATACGGCAAAGTTATACATATAACCTGCACTTCTGGCTCAGCCAATTGATACAAAAATAGTAGATAACTATTTTGATGCTACAATAAGTTTAAACACTAAATATCAATATGCTATGGCTGTTCATTCTAGATTTATGCAAAAAAATTGAAAAAAGTTTCAAGTAAAGTGCACTTCTTGCGTACTATATCCTTTCCTAAATCCACTTTGCGCTGCAGATAGCGTTGCATATATGTTGTTTCGTAATCTTTTTTCTAGCACTCTTTCATATACTCTCACAGTTGTGCACAGTAGCAATATACCTCTATAATTATTGCATTTTTTTTATCTCCTTTCTTATGCACTGGTACAATAAATGCTTTTTCCTAGTCCTTTGATATATGTCCTTCGTTCCAAACTTTATTATATAGCCTCAATAAGGACTCTGCGCCTTTTTCTCATATGTATTTCAGCATTTCTGGTGGAATTTTATCGTGTCCTGCAGTTTTTTCATTCTTCATTAGTTCTAGGGCTTCTTCAGGTTCATTCATCTGTACTTTTCCTACTTCAGATTCATCTATATGTCCGCTAGTAGATGTTGCTTTATTATAATATTGTGACGAATTTAAGTCTATAAATTAGTCATTCAGCCTTACTGGTGCTTAGAATTATTGTGGAAATATTTTACAGCAAGAAATAGAAGCGAATGTATTTGTTTTCTAGAAAATTGCTAGTACCTTCTAGCGCTTTCTAGAAAAGTCGGGACGTTTGCGGGAAAAACGTGGTGGGGAGAGACTCACGGCATATATCAGTGGCTGATTCAACGAGGAGCATTATTGATTCAGGCTCAGAGACCTTATAATATGGACTGCTAGTGGTTGAAATGAATTGTGTTATTTGGAATATATCAATATTGACATAAATAATCGAAGTTAGGTTAAAATGTAGTGTATTAATCTTTTGTTTCAATCAGAATTATTTATTTGAAATAGTGTTATATATATATATATATATATATATATATATATATATATATATATATATATATATATATATATATATATATATATATATATATATATATATATATATATAATTTAGCGCTCCAGGCCAAGTAGGCCCATAGCTTCTGTTACAATTTTTCGCTCGGTCCTGTACTAATCGCTTAAAGTTCGTAATCCCTAGTGTCTCAAAGTTCTTTTTCACCGCGTCATACCACCTCTCCATTGGTCTTTCTCTTCTTTTTTTTTACACAACACCTCCGCCTAACATCTTTTTCACTACTCTGTCCTCTGGTAGTCTTAGCAGATACCCTAGCCACCGTAACCTTGGTGCTTTAGCCACTTCCACTATTCCACGCTCACTATAGAGTTCCATGAGCTCGGTATTAGTACGTCTTGACCACACATCACCATCTTTTTTACCACCATAAATCTTCCTCAGAATTTGTCTCATCCACACTTCTAGATTATTTTGCATAGTCTTGTTTAGCACCCACATTTCACTACTGTACAGTACCACTGGTCTTATAATGGTTTTATACAACCGCTTTTTTGCACTTCTTGACACACTTTTGGATTTTAATAGTCTCCCCATATCTCCCGCACTTCTGTTTTCTTTCGTTATCCGTGTTATAATATCCCGCTCTTCGCTATTGTTGTTTGTTACCGTAACACCTAAGTGAACAAAGTTTTCAACTTTCTCGAATGCGTAGGTTTTACCTCCTCCAACCTGAATTTTAAGAGTCTCTTCTTGTGTTTCTTGATGATCCGACTCTATCTCCATGTATTTGGTTTTTTCCTCGTTTATTTTTAATCCCATTTCTTCCGCCGTTTGGACTAAACGTTTGAATACCTCCTTTAGCTCTGTTTTTGTTCTGGTTATTAACGTTATGTCGTCTGCAAACGTTAAACATTGGTGTTTTAGTTGACAAATGGTTCCTTTTGTGTAGATTCTGCTTTTCCTTATAACCCACTCTAGCGCCAAGTTGAACAGGACGGGTGATACTGGGTCTCCTTGCCTCAGTCCTCTGTTCACATCGAAGCTCTCTGATGTTTCTCCATCCACCAGGATTCTGCATTTTGTCTCTTCATGGGTCATCTCAACTAATCTTATCAATTTTTTTAGTATTCCTAGTTCTGCGAGTGCTTCATACAGTTTATGTTCATTTATTGTGTCATATGCTTGATTGAAATCTATAAACAACATTCGCAGGCTTAGATTGTGTTCATAACCATTCGATATAGTTTGTTTCACTGCAAATAATTGATCCGTAGTTGATCTGTTCGGTCTGAAACCAGCTTGATAATCTCCTAGGGTATTGTCCGCTTGTTTTTGTATTCTATTTTTCAATCATCCTGCTGAAATTTTGTACGCCACGTCTAGTAGTGCTCTACCTCTGTAATTCTCGCATTTCAGTCTGTACCCCTTTTTATAAATTGGGTATATAAGTGCTTCCTCCCATCTCACAGGCATACGTTCAGTCCGCCATATATCCTCTATTATTTCAATAATATACTGGATTACTTCGTCTCCTGCATTTTTGTATATCTCTGATGTTATTCCGTTTATTCCCGGGCTTTTATTATTTTTCAACTGGTTCATTATTTCTCAAATTTCATTTATGTCTGGTGGGTTTTGCTCTATACTATTCTCTTCTTGTTGAGTTTTTTCGGTTTCATTTGTAGTTTCCAACGTCAGATTCCCCTCATTTAGCACTTCCTTGAAATATTCTTCCCATACATGTAGTTTGTCCTTTGCTGTCACTAGTTCTCCCTCTTTATTTTTACAGTACACTAGTGGCGGTTGATACACTGTTCTTTGTTCCTTGGCCTCCTGGTAAAAGTTGGTGCATGTACATTTATAATACTGACTTTTCGGTACACTCCTCTTAGTCGTATTGTACATATTCGTCCGGACACTGGTTCGAATTTTATGACTTTCTGCTTCAATTCTTTTTTTATAATAAAATCTGTGCCAAAATATTTGGTGTCGTTTCCACTACTAAAAAATATATAATTATCTACTGCTATTACGTCGTTTGATTTTTGCTTTATTTCTTGAAGTGCCAGTATGTCAATCTTATATTGTGTCAAGCACATTGTTAGATTTTTGAGTGTTTCCGATTCATTTGTTCCTCTTACATTCTATGTTCCTAATGTTAGCGTTTCATTTTTATGTTTCTTAAATAATTCTAAAATTATTTTATCCTTGGTCATTTCCTATTACATCCGTTTCTTTGTTGTCATGCCAAATAGTGTTAGTTATGTAATTTATTATTTTGATAAATTATAGAAATAAATAGTAGTGTTTAGTAACTTTTACTCCCTAAATCAAAATAAAGAACGTTACAATTGTTGATCAGGTCTGAAGTTTTGAGTTCTAATAAAGCAAATGGCGTCAAAGACAGTAAGATTGAGTGAATTGAAAGTGGATGATCTCAAGAATGAGCTGGAAGAACGAGAATTGGAGACAACAGGAACCAAGACTGTACTCCAACAACATCTTCGACAAGCTTTGGGAAATGCTGGTAAGAATCCTAATGAATTTATTCCTCGTGGCATACTCGATTCCAAGAAAATAAAATAAGTCTTGCTGGAAAATTCAAGAAAATCAGAAGAAGAGTTAATGGAAAATTTTATGAAATTAGAAGAAAATTCACAGAAAATTCTAGAATGTTGGAAGAAGAATTCACAGAAAATTCTAAAACATTAGAAGAACAATTTACAGAACATTTCAGAACATTAGAACACAAATTAACTGAAAATTGTAGAACACTGAAAGGAGAGTTGCTAGAAAATTCTAGAACATAAGAAGGTAAATTAATGGAAAATTACAGAACCTTGGAACAGAGAATAGAAGGAAAAATGGAAGAGAGTTCTAGAAAAGCAGAAGAGGATTTGAAAAACTCAAGGGAAGATATTGAGAAGAAAATACAGGAATTGGAAGAAAATTTCTCAAAGATGACTTCAACACCGATATCAGAATCTGTTGCATGTGAAGCGGGCAATGTAAGGATGATAAAAGAAGAGAATAAGGCGAAGATTCACATAAAGACACCAGAATTTGATGGGAAGACGTCGTGGCCGATTTACTTTAAGCAATTCGAAGCTGTTGCGAAGGCGTATGGATGGTCATCTGCAGAAAAGGCCACAGCATTGACCGTTTCGTTGCAGGGAGAAGCCATGAATGTTCTTCAAACAATGACCAACTGATCAAGCGGCTGGAGATGCGCTACGGCAACGCGCACCTCGAATAGGTGTATCAGACTCATCTGAGGAGCCGATGCGAAACTTTCCAAGAATTGGAAGCTGACATTACTCGTTTAGTTCACCTCGTATACCCACCGCCTCCGATAGCGTTTTGGGGGGCTAAGCCACTCAAACATTCATTTTTGGGGCTCGAGATAGCGAAACACAGCAGGCAATACGGATATATCGTCCAAAGTCTTTAGTTGATCCATTATCGTATGCATTAGAACATGAAGCAGCAAAACAAGCATCGCACGGATAGTCCAGAACTAGACAAATGAGTGCCTAAAAACATGATGAAATTGAAGATTTGGAAACTTGCCTAAAAGAAAAGTTGTGGCGTATAGAGTCCAAAATTACTTCAGGGAAAAGACAACTTCGCTGCTGGAACTGTAGAGAATTGTGCCATCCGCAGGAGCTGTATAAGAAACCGAAGATCAAGACGGCAATCAAAACCAAAGAAGCAGAAGTTAAACTTGTTGCCATCAATAGGACAACAGTGGTCGATGAGAGATGGCAACCGAAAGAGTTACGCAAAGACCAGGAGATCGATCCGGATTTGAAAATTCTACTGGAGTGTAAAAATAATGATGTAAGACCAGCTTGGAAAGATGTTGCACCACACTCTCGGAATGTAAAATCGTATTGAGCGCAGTGAAATTCCATCATAGTTGAAGAGGGCCTCCTGAAATGCGTCGTAGAGAGTATGGACGGAGATAAGAGCAGGACGCAGTTGATAATCCCTAGGAACAGAATATCAGAAGTACTGGGAGGGATTCATGATGAAGCTGGTGGAAGGTACTTTGGAATCATTAAAACTTTGGAAAAATTTCGCTAGCGATTTTACTGGATAAATTGAAAGGAGGATGTTGAAGAATAATGTAGGAAATGCGTGGTCTGCGCCAGTAGTAACGGGCCACAGAGAAAAAGAACAACTCCAATGCGTCAAGTACAACGTGGAAAGTCCTTTCGAGCGCATTGCAATCGATGTGGCAGAACCGTTTCCAGAAACTAATAACAGAAATACAGGGTGGGGCAGAAAAACCTATCCGATTTCAAATCCCTTTTTCTCAGAAGAGGGGGCAGGTAGAGTAGTGGGGTAAAAACCGTTAGAAAGCCGGTTTTATGCCATTTGTCAGTAGTCAACATGCCTTGGTCTGGTGAACATCGTGCTTTTGTTATTGAGCGGTTTATCGAATGCGACGGTTCGATAATTGCTACACAACGTGCTTTTCAAATTCATTTCGGACTCGGGCGTCATGATCCTGTTCCACATCACGCTACGATTAAAGTGTGGGTGTCAAATTTTAGACAGACGGGTTCAGCATTGAAAAATAAGTCGCCTGGACGTCCCAGGACAGCAACAGGACCTGAAAACGTGGCCAATGTGAGAGCCGCGATTGAACGTTCCCCGCGTCGTTCGGCGCGAAAACATTCGCTCGCTTTGGCGATTTCCAACCGCAGTATTCGGCGCATTTTGCACCGGGACCTCAAAATGCATCCCTACAAAATGGTTGTTGCACAGGAATTAAGTGAAAGGGATTTTGAAACCCGTACGAACCTGTGTCGCGATCTCCGAGAACTCCCAGACGACGATGTTGTGCTCTTCACGGACGAAGCCCATTTTCACCTTTGTGGTGCCGTTAACAGGCAGAATTTTCGATATTGGAGTGACGAAAATCCTCGAGAAATCCATCAGGAACCCCTCCATAGCCCAAAAGTGACTGTGTGGTGTGCTCTTTCCCGCCTAGGCGTCTGGGGGCCTTACTTTTTTGAAGAAAATGGGCAAACCGTAACGGTCAACAGCGAGCGCTATTGTTTCATGCTGGAAAATTTTCTTAGACCCAAAATGGAAGAAAATGGCGTGGAAAATGTGTGGTTTCAACAGGATGGTGCAACCGCCCACACATCGCGACGATCAATGGACATTCTCAGGGAACTGTTGCCCGGTCGCCTCATTTCCCTGAGAGGTGATCTTGGCTGGCCGCCGCGCTCACCGGATCTCACTCCATGTGACTTCTTCCTTTGGGGTTACCTCAAATCAAAGGTTTACCAGCATCGACCAAGGACCCTTCTTGCTTTACGAAGGGAAATTGCTCGGGCAATTGAAGAAATTCCTGTGGAAATGACGGTGAAAGTCATGGAAAGCTACCGCGAGCGCCTAAATCAGTGTATCCGCTCCCAAGGACGACATTTGAGTGATGTGCTTTTCAAAACTTAAATTTAAAAATGGCATAAAATTTGCGATATGTTAATAAAAAAAATTTTTTGACAAGTTGACTGGTTTTAATTTTATATCGTTTTGAAATCGGATAGGTTTTTCTGTCCCACCCTGTATATACATAATCGTTATGATAGACTACTTTAGTGAATGGGTGGAGGCATACGCTCTACCCTACCAGGGAGCTGTCACTGTCGCCGAAGTCTTGGTGAAAAAATGTATCTGTCGATTTGGAGTACCTCGAGAACCTCATTCGGACAAGGAAAGAAATTTTGAGTCGGCCGTCTTACAATACATTAGTAAAATCTTGAGAATTCACAAAACCAGGACTACTGCATTGTTGACCGGATGAACAGAACAATCAATTGATATCTGGCAAAGGCTGTCTCCGACCATCAGCAAGACTGGGACCAACATCTTTATCTGTTTCTGTTAGCATACCGTTCAGCAGTACACGAAACAACTGGGCAGACACCTGCAAAAATCTTATTTGGACGACAGTTACGCTAGCTATGCGACCTAATATTTGGTGCTAAACCAGATGAAGAACTAGCAGGAGAAGACTACTTCATCAACCCTCGAAGAAGAATGGATGACATTCATGACCGAGTTCGTTCCAACATCCAAAATGCCAGCGATCAAATGAAGGAAAATTATGACATCAAGGCTGAGAAAGGTGGTTATCAATCCGGGGATTTGGTGAAACTTCAGCGGAACTGGGAAAATCCATATGAAGTGATAAAGAGAATTACCGACGTCGTCTACCGGATACGGAAAACTCCAAACGGAGAGCTGAGATTCGTCCACTTTAATCGGCTATCCTTATTCGCCAGCGATAACTATGAAGACCGGCATGGAGCCACGGTTCAACGAATTGCTGAGCAAGAACCAACCTTTGAAAAGTTCATGGCCAACTATTCCAACGGTCGTAAAGTGCGGTACAGCGTGACGAAAGAAGAACAACAAGACCTGTTCGCAGTGCCTTTGAACCATTCTCTGGCTCACTGTGTGGCGAGTGACGTGAAAATGTCCCGAGGAATAACGTCCGTTTTCAAGAAGAATTATGGAAGATTAGAAGAACTGGCCTACCAATATTCATCAGTCGGGAAAATACTACACCTAAAGGACACCCGCACGGAGCACAAACGATACCTGTACTATATGATGACTAAGTCATGCTCCTACCAGTAACCGACATACCGCTCTATGTGGAATGCTCTGCTCGACCTCCGGAAGCATCTATTGGACAACGACGTGATGAAGCTGGCAGTACCGAATTTGAGTTGTGGACTGAATAAGTTGGATTGGAGGGTAGTGAGGAATAGGTAAAAACCGTCTTCCGGTCTATCGGAATAAAAATCCTCGTCTGTAGCTACAATACTAAACAGCAGACGGACCATAGACTGCTACTTCTACAAAACATCCCGATGTACCAAAGTGACCAATGCAGACTCCAACATGACTCTTCAGGGATTCGTGAAGAACCGTTTTGGGACGAAACAATCCTGAGGAGGGGGCAGTGTAACGAATTTAAGTCTATAAATTAGTCATTTCGGCCTTACTGGTACTTAGAATTATTGTGGAAATATTTTACATCAAGAAATAGAAGCAAATATATTTGTTTTCTAGAAAATTGCTGGTACCTTCTAGCGCCTTCTAGAAAAACCTTGGCGTTATATTTCAGTGGCTGACTCAACGACGAGTATCATTGATTCAGGCTCAAAGACCTTATAATATGGACTGCTAGTGGTTGAAATAAATTGTGTTATTTGAAATAAGTCAATATTAACCTAAATAATTCAGGGTAAGTTATAGTGTAGTGTGATAATCTTCAGTTCAAACTGAAATTATCTATCAAAAATAGTGTTAGTTATGTTATTTATTATTTTAATGAATTATAAAAATGAATAGTAGTGTTTAGTAACATTTGCTCCCTAAATTAGAATAAATAACGTTACAATATGGTACTTTTTCACGTTTTTCATCTTCAAGTATAAGTAAAAGATCTTCAAAATATTCTCTCCATCGGTTCTTAATCTCTGAGTCTTCTGTTACTATTAGACCTTTCTTATTCTTAAATGTATTCGTTGTATATGCTTTTCCTTTTCTGAGTGTTTTCAGCGTTTTGTAGAATGGACCTCGTTTCTCTTTACTATTAGTAGTTAAGCAACTCACTTATGTTGTTTTTTTACTATTATTGCTTCGACTAGGAAAAGATCGCTGAAAATCTCTGGACCGCGTCTAGCCCTGCAATCTTTTACTAAGTTCCAATTTTGTTTCTCAACGATCTTGTCTATTATTGATCTTACCTTTTTTTTGGTCCTTGTCCTGTATATTCATGTATATCTTTGTGCTCCTAGAATGTATTAGTTATTGTTGGGTTGTTTAGTGTACAGTAGTCTAGTAGTTTTATTCTGTTATTATTACGATAGTTTTCCCCATGTATTTCAATTTCGTTTGCGTACTCTCATCCTTTATACCTGCTCTTGCATTAACGTCTCCAGCTATAAAGATATTACCTTCACTATTTTCTGTAATAATGTTTAGCTCATCCTAAAATTCATCTTTTATTTTAACACTTCCATCTCCGTTTGGTCCGTACGCTAATATTATTGTTTCAATTTGTCCTGCTTGTTTTCTTACTTCGGCTTTCATTATTGTTTCAGAGTATACCTCCCAAGACTGTACTTATTCTATCAATTTCTTATTCAATGCTATGCCTACTGCTACTCTCTTATTTTTAGGAACCCCACTGTGAAGCAGCAAATGTCCGTTATCTACTGTTATTTCTCCTTTGCCTTTCTCCTTCGTTTCTGTTATACACAATATATCTATGTTTAGCTTACTAAATTCATCGAATAACTCATGTTCTTTGTCGTTTATACTTCTTAGTTCCATATTTCTTTCCTCATATTCTTAGTCGTATCCTTTTCTCGCAGTTTTGAGTCCATTATGTCCGTCCTTATACTTTTTAAGTCTTTTGCTAATCGTTTTTTGACTGCTTCGTGAGTTTTCCTTATTTATGGCTCCATACCCATGTGACATTGTTAAGTTCTAGCTTTTAGTATTTTACTTTAACTGCTCTGCTCATTTTTGCTCCAGTTGTTGCTCTTAATCTGATCTCATTCTGGATCCTCATCTTGTTTTTTTATATAATTATTATCAATGTACACTCTGTTAAATGTTGTCTGCTTCAGTTTAGATTTATATCTCATGATTTCCATTTTCACTTCAAAATTTTCTAGCTCTACTGAACAAGCTCTATCATTTCATTTTTCAGCTTTCTTTATATCTGTATTTATCTGTAGCTCCAAAAATAGGAGGATCTGGACATTCTTTGCTATTATTCATTCCTTCTACCATTCAGAGATAATCCCTTGATGATTACATTGTTTTTTCCCTTCTCTTTCTCCAATCTCTTGATTTTTGTTTCCAAAATATCCATTTTACATAATTTAATCTGTAGTGTGCTTACTACCTCCTTTGGTTGCTTATTTTCTTTTTTCATTTCCACTAGGGTTTCTGCGAGTTTTTGATTTTCAGTTTTGATTTCTTTCAGCATCACTTTCATCATAGATTTCAATTCTTCCATCTCGTTGTTCGTATTTGTCCTTATCGGTGATCGTAAAGTCTTTCTACTTTTTTTAAAAGTGAGTCTGTGCAGATCTTTGCGTTCTCTTTAGCGCTTACTGTCTTCAGATAAATATTCTTTGCTGTCAGTGTCAGCGCAAGACATACCTGAGGTGCTGGTTGTCGTAAGTAAGGCGTAAGTACCTAGTTGTTATCTATATCTATATGATTTAGCTATTTTTATTATTTAAATGCTCGTATTTGTCCTTAATAGAGATTAAAATACGGAGCACAAAAAAGTACACATCAACACCCACTTCACTGCACATTTTTCTTGTGCCTACCACCGTTTTCTTATTTATAATTTATTCAAGATAAAAATAGTCCAAGGGCTCTTATGTAACTACGATTCAAGCCCTCTTATTCGCCAAAATATGAACATGATTGAATGCAAGATACAAAACAAGCTTTGCAAGCAACAAATATACTCACAAATTACCTGAATAGAAACATTTGGATCTTCGAATTGCACAAATCTATTTATGATGAACGATCGACAATTGATGCAACTGAAAGATAGCCAAATGCGATTTTTGTACTAATGTGGAATTGGCTCGCATTTTGGCCAATGAGAAGGCTCAAATCGTAAGTCCATAAATGGACCTTTCTTAATTGAATTGTACTATAGTTATTCAAACATATATTCATCTGTATTTATAATATTCTAGTGAGATTTATTTTGGAGTAAAGAGCTGAATTTAGAACAATGTTCAAATTTTAAGAAAAGATGAATTGAGATCAGTAGTAATGGTAAATACTGTACTCGAACGGAACATGTTGATGCTGTACACGAAATGATTTTCATCTAAGAGCCACAGTATCCAATTCAATTTGCATATATATTCAATTAAAATTGCAGTCATATTGAAGAGCATTATTCATATGACCAATTATATATATTTATATATTTTATTTCAAGCATCTCACATTACTCTAACTATGTAGCGCTCACAAGGAGGGGCTTCCATAGCCAAGTCAACATAGGTACTTTCTTTGGTTTGCTACCATAATGCAGCAAGTAGAACAAGCGCTTACAAAAACGTACTATTTCAAACCGCACTCACTAATTTACGCCAGTGTGAAAAAATTATATAATATTTCTGACACCATTTTGAATTAAAAGTCCTATTCCTTCTGGCTACCAAAATACAAGAAATCAAAATTTCATAAAAAGCAGTGAAGAAATAAGACACTGGCGAATCACAAATAAATTTTTCTCATAATCCAATACTCATAAAAGAAATTGATTCAAAAATTTTTCGTATTATCATTTTTACAATTGGTAGTATGAAATGAGCCCCTTCTCCAACCTGCAGTTCTTATTGTTCTCCATCTCAAAAGTGGCTCTATTAACTATTTACACTCTGCCTATCTAGATAATAATACACTGTATCATAATTATAGTCACTCATACTGATCTGTCTAGTATATATGTTTGTTGGAGGAGTAATTCTACGACTCCACTAAATTCTTTGGCTCGACCTAGGGAAACTGTTCTAAAAGCCAGCTCAATATTATGTTTTCAATTGAATCATAAGTAAAACACTGATTCTCCTTTATGATTCATTCATATTATTGTAGGATATTACTTACTTACCAGCTGTTATCGCCATTATTTTAAAATCAATTTTTTTAATTGTTATTTCACCTCCATTACTATCACTTGGCAATTCATAGAATAAAAGTCCTGCCAATCTATAAAAATTGAGAGCCCAACTAGCTATTTTGTGGGTTTTAATCGGTCCACTATCAGACAGAATATCCTGAATGCCAGTTTTTTTCAATGCACGTTGAAAAAATCTGCCCAACATGTTGCATAGGTCTTATTGCAATGATTTTATATTGTGCCAATCTTTTTCATCTGATTTTCACTCGAATATTCCTAAATGACTCTACGGAACATTAGATAATATGAATGCTCTGATGATGATAGACATTACAGATCCTGAAAATGATATAATTAACTATGCTTTCTGTATACAAACTTATCGATCTTCGAGAATCGAATGTATGTTTCTTTCCAATATCCATTGCTTCCATAATTACTGGTTCAATATTTGAAATCTAATCTCTTTATAATTTGTTTTCCTATCAATATGAACTGAATTGTTAACAGGTGCATTTTTAATGCAAAAATCTTCTTTTGCTGTCATCATTAGAAACGAATTATCTGACTCAAAGAAATACTTACATTATATATGATCGGATCTAACCAAAAACAATTGTTGTAGTACCTAATAACTTCAATGGAATGTGATGAGATTTGATAAAACCATTTTCGATCAGTTTCAAGTATCCATAATATTTCTTGACAAATATTGTTTTCTCTTAGTACCAATATAATACCATCAACGATGGACCTGATGTTGAAAATTGGGGTTGCCATTTCACAATCACGTCTGGTTGTTTTTGATAATAGGGAATTTTTGGAGGTCACAGCTAGGGCAGCGCGATATTCAGTTTCAAATATCGATATTCTATACGGAAATATTATAGACAATTCTCGATATATCGTCATGTCAATTTATCAATAAATATCGATATCTCTATCGATAATTTTCGAAAAATATTGATAGATATCGATAAATATCAATAAATATCGATAAATATCAATAAATATCGATGATTATCCATAATAATCGATGGAAATCAATAATTATCGATGAATATCAATATGAATTGAGTAATATCGATAATTATTGGTGAATATTGATAATTTTGGAGTATCAATATATCGATTGGAAAAGATGGAATATCGAGACCCACGAGACGAATTAGAGGGCAATTCTCATCTGAGAGATTGAATGCACTTAAGTCCTCTGTTATCTACGCTATTATTCGCACTGCCGTATCATATTGAATCACAATAGTCTGAAAATAGATTATTCAATCTTCCAATTTTGACAACAACAAACTTGATACAAGAATGTTGCATAAATTCACCATAGTAACAAGGCTGGCTACAGCAGTCGTTGAATAAATGAGCTTATTTTCAAAAAGATGAGTGCGAAATTTGATTATGATTATTGATAAGGCTGCAGAGAAGGTAAGAAGAATTTACTACCCTGAAAATCTAGAAAATTCTCGAACAACAATACGATGCATTTGTAAAATTTTATAAATTGCAATAATGCCAATATGAAGGTTGATATAAATTATTATCAATGATAGAGATTTGAATTCTGATACAAATAATTCAATTCCACACTTAAGTACTTCGATTATTTGCTTGCCATGGAAGAATTTCTTTATTCTGCTTTGGTACCTTGGACTAAACCCAAACTTAAATCCCTGAAATGGGGGATTCAATTCGTCTTTTACTCCGGGGATTGCGGAAAAACTCTTTTTGCAAAGTAGTTTTCTCAAATTATCATTATTTTTTGCGAAATTTTCACAATTTTTTATGCAATTATGTATTAAAAGGAGTAGTAATATTTTTTGTGAACTTTATCGAAAAAAATCTTCTTCAAGTATTGTTGAATACCAATGATTACTCTTAATGAATATGAATAATTATCGCTAAATATCAATAATTACAATTGATAGCTATCAAAAAATATCGATTTATATCGATAAATCTTGATTCATATCAATTATCATCGATAACTATTGATATGTATTGATTATTATCGATATGTACCAATTAATATCAATAATTATATATAAATATCGATAATTATAGATACACATCGATAAATATCAATAATTTTCGATGATTATCGATGAATATCAATAAATACCAGGACCGTATTGGTAGGTGTCTTATTATTTATTGCTTTCGAAAAAATATAACTTTCAGTGGTTTTCAATTATAGTTCATAATTAACGTTGATGCCTTTTTAATCGATAAAAGACTGAAGATATTTAATATTTATTGACATCTCATTTCCACTTATTTTGTACCAAACAACCCTTGAGATATACACAAATTTTTCTACTCAAATGATATATTTTTTTTTTTATACAGCTGTGCGTTTAACGGTCTCCGGGGATATATATGTATTACTTATACAATAATACTCTTCATACTTTACTGCACGTCTGTGCGGTTCCAGTCGCCGGACACCAGTGCGTTTCGAAACATAACATTATGGATATCTTGAGCAAAGATTCCTGCAACATCAAGATGATTGTACTTAGAACTCGCAGATAGAGATGGCAATGAATGCACGGATTAGCGTCGGTCCCCGAGGACTGGAACCGCACACAAACAAGGTTTGAAATTGATCCCCGGCGACCGGAACCGCACTATTGGCCAGATCTCTGTCTTTGCCGCCGCAGTCAACGTGTTAATCATAATGAACAAAGTAATATACATTTACACAAAGTACAAAATAACATTCGTAAAAACAATATGGATGCTTCTCGTATTGTACACGTTTTCAACCGAATCAATAACTACTCGCGACTGTGTCCGAACGTGAACATCGTGAGCGTCATTCGTTAAGCGCAGTCGTACTCGCCTTACGCACTAAGTAGTGTGATTGCAAATTTGAATTTAGATGTTCACTTTTTATATAAAATCAAGTAACAACAATTGGAACGTTGATGACATCAGGTATTTTGTGAAGTTTCTCCGTAAGTTGAGCTGACGTCAGACAACAAGAATTCGCAACGTGACCCGCCTCTTATGTTTGCGCTATCGTATCATGAGCAGGGAGTTGCAAAAATACTCTATCGATAATATTTTGATTCATCCTAATTTGATGAAACTCCCATTCAGATTTAGGGTTCTATTTTAAAAATATGGAAGGCTCTCAATATTAATAGAATCCTGGACGTTATTGAAGAATCTAATGAGATGATCCCAAACATTCTGAGAAAAAGAACAGTATTCGTGAAAAAGGGGCTAATGGCAATTTTATTCCCCAGAATGATGTCCTTCGATAGTCCCATTGACAATATTGTATTTTTACTAAGAGAAAATAATTATTTTTAGGGAATGCTAGGAATAGTTGAAACTGATTGGACATGGCTTATTAGATCTCATAACATTCCACTGGTATTATTTGGCAATAATTGTTTTTGTTGAGATCATATTAAACAGGGTGTTGAAAAAAAAGGTAAGATTTTTTTTATGGCATATACATTTCGATGAGCTGATTCACAATCAAGAAAAATTGAGTAGTTGAACATTGGTTTGGTATCTTTTTAAAAGTTATAAAACATGCCTTTTTATTCTAATATTGAAAGGCCGATATGATTTTTATGTAAAATCGTGCTAATGGAAACACATTTCAAGCACGACGTCTTTATGGAAAAGCCTATCCAAATCGCGCATTGCCTTCATTCAGATTTTTTTTTAAAAGTTCCCAACGGCTGAGGGATTTTGTTTGATTACATAAACATAGTTACACAATACAAATAATTAGTTTGTTATTCAACATCAATTACGTGGTTGAAATACTCACTTATTAGTTTAATTAAAAATTGTGTGTCAACCAGTGGCACTAGAAGTACACTCTTCTTGGAGCACCTCCATAATTTTGCGAATTTTGAAAAAATTCTTCTTGATTGTGGATCAGCACATCGAAATGTATATGCCATAGAAATTTTTCACCCTTTTTTAAACACCCGTATATAATACATGTATTTCTTCGGGTCAGATAATCGATTTTCATGATTACGGCAAAAGATGGTTTCTGCATTAAAAATGCACCTGTCAACAATTCAGCTCATATTGATAAAAAAACAGATTATAAAGACATTAAGTTTTAAATATTAAATCAGTAATTGTAGAAGCAATGGGTTTTTGAAAGAAACATACATTCGATTCTCGGGGATCAATGAATTTGTAATAGAGAGTCCTTCGTGAATACACGAAGAAATATCAAATGACAAAACTAAGCAAAATATAAAAATTATTGCTATAAGACATATGCAACATGTTGGGCAAATTATTTCAACATGCATTAAAAAAAACTTGTGTTCAAAATATTCTGTCCGATAGTGGAGAGATTAAGACTTACATAATAGCAAGTTGGACACTCAATTTTTACAGATTGGCGGGATTGTTATTTTATGAATTACCAAATGATAGTAATGGAAGTGAAATAAGAATTAAGAAATTTGATTTCAAAATGATGGTAATTACAATTGGTGAGTAATATCCTACTAGTAATGAAAATCTTATGTAGACAGCACATGACTTACCTGTACACCTTTTGACTGAATAATTAACAGTTGACACTGACATCGACATTGGGCGAAATCGATTGCGACAAAATTCAAGGTGATCATTTAGATGCTACAATAGTTTTAAATACAAGACTGAAATATTTTACAGCTGAGCGATCCATATTCATGCGAAATTTTTGAAGAACTGTTAAGTAAATTCTTGGTTCAGTCGATCGCAATCATAATGCGAGGTGTACAACAAAATATTGAAGAAGTGCTTAATACGAAGTTTCAATATTTTACGGTTGATTGTATTGAACTTATGCCAGAAAATAAAAAAAAAACTGTTATATAATGTGCACTTCCAGTTTCATCGATTTGGTACATAAATAGAAGATAATCTTTAAAGATCGGTCAGTTCGAACCACGGACCGAGATGAATTGACGTTAATCCGACACTTGAGTTCGACCACGATCTTGTTGTGCGAGTATTAACATAAGCTGCCAATGATTCTAAGAGTATGATGACCATGTTTTTCATCACTAGTTGTATAGATTTTGGAGTAGCAAGTTCTAACTATATACCGCACTTGGATGTGTATGGTTTTGAAAATTCGAAGCGAGGTGGCCCGTACCGTACTTATTCCGGTAAATGTCCGGAGAGTCCATACCGTCAAATACCCATTGCAGCGAGTTTATCGCACTACTGCTTTGAATGTGTCCGTTGAGAAGAAATGACTGTACTAGCGGTTTGATAAACATTGAGCATAGCACATTAAATTTGGTCAAAGCGAGAGAAGCTCTTCCGTTAGTTGGATGCAAGGCAGCATCGATGGAGTATAAAAACTGTCCATAAAAATTGAGCATTAAGCATGACACGTCCAGCTTTGTCAGAGCGGCGAACCACTATTTCAGTGCCACTGACATACAAAGCAGTAGTTATTCGACGGTGTGAGCTTTCGCCGCAGTAGGCATTCGTCGGAATAGGTATTCGACGGTGTGGTACGCACACATCGAAAGTTGTGTAAAATTGAAATTCACAACTTAGAACCGTCTTCGTTTCCATTCTTACCAACATAATCAATTGTCAAATAAATGCGTGGAACAAACATTGTGGATCTTATAATTTATACCCAGTCTCTTTCGTGGACGAACTGGAGGATAGGATTAAAAGAACTATCAACTGCAGGATTTCACAGGTACGCGTTGTCGAACTGACTGGCGTCAAACCATTTGGATGCTACAGCAATTTCAACATCCTATGGGTAACCATTTTGTATTCATGTAAATATTCAAAATAAAATTCGAGTGGAGTGCAACTCGCGTACAGACGATTGCAACCATAATGTAAGGTACACAACTAAATTTCAGACTAGTCTCAAACACAAAACTCCAACATTATACGTTTGACGATTTCTGAGGTTTGCAAGTTACATACATACACACAACCTACGTACGTACCAACGTTACACCGAGAATATTCAAAATGGATTCAGGAATGCTCAGAGCCCATATTACTATCAAAATCTTGATATGTGAATTTTGGAAGTTTCACAATACTTTTACTTTGTACAAGTAAATGAAGATGAATCTTGAGATGGAATCAGCGCTAAATATAATTTTTGGATGAATAGATGATAAAGATCTTGTCGATAAGAAATAGTATAATGAACTAGCGTTACAAGTGGTTCTTCTGGCCCGAGCCAAAGAACTTGATAAAGTGGTAAAATCAGGTCTTCTTGCACAGTGTCATCACCCTCGAATTCAGCTCTCTACGCGATTGAATTAAGTTCCATTAAAATATAATAGATAAAGGCAAGTATACTTCAATAACTGAATAAGAAGATAGAAGACATTTTCATGATAATTAGTGCACTTTCTCTAGCTGAGAAAGGAGACAGAATTCGATCATAGTCTCTTAAATGTATTAAGAATGTCTCCATAAGTTCTCTTTGTCAACAGTCTTCTCACATAATGGCACTTGTTACTGATTGATATTCGATTTCATCAAGTATAAAATTCTGGTCGTACATCATATTACAGAGTGGTAAAATAAAATCTCAGCTACCAAGCTTTGTATACCAAATGATGAAATATCAAAAAAACCAAATATAGCAGCCGTAGTTCAGTATAGAATGGTCCATGGCTCTTATGAAACTACGATGTAAGCCTTTCGATTGGCTAAAATGGGAAGATAACTCAGAGTCTGGAAATAAATACAAGGAATGAAAAGAATAGTTGTGAGAAACTGGTTTTATAGTAAACAAAACCATAAGAGAGAACATATTAAGTTCAAGTTCGATCACCTCAATTTGGTGAGTTAAGATTGAAAACACAATTCTTTAAACATAACATAATTAATGCACATGCTTTTACTGAAGAAAAGTTAGGAAGAGAGGAAAAAATAATCCATAGAAGAAAAGAAGAGAGTATATGGAAAATAAGATGCAAGATATAGTGACTCTCAGATCGAGAACGAAAGCTGAAAATTTTTATAGTGAAATTAACAAAACCAGGAAATAATTCAAACCAAGGACAAATATGTGGAGAAACAGAGAGAAAAAAAGCCTAATAAGTAATAGAGAAGATATTTTACACCGGGGCTGAAAATTTCGAAGAAAAACTGAATTCAAGATAAGGAGACAAAGAACATAAGTACTATGCTACTGATGATAGAGAAGAGAATGACGAGAGAGAAGAAATGAGTCCATCAATAGAAGAAGTCATGACATAGATAGGAAGATTGAGGAATTATAAGTCACTTGATCATGATGAAATACCAGCAGAATTATTAAAAACACGAGGAGAAGGTATATGTGGGACCTTCTGATTAAAAAAATATGACCATAATGCCTAAGGAATGAAAAGATGGAGTAATCGTCCTATTACATGAAACAGGGGATCAGTTAAAATGGGGAAACTACCGTGGAATATCACTCCTGAATATAGTATACAAAATCCTTGCTTATATATTCAATGAACGTCTGAGACCATAAGCAAAAGCTATTATCGGTGATTAACAGTGCGGTTTTTTCAGAAATAGGTCGACGACGGACCAAATATTTCCACTGAGACAAGCACCACACATTTGTAGACTTCAAAGGTGTATATGACACATTAATAGAAATGCATTGTACAAAGCAATGAAGGACTTCAAAATTCCACCGCATTCAATAACCTCAAGGTCCTACTAGTTTATTATTATTGAGTGGTATTCTGTATCTCTTAACGGTAATGTTATCAGAACCTACCGTTGAGTTTTCGATACTTGTCGTTAACACCGAAAAGTTATCGGTGCAGAGATCGACCGTTACGTCTCACTACGAATTTTTAGATGATATTTTTCGGAGACTGCAACACATTTATACAAGAACATTTATATATGAATTATGAAAAGTAAGTTGGAACATATTATTTTAGGTCTTGTAAGAATATATCTAATCTATGTAAGTACAAAATTTTATTTTACATAACCTCAAATCTATCTGTTAGAACTGTCAGATTGACGTAAGTTGTTAGTCAAGATTTACAATCAATTTATGAAAATTTCAATCACTTTTGCAGATTAAATGTAACTTTTATTCAACAAATGAGAAATATCATTCAACAAATTCTTTGACATCTGAATATAAGTTGAATATATGTACCTATTCGTGATGTTGCCAAATTACAATTCTTTAAATATTTCGATACCGATAGTAACCGGTAGTAGTTTTCTGTACCATTTATATAATTGCAATAGCAGTTGGAACCGAAATCTCAATACCGATAACTTAACGGTATCGAAAACGAACGGTTGAATTACAGAATCCCATTGTCATGATAACACTGATTCCAGGGTAATCACGTAACAAATAATACCCGAGAGCATTATTTTAGAAAATGACAAACAAGAATATCACGATCCCTATAGCTACAGCAAGTAATTTGATTAATTTGTCTGACAGAAATCATAATAACAGGACATACATTGCTAAAAATTTTGGTTAAGATAGTACATAAATCGAACATTAAACATTAAGGCTGTCTGGCTGACTGGCTGGCTGGCTGGCTGGCTGACTGGCTGGCTGGCTGGCGTGACGCTGAGTTCTCAGCAACTATACTATTTACAGACTTGAAACTGGTACTGAATAAAAGCTGCTGTTTCGTAGGTTTGCACAAATTGCTTCAATTCAAGCTCAGTGATTGTGGAAGATTGAATTATTCAAAATTTGGATATCTTGTATTTTCAAAAATTAAGAAGAACTGATTGATTCACGCTGAAATTTTCATAGCATCCTAATTAGATCTATTTGAAAATATTCGCAAAAAGCCAGACACTTTTGCCGGGGTTAAGTACGACTTTTAATGGTTGCCTAGCGTATTAAAAATAACAATTTATGACATTGTTATCACTTTTAACACGTTACCATTGACGACGTGTTAAAAGTAATTCACTTTTAACACTAATATATAATGAAGAAAACGAAATGAAGGAATCCAGTCAAGAGTTTTATTTTAATCTACTCTACAGTTTTGGTCCCACCTGGACCATCTTCAGGAGTGCTACATTGTACAAAAGTGTGAACATGAGGATCAAAATGACGAAGTGAAATTAACAGTGTACTTACAATAAAATTAATGTGTGTATGTGTTTACATCTGTGTATAATAATAAACTGTAGAGTATATTAAAATAAAACTCTTGACTGAATTCCCACATTTCGTTTTCTCCATATCATCTAACAGTCAGCATTATCCACTACTTCTAATATATAATATTTGCTTAATCTTGATTGTTCCTTATTTTCAACATAGTTTTTACATACAGAGTAATACGACCATAACGTTGACGATTTCCACAACTTGGATTTCTCCTCAAAGTACGCCAAAAAACAGTCTCATAATATTTACTATAAACATTTTTATTTTCGCACCATTCCAAAAAACGTCCGTAGGCGATCTCGTACTGTTGCCTCGACTTCGAAGGCAATAGACAATGAACAGTCCTAGTAACTGCTCCCTCAATTTCAGCTGGAATTAATTTATTTTCTTGACTATCCCTCTCATTCAGAGTATCTGTCAAACTGTGTAAACAACAACCAGGATAGCAACAAAACATTGGTTGCTATCAAGGAGTACGTGGCTGCTATATAAATGACAGTTCATCTAATATGTCATAATTTGTATAAATTTTTACCAATTTCGCATTATTATCACTAACAATAGTGTTTGTATAAAAAATAGTGTATGCTATACGTGTCAAAAGTGATTTTATTTTGTTCCAAAAGTTACGCCACTCCGCTGCGCGTCGTGTCCTAAACTTCCTTTGTCACAAAATAAAATGACACTTTTAACACTTATATCATGAATAACTATTTTTACACCTTTCTCATATGTGCAGTACCTGGCGTACCCAGGTAGGTCAGGCAAACATTCAGTTATCTATACATCTTACCCAAATATACCATTGTACAAAATTTCTATCTGAAACAAACACTTCATGAAACATAAGTCATGGGCTCTTCGACTATGAGTACTTGGTTTAAGATTCCTTTCAAATTGATTATTATTCTAGGATCACATAATTAGTATTCCAAAGGTACTTGACACCGATATTTGCTTGAATAGTTGATAACAGTAACAAAATTGATAATCAATGACTAATCTATTTAGTTATCTTCACTTTTGATTTCTGCAAATCAAATCACATTTTAACCATAATTTTAACATACCAAGAAAACGATTTGCAGTACTATAGCTAATTATTTATCAGTTAAAAAAGAATCGCATCATTAAGGATCAACAGAGTTAGAAAAACTCGTGCGCACTGCTTCAAATAATTTTTTTATTCACTTATCGTCATTTTTGACTTCTGCAAATTGAAATATAAGTTTTTTTGTATTGTTATCTTGATATACACGAAGTTGCAGCACTTTATCTTAGGCTGGCTGATTCCAACCCTTTCGATACCGCTTTATCGCTTCTGGGAGGAGTTAGTTTACCACTTACATTTCTGGGAATATTTCTTTCAATCATATTAGCAAGTAATGAAACTGTATACCAATTTGCAGAGCTATATTCGATCATTTTTTATTGAGGTAAAAATTGCACACTCAACCCTCTCCCCTCTTTGATTGCAGCAAATATGACTTCTGCAAGTTGGCCTCTTGCTTAGTTGACATCATAGGAATCTTATTTGGAAAAATCACTACTATATTCGATCAGTTCACATTTTTGTAGCCAGCTCTTCGCTTATTTATTGTGCTTGTGAATACCACTCATGGTATTCAAACGCAAGCATAATAAAAATTTGTGATAGCACCACAAGAATGCTAGATAATACTTCAACTACTTATGGTATAATAAATGAAAATTGATTTTTGTAGGTCACTTCATTCTTAACCTTGTAAGTATGTTAACGTTATTCAAAGATTCACAAACCAAGAACTTGACTGATGAAGACACCATTAAAGACTATATATATATAGTGGTTGGTACAGTCAACATAGTAATGTTATATCTACTTGTGCGAGATAGAAAAGTTTATTTGAAAATGATCATTACTCAAACTGAAATTGAGAGGATCTGTGTAATGATGAATCTGGAAAATAAATATCTTTTCGTTGTTGGTATCAGATGTAAAATATCTGCAATTATTATTGCATTACTTACTTTACTGTTCATAATTGTATACGGATTGATAAGAATATTCTATGATGATATTTTGATGAATATTTGTAAAACATATATTGTATATATGGGTATCATATTATCAGCACCAATATGTTTCCAGTGTACAGAGCTCGAGTTTATATGTACCCGCAGATTATTTGAACTAATTAGCTACATCAAAAGTGAAGTTTCAACTGTTGTTGCAATATTTGAAAATCCAGTAAGGATGAATGTGGGTTTACAGATTGTAATTGATATTCATTGCAAACTATGTAAAGTCATGCAATTAGGAAATTCCTATTTTAACTTCATTTTATTTATATGTTTCCATTCATATACGTTTCTTATATCAAGTTTTATCTACATTTACGCCAGTAGAGGTGTTTCAGTTCCGCTATTAACCATCATATCCATATGTAGCACTCTTGAGGCAATCACTATACTTACTTTGGGGGAATTGTGCAAAAGATTGGTAAGTTTAGTGTGAATGAATAGTAGATAGTTTAAGTAGAGAAAAACGAGAGTTTACTAGCGAGTGTAAATTTTTCAATTTTCTTGCTCGTTACTCTCGCTCGTGAATTTAATTTACTTTAGTGAAATGATATCGCTTTTTTTACGTGTTGAAGATGCACATTTTTTGTATACTTGATGGGAAAATTAGAGTGGTAGACGACAAGAATAGAAATAATTTTCTACAGAAATGCTAATCAAGGTTGTGTTCTTGTAAAAGCGTAGTAACGGATTTGACATCTGCTAAATAAAAGCATAATAACAAATGAACAATATTGAAAATTTATTTGTTAGAAGCGTCAGAAGCTAAAGATTCTCGCGAAATTCTGAATGCAGTGAGAGAAGCAACTTTACGTTTGTTTCCGGCGAAATCGAGAGAACTTTTGTTTTCCTTTACGTTCAACCTGTAATTTACTCTATTAGATCTGAGCTCTCATTTGAGTACGTGTCATAGTGCCTTTTTTATTTGTTATTTTTTGTTGGTAATTAGAAGAGTCAGGAGAAAAGTGTTGCCAATCAGTAAACTAGCACATTTCTTCACTGATTTTTACATATTAAACCCAATGTTTTCTATCAAGTATACAAAAATCAATCTTATCTATATAAATTGGCAGATCTTTGCCATGAATAACTTCATGTTTCGCGATCATCTAGCAAATATTTGTTGCATATATTAAATTCTTCAATATTACAGAAGCCGGGCCAGCACAATTTCTGACCATAATGACACTTCATTTCAATATAAAAAAACCAAATCAATATTTCATTCTTACAAGTATTATATTGTGACCGTGAAATATACAGAATAAGCGTAAATGGACATGAACAAGAGAATAGTTCCGATAATAGTTTGGCTTTAGACTAAGGTCCGAGATATGCACCTCCTAATAAATTTATTTGGTGAATGATAAATATGGCAAAAATTGTTCACAATTGTTACCATAGCTGTTATTCACCAAATAAATTTATTAAGGCCCGGTTTCACCAAAGTCAGTTAAATTTATCTAGAGGTTATTTTGAGTTGGTAACTATAGTTACAATTGTATCAACAATAGTTTTCGTTTAAAATAACCTCTGGATAAATTTAACTGGCTTTGGTGAAACTGGCCCTTAGAGGTGGATATCTCGGACCTGAATTAAATTAACTTAAGACTTTAAGAAATTAAAATACGTTGTACTCTTGATCAAGCGATCTAATTTGAAATCGAAATTTTCCGTTCCAAAATGCCTTTTATATGAGTATTAATCGACTATATGGTTCACCACGAGCCATTTCGGTGTGAAAACAACAATTACTATGAATGCAAACACTTCGTTAATTTCAACAATATATCAATTATTCTGTCAACAGTAGAATCACGCATCGTCTACTCAGTCCAAAATTTATAAGTAGGCCAACTATTTTGACTCATTTATTTGAAAATCCAATTGATAGCCAAACTAGTTACTTGTTTAATGCGCGATTTTATGAGGGGCAGAGTAATTTTTTTCCAGAGTAAATAAAATATACTCTGTTGAATGACAGTCGATTTTCTGTCAGCAATGATTCTGTTGTCATAAAGAAATTCAAAACGATTAGAATTTGTTGAGAAGGATAAATTTATTTTGAGAGTAAATTTACTTGGTCTTTTTTAAAACCGGCTATAAATTAATTTGATCAAGAACTGTGTTTTCTCAGGTAATATTTGTAGATATATATACATATATATATATATATATATATATATATATATATATATATATATATATATATATATATATATATATATATATATATATATATATATATATATATATATATATATATATATATGTACATATATATATATATATATATACATATATATATATACAAAAAAAATTTTGGGAGTGGGCTCAAGTAAAAAACTCTCTTTTAGATTAGTCAAGCTTTTGTCTTCAATAAGAATCATCTACAGGACTTTTCAGTATGAGATTCTGAAAAATATAAAATATCATCACAAATCAACATTATTTGAAAAAAATATGGAAATACATGTTGAAAAAATTTGACGTGAACATCACGTGACTTACTTGTACATCATTTGATATATACACAAATTTATTGGATAAAGTTTTTTGTCACTTCAGATTATGATTAATACAATTTTGACATGTACAATGTCAAACAAAATCAAAAAATTGACAACAGATTATCATTGCCTATCGTATTATTTCAATTGAACTGATTGTTTTACACGGCAAATTTTGTTTGCCGATTGATACAAAAATAGTAGATAATTATTTTGATGCTACAACAAGTTCAAACACTAAATTTCAATATGCTGTGGCTGATTATTCTGGATTTATGCAAAAAAAATTAAAAAAAGTTTCAGGGTAAGTGCATTTCTGGCTTGTTCGATTCATACAAGAATAGCAGATAACCATTCTGATACAACGTCAAGTTCAAATACTGAATTTCAACATCCTACGGTTTATCATTCTGGATTTATTAGAAAAATTCCAGAAAATTTTCAAGTTAAGAGCACTTCCGGTACAGACGATTGGGACCATAATGCGAAGTGCACAACTAGACCCTATACCAGTCTTAAATACGAAATTTCAACATTATACGTTCAACCAGTTTTAAAATTTGCGAGTTACGCACGAACGGACGAACGAACGCACGAACATACGTACCGACATCAAACCGAAAATAGTCAAAATGAATTCAGGGATTCTCAAAACGGATAATTCCATCAATATCACGATAGGTGGATTTTGTCGGTTTCACGATGCTCCCTTGTACTTGGTAAGCAAAAAGTTATACAATTTGTTTTCAGAAATCAAAAGTCAGTCACATGTTGAATCAAAACGGAATCGTATCAAACAGCCATGTTGCAAAAAAAAAACTCATTTATTGGAATCTCACTGGATATTCCCGAGGATGGTTTCAATGAAAGACCGGAAGCTTGACAAATCTGAAAGAGCGTTCCTTCCCACTCCCAAAAAAAAACCTGCGTTAATTTTTTTCCTTCATATAAAATATATATATATATATATATATATATATATGTATGAGCTGCTTGGTTGAAAATAACGGCGAAGATAGATTTTAGAGCGCTCTAAGTACATAAGAGTCTCTTTACACTTGCGTTTCACAACATTTTATATTCGACAACCTAGTTCTCTTGAAATATAGCCAATTTCCCATAAATATAGTTTATTCCCACCACTTTAATTATTATTATTCATCGATAGGAAGTTAACAACTTTGATTGATCCCTTTGAATAATTCTTATCTATATAAATTGATTTATAGGAGCAAAAACTACGAGATCTCATGACTGAATGGATCTTCTCTCACTTTGATGAGGACAACATTGATATTGTATGTATATTATGTCAAAATGAATAGCCGGAGCTTGAGTCATTCTTATTTTTCACTTTAGAGAAACACAATGATGCTACAAACTATTAATAACAAATGCGAGATAAAAGTATATGACCTTTTCAATCTTAATACCTCTACGTTCATAACGGTGAGATTTTAATCAATCATGTTTGAATAACAAGTTTTTGAAGTGAAACTTTTAACGGTACGGCATTTGATATTTAGAATAAGATGTGAATATGATGAATGACAGTACATACAATTAACACGACAAATGAGAATTTTTGTTGCACTTTGAGTTAGAGATAGAAGGGAATAGGGGAAGCGACAAAATTCGCAAAGCGAAGGGTAGTTTACTGGAAGTAGACATTTTCTGGACCATTGGAGTAGCATACGTCGTAGAAAGAAGTATCAAATGAAATTAATTAATGAAGGGACATTATGTTATGTTCGTTGGATTTGAAGATAATAATTGCTCTGAATACAAAATAATTGTCTAATAAATGCATTGTGTGGTACACTAGTGAATAATACAACTTTTATACTCTGACCCTTTTATTTCACCTTCGACATATACAGCGGAACAGGACACAACCTTTCACTTATCCTACCCATTATAAACTGCCTCTTTGTGATTACTACCACTTTCATAATATCTCAATTAACTCTTTACATAACTATTCGGCCGGTCTCCATATCCCTTCCTTCTTCTCAAGTTCCAGCGGTTTAATTCTTTTACGGTATTCTCCATCCTTCATAACGTCTGGATCATTTGAGGAGCTTTTTTTCTCCAATTCAGTCTCACCATGATTGTCAGTTGGTTCGCTGGTTGTTTGTTTGAAATTCAATGGAAAGCTATCCGTTGTTGGTTGCTTCGCAATGTCGTCCGTGAGAAGGAGTTTTTTCACACCAGCTACGTTTCGTTTCATAGCTTGTCCCTCTCTGAGTAGAACTAGCTCATTCTTGTTTCTTCTACGGACCTCGTACTCCTCTTGGTTACATGTTGGTGTTATCTTGTGAGTGATGATCGCATTTTAAAGTAAGACCTTATCTCCTAGTTTGATATCGTTGTTTTTAGCGCCTCTCGCTTTGTCTTCTCTTTCCTTTCCTTTTCCTTTTTTGAACAAATCTAAATCCCGAGCTTCTTCGTCACCTGGTTTCGTGATTAGATCTGATAGTCTCGGAATCTTATCTCTTATATTCCAACTCAAAAGTAGCTCTGACGGTGATTTACCTGTGGTTCCGTGAGGTGTTCCATTGTACATCAGCATGAAGTTTTGAAGCTCTACTTTGTAATCTTTCTTATTTGAATGACTAATTTTTAGTCGTTTCAAGATGGATCTATTCAGGTTCTCCACTTCTCCGTTGGCTTGTGGTCAATAGGGTGGGGAATGGATAATTTAGATGTTATTTCTGTTACAGAACCGTTTGAATTCCTGACTAACAAATTGTCGCCCGTTGTCGGAACTAATTGATTTTGGGATTCCCAATCTCGAGAATATCTCCCAAAGTTGAGATATTATGACAGAGGATGTTGTTGAGACTAATGGTTTTATTCCAAAGTAGCGTGAATAGTAGTCTACTATGACTAGTAGCTCCTCAGAATATGGTGTCGCTTTCATCAAGTCAATGGCAATGCCTTTCCATGGCCCTCCTGTAAATTTGTGCCGTGACATGGGAACCGGTTTTTCGGGCTATGAAACTAGTAAGCAATCTCTACATTTCTTTACTAGTTTTTCCGATTCTCGATCAATTAGTGGCCACCAAATCTTTGCCCTGAGTCATTATTGTTTCTCCGGGGTGCCCTTCATTAGCCAGTTTTAGAGTAGGTGTTCTTGAAGTTTCTGGAACGATGATACGGTTTCCTCGCAACATCACAGGACCTAAACTAGTTAACTCGAACCTAGCTGGAAAGTAGAGGTTACTTGAATCTATCATTTCCCAGTTATTACTATTGATTTTTGGAATAGCTTCGACTATGATGCGAATGTGATGTTCACCATCATTATCAGAAGATTCCGCTCTGATCGAAATGCTACATAATTTGGATAATACGTCGGCTATATTGAGTTTCCCGCTTTGATATATTACCTTGAATATTTCATAATTCAATAGACACTTATACTAGCAATTTCATACGAGAAATATTCTTCACAAATACCATTCGCAACTCCAATTTTATCATAATTTTTTCTTTCAAACATCGTTTATATTCAAGCAACATCATTCGAGTCATCTGCTCAAAAGAAATCTCTCGAGCTATGCTCTCGTGATTCAATCGGACAGATGACTCTCACGATGCTGCTAGATAAACAATGTTTCAAGAGAAAATTATTGATAAAATCACAGGATAGCCTCAAACTATGGCGCCGATAATCTTGCAGACTGTGTTGAATGTGTCAAATACTGTATCCCATTTTACCGAGGAAGCATTGAAGAACAGCATGAAATTAGCTTTTCGCCATATCTTAACATATATTTACGCTCATCACTGATTTATTGATTCTAAAACGCTCTAAGATATATGAAGAGATATATCTCAGTTACAGCAACAAATTGATAGAGCAGCCTATGGCTCAGAGATAGAGCGTTTGACTACGACTCGATATGTACTAAGTTCAAATCGCATTGGAGTGCAAAAATTTTTAATATTTTTTTTCTTTTATACAGGTAACCATTTCATTAATATTATTTTCCCAAATCATCATCATTTACATTTAAGGTATTTTATGTTATGTGCTAAACATATCTTTTATCTTCATAATAATTTGCGATATTTCGTGTGATGTGTGATGATGGAGGTATTGGCAACAGTACTGTCACTTTTAACAATTGTTGTGATATTACAATTTTCAAATTGATTTTCGAACTCAAATAATTGTGAATTGTAAACTTTAACAGTTATTAGTTTAAATTTTCTTGAATCCATACTACACCTTGAACGTTTTTTTGTGGAACAAATATGATCGGATTGACAGGATGAGATAATACCAAAAAATCGACATTTCTTGCATTTCTGTTGATGTGTGAAGTTTTGACATATATTCACGCTCATCACTTATTTACTGGCTCCGTAACTTTTTTATCAACATTACTTACCTGAAGCATCATCATTTACATTTGAGGTATTTTATTTTAGTTATGTGCTGAACATATTTGACTGACGACCCATAACCTTTCAACGGGCGCCTAAGGCGCCTTGCATACCACTAGTTGAACATGTTGAAGAATATGACAATATTAACAACAAAATTATTACGGAATGCATCCAACAGACTGTGATCATTGAAACACTTTACAAAATAGAAACGGAGGTAATTTTATGAGTCCCAAATCGATGATGAATTTTTCTAATTTCACAAGTGAAATACAAACATCTTTGCTATAGAGATTAGTAATGAAAGACAGATAATACTCTACTTACCGCTTTGATCCACTCCACTCGTTTTTTGATGTTATAACTCTGTACAGGAAATCTATAAAAATAAATTTCACTTGAATCATCCTTAACACAACAGTCTGAAACACAACAAGTGTTGTTCTATTTTTTATATGCAATTATTTCCAATTTCAAACTACAATGCTCAATGCCGTTTTCTGAGAATTGGTGTTTAAAACTTACAGTGGTGCTCACCATGAGCGCTTGCATCGATATTTATTCAAACTCCGTCTCCTTGCACATAGCTTATACTTATACGATAAAATTTCCTTTTTATCATTTGAATAGAAACTCTGACGGTCGGCTTCCAATCAATTACATTAAAGTTTCACTTCGAATTTGTATATTATTTTGTTTGTATACTTCTTGTCTCTTTCTTAATAATTTTTATTTTCAGATAGCAGAAATGATTATTTCAGTTTTGTTATTCTTATATCAATTTTTCTAAGGAAGATAAGGAATATTGCGAATGATAATTATACATCAATTCTACATACATACTACCAAGTATAGCGACAAATAATTGTGATCATTCACTGTAGCTAAGATAGATTATTCGTTGGAGGACTTAAAAAAAAATTGTTGTCAGTATAAAATTATACGTTAGAAGTTGGATTGGGCATTTGTAGATTTGTACTATCAAATGATCACGATTGGAGAAGAAAAGATCAGACACTTATAAAAGTATTCAATTTTCGAATGAAGGCTATGATGTATATCAGTATTTGTACAAAGCAGAAGAGTAAGTAGTGGACACTTTTTACAATAATATGAGGGTATATTGATGGACGGTTGGTCAAAATCACTTTCTATTGCCAAAAACAAATGCGGTCGCAAAGGATAATAGTTGAACATTCACTTAATAGGAGCACGAAGTTTGGTGATATAGATTTCACTGTTTGACTTGCTATGAGTTTTTGAAGAATTTTGAATTGAGTATATAACTAATGATACGTAGCGTAGTTCATCGAATTCTACTTGTCAAAGCCATTTGATATTCATGATTCAAAAAAGATCTTGAGATGTCCATCTTAATGATTCGAGATTGATGTCACTTGATTGATTTGTAATCCACTCGTTGAACCTCATCATTCAATTTCCATATTGAGGGATAATGGAGGAAGAGGATTGAATGATTTTAGCAGGACGGAGATATGCTATTATAAGGCGTCAGACATATTTGACTCAAAGCAATATTAGGTTTTGTGTATTGCACTGTTGCAGTTTCATTTACCGCCACTTGTTTAACCACATTTATATTTAAGAACTCTGCTCTGTCGATCATCCTGAACCAAACTACGTCACTAGTAGTATATTACTTGTAAACTCATTTTATTATTGGCTCAATACGATTTTGTTTAGCTATGTATTAGTTTCGAACCATTTACTGGCCTAGCATTTCTCAAGGTTCAAGTACAAAGCCCTATATTAATATATAATTCCGCCACCGAGGGACTCTGGACTGGATCGAGGGCAGTGGCAGGATACCAATCACATGAGAAACTGAGTCACAGCCACTTACCACTTAGGCTATCCATCATTTACTTGGTTCGTCCGATCGATGTAGACCTTTTTAGCCATCTTGCTCCTATTTCCATGATTCAGCAAATGCCGTGGCACCGCACTGTCTCGACTTAGTAGAAGACCGTTGCTAGTTTCATTCAGCTTTGGAATATAATTTGCATCAGGCCTTTTTTTTTTTTTCAAGTGAGCTCAGTTTTCCTAGCACATTCACTTGAGATACTTCACAATTCTCTGTTACAACTACATTATTTTTTTTATCAATAAACTTAGTTTCTATTCAGTAATTATTGCACGTTCATTATTTCACTTATTTACTACTTACGTTTCTTACTAAGTTTACTTCCCTAGTATCCACTTAATTTCCCATCTAGTCCTTGTTAGTGCAATTTGATTTTCGCAGTGTTTTTAGAACGGTCAAAGAGTTTCATTATACCAAAATTTATTATTTGGTAATAATGAGAAATACACAGTAAATTATGTTAATGATACCGAAGAGGAAAACAAGAACAATGGAGCTCAATCCTCCCCACTATCACAGACGTCGCTCAGTATCTCTATCCTCAATCACAAACATGATAGAAGAAGAAATAGAACAACAACAACAAAAATCCCAAACTAGTATAAATGATCACACTGAAAAAAGGCAAAATAGCAAATTTGCAAATTAAAACTGGTTCTATGGATGAACTCATCGAAACAAGACTTGGGTCTCAATCGGTCTCAAAAAATACTCTTCTGGAACATTGAAGGATACCAAAACATCTTTAACCTAAGTAATAACGACAAAAAAATAATATTCGACCACACCATAATATGTTTAACAGAAACCTAGACAAATTATGCCCTACAACAAAATCCCGAGATTCTCAAGAACTATACAAATAGAACTACCGGCTATTAAGAAGGCAAGCACTGGACGATTTATAGGAGGAATAGTGGTTTCCGTAAAATCAGTCTCTGAAAATATTATGATCATAAGTAAAGAACTACACTGGATATTTTTTGAACTAAAATTAGATACAAACAATCTTATTATCGGAGTCACTTATTTCTCTCACTCATTCGAATACAACGTCGTATTAGATTTATTTACAGAAAATATACAATGCACCACAAGTCAATTCCTAAATAACACATTTATTTTATGTGGCGACCTCAACACTCGCATTGGAGACCTCAACCAATTAGATGACATGCTCCAAACAGACAACAACTGGCTGGTTACAAGATCCAGCCAAGGCAAAACTGTAAACAAAAAAGGCAAAGACCTCATTGCAACATTAGAAAAAGTGAACCTAGTGGTACTCAACGGAAGATCTAAGAGCGACTCCCCAGCAAAATTTACCTACTTAGGTAGTAAGGGGAGAAGTACGATCGACCTAATATGGACTGACCCATACACGTGAAAATTCATAGAAGAACTCAAAACTATTGAAGACATACTTATCTCAGACCACTTAATCTGCTCGACAATTTTAAAAAACTCAGCCTATATTAGCAAAGAAGCTGACAAGAATCTTATCATAAAAAAATCCAAATGGGACATTACAAAAGCAGACCATTATAAACAAAAAATTACCGATGCTATACCGGACAAATACAACATGAGTATAAATGAAAGGTACGAACAGCTAAAATCAACAAATGAAAAAATTCAAATTGAAACAGGCATAACAAAAGAAACCAAAATATGTAATAATATCATTAACAAACAAAAACACAAAAAGTGGTTCACTTAAAACTGCAAGCAGTTAAAACAAGCAACAATCGATTAAACGATTGCAAGAAAGTCGGCTTTACGGAAAAAAGTCTTGACACGTACACACAAGCAAAAAGTGTCAACTTTGAGTTGGAAACATGTCGGACAGAAATCGTTCTTCGCAAAGTGAAATTAAAATATATAAATATTGTAAATCGGCAGTTGTTAAAGCTTATTTGCAGGGCTCCAAATGTGATTTGTACTACCACAATAGTTGTTCTAAAAGAATAAATGGCTTATTAACAGCAGAAGATAACACCGTTATATGTTGCATAAATAGTGAGGTTTGTTCACGGGAAACATCCACAACTGAGGAGTCTGTAAGTAAAATAGATGTTTTAGTGATGGAAAATGAACTCCTTAAACGCCTCCTACATGAGCTTGAGGATAAAAATGTCCTTTTAATGGAAAAAATGAATACATAGCATCACAGCTGACAACGGTGACAACTAAAACGAACGGTAGTGCTAGACAACAACAACCGATGGCTACTACTATTTTAGATCAAGCGTCAACTTCGAATACTCCGAATACTGTCAGCATCAAGAAGAAAGAATCTTATGCTCGGAAAGCCATGAAAAATTCAAATTGTGTTGCAATAAATATTATATGCGCAAAAAAGGAACAGACTACTCTACCTAAGAAAAATAAATCCAATAATTTTGTTATAGGTTCCGGAAATAAAGTGAATGATAATGGTTTTGTTGGTAATGACAAAAAGGAATGGGTAGCAATCGGCAGAGTCAAACCAAGTGTATCTGTTGCTTGCATAAAAGAAAATATACAGGGTGTATGCAAAAGCAGTGATTAAATTGTAGAAGTAGATGCCATTTACAACTCAAAGTACAGCAATACTTTCAGAATTGATGTTGATTACAGTTTCAAAGATTTATTAATGGAGCCAAATACGTGGCCTCAAGATGTGAAAGTGAGACGATACTATTTTAATCGCAAGAATGAAATCTCTTTTTTTAGAAGAAGAGAAAAAGTTAGCTCTACACATCTAGTTTTTGCTCCTAGCAACGCTACTGCCAGGGAAAATAATTCATCAAAAAATAAGACTGGGATATCAATTTATTACCAGAATGTGCGAGGCTTACGCACTAAACTAAAGCTACTTCAATGCGCTGTATCAACATCATCTCATGCTGTCATTGTGTTCACCGAGACTTTTTTAAATGATGAATTCTTAAATAACGAATTGGACCTGGATAACTATGTTATTTTGCGTCGAAGACTAAAGTTCCGTTATTGATACTTATCTTGTGACAAGTTCTTAAGAATATAATAAGTGAGAATTCAATTACTGAGGCTTATTTTGTGATATTTATTCTATAACGATAACTTTTAGTGAAGTATGGGGGAGTTTATTTTCAAGAATGACGGTGTGTCATTTAATTTGATAGCTTAGCTATATTTAGGAGCAATATGTACTGTTCATTTCATGATTATAGAGATGTTAATGTAACTATGTTGTAGATAAATTTTGATACCTGTATTAATAAAAAAAAATCCAGTGTCGACATATTTTGTTATTATCACTTCACGTAAACTTTGAATTCAAAATAGTTATCGAGTGTAACGTCATAAGAAAAGATACTACAAAAATATTCATATATCATTCAGCAAGAATGACATAAGTGTTTCCTTGCCGCGAAAAAAATTACACAGTATGTTGTGTGTTCTTTATACGTAAGATTTGATATGGCAACAGGGAACTGTACTAATTATACAACATTTTTGTCTGAATGAGTTACCTGATAAATTAACGCTTATGATATCATTTCAACTTGAAACTATAAAATTGCTCTCCTGAGAAATGTCGATCTTTTCGCCAATAAGCGATATGTTTTCTGATGTCTCGTTATTTGCATTTTTGAATAGATTAAGAAATCATTTTTAGTTATGTCAATGTTCTTTGTATATTATATTGCCTCATGTATGCTATTAGTTGTGGTATGGATGTATTGGGCCATGTACCCGTTGATAGACATAAATAAATAAGATAGAATGAATAAATAAATAAATAAAGGAGAAAAAAAATAAGTTCAAAGCGGAAATCAAGGATAAACTAAAGAATATAACCGACCAGAAGCAATTCTGGTCAACATTCAGAAGCTTACAAACTGGTTGCCAACCCAATAAGTAAAAGGCCCAGCGCATACGGAGCAACTGTTTTGAGACTAAAGTGGCAAACCAGTTGAGCGTGCAATTGTTTTGTGACAATTGCAGCGTAATGCTATAGGTATCCGCATACAAGGCGATCAGAATGGAACTAGCTTGGAATCAGTTTGAAATCGGTTGCACGCGAACGTTTTCCACGGTCACAGTTGCGTTACAATTCAGTTGCACCGGACCACGATATTTTTAAGATTGTTTTAACCAACATGAGTGACCAGGAACTCAACTTGAAAGAAGTTGGGAAGGTGGAAATGCATACAGAATTTTATAACTATAAACTTCCTTGATATTCGAGAAAGAAGTGACGAAGAAAGCATGGCAAAAGGTGGCCGACCAAGTGAATGTCTCAGGTATCTGCCTGAGATCGTTCATTTGCTGCTACAAACAGCCTAGAACATTTCGCCTTATGTACGGATGTATCCAATGACTAGCCTACAGTATTGATAATAATCAGTGATGTCTTTCTCATCTGAGTCTCTATTTTTTAAGGTAGAAAATGACAGTCGAATAAAGCTAGATATGGAATAGCAGCCATCTTGAATTTTATTCGACATCATGTTTTATGAGTAATAAAGAGTGTATTCCGAGATTGAACCAGGGTAACCGCGGTTACTTTTTCAACAACCGGTTATGTTTACGGAACGCGGTTGTCGAAATTTAGGTCACTTTCTTGTGACCAAGCTAACTGCGTTAGTTTGGCGGTTACGACGGTTATTATTGACGACCAGGGCGGTCATTTTGAAATATACGGTACCTCCGGGTACCTGACAGTTCGTTTTAGGTTAAATTTTTGTTTTTTTGATAAAGGTAATAGTTTGACCAGAACTTTTGAATGTTTATTTATTCCAATGGAAGGAAAATCTTTCCAAATTCATCTTCTATATAAATAAAAATCAATGTTTGGATGTTTGTTCCTTATGCATTCCAAAACCATTGATCGGATTGTAGTGAAACTTTGACAAAGTGTTCTAGGGACGTACGCGACGGTTTATGGCCCAAATAATCTATATATGAATCAGTGTCTCTTTTTCAAAGAATTTTTCTGCTTCAGTGAAAAGAATGCATATTATTAATAACTCAATTCACAAATAATTGACTATTATTATTAGTTCATCAAAGTTTATTTCTAAATTTAGGTTGATATCAGTATTAAATGAAACCAAGTCGGACTACTTACACCATTCATAACTCAAGAACAGATTGACCGATTTTCATGATCTTTGATTTTTTTGATTTTTCTCTGTCCAGATTAGCAGAATAAGTATTGAGAACCGAACAAATTCACGAAAACGAAAAAAAAAATGGAGAAATATTATTCTATCATACATTTTGTATGAAACACATTTTTTGATGATATCATGAAAACCTATTTATCGTATTCAGCTTATGAGATTTGCTTCAGGGTGGAATAAACAAAAGCAGCCGATAAGACCAGAAAATTAATTTGGAAATTTCAGGTCCTATCGGCTGCTCTTTTCGCCATTCGAGCCAAACGAGCTTGGTCAACGATAGGTAGCCGTGCGAGGGAAGCGAGCTCCGTCAACGTTAAAACGCCTTACTTGAGATGTGAACTTGGTCAATGGTGCGCTACGATGCGAGCGAAGCGAGCTCGATCAGCAACAAATCACCATGCGAGTGAATCAAGCTCGGTCAACAGTAGACCGCTGTGCGAGCAAAACGAGCTCGGATAACAGTGAGCTGCCGTGTGAGCGAAAAGAGCTCGGTTAACGGCAAACTGCCGTGCGAGTGAAACGAGCTCGGTTGACTATAAATTACCGTGCGAGCAAAGTTAGCTCAATCAACTGTAGAACGGCGTGCAAGCGGAACGAGATTGGTCAACGGTTAGCCACCGTGCGAGCAGAGCGTGCTCGGTCAACGTTAAGACACCGTACGAGCATTGCAAACTCAGTTAAAGGCAAGCAGTCGTGCGAGCGATGTGACGTCGGTTAACTATAAACCACTATATCAATTCTGTGGCGTTACGAAGTACGCAGGGTCAGCTAGTTTTCAATAAATATGTAGAGGTTAAATAATAATAGACGTCTTATTTTTCACTCTAGTTTATTGCCAAAGCAATTTTTCAATGAGCTTTCTATGCTCTGACAATAAACTAGAGTGAAGAGAAAGATGTCTACTATATTAACCTTTACATCTTATTTCTTCACAAAGGGTTATCAACTTTTAACATTCAAACTATATCTTATTGAGAATAAGTTCTGTTACAAAAATAATTAGAAAGAACGTTTTAACAGAAAAGTGCTATTTTTTCAAGTAAAAAAATCTATATATATATATTTTTATTCATCTGTATGCTTTCAATTAAAACAAATTCGGTCAAAAAGTACTAGCCTTCCATAATTTAAAATTCTTTTGACATAAAAGTTACCAAATGTCACTTTGAATCATTCCGTATTTAAACTGCGACTGGTTAAACCATAACCGTGGTTGAACCGTAACCACAATCTTGGTTTGTTTTCGGAAAATATATATATTAAGACAAATATATTACATTAAAACATTAAAATGAAAAATATAATTATTACATTGTAATTTTTTATGATGTGAGGCGTTTTCATTCTCTCAATTATAGTAGAACTGTTTTTTGGAGAATAATTTATCGAAAAAATTAATAAACACTGACGTCATATCAATAAAAGAGAAGTAATTCGCAATTATTTTTTTATTGCATTCTATGTTATATTTCTCATCCTCATTTTGTTTTCAAAGCTTTTGTCGAAATTGTATCTATATTTACTTAGTATTTAATTCATGTACTAATAGCTTGGTAGCCAGCAGTCGAATAACTTATTCTATTAGGAATGAGCAATCATGGTTGCAAAAAGTGGTAGGGAAAACGTATTCCGAAAGAATTGTATTCGACTATCGCTTTCTACCTCACAATATGGTGGCCCTGAATCAGAATTCGACATAGTGAAAATCGAATGAATAAATTACACCAATCAATCGTTTCCGTGTGCGAACAGAAGTTTTGTTCTAGTTGCAAACTAGTTGTAGATATAACTGATTTGCAATCTTGGTCCGAAAATAGTTGCGCCGTGTGCGCTTGACCTAACACTTTGAACAGACTTCTTCCAAACATGGCATTAAGACAAATTAATCAATGAACTAACCTTTTTCGATGCCTACCACCCATTCTTAGACGGTGAGTTTACTCACATCGAAATGAATCTCGCACTAAGAAAACTAAAATCTAATAAATCTCCCAGAACAAATAATATAATCTACGAGCAACTGCAAAACCTACCACAATCGTGGAAAACATATCTTAATAAAATGTTAAATAATTTCCTTAGTACTGAGAACTTACCTCTAAAACTAAAAACAATACAGCTATCACTCTTGCACAAAAAGGGGAATCGGCTGGATCTCAATAACTATAGAGGAATTGCATTAATTAACACAATAACCAAACTTTTTTCATATATACTAAACAATAGGATGCAAATCTGGGTGGAACCTAAGAATTCACTTCCGGAAGTGCAAGCAGGCTTCAGAAAGAATAGAGCGTGCACTGACAACATCTTTGTTCTCAACAGCATAATGCAATCATCGTTTCGAAGGGGGTCCATGGTATCTTCATAGATTTCCAAAAAGCCTTTGACTCGGTTCTACATAAAATTCTCTGAAACAAAAATTAATCATCAAGGCATCAACGGAAAAATCACAAGATTCTTGAAAAACATTTACGATGACACATCCTTGAGAATCAGCATGAATAACGAAACATCGAGAAAGATCCAGATCAACAAAGGAGTATCACAAGGTGACTGCATGAGCCCCCTTTTATTTGCCCTATATATATATATATAAAACATGGATTTTAATAACACTAAAGTCTTGGAACAGGAAAAAAATTTCAGAAAAAGATCCTTCCTTGAAATGGTATCAATAAACAAAACAGAGAATACAATGAACAAAAAAGCCGACGTACAAGGCGTTAGCAATATATATTCTTTTCTATTACACTTAGATATTGAACAAAAATCAGAAAAAGAAACACCTACTACAATTAATTCATAACCGAAAACCAGCTTTTGAACTTTTCATAAATAAAATTACCTATATTTTCTTTTTAAAACTCCCGCGGTTTTGTAAGCAGTCTGAATTCTTCCTAAACAATTGAACATTACTTAAAAATTGTCTTCCGTTGTCAAAACGAAACAACACACGTGTGTTGCAAGAACTTGCACAAGAAACGTTTCATTTTATTTATCTTTTAAAAATGTATTGAACTGTGATAATATCTTACAAAATGAAAACTCAAAATATTCTGAATTTATCAGAGATGGAATTCTATTATAAATTCTCAAAAGTAATGTAAGTAAAAAATACTTTTATATAATTATTGACACATTGTAAACTTATGTATAATATTTCAGTACTCTGATGAAGATTTGAACATTAAAATCAAAAGCTTGTTAAATTTCAAATGAATAATATTTGATTCAATTTAGCCAAAATTCAAGACTGTTTGAACCCGTTACATATTTGTTTTCTCAACTAATCGACCAGTCGCGATTACCTTAAACTACTATTATATATTTATATTTCTTTTCACTTGAAAAAGGCAGCACTTTGCTGTTGAAACGTTGTGTTTCTAATAAATTACAGAACTTAAACCCAATAAAACATATTTATTTAAACATAATTTAGTTCTGAATGTGTACAAAATGAGTAGCTTAGCACTTAATAAAATTACGCAATGTAGATTCAAGTTACTTTACAAGTGTGACAACACTCAACTCTCCATATTTTTCTTTTGTACGTTCCAGGCTTGAGTACTGTGTCGTAGTTTGGAATCTGATGTATATTGAATAGTGAGGAGATTGAGAGAATTCAGAGAAAATTTGTTAGATTTTGTGCTAGAAAATTCTGAGTTTTTTTCAATTGCTTTACTCACAGCTATATATATCATCTTGAACTATTTCATATCACCACACTTCAAAAAGACGGTACATTATTTCTTGTATTTTTTTATATAAACTGATCCACAATCGCATTGACAGCTCCTCAATTCTGGGAAACCCTCACTTCGTGGCGCCACGTAATTTAAATAGAACAGCTGCTCAATACATTCAGAATTCCAATATCTAAATCAAACTATGAACTGAATGCTCCAACCTCCAACCAGACGGATATGTCATATCTTCAATACGTTCGTGTCAAACACATATCAGATATAGACTCATACTTTGATTCTTTGTTAGTATATAAGCATGCACTGTACAATGTTCTTCCTTGGATTTAATTATTTTTTCTTCTAATATAATCTACTTATTCTCAAGTGTTGATATCATTGTCATTTATTTTTGTCTTGTTTCCAGCCCTCTGTAATTGGGATACTCCCGTATCCTGTTGAGTAGTTGATAGATGAATAAATAAATTAAATAAATATTGATAATAACAAGTTTTTTTTGAACAACATTTTCTTTTCTAGACGATTTCTAAGTTTTGGTTGCTTTTTAAAAATACCAGAATCTGTCCCAAGATTTTCTTGTCTTTCGTGACACGGAAGTTTTTTGTCTGATTGGTTAGTTGACAATAATTCTATTATGCCGTTTCTTCCACTTTCTGCATATACTTTTTGTATTTTAGTATTATCAAGCTCCGCACTTGCTATTTTTCTAATCATCTCAGCCGAAATAACACTCTTGAGAATATTCAAAGATTGTTCGAGTACTGCTGCCTCTTGTAAACGAGCTTCGTGAACGAAACATTCCGTGAAAAATTTGCTACTCACAATTAACTTTTCTTCCAAGAATATCGACGTCGCATGATGATGCTTCGTGAAATTTTGTAGTCGGTTCAATGTGAAGTAGATCTTCAGCGAGCCTGGAAAGTTTGAACAAGCCGGGACCCTTCCTTTGAGGATGAAGCTTCTTTAGAATGACAAGAGTGTCGGCGAGTGCAACAATAACATTTTTCAGGTCTTCTATCATCAAATTTTTTTTGAGAGCTTGCAGTAACCCGGTGACCGTGGAGTATGAAATCTGGCATTGTGCAGCACAAGAATACACGGTTCAAAAGTAACTAACCATTCTAAGGATTTGCGTAGCACTTCGTAAATGGGAATCGAGGGTATTCTTTCATCATACAGGAATTACTCTCCAGCGAAATTTCTCAAGCCCGTGATTGCCGTTGCGCATGATGTAATTGGTTGAGAAGGATTGGCATATTCGGAAAAAGTGGACTTGTCGCACTTAGCGGCAATCTGGAGAATGTCTGCTGATTTATGAGGGCCCGAAGTTTCCAGGTCAAAGAATATGAAGCTTGAATTAACTGGCAATGGGTTCTTCATATTGCTGTTATTTATATCTTCAGCAAAATTATTTCCCAAATCGTCGATTTTCATGCCAAAGCCATAGTTTGATTGAGACTGAGTTCCTCCCGCCTGTTCTGCCGTCTTCCGCAAAACCTGTCGTTTCAATTAGTTTTTCGCTATAAATGTTGCAGTATTCTGAATCTGGATTTTCATTTAGTAATTTATGCAGTACAGATTCTCTTCGTTCTACAGTTAAATGTACTACTTTATTTTTACTCTTTTTTTGCCAGCAATCTGTATTTAACCAAGGTATTGGTTTGAAAGAACTTAAAGTGCCAGTCTTTTGCTTTTTGCACTGACATTTTATATCTGTTTGTGATATTAATAATTCTACTTCACAAAACTGTTTCCTGCAACAAAAACAACAGCCAACAAAAAACCGAAAATAGCAAAGCAAAAAGTAAAAATAAAAAAAAAGGCACTCATTTCCTTCATTTAACTCAAGCAAAAATTGGAATCATTATAACACCTCGTAAAATATATTAAAACAGCTGCAATGTGTTTACATCTCCCACCTTTTCCTGCTTTGCAGGAGCATTCAAAATTATCTATAATAATAATATTATTAAAACTAAATTGTCCTGAAATTTCATGTGGTTCGCCCATTAGAGAACTGGTTTGTAAACACAGAGCAAAAACTTCACAAACTTTCTGACTGACATTTGTACGCCCACACAGAACTAATAATCCACTGCTTACAATTTCTTCTCCTTCTATGAAATTTCGTGAAGAATGATTTGAATTTAAATATTTAAATAATTCTGTCGATGACAGGTGACGACTATTTCCCAAGAACATATCTGCAAATAAATCCAAATTGAAACGTCCATGCACAAAATTGGAATAATAACAATGAAATTTGATCCTCAAACTTACCAGTGGGTCAATAAGAACAACCTTAAATATCATAATAACAAAATGAGACGCCCTGGAAAAATGCGCATTTTACATGTAAACAAACGTGTCTAAGAATGACAGTACGACTTACATCCGACATCTTGGTTGATAACAGCGCCGTCGGTAATTTTACTCGCGACTCGAATAGTAGAACTGTCTTCGAACATTGAGTCCTGCCTCTTTCAGAACAGTGCTTCGATTCACCAACTCAGCCGCAACATAGTTAATTTGTGTTGCATACATTCTTGCACTGATTGCGATGCATCGAAAAATATAATATAAATACTACTTTTGTGAGGTCTAGGTTATATTTTGGAGTTATTCCAAATTTGTTTCGTTCAGTTCCACCTTTTGAACAGCAATAAAGTGAAATAATACCATCTGTAAAACAATCATCCTGTAACTGAAGTGATTGAAGTGAAGATTCTTCTTAGTCTTCGTAGACTTCTGAATGCAACGTCAGGAAAAATTTGTGTCTGTTCACCAGCGCCGGATGGTGAGTTTTCAAGTTTCAAACTCTGCGGAATCAAAGTTCTTACCATCCAAGATGTGCAATACTGTAATGAGATTGTTTTTGATACTGACTCAACTACAAAGGTTAAAAAATTAATTCAATCCCTAATTGATAGTAATAAGTGACCCTAATGAAAATTTCTAGCGCAGCAAAGCTTGGAATAAAAGTTTTTTGCAGCATAGTTTGGAATATGAATTCTTACAGGGCTTAATGAAAAATCTTGTATCGGAGAGAATTAACATGTTACTATATTTCATTAACGCAGAACAAAATCTATGAAAAAAATCCTAACCAATCTCGCCATAAGCTCACATAACTTCTCGACATTCTTAATTACTAGTTTGCGCTCTTCGTCGGCAGCTCTCTGACAACTTTCCTTCGCACATTCCTCAATCGCTGGTCCCAGTTCTCGTTCGTTAAGCTTGAACAAACTATCTGTTGTAGGAGGTTTTGTTCAAACAAGCTAAAAGCTCGGTCAAAGCAGTTGAACCAATGCCTGCGTGAACAGCTCCTATTTATGACAAAAAATGTTTTCATTGAAGATTAAAAATTTGGAAAAAAAATATATAGAATTCCATTATGGAATTAGAACACTTATCAAGGATAATTTTTGTGTTCACATCTGACAATTTGGCTTCATTTCCTGTAGGCTGCTCTGAACCCACTACGACACTCGCCCAAAATTTGCAACATGTCAGCAGCTTCCATATTGTTATAAACCATTCTAACAATAATAAAACTCTTCAAACGCTTTGACTCTTCTGACAAGAAGTCTTGCCGGATATCGTTTATAAACACGTCTCCTACGCCGCAATTTTAAGAACAATGTACTACTGAAATATTTATTTATTACTCAGTATTAGCCGTTGAAGTAATTACGAAGAACAACTAATCTTTGCGATTACAGCGCCATTCGTCAGGAACATGAAAAAAAGTTCCAGGCAAAAACTACATATTTTTTAGTTGAGAATCCAAATCTGCATTTAAAAGTAGGGGTTGCCATTTAAAATTTGAAAGTTGCACCCTCCTTACCCTCAGGAGGTGAGGGGGTGGACTTGAATTTGCTACTATTCAATAGAATCTTAGAAATCATTCTACACGTATTTTTTCTTTTTTCAATCCGTTCAGCATTTCGCGAGATATTTGAGTGATACGGGTGGTCTGAAACACCCGGTATATCAAATGATGTATAAGTAAGTCACGTGATGTTCACGTCAGATTCTTTGATGAATAGTTCAAAAAATGCCAAATCAAAAAGTTCTTATGATGTCAGACAGATGAAAATTATTATTTTCAATTCATAAAAATAACTCGTAAATATCACATAAGGTTATATCTTGAGTGATGTAAAATCAAGAGAGAAATTAACATTGTTTATCGATTCAATATTCAGACAACAATTGAACAGAACATACAAAAAGTGTACCCGAATGTACGTATTATCATGTCAATTAGAAAACTGTGTTTATACCTATCATAAATTACAAGTTTCTAAATCAATACATTATACAAATTTGTATTTGTTCTATCACTAAATGTGCCAGGTGTGCCGCGCAAAACAGCTTTCGTAATTTTATTATTTCCTTCGTTATTTTTAATTTCTTCCACGTCGCTGATATGAAAACTTTGTACCAATTTTTTACCTTTGCTCTAACTTTTGGATCTAAATATGGATAAATCAACATCTAGAAACCCGCATCGAAGTATCTACTACTGTCATTGTAACAAACTTTCAGCTAATTCTGAGTGCCAATTTCTCAAATTACGTGAATACGTCAAAATTTATTGATTGTCACGGTTTCAAATAACGATAGTGGTGGGGGTGAGGCAAAAAAGAGGTGCAGCAAGTCGCTTAATCTGCCAGTGCAAACAGTGTTTTTCTCTTAGACCAGAAATACTTTAGACTCCTAATGGGGCGTGTTTGTTATGTTCGAAGATTGTAGAGAGAGAAGACAAAGGATAGAGATTGTTTAGGGTCACGTGTTACTCCCGATGGGAGGTTCAAAACGCTGTCACTGGTCAAAATGAAAACAGATGTTGCTAGAAATGACATTTCGGAAGTTACACGTGACCAAAACTATCTCTATCCTTTGTCTTCTCACTCAACTATGTTTCGGTCAAAACAATGTGTATAGGAGTATACACTGTTATTAGTCTATAATATTTCTGGTCTAAGGTTTCTCTAGCGCTTGTATATCTATCTGGTGTTCTGACCTCTGGTTCTGACGTAACGTGTGCGAATGAGAAACAGTGATAATTTTGAGTGGTGGGAGACGCTACGTGCAACCATATTTTACCTCAACTCGATACACGATACAGCATGGGGCGTTGAGTCTCCTGTATTCTAAACTTTTTGGTTTTAAATATATTAATAGATAAGTGCCAAGTATTGCCACTAGGTTGACGCTCGCATCGCGCGCAACATTACTGACATAGCGTATACAACAGCTGACGTGCAACCTTGCCAGGATCGTCATTCTTATACGCACACTTAAGAATGCGTCGTCTCTATAGGCAATCTTTTCTGTATGTTAAGGCATGATCCGGATAGTTCCGTCAAAAAGTTTACTCGCAATGTCAGATCAGAAGGATTTTTAGAATGAATTTTACGGAAGCAAATAATGTCTATCGTATATCTACTATCACCGAGTACGTATATATGGGCTTCACAAAGTTATTGGTTACGATTCGAACGAATTATCACCCGTTTCAATATGCAGACGGTATGTAATTTTTAGTTGAGGTTGTCGCAGGGGATCGACCCTAAGGATCCCATCATCCTTCGCCCTGCCTTATTGGATGGGTAGTAGGGGGCTACCGAGCCACTGTTGTATCTATAAGTAATTAATTAGATCAATGTGAGTATTATTTAATTTGTAATCCAAAGAAACTAGTATTTAACAACTGTACCGCACTATGAGAATTACAGGGGCACATTTGAAAAAAAGTGCTTTGAGCTAGGACAATAACATGGTTGGATGCTAAGAATGAAGATGGAAGCTACTCGATGGGCCTACTTACCTGTAAATATACATACTCTGAGCGAGTGTTGATTTGAGGCTCCTCTGGTTGGGGGAAGTGTGGCCATTTCAGATTTGAGCTTTGTTATAACTTTCAAAAATGCCAAGTACCGATGTTTTTTAAGGATGGGGCATCATTTTATCAACTTATTGCTCACTTGATGAATACAGACGAAATGATTTGACTAAAACACTCAAAATGTGTATTTGCAAAACAATTTGTTTCTAATAGCTCTGATTTTTTGTTTTCGAACAAATATTTAGCACTGAAAAGAAACCCTGAATGAAAACCCCAGAAACTCTTCACTCTATAAAAATCCACATAGAGTGAAAAAGCCTGAATCTAAGAGTAAAATCCTCAGCCTTACAACATTGACGGGTATCGCTAGGAAGGGAATATGTACTGAATAGAGTAAGAAGGGAAGTTGTCTCATTTCATATAGACGCACATTATTGTGATCCTCTCAGCACACAATTCTTCGGTTAAATTTCACGTGGTTACTGTTGAATGTCTATGTTAGAATTTTCAGAATTTAAGTTATTTTCATGCAAGCCCTTGAATAAGGTTTCCTTGAGAATCCCCAGTCTTTCACCATATTTTCCTAATTCTCTAGAAGTTCTCTTCCTCACTTTCTGGAGTTATAACTTTATTGGGTCTATCTTGTTATCATAAACGATTTTTCTAGAAATTCCTAATTCACCAAAAGTTCTTTCCATCACGTTCCGGGTTCATTACTAGATCTTCAAGATGTCATCATGTTCCCACTTACGCCAAATTTTCCTAACTCGTTTTCCACGCCCACGTTTGTCATACCCTTCCAAAAATAATTTTCAATTTCATTCCCTACAAATTCAAAAAAGACTACTTCTTAATTTTGAGAAGGAGAATGTCGAATCAGTTATCTCTGAGACACGAAAAGAGGCATCTCTTATCTACCAACAGCAGTGTACAAAGTTTTTTTTTGAAAGTTGTAGCGGTACCTATGTGTGCACCGATTCCCACGTTGGGCCTTTTATTACAGGCCTTTGCAAAAAAAACAAGACATTTTATCTATTTATTACATAATAAAAGTGAAGACTGACATTGCATATAATGTGCACCAAACGCACACGCAATTGTGGAACAAAAATCTCAATTCATATATTTAAATGAATGAAGTTTTGATCTCTACGTTAATGAGCAAAATTCACAACCCCAAATATACCACAGAGCACTGCTAAAATAGTTTTTAAACGCAGTTTACGAGAGCAAAGACAACGCACAAGCAGGTTCTACGAAAACCGCGACAGCAATGAACAACCCAAAACGAAACAAGTTTTAGGAATAAATTATACGATTTAAGAAATATACTACGTTTTCCAATGTGTTTAGGTGAGATAGATGTGCTGAAAGGAACTATTATCATCAAAAATCAAACCGAAATTCTAGCGTCTTGCAACCATCAATTAGTACTTGATTGAATAAATTTGCTTCAACAAAATAATTGGAATGGGCGCAGCATATTTTTGTGTACTATATTTCTTACAAAATTTGATCTGGTGCTTGCTACATGGAGTTTCACTTGTTTAAAATATGAAATATATGCTCATTCACTTATTAAAAGCAATTGAGAGAATACATTCGGCTAATATCAGCATAGTAAGTACAATGGTTAAAAAAATTACAAAGTTTTAGTGAGGAGGGCGAAAATTAGATACAAGTAAATACTTTTCTTGACATTTTTATATTAATTTAAAAACATATTTTGAACAGTTTTCGAGTCAAATTGCTGTCAGATTACAAAGTTGAGTTGTCAAACTGAAATTTATCCCAAGAAAAATAAAGTGCTAGAGTGTAATTCGGCGAGATGATTTAACGAAATTTTATTTATGAAAAAGTTTATTTTTTGAAAATTGAAACAAAATATGTACATTATGGTAACCAAGACATCAACAGAAAATCAATCTTTCCGGTACTAGTACTGAAAAATAATTACTTTTCGGTACTAGTACTAATAAATAGGTAGCCCAAAGATTAAGTATATAATTTTTCAAACAGTATATTAATGAAATTATAATAACATGAATATGAGACTAAATCAGGCATAATAATTACTAGTTGATATTTCGAAACTTATTTTTTTACAATAATTTCAAAAATAATATTACAATTAGAACAATTATTAACAGATGGTCCAGATAGTCCAGACACAGATGGCATAGAAACTTCTGAACCAAATATTCCGTTTATACAGTTGTTAACATCTAGCGGCTTAGAACTAGTAGTGGTAGATTCCTTTGAATCTTCACGTGAAAAAATTTTATTTGCAATATTTTTTTAATTTTCAATAGAATCTTCAATGTAGCCTTCAGCAACAGCTGAAGACTTCCATCCCCCGTGGCGCTTTATTGTTGTTAAATTTGCTCCTGAATCTGCTAAAAAAGATGCAGAACAGCGTCTAAAGCAGAGACCTGTATACATCGAACAATCTTTTAAGTTAAGAAATTGAGCAATTTTAGTCGGTATTTTGCCCATAGTGTGCAAGCCAACTGGCTGTACGGTACATTTCCATTTTTTATGAAATATAAATAATCGACGGTGTCCAGTATGTCCAGGACGAAGGCTCAAGTATTTTCTGAAAATATCGATAGAATTGTATGGTGCATCTTCTGGAGCAGTGATAGTAAAGACTTTTTCAATTTTAGTCTTGGTGACCGGCACTTTTACTATTATTAAGGATCCTAGGTCTTGAATATCATCTATAGTCATAGATATTAATTCTTGTCGACGACAAGCACCGGCAATACCCATTATTGCTACAACCTATTACAGAGAAGGGTGCTAATAAAGTATTATCTAAAAGTAACAGATTAATAACCTTTATTAATATATAATCTTCATCGGGCGCTTCCACCATAAATTTGTCTATCTCTTCCTTCGAGAATATTTTAGATTTTTTAGCCTTGTAACCCTCCGAATTGCGTTTTAGAAACGCAATTAATTTTGAAAAACGGCTGATATCTATATTCTCGCGAACTATTAAAACTGCCTTCAGCATGGAATATTTCGACCATAGTGCTGAAGCTTTATAGGTTTTACCTAATGCTGAGAAATACGCTAGTAAAATATTTTCAGACACTTTATTCATTTTTCCTTGTATACACCAATCTTGGAATTTTTTATATTCATGCTCGTACTTCTCTCGCGATTTTGAAGGCAGTAAATTTAAAGTTGCTGCGTTAGCAGCCTCTGCAATATCAGGTGGAGACCCGGATCTTCAAAATCACTTTCATTACTTTTTTCGTTCTTAATTTTATATAAACAAAGTAAAATTCAAAAAAAATTATTCAAAAATAGAAACATATTGTATATTTCTTATTGAATCATGTTTATCAGTTTTACCTCATTCAATAATGGAATTAATATTTCCAATTTCGAAATAAAAATCTACAATTCAAGTAAAACAATGGAAATGATTTCAAATGATCTATTAAATAATTAAGATTCTCAAGAATTAGGATGAAATTATTACATCTGAGTAATCAAATTGTAGGGAACACTGAGCTTTCTTGCGCAAACGTAACTGTATCAAAAACTAAAGTCAAGTTTCTAAGAAATCAATCCCAACCACTGATCTCTATATAACACTGGATTGGGTTTAGGCCGTATTCTGGCATCTGAAAGTGGCCCCGGTTGAACGGCGACCTTGACAGTAAAACTGAGGTTTTGTGACACGATTCAGCGGCAAATTCAAAATACTCGATGAGATTCGAAGCATGATACAAGTTAGATGATGAAATTATTCTCAATATACGTCAATATGCACACATTAATAATCAATAATAGTTAAAAGTATTTAAAAATTATTATAATGGTTAAAATATTTAAAAATATTCATTAATAGCTCAAAATATTTGTTAACTTTTTAGTATCAGTATTCAAACTATTTTTTAAACATTTTAGCTCTGAATTATCAAATTCATTGAATAGTTTTACGATTTTTGTGATAAATCTAAACAATAAATAAATCGTATTGAGAATTGTGTGACTATTTGAACATTTTTTTTTGGTTTTGGAGTTAACGCTATAGTTTTTGTATAGTTCATTGAAAATAGTCGGAACAACATCAATTCAGAGTCGTGTATCTTTTCTATTTCTAAGTTTGGCAAACCTATTTATTCGAGCCATTTTTAGAACGAATGTTCATCGGATGGAAATCTTGAAAATATTCACATCATAGCATAGCAATAAAAATAAGTAATGTTCACTTATTTCAGTCATAACGACAGTTACTTCAGGTTATTTCGCTGTACTTACTTGCGCAGTGTTAAATTTTACGATGAATCGGGTTTCTTTCCGCAAAACATGCACTCGATCATCATGTTTGATAAATAAAATACATAAAATACCGTCAAACCAAACAGCTAAATTTTAAATATCGCGGCCCAACGCGGTATTGATCTGTCACAAAACCTCAGTTTTTGTCAAGATGGCGACGCTCAATTGGGGACGCATCTCAACGGCCTGAATCCAATTCAGTGTTATTATAGAGATCAGTGATCCCAACACATAATTCAATACTGCTAAATCAGTACAGCATAACAAAAAAATATTTCTATCGACTAAAATGTGAACAAATTCAATAATTCTTGTAGAATGTGAAATGTACTTATATTTCCGTATTTGCTTTAATTGAATAAGCTCCGGCTCTAGGGGGAGCGATTGCCCCTATCGCTCCTCCCCTGGGTGCGCCACTGTAATCCACAATCCTCAATCAGAATCCACAATATCAATCTCAATCCGCAATCTTCAATTCGTAATCCACAATTTTGATCCCAATCCATAATCCACAATTTTAATCCCAATCCCAATTAAAAATCCACAATCACAATCCCAATCCAAAATACACAATTTTAATCCCAATCCACAATTTCAATCCCAATCCACATTCCACAATCCCAATCCCAATCCCAATCAAAAATCCACAATCCCAATCCCAATCCAAAACTCTAATTCCAATCCAAAATCTACAATTCCCGATCCAAAATGCACAATATTAATCCCAATCCAAAATAGAATAGTGGATTATGGATTGCTGATTGTGGATCAGTTCTAATAAAATATTGTGTTGAAGAAATTGGTCTTATTTTAAAAAAAATATGTTCGGGGCACAGTTGCCGCCTCCAAGGACATGGCGCCGGGATGTCGTGCACCTCTTGCACCTCCGCTTAAGACGCCTCTGGTAGCATTAATCAACCTGCTGTACGCTTGAAGATAAAATACATTGTCAGTGACAGAATTTATATTCATAATTGGTATATATTAAGGATTTAGAGAAATACACACGTTTTATAACACTTTTATTGAAAAAATTCTTCAAAATTCATGACAGGACATTCAATATCTTTTTTAATAATATTGTTATTATAATTTTTTTTTAAACAACAAGTTACCATGTTACGATTACATTAGTTACAATAAATTGTCGATGTCAAAAGAATGCACGAAATTTCATATATGTTCAACACTCCCACTAAATGAGTGCATCTTGTTTTACAAAGACTAAATGAACAATATAACATTTAAATGACTATATGAACTCAAAAATTATTTTTATTACTAGCAATACTAATCAAAGTGCGCAAACGTACAAAAGAGTCGCGTGGGAGAGCTTTCGTTAAAATATCAGCAAGCTGATTATTGGTACAAATATATTCAACTTTAATTTCATTATTTTCATATTTTTCGCGAATGTAATGATAACGAATGTCAATGTGTTTTGTACGTTTGTGATATTCACAATTTTTAACTAGCTTGATCGCACTTTGATTGTCCATAAAAAAGTGTCATAGGAGCTCCAATTGGTTCTTCAATGTCTTCAAGCAATTGTCGAATCCATATTGCTTCTGTAGTAGCACTTGCAGCAGCTATGTATTCCGCTTCAGTTGTGGATAAGGATACAGTTCGCTGTCGTTGAGTGCACCATGTTACAGGACTGTCACCAATCTTGAAAATGTAACCAGTCGTAGAGCGCCTGCTGTCAAGATCACCCGCATAATCAGAGTCTGAAAATCCAACTTGAGTCAAACTATTCTTCACTTTATAGAGAATACCATAATCGCCGGTGGCTTGCAAATATTTTATGATTTTTTTTACAGCATTCCAGTGATTTATGTTACAATTGGCAAGAAATCTACTAGCTTTACTTACCGCAAACATTATGTCTGGCTTACTTACTAAGGCTACGAACATAATCGACCCAACAGCTTCACGATAGGGAATTCTACTCATTTCATAATTGCTGTCATTGCTGAATGTTAAATTGACATGCGGATCTGCTGGTATACTGCTTGGCTTCGCATTCAACAAATTAAAACATTCAATAATTCGATCAATATAAGTCTTTTGATGAATGAAGATTGTACCATTTTCTTCATTGTGGTTAATTTCTATTCCAATAAAACAAGCAGGCTTACAAATAATTGTTAATTCAAAAATTTTCCCAAAACGTTGAAGAATTTCATGTAGAATATCTTCATCTTCTCCAAAAATTAAACCATCATCTACATACAGTGCAAGCAGTACTCTAGTTGCATTGAAACTTCCTTTATAAATACATCTGTCAGCATTACATTGCTCAAATCCCAGATTATTCAATTCAGTATTCACTCTCTCATTCCAACATTTTGAAGCTTGTTTAAGCCCATACAATGATTTTTTCAGTTTACAAACTAGGTCTGTATTAATATTTGTTCCTGATGGTGTTACCATATTGTATGTCTTCTTTAAGATCTCCGTGGAGAAAAGCAGTTTTAACATCAAATTGTAGAATTTTATATTTATATTGAGTTGCAACAGCTAATAATATTCTAATTGAATCATACCTTGATGTAGGTGAAAATGTTTCGCAATAATCGATGCCTTTCTTCTGTGTGAACCCCTTCGCACAGAGTCTAGCTTTGAATTTTGACACCTGGCCGCCTGTTGCCCTTTTCACCCTGAAGACCCATTTTGATTCAATTGGAGTCTTGTCCGCAGGTAATTCCACAACATCCCATACTATGTTTTTATGTAAAGAATCCAATTCATCTTTTACAGCTTTCTTCCAGTTTTCTGCCTCTGGACATTCCATTGCTTCTTCGTATGTTCGAGGCACTCCAATTTCGACGTACATAGCTTCAAATCTGTTTGGTGCTCTTAGTGAATCCCGTGGACGTAATTGATATGTAATGTCTTTCTCTTGAGTATCTTGATCTAACTGAGCTTCGCCTTCTTGAGTCTCTTCATCTTGATCTTGATTATCTTCGTCTTGAGCTCGTTGAATATTTTCTGGATGATCGATTTTGTCTTCAGCTTCATTATGATTGATACTGGAACCGTATTTTGTCGTTCAACTATCTTCTGGCTAATTTCATTGAATATCACATTTCTTGATACTTTGATTTTCTTTGTATGTGGATCGAAGAGTCGATAATTGTTTGAATTGCCTTCATATCCAACCATGATCAATTTTTTGCTCTTCGGTTCCAATTTCTTTCGTAATTCTGGTGGAGTTAACATGTACGCTTCACTACCGAATGTTTTCAGATGAGATAACTCCGGTTTTTTTCCAGTCCATAATTCAAAAGTTGTAGAATTAGGCATTGGACTGGTTTGTGTTCTGTTAAGAACTTAGACGGCAGTATTTACGGCTTCTGCCCATAAATATTTTGGAAGATCTTTTGCATATATCATTGACCTAGCACTTTCGACAATCGTACGTAAATCTCTCTCAGCTTTACCATTCTGCTGCGGAGTATAAGGGGCTGTTGTTTCTAAAATAATGCCATTCTTGGATAAATAGTTTCTCAATTCTTCATTACAATATTCTCGGCCATTGTCTGTATGTAGTGTCTTCACACAGTAACCAAATTCATTCTTTACCATATGACAATAGATCTTGAAACAATCCAACGCATTACTTTTATGTCTTATGAAGGATACAGTACGATAATTAGATCCATCGTCTTTGAATAAAATGAAGTATTTTGCTCCTCCGACTGATGTATCCGACATGGGACCACAAATATCGCTATATACCATTTCCCCTGGTTTCATTCATGTATGTATTGATTGAATAAAAGCTAGTTTGTGCTGTTTGCCATATAAACAGGCTTCACAGAAAAAATTGTCCACTTCATTCAGTTTTATTCCATGCACCATACCTTTATTTACCATTTCGCGTAGATTTTTAATGTTTATATGTCCAAATCTTTCATGCCAGAGTTTCATACTTTCATGAGCAGGTGCATTTACTTCATTTACAACTACTGTTCTGAATAACATGCAATAAATATTGTTTGATTCACGAATTGCACATGCACACAGCTCTTCTCTGTCGTAAATTTCGGCATGATCGTCTTCTTTAATGATTTTCATCCCTTTCTTAGTTATTGCACCTTCAGAGAATCAACTTTCCTTCAAATCAGGAACAAAAAGTACATCTGTCATAATCGATGTAAACCATTGTCCATTAATAAATTTTTCAATATCTACTGTCCCTTTACCCTTCACAGGCAACAAAGCATTGTTCCCTAAAACAACAAAACTGTTGTCATCTACAGTAGTGAACGAGGAAAAATATTCTTGTCTGTTGGTCATATGAGCCGACGCACCGCTGTCCATAATCCACTTGTCATTTGAATTTGACAGAACATCATACGTTTCATTTAATCCAGTGGTACTGAAAGCAGAAAAATTACTATGATTGCCATTATCATTATTTTTACGTGGACCTTCTTTATTATTGGACTTGTATGATCTTTGTTTCTTCTCATTTCGACATTCATTCGCATAGTGGCCTTTCTTTTGACAATTAAAACAAGTTACTCTTGATTTATCTTGTTTTTTATTCTTGAATTGCTTGTTACTTCTATTTGAATGTTCTTTAATTTTCATTGATGTAAAGGCTGTTTCTAGTTGTTCACTAGTTGTTAGACTAACTTCTTCATCTAATAAACGAGCCGTTAGATTGTGAATCGTTTGTCTGTCTTCTGCCATGGATAACCAGGCTTGACGAATATTACGATATTTCATTGGAAGCGTTCTAAGAATTTTTGTGATGATTGCAAGATCACTTAATGATTCTCCAGTATCTTTGATTTGTTTCGCTAGATTTTCTACTTTTGCAATATGTTGTGCCATGGTATCATGAGGATTCATTTTATATTGATGAAATCGTTCATGAAGCAACATTTTATTGGTTTCTGACTTTTGTAAATATATTAAATCTAATCTATCAAGCATTTCTTTTCCTGTCGTGCAATTCTCAATCAATGTGATTTGCGAGAACTCCATAGTAGAAGTTAAAGTAAACATAGCAATGGCATCATTTTTATCCCAAATTTCGATCTTATTACTATCAGTTAGAGGCTTTTCTTCTGATCCATCAATGTATTTAAGTACCCCTTTTGCTTTCAGGGCACAAACCGTCTGAAATCTCCATTGTTGATAATTTTGTCCATCAAATTTATGTATACAGGATACATCCACTCGTCCCGCCATCGTTTGTACGAAACTTTATGTACTAAACGAAGATTTTTACCTCAACTTCAATTTCGACGCTAGAAACTTAATGCGTTCGAATGGAGCTCTGGGCCAATAACCTATTAATACACACGTTTTATAACACTTTTATTGAAAAAATTCTTCAAAATTCATGACAGGACATTCAATATCTTTTTTAATAATACTGTTATTATAATTTTTTTTTTAAACAACAAGTTACCATGTTACTATTACATTGGTTACAATAAATTGTCAGTGTCAAAAGAATGCACGAAATTTCATATATGTTCAACAGTATATAAACTATATACATAAATTATCTTTAAATGTGACGTTCACCGCTACTTTAAAAATTTCAACTATAGTGACTTTTACTCGCTCAAGTCTCTGGTTATATTTATTTATGTTTGTACAACTATTCGCGAGTAAAATTATCGATGGCGGCGCTGTTATCAACCAAAATGTCGGATGTAAGTCGTACTGTCATTTTTAGACAGGCTTGTTTACATGTTAAAACCACAGTTTTCCAGAGTCATATTTTATTATTATGATATTTAAGGTGGCTTCTCTTGACAAACTTGTAAGTTTAATGGTAAAATTTCATTGATACTATTCCAATTTTGTGCATGGAAGTTCCAAATTGTATTTATCTGCAGATAAATAATCATGTTCTTGGGAAATAGATCGTTTCAAGTACTTTAGTTCGTTTTGTTGTCGCTAGTTGCGCACAATCACAGTTAGGTATCAAACTTTCAGTTTTATTCACTTTCGTGTTATTGACATTGTAGAATATTTCTGTAACTGTAGAAAATGGATATGAAATATCTTAGAAATGAATTAAAAAAGTTGGATAATAAAAAACATATTTGTAAAGAATGAAATAACTTATATAATTTGCATTGTACTACTTGTAGGATACATTATATTATTTGGAAAAAAAATTGCTTTGATACATAGTCATTCGACAAATGAAAATTGACGAAAAATTATTATAATTTATATTATTATTTTTTTTTTCACGAAGAGTTCACAATAGATCTTTTGGAGTTAATTTGAAACAATTGTATACTAGAAACTCTATTACATAAACCGTCCAATTAATTTTTTTATCATTATTCTCCAATTTGCAATGGCTCTAGCTTTTGCAATATCTTCTTCAGATAGCTGTTGACTTCTCTTAAAAGCAGGTATATCAATGTGAACATTTTTATCTCCCAAAATTTTCTATCTGTTAGAACATATTCATGTTCATTCAAATAATCAAGAATGCCAGATACTTCCGTTATTTTTCAGTCGGAGAAAATACATTTACACAGTTAGAAAAATTATATTCCTCATTATTAGAGATCGGATTTTTGTGCAGTAAAAAAACAAAAAACGTGCAGTAAAAAACTCAAAAAGTGCAGAAACGTGCATTAAAAAACTTTAAAATGTTCCAAAACATTCGTTTTATGAACCTAAAGCCTCGTTCACAACAAGAAACTAGTAGTTAGTAGTTAGTAGTTATGGTTAGTGCTAAATGTTTGACATGCACAATCGTGTGTTAGCGTTCACAACAACAAAATTAGCCCAGCGCTGCTCTGCACGAACCGTGGTTAGTGCAGGAGCTTGCAAACTGCAAACTTTTTAGATAGTAGTTAGTGGATCGGCCAATCAGAAAAGAGAAGGAGAGAGATAAAATATTTGAATTTAGAAGGTTCTCTATTTCTGTGAAGATATGAATGACTGTATCCCAATTTGATGATATATTAGCATTGATTGGACCAAGTTTTAAAAAAAAATAGTAGAAGAAATTCCGTTTCTGGAGGAACTTTGCGTTTGCATTTCAAATATATTCTGTTCTCTGCTCTCATCGAGGCAAGAACCCCGCTGCGCTCTACCTGGCTCCATACCTTGTACAGCAAAGCTCTCATCCGCTGCGTCTACTGACTGCACATTGACAAGTACAGTTATTGTAACTGTACTAATATTTTTATTTTGTGTTATTTGACTTTATATTGACTTGCAAGCCGTGCACCTCTGCATTATTTTGAATAGTTCGTTTTCAAGTTAGCAAACGCTGGTCTCAGGGATAGCGCAACCTCAGGGAGTCGTTATCGGGCCCTCTATACAGGGGTACAGCGTTTGCATACTAGGGAATTAGAGGGACAGTCTATCACAGTATAGCTGTCGGGCTCCCGGCACAGGAGCATCGTTTAGCTATATCGCGTACTCGGATCTTAACTCCGCCGCGTGCGTGAGTCGCGCCGATCAGTTCAGACAAAGTTTGCTAGCGGCCGTAGAGTGGAGAGCTGAACTGAGTAGGTTCTCACCCACACTCTCGGACCGACGCATAATACCGTGACTGGCTGAATCGAAGGTCGTCGTCAACGGTTGCTAGAGACTCGTAGCATACTCTCTGATCAGCAAGAATACTATACTGATTTTCATCTCTCATCTCCACATGTTGTGAAAGAGAGCCTGAAAATGTACTCGAACGCTTTTAGTATCAAACAACTCGACAGTCGCCTTGCGGCTCTTGAGCAAAAGCCCAACCAATCCGACAGGGTCATTCAAGACAAGAATGACCTCTTACTGAAAAAAGTCAAGCTCCTTGAAGCGGAGCTCCGCCTGAAAGAGAAGATTGATGAAGCAGCAAAACCAGTTGCTGTGGCCAGCACATCAAAAGCTGCCCGCAAAGCCGATGATGAATCATCGCAGGACCCAGATGGTTTCATGCCTGCCCCAAAACCAAAAGAGGTGAAGCCGGACCAAAAAAGTCCTTCCCCTGCAGCTACTTCCAACAGCTTCGACACACTATCTGCGGAGGACGAAAACGACTCAATGGAGAGCTCTCAGCCCCAAGCTACGTCTGAGAAACATATCCCGCCAATCGTCCTGCACTCTAAGGATGAATACACTAAGTTAGTTCAAGGACTAACGAAAGTTGGTGTAACCATTAAAAAGGCCGTCAACATCAAGGATGGTGTCCGACTGCACTTTTCTCCAGTGCAAGACTTTCGTGCAGCATCCACGCTGCTACGTGCAGCAAACTGTGCATTTCACACTTACACGCTGCAAGAGGACAAACTTCTGCAGGTTGTACTACGTGGCATACCAGAAACAATTTCTGAGGAAGAAATCAAAACGGAGCTTGCCTCAATAGGATTCGCTGCCGAAACTGTATGCCGCATGACGTCTGGCCGGGACAACAGACCACTACCTCTTGTTCACGTCAGGCTCATCAAAAGTACAGAGAACAAGAAGATTTTTGATCTCAAAACCTTCATGTTTCTGAGAATCTCTGTGGAATCCAAACGTCCACAGACAGGCGCTAGTCAATGCCACAACTGCCAACGATATGGGCATACCAGCAGAGGTTGCAACCTCAGAAAACGCTGCGTCAGATGTGCAGGCAATCATAATATAGCAGACTGCCCAACCAAGGATCAAGGAGATCCCCCCTGCTGCAACTGCAACGAAAAGCACACTGCCAACTATAAAGGTTGCAAGGCTTACAAGGCAGCTACAGACGCGACCAAGCGTCAACCACAACAAAGAACAATTAGTTCCAATCAAATAAAAAGTGGTATGTCCTACTCAGCTATCACCAAAGCAAACGCTAGTTCGCCGAACACACAAGCCGCTGCCGCGGAGGTTCTCCCGGCCAACGCTGTCGCTACTGCAGGCACGTCTGCACAAGCTGAAGCTGTAGTCCCTGCCACTACAGGGCCGCCAACGCTGCAACATGCAACATCCGCTGCACCCGACTTAGGTTGGATGAGCATGCTAGGTAGCCTACCTAATTTAAACAAACTGTTTGATGTAATCAAACCAGTCATCACTGAGCTTTCCCGGGCAAATTCCGCCATGGAAATGCTCATCACAGTCGCAAAGGCTCTCCCAACAATCCTTGGTCTGTTTAACTATGGTTAGACAAAGGAGACAGCCAGAATCTTTCAGAATTGCGTTTTGGAACGCAAACGGCTCACACTACAAGCGTGACAGCCTGGAAGAGTTCGTCTTCCGCTACAATATAGATGTAATGATGGTGAATGAGACACATTTGCGAGCAAGCAATAGTCCTAAGATCTGCGGCTTCGACCTCTACCGCAAAGACCGCATTCACGCGCACGGCGGCGGCGTTGCTATCTATGTCAAAAACACAATTGACCACTACGAAGACACCACGCCCGTGCTGCTTCACGCCGAGGCAGTGGCGATCTCCATCAAAACATCGCAGAATGAATCGTTTAGGCTCATTTCTGTATACAACCCTCCTGCACGAATAATGCAGGAGGACTTGGATGCTTTACTGGAGCAATCAGGCCCTGTAATCATCGCAGGAGACTTGAACTCCAAAAATCCTGCTTGGAACAGTCGCCGCTCTAATCGGAACGGCAACACACTGTACAATGACAGAGCACCAACTTGTTCGCGTTTTGGAGTTTGTGACCGAAGGTTTCAACAACCGTCAAGCCACCGGGGCAGTTTTCCTTGATGTCGAAAAAGCCTTTGACAAAGTATGGCATCAAGGACTGCTACATAAACTCCTGCAAGCTGGTGTTAACCAGGCACTGGTCCAACTCATCAGCTCATTTTTACACAACCGGAGCTTCCGTGTAAAAATCAACCACATCAAGTCAACCGAGCGCAAAATCACAGCCGGATTGCCTCAAGGATCTTTGCTATCGCCAATATTATTCAATATTTACTGCAGTGACATGCCAGCACTGACGGCAGACACCACACTGGCGCAATACGCGGACGATACCGCGATACAGTACAAATCTCGCAATGCGACAGTAATCACCGCAAGACTTCAACGCGCTGTTGAAGACCTTGAGCGATGGTTCTCCAAATGGAGAATCAACATTAATGCTGAGAAGAGCACAGCAACACTCTTCACCCGACGTAGGATGGAGCCTGTCGGCAACATCTCTATATTCGGTAACGAAATTCCATGGCGTCCAAGGAACAAATATCTTGGACTGCTATTCGACAGTGGGATGACATGTGATCCTCATGTTGAGAAAAATTGTGAGACTCATTGGGGCACTCTATCCATTGCTGAGCAGACAAAGCTCACTTTCATTAACCAACAAGGTGAATATATTCAAAACTATAATCCGGCCGGCTATAACATATGGCACATCAATATGGGGATATGCAGCCAGCTCGCACATCAAGAAGGTTCAGACGATCCAAAACAAGGCCCTGCGAATGGCAGCCGACGCTCCATGGTTCATCCGGAACGATCACATACAGAGCGATTTGAAAATCGAGTCCATCACGCTGTTTGCGCTCAAACGAGCGAGCAAGTTCTTCACGGAAATTCCAGACCACCCAAACGCTGGAGTGAAACGGCTAGCGGATTACGACGAGGATGAAATCCTTCGTCATAAACGGCCCAAATCAATTTTGGCCACTTAGTTTTCGCCAAGAGGGCGGCACGATAAGTGCGAAGCAATAACTTCTACAGTCCGAGAAAATATCCGATGAGAAAGGTGTGGGCCCCAGGCCCGGTACTTTCAGAAGCCCGTCATGGTCAATGGTCAATGGTCAATGGACTCCAGACTCTTAACACAAACTCTAACCACTAACTACTAACTACTAATTTCTTGTTGTGAACGAAATACGCAGTAATTCATTTATTCACTAATAAATGCAGAATTTTAATAACCTTGTATAATTGGCAGTAGGTACACTTGCATATATTCACAATTTTATCCGTACTTACAAAAATTGCAGAAGAAAATTATTTATTTTCTAAATTTTTTTTTGACATTTAATAAAATATAATACTTGAAAAATAAGTCAATACTTCAAGCAATTAAGCTCAAAAAGTCCGAAATGCGCAATTTGGTTGAAAATAAAATTTAAAGGATATAATCCCTAGGTCATGAATGGGATGAATACTTGGTTTACAAGGCGTTAAACTCAAGCAAACAAAATCTGCAATAATACAGAAATCCGGTCTCTACACATTAATATTGAGATTTATCCATACTAGTAAGAGTAACAGTATAATCACTTGGTAGAAAATATTTTGAACTTGAACATATTTTCGTGTATTTTGATGGCCTTTTCATCGACTTTATAGATATTAACCATTTTTTATTAAGCGTTTTATGATAATATGCCTTTATCATTCAACAGGCAAAGCCCAATAACAGAATAACGTCAAATTAAGGGAAACAAGTACAAGTATAGTATAAAAAGAAAATACATATATATACGTATATCATAATAAATTATTCAAACAGGTTTTGAATTGATTAAATGGTAGTGCAAAATCTAGAATAGCACTAAAATTATTATAACTTCGGCACATAGATATCACTGGTGAATTATAATGGTAATTAGTTCTTGAAAAATCACAAAAAAGGTATTGCTACATCTAGTATTGCAGGAATTTACATAAAAATTTAATCTGCTCAGTAAATCAATGTCATCGACAAAATTGTTGATAATTTTGTAGAGAAATAAGATTCTTCGTTTTGTACGCCTATTTTCCAAAGGCTCAAGATCTGCAGTAAATTCTTGGAATATGGGATTTTTGTGTTTGTTAGGAACAGATAAACACTGAGGCACACAACAGTTATAAAGCATAATGATATTGTGAGAGAAAGATTCAAAATTTAAAAAAAAAACTCAAGAAGTTAGGCATGCCTATGCAATTCCCCATCTCAACTGTGTTGCAAAAGTGAAGCAAAAAATGTAATATTTTTAGAGTGAGAAAGTAACTGAGAGATAGGTTGAGGCGGGCCTATATTTGTATGGAGTTAAATGGCTAGATTCGGTTTATTTAGTATTTTCATGTAAAAATATATTGTAAAATGGGAAGAAAATGTTTTGTGACAAATTGTGATACTGGGTACAAAACATGTAAAGAGAAATTTTCTCTTTTTTCTGCACCTGAAGATGATATTTTATTAAATGAGTGGCAAGGATATCATAAAAGAATGCTCGTCTGAGGATGTAAAAGTGAGAAGAAATTATTTTTAAATTATATCAAAATTAAAGGTTATATCAATGTTTCAAATTATTGAACGTATCTAATCTAAACTTTTAGTGGAAAATTCAACTTCAAGAAAACTTCTTATCAATAAAGAATATAAATATTTCTATTTATGTTTTGAAATCAATAGAGATGTGATAATTGTTTACGAATTCATTATACAGTATAGTATGGAATTGTTCAATTATGTGACAAATATATTATTACAGATACCGTTCAAATATTTCCGACCAAAAGTAAATGCATGTCCGAGTATTTTTCCAAATTGCCCGAAATATTTAACGTCTCCAAAAAAAAACAAGAAAATCTCTTATAAAACAGGATTTTTGAAAAAGCTCAAGCTGTGCAAAAAAGAGAAAGATATTAAAATGTAGATAGAATCCATCCTCCATTTATTCGATTAAAATAATTTTTAATTTTTTCAGGAGACACATGAACGCTAGAAATTAATTCAAATCCAAAGCAAAACTTGAATTCAGAGAGCTTGTAAGAATTTTTTCGATTTGAAAATTACATTCATCGAAGAGAAATAAATTTTCATCAATGAGATGTTGGAGACAAAATACTTTGTTTTCAGAAAGGAATATAAAAATGAACGGAATTTTCCCATAAATATCACGGATGTACGCAATTTAACAGATTTTTCGTAAGTTTTTTGTTAATATTTTCTTCTGGTATATAAAAAATTGTTTGTGTGTATTTCCTCAGATTTTTTAAGCCCATTGTAATATAAAATACTCATAAAATTGTTTATGTATCTGTTATTCATAATTAGAAAACTCTTATCCAAAGAAACGTTTATAAAACATGTTTCATGATAATGCACTTTTTCATTACAGATTTTAATAAATTAATAAAAATGTAAATTTTCTTTTACTTTTGCCTTTCATTTAATGAATAATAAAGTATTCAACGTGATGAAAATATTGAATCTATCTGGCAATTGTCTTTTATTGAAACAAATTCAAATATAATCTCATTTCTGTATATGAAGCATGCAAAGCTGGACCCGCTCTCGCTATCTCTCTCACGTTTGCCGCATTACATTTTAGGCTTCATGTTTTCCAATAGTGTCCGCTCTTCTATTATTCTCCTTCGTGAAGTTAGGTTATGTTTCAATACCTAGCCCCGACAGTTACGCCGCCTACATCAAAATGATCTATGGTCTTTAAATATTTAAAATCACATTATTCAATTCTCTAGAAGGAAATCTCGTGTTAAACTCTAAAAATTTAATAAATGGAGAAAGAGTAAGGAAATTAATAGGTTCTGAATAGGAAAGTGCAAAATAAGTCAAAATGAAATTGATGTAAATAAGAAAGCAGTCTCCAAAAAGACTGATTTTGATCAATACATGAAATAGTAAATGAAAAGATGAAACAGAAAAAATATTACAAAAGCTCACTGTTTACAAATAACAAACGATTAAAATAACATTATCTCAAATGGCGTTTTAAGCGAAGTTCGTCTTTGAGTAGTTCTCGTGTTGCCACACCAGATGGCTACGGCTAAATTTTACTCGCGAATACATAGTTTGTAAGTTTGTCAGATACGCTATAAGAGCTGTATTCTTTCGTTCACGGTTTACTGATCCAACTGAATCTGAAGATCAGTTTAAAATGGCGTCGAGATCATATGATCTGTTGTAGTCGAAAGAACACCAAACATTTGTTGAGTCTGCGTTTGTCTGTGATTAATGATCTAAAATTTCTTTTGACTTCGTTCAATTATGAATATTCAGAAAAGTTCAATAGAAATTATCTTTTGAATATACAAAACACAAATACATGTAGTTTTTTTCATCTGTTCAATAATTATAACTCAATTTCAGGATGAATTATCACAAAACTTTCGATTTTGCCTAACTAAAGCTATTTCAAGATAATTTTTTTCATTTCTTATGATGCAAATGCTACGAATTCCGCCGTTTTTTGAATACATATGAACCACAAGAGCTCCTCTAGCTTTTGGTTAGAGGAGTTGTTGGTGATCTGGAGTTGTTGAAATTTGGAGTGGGGGTAACTAATCCGTAAACGAAAGAACAAGCACATAGTGAACCAGATAAGTTAGATCAGTACTCCGTGAACGAAAGAATACAGCTAGGAGACGAGATGTCACGTGACATAAATCATATGGCTGGTTCCTACTAACTTCACTCGAAGCTTTGCAGCTAATATCTCTTTCTACTAGAACTGTCATTTCGAGAAGAGCGGAAAATTTGAAAAATTATTCATTGTAGAAAAATCATTTTGTGATCGTTGAGTTGTCGTACAGGAAGTGTTTTGTGGTATTTGTCAGTGTTTTTATTTTCAGACGATACCTGCGGAGACATATTGGAAAGGTGATGTTTAGAAATAAATTATATTTAAGCAAATAACAATTATTTATATGTGTGCAGGGTGGGTGGATCCGAGACAGTTGAGAGACGTCGCTGATGGTTAGAAGAAATTGGAAATGATGATTCTATGCGCGAGGATGCTCGTTTTCGGTTACATTTTATTATTGGTGGGCTTACTTTGTACCAGCTTGTTTTATCATCCTTTACGTACATCACAGCGTCCCTCCTTACTTCAAGAATCTCCATCTCTAGTTATTTTTGAAGATTCCTCATGAACAATTTTATTTAACGAAGCACTAAGTTAATGCTATTTGGTTTTTTGTTTGCCAAACAGATAGTGCAGTTGAGGATAAAGATCATCCAGTCTGGGTGCCATCAAAAAATCTTTTTGACAATATTTCACCTAAAGACGAAGATGAAAATATAAAGATGATGAAGCATGCGGAAAAATTGAGAGAGAGAAGAGGTATAAATATGGATTTATTGCCATTAACATTTAAAAAAATGCATATTACTATAACATTGAAGATGTACCAATCAATGATTGTAAATTCTTCCACATACGAGTTGATTTTTATTAATTATTTCTTTTACAAGGTATTAGATATTAATTTTTCAAAGCCAACTACTGTTTACTTTGTTTCAGCTGGGGAAGTTCAGAAATATACGGCCACAGAAAATAGCAATATGAAATATAAATCAATAAGTAACAGTGCGCTCTAGCAGGCAAATTTTCAGATAATATTATTACCATGAACTGTTTTAATCAGCATCTATTTCAATTGAAGAGTTATTTGCACGGTGTAAGTGAGTATATGCTATATTTATTCTCTCGAATTTATTATGAAAATTAGTTATTATTTCCGTGCAGAAAGGAATTATCTACCCGCATCTCTAGTTGCCGACAGTAGCTGAAATATGTCTTTCTCGGTCGGCGTAGATATTTCGTAAGATTTAATAATTCTCATATGTCCATTAACTTCTCTCCATTTTGTCTTGGGGAACTTTCCACGCAGGCTTTACTCCCGTTACGGATTCTTTTTTTTTGTTATTTTTATCTTCTACAGCGAACAAAATAGCAGCAAAATGTGTACAAGCCTCACCAAGACCTGCATCGCATCTACAATGACTACAAAGAATTTCTCCTTCAGGCCGAGCTATAATTCAAGGCTGTAGAGGTTTTCATTGAGTCGTTGAGAATGCATCACCTAAGACACAAATTGTTTAAAAATTAGTATGTACAAAAATATTAATTCTCTACGTATTAATTCATAGTTATATTTGAATAAATTTGAGTGCTCATTTTAGTCGCATAACGTGGGTTACTGCTTTATTTTTATTTGCTGTGCGTAGCGTTTTAATTGAAGCTATAAAGTATTGGAGAATATATCTTTTTCAATAATATTTCAAGTTTTTATGCGTAAAATTTTCTGTTATATAAATATTAATAATAAATGCTCAGTGCATACAACTTACCTTTCCAAAAATCAAGATATTTTCTTTAAACTTTTTCACCAATAAATCTCGCACCCATCCGCATGACACATATTTATAGATTTATAAACTCTTGAAAACTCTAAATTCTTAATGTGTATAGAAACTTCTTATTAGAACTAAATATTAAAAAAATTTATCGTGTAATATTCGTTCCAGTTGCCGTGAAAAACTGGATAAATCACTATTATAAGGATCGACATCTTCAAATTAATTCATTTTATTTAAATAACGAGCTCTCACGTCACTACTTGAAGATTCAAAATATTTAGACATGTTTATTTCTCAAAAATCACAAATTAACCAAATAAGTTAGGAAAACTGTTTTGGCTCAAACACTTTTTAAATTTATCGTAACTTCGACTATGAATACTTCTGTTCAGAAATCCGCTTAATAAACTTTCAAATATGTAGGTTCTTGTTTTTGTATTATTCATGTAGGTATAATTCTTCTTTCAGCGAATACATATCTGTACACAATAGTAAACAGTTACAAAAATTTTACTTTTATGATTATGCAATCTGTTTTGGAAAAGATTGTCTTTGTGTGAAGTATTTTTGCATCATACTTTAGTTTTAGGGCAAGATCATGCATTTGGAAAACTAGATATGCATGAGATCATGTGAAGAATATTTACCGTAATAAAAAAAATCATATAAGTAAAACAGAAAATACAAAAGGTACAGTTCATTGTGGTATTCAATAGTAGAAGAAAATACAAATATTTTAGCGATCTTCATATTACTTGAAAAAAATTTAATATCATGTAAAAAATATAACTCCACCATATTTGCTTGTAATTCCATTTTAATTTTCTGTATTTTTTAAAGGTTGATAGCAGATATAATTCATGTAACTGAAAAGATCGTATATTTCAAATTATGAAATAGACATTTTTTTAATACATTTTGAATTCCCGCCCTTCTCAAAGTGACAGTTCTATTTGAAAGAGATATTAGCTGCAAAGCTTCGAGTGAAGTTAGTAGGAACCAGCCATATGATTTATGTCACGTGACATCTCGTCTCCTATTGGTAACTGAAATTAACCCGTAGCCATCAAGCGGTTATAAGCGGAACTATATTGTAAAGTGGATTCAATCTTAATTTCCATATAATCGTATGTTATTTTACTGGTTTTGTGAGCAATATTTAGTGGCTTTTTTGAGATTTTTTGTATGAAATTTTATTTTACAATAGTTCTTAATGGATTTTCTCAAGTTGATTCAAATACTTGGCTTTCGACTTTATTGTTACATTATATAACCTCAAAATTAGTCTTTCTCAAGACAATATGGAATTTGAACGAAGAATTGGTGATAAAAATTGTTGTGTTTATGGATGTCATTCCAAATTTAATCGAAATGTGGATTTGAATTTCCATAATTTTCCTAAAAAGGGGGAAAGTGTATGTAGTAAATAAAGTTGGCAACTACGAATTTGTTGATAAACGAGCTGTGTGAATTAGAAAAAATCATACAAGAAAAGCTGAAAGCTAGAATTTACAATACAAAAATATCGTAAATACTTCCCCGTAATATTATTTTCTTTGAAGCTACGAATTTTATAACCTCACGCAGTCTTCCAGTTACAATTAAAAACCGTATTTAAATAAGAAGATTTCAAAAGAAAAACTGTATATTATAAAAGAAGAAAGTCTATACTTTCCCACACAATTGAAATTGAATTAAATAATTCCATGGAATATGAATATTTCTTTGCTGAATATCAGTGTATTTACATTGTAAACAGATTACAAACTTGCCGTAAGCCACTTTTAAGCCACCATTTTGTAAGAACAGTGCTGCCGCCAACGGTACTTTCAGTTGCCAATAGCAGAGCATGAGTCAGTAGCGACGAACGCGACTCCATGCGGTAGAAGTTATAAGGTACTCCCTGAGCTCATCTTTAGTAATACTAAGGCACTAAATACATGAGTATTATCATCCGCCATTTTGTGCCCTTAGAAAGCGCTTTAGCATAATTATGTGAACAGTGCATGACCGCGATGATTGAGTCGAAATAGTTCAATCTTTAGGTAAAAAACGTGATAAAATAATATCGGAGTCTATCAGACTATTTATTTTTGGCATGATGTATTATTTGTGATCAAATTACATGCTTCAATTTGGAATTCTCAGTTTTCAAATATTGAATCAAATTATTCGGTTTCCAATAATATATAATTAGAGTAATATTAAATACTCAGAATAACATAATGAAATTCTGATTTATATTCTATATTACAATTTTTAAAAACAATGGCTGGTACCACAAGCTTTGTTTTTGGCTATACTAGCAGTGTTATTTTAAGAAGAGTTTATGGCAATATAAATATTTCAAGCTATTTTAATGGAAAATATTTAAATAAATTTTGTAGACATATGAGTTTTCTGTAATTTGTATCTGAAGATTCTTTTCTAAAGTATTTGAGAAAATTCTAATTTCGTTACGACACATCTTGACACAACGCTCTTAGTAGCGCCAAAAACAGAGCTCGTGGTACCAGCCAATCTGACTAATTTATTGCCTTTCGAGATCTCAAAATATGTAAAACTCTATTTTTATCTTCAAACTTTGTAATCTTTAACTTTCCTAGAAAATCTTTTATGCATATTTATTGGAAAATTCATTATTTTACTGCCCTCACCCAAGGGATAAAAAACATGGAAGTCTACTATTTGCAATTTTTTATATCGTATGTCTTGATAAAAAATTGTGAGTTCGTAATATTGTACTTATCAAAGAAATAATTGATTAAATATTATTTATACGTATAATATATTTATATATGTGAATATATAATATATATTTCATATAATAGGTACCTATGTATAATACATAAATCTATTGATCAATTATTGTTTGAAATTGAGGCTAGATTCTATGATCGTGTCTAAAAATTTAGATAAGAATATATATTTAAATGAACTGAGATAGCTTCAATCAAAATTTTGATCTGATCATAACTTTAAATGAAAATTTTGACTGAATATACATACTTTTATATGAAATATTTATAATTCGTCTGTGAATCTTACAGCCACAATTGCCGCTAATTATGATGATAAATCATTCGGCACATTAATAAATCATTCCGATACTATTTTCTTTAATTTTTCAAATTATTATAGCATTTTATCATCGTCAAACAACGCATTTCCTATAATGTTTACATATGCTTTCTTTTATTGACAGGACACAAAGTGGCGGATGATAATACCTGTGTTTTAAGTGCTCTAACAATACCAGTAATTTAAACAAGGACGTTTAAGGGAGGGGATGTGGCATCACAAGACTTTAACATTGCAGACAGTGTGTCCAGGACAAGGGAGAGAGACAACAATAGTAGAACTAGAGCACTAAAAACATAGGTATTATCATCCACCATGCTATGTCCTATCAATAAAAGAAAGCATATGTAAACCAATGTAAACATTATAGGAAATGCGTTGTTTGACGAGGATAAAATGTTAAAATAACTTGACAAACTAAAGAAAATAGTATCGAAGTGACTCATTAATGTGCCGAATGATTTATCATCATTATTAGCGGCAATTATGGCTGTGAGATTCACAGACGAATTATAAGTATTTCATATAAAAGTACGTATATTCAGTCAAAATTTCCATTTGAAGTTATGATCAGATTAAAACTTTGATTGAAGTTATCTCAGTTCATTTCAATACATATTTTTATCTAAATTTTTAGACACGATCATAGAATCTAACCTCAATTTCAAGCAATAATAGATCAATATATTTATGTATTATATACATCATATACCTATAAATATATCTATAGGTATATGATATACATAGGTACCTATTATATAAAATATATATTATATATTTGCATATATACATATATAAATATATTATAAGTATAAATAATATATATTCTATTATTTCTTTGATAAGTAGAATATTACGAGCTCACAATTTTTTATCAAGACATGCAATATAAAAAATTGCAAAAAGTAGACTTCCATGTTTTTTATTCCTTGGGTGAGAGCAATAAAATAATGAATCTTCCAATAAATGTGCATAAAAGTTTTTGTAGGAAAGTTAAAGATTACAAAGTTTGAAGATAAACAATAGAGTTTTACATATTTAGAGATCCCGAAATACAATAAATTTGTCAGATTCCAATATCATGTATTGATCAATGGAATGAATAAATATTATATTATATTATATTATATATTATATTGTTTTCAAAAATTGTATTACAGAATATAAATTAAAATTCCAGAATGATATTCTGAGAATGCAATATTACTCTAATTATATATCATTGAAAACCGAATAATTTGATTCAACATTGGAAAATGAAAATTCTAAATTGAATCATATAATCTGATTACAAATAATACATTATGCCAAAAATAAATAGTTTGATAGACTCCGATATTATTTTATCATGCTTTTTACCTCAAGATTAAACTATTTCGACTCAACCATCGCGTTTCCTGCACTGTTCACATATGCTAAAGCGCTTTCTGAGGACACAGAATGGCGGATGATAATACTCATGTATTTAGTGCCTTAGTAGAACAATAGATTTTCTGCACCGTGTGGTAGCAGTACTTTTTCTTATTGAAAATTTGAATATTTGTAGAAGAAGATGAACAAGAAAATGTCCTTGAAAGATTGTTTTTTCTTCTCATTTCACAAGCACGTTGTTTTCGTTTGGCTGTTTTAAGTGTTGTGCGTGGAAGGATTTATATACATCTATTTGGGACATTGTGTATTGCGTTTGTATAGTCAGTTGGACAATAATTGATTGATACAGTTTTAAATGTATATTTAGATACAAAATTACGGCTGATCAGAATATTAGAAATAGAATTACACAAAGAAAAAAATTCAATAAATTAACATTATTTAGAAATGAATAAATAAATGTAAATATATGTATATATGAATTAAATATAATAAAAATGAAAGATATAAATATTTTGTTTTTTACCTGCCTTATTTTTAGAGGTAGGTTGCTGATTGTTGATAGATTTTGCAATTTCTAAAATTTTCGATGACCCTTAGAACTTTCTAAAGTTTTTGGTGCATATAAAAGATAAAGCGAATCAAAATGGATGGAAAGAAGTATTAGCATCTCTGAAACTACTAAATCATTTCCTTACTAATATCGGTTATTAATTTATTGCATAATATGAAATCTTAATTAATTTCTGAGCTTATTTTACATGCGCAATAGTGGCTACCATACGGTGCAGAATAGTATATTCCGATACAAGTGCAGAATGGAGATCATTCCATGCGAATCTGAATAATTCAGCCACGAGACGCAGTCGAGTGGCAGAATTCACATGAGCATGGTATGATCGATTCGCACGAGTGACGGATGTTATTTTTTCTACAGTCAAAGATTTCCGCGTGAATATCTATAATCAAAATATATCGTTTTCTGAGAAAGAATTTGCTTCATTGATCTCATTTCAATTCATCAAATGTTGATAAAATTACTCATATTGACTTCATTTTGAAGACGAATGAAAAGAAAATCAAGGAGAATCAAAATGATGACAGTAATGGAACAGTTTTTTCGCGACGCCACGCTGCTTTCTTAGGAATCCCTGAGCGTGCGGAATGACCCCTATTCCGCACGCTACAGCGTGGGGAATGGGTATCATTCTATAGTGACTGTAGAAAAAATCTATTTCTGTCTCTGTTATTTACCCTGGCCTCACTTATTCGACACTATTTATATATCCCTTCCCTTAAACATCCTTCAGTTTAAAGCTTAATTTTCTCTCCATGCGCATGCCTGTGAAACTTGGAGGCCTCTCAAAATGTTTCCAAACAGCATTCGAAAAATAGGAATGATACATATTTCAACTTTTCCTATACATCTCCAGTAATTTATGAGTACATCAAATTGCAACGCAACAATATTGATTCATAAATATGAACAAATCTTGTACTTGTAAGAATTTGTACACATATGAAGCACACTGTTTGAGTACCACAATAGACTTTTAGACGTCATTTAAGTATTAAATCGTCTTTTTATAAAAACGGAGCAATATTCAATATCATTTTCATTACTTATACCTATTACTTATCCCATATTTTCATGAAAGTTGTATGGGGTTTAGCAAAGTTATATATATTTAAACTAAAAGGATTTTCTTAACAAATGTTTATTGAAGCACATGGAAAAATTGAATCATTGTACACCAATACACACATCACATCTGCTGCGCAGTTCTGCTTGCCAGGGAGCTGCTTGCCTACCTGCCTGCGCCACTATCTTGAAACTATCAACATGTAAAACTAAAGGTACTTATTAGCCACAAGATAGAGCATAAAAGCAAATATACAAAACAGAATTGTTATACATATTAACACCTCCCTTCAATTCTGCAATATTACATCTTAAATAAATAAATAATTCATAATAAAATTACATTTAAAAGTTCTCTAAAATATTTGAATTTTACATTTGACAAAGGTTTTGTCAGTATATCTGCTTCTTGAATATTTGTGTGAACATAGTTCAAAATAACTTTATTCTGTGCAACACACTCTCTTACGAAATGATGCCTCACATCAATATGTTTTGTACGTTTGGATTCTAAAGTTGAAGCCATTCTTATACAACTTTGGTTGTCTTCAAAGATGTTTACAGGATAAATATCAAAGATTGTTATTTCCAACAACATTTGAGCTAAAAACATATTTTCTGTTATGCAGGTAGACAATGCTACATATTCCGATTCTGCACTAGATAATGTAACTAAATTTTGTTTTTTAGTTTTCCAATAAATTACATTATTATTCATTTTTATTATAAAACCAGTAATACTTCTACGATCAATTATACTATTGGCAAAATCTGAATCTACATAAGATACTAAACGAACATTTGAATCACTTTTAGTAAACTTCAATCCAAAGTTTTCTGTTTGTTTCAAGTATTTTAAAATATTTTTCAAATGACTCCAATGTTCATCAGAGTAACTATTTTGGAACTGACTGAAATATGTTACACAAAAACTTAAATCTGGTCTTGAACCAAGCATAATATACATTAAACAGCCTATTAATTCACGATAAGGCAACTTTTTGTTAATTATTTTTGTTCCTGATGACAACTGTAATTTTGGTTGCATTGGTATATCACATGGTTTACAATTGGTCATATTAAACTTCTCCAACACTTTTCTAATTAAATCTTTTTGAGTAATATGCAATTCTTCACCTATTCTCTTTATCTCTAAACCTAAAAATGTTAAATTTTCATTTCTAAATTCTTTCATTTTAAAATTGAGTGACAATTGATTTTTAATGTATTTCAAATTTTCTAAATTTTTTGTAAACAATATAACATCATCAACATACACTAACAAATAAGTATCATTATTAAAATACAAACATGGATCTTTTTGTGATCGATTTAAACCTAAATCTATCAAATTTTTATGAAATAACGAATTCCAACATTTTGGAGCTTGTTTCAATCCATATAAAGATTTAATTAGTTTACACACTAAATTAGAATTCATTTCAAGTCCTTCAGGTTGATACATATACACTGGTGTATCAAGTTTGCCGTAAAGAAATGCTGAGCTTACATCAAGTTGTTGAACATACAAGTCAAACTGCACATACAATGATAAAAGTACTCTGATTGTTACCATTTTAGCCACCGGCGCATAAACATCTTCATTTAACGAACATTGCTTGAAACCTCGCGCTACAAGTCGAGCTTTTTTCACTACACTTCCGTCAACTACTTTTTCACAAAACACCCACTTTGAGTCAATTATTTCTGCGTTTTCAGGGGGTTCTACTAATTCCCAAGTTTGACATTGTTGAAGAGCATTTAACTCCTTTTGAATTGCTGTTTTCCATTCGTTGTCTTTTTGTGCTTCAGTAAAATTCTGCGGTACATCTGAAATTAGGTTTCCTGTTGAAAGAGCCGCTAATAAATTTTCTTCGAAGTCTGGTTCTCCAACATCATAATCTTCAAGATACTTTGGTAACTGTTTATTTCTAGTACTCTTTCTTATTATATTTTCGGTTAAGTGTTCTCTATTTTCATGTTCAATTATTGTTTCATCTTTTTCTTTGATATTTTCATTTATTTCAACTGGTACTGTATCTTCTTTATTTTCATTGAAAATAACATTTCTTCCAATAACTATTTTTCTATCTTCTTCATTCCACAATCTATAACCGTTATCTGTATAACCAACCATTAACAACTTTTGACTGTGCGAGTCAAGTTTTGATTTTCTATCTTCTTTTGGTATAAGATTATATGCAATTGCTCCAAATAATTTGATTTTCTTCATATCTTGTTTATGATCATACCAAATTTCAGCAGGGGTTTGACCTTTTTGTAACGTACTTGTTTCGGTTCTGTTTGTAAGATAAATTGCAGTTCTAACTGCTTCACCCCAAAGTGATTTATCTTGTAACTTAGCATCAAACATTAGGCATCTTGCTTTTTCTAGAATTGTTCTGTTATACCGTTCAGCAAGACCATTTTGTTCGGGATTTCTTGCTACTGTATATTGACATTTTATTCCAAATTTTTTACAGAATTTTTTAAACTCTGATGACGTGTATTCACCGCCATTATCACACCGAAGGCGCTCAATGTTTGTACCAAATTTTGACTTTACATAATTTACATATTCTTGAAACTTTTCTATAACCTCACTTTTCTTGGTTATTAAATAGCATATGGCAAAATGTGAGTAATGATCAATGAAACTAACATAATACTGCTTACCATCATGCGTGGGAGGATTGATAGGTCCACAGACATCACTTGAAATTACTTCTAGTATTCGTTTTGCTTTTCTTTCTTCAGGTATGGTTTTGAAAGGCAGTCTTGTTTGTTTACCTTGCAGACAAACCTCACAAATCACAGATGCTGGAAATCTTGACGAATGCCCCATTTTTCTGTGAAGTAACATACTATCTTCTGTTGCAATATTTGTTTCATCATTATATTTCCCTGATACCTTCAATGTAACTACATATAAATTACCACAAAGTTCACCTTCTAATATAATACGATTATTTTTTGATATTGAAACTTTACTGTTTTTAAATAGAATTTGAAAGCCATTTTCTTCAAGTTTTCTAACCGACAATAAATTATGAAAAAGTTTATCACATACCCAAACATTTTTTATAAGAACCTCTTTACCATTTTTGGTTTTCAAATGAAGATTTCCTTGCTTTGTAGCTTCTATCATTTCATCCTTCTTAGCAACATTTATCATGTGTGAGATTGATTTTCTGTTTACTAGAAAATTTCCAGTGTTTTTATTTACAAGATGGTTTGTTGCACCACTGTCAATGATAAATTTTATTTCTTGAGCAAAACATTCAATAGTTGTCAGAGAATGCTCTGATGCTGTTAAAAATGTAATACCATCAACATTTTCTTCACTTTTTGCTAGACTAGCTTTTTCATTATTTTTGCGATATTTTGGACATTCATACTTCTTGTGACCGACCATTCCACAGCCATGACACTTGAAAGGAAAATAATTTTTCTTCTTTTCACTTTGCCTGTCATTTCTATTGTTCCATTTCTTATTCCATTTCTTCTTATACCCTGTAAAAGCTGCATCTCCACTACTTTCATGTGTTTTTTCTTGCCTCGATTCCTCCATTAATAATTTGTTTTTAACAAAATCTAGGGTTATTTTTGTCTCGTCTTGACAAAACATAACGTCAATTGCTGTTGTTACTGCTTGAAAAGTTTCAGGCATTGTTGATAATAACTGTGAAATTATCTCACTCGATTCCATTTTTCCACCAGCATTTTTTAATTCGTACACAGTCAGTTCAAATTCAGTCAGAAAAACATTTAAAGGTGTACCTTCAACATATTTTAAGCTTCTTAATTTTTTCTGTAACTGTACTTGTGTTGAAATACCAGTTTTCTTATAAGTAGAGCTTAGAGCTTTTATAATCTCTTTTGCTGTTAATTTCTCCTTAATCATTTCCAACATATTGTCAGACAAACACTGAACAATTATATTCCTGGCTTTTACATCCATTGTTTTGAACTTTTCCAATGCAGCAGCACTTACAGGTGATTCCATTTCTAGAACTTCTAGAACTCCAGCCTGTTCTAAAGCCAACTTGACACGGAATTCCCAGTTTGAAAATCCAGTGCCATCAAACGGTTTGATGTTTACAATTTGGCTTCCTGATGCTGTCGCCATTTTGTACAAGACCAGTATCTCAAATCCGAACTTCAGATTTTTCTTTATTTGTTATTTAACTTCTCGTTCACACCAAATTAGTTTAAATTATACCTGGGCCCATAACCTATGGGGTTTAGCAAAGTTATATATATTTAAACTAAAAGGATTTTCTTAACAAATGTTTATTGAAGCACATGGAAAAATTGAATCATTGTACACCAATACACACATCACATCTGCTGCGCAGTTCTGCTTGCCAGGGAGCTGCTTGCCTACCTGCCTGCGCCACTATCTTGAAACTATCAACATGTAAAACTAAAGGTACTTATTAGCCACAAGATAGAGCATAAAAGCAAATATACAAAACAGAATTGTTATACATATTAACAAGTTGCTCAAATTTTGATAGTAGTGGAATACCCCATTTTGATATATATATTTTGCAATTTTTCCAATAAGTATCAGCTATCCATATATGTAGAGATCAGTGGCCCCAGTACAATATCTTTTCAACAGTTGGCAACACTGTCAACGATACCCGCCTTGCCATGCGTATGATAGTGCGCATGTTTACTTTAGTTGTCATTTTACTTGTTGATGCTGTGATAAGTTGACTTTGTTTAAGCTAAAAATAGTCTAAAAATGACTACACAAACCACAGAATTAATTTTAAGGGTAGCTCAAAAATTGGGAATAAATAACTCGGACATCGCAACGTAAGTTATTTATGTTTTTCTTTTTGACCATTCAAATGATGTAAGTTAAATTTATCCGGAGGATGTTTTGCATGGAAATTATCGTTGATCGGTTGATACATCTGTTACCATAGTTACTAACTCAGAATAAACCAGAAATAAACAGATAAATTGAACTGACATTTGCAAGAGTAGTCCTTTGTGCAGTGATTAGAAATTTTATTCTTTATTTTATTTACAGAAAAGCCTGTGATTATGTTCGTAGTATCAATGCTAAATCCAAAATTGCAATAAATGAAATGTTGAAAGCAGTTATATGTTTGGATATTGCTAGTTGTCAACTTGGAGGGAAATTTGAGAAGGTTAGTAGCATAAATATTTTAAGCTCACATTGTTTAAGATGCAAAAAATGTAGATTTTCTTTTATTTGCTAAATAATTACAACCTTTTCTTTTGAAACTATTGGATTCATCGATAAAGAATGAGAGATCACCGTATTGACATACTTTTTCTGATACTTTGTAAAATATTTCATTAGATCATACCTTGTTGAATTTCCCAGTTTCTAGAAAACAGAAATCATCAAACAGATGCTTGCTCGTGCTATTTACTTGCATTCACCCATACTTTAACTTCAAAATATTCTTAGTTTCACTCAAATAAAATCACTGTGATCTGTAGTTCTATTTACAATTGTAATTTTTGTTAGAATTGAACATAACATTTATCATCCAGGTAGAAAAGTATGTGAAGGAATCTTATAAAGGCTGGCGTTAATTGCATGAATATTAAAAATACAGAAAAAAATATTGGCCAAGCTATTGAATAAAACTATAGAATCCAATCTACAAAGCCCTGTTCATCTTCAGCATACTTGATATCTGAGTATGTTTTATCAAATAGAATAGCTTGTATGTTTTGATAGAATCATATGCTTATTAAATTTGTTCTTACAGTGCTATATCACAAATAGCATTTTGCTTCAAAATTTTCTTCAATATTTGAAAGGAAAATGAAATTATCGTAGTCGGCTGTAATACTGTTTTTTAGCGTATTTTTGCAAAAAAATTCTATATTCATTTTGGCTGGTTGGCATGACGCTGTGTTTTCAACAATTACATCACTTACAGACTTGAAACAGGTACTACATAACATATGCTGTTTTGTAGGTTTGCACAAACTGCTAGATTTTTTTATTTATACACCCAGTTTTGGGTAAAAATTAAAATAAGAATTCAAAAGGTAACTACTGCTGAACTATGCATACTTGAAATCTGAAAATTGCTGCACAGAATGAGCAGCATTGAGTTTTATACCCTGAATATCGAACCGATATGGATTAGTACTCATTTTAGGGTACAAACTATTCATTTCAATATCTCGCGAGTTACACAAATTATTGACATGCGGTTTTCGATTACAATGAGCCCAACTTTTGTTTTTACGATCAATTTAGGCCAGTACATGACCACCCGTTACTTATTTTCTTGAATCTGTAGCATTGGAGGTAATTCTCAGAGATTTCTTTTTATATAGCATATAGCTTTGATAAAGATCAAATTATAATTTTAAGGTACAGCACATGACCTCCCGTCAGTCAATAATTGAACAATAAAGAATAAAAGGTATTTTTAACTTCGCACAAATTACGTATCTATCAAATAGTCAACTTGAAACTGGTACTAAATGAAAACTGCTGTTTCGTAGGTTTGCCCAAACTGCTTGATTTCAAGCTCAGTCATTGTGGGAGATGGTAATTTGCGAAATCTCTGAAGTAACAAGCATGCATGAGCTGTCAAAAATGCCCTTTCATCATCAAGATGATTCTTCAATTTTCGATGTTAGTACCGGAATTGATTGAACTTTAGTTTTTATGATCAATTTAAGCCAGTACAAGACCATCCATTGCTCATTTTCTTGAATCTGTAGTTTTGAAGGTAATTGCACCAAATTTTCAGCGTTTTTTTTTTCACATATAAAGGTCCATTCACAACCGAATTTGAACATGGCACAATTTCATGCTAGCTTAAAGTTCAAAGCTAAGCGTATGAGCTCAGTAGTAACCATTCACAACTGAAATTTGTAGTCTGCGTACTTTACGTTCGGATTGCAATGTTTGCAAAGTGCAAACTTTCACTTCAAGTCGCTAGCGAATTGGCATGTGCATTGTATCTTCCGATCAAATAGAATCATAGAAGTCATATGCAAACAGTGAATTGACGGTGATAAAGCTTGGTTTGAAATTCCATTCATCGGTCATTTTTTTCTTTAATATGGACGAGAGATTATTGAATTTAGATTTATAAAGTTTGCTAACTCATTATATTTATTTATCTTATATCATTCTTCAATAAGAACTGAAATTCAAGTGAATAGATAACTGTAACTAACAACTATTCTTCATGCCCCGCAAGGAATTGACCACTGAACTTGAAAATATATTCTTTTAAACTAAAAGAAGAATAAAGTATCTAATATTTGAATTATTTTGTACTTGTTCACATAGATGGCATTACAAAATTTCAAGCAATGCTGAAAGTGATTGTGAATGCTGCAAATTTTAACTCTGCGTAATTTGAACTTCAAGTGCAAATTAAGCAGAGTCTAAAGTGGCTGTGAATGCAGCTTAACTCTATAAAGATCAATTTATTGATAAAAACGACTTTTGACTTTAAAATTCTGTATATTTAAAGTCGTTTTTATTAAATAAAATTCTGAAAAATGTATAGATTATTATCAATTTATTATTTTAGACTACAGCACATGACGTCTTGTCAGTTAATACTTGAACAATAAAGACAAAAAGATCCTTTTGAGTTTGTACGTGCACAAGTTACGTATAAAACAGTCACAACTTGAAACTGGTAGTAAAAGAAAGCTACTCATTCATAAGTTTGCCCGAAGTATTTCAGGCTTAGCTATTGTGGGAGGTAGTAATTTGCGAAATCTTTGAACTAATAAACATTCATGAACTGCCAAAAAAGCGCTTTGATCATCAAGATGATTTTTTAATTTTTTAACTCTTTTTAGGTAAGGAATAGTTATTTGTGTATCAAGGCCGTAAAGGTTATCTTTTTTGGTCGAATCTGTTGTTTGCGGCCGAAGCGTAGCTGAGGCTGCAATTCAGGTGAGACCAAAAAAGAACTGTAGGCCGAGGTGCACACAACGTTTTTTAGGCGATCATTACGAAATAATTCAAAATCACATCATTTTATCTATTTATTTCTATAATATTGCAATTGTAAATCTTAGTTGCCGTTGAAATTGTTTTATTTTATTGTCTTCTATCAAGTTGACATTTAACAAAAAATGCGTATTTATTTTTTGAATTGCAAGAACTACAGAGGTTGATGGAAGAATATATGTACTATTTAAGCGAAAACTGTTTCTTAAAGAGTTCATCAAGCTGCCCATATAGGTAAATATAAAGTGTTTATGAAATATTTTTTGACAGATCAGTCCCAAAAAGTAATATTTGACAGATCAGTCCCAAAAAGTAAAATTTGACAGATCCGTCCCAAAAAGTGAAACTTCATGGCCGCAAAAGAAGCCATAAAAACATCTTTTTTGTCATGATCGCCTAAAAAAGGATAAGTGTACTGATAAACATCTTTTTTGAGCTCAACCGAACTTTTTCGTAGTTTTACAGCTTAAAAAATTTTTGATATTAGTATTCCACTCGTTACTTTATTTGATTCATAATTTTTTCCACTTTTAGTGGTAAATTGTTACCCTAAAATATTTTCACTCCTTCTGAGTCAGTTAGGCGATAGAATAACTAACCACATAACCAATCAACATCATTTTGATTGACGGCAAAATTCAATGATTATATGAACATTTGCCTGACTGCCTATGAACAATGCGTAAAACTTCTGTCAGCTTCGAAATTTAATTTGTCAAAATTAAACGTTTAGTCAACTTTCTTGGAATATTTGTTGGTCATGATGGTCGGAAATTGATTTGATGCTTAAAAAATCCTCCCGAGTATGAGGCATTAATATATGACATTTTGTGAAGTCACACGGTGGAACTTACCACTAGAAGAAAACGCTAATATTTTAGAAGATTGGGCGTTCAATAATAATTCATGCTGTAGTAATTATCATTATTTTCAGTTTATTCGTGCAATAGTCATGACGAATATCATTCGTGATATAATTTTTCCTGATGAAAATTGCTGATTATAATACTCGAGCTTGTTTCTTTGAAACAATTTCGCTCAAAACATTCATACAAAACCACTCGCTCCACATCAATGTCTTATGCGATATTGCTAGGCAACACCTCTTGTAATAATTGCCAAATTTTATCAGGGGTAATACCACGAGTGCTTAAAAATTACCGATAATTTTCACGAAAACTTGTTTATAATTTCACGAGTTCAAAAAACGAGTGAAATTTGTACAAGCTTAAATGAGAATTATCTGGTTAATTTTTAAGCACGAATGGTATTTAGAGAGAATATTTCTCGAATGTCATAGAATAAAATTCGAATTTATTAATATGACATAACTTGCCTACAAATACTGTTGTAGCATTTTACTGTATTTATTGGTTCAGTTCTCACTATATCTTCATCGATTTCGTCTTCTTTAATTGCATCAAACTGATTAATTTTGACGATTTTCGACAGATACTTAGGAAGCTGCTACTGACCTTGACATTTCTAATTTACAATACGCCAGCCCAATTGGTAAACTATCGGTGGAAGCGTTTAAAAACAAAGCCCGCATAACTAGTGACAGATGATATTAATTAACAGCAAAATTTGAATCCAATCCATATTTTTTAAATAACCACTATTTAATTATGTCGGTAATAGTTCAATGTGATTTTCAGAAAGCAGATTTAAGTTTTTTTCGTGAAAATATTTGAGTGAAGGAAGAAAATTATACGTCGAAATTAGTCCTGGAGAAGTGAAATGAAGCATTCAGAATTATTATCATATATGTATTATCTGTATAAAGAGTTATACAGAAACAATTTTATAATTTTTTTTAAGTCAAATTTTTCAAGCAAACGGTTTTTTGGAGCATAACTTCTGTTTTGTGTAACGTTTATTGTTAACTTCATTTTTTATAATGACTGCATAATCATGATTCCTTTTTTTTTTTACAATTACATACCTAACACTTTCATTATACAAGATTATTAAATCTATACAAATTTATTTATTTAATTGAAATGGAGAATCTGCACCATTCTGTATTACTTTTCGTAATTTATGTTACAATTCTTTGTAAATCTGTAGGGACGAGTTCCACCAACGCCAGTTAAATTTATCCAAAGGATATTTTATACGAAAACTATTATTGATACAATTGTAACTATGATTATTAACTCAAAATAACCTTAAGATAAATTTAACTGACTTTGGTGAAACCGGGTCTCAGTCTTATAACTTCATAAATCTGTAAATTATGAATAAAATTGCAACAAACATGTCATCCATTGTAACGAATTAACATTAATCAACAAAAATCGATGCGTTTTTATCAGTTTCTTATGGATTTATAGATCTTTAAGACTTGTGGATTTACTCAGAATTGCAGCATTAATTATGTATTTACGGAACTCGTTGTGCACGTGTAATCCATTACTTTTTTCGTTCAACTTTCCCAGGAACTTCCCGATCACGAATTGGAAACGAATAAAATGTTTAATCAGAGTTACGTTTTTCGGTATTGGGGCGATCGGGCACACAACATGCTCGACCATATCCCTTACTTTATTTTTCACTCATTTTATCTGTACAAAAGTTACAATGAAAGATGCTATGAAGCTATTCCCCGTATAACCTGTCAAAATATACCACTGACAGCTTATGCTTCTCGCCGAATAGCGTCGCCTCGAGCGTTGTCGGGCTGACCTATACGAACAAAATATGTTTTATTTGTTTTGGTTCTCAGAATAATTATTGTAAATTTCACGTTGTCTGGGCTGTAATTTCCTGATAATTTCACTTGTCCTATGGAAGAATTTATACATGAATGGAATATTCGGCAAAATTATATCACAGGACCAGTTAAGGTTGTTGAGAAGTAAATCAAAGTATAGGAGAATTTATTTAAATTTTTACAATATATTATTTGTCTAGTGAAGAATATTCTGGCAAAGTTTGAACTCAATCTTGTTTCTAGTTATCGAGATAAAAAATGTCAAAGTTGCTGTTCGGTGACATATTATTACATTGCGTTAATGCACGCGACGTGTTTCACATTGATTCACACGTCATTATCTCGACTACCTGAAATGACAATATCACAAAAAATCGTCAAAATATCTACGAAAGTCTCATGAACATGTGTACTAAATTTCAAAAAAGTTTGGTTTATAGTTTCAGAGAAAATTGAATTATTTTTCAAAAAAATTGTACAAAAGCTACTAAAATTTAGCAAGTTATCATACGCTTGTTAACAAAGTCGCATGAGATGAAATAAGAAGAGTGTTTGTGATTAGAATGAACAAGATTTTTTATCACTTCCCTGACTTGACGGTACACTGACTGAGTAACCCATTTATTCTTCCATCGATATTATTTTTTTGATGTAGATTTATCATCAATAAGTTTGTTTGGTTATGAAACGCAGTACCACTACTAAACGTCAAATGTCAAAAATACTTCCGAAAGTCTACAGCGTTGTGTACTATACTCATCACATTGTAGCTTCATTAAAATATGTAAAAAAAATATTACAACCGATGAAAGCTCTTTAAAAGAATAGAATAAGGAACCAAATTATTCAAAATCATGTATTTTCAACCGAAAACAATCATTTCCATTAGTTTTAATCATTGGAATTTTGTTTATTTGAAGTTGGCAATGAATGTTTATCCTATATATTTAGCATAGAGCAGGGTTCCCGCCACAGCTTGACTCCACTCCTCTTCTTAAAAACCTTAAATTATCCAAAGGGTATTTTATACGCAAACTATTATTGATACAATAGTAATCATAGTAACTAACTCAAAATAACACCAAGATAAATTTAACTTCAAATGGGTTGTTTGATAAACTCTTTAAGAAACAGTTTTCGCTGAAATACATATTATATTCTTCTGTCAACTTTTTTTTGTTCGTGCGATTCAAGAAATTAACCAGCATATTTATAAATATCACTTAGATAGAAGACAATGGAATAAAATAATTTCAATGGCAACTATGATTAAGAATTGCAATGAAGGAAAAAACTTTTCAGAACTCATTTTTTATAAATATGTTTTTTTTTGGTGAAGTTCTGTATAAAAAAATGATTAGAAACACAACAGCAAAGTGCTGCCTTTCTCAAGTGTAAAAATATTTATTTTTATATACAGAACTTCACCAAATAAAAAATATTTATTAAGAATTGCAATGTTTTAGGAATAAATAGATGAAATTTTGTGATTTTGAATTATATCGTGATGATAAAAAACATTGTATGCACCTCGGCCTATAGTTCTTTTTAGCGTATTTTTAAATACACTGTTATATTCACTTGGCCTGTCTGGCTGGCTGGCGTGACGCTGAGCTCTCAGCAACTATAGCAATTATACACTTGAAACTGGTACTAAATAAAAGCTGCTGTTTCATAGGTCCGCACAAATCGCTTGATTCTTTTATTCATACACCCAGTTTTGGGTAAGAAAATAAATAAATATTCAAAAGATGATTACTGCTGAACAATGCATAACTGAAGTACAAAAATTGCTGCACAGAATGAACGAGCAATATGTCAGTGATTAAGTTCTATACCTTAAACAGGGTGTATATCAAACCTGGAAAACCTGGAAAACCTGGAAATGTCAGGGAATTTAGATAAACTGGAAATGTCATGGAATCGTCAGGGAATTTCTGATATTTGTCTGGAAAAAATAAATTATAGTATATTTATGCATTATTACTCATAAAAGTATATTTTCACTCTGTAAGATACTACTAGGGCCATCTGTGCAAATCTATAAGTCTTCCAGATCTATAAATCCATGAAAAAAAAAAAAATTATTAAAGCGCATCTACTTTTGTCGATCAATGTAAATTCGTTCATAAGAATATCAAGTTCGTTGCAATTTGTTTTTAATTTTCAGATTTATAAGGTTCACAAAGAATTGTAACATTAATCTGTGATTATATGTAAACTTGTTTTTTTACTGTCTGGAATTTTATTGAAAATAACCTGGAAAAGTCAGGGAATTTTCATTTAATTTTTTGGTATACACCCTGCTTAAATTTTGAACTGACATGAGTTAGTACCCATTTCAGGGTAGAAACTATTTATCTCAATATCCCGCGAGTTACAAGATATTGAAATGCGGTTTTCGATGTTAGTATTAGAATAAATTAAACTTCTGTTTTTATAATCAATTTAAGCCAGTACATGACCACACGTTACTATTTTTTTCAAATCTGTAGTTTTAGAAATAATCCCATTAAATTTTGAGTATTTTTTTTTTTGAATAACTTTGATGAAGATTAAATAATTTTTGTAGGGTATAGCACATGACCTCTCGTCAGACTTAATTAAAGTTGTTGTTCCGTAGTTTTGCCCAAACTGCTTGATTTTAAGATCAATGATTGTGGAAGATAGTTTGCGAAATCTCTGAACTAACAAACATTTATGCCAAAAATGCGCTTTGATCATCAAGATGATTCTTTAATTTTTTGGTCTTACCTAAAATGCAGCCTCAGCTACGATTCGGCCGCAAACAACAGATTCGATCAAAAAAGATAACCTTCATGGATTTAATGCACAAATTACTATTTTAGGCGATTATAGCAATAAAGTTGTTCCTATGGAACCTTCTGCGGCCGTGAAGTTTCACTTTTTTAAACATATCTGTAAAATTTTACTTTTTGGGACTGTTCTGTCAAAAATTACTGCATAAATACTTCATACTTACCTACGTGGACAGCTTGATGAACTCTTAGGAAACAGTTTTCCCTGAAATACCTATTATATTCTTCCATCAACCTTTACAGTTCTTGAAATTCAAGAAACGAACACGCAATTTTTTTACAGATGTCAACTTGATAGTAGACAATAAAATAGAATAATTTCAACGATAATTAAAATTTACAATTGCAATGTTATAGAGACGAATAGATAAAATTTTATGATTTTAAATTCTCTCGTAATGATCGCATAAAAAACGTTGTGTGTACTTCGGCCTGAAATTTCTTATTTGGTCTCACCTAAATTGCAGCCTCAGCTAGTGCTTTGGCCGCAAGCAACAGATTCGACCAAAAAGATCACTTTTACAGCCTTGATACACAAAAGTAATATTGCGTCAAAGTCGTTAAGGTAATCTTTTTGGGTCGAATCTGCAATTCATGTGAAACCGATGTGGAACCAAAAAATTACTATTGGCCGAGGTGCACACAGTGTTTTTTAGGCATCTAGTAGGCAGTTATAAGAGAAATGGTGGTCCTATAAGTCCTTTTACGGTCTTGAAGCTCTACTTTTTGTACATATTTGTCAAATATTACTTTTCACTGATCATGACAAAAAAGTTGTTTCTTTTGCAGCCGTGAAGTATCACTTCTTAGCAAACATTTTTTGTCGAGATGCATATTATGTTCTGTTAACCTCTACAGCTCTTGCAAATCGAGAAATTAATACACATTTCTTACAAATGTCAACTTCATAGAAGACAATAAAATGAAACAATTCCAACGGCAATAGTACAAGCAATAGATACTTTGAGCTCCAGATTTTACCTGACTCAATAAAAATTTTGATCTAGATATTTGATAAGATGTACAATAACATATCAAAGTTGCCGTCATGTGGAACTCTGAGTAAATTCTTAATATGATGAATCAACCTCAAAAAATCTATTTTTCACAAATTATTTGAAACGCCTTGAAATTAAGAGAAGAAAATGTTGCTGACTTAGTTTTGCATAGGTAATTTGGTTTTTTAAACGACTTTTTATTACAAGAATTGGCTGAGATATGTCATTTTAAGTATAACAACCTTCTCATTTTTGGTTTATCCACAAATAAATTATATATACCAATAATCAGCTTTTTTTTTATATTCAAGCTCTGAAATTTTATTCTGAAATTGATGCACTTTTCCGATTAGATGAGAATTATTTTCTGAAAAATTATGGGATGTTTTATTGACATAAAAATAGTTATTTACATTACAAGATGCGAAAGTATACTTTTTTGTGTGAGGTGGTATTTGAATGGCCGAGGTGAAGCCGAGGCCGTTCAAAACCTCCGAACACCTGAAAGGGCTTTCGCATCGTGTGATGTATTAAATTTTTTCTGCTACTGTTCTATATTGATATTAATATTTAATAATGATTATTATATTTGGAATGTTATGGAGGCTGTTTTACCTGTCTAAAATTATCCATAGCAACGGTTTATTTACAATGTTATCTGTCATCAGCGCCTGTTATAGATTTTGAATTTCAATAATTTAGTGAAACATTGCATTTGACCGATTTAAAATGTCAACAGAAAATAAAAATGGTATTCAAAAGGCAGCTAACAATGCATGTGCCTTACTTCTTGCGGATGAATCCAAAGAAAGGTACAATCAAACATACAGTATGTTTTCTAAATGGCTTGCTGATAAAAACGTTACTCGAATTGACGAAAATGTAATGCTTCGGGTGCCGATATTGTGGATTTAAAGAGCGGATGGAAGTCTTCTTCTTAAAGTAATGAAATTGAAATTTCTAAAAAGGTGTTACATGAAATTCACATTAATATTTCCTCAAATAAAGAAACAGTGACAAATATGAGTTTTGACATAATTCAAAATGATAAAAATCTCCCAATACAAAGTGAAGAAGTTAATAATTCAAATAATATTCCTACCATGACTTTTTTCAATTGTTCAAATTGCATAATTAATTAAAACCATAGATAGATAAAATTGAATTAAATAGATTGGATAAAATCATATTATTATTATAAACTACTTATTTATTTGAATAAATATTTAAATTTCCAATATATTTGCATTTTTTCAAACTTTTACTTTTTTGTCCTGGCCCCGAAAGTATTACTTTCGTAGCTAGCAACGCATAGCAACGAGGTAACACGAAGGTTTGCTTTCGTTATCGTTTGAGTTGCCAGGGCTACAAAGCTCACTTATTTATACAGTAGCAGAAAAAAGTTATTTTCATAGGGTCAAAAAATGATGTATTTTGAGTATCAATATTGAGTAACATTTAGGATGGAACAATTGGAATTACTCCTCTTCTTGAATGCATTTTTCTTAGCATGAATTGTTGTGAAGTATGTAACGTTCGAAACTGGGGTAGCAACTCTACCTCTTCAAAATAAATCGGTCCCACGTTGGGCGCCAATTTATAACAATCAAAACTGGGCTGCGGAACTAAGAAAACTAAAGGTAAATCTTCCACGCAAACTCTACCTTTAATACGGCTTAGCTCAGTATTCTCAAAAATAATTTATGAAAATCTCAGAGCCGCACTGGGTAGTTGTGAGGTTAGCTTTAAAAAAAATACAAACTTCACTCGAACAAATATACTAGACATTACGCAAAACGAATTTAAATTAAACAATAAACTAGGGCGTCACGCAATTGATAGTTTTCCGCCCTCAGGCACACAACTGCCAAAGTACCTGTGAAAAAAAGATGGTAGGATGGCCGAGTAGAATATTGGAGTTGATGGACAATTAGATCTGTCGGCGTCGATCGAGATGCCGCAGAACATAAAATAAAACAATATCTCAAACGGCGATACTTACACACTAGCTGTAAAATAAAGCACTGAATAAATTACTTCCTGAAAATTGAAGGGGTAGATACTTTTCACAAAAAAATAAATAATAATCAAATTTACCCAGAGTAATGAATATTTATTCATAAAGTTAATTCAAAAAATGAAATAAAGAAGATATCAAAAATGACAAACAGCACAATAGATAAAACAAAATGGTGGCGATTCGCGTCCCACGACTTCAACCAGTCCTAACTGAATTTTTAACGAACCAAATACGTCATAAACCTACTCCGGCTAAAGTACAAAAATCATGAGAATCAGGCCCGAGATCGATCGACCTGGCTTACAACAGGATGAGCGTTTATAACGTAAAAGGCATTAAGGTAGTTCCCCTGCGGCAGCCCCAACCAAAAGTTATAGACCGTCTGCATTTTAAAATGGTTGATAATTCGTTCAAATTATAATCAATACTAGGTGTCAGTAAGATATACAGTAGATATCATTAGCTTTCGTAAATTTCATTCTAAAAGTTCTTTTAAACTGACTGCGAGTAAACTTTTTGATGGAACTATACGGGTTTTGCCTCAACACACAGAAAAGGTTGCCTATACAGACGACGCATTCTTATGTGAGCGTGTTAGAACGACGATCGTGGCCAATCGTGGCAACGTTCGGTTCCCCACCATTCGCTCATTCGCTTCCAAAATATGTCGTACGCAGCTAAATCTTAGTACTTCTCGAGATTATATCTGTCAAACTAGATGGTCAATCAACTTGATTTTTTTTTTACAATATCCATGATATTCTGCTTTAGCTTCTCCTCGTTTTTCATATACTTCTTAATTTTAGTTCTAACGGTAGAATTATTAATGTGCTGTTTGCCTATGCATGGTCCATATGCTACGTGTTAATTGAGTCAACTTCAATTATATATATCTCGGGTTCGGGATGGTGAAACTTGTTCAAATTTTATAGAAGTGTTGTTCACATGTTAAACAATACTTATGCCAAATCTGAACAATTTCCTAATTCACCCATCTCGTGAGGGAACTACCTTAAAAAGAAAGGCGACAGCAAATGCCTACCGCAGCAAAAAGTTACACAAAAAAAAATTGCACAAAAAAGTCTGAACTTCAAAGAAACAAAACTGGACCACTTAGCTGGCGATGTCGCTGGGGATCCTACTTGACTCGTCTGCTTGGTGTCTGGATCTTGGTTTCGGATCTAATTGGCTAGATTCCAGATGGTCGGGAAATCCGGGTTGGAAGTCAGATACTTCCACAGTATGTGCCTTGGTTCTGGACGAAGTTTGATCGCGGATGGTAAAATAAACAACTCGGAATAAGAATTGAAACTATGGAATTGAAAATTAAAAATATCTTTAACCAAAGTAAGTAATGAAGTAAACCAAATTAACCCAAACTATATTCTAGAATTTAATCCAAACAAAAAAAGGACCAAAAGCCAAATTGGCAAGTAACAAGTATTCAATTCCAAAACTATATAATCACAAAGTGTATATCTTATTCTTTAAAATGCTCTTTGGTTTTTTCAATCCGTCAGGAAATAAAGAAGCTATCGTCATTTCTAATGCCTGCATTACACGATACAATTTATTGGTCAATTATTTTCAAAAGTTGACCTTCAATTTATTGTTGTGTGTAATATGTCAAAAATTCGTTTCTTCACGAGTGCTGTATAGCGTTTTGTTCAATCCTATTATTGAAATATTAATATATAATATCATAAGTGGTTAAATTTTACCGGAAAAATTTTTAGATTGTTACGAGAGCTTGTTGCTTAGCAATTTATTGAGTGATATTGACAGAAAAATCACGAGCTGTCAAGCGAGTGATTTTTGATCAATATCACGAAATAAATTGGTAGCAAGCTCTCGTAACAATCTAAAAATTTTGCCAGGTTAAATTTAATCACGAATGGTATTCGGAAGATTATTTTTCCCATCCAAATTCATCAAGAGACTTGACTCTGAATCTGCTCATTTTCACATTCAATCTGTCTGTCAGTTTGACAGATGCTGAATCAACGCGGCTGAATATTCTTTGTTTTGTATATATAACCAACAGACAAAATTTAAAAAAATTTCCACTTGAAAACCGTGTAGGTTGTACCACGTGACGTCGAATGGTGCAATTCTATTGGTCGAAATTTGGATGGTAAAATTAATCATTAAAACATTAATAGTATATTATGCTACAAGGACCGAACGACTGTCATTTTTGTCCAAGATAAATTTGGCTGCATTCGGTGAAGACGAGGGCAAAGCCCGAGGCAGAGGCGAGGGCGAAGTACGAGGCGAAGGCGAGGGCGAAGTACGAGGCGAAGGCGAGGGCGAAGCACGAGGCGAAGACGCGGGCAAGGCCCAAGGCGTAGCTCTGTGCAGCTAAATTTGTCCGTGACAATAATGACAGTCGTTCAGTGTCCGTGTTGCATACGTTACTTTTTGTAACAAGTGCACCGAAGTACCCCCATTACTAAATTTTTTAAATAAATTTGAATGCATTGAAACTATCTTATCGATTTGCAATGCAATCACATTACAGTAAACTAATACAATAAAACATAACTTACTTGATTTATTTTATTGATTGATATTTTTCACATTCTCTGTGCTATCCCGTTCACAATAAATGCACATATTATAACGAACACATTCTATAATACAAATTTCTTTCAAATATCAATTTGACATATAGCAATGAAATAAAAAAATCCAACGCATCCATGATCCATGATCTACAATTTCATTTTTACCCAGCGGGAAAAAATATTCATTAATTCCCAGTCAACAGAGAATTAATGAAAATTGTTACCATGGTTTGGAATTGAGAACTTTCGAAGCAGAAGTCAGCTCAGTAATAGGGTACTTTCGGTGTACGTGTTACAAAAAATCTATTACACTTCTTAAACAAGGATCATGTATAAAGTATAAAGTAGCATAGGCGGTGGATGCGTTGTTATGGATCATGTAAATATAAACATCGGCAACTGTCAAAAATATTAAAATTGTTTTGTCCTGATATTTTTACAAATATAAATTGTGACACTAAAATGGAACAAGATAATAATGAAATTGTGCGAGGAAAATAATTAACAAAGAAGAGAAAACAAGTAATAGAAATAGCACTCAAGTTGATATTACAAAAGTTAGTACGATAACTACAGAGTCTCATCAGTTTTCATTTGCTGGTATATCTTGTTTAAGTAACGCAATTTTTAATAATTATGAATTTCATTTTCATATCAATAAATACATGTAATAAAATGTATTGTAGTTTATTCTTTATTTCGTTATGAAAGAGTGAGTGGACGAAAGTAATTACACTCACTACTTTCGCCCACCCGTTGTCATAGGAATCACTGTAGTTGACAAAACAAACAGTTTCAAGATTGGTATCCTAGTAAAAAATAACATGTTTCAATAATAGGATTGAACAAATATATATACCAACGACTTGGACCTGACAGCGTACGGTGTCTTTTATCTCTTTTCTTTTGCAAGTCTGAACTGCGCATGGTCACAGTTTCGATTTTCATTGGCTGATACTTAAGAGCTAGTGTTCGGAATGATTTGGGGTTCGCGCCATTGAAGTGGGATGGGCACGAAAATTACAAATTTCAAACAAAATAAAAACATAAAATATTCACCATTCTATTTGTCATAGACATAATTAAACATTATCACGCGTATTCAGAAAGAAAAATAAACACAGATTAATTTAAACAGTGATTAACTTTGACATTTCTAATGATTTTTCTTGTCAAAAACGGCAAATTTTTGAGTAAATATGTTTATTTTAATTAATATTTTTGTTTGTATCTTGAGACTCCAAAACACTTTGAAATAAGTCTTAATTTAGAGAATAAATTTGATTCCGAATCATCCCGAACACAATTTTTCAAGCATCAGCCAATAAAATTCAAGACTGTGACCATGCGCAATTTGGACTTGCAGAATAAGAGAGATAAAAGATACCGTACGGAGATGCTTTCTTGTTAAGATAGGAGGTCAGCAGTATATATATTTATAGGTATATGATTTTTCACCAATATTCTGGGGTATTCTAGGGAGATTTTGTCGTTGCCAACATTACTTATATTAGTTATTTCGCGTCAAATGATTGACTTAACCTAGAGTAAGAAACATTGCAAACATAATCCTTGTGTTGACAAAGAATTAATATAATTTTATATATTCGCATATAATCAAGGTAAGCATAGATCTTCAAGTTAACAATGAATTTTCACAAGTAGTAGTTATTAAATATGTCGATATTTTTATTTACAGATGGTATATAATTTCACGAAGTATTCCACGAGATTATTGATTTCAATTTACGAAAGTTATTCTTCGTTATATAATGTATGTTCCGCGGAGTACAAAAATAAAATGAAACGTTCAACAAATATGAAGCAGATAACAATGGATTTAAACGAAATTCTTGGCATCCCTGAGCCACCAATTACAGAATCGGACGTTCAGAAAAAAAAAAATCTAATTTGAGAACACAGTTCTTTTCGGAAATACGTGATTCAAAAAAAACAAAGTCGAGTGGCGCGGGAACAGATTCAATATATATACGTCGAATTGATGGTGTTTCGATGAATTAAAATTTTTATGCAATTCCAATCCCACCAGGCTTGGAGAATCTAATTTGGACATGGTGAATAATTTTGAATTTAGGATTATTTTTTTTGTAAAGTAATCGTTGTTGCGGGACTGGAATCGATAATTACAGGAGAATAATATAAAATCTGAGACAATTTTTGATGGGACAGTCGAAGAATTGGAATCTCAGCAAATATCTTTGAGAGAACAAGAATGACCGGCACTGAATATTGAAACGTCGAATTTAACTACTTTATCATTTGAACCTCAGAGGAGAAAAAGAACGAGGACCATATCGTCTCAAAATGACTTAGAACCTGAGTTATTGAAAAGTGCTGCGGAATCGCTCAAATTTGTGACTAACAGTAAACCTAATGAATTTGATGCTTTTTCAACGTGAGTATATTATTAAATTTACAGTCTATTGCAACACTTTATTATTGTATCATAAAATTGCAGCTTAGTGGCAGCTGAATTAAGAAAAATAAAGTCAAAAGATAATACTTTCATCTCTCAAGCGAAGTTTTTCGAATAGTATATATCAGGCTCTGGAGGAGCAGGACGATGAATAAGTTTTTATCAGTTTTATTTTGAAACATATTTATTTTTCTGAATATTATTTTATATAATATAGTACAAAATATTTTAAGCGAACTCTCTCAGATAAATATTCTCCTGCTATGAAACTTTTTATTCATTATTGTCGTATTCTTTAAATTCTTCTCGTATTTTTCTAACCACATCCTTCGACCGATTACGTCCTTGTTTAGCCAATCCATATTTGAATATATATTTTGGGTCTACTTCATCACTCTTTCGGTAATATGTAATTCATGCTCTCAGTTCTCAGAAACTTATGCAGTGCACAACACGCCAAAGTTATATCTTGAACTTTATTTGGACCTAAATTTATTGTGGTCAAAAAAGTTCTAAATCTGTTTGCCAAAATGCCGAAAGCATTTTTAACTACTCTCCTAGCTCTACTCAATCTGTAGTTGAATATGCTTTCATCATGTGTCATATTTTTGAAGGGATAGGACTTTAAAATTTGCTCAGAGAGAGGAAAAGCTGCATCGGCCACCATGACATACGGCACTGGCAAATTACGTTCAGGTAGAGGTTTGTCTTCTGGCAGATTCAAGATATTATTTTTTAATGCACTGCACAAACTACTTTGTTGAAATACTCCTCCATCTGATACTCTGCCGTTGGTCCCAACATCAATATAACGGAATTTGTACTGAGCATCCACTAATGCCAATAATACGATGCTGTTTTGATTTTTGTAATTATAATACATAGAGCCAGAAGATCTTGGAGCTCGAAACATGATATGTTTCCCATCTAGGGCTCCAATGGTGTTTGGCAAATTCCATCTATCGTTGAACTCTTGCGCGTTGTTGAGCCATTCGGCTGTTGTCGTTGGAACCTTGAAAATTACATATTTTTGCTGAAATAATTGATCCAAACTAAGGTATTCTCTTACCTGCATATACATTTCTTTTAAGCCATCAAATAAAGCTCTACAAATTTGTGAAGTACATATAGAGATGGCTCATTCTGATACTCTAAATGAGAACATTAAACTTCGGTACGTTTCACCAGTAGCTAAGACACGTAATGTAATAATTAATTTATCTTAAGGAGTAATAGCTGAACGCATCAGTGTTTCCTGTTTTGTTATAACCGGTTCGATTATATTTATAAATAAATCTTCATGCAATCGAAAGAACTCTTGAAATTGTTCTTCATCGTTTTTAAATTCTTCGTGGACAAGCTTCAAGCTACCCCCATCTTTTCTAATCAGGCACGGCCTTACCCACCATCTTCTTGATCTCTTATACCGTTTATTTTTTCGTCTTTTTGAACATTTTGCAATAACAAATGAAGCAACAGTTGCCTTTAGTATATTAATTTTTTGTACCTCTGTTGTCATCTCTACTTTCTTTCTAAGCACACTTTTTGAAGTTACGTCAAAAATTATAAGTTGATAGTTCTGATTTTTCTTGACGAAAACTTGTATCGTGTAATATAATACAAAATATTTTTGAGCTCGACAATAAATTGTTGAAAACTTGCCAGAAAACTTGGTCTCTATACTGTAAAAACTGTAATTATCTGAACTATACTATACCGGTGCTAGTGACCTAGTGGTCGAAGCACCATAAATACCAAATAAAAAAAAAAACTTGGTCAATTTATTTCGGTAGATCAGATTTAGATTTTGTAATAATATAGTTTTAAATAAAATATTCCCTACTTTATATTAAAAATTCATATTTTTCTTTCAATTTCAATAATCTATTTGTAGGTAAACCAATCATTTTGAGAATAATTTCATTGCAAAAGTGAATAATTCATCCAGGAAACCATGTAGGTATCATAATGTTATCGTTAGTTTTTTCCCCATTCGGAAAATGAAGAAAGTATTTATCGGTATTCATATTTAAAGTAGCACATAAGCCAATTTTGATGCTAGAGAGTGTTCTAGACATCTATAATATTTGCTGAATTATTTCAGCTAAATTTTCTGTTCGATTTTTTTTTCTCTGAATGCATACTTCTGAAGTTATTTTTGAAAAACATTTTCAAAAAATTTCCATCATTCCACATGACAGCAATTTTAATGTTATTGTACATCCTATCAACTATCTAAACTTTCATCAAGTCAAAACGATCTTGGAGCTTACAGTGAATTTTTGATACTACTAAGGTAAAAAATTTCAATGTTGAAAAAGCATACGTTTATATTTTAAATTTGCTTTGTGGCTATCGATTTCGGATACAATCCATCTTCAGGCCTTACAGCTGAAATATACAGTTATTTTAAATTTTTGAAGAATATAGTAGTTTTACATTTTGAAATTTTTTTGACAGTTTTGTTTAATAATTATTTTATGTTATAAAAATATGTTAAATTATATATGGAACGTATGTTAAATCAGGAGAGGAATAAAATTATAGGAAAATGCTGAGAACGGAGAACAGAAGAAATTGGTACCATGTGCTGAATTTAGATAACGAGGTTATGTGAAAATTTTGAAATTAAATAAAGGATAAGTGCATGCTAGTAAATAATATAATGAAGCAGCTCACCGTCAGTTGATTATGCAGCAGAAATTGAATAGATCATGTTGTTACAGAATGTGTTAATATCAAAAAATGAGAGCACTTGAAAATACGTGCTTCAGGATCAAGAAGATGAAATACACTGAAAAATTCAGCGGAAGTTATGTATTGTGTGGTGTTCGCTGGGTATTAATTGTCGCCTTGGTGGTCTAGCGCGTTTAGGCAAGCGATACAGCAACCTTCACCGTTAGGACGCTAGGGTCGTGGGTTCGATTCCCGCCAGGGACTTGGATGTTTGTGTTTGCCTTTGTATACTGTAAAAAATGTTATACTATGTATGAGTAAATTGTAATCTCATTGAAATAAAATACAGTATTTGGGGCTATAAGTTACATACTTGAAGAGCCGACAACATATTATTATTATTACAATTTGTCTCGTATTTTATTGTGATTAAATAATATAACAGGTTAAAGTACAATTTTTCACTTAACAATTCGTCGCACAACAACAATTATTCATTGATTAATTTTCTCTTCACCAGCTGTTGAAGTTAACTTACACACTCCACTTGGAGGATGTCGTGAGGCAGAAATAATTGCACATTATTACTTTTTATGAGCCAGTGAAACTCATTTACTTTTATTTTTTTTTTTGTTTTAAGATGAAATGTACATATTTTACAATGTTGTAACCTGATATAATGTGAAACATCGACCGCGAAATAATACTTGAAATATTGAATTGAAATTAATGATGCTACCACTCTCATATTTATGGGTTTCTTTCAAAATTGTAAGTCAAAAGTTCTAAGAGCGAGAATACTTATATATGCCACCTCCACTTCTTGCTTAGTAACATTCTTGCCACCAAATAACACAAAAATGCTTACAGCTTTCCATTGGTACTTCAACATGCCGGCAGCCTTCAGCACTTCACGTCTTCCAAAATATTAACAAATACTTATTTACACATGTACATCTTATACAAGTTAGATTATCCAACTCAGCAAAAACATTTTTAAAAATTATTATTAAATTAAAAACTTTGAAAGAGAGATACAAGTGTTCAGTATGACCACTCGATGCATTCTGATTTACTTTTTCTACAACAAGCTTCTCACAAGAGAACTGATACAGTATTTTCCCAGACGAAATATGAATCTACTAAATGAGTGAAATATGATTTTAAAATGATGTGATCTCATAAGAAGTGTCATATATAACGTGACCATACGTCCCGGCTTGGGCGGGACAGTCCCGTTTTCAGGCAGTCTGTCCCGGTGTCCCCAGCGAAGCCAACATAGTCCCGATTTTGCAAACAGACCCAACGATACTTTAAAAATTAAATTTTCCGCTCGAAATGCGTGGCCCAACGCCCCGCACGGAGAGGCAGATGACGACAGAGCGCGCCGCCCGCCCGCGCGGTGCTGCGCCAATGCGTGTGAGCAGGACAGATAACACACGTAACGTCTGCGGTACCATCTTTTCTTTGTTTTATGAATGGATACTTCTGTTGCAAACTAATATTGGAAGAACACTTGCGTTTAGGCATTATTGTTGTTTTACAAATCACTGCGTTGCGTTGCGTACGATACTCGCTTTGTCCGACTTGAACTAAACTAAAACAAAACATTGCAGTCGTTGACGGAAGACGGAACATCGGTGAGCGCGGGCGGAAGGGATTCCCGCACTTACCGATGTTCCGTCTTCCGTCAACGCTGCAATGTTTTGTTTTAGTTTAGTTCAAGTCGGACAAAGCGAGTATCGCACGCAACGCAACGCAGTGATTTGTAAAACAACAATAATGCCTAAACGCAAGTGTTCTTTCAATATTAGTTTGCAACAGAAGCATCCATTTATAAAACAAAGAAAAGATGGTACTGCAGACGTTACGTGTGAAAAGTGTCGTACTGATTTTAGTGTTGGACATGGTGGTGCCAGTGATATAGAACACCATTTAAAATCAGGAAAACACAGGCTTGCCGATCAAGCTGCTGCTTCAAGCTCGTCAATGCTTAGTTTTTTTAAGAGAACCGATTTGCCGACTTCCAAGGATTTGGATATAGCTGCAGCTGAGGGTACTTGGACGTTTCACACCGTGCAACATAATCACAGTTTTCGTTCAAATGACTGTTCTTCTCCTTTAATTCAAGCATGTTTTGAGCAAAAATTTAGATGTGCACGTTCAAAGTCTCAAGCTATTGTGGTAAATGTGCTGTCAACTATGGCAACCGAAGATTTAAAAGAGCATTTACTCAAAGCCCACTGCATAACTTTATTAACAGATGCTTCAAACCATGGCTCAATCAAATTATTCCCAGTTTTGATTCGCTATTTTTTACTATACGAAGACGTGAAAGTCAAGATTTTAGAGTTTCGAGAGCAGCCAGGCGAAACATCGGATATAATTGTCGATTATTTGGAGGAAGTATTGTCTGTCATTGACTTGAATAAAAAAATTGTGGCGTTTTGTGGAGACAACACGAACTGTAATTTCGGGGAAAAGAATAGGAAAGGAAGTAATAATGTTTACACAAAATTGTACGTATCACTCGGCAGACAGCTTATTGGAATTGGATGTGGAGCCCACATAGTCCACAACACGATCAAAACTGCCGCTGATTGTCTTCCTGTTGACTACGAATGCATCATAGTGAAAATTTACTCATTTTTCTACATTTATAGCGTTCGAGTGGAAGCTTTCAAAGAGTTTTGTGATTCTACTGAGACAGAGTATCACAAACTGCTGGGCTACAGTAAAACAAGGTGGCTTGCGTTAATGCCCGCGATTGAGAGAGTTATAAAAATGTTTCAGCCTTTGAAAAACTATTTTCTGAGTATCGACAAATGTCCAAATATTTTGAAGACGTTTTTCAATAATCCCAGCTCAGAATTATGGTTATATTCTTTGCACGCACAAGCAGCGACCTTTCATGAAGCTGTGTTGAAAATCGAAGGGCAAAATGTGTCGGCCATAGAGTCAGCCAAGGTAATTAATCGTCTCCAAGATAACCTGGCACTAGAAAAGAATACGATTTTCCTTCCCCACATCGTCCGTAACCTCCTTGTAAAATTACAAGAAAGCGAAGCTGCTGTTGACCAGCAGAATATAAAAACTGCGGCGGCCGAGTTTTATAAAACAAGCAAAGAATACTTGGAGCAGTGGTGTCAATTCAACACAGAACTGGAAGTGTTTGAATGGGCAAACTTAACAAAGGTGCCTACGTGGGAAGAGGTGCAGAAAGTGATGGATTTACTGATCACGCAAGGGTTTATTAGCAGCAGCCAAGATACGAAAGTCTTTGATGAGTTTACATTTATTTCCAACTATGGGACAGATGAAAAAATCTCTGGCTGGAATGCCGAAAATGTATCTACTGAAAACCGTTGGGTCGAATTATTCCAGCACTTCCGTACTAACAACCTTCATTTAGCAAACTTTCCCATAGTTATTGAGTACGTTATGTGTCTGCCTGGAAGTAAGGCACCAGTCGAAAAAGTTTTTTCCCAAATGAACAAAATATGGACCAGTGATAAAACACAATTAAGTGTCGCAGTACTGAAAGCTATTCTGATTACGAGAATAAATATCAATAAATCATGTACTGAGTTACATACAAATCTGAAAACAAGACCCGATATTTAAAAAAAAATTTGTTCAGCCGACAAATACAAAAATACGATTTAGAAATCACGCCACTACTGGGGGCTTAGTTAGTAAGTCATGCCAACTTGACTATTTTGTGTTTAAAGCTTTAATTATTTTGTGTTATTCTATATTCTATAATAAAATACTTGTAAAACACTAAAAACTTTTTTTTATTATATATTTCCGTAGATGTGTCCCGGTCTGACAAAATAAATAAATGGTCATGTTAGTCATATATTACATATACGTGGAATACATAATCTTTCAAACTTATTATACTCTCAGTGAATCATGACCCATTCCCAATACTCCTTTCACATTATGTTGACTTCCACCTATATTTATTCTTTGACATAGTCTTATATATTTATCAAATACTCCATGTTCAAAGTTCGACTAAGTAGATATCTGGATGAATGTATTCAGATCAACGTTTTTTCTTAAATTGATTATGAATTATTAACAAAATAATTTTTGGTTGATCGTTTTCTTTTTGTGGCTGAATTATATATATAATATAAAATAGGCTACTGCTACCATACATGAACAATGAATGTTTATTTTAAGTATGGAATATTCATTTATTGCTTTATGCAATGATTTTATTCAATGATTTTTTTCACAGGCTGCTGCATTGCAATTAGCTGTTATTACGAAATCACAGTATCAAAAAAATTATCTTTTGTGCAAAAATTTGCTACAGATTGAAACACACAAAACAATTCATGAAATTTGTGTTCAATTAGGCTGTGAAGAAATAACTAAAATAGCGGAAATACTTTTTAGCAAATATAAGGAGCATGATAATATCAGTAAGGATTTCCTTCATCCTCAATACGCTGTAGGTGCTGTTTACACTATTTGTAAGTGAGTATTGTCTGCTTTAAAATATAATACTATATGTACTGAGCATTTGCTTGATAGGTTACAGAAAATTCCAGTCAAGAAAGCTAAATTCATAGAAATAAGTACACTGAAACCACAACAATGGACTAAGTTGGAAAACGACTTTGAAAAATTTGTCGAAGATCAGAATTTTACTGTGAATGTAACAAAGAAGAGTAAGAGAAAAACAGGAAACGAATACTTACATATTATTGAACAACGGTCTTCTGAAATAGGTATGTTTGCAAAATGGATTATTCATTCTAATTCATACTTATATCAAATTTATTTTGCGTTCATCTCTCTACAAATGGTAATTGACAAAATGTAACATAATTGTTAGATTTGGGTTATGTAATTACATTATAATATCATAATCTCAGTTTTTCATATTTAGTACAAAAACTTGTGGACGTGGTTGAAGATGGTGTCCGACCGAAGTTTTGATTTCGAATTCGGTCAGTTTCAGCGCAAAAATCAAGTTCTAAGTATTTTTAATCAAAATCGCAGCACCACCTCCTTTGGCGTTAGCACGACTCCTTTTGTAGAGACCAAATCCATATATTTCCGGATCATTCCCGGCCTTCAAGTAAGTTTCGTTGACAAGAAAGATGTCAATGTTGTATCAAGACACATTTTTCAAAGCTGTCCCGTTTATTTGAGATGCTGTTTGCGTTTCGAAGCACAAGTCATAGTTTTTCTGGCCTTGTACGGTGTAAAACCATTAATCAAATAAGTTTATGATGTCTGGCATCACTTTGCGAAAACGAGCTGCATTTCCAAGCCGTTATCTACTGTTGTCAGTTTTGCCAACAGTGACTTTATTTTATTAACCCTCCGTTGCGCGCGCTACTAATCATGCTCGCGCGGCGTCTGACAGACATTAAATGGAAATGCCTAGATTTGTTATTTGTATTCGGATTTTCATACTTATTTTGAGTAATATGTGAAGTATGATTCTTTCTATAGACGTTTAATAAATTAAACATCAGAAAAATATGAAGATTGAATAATATTCATGAGAAAACTAAGAACACTGATATAACACATTGAATTACTAATTTATCGGAAGACAGTCATTACATATGGAATTTGCATGCTCCAGGAAGATAAAGCCTCATAAGCGATAAATTTCACACCAGGCAAACAGGTCCTCACGTTGAGAAGCGGATTTTCCATTTTTCATTTAGCATCTTTATCTTTCCCAAAAACTATATTTCTGGTCTCATCATCACCATCTCCATTTTCTACATCATCACTTGACACTTCATGTTCTAAATCGCTTGATTCAAGTTGTTCTTCAATATGATCGTATTCATCTTCGCTGGTATCATTAGACTCTGAGAGCTCCTCATCATCAAACCGCAATACTAAATTCCATGAAATTATCAGAATTTTCATCATTATCTGGACTGAAAATTGATTTTCGATCCATGTCAATTCATATTGAATATTATGCGCAATTTGATGGTTAAAGTACATGACTATTACAAAATGGCTGAATGTCGTATTGTTACACAAATACTCGCGGGGAGTCTGTGAGACACCATTAGTACCTATCTCATGACCTGCTTGTGATAGACTAAAGCGGAGTGGCGTGATTCAACATCGACTTGTGTTAGAAAGCTACGTAGGAGCTGATCGTCCTCATCTTCCGCTTGTAGAAATTATGTTGTATAATACACTTACTGGCGTCTCACAGACGCCGTGCGAGCAACGGAGGGTTAAACATGTCGCTCAGGTTGACATTGTAGAACTATGTGAGCAAGCTCATTAATGTGTTTTAAGCTTGCTCGCCCTGTAGAGCGGCTGCAGACTGCAATAAACGTTCCGACTTTGTGACAGCGCTGGTAGAAGATTTTTCAGCGGTAGCTGCCTGCGTTCGATCGTTTGATGAACTGGTATCGATACTAGCACTAGTCTTGATAGCATCCGAGTAAGACATGCTGAGTGTCAATGGCTTAGAACTGAATATTCGTAGCTGTGCCGGGCATTTAGTCGCGTCTACAACTGCCTTATAGGATTTGCAGCCCTCCTAATTTACAGTATTTAACTCGTTGAAGTTGCAACAGATGGGCTCTCCTTGATCCTTAGTTGTACAGTCTGCAATTTTATGGTTGCCTGCACATCTAACACAACGTTGTCTGAAGCTACAATATCTGCTAGTGTGCCCAAAACATTCTGAGTTGTCAATCGAAGTTTTTATTCTTTTTACAAGCTTGTAGTGGTTTCTTGTGACGACTAGATGTTAGGCGGCGCATAGAGGTAGCTATTTAATTTTTTTTTGCAGGCTCGGATTTAATTATATCCTCAGAAATCGTTTCCGGTTATGCCGCATAGTATTATTTGCAAGAGTTTGTTCTCTTGCAGCGTGTATGTATGGAAAGCAATTTTTCTAGTACGCATCGATGTCGATGCTGCACGGAAGTTTTGTGCTGTAGAGAAGTGCAGTCGAACAGCATCTTTGATGTTGACAGCCTTCTTTATTCTCACACTAAATCCTACTAGTACATGAACTAGCTTGCAGTATTCGTCTTCAGAATGCAAGACGATTGATGGAATACATTTCCAAGAAGAGGCTTGAGACAGCGAGCTCTACATAGTGTCGCTTCCGCCCACTTGACTTAGTGAGGCGAAACTACATGAAGGAGAAGTTTTTGAGTCCGGCTTCACTTTCTTCGGATTTAGGGCAAACATGGAGTAGTCCAAATCTTACGATTAGTCATCTTCGGCTTTGCGGGCAACTAATTTTGTACTTCATACTTAAATAAATAATATAGTGAATTTTATAGTGAAAATATTTCTATTGATTCACAATGATTTCCTGCAATTCTATTAAGTAGTCGGTAACTGTACCACAAGTACACCACAGCTAGTTAGTCGGGACGTCGGGTAGAATTAACATATCCAAGAAAAAAATTGATAACTCGAATTTCTAACTTTTCATTCATCAGTTCATAACATGGCAAATAACATATTCCATTTATACGCAGCTATGTTGTCAGACCGACTGTCAAAAAAATTATAAAAAACTGCCAAAAATGGTTTTCTGCGTTTTCCAAAGAACTATGCAGCTGATGGAAAATACTGACCGGTTACAAAAAGGGCGCAATGAGAAGACGAATCAAATGAGTTCTCTTGAATCTTGATCAGTCCAGTAGCTATTGGGTTGATTGCAAAAAACCGTCATTTTGACAGAATGTGGGTTGAATAGCTTCCAGTGTACGCATCAAATTTGAAGAAGATCGACTGTGAACATTTTGAGGAAAGTTGAAGAAACCAAAAAAAGATCCTTCCGAAAACGGCTATAAAAAGTTGTTAGCCAACGTAGACCAATTTTACAAAAAGATTTTCCTTTGTCAAGAGTTACTCTACAATGTACTCAAATAGCGTTCCTTTTGAACGAGTGTAAGTATTAAAAAATCTATTGCAAAGAACTGCTCTTCTGCGATAACGATTTTTAAAATATCAACAATTGAATCGTTATTGTGTTAATGTACATTGACCATTTCAACAATATTCCCAACGGTTAGAATCTGCGGAGCCGGTTCACGCACATTGGGCGTGACCTCCCGAGCGTAGCGGCTTCCTATCACCGGCCAGTGCGCATAAGTGCGGTTTTTGATGCGGAGCTTCTATCGCGATGACGGAGATCGACAGATTTTCGAACGACACCGACTCCCTCGTCACCAAACAGCCTCGATTGCTGCTGTTGCTGTCCAGCTCTCTTCTCTCTCTCGCCTTCACCCAAGCGACCTCTACTACTTTGCTGCTGGCTACAATGAATGACGCGTGGCAATAATACTGATTTTTTTAAATTCATCATAACATATTCTGAACTTTAATCTAGTTTATTTTTTTACATAATTTTTTATTAGGAAAGAACATTTTTTGCTTTATTCATGCTTATTTGACCTACAATTGTATATTAAATATAAGTAATATATTGTTTTTACAAAAAAATGGTGAAATGCGATTTTTGCTATCGTCTTTTTTTATACTTACACATGCTCAAGAGAAACGCCATTTGAATTCTTTGGAGAGTAACTCTTGGCAAAGAAAATGCAATTTGTAGAATTGGTCTATGTTGGCTTTTTATTGCCGTTTTTCGGAAGAACCTTTTATTGGTATTTTCAACATTTTTCAAAAAGTCTACAGCCGATCTTATTGAAATTTGTTACGTATGTTGGAAGCTAAATGTTCCACATTTAATTGGAATTTTGAATCTTTATAGTAGATAGAATGCGAGTTATGAATTTTCGAATAAATGACCAAAAATGACGGTCTTTCGCAATTTTTACAAAAGCTACTGAAACGATCGGGGCTCAAAATAACTTATAAATATACAGAATTTAGAATGAAAATTAGTTTTTATTCAATAAAATACTGAAAAATGTATAGATTATTATCTTATTTCGCTTTTTATAGCACATTCTTTTTACTAGAGCATCTTTTTTCGTCAGATGCATAGTTTTTGTGAAATGTAAAACACAGTTTTTGGCAGTATTTGATATTTTTTTGACAGTCTTTTCGACAACATAGCCTCGTACAAATGGAATATGTTATTTGCCTCGTTATAAACTAAGAAATGAAAAAAAATATTTCCAGCTATCAATTTTCTTGATTCTAGCTTGTATTTGCGCTATTACTATCCGACTTAGTATAAAACGTCACAGAATCAAACTAAAAATTATATTCTCTTCGCATTGCAACGATCCACTGTCTTCAACACGTTCGCTCCCAAGGTGTTTCAGGAAATTTTAATAACAATTATCACCACTCTCCTCTTTATCTTATTATTCCAATGAAAGAATTGAGTGAATAAAATATTAACATTCAAATTCAAACCGTACATCAGTTCTGACGCAAAATTAGCACTAGTTCGCTAAGATTCGCGTCACCATTACTAGACCTGTATACCTAGCGTTTCTATCAAATGATTGATATTTCGGTTTTATATTACAGAAAAACCATTGGAATTACAAGCAATAAAAAATACTGAACTAGATCCAGAGAGCTATGAAGTTTGGAAAAGCAGAATTTTGAAAGAAGCTTATATGCATTGTGATATGTTAAATAACAGTTTGTTATCTTGAAATGTTTTGATGGTTAACTCTTATCTAAAATCTCTCACTTTGAACTTTGTATTTTTTTAATAAATATTTTAATAAAAATTGCATTTCCAACACAAAGAAAGTAGTTATAAAAAAGAACTACCAGCTCACTTCAAGGTCACCGCCGCCTCCGTCACGCCACCCTGCACGCGTGTGCATCGAGTCACGACCCCGTTGGCGAAAGGCTGCGCATCAGTTTAATATCTTGGAATGTTTTAATGACTAACTCTTATCTTAAATCTCGCACTTTTAACTTTTTATTTTTTTTCAGGAAGATGTGAATCGTCCAAAGTTTTAAGAGCAAGAGACATCATTTCTTTTTGGACAGCATATGTTGTGTCAGCAACTATAGGGGAGAATTATGCTCCATCAATTTCTTTCAAATTTAATCTCTTATATTTTCACTGAATAGTTATATAATCACGTATTGTACTTCCGCACCAATATATACGTGACGTGATGAGTTTAAAAACTACTTCTAAGTAATCACTCTGCCAAAATTGTATTGTATTTGCCTGATAACGATATTATCTGGAAAAAAATATCAGTTATATCCAGTCTATACTTGCTGCCTCTGACTGCATCTCTTGTTTCGCAATGATTTTGATGGAATTGAACATTATGGAAACTGAATCTATTTCAAAAATTGATATTTTCAACGATTCTAACAGAATCTATCTCTTCTTTTTATTAAGGAAAACATTTATGTGCTCTTTGCAACTGAAAAATCACAGTAAAAGCGTTCCTATGAGCATATGCTGACACTGTAACCAAGAGAAAAAGAAGACAGCCTCTATCCGAGAAATTCATACAAGTCAGCATTGGCGACTAAAATTAACTCGTAGCCCTCTAGCGGCAACCATTTGAACCTTCCAAAACGGTAATGTGTATGAAGCGTCATAAGACGTAGTAGTAGTGTTTTGCTTTATCTGTGTCATATCTTATGATTTTAATTCTTTTTGAATTGTTCGTTTCGTTCCTTAATTTTTCCAGATCTAATATTCCTAATAAAACCAGACTTTTTCTAGACTAATTTCACTTTTTAATCTTTATTCCTAACCTCTCATTTTCTCTGATACTCTCAAATATCTATCATTATGGATTCTGCTAGACCAAAAATAAGCAATGTGAGCTGTTGTGTGTACGGATGTCATTCGATGGGGGCTATGAATCGAAATTTATGTTTTCATGGCTTTCCGCGAGAAGGCGAAAGAAAAGCTTTTATTAACAATAATCTAGGGACGATTCAGAACTTGTGAATAAAAAGAAAGCATGGATCTTGGAAATACGAACTGGCAAACCAGTTACAAAACACATGAGAATATGCAGTTTACATTTGTTGCATTCAAGTAACTGAAGAGTTCTCTTGGTACTAGCCGGAGAACATAACCCCCAAACACATCCATCTTTATCTACAAATATATGGATCATAAAAGAATAATATATAAAACAGAGTACATAACGTTATAATATAATCTTGAAATTTACCAGAATGATAAAATACAACCCTTTTCACATTCAAACAAAGTCTCAAATTCCTTTCAAATATAGCATACAATACATACAAATCGAATGCAACGTCAAACACATTACCGTTTTGAGCCGCCATGTTTGTATTACAGCAGCGCCGCCATCGGTAATTTTAGTCGCCAATTGGATCGTATTTCTCGTGCATTTGTTATTTCAACTGGTTCTTGTAAATTCGAATTGCGGACTTTTGTTTTGATGGACACTGCTGTCTTATAAAGCTGGTAACAGCGTTTGTGAAATACAGCTGTCGTTTTCATGTCTAAGAAGTTTTTTTAGGTCGATACTTTTGTAACTCCGCTCTTGCCCGGATGCAGTTTTATGATTTATCTTTAGATGCCAATATTATGGGGGTGTACCATCTTTCTTTAGTATTGATAGGTTGTTGATTTTTAACTCACTTCTTCATCTTTTTGTCCATACGAAAAAATAAACGGTGCGAAGTACGTGGTGGGGGTAACTAAATCGACTGCAGCGTGAGTAGTGGACAAAATATGCATTATGACCGGCTCATATTGTGTGTACAGTGTTGAAGCAAATGGGTCATCATAGTTGTTGTGTTGTTGATTGTAAAAATACAGGCAGAAACAGTGACTGTATATTTTATTCTTGCCCAACCGCAAAGTGGAAGATGGAACAAAGGAAAAAAAGGGCTCTTGCAATAAAAAGGAGAAAGTAAGTAATACATAACCTAACTTTAAGGGCTGTTTGACACACTGCACTATATGCTGTATTTTGCTTTGCATTTTGATTTTCCATTTTGATTCAAAGCAAAATAAGTCTTGTAATATAGAAAATTGTGTGCAGTGATTTTATGTATGACATGACATGGTGCATTTTCCTTCACTTCAAAATACAGAATCAAAATGCAAAGCAAATTGTAGAATTTAGTGCACCGTGCCGAACGACCCTAATATCTAATTATTAAGCATTGTATGCCATAGAATAATGCCTGGTGTTATATTTTTTCTTGTAAATAAAAGAGTGATGATTTAATTTTTTAATAGTGTTGATGGATCACTGTGGTGTCCAAAACGAGAAGATTATATTTGCAGTGCTCATTTTGCTGGTGTTAGAAAATCAGAAGAGCAGTCAAGTCCAAGTTACGTTTCTTCAAAATTTCCTTCAATTTATAGAGCAGCCAAGGTTAATGAATTAGCAGCTCTAAACAGGTACATTAGTGTTAATATTATCATCATTAGTAAAACACATTGGAATGAAATGATTCAATTGGAATTAAGTTTAGTAGAAAGATAGTTATTGATTCCAAGATCTTCAAGTATAGTGCACTTTTGTTTCGATCGATCTCAATGAAAATGGGATATAAACATGTAGACAGTTCTATCATCTTGAATACTGTATTCTAATATTCTACGTTCAATCGTTTTGAATTTATGCGGAAAATTAAAAAATGTTTCGAGTAAACTGCACTCCTGGCCAATCACAATCATAATGAAAGGTGTACAACTAGATGCTATAAAAGTGCTACAGCAATTTCAAATATTGAATTCCAGTATCCTACGGCTAATCATTCTAGATTTATGCGGAGAATTCAAAAAAAGTATCAGCTAAAGTGCACTTCCAGTACAGACGATTGCAATCATAATGCGAGGTGCACATCAAGATCCTAGATCCTATATCAATCTCTTATACAAAATTCTAGCATTATACGTTTGACGAATTTTGAGATTTGCGAGTTACGCACATACACACATACATACGTACCGACATCAAGCCAAAAATAGTCTAAATGGATTTAGGGATGCTCAAAACGGATATATCCATCAAATTCTCGATATGTGTATTTTGCCGGTTTCAGAATATTTATTTGTACTTTAAGACCGCCAGATAGTCGTAGATTTCAGTGCCTCATTTTGTTTTTTATGCCTTCAAGAAGTTTGATAAGTATGTATATTTGGAGTTCAATAATGCTGAAATTAAAGCTGGACCGTGTGACCAACATGATGAAAATTAATTTGAAATTTGTATGAAAAAGCATGCTCTGATCCAATTGTATCGCTTTTGCCTTGCTTACGAAATGAAGTTTGATGAAAAATATTCATTTAAAATGTCAGACAAAATAAAAAAATTGACAACAGATTATTATTGACTACTTTATCATTTTAATCAAATTGATTGTTTTATATCACAAATTCTGAATGTCTGTTATACTCATATACTGTACTTCCGGCTTGGCCGATTAATACAAAAATAGTAGATAACTATTTTCATGCTACAAGTTCAAACACTAAATTTCAATATGCTATGGCTGATAATTCTAATTTTATGGGAAAAATTAAAAAAAAATTTGCAAGTAAAATGCACTGGCTTGGCCGATTCATACAAAAATAGTAGATAACTATTTTGATGCTACAGCAAGTTCAAATACTGAATTTCAACATCCTACGGCTGATCATTCTGGATTTATTAGAAAAATTCGGAAAAAGTTTCAAGTAAAGTGCACTTCTGGTATAGACGTTTGGAACCATAATGCGAGGTGCACAACTGGACCCTATACCAGTCTCAAATACAAAATTCCAACATTATAGGTTCAACCAGTTTTGAGATTTGCGATTTACGAATGCACGCACATACGTACCGACATCAAGCCGAAAATAGTCAAAATGAATTCAGGGATGCCTGAAACCTATCTTTCCATCAAAATCGCGATAGGTGAATTTTGTCGATTTTACAATATTTCCTTGTACTTGGTACAAGTAAGAATCATGCAAAGATTGAGGTTACACGCAATTTTAGACAAAATTCCAGACAATTTATTTAACTGTATCGACGATATATTACACATGTGTTGCGTTCTGGTGAACTTGCAGCCTCCTATAATTTGTAGCAAGCCCGAAAAGAATGAATAAAAGTTTGAAATATTTGGTATTGTATTTTTATTAAGCAAATGGAAACTCTGTAATTTCAAAAGGCTTTGTGAAAATGAAATTACATTAGTATAAGAATCTTTTTTATTAGAGTTTTATAATATTGTAAAAAATCTAATTATTCATAACATTATGCATAACATGTTTTTAGTCTTGAGAATTGACTATATGAAACCATCAACCAGTCATGGCGTATTACTTTTTGATTAATAACTGTCATTATTGTCATTACTATTTTCATCTTTTGTTTCGAAATACATCTTCATGTGAATTGCAGGCAAAAAATTATTGAGATAAAAAAATTTACTGGCTAAAATTGCATTTCTTAAAAAGTTTTCGTTTCGATGAACTGTAACTGTATAACTATCATCCATTATTGGTGAATAGATAAAAAAATCACAGTCGCTCATTCCAGTAACATAAAATTGGACCTGAATTTGAGTATAATATGGATGTGAATTTTTGAGCTCCACTTTATCACAAATAAATTTTAGGTACTTTACGTTAAATCTCTTCTTTATCGTATCTATCACAGATTTATTTTTGCAGGATATGAGACATTTGAATTCCACGAGTTTTGCAATACTGCCATCCTAAATAATAACTCTATCCACACTTGCAAAAAGCCACGGTTGATTTTTCTTCTATAGCTAGCCCAATTCTTTTGACATTACAGATATTCAATCTTTGGTATTCTTGCTTTGCATCCGTTTCATGATTCAAGCCATATCTTGTAGCTAGATAATAAATTTTCTTGGGATTAAATATATCATTAACGGAATTATACAATAATTTTTCACTTCGCATTTTGATTTAATGAATATTTGTACTTGCAGACAGTCTCAATCGCCTAGCTAAATACCACTGTTGACACTTGGATTGATTGATTGTTTGACAACATAAATTTGAGATTTCTCTATCGTTTTTCACAATATTATTCGAATGATAATCATGGAGTTGCTTTTCTAGTTTGAACTCTTGACTATAAACTTCAAATTCTTCATCATATATAAAGAAAGTTCTTATACACTCTTCACAGTCTTCTCTTTCCAAATTCAATTCAACTTCTATAACTAATGATGACAATAAGTTTTTAATCGTATATAAATCATCTGTTTTCGCTTCTGCAATACGAATTGATTTCAAAGCAGAGTCAGCTTGTAGTTATGATAAGTCTAAGGGTATTTTAGGACTTTCACTGCTCTTTTTTTGGCTGGAAACATTACCGAAAAATAGTTTCCTTTTGCATATTTATCTTTCGCAAATTGTTTCGCACTTGGTTTCTCCCATTCTTGTTCAAAACTCGTTTTGAAATGACTCTCATTATTTATGGAATAAATAAGAGCAGCAACGTGTTCGTATTTCTCACTTTGGTTATAAACACAATTGCAATTGACATTAGTGACCAGCCGATCCCCATTTATCTGCAAATAAAATTTCATTCTTCCTAAATACAGAATTTAAAAAATACTCAATGCATTTCAACCTACATCCAAATCAGCCTCGATATTCATATCTTCCTCCTCGAATACACGCTTCATTTCCGCCGTATTTTCGAGAAAGATCTTAGTATCTGTGTATACTCCTCATTCATATCAGAGTTCGATGTCGACAGTACTCGCGCTCTTTTCGTCTTTTGGAAGATGTCTGTTGGTACGCGAATCCTCTTATCCGACCACGACTTGGAGAGCTCGGTTTCCCCATCGGATGCTACCTGAAGAGCTCGGTTTCCTCATCGGATGCTACCTGAAGATCCGCACTGGTTGCCGATGTCGCCGCATTTTCTGCTCCCTGTAGCTCGGCTATGGACGAAGCAGCTGTATGGACGTCTACGACGCTCGTAAATATATCCACGGAAGGTCGCTTTGGAGTAAAGTCTGTTTTAGGCTCCGAATCCAGCAGAAAGATCACCTGTGGTTCTAAATTTGGAGTCTGTAGCAAACTTTGCGGTCCTGGAAGAAGCAAGCTTGGCAACCCTGAGAGAATTGGTGTTGATATGAGCAACTCCATGGGGAAGAAGGACGATGTAAACGGCTGAGGAGGTGCTGCTTCTTGTGCTAGCGGTTTGACTAGCGCTAGTAGCGTCAGCTTGGAGCGTTTTTTTGTAACGACTGTAGAGATTAAATTAGAAAAAAAAGACCACGTGACTTCGAGGTATTTTGTGATTGGTTGTGCCTAGTGCGTATGCCCCGCATAGGGATGTTCCGATACCCTTATGGTATCGATATCTACTAATATAAGTAGTACTCAAATCATTCTTCGGTACTACTCAAATAAATACCCCTGAAGTATCGATATTTACTCATATCGATATTTTTGGATTTAAAAAAAAAAAAATAAATAATATAATAGGATGATATTCTTGGGAATGGTTATCATTCTGTATATTTTCAATATATTATAGTTCAACAGCCACAAATTTAATAATAAAAATAAGTAGAAATATTAACTGAGATAATTTTTTATTAATTGTGAAGTTATTATATTAACCAAAAAATTTTTTGTATCCAGATTTCCCAAAAATAATAACTGCTCTAGGTATTTTGGGGACAATCTGTTTCTTGCTTGCGACATGTTGCTCCGGCTTTGGAAAATAAGCACTCGCTTGGGTCTGATGTTGCGACAACAATTAAATATTGTAAAGCATATTTGTACAAGCAAGGAAATACAAATTTCATTTCATTCCATTCCGCAAATGGTTTGCTTCTAAGGGATACCACTGGATTCGATAGATAAAGAGAAACTCCATCACCCTGGTGGGTTTTCTTCTTCTTTTTGTGTCCATGTGCTAACTCCTTATGATGTTTCCAAAAATCATATTCGGGTAGTGCAGTAGGAGCGGCATTATCTTCTGACTCACTTGGACTGGTTCTTTGTCCTACAACCATAGTTTTAAGTTTTTGTATGGCTCTTCCGCATGCAAAAGAGTCTTGGAAATGTAGGTTTTTGAATCTTGAGTCTAAAAGAGTAGCAATAGCTGCATGGTCATTGAATTCAATCAACCCAAACCTTTTTTTCAGCTCTCTCATTACATCCTTACGTTCTTTGACTATAGTTGAGTTTGGTGTAATACTATTGAGTTCTGCTGTTAAGCAATTAAGCAATGGTATGATTTTGGAAATTGTTACATATTTTTGGTCAGATGCTTCCCTTGTTACGTATTCGAAAGGCTTCTATACAGTTGTAAGCTCATTTAATGTTTCTGTTACTACAGCACTTGGCAGATCTGAAGCTGATTACAATTCCAGATACTATTTTTCTCAACTTTAGGAAGCGCTTTAACATAAAAAACGTTGAACTCCATCTCGTTCTTACATCTGCAATAAGTTTTAAAACATATCCTTCCGGAACATTATTGCGCAGTTGGATTTTTCGTAGCTTTTCCGCCTGAACAACACTATTTTTAATCCAATTAACAATTTCTCGAACTTTTACTACAGCTGCTTTAACGCAGGGTAACTTCAGTACCTCTTCAACTACGAGATTTATAGTGTGCGCATTATCTGTTCAGTATGATTCGATTCGATACCAAGTATTTTCGTTTCGATACCGAGTAAGTATCGCAAAATTGATTCGATGCTATTAGTACTTGGTATCGAAACAAAAGAATCAAGTACTTACTCGTATTCACTTGTATCGGAACATCCCTAGCCCTGCACCTTTGCTATCACTGACGGTTGTGATTGACTGGTTCTGTGAGTAATCCTCGCCCCGCTCTTCACTTCTTATCAATTTTTTTTTGTTGATGGGTGCTGTAACCTAGAACGGCCCGCGTAGCTTAATTTGAAAGAGCGCGCATGCCCCGACCGCTGCACCTTATTCTGTAACCCAATAATTTCTCAATCTCAAAAAAAGTTTGCGTTTATTGAGTTTTGGGTTAATTTTAACTTTTTATTAAGACACCTGCTGCCTAGTCAAACATATCTACTTGAAAAATGATGAATAGTCCTTATTTGATGATTGAGAAAAATAGACGCGTGTTTAATTGAAGTTACTCAAAGACTTTCAATTTCTTACGTGATCATTGCATTAAATAATGAGGATGAATCACTGACAACTTTAATAAAATACAAACCTAATTTATATTGATGATAGAATGAGAAGGAGTCCAGAGTGTGAAAACTACAATAGAGAAGGTGATGCTTTTTGGAAATAGAAACTCCAAAAAGTCTTCTGTTCACACTGTTCTAGTAATTTCAAACTACCGACCGGTTTCGACCACTTGGTGATCATCTTCAAGGTGGTACCGGCGAGACTACACAGCAATTAATGTTGCAATACAAATAGTTAAAACTAAATCTTTAACAAATCGAAAAAGATGAAATTGAATCTCAGAAAATTCCTAACAACAAACGATTTCCAGTTGGAATGATGTACAAAATTTTTTGAAAATAAATGTAAAGTAGAATAGAAATACTTACACATGAGAAACTACAGAGAACTGCTAGAACGACGATGAAAATGTACGAAAACCAAGGAATACATCGTAGAAAAAAAAAACATAAAAAACCAGCCAACAAAATAAGCAATATGTACAAATGCACCGCAAAAATCCAAAAAATTACGAGTGCATGCTCGCGGAGGGAGCCCAAAATGCTCGAGATATTTTAAAAATCGCGCTTGTATTCAAATTAGTTTGGTTATTGAGACAGAGGTCGCTGTTGGCGCTAACGGATCTGGTAATCTACAAGCCCTCCAAAAAATCCGAAGCTCAACCATTTTCTTTTACATGTAGAGTTTTAAAGTTATTGTTAATATTAAATTCATGATTTTGTCAATTATATGATAAGCAAAACTTGAAGTATTTTTATTAAGTCTAATACAAAGTGAATGTTCATTAATTCTTGTTATAAATTTCCTTCCGGTTTTCTCAACATAATTGCAACCACAATCATTACAGTTAAGTTTGTAGACACCAGATGACTGTAGCGGTGCTGTTCTGTCAATTTTTCCACTAATTTCATGCTTGATGTTAGTTATAGGTTTGAACGAAATGTCAACATTATAGTCTCTGAACAATTTCTTAATTTTATAATTGATGTTTCCTGGAAAAGGTAGGCTGATGCCTAATGATGTTTGTTCATTTATGTGTCGATCATTATTGAAAGCATTTTTCAATTCTAATCCATATCTTTTCCTTCGAATTGAAATAGCTATTAGTTTAGAGATGAGATTGTTCGAGAGAGCTATTTACTTGAGGATTCTAGTTTTGTTGTTGATTTCATTTGCGTTTAGCCCGTAAGTAAGTATCCTGTGTATGTGTGAATTGAAAGCAGCGTATTTGTGTTCTATACAATATTTAGATTCATTGATTATTGAATCAACCGTTTGAGATTTTTTTCTGTATATACTGTAGATAAAATTGTGATTGTGCCTTCTGACGGTTAGATCTAAGAGATTTAAGTTTGCATCTTGTTCTAGTTCTAGGGTGGAAGAGACTCTGTGAAAAATTCTGAACCGTGATGCCATAATACCAAGAGTATTTTCGATACATCTTCTAGCCCGTGACAGTCTATAGTTGAAGATGCGTTCTTCACGTGATATGTTTTTACCTCCATACGGTCTTGAAAGGTTCGTATAAAGTGGAAAGGATTCGTCGCCTACAAAAAAGTATGGATATTTCTTTCCTGTGCTTGCAATTTCTTCTTCTTCAGGAATATCCAAGGAATGATCAAATAACAATGTACCAAACGATTAACACCGTAGAATACCACCGTCACTAGTTGAACCATAGGCACCAACATAAACAAATGTGAATAAATAGTTCGCATCGCATACTGCAGATACATGAAACAATATTGAAATACTTCTTATAATTAAAGAACTGAGATCCAGAATCACTTGGTGCCTGGATATGTACATATGTCCCACCTAAAGCTCCAATGCAGTGAGCTAAGTTTCACATTTCAGCAAAATCTTTTTCAATCTTACAATCGTTCTTAGTTGAAAATTTGAAATACATTTCTGATGAAACTTTCCATAAAGCTACAGAGGTTTCATGAATAAATTTACAAATAGTCGATCTCTCCATTCGAAGAGCAAATGCTGATGTTTGATATGAATCTCCTGTTGCAAGATACCTACAATATATATATTTATATAAAATTATTCCCTTGATATTTCAAAAGTAATTGTAATGAGTTATATACTGCAATGTAACAGCTAATCTAGCTCCTTCATTTATTAGAGGTCGTCGCCTTTCACTTTTTTATGTATGGTCCAACAAGTGCTAATAATACATCAAACTGCTGAATTGTTAGTCTAGTATATTCAAAGAACATGTCAGCATCACCGAATCTCATTTCTTGTATGAAATTGGCCCAGTCTCCTTGTTGCTCCCGAACTTGATCTATGGGGCGTATCTACCATCTTGTCCTCTTTTTGTTTTTTCTATCTAATATTTGACCCGTGTATATTAGAATCAACTTTTTTAACGAGGATTTCCGCTGTGGTCGATGGTATTTCACCACTTCTAGTACGATTAGCACATGCACATATTGCGCCTGCATGTAACATTTGATATTCTGATATAATCAGCAAGAACAATTATTTCTGCAAAGACAATTTCTTTTGTTTGTGTGATTCCTTCTTGCCTTGTTACAGTACAAGCTGCCATACTGAAACAAAAAAATTTGACGTGGACATCACGTGACCTATGTGTACATCATTTGATATAATATATAACCAAACACAACATCTCATCATTCCACGGCTAGTCGGTTGCTGTGGAATCAGTATGTCATCATTCTTATGTCACAACATTCCTAAATACTGATTTCCAGGATTCCACGGCTAACAGTCCTGAATTTATGCGCAAAACTCCAAGATCGTCAAGTATAGTGCATTTTTGACTCAGTCAATCTCAATGAAAATAGGATATGAGCATCTAGACAGTACTATCATCTTAATTACTGTATTCTAATATTCTTCGTTCAATCGTTTTGGATTTAAGCGGAAAATTAGAAAATGTTTCGAGTAAACTGCACTCCTGGCTTAGCCGATAACAATCATAATGCAAGGTGTACAACTAGATGCTATAAAAGTGCTTAATACGAAATCTCAATATTTTGCGACTGATTATTCCAAATTTATGAGAAAAATTCGAAATGTCTGTAATATGAAGTGCACTTCCGGCTTAGTCGATTGGTACTAAAACAGAAGATGAACATTTGGATGCTACAGCAATTTCAAATACTGAATTCCAGTATCCTACGGCTAATCATTCTAGATTTATGCGGAATGCCAGAGGTTTCTGGTGCTGTGGTGGCGAGGAGCGATGAGGACGGTAAGAGGTGGTCGTAAAGTATACGATTTATTGAAGTTGACTTGTTTTTGATAATGTCGTAGGATTCGACGAATAGGAGAAACAATGAAAAAGAAACATTCATAATAATTAATCTGATACATTAATAAAACATGAAAATATTGAATATATTGATGATAATGATTAATAATAAAACACATAAAACAGTAAATATGTAAATTTAACGTGAGAGGGGGAGGGGAGCACAAAATAGAGAGCGTCGACACATCAAGGCCGCTTTGACTGAATCTTATCTGTAATAAAAACAGTTCGATGAATATGAAAATATTCAGTGGTTGGCACAGGTAGAGCTATTCTATATGTTCGCAGTAATCACACCATTCGCGAACTAGGGTCTCAATCGCTAGTTCAATCCCTTGTTGTGCCAGGGAGCACCGAATACTGAACGTCTCCCACGTTGTTCCCAAATACAGGGCCCAGGACTGGGAAAAACACGGATCTGTCCTGATTCCGCGTTGAGCTAGGAAGCAGCGTCAACTAGCTGTTATCTATTTTACCAACGAATATTACACTCACACAACATACTCGATGCATTCCGCATGGGCATGATTTGTACAAACAATACAATTACAACTCTTATCGAAACATAATATCTCAATTGGAATACCACTCACCTTATCAGTATAATCAGGTAATCCAATGTAAAACTGCAATAACTCTGGCCACTACACAATTGCACATAAACACAGAATACTTCTTTACACAATGTCCACAATTCAAAGACTGACGCTTTTGCTACGATCGAGACCACGATCATCTCAGCAACCCTAATCTTAAGTGGTTGTTGATGTAAACAAATGTGGTGTAAAGAATAAGTAAAAAAAATATATATACTGGCTGTCATGTGTAACATCTGAATTTTAAGATACACCAACTGTCTTGCATGACAACTCATCCATCCTGACGTGATTCTCGACCCAAGGATCCCTAGATTTAAAATAAAATAAGTTGTATTACCTAATACTCTTTAGAACTATTTTCTGAAGAATTCGATACTCCTCCGACGGATACCCATGGTTTGATTCGGTCAGCAGTTACGACATTATTATATTTCTTGTTCAATATGCTTCCTTGTTCTTCTTTCACCACGTGACGATCGTTTGATAAACATTTTATAATAGTAAATGGTCCATTATACCGTTGTCGTAATTTTCTACTTTTTCCATTTGTTTTCGCTTGCATAACTATCACAACTTGGTTACCTTGTTTGTATATTTTTGCTGCTTTTCTCTTTCTATCATATCTTTCCTTTTGTTCACGTTGTTCTTCAGCTATTTTGTCTGCTACTTTGTTACGAAGTTGTTCAATATTTGATATGTTAGGTCGATCTTCTTGAATTTCTGCTGTTAATAGTGCGTCATTTCGGTGCTCTTGGTCTCTAACCAAAGAATAATTCGCTTGGCGTTCTACCTGTTGTGCTTAAAATAGAATTATTAATTGCAAATTGAGTATTTAAGATTTCGTGATCCCATCGATCATCATCCATTGCTGTAGTGATAAGAGAATTTGAAGCTTCACTATTGTATCTTTCTACTTGCCCATTTGTTCTTGGCGTCGCTACAGCATTCAAAATATCGACTGTCAAGAATAACATTGCTCTAACTCCACTTTCTTATATTTCTCAGTATGAGGTGATGAATATTTGGAATCACATTCTCAAAAATGTAAAGCAAATTGACTACATAGAATGGTATGTTTATCAAAAGACTGATATTATAATACTACATTACAGATTTCTATACTGCCTATTCGCAGGAAGGAAGATTCCTGTAATTATTTCATGGTGTTAGAACAATGCGGTAGTCAGTTTATAGGAGAACAATGTTCTAAGTCCTAGGAGTTAGAACAATGTATTCAAGGACACTGTTACTCACTCTAATGACTCTTTTTCAATAAAACAATTGAATCAAACTTAAAGCTTTATTTCATATAAAAGTATGAAGAATATATCAAGTATTAACATATTATACACCATAATATTAGAATAATAATTAATATTCAGGTATTATTCTTCTTTGCCATCTTTTTCGTGCCTTTAGCCACAGAGAAATTTTTCTTTTTCTTGTCTTTAGTTTCTTCAGCATTTTCTGGTCGTTTGAATATACTCTCCCAAAATTCTATATCAATGGGAGGAAATTGAGGATAGAGACTTCTGATACTATTTATTTTATCTTCAGAAATATACTTTGTTGCACCTATTACTTTAGGAATTGGAAAAACGTCTTTATTATTGTTTTCTAGCTTTCTATTGTTTAGAATCCTCAATAACTGGAATTCTTCTTCTATAAAAGTTGTTCTGTATCTAACTATATTGTTCCCTTTTTCATAAATTATATGTTTCAGCTTACTATAGGGTATTTTCTTCAAGTTTGTATCAACAGCTACATCTTGGTAGTTTTTGAACTTCTGTCTCTTCATCTGATAAACTACATAAGGATTTTTTGCTCTTACTCGCAGAAGCTTTCTAACAAAATCTAGAGGGCTATTAACATCAGCTCTTGAGAAGGCCTTATTTATTGTACTGTGAATAGCATCTACTTCTTGCACACAGCTATGGCCAGGCTCTTGAAACTTCTGTTCAATGGTCAAAATATTATGTTTTTCCTTGTTAAGAAAATTTATTAGAGCCGTGCTCATGTGCGAATTGCGATTCTGTGGCACACAGGCGTCAGACCACAGCACTATATTAGAAATAGTGGGATTTTTTTCAATAAATTTATGAAGCATTTGCACTAGTGCAGATGCTATATCATTGCCAGCCCTGCCAGAAATCCCTTCGTGCCATATAATGCAATAGCCTTGTTTTCTTGCTACATCACACGCTGTCAAATTGAAAATGTTCAATTTTTGCAAGTAGTAGGCTCTTGACACATTTAATTGAGGAATATTCAAAACACGTTGTAAATCAAAGCATATCAAAGATGTATTTTCAGTTAATGATTCCTTGTCCATATTTTTTTGAGCTCTAGCATATTCCTTCTCTTTCACATGTATGGTAAATTTCTCATATAATACTTCAGTCACCTTGTTGAGCTTCTTTTGATTTTCATGCTCACAGCACAAATCACATTGATCCTTTTTAGGTGTATAAAATTCAATGTTAAATTCTTCGTTGAATATTTTGGTATACAACCATTTTTTTACTGGAACTCTATCTTTAATTTGACAGTCTTCTTGATAAAGTTCATACATTTTAGACAAATTTAATCCAAATTCTAAGTACTCCTTTCTAGTATTTTTTCTACAATAGTGACCTGGGACGCGAGGAAAAGTGCTGATATGCTCTTTCACTAATAATCGGCTATTCTCTGGTATTTTATTCTTTGTTTTTCTCCCTCTTTGGTCTTTCTTTGGAGTGTTAGTTATTCCCGATTTTTTTTGTGAGTGAAAGTATGAGACTCTTCTACTGCTAATTGACAAAACATTCAAGTAGAAGTCACGACAAACACGAATTTCGTGATCAATGATCAAAAATTTAAATACATAACTGTATCCTCTTGGTCTGGATGAGTTCTTATTTTCTTTCCGCACCCGTTTTTTCGGAATTTTTGTAGTCGTTTTATCATGAAAGTGGAATTTCTCATCGTCAGTTAATCCCCAAAATTCAGTAGAAATATTATAGGCAATATCTTCTGAAATCTTTTCTGAGCATTTAAAGGGACACTTTGTACATATTTTATAATTGAAAATTCGAACGGCGTGTTTCTTTTTTCTTTTATCTATATACTTCCTTCCAGTTTGTCGCAATGTTCTCCTTACATTAGCTTTCCAGTTATCAACGTTTCTCCTTCTTTTTCGACTCAAAGTTTGCTCACCCCTGTATCAAATATACTAGATTGGCTACTCATTCCATTTGAAATGATTATTTAAATACAAACTTACCCATTCTCATCTTTACTGTTCTCAATTTGTACTAGAGAAGAAACATTTTCATTTTCTGAATCCTTTTCGTCTTTATCTCTAATCTCTAAGACTTTATCTTCGGTTGTAATAACTTTTGTGCTATTATCTTCTTGCTGATCGTCTCTTGTTAAGTCTTCAGGCTCTACAATAATTGCACTATCGTCCAAAAGTTGATGCAGGAACCTATGCAAAGCCAGTTTTGAGGCTAGAAATCAAATGAGTGACATTATTCTAACTTGCAAGTCATCCTGTATTACCAAAACATCACTTTCAATGTTTAAATCCATTCCTAATACACTTTCGTCCATAATTAAGCATAATTTATGACAGTTTCAGAAAAACCACGTTTTAACAAGCAAGTAATCAACAAAACGAACTCAAATTAACAGTGTACCAACTCCTGATGGTGAATAGATAGCTGCGAATAAGCATGTCCTAACTCCGGTTCCAACAGGAGTTAAAACATTGTTACTTGGAAGAGTGGACTTAGAACAATATCATTCTGAAATTGTTATCAAGAATACAGTTATGACATAATAGAAAATACGAATTTGATGTATTTAGAACAGTATTATTCTCAATGTTGATGTATGAAGAGGTGAAATAAAGGAGTTAGAACAACCTAGCATCAATACATAATTTTACTGGAAAAGTGGAGTTAGAACAATGTTATTCTCGACAGTCGATATATTGTATTCCGTATTTATCACAAAATTTGGCATAACTTTTTGATGTGAAGCACGTATCTAGGTCGCTGATGATTCTTGTTGGTGTTCCAAATGTGTTAAATATAGAAGTTAATTTCAAAATGACATTTCACAAGTAAATATTGGTTTTTCTTTTTAGTTTAGCAAAATTGTCTCAAGTGATCAATATGTGAAGCATGGAATGGTATGGGCTTCTTCTCAATCGAATTTATCAGTCCTTCTGTTTTTCCTGTTGGTCTTTTATTGAAAATGCAATTGACGCAGCTCACGATATACTTTTCAACATATTTCCGCATATTCGGGAACTAATAGCACTCTGATAATTTATTCATAGTTTTGTCCAAGCCAAAATGTCCATAATCGTCATGAGCTTCTCTCACAATTCTATTTCGCATTCCTCTAGGTACGACCCATCTTGAACCATTTGTAGTAACTCGGTGTACTCTTCCATCTTTCTATTTAAAATCTTTGTGAATTTACTTTTCGTACTCTGTACTCGCTGTTTGTTGTAAAATATCTTTGATTAATTTAAGTTTTTCGTCGGTCATCTGTCCAGCTGATACCCAGTCATCAATTTCAATGTGAAATATTTCTACAAAATCTTCACTTTGTTGTTCGGTGTCATTTGAATTACGACTTAGAGCGTCGACATGTAGCATTCTTTTTCCTGGACGGTATTCTACAGTGAATTGAATTCCTTTAGTTGTAACCACCATCTAGCGATTCGCGGCTGTAGATCTTTCTTTGAACACGCAGTTTTCGAAGCATTGCAATCAGTAACTACTTTGAATTCGATTCCAAGTGAGTAAACTCTTAATTTCTTCAATGATTCTACGACTGCTAAAGTTTCAAGTTCGTAGGAATGATATACAGCCTCTTGTTTTAAAGTTTGACGACTGTAATATTAAACAGGATGTAACTTTCCATTTCCTTGTGATTGTAAAAGAATTCCACCTAATCCTTTCTGACTGGCATCAGTGTGTACTTCTGTTTTTGCTTTTGGATTAAATAATGCCAAAACGGGATATTTGCACAATATTTTTTCATTTTTGTAAATGCGTCCTGCTGTTCTTGTTCCCAAACCTAAGGTTGATTTTGTCTAGTTAAAATTGTTAATGGTCTAGCTATTAGTGCAAAATTTCGTACAAATTGTCTGAAGAAACCGGTGAGTCCAATGAATTGTCGAATATTATGTACATTTTGTGGTACTGGAAAATTCTCAATAGCTTTAATTTTATCTTTTCCTGGTTTTACTTCTTCGCTGTTAATTTCAAAACAAAGGTATGAAATGGATGATTGTGTGAAGTCGCATTTCTTTAGATTTAAAACGAGGCCATGTTTTTGTAATTCGTTGAATATTTGTTTCAATCTGATAATGCTTTCTTCAAAAGTGTCAGCTGGTGATATTATCTCGTCTAAGTAGGCAATGGCAAATTCTTTTGATGGAGCTAATTTTCTATTCATCATTCTCTGAAAAACTGCTGGAGCGTTCGTCAATCCAAAAGACATACGATTGAATTCGTACTGGCCATCCGGGATGACAAAAGAAGTTTTATTTTTAGATTCCTCTGCTATTGGAACTTGATAGTATTCGCAGGTCATATCTAGAGACGTAAAATATTTTGCTTCTTGTAAATGATCAAGCTGATCGTCTTTTCTTGGAAGTGGATGTCGGTCTAGTACGGTATTTTTATTTAATTTTCTGTAATCGATACATAATCGATCCTCGCCATTTTTTTTTTCACTAGATGCGTTGCTGAGGCAAATGCAGAGTGAGACTCGCGAATAATATTTGCGTCCAAAAGATCTTCTACTATATCTTTGACTTTTTGTCTGTTTTCTGGTGACATTCTGTACGGACGATAGGTGATAGGTCTGTCTTCAGCTAATTTAATATTAATTTCGGCTGTACTAGTACATCCTACGTGGAAAAACAGTTTGCGTGATCCTTGATTAGTTGCACAACTTGTTTATGTTGTAATTCGGTTATACCGGACCCAATTTGAATTTCATCTTCTAGAATAATGGTGTTTACTTGTAGATCTGATTTCTTGTTATTGTCCTGGAAACACTGAAGTCCTCGAGCTATTATTTGATTAGTTTTTATACGTAAAATATTGATTATCGATAAAATAACTTTAAATTTATCATCGATGTGGCCAATACATCTAGGAATGTAATGTTCTTCTCCTGGCTTATAGCGAATACTTTGTTCAATAAAAACGTCTCCTTTTTGATTACTCACACACGTGTGACTTATTCAATATAATTTGGAGGGAAAATTGTTGATTCTTCACTTCGCAGAGTGGTTTTAGCTGATTTCAGTGACTCTATACTTGTGAACATTCCATTCTAATCGAAAATTTTGAGTGCATTACTATCCTTGAAAATATGAATATTGGGCATTTCTGTAAAAGGCTGACCTAAGATCATCGGAATATTTTGTACATAGTCAGAAACTATTTGAAGATCAATGAAAGCGGTGACGTTATCAATTTTTATCTTTTGTTGAATTGATTCTCCAATTGTTTCATTGTGACCATCAGCGAAACCACAAATATTTCGTTTCTTGGAATAATCTACTTTGATATTGAATTTCTTTGCTTCAGAATAGCAAATTGTATTGCAAGTTGCGCCTAAATCTATGGAAGCGTGTATCTCTACACCATTCAACCACACATACTTGAAATATTTTCTGCTAACTTCACTAGACAAATTAAAGTTTATAGTTTCACCTTCATCAGTAGCGGTGGTAGATTTTTTGGTATTTTTGAGTCTCGCATCATCACGTAGACTAGCATTCAGAGTCTGCATTCAGATTTGCGATGCCCTGATCTATTACAATAGTGGCACATGAGATTGTTATTGTTGCTTGATTTTTGGAAAGATTTATAGTTATTGGTAGTTTTAAAATTATAATTTTGATTTTGTTTTGACTGATTGTGTTGAAGCTTGTAAGAAAGTTGCAATTGTTTCGGACGATCCTTGGTAGCACGAAGATAATTGAAGAGTTGTTCTGGAGTACTATATTGTCCAGCTTTTGCGGCAGCTTTTACCAGTGGATCCCTTTTGCCGTCAATCAAACATGACACTGCTTTTTCGCCTGTTATCTCTACCCTCTGGAGCTATGCTAGTTTCTCGTAATAGTGTTGTAAATACGTTTCTTTTGGATCTTTGGTTCTTTGGATGGTTTTCTTTAGCTGTTCACAGTAGTCGATACGACATGGGAAAACTTCAATCAACATTTCCTTCCATGCTTGCCAATCATGATCTAAACTAGGCAAATCGTCTTACCAAGTTCTGGCTTAACCCTTCAATTTAGCGATAGCGTTTATTATTTTGCTCCGTTCGTCCCATCCACAGATGTGTGATAACTCCTCGATTATACGCAACCACTTCTCCATAGTTAGAGTTTCATTTTCGGGATTGAATTCCGGCAAATTTTCGCGTCCTACACTGTTTGAATTCGAACTTAGGGAAGTTGATGCAATATTTTGTTGCATTGCTGCAGCATTTTGAGTGAGTTGTAGCATCATCATTTGCAACTCGTCGGATAGGGTTGATTGTCCAACGCTATCTTGGGGAGGTGACTGTACTGGTAATGTAGTAAGTGCATCCGTCATCACATTATCACTTCCAGTCTCGGATACATTTCCATTTCGCCCTCGTCTATTCATCATATTTACGAGTTTATTTGTTTCCATGCAAACTTAAACGATTCCTTCGCGTTCTGTTTATTCTTACTACGATCCTTTTTTTTGTATTTGAACCTATCTCGCTCAGATTATTATTTTTTTGACCAAATATTCCCTTTGCTCAGATCCCACTTCTAATAATTTTCAGAGGTTTCAGGTGTTGCGGTGTTGAGAAGCGATGAGGGCGGTAAGAGGTGGTCGTAAAGTCTACGATTTATTGAAGTTGACTTGTTTATAATATCGTAGGGTTTGACGAACAGGAGAAACAATAAAAAAGAGTCATTTATATTGAATAATTTAATACATGAATGAAACATGAAAACATTGAATATATTGATGATAATGATTAATAATAAAACACATAAAACAGTAAATATAGAACAAATATGTAAATGCCACGAGAGAGGAGGGGGACGAAATAGAGAGCGTCGACACATCACGGCCGCTTTGACTAAATCTTATCTGTAATAAAAACAGTTCGATGAATATAAAATTATTCAGTGAGTGGCACAGGTAGAGCTATCATTCTATATGCTCGCAATCAGCCCCAGATCTTCAATTTTTTTTTTTGGCGGGGCAAAAACTGAAAAATGTTGTCCCCGCCCACTTATATCCATTTTTACCTTTATTATCTTTATAATTTCAGCTATCAGATGTCCACCGATTGATTGACATTTGGACATAGGTCTCCTGGAAATAATACATCCATTGCTGTTCTTTCTCTGTTGATCCTATTTATTTACAGATATACAGACATGAACTCAGCACAGGATGTTATTAAAAATAAAAATATGTATAATGAAGATAATTATCAAATATAATATTGCATTTGGAATTGAAATTACAATTTTACTCTTTGAGCTTTTTGTTGAGCAAATAAATCTATGGCCTTGTCATGATTTAACTCGTGTTCAATTCGATTGGGTTTGTCTCATTTTTGACAAAGTTTTGAGCAGACCATCCATTAGTGCGACGGAACAGGCAAGGATAATATCTTACTTCTATATTTGCTCGATTGATTTCGTGGAGAATATTCGCCCAAATAGTTAAATTTAGAATAAATTTGAAGTTCTTAACGTATTTTTTCATAATGTTCCACTTAGTAGCGGAGCCAACAAAAAAACAATATACTTTTTGCATCAGTCCAAATAGGTTAATAGCTTCCTGACATGATGAGGCAGAATGAGCTCCTACATGATTCAAGGAGTGAGCCAAGCACGGTACAAACTCGGCCAGCTCATTCCTTTCTGCAATTCTGGCTTGTACTACTTTATGGATGCCGGCCTTATTGGACCCATTATCATAAGATTGGCCACGACATTGTCCAATATTCAAATCATCAACTGCCAATTTTTCTAAAATTTGTTGACAAATGTCCTCTCCTGTCTTTCCAGCAACTTCTATAAAATCAATGGAACTTTCTTTTATTTATTTTACCTGGCCCATTTGATCTGTATGGGATACATCTAGAGTGTATTCGAACATTATCGTGTAGTGTTTGGCTTCTTTCATGTCATTTGAAATGCTATCTCAAAGTGTTTTTGCCATTATGTCAATTATTTCATTCTGTATTGTCTTTGATAAATATTATACTTGTCCCTTTTCCAAGTGTTCTAATTGAAACTTAAGTATTGAATTATGTTTGGCGAGCAGGGAAATTGAGTTCAAGAAGTTATCTTGACTGGACTGAGGACATTGTGTGATGAGATCGCTAGGAGTTTCGTGGAACCCACGAAAAGAAAGGCAGTGTATAGATACAATACAGCATCCATAACAATACGCAGGATCTGTCTCCATTTTTCTTTCTTTGAGTGAATTACTCTCTCAATGTCTTGATCAATACCGTGGCATGATTTCATTTGTTGTACCCGTACTTGATCATACACTCTTTGTGCATTTGAGTTGCCTCGTGTTCGGTTGATCTCTCTGAAACTTTTTTCCAATTAATAAACCCTGTAGAACACAATGCAGATGTGGCGGTAGAAGAGGGTTTCTGATAAATCTTGCAGCACGCACAAAAACTTGCATTTTTTGTCTTAAAATATATATGCCAAGATCTTTTAACCCTTTTGCAATTAGTCAATGTCCTGTGCCACATAGAAGATGTTAAATGTCTGCCATTGCGTTCAGTATATCTAAATCCAATGTTTTTGGGACGATTTTCTGCTAATAATACAGCCTGATTGCTAAAGAAAGATTGTTGATGAACAGTCATTTTTTCCACCCCTGGCCAATTGCCTCCGTCAAATCAAATCCAGTTTTTGGTAGTTCATCCAAATCCGAGTGCGGGGATTCAGATCCTTCGTATTCTGGCTTTGTTTTTACAAGTTGTTCAGGTTGTTCTTCGCACATCGATGAAGATGATGAAGTTTGCACCACTGTGAAAAATCTTGATCCGTTTGATCGGGCGAAGTGCGAGAAACATCTTCTAACTGAATATCAACTTCGGAAGTTGCAGCAGATACTGACGTGCAACCCCCTCTGCGAAGCCAATTTTTCATATTATCTGCACATTGTTTTCCCTGCAACTCCTTATATTTAGCCTTTTTCCTATATTCCGATCCCGGTAGATTTTTTCTTGACGCGCTCATAATTACAACCTGGAAACATTTCAATCTAATAAATATGGAACAGTTGAATTTCAAATATGACGCAACGTAGGATTGTATTGAATTATTAGCTGGAATAAAAAGGCTGGTTTACTTCTCAGTCATCCGATGGCTGCCATTGTGTAATAAAACACGACACGCACGACAACGTAAAAACTTTAAGTAAGTTTGAATAACAACGAATTGACAACATAAGTGGTTGCACGTATTACATTGAATTTGAAAAATAAATATAGTAACCTAAAAAGCATAAGATAGTTATGATAAAATATTCACTTAGAGAGGTGATCGATGAGTTGTGATAGATTTTATGATGCGACACTAATACAGTCAGTATTTTACCTTCAGTTGATCGACAAGTACTGAATTTTAGTGAATAATAAACATAAACAAACAAAACATGTTTAAAACAAAAAACTGTCGGGGAGAGAGATCGACGAAGGAGTTCTTGAATATAGCTTTTCTGCGGGCGAGCGGGCTCTTATTCTGAACTATGCCTCTGCGCCTCGCGAATAATAATGTTCGTGCAGCGCGTCTCATTCCGCGCTCTCACGTCTCATCGCGCCCGGCCATGTGGTCCGTTTGCTGTACCCCTAGATATCGGTCGAGTTGATATGGCCACAGTAAAACAAGAGTAAAATCTCAGTTCTTGTACTATTAATTATTCTGTGGTCAAAGTTAAGTAAATGATGAGTTGTCCATTCGTCTGTAAAGTGTGAATTTGGCTGCCCTCTAAATTTGCCGCCCGGGGCATACATTCATACACCATTCGCGAACTAGGGTCTCAATCGCTAGTTCAATCCCTCGTTGCGCCAGGGAGCACCGACTATTAAACCTCCCTTACGTTGTCCCAAATACAGAGCCTAGGACAGGGAAAAACACGGATCTGTCCTGATCCTACGTTGAGCTAGGGAGCACCATCGACTAGCTGTTATCCTTTTTATCAACGGATATTACACTCACACAACATACTCGATGCATTCCGCATCGGCATGATTTGTACAAACAATACAATTACAACTCTTATCAAGACGTAATATCTTAATTGGAATACCAATCACCTTATCAGTATGATCAGGTAATCCAATGTAAAACTGCAATAGCTCTGGCCACTACACAATTGCACATAAACACAAAATACTTCCTTACACAATGTACACAACCCAATTACTGACGCCTTTGCTACGATGGAGGCCACGATCAGCTCAGCAACCCTAATCTTGAATGGCTGTTAAGGTAAACAAATGTGGTGTAGAAAATAAGCAAAAAAAATATATATACTGACTGTCATGTGTAACATCTAAATTTTAAGATATACCAACTGTCTTGCGTGACAGGAGAATTCAAAAAAAGTATCAGGTAAAGTGCACTTCCAGTACAGACGATAACAACCATAATGCGAGGTGCACATCAAGATCCTAGATCCTATACCAGTCTTTTATACAAAATTTCAGCATTATACATTTGACGAATTCTAAAGTTTGCGAAGCAGAGACAATATATCAAAAGAGAGACGTGACACTCCCATGTTAATTTTTCTCCTAGAATTTCACTGCCCTCTGTATTTTGGAACTGAATTAAATATTTTGAACTAGGAACGGCGGGTACATTTGAAATTATTAATTGTATTGTTATAACAGAATTGTCTGGCCAAATTTAAAGAATTTGTAATAGCTAACAAAAATAAAAGCTAACGCGGTGTTGTTTGAATATATAATTTAAGAAGTTGCAGCACTTTCTGTGTCATAATTCTTTTAAACATATTTTCACACTACCTTTTATTTTTTTTTCAGTCAATACAAGTTCTTAATATTTGGCCAAGCAATTCTGTTGGTTGTATTGATCCAAAGAAAGTATGCTAATGTAACAGAGACAAAAATTATTCAGTAAAAATATTTTACTTAAAGTAATACACTAATCAATAGAATATACATGTTATTAACTTTTATTATTGCTAGCAAATCTGTACTTTCAGAATTGAAATTTAGGTAAGAAAATAATTTATCATTAATTCCTGGTTCCAAACTAATGTTTGCCAACGATCGGTTTAGCGTTCTTGTCGATGGCAGAGGAATGAACAATGCCACAAAAAAAGATTTTTCTTCCGCAGTGTAGCGGCGGGCTGCTGGCTTCTTTGAATCATTCCGCACCATACTTTTTATGAACATTTGAATCAGATGTGGCATGCGATCAATTTTCTCCATATCATTAATTAAAGAGATTTCGCCAAGATCCATGGACGAGCAAAGATTTCTAACAACCTTATTGTTGCCCTGCTTCTTCATCGATGATATAACATGACGAGCTTTTATAAGCTCGCCATACATTTTTCTCTTCTTCGGCGACAGATCTTTGACATGCTTCTCACCAATTGTGTGCAACACACTGTAAGGCGAGTTGTTTCCTATCAAAGTATGACATAATAATTAGAATTAAGAATAATGCTAGATAAAAATAATGATAATTGGATTTCAATGATAACATAGAATATTTGATTTATCCTTATGTGAGAATTAGGATGGCCAATTTATTATCGAATTACATTTTCAAATCAAACACTTGATGATAGTTTCAGAATGAATTTATTGTGAAAATATTGTCAAGTGTTTAAGTTTTGAAAATTTATTCAAGTAAACAGAACCGACTATAGATTCAATCTCATATTAATTTTTTTTGATGTTGTCTGTTTTTTCAGACAGTAATCTGGTTTTAATTATTATTTATCCTCAAGTTATAACTTTCTTATGGATTAAAATAAATAAAGTGCGCAACTTACGCCTTGGATTGTTTTTCTAGGTTTAGATTTTTGTACTAATCTTGGGATATCGTCAGCCTGAATGGTACTGAAATAATGTTCATGTAGAACATGCGACGGTCCAGGTATTGGTAATGGCTCAATCCTCATGGTTTCTAAAAATTGTTGAAATATTAGAATTTTTTGTCAAGAAATATGTGTACACTTAAGTATTTTACACCCCTTCTGCTTCATACGTACAAACTGGTATAGTTCGCGCGAGATAATTTGGCAATCGGAAAGAATGTAATGGTTTTTGTCGATTCCACTCATACAATCCCTGAAAGTTTACAATCTAGCGCTGCCAAGTTATCTTGCGCGGACAAATAACCCATTTCACACTTACACATTAAAATGATTATGAATATTGTACATAATAATAACTATTTCTTTCGTTTATCGGCTCCAGCTGTTTATATTTTCTTGTTTTAGTGTTCAGAATGCAAAAGCCAAAACCTAATAAATTTATATTCAAACAATAAAATCTCTTATTAATCTTACAACAATAGACAGGCATCATTGTTTGCAAAGTTTTTTTTGTTCAAGATATATTTTTCGTTTAACTGTACATTTTTCTTGGAAAATTCTGTTAGGGGTGACAGCCAGCCTGACACCAGTGTGATTATTCCCTACTTTCTCTTGAAATCCACTACCATAGACCATTTTTCGTAGAATCGTGGTTAACAACCTTGGATAGTCGAGGTATTTTTACCCAAGACTGCACCCTCGCTAAGCAATACCGGTATTTATGACGGATATATTATTATTCGTATATTTACCTCCAGTGTTAGCTGATTTTTCCTGAGTCCCTGCATTCTGTGCATGTTCCTGAACTGCTTAGTTACAGTAGAATCTGTACCAAAAATATATACATATTTTAATATACAGAAGCAGAACAATTATAACAGAAAAATGCACCCCAAGATAATTCATATACTTGTTGATGAAACTTTTTTTCTACTCACACGAATTACAACAAAATAAGAACTATGTTAAGACAAGGAAAATGGACAACTTCAAATAAATATAATGATGTCAATATTATAACTGAGCAACTAATATCTAAATAAAACTATATACTGCTGAATGCAACAAATCATATAAGAAAGGTACAAAATCAATTAAAAACAGTCTTTGGATCACAAACCTTTTATTTCTTCCATGAAAATTCGAGGCAATTCATATAAGGAGATGAAGAATAATCGAAATGACCGTAATTTAGAGCAAAGATATGAAAATTACAGATTTGAATTGAATCTTTGTATTGAAAAGTTGAAAAATAAATAATTTTAAAGAGCAAATCCACAAAAATGCTAAGACTTCAAAAAATACGTGGAACACAGTGAATAGGTTGATGCTTAAGCAACAGGAGGAAACAGATATTGAGAAAATAGTTGATAGTGAAGGTAACAGTCATTAGAATGAATCTGATATCTGTGACATCTTCAATAACATTGCTGACAATATTGGATCGAAAATAGTGAAAAGAATCTCAAACAACCTAAGACATACAAAATACCACCATGGGTCCTAAAAATACTAGATCATTATTTCTTAATCCTATAAATGAGCATGAAATTATAAATATTATAAACAAATTGCAAGAAAGCAAAATACCTGGTAACGATGGTATAGGCGCTATCATAATAAAAGAAATTGAAGAAGAAATAGTCGAGCCTCTGATTATAATTATAAATGGAATATTTGAAACTGGTACTTTTTCTGAATTGTTCAAAGTAGCTCTCATAAAACCTCTATACAAAGGAGGGGATTGAAAAGTTATAGAGAATTATAGACCTATCCCATTAATTTCAATTATTGGTGAGATTATAGAGAAAACTATCAAAGAAAGATTGGTCAAATCTATTGATAAATGTCAACTTTTCTCTAAACAACAGTACCGGTTCAGAGGAAAATATTAATCAAATGATGATTGAGCTGAATCAGTTGAAGTGTCGATCAGTCACGACCTATATTGTGTATTTGCTGCTTTATCGAAAGCTCTCGACACGGTTGATCACAATATATTGTTAGCAAAACTTGAATATCTTGGCATCCTAGGATTAGCTCTCAGTCTGTTTGAATCGTATTCATCAAATAGATATCAAAGTGACAAACTAAATAATATTACAAGTTGTGTGAAATTAATTAATCGTGGAGTGCCTCAAGGGAGTATTTTTGGATCGATTCTTCTCAAACTATATGTGAAACATATTTAATCTGAAAGTAACTTCAACACTTATTTTTTCCGTAGACGACAATGTTACAAAATATAAAAATAGTCTGTGGAAAACTAGGACAATTTTTATATTCATTTGTACATCATTTGATATGTACACAAATTCATTTGATAGAGTTATCTGTTACTTCAGATCATAATTCATATAATTTTGATAATATTTTGACATGTACAATGTCAAACAGAATCAAAAGATTGACAACAGATTATCATTGCCTATCTTATCATTTCGATTAAACTGATTGTTTCATACGGCAAATTCTGAATGTCTGTCATACATATAAACTGCACTTCTGACTAAGCCGATTGATACAAAAATAGTAGATAACTATTTTGGTGCTACAACAAGTTCAAACAATAAATTTCAATATGCTATGGCTGATCATTCTAGATTTATGCAAGAAATTTGAAGAAAGTTTCAAGTAAAATGCACTCCTGGCTTGGCCGATTCATACAAAAATAGCAGATAACCATTCTGTTCAAGTACTGAATTTCAACATCCAACAGTTGATCATTCTGGATTTATTGGAAAAATTCGAAAGAAGTTTGAAGTAAAGTGCACTTCTCGTACAGACGATTGGACCATAATGTGAGGTGCACAACTAGATCTTATATCAGTCTTGAATACAAAATTTCAACATTATACGTTCAACCAGTTTTGAGATTTGCGAGCTACGAACAAACGCACGTACGAAGGTACCGACATAGAGCCGAAAATAGTCAAAATGGATCCAAGGATGCTCAAAACGGATATTTCCATCAAAATCTCGATAGATGAATTTTGTCGGTTTCACAATACTCCCTTCCTGTTCACTTTCAAGAAGTGAAAAATTCCATTCATCAGTAGGAAAGAAGGCTGCTGCTATAGTCGAGACCCTGAAGAAGTGGGAGATATTTTTAATAGGAAAACAGTTTAAACTCATAACTGACCAGCAAGCTCTATTATTCAATCAGAAATTATCAAGTAAAATCAAGAGTAATAAAATGATGAGGTGGCGCTTGGAACTAGCTCCATATGATTTTGAAATTATTTATCGCCCTGGTAAAGAAAATGTGAAAGCTAATATGCCATCACGTGCTTGTGGAGCAACTACTATTGATAAATTATATCTATTATAGGTTATAATATATGTAGGTTATACGAAGCAGGTTTCTTCTCAATTCTGGCCTAGACAAGTGCTTTGAACAGATATTCTGGACCTACTGATGCTAAAACTGAGGAAGAAAGTTGGCTTTGGGCAGCCTTAGATTCGCAAACTCTAGCATAATGGCCAGTCGTATTACATTTATTACAAATAGCATCCCCAGCAGGACTGGAGCTTCTTGCATTGTCTGCTTTTTGGAGTTCGTGTTGATTTTGGCAGCTATGGAAATGACACTAGCAGCAGTGAACTTTTGAGAGTTTGTATTATCTGGACCTGTTGGGAATCCACGATATGAGTATTTCTCGGATAGCTCCTGAGCAGCGTCTAAAGATTGAACTTGTTTGATTGCTTCATTCAGATCAAGAGAAGAATTCTCCAATATTCTTGCGAATATCTCACTGTTCCTTTGTATATGAATATTATTAAGCAAAAGGATAGCGTTGTCGTAAGTTCCGCACTTATCAATTAATTCATATACATTGTGAGATGAAAAATTGGTCAATAGTTCTAAGCTTTCTGTCTTCTGTGTATTTAGTTGAATCGAGAAAATTTTGGGAAGTCACCAGCCAATGTCTCTATTCTCTGTCAGCAGTTGGTGAGTTCGGATCTGTATCAAATCTGTGAGGTCCATTTGGAATCACAAAATAAGTGAATAAAATTGTGATGAATTTAAGACACAAATAAACCTGAACTTGAGGCTTTTATTAACTTTAATGACAGCTAAGTTTTAAATACAAAATTGATGACATTCGCAGAATTGTTCTGAATAGGACAACATCAACAAGGTAACATGATTATTTATAAGAAACAATTATCACAATACCACTCACTTTTATAGTTCCAGAAATTTTTGTGACGGTTTTCAATTTACTTTTAATTCTCTATTAATTTTCAACATCTAATGTCAATATATGCAAAATAATATACATATCATGCTTTAAAATATTTTTAAACCCACTTCTTTCAAATAGTAGTTATTTTAAACAGCTCTTCGATTGCAATAACTTTCAAAATTTACTCAAATTCTTTCTATTCATTTGTATTCTCAAATATCAATGATGTTACATACTAACAGGCCCGGAGAAATATGTGGTATAGAGGGCATTGTCGGCACGCACCCAGCGTATATGTAGGCAATAATTTATTCTTGAATAATATTCGAAATAATAGTTACGAAAACTGTCAATTATTCATCATCTATTTTACGATCATAATTTCTTCCTCTTGATAATAACAAAGGTTTCGACAAAGATCACAAGTTATATATTTGGTTGATTACGACAATGGAATGATAAATTGATATGACCATATTCCTCCGTTCTCAACTTAATCCGCAAACAATTACTACGGATTAAACTAAATCAAATAAACCAAATAGTGGCCAGTTTCACCAAAGCCAGTTAAATTTATCTTGAGATTATATTATACGAAAACTATTGTTGATACGATTGTAACTATAAATACCAACTCAAAATAACCTCTAGATAAATTTAACTGACTTGTGTGAAACCGGCCCTAGGTCTAGTAAGCCAAGATTAAACCTGGTTCTATATGTCTCACTATGAATAAGGCTGATAGTGACTAGATACGTTCAAAATTTCAACTGCTAGGATCGAAGATCCCTGCTTGTGCTTCAATTCATAATACAATGTCCACAAGTCTTCAGGAGATAGAAATTAAGGTCCAAATAGAGTAATTGCCAACTCCTTGTGGTTCTAGGTCAATCTACTCTACTCTTTGTGGTTTGACGCAAAACTGAACTATCCACAGACCTTCAGGAGTTGCGGATGAAGTAATTCTTGCACTAATAGATAAAAATTACTCTAAATTATGAGGGAATGACTGGTAGCCACGATCGATTGAGTTCATATCCAATATTCAAATTCCAATTATTCGGTGATTTTTTTAAATTTCCATTGCTTCTCTTACCCTCTTGAATCAGTTGTTCTCTTCAGCCAGAAGCTATGTATTCTTGAAATCTATACCACGTATTTCTTGAATAGCATGTTCAGCTACCGCAGACTTTTCTGGGTGGTTCAATCTTATATGACGAGAATGTTCTTTCAATCTTGTATCTACAGTCCTCTTGGTTTGTCCACTACATCATCTGCTACACTAACAAGGAATTTGGTAAATGCCTGGATATTGTAGAGGAAATCTGTCTTCAATATTACCAATAAGAGTTAGAATTTTTGAACTGGAAGTATATGAGGTTTTTAGGTCATATTTATGTAAGTTTTCCAATTTTATCAGTTGAATTAGCTACATGAGGTAACCTTTCAGATATGTTTCCATATTTTCGAGTATGAGCTGTCAGCGAAGCTAGAAGTACTGTGTTCTGGCGAAATTTATAGCAGAAGATTAAAATTTTTATGAAATCTGAAATAATCGGTCAAGTGTTATTGTGTAAGAAGTAATAATCATGCTTTTCCGTGAAAATAAAAATACGATTCCTGGTATGATTACTGAATCACTTGTGTGTCTTTTAGAAAACACAAGTTTCACAGAATCAATTACGCCAATAGTAGAAAGTGCGTTGAAAAAAGTTTATACCGAAAAAATGAAATCTTTAGGAGAAGAAATTGGAAAACTCAAAGTGGAAAATATGGATTCAATTGATGCGTGCTCTACTACTGATGAAAATACCGATAAGCTTGAAAAACATACTCGTAGAAATAATTCACGTGTACTTGGTGTACCTGGAAGTTCTAGAGAAATTGTAGATGAAAAAATAACCAAACTCTGCAGTTATAAATTTGGTGTGAACATTAAATTAAATGATATGGATAAGTGCCACAGAATCGGTGAACCAGTAAAAGATATGAAACGGCCAGTAATCGTTGAGTTTATCAGTTTTCAAGGAGAAATACCAACTCAAAAACTCTACAATTACCATTCGAGAGGATCTCACTATGTCACGAATCGCACTGTTGGAGGCTCTATCAGATAAGTTTGGCTTCAAAAATGTTTGGACTTCTTTTGGACAGATTATTGAAAATAGAAGAAGAATGGTGAAATTGTAATTAGTAGTCAAACCGATCTGGATAATTAGGGTACGTACGAAATGTAAAACTTGTTGGACCGTTTCAACTTTCATACACTTTTATACAAAGTCATTGAACTCAGTGATTTACAGCCAGAACATGCTCAAGTCGGATTACTTGTTAAGAACTGATTAATAATCTCTTGCTTAGTTTGTTGTACTTCTGTTTTTTTTAATGTCAAAATTTGTAATTTTGAAATCTCTGAACTAAGATATAATGACTGGTACCACGAGCCCTGTTTTTGGCTGTATCAAGACAACTATTCTTGAATCTACCAAATATATGTACCACGAACTCTATTTCTGGCTATATTGGCATGGCATGTTTTAATTCAATTGTTCAGTACATTTGGATAAAAAGAGCTCATGGTTGATTTAGCAATGTTTCAAGTCTAAAATGGCGGACGCATATCGCAAAATATGTGCAGCTCGTGCAGTTGCAGATGTGAATAAGCATAGAAAACGAATAACTTTATTCAAAGAACGCAAAAACTTGCAACTTTTATTGACTGCTAGTGAATTAAAACACAGATATCGTTCTAAAGAGGAAAAAGGGCTCCATATCTTTGACTTGATAAAAAACGATTTGGATGTCCTACAGAAAAGAAATGCAACAGCGTGAAGTTGGCACCCCATTGAAAGCACTAATAATTGCTCTATAAGAATTTGTTAGTGCTTTGTTAGTGCATCTTAGTGCTTCATGAAGCAACTTCCTGCTGTAACAAATACAGAAATTGATAAATAAATCAATATGGGGTGCTAACTTCACGTCAACACCCCATTTATTTGAAATCCAATCTTAATATAGCAGAGTCCTCAGTGCTTTGTTAGTGCTTTTCAGTGCTTCATCAATCAACTTTTTACAATATCGAATACGAAAGTTATTCAAAATATTAATATGGGGTGCTAACTTCACGCTAGCCCCCATTTGTTTAAGATCCAATTTTTCTATAGCTATATCTTAAGTGCTTCATTAGTGCTTCTCAGTGCTTCATGAACCAACTTTCCGCAACATCAATTTCGGAAGTTATTCGAAATATCTATATGGGGTGCTAACTTCACGCTAGCACCCCATTTGTTTGAGATACAATCATTCTATAGCAATATCTTGGGTGCTTCATTAGTGCTTTTTAGTGCTCCATTAGTCAACTTCCCACAATATCAAATATTGGTATGAATATGAGATAAATATGATTTCTACATTCAGTACAGATTGAGCAATAAACTTCTGGCATTCACTCAAGGTCTGAGGAAAAACCACGTGAGAGAATCTTGAACAATGGACTCAATAATATGAGTCATACCATTATGAAAAATAGAAGAGAAAATAAATAATTTATATAAGATACAAGAATGATATCTCATTTTTACAGACGTACCACACACAGTTCAAAGATCCAAGCATGTCATGACAGCTCTTTCAACCACAAAGACTGATACTAATTATGTATACAAACCTTATAATAATTCAAAAGAATCATCTCACAAATCATGTATGTCTATTTTTAATTATCAGATGCGAGAAATTAGCTAATTTGAAACCATTGGTATATGGTTGAAATTATTTGGATCTGCTATAAACTAGTATAAACGTCAATAAATTAATGAATAATCAGAGCTTGCATCAAGATATCATTTGTCCAATATCTATTGTGATAAACTACATATCTCAAAGATGACATGTATAAATTGTCACCAAATATAGAAGATATCGAATCGGCAAATATTCATCTGTTTTTGTTATCTATTTATTAGTAAAATGGTATATCAAACATCTTATTAGAATGGAAATACTTTTCAATAGGTCAGACAAATTACACTATCGTCAATGTTTTCAGTATATGACGTCTTTATCTTCAATATCACATGTCCACAATTCGCAGTGAAAGACAGGCTACATAAATCAAATGATTAAAGTTGTACTCTATTGGACGATGATCGATTGATCAAGTAATCGATTAAAAAGAACAATACACTAATCAAGTGACTTGTCATTTAGATTTTCTGGATTATTCAAGTGAATAATAAATCAAATGATAATTTCAATTCAAAAAGTGATCGAATAGTTGATTGATTAATTTATGATCGATATTTCTCAACAGCAATATGCGTGCTTTGAAGTTGTGTGCAGTGGCGCAAATAAGATCCGGAGAACCTCGCAATGCGGTAAGGCCGCGCAGTTAAAGGAGCACAATACAATTTGCCACGAAACTATATATTCCATATGAATGTGAATAGAATATATCTCAATCAAGTTACATTTTGGGCGTAATTATTGCGATTACTGTATTCAAAAAATAATGTATCTAGCTTACTACTGCTGCCAATTATATTTGAATTGAAAAAATATTCGACTATCTAGTGCCAATTATTCTCGTTGCCGCTACTTTATATAATATGCCGACTCTGACTTCTTCGGTGATCGCATCATCAACAGCTTATCTACAGCCCGAATCTCTTTTCTCTTTATATGAACAAAAAGCCGCACATTGCCCGGGTGTTATTTGTTATCATTAGCAATTCAAAATTTCAGCTGAATGTTGAATTATTGCTTGAAAGTTATAATAAAATAGTTTTTTTCTTTTACCTCAAAGTATTATGAAAATATTGCATCTATAACTTTTTCTTTTGTACCTGATCATTGAGTTTCCAAAATTTTTTGGGGCTCACATTTTGTTTTACGGTGAGATACCAAATCCTAGTTACGTCACTGGTTGTATGTGACAATATGTGGAATAAAACATGAAGCAATTTGAATTTTTTTATTTTTAAATAATAAGAACAAAACATATCTCAAAGATATATAATAATTATATAAAAGAAAACTTATGCCATGCCTTATGAAAAATGTCAAATGAAATGCAGATTCAAAATTTCCATTCATGAATTATAAAAAAATACAAAACTTTAACAAACTCCTCTTGAATATATTTTTCCATCTATAATGTGTACATAATTATTTCTAGTAGTATTTCTGCAGTTTTTGTGCAGATAACTACTTGATTCCCCAAGTCATCGTACATCTCCCATTAAGAATCGATACGCCGACAATAAGCTGTATAATGGCCTATTGATGATTGATTTAGTGGTGGTGTGAAAGATATAACACCTCTTGAAATATATGTTCTTCCTGATATCTCAACTGACAAAGGGCTATCTTGTAATATACATTGGCCACATTGCGCAGTATCTAGTATAATATGGCTATGCAAATCCAAGGAATATTGAATTTTACCAGAACATTTTGGCATTTGACATTTTGATGATTCCAAATATCGTACTTCTATTAATTTTTGAATAAATTGGAATCTACTATCTTTAATCACATTCATATTTATTGGTAAAATAATGAGATCTCGTGTTTTAGTTTTGGATTAACACGACAGTGACACACAATTTCCAACTTCCTGTGCACTTGGCAATGTTGCGAATACTTTATTGAATATATTTGCTATGTTCCATTCACATTTAAGATTAATCTCCCCAGTTTATACATTTTTTCTTCCACTGTATAAACAATATCCATAAATAATATTCGCTCGCATTCTGTAGATGTTTGCATTGATAACTTGTTTCATGATTACAGATAGTAGCTCAATAACTATTATATTATTTGCAACAAGATGATCTCCATAAGATTAACTATCACAATAGGCTGAACTTATACATTGAACTGCTGAATCGAAGGCACAAGTGTTTGATAATGTCATACTGTAGTTCAGTACGTTTATTGGCCGGGAGAAAAAATTACCATTTTTCAACAATCCAATTTCCATTTTTGTTATATATTTTATATTTTTAAATTTCCATTGATTGGCATCACAGTGGTCATTATTGTCGTATCTATAAATTCCTTGTATTGTTTCCTTAATTGTTTATGCTTTACAATTTATGTTAATTCCTTGTTTAAGGGGTGAGAGAATTATTATGCTGCTCGTATTTGGTACCTGGAATACCTCGTTTTTATAATTGACTTGTTCTATTTTACAATCGTTCTTTGTGTCTTTGATAATATTTCTCACACATCCGTTTACTTCTATATTATTGGATCTACAATAATTAATGCTATTGTCCTTATCGAAATTCTGTATGTGAATTGCAGAGTTTTGTTTTTCTATGTAATAACAGAAAGATTCTTGAATTTGAAATGTTTTATTTTCGTGAACAAAAGGTATAGGGTTGAATTGGAATAGAGGGTAGTTTTCTGTTGTAAATTCTGGTTCGATTAACAACATTTTTATAATATTGTTTTCGTATCTACTATACGTTGAAATTTCATTTGTCTGTGTCCAAATGTTCTCTTTGCCAGTTATGCTGATGAGGTCGTCATAACTTACGATAGAAGTATCAAGCTTATTGAGAGAGCAGATAGTTAATAATAATTCTACATGTTTACAGAAGTTGATGATATTTTGGATAATAATTAATAACTTGTTCATTTGAATTTCGGTATAGATTAGACTATTCAATTCTTGATCTTTACTGAGAGTTTGTATTACTATGTTCAAAGTGTCAGAGAGTTTCTTCTCGTTTATAAATATTTTTTCCAATTGTTTGATAAATTTTTCTGTTAGTTGTTTTTCGTGTAGGATAATTTGTTCGCTATTATTTTGTAGTGTTTTCTGGTTGTTACTCAGTTGTTCGATGAGACTGTCATATTTTTCTGCATCGCTAGCATCGAGGTTACCCGAGATTTGTTTAATTATTGAACCTAGTCCGTTTATAAGACCGCGTTTTTCTCGTTTATTGAATAGTTTTTGAATCTGTTCGGATAAATCGTTGTGAAAATACCTTATGGACTAAGTATATTCTTGTAAATGATAAATATCCTTAATTTTTTCTAATAGACTAATGGTTATATTATTTATCTTAACATACTCGTTATATAGAGGGGATATATTATAATTATAGTAATGAAATTTTTCGTTTGTTTTCAACTTACAATATCCAAGTTGATGAATAAGAAAGCTATTGTTTATTAAGATATCCGTCAGTTGTGACGTGACAATGGTTCTGAAAGTTAAAATTAGATTTTATCAATTTTATATTTTCGAACATAATTTTTGTTTCTTATTCCTACCGTCCCGAGAATTGGGTTATAGTTCTCTACGGTTACGTTTTTGAATAAGGCTTTCTTATATTTATTCATAAGTCGAGGGTTCTCTTTAACATATACTTTGTCTGGTATTTGTAAAGGTAATTCATTTTTTTTTGTTCTATTCTCTTTATCTTTAATTATTGCTTCCTTTATTTTGGTATTGTTCCCTTGTGTTCGCACAAAGTAATCGTTCATTAATTCTTCAGTGGTTCGTAATTGTATATAGTATTTATTCTTTTGATTCTGGCCAAATAATATTTCACAAGGTGTTAATTTTGTTGTACTGCTCTTTGAATTATCATATGCAATAATAGCTTTGTTGATATTATATTCAAGATTTTTATTTTTATTGACGGAATGCAATATTCGTAGATGTTCTATTAAAGTGGAGTGAAATCGCTCTATAGCATTTGATTTGGGATTTGCTACGCTTATTAAGTGTAACTGTATATCGTTATTGTTGCAAAAGGTTTTCAGTGTTACATTGTTGAATTCTAATCCATGATCGGCAATAATCATTTTAGGTTTCGTATAAGTTTTGATGAAGTTCTCGATTATTGACGTTGATTCTTTACCTGTTTTATTGAATGTAGGGTGAATGTAACCGAATTTTGAAAATTGGTCAAATATTGTTATAAAATATTCTTTGTTTAGAGTGAGTATATCAATGTTTATAATTTCGGAAGGATGTTTCGGAGTTTGTGTTAGATTATCGTGTAACTTAATAGGATGTCTGTTATATTTATTTTTCTTACAGATTCTACATTTATTTATAATTTCGGTTATGTCTTTTATCATGTTGGACCAAAAATATTTTTCTTTCAAATCATTGTATGTTGCCATGATTCCGCGATGATTTTGGAACCCGTTGTGACTATCTTGAATTATTTGACCTTGTTCATATTCGTTTTCGATGTCGTCAACCATTTTATTACATTTTATTAGATTTATAGTGTTTGCTTCAAAATGTTTCTGAATGGTTTTATTAAAAATTTGTTCATATTTAGTGGGAATAATAATAAAATAACGTATTTTTGGGACAATGTAATCTTTTATAAAGTCAAGCAGCTCGTTCTCGTAGTTTTGATTATTGATATTAATTGTAAGACGTTGTTTTTGATTTTGAAATAATTTTTTGATTTCTACATTGAATGGTCTTCTGATAAGTGAAATATGATTTGATTCTTAGCAATATTCATTCTGTCTTCTACGTATTTTAATCCGTTAATAGGGTTTCCGTGAGCACTATGTATTGTCGCTTCGCTTTCCGATTTATTAGATTTGTTAGCAAATAAACTCTCTAAATCATCATCTATAGCCATATTGTGAGAGAGTTCATATAGGTATGTTAATTTTGATTTCAGTATTTTCGAATATTTTGTTCAAACTGCTAAGTAAATCTTTATATTCGATTCCGTCTTTACCGCAACCGAGTTTAGGAATGTTTATTTCGAATATTTCATTTTTTATCAGTATGTCTCGAAGTTCCTTGATAACTTTGTTGATTTGTTTCAGTTTAGTTTTCCCGAACTGGTTTTCTTTGGTTATTAAGTGGAAGATCATATTATTTTGATCTTTTTGAACTATTATGTCAGAGCTTGTTATTTTATTTTCAGAGTGTTCTTCACTATCGAATTTATGATTTATTTGATTGGCTAATCCTTTGTCGAATTTAATATTTCTTGAAATGCAATGTGCAAAGATGTTTGTATCCGTGACATCGCTAATTTTGTGAATTATTTTAAAAGGGTCTCTGCGATGTGATAGAAAATCTGCGATTTTATCAGTTTTTCCGGGCGAATATTCTATGTCAAAATTGTATTCACCGAGTTCTATTTTCCATCTCATGAGTTCTTGGTTGGCGTTTTCCATGGTAAATAACTATGTTCACGGTTTATGATCGGTACGTATTGTAAACTCACATACGAATAGGTAAGGTTTGAAGTTTTCGATTGACCAGACTATTGATTTTAATACTTTTTCAATCGTACTATAATTTTGTTCAGCGGCGTTAAATGTTTTTGACGCATGAGCGATGGGTTTCTCTTGACTGTTGAAAACTTGTGAGAGAACGGATCCCATTGCATAATCTGAAGCATCTGTAGTGAGTATGAATTTTGCGTTAAAGTTCGGAAATTCTAATATTGGAGGATTTGATATAAGTTCTTTCGCCAATTTGAATGAAGATTGATATTTTTTATTCTCTATGTTTAATTCTTTGCCTTTTTCCAAGCATTCCGTAAAGGGTTTAGTTAATTTTGCGAAGCTTGGGATGAATCTGCGATACCAAGATAATTTGCCAGGAAATGATTTAATTGCTTTCGTGGTTTTCGGGATCGTAATTTTTTCAATTGCGTCTATTTTCTTCTGATTGGGTTTTAATCCATCTTTTGAGATAATAAAGCCTAAATATTCAGTTTCGGTTTTTAAGAATTCTGATTTATCAATTTGAATTTTTAAATTAGCTTGACGGAGTTTGTCGAAAACTTTAACAATATTTTGTACATGTTCTTCAAATGTGTCTCCAAGGATAATGATATCATCTACATAGATTAGACATATGTCGTTTATATACTCGGCTAGCACTTCATTCATCATACTTTGAAATGCTGCTGGTGCGTTTATAAGTCCAAAAGGCATACGTACGTATTCGTAATGTCCTGAATTTGTTGAGAATGCTGTTTTTTCTCTATCTTTCGGATCAATTATAATTTGATGGAGCCTTGAGTGTAAGTCAAGAGTTGTAAAAAATTTTGGTTTTCCTATGTGATCTAATAGAGTATCTATATTAGGAAGCGGAAATTTAACTTCAATTGTTTTTGGTTCAATTTTCGAAAGTCTATTACCATGCGTGTTTTACGTTTACCAGAGGCATCGGACTTTTTAGGTACGATCCAGATCGGAAAGTTGTATGGACTCTTTGATTTTTGAATTATATTATTTTTTAATAAATTCTGAACGTGATCTTCAATATCGTTTCCGTAAATTTGAGGAAGTCTATAATTTTTTTGGAATACGGGTGCATCGTCTTTAGTACGTATTTTGTGTGTAGTGACGTTTTTAGCTGTTAGAGTTTCATTTTCTTCGAGAAATAAATCTGAGTAATTGTTAATAATTTCGTAGATTTTTTGCTTTTGTGTTTGTGTTATGTGTTCGTGTCGAAATTGAATGAATGAACCGTTAATTGTTTCAGAAGATTTCAATTTGAATTTTTTGTCTCCTAAAGTTATGATGTTATTCATAAAATCCATTAAAGCATTACAATGTTGTAAAATTTTGACACCAAATAACATGTTACAGTTTTTATGAAATTCATGAACGTAAAGAGGAAAATACTTATTTTGAATTTTTAGTTTCACACAGTTTTTACAAGTTACTTTGCCTTGAGCTGTCTTGAAAGTGATTTTCTCGTTGAAAAGTTTCAAATTTCTTTGTTGAGCAATTTGTGGAGAGATTAAATTTATGTCTGAACCGGAGATAATGAGAATGGTGTAGTCGTTATAAGTGATATGTGGGATTGATTCTAGATCTAAGGTCATTACGTATTTTGCATTTCCTCTGGAGGGTCTTCGTCCAAAAAATCGTTTTCATTATTTTCTGTCTTATCTTGATAATATGTCTCGTCATTTCTATCGTCGTAAATGTCGTCATCAATCTCATCATTAGTTTCAATTTGGTAATTGTTTCTAATTGATTGTGTAGACATTGGTGTTGTTTGTTGGCTTTGAATTGACATAGGTGTTGGTTTGAAAGATTTATTTGTTTCTATATTGTTAACAATATTTTGTCTTGCAAATCTATTATACCAATGATTTCTTTGTTGGAAAGGGATAGGTTTTGAAGGGAATTGTTGACCTGGAAATTTATCCGGAGGTATATTAAAAGAGAAACTATTGTTTTTCGTACTTTGAGTATTCCTCTTATCATTCTGTTTCAACATAGGGCTGTTCATTGAATTTACATAGCTAAATCCGTTTTTGAGTAATTGTTTGCACTGTTCTAATGTGCTCGGTTGTTTGACTATGAAGAAGCCTTCTACTACGTTCGGTAAAAGTGAAATAAATCTGTTCACTATCGCTTTTTGATTTTCTAAAAGTATAGCGCTCTTTTGCTCTACTGAATAGCATTTTGTATCGATTTCGGACCTATATATTTCATATTCCTCTAACATAATTTTCAGAGTCTGCTCTGAAGAGTTTTTGTATTTTATTTCGAAAATTTCGATTAATAAAGTTTCAGCATTGACTTTGTCTGGAAAGTTTGTGGTCAGGTAAGTTTTCAATTCTAACCAATTGTTAAAATTGTTTTGTGACACTATTCTTCTAGCGTCTTCAATTAATTTATTTTTAATTGAATTGAATGCAAAAAGTTTCTGTGCAGGATTCAACTGCATTGCATCCAGTACTGAATAAGTTTCATCAACTGTATGGATGAAATTATTTAAAGTTAAAATGTCTCCTTCGTATGAGCGGATCATTTCGGTATATGATTCAATGTCAGTAAGTGAAACAACCATTGTAATACTGTTTATGAATTTATCAATCAATATTGGATTTATATCCAGATTTTTTGATAATAATTGATTTATACTATGCTGAGTATCGTTCTGAAAATCTTTGTCAGAATCTGACATACGAGATTTTCCAATAATAGTTTAAAAAAACTTACAATATGAGACTTAGTAATGCTATCTTCATATCGGGATTCTATAGAAGTCGAACTTGATGATCGTAGACTCGAAGAGTAAACGGTACTTGAAGTTCTTGGACTGTTGGACGCTCGTGATCGGTTTGAACAGCAAGAGTCGTCTCTGCAGTTGTCGGTAGTTAGAGATGATCCTGATGGCGTACTGTTTTACGCGAGATGGGACCACCCTTTCTCTTAATTGTTGGAATTACAGTTGAGACTTATGGTTTAAGTCTTATGAAGTTCTTTTGATTCACAATTCAATTATTGAAATAATTTGTGTAAATTGAAGATTGGTAATTTCTACAATAGACACTTGTGAATCCTACCGACTGCGCCAATTATATTTGTATTTTCAAAAATGATCTTTAAAAAATATAACTTTATTTGAATTACAACAAGAGATGCGCAACCACACAGTGTAGTGGATAGAATAGAATCGGCTTCATTCACATTAGGACTACGTATTTATACTAGGGTCGCTTGCTGTGGAAAAGTTTATAACTGATAGCCTAAATATGGCTGACCCTTAACAGAACAAAGGGAAAGGCATATCTTAATTTATATATATATATATATATATATATATATATATATATATATATATATATATATATATATATATATATATATATATATTATATCGAGCAAGAATATATTGACCCAATACTGCTTCAATGCTAATTGATTACATTTTTTGATGCTATGCAGAATAATAGAATTAAAATGGAATCACCTCATAACAGAATACTTACATACTTTTCTCAGCCAATACCAACATCCCTTCAATAGCGTCGTTATGATATACAAAAAAATTATCGATTTGAAGAGGCAGACACATATTTTTAAATGTGCGATTTTCAACATCATCAAAATAACTTTCAACTATTGCTGAACTCTGCGTCGGTTTTTCTATATTAAATATTGCAGATGCTACATTCGACCATAGTATAAATGTTTTAAGAAATCTACACAATTCTGCTGCAAACTTAGGACAAAAATAATAGTTTTCCCCATCAGATTGTTCCTTAGATTCATCCAATGCTTGAGTTTTCAAATAATTAATCCATTCCGTTACTGATTCAAAACATATGGGGTCATCAATACGACAATTATCTGTGTTTGGACGTTGTACTTGGTCTGCAAAAAATTAATCAGACACCTTTACTATTCCAGTTCCTGATACCTCTAGCTTCTATTCTGTTTTATATAGTTCTGATTTGAGCATACAATTGTTTTGATTCACACCTGCGTATTCACCATATGATAAAACCAGTAGTGATTTGATCATGTTGTTTGCACGTGTTGTAGACCCACAGTTAATCAGTGAAACCATGGCGCGTAAGTAGAATTCCTGGAGAATTCTTCTTTGTTTGGTTTTATGTAGACATTCCCAATTTGAAATTAGTTTTATTATATGTGCATAATCAATTCTGATAAATACTTTAGGTTTGCATATAGTATTATGTCCATTCAAAAGTTCTAAGCATGTATTCACATACATACTAGTGGAGTATCCGTTGAAAGTGTACGATATGGCACTAATAAGTGCCATAGAATGATCGTACACTATCATAGAAGGTACGCATGCTCCAGATTTCTTCCACATATTTAACCACAATTTTATACTTCAAATATCGTGAGCTTCTGACAGCATTTGTGATACTAGTATTTGACTACTATGCCTTGTATTTGAGTGTATCACCGCAGAATGAAGAAATATATGTCCAGAATAATTATCATGAGGTCTTTGTAGTTTTTAAACTACTGTACCTGTGGCATCTATTGCCACTATGCTTTCTGTGTTATGTTTGCAGTAAAAGTTATAAAGCTGTAATGAGTCCAATATGAAATTTGGAGCTTGTTATAAGATATATGTTTGATAGAACCAACATAAGGTGGAGTATATTTGAGATATAAAAGCTTTTCTACACGATTTTGAATCTTAACATCAGGCGCATTATTCAAAGTTGATATTTCTTGTTTATATTTCCTCAATGTATTCAAATTGTATGAAGTACTTGATTTAGTGTTACCTGTTTTAAGGATCGCTTCACGACGCCAATTACTTGCTAATTCACCAGCACTCAATATATCTCCAATTTGCATCCTTCTGTTACCGCTAAGCTTTCGTTTTTTCTGACTGCTATATTTCAGTTCTTCCATTTCCTGAATTTTGAATATTATATTATAATTTTCTGAATCATCATCAAAATTGCTCATTCCATGAATTTTAATGCCCCATTCTACACAATGACCCCTTATAGATGAGAAATGTTCTCCATTTGGAGATATTTTATGATTTTGGAAAGCCCAATCACAATTTGTTGGATATATTGTATTTAGTAAATCATTTATAATATCTGTCCATCCCGATTCCAGCATATACCTTTTTCTGTCTTTATGGATTACTTGTAATGGTTTTATAGTTTCCCACAATTGTGAGTTTAAGTTGATAGTTACAGTGTCGTATTCCTTTATTGAGTTATCGGATTTCTCACCTAAACTCTCCTCATCTTCATCATGGGATGAATATATTTCTTCTCGGACTACATTGTTGGCCACTCCAAGATACACACTACCATACCTCAGACCAATTGAATATACGAATATTGTAAAGAGTCGAAGTTCACCGAGTATATTCTATTATCTAAAATTTAGAAAGTATATTAAAGTGCAATGCAAAATTTTGGGTCAAGCGAACTCTTCAAATCTGTTGAATTCCCAGTAAAAGAAGAACTCAGTGATATGCAGTCGTTCGCCTGCGACTCGCCCGCCAGCACAATATCTGCCGTTTCTCTACGTATCACGGAGTATTCACTGGCAAATCGCTGGCGGATTGCCGGAGAACGACTGTGCATACCACTATTAGAAAACCTGGCGGAATACTTCCGTACAAGTCTTGATGTCAATATAATAAGTAAATACATAAAGTCAAAAATTAAACACACCAATGATATCTGTATTTGTAAATGTAAGAGGTAGTTCTTGGAACATTTAACGGAGCACCCTCAATTTTGCGTAAGGAATAACTGATCTCTAAGAAATAGGGTGCAAATTTCACTATAACTTATTGATTTATAAGATAACTTTCGTATTTGTTATTGCAGAAAGTTGATTTACCACAAAACTTTTGCATTCGATATTGCAGAAAAATTATTTATAAAGCAATAAGAAGCTTTAAAAGGGCACTATATATTTTGCTACAGTAAGATATGACCTCCAATAAATGAGGTACTAGCGTGAAATTAGCACCCCATAATAGTTCATCGAATAACTTTTATATTTGTGATTGTGGGAAGCTGGTTCATAAAGCACTAAGGAGCACCAATGAAGCACGAGAGATTTTTCTATACAAAGATAGGGCTTTGACAAATGGGGTGTTAGCGTGAAGTTAGCACCCCATATTGATTTATTGAATAACTTTTGTACTTGTCATTGTGAGATGTTGGTTAATAAAGCACCAAGAAGCACTAATCAAACTCTAAAGATTCTGCTATAGAAAAATTTGATTCTAAACAAATGGGGTGCTAGCGTGAAGTTAGCACCCCATATTGATTCATTGAATAACTTTTGTACTTGTCATTGTGAGATGTTGGTTAATGAAGCACCAAGAAGCACTAACCAAGCACTAAAGATTCTGCTATAGTAAAATTTGATTTTAAACAAATGGGGTGCTAGCGTGAAGTTAGCACCCCATATTAGTTTATTGAAAACTTCTGCATTTGATATTACAGGAAATTATCAATTAGGCACTAAGAAGTACTACTAAAGCACCAAGGAATTTGCCACAGAGAGATTTGACTTTTAACAAATGCGGTGCTAGCGTGAAGTTAGTACCCCATATTGATTTATTGAATAAATCCTATATTTGATATCGTGGAGAGTTGGTTTATGAAGCACTTTGAAGCACTAAAAAAGCACTAACAAATTCCTATCAAACAAACATTGGTGATTCCAATGTGGTGCCAACTTAACGCACCCTAGAAATGCAGGTCCTAATAGTCCTTCGTTTTTTTGCAAAAAGTCTGTATCAAGAAGATAACGGTGAGTGAAATTCAAAATTATCGATAAATATTTGGACGTTTGTACCAAATCTATAACGGCGCGCGATCACGCTCCCATTTGCAATCTTCCACAATAACCTCAAATTATCATTATTTTTCGATATCTTTGTGTAAGTACGTAATTAATAATGATCTATATAATTTACAGGGGATCTGCACGGTGTTTCACAACAGTGTGTAAGCACTGTTGTAAGTAAAGTGTCCGTTGATCTGGTTTCACATTTACATGATTTCGTGGAATTTCAAGATTGTTAGAAAACCAAGAAAGAATTTTACAATATAGCAGGGTTTCCGTGTGTAATCGGGTGCATTGATTGCACACATATGGAAATGAAGAACCTAGATAAAGAACGACCCTTGTTATATTGTAATAGGAAAAGATGGTACTCTCTTAATGTACAAGTAGTTTTCGGTTCCAAATTTTGAATAGTGGAACTTGGCGCGGAAGTGCACACGATGCGCGTATATGGGATGAATGTGGTCTGAAGCAGAAGTTTCAAATTTATTCAAGATCGAAATAGTGTACTGCATTCAAATATTATTTAAGACTGGTGAAATGACAGGAGTTCTGTTAGGAGATAGTGGCTACCCATGTACTCATTATCTTTTGACACCTATTCGGAATCCCGCAACACCTTCTGAAAATCACTACAACTCTTCCCATATACGAACAAGATCCACTGTAGAGCAGTTATTCGGAAGATCAGAAGCTACATTCAGAGTTCTTTAAACCGGAATGCTTCTTTCGCTGGATACAGCTGAAGCAGCGATTGCTGCAATGGCTGTATTGCATAATGTAAAAATTAATGCACAACAAGACGAAGAAGGTAAATTAAAATCAAATTTCTATTTGGCTTACCAACATTTATTCGTGTTAAATATAGATTCTGATTTGGAAAGCTCTGATGACGATGACGACATTAGTGAGAGTACCGAAGAAAATGAGAGTCCAGACCAACGTCATACTCCTACAATAAGGGGAAGTTTATTTAGAGAGCAATTTGTGCAGCGTCATTTTTTGAGGGACATTCCATGTGTTCTCATAATTTTCATAATATATAGTACTATTTTCATTTTGAAACGATGTCTGATTCTGAAATTATTTGCAGTTAATAAAATTAGCTAGTTCTTGTGTTCCTCAAATAATATTGTCGTATTCAATGTTCATTTATGATATAATAATAAAGAGAATTCTTGTATTCAGAAGATCTGCGCTTTTATTTTATTGTTAGAAATATTCTGTAAAAGCATTATTAGTATACAAGTTATTATCAGATTTGATTTTCTTCAACATTCATAATTCCTCTCTTTGTTTGATTCTTTTTACTATTTGGGATGTTTCTAGCCCTTCTCCTTTCCTCTTTCTCCAAAAAATTAATTGAGTCATTGTTTGTCCATGAATTTCTTCTCTAAATTACATCTCTGTCTCATGTTTTTCTCTTTCCATTAGAAGTAATTCTTCCTTATATAAAGGAATATTTCCTTTTTTGGTTTTGGATCTTCCATTTGAATGGGATGAGGATACAGGATGTGAAGATTGCAGTTCGGGCAGTGGTACAGGAACCGACTGCTTAACTAATAAACTGAATATTGTACGACAACAATTTATCATGAAATTAACAATAGATAATACTAATATTGAACTTGAAAGATAAACATATCAATTACCCTGTCTCAGGATCCAAAATCACATCTTTATCCGGTTCTCTCTCTGTTGTCTCTTGAAAATTCTTTAAATAAGGATTTAAATCAAAGAAGATAGTCTATGGGCACCGATGGATGAATAAATACATCTGTGGATAGAGCACCATCTGTGTGAATTGAATAAGCAATTTCGAAATCATCTGGACACATAATCTTGATGAAAAAGTCTGTGTCAGATGGTTCGATTGAAGGAAATGCTATCCTTGTTTTCTTCTGCTCTTTTTTGAACGTGTACACATTCTTATTTGCCGCGCATTTTATTCACCTACATTGCTCTTTAATTAAGAATAATACTTTGCGAAGCAAACAATGCGGCTTCTGGTCTAATATGTCAACAATCACAGCTCTGAATAATCTACTCGAATTTATCAATCATGATATTTTATTGAATAAATTAGAAATGTATGGCATAAGAGCAACTGGATAAGAACATATCTGCAAAATCGTAAATAAATAACTGTAATTGATAGCAATAAATCTAATGAAATAACAGTACAGAGCGGTGTTCTCCAGGGCTCTGTTCTTGGACCACTCTTATTTATTATTCATGTGAATGATTCACCTAAAGTTGTTGTAGACGGCAGAACAGTAATGTATGCAGATGACACCACAATATGCTTTTCATCCAAGTCTCATGAAAAAAATGTTATTGACGCTAATGAGTCATTAAAATTTTTACTTTACTGATGCAACAATAATGCGCTCATTTGCAACCCCCACAAATCAACCTTATTAAATATATCTACAAACCGTAGTTTTTTAGATAGAAGTGCCTTAGTAAAATGGGATGGAAAAGCAATTATCAATGTTGATAGTACTAAAGTTTGCGTATTGCATGTTGACAAGAATCTAGATTTCTATGAACAGTGTGAATTCTTTACAAATAAAATAGCAATTTTCTGTTTTATTATCAAACGAATAAGATTATTGGTGGATCATAGCACTCTGAGATGTTTTTATTATGCTAGAGTAAATTCAATTCTTATTTATGGTATAATTTTTTGGGGCAGCTCTGTCCATGCACAAAGAGTTTTCAAGATACAGAAAAGAATTATCACATGTATGGTCCTTGTTGTATCATGTAAATCGTACTTTCTAGATCTGAGAATTTTACCTCTTCCTTATCTATATATTTTCCATATTTGCATATATGTTTATAAGCCTTGGAATAATTTTTTTACATACAAGTCGAATCATAATTATCTAACAAGAGGAAATGATAATTTCCAGTTACCTACTCATAAGTTAATTCTCTACGAAAGATGTGTGCTTTACGCAAGGGTTTTACTGTACAATGACTTATCCAAAGAAATCAAGCTTTCAGCTACATTAAATAATTTTGAGACTAATTTATTCAATTTTCTTATATGTAAGCCTTATTATTCTGTCAATGAATTTTTGGAGAATGGAACAATTTAGATGTTGAGTACCTCATTTTTGTCAATATTATCCTAAGTATTGTGATCAATTTATTTAGACAACTTCCCTATCTTGTATGATCTCCAGAAAAAAATAAAATTATTATTATCTCTAGTGGTATGCCAGGCGACTTGGGCGCCCGTTAAAAAGTGATGAGTCGTCAGTCAAATGGAAGATATGTTATGCACAGAATAACTAAAATGAAATGCCTTGAATGTAAATTATGATGCTTTAGGTAAGTAATGTTGTAGAAAAAGTTATGTGTATGAATGAGAAAATATATAAAAATTTCTACTTGTCTTGAATGCGATTCAAAATTCATACCAATTGAACGATAGTCCAACGCTCTTTCACTGAGCCATAAACTGCTGTAATAATTTGTTGCTGTGACTGAGTTATATCTCTATATCTATCTTGGAGCGTTACGGAGTGAGTGAATAAGTTATGAGCGTAAATATATGTTACGATGATTTGCATGCCACCTCTTCTGTTTTACTTTAGCCAAGCGACGCTTTCTAGAAGCAGGATCTTTGTTCTCACTCATTAGCCCATTATAAAGCACACAATAATTCACGCGCAAATCAAGTCACATACAGAATGATACAAATGAACTCCAATCTGTGGTACATATTATTCTATCTTAAACATCAACTGAAATGCAAGAAATGTAAAATTCTGAATATTATCTTACCCTGTCAATCCGATCGTATTTGTTCCACAATAAAACGTTCAAGGTTTAGTATGGATTCAAAAAAGTTTAAACTAATAACAGGTAAAGTTCACAATTCACAATTATTTGAATTCAAAAATCAATTCAAAAATTGTAATATCACAACAATACTTCAAAGTGACAGTACTGTTGCCAAGTACCTCCATCATCACACAAAATATCGCTGATTCATATGAAAATAGAAGATATGTTTAGCACATAACATAAAATACCTTGAATGTAAATGATGATGATTTGGGAGAATAATATTGATGGAATGGTTACCTGTATAAAAGAACAAAAATATAAAAACTTTCTGCACCGAAATGCGATTTGAACTTGGTACATATCGAGTCGTAGTCCAACGCTCTACCTCTGAGCCATAGACTGGTCCAACAATTTATTGCTGTAACTGAATTATCAGCCTAACTCTCTAAGCGAAATGGTTAATACCAACAACTGATCTCAGTTGCTAATATGAAGGTCAGTTGTTACGATCTGAAGTGGTATTCACTAAAACTTATAGTTGTAAAAAATAAGCAACTAGTATTCAATTTGAGTTGTTAGATAACAACTGCATTCATTTATATCGGTTGCTGAATATAACAACTGTCATTTCTATTTTAATTTTAGAGTGAAATGGCATTCTTGGTTTATTTATGCCTGATGATGCATTTTTATAAAATAAAATTGAGGAGCAAGAGCGCAGGTAAGTGAATTTCTTGATCAATTCAAATTTTCATTAACCTAGAAATCAACCTATCTTTCAGACAAAATCTGAAAATAACCCACAGAATTTTTAGAGAAGCAAGCAATCCTTTCGAAATGCCCGAAAATCGATTTCGGAAATTATTCAGATTGGGCAGAGAACTAGCCTTTCACTTATATACAATTCTAAATGATGCAATGCCTGAAAATATCCGAGCTAAATTCATCTTACATCATTTGAAAATAGTTTTTATTATTGATACTGTGTTCACTTGATGAAATTTTAGAAGATTCTTCTAGCTTTAGAATTTTACGACTATGGATCGTATCAGGGAATAGTTGGTGAAGATTACAACTTTCCATGTAGCCAATCAACAGTTTGTAGGATTATTGAAGTTGTAACAAATGCAGTTGTGAAACATTAGTTGCAAAATAAAATCAAACTTCCGTCAAGCTAGCAAAAGATTGAAAGCACCAAATCAGGGTGGAAAATTATTATGATATATGAAGCTTTTCATTTTTAAACAACGGTCTTTCAGATTTTTAAATCAATTTGGGTGTCCGAATGTGATCGGGTGCATTGATGGAACTCATATAGCAATAATTAGTCCTTCAATTAAACATCAAATATATCCAGGAGCTGCATATTACAGCAGAAAAGGATATACTAGTATTAATACATTAATAATAAGTTTCCTGAATATTATAAGTTTATTTAAAAATAGCTTATCAACTATAAATTTATAATAAACACATTATTTACAGATTTGTGATGCAAAATTGAAAATAACTGCGATCAATGCGCATTATCCAAGAGCAACTCATGATGCTGCAATATGGCGAATGAGTGTCATAGCCGAACATGTGAAAAAAAAAAATTTGGCATGAGAATCAAATGGTTGGCTACTTTATTACAGCAATATTTCAAGTGGTATGGAATATATCAATTATTCAAGTGAATACAAACAAAATGACATTTGTGTCTTATAAGTGAAAATGAAAAATAAAACAAAATATTGACAAGATTACTATTCTTAAAATTCAGAAATTTGCAAAATAGCTTCAGCTATTACTTTATCTGACGATGCAAACTCATTTTTCTGCTACTGTATAAATAAGTAAGCTTTGTAGCCCTGACAACTCGAACGATAACGAAAGTAATACTTTCGGGGCAGGACAAAAAAGTAAAAGTTTGAAAAAATGCAAATATATCGAAAATTTCATTATTTATTCAAATAAATAAGTAGCTTATAGCAATAATATGATTCTATCCAATCTATTTAATTTAATTTTATCTATTTATTGGTTTTAAAGAATTATGCAATTTGAACAATTGGAAAAAGTCATGGTAGGAATATTATTCGAATTATCAACTTCTTCACTTTGTATTGGGAGATTTTTATCATTTTGAATCTCGTCAAAATTCATATTTGTCACAGTTTCTTTATTTGAGGAAATAATAATGTGAATTTCATGTAACACCTTTTTAGATATTTCAATTTAATTACTTTACGAAGAAGACTTCCATCCGATCTTTAAATCCAAAATATCGGCACCCGAAGCATTACATTTCCGTCAATTCGAGTAATGTTTTTATCAGCAAGCCATTTAGAAAACATGCTGTATGTTTGAATGTACCTTTCTTTGGATTTATCCGCAAGAAGTGAGACACATGCATTGCTAGCTGCCTTTTGAATACCATTTTCATTTTCTGTTAACATTTTAAATCGGTCAAATGCAATGTTTAATTAAATTATTGAAATTCAAAATCTGTGACAGGCGCTGATGACAGATAACATTGTAAATAAACCGTTGCTATGGATAATTTTAGACAGGTAAAATAGTCTCCATATCATTATTTCAAATGTAATGATCATCATTAAATATTAATATCTATATAGAACAGTAGCAGAAAAAAATTAATACATCACACGATGCGAAAGCCCTTTCAGGTGTTCGGAGGTTTTGAACGGCCTCGGCTTCACCTCGGCCATTCAAATACCACCTCACACAAAAAAGTATACTTTCGCATCTTGTAATGTAAATAACTATTATTGCATCGGCAACTAAATTCAATGTCTTGCATAGGTTTCCTGCATCTTTTACTTACTTGTACAAGGAGGTATTGTGAAACCGACAAAATTCACCTATCGAGATTCTGATGAAGATATCTGTTTTGAGCATCCCTGAATCCATTTTGACTATTTTTGGCCTGATGTTGGTACGTATGTTCGTTCGTGCGTGCGTGCGTGCGTGCGTAACTCGCAAATCTCAAAACTGGTTGAACGTATAATGTTGAAATTTTGTATTCAAGACTGGTATAGGGTCTAGTTGTGCACCTCGCATTATGTTTTCAATCGTCTGTACCGGGAGTGCACTTAACTTGAAACTTTATTTGAATTTGTCTGATAAATCCAGAACGATCAACCGTAGGATGTTGAAATTCAGTATTTGAACTTGATGTTTCATCAGAATGGTTAACTGCTATTTTTGTATAAATCGGCAAAGCCAGAAGTGCACTTTACTTGAAACTCTTTTTAAATGTCTTGCATGACTCTAGAATGATCAGCCATAGCATATTGAAATTTAGTGTTTGAACTTGCTGTTGCATCAAAATAGTTATCTACTATTTTTGTATCAATCGGCCAAGCCAAAAGTGCAGTTTATGAGTATAACAGACATTCAGAATTTGCCGTACAAAACAATCAGTTTAATTGAAATGATAAGGTAGGCAATGATAATCTGTTGTCAAATTTTTAATTCTGTCTGACATTTTACATGTCAAAATATTTTCATTTCGTAAGCATGACGAAAGCGACAAAATTGGATCAGAACAGGCGTTTTCATACAAATTTACAATTAATTTTCATTATGCTGGTCACACGGTCCAGCTTTAATTTCAGCATTATTGAACTCCAAATATACATACTTATCAAACCTCTTGAGGGCATGAAGAACAGAATGAGGCACTGATATCTACGACTATCTGACGTTCTAAAAGTACAAGAGAATATTGTGAAATCGACAAAATTCACATATCGAGATTTTGATGGATATATCCGTTTTGAGCATCCCTGAATCCATTTTATCTATTTCTGGCTTGATGTCGGTACGTATGTATCTATGTATGTGTGTATGTGCGTGACTTCCAAGTCTCAGAATTCGTCAAATGTATAATGCTGAAGTTTTGTATAAGAGACCGGCATAGGATCTATGATCTTTATATGCACCGGGCATTATGGTTGCTATCGCCTGTACTGGAAGTGCACTTTACCTGATGCTTTTTTTGAATTTTCCGCATAAATCTAGAATGATTAGCCGTAGGATACTGGAATTCAATATTTCAAATTGCGGTAGCATCCAAATGATCATCTCCTACTTTCATCCCAATCGACTAAGCCGGAAGTGCACTTCATATTTCAGACTTTTCGAATTTTTCTCATAAATTCAAAATAATCAGTCGCAGAGTATTGAGATTTCGTATTAAGCAGTTTTATAGCTTCTAGTTGTACACCTTGCATTATGATTGTGATCGGTTGAGCCGGAAGTTGAGTTTACTCAATACATTTTTTAATTTTTCGCATAAATCCAAAACGATTCAACGTAGAATATTAGAATACAGTATTCAAGATGATAGTACTGTCTAGATGCTCATATCCTATTTTCATTGGGTTCGACTAAGTCGAGTGTGCACTATACTTGACGATCTTGGAATTTTGCGCATAAATTCAGAACTGTTATGGCGGCTGCACAATAGCCCTAGAACTAGAACTAGAACGGTAACGGAAAGCTATCGAGAGCGACAGCAGGAACGTAAATGCCGACCAGATGCACAATTCCAGCACGCGGAAGACCGAGAACACTGTTTTGACAGATAATCTGACTTCTTATATAGTTATTCAAATATTCTTAAACATGGATGAAGAAGAGTTACCGTTTTCATGTCATTTTTAGTACTTTTTTATAATTATCTACAATTAGAAAATCAAAACAGGAGGTACGATGATGCACATTCCATAAAACTCTTTATTAAATCAAAATTTGTTCTCTAGGTGGTTGATTAGACCAATTAATCTTGGAAGAAATACAAGAGGACCATTCGTGAACATATTCAGGCATATGAAGGAAGCTGACCATAAAATGTTCTTTAAATATACGAGAATGAACGTGCAATGTTTTAATAAACTTCTCAGCTTATCAAGACCAAAATTATTGGAAAGAAGTAGAAGAGAATATCTATGTCCAGAATTACGCTTGGTGGTTCTTTTTAAAATTTAAGTTGGCTGTTTAGAGTTGGAAATTCAACTGTTTCCAAAGTAATTTATGAGACTTACGAAGTTATTTGGAAAACAATTCAGTCCATTCACATGAAATTACCTAGTGGGAATGAATGGCTTGATATTGCTGAAAATTTCATGAGAAAATGGCAATTCCCAAATACACTGGGAGCAATAGATGGTAAACATGTCCACATTCAGTGTCCTATCAATAGTGGCTTATTATATTATAATTATAAGAACCACTTCAGCTTGGTACTGCTTGCATGTGTTGATGCAGATTATAAATTCATATGGGTAGATATCGGAGCCTATGGTTCAGAGCATGATGCTGGAGTTTTTTGACGTTCTCAAATGGATCAAAATCTTAATAATGGAACCATTGAGCTACCTGAACCACAAAATCTTCCTGGAAGCAACATGAAGCTCTTAAATTTTTTTGTTGGTGATGAAGCTTTCCCTCTTCGACAATATTTAATGCGATCATATCCAGGAAAATATTTAGATGAAAAAACAACAGTTTTCAATTATCGTTTGTCAAGAGCAAGAAGAGTAGTTGAGAATGCTTTCGGCATATTAGCAAGTAAATGGAGAGTTTATCGACAACCTTTATTATGCTCGGTGAAAACAACCGAATCTATAGTAAAAGCAACAACCTAATTTTATGCGATGTGAAAATGATACTGATTATATCTCTCCTAATTTTGTTGATAAGCCTCTTGACGGCGAATGGAGGAATCAAAATCAACAAAATTCCACTAATTTCACAAGCGTAGGAAGACTTGGGTCCAAAATATCTTCCAATGATGTGTATCAAATGCGTGATAAACTAGCTAATTATTTGATCTCAGAGTCTGGTTCTGTATCTTGGCAGTTGGATTACGTGAGAAGAGGCAAATAGATAGATAAGCTCTCAAAGTATATTTTATGTACAATAATAATTTTTAGCGCATTTTTTGGAAAAAAGCGCTATTATATCTTGGCTGTCTGGCTGGCTGGCGTGAAGCTGAGTTCTCAGCAACTATACTATTTACAGACTTGAAACTAGTACCAAATAAAAGCTGCTGTTTCGTAGGTTTGCACAATTTGCTTTAATTCAAGCTCAGTGATTGTGGAAGATTAAATTATTCAATTAGTTGTTATCAAGTGAAACAATGCCCATAGATATATATGACATTAGGGATATGGCAACTTAAGTTTATTCAAGTAGATAAAAATTTAGTTACAACTTTAGTCGTGGCTGTCACTATTATTATGTACAGTTATCAAATCTGTCCGGGATTCATTCTATGACTTGTTTGACGCGAATTTGAAGCTTATTAGAATGAATTATCATTATTGGATGAGAATTTGTTTACTTTTGGTGTATTTTTTTTTTTATATAGCTTTGATAAAGATCAAATTAATATTTTAAGGTACAGCACTTGACCTCCCGTCAGTCAATAACTGAACAATGAAGATTAAAAGGTATTTTTGAGTTTGTACATGCATAAATTATGTACCTATCAAATAGTCAACTTGAAACTAGTACTAAATGGAAGCTGCTGTTTCGTAAGTTTACCCAAATTGCTTGATTTCAAGCTCAGTAATTGTGGGAGATGGTAAAGCATTCATGAGCTGTGAAAAATGCGCTTTCATCATCTAGATGATTCTTCAATTTTCTATTTCATATTGTGTTGTATCGAACATGTATGGTTATTGAGATATTCTATAAATAGGCACCTCCACTGTTTTTTTTTTTTTAATTTTTTTTATGATTCTCCGTCAATATTTGAAATGATATGTACAATAATTATCTCAAAATTCGAGTATGATGTGCTAGCGTTTTTTGTTCCAGATTATCGTCTGGAAGAAGCGCAAAGAAATTGAGTATTCATATTAAACTTAAATATTATTGATTTATGCATTCCATATTATAATATTTGCACGACGAAGTAGAGAAAATATGGTAATTTGAGTAATTATTAGAAAATATTTATGTAAAAAAAACAGTTCAATGTGGCGCTAGTGTGCCAAACAAATAGTTTTTGGTCTGTGTGGAGAACTGTCACTAAATATAAGATTCAAAACAGCAATTTATAAGCTAATATAATATAAATAATAGTTTTAATTTATAAATAATTTGAAAATAAACGAATTGTTTTAAAAACTCTGCATTACTGGCCACAGTTTTACATTCACTATATGTTATTACAACCAGTTCACGGTAATTTGATTGAGGTGGAGGTGCCTATTCCGCTACTCAAGTTTTGTTGAAGAATTATATAATAGCTTTTTTTCCACAAAAATAACCAATCCATTATTTACTAGAACACAAAAAATGGTTTTTGTTTGATATATTCAAGTAATTACCTTACAAAACTAGGAATATGCAATAAAATGTAGAAGGAGGTCAGGAAAAACAAATAATAATAGTCATGTAGGAAGAAAGAAGGACAAGAATTTTTCTTCTTTCATTTAGGCATGTATATATTGATCAAATTCATAAGAATAAAAAAATAAAATGAAAAATAAGAAAAAATTAAATTAAAAAATAAATTATTGTGAAGGATCTACCAAATATTTTTTTTGAAAGTTCTAGAACATCTCTTTTGAAACGTAGTTTTTTATTCTCGGTAGATCTTTCATGTCTTGAACCACAGATCTACAGAATTTCTCGAATCTAAGAAACTTTTTAATTTATCCACAGCTTTTTGAAAATGTTCGTGCGTTTGTTTCTCCTTCTGGCTCGGAGAGAACAGCGAAGACCCCGAAGAACAAGACGAATCAGTTTTTGGGTCGGATAAATTTTCATTACTTGAAGATTCTTCCAATAATGAATTTGTACCGCAGTTTTCACTGCTCGGCATCTCTTGAGTCTGGCTGGTTTCATCTGCGATATCAATTTCCACATCCTTGCTAATGATGTTCCTCAATTTTGTTGGAATGGCGGATATGCTCAGTCTGAAAAATATATATTAAAATAGAGATAAAAACTTTGGCCGAACTGTAATTTGAATGACAAGTAAAATACAAGATGTAACACGTGAATGAGATAATGCAAATCTTTTCTTTGTTATTAGATATCCCAAAGATTGTAAGAAACAAAGTTGTGCTGGGCCAAAAGAGAGGATTATTTATATGTGACAAGATATTTGAACCAGCGGTAATGCAAAAAGTGTCATTCATTTAATCGATATATTTTTTATCACAGCCTCAATGACGTGAAGAAAGAAATCTATTATTTTGCTTCTGAGTAATAAAACATATATGTGACATGAATATGTGAAGATTAACGATTATTTTTTTAAACCTAAAGATGATCTCACAGACAAAAATATGAATTGCGTTTTAAGAATATGATCTTCTCAAAAAAAAAAACTCACTTTCTTTTTCTCATGAAAGGCACCAACCACTGCATCATTCCATAATATTGAAAATTATGTCTCTTCTCATCACCTGATCCAGAGCCTGAAGGTGGCTTTTCGCTCTGCTGTCGAAGAGCCCGAACAAATCTATCTCTTAAATTCTTCCACCTTTTCTTCACTTATATATCATAAAAAATAGAATGCAGATTAGATAAGATGAAAATGTTCATCTCAATAATAACTTACCATCTGAATTCAATTCATTTCCTATAGAAACCCATGTGTTCTCTTTCATGTTTCGATGTCATTTTCTAGCACTACCTTGCAGTTGCAATTGACACTTGAATCACAACAATGAACATAGTACGGAGCTCCATAGGAAGAACAGACACACGTGGATATATAATACTCATGCACATAAACATGTGTAGATAATCTCAAAGTCGATAAGAGAGTCGTTAATAAAAGCTGTTAGTTCTGAGTTGTTACATAGCAACTTCACTAGCAATTATGTAAGAGAATTGAGCTGTATATCTCTTTATCTATCTCAGAGCGTTACAGAATCAATGAGTCAGTGATGAGCGCAAATATAATAATATAATGATAATAATAATATGATTTATTTTGCCATCCAGGATTATTCCTGATATAAAAGAAGTTCATCATTACATAACTTTAAAATGATTGAATCTTATATCCAACTATATAAATTATTTCCAAAACATCAATTTAAGTCTGCAACATTATTTTTATTACAGTTTACCCTAACTGAATCCAATGAGTAAAACATTCACATAATTATCACTTATTATTCATTCATTTATTATAAACGAGCGTAGCTTCAAGGCATACGCCATAAAATAGAATAGATTAAATGCACTTTTTTCATCAACAATATAAAGACAGGATAAATATGGTTCTTCTAGAGGTGGGAGCTTTTCTCTCAGGCTTTTGAATACGAGACAATAATCCTTACTGATATTATAAATGCGAAAGTCACTCTGTCCGTCTGTTACGCTTTCACGCCTAAACCACTCAACCGTTTTTGATGAAATTTGGTACGGAGATAAAATAGAGCTCGAGAACCTTTCCATAGGCTACCTTTTATTGCGAGGGGGTTGAAATAGGGGATGATAGTATGTATGAAAGTTCGTCATTTTCGAAGATATAACTATGAAATTTTGTATTCAGGCATCAGGCACTTGATAAAAAGTGAACAAACATTTCTTTCAGCGTTTTTGTGACTTCGACCTACATGGGAATGAAATAGGAGATAAAAGTTCGCAGCGCGGCGTAATGGGAGAGATATCACTGAATGTGGCTACCCACATAGCAAGTCACGTTAGGGCAGGCGAGTGTGGATACTAAAAATGGATGAGTTGCTTCGTAATCCATAGTTCTTTCAACTTTTGGCTTTGATTAAGTTTATAAGTAGAATAAATTGTAAATAGCTATAGCGGTTTTATTGATTTGGTTCAATAATAGTATATTATGCTACAAGGACCGAACGACTGTTATTTTTGTCCAGTATTAATTTGGTTGCACTCGGCGAAGACAAGGGCAAAGCCCGAGGTAAAAGGCGAAGCCGAGGTACAAGGCGAAGGCGAGGTCGAAGCACTCGGCGAAGACGAAGGCAAAGCCCAAGGCTTAGCTTCGTGTAACCGAATTCATCCGTGACAATAATGACAGTCGTTCATAGTCCGTGTTGCATATCATACTTTTTGTAACAAGTACACCGAAGTACTCCCATTACTAAGCTTTTTGAATACATTTGGATGTATTAGAACTATGGCTGCATCTATTCGTCCGGCGACCGGACGAAAATATTTTTTCAAATTTTTCCGGTGACCGGATGAATAATATATTCCTACTCATCCGGCTAGAAAAATGTATTATCAACTGTCCAATTCTGCAATAATAAATACAATATACCCTCGAAGGCTGTAATATATCTTTCCAAAATTCTTTTAAACCATGCTTTGATATTTTTATACTAGTTATATACACTTTGAAGTATCCAAAGTGAATAAAATATAATTGGAAAGTATTTGAACATCATAAAATGAATAATAATTTCGAGAGTAAATCATTTATTATAGAAATTCTAAATTACCTCCAAGTCAGAATTCATGAAAACAATGTCAAATGTCTTAAAATTATATTTGCTTCAACTACGTTATATATTAAAGTTCATATTTATCACACATCCATAATTCTTTTGTCAATCTCTTGAGTCCCGAATATTTCAAATGATACCATACATAACAATAATCACAACCTATGCTTTTTTTCAATTTTGAGTTTATGTCAATCAATTTTTAGAAGTTTTTTATTAAGAGTACCCTTTTACAACAGTTTTCCTCGCTTTTCGTAGTAAAATATAGCTGTTGACATGAATTGAAGTTTTTATTGGACTGAATTAATGAATCACATGATTATTTGAATATAAACAGGAATGACAGATCGACGTTTTTTGAAAAATTGAAAATCAGATAAATAAGTTTATTCTATCAATTTACCTTTGCATGTATTCGAATAAGTTCTAAAAAAGATGGATTAAATTCTATCAAATATACCAGAAACGGCTTTAGAGAATTATTTTATCACGATGAACTATCCCCACTAACATTTAATTGAATGACGGATAAAATATAGGCTATTGTTTTGCACGCCAGAAAAAATAACCGGACGAATAAAAATATCTTATTCCTCCGGTAGCCGGATCATTAGTCACTTCGTAAAACTATCTTATCGATTTGAAAGACAGATTTTTGCAAATGCAATCACATTACAGTAAACTAATACACTGAAACATAACTTACATACATGATTTATTTCATTGGTTGATATTTTTCACATTTTCTGTGCTATCCCGTTTACAATAAATGCACATACTATAACGAACACATTCTATAATACTTTCTTTCAAATATCAATTTGACATATATCCTGACATATAGCAATGAAATAAAAAAAAACCAATGGCATCCATGATCCATAATCTACAATTTCATTCTTACCCAGGGGATATTATCATCCATTAATTCCCAGTCAACAGAGACTTGATGGAAATTGTTACCATGGCTTGGAATTGAGAACTTTCGAAGCGGAAGTCAGCTCAGTAATAGGATACTTTCGGTGTACGTGTTACAAAAAATAGTTTTACAATTAAAGTGAGAACATTTTCGATTCGTATAGGTCAGGTAGAAGATTTTCTTTTGTTTCATTACGTTTTTCTTCTAGATTCTGATATGCCTAAATGCTGCCCAAAATAACTATTCCACGCGGACGAAGTCGCGGGAAAAGCTAGTATAGTATATGTTTTAGGTCTTCTTCTACATACATATACAAATTGAGCACAGCTCACTCGGATTGAATTCATATATTATATTGTTGACAACTATTCGAACAATAACGTTGTTAGATGTTCGCATTTAGGCCAGTACTCTACATACATTTATGGGCATACTTAGTTTTAAATAGAATTGCGGTCCACTGTTTATTTGTAATTGTTTGTGAATATCCCAGAATCTTCCATTGCACGCTCTATCTAGGTCACTTATTCTAAGTTGCTCCTCGTATTGAGACACTATAAGGCTGACACTATTTTTCAAGAGTTTTTTGTTTTCAGAGTCCAATATATCTGCAAAACCAATGTTTTCGAATATAGTCTTGACCTGTGAGACCCAATTATATTTTGCTTTATTATTTGGAAGATTATTCAATCCATGCAACCGTCTATAACATATTTTAGGGTATCTATATTCCGGCATATTCCATAATTTGAGACTCCAGTTAACTGTAAGTTTCAAAATTTCGATTGAAATTTTTTTCACGCCTACTTCTAAACGGATAACATAGTGTAGCGTGTTTTGAGGTAAATAGAGAAATCTTTTGAAATAATTGGTTTGTGCTTTTTGAATTTCATCGGTATATCTAACACTCCATATCTGTGATCCATATAATAGGGTACTAGAGACAATGGAAGAATATAATTTAATCTTAATATCCCAGTCGCTCGATTTTGCTCTTGATTGGGTATTTAAGACAGTGCCGGCTGCTATGTTGATTTTCGTTACTGCATTTTTTGCAGCATCAAGAAATAGAGATGAACTTGAGAATGGGATACCTAGATAAGTGAATTTATTCGTGAATTTATTCCCGTTGTTTTTGAATTTAAATATACCTTAATAATTACTTGAGCCCCCTCTATGAAAGCGAATAATTTCTGACTTGGTTTCATTCACTGTAAGACCCTTCGAATAGCAATAATATTCCAAAGAGTTGAGTTTTTGTTGAACATCGACTGGTGAATCAGTGAATATAACCAAATCATCAGCGTATAGTAGCATGAGGATATTGTTTCTATTATCTATATCCAAACTCGTGCTTCTTTACCACGAAAAAACAATTCAATATCATTAATAAATAAGTTAAATAAAAATGGGCTGAGGATTTCTCCCTGTAAAACACCAGTATTAATATCTATAGCATTTGTTTGAGAGTAGTCTTTTGATCTAATTTTCATAAATGCATTTTCATACAATTTACTCATAATTCTAATGATTTTTCCACTCACACCTAGTTTATCGAACTCGTTCCAAAGCAGATTGTGGGGAATGGAGTCAAATTCTGTTTTAAGATCTATAGAAATTACATGGACATATTTCTTTGGTAGTCTCAATTGTATTTGGACAGCCGCGTTTAAAGTGATGATATTATCAATCCAGGAACGGCCTTTGCGGAAACCTGACTGGCATTCGGGAATAACATTTGCAGATTTAGACCAAATCAGTAGTCGATCATGCAATACTTGAGTAAATATTTTGACGATACTATTGACAAGAGCAATGCCTCTAGAATTTGCTGGATCTTCTTTAGCACCTTTTTTGTGGAACACAACCGTTTCAATTTGGGACCAGCACATAGGAGTTGACTTCGTCTGCGAAATTTTGTTGAATATTGATATAATATATAGAATCCAATTGCTTGGTAGATTCTTGTAGAATTCGTTGCTAATTAAATCTATTCCAGATTTAAGTTTAGTAAGTGACATGTAGATTTCGCCGGCTGTGAATTCAGCGTCAAGTACGGGGTTTGTATGAATAAATATGAGCCTATCACAAATTATCTCTCCTCTGGGTAAGTTGGCATAGTTATTTTTTAATGCGCTCTTATCCAGTATGCTAGTTTTATTCACTTTGAATCTGAATTTGTTAATGGTCTGCCAAAAAACAGTTGTATTATCAGTTTAGATCCTTTGGAGTATTTGTGGTTCATGATGGCAAAAGATAGATTTTCTGCTTATTCTTTACAAGAAATAGAGCAAAATGTTCAAAAAAGTGTGCCCATAAACACACAAAAATCACATTTATGTGTTTGGAACCAATTTGCAAAATCAGACTATACGAATTAACAGCTGAAAGAACTCCAGAAGAAATCGTAAACATTTTACAAGACTGGGCATTCAATATGGAAATAAAATGAAGATGATTATAAAGAGGCATGTGTCAATACTATCTGGAATACGACCGCAAAAATTATTCAATAAAAATATTTGAAAGATTTCCACATAGTTTTGGATCCTTTCTCGCACATTACTTTCATAGAAGCACGAAATACTCGCGATACAAAACGAAGAAAACTACAAGAAACTGTGAGTAAACGGAAACAAACTGCTCAATCCTTCATCAAAGTCAAAGAAATTGCTAATGCTTGGGACGAAAACACACCGAAAGGACTACAAAGAAAATTTTTTCATATTTGTTCTTTCGAGTTAGTTTGGAGAGGTGATGAGGCTGCTAATTGTAAAGTCCATTATTTTAATGAAGAAATTGACTGGGAAGGAAAGTCCACAAGAAGACTGGAATATAATCCAATTTTTTCCAAGACAGTGCAAGGCGGCTCGAAAAACCTGACTAATAGCTAATGGTTAATTGAAAATTCTCATGAGCCAAATTTTTGTCCTTTCCGACTCTTCAAGAAACTTATGGGAAAATATGGTGAACAAAACGTCTGCGGAAAAAATCGGGTTGGTAACTGGAAAGTTCAAAATATCCAATCATTGCCATCGTTCTTCTGCTGTCTCTGCATTAGCAAGAAAAGGTGTTGGGCAGCTAATTAAACTAACTGGCCACTCAAACATAAAACTTTACTTTCAGCTGGATTCAAAGCACCATTCAAATCTTATCAATAGTCTAAGGGGTGCAAATTCAACGGGTACATTGAATATCACTGAGAACGTGGCTTCTACTAGCAAGATTTTGCAAGGTGAAAAAGGACCAACAGTTATGTACCAAAATTGCACTTTTTGTATTACTGATCATAATTACCCCCAAATTTAATTTAAAATAAATGTTCTGCATTATTTGCTCAACTTGCTTCACGAATACATAGTATCTACCTTATTTCATTCATTATCACTATTGTCAGCTTATTCGTGAAAAATCATGACGAATACCATTCGTTATATAATTTTTCCTGATAAAACTTGCCAATTGTTATTGAGATCTGACATATTCACTCCTGACATCTAGTGGCAAAATCGAAAAATATTATAAGACTGCATTATGTATCAAGCTCGATTTTTTTAAGTATGTTTATTAATCAATATTCCATCAAATTCTTTGAAATGGAATTAGTATAATTTACGTCTCGTTCAAAAAGTAAAACAAGATTAATTTGTTGTGTAGCGAATTGTAGAAGTAGTTACAGTAAAGATTTAGATATAAGGTTCTACAAATTTCCAGACGCAGGAAAACGTTTTGTGTTTAAACAAAACATTTTTGGAAAGCTAGAAAAAATTGATCATTCCAAAGCATAGAAAAGAGCTTTGAAGATCAGAGAAGCAAAAAAATCGATGAAAGTTTGCTGTGTACATTTTACAAAACATGATTTTATATAATTCGGTAAGTATACATATGTGCGACATTATAACCTCACCGTTTTAATTCAGTAGTAGTAGTTATATTATTCATAATTGCTTAATAATTTGTAGATATCCCCGGAAAAAGAAAGCATTTGAAACGAAATGCTATTAAGTTGCCAGGAAAAAAAAATGGAGCTCCTGATGAGAGTCGTACAAACCGATTATTGCTGAGGAACAAAAAAAATGAAGAAATCAATAATCTTAATTCAAAAAATAGCGATTCAGTGCATAATATTTCAATGAAAATTGATGAAGAGATGGAGACCGAGGATATTAATCTGGAAAATGGAGATCAATTAGATAAAATCGATGCAAACAATTTGGACAAGAGTAGCATAGAAAAAAGAGTACAAATAACAACAAAAGACGTTGAAATACAAGTATCAAGAGATTTTTTCAAAATAAAATTTATGAATGTTATGAACAGTGATTCAAAATTGAGTACAGCAACTGGACTTGAGTCGTTTAATTTATTAAATACTATTGTCGATGTTTTCAGTGATGAATTTGGACATAAATTTGAACATAAGAATAATAAAATGGACATTTCAGAAAAAGTTATTATGGTTTATGTAAAATTGAGACAAAATCTATCATATGCTTTTCTATCGGTTCTTTTCGATTGCTATTCATCAAGACATTGTCAACGAATTTCCCATGATGTAATAAAAATGTTATCTGAAAGCTTAAAGCCCGCTATTAAATGGCCATCGGTAGAATTGCTATCCAAAAATATACCTGAATGTTCTGAGTATTTTACAGATGTGCGAGTTGTTCTTGATTGTACTGAGATTTTCACTCAATGTCCTCAAAATTTGTGCTGCCAACTGATCACATACTCTACTTATAAAAAGTCACAAACCTGTAAATTCTTGACAGGTGTTACACCAGCTGGAAATATTTCTTATATAAGTAAAGCTTATGGTGGTCGAGCTAGTGATAAAGCAATATTTGAACAAAGTGACTTAATATCGCTGCTTGAACCTGGAGATGGTATTATGGTAGACAAAGGTCTTACAATTGATGAAATTTGTTAAGTTGATCGATGGAAATGTTATAGACCTCCATTTCTACGGGATAAAAGCCAATTTTCGAAAGAAGAAAGTATATTAACAGCAAAAATAGCTAGAGCACGGGTACACGTTGAAAGATCAAATCAACGAATTAAAACGTTTCAAATTCTTGTTGAAAAAATGCCTGCCAATCTTATGCCACTTGTTAAGGATATTTTTACAGCGATATGTGCGACAGTAACCCTGAATATTCATATACTTTGAACACAAAAAAAACGTGTATTATACTTTTATCATATTAAATAACTATAACAATTGCTTTGGTAAATTAACTCCATTATCACTACTATTGACTTTATTCAATACCACCATCGTTAATAATGATACTTTCTTCATTTTCTTTATCACTGTCTTGTTTGAAACATATTTTATGCAGCATAATATTGAAATAAACATTCTTTAATACACTAATCATGTTCATTGTGAAATTTTCATCAAAATTGATTGTTAAACACATGAAAGATTTATCGAATGCTGCATACATGAAAAAAAAGCAGCTTCTTAAATTTAGTATAGACATCTCCAACTGGATTGGACCATAATATTTATGCTTCTTCTTCAAAGTAACTTGGTCATTTTCAAAATTTGAACATTTTCCAAATGAACGCTTAATTGCTTCTCTAATGCTCATATTTTTTCGATCGTACGCACATTTTATTTCTAATAATGCGAGTGGTTTATCATTTTCAAAAATAATCCCGTCTGGTGAGTAAGCCATCCAAGGGTTCTGCTTGCAAATAACTAACACAGTTTCTACGACTTTTACATTGCTATATTTTTTGAAAACCTCCCTAGCTTCATTCTCTGTTTCTTCACCATAATTCGTATATATTGATGTGAAAATTTTTGGCTCGAAAAATAGACTACACTTTTTCTCCCAGTCAGACTTTCTGTTGCTAGTGTAAGTATAGATTCTGTAACAAACAGAACCTGTGATCCGGTACTGTCTTTCACGTTTCCAATCAGTGAAAGACGTCAAAGTTTTTTCGCATACATTAAGATAATCACATTTTAGTTTCGAGAGCTCTTGTGCACAACATGATTTCAATTTGGAAATTCTCAAATTTGCGATATTACACATGAAATTATTGCTTTCTTGATGTATAAAAATAGCATTTAATGCATTTCTGTCTAAGGAAATTGTAATTATAGGGAAAATTTCCGCTACTGGTTTATGCCTACCATTTCTGAAATAATATTGATATTGATTGTACTTAGAAACTGATGAAAATATTAATATAGTAAGAAATTTAATTACTCAAGTTTGGAAAATGCAGAGTTTTGAAGAGCTTGTAGAATTCTTTTTTCAAAATGCTCAGATGACACATTCTTACCATTGTAATTTTTACTAGAAATAGGGTTAAAACAATTATGTTCTTGTAAAGGATGTGGAGAATATGTTACTACACAATTTTGAAAAGATTTCTTCCAAGCGCAAGGCTTTTCAGTACAAGATAATTCTTCTGAATTCTTTATTTCGTTCCTAAAGATGAAACAGTATGAAATACTTTATTATAGCTTCCAATTTACTGGAACTTGAGTAAGAAAAAGAAATTCATAAAATCAAATAAAATTCACTTAATATTATAAAATGAAAAAGAAATGATGTAACATTGGTACGCATTTCAAAGTTCCTAACTAACCGATTACAATAAAGCAGTGTAGCAATAATATGTTTGCATTTTTCTCCTAATCCAGCTCTACAAGAGCATATAACAGATATAATGACATCATTTTGATCAATTACTGCATTGACTTGATGAGGGGATTCTTTTAACTTTGATGTTTGTAAACAAAACGCTGTCTTACGACTTGTCTGCTTTGTAATTCTTTATTTATTCCGCGTCTAATAATGTGTCCAGCTTTTATAATTCTCTCTCCTTCTACAAAATATCTTTGGCTTGGGTTTATACCAGCCCAATCACATATTGTCTTGATACTAATCATTGTATTGATAATAAATATTTACATTGCACTCTGATTGTACTTGCCACAAACGATTCAGCACAGTGATGCAGTCCTATAGTATTTCTTGTTTCCGCCACTAGAGGTCAGGAGTGAATATGTCAGATCCCAATACTCGAGCTTGTTGCTTTGCGGAAATTTCGCTCGGAACAGTGATGCAAAACCGCTCGCAAAATTGCTAAACAAAAGTTCTTCTAACAATCGTCAAATATTATCGGCAAAATTATATCACTTATGATATTAAATATGATTATTTCACTCATGTCAATTATACTGACAAATTTTGCATAGTTACAATGACAATTATAATAATAAATTCCTTGACAACGGAAATCTACCGAGGTACTTTGAAAATTCCCGTTGGCAAGCGATTTATCGCGATAAATTGCTTTTGTCATGAGGAAACAATATACAGTTCTGATATAAACACACAATCAGTTTTCGTAAATGTCAAAATTTAATCGTTTTGGAAATGAATTTTTCGCCCGAAGTAATGAAATTGAAAATAGAAAGTCTGGAAATACAAGAGTATAGCAAGACAATTTTGTGCATTTTTCCAAAAAGGTTAGTAATTGCAACTACTATTTAATATGTACTTATAGTAGCAATTTCATTCGAGAAATATATTCCACAAATGCCACTTGCGACTTCTATTTTATTATAAATTTTTCTTTCAAACATTGATTACCTTTAAGCAACATCCTTCGAGTCATCTGCTCAGATGAAATCCCTCAAGCTACGCTCTCGTGATTCATTCACACAGATGATTCTCACGATGTTGATAAGTAATCAATGTTTTCAAGAAAATTTTTTTGATAAAATTACTGTCCCATGTGATATTATATTCGATAATTCCACCCCAATAACATTAATCATGAAATATTTTCGGAATTTAGCATGCGTTGACTTCACTATATTGTTTCGGACAATTTCGTTTCAATAAATAGCAATGACAGGGACAAAGACGTTCTTCAATATCATATTGAATTAATAATTGATTGATGAGGCAACATTGATGTATGATGAATTGAAAAGACATTCCTACCTTAAATTTAATTGGTGGCTGAAATTCCACGGAAGCAAAATAAGTGGTGAGAAACAAAAATTAGTGGAGAGGTTAGTATTTTTTTTCCGTTTTTATCATTCTTGAATATGTTTCTCCTCAAAATCATCTTATTGATAATTATGCTATCAATTATCACAAAGTCAAATAGAGGACAGATCCGTGATAGTATTCATAGATAATATCAAGCGATTATGTATGCGCAAAGTGAGAAATGTACAATTTTCGTATGAAAGAAAATATTTCAATTTTCAATTCTTTTGAGATTGGGCTGGGTTTGACTTTTATGGGCCCAGTGCTACTGTAAAAATGAACAGAACACATGTGTCCTTTTTTCGTGATCCACAGTTTGACATCTTTCATCTCCACGTCATCTCCAAACAGAATTTGGGATAATTCTGAAGAAAATATAGAGGAAGATATTAAGTAAAGTAAAAAATGATGTATCTGGAGACAATTCATCGTATTTTGTGAAAACCATAATAATGTATCAGAAAGAGGTAAAACGGTCAAATTTCAAACATTTTGCTAGATTGGACTCAAAGTATGCGAAGAATTGATGAAGAAAATTATAAAGAATATGTAGTGGAATATGTCAAGTGAAACGATGTGTGATAATTGTACTCTGAATAATTGCACATTCAAATGAACTTCTCCATAAATAAAATGTCGATAAATTATCTTGCCGAATTACACTCTAGCATTTTATTTTTCTTGAGATAAATTTCAGTTTGACAACTTCTAACCTGACAGCAATTTGATTCGAAAATTGTTGGAAAAACAAAATCACCCCACCTACGGTATCGTGATTTTATTAGAACGGTTTTCTGTTCAAATTATCATTTATTATATCAGAGGTAGTTGAAGTATTATCGATTATTTTTGTGGTGCTATCACGAATGTATATTGTGCTTGCGATTGAATACCACGAGTGGTATTAGAGGTATCCACATCTTTGAGTAGAATACTCACTCTGACCACTAGTGTAATACCCGATGGTATTTCCACACGTCCAAATACCCACTGATATGTACCGTTTCTATGGCGATTTAGCATTTCTAACCTTGTTATAAATACAACGAATGGAATAGTCCTTCAAATTGAGAAGCCCTTGTGTAATTACTGTTGATAAGAACAATATTTTATCATCAACACAATCTGGATTCAGACGTGGACATGGTGGATCATCCTTTACAATTAACCTCATATTATATATATATCTATATATCTATATATCTATATATCTATATATATATATATATATATATATATATATATATATATATATATATATATATATATATATATATATATATATATATATATATATATATATATATATATATATATATATATATATATATATATATATATATATATATATATATATATATATATATATATATATATATATATATATATATATATATATATATATATATATATATATATATATATATATATATATATATATATATATATATATATATATATATATATATATATTAACTTGTTTCAAATATTATTCTGATAGAATCCTTTCAATCCTAACAGACAGAAGTGGTGGATATTCCTGAGGTATCAACTCTGCGTCCTGGGGTATCATCTCTATGTGGGGACTTCAAATTGCCTGAATTATGGCCAGATGATGTGGAGCTGTGGTTTGCACAAGTGGAAGCAGCCTTTATTCAACAACGCATTACTTCCGAAACTTCAAAATTCAACAAAATTGTATCAATTTTAAATCCACAATATGCTGTAGAAGTTTGATATTTGATCTTGAATATACCTATGGAGCTTCCATATAGCAATTGAAAAACGAACTAAATACATCGAACTTCTTCTTCAGACAAAGAAAAATTACAATAACTGTTCGCGGTCTCTGAATTGGGTGACTGTAACCTTTCCCAACTTTTATATGAACTACATCAATTAATTGATAACAAATTTATGGATGACGCATTTTTAGAAGAAATATTTGTCCAAAAACCTCCTGTTGATAATCAAATAATACTTGCTTAAGATTAATCAACGACAAGACAGATATTGCAAATAAAACTTCAAATCACAACCTTTAATTTCTTCAATGAATTTGGGAGCACAGGGGCCTCAAAGTTTGAAAGACGAAGTAGCTGAAATAGAGACTTCCCCTCAAGTACCTGCATTTAGTTTGCTGTGTTGGTACCACTCAAAATTTGGGGACAATGCTCACAAGTGTGTTTCACTTTGTCAAATGCAAGCAGCTTAGAGCAAGAAAGAGGTTGTACCAGATACGCAACATTCTAATCATTCTGTATTAAAACTGAATTCACCTTCAAATTCTAGTAATGATGTCAATCCTCCTTCGTCTTCTCAATTATTTTATTCAATGGACAAGATTTCTACCCACCGTTTTCTTGTTGATACTGGAGCTGAGGTGAGTGTTATGAAAAATTCGTCATATGAGAAACGTCGAAATAGTATATTATTTTACGAGCATATAATGAATGCTATTACTCACGAAGGTTGAGTTTATGTCATGAGCGTAGCAAGTGGCATAATAAACCTGAGTTGATAATAGCTTATTATATGTGAGTAGAATACTATACTTTGTCCACAACTTCTATCGACTTTGATTTCATAGATTTATTTTGAACTTTATTCATCATAATTTATTTGACATTAGCAAAACTGAAAATTATAGATACCATGATAATAATTATTCCTAAAACTATAGAGCCTATTTATTTATATTAATCGTAATATTTGTATTTGAGCAACGAGTGATATTGAAAGAAGGTAGGGAGTTTATATCTAAATCGATATTTTGTTTGTTTATGAAACTAATCTGATTGAGATCTTCAGTTTGGTATTTATATAGAGAAGTCTCTTGTATCGAGCTTGATATTTTATGAACTGTATCCATTTTATTTTTAATTTACTCGTCAATGTAGCCTTCCGCGACCGATGTGAATTCCTAGCCCCCGTGTCTCTTTGATGTTGTTATGTCTCCACCTGCATCAACGAGTAAGATTGCAGACGATCTGCGGAAACTATGTCCAGAATATTTCTCGGGACCTCGCAGTTTCAAAAACTCAGCAATTTGTCTCCCAATTTTTGTGAATTTGTTGAAGCCGATCCTCTGTGAAGTGCACTTGCCATTTTTATAATTCAGAAAAAACACCTGAGAAGTTACATATGCCGGACGTAGATCAATATATTTTTTACAAATCGGGTAAAAATTATCAGTAATAGTGAATTTTCTACTGATTTTTGTTTTGGTATTGGGCACGTCTACCAAAATGGCTGATCCAAGGTCTTTTATGTCCTCTATTTTCATGTTATACATTTCATTAGCCCAGCATGCACCCATTATTCCCATCATCATTGTAACCTGAAAACAAAGAATAATATTCCATTAATGTTATTTAAACAAGTTCCTTAATGTAGGTAATTTCTTACCTTCATTGCAAGATATTTTTCATCACATGCTTGAGTAACAAATTTGTTGATTTCTTCGGATGAAAATGTATCAGCTTTTTTTGGATGAAAGCCTTCAGACATCCTTTTTAAAAGTGACCGCAGTTTGGCATAGTCTTCTATATTAACTCCTTGATTTATATTTAGCGTACTCTTGAGCATAGAGTAATGTGCCCATAATGTGGATGGTTTATATTTTGCAGCTAATTCCGTAAAATATACCAGTAAAACTGACTCTGAGAATGAGTTAATTTTCTTAGTCGCCCTCCAGCCCATAAAGGTGTTGCACACAGATATGTAAAAATTTCGGGATTTCTCAGGCAACAAATTCAGTGAAGTGACTTTTGCAGCTTCTGTTATCTCTGGTGGAGTACACAAAATCTCTTCCTCACTATCAATTTCCATTTTTTACGTACTTTGGATCGAAATTATGACGTTTCAAATTGAAAACAATTTTTGTTTAGCTTGTCATGTCATATCAATAGCTTACTTGATATAATTTATTTAATGTCAACTTTTTTTTCCAAGTGTATTAAAGAACAGATCAAAGTAATATTTTAACAAGATTTTTGTGATTTGTATAAAGTTAGCTAATTAAAGTGCCTGGTTATTGCCTAGAAGTACTGATAAAAAAATGCTTGCCAGATACAGAATATATATCACATGCCCTAGGAACTCTGCACCAGTGAATAATGATTATTCACTGGTATTATGCACTCTGTGAAAAATGACTATCGTTTTGCTGCAGAAAACTAATTTATCAGATATATATTATAAGGTGGTCGTGGACAAACAAAATTTCAAGTTGCAAGTATGATGAAAAATTATCTAATTCTGGGGACTGTCACAAAATCGTTCAATTCTAAACGTCATACTGTTCATAGTACTAAACACTTCATAACTTCGAAAGGTTCACCTGTTTTTGCTGTGCCACGTCTTTTGGCTCCTGATAAATTGGTAGCAGCTGAGCAAGAATTTGATGAACAGCTAGATATTGGTATCATTCGATCATCTTTCTCACACATAGTTCGAAAGCATAATGGCGAATGCTATTACAATTCCAGATCGTAACTCAATCGTAACATATTCAGGATTTCACAACCAATTCACAAGGAACGACTATTCATTCAGAATTAGATCTAGTTAAAGCTTATAACCAGATACCGATGGACAGGAAATCCATCTAAAAAACTGCAATTATTACACCGTTCGGTTTGTTTGAATATTTAGTGATGCCATTTGGATTGAGGAATAGTGCACAAACGTTCCACAAATCTATAGACGAAATTACTAGAGGCTCAGATTTTTGCTCCACCTACATTGATGATTTGTTGATCGCTAGTAAATCTGGAAAATAACACATAGAGCACTTGAAATTGATATTTACTAGATTAGAAAAGTATGGTATATTAATTAATGAAGAGAAATGCCAATTTGGTTTTGAGGAAATTGAATTTTTAGGACATCATGTTTCTTCCTTTGGTATTAAACTATTGTGAAACAAGTCAGATGCTGTTATTTATTTTCCATTACCTTCTACTCAAAAAAAATGGCAAGAGTTCTTAGGGATGATGAACTTTTATCATCGCTGCATTGCAAATTGTGCAATGTTTTTATAGCTAATTGATAAACCCATAGATAATAAACATAAAAGTCAAGAAGATATTGTGTGGTCTTAACAAGCTATCGAAGTATTTGATTTAATTGAAATGGTACAAGCGACAATTACTTGTCATTCTGCTCCTCAACATGAAGCGGCTACAAACATTTTGGTCGATGCCTAAGATTCAGGTGTAGGTGCAGTTTTACAACAATATGTAAACGGTAATTGGCATCATTTAGCTTCTTTTCTTCTGCCTTTAATTCAACACAAAAACGATTCAGTACCTCTGGTAGAGAGTTATTAGCCATTTATTTAGCAATCAAAGAATTTCGTTATTTCATAGCAGGTGGCTTATCTCACTTACCAACGGATCACAAACCCTCGAGTTCAGTAAGCAATAAAAACTCCAATAACTACACTCCTGGAGAAATCAGACATCTAGATTACATTTATGACACATGTAGGTCTCCATGACAGTGCCTACTGACATACTGCAAACAATATAAAGGATTTCATTAACCAGATCTTGAGGGTCAATATCTTACATGCATCAGATTAGCAATCCTTAATTATCTTTCCAGAAGCAAGTAACCACTCCCAACATTTTCATAAAGACCTGAGAAATTTTTTACTTCATTTACAGAAGCATTGACTGACCGAATATTACTCTTGTGCTACAAATATAAAAATACTGCGGAGATCTTGTAAGTAGCATCCATAAGAGAACGAATAACATACTCTGAATTCCTGGTAATAAATGAAGATATATATCCAAACAAGAATAATTTGATTTTCAACTGTCCCTACCATGGGAGATCAATAGGACCTAGCACGTTGTTTGTTGAAGTTCTTGACATTTTGCAGATAAGATTTGATTTATTACTATTCTGGAAACTTTGTGATTACTTCGAGAAATACTCACTACTTCTAGGATCAGGCATATCTATGTGCAACATTGGTCTTTCTATGATTACTCATATAGAATCACTATATTCTCCTTTACAGGAGGACATATTTGCGGTTATCAAGTGCTGGGACTTATTTGTTATCGGAACGATCTGTTCAGATGAAGAAAATGATGTAGGGTATGTAAGGTTACTTAATTCTTCTCCAATAGAATTAGTTCGATTTCAAAAATTAGTCAACATCGTATTGTTACTAAGTTTGTGGTTTGTTAATGGTAGTAATGAAGGTATAAAGATGTCTCTTGAATTATCATCTTTGAATAGAAGCTTCGAACATCTAGTCATTGATCACTCATTAACTGGAGGTAATATTGCTAAAATAGCAGGAGCTCCTACAGATATAGATCATGACTTCCTACTTCTAGTTAGTTATCAATTTCTGAAAACTTTTGTCCTGGACACAAAAAATGGTCAAGCCTAAACTTTAACTTACGACCACATTCTATCTTATTCAAGGCATATCAAGAATAGAGGTGGCTCTCTGTTGATGAATTGAGATATCTACCATTAAGCTCTTGGTCCTCCATCAGTATGTTGGAAAATTTCGAATTTGACCTAACTCCGCAGACCACCGAATTGATTAGTGACAAAAGTTGCTCAGCTCCTCTCCTCTATTGGACCCAGCATTCCGACTCTCGCGAGTTTGAACATCACTATGAATAAACCAGACCTCGATTGCCCTCTCAAGAAACTCGAGTGATTCATAGATATTCAAAGGGATAGCCTGATGAGCTGAAAAACATTGTTCGTGATTTGGACTCCAATGTGTTTGATTCAGGAAATGATATCGAAATTCTCTGTAGGAAAGAGAGAGAGCTCAATCCTTCTGGAAGAAGCAACCATACGTCATCAGATTAGCTCAAACATCAGCAGAAGCTAACATCAATAAGTTTGTGAATCCTTATTTTAGGTATCAAGCTCTTTCTGACAAAAAGATAGATCAAGGGAAAAAAGTAGAAAGTATAAATCGCCTTGTGATCTGAAGCGATGTAGAGACTGTAAACTTGGACTTATGGAAATGGAACATGACGCAAAATCATCGCAGTATCTACTACATAGCTGACATTATTGACAGACTCTTTGAAGTTAACAATTTCTATAAGATGTCTCACATTATTATAGGTCGTTCATATAAGGGAATACCAGAGTGAATCTGCCTCAACTCAAACACAGGGATGTCAACCATCAGAGAGAATTGCCACATAAATCAGTATAGAGAGATCAAAGGAATACCACAGAAACTCTGGACTATATTCACAATGAACATTATACTGTTTATAGCTGAAATAATGGACATCTCTGTTTATTTTATCGGACAAAAAGAGAGCCAAGTCATCATTATTCGCTGGCGCCCTCATCAGTTACGCAACAAAGTGCAATTTCGCAACCACTTCCTCTATGAGCTTAGGCTGAACTTTATAGTCAGGAATGCTCCTGAAAAAGTCAGAGACCTGAATCTCAGATAGACTCACTGAATTTTCTAGAACCCAGTGGCTGAAAGAAGTAGTTGTTACTAATGACATTGAGAGAGCTGCTAGAGTTACCTCACATGAAAATGATGGAATGTCAACTCTGTTTGTCTCACTAGCTATTGTTGGAACAGGCAGTGAAGCTATAGCTCGATCTGATTGGGAACCAGATGCTGCTCTTATACTATATGGCTCTGAAGTCTCAAATCTCTTATGTTATGGTTCAACTGCCTAGGTGGACTAAACTCAACCATCTTCCTCAATTACTCTATTCTAGGATCTGACGATAGTCTGACTGTTTGGATATTCATCTAACTTCACCTCAAGGAGACCAATCCATCCATTATAGATCGCATTCACAAAATTGTCAAATTGAGGCAGACAAGTGACATTAATCCTGATAGTTTAATAATTGATATATTCAGTCTCTAATATAATACCTTTTAGAGTTTCCTCTCTCTTGGTTAGAAACAATGGCTGGTACCACGAGCTCCATACTAAAGAGCTGTATTTGGAGGTTTAAGTTGAAGTCATAGCTACACGTTAGTATACTCTTGAAACAGCACTAACCACAAGCTCTGCTCCAAAGAAGTTTCAAGCAAAATAGTAATTCAGAAAAAAAGCATGCGGCAACATCGCAAAATATCTCGTATCCAAGTTGGAATTTGTAAATAGTTGATATTTGACAGCAGTACAAAGTACTTATAACCTAATTGTTGACTTTGTTGAAAATATAAGGTGAATATCTTCCATAAATTTCGCTGTCATTTGAAATTCTGTATATTGATGATATTTAATTTTGTATGTGAAGAATGAATGAAGATAAAAAAGGAAGATCAGAAAATTGGACGCAAGAAGAAAAAAATTAATTGATTGAATGTGTGAATGATAGAAAAAGTGCGATTGGGACTAAAAGTGATGATGTAATGCTATTAAGAAAGAGAAAATAAGCTTGGATGGATATAGCAAGAATGCTTGGAGCGAATGGGTATACGAGGAATGTGGACAGGATAAAAGAGCAATGGAGGCGAATGATATGCGCGGCAAATAAGAATGTGAACACGTTCAAAAAAGAGCAGGATAAAGCAGGGAGAGCATTGCCTCCAACCGAACCATCTGACACAGACTTTTCCATCAAGAATATGTGTCCAGATGATTCTGAAATTGCTTATTCAATTCACGACACAGATGGTGCTCTATCCACAGAGGTATTTATTTATCCATCGGTGTCCATAGACAATCTACGTTATTTTGAATCCTGTTAAGATGTTTGGATGTCCTTATATGCTAAACGTGATAAAACAAGATCAGTTACATTTTCAATGAGTGAATCACGAGATCAATCTCGAGCCTGCAAGCGGAACTCTACACTCGAGCTCACAAAGCGGAACTCTACACTTGAGCCCGCAAGCGGAACTCTACACTCGAGCCCACAAAGTGGAACTCTACACTCGAGCCCCCAAAGTGGAACTCTACACTCGAGCCCTCAAAGTGGAACTCCACATTCGAGCCTGCAAAGCAGAGCTCTACACTCGAGCCCGCAAAGCGGAACTCTACACTCGAACCTACTAAGCAGAACTCTACACTCGAACCCGCAAAGCGGAACTTTACACTCGAGCTCACAAAGTGGAACTATACACTCGAGCCCTCAAAGCAGAACCCTACACCTGAGCCTGCGAAGCAGATTCTACAGATAAACCGCAGAATAGCTCTTTCTTACCACAGCGTAAGAATATACACAACTGAACAGCACAACACCAAACAGTATAGATCCACTCACCAATAACCTCAACTCTCTAATCACTTCATCACTAGCTCGCACAATGTGATGCTGCCACTGTTGAACACTAAACAAAACTGAAGTAACTAGTAGTTAACTATCATCTTGAATAAGAAACAATCACGTGATTGGAATTATAGCTGCAATAAATAGTATATTTATTACATGATTCAAAAATGGCGCTAACAATCCTTATATATAGAATTTTCGAGAGACAACAGAGAGAGAACCGAATGAAGATGTGATTTTGGATCCTTAAACAGGGTAAGTGATGTTCATCTTCCAAGTTTAATATGAGCATTATGTATTTATTGTTAATTTTATAATAAATTGTTGTCGTACAATATTTAGTTTATTAGTCAAGCAGTTGGTTCCTGAATCACTGCCTGAACTGCAATCCTCACATCCTGTTCCCTCATCCCATCCAAATAAAAGATCAAAAACCAAAGAAAGAAATATTTCTTCCTCATGAGGAAGAATTACTTCTGATAGAAAGAGAAAAGCATGAAACTGAGATAAAATTTAGAGAAGAAATTCATGAAGAAACAATGGCTCAGATAATTTTAGAGAGAAATAGAAAAGAAGAAGAACTAGAAACAGCTCAAATAGCAAGAAGAATCAAACAAAGAGAAGAATTATGAATGTTGAACAAAATTAAATCTGATAATAACTAGTCGGAATATTCATTTCTATTAATAATGCCTTTCACAAAATATTTCTATGAATAGAATAAAAACGCAGATTTTTGAAATACAAGAAACGTCTTTATTATTATATTATAAATGAACATTTAGAACCAAAAATTTCATTAAAAAACACAAGAACCAGCTAGTTTCATCAACTGCAAATAATTTCAGAATCAGACATCGTTTTAAAACAAAAATAGTACTGTACATTATGAAAATTATAAAAACGCATTAAATGTCTTACAAGAAATGACGCTGTACAAACTGTTTTCTGAATAATTTTCCCCTAATTGTAAGAGTATGATGCCGCTCTGGATTCACATTTTCTCCGATATTCTCATTAATGTCGTCATCGTCATCACAGCTTTCCAAATCAGAATTTAAATTTAACACGAATAAATGCTGGCAAACCAAATGAAAATATAATTTCAATTTATTTTCTTCGCCTTGTTGTGCATTAATCTTTATATTATGCAATATAGCCAATGCAGCAGTCGCTGTTACAGTTGTATCCAGCGAAAGAAGCATCCTGGTTTGAGGAGCTCTAAACGTAGCTTCCCATCTTCCAAATAACTGCTCTACAGTGGATCTTGTTCGTATATGGGATGAATTGTAGCGATTTTCAGCAGGTGTTGCGGGATTCCGAATAGGTGTTAAAAGATAGTGAATACATAGGTAGCCACTATCTCCTAACAGAACTCCTGTCATTTCATCAGCCTTAAATAATATTTCAATGCAATACACTATTAAGATCATGAATAAATTGAGAATATTACCTCAAGTTTCTGCTTCAGGCTACATTCATCCCATATACGCGCATCTTGTGCACTTTCGCTCCAACGATCAACAAGATCCACTATTCGAAATTTGGAATCAGAAACTACTTGCACATTGAGAGAGTACCATCCTTTTCTATTACAATATAGCAAGAGTCGTTGTTTATCAGGACTCTTTATTTTTATATGTGTGCAATCAATGTATCCGATTACACACGGAAACCCTGCTATATTGTAGAATTCTTTCTTGGTTTTCTCACAATCTTGAAATTTCACGCAATCATGTAAATGTGAAGCCAGAGCAACGGACACTTTTTTACAACAATGCTTATACACTGTTGTGAAACACCATGCAAATCTCCTGTAAATAATATAGATTATTATTAATTACGTATTTACATAAAGATATCGAAAAATTTTGATATTTTGAGGTTATTGTAGACGATGTAACTTTTGCAAATGGGAGCATGTGCGCGCGCCGTTATAGATTTGGTACATTCGTACAAGTTTTAAAATTTATGCGGTAATTTTAAATTCAACTTACCGTTATCTTCTTGATACAGATTTTTGCGAAAAATTGAAGTGCTATCAGGACCTGCATTTCTACACTAATTGTGTTACGTCTTTTCTGTAGGACATCCAAATCGTTTTTCATCAAGTCAATGATATGAAGCACTGTTTCCTTTTTAAAACGATATCTGCGTCCAAATTCACCAGCAGTTGATAGAAGTAGCGGATTTTTGCGTTCTTTAAATAAAATTCTTCGATTTCTATACCTATTTGCATCTGAAACTGCACGAGCTGCACATATTTTGCGATATGCGTCCGCCATTTTAGACTTAAAACATTGCTAAATCAGTCATGAGCTGTTCTTATTCAAATGTACTAAAGAATTCAATTTAAACATGCTAATATAGCCAGAAATAGAGCTCGTGGTACCAGCCTATGTATCTGAGCAGCTGTCAAAAGCGACGACAAATGGGGAGGTTTTACAAATGTCAAATTTGGCTGCTCTCCCAACAGCTAGGATCAGTGACTCCGTGTTACGTCCCTCTTCTACATGAAATTACTAGAAACTTGAATGGTGGGACAATTATTGCTTCCCAGAACAGGGTCGCTAATATTTCATCATTTCTTAAGCTTACACAAAAAGGGACTGAGACAGATATTTTCATTGTGATAAGAACAGTTGATGTGAAAATTTGCCACCAATTATCTACGATCCCTAGCCATACAGTTCAGGAGTTCTACAGATTTCATCGGAATAACGGTGTATTGCAAGGATACTTGGATCCTTCTGATTGTCCATATCAGATTGCACTGAAAATGAGGAATATCCTCCCTTATCATCAAAAAGCCATCGCATCCTAGGACGAACTGTCATCAGAAGAGAAAAGCAAGTCTATACATATTAAAATCAGCCCTGAAATAATGACGGTGCCTCATTTGTTGGGCTTTCAGTTCAACGGAGATATAAGACATATATCAGATGAAAATAATCCTGTAGCTGATGCTCTTTCCAGAATACACATTGATTCCTTACTAACAAATAAATTTATCAATTTTGAAAACATAGCTACAGCTCAAGAAGAAGATGAGGAATTAAAACTGTTGCGAAGTGCTGAGTCAAGTAGTAATCTTGGATTGATAAATATCAAACTTCCTAATTCTAGCCTAACTTTAGTAGGAGATATTTCAATAAATACTTTCCGACCTTTCGTTGCAGAAAAATTTCGTAATCAGATTTTCAATCATTTCCATTCTTTTTCTCACCCAAGAGTAAAAGCAACAACAAAATTGATTGGATCCGAATTTGTTTGGCTTAATATCAAAAAGGATTGGCAAAATTGGACACGAAATTATTTACAATGCTAACGTTCTAAAATAATAAAACATACAAACTCTGAACTTGGTGCATTTCTTGTTTATATAGATTTAATAACTTTACTTATGTCTAAAGGATATTCGTACGCTCTCACTTGCATCGACAGATTCACACTGTTGAAGATACACTGCTAGTGATATTTCCTGGAAATCAATAAACCTAGATTGTAAGAATTTTGTTTCTATTTTTTCAAAAAGAAAGTGTATATCGTAGTTGTAGAAAAAAAAGAGAAGTTGTTATGTATTTTGATAAAAAAAACAATATATTTTTTGTGAATGCCAGTCTAGAATTTCTACTGCAATAAACAATAAAACAGTCCACTTTATTTCAATCGTAGAACATAAAGTTCTACAGGCAACCGCCACATTTTGGACCATCAAGCCGGATATTTTGTAGTTTGAAAAAATTCAAGACTTCAATCAAGAATTTGAGACATCAATCAAGAATTCAAGACTTCAATCAAGAAATCAAGCCTTCAATCAAGAAATCAAGACTTCAATCCAGAATACAAAACTCCAATCAGTCACAAGCAATCCTTAGCATCTACTGCCAATAGATAAGTCCATTACAATCACTATCATACTATTCAATTTCCTGTCAAAAATTCAATCAAAATGACAGACGAGTTATCAAAGTTAAAAACTAAACTTAAACAACAAAAGTTAGCCTTAAATAGACAAAATAACTATTTGAACAAAATTGATCTAGACAATTTAACAAGCAAGATAATCTATGAAATTAGAAATAGATTAGATCGATTGCCAGGTATTCTTGATTCATTTAATGATATTAAGGATAAAATTGAACTCATTGAAGGAATCACTACGGACGATGATGACGATGAACGTGATAATTTCGAGCAAATGTATTTTTCTTTAGTAGCTAGAATGGAAGAGGCACTGCAGATATTTTCCGAATTGAAGAATAATCCAAACGATGATAAATCTAGTGTTATTGAATTTGAAAATAATACTAACAACGATAAAGTCACGCCAACGAATAATCAGTCATATTTTCCGCAGGTACAATTACCATTAATGCAGATGCCTAAATTCGACGGAGACTACAATAAATGGCTGGAGTATCGTGACAGTTTCAATGTTTTAATTGATAATAACACAGTACTAAGCAATGTACAAAAGATGCACCATTTGCGTTTATCCTTGGAGAAGGAGGCTCTAGAAACAATCAAGGCAATACCAGTGTCAGACCAAAATTATCGTTTGGCATGGCAAGCTCTTCAAGATCGGTATGAAAAAAGTCAATTAATAGTAAACAATCATGTTAGGCTCATTCTAGATTTTCCGCGTGTAACTAAAGAATCGTCTAAAGAATTACGTAGCTTATACAATAATATCAATAACAATTTAGAGGCGCTGCGCAATTTAAGTGAGCCAGTAGATTCGTGGACCGCATTGTTAATTCCTATTATAACTGACAAGTTTGACATAAGTACAAGACGCGAATGGGAGAAGCAGTCAACTAACGAAAATGTTAAAACTGTTAAGGATCTTTTAAAGTTGCTAAGAGCTAGATGCGATGTTTTAGAGAAATTAGAAACTAGTAAAAATACATTCATTTCAAATTCTAATCAAAAAGCAAATAGTCAAGCTTATAAAGGTTACTATAAGAATAACCCACAATTATCGGTGCATGTAAACACGAATACGAAAGTTAGTTGTTTTTTCTGCAAGAGAAATCATACAATTTACAAATGTGATAGTTTCCTCAAACTTGATCCATTTCAAAGATATCAAGAAGCTAAAAAACTTCAGTTATGTTTAAATTGTTTACGACCTTCACATAGTGTAGCACAATGTCAATCATCAAAGTGCAAACGATGTGCGAAAGCTCATAACACTTTGTTGCATCTGAACTCAAGTGATTTCAGTTCATCTCAGGCTTCTGAATCGCGAAACGTAGGTAATTCATCCATCAAAATAAATGTTGAGAAACAGAACCAAGTACCTATTGCCACACATTCGTTAGAAACTACATGCAATTTTTCGGCTTTAGATCAAGTTTTGTTGTCGACTGCTTGTGTCTCAGTGAAAGATGCGCGAGGCAAATTACATCAGTGTCGAGTACTGCTAGATAGTGGAGCCATGAGCAATTTTATAACAAAGAGTCTATGTGATAAACTAGATTTGAACTTACAAAAAGTTGAATTTGCAGTCAGTGGAGTAGGTGAAGCACTTCACAACGTTCAATTCATGGCAAATTTAACCATATCGTCCAACTATAGAAAGTTTAGTCAATCAATTTCATGTCTAGTGTTAGATACGATTAGTTCAAACATACCATTATCATCTTTCAGCAAACAGAATTTGAAGCTTCCAAACTATATGCAACTCGCAGATCCATCATTCAATGAATCAAGACCTATTGATTTACTATTAGGGTCAACAATCTTCTGGCAATTGTTGTGTGGCAAGCGGACTTTTCTACCAAACAATAATAATATAACGTTATATGAAACAAGACTAGGTTGGGTTCTAGGAGGTCAATTAGAATTCAATCATCAGATTCAACGCAAGAATAGATCAATCAATTGTTTTTTATCAGATAGGAGATTAGAAGATAGATTAGCTAAATTTTGGCAAGTAGAGGAGGTACATGTTAAGCCAGAATTATCAAAGAATGATCAAGTTTGCGAAAATCATTTTATTAGCACTCATAAACGTGATGAGAAGGGTCAATTTGTAGTTAGTATTCCATTCAAGGATAATGTAGGTAATTTAGGGGCGTCTCGAAAGCTAGCTTTGAATCGGTTTTATTCACAAGAAAACAAGTTAATAAAAAATCCGAAATTACACAATGAGTATGTAAAATTTATGTTAGAGTATGAATCTTTAGGCCACATGCGCAAAGTACAAGAATCAATCAACCACGAGAACATAGCTTATTACATTCCTCATCATGCAGTTATAAGGGAAAGTAGTAAGACGACAAAATTACGAGTAGTGTTCAATGCGTCAATGAAAACAGACAGTGGTTTGTCGTTAAATGATGTTCAGCATGTAGGGCCTATAGTTCAATCTGAGTTGATAACAATTTTACTCAACTTCAGAACATATGAATACGTTATGTGCGCGGACATTTCGAAAATGTATCGGATGATTTGGATCGATTCCAATCAACAATGTTATCATCGGATCTTTTGGAGGAACAATCGGTCAGAAAGTTTGCAATGCTATGAGCTAAAAACCGTAACATATGGTACAGCTTCGGCTCCCTATCTTGCAACGCGATGTCTACATCAACTCTCAATTGAATTTAAAGACAAATATCCAGAAGCTTGTGAAGTTATTAGATCTAGTTTTTATGTCGATGATTTACTATGTGGGAGTGATTCAGAAGCAGACTTGATCCAATTACAACACGAAATTAGTTCAATTTTAGCTAGTGCTGGGTTTCAGCTCCGGAAATGGCTTTGTAATAGAAGTAATCTCCTAGAACAGTTCAAAACCAATAGTGAACTGGAATACTGTCTGTTGAAATTAGGAGACAATGAGCTCAATAAAACTTTGGGATTATTTTGGAACGCGAAATCAGATTCAATCCAATATTCAAGTACTGATGCAAATACGAATCTAATTGTGACAAAACGTCAAGCGTTATCGGAGATCGCACAAATCTACGATCCCCTTGGTCTAGTCGGACCCATAACAATTAATGGAAAATTGTTCATGCAAAAGTTATGGCAAGAAAAGATTCTTTGGGATGATGCTATTCCCGAAAAGTTATTAAAAAATTGGCAAACATTTCGTTCTGATCTAGTCAATTTGAGTCAATTGCAAATACCTAGACATGTTATTGCCTCTAACTATATTTCAATCGAATTGCACGGATTTTGTGACGCGAGTGAAAGGGCGTATGGAGCGGTAATATACGTACGCAGTAAAACGGAGTCTAATCAGCATTATGCACATCTTCTTTGTGCAAAAAGTAGAGTGGCACCTCTGAAACAATTAACGTTACCTAGACTAGAGCTTTGTGCTGCACATTTATTGGCACAGCTAACCAACTCGGTAAAAAAATCCATAAAAGCAAAGTTTGATAAACACTATTTTTGGTCAGATTCTACTATAACTTTGTCATGGCTACGAGATAGTCCACAAAGGTGGAAAACATTCGTCGCTAATCGTGTTAGTCAGATACAAGAATTGACTAATGTTGAGGATTGGTATCATGTGTCTTCCAAAGAAAATCCTGCCGATATATTATCGCGAGGTGCAGTTGTTAGTCAATTGCAAACGAATCAATTGTGGTGGTCAGGTCCACAGTGGTTAACTAACAGTAGTTTACCGTTAGAAATGACTCATCATTTTAAGTTAGAAGAGGTACCAGAAACTCGCACCATAGTAAATATTTCCATATTCAATGAATTTAACATTTTTGATAAATATTCTAACTTGACCAAATTACAAAGAACTATCGCATATTGTTTTCGATTTTTTAATAATTGCAAGTTGAAGTCAAAGATTAGAGAACCACAAGGTTCATTAACGGTTTTAGAATTGAACCATTCATTACAAGTATTGATTTGTATCTCACAAAAAGAATCATTTCCAAATGAGTACAACAGTTTACTGAGAGGTCAATCAATTGACGCAAAAAGCAAGTTATTGTCTTTATTACCGTTCATGGACGAAAATCAATTGGTACGAGTGGGTGGTCGTTTGCAAAACAGTCAATGTAGTTTCAATATAAAGCATCCTATAATTTTGTCAGCTAAACATCGTCTAACTGTATTACTGTTCGAACAATATCATGAAAAGTTGTTTCATTGCGGACCAACAATGTTGTTGGCAGCAGTCAGACAAAATTATTGGCCAATAACTGGTCGCAATATTGCAAAAGGAATTGTACGGCGTTGCAAAATATGTTTCAGAGCAAAGCCAAAAAACCTGGAATACTTGATGGGAAATCTTCCTGATCCAAGAGTCAATCAATACTTCCCATTTTATAATGTCGGCCTTGATTATTCCGGACCTTTCCTTCTGAAGGATAGGATCACAAGAGGTGCGAAATTAATTAAAAGCTATTTGTGTTTATTTATATGTTTATCTACAAAATCTATACATTTAGAAACTGTTACTGATTTGACTACGGAAAGCTTTATTGCTTGTCTCAGGCGATTTATCAGCAGACGCGGTAAGCCCAGGCATATCTATTCAGACAATGCAAAAAACTTTATTGGAGCCAGTTGTGAAATAAAAAAATTGTACTTATTCATTCAATCAAACGCGGAGAATATTTGTAATGTTCTTTCACGTGATAACATATCTTGGCACTTTATTCCGGCACGTTCCCCTAGTTTTGGCGGTATTTGGGAAGCTGGAATAAAGTCTGTAAAGTATCATTTAAAAAGGGTACTTGGCAACAGTCACGTCACTCATGAGGAATTTTCTACAATCATCTGTCAAATTGAAAGTATTTTAAATTCCAGACCTCTCTGTCCCCTCACAACAAATACAGATGACATTGACACTCTCACTCCAGGACACTTTCTAATAGGCAGAGCATTAACTAGTCTACCTGATGCTAAGGAATATCAATCGGTTCCTGAAAACAGGCTGAAAAGATACGAACGTTTGCAGAAAATTGTTCAAGATTTTTGGGCAAGATGGAGGAAGGAATATTTGAACGAGCTTCAAATCCGAACAACATGGAAACTCCCAAATGAAGGGCACCAAAACTTATTAAAGGTGGGCACGGTAGTCGTCCTGAAAGAAGACAACATTCCGCCAATGCAATGGTCACTAGGTAGGATTGTCAAGCTGCACCCAGGAAATGATGGAATTGTTCGGGTTGTGAGCGTCAAAGTACGAGATAGCATAGTGAAGAGATCGGTTCGGCAGTTATGTGTTCTCCCAGTCAGCACCGATTAGACATATTCACATTCACAAGACTATCTTCGAGTAATTGCCGTTGACTCCAAGGATTGAAATATGTTCAATATTTCAAGGCGGCCGGAATGTTGAAGATACACTGCTAGTGATATTTCCTGGAAATCAATAAACCTAGATTGTAAGAATTTTGTTTCTATTTTTTCAAAAAGAAAGTGTATATCGTAGTTGTAGAAAAAAAAGAGAAGTTGTTATGTATTTTGATAAAAAAAACAATATATTTTTTGTGAATGCCAGTCTAGAATTTCTACTGCAATAAACAATAAAACAGTCCACTTTATTTCAATCGTAGAACATAAAGTTCTACAGGCAACCGCCACACACACGTTGACCTGAAGTCATTCCATTTGAAGATTGCACTCCTGAAACTGTTGCGAGAGAGTTAGTAAACAATTGGATAGCAAGGTTTGGTGTACCATCAATAATAACAACGGATAGGGGCAGACAGTTTGAATCTAGTTTATCTAAAAATTTACTCTTACTATTGGGTTCTCATCACATAAGAACTACAGCTTATCACTCTCAATCAAATGGCAGGATTGAACGTTGCCACAGACAGTTGAAAATTTCTCTCAAAACATATAATAATCCTTCTAATTGGGTTACACACTTATCTATAGTATTATTAGGACTGAGTTCAACAATTAAAGAGACACTACAGTGTAGTGCCGCGGGATTGATCCATGGAATCAAATTATTATTACCAGGAAGATTTTTGAACGTTCCCGACAATTATCTGATATAGATATTCCATTTTATCTTCAACAATTGAAACTAGCGATTGGTAGATTCAATCCAGTTTTTCCAAAATTTAAAAGTTATAAACATTTCGTAGATCCAAATTTGTTTCGTACCTGTCATGTGGAACACAACGCTATTGGTCTCACCCAACAACAGCCTTCTGATGGTCCTTTTAAAGTTATTAACGTTACAAAAATTTTTGAAAATATTATTGAATGACGAATTACAGACTGTATCAATTGATCGGTTAAAACCAGATTTTTTAAATTAATCAAAAATTCATACATAATTTTTTATAACTCTCATATCCTATTTCTAGAGGGGGAAAATGTAATGATCCAGTGAGCGTATTTGTTCAGCTAGCTGAGATATTATTTATATGTTAACTTGTTTCAAATATTATTGATAAGTTACATATTATTTGAAAAAGTAATTTTTGGATGATTTCATTAAAATCCTACTAATCCTAACCTTTATGAGACTGTTCAATCAATTAAGAAACTTATCTTAGTGGTATTCAATGAGTTTCTGCACAATTATATCCAATTTCTCTCAAATATGGTTGAGACTGTGAATTGAATGATATCTAATACATTTTTATAGATTATTGCATGAAATCACACTCGTTTAAATGCTGTTATCCACATTTCTCTTCTCGGAGACCTATAGAAATTAATTCTGGACTGTTTGCTTTAGTACTAGTACTGTCCGCGCAAGATAACTTGGCAGTCCTGGGGTATAAACTTTTAGGGATTATATAAGTAAAATCAACAAAAACCATAGGCGTACCCAAAAAATTTCTATTTTCATAGAACATACAAATATATGAGTAATAATAAATTGCACTTGATAAATCAGCAAGTCATTGTTATAAAGTAAAAAAATATGAAAATAATAATAAATTGCACTACTTATTATGGAGAAAAAAATCTATATACAACATACAAATACAGAAATAATAATAAATTACTGAATAACTCAGTGCCAACATAACTCTTCATTATCTTTATTGTCATCAGAACTCGATTCGAATTCTGTACTAGAATCATTGTCAATATTTATAATAAATGAATCGAGAGCTTCCTCGATTTGTCCTTCAGTCTGCCAATAATGATTTCCAATTGTATGTTTAATATAGCTTTTCCAATTTTCTGTTGTGATTATTGAAATGGCTTCTGAAGTAATTCTTCTCAAATTTATCAGACTTAAATCGCCAGCAGTGTTATTTTCACGTATATATCTTTTCATTTCTGCCCATGCTAGCTCAATAGGATTCAAATCACACATGTACGAAAGGAGTCTCTAGAGAATATGCCAGTTTTCTCTAATCACCTTATCAATTGTATAAGATTTTTCTTTTGGTCGATATGGTTCAATTATTTCAATCAGTTCGGCTTTTCTATATGATGGATCATATTTTATGTTATTAGCATCTAACCGTAACATCATTTCAGTTTTTGTTGCGTATTTTGTAGGACATTTTTTCTCAATTTCGGAATGATACGGTGCATTATCCAAAACAATAATGGAATTTGGTTCGATATTGGGTAAAAATCGTTCTTGCAGCCATTTAGTAAAATTTTCTTTATTCATTTGTTCATGGTAATCTCCAGTGGAGAGACCAGCTTTAAAAACTAGCGTTCGGCTTCCATCCTTTTTCAGAACCAGCATGCACGATAATCAAGCGACCTGAAAATAATAATAAGGTTTAAAATGGTTGTAGATTGTTGACAATTGGGTATTCTGTTAAGATAATGAAAAATTAATATGAAAAGACTTGCTCAGTAAAAAAAATTATCGAAAAAATTTATATCGAACCTGTGGAACGTATGCCTGCAGTAACTCCAACTATGTCTTCGCTTTGTCAACATCTTTGAACCGTCATATCATTGTCGACCCATGTTTCATCAATATAATATATACTTCTATTTTGGAATTTAAATGTATTCATAGCTCTCAAGTATTTACAACGCCATTGTAATATTTGTGGCCTTTCCATGAGAACTTTTCTTTTGTTTTGACATTTTCGCCAAACAAATCCTTTCGATTTTAATAATTTTCGAAGTGATGATTTGCCGTATGGGAAGTCAATTCTAGTTTTTATTTCCTTGATCAATTTACGACAACTAGGGACTTCCTTCTTGACTAAATAAAAATCCTGTATGGTTCTTTCTATCACTTCAAAATCAAAATCACTAGTTTTTTCACAAATACTTAATCGTTGTCTTTTTGCGCCTGGAGCAGATAATGAACTGGATGGATTTTCCAAATTTCTAATTTTATTCTCCTTCTTGATCCTGTAAATCGTTCTTTCTGGAACTCCCGTATAAAATGCGGCACGTGCATTTGCTTTATCCAACGGTAATTCAAATTCATTTTTCTTTGCTTCCAAATACAACCCTCAATGACTTAGGCAACTATCTCCTTACTACCACCACTGATAACTTAATTTGCTTTGGCCATTATTTGTATTAAACAATTACAAAAGTACAATAATTCTTCAAAAACAATTACAATACTTATACTACTTAGGTGATACATATAGCAATAAAAATGACCAATCAGCACTATATTAAGATGTAGGCGGAGCTAGAAACTACATGTTATTGAAATCGGATTCAAAGAAACAATGACTCATAATACTACAACAAGATTTAAACTAAATACATCTCAAGAGAGGATTATCTATAGGTAACAAAACTTAAACTTATTAGTGGAAACTGTGTGTATATTGGTTTTTTTGGGAAAATTACCAAACTTGTTATTGGTATTTACGTTATATGTGATTCTAGCGAAATTTTGTCTATTTGCTGTATCGGTCAATCTTGTTGAATTTTGTTTTAATATTTTAACTTGTGTTTATTCACTAGTTTTGATATAGTTGATTTCTCATAGCCATTGAATTGAGCTATTTGGAAAATCGGATCCAAATCTCCGTTGTATCTATACCTGTTCAAGGGAATGTTATGAAGTCTATAAATTTTTACTAATCAATAGGTACTTATTTTTGTCATTGCTTTAAGATTTTAACTCTTCTGTAGGATTATCTGTTTTTTTTTTTGTGAAGGGCACTGAAAATCATCTTGCAGAATGTTACATTGAAATTTTTGTATCAAAATCATTTGTACATTTTATGTTTTAGCGTAAAATAATATTTTCACGTGAAATATTTTTTTTATCGTCTACGCCAATGGACAGACAGATTCAAATGTACCTCATTGATCATTTATGATGCATTCTTTCTGCTGCCCTATCCCTCTAACCCCCAAGTTTAGCAATAAATGGTTGTAAAAGTAGGACTCACTATTATGCGTAGTGCGGTACTTGAGCAAAAGTTTAAGTTTGACACAGCGCATCGTAAGCATACTGGATCGCATTACATTCTTTCCGACTGCCAAGTTATCTTGCGCGGACAGTATATCCAACAACACAACAACTCCCAAGTGAATGATTTATACTCATGATTATCGAATAATATGACATACAAAAATGGCATTTGACAGTTTGACGTTTTTGACGGCACACCTCGTAGATATGAAATTTAACCGATAGAGCGGAGCCACTGGGGACACGCAATAGGCGTATTCCGTTGTAGAGAAATTGAAGATTTTAAGAGATAACAGATTTTCATTTATCAAAATAACTTATTCTATTTGTATGGACAGCACGAAAACCATCAATTAATAAAGCTTGAGCTTTGATTAGAAATGGACGGAAAATATTCAGCAACTCATCTTTGGAGTTGAAGGGGAAACGATGGACATAGAAGCAAACGAAGAATAATTTGGTATAGGTAGTAGAGAAAGGGTTGCGAATAGTCTATTATGAATATTATATTGAGATGCAGAAATTTAATACTGAAGGAAAAGGCCTTTGATGATCCATTTGATTGTATATGATATTTATTCGAATAACAAGATCGTCCTGGGAACAAAATTTTCCCATCATCAGCTGGATGAGAAGAATAACAATATAATAAGATTGACTGACAATAATAGAACATTACTTCTTACCTGAAATACATGAATGACATAAACAATTACTTATGATCTTAGCTTGACATGGTAAAAATACAAGTCATAAAATTTGATAACCAAACAAAGTCTATTATGCTCTTTAATTAAATTTTGTAGCTTTTATTTCAACAATATAAAGCTGAGGTCATAAGTAATTGTTTTCGCCGTTCATGTATTTCTGGCGAGAAGTAATTTTTCAATAAAAACGACTTTTTTGTTTTTCTGAGGAAGATCCTTGGTCAAAGGATCCACACATCAAAGTTTCAAATGAATATACAGAATTTGAATTCAAAAGTCGTTTCTATTGAATAAAACTCTGAAGAATTTATAGATTATTAATTTTTTATTTGTGTTCGCGGATCAATTTACTAAGAAAAATCAAAATGTTTTAGACCACGAATCCAACGCGAAACGGATTTTATTTATTTATTTGAATATTTGGGAATTCAACAGTCGCCCAATAATAGACATCCACAATTTACAAATTACACCGCAGAAAATGCTACAATTATGATACATAGAAAATATGATGGTAAGAATGAATCAGTTTGTACTGCATTCAATTGCGTTTTCAAATTGACTTTGACTGAAGCAAAAGAGATCGACATGCTGATAGCTATCGTTATAAGTCGACATTAATCCATTAATAGGTGAATTTTTATTGTTGTTTGTATTTGATTTAAGAATGTAGAACGAAGTATTGTTTCTTGTATGAATTGTTGGTGTATGAAAATTAAATTTATCTACAATTTCGAAATTATCTATCAAGTTGTTGAAAATTTTAAATAGAAACAGCATATCAGCATTCTTTCTTCTTTGCTCAAGTGAAGGTAACTCAATTTCATCAACTAAGGTGTGACAGTTGGAGCTAATAATAAATTTATATTTCAATAAAACAATAAATTTCTTTTGAATGGATTCGATCATTACAATGTTTTCAACATACAAGGGATTCCAAACAACGGAAGCATATTCAACAATGGGTCTCACGTATGCGTTGTATAACAAAATCAATGAGTGTTCATTATTGTAGGACTTAGCCATTCTATATACGAAGCTCAATGTTCTATATGCTTTTTTAACAATATTGTCAACATGTTCATTCAGTAATAGCTTTGAATCAAAGAGTATACCTAAGTCACGTATAGAAGTTTTGCGTACTAAATTTATTCCATGAAGACTATATTTGAAATTTATTGTTTTTATGTTTCTTGAATAAGTAACTACATTACATTTGTCAGGATTTAGATGTAAATCATTCACAAGACAATAGTTTTGCAATCTTAATAAATCTTGCTCAAGACGTTGACAATCAATAAGAGACTTAATCGGCATAAAGAGCTTAAAATCGTCGGCAAATAATAGAAATTTCGAATGTTGAAAACAATCATGGATGGAATTAATGAAAATATAGAATAAAAGAGGTCCCAGGTGCGATCCTTGTGGAACTCCTGAGGTAACCGGAATTTTCCGAGATTTGAAGCCATTACAAATCACGATTTGCGACCGATTTTTTATGTACGATTCAGTCCATCTGTACAGAGAACCGTGTATCCCGTATGATATAAGCTTTGCCAAAAGAATGTCATGATTGACTCGATCAAATGCCTTGTTAAAATCAGTATACACTACATCAACTTGAATTTTATTGTCCATACAGCTACTAACGTACTCAATGAAGGGAATAAGATTGTTCAAAACTGACTTTTTGGGAGAAAACCCTGTTTGTTGTTGAATAATTATGTTATTCAATTCGAATTTGACTTTGTTGATTAAGAGGCTTTCAAAAATTCTTCCAAGTAACGGTAGTATCGATATTGGACGATTGATTGATTTCTCCGATAGAGAACGAAATAGTGGACTGTCATAATATATTTAACGACAAATATCGAAATCGAACAGAACATATAAACAAATTATATTAATAATCAATAAATTAATAATTGCGATGTAAAAAAATTTCAAACCGCGTCGTCTCACTGGAAAGAAAAAAGGGGTGATTTTCTGGAAGAGGATAGAAAGCAGTTGGTAGGAAATTTCAGGAATCAATCCTTTTTCACCAGTCTGGTGATCGGCTCAGCTTTTTTAAGGAGCTTCTGATCCAGTGGAGAAAATTGTTGATTGTTGCCCTCGATTTCAGGCAAATGGTAAACAAACTTCAATACCATTTACGTCACGATTGACAATTAATCTTGTCCCACGACACAAAAAACGGATAACTTTGGCGTGAACGACAATTTACAGGTGATTCATGCAAAACCATGACAAATAGTGAACAAAAACCAGCATATCTTAACGAAAATCCAGAAAGGTGTCCAACGCGCAAGGCAGTACCAAAGACCAGTTGATGGTGCTTCGAGTACCATTTCAACAATTGACTTGATACGTGATCCTTTTCAAGCCGATAAATTTAATTTAGTGAAAGTAGTTATTCTTTTCCAGCATGTAGTTTTCAATTTTATTTCAAATGGCTCAAACATCATTATTGTCAGTCAATTTTATCATATTGTAATTTGTTCTATCTAACTGATGATGGAGAAATTTTGGATGCTTACTTGAAGTAACAATAAGGATAACTAGTTTGAGGTTGAAGAATGATAGTTCAATTTAATACATATTGATATTGAAACAAGCAAAATACATTAGTTCACTTTGAACACTATGTCTACAGAAAAACTTATAATTTGTTAGTTGCATGACACTTGAAGAAATATAGAGATAATTTGATGTTGTAGGATGATGATAGTTCAATCTTATACATATATTAATATCAAAACAAGCAAAATACAATAGTTCACTAAAACTAGAAAAAAAAACTTATAATTTGTAGTTGCATGATAGTTTGACACTCTACAATAGTTCACTATAAGACTGAGTATATCAGTCCATGGTTTACCTTAAACGTAGCTTAATTTCCATAGTTGAAATTGTTAGAACAATTGTTACCAAGGTAATAAGGCTCGGTTTAAGGTAAACCGAAGACTGTAATACCAGGCCCAAATTAGAAAAAATACTGAGCTGGAGTAGCCGTAGTTTTCCAACTTATGATAGTATCATATGACATCTAGGCCTGATTGTATAATCAAAGATTATTTACAATTCAGTTGAACTGATTCTTTTTGCCATGATTACAAATAATAAAGGAATTTTTAATATCGGAATCAAGCTTAGTTCAACTGAATTTTAAGTAAGCTTGGATATTTCACCGGACCCAAACCAGAGGATTGAATGTTGACATACAGAGCTACTGTTATAAATAAATACAAGAATTGAAGTAGTGTTCGGCAATCCTACTAGTCTACAAAAAAAAAAAATGATCTAGCGAAGATTGAGCTGAATCTTGAAACTGAATTACGAAATGATAAATACTGCAAAAATTGAAAGCTCCCGAACTTCAATACTTTGAGCCAAAGAGAATATGGGAGACAGGTAACGCGCTCTCACATGGATGGATCGAAAATGATCAAAAATGATCCGTCAAATCAAAAAAATCAATATTTCAAAATGTTACATCATTAACGTGCAACATAAAAGTTCTTGAAAATGAAGCAAGCATAGAATTGTACATAACTCAACTTCAATCTTTCATAGGACCGAAAAATCAACTTGATAAACAATTTGTGCGCAAGCCAGAGTCACCTCGCCAACAGCCTAGAAAATTTTTCTTTTACATGATCGTGTTCTTCGTTGTATCTCATTGTGTATCCATTAATTCACTTGGACATGGGTACGGTGTCGGAGTGCAAAATTCTTCTTTATTGTATTTACGCACTCGAATTTTGAAGGCAATATTCCATTCTCCAAGTGGGTTTTGAACCATGTTTTCAAAGAACATTTTTCTGGGGTCCGCCAGGTATGCTTTTTTGTGCACATTCTGCTCACTTCTTTTCGTTTTCTATCTTCTATTTAAATTCTCCATGTTGGACCGAAATCTAATCTATAAATGAGTGACCATGTCTTACAATAGGTATAGGTTAGCTTGCCACGCTTGTGCTTTCGAGAGACATACCTAAATATTACCACATTGCGCTGCGCAATTCTGAATTTTGATCCAACATGTGAAATTCAGTGCACCCTCCTCGGCTGTCTCGTTTTTAAGTTTTGTCCCACAGGCGCACACAGCGCTATTTGGTAATTTCCAGGGATGTTTTCAGAATCGCGAGCGTAGTAAGTTAGCCTGAATAATTATTTATTTGAAGTAATTCACTTTTATAAGACAAGGAGATGCTGAATATTTGTATGACATTTTAAATTGAAATATGGTGAAGTTTTGGTTCTCATTTACTATATTTGGGCTAACAATGATTACTTTGTAGTCATTTGCTTCAATAGGACAGCAAGATATATGCCATTATCAATGTCAGCTCTCAAATTTTGACAGTGATAATGAGTTTGTTATCTTATGTTGAAAGTGTAGGTTAATCGATGTTTAGACTTGTTATCTACATTATATTTAGTCGGTATGTAATGTTATAGTATTTACAATACCTTGGATGGAAGATGCTGATTTAGATTGTTGGTTCTTCGTATGTATATATTAATTTATTTTTCCATCTATATTTTTCCGATGTGGAGGATGTAGCAGGAAGTTATCAGAATGTTCGAAACAGTTTGCTTCATTCACCAGAGTAACTTCAACCATGTTTACAGCGTTCTCCTTTGAATGAAACAAAATCATAGATAAGAATATACATGAGGCATTCTCTGTAATTACACTTTACCCAGGTTTTTAGAACACTCCACCTGACTTGTGGTAAAGAAGAAATCACATAAATAAAAATTTCACACAAAAACTGTGAAATATGTGACGTGCTGTGCTATGGAACATTCAAAAAATGAATAATTCTAAAAAAGAATTGTTTTCCATAGAAAATTCGAATCTAAGAGTCGGGGCTGAAGCCACCATCATCTTAGATCGGGGATGCAACTGTAGACATATGTTTCGTCCTTATTAGGACTCCTCAGTACAGTATAGCCAAGCCCAAGATGTCAAGACTTGGATCCCAAGAGTGTATAAACTCATTACTACGACTTGTGGTAGTATTTACTTCGGTGTAACGACTCAAATTCTCTTCGGTAACATTGTTTCTATCTAATTTCTTGTTGGTTGCATCACCTAATAAAAAATTATGTATGAAAAAAAAAAGTGAAGGCACACTAGGCAGAAATGTATTATCTCAGAGCTGATCAAAACTACCCTGGTTTGAATCTTCCAAAAAAAAAGATAATTTCATTGATGAATAATTGAGGAAAAACCTTCCATAGAGGCGATCCAAATTGAAGTAGTATTAATCAGTTCTAAAATAAAAATGTACGGCAGTCTATAATACCTTTATTCCCTGAACTTGCTGTTTCATCTTCTACATCAAGATAATTAATATCAATATCGTCCAAACATTTGCCTCTGTATTTGTTCATAGCATTTGAATCCAGCGCATATAATAATTGAGATATTTTGGCCAGATGAATAGCTTCATTTGGTGAACGATGAAAATTACGATAAATATCAATATTATGGCCCATATAATAATAATAATATACTTTATTGACACCTAGTCAATGGCGGGATTCAGCCAGAGGCTGCTCTTCCATCCAACCAAATACAAATAATCATATTTATACATACAAATAAATGACTGCCAGAAAATTACAAAATTCAATTCAATACAAAATTATTCCAATTATATACAACAAAAAAAAAAATAATAAAAAAATCAATAATATGATACACTCATAAACATATATTTTTTACATGTGATTTAAATGTGCTTAATGACAGAGATTTTATTTCATAAGACAAAGTATTATACAACATAGGTGCTAAATAAGAAAAAGAACATTTAAACTTTGGTTTTCGAAAACTTGGGACAACGTATAAATCCTTCATTCTCAAACTATAGTTATAAATTTTAGGTATTAATTTGTTATGCAAATACATAGGAATACCGCACTTTAAAACTTTATGTGTGAGTACGACAATGGATCTTTTAGCTCGCGATTCTATATTGTCTATGTTTGCCCGTAATCTGTAACTAGAAATATGATCGTACTTAGATATCCCGTATACATATCTCAAGCAAGTATTCTCAAATACAGTTATTCGATTTTTATCGGCTTGCCTCAGATTTGGTACATATACACTTGCACAATAATCGAATAGAGGTAGAACTAGTGATTTTACCAATTGCAATTTAACAGGAGATGACAAAATGTTTCGATATTGATATAAATGTCTCAATCTAATCCTAGCTGCTTTCAATTTGCTTTGTAAATGAATGTGGAAGACTAAATCCTCATCTATACTCAGTCCTAAGCTTTTACAAGTATAAGTACGTTCCAAAGTAGTGTCACCCAAAACTATCGCCGGTACTATTTCGGCCCCGAAAACCAACAAAGCTGATTTGTTTGCATTAATTTTAAGTCCATGATTAATCACCCACTGAGACAACGCTTCAAGATCTTTATTAATAAGATTGCATGAACTTTCAATGTCATTATTTTTTGATGAACCTAGAACTTGTGTATCATCTGCGTATGAATGAATGAATTTCACAGTAACTCAACGTTTGAGGTAAATCAGCAGTATATATAAGAAAGAATAAAGGACCAAGTATAGAGCCTTGCGGCACACCACGTATTAAAGAAAATCCATTAGAGTTCATTATCGTAGAATCATGGGTCATACTAATTTTGTAAGTTCTATTTTGAAGATAGTTCGTACACCAGTTTAAAGCATTTTCAGAAAAATTATAATAACTCAGTTTAGCTATTAATAAAGTATGATTAACCATATCAAAGGCCTTTGTGAAATCAATTTGAATTAAAATTGAAATTTTGGAATTATCAAAATTATTTATTAAATTATCTATTAAATTTAGAAGGCATGCATTTGTACTGTGACCTGGCCTAAAGCCTGACTGTGTAGTTGGTATTATGCTGTTTTTAGAAACAAAACTAAATATTTGCTGTGCACAAACTTTTTCTAAAATTTTTGATAATACTGGTAGAATACTAATAGGTCTAAGGTCATTAAAGGAAGATGGATTTGTATTTTGGGGTAAGGGTCTTATTATGGCAGACTTCCATGCATCGGGAAAAACTCCTTCTAGTAAACATGTATTTATGATATGTGTAATATATTTATGTATAACGTGAAAAATAGTAAGAATCATCCTTCTAGAAATTTCATCTTCACCTACAACATTCGACTTCAGCTTTTCAATAATATTTTCAATCTCATCGCCATCCACACACCTAAAATCAAAATGTTCTGCCCCATCTAGCTGAAATCGATTTATATTATAGTATAATAATGTATTTGGATTTATATTAGTTGACACAATTTGATCAAATAGATATTGACCGTATTCTTGCGGTTTATTTAAAGAATCATGTATTAAATCTGTCGAGGCTTTATTAACACCTATGCGTTTCAAATTAGTCCACAGTGCAGCAGAATTGTGAGCATTATTATCAATACTAAACTTTAAGAACGCAGTTTTTTCCTTTCTAATGGCTGAAGTTGTCAGATTTCTCAACTGTTTGTAATACTCCCATTTAGCTTGAGTCTTAAACTTTTTGAATTGTGTTAATGTCTTGTCTCGCTTTCGTTGCATAATCTTTATTACAGGGGTGATCCAGGGCGTATAAGCTCTATTAGTAGAAATAGTTTTGATAGGAGCATGTTCATTAAAAAGTTCAAGGATCTTATCATTCAGAAATGCAACTTTTTCATTTATGTCTTTAATATTGATAATACTGCTCCATTTCACTGATTCACAGTCCATCAAAAAGTGATTAAGATTGAAACTATTAAAATCTCTGTACGTAATTCTTTTTTTAGAAATTTTTGTTCTAGGTAAGTTTAGGATACAGTAGATATTGTCATGATCCGAAAGCTTACTGCAATCAATATTACCAGAATCCAAGCAAATATTTTCATCAGATGTTATCATGACGTCTACTAACGTTTTTGAGGCCGGTCTTGTATATTTAGTAATAAGCTGATGCATACTATGTATTGACAGTATATTCTTGAGAAAAGATGATTTATGATCATTCGCAAGTAGATTCACATTGGTATCACCCGTACAAATAAGGTAATCTGATTGCGAAAGAAATTCAGTAAATAAAGAATCAAAAATCTCTAAGTCTCTATAAAAATCTGAATTTGGCTTATATACGACCCCAACACATAATTTAGTATGATTAATATTGCATAGTATCCACAAATGCTCCACATTATTCACAGGAAGAAAAAATGTGTCTAGAATCTTGTATTGTATTCCGTTTCGAATATAAAAAGCTACTCCGCCTCCACGTTTATGAAATCTATCTACGTTAACTAATAGAGCAAGAGCCCACGACGGCCAGACCTTCGTTATTTTATAAAAGCTGAAAGTTTGCCCATGCATGTCTCCTACATAGGTAAGAACGACCAGCGACTATAGAGTTTGGGTCGTGGTTACTTCGGCAGGTAACAGGTAGTAAAGGTGTATAAAATAGCACCTTGAATTCGTTAGAGTATAGAGCTCAAGTTTTTTATATTTTCTTCGGGATAACTTTAGAAATCTCGTCATCCATTGCCGGACACTTATGACAGTTGCTACCCCCTGCCAGACACCCCTAAACTGTAATAAATTATAATTATACTTTCGTTATAGTATAAAATCTGAATTTCATAGATGTTACTTGGGAACTTATAAAAAGATGTTACTCCAATAACCGGACAGTTTTAATGGTTTTTACATCTTGCCAGATACATTGAAAGTCGGCTGTAGGTGCGAGCGCGAGTGCTTAGTCGATTGCGATTTTCAAAAGTATGCAATGAAAGAATAATTTCATTACGTTCACAGCCATCTTATATAAAATAAAATTTTTCATTTTAATATTAAAAAATACAAGAAAATATTATTACATGAAATAAAAAAGTATTTAATCGTTCATATAAATTTCATCATTATCGTCGATATTTTCATTTTCTTCATCATTACTGCTCTAGTCAATGGCCTGATCGTCGTCAATAGTAGCGTACGTAAGATCACATCAATTCTCGACGCTTGAAATTGAGTAACCATTTGCAACAATTTTTTCGAAATATTTCCAAATGTTCTTGGAACATTTCTCATTGTATGCAATAGACCGTCAATTATTATAACATCTATATGATGTGGTTGCTCATGCTGGACTTTTTTTTTCTAGACATTTCATCAGAGCAGATTTATCTGTTTTACAGATAGTGCCATTCAAATGGCACATGGATAATGGCACTGAAGTGATTTTTGAAATGTCTACATTAAAATCTATCGAGATTCTCAGCATACGTCCAAATAAATCTCTTTGGATTCTAATTTCCTGAATTTTACCACCTACTTGAACTTTCTCCTTCTTCTTTTAATCTATAGAAAATTGTCAATTGAATTTTCTTCCAAATCTGGTAATATCTAATTAACATTCGGAAACAAATGTTTATTAGCTGGTCTTTCGACAACCGCGTTCCGTAAACCTAACCGGTTGTCGAAAAAGTAACCGCGATTACCGGAATATACTATAAACGGCAGATGATGCGCAGTAAAAGATCGCAGACGACTAAGCGTCCTATCTCACTCTCACTCGCTTGAACAGTTACTATCTTTCAATGTGTCTGGCAAGATGTAAAAACCATTAAAACTGTCCAGCTATTGGAGTAATATCTTTTTATAGGTCCCCAAGTAACATATATGAAATTCAGCTTTTATACTATAACGAAAGTATAATTACAATTTATTACAGTTTGGGGGTGTCTGGCAGGGGGTAGCAACTGTCATAAGTGTCCGGCAATGGATGACGAGATTTCTAAAGTTATCCCGAAGAAAATATAAAAAACTTGAGCTTTATACTCTAACGAATTCAAGGTGCTATTTTATACACCTATACTACCTGTTACCTGCCGAAGTAACCACGACCCAAACTCTATAGTCGCTGGTCGTTCTTATCTATGTAGGGGACATGCATGGGCAAACTTTCAGCTTTTATAAAATAACGAAGGTCTGGCCGTCGTGGGCTCTTGGGCTATAATGTATATTCATCAATTTTGAATAACGAGGGAGGAGCTTTTTCATTAATCCAAGTTTCTGTGACAGCTACAATATCAAAGTCATATTCAGTAACAAAATCCTTGAAATCTAGAAAACATGAATTAAGGGAGCGTACATTAATTTGACATATTGTAAATTTTGTATTCTGAATGCCAATTGATTGATCATAGGTGAAATTTGACATTGACAATAAAGACAGATTCAATCTCAAGGCAACAGAAAAAAATAATATAAGTAATTGAACAAGGACGTACAACTAAGTACAGTTGACATTTGCGCGTTCAGGCTTACTTAAACCAACAGAACAGAAAGTGATTCAGTTTTTTTCCTTTTTTTAATGGAGAGGAATAAAAATTATCTATAAATCAACAAACGTTTGAGCGTGAATATGAAAAAAAAAAGAGAATAGAACAAATGCATATATCACCTACAATTTATTCAAATCATCAAGATTATCAATAAAAACTTTTTGTACTCTACCTCTCTTCTTCATATTCACAATCACACGTCCATCCGATGTCCAAACATTTTGGTAAGTGACTTTCTCTGCTACTGCTTTGAGAAGAGTCATCCGACATTTCGTAAGATCCTCTCTGATAGTGATTCCTGATCCTTTTAGTAGTCTTTTGGCGGTAAAAATTTGATTTCGATAGCGGTAACTTGTAAATTTTACAATTACCGGCCAGGTGGAGTTATTGTTTAATTTTTTACCTACTCTGTGACATCTATCGATTCCATTCACAGAAATATCCACACTTAATTTATTTTTAAATAGTTTAACCACTTCATCTTCCACTACTCCACTGTTAGACTCAGCGAGGCCGAAAATTTAATATTATTGCGGCGAGTATACTGTTCTAAATTATCAACTTCTTTAGCCGTTTTGTTGCACATCTCTTTTAGTTCATACTTCTCATCTTTTAATGTTTTGATTTCTTCGTTGAATGTATTAATCTTTTCATTAAAAACTTCTTGCACTGCGTTTGTAACATGATCCACAATTAAGCTGATAAAATCTTCATTATCATCTAGTTTAGTAAGTGAAGCACTGATCATTTTGGTGATTATATCTTTATCCTCACGTGATACCATTTTTAATATTGACTACTGGAGAAGACAGAATTTCCTGATATTAAGAATCACTTTTTTTCTTTTTTTTTCAATTCAAATATGTCTGCTAACGCCCGAACACGAAAACACGTCTAGCTAGCACGGCAGTACATTGACCAATGTATCCTAGTATGGATAATTCATTATCAGTCATATTTAATACTTGTGAAACAGTCGCAATGTGTTTTCGCAGTTTGGTTCGCCTCAACAAATCTGGACGATCCGCATTACAACAAATTGCAGCTTCCCTCAAACATCTTGCACCTATGAAGAATGAGAAATGAGAAAAAACCTAGGCAGAATTGAAATACAAGTTATTCAATATGCAAAGATAATTTGTCTCCGATTTATGACATACATGTTAATTGAAAATTGAAAGATTGATGTTTAGTAAAATAATCAAAATGAATTACCTTCAAAATATCTATCTATTCCTCTTCCGAATACGAAAGGATTCGTATGATGCACATTAGCTTCGGATCTGTATTTCAATATCAAATCTATAGCTTCAAATTCCTGATTACCTATCATGAGTGACACAGCTCTTCCTAACTTTCCACGAACCTCGACTCTTACGTATCTCTGTGCAAATAATTTCTCGTTTGGTTTCAGATTTCTGTACGTTTCAGAATCTTTTTCGATACTGTGCCTATTATTGTAATCCCTTATGAATAGCTTTTCCATTTCTCCTACTCGCTTTCTATTGAAGATCAGAATGCCTAGAAGCGTACTCTTTGATAATCGTGTCCAAAATGTTACATCGAAACCAGTGTTCAATGCAGTGATAATACATTGCGATTCATGTTTTAGGTAATTATTTAATTTTAATATATCTGAAGTTGAAGGCAAAATTCTTGGCTTACTCCACTTTCTTCTAGAAATGATTGTATTTGCTCTTTTACTCAATACGGAAAATTCACTTGTATATAAACATAGCCATGCCTCAGCTTCGTGTCTTACTTGCATTCCATCATGTTTTATGGAATCAGTAAGTAATTTTTCGGTGCATTCTTTAATTGCTTGACCTAATGCGGTAACTAAAGATGGAGCTCTATAAGAACTGTCGATTACATTGTAACCTGCACAAATGCGTACAGCTTCCAAGAATTTATCAAATTAAGATGGACGAATAGCGGATACCAAATCAGTTACTTTTGATTTTATTCTATGCATAGTCTGCAGAAAATTTCCAGCTTGTCTGAGTTTTTGACGTATCCAATTATACAGATGCTTTTCCTCTTCATATTTTTCACAAAAGTTGTCTCCGTAAATCAATATTAATTTATCACTATGTACAATATCTAATATTACCATTGATCATTTTTGTTTCTGTGATATATTATTTTTAATTGTACCTTCATATAATGTTTCTCTTGACATTTTTTGCAAATTTCTAGAGCTTGTTCTACAATTTTTTGAAGCTGTATTGCCACATTTTCTGTAATGACGATATGGCAGAGTTTTTCTAAAGAAATTTTTACACTTGGGACACGGAGTATAATCTTTTACGTCTCGCGTAACATTTGGTTTTGTTCGTCTTGCCACAATGATATCTCCACGATTATATGATGCATCTGTATTATACATGAAAGTTCCTAGACTTCTTATATCGGCAATAATAGCAAGTCTTTCTGCATCACCCTTCGGCAATTCGAAATATCTATTCACTTTGATCTCAAATTTATGTTTAGATTCGGGATGTCTTCCAAATCTTTGAACTTTCTTTTTACAGTACATACAAAAAAAAATAATTTGTCGAAGTATTTACTACTTCAGGTTTTGCTAATATTTTCAAAAAGTTCTCATCCACTGACACGTTTAAATCATTTCCATCGGTTTCATTGCAAAACTCTGGTACGTTGGTATATTGAATAGAACCGGATTCGGAACATTCAGCTATCTGGTAGCCTCTAGATGTTACAGTTGAAACAATATCTGGATCATTGGTAATGAAATTTTTAGGTCCATGTGATAAAAATTTTTTACACTGTGACAAATTATCATTAACAGAAATGGGAATAATCCGATGACAGCTGAATGTATCATCTTCCATAGAACAATTTTCATCAATATTTGAAGTGTTGGTTGAAGATTCTGAACTTTCTATAATGTATACTCTTTACCACTTTCGTCAGGGAAAAATCATTGAATTCTTCGTTTTCGTCTGCAACAACAATTTTTTACTCAGATAATTTCTGGTAAAACCGTATTATTCGAACAAATCAGGGGTTTGCTACGAATCCGACAGGTAGAATTATCCAAGTAATAACAACTTCCCTACCGGCAGAGCTAACAAGCGGGCTTTCTTCGCTCTAACCAAGCTAGATGCAATATCCCTTCCCTTCATAACACATATGTACGTATTCAAATGGAGGAGTCTCTGTCAGATCGTCGCAAAGGTCAATTGAATTTACTCCTACTGTCATTTGAAACAGAAAATTATATTTATTCGAGATAAAAATTTATCTGTTTTTCATAGAACCGGTCTAAATCATGATATCAATTTCAGTAGATAGTTTTTCTTGATAGTGACATCAGTCCTGTCTTTTCGTTATTCGTATTAGTCCAAAAAGTGATATTTTATGAACAGTACACAAATTATATCTCTATGATGCGTTCTAACATGAGTTTTAATATTGAGAAAATAAAATCAGGAAAGGTTGTATCCGACAGGAGAGTATTAGGAAATGTTTTATTGTAATGAAATTTGTATTTGTAAAACTACTTTTTTTTTTCTGTATGTTTTCTTTATATTATTGCTAGCGCTAATATGGATTCAATTTAAAAATATGTTAAGTAAGGTTTCATTAAAATATGGGTATCAATAAGGCCTTCTGGCCGATTTAAGTCACTTCTTTGTAAGTCAAGTCTTCTGAGCAGCCGTTCCAAAGTACGCTTCCAGTTCCGATACCGAGCGTCATCTTCAGAGTGTTAACCGTCCAAGTGGAGTGTTGGTGCTAAGTCCGTTAGCACAACTGTCTGACACAATTTGTGAGTTTGTTTTGTTTTTTTTAAGTCCGTAAAAGGAACTTAAAAGATTTTGCTGTTTTGAATTCTGAATATTTTTGCTGTTTTTGAACTAAGAAGTCTTCGTGATTTCGAAGCGTTTGATTGATTTAACGTAGAAGCACTGCTGGAGGAGTCAACTGGTGATTTCACAGTATCGAACCGACTTAACGTAGAATCGATGCGAGAGAGCAAGTTTGATTCCACCCGCATAGAAAGTTTCTCGTCATCTACGACCGCTGCTGTCGAGTGTCATGTGCAGCCGTCCGTCACCGTCAGCTGAAGTATCACCGAACAAGTTCCTGTAAAGTAATGTTCTATGTTCATCGTCATCGTTTTTTTTGTGTAATAAATCTCATTATGACACCTACCTCCTGATGATTATTTTCTGACAACCCTAACCCTTGCCGTCTGAGCTATCCAGCCGTCCGTCATAGAAAAACCGCGTCACCGACCGTATTGGCGCCCGAGCACACCGTTAGCAGTCTTCAACAGCGACGTTAGAAGTAACAACCCCGCCATCAGCAAAGGGTATCGTTACAATCTTCATCAAAGCTAAATAAAAAAAATCTTTGAAAATTACCTTCAAAGCTACAGATTCAAGAGAATGAGTAACAGGTGGTCATGTACTGGCCTGAATTGATCGTAGAAAAAGTAGAACTCATTCTGATACTGATAACACTGGAAACCGCATGTCAATATCTTGTGAATCTTGCGAGATATTAAAATGAATAATTTCTACCCTAAAATGGGTACTAACCAGAGCTGGGTACGGATACTTGTAAAATGTATTCGAATACCGAATACGGATACAATCAATAGCGTTCGGATACCGAATAACAAATACAGATACACTTGCCAGAAAATATACTCAAAATACTTGTACTCGAATACTTTTGTAGAATACTGGATACGGATACTTAAGAGTGGTGAAATGAAATTAATTGATTCGAAAAAACGTGTATTAGGCTTATCATAACTATATATAAAAGAAAAATATATTAAATTGTTGCAATAGTTCTGGTTTTATTTGTTAGAGTTTGCCTTAGTCAGAACCAGAATTTCAAAATTTGCATCGGTCAGTGCGTTTCGTCGTGGTGCATCAATCATAGTCGCAAAGGAAAATAATCTTTCAACTGGTGCTGAAGATGGCAGGCATGTATTGTATTTGAGAGACAACTTCTTTAACAATGGGTATTCATTGAGCATCTGTATGTTTGTTCTTTTATCTTCAAGATATCTCAACAATTCCAGCTCAATTTTGGGAGTACGATTGATATTGCTTTGTGAATACTGTCCAGTCATAAGATTGGTGATATTGCTCGTATTGTCTGTCTGATCTAGACGCTGATACTCGGTGAAATCAAAAAATTCATCAAAACTTTTTTCTTCAGTATTGTCCGACTCGTCTGAAGACTCTGATGACAGAAGGTTTTTTCCAGCAGTTATAATTCCCCTTTTAATACCATCAACTGTCTTTTGAGGATTTTTCAGCACATTATACCATCTAAGTTTGAACTGAGGAAGAAGTACTGCAGCAATTAAAGATTTTCCGCAGTTTAAATTTAAGGTATCTAAAAATCTCGATTTCAAACTATGTATGCACATTCGAAGTAAATCCTCTCCTCCATATTTCATTTCCGATTGCCCGAGCAATTTTTCATACCTATTTAGAAGAGTCACTAGGCTTGGTAGCAAATATCCATAAAATGTGTTATTTTCTCATTGTAAGAGATCAAGTGTTGCAGCAAGAGGCTTCATAACAACACAATATTCTTCAAGATACAGAAGCTCAGTTTCTTTCAAAAGTTCGATACCTAAGTTTCCAAATAAAATTGGTTGTTTCTCTTTTTCCTTGATAATCTGAGATATTGAGTTATAAGTAGAATTCCAGCGTATGATTCCTGGACTACTAACTGTATGACCAAGTATCTGTTGTATGATTTCAGCAGACTTTGGTCTATTTGACTTTTTCCACAATTGACTACATTTGTGAAATGCGTTCATCTCATGAGCTCGCAAAACAGGAATTTTATTTACCATATTTCTGTAGTCGGTTGTAGCAATCAAATTTAATGTATGGCTTGCACACCTCATATGCTTTGGTAGGACAAAAGTATCTGTATTAAGGTGATTATTGTTTTCGATACTTTCATTATAAACATTTTGGTCGACCAAGTTTACTATGCTTAATATCTCATTATCTTCTTCGAAATCTAGTTCATCCTCCTCTTCACTTTTATCATGATGCCCATATTCTTTGAAAGCCTTCACAGAGTTGCTTCCGTTATCTGTCACTGTCGCTATAAGTTTATCTTCCATTAAGGTGAAACATCACTCGGAAGTACTATTTTAGCGCGAAATTTGAATTGATGAATCTTGTAGCAATATGTTCGATAAATACTTTCTTATAATAAAGTAACAAAGTTTTTAGTGGCGTGTATATTAAAAATTAGATAATTTGTCAAAGTTTCATTATGTCTGCAATAAATCCGTATAAAATTAGTGCTAACGTATAAAATTAGCATGTAAATCCTATATCTCAGAGACTTTGATAACAACTTATCTGGAAAAAATATATATACTAGGCGCTATACTTGCAGTTATCATATAAAAATTTTCATGAATATTGAACCTGACAATTTTGAGAAAAAAAATAATTAGTGCTGAAAATATTAATTTCTCAGAGATTATCCAGTTTTTTGGGACAAAATTTGGTAGACTTATAGATGACATTATTCTTCAGAGTGCTGTGCAAAAATTATCGATTTTTATTAATTATTATTCCGTTTATAACCCTTTCTGTGCACTTCTAAAAGTATTGAAAATTGGAGGAAAATCAAAGTCTTGTATTCAAATATTATATATATTTGAATAATTAATTTTTTTCGACATCGGTCACTGGATTTTGGGCTCAAAATTCTCGATATTTTGGATACTTCTCTGATGTCCATTTACACTTTTTTATTCCCTGCAAGGTTAATTAAGACAAAAGTAATTATATTCCATGGCCAATTATTCCTTGGAGATAATATATTTTTTTGAGAGTCGTGAGATTCCTAGTTTTCGAGATATTAATTTTTTTTTCTTCAAATCATAGATTTTATTATGAAGAAACGTCAAATGAACAAAAAGATATATATTTATTATATCTAAAAATTATGAGCAATTTTTTACAATATTTTCCGGAATTTCAGCGGCTGTATATTTCAAAATAATAATTTAGGAAAATATTCTTCAATTTATTTTCCATTTCTTTTACTCGTGTGAATATGACTTTTTATTAGTTGATTTGTTCTGTGGCGCTATCTAGTATCCAAATTTTGTACTACATGACATAACAAGTGTCAAATGTCAAAGCTTGTTAACGTACCCAGATTTAACATGTATTTATTTATTAGAGGATAAATAGCCAATGGCTGATTTTAGTAACAAAAACCATTTTGAATATCTGCTTTTGGCTGTGTTTATCTATGTATATGATATTTTGGTACTGTATTCGGCTCCACATATTTAAATATCAATCATTGAAGAACCCGAAAAATTGGTTTAAATTGTAGTTTTACCGATCTTGTTATACTAGTAAAAAGAATAGTTCGGATTCCAGGATATTAGACAAATCTGACTTACAATATTACAGTAGGTTCATTGGAAAAATACATTAAAAATTAATCTTCAAATCTAATTTTGTGAAACTTATCTCTTTTAGATTTCTGAAGTGTAAAGATGGGCATTTCAAGTTCTCAATATCATATTTCTCAAGTTGTATAAAGCGACAAAATAATAAATATATTTTATTTACGTCCATCAATTATTATTGGAATCTGTCATTCTACAAATAATAATACTTGATCCGAATCTGCATTGCTCTAAGGCCCGAGATATTCACCTTCAAATAAATTACAAGTATTAATTTCTTAGTGAATACATCAAGGGTAAATACTTTAATCCACAAGTCAAATACCCAAGATACTTGTTATTCGTAATTAATAATTAACATAAAATTTGGTAGCTCCCCAGTAATTTTTAATCATAACTATTATTCTAGGGCCCGTTCTTTCCATCTCCGAATATAGTTATTTGTACATTGGAAGTGGGTCTTTGCAGACTGAGGCTAGAGATTGCAGATCGAGCGAAGATATACACAATATTTTTTGTACGATCTTAAAGAAATATTGATCGACTTTTAACATTGCACTAATAGAAATTATATAATTCTTCACTCATATCATAACATCTTTGAAAGCTAAAAATCTTAATGTAAGTAAGGTAACCAAGGCAACAATGCAAACAAAAATTCAAACGAAAAATATTTTGACATTTTGTATTTTTTGTGAAGCAAAGAAGAAGCATAATATCTACAAATACTACAATGAATTCAAATTAAATTGATATTACATCGACCCCTGTCAACATTGTGGATGCTGCTACATTAGCTACATTGGAACTATTGTCTGCCAAGTCAAGAGAAAGATATGAAGTTGCGTATGCAAAATTTATACTGGTTCAATGAAAAGGGATGCAAACAAATAACAGAAAATAAAATTTTAGCGTATTTTATTTGTATTATTATATTTATCTAATAATTTTACTTCCATGATTATCAGATTTGCATTAGCAACGTTGCTATGGTCTGCAATTGTTCATTTTCTGTTTCTTAATGACGTACGAAAAGCCTACTTTTCTTATTGATCGTACAAAAAATTTATTTGATGGATAATATCCATAGCAATAACTTACTGTGATACAGTAGTTGGTAATTATCTAGCGAACAAAATTATTTGACGATTGAAAGATCGGGCCTAAACTTAATATATCTTCAATGAGAGAAATAAAATTTAAATTGGATGAAATTTACTTTATTTTTCATTAATATATACATTTGTGTTATTGTACAGATTAAGAATAAAGGTCCGCTGCTGAAAACAAAATACATGTCTTTTACTTCTATATTTAATAATAATATGAATAGTTACCGCTCTTCGGCCACGGTAATTACCGCGACCGCGATCCCGTCCTTTATTTCGGCCGCCTCGACGGCCATACCTGCGGCCTCTCCCAGGCTCCGCGGTATCTTCTACGTCCATTCTCTGAAAGTATTCGAATTAATAACAATAATTACAAACTGCTTCAACACTTACTTCTTACAAAGCCCCATTGACTCAAGAACTGAAGCCTCCGAACTACACACAGCGAAGATAATTCGTTGAACAGATTATCAAACTACAAGTGGAATTTGATTCTTCAAACTAAATCATTTTCAGCGATGACGCTCATTTTAATATTGATGGCTTCGTTAATTGTAAGAATGGTCGCATTTGGGATTCAGAAAATCCACGAGTGATTGTTGAGAAACATGCATCCACATCAACGTGTCACTTTCACAGGAGGCAGCATCGAACCATCCTTCTTCGAATAAACAGCTCATCAGGCAAAAACAATTTATGGTGCTCGCTATAGCGACATGATAATCAAGTGTCCGTGTGTGCCAACAAAGCCGTGGAGATCATTTGCTCCATATAATGTTCTATTGTACTTGTACTGCATACTTTACGGTTCAACAAAAAATTCATAATTTTCAATTCAAATCCAGTTTTCTATCAAAATTAGATAACCCTTTACTTTACCTTATCCTTTATGATTCAATAAAAAACTCATAATTTTTTATTCAAAACATGTTACTATCAAAATTAGTTCTTGCGTGAATTTCGGAACATTTTTATATCATAATTTCATATTCTCATTATGAATAATTTCATTAAAACTTATGTCTGAAAACTGATTTTGTATGCGAGCATTAATTTCAGTAAATTTCTCTACAAAATGTTTTTTTTCTGAAATGTCAAATTTGAATTCTTGTGTATCCCGCCGTCATCACTGACCTTCCATAAGCCTCACTTACTCCAAAACAAGATAAGACTAGACAGAGATAGCTAGTATTTCCGGGTGATGTTTCACCTTAATCCAATTTTATGTTTATTTCTTCTAGAGTTTCCGCAATATTCCTATAAGAATGTACACCTTTAAATCTCTTACAGGCTATAGCAGCAGATCTTCGAGTGAATTTTTCCTCGATCCAATGTATCGTTATACCCAAAAAACTTCGTTTTTTATTCGACCATATATCTGCAGTGCTGCAAATAAAATTGATATTTTCAATTTTATCTTTGAGCTCTTGCATGTTTTTTTCATGAGCCTCAGATAGTCTTTTAATAAGAGTTTAAGATTCATCCCATGAAATATATCCAAGAAACTTGGATGTTCTATAATAGAAATAGCGCTTATTGTATTTACCACGAACTTTTGTATCCGTTCCTCGAATGTAGATTGTGATAAGCCTTTGGCTTTGTTTATGCTGGTAATTGTAGGCTGACTCATTTTAAGTTGTTCCAAGCTAGGCTTATCTTTTTGATCGATTTCACAGTATTTTTTTTTTCGAGACTCTCTCTTTGACTCCTTATATGCTTCGTATTCTTTAATTTCATTTGGGTGAACTCTTTTTAAGTGTTTTACATAGTTAGACGATGAGTCTATTTTTCCTTTGATATTTTTAGTTTTGGGTAGACAAAGTTGACAAGTTGCGATAATGTTATCACATTCATGCTTGTTGCTCAATATTTCAAAATATCTACCGCCCAATATTGAACTACACTCAGTTTTTTTAAGGAACTCGTTTTCAGCGTCACCAGAAGAAGATGATAAATAGATTTCGGCGCAGCGTTGTTCTTGCCTACTGTTTTTGTTCGCATTTCTTTGAAATGAATTCATTTTCGTTAACGGACTCAAATCATGTCTTCTGATTAATCAATTTTGTTTCTGTCTTCCAAATCTGAATCAGATGATGCCTCGTCAGAAGATCCTAAGACAAATTCAGGGTCTTGATCTGAAGTTGTTTCAAATGGTTCTTCTAGTGCCTCATAATTATTTTTATTCTGTTTGGAAGAAGCCTTCTCAGCATTATTCATATTGTTCCGTCTATAAAAAATTCAAAAAACTCATTGTTATTAGAACAATTTGAGAATCATCTTGATGATGAAAGCGCATTTTTAATAGCATATGAATGCTTGTTATTTCAGAGATTTCGCAACTTACTATCTCCCACAATCACTGAGCATGAAATCAAGCAGTTTAGACAAACCTACGAAACAGCAGCTTTCATTTAGTACCACTTTCAAGTTGACTATTTGATAGATACATAATTTGTGCACGTACAATCTCAAAAATACCTTATAATCTTTATTGTTTAGTTATTGACTATAGGTCATGTGCTGTACCTTAAAATAATAGTTTGATCTTCATCAAAGCTAAATAAGAAAAATCCCTGAAAACTACCTTAAAGATACAGATTCAAAAAAATAAGTAATAAGTGATCATGTACATTTCGCTACATGCCCAAATTGATCGTAAAAACAAAAGTCGAATTCATTCTGATACTAATAACATCGAAAACCGCATGTCAATATCTTGTGTAACTCGCGAGATATTGAAATGAATGGTTTCTACCCTGAAATGGATACTAACCAATATCGGTTCGAAATTTCGGATATAAAATTCAATTACTGATATGTTGCCTATTCTGTGCAGCAATTTCCAGATTCCAAATATGCATAGTTCAGCGATAATTTGCCTTTTGAATTTTTGTTTTAATTTTTACCTAAAACTGGGTGTATGAATAAGAAAATCTAGCAGTTTGTGCAAACCTACAAATCAGCATCTTCCATTTAGTACTTGTCCAAAGTCTGTAAGTCCTGTAGTTGCGGAGATTTCAGCGTCACGCCAGCCAGGCAGCTAAAAATACATATCTATAAAATCATATTTTTGAAATGAAAATTAAAAAAAAATATTGTCGAAAGAAGATATTATGATTCATCATAACAGATGATATTTGACATATTTTTTAAATAATTATGCTGTGATATTTTCGATAATTCTGATACAAAATCTTCAACAAACTCTATTACAATGTTCAAAAATGTTCTTGAAAATGACGGATAAACGATAAAATCCAATTCTTTGGCATTGAGTATTGCCATAACCAACTGAGCCTGAGCGTAGTATGCATGCATTCTTTACAATTTCAATCTATAATTTTCAATGACTAAATAATCACAGCATGTAGCGAAATGTACAGCAGAGCTTTCTTTGCCTGACAAGAAAAATGATTCAACTACGCGAATATTGAACTATCACTCTTAATACAAGAAATAAGCAAGAAAAATTAGGATAGATAGTAGATATTTTTCCATGCGATAGTATTTTTCTCCCCATCTAATGAATAGTTTCTCAGCTACTTTATTGGGAGATGAGAATCATAGTTAATATATTACCTATTATAGGACCGTTGATTTCCAATAATTCAAAAGGTTCCCCATTTTGCACTACAGCGCTATTAGGCGAACAAGCCAATCATGGATGTCTTTCAGAGATTATTAATCCTGTTTCAATGACATCATACATCCAATTATATCTATGAATAGCTCTAGCTTCTGGTTCTGTTATTATTCCATACTGTTGAGATCTAAAAGTAGAGAACAGAACAAAAATAGTTATTATATGATTTCTATATTTCACAATTTGTTATACTATCGGTTCGTAAAACTTTTTAGCCAAAAGTACTTTCGACTTTCTATATGCCATTAATTTTTTTCATAGGTGTATAAAGGACAACACCAAGAGTTTGTAATTCTGAACTACCTTTCTTCATGCCACAGTTTCTCGTTATTTTTAGTTTCGGCACATATTTCTACAATATTTTTATTCATAAGGCTGCCATGCAACATTGTTGGGCAGACAGCATCTACTGGAGGTGTCAAATACACTTCGAGCCATTGGTATCTGAGAGAATAACATTTAATATTCTGATATAATCAGCATTGATAACATAGTTAATTCTGCAATCAGAGACAATTTCTGTTGTGTCTTCTCTGTTGTCAGTGAAAGGTGTGTCGCAGGGTAGTGTATTAGGACCACTCCTATTTATTATATATATATATATATATATATATATATATATATATATATATATATATATATATATATATATATATATATATATATATATATATATATATATATATATATATATATATATATATATATATATATATATGATGGTAAGTGACACAATCCCACAGAATTCCACCGCCAAAGAACATAAACCACCACCGATATTCATACCTGATATCACAGACATCAATCCACTAATAGAAATAATTAGAGATACAATACAGGACAATTACTTCATCAAAACAATCACAAACAATCAAGTCAAGCTTCAGATAAACAACATAGAATGCTACAGGAAAATCGTCAACAAACTCCAAGAGTACCAACTCAAGGAAAACAGAACCTATCGTGTAGTCATTAGAAATCTACACCACACCACAAACATAGATGACCTAAAAACCGAAATAGAAAGTAAAGGACACGAAGTACTCAACATATATAATATTAAACAAAAAATCACAAAAATACCTCTTCCTTTATTTTTTCTTGAGCTAAAACAAAACAAAAATAATAAAGACGTATATGAAATGAATTCCCTACAACATACAAAAATAAAAATAGAACCACCAAACCCGCAACGGGACTTACCCCAGTGCGTCAGGTGCCAACGCTTCGGCCATACGAAAGCCTACTGTGCACGACAACCACGTTGCGTGAAATGTGGTTAAGATCACTACACAAAAGATTGCGTCAAGGAAAAAACAACTGCAGCTACATGTGCCAACTGCGGAAAAGACCACCCTGCAAACTACAAAGGCTGCGCAGTCTATAAGGAAATTCTGAGCAGAAAATACCCATCACCAAGAGAACGACATATACCACCACAACAATCCCAAGAACAAGAAACATACACAACAATCGATACTCCCGAATACACATACTCCCAAGCAGTAAAAGCTAATACACCTAACTCAGTACCACCAAACAAAAACGACAAATCAGAACAGCTCATGATTATGATGATGAACAAAATAGATACCCTACTCAATTTAATCACAGCCCTCATATCGAAATTGAAATGACTTCGCAAAACTTAAAAATAGCTCTATGGAACGCCAACGGCTTGGCTCAACATAGCCAAGAGATAAGAATATTCATCAACACGCACCAAATAGACATCGTACTCATATCAGAAACACACTTCACCAAGCAATCCTTCTCAAAAATTCCATTCTATACACTATACCAGACAGGACATCCAGACGACACGGCACATGGAGGCACAGCTATTCTAATAAAAAACAAAATCAATCATTATGAGCTACCCGAATACTGCATGAATCAACTCCAAGCTTCCAGCATAGTAGTGGAAGATTGGACAGGAACTCTCACCATTCCTGCAATATACTGTCCACCAAGACACAATATCAAACAAGAACACTTTGAAGAATTTTTCAATACACTTGGTAATCGATACATCGCCGGAGGTGACTACAACGCCAAACACACGGTCTGAGGCTCTCGATTCATCACAACACGCGGCCGCGAGCTCCTAAAAGCAATTAACAAAAATAACCCAGCATACGTATCAACAGGCGAACCAACATACTGGCCAACAGATACGAACAAAATACCCGACCTCCTAGACTTCTTTGTCACAAAAAACATTGCTCAAGGCTATATACATGCTGAAACTTGTCTAGATCTCTCTTCAGATCATACTCCAATAATTATAAATCTACACACAAGAGTAATACGAAATTTATACTGTAATTCAAAACGAAATACATACAAAAAATGCCCCAGGTTATGACCTAATTACAGGGAAAATATTAAAGGAGCTTCCACATAAAACAATGAAGCTCATCACATTTATATTCAACGCAATCATTAGATTAAGCCATTTTCCCACACAGTGGAAAGTCGCACAAATCATCCCCATCTTAAAACCTGGAAAACCATGTTACATACCATCATCATACAGACCAATTAGCCTTCTACCTATATTATCAAAAGTTTTCGAGAAAATACTATTAAAAAGAATAAACCCAATACTGATAGAGAACAACCTTGTCCCCGACCACCAATTTGGTTTCAGACAAAAACACTCTACGATAGAACAAATACACAAAGTTGTTAATACGATCAATGAGGCACTAGAAACAAAATTATACTGTTCGGCAGCATTCCTTGACATTTCACAAGCTTTCGATAAAGTTTGGCATCAAGGCTTGTTATACAAACTGAAGATAAATCTTCCGAACAATATATATATCTTCTACTAAACTCATATCTTACCGAAAGATACTTTCAAATCAAATTCAAAGATGAGACCACAGAGCTCTATCCAATAAAAGCAGGAGTACCACAAGGGAGCGTCCTCGCCCCAGTCCTATACACGCTTTATACGAATGACTCACCGACGTCTCCCCATACAGAAACAGTAACCTTCGCTGACGACACTGCCATACTAGCCACCGATGAAAACCCGAGAGTAGCATCCCAAAAACTCCAAGATAATCTGAATAGTATACAAGAATGGCTTCACAAATGGCGAATAAAAGCAAATGAAAACAAATACGTACACGTTACTTTCACCATGAAACGAGAAACATGTCCTCCAGTCAGCATCAACAACAATCCAATACCACAAGCAGATGACACCAGATACCTTGGTATGCACCTTGACAGACGAGGCATTTGGAAGAAGCATATAAAGACAAAAAGACAGCAACTAGATATTAAATTAAAACAGTATTATTGGCTGCTGAAACCAACGTCAAAACTATCACTGGACAACAAACTCTTAATATATAAAACAATACTGAAGCCCGTCTGGACCTACGGGATCCAACTGTGGGGAACTGCCAGCAACTCAAATATTGAGATACTACAGAGATTTCAATCAAAAACCTTGAGACTCATAACAAATGCACCATGGTATATACAAAATAAAGCCATACATAATGACCTTCACATCCCCACAGTAAGAGAAGAAGCACAAACCGCCAGCAAAAAATACATACAAAGGCTAGAAAGCCACCCAAACCACCAAGCAGTAAATCTCCTAGATAATAGTCAGGAAAGTAGAAGACTAAATAGGTACAAGCCACTCGACATTCCTCATAGATATATATAAAATTATGTACACCAATGGGGAAATTGCCACTGGACAATAACCCTCACTAATTATATATATTTTTTATAACATTTACTTATTGTTTAATTAAACAGATTGTAAATATTTAACTCAATAAAAAAAAAATATTATACTTGGTGCACTCAAAAGCCAAAGAGCTATTTACCGCCCGGAAAAACGTGCGCATAATAGTACTTATCCTGCATGAATAATAAAATTATAACTAATGAATTTAAATGTGCAAATAATCTCAAATTGAACAATACAGAATTTCACTTGTATGTATCGATTATATATGTACATATAATAATACATAGAAGTGAAATTTCTGTATTGTTCAATTCAAGATTTGCACATTGTGATCGATCTACATTCAGAATCATTTGCTATATCTTTATGTGAAATTCTCTTAACTCCAGAATATTGTCACAAATATGAGATATTTGTGGTAATTAGGTCACATAATTATTTATTTGAATCTGCTGTAACTGTAATCCTAATTAGTTTTGACAGGGTCGATGTTCAATTGTCGGACATGATTGACAGGCTATGGTCACTAGATGTCCGGTGGTTGCCAGGCAACTACTGTTGAACAATTGAATGTAGGCCCATTGTCGGCTTAGGTATATAAAAGTGTAGGCTAGGAGTGAAATTCATCCATTTGGTGATTCAGTACCACTAACAGTGACTGATATTGTAAACATACGAGTATATAAAAAAAAGACTGGCACTGTAAGCTGTGTTAAAATGTTATTCACATCAGAATTTGTAACAATGTTTTTTTGTGCATGCGTATAATTTATGCACACATTCTACTGTACCTTTTTTATCTAGTATAATACTCAAATGTAATTATATCGGAATATGTAGTGAATGAATGATTTAGATAATTTTTATTGGAAAAGTATCTTCATTAACACATATTTTTATGAATGTGATAGATATTTGAGAAAAGCTCCTATGTAAAATTTAGAAATGTAGCCTAAAGGCTATAAAACATAGTCATTGATAGTAAATAAGGAGTTACATTCTTTACTGATAATTGGTACGTTTGGATATCATGGGGCACGGAGTAATAACAACGGCCAACGTTTCTATAAGTTTCATTTTTGGACTTTTTCGTAAGTAGTCTATCCATTTGACAATTTTTATTTTTTTTTCTTATGTTGGAGATTTCTCTTATACTCCTATTGAGAATTCTTATTCTTAAATATATTTTACTCCTGAAAAACAGGTTTTTCCGCAGCATCACTTAAATCTACACTTTCGGATAGTTTATTCAAATTTTTAGGATACTTTTCTTCAATTTTCAAGGAATTTCCATTGTACTCTGTGAATATATGGTCAAGCTCATTGCATTCTACTACAAACTCATCAGTAGGTTTTGTAATCCACCTTCTGTCAAATAGTCAACCCAAAAAAGAGAAGGTCCATTACAGCCAGGGATAAAACCTAGCTTCTCCTCATTTTCCAGTTAAAATGCTATAAAACTCGCCAAATTTTCGAAACCATCTCATCGTAACTCTTCTGTAGTTGCGTTTTCCATTTCCACTTTCTCAACTTTTTCGCTGTCCTCATCGTACTTGGGCAAATCTAATACACTTAATATTTCTCCCGTTAGAGTCTTAATATTCAAATTACTTATGTACATATGAATTAAATAATATTTGTCGTATTGCTACCTGTAATTTAGAGTTTTTGAACTCATCTTGAATAGACGCAGAATTGCTTGGTTGATTACTTGTGATGTAATTTTGTCCTTCTATGTTAGCAGATTCAGATTTAATTTCATCATTTCGACTCACTGAAATATTCCGTAATCGATACATGAATTGAAGTGCACTTGGATGGTCGGGCAAATCCCCAATTGCTCTTATGATTGAAAATAGACCGTCTAGAGGATCCTGATTGAGGTTAAATTTGAGTCTCGAACTTTTCACTCGATTCCTTGAATCTGGATCTGGAATTTGCGTGTTGAAAGCATCGAACCAGCCGCTAACAGTTTTCACAAAATCAGAACATTCAGACCAGCTGTTATCTGTTTGGTAAAGGCCAAGCATACCCAATCTAGAAATTGCCTTTGGAATTGTGTGAGAAAATAACTTCGTAGCGTACTTTACTTTTTGGTGTTGGGCACCTAAAATTCGAAATTTTTTGCGAGGTTATAATTATTTATATTATACACAAGCGTAATCTCTATTCAAACTCACCTTTCACAGTTAATAAATCTGGACTAAGTTCATGAGCAAAGTTCAAGTCTTAATTTTGGGTGTTTTGCAATAAATCCACAATTGGTTTTGTATTAATAATTTTTCCATCTAGAATGTAGCCACTGTCAAGGAAATGATTTCGTAAAAGTTCAATTATATGTGGCTTGTCTGCAAATACGTGAACTATTCTGTGGGTGACTGGGTTCTAAAAACTAGTGTTTTCTTCACGAATATTTAGAGAGCTCCAAAGTCTCCTGTTACTTCCATCCAGGTCACAAATAAGGGCTTATACAGAGTAGCCAATATTCTCCAACTCTTCAATAATTTTAAAAACGAGATTTTTTGTCATTTTACGGTCATAGTCATAGAATATTGGCTGCTTCCTGTTTCCACATATCCTTCGTGCCATAATCACTTGCACATATTTGGTTGGCGCCATATTCGTATCATTTTTTTTTGTCATGGTTGGCGCTGACGATATGTAAATAATGTAGGAGATATATTCTTGGGATTTCAGTCAATTTGATAATTTATTTCTTTTCTGCTTAGTTATTAAATTGACTGAAATCCCAAGAATATATCTCTTACATTATAATCATATATACTCTGTATTTTCATTTCATCAAAAAGTAAAATACATGATCTCCCCATTTTGGTTGAAGTTGTGTTCTGCGTTCGCATTCTCATCATTTCTCATTATTTTATAAGGAGAAAATATTGCTTATCATACACCAAATTGAAATGTATAGCAATAAGACACTAGGTATATCTCATCATTCCATGGCTAGTCGGTTACTATGGAAACAGTATGTCAATTTAGCAGTAGTTCCCCGTCTAAAACTATTTCTACTGAAAGTTCAATGTTAAAAACCAGTAGTGATTATTTGCCATCAAGCATAGATGAGATTATTGAAGAAAAGGATTTTGGAGCTAGAAGACTGTCAAAAAATGTGACAAGATATTATATCCCTACAGATTCTATATTTTTCTTGAGAGTATCAGAATGTTGGATGTGGCTTATTTATGATTTTAGCTCACGCATAAATGAACCATTTGATAACATAGCATTACCATTAATGAAAATAAAGCTTAATGGCCAGTTTAATGGATTAGAAAATGCATTTGGCGTTTCTACATGTAGTGCAGCTCGAATATTCAGATGACTAGTGCCTAAATTGGCTAATTTTAAAAAAAATTGATCTACATACCGAATAAAATGAAGGTAAAAAGGTTGCTACCCATATCATTTCGTGCATACTTTAATGATGTTTTTGCAATCATAGATTGCTTAGAAATTCAAATAGAAAAATCATCTAATCCTGTTCATCAAGCATTAACTTGGTCCGAATATAAAAAATGTAATACTTTAAAATACTTACTATGTATTACTCCAGATGGCCTAGTGATTTTTATTTCCGAAGGATGTGGTGGTCGTATTAGTGATATTGAAATATTCGAAGACAGTCAAATTATGAATATACTACCTGAAAAGTGTTCAATTATGGCAGATAGGGGGTTCAAGGGGATAGTAGGAGTTTTAGGTACCAAAGATATTAAACTTGTTCGACCACCAAGTGTTTTTTCAAATGAAAAACCAACTAAGGACGAAGTAATATTAACTAAGCGGATTGCAAGTGTACGTATATATAAAATTCCTAGACTCTTACGAGAGTATAAAAATTCATATTAATAAATCCTACTTTTTGAATTCTGTCCGGGGTCCAATCCCTAATTCCAGATTGTACCGTTTGTTTCAAGCGTGACGAACTTTTAGTATAAAAAGAATTTTATGTTTATGTTTAAGTTGTGTTTCACATCACCTCTTGTGAAGACAATATCTCCTGTAGCAATCCTTAGTCGATTCGATGGAGAGCATATCTCTAGAGAAAAACTACAGCCTGCTGTTGATGTGTTGCGCCTAATTCTACTGATGATTAGAACTTAGTTCTCGAAATACTTATTTGGATTTCATAAAATTATTAAGATTAGGGGTTTATTCTCATTTTGTATGTACGTATACATACTGAAAAGATCTGTCAGACGATTTAGTAAATATTCACTCTTAGTGCCACATTCTACACTACATCACTGAATTATGCCACATATTGACTCTATTTTTCTTATAGTTGCTGGACTAATTAACCTTCAAAATCCTTCAATAAAAACTTAAAAAAATATAGGAAGATAAAAATATATTATGTTGTATTTAACTAAATATGTTATAGTATATTGTAGAATTAATTGATAAATACGTATTATCATGGAGAATTATTTTTTATTATTGATTAAGTATTTACATAATTTATTTATGAATACATAGTGAGGAATGAAAAATGCAATGCTCCAGAAGTACTGGGTACCAAGTTATGGATATGAGTGATTCTCAAAATTTATTTTTTCAGTGTGCAAATGCGAATACAAGATTTTTTTGTACAGACCAAGTCGAGAATTGTATGGTGATAATGCTATAGGTTATATGTGTATCTAACGCAAAAATAAAACTTGCATTGTAAAAGGAAGAATCACTGCTCATGTAATTTTTATCGAATTTAATTTACATTACATCTTCAAGTTATTAGATAATTTGTAATAAATGTTTTTCACCTAGAATATCTCTGCTTTATCAATCAATGAAAACAAAAATTCTGTTTTGAATTCTACCCAAACTAATTTTATAGATTTATTCCCTTCGAAACTAGGATCAGCCACACAAAATAGACCTTTTTGCTTTTTAACTGGAAATATTTGTAGCATTATTTGGGTTTTGTATTTGTTAGTTAACTTATTGTCTATCAGATACTTCCTGAAACTTTTTTCTGAAGCTGAACATCCAATTCCAATCACAAACTCATCTGTAATTACATCTGGAGAATCTCCAAAAATTTGATTTGCTGGAATTAATAACAACCCACTTCTTGAAATCTTTTTACAAATGATTTCCTCTATGCGTTGTGTTACTTTTTCTTCCGGCTCTCTACCCCTCTCCATATACACATTATCATACTTTTTGCTCAAACCAATAATTTCGTTGACCAGACTCCCATCTCTTGTGTGACAGAGGGCAGCTCAATGACGTATTATTAAAGTAGACCCAGCGCGTCCTATGGCAGACCACAGTTTGTTGTGATGTTAGCACTTACAAGGTGAGGGGTTTTGAGAAGCGAAGGGAGTAAACATGCTTGTTATGCGGTTTGCCTGCTTTTATTTATGTTTGAGAAGTGCGCGCCTTTATTCTGTACTGTATGTATATATTTGTTGAAATAGAAGTAATAATATATTAATTGCTTCAAAATAAAAAAATACGAGATTTTTCCCACATCTCACAATCGATATTTTTTCAAATGAAAAACGCAACCTGCGATACAACGATGTTTACCTTCCTCACCCCACTGTTTATTCCTGCATCAAAACAAATGCCGCGTGCTGGGTCTACTGTTAATACGTCATTGGGGCAGCTTCATACAGTTTTGAAGCAGTTATTCTGCCATATCTAAGCTCAAACCACAGCAAGCACTCACTCTGCGACTTAGTTTCTTCTGACACTTCTAAGCACCATTCATTCGTGAGTTTTAAAGCCACATAATTAAAAAAATTAGAAAGTTGAATATTTTGATTTGCATTTTCCAAGTGAAAATTCATAAGTAGTACATGAATGAATAAGTCGTATATTCTCCGTTCTTGAATAATAAAATAGTATCTTGAAATTTGGATGTCTATTTGTTTTTCTTCTGCTGATCTCATCATATCCTTTAAAAATGAAGAGTTATCAAGAACTTTACATTCAGTTTCTTTATTGGGAAACAAATCTTTTGCCTTGATAAATTTTAAAGTTGTTCCTACTCCAGATAGTACAGGCTTTTTCCAATAGCACTCCACTTTGGTTGGCGACGGATTCTCACTTCTGTGATGAATCCACATTAAAAATGCTATTGCATGTTTGCAGCCTCCTGAAGTAAAATGAAGATTCAGAATGAAGAATGCGAATTTATATGAATAAAGAGATTTTGCGAGAGAAGCTTGGATATTCAGCAAAAATTAACCCGAAGAAGCTGCACAATCCTCATATTTTATAGATGAAACCTTGGTGTTTTCTTCGTCAACAGAAGTTTCATAACTATGGCTGGTACCACGAGCTCTGTTTTTGGCAGTATTAGAAGAGTTCTGTAAAGATGTGTTTCAACGAAATTAGAATACCTTAGAAAATAATCTCTATTTCCAGAAAACACATATGCCTACAAAATTTATTTGCATATTTTCCATTAAAATAGCTTGAAATACTTATATTGCCTTGTAACGCTTCTTCGAATAACACTGCTAGTAAAGCTGAAAACAGAGCTTGTGGTACCAGCCCATATTTTTATTTTTAAACACTTGATTTTGAATATAAATGTTTCTTTAATAATATTCCACTTGATACTGAACAACTCACATTACCATTTAGAGTTTCTATTTATTTGTTTTTTATATTTATTAATTGCTTTTTCTTTAAACATCTCTTGAAATCTTCAATCTCAACTCACCACTGAATATTTTATTGATATCTTTAATATATGCAAAAATTAAAAATCTAATACTATATTCTAATATGTCCATATACAAATTATGATTACTGCACGTGAACGGATTTTGAATGTATTTTGTACATATTCTCATTAAAATTTAAGATATATTTGTTTTGTGGCAGATTTTGTAAATATTCTCATTAAAAATATATTTTATAGCTTTTATGAAACGAAGAAATATATCAGTCGGATAATGTGGTTTGCCAGCTCTATACTCCCTACATTTTATTATTTCAATATTTGCCGTTGAATCTAATGAATCCTGTCTGCAAACCGCACATTTGTTTAGCACTTTTTTTGCTATGAATCCGGCAACATATTTGCAACTTTCGTCGAATACAAATGACGGTGGAACACTTATTTCCTCTCTTTCGGCAGATAGATCCTGATCCGGCTCACTGTCAATTTCGGTGACAAAACTTTCCAAAGTGTCAAGAGCACCGTCAGTTTCTCCTTCTTCACAGTTGGCTCCTACTGCATGTGGTGACACAAAATTGCTCAATAGCAATGATTTGAATAATGCTCTACAAGTAGTTGCAGACGGATTAGTGTTGCGTACTCCGTGGCTTCTAATTTGTCCAAAATAATTTTCCAACAGATCTTGGTTAAAATTCCGTAAACAAATAAATTTAAAACCAGCCTTGAGCAATTTTTCACCTAAATATTCCAAACATTTAATATTTTCTATCCAATTAGTAATGCTTGGTACTGACGTTGTATTATTTCTTTTTGGGCATTGAAATTTTATAGTCGACAGCAGTCTCAGAGCATCATTCCAGAACACTGTATGACCAGATTTTTGTGACACCGCACATCGCAGAAGCTTACCATTTCTAGGAGAAACTGCAGCGCTATTGACACTACCAAAAAGCTTGTTCATAAAAAGTAAGAAGTCGGCAGTATCCTTTGCGGCTGGATCTATGATAGGGTTGCTGCGCCCTTCTGTAAAAAATTGAAAAAATATTGTTGAATAATAATAATAATAATAATTTTATGATAATAGAATGTATGTATAAAAAATTGCATGTCTATCATAAGGTAAGATGGCGTAAAATAATTTTCACAAAATATAAAGTTTCGGCATGATTCATTATGGTGTTTACAGGAAGTTGAAGATTAGTTGTAGAATTTTTTTTTTTTTTTTACATTCAAAAATAGTTACCTGAAAGTTCAGCCAATTTCCTCATTATTGCAGATATGCGTTAGCTCATAACTTGTGCTGCGTAGCTCCCCTTCACTTTTTTTATCAAGTTTTCATCGACGTGGTACTCTGTCAGTTTGGAGCACAATTTGAAATCATTGTTCAGGTTATCTTTGTCCAGTTTGAATAACTCTTCAACATGGCCCTACTTCGCCATTTTTTGTTTCTCATCTTGTTGGAAAATGACATTCCTTGTCAACATATTGTTACGCACGCCCTTTAAAAGATGTGGGGAATCATACAAATGTATTACCTCTTCTCCATCGATTTCGTAGCCTGACGTTTTTTTCTCCATACTTCTTCTACAATAATCTGCATTAGTTTCTTTTTCCAAATAATTAATAGCACTTTGGTTGGTTTGTGCTTGGTCACACATGGTTGCAACTACATTTGAACCACATTTTCTGACTGCCCGGATAACTTCTCTCAAAATTCGCACTAGGTGTATACTTGTCATGTGTGAAGTTGTAAAGAAATAAGCAAAGGGTTGCTTATACTTTTTATAGATCCCGCGGACCATGAACACAAGTGCATGGTTTGCAAACTCTGGTCGTCGTAATCCCTTCCCAAAATCTTCAATACCATCCACTTCGTCATGAAATTTATTATATTCCAAATGGTATGATTAACTTATTTTATCAAAAATCACCACACAGTTTTTATCTTCATTTTTCATTTTCTGCACGTTTTTTTTTTGAATGTTCTCATTATTCTCTCGTTTAGTCCTGTATGGAAAGGCACTTTTACTAACATGCTCATCATTGTCTTACGATATGGTAGAGCAAATATTTTTGATAGAAGGCCGTAGCCTTCCCGACTTTGTTTGTAAAGGGCTAGTGCAAGAATTTTATCGTCAGTTGAAAATCCTCTACCTTTAGGTTTCAGTTTTTTATTTCTTAACTGGCACAACATAAAATTTAATGTAGTACGGTCTAATGACTTCGCAAAATTTTTGTAAAATGCTGAATCCGCGAGAGATTCAGCCGCAGTTAGACGTTGTTTGTAAGATAGACACCTTTTATATAATTTTTCTTTTGTTTCACATAATTGCACAGCCGTTATATACAAATATTTTTTTCTTGGTGTCAAATCCACCCTTCGCAGATTGATGTCTTCCAACAAATTAGTTGATAGATTTCCTAAAAGAGAAAAAAAAAATCAATATAGTTGCGTACTAATTAATGGCTTGCAGTAGAACTTATAATACAGAATTGAGATTCCTTTTTGATGACAGTTGTGAGAATCATATAGTGTAGACAAAAACAAATATTTGTACTTGCCACAGATCATTTGCTTTCTGAGATACTCAATTTGCGTTAAAAATGCAGTTATTGCTAAAATGAAAAAGTTTTTGAAATATTGAACAATTTTTTACTTATTTTTCACTAGATAACCTTCGATATTCTCTATTTTTCAAATGCATGTTTACTTTAAACTTATGGATCAATAAAATTACTGTCATTAAGTAAATGATTTCTTAAGATAGACAAGAATGGATAATTATTACGTCATCAGAATTATGACGGTTCTTGGTGAAATATTTCGGAAATAAAATTTAGTAAGTGTTTAGAAGCTTACCAGTGGTGCTTTTAGTACTGGCAACTGTTCTTTTTCTGCGTGATATCTCAAATTCTGTAACAAATAATAAAATGTTTGGTATTGAAAATGTTATAAAACATTGTGTCACATATTGTACCATACGTTGATAAATTTAATTACAAACAATAGAACATATTTTGTAAAAAAAGCTCACCAGCTGAATTAATTTCCGATGAATCAGAAGCAGATAAGGCACAGGAAACAGCAGCATAATTATGATCCTCACCGGTTGAATCAATTCCAGATGATTCGGAATTAAGCAAGACACAGCTGTCAATAGTATAATCATGCTCCTGTAACTCGACTGGAACTGGATCTACTGAAACAGTTCAAAAATATATGAGCGAATTAGTTACTTCATGAGTAATATACATCGTTTTTTTTTTTTTAAATGCGTGTTTATTTTGAACTTATGAATGAATAGAAATACTATCATAATTTAAATGATTTTTTTTTTACTATAGACGAAAATTGGTAATTATTATTTTATCAGAATTATGACGGTTTTTAGTGAAATTTCTTGGAAATAAAATTTAGTAGGTGTTTAGAAGCTTACCGGTGGTGGTTTCACTACTGGAAGCTGTTCGTTTTCTTTTTCTGCATGATATCTCACATCCTGTAACAGAAAATAGAATAATTATTAGTAAATATACCCTTTCTTCACAAATTTATCCTAACAAACGAGATGTACATTTCGTTTACTGAGTAATCATCATCAGTCTTATGTACATACATAAAATAAAAATTTGTCTGTAATATTCATTATTGGAACTGAAAGCGTTAAGCTCCATACATGTGTTTGTAAGCAAGATGTATTCGTCTATTATGTCTGTGGATAAGTTATTTTTATTTATTTATATCCTTGAGATGTCCAATGATTCTTCCGCAGATACGTTTGGAAATAAACATGTTATGTCGATAGGAATAAAACTGTCATTGTTGTCTATATGTTCTTCATTTAGTTTTGATATTAGTTCATATCAATTTGTTACAGTGAAATTTGTATCAAAGCTCAATTCACTGAATGATTTGACAAGCCACTTCGATAATAAATACGTTGGTGGATTGATATTAGAAACAATAGGTCTGTAAGTATTTCCGGGTTTATGAATCTTTGGCAAACAGTATAACTCAGCCAAGATAGGATTTGAAAGTTGAATTGATGAATTTAGATTTATCCCCTGTGGAAAATCCTTTATTTTTTTTTATAAAAACAAAAGAAGATTAAATACATTAGTTGCACAGTTATCTTTTGAAACCATGAATTTTAATCTCATGCTTATAGTAGGCTCAATCCTACACCAGATACTTGTATTAAATTTTGTTTCGGAAACTTAAGGTCAGTTTTTAGAAATCTTCTTTTGGACTTGGATTAAATTTGTCTTGAGCTTAAATTTGAAATATCTTTTCAAGATATTGTAAATTGAAATTTGTAATCTGATTGGTGTGATGTTTCTTCCAATGATTGAACATTGTAAATTCAATTTCAAACAGTAGAATGTATTTTGGAGAAAGAGCTTATCGGCTGAATTAATTCCCGATAAATCAGGAGCAGATAAGGCACAGGAAACAGCAGCATAATTGTGATCCTCACCAGTTGAATCAATTCTTGGTGACTTAGGATTAGATAAGACACAGCTGGCAATAGTATATTCATGCTCCTGTAACTCCTGTGGAACTATACCAACTGAAACAATCCAAAAATATGTAAATTACTATGTAAAATAATCAAATAAGTGAGCAAATTAATTTTTTCATGAATAATGTACATTGTTCTTTTTTTTTACATATAATTCGATTCAAAACAATTCAAAATCTGTCTACCTAACATAGATGAAATTGGGTTGGTAGGTTTCTCAAGAAACAGGAAACACTGCGTATATATTCCACCTACAACAGAATAAATTACATTATACAGTTATATATAGACTTAAACATGCAAAATTAATGTACCTGATAAAAACAACGTAGGGACTGAAAACAGTTTCAACTTCTTGGATCCTGGTATCTTACAATCTTCAGTAAAATGCTTTCCACAAACATAATACGATTTGTAAACAGATTTTGGATGCATATCAATCAGTTTTTTCACACCGAGACGTTCTAGCCAAGTATCGTAAACATTATCGTAATAAATAGGAAACCTGTGACAAACTGGCTCCAGGCGATCACACTCAGGAACACAACAACGGTTTTTGGAACTCATAATATCAATTTTAAATGTAGAAATATAAAAAAACACACAAAACTGATAAACTTAAAACTGAATTTTTAGACAAAGTATAACTTTGACTGCAAGAACAGAAGTAACCGATTTTTCTCCATTTCCCTTTCAAAATTGGAAATTAGTAGTGGGGAGTCATTTCAACACGTGCGGTGGCATGTTTTGCGCATGAAAAACATTACAATGGCGGAGTACGAGACTAGCGACAATACGCATTCAAAAAACCATTGATGTGAGTGATCTTGGAACTAATCAAAAAGTCTAAGTTCGTTAATATAGTACGCAGGGTCTGGTCAACAGTCACAGTAACTTTGTAATTCTTATTCTTAATTCTGTGCTCTGGAGTGATTCTTCCTTTCACAATACAAGTTACATTTTTCGTTTGATACAAGCATAACCTATAGCATTATCTCCATACGAATCTAGGCTGGATCTGTACAAAAAGATCTTGTATATGCATTTGCATACTGAGAAAATTAATTCAAAAAATTACTCACTTTGATAACTTGGTACCTCGTACTTCTTTTGGTAGAATATTTGAATCAGCGTTTATAAAATTATCTTGAGGCACTTTGCTTATTTTGAAAAAGTTCTTCCAATAAAAAATTGACCACAAACAAGAAAATTCCACTTGAGTATATTACTGCTGGATTGCTTACTACTGAAGTGACGTCACGTAGATGTCGGACCAATTAGAAAGCGTTCCAACGCTTACTGTATTTATTAAAAATTCATTGAGTTTTGAATATCAATTATAATATATATATATACTTGTTTTTAAATAATGAGAATGATTTTTACACCTATATTTTGATATTATCTATTGAAAAAAAATATATTGAATCACAACTTTATTTTTATGACACAATCCAATCACATGTTATGCATATTTTCAATTAAATTTCTTTTTTCTGTTCTTTTATTCCTGCTTGAATGTTTCAACTTTTGGAGATTTTGCCAGGTTAAACAGTTGGAAACACTGTTGTTACAAAGTTTGCGCGCTTAAACGTTGTTAATTAAGTTGATTTATCTCAATCACAATGAAAACAAGCACTAGATAAAATGAAGACACTATTCCTAAAATTTTCAGATAGGTAATATTCAGAAAAACCACTATCCAATGCTTACAATTGACTTCTCTATTACAACGCACTGTTGCCAATCCTTGAATCTTGAGTTATGCTGCACATTTCTCTTGAAACCAGGTCTTTCTTGATGACTATACTATCCATCTTGCGAATCAATGTTACGGCCTCTATTCTATCTAACGGTAATCTCTCTTTGATTCGAAGTGGATAATCCGAAACGCTTAGAACTCTAACCACCAGTCGTGAAGAGTTTATCAGAATTCTGGCTACTACAACGGATTTATTCCAGCTCAGTGTCCTGTCAGGCTCAAAGATGTACGTTGTACCTCCTGGAATGTTGTCTAGCTTAATTTGAACCACCTTTTCCGAACGGGAATGTACCAGAAGATTCTTTGAGGCAACAACATTCGTCACTTCTACTTCAATTTATCGACAATGGAAAAGTATCTCTCTCTCATTACCAATTTTCAGGACATCGCCGTTCAAATCCAACCAAGATCTAGCATGAACTTGATATCCAGAATGCAGTCATACACAATTGCGGCAAATGCTTGATGTATCTTCTTCAAATTGCCAATTGTGAATTCAAGCTCTTCCACACTGATCACTGGTATTATTTGCCAATTTGCTGTCTTCAGGAAAATCCGCTGGTTTTGGGCGCGTTTTCTTGGATATTTTCTTATTTTTGCTAAAATATCTGGATGCACAATGGTGATATTTGCCCCGGTATCCAGCAGCATTTTACATGGTACCTGGAGATCGATGATCTTGAGGCTCTTGATGGGAGATCCAGTCAGCCTATGGCCCCCAAGATTGGCTAAATTTAGTTTACCGACAACGTGTTCGTACTACAATCAATAATACGCTTGGCACGACAATCAACTCAAGCATGGCCCTTCTTACCACACTGCCAACATCTCATTCCTCTTGTCACTGTGGATGAAATCGATAGAAATTGGGAAGATCACTCTCGGTGGTGACTTTCTATATAAGTCATGGTCCTTTTCAACTCGGGCTCTTCCTCATTTTCGTGCTCAAGCCACTCCAATCTCTTCGCCAATCTTGACGCTTCCGTGACCGCTTCAATTTCAAGGACCCTTGCTAGCGCTTCTCACACCGTCTTCGGATTTGCTAATCGGACGACTCGCCTAATCTCGTCGTCTCCGATATCGTCCATCTTACTGCTATATATTCCTGTGATGAGCCAGGATAATTCGCGTGAGCTCTCCTGGCCAGACTCTGCGCAGCATACGCAAATCTACTTTGTGTATCCGATACGACTCGGTAGCTTTCCATGCAGTAATTCTTTCATGTGCTACTCTCCAAAGCGTAGCCTCAAATTAGGCGTCAGTTTTCATAATCCATGCGTTCTTAATGCTGTATCACGGAGCATTCCAGGCAGTAGAATTGCTCTCTGTTCCATTCTTCAGCCATTATCCGTCAAAGTCGACTCAAATTAAGTAAAATACTCATTCCAGAATGTCTTGCCGTCATACGGTGTCGGCTTCAAGGTGAACTTAGCTGCTATATCTCTTCTAGATGTTGGAACATTTTCTATCTGCAGGGCTGTTTCGTCACTATTGAGATTAAGGCTCTGCAGTTTCTAGGTTACAATAGAGTTTAATTTTGCTTCCGAAATACGTTCAACTTGCAATACTTGATGTTCGACTTGCACAAAATGATGATTGATTGATTGATGACTGAAAAATGTAGAAGAATTCCGTGAAATTTCGTACAATACCGTAAAAATTTGTATAATGCCGTAAAATACACAAAGCAATGCCGCAAAGTACTGAACAAAGCCGTAAAATACAGAAAAATGTAGTAAAATACAAAACAATGTTTTAAAATACCGGCAAATATCATTAAATTCCGTGAATAATTATTAATTATGATTAATCGAATGTGGAGATATGAGTTTCATAAGACTTGATTTTAAGACAAATGGCTTGTTTCCCAATGGAAAAGTGACCTAAAATGTCTTATGGAACGTGTATCGCATACAATTTCTCTATTTGGGTTTATATATGTCAAAAAATAATAAAATTTTCATTTTGGAAGCATCGGTGAAGGATATCTAATTCTTTATTTTAGTCTTGGTAACACTGAGACTTTACAGATAAGCAATTTGTGTGAATCAAAAATACTTTTCAAAATTTGTTAATTTGAATGTTGTCACATTTTGGAAATAAATAAATATAAAGCTGAATAATTTAGAATTTTCTTTAAGATATATGTATAGTATTTTGACATACCAAAATGATAGTGAAATAATCCAGCAACGTAGCTACCAACCTAATAAAAATTGGGTTTGAGTTTCATAAAGAGGCACTTTATGATACCCAAACAAGTTTCATGAAGTACACTTTATGACACCCAAATAGAAAAAATAAAATTTATCACTACTTCCATTTCCGAATCTAGAATTATGAAATTGACTAATAGATCAAGCTAAATTGACATGAATACAATTGATTGAAGGCAGTATGTGAAAATTTTAATAAGTAAAATTTAAGAATAATAGTTACCCGAGATGAATTTGCTCATTGATATCAAACTCAAAATTTTATTCGCGACCATAAATAGGACACAAATTGATAATTGCAATAAAGAAAAACTGAAGTTAACAATTTGGGAACTATTTGAAATCAGTACAAAGTATTGGAAAATGAATCGCAAAGATATCGGTGAAACAAAATTTCATTTCAAAGTGAATTTTACAAAAGGATTTATACGGGAAAAATATAATTATAATAAGGTGAACGAATGATATGTACAATCTTATTGTACTTGCAAAACAGGAAACTAGTTATTATACAGATTTCTTCGATGATTTGTATTTTTTATTTATGTTTAACAAATCTGACCCCCTTACTTGAAAAAGTTCTGAACCTATCAAATATATAGGCCCATAAAGAACATATTTTCTGAGCAATATCATCAGTTTTAGGCCATACGAATGCATTAATCTCCTGCTTAGGAAATTTCATGTCATAATAATTCGTCTTATCTTCTATTTTTTTATTATGACACGGCCCAGAAACCAACCTTCTTCAGCGTAATATGCTTCCGAAATAATTGTTATTATTTGTTCTACATTAGAAATACTCGTAATCTCGTATTCTCCACTTGATGGAAACGATTCCGAATCAGTTGAGTCGTCAATAGACATATGTTAAGAATCTTCGGAGGGCGAGGAGTCAGTATCATTGCTTTCTGATTTTCTTTGCCTTTATTGTATTATTAGTTGACCTTTTTTCTCTTTCTGGTACAATAAAACGTTCGAGCCTGTCTGGACTCATTTTTCCTTGTTCTTCATCTAGCAGACAACAATATGTTGATTTTTTTAAAATAGTAGTTTTATTTTGTGGTGAAAATACTTTCAGATATGAGCCTTTTTCTGAAAGATCTGGTTTTTCATCAGTGTAGTCTCTGAGATCTAAATCATTATCGACAATATTTCCATTTATACCATCTAATAAAGGATCGCTAAAGGCATCCGTATTAAGGATTTTTCGTATTGTACTGAGAGTCCCATGTTTTTTGGTTTCATACTGTTGGCTACTCCCAGAAGTAATTTCCAATGCAATAGAAGCACGAAAATCAAAATCTTGCTTCACTTTCTTCTCGGGATAGGCAGGTAAATCTATTAACTACTTATATACACAGATCACTTTACTGTTTGATATTCACTGCTCTATTGCTCATCATTAACTACCTATCAGTCAAGTCGTTTTCTCACACATATATATATATATATATATATATATATATATATATATATATATATATATATATATATATATATATATATATATATATATATATATATATATATATATATATATATATATTGTAACAAATATGGGTGTGAAACATAAGATATTTCAAAAACAACCTACCTGCTACACACATGGGCCTGGCTAGCGAAAAAATCAGACGGCGGCTGGGTCGGAGTAAGCAGAAGCTTTCAGAACTACTGTGCTTAACTGAGAAACAAATTTAACGCCTCATCAAGCAAGTGATAAGTTTTAGCAAGTATTGTTCTGAGAACTTGCTTAGGCGCCACCCCTAAGAAAGGGAATTGCTAGGAATTAGGGGATTCCTAGGCTACAAATGATAAGTGACAAATGAAGTTCAAAAACAATTATTTAATGAAAAATATTAGAAAAATTTAATACACCCAAAACTTTGTAAACTAATTTTGAAATATAACTTACAACAATATCGAAGGGACTTGGTAGGCGTTCCACTCTCTCGTAAGTAACCCCTGGAGTCCGCGGACCTCCTGTTTGTGTCAAGGAGAACCAGAGCTCACGGTCGGCGAGTGTCCAAGACGTTACTCCTGATTAGCGATGGTGGTAGTAGGCGAAGGTACTCCAAATAGCTCTCAGCTAGGCTGGATGTAAGCTGAGCTTAGTTCGATGGTGATTTATCCCAACTTTTAGAGGGCCTCAAGACCGGAGACTCGATCGCTGTCGAAGAGGTGATAAAAGCAGTTTGTTTGTCGGAGCAGCAGTTGTTAGCGCCTTCTGGTCAGGTTTAGTGCTCGATCCTGCGACCGGTACCTCAATGGTTCTCCTCAACACAACCAGAAAGACGGCCTGACTCCAACCCTAAAAAAAAACCCAGAACAGCAATAGTGTCCTTTACAAACAAGCCAGAAGGGCTGAATACTACAAAGTTGTGACAATAACGTTGAAGAGAGATGGACGCAATTGTACAAAAAAATTGAGAATTAATTTAACTTAAATCAAAATGAGGCGTAGTGATACAATGACAGTGAGTGATGACAAGAAAAAAATGATAATGAGGATGAAAAGACTTGAATACGGCCCGCAATGGTGAAAACGCACAATAAGCGACTCGACTGATACTAATCAAAGCTCCTGTGAACCGTAATAAAATTGTAGCAACACACCTGCTCGCGCAAACAATCCAAAAGACGCGCGAAATGCAGAAAAATTGAGAAAACTCTCGGCTAACAATTTAATGACTTCAAAAAGCGGCATAAACGTCCAAAGTCAAGGCTCACAGTTAGTCAAAGTCCACTCAACACACTCTCACACCATCCAGGAGTAAATAGGACAAAGGAGGGATTAAATCGCCCTGGCGTACAGTCTGCAACACCCCGATCGGGGGAGCAACCTGTCAAACCAGGGTTACGGTTTAAACGGAATCTAAACAATAGCAAAAAAGTTTGATGGTGACGCCGTGTCACAATTGAAGTTACAACTGGCAATAACTAGGTTGAGGTTATGCCTCTTCCGCGGCTTAATCGATGCATCAACAGATTCTCAAAATTAATAAGAATAAGCGAAACAATAATTGACTTAGACTGCAAGGCAGCCAAGCTGTCAAAAAGGGTCCCCGGGGCGCCGGAGCTCAAAACTTTGTGACAAAAGTTACTCACAAAGATGGAGAATCAGGTCGACCCAGCCTGTGAACAGGACAGGACAGGTAGTAGGGAAGAAATGGATTCTAAATTCAGATCCTACTTGACACAAAAATCTAGCTCAATATAATCTTTGCTTAGACTCTAAAATCTCCAAAATGTCCCTCAAAATACACCCGCAACCCTCGTTAGGGAAGTTAACAACAACTTAAAGCCCAAAAAAGAACAAAGATGCTACCGAAAAATACCGATGACTACAAATGCCACCTGGGCCGACATCTTTAAACACACGTGGACACAACGACGTAGTTTTGGAGATTTTACAGGAGAGAAACAAAATCGTCAGAAGACTTACCCTTGCCACATAGCACTACACTAGTACTTTAAGTACTCAAATATTCAAAAAAACAAGGCTCAGAAAACAAACAGCAAAGATCAGACTGAGCGCGGATTTAGTGTGTCTGTCACCGCAGAGCTCTAAACCAAGAATGTCAAATTTTATCTCGTATCCGCTGCTCGTCAACATCACATCACTTCCGACAGGTCCAACAACCAAATTTTTAATTCGTCTCGCGGCCAGCGAGGGCTTCACAGAACACAAAAAATGTGAATACATGGGCGTAGGTGAAAATAATTCTAAACGTAACAATTAATTTGTTACACCACCCCCCTTCCCAGAAGAAAATTACCCAGGGTTAATTTTCTATGTCATCCTCTGAAAGCATGTCGTCGCTAGAATCGCTATCAGGAGACGGTTTCAGATCTTTAATGTGCCAGACGCCTAAATCATTTTCCAGTGTGTCTTTCAAACGATAAGAGGTGGGAGAACGTTTCTGAGAGACTATGCATTTTATGAAACGCGGTGCAAGCTTGGAGGAAAAATATTTAGAACCGGCTGACAAAACGTAATTTCGTTTCCAAACCGAATCACCGACAGAGAATTGCAGAGGTCGCCGACGCAAATTATAATAATGGGCATTTCGGTTATAAGCCGACTGAATGCGAGCTTGAGCTACCGAGAAATATTCAGAAAAAGAATTTAATTTGTGAGCGTAATCAGGGCGAGAATCGGAGCAGATGTTATCTGGGAGAGGATGATAATAGTTTCCGGACAACGGTACCTGCCTACCAAAGTTAAGAAAAGCAGGGCTATACCCCGTAACTTCATGAACAGCCGTTCGAATCGCTTGAGTAATAGCGGGCAAATTAGTGTCCCATTTACGGTGATTATCCTTGACATAAGAACGAATCGCGGTTTTAACAGTGCGATTAGTACGCTCTACAAAATTCACTTGGGGATGAAACTTAGCATTGTACCAAATTTTGGGTACAGAGTACTTTGTCATCAGTTGTTTAAAACAATCACTAGTGAACTGCGTTCCGTTGTCAACAAAGACGATTTGAGGCACGCCGAACAGCAGAAAAACATGGTCTTCTACCAGCTGACAAATTTTTGGGGCCACAGCCTGACGAAGAGGAAATAAGACCGGGTATTTGGAAAACCAATCTGAAATAGCGAGAATATACTGATTTCCGTGAGTAGACTTGGGTAAAGGGCCCATTAAATCGATGGAGATGGCTTGCCATGGGAAACTAATTTTCTTGGCTTGTCCCATAAGACCAGGGGGAGGTAATGGTGGTACTTTTTGAGCCAAACAAACTGAACATTTTTTGACATACCGGTAAATACTAGCACGCATTTTCGGCCAATGATACAAGTCGGAAACGCGATGAAAAGTCTTAAAAACGCCTAAATGAGACGCGGTAGGAGGGTCATGACAATCGTGAATAACATGCCGACGAAAATCTCTGGGCACATAGATTTTCCAGGGTGATAAGTTAGCTGGTAAATTAAATGGGGTTGAAACTAATTTGTACAAGATATTACCGTCCAAACGAAAATCAGGGTATTGAGCTGGATTAGCACGAACCGAGTTACATAATTCCTGGAAATGTAAATCTTTAGAATCCCGAAAAGAAAGTGGATCTATAGCTGCAACTTCTAAAGGAGCACGAGATAACGCATCGGGCAAATCCTGAAGTTTCCCGGGGCGATGTTCTAAGTTAAAATCAAATTGCTGCAACTTTACAGCCCAACGAGCAAGTTTGCCCGTAGGATCGGTCATGCGCATCAGCCACAAAAGAGAATAATGGTCAGTAAGGACTGTAAAAGTTAAACCTTCCACATATTGTCGGAATTTATCGATCGCAAAAATGACAGCAAGGCATTCGCGTTCCGTTACGGAGTAATTTCGTTCAGCTTTATTAAGGGTGCGACTAATGTAAGCGATAGGGTGCTCAGCACCGTCAGAATCGGGTTGAGTTAACACAGCGCCAACTCCATAATTAGAGGCGTCTGTGTAGATTCGAAAAGGCTTTAAGGGAAGACTATAGTCAGGACTAGCTAACACTGGGGCAGAAGTGAGGGCAGTTTTAAGTTTACAAAAAGCAACCTCCGCTTCCGGAGTCCATGAAATAGAATTTTTTTTACGTTTACCCTTAGTGAGATCATTAATAGGGGCTGATAAAGTGGCAAAATGGGGTACAAAACGACGGTACCAGCCTAAAACTCCCATAAATCTTTTAACTTCAGTAACAGTCGTAGGACGAGGATATTCTTCAATCGCTCTAATTTTATCAGGATCGGTGCGAAGACCCTGAGCATCGACTACATAACCCAAATATTTAAGGAAAGGGCGGCAAAATTCACACTTGTCAACATTCACTGACAGACCAGCAGCACGGAGACGCTCAAAGACTTCAAGTAGAACACAAATATGTTGCTCAAAAGAGGAAGTAACAATGATACAATCATCCAAATAGACAAAAGCATTAGGCTCCAATTCGGGACCTATAATGCTGTCCATCAGACGCTGAAGGGCCTGGGGCGCATTACATAAACCGAATGGCATACGAGTGAATTCAAAGTGTCCACGACCAGCAACGGAAAAAGCCGTTTTTTCGCAGGAAGATTTTTCCAAGGGAATTTGCCAAAAAGCGCTCTTTAAATCGATCGATGATATAAACTTCGCATCTCGTAGTTTAGACAGGATGCTATCTACGCGAGGAAGAGGGTACGCATCTTTTTTAGTGACGTCATTAAGTTTACGTCCGTCAAAACACAATCGGAAGGCTCCAGAAGATTTTTTGACAAGTAAGAGTGGAGACGACCATGGACTATTAGATTTTTGAACGACGCCTAACTTCAACATCTCGTCTAACTCTTCGTTGAGATGCGACATCATAGGGGGCGAAAGAGGGTACTGACGTTGTTTAATGGGACGAGCATCGCCCGTATCAATGAAATGTTCTGTTAAAGGAGTACGACCTAAACCGTTAGAGCCGAGAATTTTAAATTTCGCAACCACGGTATCAATAGCGGCGCGCTGAGAAGACGAGAGATCAGTTCGAGGGACAAAATCAGTAACAGTGGCGACTTCGTGCGAAGAAAACCACGAATTAGTGTCAAAATTAAGTGAAATTTTGAAAAGTCGGCAAAAATCAACCCCTAAAATAAGAGGGTGTTTGACTGCAGGGACAACAACAACCGGCAGTGTATGACGTAGACCGTTCAATTTAATTGGGAGGAAAACGCGACCTAGTGAACGGTGAACCGCTCCATCAGCAGTAGAAATGGGGCTAATGGACTCAGATGCGGGTAAAAGATTCAAAAATTTTAACAGAAACAAACCGCGATTTCCAAGTACAGAAACACTAGCTCCAGAATCCAACCAACAGGAAATAGACTTCCCGGCAATAGTAACATTTATAAAAGGGCGATCATCCGCACCGTGAGTATTAAAGATAGGGGCGACTTCAGAATTTTTCATAAAACGAGCAACCGCATTTAACCAAGCTGTCCAGCGAGTTAAATCAGAGGAAGGGCGCGTTATTTTCCGGCGGCGGTTGTACCAGACGCGCGGCGGCCGTTTTTTGAACAGACGGGACAATTTCTGATAGTGAAAGACATTTTTCCACAACCAAAGCAAAAACGTTTTCTCGGTTGAGAACAATTAGGAAACGAATGACCTTTTTGTAAACAGTTCCAACAATCTAAGGGAGGCTGAGAACTAGTTTCGACAGCGGCAAGCTGTGGTTTCGAACCATGAGCTTTAGAGGGTCGCGTGTAAGCTAGTTCCGGCTCTAATAAAGTGTTAGAAGCGCTTGGAGGAGATTGATAAGAAGCAACATTCGCTTCGGTATCTTCGATTAGTTTACAAACTGCAATTAAGTCGCTCAAGGAATTGATGGTGTGGGCCATGGCGAAACGTTGATAATGAGGCAATAAATTTCTAATAATAGTAGAAACACGAGTTTTCTCATCAGGGGGATTTGACAGGCGAGAAAATAAATTTTCCATTTTCGCGACAAAAATTTCAGCCTTTTCCAGGGCTCCTTGCGTGCGATTGCGAATTTCCGCTTGCAACGAGAGCTCATAATTACTTGGCAAAAAGGAGGACCGCAAACGAGAAACAAGATCTGTCCACGAATGCACCGAAGGGCTAACCATTCTAAACCAATAAAGGGCGTTACCGCTAAACAAATCAGTGGCTTGTCGAAATAATGTGTCATCAGAAACTCCGCGAGCATACGCGCATTCTTGAAGTCGTTGAATAAAGTCATTCACACCGGTGGTACCATCATACTGGATGTTCCATTTATTAATTTGGACGTGAGATTCGGGGGCGCGAGAATACGGCATAAAAGTACTATGAGGTAACATAGGAGTTGCAGGAGAGGAACTAACAGTTTGCGAGGCCATAGGGGCTCCCAAAGTAGTGACATTGCTAAACTGAACTCTATTTATACGCTCTTGAAAGGAGGGCCAAGGGTCAGTAATTGACTGTGCAAAAACGGGAGGATTAGCAATCGTGCGGGAGGATGAAGCTATAAGATCGCGCAAACGTTCAGAGTCTACGTCGATTAGACTCTCAACGCGGCTAGCCTCAACCGACTTCAACTTTCCAGTCAGCGAGCTTTTGGCAAAAGCCATCATTGTGAGTAGAGGGCTTTGCATGGACTGTGGAAGACGTAAAACACGCTGATGCAAGTGCATCAAGCGAGCATTGCACCTCGACTCAAAATTCAGGTCTCGCTGAGGGCTAAATAAATGGATCTTACTCAGTAAATCCTGTAGTTTACGCTGGCAGGTCTGGTTCTCACTTAAGGGCTCAGGGAAACAAGTAGGAGTCACATTACTCGCATTCATTCGTTCCATTTGCAGGAATCCGTCCAGTAGAAGTGTCATGTCATTTCTATTTCCAGTGTCAGTACAATTCCGTATCTGCAGCTCATACGATAACTCGTCATCCGTCAGGTATTGTAGATCCATCGTGGAGAATGTGTACCGAAAAATTTAAACCGGTTAAATACAAAATTAGAAAAAAAAGGAAATGAAAATGAGAGGACAATGAAATGAAAATGATAATGAAGGGAGAGGTAACAAAGAAAAGAATATTTGATGAGGGAAAAGGTTCCTCAGATTTTTAGCAAGCTAAAAAATTTTTGAATAATTGAAAACTTAAGCACAAGCTTAACAAAAACGTCCCAAAGGCTCCACGTCTTGGGCACCAAATATGTGTAACAAATATGGGTGTGAAACATAAGATATTTCAAAAACAACCTACCTGCTACACACATGGGCCTGGCTAGCGAAAAAATCAGACGGCGGCTGGGTCGGAGTAAGCAGAAGCTTTCAGAACTACTGTGCTTAACTGAGAAACAAATTTAACGCCTCATCAAGCAAGTGATAAGTTTTAGCAAGTATTGTTCTGAGAACTTGCTTAGGCGCCACCCCTAAGAAAGGGAATTGCTAGGAATTAGGGGATTCCTAGGCTACAAATGATAAGTGACAAATGAAGTTCAAAAACAATTATTTAATGAAAAATATTAGAAAAATTTAATACACCCAAAACTTTGTAAACTAATTTTGAAATATAACTTACAACAATATCGAAGGGACTTGGTAGGCGTTCCACTCTCTCGTAAGTAACCCCTGGAGTCCGCGGACCTCCTGTTTGTGTCAAGGAGAACCAGAGCTCACGGTCGGCGAGTGTCCAAGACGTTACTCCTGATTAGCGATGGTGGTAGTAGGCGAAGGTACTCCAAATAGCTCTCAGCTAGGCTGGATGTAAGCTGAGCTTAGTTCGATGGTGATTTATCCCAACTTTTAGAGGGCCTCAAGACCGGAGACTCGATCGCTGTCGAAGAGGTGATAAAAGCAGTTTGTTTGTCGGAGCAGCAGTTGTTAGCGCCTTCTGGTCAGGTTTAGTGCTCGATCCTGCGACCGGTACCTCAATGGTTCTCCTCAACACAACCAGAAAGACGGCCTGACTCCAACCCTAAAAAAAAACCCAGAACAGCAATAGTGTCCTTTACAAACAAGCCAGAAGGGCTGAATACTACAAAGTTGTGACAATAACGTTGAAGAGAGATGGACGCAATTGTACAAAAAAATTGAGAATTAATTTAACTTAAATCAAAATGAGGCGTAGTGATACAATGACAGTGAGTGATGACAAGAAAAAAATGATAATGAGGATGAAAAGACTTGAATACGGCCCGCAATGGTGAAAACGCACAATAAGCGACTCGACTGATACTAATCAAAGCTCCTGTGAACCGTAATAAAATTGTAGCAACACACCTGCTCGCGCAAACAATCCAAAAGACGCGCGAAATGCAGAAAAATTGAGAAAACTCTCGGCTAACAATTTAATGACTTCAAAAAGCGGCATAAACGTCCAAAGTCAAGGCTCACAGTTAGTCAAAGTCCACTCAACACACTCTCACACCATCCAGGAGTAAATAGGACAAAGGAGGGATTAAATCGCCCTGGCGTACAGTCTGCAACACCCCGATCGGGGGAGCAACCTGTCAAACCAGGGTTACGGTTTAAACGGAATCTAAACAATAGCAAAAAAGTTTGATGGTGACGCCGTGTCACAATTGAAGTTACAACTGGCAATAACTAGGTTGAGGTTATGCCTCTTCCGCGGCTTAATCGATGCATCAACAGATTCTCAAAATTAATAAGAATAAGCGAAACAATAATTGACTTAGACTGCAAGGCAGCCAAGCTGTCAAAAAGGGTCCCCGGGGCGCCGGAGCTCAAAACTTTGTGACAAAAGTTACTCACAAAGATGGAGAATCAGGTCGACCCAGCCTGTGAACAGGACAGGACAGGTAGTAGGGAAGAAATGGATTCTAAATTCAGATCCTACTTGACACAAAAATCTAGCTCAATATAATCTTTGCTTAGACTCTAAAATCTCCAAAATGTCCCTCAAAATACACCCGCAACCCTCGTTAGGGAAGTTAACAACAACTTAAAGCCCAAAAAAGAACAAAGATGCTACCGAAAAATACCGATGACTACAAATGCCACCTGGGCCGACATCTTTAAACACACGTGGACACAACGACGTAGTTTTGGAGATTTTACAGGAGAGAAACAAAATCGTCAGAAGACTTACCCTTGCCACATAGCACTACACTAGTACTTTAAGTACTCAAATATTCAAAAAAACAAGGCTCAGAAAACAAACAGCAAAGATCAGACTGAGCGCGGATTTAGTGTGTCTGTCACCGCAGAGCTCTAAACCAAGAATGTCAAATTTTATCTCGTATCCGCTGCTCGTCAACATCACATCACTTCCGACAGGTCCAACAACCAAATTTTTAATTCGTCTCGCGGCCAGCGAGGGCTTCACAGAACACAAAAAATGTGAATACATGGGCGTAGGTGAAAATAATTCTAAACGTAACAATTAATTTGTTACAATATATGTATATGTATATATGTGTACACTGCCGTGATAAGGGAGAGGGCAGTATCTGATCTGAAGGAGATTTTTGAGGAATTGAGATTTTTGTGTTTTCATGCAACCACTTGGTATTATTAGCTATTTATATAAACTAAAATTTGAAATATGTTGGTCAAGCTCTCTCATCTCTTAAAATACAATTAATTTGTGTGGGCGTAATATATTCTAATAAAAAAGTCACTTACTGCCTTATTCAATAATATATTATGTACATATTCGACATTATACAAGCAGTTTAAGGTTTTTCATAATCCATGTTTTCAATAAATTTAGAAAAATTGAAATTAATTTATTGATAAAAATATTCACATTTTTTCACAAATAATCAATCAAATCTTCAACTTCACCTTCTGGTGAGTTTTCTGAAAATTCGCGTCTGTTAAGTGGCATCAGAGGGCAAGGTTGATTGAGAATATTTTTTTTTTCTCATTACTGATGCCTCTAGGCTGTTCCCTCAACTTTCCTGGAATTTCCAGTTTGAATTCCATTTTAAGAAATGGATATTCCTGAAAATCGGTGACATTGAAACTTTTTCGTAGACCATTGAGCGGGAACCTCTCTTGAATTGAATTACTGGAATATTACTCAGAAGTGGTTGATTTTTGATGTATTTTCTCCTGAATCCCATTTCAGGACATCATCATTTCTTGACCGCAAAACACTCATTTTCAAAGAACTCGAATTCTCTACAGCATTTATGAAATCATCAAAATCATATATGTTTCCACCTTTATAATTTTTTATAGAGAGCTCTAGGCCATGATGTACAGAGTCAGCACTCATGAATGTGTGTCCCGCTTCGAAATATTTCAAGGTTATTTCTTCTGCTGAGATTACACTTGAATTTACCAGAGTGACAAACATTGTGAACAAACAACAGTTTTTTTTCTGGGCGGAACTGCTGTCAGCCCAATATAATACATGCAGAGCATCTCTTTCTTCAGTCAGTGTTCGATGAAATGCAGAAGTATTTTCTTCGTGTTTCCTCCCAGCAAGGGCTTCATGCCACAAAACTGATATATGCTTCAGTTTTGTATTACTGTTTCTTGCTTCCATAGTAGCAAATGCTTGATGAAACGCTACAATTCTTCTGGTGGGACAAGTCTTTTTGCTTCCTGGTATACGAGGTAGCATGATCACTTTTTGAAGATCGACACTTCTTAATACCAATGTTTCTGATGCTCCTCTTTTTAAATTTTCTCTGTACTCTAACCTGGTGAATTTAGATTTCTCAGAATGCTGTAGCCATCTCTTACTCTCGGTGCAGTTACCTTTATGCCTGTTAGTATTCATTTCAAGACTTGACAGAGTAACTGACGCACGTTCTTGTATACTATCGCCTTCAATTTCTGCCTGTATGTCACTGACTTCAGCTTCTTGTATGTTACTAAGTTCAGCTTCTTCCTCTATGTTACTGAATCCAGCTTCTTGTATATTACTGATTCCATCTTTTTCCTGTATATTATAAAGTTCAACTTCTTCTTGTATTTTATTGAGTTTAATTTCGGCTTGTAAATCATTGACTTTGGCTTCTCCTTGTATTTTATTAAGTTCAACATCTTCTTGTATATTTTTTACTCCTGCTCTGTCTCGTATTTTGGAGTCATCTTCTTCTTGTATAATACTGACCTCAGTCTCTTCTTGCCTAATACTAACTTCAATTTCTTCTTGTATAATACTGACTTCCTATTCTTGTGTCATAGAAACTTCAGCTTCTCTTATATAATTGACTTCAGATTTTTTTCGTGTATTAACGACTTCATTATTCATTATTTCTTCATGAGATTCTAGATGAGAAATATGAAGGACGCAGGTGTCGCATTCTCAATTTCCAAGCTTAAAAAAACTAATGTTCATTTCTGAAACAACTTTTCTGTATGTGTAATAGCTTATTCTATTATTCTGGTATTTCATATTGTAATCTGCATGCATGTTCCTGATACTGATGTCGCTAGGTTGATACAGACGATTGGTAGCATGCTCTCTCCGATAATGGCTTATGCAAGGACTGAATTATTGAATATGTTCTCGTATAAAAGCTCGATTACATTCATTTGGAGGCTCCTTGCAACCGCGTTTGTCTAATTGAACTGTTACAGCGCCAACTACAGAGGAATTTTTTATCATTGTGGTAGTGTATTAATTATTTTTTTGCTTATAACAAAGAGTGCGTGGGAAAAAACTTTTACATACAATTTGTGAGTGTCCATTTTTCCCGGGTAAACAATAGGACAAAGCTCTTTTTCTTCGACTTATTCCAGTTCTTGTAATTTTTCGTTTTTTTCTTGCTAAATTGCATCGCTGTGTACCCACTCCCTCTTTCTGTTATATTTCATTTCGTGAAATTCATTCCAAATCGCTTGCCTTCTAGGCTCACGAGTTCCATTTATTTTTTGTTTTTGCTATCCTATCACAAGCTCTCCTCAATATCGTCTTTTTCACTGATGATCTATTTTCATTTTCTTCATGGTCATGAAAGGAAGCGGATGTTATACCACAAAAAGATACAGCATCTTCAGCTGAGCTCTTATTCTCACTGTCGCAAGGATCATAATTAGGATCTTCTACTGAATCATCCAAAAAATTGGTAATTCCTTCCGCGCCAAGCTCAGGCTCATCCGTAGGTGTTAACAAAATTGGTCTTCTTACCGTGACTGTATTACCTGAATAAAATTACCATGATAATATAATGTCTTTAGAAATCAAACAACGCCGAGATGATTCCAATATTTCAAATTTTTTTTCTCGAACACCAAAACAGATATATTAACATGAGAGAACATCTTAACTTATTCTTATCCTTCTCTAACAATTCTACCAAGCTTGCCAACCCTCCTAAATTACAAAACTTCAATATATTACAATATCTCCTACAAATTAAGCCTATTAGGGGGTTTAATGTTACATCTTGGGCTTAAATTTATTCTTTTTTCTATCACTTGTTCAAATCGGGTACATTGAACTCTATTTTGTGGTCCCTAATTACCTCTGGCACGATACTCGGATCTATTTGTCCTCTATAATTACATCTGGTACGTTACTTGTATCGGTCGTATCTCCTACTTTAACACAATCTTTGAACTTATTTTCTATATTCTCTACATTATCTGGAATTACTATGTTTAGATTTTTATCTTTTTATTTCTCTTCCTCTTTTTTTACTTTTGTATATTTAATAATTTCATCCATGTGTCTCTTCCAAACAAGGTCTTCCTCATACAACTTACATAAATATACAGAATCGCTGATCCTCTCATCAATAATGGCTTCCGCCCATGTCTTTTTATTAGGATTTCTGAAATCCCTACAATATACTATTCTCCTTATCTCAAATTTCGCACAACGTTTGCCTCTAATCAAGGATTTCTTTTTATCTAATTTATCTACATGTCTTAACAAATCTAGTCTAGTTTTTGGTTTGTAATTCAACATTAAATTAGAAGGGCGGGGGGGCTACTGTAGAAAGATGGTTTGAATTTCTGTAACTGAGCAAAAGTCTGTTCACCAAGGTACTGAAACTTACATTTCTATTTGAGTTATCCTTTATGTTCTTCGTTAAACTATTTTTAAAACTTTTAACCAAGCTTGACCATCACTAGATGGATGGCATACAGAAGAAGTCATAAAGTTCATCCCATTTTTAGATGGAAATGCAGTAAACTCAGTTGAAATAAATTGAATACCATTGTCAGTCACTAGTAGTTCTATCAGTACAAATCTTGACATGAAATCTCGAAATTTTTTTATTTTCTCTTTACTATCTGAGCCTTTGGACATACCCTATGCTTCGGGCCACTTAGAAAACGAATCTATGATCTCTAAAATAGTTTTTCCTAAAAACGGACACAAAACATCCGCATGAACCAGCTGCATCGGTCGCGATGCTCGCAATCAAGGACTTGAAATCGATTTCGGTGGATCAAGCTTTCGTTTGATACAAATTTTGCGTGCTTTTACTAGCTTTTCAATATCTTGATCCAGATTAGAAGAAGCAGAAAACGAAAACTCAGAGTTGATAGTACTGAGGATCATATGAAATAGAATGAAACTAACCGGCATCTCATAAATGAAACAAGACCCGTCCTGGTCGAACTGAATTCCAAAAAAGTTAAAAAAGAAATAATCCAAAACTAAAATGATCAAAAACGACAAAATGTACATTGAAGAAGACTTCCCTCACTCAGTTGTCCAAGACAGGAAAATCTTGAAACAACATTTAATAAAAGCAAGAAAAGGTGGCCTTAAAGCTTCCCTGTGTCTGAGTCTATTGTACATAAATGGTACAAAATATACAGTACAACAAATAACTGAAAAACCCTTGGAAAACTCCATCTCTGACAATAAGGAAGTATCTCTTGGGAATACAACAAAAGTACAAGAACGGCAAGAAAAGAATGAAGTCAATGAACAAGGATCATCCTCGCAAGAAAACATTAAACCCCAAACACCAAAGATAGGCCCTTCAGATCGTCGAATCAACACAAGACTTCGAACCAATTACTCGATAAAAAACTCAAAAAACTAATGGACAAAGAAATTATGAATTCATCCACGAATAGAAAAGTATGTAATAAATCAGCAAATATTGAATTAATAGAAACACTTGAAATAATCTTCTGGAAAATTTCTGGCTCAAATAATTTATTTCCTTCAGACAACGATACTATAAATTAACTACTAACTGGTGCAGTACTTCGCTCTGTTGAAACCTGGCTCCATGAACTATCGCAATACTCCCTCCTTTCCTCAACGAATATATCTGTGTATCTGAAGTTTTAGCAACAAAAGAAAAGGACTGTGGCCGAGCCAGTGGTGGAATCATCACATTTCTACAAAAACAATATCGAATCGCTGTGAATGCAAATAAAAATAACTATCTCCGTGGGATAAATAATAAGATATCAAATACAAGAGATTATTCTGAAGTTTGGGCTTCAATTGAAGAACTGAAATCTAGACATGAATCTCTCCAAGATTTGATCAGTCTAAATGAGTGAGAAAACACTCCAGGACTGCACACACCCGTCTCTTAATAGAACTATCACGCTCAACGAATTGCAGATAAGCAGGGGTGGGCTGCCAAATTTTGAACAACCGGCTCGCTAAAACAATTGATAAATTCCAAATTTAACATACTAATACCATGCTATGTAAATGCATAATAAATTAATTAATTAATGTAGAGTCCATATGCCTTGTTCATTTGCAGAAACATCATTATTGTGCTCTTTTCTTACTCTTGTTTCTGTTGCTAACCTGTGATTCTGGTTCATCCAAGATGTAACAAAGGGAATGGCATCGAAATTTGCTATTGGTTTCCCCAATAAATTTATTGTCATTAGATTGGATATATGTTCCACAGTAAGACTAGTTCTTAATTTTGATGCGATTAAATTCATAAGGCTAAAACCTCTCTCAGCTTCTGAACTGCTAATAGCAATTATGCTTGCTATTTTTTTAGCCCTTAAAATTGAATTAGGTAACTGAATATTTTTCAGTTGTATGTTTGCGTCTACAAAGTCACGAAAATCATTAACATCTACTTGAAACTTCAAGATTTTACATAATTTTCTAACCATTTCTTCACCTTCTAGCCATGGTTACATAATTTTATCTAATGACAAGGTAGAAGGATCTAAAATCTCGAAGAGCTGCACAAATTTTTCATAGTTATCAGCTTCATTGTTCTCATTCTTATCGTCATCCATATTTATATGACTAGCCGATAAAAGTCTTGCTTTCATATTCTTTGCCACACTATCTAATAATTGCTCTCTGGGAAGAGCTACAAATTTATTATTGTAATCAAATGGTATGCGTTTGAACTCATTTGATGAAATTAAATTTTGAACTTTTTTTTCGTCGACACCAAAATTATCATTCTTGTGTAGTTCTATAGCTCTTATTGAACGCTTAATCAATTGATCAACTTTAGATATGGTAATTTTTCTTGATTGTAGTGCATTGGATAGTATTGACAATTCTTCTAAGATATCTATCATCAAAGCTAAATCTTCAATAAAATGTGTATTAGCTAATCTTTTAGCCATTCCTGAATTTGATTTGGACTAGATAAAATGTTCATACAATGCTGGGTATGCTCGCTATACAGCAGTAGCTGCTCGTAAGCTACAGGATGCCCAACGAGGTCCAAAAACGCGACCAATTTTCATTATTTTGAGGTTCAAATCACTAGAAATAGTCTCCAATTCGGCTTGGTTTTTATTTGACTGATGATATATCGCATATATTTTGTCTAAAAATATTTTAAAATGATTTACTTGTTTAATTTCGCTTATGGAATCATCTAGTGCCAATTGCAATCGGTGATTCAAACAATGCCACACGATTATATTTGGACACATTTCAGTTAATTTTGTGGCTACTCTAGATTTTCTTCCTAACATTGTCGATGCACCATCTGAACAGAATCCTATGAGATTTTTTTGTAAATAATTTTTATCAAATCCATAGTCAGTAAGACAGTCTATTAACGCCATGAAAATATTTTCGGCAGTTGTTGACGTCAATTCCTTTAGATCTACGAAAATCATGAGAGGTTCAATTGCAGACCGTACTTCACACTGTAAAAATATTACCAAAGTACTTTTTTCAGCAAGTGTAGAAGCTTCGTCAATTATGATACAAATTTTTGAATTTTGATTGATAATGTTTTTAAAAACAGTTTTTTTAATCTGTATTGCAATATGTTCCACAATTCTAGTGGCAGTGCGCCTGGAATGTAAACAATTTCCTATATTAACACCATTTTTTTCTTGTAATTCCAAAGCTGCTTCCATATCAGGCAATGGTCTGTTTCGTTTAACAAGACTATAAACTATGTTGAAAATTTTCACAGTAATGTTAATTGCTTCAGAATTTAATATTTTGACTACATTTGGTAAAACTTGCTTGTTAGATTGAATAATTGTTCCTTGAATTTTTAAATGTGAGCATGAAGTGGAATGTTCTTTAATTTTTTGCGTAGAGAAGCTTGCCTTGTGTCTTTTTGAGTGCGGATGGCCGAGCGTGTTTGTTCACCTATACATGCTGTGACGTCACTCGACCAAGAGGTCGCAGGTTCTAATCCACTCACCGACAATGTGTGATTTGTCGTAAAAATAAAAAAAATGCAGCTACTTGCATCAACACACTCGGGTGCTACAGGTTGCCAACCTATACACCTTAAAATATGTAGCAATGGCACGGAATTCTGATCGGCAGTACGGCGGTGTTATATCGCGGCTCGGTGATACCGATTAGAAAGGCCCAGGCCCTTACAAGGGCTGTTGCGCCAGTGATGATGATGATGAAGTGGAATGTTCTTTAATTTTTTTGCGTAGAGAAGCTTGCCTTGTGTCTTCTTTAGTTCCATTAGGAATTATTGAACATGAAATCCACTCATTTGATACGTGAATATGTTTTTTGTTTTCTATTCCTAAAGTTTTCATTTCTGAACAGTCTTTACAACCTAATTTGCCATCTTTTACCACTAACCATTTATATTGTTCTGTGAACAAATTCACTTGTTTTTCTGTCCAACAATCTGGTAGTTGACAATTGCGTACTGTGCATGATTCCAATAATGTTGTAGATGATGCCGATGCCGTTGAACAAGGAGCTGATGTTTTATTTGAAGTTGATTGTATAGGTTCAATATCTGTAGAATTTATTGTTTTTTCTAGTATTTCTTCATCGAGTTTTGTTTTTTTGACATTTACGAAAGACAATAAATTTCCTTGAACTCTCTTCATTTTTTAATTAAAAAAAATCTAAAATTTAAATACTGCCATTATATTTACACAATTTTCAGATGAATTTAGAATTTATATTATCCACAAATAATAATTTATAATTGTCTATTCATGTGAATGAAGAATTCAATTTCACTTATATCACTTACCTTGGCAATTAGATTAATTAGTATTGTATTCCATTTATATTGTCAATTCACAAAACAAAGTAAGTTTTCAAAGTAAATATAATCTGTAGAAAACGAACAAATTATAGAAAAAATAAAGTTACAACAAGTAACGAAGGAAATAATAAAGCGGGCGATATCATGTGCAGTGCGCCGAAGCTTTACAACTTGTAAGCTTGTAACTCACCCACAAGCAGGAACCAAAAACTTCATATTTTACGTACGCACATGAGGTGTGTAGTGTGTTGCGCACATGATATGACTGTGAGTGTGTGGCACATCGGCGCGATATGCATATTTTGCATAAACATACTGATAAAATGGCTTTTTTTCTGGTTTTACGGATAGTTTAACAAGCGGCTCGCCGAGTTTCAAAAATTTTAACAACCGGCTCGCGCGAGCCGGGCCGAGCCGGCTCCAGCCCACCTCTGCAGATAAGTATTAATCTAGCAAAAAACAAAAAAGCTACAGGCAGTGATAACATTCCAAATGAAGCCCTAAAAAATTTACCTGCAGAGTGGGAACACTATATTCTGAACATGTTCAATAAAATAATCGAAACAGAAGTCGTACCTGAATTTAGGCATCAAATTCAACTTGAAATGATATATAAAAAAGGAGACAATAAATTCAATAAACTACAGTGGAATTTCACTTGTTGACACCATCTGCAAGCTTTTTACGCGCATAATCTATAACAGAATCTAATTCTGGGCTTAAGAAAATGAGATTATAAAAGAAAATCAAAATAGCTTTAGAACCGAAAGAGGCACCATCGATAGTATTTTCACTCTTACATCAAGCATTCACCTTCATCTCCGCTTAAGAAAGACTCGCGTTTACGAAGCTTTTATTGACTTCACGCGCGGCTTTGACTCCATAAATCACAACCTTCTATGGCAAATACTATTCAAAACTGGAATTAGTGCAAAATCTATATGACAACGCAAAAGTCTGTATTAAAAATTCCCAATACGAAACCTCTGAATATACAGAAGTCACCGAAAGAGTTCTTCAAGGTGAAGTGCTCAGTCCACTATTATTTATTCTATTTATAAATGACCTAGAAGACTATCTGCAAAGCTCTAACTTACGGGGCATTAGTATAAACAACTTCACGGATTTGCTCTTGCTAGCATATGCTGATAATATAGTTTTGCTGGAAAACTCGCTGATCAATTCAAAATTGAAATTGAGAGCCCTGGAAAAATATTGTGACAAAAACTCATTACAGGTGAATGCACAAAAAAACTAAAATAGTAATACTTCACCAAGGACGACTAGAATCAAACGCCCCAACTTTTAGGCACAAAAATGACGAAATAGAAATAGTCAATAAACTCTGTTATCTCGGAGTGTTATTATCATCCTCAGGAAAATTTGGAGAAACAGCAGAACATGCCGTGAAAAAAACCGAGATAGCAAGCAACTCTGTTAGAACCATTCTATCGAAAGCGAAATCGAACTCTTGGATTGAAAAACAGATGTTGATCAAGACATTATTAAACGCTACCACCCTATACGCTGCCGAAATATGGGGCCTTCAACAAATAAACTCTCTAGAAGCTACAATAACAAGGTTCAATAAAAGGATATTATATTGCCAAAACTGGTATTCAACATATTCAAATAATACTGATAAAAAAGGCACTTCACTGGTTGAGAAAACTTTTAAATATGGAAGAAACAAGATTGCCAAAGATCATTTTCTGTAGACTTCTTTTATTAGGTAACAACGCTGAGAACAAAGTAGTATATAATTGAGTGTCCCAGATCAAAAATGTCCTACTGAACATTGGAAAAAATCATATCGGGGAGAAACAAAAAATCTCGAATATGGATATAGAGAAAATAATAGCAAATTATTGGAAAATATAATAGCCCAGGATATGAAATTGGTATCGAAATCCGAATACAATAACTTGTAAAAGCTCTTTAAACACAAGTATGGAACAGAAGATCATCTGAATCTGAAAATCCCTATCAACAAAGTCCGAATTATAGCTCAACTTCGAATGTCAAGTAAGCACAATATCACTGTTACAATCAATCACGTTGAATACCAAATTATCCCAACAGAAGTATGCTCAATCTGAAACCTGGGCCACATGGAAAATTTGGACCACATTTTCCCAAATTGTCCATGCTGCAATCCTATTAAAGCCTGTTTCCTCCAAAAATATGTCCCTTCCTATCCCTATGATCTACTAAATAATCCAATTTATAATAAAATTCAAGACATCAACAGTTTTATCACTACTATGTTTAAAATAAGAAGTTTCTGTAGAAATGAGTAACGAATATGTGCTGCTTTATGCATACATAGCTCATGAACAATTTTTGTGGTATTTTATCCTATTAAACACCTAACCATACTTTAATTATATAGAATATACCAATAGTGTCAATCCTATTGTATGAGATTTTTCTCTAAAAAATAAATCTATTATTATTATTGAAATATCTTGATCCAGGGAAGGCCACTAAACATACGACCTAGCTATTGTTTTAATTTTGACCATTCCCTCATGATTTGCATGCAGCTCTTTCAATATCTGCTGTCTTAATTTAGAAGGTACTATCACCTTATATTCCCACATTATTATCTCTTCATCTAATGATAGTTCATCTTTTCTCATATAATAAGGCTTTAAAGACTCATTCTTTGTTTTATCATATATCCATATCTCACTGCATTGTAAATCTAACTTTATTCACATCAATAACATTTGAATTTTCTACAAAATGCGAATAATCAAATTCATCCATCACTTTTTCAGTTGTATTCACAGGTAATCGAGATAAAACATCCGCTTGTCCATTGTTCGAGCATTCAACATACAAAGTACTTTGTGCACGTTGTCAAGAAAAAGAGTTCTACTAATTTATGTATTTCAATATGAATTTAATATATTTTTTTAGTTTTTTGACGTCTGTAGAAAAAATTTGGTATGTTACACGTGCACGAAATTTCTTTGGAGCTTTCGAATGATTTGTGTCTCGGCTGCCGCCTCGACAAAAAACTTCCATTCTCAAGCACTGAAGTATAATTTCGCGCACTTGATACATAAATAACTAATCTGTCACCATCTCCTTTTGAGCTTACTCCCAGGCAGTATTACAGTCTTTTGACCACACAAACCTTTCATTCTTTTAGCATAATGTACAAAGGTATTAAAATTTTCTAAATATGCAATATATGTAAATTTGTGATGATAATTGACCATACCGCAAAACGCTTTCACCTCACTAAAATTTTTGGGTTTGGCCCTAGATAATTTATATTATCTTGAGAAAATTTACATTTGTTTCTATTTAGTCTTAATTTAAATTCTTGCAATCTTTCCAGGACTTTCTTCAGGTTTTCTAAGTGTTTTCTTTCTGCCTTCCCCGTGACCACAATATCATCGATAGAAACTACCACGCTGTCTGTTCCAGCCAAAATTTTCTCTAAATTTGATTGGAAAATAGAGTACGCCGGCCTTGTACCAAATTGTAATCTTCTCAGTTCACATATTCCTAAATCCGTACTCCACGCTAATAGCATTCCTGTTATATCATCAACTTGGACATGTACCAGTAGCGCGTAGCTTATAAGAATTATCCCTTTTTTGTACCACTAGCGCGCAAAGCCGATGTGCGCCTAGCGCGCGAGCTACCTGCAGTATACATGCACTCGCGACCTTTCTTATGCGCTCAACCAAAAATTAAAAATGCACTTTGTTCTGCAAATCATTTCATTCTCCAATTTATCAAACAGTAAAGGAAAAGAGGATCTCAGCCTGCTTTGAATTTTTTTTTCAGCTCAATCCAAACTTATAAAATACATAGCTATATGGTACGGCCGCATGGGTATGATATGTTATTGAAACTTATATACTCAATTTATTATCTACATTTTCATGTTTTCTCTTTGTTATTTCATGGATTTTTCGGCAACATTTCCACTCCGTGTTTTTACGGGGTTGTGACCGCCTTCGTCCACATTGGAAACATTGTTAAGTTTTTCTTAAATTGTTGTTTTTTTTTTATATCTTTTTGTAATTTCTCTAATGTTTTTTGTAATATTTTGAGACATTGTACATGTTATCAAACAAATGTCATGCACCTGATCTATATTCTTGTTGATATTCTGCAATTATCTATTTCTTTTTTACACTCTTCTTATTTACTACTGGATTCAGCACATCAGCACTTTGCATATTGATTTGTGCTTCCACAATAAATTCCTCCAACTCTCCGACGAATTTATATATATTTGGATGCGCACTTGAAAAGTATACTTTGAAGTGCGAATGAAATGATTCGCATGCATTTGTTGTCTCGCAATTCCAAACATTGCCCGTTTCCCATATCTGTGGTGGATATAATAACCAACGTACGGTTCCATGATACGATAGGCTTCTTGTACCTCGTCTGGTCGCAAAAAATGTCAAACGTTATTTGATCAATCCTTCAAAAAATACAAAGAAAAAAGTTGCAAGAGAATCTATTCGCCGTACCATATACCTATGCTTATATTGTACCTATACCAATGTATACTATGAGTTGGGTTCAAGCTAGAACAAAAATTCAAAAAAGGCTAAGATCCTCTTCTTTGTTGCTATTTGATAAATTTAAGAATAAAAATATTTGCAAAACAAAGTGCATTTTTGATTTTTTTTTCTGAGCTCATAAGAAAGGTCGCATGTGCAGGTATACCGCAGGTAGTTCGCGCGCTACTCGCACTGTACTTAAGCGGCTTTGCGCGCTAGTCGACAAACGCCATCAACTTTCATCAACTGATTATAAGCATTTTTACATCTAGCTTCGAGAATTGTTCACCTCCCTACAAGGTTCCAAAAATAATCTGAATTAACGGCAAGGGATGATTTACATCGGACAAATGCTTGTTGATTGTTGCTTCATAATTAGCACACAAATGAAAATCTTTACCATTTGGTTTTAATGCTACTACTTAAGGCGTTCTCCACTGTGAATTATATACTTCTTCAATAACACCTAAGTTAATAAGCCTATCTATTTCCTTTCTTACTTCATCTCTGTAAGCGTATGGTATTGGGCGCGGTTTACGAAATACCGATTTTACCGAATCATTTATTTGTAGTGAAATCTCCGATCCATTATAACACCCTAATTCCTCTTTGAATAATTCATTGAATTCTGGCAACAAGTTTTTCAATTCCGCTTTAACATAATTATTATCAATATCCAAAATTGTGTTGCAATTAATATTATTGTAAATTTTCTGAGAATCAAACATTTTAGCTAAGTCAATGTTCAATTTTTCTCATGAATCGCTACCCAACAAAAGCCTACATTCATTCTCCACTACTGCAAAATCACATTCTTCAATAGAATTATTTATACCGACCTTTAAACTCAATTTTCCTTTAGGTCTAGTAATGGATCCATCATATGTTTTTAATTTAATATGATTGTCTGACAATGGTATACCTTTAAAATTTTTCTGATGAACCTTGCATGACATACAACTCAAAGCTGCTTCCGTATCCACTTCCATCCCGAATGGTTGGCCATTCAACAAAACTATTGTCATTATGGGATCCGGTCGGACACTACTTAGAATGAACATTTCCACTTCATGCTTGTCCTTGACTTCGTCCTCTTGATTCATGGCTTGCACCACTGCTCTACAAGCTGCTGCGATGTGACCTTTCTTCTTAAATTTTCTGCACGAATTCTGTTTGAACTTGCACCTAGAAGATATGTGATCAGCTTTATCACAAGCAGAACACTTTGCACTGCCCAATGCACTAGATTTCGTCGTATTTTTACCGGAAAACTTTAGCCTCCAACTTTTTATTGTTGACCCTGTGTAACTTGTTAATGTTTGTGAATCTTCTTGCTTCTCTAAACACTGAATCTTTACTGATAGCTATTTTGTAGAAGTCAGAAAAAGTTTTAGATTCAGTTTCTTCACAAAGTCGGTCCAAAATTGGTCCAGGTTTTAGTCCGGTTACAAATTCATCTTTAACCCTCTCCGCAAGATAGTTTCCAAATTTACAAGACACTACCAATTGCTTAACCTTAATTTACCATTCACTGGTCGTGTCTTCCCCTTGCCTCAAATTATTGAATGAAATACGTTTTCGGAATACGCTGACTCTTACTTTGTATTATAATCCCAACAATATTATCAGCTCCTCATAAGTCTTCTCCTAGAGCAAAACGGGATCACATAGATTTTTCAACGTTCGATAAACCTCTTCATCGATGAGCGTTAGTAACACTGCTGTTTTTCGCCTAGCAGCAACACTATTAGCTTCATAATATTGTTCTAACCTCTCCGACAATATTTTGGAGTCATCGCCCTGTTTGAAATTATCCAAATGAGAAGTATTACCATGTATTATTACCACTTCTCTGTGTGGCTGCTCGTCTGGCACTTTGACGAAAATAATAAACAATCTTTATACTTAAAAACACAGAAAAAAACACGAGATTCTCAATAAACACCGCTGCGCTTTAGCAACTAACCAGAAAAAATTGCTCGCCGTCTTCCTACGCTCGAAATATAATAGTAAAGCATTTTTTCAACTCGTCGCCATGATTTGTAATGTCATGAGAAATTAAACAATGTCGAGATGATTTATATATTTCAAGTTCTTTCTCTCGAACACCAAAATAGATACATCAACATGAGAAACCATTTTAATTTATTCTTATCCTTTTGTAACAATTCTATCAATCTTGCCAACCCTCCTATATTACCAAACTTCAATATATTACAGATAATATAGTCTTATTTAGCCATGATGTGATGACAAAAATATATTGCTCCACATAAATTATATCAGAACTATTCGAACCAAAAGATTAGAGTAAAAATACTCACTTGCATGTACAACATTGGATTTATTCGTAGAAACACTTGGTGCCGTTGCAATCTCTTTTTGTTGCTTTGTTAACATTACCATCATCTTTTGAGCTCTCGAAGAGATCATTTTGATTATAATTCATGGCTTGATGAGTTGGAAACATAGAATAGATCTTCTGCACTTCACAACATAACCAAATACTTGCGCAGATAAGAAAGTAGTGGCGCTATGAGTTCCTGTATTGAAACCATATGTTGTTACAGTAAAGAGCAGTAACTGAGTGAAAACAGATATACTGCTATTGACCCACACATTGTGTAGCTACGTGAAATTAATATGTTGGTATGGAAGGCAGTCAAGTAAGTAATTATTTAGGTATTGATTTTTACAATCACATTATTTATAAACTGGAAAACTATGTAATGTTGAGGTAGCAGTAAATGAGGAGAAGTGATGATACTTCTTTTTACCATGTCATCTCTCAACAAAATTTAAGTTACTGCCATGTACCACACAATTGTTTTTTCATAATATCTGCATTGAAACAACGCGTTTCAACATCTGTTTTGTCATTCGAAACTAGACAATTTCAGACAAATGCAAGTGAAGCCGGGCAGAAATAAGTATGTTTCTGCCCTTGGGGAGAAACAAGCTTATTTTTGCCCGCTGATCTTGTTTCTTACATAGTTTTATCCCTGGCAGAGTCGCATTTGTTCATTGTCAATCTCTAAATGAGAATCATATAATCATTGTTAATTTGACAGTTGTTATATTCGTAATTGTAAATTAGACTAAAAAGACGATAAGTATCAAGAAAAAAAGTATTAATACAATTTCAAGTACACCACAACATCTTATTGATGGAGCACAAGCAGCTTTTCTCGACTTGTTACCTGCAAAATAAAAAAAAAAATATTTACTTTGTTATGACAAATTTTTAATATGAAAAGTTTCAATGCAGGTATTATGAAAAATACAGTGTGTGGCACTTGACAAAACACGATTTCAGCCAAGGGTGATACCAGCCCTCGCTTCGCTCGGGCAAGCAACTCTCACCCTCAGCTGAAATCGTCTTGTTTCGTCCTTAGCCACACAATATACTATTTCTTTGAGGTGGGAGATATTAGGCCCATGTTACCTTAGCATGTGGATTACTTACTGCTATTTACTATGACATAGAAATGCCAATTTCGTAGGGAATGTCAGTTACTGCTTTTTTCCTTAATACGGCAGTACATATCTCTGTTTCTCGAGATATTCTCGGCTCATCTGGAATATTGCCAGAACTTTCCATCGTGTGGGCAATGTGGTGCAGTGCGGTGTATTACAACGAGGGCGAGATGCCTCGCCCAGACAGGGCTAGATCCAAGCCTACCCCACTTCTATGAATTCCTACACTTTTGCATGTTACAATATATAAGCCTAATTAACATGAGACCGTTGATCTCAATACATGTGTAACAATTACTGGAGATAAAATTATCACTCAATTTGAATTTTGGATGATTCCGTAGCCATTTTCACCATAATCTTCTCCAGAAAACATTGATACATAAATAAAACAAGGCAAGTCGAATCAATAACGCAACTTCTGCAATATTAATATTGTTGTGGTGCTCAATTTTTGCAACATACTTGAGTCCACATTTTATATCGGGGCCTTATAACCCAAAAATAGTTGGAGCTTGCAGAATTGTAGAAAGATTTTCCCTCGTAGGTGTTATGGTTTCTTTCAATAATAAGACAAGATAATAATGACACAACAGTAGTTGAATACATATATTGAAATTAACGTTAATGCGACTATGATCACAGAATTATATCTATACTTCAAAAAATTTTGAAGCGAACTGCCTTTTGACGACCCTCGCAGATATTATTATACTGACTCAAAAGTATATCCAGTTGGAAACATATTATCCTATATTGGACTCCCTTATAATAAGGTGAACAAATGATACCTACAAATGATACCTACAATCTTATTGTATTTGCAAAACAGAGAACTAGTTATAATACAGATTTCTTTGATGATTCATATCTTTTATTCATGTTCAACAAATCTGACCGCCTCACTTGGAAAGGCTCTGAACCGATTAAATCTATAGGTCCATGAAGAACATATTTTCTGTGAACTTGAGCAATATCATCAGTTTTAGCCATACAAATGTAACAACTTCCTGCTTAAGACATTTCATGTTATAATAATTCGTCTTATTTTTTGTTTTTTCAATATGACACGGCCCAAAAACCAATCTTCTTTGTATATAACAGCGTAATATTCTTCCGGAATAATTGTTATTACTTGTTCTACATGAGAAATACTCGTAATCTCGTATTTATTGGAGATGCTTATGCTTCATATGGATTCAAATGTTATTAATAGAGCAGAACCTTGAATATAGAATATATGCAGGAATAATATATATTTTAAGGCTGGTAAAAGACACACTTGGAAGATGCACTTATCGATGTCTTCATATTGTAGCTATGGCATCTTATTTTTTGATAATGCAAGAAATTTATATTAAGGTTCAATGTGAGCATATATTCGACGATTTTGTTATCATGGAACAGGTAATGGTATAGCCAGTTCTCACTCAGCATATATTTATTTTATTGTGGGAAGCAAAATTACACAGAGTGACACAAAGTTAACAACAATAATAATGAAAATTGTATCCACAACAACCACAAAAACAATAATCAATATCTTCAATGTTTTCATGGATATCTTCACGAATTGATATGAGCTGTTAGGCGCTACTGTTCCACCTTCTTTTGGAACTAACGCTCTCCTGCCATTTAATGAAACGTCAAATTCAAACTATTCTAACCTAAAAACAAACTTGTCGCAATGCTGTGCGCAGAATTGTAAAAATAAAAGATATTAAGAAGGAATGGCCAAATGCTGTTGGCTGGAAACGTAGTAATATAACCAAAACATCAATCGTATGCTCCACACATCTCACTGAGGAAGATTACATACAAGAGTGTCAACAATCCGGTAAGTAATAAATAACTCAAGTGTCTCTGAAAATACATTTATATAAATTATATTCAGGACTGATAGAGCAAGATCCCAGACCCACCAGAAGCTACTTATTTTCTGAGGAACATTATTTGTGGATTAGAGTAGTGTTGATCGGTACTTTGATCATACGTATATCTGCCAGTTTGTGCCAACGGCCAATTTATAGATACGAGATGCTATAGGTACGTTGAGTCATTACTCACTTTTCTTAAAGTCTTGAGTGCTGATTTTCACGTTTGTTCTAGAGAATATTGTTAAAAATTAATAATCAACACTGCTAGACACTTTCCATCGGTGGTAATTTCTGCTAGACTCTTCATAGCTCGCGAAGAATAATGTTATCTTGCCTATAGTCTGAGTACTAATTTTTATATATGATACTCAGGACACAATTTCAATATTTTTTGTTGACAGCCAGATCAATCGTAGGGCTAAACATCCCCCAGATACAATTAAAATATCGCTGTGAGTAAAAGCGCGAGGTCACTTTTTGTACGCTTGATAGTAAAAAAAATATCTATCGGCATCTAAATCTTCCTTGGTCTGGCTGTTTACAAAAAGTATTGAAATTGCTCCCTCTAAGTATCATATATAAAAAATAGGGCTTGGACTATAAGTGAGATTACTTTATTTTTTGCGGGCTTTAAAGCGTTTAGCAGGAATTGCTACCGATGGAAAGTATCTGGCAGTATTGGTTATCAATCTTCGACAATATTCTCTGGAAAATACATAAAACTCAGCATTCAGACTTCGAGAAAAGTGAGTAATGTCTTATCGTACCTGTAGCACCTCGTATCTAAAAATTGGCAGTTGGCACAGAGTAGCAAATATGCGTATGATCAAAGTACCGACTAACACTACTCTAATCCACAAATTTTTTCCCTCAGAAAATAAGTAACATCTGGCTGGTCTGGGATCTTGGACTATGAAGAATTCAAGAAAAATATTGGAGAGAAATGCTATTCCTTCACTTTATCTGGGCAAAATGAAGTGTTCCGGAGCTTCAAGAAGTCTATGTGTAGCAGTAGCACGTGAAAAAAAAAAAAAACATGTTATAACGGATTTTATAGGAGATGAACCAATAGTATCACCATCCGAATCAAATGTGAATCCACGAATAGATATTTTGAACTATGATATTTCTACTCAGACTTCGACAAATTCACAATTATTTTCAGCTTCAAAATGCAAAAATAACGATAAAATCATTCATTTCCATACCGGCGTGGAAACCTATTCAAAATTCTTTTCCGTGTTACAATCGTTAGGCCCAAATAGATTTCAAATAAAATACAAACAAAGTCAAATATTATTACTTGCTTTTTTTGTAACAACAATGAAATTAAGAAGGAATTACAGTAATTTTGAACTATCCCATCTATTTGATATCATTCTTTCTACAGTATCCAACATTATACATACGTGGATTAAGTTCGTTGCAATGCAGTGGGGTGAACTTGATTGAAGCTAGCAGATTTCTACATGCCTGAGCATTTGAAAAATGATTCTTCCAAAAAAAATTATTGATGGAACTGAAATACCAATTGTCAAACCTGTGGAGCCTATTTGTCAATAGGGCACATTTTCAGCGTACAAAAATAAAAATATCTTGGAAGTACTTGTTGCAGCTACACCTGGCGGATTGATAACAAATGTTCCCGAAGCCTATGGAGGTGCAATAATTGAAAAGCAGATTGTAGAACGCAGCTCTTTGCGAGAAAAATTTGAATCTGAAGATTCACTCATGGTTGATAGAGGTTTCAATATTCAAGATTTATTTTGTGCCAGTAATGTTATTGTCAATATTTCAAGTTTTTTGAAAGGCAAAACATGAATTCCAGAAGTGATTGGGATGAAAGATAGGAAAATCGCGGGTAAAAGAGTTCACATTGAAAGAATTATTGGTATGACAAAGACATAAAACATTCCTCGTGAACCTTTAAATGAAAATTATGTGCCTTATACAAGTGACATATCTTATATGCTGTATGTTATGTAATTTCAGAAAGAATATAATGAAGAGTTATATATGTCCATTATTTTATTCAATATTGAATACATCGAAAAAAAAAAGCTTTGTTCATAACAACGAACAGTTGTTTCATATCGAGCTCCTATTTCAAAAACTATCAATAGATATTATAAGAGATCCACGTAGGTAACATCTTTTCTAACAAAATTGAAATAAACTTCTTCCATAACAATAATATATATTAGGATCAATATTCACTTGCTTTTATCTCATGACTACTTGTAGTTGGATAAAAATCTGTGAAAAATTACTAAAATAGAAGTTATCATTCGGCTACATAAAATTAATATAAGAAATTACATCTCAATGGTCTTATCAAAATTATAGTACTTATATAAGTATTTCTCTTTTTGCGCAGGAATAGAATAAGTATCACGAAAAGCTTTCAGTTCGAAAATCATTCTTTGTATGAAATATTCGTCATGTTCCACTTAAGTTATTTTAAAATCACAAAAAGTATACTCAACAAAATCACAAAAACTTTTTTTAGTCGCTAATAACTGTCCCATTATTTGATAATAATAGGTGTGCGTTTCGTTCAACATCAACATATTATTTTCTATCATCAAATACGAAATTGTGTGTGGTGAAATATGTTTTTCTTTAACCGAAAATGGACATTTTATTTCCAAAATAGTGTCATCTTCTATTAATCCATCTGTACTTGAAAAAGAAAAATTTGGTACCACGTACACTCCACAATTTTAACAAGTTGATTGGTATGCTGTTCATATTATTTTCTTGCTATTTCCTCATAATTATTCTCATGTTTCGCGGCATCAGTATTTATTGCTATTTTATTTAATGTAGAACTGATGAGTTGGTCGATATCTTGTCTCTCAGTGAAGCAGCATATGCTTTTGAAAGACGTGGAAGTGATACGAAATCATCTCTCCTTAAACCATTCTTTATTTTTACTTTGCCTTCTTGTTCCTATTTCGATCAATTTGATTCAGTAAAATATTTCTCAATCCCATTCTTTCGAATAATATATCACAAAATTCAACTATTGCATACAAATCGTAATCATTTTCGATCGCGTACGAATTTGCGGGCTCAAAAAGCTGCATAACCGGCATTGATCTATTCCCAAAATATATATAATGATTTCTGAAAAAATCTGTATAATCGTGGTCATTCCTCACGCAGTTTTCAAGAGGATTGAACTGATTTGGAGCATTAATGTTTTGTTATAGGAATGAAATAAAACAATAATAGACTTATAATATCACTTTATTTTTATTCGGTATCTGAATTATCTATGAGTTGTGATGTGTCCAAATCAGTATCTTCTGATTGAGTTTCATTCGAAGATCCTGTGTTGACCGTGAATCTGTTCCTCTTCGTATAGAACAACATGGTCACAAACCTTCTTCCACTCATCTGCACCAATGCGAACACAAGCAAATCAACAGAGTAAATGATATGTAACAAATATTTAACCACGCTCATGTGCTTAGCGTCCCGTTGCTAAGGAGAGAGCCTAAATTTGTCATCTGCGCAGCATACAAAAACCACGCCCCTGGCATGAAGTTATGTTGAAAGAACTCTACAAAGTTGTTACCCTGTTCAGAATGTACAAAACGGGTTAAGTCTGATGCATGGACACGTATTACCTGATTGGAAGAGGGGTTTGGCAAATCAATCTCATATGTTGTTATGTTTTGCACGCAGAGGAAAGAACCAACGTTTAATTTGAGGATAAACAACACTTTGACTAAATACTGTTACTATTCATTGACTTAAAAGACCAATACACTGGAGACGCAAACTCACATGTTCTTTGTCTCGTCCCTCCACTAACATAAAAGTAACATAAATTTTGTTTTTATTATTACAAGGTCAATTTCATAAATTAGATTTTTCAATTGGCTTACGCTGTCTCTGGGAACGACGTAAGGGAATTTCAGATTCCATTTTTGTCTTAGGAGTTTCAGGAATTGGAGTTTGTGGAGTTTTTGAGTTTTCTTCTATCTCTTCGTTCTTCTTTCCTTCAATCTCTTGACTTTGCGATTTTTCGATCGGCATACTATTTTCTTGTACTGCAGGTGTTGTAGTACTTAATCTTCTTGGCTGGTATATATTTTCTGTAATGGTCTGGATTATAATAGCATGGTTTTAAATGATCAATGTGAATCATTTTTATGACTCCGTTCACTAGAACAAGATAAGTGAATTTAGTTAATTCCTCCATTATTTTTTCTTTTACCCATATTTTTTGTAATTCATAGTATATCAATACATTTTGTCTCTCTGTGTAATATCTCACATTTTTTTTTCTGCTTAGTTTCATTTTCAGATTGTCTATCTTTATATCTACCTTCTTTATAAAATCCTACTTCCGGCTTTATCATATTTAAAATATTTTTTGGTGATTGCCGCAATATCATTTCTGCTGGTGATTGACTTGTTGTCATTGATGATGTATTTCTATAGCCAAATAAGAAATCACAAACTATGTGTTGCTTTGTGAAACGGTTGTTTCTTTTCAAATCTTCCAATAATAATTTTGTATTGTAGTTTCTGCTGTTTTTACACCTTTTTCAGCTATTCCATTTGATTCCGGATGATACGGAGGTGTATTTGATAATGTTATACCATCTGCTTTACAGAACTGTTGTAAAAGTGTACTATCGGAGGGCGGACCATTATCTGCGGCAAGTAATCTAGGTAATCCCCAATTTGCAAATGACTGGCGCAATTTTTCAATTGTTTTATCCGCTGTAGTACCACTGCTCATTATGTGAAGGTCTATCCATTCAGAAGTACTATCAATGATAAATAAATTCAATATTTTCTAAATGAAAAAAATCCATGTGTACACGGTTCAAATTTTTTGTACTTACTGGCCATGGATGTAATAATGGTATGTTTTTACTGCCAAAATGTTGACATATTTTACAGTGACTTACTAGTTCTTGAATATCTTCATCTAATTTTGGCCACCATAATATAGTTCTTGCTTTCACCTTCATTCGAACAATTCCCGGGTGATGATCATGAAGTATTTTTAAAATTCGATCTCTTGAAATTTTTGGAATTATGATCCTTTAACCTCAGGTTATACAATTCGATTCTATGCTCAGTTCATTCCGTCTCAAAAAATAAGGTTTGTATGTTTCATCACATTTATCATGAAATCCATATTTGATCATGTCAAAAACTTTACATAATATTGTATCTTTTGATGTTTCTCTAGCGACCTCTTCGGGTGTAATAAGTAAATATTCAGAATGGTTGAACGAAAACACTTGATCTTCAGAAAAATCTGGTAAAGGTAATCTTGAAAACCCATCAGCAATCGAAATTTCTGATCCCTTTTTATATTCTATTTTATAGTCATAGGCACTCAAGATTAAAGCCCAACGCTGAATGCGACTATGAGCTAAAGAAGGTATTTGTTTATCATGACCAAAAATAGATTGCAAAGGCTTAGGGTCTGACCTTATTGTGAATTTCCTTCCAAATAAATATTTGTGAAATTTTTTTAACCCTGAATACTATTGCAAGAGCTTCTTTTTGCACTTGTGCATAATTCAATTCGGCTTTATTAAGTGTACTTGAGGCAAAACGTACTGGTTTCTCTATATTGTCGCGTATCTGACTTAATACTGATCCTATCCCATAAAAAGATGAATCTACTGTTAAAATTGGTTCCTTTACAGGATCAAAAACTGCTAAAACAGATTCAGTACTTATCATATTTTTACTGTAGTCAAATACTTTTTGACATTCTATAGACCAGTAAAATTTAGCATTTTTCTTGAGTAATTCATACAATGGCTTCAAAACTGTAGACAAATTATTGAGAAATTTAGAATAAAAATTTATTAAACTTAGGTATGCTTTTAACTGTTTCATATTTTTAGGCACTGGAGCTTCCTTGATGGCTCTCACCTTTGAATTTAGTGGCTGCATACCATCCTTAGTTATATAATATCCTAAGAACTCGACTTGACTTCTGAAAATCTGACTCTTCTGTTTGTTAATTTGATTCTTATAATGTTTCAATCTATCCAAGACTTTTCTTATATTACTATCTAACTTTTCAACATCTTTACCCGCGACAATGACATCATCAATATATGATCCGATCATTGGTATTCCTCGTAAAATTGTATCCATCATATTTTGAAATATGGACGGTGCGGTTGTAATACCGTACGGTAATTTTTTAAATCTAAATAACCCCAAATGTGTATTTATGGTAAGCAAATGTGAACAGCTTTCATCTACTGACATTTAATTGAAAGCACTTGATAGATCTATAATTGCAAGAATCTTACCTCCCTGTACTGACCGTATAACATCTTCAATTTTAGGTAATGGATAATGTTCACTTTCTACATATGGGTTTAAGGACTTTTTAAAATCAGCGCAAATTCGAATACCTCCTCGCTTCTAGCCTCTTCAATTCGCTTTCTACTTGCGGTTTGATGGCATATGGTACGGTGTACGGCTTATGTGCTGTTAATACTGCGTTTTGCTTCAATACGATCTTCGCCTTGTAGTGACTTACAGCTTCTTTTATGTTACCATCGGACACAGTTGGATAATCCTTTTCCAATTGTGCGGTATCAATAGAATCAACATCATCATTCTTCTTGACTGTTCGGACCTTGACATCGACAAACTTGACGGTGGGACTAATAACAGGATTAGACAGGATTTTTGACAGCCAATCAGGAATGAGACAATCTAACCAGTCTCGACCTAAAAGGGGCATGAACTCAATATTAGATCTTGCAATAATAATTGGTAAGCATTTTGATACATTTTTACAAGAGACATTGACATATGATTGACCAATTACATGTAATTTATTTCCTGTTACCGTATTAATTTCATGTGGATTACGATCTAATTTAATTTTGGCAAAGTTAGTTTTAAAATAATTTTCATGCATCACTGACACACTTGCACCTGTGTCGACCTCCATTTTGACACACTTATTTTCAATCATCACTTCACACAGTGCAGCATCATTTAATTTATTTACTGACAGTTGTATTAAATTGCACCTACAGTAAATTAATTGAGGACGTTCAATCTTGTTAGTTCTCCTTTTATTCTTATTCTAATACATAATTTCATTATTACAGAGCATAACTTAACATAATATTGACTAACCATATCAATCTTATATCACATAATCCCTTTTCCTTCTGATATCTGTTTCAGTTTATACGCTTATACATCAAGATAGACGATATTATAAGACTTTCATTGGTGACGCGGAAAGCTTTTTTCTTCAAATCGTCAGATTCATACCAAACATGATTCGACATGCGGTTGAAAGTTTTATAAGCCCAACATCAGATTCCGACATAACTCTTGCATATCGTGGAGGAACATATTCAACAGCTCCTGCTAACGTGTATGTTCGACCGCAGACCAGATTAGTTTTTGAAACTAGATGCGAATCTACAAGCTTTGTCCTCTATGATTGAAGCCAGTATCCACCATGTCCAGTGTTATTATTTTGCCTGCAATAAATAAGTATTTCAACTCATGTTTTCCTTTACATCCATGTTTTCCGATCCAATAATAAAAAAAAAATCACATATTGTGAAAAAAAAATGGAGATTTGTTCAATTTTTGAGAAAAATTCAGGAAAAATTATGAGTAATGTATTTTTTTTATGAGAAATATTCAAGAATAAAAACTTATCCATTGTTGCATGCAGAGTAATTATTTGGTTTATCTGTAATGGACACATAATTTTCGCTAAATTTTAATAGATTTGTTCTGGACATAATGTATAAAGAGAATATCAAGTATTTGAATGAATAAATGAACATTATAAAGCCTTGAGATATCAAATTGTAGAAATATTCTTCGTGACCATAGTGGATATTCACCTAATGCGTCTATTTATTTTGTAATTACTCCTGTGCATCCAGGAATTGGACAGTCTCTCTGTATAATCGTACCAAAAATTAATTTCTCGACCTCTTCTTCCAAACCAGTGCTGATTGCGCTTGATCGTATTGTGATGACAATATTATACTCTTTATCATGGAAATATCCAGCTGTACAATTTTTACTTTGTATCATCGAGGGTATGTTGATAAGCAAACGTGAGGCTAGATCGCCGACATTTGCGGTACAAATTACGTTCATATCCTTATCTGTAATATTCTTGACGGCACATAATTTATCTTCTTTCAAAATAAGTGCTCGAATTCTATATGTCTTCGAAGTTATTCCCTTTTTCCCTGCATCCAACACCATTGTCAAGAAAATATCGTCATCGGCCTGAGATAATACAGGATTGTCCAATTCTGACACAAGGAGTAATTGGAACAATGCATCGAACGCACAAATATTGCTCATTGTGTAATTTTTCTTTCATCTATTCCGACAGAAATACGCGAGAGCATATTGCCGCTCTGTATTATTGGTATTATTTTCAAGTTTCTCATACTCTTAAATTGTTTGTTTATAATTGCTTCTAAACTTCGCGCAGCGCAATTCAAAGATAATTGATTTTCAACATTAATAATTTGTTTATGACAAAATCTTTGTGGATACAAATTAGTCCTTAATTCAAATTTTCATTTCTTCTCGAATAGTTTGCCTAAAATTGCTTTCAACTTTGCGCAGCGCAATTCGAAAATAATTGATTTCCAGCAAAAATTATTTGTTTATAACCAAATCTACGTGGGTACAAATAAGTCCTCAATTCCACATTAGGTTTTTCAAGCTTCTCCTACTCTCAAATTATTCGGTTATAATGGCATGAATTCCGCGCAACGCAATTTCAAAATAATTGATTTTCAGCATAAATAATTCTTTTACGGCAAAACTCTGGTTCCAAATTTCACGTAGCACAATTGCAAAAAAGTCAATTTGGTAGAAAATTTTTTTTTTTCAAAAAATCCTGTTGGGTACAAATTAGTCCTAAATTAATTCTTTCTACTGAGCTGACTTTTTCTTCGATTGGCCAATGGGAGGGTGCTAGCTTTTGCTCGAGTTGGCACCCCCACTTCTCAAATTGATTTTATGGTCAAAGTGCATGGGTACAAAATCTTATTTTTTGGGTACACATTATCCTCAATTAGTCCTGAATTATAAGCTAATTTTTTTTAATTTTGTGCAAAGTGGGGTTGTTAACTTTTTTGACGTCCGAATCAGGCATGAAAGACAACTTGAGCGGCTACTGACTGTTTCAGGTTAGTTTTCATCTCCCATGACTATTGTCATTAATCACCTACATCTAACTGTTCTTGACTGAGTGATGCTACGATTTTGTGTGCTACACGAATATGAGCTTATTTGACACACAGAACACTCAGAAATCCCACACAAAACGTAGAGTTATACACATAGAATTTTTTTCAACTTTGTATTTCCCCAATTTTTTTGTGCCTCACGTTGGGTGCAATCATAGCCAGTTTTCACTTAGCATATATTCATCTTATTATGGGCAAAATTACACAAGGTGACATGAGGTCAACATAACAATAATAATGAAAATTGTATCCACAACAACCACAAAAACAGTAATTATTATTTTCACCGCTTTCAAAGATATCTTCATGAACTATTTGGTAGCGCGCTTCAAGCGGACTATGTGATACAAATTATATATATATTCGATGAAGTCAAAGTAATGCTTTCAACAGAAATTAATTTTCCATTTACATAAACTATTTCCAACTCACAAAGTTTCAAGTGAGCGGTAATCAACAAAAAATTTATGCGCTGTCTCACGGTCTATATATTTTTCATCTCTTCAGAGACTTTATGCTTACTTTTCAGCTTGCCTCTCATATCAGGCCTGATCAATCCAGTGGATTGATCCTTTTTCGAATGAACATGATAAATTGGTTTCTGAGATATATCTAACGTAGTCAAATGAAATGTCTTACATACCTGATGTTTCGTGCCGCTGAGTATGAAGAAATATCTGAAACTATAAGTTCTTCTTGACTCATTATGGCTATGTCGCTTCTTTAGAATCCTTTTGGTTGTTGATTCTATGAATTGATATTTTGAGTTCTGGTTCATTTTATAGTAGGCTGCGAATAAATCACTTCTGTACTTCTTATTTACTTTGGTCAAACATTCGAGTCTACAACTATTCAAGCAGTCTTTTTTATCTCTTATTTCCCTCTTGGCAACACTTTTTTTTCTACTATTTATTTGTGCTTCCCCTGCTTGATATTTCCGTTTTCTTTCTGCCTGTTTCCAAGCATATCTATTTATAGATCTTTTTCGTGTTCTCTTTTCCTTTACATCGGCTTTTCCGTTCTCATTTTCATTATTTATATGCTCTTCATCATAATTCTCTCTTATTTTGTAGTCGACAGCCCCTTTTTTATCATCGTCTGGCAAACTAGGAACTTTTTCCCTGTAACACACATAACCATATTTGACATTCCCCCTAGATGCTAAGCATGGAAAACTCTCACCTCGTTTCAGTCAAGAACTCTTCTGGAGTAATATTTATAAATTCAACAATAAACTTTTGTGCTTCTTCCATTTTTTCAATATAAAAGTGATATGTACAAATCAAGCTACCGATAACAAAACTTTCAAAACAATGGCAGTATTGCCACTACATGGTTCTATCTGGCGGTAACAACCATATATATCAGTTAGAAGGTTCTAACTGCGCACATGGAACTGTGTTGTTCTAAGAATAGTTGATAAATATTGCAGATAGAATTCTGTTATATTTATATCTCAGATATAGGGCACAAGATGGAGTTGGAATGAAGTTTAATAGGTAAGTTATGGTACATAGAACCTTGTTGGCAAAAAATCTCAGAAAATGTGAAAGTGTCAGTTAGAACCCTGTAATTCAAGTGTAGCGATATGTATAAGAGAGATGGCATGTTTGTACCTAATTTGTTGACAATATGAATGTTAAGTAAAATTGTATGTGTGTGTTAGTGTAGTGTAGCGACGTATGTGGGAAATTGCACCTACAGTACCCCCTGCCAGAAAACTTGATTTACAAGCAGTCAGCCTGGAGCCGATCCAGGAATCGAACACATGTTCCATACCTGATAATGATCATTTGTCCTTGAGTTGATGTTGAATTGGACGGAGGACGGATAATGCTTGATTATTTGGAGTACATCAGTGTATGCGATGTGAACGTTACATTCATAAACGTAGTCTTCCAAAATATAGGCTGGTCTCAACCTATTCACCGAAACTTTTTGAGAGCGTCCTTTGGCTTCAATAACAAACCATTTCTCTCCTCTTTCGATTACTTGGTACGGACCCTCGTATGGTTGCTGTAGTGATGATGTTTTCGGTCCATCATGGCTGACAAACACATTCTGAGTAGTGTGCAAGGCCTTGAATACAAATGTACGCTTTTCACCATAGTTAGTTCTATCTATTGGTCTAATATTTTGAAATTGGCGCCGTAAATTTGAAACAAATTCTGTTTCTTGGTTGTTTGCGTTGGTTGAAATCAAGAATTCCTCCGGCAAACGTAGAAATCCCCGGTAGAGCGTCTCCGCGGCCGTCGCTTGGTGATACTCCTTTCACGCTGCACGTATGCCAAGGAGAAAAGAAGGTAATGTTTTGGTTCAGTGACTACGCTGGAGACATTTAATGGCGGCCTTGAGTTGACGATGAAATCGCTCCACCATTTCATTTGCAGCTGGATGATAGGCTGTAATCTTTGAATGCGTCGTACCTGTGAAATTATTAAGATGTTTAAACAAGCGCGAGTCGAACTGCCTTTTTTTTGTGTTTGAGAAGAGGGAAATAATCTTGCATAAGACACCCTAGCCTCTCCTAGGCTACGGGTAGTGTCAGATTCCTACTGACTAAGACCCTCTCCTTTCTCTCATCATCAGCACCCTGGGACTGTTTACACATTACTTCGAGGTGCTGGTTGGAACTGGCGCCTTTTCAAACGCCTACTACGTCCTGGAGCCTAGCTGCCTCTCTTCCCCTCTCAGCTATCTTCTTTCTCTCCATTGTTGCTACAATGTAGCTTTCAATCCTCTTCCACTTCTCCTCTTCTTCAACCATGGGAGAAATGAGGTTGTCTGGAGACAACTTTCCCATTTCTCTCTCTACGGCCTCTCATTCCTCAGCCCATGCTGTACAGTGGAAGGCCGTGTGCTCTGCGGTGTCCGTCTCTTCGTTGCAATGGACACACGTATCAGCCAGAAGCCAATCTCGCCGTGCTTCCTCTCCAGCCATGGCTTAAGGTCCACGACCCTTTGACTCCCCTCTCCCATCTATCTTGCTATTCTTCTTGGACTGTTTCCAGGTGTTCCTTCCGAGACGGCCTCGTTCCATCTTCTCTCCTGCCCCTCGCTCTTGCGACAATGTCTACCGGAGGCAAACCTGCTAACACTAGCGCAGCATCATCCGACACAGTCCGGTATGCACTGCAAATCCTGAGTGCGGCCCTTCTTTGTATCTTTGCCAACTTCTGTCTGTCTCTCGCTGAAGAGCGTGTGTCCAAACAGGTGCCGCGTATAGCATCATGGACTGTGTCACATGCCCCTTCAGTCTCCGCTTTGTTGACCTTGGGCCACCAATGTTAGGCATTAGCCTCGCCAATGCCATCGTGACATTGGCAGCCCGCTCTGCCACCAGCGTCACGTGCGGAGAGAAAGTGCCACCGACTCCCAGGTATTTCAGCCTAGGCTGCGGCGCTATCCTTCGGTCCTTTACCTGGAAATCAACGCCCTGGCTTCTTCGCCTCCCGCACAGCAGTATAGCTTCTGTCTTTTCTGGCGCCAGCTGAAGCTCTCGTTCTTCCAGCCACTCGCATACCCTACGAAATGCTTGCAGCTGCCTGCAGCATCTCTGCATCTCTTGTTCCACAACAGCGGTTCGAGTATTGAGCCCTGTGGTACTTCGCACGTCATTGGTAGTTCGATGGATCCGTCGTCACTGTCGGCGATCACCAATCATGCCGCTCTTTCAGTTCACTCACTATCAGCCTCCATGAAGCAGAATTGAAAGCATTCCTAATATCGAATGTTATTAGGGCACACAACTTCCTGGTTCCCCATGTGCCCTCGTTTGCCCGCTCTGCTATGCTCAATACTCGCCGCAGCGCATCCTTCATGCTACGCCCCTCTCTAAAGCCATACTGCCGGTCGGACAGGCCTGCCTCCCCCACTAGCTTCTGCTTTAGTCGTATTTGGAGCAGGTGCCCCAGTAGTTTTCCGCAGCTATCCAGTAGACACAGCGGCCAGTACGAGGATGGTTCCTTAGGTGGCTTGTTAGGCTTTCTGATCAGCACCAGCCTCGCCCGTTTCCACTCTTCAGGAAAGCTGCATTTCCGCAGCTGTCTATTCATCACCGCGAGAATTTCTTCCGGGTGCTTCCTTGCTGTCGCATCCACCACCTCGGGAGGGATCATGTCTGGGCCCGGCGCCTTGTTGGGTCTGATTTTGGCCCCCGCCACTGTCAACTCGTCTACTGTGAGCGGGAGGACCTCCATCTCCTCGTCCTCATTAGGAGCCTGGATCCAGTTCGCTTGCCCCTTGGTTAGGAAGAAGACCTGCACCACGTTGGAGCTTCTCCCGCCTCATCAGCTGATCTGGTATCCAAAGCCCAAAACATCCCTGTCCACCTCGTCGCACAGCTCTGTCCAGCATCTCTTTTGCGACCTGGCGATGGCTGTGCGAAGCTCCCGTCTCGCTTCCTTCGCATCCAGCCTCTGGTGTTCGCATTCTGCGACTGTCACTCTCTTCCTCTGTCGCTGATATTGTCGTCTTCGGAACAGAGCCGTCCGGCGGAGGTCTGCTATCTACTCCGTCACCAGTAGACTGGTTGTCGTTTGGCTCTTCCTCTTTTTGGCAAAGTCGCCTCGCACACCTCGGTCAAGACCTGACTCAATTCAGTGCTTAGGTCCAGTCCCTGTTCCATTTCTTTTGCCAACTCCTTTTTCAACTTCTCTGCATCCAGTCCTTTCGTGGACCAACCGGTTGGGAGGGGTCAATGGCTACCTCGTCAGTATTGCACAGTGGTGACTGCGCACCTCTTCATCGATCATCCGCCACTCGGTCACATCTCTTGCAACGTCGTTCGTGGCCCACGTTAGATCTATTCTGGTCTCCGACGTTCCTCTCTTGAACGACAACGAGGTCTGGGCTGGCAGCCCATTCCAACACCCTCTCTCCTCTCGGGTCAGTGGCGTTGCAATCCCTCGCCACCATCACCCTTTCAGGTCCTTCATCTCGGATGCAGATCTCCAATCCTCTGAGGGAGAGCTCAAACTGTGCCAGCGGCCTATTTGGAGAGAAGTAGACGCTGATGATCATCAGATCCCCTATCTTTACCCAAACAAATCCATGTCCCCGACTGGTTTTTTCTATTGCTTTCCGGCTGTCCATCATCTTGATGGTTGCGTCCCCTCTCTCATCCCGCAGCTATTCCTTACGGACCGTCACCCTGGGCTTGCTCACCACGAGCACGTCAGCCTTGTGCCTTCTGGCCATCTCTGCCAGTAGGCTATGAGCTGCCATACTTCTGCCTACATTCAACTGGATTATGTTGAAGACTGGGCCTTACCTGCCTCTCGCAGGGCTTTTCGATGGGCCGGACATTCCGCCGTGCCACTTCTGTGACCTTCCTGGCAACAGCAGAGGCACATCGAATTCCTATCACACCCAGCTTTCCTATGCCCCGTCTCGCCACAACCGGCACATTGAGCACTCGTGTCTTTTTCGGCCTTGTAATTTGCTTGGGTGTTATCGTAGCCCTGGCACTTGTAACACTGTGTTACTGTCACCCAGCGATTCACCCTGCACTTGACCCTGCCTATCTTAATTCTGCCTGCTTTCCTGAGTTTTGAAGCAGCCCCCTCTGGCAGTGGCACCATTGCAGCCTTCGTTCCCGCGTAAGCAGACCTTAGCGCTTTCATGGTTACGGTTTCTGTCTCGGTCACGCCCTCAATAGCTTCCAAAACTGCCCTCTTGGTGGCCTCTTTCTCCATGTCCTTGATTTTTGAGAAATGTCACTTGTCTATCCGACAAAGCTTTCTCTTGCTTTGAAAACACCTGTAAACTCAAATGAACGACCGCACATCCACAAAACGCATTTTATTTAACAGACGTATACAAAGAATAACGAAATGAGAATGTTTTTAGCAATTCAAAATAACATGAATATCACTGAGTCATCCTTTCGGACACTGAAGCTGCTGAAGGACGACGCTGGATTGGTGAGAGTAAAAACAAAGATTTTAGAGAGAGATGAAGACGAATGCTTTCTGCTGCCCATACTATTACCAGGAAAACATCCCGTGATCAAATTACTTGTGAATGATGTCCACATTCGCAACTGTCACGCAGGGACCCAAATCTGTATGCGAATTCTAAGAGAAAGATTTTGGATTACACGTAGTCGCCAAGTCATTAAAAAGGTTATTTCCGAATGTAAGAATTGTCGAATTCATACTGTGACAAACATGAATACTGAAGAAGTTACATTACCAAGGTGTCGTGTTCAAGATGCCAATGTATTTCAAACGGTGGGAGTTGATTTAGCAGGTCCTCTGTATCTCAAAGGAGGGAGAAAAGTATGGATTTCATTGTTTAGCCCTTCTTGCAATAAAGTGTAAGATAGCAATGTCAGCTTCCTTCCTGGTAGACATTATATCATACGCTCATCATCATTGTTCCACTGTCAGTGATAGTTATTTGAGAGGTTCCTGGAGCGGCCTCACTTCTGGACAATATACTATGATTCCTTGGTGGCACATCTGTTATGAGTCCCAAAGGACTGGAGTATGTTTCAGATAATGAAAGAACATTCTTTTGATGCCCTTCCAATCTATACAGGACAGCGGACTGTGCCTCTACCATCTGCCTGGTCATCTCTATTTGCTCTTTCTGCAGTCTGTGAGACTCCTCTAGAAGTTTGTTGTTCTTTGTAAGAAGATCACACATTCTTTTCATCTGTTTTTTCAGTCGCTCAGGTTCTTTATCTCTTCCTTCTCTTTTCTCGGACCTTCTTCTTTTCGGGCTGGGATGCATGGCTCGAAAATTTGATTTCCTCTTAGGCATTCCCGGATTCAGGCCTTCTATCTCTTCCAGTTCGTTTCCGCTTTCACTGTCAGATTCGTCTTTCGCATCCGATTCCGTTTCCCCTCCCTTCTCGCTTCCTCGTGTGCTCCACCTTGCTTCTGCAAACGCACTTTCCTCGGCCGAGTCGTCATCGCTTGTGGGCAATTTTGATAAGGTTCCAAGTCCCTCCTCTGGGAATCTGTACGCTCCTAGTGCGCTCTCTACAATGTCCATATCTGGGAGATTGAGAGAAGACATTGTTTCGCTCTCCTCTATTTCTCTTCCCGTTGATGAGCATGCCGCCCGACATGATCTCTCGGTTGTCTTTCCAGTAGCGGCTGTTGTTTCTTTTGTTTCTTTGATCTTTGGTTTTCTTTTTTGTTGTGGTGAGTGAGTGTGAGATTTTGATGTTCGTTCCTCATCGATTGTCTCTGTTGTCTTCAGTTTTGTCGCTTTACATTTGGACCTGGTCTTGCTCATAGAGTTTTTTCCCGCGTTTTTGTGACAGCGGCTCACTTGACAAAAATTGTAGAATAACTTACATAGATTACTCTAGCGATGCAATTTCCTACAGCTACAATGGCTGTCCTCGTGACTACATTGAGAACTTTTGCCTCACTTTCTGGTCCCGCCGCTTTTTGTAGGGCTTCGCGCAGAGTCTCAATGTTTGCTTCCCCTTTCTCCATCTCTAGCAGGACGTCCCCAGCTCTTGTCTTGCGGTGCGTCCTCATGTCCGCATCGATGACTGCCGGGTCCACTGCCTTCTTCACTTTGCCGAGGACGTCCTCGTAGCTTTTGCCTTTCACTGTTATAAGGATAGCCGTATTCCTTGGCCTGCGGCTTCGTTTCCTTTGTGTGGGCGCTTTGGGCACTACTACCGCCACCTTTGGCTTAGCGCGTCCAGCCCTGCGCTCCACCACCTCACTACCCAGTTCCCTGGCTCAGCGCTCTTATCTTCCAGTGGTACACTTGGCAGTGCCGGGTCTTCCTCGGCCACGATCTTTGAGTTCTCCTGTTTCCCTTTCATTTTCCCGAAGAAAACTAGCTCCACGTAGAGTTCAGGAAAACGCAATTGACCAGCTTTCTGTACACTCCCCAGTTGAGTCTGCCCTTGCCGCCCTCCGTCTTGGCCATAGCCACTTTCCAGAGGCCATTCTGCAAAAGCAAGGCTTTCAACTCTCCTAGGGATCTGATCGCCACGTTTTCTTCTTCCACTGAGCCTGGTGCGAGGCAGTACATCACTCTACCTGGACCTTCCGCCGCAGTGTGCCCTGTGATCTGCGTCACTCGCTTCGTTTTGGCAGCATCACTGTCTTGGGCCAGGTATGATAGGACACTGGCAGTGTACCAACGTAAATTCCGGTGTAGCCTGCCATATGTCTCCTTTCCTTAGGCTTGTGGCGCCATAGGCTTCTTTGGGCCACCGCTTCTCCGCTACCTGCACAAAGTTTTCTGCGGTCCTATTAGCGGCGATCCACAGGTGAATATCATCGACCGACATTACCGCTGGGACCAAGGTCTTCGTTTTATTCGTCTGGGAGTGTTTGTCCAGTAGTTTGCTCTTCTCCGTCTGCGTCTGCCTACTAGACTTACTCTCCTTTTTCCGCTCAGCCGCTGTATCGTACGCTGCCTTGTGTATGCAGAAGCTTTGGATCGCCTTGCACACACTCAGCCCTGCGTTTTTGACCTCACTCTTGGTCCCAGAATTTTGCCGTAGTCTACTCTCCAACCCGTCCGAAAGGGCACACAACTTCACCAGCTCCGTATTGAGCCGTCTCCAGAGTGTGACCATCTCTACTACTCCAGCCACCGTCTCTTTCACCGGCGTCTTTTCCTGCCTCTGTAGTTTCTTATTCGTACCGTCGGGCGAGAGCTCCTTCTTCCTCTTCCTTGCCCTTTGCTGCGTGACGTTTTCCTTCATCACTTCTACCTCCTCTCCGCCTGCCCAGGATTTACTCCTGTTGCGCGGTGACCTCATCAGCAGAGATCTCCGTCGGAAGAACTGCGACTCGTTTCTCTCTTCACTAGCCTGCGGTGCACTAGGTGCTCCTTTACCTGTAACTAATCCGTCTTTTTCAGTATTTAAAGTGAAAGATGCCATCGAAGCCGAAGTCGAAGTCGAACGCCTTGATCAGTAGTCACGCGCAGTAGGGTGCCGAAACGAGCTATCCACTTAGCATAGAACGCACAGGCGACCGTAACAGCTCCCTGATTTTCGAGCGGAATAGCTTCCGGCCAACAAGAGAACCGATCCACACAGGTTAGGCAATACCTGTAGCCTTCTGAATATGGCATAAATATAATATCCAGGTGAATATGTTCGAACCGTGACGACAGTGATTGGAATGTGCCTGGTACCGTTACGACATCTTCGAGCGTTAGCAATCCTCACAACTTCTTGACAATTTGCGGCAATCTGTTTTTATTGTGTGCCAGATATACTTTCGTGACATAAGTCTGACCGTCGCATTCATCCCTGGATGTGAAAGACTGTGTACTGTCTGAAATGCTGCTCTTCTGTACGGTTTTTTTATATATGGACGCGATGTTGACGTCGAGACGTCGCAATATACCTGCACGTCCGTTCCGGGAATCTGTGTTCTGACAAATTCCAGGGATGCGTTCGTTCCCAGCAATGAAGTCAGTTCCGCATCATCTGACTGTAAAGCAGCTAGATCTTCATAGTTGAGAGGAATGTTTAGTTCAACAACACGCGACAGAGCGTCGGCTACTACATTTTCTTCTTCTGATACATGACGTAAGTCTGTTGTAAATTGGCTCAAGATACCTAAACTGCCTAGGAGTGACTTGGGAATTTCTCTTCTTGAAAACATAAGTTATGGGCTTGTGGCCGGTATGAATAGTAAAATGCCGTGTCTTCACCATGTGCTAAAGAGCTTCACAGCTTGGTATATAGCAAGAAGCTCTCTGTGGTAAGCAGAATAATTTTTCTATGCGAAATTGAGCTTTTTGGAGAAAAATGCAAAAGGCTGCCAGGCGTTGTTGACCCACTGTTGAAGTGCCGCACCAATAGTAAAATTTCACGTGTCCGCATTTATTGCAAAGGGTGCGTTTTGTTTTGGATAAACCAAAAGCGTGGCCTGTGCCAGACTTTCTTTGGCATCTGCGAGAGCTTTGATCGCTTCCGGTGTCCAGCTGATCAACGTCTTCCCTCTAAGGTTGCCTTGCAAGAGATCATTCAACATGGCTTGAATTTGAGCAGCTTTGTGTATGAATCTTCTATGAAAATTTGAAATATCCAATAATTTCCTGAGTTTTTTCTACACCGTACGATTTTAGTATATATAAAACAAGTTCCCAATATATATATATATATGTAAAGAAAGACTTTCTTCATTCAAATTTGCCGCGCTGTATGATTACGTGCGCCCTTTAACTAACTCCCGCTAGATGGAAGAGTAGATAAGATGACGAGCAGATTTTTGAAGATTTGAAAATAATACGCTAATTAAGTAAAGCAAAGAGTGATAATAATAAACTTTAATTGTTGTTTCTTTTGTTTTACCGAGAAACCAAACTGATTATTATTATCAATAAAAATTTAACCTCATTATAAAACAACAATTTTGTTTATGATGTCGAAATTACAGTTTGAATTTATGGTAGCAGCTTCACCAAAAGATACTAAAACAAATGTAATTGCCATAAGCTCAATTTGTACAGAGGATGGGAAAAAATATATATTTCCAGAAGAATTTACGTATATGGGAGACCATGTAGAATTAAAAGAAAACAAACAATTACACAAAACTAGTTAATTCATCAAAGAGAAGAAATCAAGTTAGAGAAGTGTGGATTACAATGACAAAAGAATTAAAGGAGACATACATAGATGAAGATGGAAATCTACAATTTAAGGACCAATATTTAGAGGAAATGAATGAAGAGGATACAAACAAAACACAAGATCATAATCTAAAAGAGATACTAGAAAAACTGATAGAAACAACACAAAATAAAGATAAAGAAAAAAACTTAAAACAAATTTCAGAAAAACTTTTGATAGAAAAATTTTCAAGCAAAAATACTAATGCTAAACAGTGGATGGAAAGCTTTGAAAAAGAGTGCTCTAGATCTCAAATAGATAAAAGTGAGGATAAAATTGAATTATTGAAACTATTTTTGGATAAACCAAGTTTAGATTGGCACTCTTCTACACTCATAAGATTAACAGTAAATGCTGGTTGGTTAGAATGGAAAAAAAGGTTTTTAGAATGCTTTACAGATAATGGATGGAATAATGTCACTCATGCACTATCATTTAAATATCGAGAAGGTCCGCTAACTGATTATGCTTTGAAAAAAGAGAAACTTCTGATAGATTTTAACAAAGATATGGATATTAAGTCACTTATAGCATTAATAGCAGTAGGGTTACCAGAATTTATATTGAACAAAATTGATAAGGCACAATTAAAAGAAACAACAGACTTATTTAATGAATTGAGACAACTCGAATGTCTAGTGAACAAAAAAAACTTTCAAAGAAAAACTACATTTAATTCTCAACAAAAATATGAAGAAAAGAAACCTTGTAAGACATGTGAAGATTTGGGTAAAGGTGTGAGATACCACCCTAATGAAAAATGTTGGTTTAAGAAAAATGAAGAAAATAGAGAAAGAAACACTACAACAAAAAAGGTAAACAACAACTCTATCCTAGATGTAGAAATTTATGATGAAACAAAAAACGAATAAACACACCACTGATTAAATTGAATATTGTATTGGAAGATAAAATAGCATTAGAAGGGATCTATGACTCAGGATTTCATTAATCAATAAAAGATCAATAAAAACTATAAATAATAATAATAAAGATTAGAACAAAATACAATTGAAAACAATTAGTGGTGTGTCACTCACAAAAGGATTAACAAGAATCAAATTGGAAATTTTCGATATTGAGAAAGAAGTAGATGTGTTTATTGTAGAAAATGAGGATTTTCATGACTTTTTGATGCCTAGATATTATAAAAGAATTTAAATTAAGGCAAGATGAAAATCTAAATATAAGTCAGAAACAAGTACAAAGAGAAGATATAAAAGAAATTAATTTCAACGAACATGTTAAAGAGAAAGATTGTAAAATAGACTTGAATCATTCAGATAATAAACAGAAAATCAAAATAGAACAAATGGTAGAAGAATATAATACAATATTTGCCAAAGTTAAATACGATATAGGAACTGTGAAAGACTATGAAGCAAGAATAGATCTCTTGGTGGATAAATTTTGTAATAAAAGACCATATAGATGTACAATTGAAGACAGGAAAGAAATAGAACAGCAGGTGGCAAAACTATTGGAAAAAAATTCAATTGAGGAGTCATATAGCCCATTCGCTGCACCAGTGACTCTAGCATTAAAAAAAGGTGAAGGAAAGACCAGATTATGCATTGAATTTAGAGATTTGAATAAAATTGTGACACCCCAAGTTCAACCTTTTCCACTTATTGATGACCTAATAATTAAAGCTAGAAATTGTAAATATTTTACATCACTGGACATCAATTCAGCATTTTGGTCAATACCACTAAGGATAGAAGATAGAAATAAAACAGGCTTCATAACTCAAGAAGGACATTATCAATGGACTTGCCTGCCTTTCGGTTTAAAAACAGCACCGGCAATCTTCCAAAGAATCTTATCAAGTATACTAAGAAAAACTAATCTTAAGAACTTCACGGAAAATTATATAGATGATATATTAATATTTTCAGAAACTTTTGAAGATCATATCATGCATATAAAGCAAGTTTTAGACGCCATAATAAAAGAAGGCTTTAGACTGAAATTAAAAAAATGCACGTTCGCATCCGAATCAATCAAATATCTCGGACATATAATGGAAAATAATACAGTAAGACCAATCAAAGACAACTTAGTATCAATACATAATTTTCCTACCCCAAAAACACAGAAGAATATCAGACAATTTTAGGTAAAATAAACTTTTATCACGAATACATTCCGAAAATCTCAACAATACTAGATCCATTACATAGACTGTTGAGAAAAGATGTAAAATTTAATTGGTCTGTAGATTGTGAAAAATCATTTACAGAAATAAAAAAATTATTATGTTCTCAACCAGTGCTTGAAATATTCGATAAAGATTTGCCTATTAAGATATTTACAGATGCTTCAATAGAAGGTATGGGTGCAATACTGAAACAAACACAACAAAATGGAAAGGAAAAACCAGTAGCCCATTTCTCAAAAAAATTAAATGAGACGCAAAAAAGGAAAAAAGCTATATATTTGGAATGCTTAGCAATAAAAGAAGCGATAAAATATTGGGAGCACTGGTTGATTGGGAGAAAATTTGAAATGTATTCAGACCATAAACCTTTGGAAAACCTTAACATAAAAGCGAGAACAGACGAAGATTTAGGTGACTTGACATATTATTTGTCTCAATTTGACTTCAACATAATATACATACCAGGAAAATATAATATTGAAGCGGACTGTCTTAGTAGAAATCCAGTGTTAGAGTCAAAAGACAGTACTCAAGAAATGTTAAAAATAGTGAACATGATCGAACTGCAGGAAATTAAAAAAGATCAGGATGGAAATATTGCACTGAAAGAACTAAAGGAAAAAACAATAGATGAACATGGAATAATTTATAAACAAAGTAAAAATAAAAAGAAGATAATATTATCAGAGAAACTGAGTATTGAATTAATAAGAAATACACATATAGATTGGTGTCATATTGGCATAAGACAGATGATAAATAGAATATGCCCATATTATACTTCAAAAAGATTAATAGAAAATATACAGAAAATATGTAAAAAACGTGATATTTGCAAAAAAAATAAATCTAGAGGTCAAACAAAGTACGGATTAATATCTCAATTAGGACCAGCAACAAAACCGTTCGAGATGGTGTCGATTGATACGATCGGTGAATTTGGTGGTCAAAGATCAACGAAAAGATACCTCCATCTTTTAGTTGATCACTATACAAGATACGCATATATATTAACGTCAGAAACTCAAGCTGCAAGTGATTTTATAAAAATAGTTCAAAATACATTAGAAATTAGCAAGATAAACACAATATCAACAGATCAATATCCAGGACTCAACTCCAAAGACTTCAAAAATTACTTAAAAGAACAATACATCAGACTTATCTATACAGCCTTAAATGCACCTTTTTCAAATGGCCTAAATGAAAGATTGAACCAAACAATAGTCAATAAAATAAGATGTAGAATTAACGAATCTAAAGAAAAGAAAGCTTGGACAACAATAGCAAGAGAATGCGTTGATAAATATAACATAACAGAGCACTCAGTTACAGGTTTTACACCAAAATACTTACTAGATGGTATTAACACAAGTTTGTTACCCGAAGAATTAAAAGAATATAGAAGTGCAGAAGACTGGAAAAAAGATAGAAGATTAGCTCTACAAAACACTATAAAATCACACGAATACAATAAAAAATTATTTGACAAAAACAGAAAAGAAAAAGAATTCAATATAGGTGATTTAGTATATATTGAAAACGGGAATAGATTAAATAGAAAAAAATTAGATGAACTTAGGATTGGACCATTCAAAATAACAGAGAAAATATCAAATACGATATTTAAAATCAAAACTGGAAAAAGAAATGAAGAAACAGGGTTATTCCACAAAACAAAATTGATACCAACATAAACAATAGAAGATAAAAATTCTTAAAAGTATTTTCACGGTGAGAGAGGGAGATGTAAAGAAAGACGTCCTTCATTTAAATTTGCCGCGCTGTATGATTACGTGCGCCCTTTAACTAACTCCCGCTAGATGGAAGAGTAGATAAGATGACGAGCGGATTTTTGAAGATTTGAAAATAATACGCTAATTAAGTAAAGCAAAGAGTGATAATAATAGACTTTAATTGTTGTTTCTTTTGTTTTACAGAGAAACCAAACTGATTATTATTATCAATAAAAATTTAACCTCATTATATATATATATATATACAAAAAACAGGAAACTGTTTGTGCACGAATAAAGAATAAAGACTAAAATCCCTGCACTTAACGGTAGAAGGAAATATATATATATATATATATATATATATATATATATATATATATATATATATATATATATATATATATATATATATATATATATATATATATATATATATATATATATATATATATACATATATATATATATATATATATATATATATATATATATATATATATATATATATATATATATATATATATAGTTTGGTTTTAGAATAGTTACAAGTAGTCCTCATTATCCTAAAAGTAATAGATTTGCTGAGAGTGGGATGAAAATTGCCCTTTAGAAGGGGATTGGACTCTATCTATAGATATATATATATATATATATATATATATTAGAAGGGTAGTAACAACCAACTAGTTGACAGATAAAAATTGCAAAAATTGCAGTTTAACGGTGTAACGGTTGTGATTAGGCACAATTTCAATAAATTTTGGAACTTGTAGTGGTAGTAATTTAATTCAAATTCCAATATTTCGTGTACAGTTTTGACACTTCTTCAGGGAAAGAATTGGTATACTGGTATTAAGAAATTCATGAAGATTCTTTCTGTTTCAAAAACGTTGTTATGCTTAATATCAATTCTTTCCCTGAAGAAGTGTCAAAACTGTACACGAAATATTGGAATTTGAATTAAATTACTACCACTACAAGTTTCAAAATTTATTGAAATTGTGCCCAATCACAACCGTTACACCGTTAAACTGCAATTTTTGCAATTTTTATCTGTCAACTAGTCGGTTGTTACTACCCTTCTACTATATATATATATATATATATATATATATATATATATATATATATATATATATATATATATATATATATATATATGTATATATATATATATATATATATATATATATATATATATATATATATTTTCATCCCACTCTCAGCAAATCTATTACTTTTAGGATAATGAGGACTACTTGTAACTATTCTAAAACCAAACTCATCAGCAAATTTTTTGAATAAATATGACGCAAATGGCACATTATCTGGCATTAATATATCCGGTATACCATGTGTCGCAGAAAAAATTTCAAACTAACTGATTAAGGTATTCGCTGACTTTTTTTTGATAGGTATTATTCCTAGCCATTTTTGAAAAATGATCAAAAATTATTAAATACGAAGAGCCTGCATATTCACAAATATCTGAGGCAATTTTGACAAAAGGTCTGGAGAGTAGTGTATGTTTAATTCACGCACATTAGCTAGTTTATATTTTTCAAGCAGGCGACCGTTGATGTATTTTATTGAATAATTCAATTGTTTGACGTGTGTTGATGAACCATAAGTGAAAAAATTAAGGATAGGTCGTAGTTGTTGCGTATCCGGTTGTCGAAACATCCAAAATGAAAATCGTAACTTGATTTTCAAACTTTTTCAAATCGAGAGTAAAAAAAAGAACACAAGAAAAAAATGGGCTATTTTGGTTCGTCGAATGAATTCAGTATTGAAATATTCAATGACATGAATTTATATAATCATTAGTATAATGCATATTCTTCTATGTTTCTCATATAAATTTTGATTCAATATAGTTCTTTAGGCGATCATAACAAAAAAAGTGTTTTTAGGCGATCATGACAAAAAAGGTGTTTTTATGGCTTCTTTTGCGGCCGTGAAGTCTCATTTTTTGGGACTGATCTGTCAAATTTCACTTTTTGGGACTGATCTGTCAAATATTACTTTTTGGGACTGATCTGTTGAAAAATATTTCATAAACACTTTATATTTACCTATATGGGCAGCTTGATGAACTCTTTAAGAAACAGTTTTTGCTTAAATAGTACATATATTCTTATGTCAACCTCTGTAGTTCTTGCAATTAAAAAAATAAATACGCATTTTTTGTTAAATGTCAACTTGATAGAAGAAAATAAAATAAAACAATTTCAACGGCAATTAAGATTTACAATTGGAATGTTTTAGAAATATGATGTGATTTTGAATTATTTCATAATGATCGCCTAAAAAACGTTGTGTGCACCTCGGCCTACAGTTTTTTTTGGTCTCACCTGAATTGCAGCCGAAGCGTAGCTGCGGCTGCAAACAACAGATTCGACCAAAAAAGATAACCTTTTTGGCCTTGATACACAAATAACTATTCTATGGCTCCTTTTGCGGCCGTGAAGTTCCACTTTTTGGTACACATCTGTCAAATTTTACTTTTTGGGACTGATCTGTCAAACACTACTTTTTTGGGACGGATCTGTCAAAAATTACTTCATAAACATTTCATACTCACCTATATGGGCTGCTTGATGAACTCTCTAAGATACAGTTTTCGCCGAAATACATATTATCTTCCTCCGTCAACCTTAATAGTTCGTGCAATTCAAGAAATTGATACGCATTTTTTACAAATGTCACTTTGATAGAAGACAATAGCATTGTTCATGGAATGTTTTTGAAAATTAGCATGCGTTGACTTTACTTTATTGTTTCGGACAGTTTCTTCTCAATAAGCAGTAATAATAGGGCCAAAGACGTTTTTTAGTATCATATTGAATGAATAGATGATTGATGAGGCAACATTGTTGTATGGTAAGTTAGAGAAACATTCTTGCCTCCAATTGAAACGGTGGCTGAAGTGCCACGGACGGAAATAGAGTGGTAACAAGAAAGAATTAGTGAAGAGGATAGTATCATTTTCTGTATTCGTCACTCTTGTACTATGTTCATTCTTGAAGTTATCTCATTGATAATTTTGTCATCAATTATTACAAATTAAAATACTTATATGACAGCTCTGTGATAGTTTTCATAATAAATGTCATGAATGTCAAGCGATTATGTATTCGCAAAGTATAGAATGTACAATCTTCGTATGATAGAAAATACCTTAATTTTCAATTCTTTTATTGATATTAGGCTGAGTTTAGCTCATGTGAGCCCAGTGCCACCATAAAATTAGAGCGAACAAATATATGTGTCCTTTGTTACGTGATCTAGAGTTTAAAATATTCACGTCGATACGATTTCATCCACGAATCACATTTTGCACACTCAGAACAATTTTTCATGTGCACTTCACTAGAAATTTGTGCTTTCTTCTGTCAATATGTGGAGTAAGTAGTACATATTATCTTCTCGTAACGATTTTGAACGCCTGTCACTTTGACATATTCTAAAACAACACCGTTTTGTAGCTTCTTTCCTGCCTTTCCGATCTTCTATAATTAACTCAGCTCAGCTACAACCTTTCATGATATCAATCATCTCTTTATATCAATAAACTATTTGTATTCAACATTGGGAATACACTTTAGCAATATTGCTCCATGTTAACTGTACGAAACTATCCGAAACAATATAGTGGAGTCAACGCATGCTAAGTTTCCAAAGTATTTCATGAACAATGCTATAAAATAAAACAATTCCAACGGCAACTGAGATTTACAATTGCAATGATTTAGAAATAAATAGATAAAATTTTGTGGTTTTGAATTATTTCGTGATGATCGCCTGAAGAAACGTTGTGTGCACCTCAGCCTGCAGTTCTTTTTTAGTCTCTTAGCTGCGCTTCGGCCGCAAACAACAGATTCGACTAAAAAAGATAACCGTTACGGCCCTGATACACAGATAATTATTTATATCAACATTCAAGTTATATTTGTCATTATAATTTCTTTCTATTTTTAGAGAAAGTTTGACTCGTTTTGCAATTAGAAAAAGATCATTGACTTTGCAGCCCTTGCATAATGCATTAACAATTTGCCTTTAAGAGGGACGATTCCATATCATCGGTGTATTCGTTTTAGGGCCAGTATTTCCTATGTTCACATAGATACAAATTGCTGCAACGTGCTTCGAAACAACAAAGTTGTGGATTATGCCCGACCTGTAAAAAATCTATCATTTCCGCCGTGTTGTGAATTGAGTCGCAATCGCCGGAGTAGTGTCAAAATATTGCAAATAGTGCGGTATTTTGACACTGAGCGTAGCTGATTGCAAATTACTTCACTACAGGGCGAAATTTGACAGTTTTCCACATGAGGGACATATGCTATTCCATTTTCGACTAGGTGGGAAATACCTAAAACCAGAGACGGAAGAGCTTTCATTTTGTAGTGCACACGATTTACAATTACCAACACTGGAAGTGCCGTCTTGTGGGTCACACGGAGAATGTATGAGATCCCTCTACATACATCATCGCGACCTTGGAAGACTTCCACCCACCAAGACGTTCAAGATCTATCATAGTCCTTCCACTGTCAGCAAGGAATGTTGCTGATGATCATCGGTAACAATGTCCAGTATTAGCAGACGTAGGTATTTTTAAGAATTCAGCAGTTCTTTGAGGGAAATTAGCAATGAAATCTTTCCCCATTACTTTTTTTTCATAATGCCCCTTCTGGTAATGAAGAAAAACTCGAGCATCAGGAAGACCTTCTGGTCGCAGGTCCAAGTATCGTTTGAAAATATCATAAAAAAGATCAAGAATTGTGAAACGACGAGTTTAATATGTTTTTGATCGGGGAATATCGATGATAGCGCTAGTTACTTCATAATGGACGTCCTCAATCTTCAGATTTGCCAGTTCACACCCTTTCATTGCACCTGCAATTCCAGCCGCAAGAGCAGCCTGAATAAAATACTTAAGAAAAATTGAAAAATAATAAAATGATACATCAACTACGTGTAACTAGCAGAAAAATATTAGCAATATAGAAGTCAGCTCACTTTCATTGCTAAATAGACGGAGTCGGATGTTCATCGAAAGATTTTCCGATGTCAGCTTTTGTCAAAATTCCAGATCGCTCACTCATAAAACAGATGGAACTTCTCGATAACTGGACTGAAAGTTGCTCATATCTACCAATATTCATATTCTTCTAGATGATGAGGCAATTTTTAATCATGGAATATTTCGCCCAAACAATGGAAGGTTTATATTTTTTTGATGATTAATTAAAATAAACCATCATAACTTCTTCTTCGTCAGAGGTCAACTCATTGTCTTGCTGCCATTTGACAAATTCTTGATATATCTTCTAATATTTTTCCGATGACTTATTTGGCAATAAGCTAATTGCAATTTCCTCCGCCTTTTCCCGAACGCTCACTCTCGGCGTTTTTTCAGAGCTTTCTAAATGAATTTTTTGTTATATAATTTCCGGTGTCATTGTATTATTTTTTTTTATTGTTATTGACAAAGTGACAGTTTCTAGGATTGAGGTAGTGCATTTGATCATTTTATTTGTAGAGAGATATCATCGGCAGACGAAAGAGATAGAGTACTTTTCACCACGTTCAGACGAAGGAAAAGAGGTATTTTCCGCTGAGTTGGAAATATAATCAATTTCTGCTATTATTCACAATACTATTGAAAAAAGTATGAACTTTCAAAACTTTATTGTACGTTATTCGGTTTGTTCTTTTCAGTGTTAACCCCTGGAGCTTCGCGTGATACAGCTCCAATGATTATTTTCTACATGCATCGCTAATTATTTTTTCGAAATAACCAGCACTGAAACTATGGACCAGATTATTGCTTCTCAATGAATTTCTTACTTGGTAGTATTTTATTGAACAGACAAAAAGTTCCTCAAAAAAGGAACATATAATTTGGAATCTTTAGGCAATCGATTTTGGACTCAATCAATTTCCTTTGGGCAAACTTTTTTGGCGGAAACAATCAAATTCAGCTCCTTCAAATCTACAGGTCAATATCAACACTTTTCTTTTATATATACGCCAGCCCGATTCGATTTCGCGCTACCCGAACGCCACCCTAGCGGCACAATTGGTAAAGTATCGGTGGAAGCGTTTAAAAACAAAGTCCGCGTAAGTAGTGACAGATGATAATAATTAATTGCAAAATTTGAATTCAATCCATATTTTTTAAATAACCATTATATAATGATGTCGGTAATATTTCAATGTGATTTTCAGAGAGCAGATCTCAGCTTTTTTTGTAAATGAAGGAAGAAAATTATGCATCGGAATTAGTCTCGGAGAAGTATCAAAGCATCCAGAATTATTATCATATATGTATTATCTGTATAAAGAATTATACAGAAACAATTCTATAATTTTTTTAAGACAAATTGTTCAAGCGGACGGTTTTCTGAAGCATACTTTCTGTTTTGCGTAACATTTATTGTTTACTTTATTTTTCATAATTACTCTATAATCATGATTCTTTTTCTTATTTCTTTTCAGTATTTTATTATTCAATCACTCATTTAAATTGAAACCATATTACCATTTGTTTATTTTGGTTGTATTTCAGATATTTCATAGGTTAAAAATTACATACCTAACACTTCCATTCAGCAAGATTATCAAATCTATACAAATTCATTTATTTATTTGTAATGAAGAATCTGCACCATTCTGTTTTACATTTCGTGATTTAATTATGTATTAACGGAGCTCGTCGTTCACGTGTAATCCATTACTTTTCCGTTCAACTTCCTAATTACGGTTTGGAAACGAATAAAATGTCTAATCAGAGTTACGTTTTTCGGTATTGGGGCAATCGGGCACACACATGCTCTACCATGTCCCTTGTTTCATTTTTCACTCATTTTATCTGTACAAAAGTTATAATAAAAGCTGTTATGAAGCTATTGCCCATATAACTTGTCAAAATATACCACTGACAGTTTACGCTTCTCGCCGAATAGCATCGCCTCGAGCGTTGTCGAGCGGGCGTATACACTCGATGTTTCCAAATCAAAACTAACATTTCATTTCTGTTATCATATCTCTTACCTAAGAGTTTATTCCCGTTGCCGCTAAATGGCACGCGTGCTCCGAGCTGTCAAGATTAGCCAAGCGCACGAAGGAGAAGCGTATTGGAATGAACGTGAATGCGGCTATGATTTATTACGTAAAATTTGCATGCTAAGCTTAAAATGACTTTAAAAACTCTACGTAAGTCTAGCCCAGACTCAGGGAAATATTTGGGTGATATGAGGCTAGCTTCAGCAAAAAAAAATATACAATAAAATATAGGTAGAGAAATAAATAGTTGGGCGCCACGTAGTTGAACTTATTTTTCCCAAGGTACTCAACCACGAAAATACCTGAAACTAACGTGTTGAAAGGAATAACTGGGGAACAGGAGATTCGGTGTCAATACTCTGTTCGTCAGCATCAATCTGGTTGCTGACTCCCAAATAATTTAATGTTTCTCAAACAGCAACTCACCTCGAGCTTATTGAGAGAAATTACGCTCCCTTCTACACTGCTGAAAAGAAAAGTGGGGGCAATTTTCATCCAATAAAAAAAGTATTCACCCAAAATAAATGAATTTATCCAAGTGAGTACGTGATTTTTTTGACAACGCACCTAAGTACTGCAAAAGTAAAAATAAATGAATGAAAGTAATTGAAATAAACTATTTCAAATTACGCGCCTGAACAACGCAAAAAAAAACAAATAAATGGAAGTAAATAGTAGGCCTTACAATGATCTAGCGCCTAAGTAGCGCAAAAATTAAAAAAAATGAATGTAAATAAGCTAGGTTAGACGTTGCACAAAAAAAGGTAAATGAAAGTGCGGAACAACTCGCGCGCACGTCTATGAGTATACTGAAAAAAAACAACAATAAATTTGGCCCTTCTCTGATTGAATCGAGTTCACAGTGAAGTATACCACATAAGCGTAGAAAGAAAAAACTACTCCATCGACTGACCCTATAGAATTTACAAAATAACAGCGTGGTTCAAGTAAACAATTATTATTATTACTATTATCTTTTTAAATCTCTTATACCCTATTGAGTGTCGAGATTACACAAATATTAATTAATATTGTTTATTATTTCTTTCCACTTTTTTCTATTTAGTGCTCCTCTCCTTGCTTCGCGGCTACTTATATTGTTTCTGCTAAGAATTTCTTCTATATTATTTTCCCAAGTCTTTTTGGGTCTGCCTCTTTTCCTTTTATTTGTTGTTCTTGCGTTCCACACTCTTTTGGCCTGTCTGTCTTCGGGCATCCTAATTAAGTGTCCGTACCATGCAAGTTGCTTTTTATCTATTGTGTTATGTACACTGTTTGTTTGTAGATTTTTCCTTATGTCCTCGTTTCTTTTCCTATCTATCCTTCTTACTCCTTCCACTTTCCTTAGAAACCTCATTTCTGTAGCTTGTAATTTGCTTTTGCTTCTTTGATCCGTTACCCAAGTCTCGCTACCATATAACAGAGTTGGTCTATAAATGGTTTTATAAATTGTCATTTTTGTTTTCTTGGATACTTGCCTATTATTAAGGATACAACTATTTATAGCATAGTAAGTTTTGTTTGCTGTTTGTATTCTTCTATTTATTTCATGTTCTAAATTTCCTTGGCTGTTGAAGATTGTTCCTAGATAAGTGAAATTGTGTACTTGTTCCAACTCTTTACCTCTTAGGGTTATTGTTGTTGTTTTATCTTCCTTTGCGACTATCATGATTTTTGTTTTCTCTATATTTATTTTCATGTTGTGTTTCTGGAGTTCCTCATCCCAAACCTTCAGGTTATATTGCATGTCCAATTCATTTTTCGCTAAAATAGCTACATCATCTGCAAATACACACTCTGATATAGCAATTCTATTTAAATTATGGTAGCCTATCTCGAATTTTTTTGCTTTGATTGCTATTTTCTTCAGGATATCGTCTAGAAATACAATGAACAGTAGTGGGCTCAAAGCTCCTCCTTGTCTTAGTCCTTGGGAGGTGGTGAATTCCTTTGACGTCTCGTTTCCAGTTCTTACGTAGTTAAATGTTTCCAGATATAAACTTTGTATTGCTTTCAAAAGCTGATCACTTATTTGTCTCTCTTCCAAAATATCCCACAACAGTTTTCGAGGTACTCTATCAAAAGCTTTCTCCATGTCTATAAATGTTACATATAGGGTGCTGTCTTGTTTTATCGTCATTTCTATAAGCCTTCGGAGTGTAAATATGTGATCCTGTGTAGCATACCCTTTCCTAAATCCACTTTGCGATTTTTCCAATGTTGGTTCTATTGCTTCCCTGAGTTTGTTTTCTAGTATGGATTCGTATATTTTTGCCGCTGTGCAGAGTAGTGATATTCCTCTGTAATTATTACAATTTCTACTGTCTCTTTTTTTATATACAGGGAATATAACTGCCTTTTTCCAGTCTTTTGGAACATTTCCTGATCTCCAGATTGAATTGAGCAACTCCAACAATTTTTTCTCACCTTCCTCTCCAATGTATTTTATTTGTTCAGCTTTTATTCCATCATGTCCAGGGGCTTTTCCATTTTTAAGTTTCTTGATTACTGTTCTCATTTCAAATTCTGTTATAGCGTCATCCGATGTTATTTCTGCAGTATTTACTTTCTCCATATCTTCTTTTATTGTATCCATATTAGTCATATTTTCCTCTAACAATTCTTCAAAATGATTTTTCCATCTTTCCATTATTTCCCTATTACCATTTATTATGTTCCCTTTCTTATCTTTTATTTGTTTTAATTGCACTTGATTTCCTTTCCTAAAGTTCTTAACTGTACTATAGAAAAGCTTCTGATTTTCCTTGAAATTCTCTTCTAATATTTTGCCAAATCCTTCCCAACTTTCCAACTTTGCCTTTTTTATTGTTTCTTTCACTTTTCTTCTCTGGCATTTATATTCTTCATAGTCTCTCACGTTCTTGGTGTTTAAATATAATTTCCACTTCTGTTTTTTCCTTTTCACTTCCTCTTCCACCTCTTCGTTCCACCAGTGCGTTTGTTTTTTATTTTGTGTTCTTCTAATTTTTCCACACGTAAGACTTGTAGCTTCCAATATTATGAATTTAAACTTTGTCCACATATCTTCTACGTTATTAATATCTGGCTTAGTTGTATGTTCTAACAGTTCTTGTATGTTTTCTTGGTACTTTTGTCTAGTAGTGATATCTCTAAGCTTGTCAACTCGATATTTAACAATGTCGGTTTCCTTTCTTTCATCCTCTTTCAAATGTCTTCTTCCTTCGATTATTTGAACTTTTGCAACCGTAAGGAAATGGTCACTGCTGATTTCGTGTCCTCTTTTGACTCTTACGTCGTTTACTCTTATTTTTTCTGTCTTGTTAGTTATAAAGTAATCTATAAGTGATCTTTCATTTCTGCTTTTAACTTCTCTGGTAAACTTATGTACATCTTTGTGTGCATAGAATGTATTCAATATTTTCAATTCGTTGATAATACAGAAGTCAATAAGTCTATTTCCGTTGTTATTTTTGACCGTTTCTCCGTGTACACCCATTATTTCTTCATATCCACTGTTATCGTTACCGACTCTTGCATTAAAATCTCCTATTACATAAATGGGCTCTTCCAGTTTATCATATTCAGATTGTAAAATATCCCAAAAATCATCTTTTACAGCTTTATTTTCGTCTTCGCTAGGTCCATATATTATTAATATGTTTGCTGTAAATCCAACTTTATTCTCCAGCATGACTACCAGAGTTCTTTCGTTTATAAATCTCCATTCCTTTACGGATTGCTCTATTCTTTCATTTATTATGCAGCCCACTCCAGCTTTTGCTCTTTTATTGTCTTCAACCCCACTGTATATGAATAAGTGTTTCTTATTTAACTTTATTACCTCTTTACCTTTCTTCTTAGTCTCAGTTACACCCAATATATCTAAATTCGCTTTTTCAAACTCTTCAATTAATTCTATTTCCTTCCCATTTAAACTTTGTACATTCCAAGTTCCTATTTGAATTATCCTTTTCATATTCCGCTTCGTCGCCGTTTGTTCCGTATGTGGTACCTTATTCATAATTAGTTTTTTGGATTGATCTGTTTTTTATTCTCAAGCGATATAACACCGTTAGCTTGCTTGTCCCAGGAGTAGATTTCTCCGTCTATTATTATCTTCTGATATCCTATTTTAACAGATTTTCCTTTACCCCGTTCTTTCTTTGCGATGCTTCTTATTTCCTTTTGGATTCTTCGTTCTTCCCATGTGAGATCGTTATCTATGTATATTTGTGTTGGCTTTACTTTTAATTCGCTTTTCTTTGTCATAATCATTGTTTTTTGTTCCCAGTCAGGCAGTTTCACTTTTATTATTTCATTTTTTGTGTCTCTATTTATAACTTGTATACTAATTGGATCTACTCTAATTTTTAAGTTTTCATCCAACCAATTAATTACTTCTTCTTTAGTTTTTCGAGTTAGCCTTAAGCCCTTTAATACAATATTATTTTTATTCTTTGCTCTTTCATCTTTTTCCAACTTTTCTTCCAATTTTCCAATTTTTCCTGATAATATTTCTCTTTCCTTTTTCCAGTTTTCTTCCTTCCTTTCCATTTCCGATTTATACTCTTTTATTTCTCTCTTGAGTTCCTCCATATTATCATCCATTTTTGTCATAATTGTTTGCATCATTCTTTTAAGTTCATCCATATCTTCTGTGTTAAAAGTATTTTCTTTTATATCTTCACTATCCTTATCCAGTTTTTCTCTTCTTTTCCTTTGTTCTGGAGAGCGTAGAACTTTTTTACTTGTGCCAAAAATGGTGTCGTGCTCCTGATCTTCACGCGCTCTAACTCTTTTGTTCATTCCACTAATACCGCTGTTTTCCTTTTAATAATATTCACTATTTCAGCACTTTAACACTTTGCTCTTTGCGCTTAGTCCAACCCTGCTATTCACTAATTAGTATATTGTTTACTGAGAGCTCTCGCTCACCGTAAACAAAAGTAAATTAAATTCAGCCGTGCAGGGCGGTTTGGCCACCCAAAGTGGATGAGTAATAACAAAGAGAAAAAATTATCGGCAGTCCGAATATGGAAAAAAAAACAAAACTACAAACGTAATGCCACTTAGCTGTCACTTCCGGTTGGTTGCTGGAGCTCGTTGACCTCTATTGGTCTGTCACACCAAGATGGATGCCTCGAACAGATATTTCCCGGTCCGGACTGGCTCAGGAAATCTGGTAACGTCACACCAGGGTCAAAGGTTGGAAAAAAGGGTGCCTAGGTGATATCAGGCACGCCGTAGTCGAGATGTAGGTCTAAAGTAATTCAACTACGCTCGCAGATGGTCGGCGAAATAAAGGTGATAAAGTGCACGGAATTTTATGATCCTCCAACAATGGAGATGCTTGCGGAACAACACAAAACTGCACCAAGTGCCAAAAATGTTCCGTGACGCAAAGAAAAGCCAATTTTCATCCCTCCTAGAGAATTGGGCAAAGCAATATACAAAAAGCGGTTTTTAAAAAATTTTAGTGAACAAAATGAACGCTGGTAGATGTCCCTAAAGCTGCACCAGCATTTATGGCCCACACAAAAAAAAGATTATACCAATATTTCTTACACATTAATTACAATTAATTACAACTGGAAGTTAATTTTTTACAGTTGCCGTTTCCCAAAAATCGGGGTGTGGCCCAACTTAAGTCTAAAGTTACACCACACCTAATAATATCCTATCCAAATGAACTCTAATTGGGCTAAACAATCCTCACAAATTAATTACAATTAGAATAAATTGGTAGAGATTACTGAAAAACAACCCTTAGGTGATATATCCCTCTTTGAAAGAGTGAAAGCGCACCAAAATGAGACTTAGCGGATGAAAGTGAAATTTCAAGGTCAAATAGTGGCAGTATGGCTACTTGTAAAGAAGTATATATATTTTTCCCTAATTATAAAATAGTATTTAAAACAATATACTAAAAGCAAGTGTACAGGATACTCTTGTCACAGAAATTTTTAAAGTGTCAAAGTTGGTACATTTGTTTTTGACCATAGAGGAATATTTTAACGATGAATTGGAACGACTCTTATAGATTTTCTAATATATTCAATATGTTGAAATGTAGTTCAAATAATAACAAAAAATAGAATCGGTAAAAAAATTATGCTTAAAAATGGTACAATAGTTAACCAGTATAGGGAAATCGTTGGTTCATTGATTAGAACAGCTCACTTAACTTTTTTTGTCAATTTTATCATATAATGATGTAGTTCTCACAATAGTCAATAGAAAATAAGTGTGTGAGATGGTGTAAAAAACGTTTACAATGCTTCAAATTGATTCAATAGTTGTTGTCCATCAAGGAGTTGTTAATTAATTGATCACAACAGCCCACTTTACTTTTTTAACAATTATATCACATCATAGTGTAGTTCACACAATAGTCCATGGGAAATGGGTGTGTGAGATGGTGTGAAAAATGTTTGCAATACTTTAGAGTGGTTCAATAGTTGTAGTCCACCAAGGAGTTGTTTATTAATCAATTACAACATCCCACTTAACTTTTTTCACAATTTTATTACATCATAGTGTAATTCAGACGATATTCAATAGGAAATGGATGTGTGGGATGGTGCAAAAATGTTTACGGTGCTAAAAAAAACCAACGAAAATTAAGAATTGGAAAATGAATGGAACTTTTAAATTTAAATTTGAAAATACTTTTAACCAAAAGTAAGTAATGAAGTTGATCAAGAAAACAGACCCAAATCAACCCAAATTTGAATTTCAGAATTTAACCCTACAAAAAAAAATAGCCAGAGGTAAAATTTGCACGTAACAAATTACTAAATGACATCTATACTCAATAAAACTTTGAAGCGATCTGCGTTTTGGCGGCCCTTGGAGATATCATTAAAATGACTCAAAAGTATATCCAGTTGGAAACATATGGTAAACAAGAAAATTTGTCGCACGCAAATCACTTACCACCCGGAAAAACAAACGCAAAATAATATTCATCCCACATTCGTAATAAAAAAATAGTATCTGCAGCTCGTGCAATGCCCTCTTGAGCCCTGCCTCACTTTGTTCGTGCGCCCAACTTCGCTCTCGTGGGCAATCGACAACTCATCGCACTTGTTACACAATATACTATTAATCAACCAATCAAAATTTAATTCTACACACAGTATCAGAAATTCAACAGATCTAATTACCCAAATAAATTATTTCAATTCACAAAATAATGAGAATTTCAAAGTGATCTTATTCAATGTAGTCAATTTATACAAAAACATTCCAATTAGATAAACTATAACACTCCTACAAGAACATTTATACAATGATGATGATTCCCGAATTCAATACAATAATAGAATTGTTTGAACTCCTATTAGATAAAAATTTCTCTAGTTTCGAAAATCAAATTTTGGAACCTAATGATGGATTGCCGATGGGCTCATCAATTAGTGGTTCCTCAGCCAACACATTCATTGATAGTCTTCAAACAAAAATATTCCAGCATCCAGTTAGCAATAACATTTTATTCTAGAAAAGGTGAGTGGATGGTATCCTTTGTTTCTGGAAGGATGACGATATTAAATTGGACACTGTTTCGACCGATATAGATAACATCTCAAAAATTGAATTTACACTTGAAATAGAACAAAATAAATCAATCAATTTTCTAGATCTCACACTATCACACTCACAACACAGCATAGAACTCAATATTTGGTTGGCAATAATCATCGCCGTCAAGATGTGCGCACTGATGGCGTTGGTACCTCAGATAAACAAGAATACCAACACTTCAAAGGAAAGGGATCATATCCCACGTACACTCTGCGTTGCGTCATCACATGTGACGCTAAGCATACGAAACCCATAAAACTTAATGACAGCTAAACTCACCAATTAATAGAAGTTCTCAGCCACTTCACAAAACTGAATTGAATAATATGATTGTTAATTAAGCTCAGATGATTAAAGTAAACAATGCACTACACAGATAAACTGAACGCTCTGAGTTCGACTATAAAGTGACGCAAATGTGTTTGCAGCATACGCTTCCTGCTAGGCTTGACCTTGGAGGTGACAAGGTTTATTATCGGAACTAGGATATATGTATACAATGGTTTTTGGCTCATATTCGTGTGGCAGGGTGTGCCAAGATTCTTTTCTCTTTTCGAAGACAAAAGATATTGGTCAGACCATCTGCGGTATTCTTAGCAAATGGATATTTTTTTGTAGAAGCAGAAAAATATTTGTAAATTATTGTATTTATAAATTGTCGTAACATGTGTATGTGGAATAACAAAAAATTTTCTTGCTACACAAGAAATTTATTCAATTATAAACTATTATATTTCACTCTATTGATTTTGACACTGCACCTTATACTTGCTCATCTTGCATTGGTAACAAACACAATTTGCGAACAAACCTTTTGAATTCATCGTAAGCAGACTTCACTGTCACTACACGGATCACTTGATCTTCACCGAGATGCATTTCCAGGACACGTGCCATTGGCCAATGCATTGGTGCTGTGTTGTCTGCCATCATCACTAAGAGATCATCTACCTCTATTTTAGGCTTCTGCTGATGCCATTTTTGTCGAACCCGCAATTGATGCAGATATTCTCGTTGCCATCTCCGCCAAAAATGTTGATTGAATCTTTGAATGTGCTTTCAATTTGACAGACAGTTTACTGAAGCACTCATGTTATCGTGCTTTGGTGAACTTATTAGTAAATTTTCTATTAGGAAATGGAATGGAGTCAGTGGCTGTAAATCAGTGGCATGACTCGAAAAAACTGTTGAAGGACTTGAGTTTAATACTGCTTCTATTTCTACCAATAGTGTATAGTATTGCTCATAAGTCAAAATAACATTTTTAGTAATTTTGTAAAAATGAGTCTTCATTACTTTCATTATCTTTCTAGAAGATCAAACTCTTTGCTGATCATTATCGATGTTATTGGAGCTGGTTTGTATTCCTTTCCCGCTTCTTGTTCATGGCTTGAATCATTGTATAATAGGCAATCGAATATCCAAGCTGGTCCATGCCACCATAAGCTCGATTGTATTAATTGCTCGGTTGTCATTTCTCTGATTATAATATTCGCTAGATTTTCTGCTGAATTTATGTGATTTCAATTCATATTCATAGTCAGTATTTGTACTTCTGCAACCCTATTGCCAACTAATGTTTAACTTTTATGGTTCTGCATTTAACCAGGATGATGCTATTGTAGAATCTGATCAAAGATATATTTAGTTGATTTTATCTCTCAATGATTGTTGAATCACATTGATAAGTCTACTCAATACTAGTACTCCACATAGCTCCAATCTTGGTAAGAAAATAGTTCTAAGTGATGCCACTCTCGATTTTGCACACAATAAATTGAACTCGTGACAATTCTCTTTATTTTGTTTGCAGACGTATATACATGCTCCATATGATTTCTGAGATACGTCGCATAATCCATGTAAATCAATTTTGATTTTCTTGTTATTTGGATTGACATTCCGTGAGACTAAAATTTTGTTTATTTCATCTAATGAAGTTGCGAAGCTTTGCCACTAGATGTGATTATGAATGGGTACGTATTAGTCCCAATCTTACTCAAGTTCCCATTAATTTTGTGACAGAAGCTTGTATGTTCAGGAAAGTTTTCACTATTCGGTTTTATATACATTAGGACTTGTTGAATATATAGAGATTGGAAAGCCAGTATTTTCAAAGTTTAAAATATAGTTTTGCAATGAGTTTTCCCACTAACTCCCGACATAATTCTTATTGCTGTTTTTTGAATTTTTAATATTCTCAACCAATTAGTAGAATTTACCCAAAGTATAATACCATAATTCTAAGACGATTGGATATCAGCGAAATATAAAGTTTTAACTATTTCTAATGACAGATTATCCATACATTTTCTCAACATATATTTTCATTATCATTATTATTATTATTAAATAACACTACCCAACAGATACAATTCCATTAACTGGGCAGGAAAAGGTACAAAATATTAAGAGATTAATTAATTGAATGAATGAAATCTAAAGGTACTTGATATAATACATGTTTTTTCACTAATTTAGGAGTTAAAAGAAAAATATCTACATTTGCAAATTTTGAATCATAAACCGAACTTATTCGATGAATGGGTGATGAAAAGTGAATGTTAGTTCTAGGAATTGGTAAATAAAAGGAACTAGAATATCAGGTGTGGAGAAATGGAGGGTGGAAGGATAGAACGCTGAGAGAAACAGGATCGTCAATCTCACCGTGAATCAATTTGGAGAGATGAAGAATCAAATTAAATTCACGACGTTCATATAATGAATGAAAATTGAATATTTCCAAAATATCTTTGTAGCCTACAGTATGATCTGGATAGTTACCAAATTTTTTGGAATATATATATCGTAGGAATTTTTTTTGGATAGTTTCAATGTGGTCCTGATGTCTTTCGTAAACAGGACTCCAAATAATACAGCAATACTCAAGCTTCGAACGAACAAAGGAGTAATATGAATAAAAGATTGTAAAAATATTGTTAAAATCGCGACTATTACGTATAACAAAACCGAGCATTTTGATTGCTACTTTATAAATATTATTCATGTGCTCAAGAAATGTTAACTTAACATCGAAAATAGCCCCGAGGTCTTTTATTTCAAAATATCTGATTAAAGTTATATTATTGATTGTATAATTCATGTTTAGAAACGAAGCTTTTCTGGTGTAGGACATTATGAAACATTTGTCCATATTTAAATTCAATTTATTAGATGAACATCATTCAATCAAACGGTACAGGTCTTTTTGTAGAATAAGACAGTCATTCAAGGAGGTCACAGAATAAAAAATTTTCGAATCGTCTGCAAATAAAAGTTTTCCGCAATGTAAAATATCAGATAAGTCATTAATAAATGAAATTAATAGAAGAGGACCTAAATTTGAACCTTGGGGAACACCAGACGAAGGAGAAAAATAAGAGGATTTATGGCCAAGAAAATCAACAAATAGTTGACGATCAAATAAATAAGAAGACAATAAAGTAATTAACGATGACGAAATGGAGAAGGTAGACAGCTTTTCAATCAATATACTATGGTCCAATCGGTCAAAAGCCTTAAAAAAATTAGTGTATACACAATCAACCTGATCTTGTTTGTCTAAAATTCTGGAAACATAGTGGGTAAAATAAGAAAGATTTGCAGCATTAGAGCGCTTCTCAGTGAAACGATGCTGATAAATAGATATTTTATTCTAAATTTTTGGATAGATTGTGGAATGAATAATTTTCTCAAATACCTTGCTTAAATTGGAGAGAACAGAAATCGGACGATAATTTTTTATATTAGAAGTGCACCCAGTTTTATAGATTGGTGTTATCCGAGTAAGTTCCAATATATCTTATATCTGGAGAAGCTTCTGTTTTTAAAGCTAAATTAAATATATAAAAAAGAGCATTGGACAGCGGATATGAACAATCTTTTATTAAAGAACCAGGAATCAGGTCCGGAACACTAGTAAAACTAGATTTTAAATCATTCATTGATTTCATTATTTCATCCCTGCTTATATGATTCAGTGTAATATTGTTATCGGATATCACAGGAAAAGTAGTATAGTTATTGTTAGAGGATGGAGAATAAACCGATTCAAAGTGAGTTGCAAAACCGTTGGCAATCAATTCCGGTGAATTTAGATTTTTATCATGGAACATCATGGCATTTGGAAATGTAGATGATTTTCTTTTGGAATTAATGAATTTCCAAAATGAATTTGGATCAGACCTAATATTGAGCTCGCATTGAGAAATATAATTATCGTACGCGTTTTTAATATCTTTTTTCAATTTGGTACATATTTTATTATAAGCAGTAATAGAATTAGTATTGTTTACAATTATTTTTTTACTCAGCTTATGAAGATGTTCTTTCTTACGAATGTCTGCCTTGATCTCAGGTGTAAACCAAGGCGGATAATGTCTTGGAGCAGGTGATTTAAGCGGTACACATATATCAAAAAATGAATAAAGAGTCTTGTAGAAAAAATCACAAGCTGAGTTTACATCAGTGAAACAATCAAAATCTTCAATCATTTCATACAATGTACAGAGATCAGCTTTCCTAAAATTATACGTATCAGATTGTTTTCTAATTATATTATTCCGATGAATATCATTATTGAGATTAGTTTCAATATAGAGAGCGGGATGATGATCGTACTCAATATTGAATATCAAATCTTTGGAATGACTGACAGAACATTCCATATTTGAAACACTAACATCAAGCAGTTTATTAAATTTATTTAAAACATTATTGAATTGAATTGCATCAAAAAATTCTAGAAATGTATGAAATGTTCTGACCTTTGGACAATCATTATTAGAAACTAATTCACTCAAATTAAGATCTCCAATGATTAAAAAATTGTTATTATATAAAAACGGAAGACAGTCAAAAAAATCAAAAATAGATGAGTAATTGCTTACAGTTTGATTTGGAGGAACATACAAAACAAAAATATAAAATGGTTCATTGTTGATATTGATTTTGGAGCAAATGATGTCAACATTGGAGGGAAGAATGCAAGAATAAATACTCAGATCGTCATGAAAAGATGTTACATTAGTCTTAATAAGCAAAATAGCACCTCCCCCACGTGAGACGTTACACGCTTCAAAATCACGATCAGTTCTATATACAGAATAACTGCCATCACAAAACTCATTATTTGAAACACTATCATCTAACCACGTTTTAGTGAATGCAATAATGTCAAAATCAACATTGAGAAAGAAAATTAGGGATTTTATTTTTCAAACTTTGAATGTTTTGGTAATAACAGCTCAGAGTTTTGCTGAAAACGTTGGAGATCTGTGGTTGTCATTGACCAATAATATTATTTTTGAATTTCTTGAGTGTTTCAGGTACACAAAACAGTTAGAATCCCAAGCATTATGGGAGGTATCAACTTTGGAGTTATGCACTTCATTAAATTTGACACAATTTACACAATTTGGTTCAGTTGATGTATATTCAAGATGACCGTGATTCCCACAGCAGTTATAGCATCTACGCAATTCAATTGCATCGTAAATAGGGCAGTTATCATACCCGATGAATAATTTTTTGGATTCTAGTAGATTAAGATAAGTCTGCTTATCCACTTGAATTACTGCTTGAAAGACATCTTTTCTCTTTTTGAGGGAACAAAGATCAAGAATGTTACATTTGTAATCACCAACAAAGCACGATTTATTTTGGTTGATCAAATAATTCTTGAATTGTTCTTTGGACAGTTGATCTGTAATTCCAACTATTCTTAAACGTGGACTTAGAACCGGCAGTTGTTTGACATCATATTTGGAGCTGAGATTGGAGGCGACAAGATTTTGGAATTTTTCAGGATCAATATAGAAACTATGATTGCACCATTACTTCCTGATTTAACACTATTAAGTTCGATATTTGATGACACAGGATCGATGGAACGTAAGACATCAATTTTGATTTTTGCAGTTTTTTGTGACGAAACTTCAGACTTATTTATTATCGGAGGATCATTTTGTTTAACCGTATTTGCATAACTCGGTTTGCTATCAGAGGACATGGATTTATTGAGTAAGGAATCAAATTTAGTTTCAATAATGTTAGAAAGATCGGAAATTTTCTTAGTAATTGTGTTATTCACTTCATTCCTAAAATTTGTTAAAATATTATTAAATACTTCTTTATTCATATCGTTGGATAATTATGATACTTGAGAATCAATATTGGAAAGTAACGAATCAAAATTATTCGACTTGTTTTTATCGGAAATAATACAATTGACTTTTCAGGATGGACACAAATAGAACAGACTGGCAGAATTTTTTAACAGTTCAAATTCGTCATCGCTAATATTTACACAGGATATGTGGTACCAATTACCGCAGGAGCCTTCGCATCCTACAAGATTATCACTTTTTTTACGTTTGCACTTTCCACAATCAGATGACATATTGAGAATAACAAATGTACATTGAAAGTCAGGATACTGTATATAAAGGCACTGGTTTTCAATTATTCATAGAGAGTTTGAGAAGCACTGGAATATTTGAAATATTGTCAAGGTGACGATGCTAAGTACGTTGAGTTAATTACTCACGTTAAGTCAGATAAAATAATAGTTGAATGACCTCTGAATCCGAAGATTATGAAAAATTGGTAAAGTTTGAATAATTCATTATTTAGGTCAAGATGACTCACCAAAATTTCAGCACTAAATGAAACCACTTATTCAAAAACTTTATGATGCAAAATAAAATAAATAATCACAATAAACCACTGAAAAACGTGAAATACTACACAACGAAAAAAACACGATGCTGCTTAGTGAACATATCAACATATCATACACGTACTTATCCAATTTTCTCGCAACAAAATCAATATGTTCCTCCCACGTCATCTGTGGATCAAGATGAAATTCCAAGAATATTACTTCTACTACTTTAAAATGAATGTCATTGTGAAGGAGACTGCGATTAGTACTAAAAATAATATTTTGACTTTCTCTTGATTAATTACAAGTCAATTTTTTTGGAACCAACTGATAGCTTGTCTCTCTGATATTTCCAATATCACTAACATTATTGCTCAAGACTCCTTTGTTAATAATTGTTGTATCGTTTTTGCAGCAACACTGCTTTGGTTTCTATTGAGAACGAAGCTTCCAATGAGCTTAAGATCAACACCTCTAACACCGTAAGAGTAAAGATTTTGTAATAAAATATCAGGATCGACACAATCAAAGGCTTTACTTAAGTCACATAAGCTAACAGCAGTGTGAAGACCAGCTTTGATATTATCTATTATATCAATTATAAGTGCACAACCAGCTTGAGTTGTAGATAACTTAGGTCTAAAACCGTACTGACACTTTGAGAATATATCACAACTATCAAAGAAATCATACATCGTTTCTTTTATGGCACGTTCTATTATCTTGGAGAATACCGATGTTAAAGCTATTGGTCTATAGTAAGCAACATTATCTTTCTCGCTTTTCTTGAAGATTGGTTCAATTTCTGAAACTTTTAGTTTGTCTGGATCAACTCCCGTACTAAAACAAGTATTAATAATATGGACCAAAGGCTTAGTTATTTGTTTTACAGCAATTTTATTGATTCTAGTGTTAATGTCATCAATGTCAAAGCTGTTGCTGTTTTTCAAATCATGAATTTAATTCATGACTTTATTCTCTGTGACTGGTAGCAAGTACATAGTATCAGGACTCATCTTTGCAGGTGTATTAGGAATAACAGATAGGTCGTTTGTGACCCTTGTAGCTACATCAGCAAAATAACAATTGAATTCTTTAGAAGTGAGGTCAATATTATCCGAAACATCCATATACCTTACTTCATTATTAATTAGCTTCCACACTGTATTTAGTTTTAGTTTGTTTGATCTTATTTTCATAGAGGGATATATAAGTACACATAGAAACATGGCAATTAACAATAGATATTCATTTTTTCAAATAGGTGATTTGCACATCAGATTCAAACATTTAACTCCAAGATAGATCAAATAGACGCATAAATTAAGTATAAAACGACAACACAAGCGAGTACAAAATAGCATAAGAAACGCCAAATAGCGAACATTTTGAGTTCAAATAAGGTTATGTTGATAATAATAACTCATCTGAAATAATTTCGAAATTAGCTATAAAAATAAATTTCAAAAAAATGAAGGTAGAAATTGATAATTGAACCAATAACAAATGACATTCATAGTAACAACGTTTGTATGTAACATAACCTTGAAGCTGTGAGATAAACAAACAGAAATTTAAGATTCTATAGCAATTAAAAATTAAACTTTTATTTTACCAAGCAACACTGAGAAGGACCATCCTCGAAAGCAGAAAAGAATCCTGGCAAAAATTTGTGAACGAAATGAATCCAAACACACCAGTTCAAACAGTCTGGGACAAAATTAGAAAGATAAAAGATGGAATAACACTATACCAAACAACCACACTAGAACATCAAAACCAAACATACACTGAAAATCAGGATATTGCGAACATATTAGCAAAAACATTCGAAAAAACTCCATCTGATTTAAACTACTCTCAATCATTCTTGAAGTATAAGAGTGAAAAAGAATCACAAACACCAACTGACAACGAAACTATCAAAACAAATCACGCAGTTAATCTACCTTCCACCTACACAGAACTACTATAAGCAATACAAAGTATTGAAGGAAAAAGCAGCCCCAGCCCAGACAGGACTCCCTATGAGCTCATTTCACATCTTCCAGAAGAAACTTTAAATTACCTACTTCAAATATATAACACTATATGGGAAAAACAGATATACCCGTGCATGTGGAACCATGTCATCACAATACCAATCCTAGAACAGAAGCGACCCAATCAACTACCGACTCATCTCCCTTCCCAATTGCCTAAGAAAAATCTTGCAAAAAAATGACAAATAAAAGACTGACATGGATTCTAGAAGAAAGAAAAATACTAAATAAAGAACTAAGTGTTTTCCGAGAAGAACGATCCACAATGGACCAAATAATAAACTTCGAAACATCAATACAAAACACATTTAGAAGAAAACACCATCTTATAGTATTAGCCTAGACTTACACAAAGCTTACGATACAACCTGGAAACATCACATAGTTACTACTCTTAAATCTTACAATATGAATGGCAATATACTACACTACATTGAAAACTTTTTGAAAGATCGATAATTCAAAGTCAAAACAAATGGCTGTTTATCTTCTAGAAAAGTTCAAAAAAATAGCGTCCCACAAAGAGAAATCCTCAGTGTGACACTCTTTCTGATTGCAATAAACCACATCACAGACAACATACCAAATCATGTAAAAACTTTTCCATTCGCTGATGATTTGGTGATCTACTCCAGTGGCAAAGACATAAACACTATAAAAACAAAACTTCAAGAAGCAATAAACAAACTGGAAAAATGGTCCCAAGAAACTGGATCCTAGTTCTCTAAATAAAAAAAAAGCGATTCATTTTAGCAAAACTCGAAAACGTCACCCACACCCCAAACTAACAATAAAGAACACAAACATCAATTATATGAGCACCATAAAATTTCTAGGAGTAACATTTGACGATAAACCAAACTGGAGATCACATATACAAAATCTCAAAAAAGTGTATGCAAAGAATGAACATAATTAAAACTATAAGCCATACAAAATGGGGAGCACATCGAGACATTATACTGAACGTCTACCGAACATTCGTCAGATCCAAAATAGAGTATGCTTGCATGATTTATTCCACCGCAAGAAGCACAATATTACAATCCCTTGAAACAATCCAAAATTCAGCGCTTAGACTTGCTACAGAAGCCTTTAGAACAAGTCCTATAAAAAGCATATTGATAGAAGCAGGAGAAGAACCACACACTTATAGAAGAAAAATATTGACCCTCAACTATGTATTAGAACTCGCAAAAAATCCAGACAACCCAACATATGATAACATATTCCTATCCAACACCATTTTCAAAACAGACACACCACTACAACAAGAAATTCATGAATATCTCGCAGCAACCCAATCCGAAACAACAAACCTGCAAAGAAAATCATTTCACATTCACCCACCATGGACAAACTAACAACCTGAATACATCCTAGACCTTACCCGATTCTCCAAAGACAAAACTCGACCCGAGCTCTACCGGAATTTATTCAACTCCATTAGAGCCAAACTTGACAACCCAGTACTAATTTACACAGATGGTTCCAAACATAATAATAAAACTGGAGCGAGCGTAATTGCAACAAGTATAACCATCAGACATCGTCCCCCAGACCAATGTAGCATTCATACCGCAGAGTTGTACGCCATATCGCAAGCAACCGGTCACATCCTTCAGAACACTCCAAAGGAAAAGAGAATTATATTCTGCTCAGACTCACTTGGCGCTATACAAAGTCTGAAAGATATATATATATCCAAAATGCGATCACACAACAAATACAAGATAACATACATACGGCAATCACGCAACAAAACAAGAAAATTAATATCATGTGGACTCCATTCCACCTAGGAATCGAAGGAAACGAGCAAACCGACACAGAAGCAAAAAACGCCACTACAGATAACCACATAATCAAAATAGCACTACCACTGAACGACATCAAAGCAATTTGTAAAAATAAAATCAAACAAGAATGGCTAACCGCTTGGAGCTCCACCGCCAACAACAAATTGATACCTATAAAAGACGATACTAAAGCATGGAGTGCAGGGGAAAATAAAAGAATGGAAACCATACTAACACGGCTCCGAATCGGCCACACTGTTCTCACCCACAGCCACATTATCAAAAAGACAAACCCACCCTTTGTGACGATGTTGCTGAGTCACTCCGTAATTTACAACAATTTCTGTATATGTACCGTTGGTCTAGCGGTTAGCGTGCTCGCTTGGTGCGCCAGCGTTCAGGGTTCGAGACCGCACCAAGTAAACTTTTATATTTTTATTTTTGATTCAAAATCGGTATGCAGCAAGTTGAGACTGAAAAATTAAATATTTAATGGATAGGCAGTATATAAAGCCTCCGATTTCGAAGAGAAGTCAGTTGAACTGTAGCGCCTTCCTACAGTTGAGCTCCCCAGAGCTGGGCTGTAGCGACTTCCTACAGCCCACCAGCTCTCAAGGTTAGTGGACAGCCTCCGAGTCAGCAGCCAGTGGCGTTCGTCAGACTAAGGGTAAGCAAACCGATACCTAGTGCCCGACTTGTGTCTTCCAAGTCTCCGTCCTAGTATCCAGCTCGCGTCTTCCGAGCTACACCCTAGTTCCGACTCGCGTCTTCCGAGTTAACGTCCTGTTATCCAGCTCGCGTCTTCCGAGCTATTTCCTAGTGATCCGACTCGCGTCTTCCGAGTTAACGTCCTATTATCCAGCTCGCGTCTTCCGAGCTACATCCTAGTGTTCCGACTCGCGTCTTCCGAGTCATCGTCCTTCACTTCTGTTTCAGTGGATCTGCGTTGTGAAGTACGTAAAAGTATCCGTCAGTCTGTATACTTAGTCAGTAAGTATACTCCGTAAGTCAGTATACTCCATCAGTCAGTATACTCCGTCAGTCAGTATACTCAGTCAGTTAGTATACTCAGTCAGTTGGTATACTCAGTCAGTTGGTATACTCAGTCAGTTAGTATACTCCGTCAGTCAGTACAGTCAGTACAGTCAGTAGTCAGTCAGTGTACTCAGTCAGTCAGTACACTCCGTCAGTCAGTATACCCCGTCAGTCAGTACAGTCAGTAGTCAGTCGGTATACTGAATCAGTCAGTACAGTCAGCAGTCAGTCGGTGTACTGAATCAGTCAGTACAGTCAGTAATCAGTCGGTAAACTGAATCAGTCAGTACAGTCAGTAGTTAGTCAGTATCAGTTAGTAGATTCAGTCAAGTAGTCGATTATTTAGACAAGCGATCAATCACTTGATTGTTACAATGATTTTGTTAACACTATTTGACATTGTTGAGATGGTCTAACAATAGAAAATATTATTGGTGTTACTTTTGTATTATCTTGATGTTTAATTTCAACTATATTAAATAGAAATATTTTATTTTGGTAAAAACTGTTACTCTTTTGTTGCGTGTACCCTGTTCTCCTTTTTCAGCAAGATTTCAGAAACCTGGACATCATACCTCCACAGAGCTACCTTGGCACGTACAACAGTCTGTCGCTCCGTTAGTGAATGGCGCCCGAGCATTGAGTAAAAGTTGGCGACAGGCCCAAAAGTACGTTACATATTTCTGACGTTCCAAGCGGGAACGTCACAAATTTCTGGCGCCCGAGCAGGGACTCGATGAAGGCAAATTTTGTTTGAAAATAAAAGAGGAGCAAACATGCTAGCAGAAGAGGATCCAGAAGGTTCATGGGTGTACGAGCAGCAGGCGGGCGCTGACCAGGGCAGATGGAGCCATAGAGTGGTTCACCATCCCAGCAGTTCCCCCAGTGTTAGTGTTGCCCCCCCTGAGTGCGTATTCTACCCTTCCCCCCTCTCTGAGAGGAAAGACAATAGTGTGTCAGTGATTGTGTTTTAGACTAAGCTAGTTGTTAAGTTTTTGGTAGTTAGGATTAGTATGTAAGTTGATTCATTTGGTTAATATGTAAGATATACTGAAGATTTTGTTTTGAAGCTTGGAAAAAAAAAATTTACTGTTTATAATTTTTTTTTGAGGAAGGAAGAGGAGGGTGTGACGATGTTGCTGAGTCACTCCGTAATTTACAACAATTTCTGTATATGTACCGTTGGTCTAGCGGTTAGCGTGCTCGCTTGGTGCGCCAGCGTTCAGGGTTCGAGACCGCACCAAGTAAACTTTTATATTTTTATTTTTGATTCAAAATCGGTATGCAGCAAGTTGAGACTGAAAAATTAAATATTTAATGGATAGGCAGTATATAAAGCCTCCGATTTCGAAGAGAAGTCAGTTGAACTGTAGCGCCTTCCTACAGTTGAGCTCCCCAGAGCTGGGCTGTAGCGACTTCCTACAGCCCACCAGCTCTCAAGGCTAGTGGACAGCCTCCGAGTCAGCAGCCAGTGGCGTTCGTCAGACTAAGGGTAAGCAAACCGATACCTAGTGCCCGACTTGTGTCTTCCAAGTCTCCGTCCTAGTATCCAGCTCGCGTCTTCCGAGCTACACCCTAGTTCCGACTCGCGTCTTCCGAGTTAACGTCCTGTTATCCAGCTCGCGTCTTCCGAGCTATTTCCTAGTGATCCGACTCGCGTCTTCCGAGTTAACGTCCTATTATCCAGCTCGCGTCTTCCGAGCTACATCCTAGTGTTCCGACTCGCGTCTTCCGAGTCATCGTCCTTCACTTCTGTTTCAGTGGATCTGCGTTGTGAAGTACGTAAAAGTATCCGTCAGTCTGTATACTTAGTCAGTAAGTATACTCCGTAAGTCAGTATACTCCATCAGTCAGTATACTCCGTCAGTCAGTATACTCAGTCAGTTAGTATACTCAGTCAGTTGGTATACTCAGTCAGTTGGTATACTCAGTCAGTTAGTATACTCCGTCAGTCAGTACAGTCAGTACAGTCAGTAGTCAGTCAGTGTACTCAGTCAGTCAGTACACTCCGTCAGTCAGTATACCCCGTCAGTCAGTACAGTCAGTAGTCAGTCGGTATACTGAATCAGTCAGTACAGTCAGCAGTCAGTCGGTGTACTGAATCAGTCAGTACAGTCAGTAATCAGTCGGTAAACTGAATCAGTCAGTACAGTCAGTAGTTAGTCAGTATCAGTTAGTAGATTCAGTCAAGTAGTCGATTATTTAGACAAGCGATCAATCACTTGATTGTTACAATGATTTTGTTGACACTATTTGACATTGTTGAGATGGTCTAACAATAGAAAATATTATTGGTGTTACTTTTGTATTATCTTGATGTTTAATTTCAACTATATTAAATAGAAATATTTTATTTTGGTAAAAACTGTTACTCTTTTGTTGCGTGTACCCTGTTCTCCTTTTTCAGCAAGATTTCAGAAACCTGGACATCATACCTCCACAGAGCTACCTTGGCACGTACAACAGTCTGTCGCTCCGTTAGTGAATGGCGCCCGAGCATTGAGTAAAAGTTGGCGACAGGCCCAAAAGTACGTTACATATTTCTGACGTTCCAAGCGGGAACGTCACACCTTATGTGACACTTGCAACACTCAAATTACTGTGAACCACATTATAACTGAATGTCAAAAGTACCATATTCAAAGACAGAAATACAACATTTTCCACAACATCAAAACTGCTCTTGCAAACAACCAAGATACTAAAAACAACATAATTCAGTACCTCACAGACATAAACATCATTACAAAACTCTAATTATTTGTATATAAAGACTATAATCTATACTGTAGAAACTGTAATTATCTGAACTATACTGTACCGGTGCTAGTGACCTAGTAGTCGAAGCACCATAAATACCAAATAAAAAAAAAACTTTTATTTTAGTGAGGTTTTTTTTCATTACATAGTCTCTATCAATATATTTGGTTACCGATTCTGAAGTTATACTCTTATAATTCGAACTTGAAGAACATACATTGTATGTATTATCCACTTTTTGCTTCTGTCCATAGACCATTCAATTAGTAAATTAATTATGGAATTGGTAGATTCAATCCCATTGTTTGTATTTGGATAGCCTGATGCTGCACCTTCGTACCAATTATGATATTGAAACGAATTTAAGTCTATGAATTAGTCATTTCGGCTTTACTGGTGCTTATAATTATTGTGGAAATATTTTACATCAAGAAATAAAAGCGAACATTTTTGTTTTCTAGGAAATTGCTGGTACCATCTAGCGTTTTCTAGAAACGCCTGAACGTTTGTGGAAAAAACGAAGTGGGGAGAGACCTACGATTCATATTCGCTGACTCAACGGAAAGGATTATTGATTTTGGCCCAGAGACCTTATAGTATGAACTGCTATTGGTTGAAATAAATTGTTGTTTAAAATAAATCAGTATTGACATAAATAATCAGAATTAAGTTATAGTGTAGGGTAATAATCTTTAGTTTAAATTAGAGTTATGTATTAGAAATAGTGCTAGTTATCTGATTTAATATTTTATTTTATCATTAAACATTAAAATAGATAATAGTGATCACTTTTGCTCCCTAAATTGAAGTAAATAACGTTACAATATGATTTTAGCCACGTAGTATTAGAATAATTTATGAATTTCGGAACTGTTTCTTCCCACTTTTCTATAAATAAAGCTGCTGCCTCTACAAAAGTTTGTTTATTATTGCACGTTTGTAATGAATAAATGTTTTTAAAAATTCTGTTGACATCTTTAAGCCTCTTAATTTCTTTCAACATTTTGTGAGATATGAAAAGAACACATTAGTCGTACTTTAAGTGGCCTAAAAATCCTAATGAAACCATTAGTAATTACTGCTCTTCCGTCAGCCAGTGAAATAGTAGGTTCCCAATTTGAATGACATTCTTGAAGGGCAGTAAGAAATAATTGAAATTCATCCTCAGTTTCTTTATTACATATTGCTATTGCAAAAAGATGGGAACCTTTATTTTTATCACTTGTACCAAGAATTATCACTGGATATCCTTGCCATATTAGTTTATAGGTGGCATCTATTTGCACCATGTTGTTACATAATTATTTCTTCTGATGTTTCTGATGAATAACTTGTAAAAATTACTTCCACGATAGTGGTAGGCAAATAAATAATATTTAAATGAAGTTTAAATAATATTAATCTGAGTTAAATGGCTCCTACTTTTTGTTTGGAAGGCTCGGCTAATTAAAAGCACAGCTGCAAATACCAGATAGCGAAGACCGAAAAAAAAAATTGGGCGCCGGGACTTGAAAAGAATAGATAGAGGGTTTGAGAAGTCCAACTTAGTAACGATAGTAGTAGGAAATAGAAGCCTGAATGATTCAACAGAGTTGTATATAAATTCAGATTTCAATATTGCTGACCAATAACTTAGAAATTATCCTGAACCATGAACAAAAAAAAATCGATAACTTACAGCTCGAACTACTGGTGTAGTGTATAACGGTGGAAGATATTGATTAGCTAACTGGGACTTCTTCTGGGTTGAGCCAGAGGCGTTGCCACGGCCCTTGTGGTTGGAGTAGACCAAAAAAATAGTTCGAAATATCGTTGGGTTATTTCGGCTGAATCGGTGGTCTTCGTCGGTTGGACGAACCAATACGGTGGGTGTTGACAGCCTCTCCAGAAGCGACAATGATCGGAAAACGACTTTGGCTGCTCCTTCGGATGGTATCCGGCCACTGCTCTCAACCCAGCTACGTTTCCTTGCTGGTGTGATGGTTACACGACACACTATTATCTGAAACAGCTCACACCAGTAATTTTTTCAAAAAAAAAATATAACCAATGGTTAGGATAACGACTCCAGAAAAAAATTACAATATATATATACAACTGAATTTTTGGTACCAAATTAAAGGAACAAATATATAAAAAATTCACGCCAAAACAAAAAGATGGAGATACAAGGTGTATGAACGTATGAACGCAACGACAAAGTTGAGACGAGTAACTCGTTGACCGACAAAAAAAAGGCTCTATCTGTTAGGTTGAGTTGACCACTCGACCGTATAACCAACAAAAAAAATTTATAACGTCGAACCAAAAATAAAAAAGTAATAGAAAGTTCCTTCCGGATAGAAAATGCAGTGCGCAAAATTTACGAAACTCTTGAAACCGGAACCAAAAAAAAATTGTCACTGATTACATTCACAGCTCACTTATTCATTCATTCCAGGCCAGGATAGGAGAGCATGTAGGAAACGAGTAGAAGGATGATACTGATTTGTGAAGCTCACTCAAAAATTAATACTGCGTCGTAATCGAACTAGTAATCAAGAAACCAATAAAGAACCAAGTGTTTCGTAGAACAGATCACCAGTGCGACAGAATTGATCAACCAAAGAAAAACGCGAGTAATAATATGACAAGAAAAAATAGAGCTTCACAAATGTAGGATCGGACAAAGGGGCAGAAAATGAAATAAGAAGGAGAGTACATCACCTGAACTTGACGTAAAAAAAGGAAGCTCAAAGAGCCAAAAAAAAACTGGTGACGGTCTTCTTGCGATGGGAAGTACCCAGCCGGAGCCTCAAAGTTAAATAAAAAGTAAAACTACGAATTTATTCTACGTTAGGAAAATAACCTCAAAATTGAGCTACGAGGACTGAAAAAATTCTAATTTACAGTAAAACTGTCCCCAGTAAGAAATCAAATATTACGAAAAACAAACTAAAAATGATATTAATAGAAAATCCTATTTACTATTGTAACTGTGATACTAATACACTAACGTAAATTGGAAACTGTTTAAAGTAATATTTACAGGGCACTATCCACCGGAAGAAGAGGACGAAAACCGCCTTATGGTCAGCTATGAGGGCTCGCAAGTTCCTGGCGCCCTCAGCTGCATACTTGAGAAAGCCAGAGACGGCTTGAGGAATTTCTAAACTCTACTAGTTATAATTATAGAAGTATTGGTAATGGTTGCGGTGGAAAAACCGCAACAATGTCACTTAATTCTAATTGTTGTAACAGTCTTACAGTAGAAACTACCACTGTCAACTCTTGATCACCTATGTTGATAGAATCACATTTAATATGATAATCCAGCACAAAGAGGGTATCACAAGATTAGGGCACATTTTTATGATCTCCGCACCAATTTTTCAGTTCGAATTCCGAAATTGTGGGTGGACCATTCTTATTAATTCTAAGTTGTCTAATGAACGTGATTAGTTCTGATTTTGGCGGTTCTGGTAAGCCCTTCTTTTTAAGATTACTTAAAATAGCATTTGGTTTTCCTTCATCACTTGAGAATGAGTCTTTAACTACGATTTTAATTTCATTGTCTAAACATTGTCACAGTTATTTGTTCTATGGTGCAAATGTTCACTGTCTGTTGAATCAAGTGATACCATATCACTATTCGAATGGAAAAGTAAGAATATTCGAGCAGGGCACTCTCCTTTACGTTAATATCCATTTTTGGATCCAAACTCGGTTGACCTCGGTTGACCTGGGATCCAGGCCCTGACTATCTTGGGTTCCTGGCTATACTGTACTGATGAGTCCTAATAAGGACGGAACACGAGTATACAGTTGCTCCCCGATCTAAGATGATGGTGTCAAAACCGATTCTTAGATTTGAAATTTTGTGGAACAAATAATGAATGTTTCAGAATTTTTCATATCAATATCAATTTATCAATTTCAATTTATAATGAAAAAAAAGCCTTTTTAATTTGACATTCAATTTAGCGGGTAAATTGCAGATATAAACATGATTACCAACTTATCGAGATGTTGTTGCTCATATTCGAAATAATTTCACGTTATATAGCTGCAAATTACATTTTAATGCTGTTAAATAACCATTGTTGCAGTTTTCTTTCATACATAGATGTTCAATATAATATTTTCCTGTGCATATTATATAATAACTGCTCCCTCTTTGTTATCTGGCGTTGAAACGAACTTTTTTGACGTGATTTTCATCTTTTTCGACGTACTTTTAATTCGCACCGTTTTATATTTCTGCCTCAATTTGTTGAGCTCAGGTTTCAATTTATCATCAGATTTACAGAGATCTACGAAAAAAAATACTCTCTTTTTGAGATGCTCTAATTCCAAAGTATACCATTCTTTACTGTGTTGTATTGTACTACATATTTTTTCATCAATGATGGGAAAATGTTCATTTACTCCAACTAGAAGATTTTCTAAGAATCTATCAAAAACTATGTTACTGTTTGTGTAACAATAAATATCTTCCCATGTACAATTCTGTAATGAAAAGAGAAAACTATCAATTCACGATTATGATATCAATCTAGTCTTTATAATCCTTGTTTATAATTTACAGATTCTAATGTTTTTTGATTGTAATATAAGTGCTGAGTGATCACGCAAACATCAATCCCAGAGTCAGCCTGATTGATATGGGTCAATATATTATCAATGCATTTAATATCATTCTAAAATGATAAACGTGTAATTAGTAACATAAAGACCATAGCTACTGATAAAATTATTCAAATTTTGTATCATTCTGTTTTTTTTTAGAACATTTACGTTAAAATCACTACAGATAATGACAGATAATCTAGTATCGCAGCATATTCAAATTGCAACCTTGAGAATATCCAAAAAGATGTAAAAACTGCTATTACCTCCCTACAACCCCTATCCGGGTTGACCCTAGCTAGCTCGGTGGAGACGGCGTGCGGTCTACTTTGAGTGATGGAGGAATTGTTTTTTGTTGGGCGTCAGGCGATCTGGGAGCTCCTTGGGTCAGTCGATGATTGATCGCCGAACCTAAGCGGAAGGGTGAAGAAAATAATCGGGGCGCTAATTGAAAAATGCGTGATATCGCGTAGAGTGATTTTATGCACAACTCGGTTAATTACTACAGTAATGATGGGCTCGGAGTTGCCAATTAAACCTTGGTACGTGTAGGCCAAAGGAGTAGGTAGGCCGCGCGAATGGCAAGCACAGTTCCCGTGAGAATCGCGCTTACGACAGCGGTTAGAGCTCAGGCAACTAAACAGTGGTATGATATGACCTAAGCGTGCACTGTAACCTACGCGACAGATGGGGGTAACCTCAGTGTTCGTAATACGCTCGTAAAATAAAACTAGACTACCTAACTGCTCTCTAAAAGCTATAATGTCGCACGGTTCGACGTAGAATGCGTCTACCATCTGTGTATGGCAATAACACAACATGAGCAATAATGAGTACACTTGCAACTTAAATACCCATTTGATTGATATTACAAAAGGTTTCACCCAATATAGTGAAATTATCATTTATTATACCATAAGTAGTTGAAGTATTATCGATTATTTTTGTAGTGCTATCACGAATGTTTATTGTGCTTGCGTTTAAATACCACGAGTGTGCAGCACAAGTGGTATTCACAAGCACAATAAACATGAGTGATTGCACTACAAAAATAGTCTATAATACTTTAACTACAAATGGTATATGGAGGACTATTCCAGGAGTCAAACCATTTTTTCAAATTAGTTTTCTGTAAATCTAGTAACAACTCACGTAATTTTCATAGGAACGAGTAAACAAACTTCTGTCAAACTGAAAAATTAGAATTTCTTGCATTTTCTTTGACGGATAATAAAGAAATAAATTGCGTTCTGATATGGAAACTAATTCAAAAAGGTTTGGTGATAAATCAGAAGATGAAATTGATGAAGATATTTAGAAAAATATTCCATTAAATACGAAGAAAGCACAAATTGGAGGTATCCACATCTTTGAGTGAAATATTCACTTCGACCACTAGTGTAATACCCGATGGTATTTCTACACGTCCAAATACTCACTGATATGCTCCGTTTCTATGGCGATTTAGCATTGTTAACCTTGTTATAAATACTACGAATGGAATAGTCAAAGCAATAATCAAAACCATTAACGTAATAAATAAAATCGTAAGTAAAGTCGTTCAAGTAGTACAGATAATAATCAACGCAGTAAATAGAATCAGAAATAAAGTCGTGAACGTAATACGGAAAATATTTAGTAAATTGGAGCATAAAACAAAATGAATGGTGCTTAGCTCTGCGCCGGAGCGGGAAATCGAGACGATGACGAGATCGCAAGATGGCGGCAAGTCGCTCCTCGAGAAGAACACAGATGTCGAGGTTGACGTCACAGACACGGAGATGGGCGCGAAGATGGTCAATGAATTTGAACGATGGCTTCAAGATGATGAGAACGATGGAAATTGTACAGGAACAAATGGGAATAATGCAACGTAGACGAAAAACCCAACGAAAAGGGTACAAAACAAAAAGCCTGAAAGGAATACCAATTAGAGTCTGAAATGCGCTTCGTCGATGGCGGGATTTATTAATATGACTTTGAATTGTGATCTGTTCAAAGGGTGATTCTAATGATTTTAATGTAGCAAATGAGTTTTGACGTAGAAAAAAAATGTCTGTAACTTTAATGATTCTTTTACTTTTAGGTGTTGATCGGCTTCTAGCTTGAAGAAACTTATCAAAATAAATCCGGAGAATCTCCGCTAAACTGAGTTAAAAAAAAACGTCGTGAGTTTAAATCCACAAAAAGTGAGTAAAATTTAGGCGCGGTAAGCAATTTGGCACAAAAATTTCTCAATAAACTCCCGAACACTATCTGATATTAACTCTTCACTATCTAATTTTAAAGTGGCTGTTAGAAAGACCTCCACAAAGTTAAGTCTGTTCTCAAGTTAAGTATGGTTTTTCTAATTATTAGTTCAATAAGAAAAGAAGACGCATTCCAAACTCCAATTCTCATCCACCAAGAACACAGAGAGGCTAAGAAGGTTGCAGACGAGACACAATAATGCTGGTAACAATAGTTTCCGCTAGAGGGACACGGTGCATGAACAAAACGGAACTAACAGGTGAAGGTCACAGATGATGGGAGGCGATGAATTTGGGTCAACAGGTAAGGAACAAATAAACAATTAGGAGAGATGATTGACATCAAATGATTTCGGGTGATAAATATGAAATGTAACAACTCGCCCTCCACTTCCTTGTGGAAAAATTCCGGACTGAAATTTTTACACACACGCTCAAAACTAATATCCAATTTCCAAGTCGTCGTCAATAACAAGGTTAGTATTTTCGTCATGATCGGGAGGATGTGTTTTTAAGTCCTCTATGTGCCAAATCCCTTTCTTTACGTCGTGGTCGTCAATTAGTTCGTAAGTCAGTCTGGAAAGTTTTTTGTGAATGCGAAAGAGTCCTACGTATTTTGGTGCTAGTTTCTGTGCAAAGTTATCCGCCGCGTTTGACAGGACGAAATTCCTTCTCCACATATATTGTCCTACGCTGTATTCCAAGGGTCGCCGTCGTAAGTCGTAAGTTTTGTTAACTCCGTTCGTATGCTGATCTCAGTCTTTTCTCAATGTCCTCGTATGGTTCTGCAGAGCCTTAGGGTCGTAAAGGTATATGTTCTCGTGCAAAATCGAGGTGGTCGGGAGCGGCATACAAGTCCGTTGTCGCGTATTTGTCACCGCGTAAAATGTGTTCGCGTCCAAAGGTCACGTAGTAGGGGGTCTGGCCGATAACTTCATGTTATAGGGAGCGTATTGCGCAAGTCACAGACGGTAAGTATTTGTCCCAAGTATTGTGTTTGTCTTTATCGTAAGAGGAAAGCATGGTCTTAATTACACGGTTAACTCGTTCAGTGGGGTTTGTCTGGGGATGGTGAAGGGCAGTAAAAAATGTTTCCACGTAGTACTTATCACACATGTTGCGGAATTCGTGAGACTTAAACTGCACACCGTTGTCACAGATGATGGGCTGGGGAACGCCGAACAAAAGAAAAATGTTATCCCCGACGATTTTAACCACAGCCTTCGCGGTAGCGGCACGTATCTAGCTCATCATTTATATGCTGCTGCATCACAGGTGAGACTGGATAATATCGTTATTTGATTGGGGCACCCGTAGCAACAATCTCATGCTCCACCAGATCCGTACAATCCAAAGTCGTGCCCATGGCACTCCATTTGGCCTATAAAAAATTGTCGAGCTCCGCTTGCTCTTTGTCCGTCAGTGTCAACGTCGTGTTCACGCTATCGAGGTACGTAGAAACGGGACTGAATGTCTAAACATCGCGACGCAAGTCAGGCACTATAGCCATTTTTTTCCAGAAGTCGAGACCGAGAATCACAATCTGGTTAATCGCAGGTACTACGAGGAAATTAATTAGCTTACACTGTCCGAAAAAGGGAACCGATACGGTAATGAAACCGAAACTCACGCAGAAGCTTCCATTCGCGATAGTGCAGTCAGGAGAATCTTTCCCATCCAAAACAAGATCGAAATTACGCAACTAATCCCATCCTGGCCCACCAGTAATGGATCTCGTCGCACTCGAGTCCAACAAACTTAAAAACTCGACCTCGAAGACTTGAATACGCGAAAAGGGTCGCTCGTTGTTAGCGTGATGCTTCAGTAGGAGGCTCAAAAGTACTTGATTGCGCGCGAGTTGCTCACTTTCGTGCCGTAAAATATCAGACACATAATTGATCGCGATAGAGGAGGGTGAAGGCACAGCGCGATCGCTCAGTGTCTTCCACGGCCGTTTCCCGACTGAGTACATGTGGGGCAAGTACGCGTCGTTACGTCCAGCTGACCACATCGGAAGCAATGTCGCCGCAACGGTTGTGGACATCGTCCCGACACATGTTCCGTCTGATCGCAGTTTCAGCACTTCATAGTATCCACTGAGTGCAAGTCCACGTTACGTCGGTCTGAACGTTCGCGACGATAAGCGAGATCTTGCTCCAACGATATTTGCGCGGTAGGTGGAGGCTGAAATCGTCTCGTCCGCATTTGAATTTCTTCCAGTTGCCGACAGGTATCGTCCAATTCACCCACAGTGGCGAAACGTAATAAAGCGATTCCTTTTTGTAGGTACGGCAATAAATTCCGCTTGATGTGGTTGAGCCGTTCTGATTCGGGAGGTCGAATAGATACTCCATACTCGCGGATGCGGAAAGCTGAGCTCGCGTAACGTTACGCGCTACCCGTGACTCTTCCACCCGTTGTAGAAAGCTCGTGAAGCCCGTGCCACCTGCATACGTCAGATTCCATTTATAAACGGCTGGAATCACTTCTGAGGCTGAGGGCGAGGCGGAGGGTACGCGCAAGACAAATTCTCAAGCGCTCGTACTAAGCGCGCTTCCATATCTGCCAGACGAGGGAGGGGGCTACTAGCAGTCTCGACTTGCGGGACGGCGGTATCTTTGGTCGGAAGATCTTCCTCAACTTCAGGTCCGGTCAACAAGCACTCATGCTCACCAAACAGTAGAGCTGAAGCTTTGGCCGAATACTTTAATTTTGATTCGGTCGCACTGGTGAGTCATTCCGCCACTAATTCATTCTGTGTTTGTTGGTCAGTCTCGTCGAGAGGCTAAATACGCTGAACGCGAAGCGTGACATGGGCTAAGCGACTTCCAATGCGCGCATAGTCATTTTGAAAATTGGCGAAATCAAACTTCTCCAAAGCGGTCGACAAAGCCTGGAGTTGTTGCTGACAAATTTTCAGCTCCAAAGCAGGCGTTAAGTTAGCTTTGAGTTCCGACGCGTGTCCTGGCTTCTCTGTCTTGAGATGAGTGGATAACCGTGAACGTCTTTCCGCGGCAGTACCTCCAGTATCGAGATCGTGTACAAGTAATTCATAGGTGAGCTCGGCGGTCAGTAAACGATAGGGATCCATACGGAAATCCATAGTGGCAATGTGTGATGAGTAGTACACAAAAACAGGGGAAATAGTAAATAATCGATGGATGAATAAATGCGTGAATGAATGAGAAATGAATGAAGGAATAAATGCGTGACCTAGTGATAATGAATAGCACCCTGATAATACGTAGATAGATTTGAAAAAATTAACTAACTTAAACCCGCTAATAATAGACAAAGAGAAGAAAATGACTCAATGAACCTAAAATAAAAACCAAAATAACAAATATGCAATTGACCCAAAAGAATTAACCGACCCGATTGTAAGAAAAAATATATTAAACAGGCCCCACGTTGAGCGCCAATTTATCTCTTCCCTACAACCCTTATTCGGGTTGATCCTAGCTAGCTTGGTGGAGACGGCGTGCGGTCTACTTTGAGTGATGGAGGATTTGTTTTTTGTTGGGCGCCAGGCGATCTGAAAGCTCTTCGAGTCAGTCGATAGTTGATTGCCGAACCTAAGCGGAAGAAGGAAGGAAATAATCGGGGCGCTAATTTGAAAATGCGTGATATCGCGTTAAGTGATTTCATTCACAACTTGGTTAATTACTACAGTAATGATGTGCTCGGAGCTGCCAATCAAACCTTGGCACGTGTAGGCCAAAAAAGTAGGTAGGCCGCGCAAATGGCAAGCACAGTCCGCGCGAGAATCGCGCTTACGACAGCGGTTAGAGTTCAGGCAACTAAACAGTGGTATGATATGAGCTAAGAGTGCACTGTAACCTACGCGACAGATAGGGGTACCCTCAGTGTTCGTAGTACGCCAGTGAAATAAAACTAGACTACCTAACTGCTCTCTAAAAGCTATAATGTCGCATGGTTCGGCGTAGAATGCGTCTACCACCTGTGTATGGCAATAACACAACGTAAGCAATAATGAGTACACTTGCAACTTATACCTATTTGATTGGTTTTACAGAAGGTTTCGCCCAATATAGTGAAATTATCAAAGCAATAATCAAAACCATTAACGTAATAAATAAAATTGTAAGTAAAGTCGTTAAAGTAGTACAGCAAATAATCAACGCAGTAAATATATTCGGAAACAAAGTCGTGAACGTAATACGGAAAATATTTAGTAAATTGGAGCATGAAACAAAATGAATGGTGCTTAGCTTTGCGCCGGAGCGGAAAATCGAGACGATGACGAGATCGCAAGATGGCGGCAAGTCGCTCCTCCAGAAGAACACAGATGTCGAGGTTGACGTCATAGACACGGAGATGGTCGATGAATTTGAACGATGTCTTCAAGATGATGAGAACGATGAAAATTGTACAGGAACAAATGGGAATAATGCAACGTAGACGAAAAACCCAACGAAAAGGGTACAAAAAAAAAAAGCCTGAAAGGAATATCAATTAGAGTCTGAAATGCGCTTCGTCGATGGCGGGATTAATTAATATAACTTCAATTTAATTGAGTTTTAATTTGTGATCCGTTCAAAGTGTGATTATAATAATTATAATTCAGCAAATAAGTTTCAACGTAGAAAATAAATGTCTGTAACTTTAATGATTCTTTTACCTTTAGGTGTTGATCGGCTTCTAGCTTGAAGAAATTCATCACAATAAATCCGGAGAATCTCCGTTGAACTGAGTTAAAAAAAAACGTCGTGAGTTCAAATCCACAAAAAGTGAGTAAAATATCGGCCAGGTAAGCAATGTGGCACAAAAATTCCTTAATGAACTCCCGAACACTATCTGATATGAACTCTTCACTATCTAATTTAAAAGTGGCTTTTAGAAAAACCTTCACAAAGTTAAGTCTGTTCTCAAGTTAAGTATGGTTTTTCTAATTATTAGTTTAATAAGAAAAGAAGACGCATTTCAAACTCCAATTGTATCCCGCGCCTCCTCCTCAAGATCACCAAACGTAGTACCCTAACTTCAGCTCAGAATGCCACAATATTTAAAGTAAGAAACTCAAAAAATACAAGTTGCTCATTTAACTCTGCTTCTGCCTTCAATTGTCTCGATGTTCATTACTTTTCTTTTTGCTCAAAGAATGCCACGTTTTTTTTTTTATATCTGCTAATTTATAACTTATATAATGGGTAATAATAGTCAAGATTTTGATTTTGCTGCTGAATTACGGAGATTAAAATGGAAATCACATAAACAAGATGCTGAAATTAATTTTTTGCGAAGAACGCAATGTCATTGAAATTGACAGGCTGATTATGTGTTATGTCATTTTAGCTTAGCAAATAAATTTTGCTTTTTCATATCCTTCAAGTAAGGTTTATACGTTCAAGTAACGCATGCATATCGATATATTTGATTACCTCTAATGAACAAGTTTTCATTAAAATATTATAATGGAATATAAAAATTGACAGGCTGGTTATGTTTTTGTCATTTTGGCTTAGCAAATGAATTTTGCTTTCTCAAATCCTTCAAGTAAGGTTTTTCACGTTCAAGTAACGTATATTAATATATTGGATTACCTCTTATGAACAAGTCTTTATTAAAATATTATAATGGAATATAAAAATTGACAGGCTGGTTATGTTTTTGTCATTTTGGCTTGGCAAATAAATTTTGCTTTCTTAAATCCTTCAAGTGAAGTTTTTCACGTTCAAGTAACGTATATTAATATATTGGATTACCTCTAATGAACAAGTCCTCATTAAAAGATTATAATGGAATATTGTGCAAGCCACTAAATATTTTCATTCATAAAAATTAATTGCTGTCAAGTACAGTTAATTAATTTTATCCAAAAAGGTTAGTTTTATTTGGAATAGGATTCCTATTGTATTTATTTGGTATTACAGATAAATCTAGAACTAGATCTCGTTCAAAATCAAGATCAAGATGAAAAAAAAAAAAAAAAAGAAGGAAAAAAAAAAGAAAACAGGTCAAACTGAACTGTCCCTTCTCCCCATCATCGTCCACGCCACCGTTCTCATCACCATTCCCACCATCATTCTAATCGTCATCGTGATGACTCTTCACATCGAAATCAAAGGATTCCTATTATTGATATTAATTCGACTTTGTCATCTTAAATATCAAAATATCAAAAGACTCCGGTTCAATTCCTTCTGTAGACTAATTCAACAACAGATAAATCTGTTGTAGCTCCAGAAAAATCTACTGAGCCAGTCCTTGTTCCAGAAATTTTGGAGGCTATGAGAAAACGTCTGGATTCAGACAATCAACGGGCTCCTGCCCTTCATAATGACATTATTGTTCGTTGGGAAGATATAATCAAGAAAGGTTTACCAGAAGAAGAGAGATAAGACCTCTTCAAAAAACATCTTACTCCAGATAATTGTTTTATTTGAGCCTCCAAAATTAAATGCTGAAATTAAAGCTTCGGTTTTAGGACCAATTATTACAAGAGATAACAGAATAGTTGATAAACAACGTAAAGTTTCCGTCTGTTTATCCACATTGGGTTCTATGCTGTTTAATCTTCTTGAAGATCTTCAACGAGATGAAACCTTAACAAGGTGTTTAATTATCTCTTCCAATCTCAATACATCTTTGAAAGAAACATTAAATGCTACTACTGCTGATGAGTGATTATTTGGAAAAGATCTTGTTGAAACTTTAGAAACTGCCAAGTCTCTTGAACGTTCTTCAAAAGATCTTAAGCCTCCATCTAAGTCATCTTCGAGCTTTGTCTCAAGAAATGCAAAAAACTTGAAGGGTCCTCGTCGTCAACCTTACAATCGACAGTTTCTGACTTCGGGGCGATGCAAATCGTACAGCCAGCTTCCGAAAAGATCAATTTACCGTCAACCGATGGAAAAGAAGGGGGGAGGGCAATATCCTCCTACAAGCGCCGTTAGCTGAACCGGTAGGTGCGGTCGCAGGAAGAGTAAAATATTTTTTGCCTGTTTGGAAGAAATTATTTCCGGACAATAGTATTTTAACCTGGATAAGTGGTTATGAGATCCCTTTTAGTAGGACACTCAAACAATCATCAATACCAAAGGAACCATGTTGGTTCAAAACAAAATTTACTCGATTTACTAATCACATTAATGAACTTTTAGAAAAAGATGCAATTCAATGTTGTCAGGCATGTGATGGCCAATTTATATCGAGTATTTTTCTTACTCCTAAACCAGATGGTTCTAGTCGTTTTATTTTGAATCTTAAAAAATTAAATGAATTCATAGAAACTGTACATTTCAAGTTAGAAGATATTAGAACTGCGAGGGATTTATTACGACACGTTTGTTTTATGGCTACTATAGATTTAAAAGACGCTTATTACTTAGTCGCTATAAAAAATTCTTCCAAAAAGTATTCGAGATTTATGTTTAATGGAGTTTTATATGGATTTAATTGCTTACCATTTGGTTTAAATACAGCACCATACGTCTTTACTAAGTAAATGAAACCTGTCATTTCTCTTTTGAGAGAAAAAGGTTACTCTTCTGTTGTTTACATTGACGTTTTTTTGTTAATTGGTTATAGTTTGCAAGAATGTTCACTTAATGTTCAACAAACGATTTTATGATTAGAAAGTCTTGGATTTACTATTGAAAAACAAAACAGTAAGATGGAACCGTTAAAAAAAACGAAAATTTCGAGCCTTATTTTAAATTCCGCTGATATGAAAATTGAATTGACAGAGTCAAAAGTTATTAACACAGTTAAACTTATTGATAAGTTAAATGTTAACAAGATTTTTATGCTAATCAAAAATCTTAATTTTGAATTAGAGATTTTTTGGACGCATCATTGACCGGTTGGGGTGCATGCTGTGGCACTAGTAAAGCTCATGATTTTTGGGATAAAGATGAACGTCATATTCTAATTAACCTACTGGAATTACAGGCTGCATTTTCTGGTTTGAAATGTTCTGCCAGTAATTTTAAGTAATTGTGATATACTCTTGCGTATTGATAACACTACAACTATAGCTTATATCAATCGGATGGGGGGAATTCGGTTCAAAAATCTTTTATATGTTTCAAAATTGATTTGGCAGTGGTGTGAGAGAAGAAACATTTCTATATCTGCCTCTTTTATCAGTTCAAAAGAAAATGTAGTCGCTGATTATGAGTCGCGTCGATTAGAATCGGAAACCGAGTATAGTTTATCTTACTGTGCTTTCAATCGGTTATGTAATAAGTTTGGTTACCCAGAAGTTGATTTGTTTGCTAGTCGCATTAATACTAAATGTGATGATTATGTTTCGTGGAAAAGAGATCCAGGTTCTTTCACTGTCGATGCCTTTACCTTAGACTGGAGTCAATTTTTCTTTTATGCATTTCCTCCTTTCTCATTAATCCCAAAAGTATTGAAGAAAATTGAAAATGATAATGCTAGGGGATTATTAATAGTTCCATATTGGTCATCACAACCATGGTTTCCTCGGTGTATGTCTATGTTTGAAATGTCATCGATAATATTTAAGCCAAGTTTAAATCTTTTCTCTTCTTCTGATACTAACCCACATCCTCTTCACTCCCAACTTTCCCTGGTGGGAGGGCTCTTATCAAGTAAACATTAGCCTCAAGAGGATTTTCTTCTGATACCAGTGATATAAGTCTAGTTTCTTCATCTAACTCAAGTTTACGCCAATACGACACAGCTCTCAAGAAATGGTGGAATTTTTGTCATCTTACAGAAACACCAATTTTTACCGATAAAATTCCAGATATTTTGAGGTTTCTGATAAGTGAAGTTGATAAGGGTGCATCTTACGGTTCTTTAAATTCACTTAGATCAGCTGTTGCCTTAATTTGGGGTTCAGAGTTAGGTGGAAATTCGGATGTTGAACGGTTTTGCAGGGGTATCGTTAAAACTCGACCACCTTGTCCTAAATATGATAGTACTTGGGACCCAAAAATCGTCCTGGACTTTATTTCGAAATGATTTCCAAATAATGAAATTTCTCTAAAAATTTTAACACTCAAGATTGCGATATTGTTGGCGCTCACAACTGGTCAAAGAATGTAAACTTTGGCTGCAATTATTGTGTCTGATATTGAAAATTTGAATGATCGTATTGATATAAAAATTCCTAAAACTTTAAAAACTTTAGGGCTCAACAGGGTTCAACCCAATTTAGTCCTTCCTTTCTTCAATGAGGATACTTCCATCTGCGTAGCTTCAGCACTCTTGGAGTATGTCGACCGCACTGAAACTATCAGAGGAAATAAAACAACATTATCTATTTCTTGGAGAAAACCTCATGAAGCAGTTTCGAAGCAAACATCGAGTAGATGGATTAAAGAAGTATTCCAATTAGGTGGTTTAGATACTTCTAAATTTTCTGCATATAACACAAGACATTCTTTTACATCTACTGCTAACAAGAATGGAGTTACCATTGATTTAATTCGAAAAACTGCAGGTTGGACCCAATCTTCAAATGTTTTTGCAAAATTTTATAACTGCAAAATCGTTGAAGACCGTACTATTTTCGCCAAGACTATCTCAAGTGAAAAAACAGCTTAATTGTATTATTTGTTTTCATACGTTCGTATTTCTGTTGATTAAATGGTAATGTCTTTCCGTTGAAAAGAAGTTATTTTCTACTTCTCCCGATACTTGTCTTTAAACATCTACGTTTGGTGATCTTGAGGAGGAGGCGCGGAATACAATTTGGCGATTAAACGAACTCACCTAAGTGAAGTTCTATCGTAATTGTATGAAGCGCCTCCTCCGAAACAGAAGTATCGATAGATCTTTAAACAATGAACATCGAGACAACTGAAGGCAGAAGCAGAGTTAAGTAAGCAACTTGTATTTTTTGAGTTTCTTACTTTAAATATTGTGGCATTCTGAGCTGAAGTCAGGGTACTACGTTTAGTGATCTTTTCGGAGGAGGCGCTTCATACAATTACGATAGAACTTCACTTAGGTAAGTTCGTTTAATCGTCAAATTCTCATCCATCAAGAACACAGAGACGCTAAGAGGGTTGCAGACGAGACACAATAATACTGGTAACAATAGCTTACGCTGGAGGGACACGGTGCAAGATCAAAACGGAACTGACAGATGAAGGTCACAGCTGATGGGAGGCGATGGATTTGGGTCAACAGGTAAGGGACAAATAAACAATTAGGAGAGATGATTGACATTAAATGATTTCAGGTGATGAAGATGAACGTGATGAAAATGGAATGAAACACTGCCAATAGGAGATCTGTAAATTGATAGATTTATTATATCATAATTAGTTATTCAAACTGCTGCTAATTCACAATGTAATTCAACAGATAAGTTTTTGATATTATCAAGGGTTTCAGATTTCATTTGTAGTTTTATATAAATACTGACACTCCCATGTTTGTAAACATATCTACAAAAGTAACTAGCTAGCTTAAATTCATCTAAAAAATAAAGATCAATCTCAAACTCAGAACACCAATGTTCTCGAAGACAAATAATATCGATGTTATTATTTTCACTTAGATAATTGTTTTGTATATCAATCTTATTTCGCACACTTTGCACGTTGAGGTGAAAGATGAATATATTGTTTTCATAAAATTTACTGTGGTTTTTCAATTTTATATTACTGGAATTGTTAAGGGAGGACCTCCTTGAAAATTTTTGGGGGCTGGTATCTGTTGTTCTCTACGCTCCGCTTTAAAACTGTATCTGGAAAAACAGACACCGGATGGCCAGAAATTTTCTTCATATAATCTGTCTGAGTGAGAAATCAGCATCAATCTTGAAGTTCTTGTAGGTAACATTTTCACGTTTAGATAAGAATTTTTGGACACTGATACTATGATGAGTTTCATTTGAGAGTTTATTTTTCATGAAATAGTCGATTTACTTTCCAGAAGTTTCATTTCCTACTCTAGAAATAGAGATCCAAACTCTTTTATTACCTATGAAGACAGCATCTTCTGCGGCACCTGTGCCAGTGAATTTTTAATGTGAATCTCTCTTCGAATGTTTATTTTTGACAGTTATAAAATCATCTTCAATAATTGTACTGACATTTGACACTTTGATTTGAGTACTGTTATCAAGTTGCATTGGTTTGTTCTGAATTCTATCTGAATTTTTATTTTGAGATTTTGTATCAGATGTGGTTAAATGCTTAGAGCTGCTTGAATTAGATCTGAATTTCGATGCATAGGTTGATTGACCTTGAGTTGAGTCTACTGTTTTAAGTGTCCCAGCTACAAAATTCAATTGAGCGGGATTCGAATTGTCAATTTTATTTAATTCAGTTTTATTTTTACTGGATATGTTTTTTGTGCTGGGAGGTGCTGTCTTGATTATATCGTGGTTCTGTTAAGAACTGATAGTGAAATTTGCCATTCGATCAATCAATTCATTCATTAATTCAGCTTGTGCATCAATTTTTACTTACTTGTACTAAGTACAAGCAAGTATTGTGAAACCGACAAAGTCACCTATCGAGATTTTGATGGAAATATCCGTTTTGAGCATCCCTGAATCCATTCTGACTATTTTTGGAATGATGTCCGTACGTATGTTCGTTCGTGGATGCGTACGCGCGTGCGTGGCTTGCAAATCTGGTTGAACGTATAATCTTGAATCACTCCACTACACGGACCTCTACACTTAATAATTTTATCTTCATTATTTATAAATAACACTGTGAGCAGTTGAGAAATTGGGAAGAATATGTAATAATAATTCAATCGACTTCATAACTATCTTTGTTTGAGCAAATTCTATGTATCATGTTTTCATTACAAACTGTTTTCAAACCTTTCAACATTGTCTAACTGAATTCATAATCCAGGTATATTCTCAAGGTGAATATTTTTTGATCATCTTTACTATATATCACAAAATAAGTTTGCTCAACATTCAGCACTGTCATTCCCAACTGAACTTGACCGTAGTAGGGATGATTCTTTCTTAGTTCAATATTTTCACCAATTTTTGATGAAAATGTCTTCAAAGCACTTCCCAAAGCAACGTCAATAGTTGAGGATTCACCTGCATAAGGACCCTTTATTTCTAGTAGTACTACTGGATGTGATTTATCAATTAGAACTCCCATTTGGGGAATAACATAGCCATGGATTGTGCATTGATACTAATCCAAGAATTAAAACTTTATATTTTACACTGGCAGCGAATACTTTTCTTGCTTTCTTCTCTATGTCTTTTCCATATTCAGTGTAAAATGCTTCGAAGTTTCTTGGATGAAATATATCTTCACATCTTTCATCCCCGTCAGCTTCTTTGTTCCTAATGTAAGTGTTAAGTGAATAGCAAATGCTACCAGTCATCCTGTATTCTATCTCTTTTTTCTAATAATCCTAATAGTTTATAGCATCTTCCCAAATTTTCATGAAATTGCTGGTTAGTCCTTGTAGAGTTTTTTCCACAGCATGATTTTAGTGACTTCACCTTATGCATTTTAATTGCTCCCATAATTTCATTATCTTGAAGTTTGAAAATTACATCTATGACCTTGTGCTGTTCATCAGTGCATCTTGGTTTCTCAGATGGAGCTTTGGATGAGTATCGATGGGTCTAGAAGTGAAAAATCATTCAATTAAAAAAAAAAAATCTAAGAAAATCTTATTATTACTCATAAGATATTTGCAACTCTCCTAGATTTTGATATCGCTGACTCTGAGTCAACTGCAATTATTGCTTGAAACTTCATGTTTCGCAAATGGTGCTACGTGGTACTCCTCTTATAAATCCATTGGCTCCCAAGTACATTTCTCATCAGTGCATGACAGTTCTTCAAGATCATCTTTTCTATAATGTACAATTTTATTCATCAAAACAAGAGCTTTTAATTAAATAAATGTAGTACTTACTTGTTGATAAACAACAAGTTCGCCATTATATGTTCACACTGACCACTTATTCCGGCTTCATAAAAGCAGATCACCACATCAAGGGCCCCATCTTACTTCATTCTGCCTTTTATTGAATGAGGTTTCTCCCTCATATGGGTTGTCTGCAAGCATGACGATGATACACATGTAAACTCCGAATTTGAATTAATAGTTTTTTCATATATTTTTTTTTTTTTGTTCATAGCTCTATGTTAAAACTGGTCTGTAAGACCAACCATAACTTATCTCTAATATATCTTAATACTACATACATGTCTGCTAGATTAGGTCCAATGACTTCCTCCAGTTTGTTCTACTGCTTTCACTACTACACTATCATTCTCGCACTGTGCTCTGCTTTTGACACAACACTACACAAGTTCGAATGGTTTTGTTCTCTTCAGTCTTCGGACCAACTGTTGATTATCCAGCAGCTGAAGAACTTCTGCGTTGTCGTATAGGTGAAGCCTTTCCTTATGCTTCTTCGCGTGCCTTTTAATTTCTTCCTTAACAGTTGGAATCCCAAGATCTCTATGAATATCATCATTCCTAACATACCATGGTGCATTCACCATGGCACGCAGGACTTTATTTTGGAATGTTTGTATTATTTCAATATTGCTATCCTTTTTGCACCCCCAAGGTTGTATTCCATACAGCCAGGTTGGTTTAATAATCTGATTATTATTGTTTTCGTGAAGAACTGCCATTTCGTTTATTAACAATGGCAGCGAGTTGTTCAAGTTTTTATTTGTGAGATTGATATGGACTGATTTTTCTTCATTCAGTTTAATTTTCCACTTTCTTGTCCAGTGATATATAGTATTACTTGCTTTTTGTAACAATCGGGTAATGGTGACCTCATCTTCACCTACTACTAATAAGGCTGTATCGTCTGCAAAGGTAACTAATTTCCCTTGTTCTAGTTCTGGCAAGTCACTGGTAAATAAGACATATAAGACAGGCCCAAGCACACTGCCTTGTGGGACTCCTGCTTGTATGGCTTTGAGTTCTGAGTATGCTTCCTCTTGTTTTATTCTAAACATTCTTTCTGTTAGACACGAGGTAAGGATTTCGGCAAATTGTTTGGGAAGCATTTTATTTAATTTGTATATCAATCCTTCATGGCATACCTTATCGAAGGCATGTGCGACATCTAGAAACAGTGCTGAGCAGATCTGTTCTTCTTCTAGGGCTTTTTCAATCATACTTGTGATTCTGTGTACTTGATCGATTGTCGAATGCTTTACTCTGAAACCAAATTGATGGTTTGGAATCAGCTTGGCGTTATGATTGATTGGTTTCAATCTTTTGGGAAGAAGTTTTCAAAATAACTTTGATATTACTGTCAGTAACGAGATCGGTCTGTAAGATTTCACATCATGAGGTGGCTTCCCAGGCTTGGGTATCATTATGACTTCAGCTACTTTCCAGTTGCCAGGTACATATCTTTGTCGGAAGGCTGCATTAATGAGATATGTCAGCATGACGATCCCTTCCCTCGGGAGTTGCTTTAGTATTTGACTAGTAATCAAGTCAAAGCCCGATGCCTTTTTAGTGTTCAGATTTGTTTTAATTTCTTTCTCCACTTCTCATCGAGTGACATGAGCAATTTCTTCTGTTATGATATTGTTAATTACTTCAAGGCTGTCATAATCACCCTGTATATGGTTTGATGTGAAAACATTTGCTAGATGTTCAGCGAACAGATCTGCTTTTTGTTCATTCTCTCTTGCCCAGTCTCCGTACCCTTTTCTTATTGGAGGGATTGTCGTGATCGGTCTTCTGATTTGATTTGTGGCCTTCCACAATGAGTAATCAATCTCTTCTTCCGCTGTTGGATTTTTTAAGAATGATGTCATGGATTCATCTTCTAGTTTACGGATTTCCCTTTTTAATTCCTGAGCTTCATTGTTGGGTATAGTTTTATCGGCTGGGTGTTGCGTTCGTTGCCATTTTCGTCTTGCTGATCTCTTCTCTTTGACTAAATTTCGTATCTCAATTGGGTAATTTGTTCCTTTTGTTTCATGGGTTATCTGTTTTGTATTGTTGAATACCGCCGTTTGTAGTATTCTGATGAATTTTTCAGATTCTATGTCCAGTTGTTCTGTTGTCTTCAAATTAACATTCAGATTAATTTCTTTTTGTAAATCTATTTTGAAGCTTTCCCAGTCTGTAGTTTTATTATCGAGAGTTGGTCTAGCTTCTTTTTCAATTATTCTTTCGCTCAGTGTCAGTTTAACGGCTGAGTGATCTGAGCTTGAGTCAAAGTTTTCTTCTGTATCTATAAAATTTGGTGAGATTTTTCTTGAGATAAAGAAATCCAGTAAATCTGGCATTTTTTCTCTGTCAGTAGGCCAGTTTGTAGGCTTTCCTGTTGAGTGATAATTACATCCTATTTCTCTAATGGCTTTTTTCAATTCACTTCCTCTAGTTGTAATCAGTCTTGCTCCCCAGTCGGTGTGTTTGGCATTGATGTCTCCTCCTAGTATGAACCTTTCACCCATATGCTGTAGTAATCGTTTGTAGTGTTTTATCTTCAGGTTATGCCTTGGTGGGCAGTATATTAAACCAATTCTTAGATTTTGCTTAGTAGATTTGATCATTATCGTAGTAAGCTGTATTTCTTTACTTTGTATTGAATGATCTTCGTGATGATTTATTGTATCCCTGATGATGATCGCGCTTCCTCCATTGGCATCATTATCTGGATGTGTAGTATGATAAATCTTAAAGCCTTTCAATTTGATAAACGATTCTTTCGTAAGATGCGTTTCTGAGACTAGTCCCACATCTATATGTTGTGTGTTCAAGACGACATCCAGTTCATGTTTCTTGTTTAGAATACCATTGGCATTCCATGTTGCTATTCTTAAGTCTTTTTTAAACATTTTTTGTTTTCATGACTGTGTTTGTAGCTCTGGCTTCCAGGCAATCTATTCTTTCACCAAACTGATTCATCAGTTGCATCATTTGTTGCAACATCTGTTGAATTATTGCGTCTTCCTTTGGTTTAGATTGTTGTGTAAGGCTGTTTTGCGGATTTTTGTTCCCTTGTGTAGTGAGAGCATAAGAGATTTGTTCCTTTGTCGGTTTTGATCGGAATATATTTGGTCTGGTTATCTCTTTGGTTTGTTTCTGTTGATCTCTTCTTTTTTGTAACTCTTTGGCAATCACGCATCCTCTATAATTTGCTAGATGTGCCTAAGCACAGTTGGAAAATTTCGCTGGTGAATTTTTTGGTTTTAAGCAATTTGTTGTTAAATGGTTGCCTGCACACTTAGCGCATATTGGATTTCGCTGACAGGACTCTTGTGTATGTCCGTAACTTTGACATTTTTTACATTGAGGTATTAATTTACCGGTCCTATACATTTCCACTCTGACTTTTATTTTTGCTAGATATTGTATTCCATGGATTTTCTTCATATCTTCAGTTTTATCAAACGTCAACATGAACATTGAAAGCTTGATATATTCATATTGGTTATTCTCTTTGATTCTTTTCAATTTATTTTCAACTGATAATATTTTGAATCCTTCTTTTTCGAGCTCAATTCTAATATCTTCTGTGTCACAAGTTGGATGCAGATTTTTAACCATTATTCTTATTGGTCTTTCCTGTTTGTTTTCATATGAGTGCCATTGTTGTTTGGTTTCATTCAATGTTTTAGTTAATTCACGATAATCTGTTCCAGTATTAACATTTATTTTTAGTGGATCATTATTCATAAGAGTAGCTTTATATGTTAAATTTTTACCTTGAAGTTGTTTCCAAATATCCTGATAGTTATTGACATTGCTCACAATTACTGGAGGCGACTTATGCTCTTTTGGTATATTTGTTTTATTTTGATTTGTAATTTTCATTGGGTTTTGTTCAGGAGATGACGTAGCCTTCCTCTTCTTTGATGGATGTCTTCAATTATACTTGGGTAACAACCAGGCTGTTTCCCGGTTGACTAGTTCCTCTTCTTCATCAGAGTTAGCTGGACTATGAGATTTTGTCTTATTTTTTGTGCTTGCTATTTGGCTTCTTATGAAGGCTATTATTTCTTCTGCCTTCTCTAGTTCGTCTTGGAGAATTTGAAGACGCATTTTATCTTGTGTCATCTCACCTTCCTTTGCTGCTTTAAGGGCATCATTTTTTTTGTTTGACACTTGTGTGACTGTATTTAATCGTTCCTAAATAGATATCAGGTATTCGCTCATTTTCTTACCGGCAGTAATCACAGATATTACTTCGTGCTGGATATCTGATGATTATAAACTTTTTATTACGGTCCTGTCCTTCTCATGCCGGCCGACAGTAGCCGGTCAGCACTCCGGTCAGCTGTGCTGACCAAGGTCGTTGCTCAGCGATCTTGGACTGTTGTTCAAAGATTCGGTTTTTTTAAACAAAATACAGGGTAGACCGTAGTTATTCACTACATAATTGTTATTGTAATAAATTTTTAATGAATTTACTCTTTTGTAGCACTTTTGTGTAGGTGTATACATACGTTCACTAACTCTCGTACCTAGATTTAATTTTGTAACATTCACAGTTGTCCCTGTGATTCCTTGAATCTGGAACTTGATGCTTTCACAATCAGGGTTCAACTTTTCAAGTCACTAAATGTCTCCTTTCGTTGCTGTATTTGCATGCCTGTCTACATGCAATTATGTTGTTGCTGACTCTAGTCTTCGCGAGGGGTAGTAGAACTAATTTTACCTTTAGTTTTGTCTACTACACAACTAATTATTGTCTCTCATTAACACCAGAGAAGGCGGCATAGTTTAAAGTAAGACAAAATTCTACTTATGCTGCCCTTCTTGGAATCCCGTAATAGAGTTTAAATCATAACATAACATGAAATTACATTATACTTGTTACGTATTTCATATATATGAGATTTACTTTTTTTTATCATGTAATGAATCATGTTCCTACTGGTAGCATACATATACGATTAATCGCACGTTGAAAATTCCCTTTGCACATTTCACAGTTACCACGCGGGTCACTTCATCATCTCCTGGATGAAGTTGGATTATTCTGCCCGAACGCCACTGGGCTGGAGGTAAATTTTCATCTTTCATTGTGACCATAGCGCCGATTTTGATGTTGGGTACGGGTTGACGCCATTTTATGCGTTGTTGAAGTTGACTGATAAATTCTGTAGACCATTTCCCCCAAACTTGTTGATGAAGTTGGTGCAGGAGTTGATACCGCGATAACCGATTCTGAGGTACATCTCTCATGTTGGAATCTAGGATTGTGGGATAACATCCAAATAAAGAATGGGCAGGTGTAAGAGGTTTTTATTCATTTGGTTCAGAACTCAAAGGACTCAAAAGTCTGAAATTTGAAATTGATTCAGTTTGCGCCAAGAGCGTACTGAGCTCTTCGTAAGTGAATATTGTATTTAAAAGTATTATTTGCAAATGAAAAACGTTTCTCACAGCTGCCTCCAAGGACCTCCAAAATTAGGCGAGCGTGGCGGAGTAATTGGCCAATCTGCAATCTGATTATCATCCGCTCCGTTCCGGTTGTCTGTTGATGTTAAGAATATAAAAGCGTGACAACAATTTTTTATTTCAAGCCTCAAAATTTGTCTATCATTTCTACCCAAAGAATTTACTGTTGAAATTTCAGGGTGGGTCGCCGTTCATATGTTGAAGTAATAAATAGTTGAAAATTGACACAAAATTCATTGCTCTCATGGAGAAATAGGTGATTTAGCTCATAAATAAATAGATATCTGTATGTTCAAGTTTGCGTAGAGTAAAAGGAAACTATATATAAGGAAGATGAATTTTGCAGTGTCCCGTCAATATTTCAAAAACGGTAAATATTCGTTCATCCTGAGAAGAAAAATGGAAATGAAACTCAAATTACTTGATTGAATAAATTCTTACTCGCAATAAATTAACACGATAACATTGCACTGCTACAGCAAGGTGGCGAGCACGTGGTTTTTTGCTGTATTGCTGAATTAATACAGATCACATGAACAATATCTCCACTTCACCTTGCATACAAGCCTATTCTCACCCATTGAAATTCACTATTTCCCCACGCCATCGCTCATACATCCTCAAATTTAATCGGATTACTGTTACTGGAATACAATGAATTATACCCAAAGGACAGAGAATGCAAATAGTATGCACCTACCAAAACAACTTTGGACATTTTGTGATAGATAAGACATGGAATTAGTTCGAGGCGTTTTGTGGAGAAATAAGTTGATTGTTGTTTGAAATGTATACACCACAAACAGTCAAGAGGATAACACCAAGCATTACTCAATCCCATAGGGAAGGTACCTGTACAATAAACATCGATCATATTGGACGATATGTTGAAAGCTCAGCAGGAAATATAACTGTGATAGTCGTCGTTGATAGATTTGCAAACATAAGAGTAGTGGAGAATATAGAGACAAAACACGTTATCAGATTTACTTATTACAAATGTATGAAAGAACATCGACCAAATTGATACCTGATCCAAGAACAGTTTCAATCTCTGAACAGCTTGCATCATATTGTACAAATGAAGAAATGAAACACATTAGCAATGCGAAAGAGTAAAATTTACCGTTCTAACATCACTGGCAACTGCTGCCAAATATGTTGTAATTCGAGATAGATGAATTGGAGATAATCAATTTCCTGTGAATAACTTTGTGAATTCGACAACTAAGATAACTCTGAGCGAATTACTTTTTGACTACCATCCAAGTACACCATCAGAAGCAGTTGTAAGCGTACATTGAAGAACAACAAGAACAACCAACAGTGAGTAAAATATAAGGAATGTGACAAGAAGTAGCTACAAACATGATTGAGGGTCAAATACAAAAATTGCAAGTGTTGGTAATAGTAGAAATTCATTATCACAGTAGGCAGGACCTTTCGTTTTAAAGCCAGTACTACGAAACGATAGTTACATAGTCGAAGATTTGCCTCATCCAAATAGCAGTAAGAGAGCGGAGTATCGAAATGTGATAGCTGTTGATAGGATGAAACCATTTGTAATGTCACTCAGTAATACTAGATCATCGTCAGACAAGGCAACACTTGATGACGATACTTGTGGATTGCAAATGGAGATTCTCGAGGACGAGAAATTTGTCAGGCTGGCCGAACTGTTACGCATATTTTTCTATGGCTATACGTAAGATCAATAATCATATCGTCATTTACATATTTCAGAGAGTGTGATTTGATGTTGATGATTATGATTATATAACGTGAGTGTGGATGTGATTCCTCACTAAGCTAGTAGTTTGCTTATGTTGTATTTTATTTTCAGAATTCATAAGATCCACACACTGAGATCGGCGGTCGCTGAATTATGCTTTGATTAATTCATCCTTTATAATATTATAGATGTGTTCAGACCATTTAGCTGGTTCATCAATCGCCAACTTGGATAGTACCGATATGAATAATTAATTTATTATTTCAACCTATCCATTCGCTCTCTGTGGTAAACTAGTAGTAATACAATATTTTTTTTATGAATTCTTCTTCACAATTGCCAGATGTAAATGAGTTAGCTACGATCAAGGACGACTTTTGGGAACAACTACATATTGAAACTGAAAATAGCAAAGGAAAACTTCACATACTAAGTGATTTCAATACCAGAGTTGGGAGACGGCACGATGAGGATACAAAAGAAATTATGGGCAAATATGGTGAAGACAGAAGGAATTATAATGGCGCTCCGCTAATTGACTACTGTTCATTGAATGACTTAATAGCAGCAAATACATTTTTTCAACACAAATTAATTCACACATACATGAGACACGGACCAGAGAGCGGATCGTTGATAGACTACATACTAGTGGAAAGAGGAAACAGAAAATTGATAAAAGATGTCAGAGCTAAAAGAGTGCCAGAAATATATAGTAATCATTTTTTGGGAGTAGCGAAAATAAAGAAAGAAAACAACGAGCGAGGAAATCTAAGAGATAATGTATGTGAAAGAGAAACGTCGTATGAAACAATAAGAACCTACAAACTAGAATCGCAGGAAACAGCAGCAATGAACAAAAAAGAGGTAACAAAACAAATAAAAGAACTCACAACAGATAGTGGGCCTGATACTGAACAAAATTGGTTAACGCTCAAAACAATTCTAACAAACGTGGCAAGAGAAGTTTGCGAAACTTTCAAAGTAAAAAGTAATGAGAAACAAACATCATGGGGGAACTAAGAAATTAAAGAAGAAATAAAATTCAAAAAGAGAACCTGGATGAAGTATCTTAGCAACAGAACTCAAGAAAACTACAATATTTACAAAGAGCAGCGCAAAAAAGTTGAAAACTTAATAAAAATAGAAGAGGAGAAGAGTTGGATCACATTCGGAAATCAAATGGAAGAAAATAGCAAAGCAAATCAAGAACTATTTCACAAAGCAATGAAAACTTCAAAAAGAGGGAAAAACAGCAGACAATTTTTCAGTAGAAGACAAGACGAGATCCCTGTTAACAGAAGAAGACCAAGTAATGAAACGATGGAAAGAGTACTTCGCAGAATTATGGATACAACAGTTAAAGAAAAAAACATAGAACTGCAAACAAGAGATGAATTGACTGCAGCATCTACAGAAGAAATAAGTATTGGAGAAGTAAAAGAAGCCATTCAAATGCAAAAATGTGAAAAATCACCTGGTCATGACAGAATAACTACAGAAATGCTAAAATACATGGGTGATGAAGGTGATATGTTGCTATTAAAAATATTCAATCAAGTATGAAAGAAAGATACAATATCAAAAGACTGGAAAATAGCAATTATCTTACCGATATATTAAAAAGGAGATATCCGTGATTGTAACAATTATAGAGGAATTTTGCTATTAAGTACAGTACCAAAGTTATATGAAAGAGTTCTGGAAAAAAGACTGAGAGTACTAATAGAACCATCCCTCGAAGAAGCTCTAAGCGGACTCAGGAGAGGAAGAAGTGTACAAGATCATATTTTCATCGTAAAACATATAGTCCAAAAAATCTTATTGACTAGAAGTAAAGCATGCATGGCCTTCATAGATCTGGAAAAAGCATTCGACAGAGTGCAAACACAAAGAATCTGGAACAGTTCAACAAAGGGAGGTGTGAATAGGAAATTAGTGAGTGCGATCAAAAGTTTATATAAGAAGAATTTGAAACTATATTGTTAAAAGAAATCGAGAATCAGTAATATTTGAAACGAAAAATGGTCTTCGCCAAGGAGGAGTTATGAGTCTGGTTCTGTTTACAGTATTCATGGACGATATTATGAAAGATTGCAAGCATGAAACAACGAAGTTATCAGTAGGTCACAGAAATATGCAACGTATCAAAATTGGAGAATACGCGTTTGCGGACGATGTTGTAATATTTGCAAGAAACAAAACACAACTGCAAAGAAATTTGAATATATGGAATAATGAACTGAATATGCACGGAATGTCAATAAATGTAAAGAAAACAAAAGTAGAAATAATAGGTAATGAAGAAAAAACTATTAAGCTAAATAATGAAAACATAGAACAAGTAGAGAAATTCGAATATTCAGAAGTAACGATAACAAAAGATGAAGAACAGGACGAAGACATTAACAAAAGAGTAAATAAAACAGTAAAATTATTTCACAGCATAGATAACAGCTTCATAAATAAGAAAGAAATTAGCAGGAAGACAAAATTAACAGTTTACAATACAATATTTAGATCAGTCCTAACATATGGTTGTGAGTCATGGGTTATACCGAGAAGAACCAAAAGTAAAAACCAGACATTAGAAATTGAATATTTGAGAAGGGTCAAAGGAGTAACGATAATGGACAGAATAAGAAATCAAGACAAAGCATCTGAACTTTCAGTAGAACCTATAGTAGAATTCATTGAGCAAAGACAACTGAGCTGGTGAAGACACCTGGTCAGGATGGAGGAAGATAGACCTGTAAAGAGGACTTGGACATCAGGGAATATACCGAAGAGAAGCCGAGGAAGACCAAGAGAGAATTGAGATAACATCATAGAAACTCCTGGAGAAGAAAGGAATCACACTACGCGAAGCCAGGCAGACTGCAAAAAACTGCAATATATATATATATATATATTCTTCACAATAATCTTCGAAATCTTCTGAGGTAAATGCAGTACCTCTGTCAGTGATTATATTCGCAGGGTTACCGAATGTCTACTTTTGTCATTCCAACTTGTTGATGACTTCTTGAATTGACGTACTCTTAGTTGGATAAAGCCTCTCGAATTTGGTAAATGCATCTATCACAACTAATAAATGTTTATAATTTTTGTTCGTTGTTTTCAGTGGGCCGACATGATCCATATGGTAAGTGAATAGTGGTTTTTCTTCTTTGTTCAACGGATTCAAAAATCCCTCTTGTTTTCCTTTCTTTCGATTAGTTAGGATACATGGAATGCAATTGAAAACATACTTATCTATTTGGCTTGTTGATTTTGGTACGTAGTAGTCTTTTCGTATCAACTTCTCCATCTTCTTCTAACTTAGATAACTTTCACCGTGAGCTTTTCCTATTATTTGCATCTTAATGGTTTTTAGTATGTAGAGCAGATCTTTGTCATTCTGATTCTTGTATAAAACTTCGTTTTTCACAAAAAAAAATTCATACGGTTCTTCAATGTTTTTCTTATAATTTTGACTTCTTTATCCCTTTCTTGATTACATTTCATTTGCAATAGACAGTAATTTTCTTCCATTACGTTCAAAGGGAATCTACTTAACGAGACTATATGTTGCATTTTAGTACCTGCTCTATGTTCAATAACGTAGTTAAATTGCTCTAAGAATAATGCCCATCTTGCTACTCTTGGTGATAACTTTGTTTTGCTCATGGTTTGCTGGAAGGAAGAGCAATCTGTTAATATATTGAACTTTCGTCCTGATAAGTAGACTCGGAATTTCTCAAGAGTATTGACAACTGCCAAAATCTCTAACTCGTAGCTGATGTACTTGCTTTCAGCTGGCGTTGTCTTCTTACTTTGCTGATAAACTGGGTGGAATTGGTTATCATTCGCAGAGTTTTGCATTAGGATTGCTCTAAATCCATCACTGCTTGCATTAGCATGAAGTTCAAGATCACCTTCTTCTTCATGAATTTTCAAAACTGGCTTCTGGGATAACATTTTCTTCAATGTGTTGAATGATTGTCTTTGTGGATCTTCAAAACTTGAACTTCTCTCTCTCCTCTTTTCGTTAGATCACTGAGTGGTTTAGCAATCAATAAGTACGAAGGAATGAATTCACGAAAATATCCCGTCAGACCAAGGAAAATTTGGATTTGCTTGATGGTCGTATGTTCTGAAAATTGTTCTACTGCTTTCGATTTGTCAATTGATGGAAATATTTTTTTATCTTCAATGAAATGTCCAAGGAACTCAATTCTTTGTCTAAGAAAGTGACATTTCTTCTTATTAATCTGTAAGCCGTACTCACTTGCTGTCTGTAGTACAATTTTTAGTCTGTTCAGTGCTTCAGTTTTATCTTTGGCCAAAATGATCAAGTTGTCCATATAGGGCAAAGTGATATTCTCATTTATAAGATTTCTAAAGAACGAATTGATGTACTTTTGGAAAACGGCTGGCGAATTGTACAGACCAAAAGGGATCTTTTTGAATTGATTCAGATTTCTATGAGTGATAAATGCTGTAAATGGTTTACTGTCTTCTGCGACTTCCACATGAGAAAGACCTGTTTTTCAAATCAATGCTCCTGAGAATCTTGGCACCTTGGCACTTGTCTGATATATCTTCTATTAGAGGTAGTGGGTTGCAGTTTTTGACTATAATTTGATTGATTTTTCTTCAGTCAATACATAAGCGGTGCTCATCCCCTTCTTTCTGTGCTAGTACAACCGGACCTGCATATTCTGATGTACTCACTTCAATAATTCCGTCTTTGATCCAGCCACGAGCTTTTTCGTTAACAATATCTCTTGCCAAAGGTAGTCATCTTGGTGTACGTGAAATGGGTCTGTCATCTTTCAACTACCTTTATTTCGATGTTTGTAGTTTTCGTCTCGTTTGGTATGTATGAAGTCTTAATCTTCCTAATTTGTTTTCTTGCTTGTTTTGTAGCATCTTCCCCTACATCAACTTCATCATCTTCATCTTTAATAATGATACTGAAAATATCAGCATCCTCTTTTATTTGTTTCACTTGTATCTCATTTTGATTGATGGTTACTTCAGCTTTGGATAATAGTTCGGCACCCATTATTGCATCATAAATCTTTGCATCATTTGAGACAACGTACATTTTTGTTGTGAAATTGTCATCATCTATCTTGATGTTATCCTCAGAATAACCTTCCACGTTACAACTTCCTCTAGCGAAGCCAGTCAGAGCTATTGCATATTCACGGATTATCTGTGGACTTTTTCTTCGAAACTGATTTGTTTCAATAAATTCAATTGACTTCCATTGTCAATGAGCCCATCAATAATAACATCATTAATTTTGATCCTCTTACGCATCTTATCTAAAGGATTTACGGAAATAATGTTTACTGTTACTGGGGAGTCATCATTTGTACAATCTGTGGATTTATGACCATATTTGTTGCATCTAAGGCCCAGTATTTCAGGTTCAGTTTAATCTATAGATTAGTTAAACGAAGCTTAATTACTATGGTTACAATTGTTTTTACAATCGTTGCTACGAAAATTAATCCACAGTTTTAGTAATCCGAACACTGGAATACTGGGCCTAAGACATTTAGGACCTTCCCTTTTATTTGGACACGCATTGGAATGATGTCCTCTCTCTCCACATGATATATATATATATATATATATATATATATATATATATATATATATATATATATATATATATATATATATATATATATATATATATATATATATATATCACTACATAGTATAAAACAAAGTCGCTTTCTCTGTCCCTATATCCCTATGTATGCTTAAATCTTTAAAACTATGCAACGGATTTTGATCCGTTTTTTTTTAATGGATAGAGTGATTGAAGAGGAAGGTTTATATGTATAATAACATCCATTTGATAGCGGAGAAATACTGTTATTTTTGAGGTTTCTAATGTTATGTCGTAAATAATTACATTTTTCCCGCTTACATTGCAAACGCAGGCTGAACCCTACGAAATTTATCACAACACATTCGCAAGGGTTCTTATTGTAGTATTATCAACGTGGCGCACGAGCCGTATTGGTTTGTTTACGCATCGTTCATCCGATTGATTTGAAACTTACTACAGTTGTTGTTGGCTCTTTCGAGAAAGTTCTCAGTATTGTACCACCAGCATACCTCAAGTGGCACACGAGCCGTATTTGTCCGTTCACACATCGTTCATCCAATTGAGTTATAATTTTATATAGTGGTTGTTGAATGAAGGTTCTGACATAGTAACACTAACGGTATTTGTCCGATCGAGCATCGTTCAACCGTTTAAATTGAAACTTTCTATAGTTGCTGCTGGCGCTTGCGTGGGGACCGATTTCAAGAATTCCTCCACCTGTAGAATCATACCTATTATCACTATTAACATGGGCTATAATTTACTCTCAAGAAAAGAGTTATCTACAAAAACTTCAATTCTAACCCAAGATGTGAAAAAATGACCAGTAAAATTCCTTGCATTGCCTGCGCTGCAATACAATCTTTTATTTACCGTAAATGATCAAATCAAATACTGATGATGCTATCTATACATAGATCTACGCATTTATCAAGAAATTCTGACAGCTTAGGTTATGTTTTAATTGAGTTACTCAAGCAAGATATGTGGTATTATTCTTAAAAATTATCTTATACTATAAAACTATGCTTCAAAGATTAGTATAAGAATGTTGAATATTATTAAATGTCCACCCGTGCGAAGCCGACACGGGTTGCTAGTATATATATATATATATATATATATATATATATATATATATATATATATATATATATATATATATATTGTAACAAATAAAGGTGTGAAACTTAAGATATTTCAAAACAACCTACCTGTCACACACATGTGCCTGGCTAGCTAAAAATCAGACGGTGGCTGGGTCGGAGTAAGCAGAAACTTTCAGAACTATTGTGCTTAACTGCGGAAAAAAAATTTTTAACGCCTCATCAAGCATGTGATAAATTTTTAGCAAGTATTGTTCTGAGAACTTGCTTAGGCGCCACCCCTAAGAAAGGGAATTACTAGGAATTAGGGGATTCCTAAGTTCAAAAACTATTTAATGAAAAATATTAGAAAAATTGAATACACCAAAACTTTGAAAACTAATTTTGGAATATAACTTACAACAGTATCGAAGGGAATTGGCAGGCGTTCCACTCTCTTGTAAGTAACCCCTGGAGTCCGCTGACTCTGTTTGTATCAAGGAGAACCAGAACTCACGGTCGGCGAGTGTCCAAGACGTTACTCCTGATTAGCGATGGTGGTCGTAGGCGAGGGTACTCCAAATAGCTCTCAGCTAGGTTGGATGTAAGCTGAGCTTAGTTCGATGGTGATTTGTCCCAACTTTTAGAGAGCTTCAAGCCCGGAGCCTCGATCGCTGTCGTAGAGGTGCACTTGTAGTAGAGGTGATAAGAGCAGCTTTTTTTTCCGGAGCAGCAGTTGTTAGCGCCTTCTGGTCAGGATAAGTGCTCGATCCTGCGACCGGTGCCTCAATGGTTCTCCTCAACACAACCAGAAAGACGGCCTGACTCCAACCCTAAAAAAAAACCCAGAACAGCAATAGTGTCCTTTACAAACAAGCCAGACGGGCTGAATACTACAAAGTTGTTACAATAAAGTTGAAGAGAGATAGACGCAGTTGTACAAAAAATTGAAAATGAATTTAACTTAAATAAGAATGAGGCGTAGTGATACAATGACAGTGATTGATGACAAGAAAAAATGGTAATGATGATGGAAAGACTTGAATACAACCCGCAATGGTGAAAACGCACAATAAGCGACTCAACTGATACTAATCAAAGCTTCTGTGAACCGTAATAAAAATTTAGCAACACACCTGCTCGCGCAAACAATCCAAAAAAGACGCGCGAAATGCAGAAAAATTGAGAAAACTCTCGGCTAACAATTTAATGACTTCAAAAAGCGGCATGAAAGTCCAAAGTCAAAGCTCACAGTTAGTCAAAGTCCACTCAACACACTCTCACAACATCCAGGAGTAAATAGGACAAAAGAAGGGATTAAATCGCCCTGGAGTACAGCCTGCAACACCCCGATCGGGGGGAGCAACCTGTCAAACCCGGGTTACGGTTTTAAACTGAATTTAAACAATAGCAAAAATTTGATGGTGACCCCGTGTCACAATTGAAGTTACAATTGGCAATAACTATGTTGAGGTTATGCCTCTTCCGCGGCTTAATCGATGAATCAACAGATTCTCATAATTAATAAAAATTATTCAAATGCAAGAATAAGCTAAACAATAATTAACTTAGACTGCTTAGACAGCAAAGCTGTCAAAAAGGGTCCCCTGGGCGCCGGAGCTCAGAACTTTGTGACAAAAGTTACTCACAAAGACGGAGAATCAGGTCAACCCAGCCTGTAAACAGGACTTGAAAGGTAGTAGGGAAGAAATGGATTCTAAGTTCAGATCCTACTCGACACAAAAATCTAGCTCAATATAATCTTTGCTTAGACTCTAAAATCTCCAAAAATATGCCTCAAAATACACCCGAAACCCTCGGTAGGAAAGTTATCAACAACTTAAAGCCCAAAAAAGAACAAAGATGCTACCGAAAAATACCGATGACTACAAATGCGGCCTGGGCCGACATTTTGAAACACACGTGGACACAACGAGACGTAGTTTTGGAGATTTTACAGGATAGAAACAAAATAGTCAGAAGACTTACCCTTGCCAAATAGCACTACTCTAGTACTTTAAGTACTCAAATATTGAAAAAAACAAGGCTCAGAAAACAAACAGCAAAGATTAGACTGAGCGCGGATTTAATGTGACTATCGCCGCAGAGCTCTAACCAAGAAAGTCCGAAATTTTATCACATATCCGCTGCTGGTAAAAATCACATGACTTCACGCAGGTCAAACAACAAAATTTTTAATTCGTCTTGTGGCCAGCGAGGGCTTGACAGAACACAAAAAATGTTATTACATGGGCGTAGGTGAAAATAATTCTAAACGTAACAATAATTTGTTACACCATATATGCTATTACAGATATTTTTCTTTTTTCTTTCATCGGGTTTTCCGGAGACCGAGAACAAGGGTGCAGTGAAATGATATTTGTGAGCCCCGAAAATATAGAAGCAGCTAAGACAATGCAGGAACACAGACACAGCCAACCAAAGCTAGATCAGTCAATCAAGTTAAGTACAAGCTCTATCAACGATAGTAAAATGAGTCAATTAGACCACAATGTGAGTAACTTAGAATTTTCCATTATTTTTTGGAACTCTAGCGAATCTAATAATCTTTTTGAGTTAGATATTGACGATCAAACAACTCTATTACAGGGTGATATAATATGCTTGGTTGAAATCTGTTGCACAAACAGTATAAGCACTTTACCCGTATTCTTAAGCAATTACTCAGTTACTATTTGTGCTAATGCTTTAAAAGACAAATCAAGGGAAATATGCAACGGAGGTTTGGCAATACTTCATGATAACAAGTTGGAATTGAAAGTGAACTTTATTGAAGTCACAAATTTATGGGTGATAATAGAATTAATTACGAAAAACAATAAATATATTATTCACTTTGTTCACGTAAAACCTTCTCTTAACAACAAAGAAAGCATGAACCTCCTCCAATCTTCACTTTGCCATATAACAGAAACATTTATTAAACATAAAACAATAATTGCAGGTGATTTTAATGCCCAAATTGGGGATTTGAACCAAATGTACGATGCTATCTTCTCAAATCCGAACATCTTCACATCCAGGCAGGCTTCACACCAAGAGATAAACGACCGAGGGCAAATGTTAATAAATTGCATGAGAGATTTTGGATACTGTATACTAAATGGCCGCGTGAATGGTGATACACCCGGTCAATATACATATCTTAGTAATACAGATAAAAGTACAATAGATTTAGCTTGGGCAAATATGCTAGCTTTGGAAGATATTTGTTCGTTTCAAATAATACCTACATTATCCAAATCGAATCATTGTATATGTAAAATCACTCTTATAAAGTCAGTCATTAGTTATAATAGATTTAAAACTCCGAAAAAGTATGACTGCAACTTTGAAGTTAAATCCATATTTAACAAAGACAATCTTATCAAATATCATATCAATCTTAACCAGCTATCCAACATTTATTTAGATAATGTAGACACTAATATTTTGAATAACAATCTAATCAGCTCAATTAAAGAAACTGGGAGTTGCTCTAATATGCTAAAAATTGAAAAAGTTGACCATACTAAAGCCTTCTACTACAATAAACCATAGTTCAGTAAAGCTTGCCAAGAAAAAGAGAATAATCTGTAAACGGAACTTATGAAAATACTATGCTAACCGTATTGACTCTCATTTAACCAACTACATCCTATCTAAAAAAGAATACAATGGAATAAAAAGGCAATGTAAAAGTGGTTATAGTAGACAAATTACAGAAGCTCTTGCAAATACAAGAAACAATATAGAATTCTGGAAGACTGTAAATATGCTAAAGCCTAAATCCAAAATCATCACTGACATAAATACTGGGGAATGGCAGAGCTTCTTAATGAAAGCCTATCCATCTCCACAGGGACAAATTAATTCTTTCTTTGGATGCTCCCATTCTTTATTAGATACAGACATCAGCTTAAAAGAGCTTCAAAGTAGCATTAACGTAACAAAAATGAATAAAGATCCGGGATCAGATGGCCTCAGCAATGAATTCTCTGAATTCATTACACCCGAATGGGAACATTACATATTACACATGTTCAATCAAATCCTAGGGACAAAAAAAAATACTGGAGTCCTGGTCAGGTATTGTTTTAGTTTTGTTGTATAAAAAAGGAAATACTTATGATCCTCTTAACTACAAAGGCATAGCCAAACTAAATTATTTAAGCAAAATTTTTACTAGCATTATCCACAGTCGCATAGTAACTTGGTATGAGAACAACAATATCATAAGCGAATGTCAGTTCGGTTTCCGAAAAAACAGAAGTACAGATGACAATTTATTCAGTCTCACAGCAATCTCACGCATAACTTTGAGGCTCAAAAGACAGAAAGCCTAGGCAGTATTCATAGATTTCCGTAGGGCCTTCGACTCGATTGTCCATAATAAACTGTGGGAAAAACTAAATGATACCGGTATCTCTCCTAAACTAATTCGAATTATATCAAACTCTCACAAAAATGCGTATGTACAAATAGAATAAGAGAAAAAACTTTCTGGTGAAATAAAAATTACCCAAGAGGTTTTGCAAGGGGACACTCTGAGTCCACTTCCATTCACATTGTTCATCAACGACCTCGAACTATTTTTCAGAAACAGAGGAGTCAAAGGGCTCAATATTGACGGGAAGAGAGATCTATTATTACTGGGTTATGCAGACGATTTGGTGCTGTTTGGTCCTTCACCTATCGACACACAAAGAAAATTAAATATACTCTACGATTATTGTGAGCTAAATAGTCTACAGGTTAACAAAAATAAAACAAAAATTCTGCTCTTCCATAAAGGCAGAGCGCCAAAATTCTGAAATCAGTTCCAATATCACAACTCCATAGTAGACGTAGTAAATAAATTCAACTATTAAGGCCTTACATTCAGCTCCTCAGGAAAATTTAACGCGGGAAGCAAAATTGCAAATCAAAAAGCCATCATTGCTATGCAAAAAGTAACTACTATCTCATGTAAAGGTAAATCTAATGGTTGGGCCGAAAAAAAACAGCTGTTTAGCTCTGTCATCAGAGCTACAGCCTTATATGGAGCAGAAATATGGGCCCTCAGAGAAACGGAATTACTAGAGAAATATCAGAGCAACTTCTTGAAATATATCTTAAGGTGCCCAAGAAGCACACCAAATTTCATGATTTGTCTAGAAACTGGTACAACTCACATAGCTTTCTATATATGGAAAAGAACACTCAACTGGTGGGCAAAAGTTCTTGAAATGGCCGACGACAGAATTACCAAACAGCTCTATAATCGTCTGCTAGTCCTGGATAAATCCACTAACAATAAAATTGAATTTAATTGGTGTACACAGCTGAAACAATTTCTCCATGAGCTGGAGTTTTATTATATTTGGGAAAAACAAAATATCTCTAAAATAGAGGTAGATGAAATAATGGAGAAATTCCTTTTAACACTACAAAACAAAGATTTGGTTAGGTGCAATGTTTCTAGATATAGTTTAGTGTTCAAGCATCAAAATTTAAATAGTAATTCAGAACCCTACCTAAAATTGAAGATAAATTTTACACAAGTAAGAATAATAGCACAAATAAGGTTATCGAGCAAATTATTTCTTATTATAAATTCCAATAATATCAAATATACTGTTAATATGGAAGAAATACTTTGTGTAACAGACAAGAGCGGAAAGATATTTGTCATTTCCTTACACAGTGTCCAATATATTCCACATACCGTCCCAACTACTTGAATAAAATATTGTCGAAAGGACAGTCCATGCAAGATCTTTTTGTCAATCTGGATGCAGAAGATGTTCGAAATCCATTCTATTATACTATAAACTCATCAAAATTGAGAAGTTCCATAATTAATGAATGATAAAATATTGCATTATACTGTAAAACTGTGATATCAACAATTGTTAGATCAATGTGTGGATATGTTATGTATGTATATGTAGAGATTTACATTTGCATATTGACCATTTGAACTGAGGGAAAAATATCTATGCAAAACAGTATCAGTTCTAAGCCTAGAATTAATAAATGTAACTTCAGTTTACCTTGAGATATACACCAATAGATTGTGAATTGTACAAATAATTGTGATTTAAATATTTAAGTATTGCGTCTACTATCGGTATTAATATATGCTACAAACCTTGGTAATGATTTGTATGAGTTCTCTCAAAACAATAAAATATCTATCTTTCAAATACTAGTATTTGATGATGAAATTTAATTAATCTTGGAGCAATAGATCTGTAATATTCTTCATCGGATTGAAGTCACAATACAAGTAAACACACATCGCTTCACACTGCAAAATCACACCATGAAAATTTCAATATTCCCATACTTCATTGTACCCTGAAGAAGTATTGATGAGTTTTTTCAGGCCTTAAATCCCATCATCATTTCTATATAAGAACTTATTCTCAATCAGAGTTCTTCTCAGATTTTCATCAAAATCCCAAACATATTTTGCTTGTAACAGTACAGAACACTTCATTTCTAACAACTCTTTGGTATCTCCTACAGGAATAACACCATCCGGACTGCACTCTAATTTCATAGAGACAATCCCAGTTTACCTGTGATCGTAAATCATAAAATAAATCAAAATTAGCATTACGAAGATTATATGAAGGCTTAGAATTATTATCAATGCAATTTGGAATGTTGACACGAGCTGAACAGGAAAAAAATATGTTAAGAGGAGGGTGATAAGTATCTTCGGTGACAAATGGATCAGGATAACGAGAAACAACACAACCTATGTCAGAGATTACCACATCCAGCAATCTACCGAATTCATTTGTAACAAGATCATACTGTGATGCACACAAAAAATTCAAAAAATCATCGTTTCGTGGAATAATTTGATTTCTAATTATTACCACCAATTATTATAAAATTGTTATCTAATAGAGGTAGAAAAGATTCAAAAGTTTCGAATAAGTAACACAATTGATCAAAGGTCGTAGGAGATGGAGTATATATGACAATGACATAGATGAATTTTGTAGAAGACAAATATACTTTTGCACAAACTGGATTGGTTGAAGAGTTAGGATTGAGATCAATAAGAACAGGTAGAGATCTATATTTGATATTAACCGCACAAAGGACACCGCCTCCTCGTACTTTGCCGCTTACAGCTGAATCTCTATCTTTTCTAAATACATTGTAGTTAGTGGAAAATAATTCAGAATTATAAGCTGAATCATTGAGCCAGGCTTCGCTTATTGCAACAATATCATCATTAAATGCCAAAGCACTATTATAGAAGTTTTCCGTCTTGGTGTCGAGAACTTCAACACTTTGATAACAGATATACATGATTGTGAATTAAAGATTTGAGAAACACTGCTATCAACGAACAAAGATGCTTGAGTAAAGTAACTGGAAACGCCTTGCTAAAAATTTAATGATATAAATTAGTTTCAAGGTAATAACAATGAATTGTTTAAACAAATGTTGAACGCAAGAACAAAATTTTAGAATAGAAAGATACAGTATATATGTATAAATGTAGAGAAATTCAAAGTTTAAAAAAATATACAATAAACAGAAGTAGGTGAACTAACAATACATAATGTGTTAGCAATAAATTGATGCAGCTCCAGAAAAACCGTTCAGCAATAATTGATTGCTGTGAGCCAATGAAAGTATTAAAAGTAATAAGATATGGATAATACTTGGAACAAGAAAAAGAATAGGAAAAAAAAATTATCGGTTGTCGGTAAAGTCGGTTCACTGACGATAGTTGAACGTGGCAACGTCATAAGAAAATAATGATGGAATGGTTGCATTTTTCGAAAGAAAATTTTAATTTTATTTGTTTGATAGATATTTTGTATGGATATAGAGAAGGAGGTAAATGGAAATCACAAGTGAATTGATCAAGTCAGATTTATTTGTACGAATGAATACAATTATGTCAATTTTTTTTTTCACAATGTTCATAGTTTTTACAAGTATGAATGTGCGTTGAGCAATTGTTTTACAACTTTTAAACATGTGTGATATTTAACTTCTTACAATTTGTGTTATTCTGTTGAGAATAGGACGATGATAGGAAAAATAGGAAATGAAAGGGAGGGTTTCAAGTGTAATGTGTCTTGAAAAAGTCAAATCGATGGTGGTGCCTCTTAGTGTTGTTGACTTATTAACGTCTGATGCACAATCGAGATTGAATATGTCTTTCATGAAGCCCGCCTCAATGTGTTTGATATAGGAGAGAATTGTTCCCTTTGACGTCTGGCTGGACCAACCTGTCATTTCAGACACGTTGTTAGGATATGTGGAAGATTTAACATTTATGTTTTAATTTTTTGAAATCATAGCTACGCTCGATAATTATTCCGATCGAATAGTAAAGCCATTGATTTTTTACTCATCGTGAAATAGTTCTGTTAACTTATTGTTATAGTTTTGTCAATTATAGCATAACCTACAATCGCTGCAGTAGCGGACCGATGCTATTTATTTTGATGATGAAAGCACGAATATTCGACAATATATCACTGAACATATATTTAATATCGGAAGAATCATTACCTTTATCGCCGCAATGATTGTTGCTATAAACAATTGACACCACATTCACTTTTCACTGCACTTCATACTTGACGAAAACATGTGAATGTATTATTGTATAGCAGCTGTCCACGCGGACGCATCGCTCACTCAAGTAGGAGAGAGACAGATGTCGAACGCTGCCAAACGCGGAGGCTGATTGTGCCTCTTTGTCGCTCGTTCCGCGCTCTCGCTTGCACTTCTAGCCTTAAATGAAACGCCTCAGAGCGAGGTAACGCCGCATGAGTCATGTTTTTTCGTGCGTGCAGCCGGCTCCATCGTATTATAAGACGATGTCACGTCAAAAAGTAATAATTGTGAGCGTCAGGATAGGCAAGAATTCAAGAAACAAATATATCCCGATTGAATAAATCTTTTCATTACTTCGTTGTACCTGAAATCGTGTTTCACGTCAGTCCCATATAAAATCGTTAACACAACTGTCGTCTCTTAACATATTACAGTAGTACATCATAATCTTATTAATTACTCATTTAATTTATTCTTATTGATAAATAATCATTGGCATTTGTGATGACGTAATTCAAGTGGCTAGCATAATTCTGAATAATTTATTATAAGAATAAACTGCGATGAAATTATTGTTCATAAATCTTAAATGGAGCGCCCCAGAGCGAGGTAACGCCGCATGAGTCATGTTTTTTCGTGCGTGCAGCCGGCTCCATCGAATTATAGGACGTTGTCACGTCAAAATCAATCAAATATATTAATTCTCATTCAGAGCTATATCAGTAATTCTCAAAATACGATTATCAGATTTAGCATAAATAACACCGTCCTTGGACCAAACATTGCGATAACCGTACTTTTTCGAGGCATGAGTTAAGATTGAAAGTCTGTTTCAGGTTAAATCTTCTTTAATAGACATATTTTTACCTTTGAGCTCCTTACGTTTACTTAAAATTGAAGTACGTGTTTTATACGATACAAATTTCACAAAAATAGGGCGTATTTTAAAGGAAGTTGAAGGATTGGTAGAGTCAATTTTTCCATCTGTTCGATGGCAGCGATCAATAAGTTCAGAAGGAATATCCACAGACATATGTTTCACGAACACAGAACGAACCAGATCTACAGTATTCTCATTTGGAACCTCCGGTACTCCGAAAACTCGTACACAGTTACGGCGACTCTATTGTTCTTGGAGATCAAGTTTGTCTTCTGATATTTTAATATCAGGTGTTAAATCAGATATCAATCCATCGTAATGAATTTTTTGTTGTTCAAGTTTCTCATTGATACGTTGTGCTACCTTATCAGCTAGTTTTTTGATAAATTCATCGCTAGTTAACAATGAGTTGAGCACATCTTCAGCTTCACTTTTTATCTGACAAGTATTAGTTGCTATCGTTGAGTTTATTTAATGATCAGAAAAATAACTCACAGTAAAGAATAATTTTAAGCACGGAACAACAGCAACTCACAACTACTCTTGTCTACGCATCGATCAACAGTTTGTTAAAGTACTAAATTTTGATAACAAATTAATATAACAATATGAAACTCAAATTAATTTGTTCAGTGCATGTGTCCACTAGAAATTATTCTACAAAAACTATGCTCATAATTTTGTGACTGAGAAAAAATATCCTTTTTGTTTTGTGATCAGTATACTTATGTTATACAGTATATATACTTCCATTACTATCGCGCAGTATGGTAACTCCTGACATTGCTTGAATAACAAAAAAAAATTCATATCAATAAAGCTACTCGTACTATTATTTTTTTTCTCAAATACTTACAACATAAACGTTATATTTTGACATTATATATTCTTCAAGACTTTTAAGGTACTGTCGCTTGTTCAATCAATCTGTCCAATCTTTCTTGCGTTCCTTCCGTTGGCCACGAACATTTTGTGTTATTTTGAGTAAGCCAAATAACAGGTATTAGTGCTAATTGCCTGTTATTATGACCAGTAAATTCGCAAAGTGCATACATTCTGGAATGAAACTAATTTTGATGAGTTGGATATACCGACAAAACCATTCTAGCACCCTAGTATGTATGATTTCAACGTGCATCAATTATTTCTATTTTAACGAACTATATAAATTGAGAAACAAATACAAGAACTTACATTCGATCATGTGTACGCTTGGATATATCGCTTATCCGTCCTTATACGGAAATTTAATACATTTACGAGACATTTTTCAAGCTGAATATAGCTGTTTTTTGTTATAATCTGTATTTCGGCAGTAATATATGCCTAAGTCGCTGGATTTATTCGGATATAGATAAAGATCATGCTGATATTTATAAGGTACAAATAAAATTTTATATTAATTGTTTAAGAATAAAATAGATGTTATCGAAAATATTCGGTCTTTGATATTTATACAATTATTTAGGAATTTTATAGACATTAATGTATCATTGTAAGCTTGACAGTCACATTCAAATGATATTAGAATATTATTATCATATATTAGTTTACAGATTCTTGCCTTTCTATTGAACTCCGATGTAATACATGAACGAATCGGCTTAGTTCTTACATTTATTCCTCTTATCGTGATTTGTGACGAATTATGCGACTTCTATCCCTCCATAAAGTAACAAAATAGTAAGCGTTTGGCAACACCTGAATAAATAAGGACTAAAGAAAACTGTGACACCAAATCGAGTACTGCATCAAACGGAGATTTTCCTTTTATGTGAGTATTATCTCCTTTATTATCTATAAAATTTTCATTGGCTCTACAGGAAAATATTTGATTCAGATGAGCATAATGAATGCGATGATTCTGCCAAGTCTCCACCATTGTGTATCTTCACATCCATATTTACTTGTGTGGCTAGTGATGCATTCTAAGTATGACCGTGCTGGAGCATCACAAGTGAAATATTTTATTCAAATTTCATAACGTTTTGTTCAAAATTGATACCCTCAATTTTTGAACTTTTGTCAGAAATGTGAAACTATTGTTGCAATTCTGTGTAAATCTATAAGTCTTGTAAATTCATAAATTTGTAAATTACGAACAAAATCGCAATGAACTTGTCATTCTTATGAAGGAATTGACATTAGTCAACAAAAGTCGATGCGTTTCTATCTGCTTCTTATGGATTTATAGATCTGTAAGAGTCATGGATTTGCACAGAATTGCAACATAAGTAATTAGTTAACATCATTGCTTATTTAGATTTGCTATTTAGCCAATAATTTATTGTAATTGTAATCCTAGTTAGTATTGACCAAGTCGATGTTCATTTGTCGGACGTGGTTATTAGATGTTTGGTGGTTGCCAGATATTAACTATTAAACATTTGAATAAGTACCTATTTAGGGTATATATATAAAGAGCGTGAGCTAGGAGATGATCAGTCATTCAGTTCGAGTAACTGTGGGCGACATTGTGATCATACGAATTCATGAAATAAATATTTACACTGTAACCGGTATGAAATAATTATTCATCATAAAATTTGTGACAAATTGGTGACAGAAGTGGGATTTTAAGAAATTGAGTGAAAATAATTTTGGATCCAAAGGACGGAAAGTGGATGAGTTTGCAGAGTTGTGCAGTGTTTAAAATTGTATAACGACTTTGTAAATGCCCAAGACAAGAAGCATGGCTATCAACGAGATGCAGAATTAGCTGAAAATGATGATTGAAAATGAGGAGATAAAAATGGTCAAAGAAACAGCAGAAAAAATGGATACTGAGTTGAAGAAAATGATTTCGGAGCAAAACAAATGTACGACGAGTAAGATTCAGGAGATAGATGACGATCTCATGGGAGTAAAGCGTCAAGTCATGCAATTCGAAGATCAATTTAAGCAAATGGATCATCAAGTCTTGCAAGTTGAACGTGAGCTGGAAGCAAAATTAGACTCTATTGTCACCGAGAGAATGCAGAGTCTTAGTCTCATTTGTGATGACGCAGCGTTATAGATAGAAAATGTTCCAGCATTCACACCAAGAGAAGTTCCAATTTCACCCTGAAACCAACGCCGTATGATGGCAAGACTTCCTGGGATGAATATTTTGCTTAATTCGAGCTGATTTGGGATACATCATTAGCGGTACTCTCAGCTTTAAATAAACAAGAACGTCTTAATTATGGGAGGCTTACGTTGAGTTAAAACTGCGCGTCGGGCGAGAACACATGAAAGAACTACTACATTGACAGTTACGCAACCGCACACAAATGCATACGGAGGATTTGACTACGTTCGCGTATGCTGTGCACAGTCTGTTCAGGAAAACTTCTGCAGATTGTCCTGGCTAAACACAGGAATATGTAGCAGTAAGATAATCTATGGACGGCATCAGCGACAACGAGATTCGGTGAGTTGTCCGGTTAGCGAATCAGAAGACGGTGAGAAAAGAGCTAACAAAGGTCCTTGAAATTAAGGCGGTCATGAAGGCGTCAATACTGGCGTAGAGAGTGGAGTGTCTTGAGCATGATGAGGAAGAGCCTGAGGTGAAAAAGATCACGACCTATACAGGGAGTCGCCAACCAGAGCGATTCTTCTCTCGATTTTCACCGACCTCACCCAGGCAAAGAAGAAGAATAAGATGTTGGCAGTGCGGCAAGGAGGGCCATCTTTGCGCAGACTGTCGTGCCAAGCGTACCGTCGATTCTGGCACGAACAAGCCGTTGGAAAATTAAACTTTGGCAATCTTGGGGGCAGAGGCTGACTATACTTTTCTTCGAGAGCCAAAGGATTATAGATCTCCAGGTAATCAAAATAAAAAATATTCCAGCTATAGAAGGTTTTGTGGGGAATGTTCCATGCAAGATACTAGGATACTAGGACCAGCGTATTTTACTCAAAACAGCAAATGGGGAAAGTATATCAGTACTCAGTGTAGAGGAGCTTGAATTTACAATTTCCTGGTACCTTCTCAGTCGGTTTCACTCAAGCTAGACAACATTCCAAGAGGTGCAACGTACGTCTTTGAAACTGACAGGACATTGAGCTGGAGTAAATCCGTTATACTAGCCAGAATTCTGGTAAACTTTTCACGACTGGTGGTTGGGATTGTCAACGTTTGAGATAGTCCAGTTTGAATTTAGAAAGGTACACCGTTAGGTAGAATAGAGGCTGTCACATTGATTCGCAAGATGGAAGTTACAGCTATCAAGAAGGACCTATTTTGAAGGTAACTGAGCCACACAATTTAAAATTTATTCAACAGAAGCAGTGGTAACGTGACGGAGAACTAGAAAAAGAAGTAACGCGATTTGCTACTGGAATATCAGAATATCTCTGTGAAGAAGTCAAGTGATTTTGGGTGCACACATTTTGTCCAGCATAAAATCGATGTTGGAGATGCACAACCGATAAAACAGCCCCCAAGGCGAATACCTATATCCCGAAATGACGAAATTCAAGAACTGATAATCGACATACAGAAGAGAGGAGTCGTTGAACCATCAACAAGTCCGTGGGTCTCTCCGATTGTTTTTGTAAAGAAGAAATATGGTTCCACTTGGTTTTGTGTGGATTACCAGAAATTGAATGAGGTAACAAAGAAAGACTCATACCGCCTGTCAAGGATTGATGACATCCTCGATGCTGTTGGAAATTCGCAATGGTCTTCAACCCTAGACTTGTAGAATGCATACTGGCATGTTGAAATTAACGAGAATGTTGAAAAAAAACAGCATTCACATCCTGTGCGGGTCTATGGCAATTTACAGTCATGCCTTTTGGACTCTGCAATGCTTCAAGTACGTTTGAGCGAAAAATGGAGAGAGTGCTACAGGGAGTGTCATGGAAATTAGCATTTGTCTATCTTGATGATGTGATAGCTTATAGGAGAGACTCTGAAGAAGAAATGACTCAATTGAGAAAAGTGTTCTACCGGTTGAAAAAAACCGACCTGAAATAGAATCCGAACAAATGTTCCTTGTTTCAGAAAACAGTCAAATATTTGGGACATGGGTTGTTCAGTGAAAATTAAAGCTGTGAAAACTCGGAAGATCCCAAGCAACATCCACAAACTAAGAAGCTTTCTGGGTTTGGGCAGTTATTATCGCTGATTCGTTAAGAACTTTTCTTTGGTTGCCAAGCCACTGTTTGTTTTACCAGAAAAAAATCGGAACGATGAAAGTCAAGAGGCTTCCGAAAAATTGCAGAATGCTCTCTCGACGTCTCCAATCCAAACGAAGAGGGCAAATTCTTCTTGGATACGGACGCTACTTGTTTCGGAATTGGAGCTGTTCTTTCTCAAGAACAAGACGGCGTTGAGAAAGTTATTGGCTATCACAGCAAAACTACATAAGGCCCAGAAGAAGTGGTGCGTTACAAGAAAAGAGCTCTATACTATAATCAAATCGATTGAGAATTCCCACAGCTTGATATACGGCCGGAATTTTGTCGTCAGAACAGACCAATGAATTATTCACAATAAAATTTGTGACATTATTAATTTCATCAATAAAATCCCGCAGGTATACTGCAAGTCGATTTGGCTTACCATTTCCGCAGAATATGCCCTCAACAAATGGTCCAGAACTCAGTTGCTCTGCATTCAAATAATGGTATTCCATAGATATTAACTTTAAAAAATAGTGTGCAATCACCTCAATCTCGTACACCTGTCTTCACTCAGTATATTTGGTTTTACTCTTGAATAGCACATTTTACCATTTTCAAAGGAAACAAGATTTACTGTTTTCGTTGTTCCTGAAAAACTCTTTGCATCAGTTGGCAAATTAATGAGGCTCCAATAATTATAATAATTCATCAAAGGACTACTTTCACAGGTCCAATTCCGTAATAAATAACTTGCAACGTCCAAGTTCTTGGATTCGTCTTTGAACTTAATGATTTTATCATTATTATGGTGTATCGTTCGTTGAATATATTATAGGTATATCATCTCCGGAAAACCAGACTCTGATTTGACTCGTTGGAGCTTTGTTCTTTAATCTCTTATTTTTAAACTATGTAACTAATTAAGTTGCTTCAACTCCTTTTTTATAGTTACACTTCAAAGTTCACCTAGCTGACTTGATAATGGCTAAAAACAATGGCGAAACGTCGTCGTCGTATTTTCCAGATTATGACGTTTTTTCTTGAAGTCAGTTTCCTTTATTCTCCTACCAAAGTAACTTACTATCGACTCTTTATATTCTACAACAAAAACAATGAAAGGCTGAAATAGTCCGAATCATATCTAATTAACGAGATCAAACCATTCAACGCATAAGCAGAGAACAAGATAAAGATAGCACGTAGTTCGTAGAATATCGTTACACGATTTGCTTGTACCATATCGGAAATCTTTAATGAAACCTTTTTCCAAATGTTCATATGACGAGATGAAGAAATTGCTCACATTAGACTATTTTCACGTTGTGTAAAAATAATATTTGTAGCAAGAAGCCCTCTACATTACCGAAGAATGGCCATGGTGCCCACGGATATAAACATTCTTAGCGTGCTGTGGAGTGACATCGCGCGATAATATAAAAACAATATACGAAATTGGGATATGTTTTTGACAGTGACAGAGTTCAAAAGAGAACCCTTTGCATGTTCTAAAGTTTATTGTCTTTTAGTTAAATCAGGTTTTGCAGTGTATTTACTCATTGCATAATATAACGACTAAAATATGAGAACCTAAATCTTTAATAACAAGCAATAAGTTATATATTTTATCATTTATACAGACGTACAAGAAAATAGTATTATGGAATGATTACTCGTTGATAATGAATTGATAGTATCTTTATATTCTCAAAATATATTCACGATCATCACTGATTCATTGATTCTGTAAATCTCTAAATTATTCTCATGCATCTGGAGGAGTCGCAGCTCTTGTTAGAAACACTGTGCCACTTCAACACATTTCCACTCCAGATACGTCGCTAGAAACTATTTGCATTCGATTACTATATAACACTCACTTGATAGGCGCGTACAATGGACCAAGAAACAATCACACACAAAATGATTTACATACACTTCTTGGCATTGCACATAAAATTATATTTATTGGAGATCTAAATTCTGTTCATTGAACGTGGAATAGCACATGAAGTAATGCTAATGGCCGCACACTGCATCAATATATACAAGCCCATAATGCACAGCTAGTACACTCTTCCACTCCCACACATATCTCACAAAATGACTCATCGTCCACCACAATAGACATACTCATACATAAGAATGTATGTCATTTATCTGATCTACAAGCATTGGACTTGTTAAGTTCTGATCATACACCAATCTTATTTACACTAAGCAATCAATACACGGAAAATCACACTAAAACAGTTACATCATACAAAAACACCAACTGGCGTGCTTTCAAGGAAGAACTGAACAATTTATTCACGATAAATAACAATATTAACACTACACCAGACATTGATAGAAAAATAGTAGCACTCACGCATACAATAAATATTGTAAAACGTAGACATACTAAACGGATGAAAATGAATACATGTAAAGATGCTCTTCCGGATGCAATAAAACAACTCATTACACAGCGCAATAACATTCGTAAACACTGGCAACGTACTCGAGAAATACACCACAGAGAACCAATGAGGCAATTAAATACACATATTGAGCGTGAAATACCTGAATTCAGGAACAAAAAATGGACGGATAAACTGAGTACACTGAACATACATGATAACTTTCTTTGTAAATTCACCAAGAAATTGAGAAGCAAAACAACGGATATTCCTACATTAGCACAAAATGGTAACATCTTTTTCATTGACACAGAAAAGACGAATTTTATTGCAGACACATTTGAACAAGTACATATACTAGACGCTCATACAGACAGAGAACATTTTGAACACGTCACTCAAACAGTGCGTGAATACGTAAGCAATCCACATAATACAGATAAGAAAATACTTAATACCTACTATACAACACCAACAAAAATACATAACATAATCAGGAAGCTACCGAGCAATAAACCCCTGGTCCAGACTTTATTTAAAACAAAATTCTGAAAAATTCACCGCGTAAAGCTATTGTGCAACTAAATTATATTATTAACGGTATTATTGAATTGAATTAATTCCCGGACACTTAGAAAACTGTGGCAATTATTCTCATATTAGAACCGAATAAAGATAAATATCCACCAAATAGTTCGGCCTATTTCTCTATTAAGTTATTTATCAAAATTAACGGAACGCGTAATTTTTGAAAACAATGTTAAAATTATAGCTACATCTACAGTTAAGTACTTGGGAGCAAAGTTGGATAAGATAATCAATCTTCACGCACACATTAAATACGCAACACAAAAAGCTTACATGTCACTAGAACAAATTTATTCACTATCAGCAAGAAACAGTACACTTACTTCTAATACTGAAAAGTACATTTACACAGCATTGTTTAGACCAATTCTTACTTATAGCGCGCCAATCCTCGCTCACCTGTCGCACACAACACTTAAACCACTACAAATTTCCCAAAACAAAATACTACGTTTGGTGACCAGGAATGATAGATTTACGCGTATCACAACATCACACAATGAATCTAAAACAGAATACATTTATGATTACATTAAGAAACTTGCTTCAAAATTTCACACAAAGGAGAGCTGTGACACCTCCAGTAAAATTATTTAGAATATTACGAAAATTCGGGCAAATAATATAACAGAAAAAATTGGGCATAATTATCCCCATCAATTTTTAAGTATATTTGATGAACCGTTCGATACAGATGATGAAGTTGAAGATCAGTGCAATTTCATGGAGCCAATACAAAACTCTTTTAACTCAATCAGAATGAAATTTAGAATTATTCTTGTATATATTGTAAATAGTAGGTTAAGCTAGAATAGGTTCCTAATAATTCAGGTTAAGTTTCATATATATTAGTTTTCAAGTTCACCCAATGATTTCTCCAAATATCCAACTTTGCAGTTATAATATAAGTTCAGATGTTTTCATTCTTTGTTTATAAGGAATAACATAAATGAAAATTGGAAGCTTGCTATTCAAATTCTCAACTATTTAATGTTATATCATAGGTAACATCAGTTAATAAAATCCATAGGTTGAATTCAAGTATTAGGTATAGGAATCTATAATAATTGTGAATTGTGAACTTTGATTGTTATAAGTTTAAACTTTTTTGAATCCATACTACACCTTGAACGTTCTATTGTGGAACAAATACGATCGGATTCACAGGGTAAGATAATATTAAAAAAATTACATTTTTTGCATTTCTGCTAATGTTTGAAATCTTGACATATATTCTCGTTCATCACTGATTCACTGACTTCGTAACTTTTTCATCAACATTACTCACCTAAAGCATCATCATTCACATTCAAGGTATTTTATTTTAGTTATGTGCTAAACATATCTTCCATTTGACTGACAACCCGTCACCTTTTAACGGGCGCCTTGCATACCACTAGTTTGCTCAATAATCACTTAATAATAACTTCATACATTTTTTTGGCCACTCAGCTGTTAACATGGATGAACCCAACTTTTATTAGAAAAAATAGGAACACTTAATAATTCCACTTTTATTTGGCGGATAACCCTAATTTTACTTTAACAAAGACGTTTTTCAATATTCAGTTCTTCACATTTTCTCCATTCTAGGATCCACAATTTCAGGCAATGAATATTAGTTATAAAAACAAATTAACTTTGGCTCCATTTGCCTCCAAAAAAAGGGTCCCTTTCAATATACTCAACTTTCAGTGGATTCAATTCGTGTCCGGTCCAGATCGCAGAAATGCAAGTTATTATTTGTGAAATTTCCAACTGTCCCTGAATTTGGTAATACAATCATGTTTCTTATTCGTTATGTACTCATTATCATCTTTGTCGTACTTCCAGAATTTTATTTTCTCTTTCTATATGGCTATATCTGGATCTATACCGTACGTAGAATAAGGACATTCAACTTCCACAATTACTTCATCATTTACAATAACGCCTAGAGTAGCACCCAAGTAATTCAAATGTTCATGAATAAAAAAACCACAATTTTTAATGGTAATATTTTCTTTTTCACCTAGTGCCTTAAGTGCCCTATGTTTATGTGTCTTGCCATATTTGATTGATGGAACATTTTGTAGAATATTTGACTTGTATGAAATATTTTCAACTTTCTTACTGGGATTTGTATTTTGTCTCATTTTACATATTGTAGCAGAATTAGAAGCAGTTAATGATTTCCGTTGCATCTCCAACCATTCTCCACTGTCACTTTGTAACACCGTTCTTCTCTCTATTTCTTTGATTTCTTCTTTTGTCTTCTGTAGTTCCCTTAATACATTTGCCATCTCTTTTTCTTGTTCTTCATCTGTCATATTTGGTTCTAAGCACTGCTCTCCATAATCTGGATTGTTCAAATTTTTTTGATGAGTGAAAAATTTTCTCCGCACGGTATTCTCTTTTATTTTATATTTCTTGATTCGATTTATTCATCTTGATTTCATTCTTCCTACAAAATTACCAGGAATTGTATCAGACATTGTTTTATGTAATTTAGAAAGAGGGGTCTTTGAATTGAAACTGACTACGGCAGCATGGCATCTCGATGAGTAGGAGCCTCTACTGGAGTAATCTATTCGTTTCCTTCCTATAAATTTGCAGATGATTGAATTAAATTGTTCTACAATATTGTTATTGACATTATATATCAAGCTTCTCGATTGGTTCGCTAGATTTTTCACTACTTGTTCTAATTGTAGCCAAATTTCTTTGTGGTTCAGGGCAATGAAATTATAAATATCAGTTTCTACCGAATCCTTCCTTGTGCAAAAGTATTCAGCACAATCATAATGCTCTCCAAGAACATGGCGAATAGAGTTTTAGATATCTTCTTTAAGAAGGCAAATTTTTTCTGATACAGTGCAATTGCTCTTTCTTCTATGATTCACAGCACCTGTAATTGCATGCCGGAATCTTGAAATTCTACTATTTATTTGTCTTCTTACATTTATATCAAATCTCATACCTTCGGATATACTTTTTAGTTTATTGCAATAATTCCTCAATAAATGATTGGTACATTCTATTATCTCAATTTTCAGATTACTGTATGGGCGGACATCTAATAATTTGTACGTGCTGTTATCTCCATCAGTGTTTGCATTTGTTGTATTTTATGCCATACATTCTTTTACTCATTTGAAATCCTTCAAGCGAAATTGAATCTTCCATACTCGAAGAAGGGCCAGAATGATCTTTCAAGCAAAAATGTTCTTTGGGAATTGCGCCCTTATTTTGAGACTTTGCACAAGCTATGCAAAATTAGTTTTTTACGCCTAGATACAATACTTTCCCAAATTTTGCCCCTACCATCGCAGCTGCTCCAGGCAGAGCGCAATATTTATTTTTATAAGATCGTTTGCACCAGCAACCGTCAGCAACTACAGTTACCAATGGTATGCCTTTACTATCTACGTCACCAGACTAAATAGCATATTTTGCTTCTTCTTCTGCAGCTTTCTTCATTCCTATTAATGCAGTTGATTCCTATCCTTCTCCTATAAAATTCTGGTATTTATTGTATGTATTAGCTGACATTGAAGGCATATCCAAAGCACTGCAAAAATCCGATAGATTTTAATTCCCGCAGTCAATACTTCCAAAACCCGCAGCTGCCGCAGTAATAATAACCATTCTATCTAAACTTTTTCTGACATTATAAACTTAAAACATTTCATTGCACATATTGCAGTGTATTGTAAAAGTGGAACCCAAGCCCGAGTGATTTTCTTGAATTATATTCATATTTTGTATTCCACTAAGCGATTCAAAAAAATGACCTATATCTATTTTACGTCGCCCAATTTCTACGGGATTGAATTTGTTATTTTTATCAATGTTCACTTCAGTTGATTTTATTTATCTTGTGAATTTATCATCTTCTGCAGATATCTGCAAGTTATCTACTTCTGTATTTAGCTCATGTAGTGTTGTTACTTGTGTATTCGAATTCATATTTGTAGATGTACTTGTTTCCCTATAAGAAAATCATATAAATGATTCTAGTGACCTGAAAAGGTTCAATTCTGTCAAAACTGGCGCTTCATATAACTTACATTGATTCATCAATTGAATAATTTTTATATTCAATGATAATGCACCTTTTGTAATTTTTGAAATTGAGCGCCCACTTTTTTTTCCGGTTAGCACTGGTTCGTAAATGCTACTTATTTCCATATCTTTTTGAATCTATTATGAATTATAAAATTATTCATGAATATAAAATTATTGCAATGTCGACTTGATCGCTCTTGCGTTGATATTGTCTGAACAATGAAAATACTGTATCTCTCATCCTTGTCTACAAATACGAAGTTTGAATCACATCACAAACGAGTACTTCTGAATTAGCAGCCAGATGGCAGCATAACATTAAACTAGAACTTGGCTCTCACTAATCTCTCGATTACATAATAAAGGTATGTTAACAAGTGCAAAAATAATAATAACTTGGATTCTGGAAGGAGCAATCTACGTACAAACGGTAACGTTTCTACTTACTTGTACAAAGTAATAAGTTAGTATTGTGAAACCGGATTTTTCTGATAAATCCAGAATGATCAACCGTAGGATGTTGGAATTCAATATTTGAACTTAATGTTGTATCAGAATGGTCATCTGCTATTTATGTATAAATCGGCCAAGCCAGAAGTGCACTTTACTTGAAACTTTTTTCAATTTTTTCATAATTATAGAATGATTCGCCATGGCATATTGGAATTTCGTATTAAGCACTTCTATAACATCTTATTGTACATCTTGCATTATGATTGCGATCGGCTAAACCAGAAGTGCACTTCATGATCAGTCATAGGATACTGGAATTTAGCATTTGAAATTGCTGTAGCATCTCAATGGTCATCTTCTATTTTTGTAACAATCGGCTGAGCCAGAAGTCTACTTTATATGACAGACTTTTTGTATTTTCCGCATAAATTCCAAACAATCAGTCGTAGAATATCTGAATCTTGTATTAGGCACTCTTATAATATCTAGCTGTACACCCTGCATTATGATTGCTATCGACTGAACCGGAAGAGCACTTTATTCGAAACATTTTTTAAATTTTCCGCATAAATCCAGAACGATTGAACGTAGATTGTTAGAATTCAGTATTTAGGACGATTATACCGTCTAGATGCTCATATCCTAATTTTATTGAGATCCACCGAGCCGAAAGTGCACTTTACTTGACAGTCTTTTGGAATTTTTCGCATAAATACGAAACTATCAGGTGTAGAATATTGAAATTTGGTATTTCAGTCTGCACTAGCATCTGAATGATTGCCTAATATTTTCATAACAATAGACTGAACCGAAAGTGCCCTTCAGTAGAAATTTATTATTTAATTGTGCGCATAAATTCAGATCTGTTGGTAGTCGTAGAGTTTTGGAAATTAGTATTTAGGAATGTTGTTGTATAAGAATAATGGTCTACTGTTTCCATAGCATCCGACTTGGCTGAAAGCGCATTTTACCTGACAGATTCTTAGAATCTCTTGGGTAAATCCAAAACGATTAACTGTGGAACGATGAGATTTTGTGTTTGATATATATTTATATATATATATATCCAATATATACGATCAAACACAAAATCATATCGTATTATATATAACTTAAATTATCAATAAAATGGTTGACGCTGACTGGATATGTAAATAATGTAAGAGATATATTCTTGGGATTTCAGTCAATATTTCAATTTTATTTCTTTTCTGCCTTACAGTTTCGGCTGCACCTCAGCCATCCTCAAAAGCGCTACAATTTTATTTGATTACTAATTATTATATATGAATGTCAGAAATACTTACAAATGAATTATTGTTCAAAAAATTGAAGTTATACATTTGTTTAAATTTATATTAATATTAAAAAGCGAAGAAAGAAAGAGAAATTTTCTCTTGTCATATGCCACACCCGACATCTATGGAAGGCGTTGGCTAACTGCGTGTTAAAAAACGTGCGTGTACGCATTGTCAAAAAAATACCTATTGACACTGGTAGAAGTTTGTCAGTTGTGGTGTCAATCAATTAAAATTATGCATCACGCAAGCTGTCAAAAATATAAACAAAAATCAAAAAAGTAACATGAGCTTGGATCTGAAGGATATTGTTGTAAATCGTGCTAAGCGCTATAGTATCTGTCTTTTCATTAATATTTTGTTTGTCCTGTTTTATATATAACATCTCTAATGTAAGTCTTTTATTTAAGTTTACTTCATCATGAATAATAGTAGTTTCATCAAAATTGAATGTATGACCTGAATCAATGCAATGTGTGACTAGCGCACATCTCGGCTTATTTTTATTCAATTTTTTACTATTGCGTTTGTGTTCATCAAGCCTTGTTTTTAAATATCTTTTAGTTTGTCCTGTGTATCGTGCATCACAATCATTACACGGTATTTTGTAGATTAAATTAGCTCTCAAGTTTTTATCAGTTTTATCTTTTATTTTGGAGAATAAACTGCCCACTGTTTTGTACTGTTTGAAGCAAATTTCAATTCCCTCTTTATTTTCGAATACTTGTTTAATCAAGTAACTAACGCTATCTATGTACGGAATTGTGAAGTATTTATCAGTCAAAGATTTTGTCTTACTTTTGTCATTGTCATTTAAATTAGGTGAATGATTCATGATTTGATTTTTGATACCGTTTATAATGCCACATGGATATTTAATTTTAATTGATTGACACCACAATTGACAGACTTCTACCAGTGTCAATATGTATTTTTTTGACAATGCGTGCACGCACGTTTTTTAACACGCAGTTAGCCAACGCCTTCCATAGATGTCGGGTGTGGCATATGACAAGAGAAAATTTCTCTTTCTTTCTTCGCTTTTTAATATTAATATAAATTTAAACAAATGTATAACTTCAATTTTTTAAACAATAATTCATTTGTAAGTATTTCTGACATTCATATATAATAATTAGTAATCAAATAAAATTGTAGCGCTTTTGAGGATGGCTGAGGTGCAGCCGAAACTGTAAGGCAGAAAAGAAATAAAATTAAAATATTGACTGAAATCCCAAGAATATATCTCTTACATTATTTAAATTATCCAGTCTGAAGGTTTTATTTCTAAAAACTAATTCAAAACTTTATTTAAACTTTAGTTCATTCAAATATTCAGAGAGCAATTGTTACACGAAGATACAATGTTTCTTATAAGATGCTAGAACACAATCTGTCTAACATCTCTATTACAACTGGTTTTATGTAACTCTTATCACAATGGAAAGTTACAAAAACCGTTGATATAATGCTGATGCGGATTTATTAAAAACTGATGGAATGTTATAAAATAAGGGTTGTGTCCCTATATAATTCCTCCCCCATTTGACGAAAAAATACCTGTTGTGTTTTCAGCAGGTGTTATTTCGCTAATTCCATTTATGTTCTTTTTTCGATTAATTATCAATTTTCTCTCTTTAATTTTACTATAAATTTTCTTCAACAACAGCATTAAAACAATTACAATTGTTAAATATAATAATATATCGTAGGATATAGAATGTGATTCAGACGTAAATATATGTTTTATTTCTGTTACTTTTTGATCTGAGATTTTAATTGTTTCTAAACTTTTTATATTTAATGTTTTATTCATTACTAGCTTATCTTCATTAAAATCAATGTTCAAATTTATTATTTTATCATATCTTATATTTTTATAAAATTTTTGCTTATTAATCAAACAATTTTTTATTGAATATATCCCTATAATTTCTTTTTCCATTACTTCTTTATTGCACTCAATATCCATTACTTCTTTATTAGGTAAATAAAGATAAACGATATCAGAATTTAAAATTGGTATAATTTCGTTGTGATTGAGAATCTTAATATAGGTACAATTATTATTGTTCCAATTAAAATATATATTTTTCGAACAATTATTAAATATTAAATCATCTTGCTCACAAATATACAACTTATGTCCTACAGCTGTACATTTACTTAAATAATGTATTTGTGCATTATTCTTTGAATAGTAACCTTTACATATATCTAATGTTACATAATTATTATTGTATAGGTGTTGGAATAGGTGTGATTTGCAAAAGATCTGTTTTTATGAGAGGAATATGAATTTCTATTATCATTTGTAGAGTCAATTTTTCATAAGTACAGTACACTTTTACTAATTGTTGATTTTGCCAATTTTTTATGACCAAATCTTCAAAATCATTTAATAATAACTTATTAATTTCCAATTTTATATCTTCTCTTGATAAAATTCCAAAGTACAAAGTATTAGTTTCGCAGAAGGCGAAGGTTGTTTCAACTTCATTTATAATACTAATTCAGTTCGTTGCCGTGAATATGAGTTGTGTAATAATATTCTCAAGATAGAGCACGTCGCTGTTGTCTATGACTTTTCCTATCACCTTTCCTAATTCATCAATCCTTGTTTGAATAATTTTGTGATTATTATTAATTTTATCTACCTGATTATTGAAATAATTTGATAAATTTTTATTAAATACAATAAGTTGATTCAAATTATCTTTAAGGGTGTTTTCATTTTCATTTATTAATTTCAATGCATTATTATACTTCTCTTCATCTGAATAATCTAGATTTCCTGTAATACTTTTAATCATGGAACCTAGTCCATTAATCAATCCTCGCTTCTCTTTGGTGTTATCATTTAAAAGGATTGAAATTTTGTTATCAAGCATATCTATAAAATTTTCTAACATTATAAAATTATTACCTAAATTCTTAATATTATCAATATTATATTCATCTCTAATTTCTAATTTAACTCTATTATAATAAAATGTGAGATTATTATACGATTCTCTAATTCTATTTAGCTTAAGATTAATGTAAATATACTTATTGTTAGTATAAATGAATGATTCTCCTAAATTTAAAATGTCAATTCCGGGGTTGTTGTTCTCGTCTTTGAGGTCGACGGTTGCATATAATCGTATGATTCTGTAAATTTACGATGTGGTTTTAATTTATCTATTTTGATTTTTTTGTTCTTGTCTGTTATTATTTGGGCTTTATTTTGATCATAAGCTTTTATTATTTGCTTTTTATAACGAGGTTTTTCTACTTTCCCTGTGTTTCATTTAGCTTGTTGTTCGAAAGGTTTATCTTGTAATTTAATACTTTTTACTTCTGATACCGCGTACTTTGTTTTATTCTTTTCTAATAATGCTTTATTTTCTTCGTAAATTTTATTCATAATATTTCTGTGAATTCCTACATGATTATCTGTTACAATTTCTGAAGATAATTCTTCACTGAATTCATTATAATGACCAAAAATAATTTCGTTTGGGGTACGTTTAGTAGAAGAATGAATTGTTTGATTATATGCTTAAAGAGCAAAGCGTGCCTTGTCACTAATACTCAAATCATTAAAATCCTTATTACTTTCTAAAATTCTAATATGTTCTATTATTGTAGAGTGGAATCTTTCTATGTTTCCATTGCTTTTAGGGTTGTTCACGCTTATTGAATGTATTTGAATATTTTTTGTTGATAAAAAGTTAAAAATCAATTGATTATTAAATTGTAATCCGTTATCGGATATTATTAATCTTGGGTTGCCAAATATTGAAAAATATTTAATTAATTTTTTTATTATTGTAATGGTGTTGGTCTCAGGTAAATGATATAACTGGGCGTGCTTGGAGAAACTATCAATTATTATTGTTAAAAATTTTACCTTCTTCAAAGATAATATATCAATGTGTATTACTTCAAGAGGTTTTGATGCAGTGGGTGTCTTTATGATAGGAATTTTGATTGGGTTTCGTTCATACTTATTTGCTTGACATGTTTCACAATTATCTATAAATTTTGAAACAGTCGCTTGTATATTGGGCCAATAATACTTTAATTTCAATTTATTATAAGTTTCCAATATACCCCGATGCTTTGTTTTTGCAAAATGGTAATTTTGTATCAATTCTATTTGTTCCTCATTTGTTTCAATATCTTGTAACTGATTTCTACAACTAATTAATTTATATGATTCTGGTTGAAAATAAACACTTAATACCGCGTTTAACATTATTACGAACTGTTCTGGTACTATGCAATAATATTTAATGCCTGGCACTAAATACTCTTTTATGAACTTTAATAAAGTATCTTTACTATTTACTTTATTCAAATGCATGCACATTCTTTGTTTTTCATTTCCAAATAATTTTGTTCTTTCAAGGTTATTCTTAAAGTTTGTTTCTTGAAATATTATTTGGTTTTTTCCAAAATTTACTGGGATATCTTCGTGAAAGAATCCGTTTATGGGTGATTCGTCGTCTGAATGCTGTGTAATGCTATCAACGTCTTTTTCGGCTATGAGTGAGTTCGCATAATTTTGTACATTATTCAAAATAAAAACATTCACTGGTATATTAATTTGTGCGAATATTTCTTTCAAAATATTTCCTATTGTGGGCCAATTTTTCTTATCTATTTCTGATGCAATTTTAGGCATATTAATTAAAAAAATATTATTTTGAATTGAATAGTCTCTAACTTGCTTCAAACTATTTTTTATATCTTCCAAATCTGGCTTATCATAATAATTAATTTTAGTAATTAAATGAATTATTAATTTTGGAGATGTTTGAATAGCTATGTTTTGTCTTATTGTCATTTTATTCAAATAATTAGTGGTTTGGTAGATTTCGTTAACTTGTTTTGCAAAGCCTTGACTCATTTTAAAATCTTTAGATACACAGTGTACTAAAGGTTCAGGGTGTTCGAAGATATTAGTATTTTTATAATTAATTTTAGAATGGCTCTCGTATTCTTGATAAATAGTCTGCAACGTAATTCTGCTTGCCTGTTTGATATTCTATATCGTAATTATATTCGGATAATTCAAGTTCCCTTCTAATTAATTTTTGATTTGGTTCTTTCCAACTATTGAGCCAAATTAAAGGTTTGTGATCAGTTATTAATTTGAATTTGGTTCCATAAAGATAAGGGTGAAGATGTTTTATTGACCATATTATTGTTAGCAGTTCTTTTTCCGTTGTTGAGTAATTTATCTCGTGTTCATTTAGAGTCCTACTTGCGTATGCTATTGGAAGATCTTTACAGTCAGAATTTTGAGAAAGTACTGCACCAATTGCAAAATTTGAAGCGTCTGTTGTTAATCGAAATGGTTTTGAGAAATTTGGGTATTGTAATATAGGAGAGTTAGAAAGTGATAATTTGCATTTTTCGAAACAAGAAATATATTCTGGGTCTTCTATATTAATTTTAGTACCCTTTTTCAAACATTTTGTGAGTGGTTTAGTTAATTTTGCAAAATTTTGTATGAATCGTCTATAGTAACCGAGAAGACCTAAGAAAGATTTTATTTCTTTGCTGGTTTTGGGAATTGTAAAATTTTTTATCGTTTCTATTTTGTCTGGGTTTGGTCTTATACCGTTATTAGTAATCAAGTGTCCTAAGTAACCGACTTCTTTTCTTAAAAATTCACATTTATCTAATTGTATCTTTAAGTTAGCTTCTCGTAATTTGTTGAAAACTATTTTGATATTTTGAATATGCTCCTGTAAAGATGTTCCTAAAATAATAATATCGTCCAAGTAGACAAAACTAATTTTGTTAATTAATTCTTTAAGCACGAAATTCATTAGCCTTTGGAAGGTGCTTGGAGTGTTTTTTTAGCCCGAATGGCATTCTTAAAAATTCAAAGTGACCCTGATTTGTAGAAAACGCTGTTTTTTCTATAGAGTTACTGTCCATTCCAATTTGATGAAACCCACTCTTTAAATCAATAGTTGTAAAATAATTTGATTTCCCAAGTTTATCGAGAATTTCTGTTATGTCAGGAATTGGGAACCGGTCGTCGATGGTTTTGGAATTTAGTTTTCTATAATCGATTACCATTCTAAATTTCTTTTGTTTTGAAGCATCTTCCTTTTTGGGTACAATCCATATAGGGCTACTCCAAGGTGAATGTGAGTGTCTTATGATATTTTCATTCAATAAATTATTTATTTGTGCATTTACTTCCTCCTTATAAATGATGGGATATTTATAAGATCGTTGATATACTGGTATTTCATCTACGGTATTTATTTTGTGCTTTATTTTATTTGTGAATGTAAGATTTTGATTTTCATCAACAATTAAATCTTGAAATTCTTCAATTACTTTGTATAATTGTTCTTTTCCTAAATTATTCAAATGTTCTGTTCTAATGATTGCATTGCAAGAAATTTCATGCATGTTTAAATCCATTTTATCTTGATGAAAATAACTAAATTCAAATCTATGTTTATCTAAAAGCCTAATAGTTTCCTTTGAGTTATCAATTTTTGCATTTAATAACTTTAATCCTGGATTACCTATTACAAAATTAAAATCTTTATGAAATTCGTGAATATGACATTTCAATTTTATACCAAACATCTCTGCAAATGTAAAGTGTGTTCCATGCGATATAGCATTAGCTGTTTGAATTTCAAAATGTTCAGGTGATATTTTAAATTATGTTTTGTTATCGTTTACAAATTTTTTGCTAATAAAATTCTCAGTTGATCCAGTATCAATCAAAACTCGACAATTTTTAAATTGACTGAATGGTAATTTTGAGGTATAATTAGCTAAGGATTCTCAGTTTCTAGAGGCGTTATAGAAAAATTTTCGTCGTCTTCCTATGAGTCTTGCGTGTTATCAAGGTTTTCGTCGTTATCTGTCTGTTCAGCATATTCTATTTCTGTGTCGACGTTTGTTCCATTATTTTCGAGGATTTGTAAGTCCTGTCTTGGTCGTTTTTGTTGTGGTCGAAAAGTATTGGTACTGATGGACATAGGTTGTGGGTAGTTTTGTTTAGGTTTGTTTTGGTTAGGTTGGTTTTGGAATCTTTGTGGTTGCTGGTATCGATACATTGGAGATCGATATTGATTTTGATATTGGTTTTGGTATTGGGTTTGATGTTGTGTATAAGGTTTATATGCGGGTGTTGCGGCAATATATTTGGGTTTATTCGAGTTTTTTTTTGATCATATTTGAATGAATAAATTGGAAGTCATTTTTATTTAAATTTTGCACATCATTTAAAGATTTTGGATTTCTGGCTGCAAGTTGACTTCTATAAGGTTCCTTACAGTTTATTATGAAATTATGAGCAGCATGAGTGGTCATGAATATTTCCATATTTTCAATACCTATCCCAAAGTTTAATTTCAATAAACTCATGAGTTTGTTAAAAGTATCTTCATACTTGTCGAAGTAAACAAAAATGTCTTCATTTGGTTTTTGTTCCAAATGAGAAAGTTCTGTTGAGAAATGAACCTCATTTCTTTTATCTCCATATTCTGCTATCAAAAGCTGTTTCAAGTTGAGCCAATTTGAATAAGTTTTTGTAGCTATTTTTGTATCAGCTTCTCCAATGATCTTTTTCCTAAGAGTGCGCAAAATTATTCTTTCAGTTATATTAGATAAACTTTGTTCATCAATAATATCGACAATTTTGTCACAAATATTAATAAAATGTGCTAATGTACCTGTACTTCCATCATATTCAGGTATGATTTCAATTAAATCTTTAATGTCTGCTGGTATTCTTGGAATTGTGCTGAGTGCAGCGTTTTGAACAACACCTGGTGTTGACATTTTGTGTATAATTATTCAACAGTTTTTCATTCATTAACAAATTTTAAATTATTTAAAGTTGAATATTTTCAAATATTTTATATGATATTATTATTGATGTAAGTAATTTTTGCAAAAAAAAAAACAAATATGGAATAAACAATTAACAGCTGGATATAAAATGTATAGTCTAAAATAACTTACATTAAAACTACAGTTATGATAATGGCTTTCATGATTTCTTCTTTACTTATGGAAGGTAGTGGTTGTTGATTTTCGAAGATGATTGCTGATTGGCAATTGTTGCTGAGTTATCTCTAGTAGTCGATCTGCATTCGACAATCGGACTCCTCGGAACTAACGACGATGTTGCCTTCTTCGCCGGAGATTGTGACTGCCGATGATTGGTTTCGGTTGAAAAGTCTTTAACGAATTGATCTCATCAAGAGTTTTAGTGAGATTTCGGACCTCTCAACGTGTAACACTTTGATTTCTCACGTAAGTTCTTTGGATACCGTTTTAACACTTGAAAGTGACGACTTCAACTTTTTAACGAATTGAAAACTCTAATATTAAGAGGATTTTCGAAGATAAAGCCTTTTTGGTATCCTACCGACTGCGCCACTTAAATTATCAAGTCTGAAGGTTTTATTTTTAAAAACTAATTCAAAACTTTATTCAAACTTTAGTTTATTTAAATATTCAGAGAGCAATTGTTACACGAAGATACAATGTTTCTTATAAGATGCTAGAACACAATCTGTCTAACATCTCTATTATAACTGGTTTTATGTAATTCTTATCACAATGGAAAGTTACAAAAACCGTTGATATATGCTGATGCGGATTTATTAAAAGCTGATGAAATGTTATGAAATAAGGGTTGTGTCCCTATATAACTTATATATATCCAATGATGTACAAGTAAGTCAAGTGATGTTCACGTCAGATTTTTAATGATTAGTTTCATATTACCTATGATGGTTTTGAAATTGTTCACTTCTTGGATGAAGATTGGTGGGCTTTTTTCTATATTGGTTTCGTTAGTGATATTTTGGTTTGGTTCTTGAATTATTAAGTGATTGTATCTGTTGTTGGTCTGGATGACGCACTGATACTTTTCGTATGCTTCTGGTTGTGAGGCCTTTCTTTTTCTGGGAATTGAAAATCCGCCATTATTTGTATCGGTAAGAATTGGATCTGTTAACATTGAGTCCGTTGTGAAGTTTTGTGGTAACATTGCTGTTGTTTTCGATTCTTGTTCTTGGGCTTGCGCCATCCTTCCGGCTGTGATCATTGAGCGCACGGGTTCTCCCTCGGGGGTACCCGGCATGGAGATAACTTGTTGCACAATAGATGCACTTGTAACACCAAGAGCTGTTATCATTCTAATTGCTCTGATTACTTGTAACTATGACTGAAAAGTTTGGGGAACGCTCAGTAGCACAGTTTGCGTAATACTCCTGTACACTACCGTGGTTCTTACTTGAATGAAATTGTAATTCTTTGCAAGTACCAGTATCTGCAGTACATTGCCCACCTAAGCATTTAGTCAAGAGAACTGAGTACGAACAATATATTCATATACTAGGTAGAAAATTCATAACAGGTGGCAATTATAACTCTAAGCATTCTAGATGGGGGTCACGGCTCATTAATCCCAAAGGTAGGTAACTACAATAAGCGCTGTTAGACAATAACTACGAATCCATAAGCACTGATAAACCTACCTACTGGCCCACAGATCTTACAAAATCTCGGATCTTGTAGAATTTTTCGTAACGAAAGGAATCTTTGCGAACTACACCGACGTATGTGACTAAAATGAACATTTTGACTTATCATCGATAGTGCTTACAGTCAGTTCAACAATAATTCACAAAGTGCTAAGACCCTCTCTGCATGATAAGAAAACAGATTGGAAATCATTCAGAGAATACCTGGATAATGAACTGAGAACGATATGGTATCAGCAGTTGAACAGCTAATTAAAGAGATAGAAGAAGTGGCCTGGAAATCAACACCTGTAATAGAAGCAAATAAAACAATCACCAATTATTCGGAATATATCAGGGATGAAATATCTGAGGGAAGAAGGACAAGGCGAAAGTGGCAATATACAAGTAAACCAGTTCACGAAATTACCTTATATCAACTCATCTCTTTAATAATACATATTTATTGCCCAACAGAGTAATCCAGTAACAGGACAATATAAAAAATGTATGAATAAACAAAAACATTATAATATTCCAAAGGAATAAAGAATTGATCAAAAAAACAATACAAAAGACATTCATCGTGTGGTACAGGAGTGTTAACAGTGCTAAATCAAAATATCGTCAAACATTTCTTCAGCAATGGTACACATTATATGAATAGGTGCTCTTTTTAGTACATCTGTACGCGGTGCAGGTAGATGAAATGTCCGAGAGCTTCTTGAATTCGTCCTGGGAACGAGAAAGTAAATTCTGGAAAGTAAATATGGTGCATCTATTTTGTTGTGCAATAGTTGTCGCAGGAATCTGGTACCAATAAATTTTCTCCGAGAATCCAACGAAGACATTGAATGGCGACAACTGTGATTAAGACCTCTTATTGGATAAATATTGTCCAACTTGAAGGATAAAAGTTTCAGGATTTGAAGCTTGATGAGCGTGAATTGGATACCATACAATGGACGCGTATTCCAGTTTGCTTATCACAAAAGCGAAATATAATGTTTTTAATAGCGATATAACATTAAAAGTTCTAGATAGTCGCATAAAAAAACCTAAGGATCTGTTTGCAGAAGCAACAATATTATTTATGTGCTCAGAGACACTTAGATCAGAGCAGAAAGTCATACCAAGATCTTTTACCATGTTTTTCTTAGAAATTGGTGTACCATTCATATGATAGAGAAAATCTACAGATGTATAACAACGTGTAGAAGACATCATACTACATTTAGAAACATTAATTTGAATGTTGTTACTTTTACACCAGCTGATCATGAGATCAAGGTTATTTTGAAGATTCTGTGTGTCAATCGGGGAAGATACTTCTGTAAAGATCTTAATATCATCGGCGTAAGCTAACACAGGACAAGAGAATGAATCTAGTAGATCATTTATATATATGACAAAAAACAGTGGACCCAAATTGGATCCTTGCGGAACACCAGATATTGCTGGAAACTCGAATGAGCTGAAACCGTTATAAAAGACATAACATATGCGATTAGAGAAATAAGATGTCAACAATTTTATAAGGGAAGGTGCAGCTCCAAAGGCACTGAATTTTTCAAGCAAAAGACCGTGATCCACTGAATCAAAGGCACGTGTCATGTCTGTGTACACAGTATCTACCTGTCCACGAACATCAACAATTTCTGACACAAGCTGTGAGAAAGAGGCCAGGTTTGTTACCGTGGATCTACCTTTAATAAAACCATGCTGATTTTCAGAGAAAGAAGATATTGTATTGCTATAGATCAATTTATGCAATAGAATTTCAAATATTTTGAAAAAATTATTAATGATAGATATAGGTCGATAATTCGTAATACAACATTTATCTCCTTTCTTGAAGACTGGTGTAATTCGTGATCTTCTCCAACGTTCAGGAAAACTGCTAGATTTGATCGCAAGATTTATAATAACACATAAAGGCTCCGCAAGAATGAATTTCGTATCTTTTATTAGAAAACTGGGAATTTGATCCTCTCCAGCAGTATTTTTATTAGAAAGAGAGCCCATTGCAGAAATGAGCTCTTCTTCATTAACAGAATGAAAGAAAAAAGACATTTGATTATTGAATTCAGTAGAGCTATCATAAGATGAACTTTTCGATAAGAAACTAGAGAAATTCCGCGCGAATGCGTTCACAATATCTGATGGAGATTCATACTCCGGTACATCATGAATCATTCTACCGGGTATCCGAGAGCAGTCCTGCTTCAAATCAATGAATTTCCACACTTCAGCTGGATCAGATTTCATTTTCGATTCAGTTTCAGGAATAAATGTGTCATATTCTTTTTTTATCTGGAGTTTTATTAATTGTCCAATTCTTTAAAATTCATTGTAGTAATTTTGCTGCTTGCATTTTACCCATCTCTTTCTATAATATTCTTTCGTTCTCAAATTTCGCTTGATTTCAGGTGTGAACAAGAAGAATGTTCGGATGATCTTTTCAGATATTTGGGTACAGATGTATCGAAAACCGCATACATAGTCTCGTATAATTTATCTACAGCTTCATTCACATTGCTAAAGTTCTTCAAAAAAGACCAATCAATATGACTTAAGTCATTATATAGCTGTAAGAAATTTGCTTTGCGAAAATTATATCTCTGCTTATCTGATGATGGAAACTTGATTAGATCACTGTGAGGAAATTCAATTTGAATGGAGAGAGAAGGATGGTGGTTGTCTTCAATAATCATGAAATCAGTTTTTTGGATATTGAATAGAGCATTTGCATTAGAAAGCACAAGATCAAGATTTTTGTGGAAGATATTTTCTATCTTATTATATTGATTCAGTTGAAGCACGTTGCAAAGATCACGAAAAGAAGACGATTTCGCACAGCTATTAGCTTCATCAAAGTAGTTGGAAAGATTGAAGTCACCAACAATTACTAGAGACTCATTAATGAAATATAGCTCAAGTGCATCAAAAAATAAATTCAAATCATCACAGCTGGTATCGAGAGGAATATAGATTGCGCAAAGTACAAAATTCATATTGCTCAAGAAACAACTGCAAGCAGCCAAATCAATTAACGGTACAAGTTTACTAATATCACTTACATCCAAAATTCTATAGGAGATAAAACTAGCTAAAGCAATCAGTACTCCACCGCCCTTATTACGTCCTACCTGCGAAAACTTTCTATCACTTCTTATGACACTATATAAAGATGGAAATAATTCATGACTGTTCACAGAAGAATTTAGCCATGTTTCAGTTAAAATAACAATATCAAATTGCATTGCACAACAATTTACATAAAATATATTACATTTCGAATTTAATCCTCTAGTATTCTGATAGTAGCAGTCCAATATCAGTGGATGTTTGTTGGGCGTGTTTAGTTTTCCGATTGTATGATTTCGGAGATACCATTGAGGTCCTTTATTCTTAAATTTTGTTCACCTTTTGCTAATCTCTCGTTTAATCCAGTCTTAGCCGATTTGTAAAGTTCCCTTTGCATTAGAGTCTGATCTCGTGAAATTGACAAATGCTTCCAAGTTTCATTGGACTTGAGCTTTTTTATATTTCTAAAGACTTTGATAACATCTTCCCTGGATGATAGACGTACTTTGATAGGACGAGATAATGATTTCGAAGGATCAAAGCGGCCAAGGCGTACAGGATTCAAATCATCGCTATGAATTTCTAATTCAACTAAAATATTAGAAACTAAACTCTTATCACAATTATTTTGTTGCTGTTTATCAGAACCATTTTCTTTGGAACCATAGATGATTATATTACAAGAACGCTTGTCACGTTCGGAAATTTCATTGATAACAGATTCAATAACAGCTTGTGAAGATGATGGTGAAGAGTTTTTATAAGTGTCTCTTAATTGGCATATGTCATTTTGTAGGCTAATTATAATTGCCTTGAGGCTATCAATATCACTAGCTAGCGTATCACAGTTGGGACAATTCCATTTTGAACCATTTTTGTGGTTCGTAGTCTACGAGCATCAGCTGCAGTTAAATTGATGCATTCAATATTAAAATGTTTCTTACAAATGGAACAACTTACTAATCTATGACTATCAGTTTTAGAGTTGCAGCAACTACTCTGATCCATTTGAAACAAAGCCAAACAAAATTATAATAAAAAAATTAATTCTAGCAACACCTCGTTCATTCATTATATCCGGAACAAACCGTAACAAAGAAGAAACAATTAGCAATAAGCAAGCACAAACTTACCAATTAAATTCAGTTCAGCGATACCAGATTGCAAAAAGAAATATAAATCCAAGAAAACTGGTGAAAAGCTCACCTATTGAGCAGAACTATGCAGAATAAATATCACCACATGATAATCCAGATGTTAAGTAGCACAACGGTACCAAAAAAGCACCAGAAATAGGCCTCAAGCCAATCAAAAGTGGCAAAAATTTAGGACGGAGAATAAACACAACCTGTCACACACAACTCAAACTCAAAGTTTTACTTCCAGTACTATCGAAACTTCTAGAAAAATCAATAGTAAAACGATTAAAACCATTAGTCGAAGATAACAATCTGATTCTCAACCATCAATTCGACTTTCGCAATGAACATTCAACTATAGAACAGGTGCACAGGGTAGTGAATGAGATCGAGAAAAGCTTCGAGAATGAAAAATTTTGCTCAGCTGCTTTCCTAGATATCAGCCAGGCCTTTGACCGTGTATGGAATCTAGGACTTCTATATAAGATCAAAATTAATTTTCCTCAACCATATTATTTCCTTATTAAATCATATGAGACTGACCGGTACTTCCAAGTAAATTACAATGGATACTTGTCTGAACATTATCAAATAACCGCTGGAGCTTCTCAAGGGAGTGTGCTAGGTCCCGTACTTTACCAACTGTTTACCGCTGACTTACCAAATGAGGACAATGTAGTAACAGCAACATATGCAGACAATACAGCACTTCTTGCTTCGCACAAAGATGCAGACGAAGCATCAAAACTTCTCCAACATTCACTTTGCAAAATACAGATATGGGTAAATAAATGTGGGATCCAAATGAATCAAACAAAATCTACATACATTACTTTCACAAAACGTCACACCACATGCCCGGAAGTAACACTTAACAATAAAAAATTACCTGTGGAAACGGAAGTAACATATCCTGGAATGCATTTAAAGAGAGGCTCACCATAGAAAAAACATCTGATCGCAAAAAGAAGCAACTAGAAATCGAAACCAAACGAATTTGCGGGCTTATTGATCATGAATCCAAGCTTTCACTTGAAAAAAAAATTATTACTTTATAAAACAATTATAATACCCATTTGGACGAACGGTATCCATCTCTGGGGCTGCGCAAAGCAGTCAAATATAAATCTAGTTCAGCGACAACAAAACAGAACCCTACGTACAATAGCAAGCGCACCGTGGTACGTAACCAACGAAGCGCTACACTCAGATCTATGAGTCAAATACGTCAAGCAACAAATAGGAATTCTCGCTATAAAATATGAAAAACGCTTGAATTACCATCTCAATGAATTAGCCGTGAATCCCTCAACAACGAAAACGAAACTAGAAGATTAAATAGGAAAAAACTTCTAGACTTGAGTCTAAATTGTAAACGTAATGCAGCGTAACATACATACTGCATGCCAATACCTATATATGTTGCTGAATATTTAAACAACTGTATTACGAAGATACACTACTGAGTGATATCTTCCTGCATGTCATTATTATATTGTATCACATTTAATTGTTAGCCAGGTTTGGCTAGTTGTATATCTATCAATAAATCAGATGTAAAACAAAAATATATATTCTTTGCAAGTAGATTTTCCATTTATGGTTTAAAAAGATAATCTTGTTTCAAACGCTTGCAATCTCATTTGTTCTATCAAATTTGGATGTATCAAATTTATGGATGAACTAGTATCAAAAAGTATATTAAAATTCTGTTGTTGTACAGGCGGTAGATTTGTAGTGATGGAGGACATTATGTAACGTTCTCGTGAGGTGTCGAATCTATTTCTGAAAAAGAATCATCCTCAATAATTCAGTTATTATATTCTTGTGAATCTATATTGGTTTCTGTATTATAGTTTTGTCTGATTGTTTGGGAAGACATGGGTTGTGTTTGTCTAGTTTGCAAAGACATTGGTCTTTGGGCTGTTTGTACAACATTTTGTCTGTTTTGCTTTGATGCAAAATTAGAGTTATTATTTCTATTAAGATTCTGCCTCAACGCTACGGGTTGTGAACAAAAATTATCTGCTGGATTTTTTTTTGGTAGTGGTGCTGGATTTTGTAGGGAAAGAGAACGATGTTGATATTGATTCGCGAAATTGAATTCGTTTTTGAGCAATATTCCTTATTGTTCTATTGCAGTGGCGTAGCAAGGGGGGTGCAAGTGGGTCTATTATGCTCCGGGCGCCACTCACGGAGGGGCGCCAAATGGTCTTCAGGACGTTCAAGATTTTCCGAATTTCAATTGCTGTTTTGATCGATTTCTGGGAAGCATATTCTAAATTAATAATAATTATTGTATCCATATTACGAGTAAATTCTATATATTAGGAAGGTTTTTCAGTTTAAATTCTGTATATTTTATTTATTTTTAACGTTTCGACTCTTTATCCCAGAGTCTCCATCGGAAAAACAATGATACAAAAATAAACAAAGCAAGTATCTTGATAATTGAAAATATACAGAATACCAGATGTGAAAACGTATGTTTCATATTAAATGCAAAGAGAATAAACCTCAAACAGATGAATCAATAATATGAGTCTTGACGATTAATATCATTGTGAAAAAAGAATTATTCAAATAATATAACACACAAGGACCTTATCCCGTTTCAAAAGTTTTTTGAATTATTTGAATTATGTTCAATCTAGAACAAAGCAAAGATGGCAGAATCCTACACACTGTTTTTAGGAAGCCAACATACACAAACCAATATATTCATTCTGAATCACATCACTATGCTTCACAGAAGTATAGAACAATGTCGATTCCAAAGAGCTAATAATATTTGTCGCCCTGAAAAAATTGATGACGAGAATAATAATCTAGGAGTTATATTTCAGAGAAATGGTTTGAGTTATCATTCCATTAAAAAAGTACGTCGACCAAAGTCTTCCAATGCTATTGTTGTAGATAATAACATGAGAAATTATGGTTCTTCACCTTATGTGAGTAAATTTCAATAGAAGATTGGAAGGGTCTTGTCCAGATATAATTTCAAAGTTGTCCACTTTCCTATAGTGAGAATTAAGCACTTCATGAGACCTATGAAGTACTTGATTCTCTTAAAATCTCCGGGTATTCACAAGATCGTAGTACCTGTAGTCAGATGAACAGAACTGTTAGCACACGTATTGCTGAACATAGGGGGTGCATAAGACTCAATTATCCAAATAAATTTTCAATTGCTGATCATGTTATTGAATTTTTGCTTAAGATCAAGTTCGAAGAAACAAGATTAATCGCAAGATGCTTATTGTTCATGGTAGACTGGCCAGAAAAGCGATTGAAATAATTGAAGATTCGAATAATTTCAACCATACTGATGATTTTGAGTTGGCAAATGTTTGGCTTTCCATAATGAATAATATACATACATGATTTGTAATATATTCATTTGTCTTGATTTTTATTATTGTCACGTTCATGTACATCATTAAGACTGGGTTCTTTTAGCAGACAAAATTTCAAGACATTTTTGTACATTGGAACTGTGTGCGTCTCCAAAAACGGGTCATCGTCGTTGTGTTATATTAATTAATTCTCTTTTTTCTTTGGTTCTTTCTGCACTTAATGTCGAATCCACGTTTTCACATCCACTATTATGTATATTTTCAATTATCCAGATACTTGCCTTATTTATATTTGTATCACTGTTTTTCTGATGAAGTCAGAACGTCAAAAATGAATAAAGTATACAGAATTTAAACCAAAATATAGAACCTTTCAATTATATGATTTAATTTTTCGAGAGAATTTATAAATTATCCTATATATCATAATACTATTATGAGATTCTTGAGGGATAGGGGGAGAGGGGGCGCCAATAATATGTCGTGCCCCGAGCGCCAGTTATAGTCGCTACGCCACTGTTCTATTGTACCACGGTTTAAACAATAAAAAAACCTTGACTCACTACTAATTTTTGTATTCCATTGATAATTGCATTTTTCTGATGGGTTCTATAATTCATTGAAAATATTTTGGATTCATAATGTGAAAATTTATCTACAATATATTTTAATGTAGTATCAGCATTCTTTCAAAATCTACATTAAAAAATATCTTGCAATATTTTTTCGCAACAGTTTTGTCAGTAAAACTTGTTTCTAAATTTAATTTTAAATCATCCCAAGCTCGGAAATTATTATCTGATAAAAGTTTAGCGGCTTTTTGTGTGAGTTCTGCTTTTATTTACCCAAATAAATACGTTCTTTGTAATGGTTTCATTACTAAGGTGTTCAATGTGATGTAGACTTCGTCTACAGAATTTTTGAAGTTACTTAATAATTTAATATCTCCTTCATACTGAGGAATAATTTTCATGAAATTTTCAATTCCACCCAAAGTAATAGTAACCATTGTATGAACTGTTGGCAATCTGCTAGGAGTTAAAATGATTTTATTTGATTCAGGAATTGCGCCCGTGCAATTCACGTTTTGTTCTCCTGAATTAGCAGTATTGGAAATAGAATTAATGAATAATATTTATGAGATAATTTGTCTTAGAATATTTATTCATTTATTGAACTTGTAACAAATGAATAAGAAATGTGTTTGAGACTGCGCCGGTTTCTCGGTGAACTTATTACTAGTATTATCCCTTTGGTGTCTTTTGTAATAAAGCATTATTCCATGAGAGCAGCAACAAAGATTATTGTTATGAAAGTAACTAACTGCAATAATGTAATACAATTTAGATGCTTTACGGACATCACCGGGTTCTCTGCGCTCTGGGAGTTCAGATATATGTTGTAAAGACAGCAACTGCAGGCGGCGTGGATCAGTTGTAGGAACAGCAAGTACTCGTTCTATGATGAGGACGTGATCCGACAATGGAACAGCAAGTTGCCAATCGATTGTTGCTTTTGAAGATGGGCCGTAGGTAGGCCCTGGTGCGGCTCAGGTTGTAGTCGTTTGATGAAGTCTTGTAGGTGGGATGTTTTTTAGAGATATCGTTGTTCAACTTTGAGAAATACCACAGATAATATTGACTTTTACTGTGACGATGTTATTCTGCCGACTGCGCCAATGACGCTTTCGACTTTTGTTGTAGTCAAAAAAAAGACAAAGTTAATTCTCAGAAACAAAGTTTTATTATCTCCAACTATCAATATGGTTTCGAGCAAACTCGTTACAGAGAATGAACAACATGATATTAGATATTACAAGTTTCTATACTAAATTTCCCTTAGTCTAAGTGCTTTCAAATACAATATTCTGCTGAGTTATGGGAAAAAACTTAGAAAATACATGAAAAGTGCTATAGCATGATTTGCACAGGGTCAAATTTCTCCGGTCTATTTGGTAAAGATATCCACTCACCAGCAAAATTAGGAATAACCTGGACCAATCCATTGCTCTGATATCTGTAACAATAAGATAATCTTTCCCTCCCAGGCCTTAACGAACTATAATGTAAAGGTTCTGTATAATTTTGAAAGAAATTGTAACCCAGTTCAATTGCTTCATGGGTTTGATGCGTCTCCTTTGTAATAGTCACGTAGTCACTGAGAAGTTTAATTTCTTGACTATTCAATTTCCTCTCAATACAAGCATGTATGCAGTCCATCTCCATTTGGATATGCCCAACCTCAAGATATTTTTGATAAATTCTAATACCATGCAACATGTTGAAATTTTCCAGGGCATTTGCCATGATATTATTGCAATTTTGTGCCGTACATTCGTCGGAATGAATAATGATATCTTTTTTTCCAGGCGCAATACAATATTCATCTAGATCATTTATCACGCATGAGACAAAAGTTGAAGCAACCAACTGATTATTCTGGTCTTCTGAAAACCGATAGTAGGTCGCATGATTTGTTGCTAAATTGTGAAAAGACAAATTGTGACGCGCTAACTTGGTTTTGTAATAAAAGGCATTAGCATGTGTGAATAGTGCTAGTTTCACTGCTTGAAAATCTACTCTAATTGTGATTTGATATCCGTTTAGGACTTTTTCTTTATCTATACGTTTTTCTTCTCTTGCTTGATCTTTTTTCTGTACGTGCAGTCTCCACTCATGTTCTGAAACATCACCAGATTGATACCTAGTGCATAAATTTCATTGATTTTCCTGTACATGATATAGAGAGATATTTTCATAACTCGTAACTTTACTGAAATTTTTCTAAGTAAATTGAATTGTACAATGATTTTTATCTAATTCCGTTTTGAAAAGTCAAACTTTACATCAATTTCTAACGTTATGAAACGTCTCATTTTTCATAACTGCCATGCAACAGTTGCGTAAAGTAGCATAAAGTAGTTACGTAATGACTTTACGTAACTGGCCATGTTTCAGAGCTAATCAATTATACTTACCTGCGTACAATTAAAAGAAAGATTTATTACTCACAGTATGCAGCATTGGCAGAGTCTTTGATATCAAAGGGTACTATATCACTCAGGATATTACTGCTTGAGCACATTCAGAGCACATTTTTAAAAATTATTTTGACGTTTTGTGAAAATTCGATATTTGTTTATTTCAGTGTACTCTTGTTTCTGTAGTAACAATAGATGGTCATGAATCACAGTCATCTGAATTTTTTGATGTAACGTGAGAGATGTCATCATTCAAAAATATGGATAAAATAATTCTGACGGAATTAGATAAAATTTTGTACAGAATACGTTATGAAAAGCCATATTGTTTGACTCACGTAATTTGCAAAACTCGCTAGGCTCGTTTTGGCAAATATTACGTTTCGTCAAACAATATGGCACTTTTCATAACTAATTATGTAAATAACTATTACATTTCTTAACGTATAATTTATGAACATTGAAAATAGTTTGGAATATTGGCTCTAAATACAGTTTGGATGAGTTTTGTCTGTTGTAATAACAGGAAATTTTTCGAAGAGAATCAAAAAACCCTTTCAATGCTTCCGTTCTCTTACAGATAATAGTTCGCGCATTCGTCATCCTTAGATTATAATCCGGTATTTTAGGAACTATTTACCACTCACAGTTGCACCATCCTATACCCTATATCAAACGTATTTAGGAACATATCTCGACAAACTTGTACACTGCCTTCATTTTTGTTATTATTTAATCTGTATTCTAGAGTAAATTGACAACTAGAATCGCCCCACTTGTATTTTTCTTCTTATATACTTTGCTCAAATGAGCACATATAAACGTTTTGCGTTCTTCCCAAGAAATATCCCAAAATTTGTCAAATAAAGCCTTCCTTTGTTCATCAGTAAACTAAGAACAAAATCTTTGTTTCGATTTATTGCAAATTTGTTTGGTGCAGGCTGCTTTCATTTGGCGTCCTGTTTTGGATGAATCTTGTACAATTTTGGTGTCGGTTTTTCTAAATCCAAGGTAGGGCTCACCTTTCATTCTTAGTTTCTTGTTAAAACTACGTTTCCATTTGCTAGGATCAGCTATTTTTCCTCTTTTGCGACCTTCGTTCATATTATGATTGTTTGCATCAACATTGCCAGCAGTCGCATCTTCTGATGAAGTGCTGTCAAAGTCATGTTCAAATTTAGAGTCAGAGCTTTCATTTCAATCGTCAATTGTTTCATCTGAAATGATCTCCGACTGGACTGAAGAAATTGCTATAACTTTCGGACTGACAGGTGAAATTTGCAGACTTTGTTATAAACATTATCAAGACAAATATTTTCAACTCTGCAGGTTTCACCAGAAAGAACTATTAAAGTCGCATTTTCTATGTGTCCACGTTCACTATCTCTGATGTTATTCTGAAAAAATAAACATATCTATTCCTACATGCAGATATTAGGTATAGGCTCAGAATAATACATACCAGCTCATTCTCTTGATGTTATTGTATATAATCATTCTCCGCTCTACTCATTTCTCCCGAAATTAAATTCCATTCTTCTGCTTCATCATCTTTTGTATTTTGCTCCATTACTAGATCTAGTAGTTTCCTGCCGCGACTCATATTTGCAGGTTTCTCATAAATAATCCATGATAATTAATAAATTGGCAAAGATAGAATTATCAGCTACGTAGAGAACTCGAAGGCAAAATGTACTATCTGTAAAGCAATTAAATGAGAAACAATGAGTAGAAACAAAATGTCCTATCTGTGAGAAGACTTTATTTTCCAATTTTGACAAGAAGGTACCAAAAACTAAAGGAAAACCCTACCTTTTCTCATTTATCACACATTAACACATTAGACTAAAGCACAAATTTCCATAGTGCTCAAAATCAACATGAAAATTGTCAATAAACGCGGGAACAAGAGATAAACACGCTAAACGAATGCAGATGGGCCCGATTGCTCGCATACAATGCATGAGTCCACATAGGATAATTTGGAGTGATCAAATATTGGCACTAAGAACAAATTTTCTAGAGTTAGATCCTTTTGAAATTGTAGCAGTTGCTACACATGACATATTGACACTAAAAACTCCAAATGATGAAAAAATCATATAGGACTAGTTGCCATTTCACAATTAATATGTAGTTTTGTTACCGTTGTTGGTTGTATTCTAAAGTGCAATTTGAATTGATTATATCTAATCGATGCTCGCTTGTACCGTTTTCGGCATGGCCGTTTTGACAAGCATGGCACATTGTGCCCTAGATTATAAGGTTTTCTATTCTGGCATTTGAAACTCCAACAACATGATTTTTTCCACAAGGTAGTCATTTATCTTACAGTGTAACTAGATTTTAAATACACGTTTTTCAAGGTATGTGTTTATATTGATTGAGGCTAATGTAAATAATTTTATCCAATATGCTTGAGTGTATGTCGTTTTTAGCTGATGATGGCTAGCCGTGGCGGCGCCGAAACGTCCTGTGTCTTTGAATAGACATAATTCTGTTTACGAGGCTATTTTGGTCTCTTTGCCAGTTCCATCGTCTCTATATCAATTTATTTGGATCACTACTTATGAAGATAAAGCTTGTGGTAAAACTATTTACATTGAATTAATCTCACTGATTTGCTATCTATTAATATCTAAATGTATCACTGTACTGACGTTCGGTAACTTGCTACTCTGAAATATGCAATCGCATTCAAAAACTCCTTTAAATATCAAGAAGTGTTGCAATGTTTCGAAAATATTGATTGCTGGTAACCGCACACATGATAATCAATCAGTTGATGTATGAAGGTGGGTTGATTGCTATGGTAACTACTAGCAGGGAAGAATTATCCATAGATGTTTGCCTAATCTGTTTACAAATAATTGTAGTAGTGTTTTTTCTAATTACTTGCTTACCAAAAAATATGTCATTTGAGTTGACGGCTGTTACCTGTGAAATTGTTATAGAAAATCAATTGTTTTGATACAAAGTGTTCAGATGAAATTGATTTTAGTGTTTTGCTCTCTATTAATATCTGAAGATATGACTGAGTTGACGTTTGCTGAATTACTACCCTATAATGGCTTGTAACCGCTCATTCAGTATTCAATTAATTAATTAATGAAAAGAGGCTAAAATACTTCGTAGCTCTGTGCCTTATCCGCTTTCAAATAATTTTGTTTACAATAAACATGTCATTTAAATTGATATCCCGTTGCCTGTTAGATTGTTATAAACTGTTGAAGATTCAAAGCGGTAAGTTGTGTTGTGTGGTTTATTATGAACTGAACTACATTTACATTTTGTCTTGAAAGCTAGTGACATCACAACAGCTCACTCAGTAACAAAAACAGTTGTCAGCACTTCCTCTCAATCTAAGATCAATTAATAAGACAAATAAAGCCAAGTACGTGACTGTAACTATAACAAACAATCAAACAAATAACTGAGTTAGCCGCCGTAAAATCGCCAATACGTCAGCTTTTAACACTCCCACTTATCAAGATTTCACTTCTAAATTACATCAAAAACAAAACATTGAAAATAAATTCAATCTCTCGAGCAAATTATTTAAAATTATTTTTGTGAAGGGCTTGGTGAAAATATCTGCGAGTTGATCACTTGAATTCACAAAACTAACAGAAATATTGCCTTTCTCACACTCATCCCGCACAAAATGCACTTTCACATCGATATGTTTTGTTTTGCTGTGGAGCTGATGTGCCTGGGTCAGCTTTATGGCGGACTGGTTGTCGACTTTGATGTCCATCGTCGGAACTTTGACGTCCAATTCCTTTTTGTTGCGTAGAACCGCTTGCAACAAGACGTGCTTTGTATCGAACCGAATTACCGTCAACATCAGTTTTTATGCGATAAACCACGGCGGACTCTATTTACCAGGCGGGAGTGTGATAGAGAGATATTTCAGAATGTATGTTAAATGAAACTGATTTTGTCAGTACTTATTCTATTATTTAGAATTTAAATGATGATGTCTGAGAACGAAGGCGATGAAGAGAGAATTGGGCAATGATTGTACTTAAATGAACAAATAAGTCTCCTTTTCTCGAATCAAAAGCGCTATACTTCAAAAATCATTATGTGGTCTTACATGATTAATATGCAATCACATCCTAAATATTCACAACAACTTACAGCTTCTTTTCATATATCTTCAAGTTCTAAAATAGGAAATGATCATTTCTTGAGAGTAATTGCAAATAGACTTACAAAAGAAGAGGACAAATGGGTGATTCTGCAACTTGATAAAATATATTTTAATGAAAGCATTGATAGCGAACTGTTATTTTGGGTTACATCTATTGCATTACAGCGTTTTACCCTAAAACTATATTCAGAGACAAGAGAATTACCGTTATTATTGTTGTTAGTCAGTCAATAATCATTCTGCATGAACATTATAGTTCTAAAATACAAATTTAATACTATTACATCGCATGAAACTGTGTAAAAACCAGCCTACTGACGTCATGCGAATGCTACGGTAGTGGGGGTCACACTCCCGCCTAGTAAATAGAGTCCGCCGTGGATAAACCCATTTATTGTCTATCACTCGCGCATTTTTCGGTTACTTCACAAGAGTCCACGTATTATTAATTTTTAGAGCATTTATCTCTTCTTGCATGGCTTGTTGCCATTTGTTTGACTCTTCACATCTTATGGCGTTTTCATAACAGTCTGACTCAAATAAAGAACAGTAGATAGCAGATGCATCGTAATGATCCGGACGACGAATCTGTGCTCTATCCCGTAATTGTTTTGGCTCAATGTTTCTGTTATTTTCGATGTCAGTGTCAGTGTCAGCTTCAAAGTCTTCATCATCTTCAACATTTATTCAGTCTGTTCCTGTATCTTCATCGCTTGTAGTTTGGACTTCATTCTCTGCATTTTCTTCTGGTTGCTCTTTTTGTTTATTATTTCCATAATTACCAAAACTCAAAGTAACCGTTTGTTGTTCCATTTCGAATGACTCCATTTCATTGAAATTCACATTGCAGCTAATTTCGATCCTTCTCTTTTCTGGATCCCATACGCTAGGTGATGCAATATTCATTGGACCACATACATCCGTATGTATCATTCCACCTGGCCTCTCAGATCTATCTCTAACTGAGCTTCTTTGTGTTTTTCGTGTTTGCTTACCAAATTGACACTGTTCACAGAAGAATTTTTCATTATCAACAATATGCAGATTGTTGACTATTTTCTTATCAGCTGTCTTCATTATTGTGATGCAATCAACATGGCCAAGCCGATCATGCCATAATTCCATAGAGCTTTTGCTGCTCAAGTTGCACTCTGGTGGAATTTTTTTCCGAAAGTTCTTCACCCACAAATTGTCATTTCGCGTACCGATGCACGAAACTTTTCCATTACGATCGCGAAATTCACAATGGTTTCTGTATGAATGGTAAGTGAAATTTCTGTCAGTCATTACTCCCACTGAGAATAAACTTCTGCTGAGTTCTGGAATATACAGAACATCATACATGGTTCTGTCATTCCATTTTCCATCAACACAAGCTTGAATCTCAATTATGCCAGTTCCAGTTGCAGCTATCGTTTTATTATTAGCAATCTTGACATAGATTGGTTTGTCAATCGGTTTTAGTTCTGTAAACCATCTTCTTTCACTGGTCATATGGACACTTGCACCTTAATCACAAATTCAGTCAGATTCTTTCATATTCGAGCTTGATGAATATAATGAAGAAATATCGCAAATATAGGCGGAGTTGTGACCATTTGATCCTCCTTTATTCTTCTCTAGATCTGCAATCCTTTTTTTGGACTCACGTGCCCAGTGTACTTTCCTTTTACAATAATTGCAGGTAGTATTTTTCTTCATTTCTTTGATACTTTTCTTTTTCTTGAAACCAGTGCTTTCCAATTTACTTTCTAGAACTTTAACTCCTAAAGCAAGGCGCGACGTTTCAGAATCGTCATTCATCATTCTTGTCTCTTCTTCCAACAATCTTGCTCTTAAATTTTCAAAATTTTGTTGCTCATGGGAAACAGAATCCCAAGCTATTCGAAAATTATTTAATCTTGGCGGTAAACTATCTATTACTTTCAAACATATCGCACTGTTACTAATGTTTTCATCAACATCTTTTGTTTCATAAGTATTTCAATTCTCAATTGCTGAAATGTGCTCTGCTATTTTTGCATTTTCTGACATTTTATACTCATAGAATCGCTGCCACAGAAGTACCTTTGAAGTCTCTGTTTTCTGCTCATGTATAGAAATCAGTCTTGCCCACATTTTTGCTACATTGTCGCAAATTATCAAATATTGAATTTGATCCTGAGTTATTGTCGTTGATAATATAGCTTGCGCCCTGGAATTTTTCGAATCCCATGTTCTCCACTCTGTTGATGCTCTTTCAGCAGGTTCACACTCTGTTTCATTAACAACACTCAAAAGTTTCTCCGCTGTCAGCACGATTTGTATGCTGAATTTCCAAAGTTGAAAATCTGAACCATCAAATTTAGGAATGTTCCCGAAATCGAACTTTGTCCTCATTGCCATCGCGAACTCAAGAAAAATGAAAACGGATTCAAACCGAACCAGAACCGACAATCACGAACACTAAACCACGGACTCGAACCGATACAACCTACTCAACAGTTTAACACGACTCGAACGCGAATTAACCCTTACGCACCTGGGCCCATAACCTGTTAAAGATTCAAAGCGGTAGATTGTGTTGTGTGGTTTATTATGAACTGAACTACATTTACATTTTGTCTTGAAAGCCAGTGACATCACAACAGCTCACTCAGTAACAAAAACAGTTATCAGCACTTCCTCTCAATCTAAAATCAATGAATAAGACAAATAGAGCTAAGTACGTGACTGTAACTATAACAAACAAATAACTGAGTCAGCCGCCGTAAAATCGCCAATACATCAGTTTTTAACATAAACAATCGATTGTTATACTAAAAATGTTGGAATCTGATCAAATTCAGTAATTCGCCATTTATCAATATCTGAAAGCATCATTGAGCTGATGTTTGGAAACTCACTGCCCTAAAATATGCAATTAATACTTCTTTGAATGTTAAAAAGTATAAAATGTACTAAAAATTTTGATGGTTGGTAACCGCAAACTCGGTTATCAGTATATCAGTATATAAGAATAAAGCTGATGGCTGGTAGCTACTATCACAGGAAAATACCCTATTGTTATCTGCCTTATCTGCTTTTGAATAATTTTGACTATTGTCTTTACCAATTCATCGTTTACAACAAATATGATATTTGAGTTAACGTCTGTTGCCTGATAGATTTTACTAAGCACAAATGAATCTCTGGCTCACCCTTTTTATCAAATTATTCTGCCCAGATCCACCTTAAATAACTTTCAAGCTCCTTGTTTACAATGTATCTGTCATTTGCGTTGACGTCTGTTGCCTGTTTTCTAAGCACAAATAAATCTTAGACTCACCCTTTTTATTGATTTTTTCCATGCCAAAATTCACCCTAAGGCATCTTCAAGCCGAACTCATGATATGTGACGTCACGGTGTGACATTGAACAAGAAGACGATGGATTTCAGGAGAAATATCGATTCCAAGAAGTTCATATCTTTGCACGGGATGGACCGAATCGGATGAAACCTTGCATTCCTACTCAGTCTTACACGGGCTACACATCTGTTTTCAACTGCAAAGGCTTCATTTCCCAACCTCAAAACGGGCATTTGTTCACTCGGGATAAGAGACTGTAGTGTTCCGCAATTTTTTTTTCTGTTTTGAGCATTATTTTGAATTAATTCAATTATCTTGGAATGCCCTGAACAACAAAATCCGTTGTTGATTGAATCAAAGTGAGGGATAAGCAATATAATGTATTATTGAATAAATAATTACAAATTATTTTTGCAGAATACACAAAATTTGGAATCCAGTATTCTAATGCAGATAAGACAGATATTTCCATAATCTATTGCAAAAATTTGAATTTTTGACATCATAGATTTCATAGTCTACTTCTAATTTTTTAACCTCCCAAAATTTAGAGTAAACTCCACAATATTTTTCAGATATTTTTATGGTGCTGTGGGATCTCATTTCATTTTTCCATGAGCCCGAAAACTCTGCAGGCATATGTGAGTGGCAACTAATAAGATATATCAATGACAATGACTCAAGCGAATATATTAAGTCATATTACGCATAATTGCACAGCATGGTAATTTTGGTTTTGTCTCTCGCAGTCATCTGCAAAAAGTTTGATATCTCATGTGTCTTTTGAAAATATGGTTGTCTTGTGAAAATGGAGTAAGGCTGACGATACTTTGAGTGCGTATCTAAGTCTAAGTCCACATCGTCTAATCATCATTACCGCGACGACTAATACCGTCATGTCTATAATGTTTCTTACCAATTTGTTCACTCTAATCCAATGACGCCCATCACCATCACTATACATTGTCTCACGCCCACCACTCATAATGTACAGTGAACGAGATAAATACTGTTATAAGTCCCCATTCTCAAATTATATAGGAAAAATCGTACGTAACTAAGCGTATGCTATCGTGAACTGTGTGCTTCAAAAAATCGCAGAGTTAGACAATTGTGTCTTTGGCATTTCAACCACGAGAACCGAAATTGAATTACACAGATGTACCTGGTATATCGGCCATGTTGTAGTAGAAGTTAAAGTTTACAGTATAAATCTGTATTTTGTATCAAAAGAACTTATTAAGAAGTAATATATCATAGAGAACGTATTGAATACGAAGCTTTGATACCTGAAAACAGGAGTTATAGGTTAATTGCGGAAAATTTTGCTGCTTACGGATCTAGATGCAGTCATAGATTTGAATGACAAATATCAGTGTGACGTTACTTAGAATGCAAACAAATGCCAGATATTTGTTTCAATGGCTCAATGGGCCTCAGATACCACATAATGTTGGAGATGTTATTTTTGATCAGAAACAGTTTAAAGGTACATATCTTTGCATTCACTCTCAATCACATATTTGTTGATATTCATTCCTGATTTTTGATGTCGTTTTATAGTGGATATCGACTAAATCGAATCGGAGGATGATATTGATTGGAAAAGCAAATAAAATATATCCTTCAATGAATCCGATGAAAATAATTGAATGAGTGGCAGTTTTCATACTGTTCATTGTCAATTCGCTATGTGCAACATCAAAGTGGTGACAACTAGCGGCATTGATCGGCGAACCCACTGTCACTTTTATATGTTCTGTCAAATGTGACAACTAGTGAAAAGTGAATTGAAATGAAAATTAATCATAAACGTAATTAGTATGAATCCTATATTCAGAACAGGTTTTGAAAAAATGAGTCATACTATCAGCTTTCAACCTCAAACTGTGCCAAAGGGTAAAGCTCACAAGTATTGAAACCCTTTTCAATAATGTTATAACAAAACAGTATTTTTCCAAAGCTATCACAATAAGCAAGAATATCAGCTTGGCATTATACATCATTTGTGCTTTTGGTACTGGAATTAACTATCATTGAATTGTCATGTGCTCTGTCACAGTCATTTTCATATATTGAACATATATTATTTATTGAACTTATATCCATTGAGACTTCTGTATTGGCAGCCCTTTTTGAATTAAAATTTTGGTTTTTAATATTTTTTGAACTTAAAGTCATTGATGGAGCATTATGTAGTCTACGCTTGATGCAACAGTGGTGTCTTGTCAAAACTGTTTCGTCATCTAATTTTGGCTTCCAATGAGAAGAAAATTGGCTAGGTACGAAACTAGGACTCAGCTTCTCTTCTCCCTTTTTATTCTCAATGAAATGTGCACTGCAAATTAGATATCTTGATGTAGGACTCCAAATGTATGTATATTCACTGAAAAATAAAAAAATATGTCTTATTTTATCAATTTAATAACAAAATTTGAGTTGTAATACCATAAAAATTATTGGATTTTATTATTCTCATATTTACTTTATACTAAAATTATATTTACATACTGCGTTCGCACTAATTTTTTGAAACATCATTATAAATGTACAATTAAGGTTGTGACACTTACTTTTGCTTTCTTACGACGAAAATCCACGTTTCTCTTTGAATAAACTCATGGTTATATATATTTTGGTGAACAATAAAAGCTAGCATCACTATTTTCCGATGTATTATTACAAATGATAATGTAGCGTTCACGAATTGTCATTTTTGACTCTTGATTTTATATCAGTTCATGTGCACTAATAATGCCAACTTTCGCCGCCTATCGCGCACGGTCGTTCAGTGTTTGCCTTCCAAGCACCTGCACATCGCGAATAGAAATTATTCCTATATTAGGCATACGTTTCAGTACTCCTTATTATATAAGTTTGATATAGAAATTGTTATCTTATTGCTGACAGGATATAACAAAATAACGTATCGCATATAGTAACATATCGTGGAGAACAAACTTGTTTAGCGCGATCAAGACCGCATGCTTTTCATCTCGATCCGCCTCGGTGTTATTCTCCGTTTTCTTCTGTGAAATTTGGCACTTGCTTTTATTAACAGTTAAGCAATTATTACCAATAATTTTCAAAAATGAGCGTCATCATTTTTTTTAACAACTGTTACCGCCACTTTCTGGCCGTCTGCCAGCTTTCCATCTCCCACAATATCCTCTACTAATAATATTCCGCGCTTAGTAGCAACAAATACTTACCACTCCTATAATTTTTATCTTTGAGCTGTATCTTTTTATTTTTCTTGAAAAACTCATTCTTTTTGACCGTTCACACCCGCCTTAGTCTTCCTATGCGCGCAGGCAAACTGGTCATCCAGTGTTTGAGAGCAGCAATTGAACCTATTCAACTATAAATATTCAATGCTCCTTATACCTTGCACTTTTATGTAGCCAACTTTCCGTCTATAATCAAATTCATTCTTCATTTGAACCATCACCCGCTGCAGATTTTCCCTGATTTGGGTCCAACGAACAGGGCACCTTGCTGACGGATTGTCGTCGTCTCTATTCAGCTGTCCTCTAAAATGTATAACACAATCTGCGCAGAGACATGAATGACGACAATCAGGAAGCACATACTTTTGCGGATTGTTTAGCTAAATCAAATAGTTTAGTAATACAAACACCGCTGCTGGTGGTAATGATAATGATGGTGATGCTGGCGGTGGAGGAGGTGATGCAACTACTGGAGGAGGTATCTCTAGAGGCGCAACAGGTGCTATATCTTGTGGTACGATGGGTTGAGGCACTGGAACAGCAGCTTGTGGAGGCACTGGAGCAACAGCTTGTGGAAAAACATGGCAATGGCCTGAAGCAGAATTGGAGCATCGGCTTGTGGTAGAATAGGTGCCACGACCTGTAGCTGAGCTAGCACGGATGGTAAGTCTATGAAATATGAGGTATTTACAAGAAAAATCTAATTACCTGGCATTCTGTTCATGACTTGCTCAAGTCGATAAAGACTGTGCCTCACACGGTATAGAAACTACCTTACATCCTCATCAATGGCCAGTTGCTCTTCTGCCTGTCGAGTTCTTTGGACAAGAAGAACATATCTTCTACGCCTTTGACGTAGATTTTGACTATCCCGTTTTGAAGACAAAAGAATTCAATCGCTTTGGCATGCTCAATTGCTTCAGCTTTTCAGTGCATGCCCAATTATTGGGATGATCTTGCCCCACAGATCTGTAAAATTATCAATTCAAATTGATACATAGGAAAAGAATTACAGTTCAATAGACTGTAAATCTTCCACCGGTTTTTCGGTTATATCATGTGAAGAATTTTTGATATTCAGAGATAGAATATTAGAGAATTTTTTTTTTAATCAAGTTCATTTACCTTTACAGCTGCCGATGGAAAGCCTTGATCGAATCAGTCGTCCTGTGGCACTCTCCATATACACTAATCTGGAGAGGCAGTTATTGTCGTCGAAGGTACGGAGCAAACGGTATGATATTTATATTATGCTCAACACCTAACGCTCCAACCACTGCAATATCATCTGCTGATAGATCCCTTAAACCAAAGGTATCGCCATAGCAGCACACACTATCGTTCGCGGAGCTGCTCGATTTTGCCGTTAGAGCAAACCCAGTTCTCGAGCTTGAAAATTGCCCGTGCATAATGGAACTAGCAGCCACGTTAAGTAGTTTTAGGTAGTAGAATAACTACGGCGGCTCTTGAAGCTGATTCATAATCAGCCATGACGCTGGTAATGCGATCATTTCCCAAAATTCCTTTCAGATATTCGAGTACGGCAATGTATGCTGATCTGCTCTTCCTCTTCATTAATGGGAAAGTCTGGGAAAATATGTTTCAGTTGAAGAGATAATTGCGAAAAAAATTTATCGATACGGCCATTTTTTTATATAATAAATGATGAGAAGATATTTCATGTAAACGTCTTCACAGAGTTTTGAAGCCATTTTTCTTAAAATCTATGTGTACGGGATGAGCTTTTCAGCTCATCAATAATCAAAAGAAGAATCGAATATCTTACAATGTAGCTACATTTTTATTATATGTTCACCATATTATCCTGCGGAAAATGCAATGTGAAGAGCTGAATTGCACCACACGGCCTTGGTACGACTTTGAATGTGACACCCATATGAACATGGAAATGTTCTACACTTCTAAAGAAACGCAATATTTGCTAAGAGACAAATATTGCGGAGACGCTTCTATCAGTACCAATGATGTGCTCTCGAGAAAAATCATTTTTCTGTAGAATCATGTCTTTTCCGTAGCGTGTGTACCATCTGAAACATTATTTCGTTTCACTTCTATTCAGAGACAATAGGTAGAGATTTCTCAAAATAAGTACAGCGTTTAAATATCCATATTCCCGTTAACAGGGGGACACTGAACGACCGTCATTATTGTCACGGATAAAGTTATGACAGTCGTCTGGTCCTGTAAAAATCTATATCAAAATCAAATAAGCTCAATTCCCAGCAAAACTGTATCGAATGCCGCAAACAGGATCAAAATCAGTTGATTTATTCGTAAGATATCGTTGCCAGGAATTTTTCGCAAAAGTGTATTTCCATATATAATATCATAAGTGGTTAAATTTCACCGGAAATTTTCTTAGATTGTTACGAGAGCTTGTTGCTTAGCAATTTATTGAGTGATATTGACAGAAAAATCACGAGCTGTCAAGCGAGCGATTTTTAATCAATATAACGAAATAAATTGGTAGCAAGCTCTCGTAACAATCTAAAAATTTTGCCAGGTTGAATTTAATCACGAATGGTATTCGGGAGATTATTTTTCCCATCCAAATTCATCAATATATTTCAGAGACTCGACTCTGAATCTGCTAATTTTCACATTCAATCTGTCTGTCAGTTTGACAGATGCTGAATCAACGCGGCTGAATATTCTTTGTTTTGTATATATAACCAACAGACAAAATTTCCAAAAAATTTCCACTTGAAAACCGTGTAGGTTGTACCACGTGACGTCGAATGGTGCAATTCTATTGGTCGAAATTTGGATGGTAAAAATAATCAAAATAATTTCCAGGCTTCTAGAATTTTGACCAACTATATTATTTCTTGTGTAGGGAAAACTGCGTCCAATGCCGCCAACTTGATCAAAATCAAACGACACATTTAAAATATATGACTGCCAAAAAACTCCTGATGAATTGTTTTTTTTTTTTTTTCAGATTGTCTTAGATCTTTGAGCTAGAAGATCTCGGAAAAGTATTTGAATTTAAGAATCTTGTCCAGTCGCTTGAGGTGTTAGCTGTATTTTCTGTCTCACTCAAATCTCTACTACATTTATGGCTTTGAGAAAAAAACATATTTTCGATTCACTGGCTTCGTAATTGTGTTATCGTGTATATAAACTACTCAAAATAATTGAAGGGTCAAGTTTACTAGCAATGACATATATGTCAGATAAGGTTTGAACATTATTAAGAGAGTTTGAATATTGGAACACAGAACAGTAGTTACATGACGAGAGTTCTGGCTCATATTCCAAAATGGCCGCCGAAAACTGACAAGAGTTCTGGCTCATATTTCAAAATGGCGCCGGCAATAAATCTGATGAGAGCTCTGGCTCATATTTCAAAACGGCGGCGGCCGACTGGATTCCTAAGGCATTGAGTCAAAGACATTGGCTTCGCCTTCCTCCCCTCCACCCCTTGGAGGTCATCAACCTGTGAGACACATCGTTGCACTTTTTATCTACCCACATCTTGTTCAATCAGCTTGTGCAATTCCATTACCAACCTTGTGAAGTCAAAAGTCATCAATTTATGCACCCCTGGTGTCATATACCCGCATCTTATGGAATCAAATGTGCAACATTTAGATTGAGGGATAAACTTATTAGCAAATTATTAATCAATAAATTTAGACATCTTTGTCGGTGATGTCATCAATTTATTCACCCTCGAGTGAGTGAGGCCAGGTTTAATGGATAACTCACAATTTTATTTCACAATCATTCACTACAATATATACACTTAAATTGAAATCTAACGCTAAAGTATGATATTCACCATGTGTAAAATGAGAATATTTTTAAGCTTTGGAATTTATCAGTTTTGGAAGAAGTAATCAAGAAATTCCACTCACAATAACTCTCGCTTCAAGAGTTTCAACTCTAGCAACTGATTTTTTGCTCCATATTGACCATCCCATTCTGTTATTTACTACATCTTTATGTTTCCTAACATTTTTCATTGTTTCACCAGAAATTGCAATATTGAGTAATTTATAGGATTTTTTTCATATTCATTCCTTGATTTTTTTTCGAATTCTGTATTGAATTAAATATATGGTCTCAACCAAGGACTCTGTTTGAGTTCAAGGATCCTATGAATCTGTTCTATTTGTAGTCCTAGTTGTAAACATTGCTTCAAATTTTGATAATGAATAACATAGTTTTTCTTGTAGTATAAATTTGCGATTGATTTGGAATGTTTAGACATCGGTGGTGTGAAATTTCTTGGGCAAAGAGGCAAGTCTTCATGCAAATCATGTAAATTCTCCGGATAATCTAAATCTACTTCAAAAATATATCCAATTTCTAAATTTTCTGCAATATTCATCAAATCAATACTATAAAAACCAGACTTTTCCACCCAACTAAAATCTCCGTATGATAAATGCTGAGTCATTGCAGCTCCATACAAGTGTTTTACATCTGAATAAATTAGATATGAATCATCTTTCTCCGGATCATATGCTTCACCTACAAACTTATTGTTTGCTCTTGTGTATCATTTTGAACATTGCACAAGACCACCCCGAATACCTTTCTCAATGAATGATAATTTTTCAATGTCAGTTGGAAGTTCCAGTTTTACATTTGTAAATTTGAGCATAGCGTCAAGTGAGAATCCTGGAGCTGTATAATAATGCAGTGCATCCAAATTATAATTTTTCATACAATTAGCACGGAAATTTTTTCAAATACATCCGCTAGCAAATGGACATCTGTTGCGAGATACAAATCAGAATATTCACCTAAAGTTTTAATATCAAACTTTTGCCATACTTCTTGTGCATGCGCATAATCTTCTACGCTGATATTCTCATTTTTCAAAGAACTGTAAGAATATTTATGTTCTGGTAGATTGATTTCATCAAACCTTTGCCAATTATTCATATATTCATTACAATAAACTCCTTTTCTAGTTAGCAATTTGAATTTTCCAAAATCACTACAATAATTTCGAGTAATAGGCTTTTCCTCATCTGTCAAATATGATGATAGTTTATCAAGAATACTAGCCATGAAGCGAAATGAGTCAATAAATCTGAAATTAATCTTTGTACCACTAACATATTTAGTGACAGAAATGAAACGCTCTTTATTGATTGGAAGTAAAGACGTGCGTCCTTTGAATCCACTGGCGATGTTCATTATAATAAAATGGGCATCATAGTTCATACCCCTATTAATTTTTAAATATGATATCGAATCATCAAATGAGCATTTTAAATAATAGGCAATACTGCAAGGTATGTGTTTATGTATTTTAGCTGGGTTTTTATTCTCAATTTCCCCTGTTTCTTGCAGTATTGATTCTAAATCCGCAAAAATCACGAAGGGTACCGTATATTGATAATGAAAGTTTTTAACTTTCAATTATCTATTCTTTTCGCTCGGTAATTCAACACGACATTCATTTATTGAAATATAATCTGCAGAATGTGTATTGTAAGCAGCTTCTGATACAAAATGATCCAAACACCGGTCACAAATGTGAATTTTACCATTGTGACACGACGTTTGCTTACTTACAAGACGAGACAGATCTTCAATCCATATATAATGACAATTTATATTAGTTTTTATGTTCTTTATAATATCACCATCAACGTTTATTTCCTCAGACTCACTATGATTTATGTTTTCACTCTCATTTGAAGTCATCATTAACAAATGAATAATTTTATCATTCACATCTTTAAAAAAATACAGTGGAACAACTTGATTTTTATCTTTGCCTATCTTATCAAAAGTGTAAACATTTATAGATGAATCATTTATCTTTTTTCAAATTTTGCTAAATCTTTCAACTGCATTGGAAAATTCAAATTTTGATATTTCAATACTTCACTAAAATGTGGGTAGGATGATATACGTTCAGCATTTTCATTTACCGGGTAAAGAGCAGAGACTATACTCCAGAGAAAACAGTAATCATCATTGTTCTTAATATTTATTATAGCTTCTTTGCTCTTTATATCCAATGGTAGTTCAATAAATGATCTGCCAGACAGAGGTGTATATTTATTAATATTAACCTTCAAACTTGATACTTCGAACAAACTTCACCCCGAGTCTTTTTCTTGAAATTCAGATGGTTTTGTTGGAATTTGTTCAATATTTCCCATAAACCATTCTTAAATATTCGTTGTTTCACTTATTATTTTATTGTTTGTATTAGATGACTTCAATTCGATCGCGTTAGTTTTAGGTATTATAAAATTTGCGTTGAACACAATATTAACTTCCAAATACTGTGATGAATGTAGAGCGCTCTTGATTTTACTAGCAAACAACCGAAAACACTTATGAAGAAATAAAATAGGATCTTTAAGCTCCATTCACAATAATTTCAGCACGTATTCGGGACTCAAAACATGACTCTAAATCTTGCAAAATGAATTTTTTGGATTGTTTTTGGAAACCAGCGCCGTATACACCGCGTTTCATGTCTTTCGTTTTTTTCCGGCAAAATTTGAATAATCCCAAATTAGATACCAACTGGAACAAATTACCATTACATTTTTCATTACGCTTCATGGCATGGTTTATTGACAAAATAAATTTGTTTGTATGTCTCAACCAGTTAACACATTCGTCTCTAGTTTTCAAAATCTTAATTCCCTCTACAAGAGTCGTTAGCGCGTTACAACTTAATTTTGCAATAGTTGTCATTATCGCGATCAGCTTACAAGTGACTGATGTGTGAAACTTCCGAGCATTCATAGCTTGAAATATACAGGACCGTACTAAGAATGAATTATATTACATGAATTTAGCATGTGTGATGAGAAAAACATCTTATATACGGTCATGTCATTTACCCGCAGATTGATCTACTTAGGGTGCATATCAATTAGACTAGAGATAGCTTTTGTAAAAAAAACATTTATTTTTACAAGTAAAAATTACATATTACACATTAATTATAAAACTACTTAGAGGATTATACTTGAATATTCTATCATGTATGATTAAACAGTAGGCTGCGGTATCGTCTGGCATATTTTGATTTGTTTGAAACTCCAGCCTGATATCTACGGGACCCGATTTCAACGCCTCACTTTGATGCGAACAATCTATAACTGCTAAGGGTGCACAGGTCTTGAATTCATGTGGTGTGAATATGGGTTCAGATGTACGCTCATAGTATGACAATTGAAATTGCGTGTACATTTGATATAACATTGCCCACTGATTATTACTAAAATTTAAATTCAAATAATCATAAGGATACATTTCAGAATTCAAATACAACTTAATATTTGTTAAATAACAATGATCAAATTTACTCATATCTTCATTCATTTTATTCTTGCGATCTGTTTGCAAGCCCACGATGATGAAGCGTGGTGTTTCCAATTGAGTTGTGGTCTTGATCGGCCATGAATGTCGTTGTGTTTTTTGTAGTAATGGGTATTCGTGTAGTTCCCAACTTTGGAAAGCAATCTCCAAGTCTACACTTTTCTCAACATACTTCAAAAGCATCAAGCGTTCATCGTTGGCTACTGATATGTGTGGTACCTTCCAGTGAACTTTGGTTAATTAAATCTTCATCTTTTCATCTGCGACTATGTTTTCGATCATATTCAAGTCTGTACTGCTTCTTATAAGAACTAATTCTTGTTGGAAATTCAAAATAATCTTCCTAAAGTCTTCACAAAATCCCAATAACATGTTTAAGGGTATACACACATTGAAATTACCCTTATCATCAATGAGCTGTTTTGTGCTATCAGGTAATAATGACCACCCGGCATTTTCTAAACGTTTACTTTCATTTATATTATAAGAAACATAACCTTTTATAGTTGAAGTTATACCAGGATTTCGAACTCTATCTAAAACTACTCCACCGACTTCATATCTAATTTCACTAAATAAAAATGCAAATGCATCGTTGATCAATTTAGCTGTTTTTGACACTTTGTTATCATGTGTCAGAGGTTTACCTTCTATATACAACAAACTTTGAGATGGAAGTGTGTATATATCTTGTTGTTGGATTGGTATACGTATTTCATCGTTGTTATTCAATGTTGACGATGCATATGGTTGGTGAGTATGTTTTTCAGCATGACTTTTCGAGTTATCGAATAATGCTTTTATCGGACACATTCAAGATGTTAACATTCATTTTGACGAATGCAGAGAATGATATTTCTTGATTTCTTATACTGTATTCGAATCCAAATTATGAACGACTTGATCCGCTTCTTTTGTTCACCCAGATCAAACTTTGAAACCTAATGCTCTCGGAAAATTATAGTTGAGAGGTGTTAACCTTCGACTAGTTTTCAAACTACTGAAGTAATTAGAAAATTGTTGTGTATTCATATGATTACAGCTCGTGTGATTAAATTTAATTCCTATTCTGCTTCTTAAGATGTAAGGTAACAGTGATGACTTCACCTCTGAAATTGATCGGATTTCCATCTTGATCGACTATTTTAAGGGTTATAGAAGTAATTAAACGCGTGTTGATTAGTAGATAAATTATTTGATTTGGAATTTCAACTATTTTAAATCCTGGTGAAACGCGTGGGAAAACTCATGAAGAATATAAACGTTTTTGTTATTTGAATATGAATTCGTGGTTATGCTACACTCAATACATATTGCATTAACTTTTATGATAGAAACAGGATCATCAGACTCATGTAAATGATCAGCATTTAATTTTTTTTTTTTGAAGCCCAATAGTTTTCCAATGGAGTCTTTTGGTTCAAAGTTCATTTGTTTGTTACTTTTATTTGACATTTGAGAGTGTTGTTATTCGCATTAATGTCTAATCTGACACCTGGTTTCAGTTTTGATTTCAGACATTTATTTAGATCATCCACTTCATACGAACCCTCTGGTATTCTGATGGACTCGTTATCAATGTAGAATTTATCATTTTGTTCATCAATATCTGGTATAGCATTATATACCTCAAAATTAATTAAACCAAGTACATATTCAGAATCGTCTTCATCGGCAAGAACAATTGGTGGATAAAAAGTTTGATGAATGATTGCCTCATCTCCAAACAAAGTGAATGTGTACGACATGACTGCTAATCATATACTGACTGTTCATGAAGGAATGCTAAACATAAGTGTCCACACTTCACACTTTTATACGACTGATATCTATCATAATTATGAAGTATTGAACAGTGTCTTCCAAAATAATTGACAAGTTCTTTCGGTGGAGGTAAATCTCCAAAAGGTTCAAAATATCCCACTGTATTGTTACGTTTTTTATATGCGATCCAATGTGTCCCCAAGCCGCTGCTGTTATCCATATTTATAATTGCACACTCGTTGCGATCGATTTTCTCAGGTAGATTATCTTTCATAAAGACACCTTTAAAATATGGAATTTTCAATTGATTAGCAAAATATTCAAGGTCAATGTTACTTAATGCACGCAACGGTAATTTTATTGGTAGTTTTTTGCCTGATTTACATGAAGACCTAGACCTTTTCGGTATGGTTTGAGATATATTCTCTTGCCCATCGCTATCGCCTCAATCATTTTATTATGCCGTTTCGACTCTTCCAATTGAGCATTAGCAGATTTTATTTCATGAACAGCCTTAGCGACATCAGCAGCACCACCACTGAACGCTTCAAGGGCACTAAGACCAGCAAAAATCGGAATTAATGGTAGAAAACCACCTTTTTTAGGTACTGCTATAATCCTTGGCTTTTCGATATTTCTTTCGAATCTATTAACAGTTCGAAACGCTATCTTTGCAGATTTAGTTGAATCAGAACCAGCATTGCTGGATTTTATTGCCTTCCGCGCGCGACTTATCACGGTGCGGAATGATAATCTTTTATTTCTCATAATTTATTTATATTTTTTTTCTATTTAATGTCTGCACGTCTTGTCTGTTCAACAGTTTACAACAAACTACGCCTGTGTGACGGTCTCACTATTATTTATAATGCAATTCATAAAACAGAATTCTAGACTTAAGTTAAAAATTATGATTTCAATAATACTGATGATGAACAATGTCGACATAGTGATCTATCACCAAACATTGTTCGGTGTATAATAGCAGGTCCTTCGGGCTGTGGAAAAACCAATGTTATGGTTGCACTATTGGAGCATGAAAATGGGTCATGTTTAGCAAATATTTATGTTTATTCAAAGTCATTATCTCAACCAAAGTATAGATATCTGAAATTTCTACTAGCACCAATCACAGAAATCGGTTATCATATCTACAAAGATAATGAAACAATACAAAATCCTGTGGACGTTAAGTGTAATTCAGTGTTTATATCTGACGATATATAGTTGTGGTAACAGTGCGTGATATTAAGTTTTTTTGAGAAAAAAATACTTAAAATCGTATTTACTGTGAATTAACAGCATTAAATTTATAACTGATATAACAGTGCACTCGATGTCAAGACTATGGCCACACAAAAACATATTGCAATAAACCTCCTTACTGCGTGAAATGTGCCGAAAATCATGACGACAAAAGCTGTAACAAACCCAAAAATACACCAGCGAAATGCATACACTGTATGGGCTCTCATCCTGCAAACTACAAAGGATGTTCGGTATATAAAGAACTTCAACAATCTAGAAAACAAAATCAAAATACAACACAAAACATAACAATTCTAAGGACATAAGACAATATCAAACAAGGAAAGAACACATCTCATATGCGAACGTAACAAAAACACAACTACATGACGAAAACAATGACAAATATTCGGAAAGTATCACTTTTCTTTCCAAATTTCTAGAAAGATTCGAATCAATGATTAACCAGCTAATACAACAAAACACAATGATACTAAATCTCTTAACAACATTCGCTCGTGAAAGTAATGGATAGTTCACGAATTGCGTTGTGGAATGCCAACGGATTGGCACAACACATAAACGAAGTAGAAGTTTTCTCAAACCTACAAAAAATAGACATCATGCTCATAAGCGAAACACACTTCACTGATCGAAACTTCCTTGAAATATTCAATTACAATACATATCATGCAAAACATCCAGATGGCACGGCACATGGAGGAACAGCAGTTTTGATAAAAAACAAAATTAAACACTTTGAAGTTGAAAGATTTGAAAAAAATCATATTCAAGCCACAAGTATTAAAATAAAAGACAACTACGGTTACCCAACCATATCAGCAGTCTACTGCCCACCCAGACATACAATTAAAGAAGAAGACTCCATAGAATATTTCTTGGCTCTCGATGGTAGATTCATCGCAGGAGGGGACTTTAATTCTAAACATCCCCAATGGGGATCTAGACTGACAAACCCAAAAGGACGAGAACTTCGAAAAGCAATGATCGCAAAAATTATAATCATATTAGCACGGGAAAACCAACTTACTGGCCGATCGACCCTCATAAATAACTGACCTATTAGACTTCTTTGTTACCAAAGGTATTGCCTCAAACTACACTGAAGTAGAATCCAATTATGACCTAACTTCGGATCACTCAGCAATTATATTAACAATAAGTTCTACTATCATCACAAAAGAAAGAAAACCTTTTCTACATAATAAAAACACAAATTGGGAAAACTATCGAAAACATGTAAATGAAAATGTAAGACTTCAGATACCTCTGAAAACACCAAGTGATGTCGAAGAAGCCGTAGAACACCTAACAAAAGTTATTCAAAATGCAGCTTGGAGCTCTACCACAATAGACAAAAATAGAAATGAAGATATACCCAACTACCCAGAATATTTACGTGATAAAATATCTGAAAAAAGAAAAATGAGACGCATCTGGCAGCAAACGAGACATCCTAGGGATAAAAACAAATTAAATAGTTTGGCTAAAGAAATTAAGAAAATAATCCAGGATATTAAGAACGAAAAATTCCAATTTTACCTAAACAATCTCTCCCCCCTCCCAGAATACGATTACTCCCTATGGCGAGCAACAAAAAACTTAAAGAGGCCCAAGCAACACGCTCCACCTATTAGAAAAGGAGATAACACCTGGGCAAGAGAAGAAAATGAGAAGGCAGAAACATTTGCGAAACATCTCTCGAAAGTATTCCAGCCACACTCACCAACAAGAACAGCAGAAGAAGAAAAAGAAATTGAAAACTATTTACAATGTCCCTTCCAGATGTGCCCACCTGTGAAGCATTTTACACCTGCAGAAGTGAATAATGAAATAAAGTTCTTAAGTAACAAAAAAGTTCCAGGATACGATCTCGTAACAGCTAAGACACTAAAAGAATTACCAAAAAAGGCCGTGATCCTAATAACACAAATCTTCAATGCTGTATTAAGAACTTCTCATTTTCCTATTCAGTGGAAACTTGCTGACATTATTTCAATACTCAAACCTGGAAAACCACCCCATGAGACACTTTTCTATAGACCCATTTCTCTATTACCATTACTATCCAAGCTCTTTGAAAAATTATTCCTGAAGAGATTAGCAGTTGAAATCGAAAATAGAAACATCATCCCGGCCCATCAGTTTGGCTTTAGAGAAAAACATTCCACCATACAGCAAGTCCACCGCATAATCAACAAAATAGAAAATGCCCTGCAACACAAAAAAAGTTTGCTCCGGATTGTTTATAGACATCAGCCAAGCTTTTGATAAAGTGTGGCATTCTGATCTGCTTTAGGAAGTAAAAAAAGAGCTCCCACATCAATACTACAGTTTAATCAAATCATACTTACAAGAACGATTTTTTCGAGTAGAATATGAAGAAACTGTTTCCAAACTCCAACCAATTACAGCCGGAGTCTCACAAGGGAGTGTTCTAGGACCACTCTTGTATCAAATATACACAGCCGATATGCCTAACCCTGAAAATGTGTTAACTGCTACTTACGCAGATGACACGGAGATCATTGCTACGCATGAAAATCCCGAAGAATCATCCAAAATGCTGCCATCGGATACAAATTTGATAGACGAATGGGCCACAAAATGGAGAATTAAAATTGATGAAAATAGATCCAAACACATTGTTTTCACAAATAAAAAAGTAACCTGTCCAAAAATTAAAATTAATAATAAGCAACTAGACACGGAAGAAGAAGTCACATATTTAGGAATGAAAATAGAAAAAAGACAAACGTGGCAAAAACATCTACAAGCCAAAAGAAACCAACTAGACATGAAAGTTAAAAAAATGTACTGGCTGCTAAGACCCAAGTCTCAATTATCTCTGGAGAACAAAATTTTACTCTATAAAACCATCATTATTCCAATATGGACATACGGGATAGAACTCTGGGCCTGCATGGTACGTCAACAACCAAACCCTACATAAAGACCTAAAAGTAAACTACATACATCAACAAGTCTCAAAGTATGCAACAAGACACCAAGAAAGATTGAACGATCATCCAAATGAACTCGCTATCAACCTTCTAAATAACGAGGATGACCCCAGGCGCCTCAAGAGAACCAAACCACTGGATCTAAAATTCATGTAAATAGAATAACAACCAAAATAATGAATTAAACAATGTATTGTATAAGAGGATATACCATTGGGTATATACCTCACACACGTTACTCAAAATCTATCAAATTTGCTGGTTGGCTCATCCCAGGCCAGTTGTAAATAAAAAAATATTTAAAAAAAAATAAAAAAATTTGACGATGTAGCTTGTGATAAGCAAGATATAATTAGAGTGTACTTTAGTATGGGGCGTCATAAATCTGTGCCAGACCTATACAAGAATTCCCAAACATCTTATTCGACACAATGTAAACCTTATTATATTATTAAAACAGGACGAATTGAATCTAAAACCTGTCTACACAGATCATGTGAGTTCTGATATGTCATACGGAGTGTTTGAGAACCTCTGTTCATTTTGTTGGCAAGATAAATATGGTTTTCTCGTAATAGACAAAGAAAGTGATATGAATAGAGGGCGCTATCGTAAGGGTTTTGATCTGTATTTTTATAAAACCAGTGATACAAATTAAAGATCTCAGTTCACATTCAGACTTGAAGCGATAAACAGTGTGCGATACAGCAAAACAGAGTGAACAAAACAGAACAGGTTACAGATTTACTGCATAAATATCTGTTTTTCAACTGTTTTTTGAACTGGTTAAGTTGTTTTTCTGAAGCTGTTCTATGTTAACCTCAATCAATAGTGTTACAAACTGAAAATCTTAGTTCACATTCAAATGATAAACAGTGTGCGATACAGCAGAACAGAGTAAACAAAACAGAACAGGTGTACGGTACAGACTTACTGCATGAATATCTGTTTTTCAACTGTTCTTCAATCTGGTTTTGCTGCTTTTAAGCTGAATCTTATTAACAGATCTGTGTTACGATTTATTGTTGAGTTCTTAGTTTTCATATTGATTGTTATTCACATAGTTCTTATTTGTTTTATTTGATTCAAAAAATGACTGTGATGCAAGATGAGCGTTTAACAAAAGACATTATAGAAATGCGGAATATAGTGAAAAAGAAATTGAAACACTTAAAACTTGGTACATTACAAAAAGAAGCTCAACTACGAACTACATTTAAGCCTTTGATAAAACCATTACAAGATATTGTTGACAATCTACCCGTTATGAAAATCAAACAGGAACTCAAAAGTAAACCCAAGAAAGAAGAAGAAGATGCAGAGATTGGTGGAATACAACAACCAAAACTCAGAAAAATACCTCAAGAAGGCCCCCAATTTCTGGCTACAGATTGTGACGCTACATTGCGGTGATGCGTCTCGCTGGAGCTGCTGTCGGTCGGTGATGCTCGGGCGCCAATACGGTGCAGCTCTTTGGCGATGTTTGTGCGGGGTAGCTAGTGGGATGGGAAAGGGTTTGTTGACGAATGAAACTGAAACGTGTAGTAGGACAAACAGTATTTATTGAACACACAAAAACAATTAAATCAAAATGAATAAGAAAACATATACGGCGACAACGAGGATGAATCAAATCTTATGACGGTCAAAACGGGGATTCCGGTAACCCACGTTACGGAGGTCACTCAGAAAGGGATTTTCTGTAACCCACGTCGCGGGGGTCACTCAGAAAGGAGTTTCTTGTAACCCACGTCACGGGGGTCACCCAGAAAAGAGTTTCCTGTAACCCACGTTGCGGGGGTCACTAAAAAGGGTTTCTCGTAACCCACGTCACGGGAGTCACTTGAACGAAAGGTTTCTGGTAACTCACGTCACGGGAGTCACTCAAACGGACGGTGTTCACTTACGGTACGGTTCGGACTTCGGTTGTACTTCTAACTTCGCTGGATAACACACTGGGCTCAAGTCTCAAAATAGAGTCCTTTAGTGTCTGATTTTGGGCTGTATTTATACCCCGAATTTAATTAATCCTTACTTAACAAGTTCACTCAAGTACTTTTAGATTGTACTTAACCTTGTCCATGTAAAAATCATCCGTTAAATAAAATACATATTTGGTACAGTAATAAATCGTTTACAAATAATTTCCATAACATTTCTTCCCTTAAATATATTTTATTTAAATTTAAACATAAATCAAAGTTCTTTAATTACTCGCTAGATGGCGACTGATATTATAATTCTTTATTGAAACATTTGAACTAACAACAAACGCAGGTAAACAGAAGGATAAACAAACGTAGCTTTGACAGACAGAACAAAAACTTCTCAAAATAAACAAAGAAATATTATTCATTATTGCTAAACGGTAAGTACATTTCATGTTGAGCTATATTATGGTCTTATTTAATATTATTCTTCTCTAGATTAGGCATTCCATATTACCATGCGGGATTGACTGGGGTTTCATACGGAACGGAAGAACTTCTACACGGCGGTGAGTTGATTATTATTCCAATACGGATGTAATACGGACTGTTATTTTGCAGGAATGAACTTTGATCGGTTTTCGATGTTGTAAAATTACTAGAGCAACTTGAAGAAGTTAACAGGATGAACTTGTAAAGATAACAGATTAAACAGAATTACGGTTAAAAAGGCTAAGTGAGTTGAACTGTCACGATGACAAAATAATGACTTCTTACTACGGTATTTGATATTTGAAAAATTTCAGATTATGATTCAAAACGAAGACTGCTTCGTCACATCCCCTCCTTACTTCGCGGAAATAAAAAAAGGTTGAAGCAGGGGTGTACACATAGCGCACAGTGGCACTTGCTGGTGTGGTTGCGAATCGAACCACAGCGGTATCTGTGTGTTCCAAACTACGGATCGGTCGGCGGTACTTGGTGAACTTTAGCAGTATCTGCGTTCACAACGGCGGAACGGTCGGCGGTACTTGTTGAACCACAGCGGTATCTGTGCATTCAAAACGGCGGCTCGGTCGGCGGTACGGGGTGAAATTTAGCAGTATCTGCGTTCACAACGGCGGATCGGTCGGCGGTACTTGTTGAAGCAGGGCAGTATCTGTGCATTCAAAACGGCGGCTCGTTCGGCGGTACGGGGTGAACTTCAGCAGTATCTGCGTTCACAACGGCGGAACGGTCGGCGGTACTTGTAGAACCACAGCGGTATCTGTGCATTCAAAACGGCGGATCGGTCGGAGATTATGATTCAAAACGAAGACTGCTTCGTCACAAGATGATAGCAGAAGATGAAAACAAATCTGATGATGATGATGCGTTTTTGGAACAACAACTCTCTTTAACTCAAGATATTTTAAATCTAAATCAAGAACTCCTATTTTTAGAATATCTGAATCAATATGATCCTTTACCATGAAAATATATTGGAGAAATGATAACAGATGATGAAGATTCATTTGACTTTGAATATGGAGTACGACATGATTTTGAAACTGATAAATTCTACATTGGAGATGCCGAGATAAAAATAGAACGGAAAGATTTGATTGTTAATGATCTGAGATATATCGGAACACCTGGCCTGTATGAATTGCTATTTAAAAAATACCCTGTAGGTTAAACTGAATCCGATAATAAAAATTAAATCGATATTGTCAAACAAACTTATGCTGCCCGACGAAATTACAGCGACGTTGAACAAGTAGCAGGTTCAAGATCTCTGAAATATACAAAAATTATTGGACCAATGTTGCAGCAGCGGCCACGAGCCAGAACTGCATCGGCACCCAAGAGGATTTGTGTGAAGTACGCTAAGGGTTATTTTAAAAATTTTAGTAATAAACAAGTTGAATATGTGTTTTGGGACAATATCAACGAATTGGTTGACCGACTCCGACTCTTAATCGCATCACGTGATGCCGGTCATACAGGGCACGATAATGACATTTTATCAATTATCGAGGAGTTGAAAGAAGCTCATGTTATAGAATAGTCTTATTTGAATAATGATCCGTGACAAGTTCGGTCGTCATCTAGAACAAAGATATGTGAATAAAAAGCTTCTTGAATTATTCACTAAGAAGATTGATACTGAAGCTAACATTGATATTGAAAAATTGAGATCTGACTTGAGAAAAGATATACATGTTAACTTAAGTAAACTGAAATCAGTTATTCTCATCCAGTTGATTTTGAAATTGATTGATAATAATAGATATGAAATATTGAACAGTGCTGATTCTTCTTCTTTCATTTTTCCACTGTCGGGGAAAATTAAACAGTTAAGAATAAGTAACCCGAGAGCGTATTTGAACTATCGTGTTAATAAAGATGATAACATTCTTATAAAAATTGAAGGAACAGTTTTATCTGCAAATGATCGAATAGAAATATTTCCAGGGCCAATAGGTGAACAAATATTAGATCTGTTTGTTGAAATGATATTTGAAACTCATGTCGAAAGTTAAGCGTGAAATGGTTGAAGAACTTCACAAATCAGCCCGCATAAACTTTCCAAGGCGAAGTCTCATTATTAAAGGGATTGATGATTTATTTCAAGCAGATTTGATTGAATTGATTTCATATTCTAGAACAAATAAGGGATATCGGTACATTTTAGTGGTAATTGACCCATTCTCCAAGAATTTGTGGACCAGGCCAATCAAAAATAAATCTGGGGCTGATGTCACGCCAGCAATGAAAAGTATATTGATTGAAAACGATAGGATCCCCAAAAATCTACAAACCGATCTTGGTAAAGAATTTTGTAATCAAAACTCTAAAAATTTAATGAAAAAACATGATATAAATCAATATTCAACATTCAGCAGTACGAGAGCATCTGTTGCAGAGCGTGTGATACGTACTTTGAAATCATTAATTTGGAAAGCATTCAGCCTCCAAGGAAATTATAAGTAGTTGAATTTATTACCAAAATTAACTGACAAATATAATTTTTCAAAACAGAACAATCAATATGAGACCTATTGACGTGAACAAAAAGAATGGAAAATTGATTTTCAACAGTGTTTATAGTAGAATGAAAGTTTTAGGCGCTGGAAAATTCAGGAAGGGAGATTTTGTACGCATTAGTAAACACAGGCAAGCTTTTGAAAAGAGTTATACACCAAACTGGTCAAATTAAATTTTTATTATTGACCAAGTGCAATTAACAAATCCAGTTACCTATATACTTGAGGATAAAGCTAATCATCCCATAAAAGGTGGTTTTTATAAATATGAGTTACAGAAAGTCAAGCATCCGAATATATATTTGGTGGAAAAAGTATTGAAACGGAGTGGGGATAAGATCTACGTTAAATGGCTTGGTTTTTAAAATACCTATAACAGCTAGATACATAAAAGTAATGTTGAATAATGTATGAAGATTCTCAGCTGACTGTGGAGGGATCAACATATCTGTGTTTATAGTTGATTCACAAGGATCTCAAATTTACAATGATAAAAATGAAATATCATTCATTTGTGAAGAAATTAGTGTTTTAGACATGCATAGCAATTTGTGTAGAAGTAAAATTTTTCTTCCTTCTTTTCCTTGGTCAAATTTGAATAGAAAGAGTAAAAAAAACTGTGTTGTGGTTATCTAATGAACATCATAATTTAGAATGGAATTCTGGGAAAACAAATTATTGCTATTTGAAGGAGGATGTTCAATGTATGTTTAATAATGTTTTCAAAATATATGTGAAAGAAAGCGGAAAGATAAATTGGATAAACGATATATCAGGACCAAATACAATAAAAATTATTAATATTGAAGATCTAGGTTGTCCATCCTAGAAGAACTATGTGAACCTGTAACGTTCAAAACTGGGGCAGCGATTCTACCCCGCCAAAAGTGAAATGACCGAGTTTTGACGTAAATCTGCTCAGGGTAGCCGTGAGTGTATTGAGGCTCACTATTAAACACCAGCATTACTCGGGGCGCCACGTAGTTGTTGGTTCGTCCACAGAGCACACAACCACGAAAGTGCCTGGAAAATAAGGTGTCGGGTTTGGACGTTGGAATACGGGACTACGTGACCGCACAATGACCTTCTGCACCCACCAGGTGGTCGGTTTGGTAAGACGACACTTACCATACGAAATATATATCAATCTACCCTCAAACGGGGCCTGTGGTAGCTAAGGCTGAAATAAAACGGTAGAGTTCTCCACCAAGCAACAATAAAACAAACGATTGAATTTGGCTAAGTGACTTTAATATTGAACGTAAATAAAATAAGTGAATAATAGATATAACAAACAAAAAAAAACTGAGGTTAAAGTAAATGAAGTTAATAAATCTAACAAAAAAACTAATGATGAATTATGACTCGACTATTAAAAAAGGTTAACAAAAAAAGATGAAGTGAAGCGTCCAAAATTTGCACAAGCGAATAAACAAGTAAAATACTACGCGTCTTGGACGGCAGCACGCCCTCACGACCGAAAACTCAACAATCAAACGACGCCCTATACGCCTGCGCCAATCAGAAAATGACCACAGGGTCTACGTCGTCCAACAGGCTAACTAGATCGACCTAGCCTCACAAAATCAGACGTATAGCGCGTCCACAACTAGAGCGCAACAACCAACGCTACCTCCAATCCGCGTAACACACAAGAAAAATAATATATTGAAATTAAACAAAGGAATGAAGTTCCTCGATACCAAAAAAAGTCCCAAAAGAAAATAATAAACAAAATGCTGTGCCTCTAGCTTAGCTAGGACACCCCAAGCCTAAGTAGGCACACAAACAAGTACAGTCCAGTTAGCTGCCCACTGACGTCCGGAACGGTGAAGATGACGCCGACCGACCTGGTGGAGGCGTCGGTTCAACGGCTGGTCCGTGGAGAAGGCGTCAAGGTTAGGATCCTGTGGTTGGTCTTCAGGACAACCGGAAGCGACACTCGTTTGGTTGTGTACTCCACGAGGTCGAGCAACTCGCCGCAGATGTTCGTGGCGGAAAAGAATGTACTCGAACACGAGGTATGAAAAGTTATACAAATCCCCAAAATGGGCTGCTTGTTCGCGTTTTTATTGCTCAAAGCACCACGCGACCCGAAGCAAACGTCGATCTACTTTAATCCCGCAAAGCGGCTCCGATTTCAAGAAGTTTTCGTAGATTTTCCGTTTGAAAATTTTTTCACGACCGCTTGTTCCAGAACTTTTTCTTACTAGTTGCCGGACTTGCCTTAACTTGAATCACTTTTTATCCTTGATAAAAAAAAAAAACCGTTTTCACTTAACTTATTTTAAATGTCATTGGTTTCAGCTAATTAAGGGGGAGTGTACAGAAGAAAAGTTGGAAGCAAGATGGAAAAGTGGATTAGGATTTTATTTATATAGATTTTACTGTGTGAATGTGTTTTATTGAGTGTTATTTTAATGTAAATCTAAGTTTTAAATAAAATGATTTTAATTCTGAAAGAGCGCCTTGTCAACTTCTGACATCTTGCAGCAACTACGTGAATTAAAAAATACGAAACCAAAATACGTCATTAATTAGCAATGTGTCAAATATTAACAACAAGTGTAAGGTGAGTGAAATGTTTTATTTATCTGGAATACTAATGGTAATAAGTTTGAATTATCGCAAGAAGGAATGGATAGAAAACTGGAATATGGAAAATGGAAAAATAGGAACAAGGTGCGAAACTGGAACGTAACAAATCTTTCAAATTAAATTTATGTGATCTACATACACAGAATTGTGCTTTGAAAAATGTACATGTTCTGAAAGATTGGTATGAAAAACGTTTCAATCCAAAAAGTTCTATGAATGTGGTATTCTACATTTCATCTTAGAAGAAGAAATTTGCTGTATGCCAATGGAATTTATCATGGCCTTTGCTCCACGTCAGATTGACAGTCAATGGAACAAGTTTCTCGAAGAATGGAAAGTCGATAAGGGATTTCAAAAATATCAACGCTGTGTGGAACACTATGAAAATAAATATGAAGATCAGGTTGGAGACTCATTACTTCTTAAGAAAAATCGTATGAAATGTAATATGAATGTATATTGATTTATGTAAAGCACTTGGAGAATAAATATTATGGAAGCGAATGCTATAATCTTATTAATTGTTATACCTGTTTCATTTATAGAGTTGAAATGTGAGAAATGGAAAAAAAAAATTGCTTATGTCACACAATTTATTTAGAATAATAGATACAAGCACTCAATACTAGAAATAAAGCTAATTATTTATACATTTAATTTCAACAATTATTACATCATTCAAAACAGGTTCATGATAATGTTTTATACTAAATTGGAAACGGGCACGATCAGCTGTCATCATAAACCATGGACTCTTCCTGGTTTCTTTGTATGCATACGTCCATGTGAACATATGATGAATTTAGATTTTTTCGTTGAACGTCACTTTCATCATTTATTTGCATCACTTTCACTCTTTTGATTAGTTTCTGTAATACAGAATAATTATTGATATCATTTTTCAAAAGTTGCAGTTCAAATAAATATTTATCAATTTCACTTTTCATATTCACTCTGGCTCTTATTTTCTTGTACACCATATTTCATCATTTGGAAACAAATTCGAGGTCTACCACTTTGCCATTCTTTCCTCTTGATACTATGTAGAGTTTACCGGTAACTGCTTCTTTATTGGTATCGTGTATTTCCTCATCGGTGAGTTGGTTGAAACGAGATCCCAAGAATAATATGTCACTCTCCAGCTCGAGGACAATTTTCTCCCCGGAACTTGTATTAACATGTCGGTAGTTAATTACTTTGTACTCTTCATTTTTCTTCAAATTACTACGAGCAAGAGGCTCTTTGACTTGAGCTACTTGGTTCAACTTTTGAAATATTGACGACATTCTACTGTTCTTATGTAGCGTGATATGGAACTCATTCAAAAATATTGAAACCACCATTCATATAATGAAACAATCACTCCCACTCTTGCATGGAAACCCTACTAATAATCAAGATAATGGTACTAGTGACATCTGTTCAAGGACATTATTAATTTATATGATGAGTTCACATAGAATGATCTTATATTTGGAACAGGGTGATATTTTACAAATTAATTCCAATTCACATCTGCCAAGATCAAAAATAAAGTGTCATCTGTGCAAATTCAAAGATGGTGGTACATCGTAGATACATCCTATTTTTCTAATTAGGTATCATGAGAAAGAGTTCTCATGGGATGATCTTATATCTAATCATTCATTCGAATTATTGTAAATTAAGGGATATTTAACAAATAAATTCCAATTCGCATCTGCCAAGATAGTGGTACATGCAGTTTTTAGAATATGAAGCGTCGTCTGTGTAAATAATTAACAAAAACGTTATTAATCTGTATGTTGATATGAGTTCTCGTGGGACAATCGTATATTAAATCTCCCATTCGAATTATTGTAAATTAAGAGATATTTAACAAATTGATTTTAATTCACTTCTGCCAAGATCAAATATAAAGTGTCATTAGTGCAAATTTAAAAGATAGTGGTACATCACAGATATATTACATTTTTCAAATTATGTACCATGAGAATAAGCTCTCATGGAATAATCTTCATATTAAGTCTTTCATTAGAATTCTTGTAAATTAACGGAAATTCAACAAATTAGTTTCAATTCGCATCTTTCAAGATCAAATATTAGGTGTCATTTGTGCTAATTTAAAAAAATGGTGGTACATCGTAGTTATATTTTATTTTCCTAATTAGGTATGATGAGAGCTATTGATAATGATTGCAATTGCTTATTATAGGATACATTTTTAAACTGTAGCCCCTATTTTTGCAATATGTTGTTGAAATTATTTTATAAAGAGCGAGACTGTAGGAGAATCGTTTCTATCAAGCATTATGATGGATCTCTTCGAATATTTAGTTGCTAGAGTTGAAACTCTTGAAGCAAAAGTTCCAATTCTAAGTAATCAGTGCCACCAATTAACATTGGTGCTGTATGGAACACAGCAGCAGCAGCAAGAACGTCGAGCACCGTCACAGCAACAACAAGAACATCGAGCTCCGTATAGGGAGCTGTTTGAAACAGGGAATTTGACGTGTCACTGTGTTTCATGCAGAGAAATAGACCTGTACATGGCTGACATTTCAGATTCCCAGCCACCACCATTGATACCAGCAACTCGAAGACGTTAGTTATTGTGAGTAAAATTCTTGATTACTTCTTCCAAAATTGATTAGCTCCAAAGCTTAACGAATATTCTCCTTTTACAGATGGTGAATATCAAGTGTATATATTGTAGTGAATAATTGTGAAATAAAATTGTGAGTATATAATGTGTTTTTATCCATTAAGCCTGTCCTCACTCACTCGAGGGTGCATAAATTGATGATATCACCGACAAAGATGTTTAAATTGATTAATTAATAATTTGCTAATAGGTTTATCTCCCAATCTGAATGTTGCACATAAGATTTCATAAGATGCGGGTAGATTACACCAAGAGTGCATAAATTGATGACTTTTGATTTTACAAGGTTGGTAATGGAATTGCACAAGTTATTGAACAAGATGTGGGTAGATAACAAGTGCAACGATGTGTCTCACAAGTTCATGACCTCCAGGGGGTAGAGAAGGGGAAGGCGAGGCCAATGTCTTTGACCCAATGCCTTAAGGATCCAGTCGGCCGCCGCCATTTTGAAATATGAGCCAGAACTCTCATCAGTTTTTCTGCCGGCGCCATTTTGAAATATGAGCCAGAACTCTCGTCAGTTTTCGGTCGTTATTTTGAAATATGAGCCAGAACTCTCGTCATGTAACTACTCAGAACCTTTATCCGTCAGCACTCTAATTGGTTGCTTTGACAACCGAAACGAACATCATCATTATGAAATTGTTTCTACAGTTATGTTTGTAAACTATTTTGATCCTTGAAACCAACCACATCCGTCTGAAACTCAATAGGGATAGGATCAACTGTTCAATTCATAATAATTTTTTGTTACATCAGTATATGGGTACTTATGATAAGAAAGTCTACCAGATGAATCATAGATGAAGGAAGAATCTGAGCTCGATACGGAAATTAGTCTCAGAATGAAAAAAATCAAAATTCATGACACTCCACGCCTCAGACTCAGGTGCCCCTCTCATACTGAACAAGGGTGACCACTGAAGTGCGGCTGTTCGTGGAACTGGTAGATGAAAAGTTGCTTGATATCTGGTAGCTATTCTGGATACATGAAATTGAATTGTTGTGGATTGATGGCGAAGTCACTGGCGGACTCAGGAATATTTATCGAAGGACTACCGTACGAATACGGAAAGAGTAAAGCAACGATAGCTTTATCATTTATTTAACACAACAATATAAATTGAAGAACAAACACTATAACAACTTATTCTAAACTTATTGTATGACAGTATGCATTGGCTTTACTGGATAGACTTGAAATTGACTTGATTGTATTTACTTGAAATGAAAAACTTGAATGCCTTACTACCCGGTAACCAGAGTGTTGAATACCCTTCTTGGGGTGGTGGGGATCCACCCGCTCTCTAGTGCCTAAGTACCGGACATCCCAGCCGCCGTTGAAGCTTTCGGTTCAACAATATACATTATTACATAACTAACTTAAAATATGATTCTACAACTGAAGCAATGAAAATGTTAATTTGCTTCAATACAGTTCCTCCACAGGTAATACACAAATGTTCCGCACAGCATGCTTAGTGACACCATTTTCAGTTTTAACACTCACCACATGGGTCACACCATCAGCACCTGAATGAAGTTCCACAATTCGGCCATATTTCTATGTGAGGGGAGGAGCGTTGACATCTTTGAGTATGACAAGAGTACCGGGTTGCAGATTGTCTGTGCTTGTAGTGTTGACCCTGGGTCGGGTCTGCATTTGCGACAGGTATTCTGAAACCCAACGCTTCCAGAAGTGCTGACGAATTTGTTCAACGTACTGCCATCGCGATAAACGGTTTTGTTGCAGATGAATGATTGATGGTTCAGGAGTTGATTTCAGCGGGCGACCAATCAGAAAATGACCCGGTGTTAGCACAGATAGGTCATTCGGGTCGTTTGACAACGGTGATAGTGGTCGTGAATTTAGGCAGGCTTCTATACACGCTGAAACTGTATACATTTCTTCAAATATGAGCGTTGCGTTACCTACAACGCGTCTAAGATGATATTTGACTTTCTTGACTCCCGACTCCCAGAGTCTTCCGAAATGAGGAGAACGAACTGGTATAAAGTGCCATGATATATTATCTGTAGCTATTTGATTAATTATGTCTCTTTCGAATTGTTCTGCTTGGAAAAAATCTAATAGCGTTTTTAATTCTCTGTCAGCACCCACGGAATTAGTTGCATTATCAGAGTAGATGTTATTGACCAAGCCACGGCGAGATATAAATCTTTTTAGTGCATTTAAGAAGCTATCTGTAGTGAGATCACAAGCTAGTTCCAAATAAAACGCCTTTGTAGCAAAGCAGATGAAGACGCAAATGTATGCTTTAATCGAACGTTTATCTCGTCCGCGACCTTCTTTGATTAAGATAGGTCCGGCATAGTCTACACCAGAGTTACTGAACGGAAAAGAGTAATTCAATCTAGAGGCAGGCAGATCACCCATTTTTGGGTTTATTACCCGTGGTTTTGAGCGAAAGCAAGGTATACATTTGTAAATTACTTTTCGCACTTGATTACGCCCAGATAACGGCCAGTTAGTTTCTCGTATTGCAGCTAATGTGGCTGAGATGCCAGCGTGCAAATGAGATTCGTGGAAATGTTTAATTATTAAGTTTGTAACATGATGCTTGGGTAGTACTATGATATGCTTTTTCTGATAAGTAATGTCTGCGTTACGTAGACGCCTCCCTTCTCTGATCAATGCGTCGTCATCAAGAAAAAGATTTAAAGTTCTTAAACAGCTTTTGACTTGCACTTCATGCCTAGATTGTAAATCATTAAATTCTGTGGAAAAATTTGATTCTTGAACCAATTTGATGATGGTCTTTGTTGCAAATTCTATCTCAATAATACTCAATTCACCCTTCGAACGATTTTGTTTTTTTCTAGCATTATTTATAAATCTCAAACAATATGCTGTAACTCGCTGTAATTTTGTGAATTTTGAGTACTTCAATAACCAGCTACAATCTCTTTGCACTGATGCGTGGTGAATATATGTACGCATTTCAGGTAATTCGACAACTGAAATTTCATCTGAATTATTTTCCAGAACAAAATGATTGTTTTGTAGCCAAGTAGGACCGTGAAACCAAAAACTGTTATCAATTATTTGATCTGGTAAACTACCGCGTGTTATTATGTCTGCCGGATTGTCTATTGTTCTCACAGGGTGCCAGCTATTTATTTCACTCAATGTCTGAATTTGAGCAACTCTGTTCGCGATAAAGGTTTTCAAGATATTTGGAGAGGTGCGCAACCAACCAAGGACAATAGTTGAATCTGTCCAATAAACAGTTTGTTCTACTTTAATATTTAGCGATTCTTGTACAGATTTGGTTAATTTAGCTAAAAGAAGCGCTCCGCATATTTCCAATCTAGGGATTGTTTGCATCTTTAATGGTGCTACACGAGATTTCGCACAAAGTAAATTAATAGATACCTGCCCAGTTGTACTGATTGCACGAAGATAAATGCACGCACCGTATGCCTTTTCGGATGCGTCCGAGAATCCATGAATTTCGAGTGATTGAAATGGAAAAATATTTATTATTTTCCGCGAAATTTGTATTTCATCAATATTTTTAATTTGGCCTGTTAACTCTAACCATTCTAAATTAATACTTTCTGATATTGGTTCATCCCAGTTATGTTCTGTTTGCCATAATTTTTGTATTGTTAACTTTGCCATTGTAATGATAGGGCATAATAAGCCTAATGGGTCGAATATTTGAGCGATTCTGGACAGAATCGAACGTTTAGTATTTGTAGCACCTGGTTGAATGATGTTTCTGTGAATTACGTAATTCAATTGATCGGTATCGTAGTTCCACCATAAGCCTAATAATTTAGTGTTACCATCTTTCTCAAGGTTGACCATATGGGAATTGCATGCTAAATTACTGACTGAAGGTAATAAGGCTGGTTCATTCGACATCTATTTTCTAAGTTCAAAACCGCCACGAGCTAACAGAGCTTGAAGATTGCTTCTTAAATTTAGTGCTTCATCGTATGTATTTGTGCCTGTCAGCAGATCGTCCATATAAAAATCTGTAGCAAGAATGTGCGATGCAATTGGGAAATCATGTTTTTCGTCTTCAGCTAATTGTTTTAAACATTGAATTGCAAGAAATGGTGCGCATGCAGTGCCATATGTCACCGTGTTTAATTGATATTCTGATATTGCTTCAGCCCGATCGTATCTCCAGAGTATTTTCTGATACGGTCTGTCTTCCTCTGTTATCAAAATTTGTCTAAACATTTTGTTTATATCAGCTGAGAGAACATACTGATGTGTTCGGAATCTAACTAAAATGGCAAATAAATCATCCTGCAATTTGGGACCGACCATAAGAGTATCATTAAGACTCAAGCCTGATGTTGTTTCAGCCGACGCGTCAAAAACTACCCGAGTCTTAGTTGTTGAACTCAATTCTTCAATAACCGCGTGATGAGGCAGGTAATAATGATTTGCGTGTGGTATATCGGTACTAGCGTGGATTAGCTGCATGTGATTGAGGTTTTCATATTCTCGCATAAAATTATCGTAATTGATTTTCAACTGGGTATCATGATCAAGTTTTCGTTCTAAATGAATAAGGCGTTTATTTGCATAATATTTAGATTCTCCTAATTGCGAGTTATTATTTTTAAACAGTAAAGATACAATAAATCTGCCATCTTGGTTTCTTTTATGGGTTTTTTTGAAGTGCTCCAAACATTCAAACTCTTCTTGAGAATATTGTATTTTACTGTTAGTTGGACATTCCTCAATTTCCCAGAATTTTGAGATCTGGTGCTCTAAAGTAGACAAAAGACAGGATGCACGCCGCGTTTGAAAACTATTAGGATTTACAATATTACCCCCAATAACCCACCCCAGAGAAGTTTCTTGTAAATGCGGGGCTTTCGGCGTTTCTGGGATTTGACCGGATCGCAATAAAGACCAGAAAATTCCCGCGCTTAGCAAAATGTCTATTTTATTGCTGGTATTGAATTTTGGGTCGGCTAACGGTAAATTGGAAGGAATTTGAAGATCCTTTACCGAAAATGACAATGAGGGTAAATCGTTGGTTATTCTTGGAAGAACTAAACATTCAAGATTGTGCTTATGTTCGTTATAAATTGATTTGAAATCCACATCAACTAATCGTTTCGCGAAACTAGCTGTATTATTCACACCATTTATAGGAATATTTATATTGACCGATGGAAGTTGTAATGAGAAATTAAGTTTGATTGAGAGCCAACATCCAAGAGGGCTCTGCCTGGGACCCAATTACCCAATTTGTCTTCCATCAAAATTTGTGCTGTACAAAGCATTACTTGATTTGAAATATCGTAGTTATCCTGAACATGCGCGGTAACTGAGGATGAGGAACTCGGTTCTGGTATATGCAGCAAGGTGCTGTGTTTTTGACTTCATATTCTACATGTGCCCGATCTACAGTTTTCTATTTTATGATTACTTCGCAAACAATTTGGACAAAGTTTGAGCTCCTCTATTTTCTTAACTCTATCCTTTTCTGATAATTTTAAAAATTGAGAACACTTGTACAATGAATGGCTATTACTGCACACCGGACATTGAAATCTTGTTGTCTTTGTTACCAGACAATTGTTAAACTTGTATTAATTATTTTGATTATTTTTGGCTGGGTTTGGTTGGCTTATTTTGACTTGATTTTGCTTGTTTGATGCGTTAATTGACTCTAACAGTGTACATTTTTGTTCTAAAAACTGAATAAAGCTGTCTAAGTTTGGTAATTCAGAAGTCAATGTAGTCTCCCAATCCTTTTTTATATTAAAGTCTAATTTTTGCACGATGATGAGAATGATGAGAGAATTCCATTTGTCTACAGGTTCACCTAATGCCTTTGAAGCTGCTAAATTTATTACTATGTCGTCTTATAATTGTCGTAAGGTTACATACGATGCTTTTTGAATAAGAGGTGAATTTAATATTGAATAGATATGTTCTTGAGTAATGAGTCTCTTGTTCTCATATCTTTTTTTTAGAACATCCCAAGCAATCGAGTAATTATTATCCGAAGCTGTAATTGATTCTATGGATTTCAATGCGTCACCCCGTGAGCATGAACGGAGATAGTGGAACTTTTCTATGTTTGAATACAAATCAATATCGTGTATTAATACTTTGAATGTGTCATGGAATAACGTCCAATTTGTATAGCTGCCTTCAAATGTTGGGAGATTGATTCGAGGTAACCGAACATTGTTGAATGTTTTAGATTGATTACTTTCATCTGACTGAATAGACGGTGGTCTATTTTTGCTACGAAGACTTTCATCATGCTTTTCTATGATAGTTGTGATAGCTCCTTCTACATCAAAATATTTATCCTCGAAATTTTCGCGCTCTTCTGAATAATTTGCTGCATTCGCTTGATCGTTTAATTCTAATTCAGATTGTATTTTATCAAAATCGAAATAAATTGTATATATGTAAATGCGGTATTCGAGCTTTCAATTTATTAATATCGTCTGATTCCAAATTGAATCTATCTACCGCGTTTTTGTGTCTTGTGAGTGCTGATTTAACTAGCTTACACTTTTCGATTAAATGTTTGATTGCGTTTTGATCAATTTTTGATCGATTGAAATATACAAGCGCTCACAAATGAAGTAAGTAATACAATTATCAGCAATGATTTGGCCTACCTTAGAATTCGAAGTCGCTCTTCACTGATTTCTTCAATTTTTTATTGTTGCTGACTCGGTGAACTGGATGGTGTCTGGATCGAAATATCCGGCTCGTTTGGACCAAAATATGTTGTGGATTGATGGCGAAGTCACTCGCGGACTCAGGAATATTTATCGAAGGACCACCGTACGAATACGGAAAGAGTAAAGCAACGATAGCTCTATCATTTATTTAACACAACAATATAAATTGAAGAACAAACACTTTAACAACTTATTCTAAACTTATTGTATGACAGTATGCATTGGCTTTACTGGATAGACTTGAAATTGACTTGATTATATTCACTTGAAATGAAAAACTTGAATACCTTACTACCCGGCAACCCGGGTGTTGAATACCCTTCTTGGGGTGGTGGGGATCCACCCGCTCTCTAGTGCCCAAGTACCGGACAGAATATTTGAGACTTATGATGGAACGTCAATTCTATTATTTAATAACATCCAGAGAAATTCATCACAAAGAGTTTCTCTTGTGTCCCTTAGGGAAGACATAGAATGCCATGCTGACAACACCCCTTGATCAAAGCCTCTAACGGGGTATAGGTTATCGACTTTAAAGGACAAAAACTTCAAAAATTCCCTATGGATCCTATCCAGGTACAAGCAGTGATACGCCGAATGAGGGAACAAGATGAAAATGGCATATTCTAATGTACTGACAACGTAGGCAAAGTAAAGTGATTCCAAAAGTGAAGTATCGCTGAAAAATTTGGAGGTACGCATTATTAAACCAAGTGATTTATTAGCAGCGAAGCAAACACTAGATATGTCTTGAAAATATGAAATTCGATCAAAATATAACGCCACGATCTCTATCAATATATTTTTTGGAAAGTTCTGTGCTATTTATATAGTATGAGATCCCAGTGACTGTCGAAGAACGGATAAAGGAAACTGTGGAACATTCATCAACGTTAATATGTAGTTTATTAATTTGACACTAGTTGAACAAAACATTGATATCAGCTTGCATTGAGTTCACATCATCGAGCGAAAGAATATTGGAGTACAATTTGATATCATTAGCGTAGGCAAGCGCATGACATGAAAATAGATCCAACAGATCATTTATGAATAATCTAAACAATGAAGGACCTAACTTCGATCCCTGTGGAGCCACCAAGAAGGCTATGAATTCAATGGACGAGGTAGTCACTGTAAAATACATAACACATTCTATTACTCAAATATGATCGCGAAAGATTAACTCAAGAGATAGATGAAGGAAATTTATTTTAAAAATTTGTGGATCCTTGGATTGAATTATAAATTATTCTAAGGAGGCTTGAAGATCAATAAGAGGGTCTTTCTGAAGAAAAATTATATAACCTTTTTGTGTCTTAACGTGAGGTTTATAATCTGTAATTGAATATTCTATGAATAAAACTTTTTTTCTTAATCGCTACCTGCAACAAACTACATACAAAATCCTGAAATTTCAAAATTTTATCTTGTGACCGATGAATCGCTGTTATTGGCCAAACGCCGCTGTGACGTCATAACGCAATATCGCAGTCTGAACTCAGTGTATTGGATAAAGAATCAGTTGGTTTACTTGACTTGTAATTCCATCAGACGCGAAATGAGTTCTGATGGGTTTGTTAAGGAGCAATCAGATAATTTGCCGCAGGTTCACGAAATGATGGTTGCCCAATTTTTTTCTCGAAAGTGAGTTTTTCAACGCATCTGAAATGAGTGGTGTCAAAGTTCAGGAGTAAATTTTTATTATGATTGTTTCTATTGACAGTATAACGTCTGTTATTGTATGCATAATGTAATGAAATATTTTTTTAGTAATATAATAATTTTGACACGTTATAATTAGCTACTGGAACGTTTTGGTTAATATACATTCTCAATCTATTATTGTTTTGTTGACATAGAATTTGATCCAGTCACATTGCAGGCATTGATGAGGATTCTGAAACCAAGCGGTAATTCCCGTCGAGCAATAACTTGAACTTGACTCTTGTTTTGTCATTTTCTTATTCTGAAGCTGACAGCGGTAAAGTAACGTTGTCAGAATAATGTTTATAAGATAACTAGTAGAAATATCCAATTATTAATTTCACAAAATAGTTCAGAAGCACAACATTCAGCGATGGAGATGAAACAGAATCAGTCTTGATCTCACACGACAAGATCAAACCTTCAAGTATTCGAAACTTTCTCAGGCCCAAGATTTGAGGCACTACTCCATGACCAAATGTGCAAAATCAAAAAATTTGTCAAGTTTTTTTAGCGCGCGCTTGAACATAGCTTGACGTTTAAGGTATCTATAACTCTTATTCAATTCGTGAATAGAGATTAGATAATTATACAAATTGAATATTAAATATTCTCGGTAAACAGCCACGTGAGTCAACGTGAAGATTCGTTCGGAGTCTAATTATCGTGAAATTGAAATTTATTTTCTAATCAAGATATTTTTTGTTGTCATCAGGAGTTCGATTGTTTAAATAAAAATTTGAAATATCAAGATCTTTGACTTATATCTCTTGCTCAGTTGATTCCGGTCTCATTGTATCAATCAAGAAATTTCACGTTCCAATAAGGATGTCCATTGTTGTGATCAAACTATCCATCTTTATAGTTAAGACGTTTATTGTTGCAATCAAGAGATTGATTGTTGAAATAAGAACCCAGAATGTACAATATCTGATTTTTCCGCTTTTCTTTGTTTTCACTGAAGTTTATTCTCTGGTAACATACATACTTACTACTATCTGCATCAACAGCTTCATCATAATGAGTGTTTTTTATTCCAAGCTAATTTTATAATCGACAAGCTCAACTGAATAATGCAATGTTTATGTGTAAGAATTTGGAAAATACCATATTGATTGTGTAAAACAACATTAGTGTCATGTTACCAGGAACTAATCTAACATTTCAAATTCATACAAAATAATGAATAACAATATATCTTGATGAATGTTCGTTGATGGATGTCCAGTTTGTTTTCTGTAAATTGTTTGAAAATTTCATAATAGTTCAACGTTTTTTTGGAATATATCTTTTGATTAGGTATTAGGGATATGCACTAACATTGAAAGGGTTCTCACAACAATGTAAATGAGAAGTTAAAGAGACACTCGCGGTATCACGTCGGAGTTTTTGCAGTCACTGTTTTCGTGTTTCTCCTGTTGGGACATTTATGAACAACTTATTCGGCACGTGATGACTGCTACTATCACACATAGGCACGATACAATACTCTTTCACCGGTTTTTCTCTTTTAGAATCTAAGTTTTCTTTCTACTCAGCTAAATCGTGTTCGCCTATCACAACGATTTTCCTTGACAGAAAAATTTTTGTCATATTTTTCAGGATTTTTGAGATATCGTGCAAGAACCTATTTAAAAGAAAAAAAAAGTTGAGAATGGTCTTTTATTTCATAGTCTTTCCATATTTAAACGTTCCGAACGAATATATTATTGTCCAGCATCAGCTGTCGATAGAGCAGAATGTTCAAATGAACTATGGCCGAAACAACAACACAAACTTACCACTTGATCAGTTGAGATATTGAATCAAAAAATTTTAAAATATTGAACTCAACAGTGCAAGGCACAACATGCAAAAAACAGAGCTACATATTTACAATCCCAAACAACTAAGGTTGGCGACAAACTAACATTGGACGAGACGCATAAAGCGGAATAAAAGTGATAATGAGTAGCATTAAGTCAAACGCAATTGATGAAATTATTGACATGTTTCATAATATTTCTATAATCAGTTTGGGAATTATTCCTTTGAATTTTTTTCTTGTTTGTAGATGAAGTTCCTTGCAATAAATGTTGATCACGATTCATTACGGTGTTCAAAACTCTTGCGTTCTTAAAATCAAAGTGGTGGCATGATGTTTTGTAAGCGCACTATGATCCGTATTCATATTTCTACAATTGTTCTTGTGTTGCGCGATTCTTTTTTTGAGCGGTTGACTTGTTTCACCAATGTAAGCCTGGTTTCATACTTGACAATCAACTCTATGAATGACATTCATCTTGCCAGATACCGGTATTTTGTCTTTAAGGTTAGTAAACAGATATTGGATGGATTTTGAAGTATTATGAGCCAGTTTGATGTTGGAACCCTTCAGTATTTTGAATGTACGTTTGCTAATGGAGTGCTCATATGGTATAACGGAATAAATAACTTTTTCGCAATCATCAGTAACTACATTTTTTTTGATATCATCCACAGGTTGGTAGAGTCTACGCATTCTTTGTAATATCCTCATTGAGATGAACTTATCAGGGTAACCGTTTTGAGAAAGGATATTGTGTATATAGAGTTGGTTTTCACGATGAAATTCTTGATGAGATAGAAGAAAAGCTCTGTCAACAAGAAAATGTATTACAATGGCTTTATATTTGTCATTCGAATGAGAAGCAAAATGGAGATATCGCCCAGAGGCAGTGCTCTTATACCAATTGGTAGTGATGTTGTTATTGCATCTGCTGACAGTAACATCCAAAAAATCAATGAAAGATTGACATTCGCGTTCTAATATGGAGGTAATTCTCGGGTGGAAATTATTGAATTTCTCCATGACTAGTGAGATGGTACTTTTAGGAGCTACCACAAAATAATCATCAACGTATCTTTTGGAAGTCAACTTCTTTGATAAAATCGTCTAACGTTGAATCAGTGAATTCATCTAGGTCGTTTCAAATCTCATGTATGCATTGGAAAGTCAGATCTTAAGGGATACTGGGGTATAAGGCAGTGACATCAAGTGAGAAAAAGACACAATCTGAGGGACAGTTGACTTTAGTACCCTCATTAACAAATTCAAAAGAATTTTTGACATTGTACGGCAGTTACTTAAGTATTTGGTCAATTTATAGGTGGGAGTGTTAATCATTGATGTTATTTGTCCGAGTGGAATATCAATCCAATGGATTTTAGGGAGAAAGTACATCCTCTCAGGATTAGGATTCTGTACGATCAAATCCTCGCGATCCACTTCATGACAGAAGGCTCCATACTTCCTATCAAGAGTAGTGATAGATACAGTTTTGACTTTTTTAAAGGTGCTGAAATTAGAGACTATAGAAGTAGATGCACCAAGAAAACTAATTTTATTTAGCAGAAGACCATGATCGATGGAGTCGTTGGTTGTTGTATACCTTCTTTTCATGAATCCATGCTGACCCATCTTATATATTAAAGCGAGTGCAGTTATATATTAAATTGTACATAGCTCTCTCTGGAAGCATGGCAAATATATTTGATATAGCTATTGGACGATAATTTCTCAATTCAGACTCATCACCTTTCTTAGAAACTGGAGTGATTCTTGATTTCCTTCAACGCTCAGAAAATTATCCCGATTCAATCCCTAAATTGGTAGTTCGGCAGAGAGATTTCGCTCATTTAAATGTAGCATCTCTGACCAGATAGCTTGGTATTTGGTCGTCACCAGCAGTTGATTTATCAGACAGAATTGCCATCAGCATGACCATCTCATCTTCCTGAATCGGATCTATCGTAAATGCTGGGTAATTACTGCATTCGGAAGACTCAGTATATGTTGTACTTTTGTGTATAAAACCAGAAAAAAGATTTGTAGATCACCAACAATAACTTGTGGAGTATCATGAGTAGAATTTCCATCAGAAAGTTTTCCTGGTATTCTAGTTTCACCATTTTTAAGATTAACAAATTTCCAAATCTCAGACGGCTTCGACTCAATATTCTGTTCAGCTGAATGAAGAGAAAAATTATAGGCTTCTTTAATTTGGTGTTTGACCAGATCTCTGAGTCTCCTGAATTCATTGAGATGGACACTATCTTTTTGCTCCACTAATTTTATTCTACAATAATCCTCAGTTTTCAAGTTGTATTCTATCTCGCGCGAGAAACATATTGGATATTTAGAAGATTGATAATGAGATATAGGAACATGTGTAACCAGCATTGAATGTAGTATTCCATAAAATTCATCAATTGCATCGTTGACATTAAGAGACTTGTCTAAGCATGTCCAATCTATATTGCAAATGTCACTGTATAGTTCCTAAAAATTCGCACGGCGGAAGTTATACCGCCTTTTTCTGGCAGAAAAAAAATTGAATTGTTTGGAAATATTTGATAATTCCAATCTGATGGAAATAAACGGACGATAAGCATCCTCGTCGACTAGAGGAAGAAACGCATTTTTGGTCTCTAGCGATGCAGCCATATTAGACAGAACGATACCAAGTCTATTTTCATTCATATTATTAACGAAATTGTACTGACTTAGACCTAAGATATCAAAAAAGTTCAGTAGAACTGAAGATTTAGAGCAGTAAAATGGCAAGTTCAGGAAATTTGGAACAATCGAATCGCCAATAAGTAGAACTGTCTCATTAATAAGAAATAACTGGAGAGCATCGAAAATAGCTCCAAATTATTGAAATCTAAATCTGAGGGCATATAAGTAGCACATAAAACGATAAAAAGATTTGCATAGAAACACTTGTATTGCTAAAATATCAATAAGAGGAACCAAATTATTCACTTAACATGTATCGAGTGCCTTATAGTTTATATTATGTTCTAACGCAATTAGAACTCCACCTCCCGTAGAACGTCCAACAAGTGAGAATTTCCTATCACCTCTGATGATATTGTACTTGGACGGGAAAAGTTCAGAGTTATTAATTGGATCACTAAGATCACGTAAGAATAAACACAGTGAAGAGTTGTGGTACAAAATTTGAAAACAAGAAAGCAATAAAATAGAGTTCCTGCAATAAGCAGTGCAAAAATAGAAAAATCTAATGTAAACATCACGTAACCTACTCATATCATTTGATATATACACAAATTTATCCAATAAAGTCTTCTATCACTACAGATTATAATTGATATGTTGATAATCAATTATTTGGTTACATATATTTAGTATCGTAGTCACCCTGATTATAAAACATATATTTTATGAAATGTCAATAATTGTTTTTCACTGTGATTTTTGATGAAAGTGTCAATAAAAATATCGTTGTGATTTAAGTCGTTCAGTTTCATTTTCACAACTCTGCTAATAGGTTATGGGCCCAGATAACGTAAACTGTTAAAACGAACGACGTCAAGAACAGTATTAGCGATCCAGCAGAATCAAAAGTTCGAAAACAAGCAAGTCGATAGCCAGCCAGCAAAATAAGAATTCAAATGGCGAACGCGAGCTCGACGCGACTTGAACTATTGTCTCGCGATAATTATGACACATGGAGAATTCAAGTAGAAGCTTTAATTATTAAAAATGACTCATGGGGATATGTCGCAGGCGAAATCCCGCAGCCCAAAGTAGACGGCGAGGGCGCCGCACTCATCGCATCTAAAGCTGCTGCAAAGCAATGGTTGAATGCAGATCGTAAGGCAAAAGCCGACATTATTCTAGCGATCAACCCATCCGAATTATCTCAAATTCGAGGATGCGTCACATCGCGGGATGTATGGCTCAAACTTGAATCGACCTACGCATCGAAGGGACCAGCCCGGAAAGCGACGCTACTGGAGCGTCTTATGCAACACAAGATGGAAGATGGCGACGACGTGAATGAACATCTATCCGAATTCTTCGACGCCGTCGACAAACTGCAATCAATGGAGGTCGACATCAATGGAGAATTACTAACTATAATGCTTCTTTACAGCCTTCCTAGCAGTTTTGACAATTTTAGATGTGCCATCGAGTCTCGCGATAACCTGCCGGACGCAGAAACTTTAAAAGTAAAGATTATTGAAGAATACCTCGCGAGAAAGCAAAAGTGTGGTGAAGACGCGAATGCCGTAATGTTCATTAAATCAAATCGCATAAATCAAAATAAAGCGAATAAGACAAATAAGTCCAACAAAGAGGGTGCGAATGACAGTTCCGAAAAAGATTAACAATTGAAATTAAAAAGGAAATATAAGTGCGGGTATTGTCATAAGAGAGGACATAAAGAATCGGAGTGTTACAAAAAGAACGCGGATAACCGTAAAGACAAATCAACCGAAGCACACGTTTGTTTCTTCGTCGACAAAATACGCGGTTCGAACACTGCAAATAATCTTTGGTGCTTGGACAGCGGGTGCACGTCGCATTTATGCGGAGACAAAAATGCGTTTGAATATTTTGATAATACTACCGGTAAATTGAATCTAGCAAATAATCAAACGACGCGCGTGAAAGCAAAAGGTGACGTTCGTATTGAAATCGCGGACAACTCGGAAAATGTTGTCAATCTCAAAAACACACTATACGTACCCGATCTTCGTACAAACTTAATTTCAGTTGCAAAAATTGTAGATCGCGATAATGAAGTGACATTTAAGATGAACAGCGCGTTTGTCAAAGATGTTAACGGTGACATTAAAGTCGTTGGTGAAAAAATTGGAGATCTATTCTTTTTACGCGAAAATGATCATCAAGCACATGCCGTCTTGGAATCAAAAACTCCAAAAAGCGATGCTGAAGATTGGCACGCTCGATTATGTCACTTGAATTCACAAGACATGATTAGAATGTTAACCGATAAAAATGTGACAGGTTTGACGTTCGACGCCATGGACGCTGTGATGAACTGCAAGTCTTGCCTCACAGCAAAGATGACAAGCACTCCTCTTACTAATCGAGAAAATTCATCGAAAGAGCTCTTGGAAATTGTCTACTCCGACATATGCGGACCAGTAAGGACCACGTCACAAGGTGGTGCACGTTACTTCATAACATTCATCGATGATTATAGCCGATGGTGCCAAGTATATTTTCTACACCACAAGAGCGAAGCAGTAGACAAATTTATGGAATTTAAGAATTTCGTAGAAAACCAGACAGGATGCAAGATAAAAGCTCTGCAATCTGATAATGGAAAAGAATACTGCAATAATCGAATGAAGTTTATTCTCAAGAACACAGGGATAAAGCAACGCCTGACAGTACCGCATACGCCGCAGCAAAACGGTGTTGCGGAGCGCAAGAATCGTACCTTGGTTGAAGCAGCGCGATGTATGCTGACGGACTCAGGCCTGCCACCATCGTTCTGGGCAGAAGCTATCGCTGCAGCAAATCACGTGAAGAATCGATGCCCGACCAAAGCATTGCCAAAGGGAATTACTCCACACGAGAAATGGACAGGGCAGAAACCCGATGTCTCACATCTTCGTACATTCGGAGAAAAGGTGTTCATCCTGAACAAATGCCCAACAAAAGGAAAATTTGATCCAAGAGGTATATCAGATATATTCATCGGTTACTCCGAGGAATCAAAGGTGTACCGAATTTGGATTCCGAGTGAACACAGAATCCAGATATCCAGAGATGTAAGGTTTCTGAACGAATTTGAACCGAATTCAACTGAAGATTACTCATGTTTGGAAGTACTTCATCAATGCACTGAAGAAACAGATTTTAAAGGCAAATCCGCGATAACAGAGACAGATATTGGCCCAAATACCGTTGATAACAGAACCGAAGACGTAGACAATGCCGAAAATGTCCACGTCGATAATCGTGTTTCTTACGACGCTGAAGCAACTGTCAACACACCTGAAACTGCCAAAGATCGACCGGACGCTCCAGACGAAATCGCTCCTGCTATGAGACGAGGACCTGGATGACCGAGAAAAGAGAAAACGGGACACGGGGGACGTCCTTCCAAGGTGTACAACGAAATCGCCGTCAATAATAATCTGGGGTGTACTGGAACCGATTCCACTATAATCAAAGTTGATTCGTCATTATCGACGAATACTTCTGAACCTATAAATGATCGGGAGGAGGTGTTGTACGACGTTAACTCGGCAATGATTGCCGTTGAAGTAAAAGTCGACGATGCTCTCAGCGGACCATATCAGGATGAATGGTCTCAAGCTATCTACTCCGAGATCAAAAGTCTAGTAGCCAACGACACTTGGGAAATAGTCGAAAGACCCAAAAATTCTAAGGTAATCGGTTGCCGAACGGTTCTTCGGAACAAGTTTAATCCAGATGGAACTCTCCTTCGACGAAAAGCCAGAGTAGTCGCGCGCGGTTTTGCTCAGAGGCCCGGAATCGACTTTACGGAAACCTTCGCGCCAGTGGCGAGAATGGAATCATTTCGACTTTTCATGGCCTTGTCTGCAAGACTGAATTTGTCCATATCACAACTGGATATCACGACGGCGTACCTAAACGGTAATATCGACACGCTGATAGACATGCTGAAGAAGATGGTCCGAGCTGAAAAAGGAAGCAGCCTAGCATCAAAAGCGGAACTTATGCTTCAACAATTGAAATCTGGAGACAAGGTATGCAAGCTGACGAAAGCCATTTATGGTCTGCGCCAGGCTGGTCGGCAATGGCATGCAAAGCTCAGCGATGTATTCAGATTGATTGGTTTGAAAGCTACAAACAGCGATCATTGTGTCTACATCGACGAGAAAGGATCCAATACAACGTTTGTTCTTGTATATGTCGATGACATTCTGATTGCATCACAAGATCCAAAGAGGACCCTGGAAATCAAGAATCATTTGTCATCTGAATTCCAAGTCAAAGATTTAGGCTATGTTAATCATTGTCTTGGGATTGAAGTGAAGCAAACGGAAAAAGAGATTTCACTATGTCAGAACGGCTACATTAGAGAGATTCTTCAGAAGTTCGGGATGACCGATAGTAAGCCCGTGAGATCACCAATGGTAACTGGGACTAAACTGGATTATCCAACAGACACAGAAGCAAACGACACAAGCTATCCATTCAGAGAACTCATCGGTGCTTTGATGTATCTAGCGATTGGGACTCGGCCAGACATCGCGTACGCGGTGAACATGCTGAGCCAATTCAATAACAATCATGGTCAAGCTCATTGGCAGGCTGCGAAGCGCGTTTTGCGATATCTAAAAGGGACTATTGACCGCAAATTAATTTATATTAAAGACGATAATGGAATTTCTGGGTATGCGGACGCAGACTGGGGTAACTGCATTACCGACAGAAAATCACATTCTGGATATACTTTCACCTTGTCGGAAGCGGCAATCTCATGGCGATCGCATAAGCAGCACACCGTGGCCCTATCTTCGATCGAGGCAGAATATATTAGCCTAACGGACGCTGCCAAGGAGGCCATATTTCTTTCAAATTTTGCTAAAGAGCTTGGTTTCAAGAAGCTGACAAATATCATTATCTACAACGACAATCAATCCGCCGGAAAGTTAGCACAGAACCCTGTCTATCATGCTAGGTCTAAGCACATAGACATAAAATGTCACTTCATCCGGCAAGCAATCAAAAATTATCCACTGAAGATCGAGTATCTTCCCACCGAGGAGATGATCGCCGACGTCCTAACCAAGCCACTCTCCGGAAACCAGTTCGAGAAATGCGTTTACGGTCTAGGTCTACGCGATTGAATATCTTATTTTATTTTCTTTATATATTTATCCAAAAATTGAGGGGACGTGTTGATAATCAATTATTTGGTTACATATATTTAGTATCGTAGTCACCCTGATTATAAAACATATATTTTATGAAATGTCAATAATTGTTTTTCACTGTGATTTTTGATGAAAGTGTCAATAAAAATATCGTTGTGATTTAAGTCGTTCAGTTTCATTTTCACAACTCTGCTAATATGATATAATTTTGATAATATTTTTACATGTACTTACAATGTCAAACAAAATCGAAAAATTGATAACAGATTTTCATTGCCTACCTTATCATTTCAATTAAACTGATTGTTTATACGGCAAATTCTGTATGTCTGTTATACATATAAACTGCACTTCTAGCTCAGCCAATTGATACAAAAATAGTACATAACTATTTCGATGCTACAACAAGTTCAAGCACAAAATTTCAATATGCTCTGGCTGATCATTCTAGATTTATGCAAAAAATTCAAAAACTTTCCAGTAAAGTGCACTTCTGGCTTGGCCGATTCATACAAAAATAGCAGATAACCATTCTGATACAACATCAAGTTCAAATACTGAATTTCAACATCCTACGGTTGATTATTCTGGATTTATCAGAAAAATTCGAAAGAAGTTTCAAGTAGAGTGCATTTTCGGTACAGGCGATTGGATCCATAATGCGAGGTGCACAACTAGACTTTATACCAGACTTGAATACAAAATTTCAACATTATTCGTTCAGCCACTTTTGAGATTTGCGAGTTACGCACGAACGTACCGACATCAAGCCGAAAACAGTCAAAATGGATTCAGGAGTGTTCATAATGTTCATCAAAATCTGATAGGTGATTTTTGTCGGTTTTACGATACTTTCTTGTACTTAATACAAGTGAGTAAAAACTACTCTGCAATCGTACAGCAAGGATGAAGCGAAATGATAAAAGTGGTAGAATAATGCTCTTCGAGTGAAAAGCACAAATATATATCTATATATAAATACTGCACCAAATATTCTGGGGAAACGAGAGATAGGAGAATTATCGGGATGTACAGCGGTGAGGAGCGCTGGGAAGACGAACAGGCTATTCAAGCGGTTGGCAAGCCTTTACATATATATACAGGGTGTCTTAGAAATAAGTACATTAATTTCAACCAGTGATAGAGTTCGTCAGGTAAAACTATTTTTCTAGATAACTTTTTCTAGAATTCTCATCTTTTTATAGACTTTTTTATAATTATCCGATCCAGTAGCTATAATAATTGGAAAATCGATTTCAACATATGTGAGTTATCAATTTCTCCCAATGAATTTATGCGGAACAATTCATAGTTGTAATTTTTTTGATAAAAATTGAATTATTGTGGTTATGCTGATGTATTTAATGAGAACATATTGTGCACTCATACATTATGATGATAATACTATGAGATATTTAGATCTAATCGTGAAACAGTAAATGAGTTGACATACATTAATTTATAAATTATTACTAACTTCACACCCAGATCGTTTCAATGAAGTATGCTCCGTGAATTCATCTGCTGAGCAAATATAAAATATTGTATCCTATATCGCAGAGAATATTTAGAATCAATTACCAAATTCAGTTTGATACATTTCTAGGCTATGTTTTCTGTTCTTCAAGAATAAGCTTCAACAGTTTTTCGCGGCAATATTTCCATTCAAATTATCGAATTCCATTCAATATTTCCCCATTTACTTCAAATAAATCGTTCAATGATTTTCTCTATACTTAAGAACCAACGATAATAGAGAAAATTGAGAGCAGCAACTACTTTTTGAGATGCTCATAGTTGGCAGCACAGCCTGGCACATATTCTGACTATTCACAATATTCTAATTAGCTGATTTAGGTGCAATGAGCTTGTGCAGACAATCTAATGCTCAAAGAATGTACTCTATGAAAATATATGTGAAATCCCTAGATAGAAATGAAATTCATTAACAATGACATATAAATACGACTGATAGACCAAATTGTTGATTTCAGAGACAAATTCAATCTATCTTTCAACACTTACAAGAATAAAACTATCGAAGTGAGCGAATATCAATGTGTTTCCAGAATACTGATATCCTTTCAGTTTCAAATGAGAATTTTGACAAAGCTTTTATGAATGAAACTTGATATCCAGTGAATTTACAGAAAAATGTTATCGAGAAAAATTGTTATGCTTGACGAGTTTTATTACAGGTCAAAATAAATGTTCTCATTCCTGTTACACTCTAAATATATATATATATATATATATATATATATATATATATATATATATATATATATATATATATATATATATATATATATATATATATATTTATATATATATGTATTATATTTGTATTTTTAGAAATGATCTGTTGAAATTATAACTTTATGCACAGCCACACAGTGTAGTGGATAGATAGAATCAGCTTCATTTACAGTAAGACTACGTATTTATACTAGGGTCGCTTTCCGTGAAAAGTTTATAACTGATAGCTAAATTATGGCTGACCCTTAATAGAACAATGGGAAGGGCATATCTTATTTCCTCCTCAAAAACTTTGATCTTCACACAGAATTTCACAAAATTGATATTGTTTACAATTTGCTACTTAATTCTTATAGTCTTTCTAACTCTGAGCCTTTATTTTTATTTCCAATTCTATATACAGTATATTTCTTATATTGTTCATTACTGAAATTACTTATGATAATAAGAGCCATTAAACATATAATGAGATAGATAAAGTAATGATGGTTCTTTTCAACATAGTTTATCTCCTTTATGTTCTGTAATTTGGGTACTGAAAGGTTTAATTTATTTAAAATTTGTAATTCCAAATTCTGTATCGTTTTCCGAAAATGTCCCGTTTCCATGATATTCAATTCTATCCCTTCATAGTCCTTGAATATATTTTCAAATTTCCATTAATTGACATCACAGTGGTCATTATTGTCGAATTTATAAATTCCTTGTATCGTTTTCTTCATTGTTTTTGCTTTACAATTTATGTTAATTTCGTGTTTAAGGGGTGAGAGAATCATTATGCTGTTTGTATTTGGTACCTGGAATACCTCGTTTTTATAATTTACTTGTTCTGTTTCACAATCGTTCTTTGTGTCCTTGATAATATTTCTCACACATCCGTTTACTTCTATATTATTGGATCTACAATAATTAATGCTATTGCCCTTATTGAAATTCTGTATGTGAATTGCAGAGTTTTGTTTTTCTATGTACTTACAGAAAGATTCTTGAATTTGGAATGTTTTATTTTCGTGAACAAAAGGTATAGGATTCAATTGGAATAGAAGGTAGTTTTCTGTTGTGAATTCTGGTTCGATTGACAACATTTTTATAATATTGTTTCCGTATCTACAATGCGTTGAAACTTCATTTGTCTGTGTCCAAATGTTTGCTTTGCCAGTTATTTTGATGAGGTCGTCATTATTTATACTAGAATTATCGACCTTATCAACAGAGCAGATAGTTATTGATAATTCTATATGTTTACAGAAGTTGATGATATTCTGGATAATAATTCATGACTTGTTCGTTTGTATTTCAGTATAGATGAGACTATTCAATTTTCGATTCTTATTGAGAGTTTATATTACTATGTTCAAAGTGTCAGAGAGTTTCTTCTCGTTGATAAATATTTTCTCCAATTGTTTATAAAATTTTTCTTTTAGTTGTTTTTCGTGTAATATTATTTGTTCGCTATTATTTTGTAGTGTTTCCTGATTGTTACTTGATTATTCGATGAGACTGTCATATTTTTCTGCGTCGCTAGCATCGAGGTTACCCGAAATTTGTTCAATTATTGAACCTAGTCCGTTTATAAGACCGCGTTTTTCTCGTTTATTGGATAATTTTTGATTCTGTTTGGTCAAATCGTTGTGAAAATATCTTATGGACTTAGTATACTCTTGTAAATGATAATTATCCTTAGTTTTTTCTAATAGACTGATGCTTATATTATTTATCTCAATATACTCGTTACATAGAGGGGATATATTATAATTAAAGTAATGGAATTTTCCGTTTGTTCTCAACTTGTAATATCCAAGTTGATGAATAAGAAAGCCATTGTTCATGGAGGTATCCGTCAGTTGTGACGTGACAATGGTTCTGAAAGTAAAAATTTGATTTTATCAATCATATATTTTTGGACATAGTTTTTATTTCTCATTCTTACCGTCCGGAGAATTGGGTTACGTTTTCGAATAAGGGTTCCTTATTCTTATTCATGAGTCGTGGGTTCTCTTCAACATATACTTTGTCTGTTATTTGTAAAGGTAATTCATTCTTTTTTGTTCTTTTATCTTCATCTTTAATTATTGCTTCCTTCATTTTGGTATTGTTTACTTGTGTTCGCACGAAGTAAACGTTTAATAATTCCTCAGTGGTTCGTAATTGTGTATAGTATTTATTCTTTTGATCCTGACCAAATAATATTTCACAGGGTGTTAATTTTGTTGTACTGTTCTTTGATTATTATATGCAATAATAGCTTTGTTGATATTATATTCGAGATTTTTATTTTTATTGACGGAGTGCAATATTCGTAGATGTTCTATTAAAGTGGAGTGAAATCGCTCTGTAGCATTTGATTTGGGATTTGCTACGCTTATTAAGTGTAACTGTATATCGTTATTGTTGCAAAAGGTTTTAGGTGTTACATTGTTGAATTCTAATCTATGATCGGCAATAATCATTTCAGACTTTGTATAAGTTTTCATGAAGTTCTCGATTATTACGTTGACTCTTCATCTGTTTTATTGGATGTAGGATGAATGTAACCGAATTTCGAAAACTGGTAGGTTATTGTTATAAAATATTATTTGTTTAGAGTGCGTATATCAATGTTTATAATTTCGAAAGGATGTTCCGGAGTTGGTGTTAGATTATCATGTAACTCAATAGGGTGTCTGTCCTATTTATTTTCTTCACAGATTTTACATTCATTCATAATTTTGGTTATGTCTTCCATCATGTTGGGCCAAAAGTATTCTTCTTTCAAATCATTGTATGTTGCCATGATTCCGCGATGATTTTGGAATCCGTTGTGACTATCTTGAATTATTTGAACTTGTCCATCTTCGTTTCCAACCACTTAATTACATTTTATTAGATTTGTTCGCTTTAAAATGTTTCTAATGATTTTATTCAATTGATTTCTACATTGAATGGTCTTTCTGATAAGTGAAATATGATTCGATTCTTAGCAATATTTATTCTGTCTTCTACCTTTGTTGATTTGTTTCAGTTTAGTTTTCTCGAACTGGTTTTCTTTGGTTATTGAGTGGAAGATCATATTATTTTGATCTTTTTGAACTATTATTTCAGAGCTTGTTAATTCATTTTCACTGTGTTCTTCACTATTGAATTTCTGATTCATTTGATTGGCTAATCCTTTGTCGAATTCAATATTTCTTGAAATGCAATGTGCAAAGATGTTTGTATCCGTGACATCTCCAATTTTGTGAAATATTTCAAAGGAGTCTCTGCGACGTGATAGGAAATCTGCGATTTTATTAGTTTTCCCGGGCAAATACTCTATGTCAAAATTGTATTCACCGAGTTCTATTCTCCATCTCATGAGTTTTTGATTGGCGTTTTCCATGGTGAATAACCATGTTAATGGTTTATGATCGGTACGTATTGTGAACTTACGTCCGAATAGATAAGGTTTGAAGTTTTCAATTGACCAGACTATTGATTTTAATCCTTTTTCAATCGTACTATAATTTTGTTCAGCGGCGTTAAATGTTTTTGACACATAAGCGATGGGTTTCTCTTGACCGTTAAAAACTTGTGAGAGAACGGATCCCATTGCATAATCTGAAGCATCTGTAGTGAGTATGAATTTTACGTTAAAGTTCGGAAATTCTAATATTGGAGGATTTGATATAAGTTCTTTTGCCAATTCGAATGAAGATTGATATTCTTTATTCTCTATGTTTATTTCTTTGCCTTTTTTCAAGCATTTCTTCAAGGGTTCAGTTAATTCTGCGAAGTTTGGGATGAATCTGCGATACCAAGATAATTTGCCAAGAAATAATTTAATTTCTTTCGTGGTTTTCGGGATTGTGATTTTTTCAATTGCGTCTATTTTCTCATTGGGTTTCAATCCATCTTTTGAGATAATAAAGCCTAAATATTCAGTTTCGGTTTTTAAGGATTCTGATTTATCAATTTGAGTTTTTAATTTAGCTTGACGGAGTTTGTCGAAAACTTTAACAATATTTTGTACATGTTCTTCAAATGTGTTTCCAAGGATAATGATGTCATCTACATGGACTAGACGTATGTCGTTTATATACTCGGCTAGCACTTCATTCATCATACGTTGAAATGCTGCTGGTGCGTTTATAAGTCCAAAAGGCATACGTACTTATTCGTGATGTCCTGAACTTGTTGAGAATGCTGTTTTTTCTCTATCTTTCGGATCAATTATAATTTGATGGAACCCTGAGTGTAAGTCGAGAGTTGTAAAAATCTTGGTTTTCCTATGTGATCTAATAGAGTATCAATATTAGAAAGCGGAAATTTGTCTTCAATTGTTTCTTGATTCAATTTTCGGAAGTTTATTACCATGCGTGTTCTTCGTTCACCAGAGGCATCGGACTTTTTAGGTACGATCCAGATCAGGAAGTTGTATGGACTTTTTGATTTTTGAGTTATATTATTTTTTGATAAATTCTGAACGTGAACATTAAATATCGTTTTCGTGGATTTGTTGGAGTCTATATTTTTTTGAAATACAGGTATATCGTCTTTAGTAGTTATTTTGTGTGTTGTGACGTTTGTGGCTGTTAGAGTTTCGTTTTCTTCAGAAAATAAATCTGAGTAATTGTTAATAATTTCGTAGATTTTTTGAACTTGTGTTTGTGTCATGTGTTCGTGTCGAAATTTGATGGATGAATCAATAATTGTTCCAAAAGATTTCAATTTGAGTTTTTTGTCTCTTAAAGTTATGATTCTATTTCTGGAATCCATTTAAGAATCACAATGTAGTAAAATTTTGACATCAAATAACGGTCAGTTGCTGCCAAGCACAGTTTTTTAAATATTTTGAATATTTTATTTTAAAATTTGTGACCGAAAACATGGTCGTTTTCCTTATTTTTATCACTCTGACTTTTATTTAACATATTATTACACACAAATGTCAACACATACACACTTTAATTTTATTGTAAGTACACTGTTAATTTCACCTCGTCATTTTATCCCTCATGTTAACACTTTTTGTACAATGTAGCACTCCTGAAGATGGTCCAGGTGGGACCGAAACTGTAGAGTAGATTAAAATAAAACTCTTGACTGAACTCCCACATTTCGTTTTCTTCATATCATCTAACAGTCAGCATTATCCACTACTTCTATCAAATAAAATGTCACAGTTTTTATGAAATTCATGAACGTGAAAAGGAAAATTCTTATTTTGAATTTTCAGTCTCATACAGATTTTACCAGTTACTTTGCCTTGAGCTGTCTTGAAAGTGATTTTTTCGTTGGAAAGCTTCAAATCTCTTTGTTGGGCGATTTGTGGAAAAATCAAATCTATGTCTGAACCGGAGTCAATGAGAATAGTGTAATCGTTATAAGTGATATGTGAGATTGATTTTGAGATCATTACGTATTTTGTATTTCCTCTGGAGGGTCTTTGTCTAAAAAATCGTTTCCATTATTTTCTGTCTCATCTTGATAATATGTCTCGTCATTTCTATCGTCGTGAATGTCGTCATAAATCTCAATATTAATTTCAATTTGGTAATTGTTCCTAATTGATTGTGTAGATATTGGTGATGTTTGTTTGCTTTGAATTGACATAGGTGTTGGTTTGAAAGATTTATTTGTTTCTATACGCCAGCTCGATTCGATTTCGCGCTACCCGAACGCCGCTCCAGCGGTACAATTGGTAAACTATTGGTGGAAGCGTTTAAAGACAAAGTCCGCGCGAGTAGTGACAGATGATAATAATGAATTGCAAAATTTGAGTCCAATCCATATTTTTAAAATACCCACTATTCAATTATGTTGGTAATAATTCAATGTGATTTTCAGAAAGCAGATTTAAGGTTTTTTCGTAAAAAAAAATATAAATAAAAGAAGAAAATTATACGTCGAAACTAGTCCTGGAGAAGTGTCATGAAGCATGCAGAATTATTATCATATATGTATTATCTGTATGAAGAATTATAAAGAAACAATTTTATAATTTTTTTAAGACAAATTGCTCAAGCAGGCGGTTTCTCAGAGCATATCTTCTGTTTTGCGTAACATTCATTGTTTACTCTATTTTTTATAATTACTGCATAATCATGATTCCTTTTTTCAAATTTCTTCAGCATTTTATTATTCAATATCACTTATTTGGAATTTAGGATTGAAACCATATCACTATTTGTCTATTTAATTTTATTTTAGACATTTTGTAAGTTAAAAATTACATACCTAACACTTACATTTAACAAGATTAGTAAATCTATACAAATTTATTTCTTTATTTGTAATGAAGAATCTGCACCATTCTGTATTACTTTTCGTGATTTAATTATGTATTTGCGGAGCTCGTCGTACACGTGTAATCCAATATTTTTTCGTTCAACTTCCCAATTACGGTTTAGAAATGAATAAAACGTTTAATCAGAGTTACGTTTTCCAGTATTGGGGCAATCGGGCACACAACATGCTCGACCATGTCCCTTGTTTTATTTTTCACTCATTTTATCTGTACAAAAGTTATAATAAAAGCTGTTATGAAGCTATTGCCCTTATAACCTGTCAAAATATATCACTGACAGTCTACGGTTCTCGCCGAATAGCGTCGCCTCGAGCGTTGTCGGGCTGGCGTATACTGTTAACAATATTTTGTGTTACGAATCTATCATACCCATGATTTCTTTGTTGGAAAGGGATAGGTTTTGACGGGAATTGTTGACCTGGGAATCTTCTCGGAGCTATATTGAAGGAGAAACCATAGTTTCTCGTATTTTGAGTATTCCTGTTATCATTCTGTTTCATCATAGGGCTGTTCATTGAATTCACATAGCTAAATTAGTTTTTTAGTAACTGTTCGCATTGTTCTTATGTGCTCGGTTGTTTGACTATGACAAAACCTTTTACTACGTTCGGTTAAAATGAAATAAATCTGTTTACTATAGCTTTTCGATTTTCTAAAAGTATACTGATTAGCATTTCGTATCGATTTTAGATCTATATATTTCATATTTCTCTAACATAATTTTCAGAGTTTGCTCTGAAGGGTTACTGTATTTTATTTCGAAAATTTCGATTAATAAAGTTATAGCATTGGTTTTGTTTGAAAAGTTTGCGGTCAGGTAATTTTCAATTCTGACCAATTATTAAAATTGTTTTGTGACACTATTCTTCTAGCGTCTTTAATTGTTTTATTATTTATCAAATTGAATGCATAAAGTTTCCGTGCAGGATTCAACTGCGTTGAATAAGTTTCATCAACTGTATGGATGAAATTATTTGAAGTTAAAATGTCTCTTTCGTATGAGGGGATCATTTCGGTATATAACTTAATGTCAGTTGGTGAAACAGCCATTGTTAATGAATATATCAATCAATATTGGATTTATATCCAGAAATCCAGGCAGATTTTCGGATAATAATTGATTTATACTCTGTTGAGTATCGTTCTGAAAATCTTCGTCAGAATCTCACATACGAGATTTTCTAATAATAGTTTAAAAAAAAACTCACAATATGAGACTCAGTAATGCTACCTTCATATCGGGATTCTATTGAAGTCGAACTTGATGATCGTAGAATCGACGAGTAAACGCTACTTGAAGTTCTTGGATTGTTGGACGCTCGTGATCGGCTTGAACAGCAAGAGTCGTCTGTGAAGTTGTCGGTAATTGGAGATGATCCTGATGGCGTACTGTTCTACGCCAGATGGGACCACCCTTTCTGTTTATTGTTGGAATTACAGTTTAGACTCTGGCTTAAGTCTTATGAAGCTCTTTTGATTCACAATTTGAATATTGAAATAATTTGTGTAAATTGAAGACTTGTGATTTCCACAATAGACACTTGTGAATCCTACTGACTGCGCCAATTATATTTGTACTTTCGAAAATGATCTTTTGAAAATATAACTTCATTCAAATTCATTACAATTATAAGAGATGCACAACAACACAGTGTAGTGGATAGTGGAAAGTTTATAACTGATAGCTTAAATATGGCTGACCCTTAACAGAACAATGGGAAGGGCATATCTTATATATATATATATATATATATATATATATATATATATATATATATATATATATATATATATATATATATATATATATATATATATATATATATATATATATGGCAATGTTGGAAGCTTAGAAGTCCATGTTTTTTTATTAAGAATAGAAGAGGGCAGTGGCATCAATTCGCTTTTGTCAATGCCTCAAAATTGTTCAGCAATAAAAATTCTCAAATTCCTATGTATTAATGAATACTCACAAAAAGTCATCGCTTAGATAACCAACAATTACAATAGTTACGTCTTCTGGAGGTGCGGACAATTTATGGTGGAGCAATGGCGTAATTGCTCTTATCAGTTGAAATCGAGGGTCAGGCGAAGGGTGATGAAATTGTAATCTCTGGTAATTGGAAGAAAAGTACTTATTCTATGTACAGTTGCTATGACATCAATCTCAGTCGCATACATGCTCCTTAATGAATATTTTATCAAGCTACAAATAGCTTTTTTGTTTTGATGTAGAATTATGATTCTTGCAGTTTTGTCGTGGTTCTTCTGGAAGAGCTACGTCGTTACCTCCCAAAGACGAATTAGAATGTGGTGATAAATATTGTTATTATAGATGGAGGAAATATCTCTCAAAATGGTCAAACACAAAATTGGTGTGAATAACTTCAGAAAAACTCATGAAACATTCACTTGAGAAAGTCATAGAAAGCTCTATAATAATTGGGAATTAGGTTGCCGTTACATAAGCTAATCAAATCACTTATTTGTTCTCAGATAGGGCAGTTTTATTCGAATAGGCCGGTTTTAAAGTACCAAATTTTGTTGGGTTTGAAGATATTCTTTTTTCTATTTCAAACTCAACTCGATTCAATTCTAGGTGTTCACTCCCTTTCTCAAATCGTGATATTTTGTCCCCACTCAATTTGAAAAAATTTTCATCAGTGTCCTTGGCCATTCTCGGTGTCATGTCATTATCTAACATGCAGAGGCTCCCATCTGTTTTTCAATTTTCCAATAAGTGAAGTGTATTGATCAGGTACGTAAACCGGTCCTGACTTCTTTGATCTATTCAGAGATCTCTCAATGATGCTGTGAACTGTGTCCCCCTCATTTTGCGTGTGACCACGAATCAAGTTCTTGTGCGTAACAGATAGGATGTCAAGATGTTCAACAGCATACAAATATAGTGGTATCAAGTACCTGCAACATGGAAATACATCAAAAATGTCTACATTTTCCACCAAAACCAGATTTTCACTCTCTATTTCGATTCCCACATGCGAGATATGAATCGAAATTTTCGTTACTTTCTTCGAGCTTACTGGTTCTTCTGCTGACCTCCGCTGTTGTGGTAGTAAAATACCACATTTTGATTTGGCTTTGTAATTGAACCCTCTTCAAGGAATTCATAAACACCAGTTCCTATCTTGTTAATACTCATGTGCTCGAGTCCCTCATGCCAAAAAAAAAGCACAAAATCTTGTCGCTCCCGATCTCTGTTACATGTAAAAAAATTAAAATTAAGTCACCGGGAATCGTATAATAGAGTACTACTACATTACTTCCTGTGGAACCTTGACAAATACTCACAGTAAAATTGAAATAGTTGAGTCGCAATTTGTGATAAAATGCTGATGTTTGTTCCATGGGTACCGGGAATACTGCTTGTAAATCATGAACAGCTAATTTGATTTCTCCTTTTCGGCCTTCTCTTCAGTTGCTGCTTTTTCTATGTGACCTAATTCTTTTTCCTCCTGATGTCGTTGGTAGGTTCCTTCAAGTCTCGTCTTTTCATCGCCTCCCGCATTCTTGTACGCTTCACATTGATCACACTCATCTTTTTTGGGCAAAACAAATCCAATATTGAATTCCGTGTTGAATATTCGCGCATAAGTTGGTGTCATAATTTGCAGGTATCTCATTAGTTGCAGACGGTTAGACAGAATAGTGGCGGTGCATTTATGCAATAGACAAACCACCATCAATGAATTGTCGCGAGGTATCTTATCTCACATAGTGACTCTCAACACGAGGTATCGAGTTTATGTGGTTTCTGACTGAATTCAAAATTTCGTCATCTATCTTCTTACGGCTGTTGTGCTCACACCTTTTATATGTAGGTGCAATTCCTGACCCACCCATTTTGGCTTCAATCACTGTGCGGATTACCCTTTAAGCTATTCCTGAAGTGCGTATCAAGAAGGCATTACACACTTGAACCTTATTCGCGTCATTATACATCAGGTAGAAAGCGCAATTTGACTTTCTAGGCTCGGGCAGTAATGCAACGATATTTCATAACAAGTTTTCCAATACATGAATGAAGGAAATCTCGCTGACGTTGTAATGAACTCAAGGCCCAATCATTTGTGAAGAGTTGGACTCTTCAATCTTTCGAGAGTTTCGTTTAACAATATAATATACAAGTATCTTCACAAGGTGGACCTATCTTTCGAGCCTCAACGGTTTTGCCTGTTCTACTAGTGTAACTTTGTCCTGCGTTCTTCAAAATTTTAGCTTTTACTCTACGCCATGTTGTGAAGTTGATGGACGAGGATCTAGAGCACTGATCCGCGTTGTTGAAATATCAAATGGAATTTGTTCTTCATTATGCACGGAATGAATCTCCTCGCTCAAATCACTTCCGATTTTCCGAATTGAATCTCCAGTTCTTTCTTCAACTCCTTTGTTTACTCTCTCCATTTATTATTCTTTTTTGAAAGCAAGCTGCAAAATCTTTCTATCGCGTTGGCTTATTTTGGTCCTGTATAAAGAAAAAAGGAAGAAATTTTTAATTTCAATTATCTAATTACTCATCATTCAAGTTCAAATTGATAACTTAAAAAAAGATAAATTGAACAATAACTTGTATTGTTGTATAAATTGTAGCTCAACTTGGGTAGCTACTACTGGATAATTTGGCTCAAGTGCATGCAAAATTCCAAAATATTTTGGTCAACAATGTCATTAAGTACAGTTCACACTGTATAATGCACGACTTACCAAGTACAAAAACTGCGGAAAGCACAGTCACACCAGTAGGTGTTGCTAACAATTAAATATACAATGACAGAAAGTACACTTACGTCATTGCTTCAGATTTCAGTCACTAAAAACACTCATGTCACTGTTGCTCACAATATCATACTCCTCTAGTCACTCATCAACACAACTGAAGCTTGCGGCGTTGTTGGCTTGAAGGAAGATAACAGACAGCTGATATTCCAATAACGATGTAGCTACCCTCGGGCGGTCCAAATAGAAACTAGAGTTATGACGTTGTTCTCCAGTGTGCTCAATGGTTTTCTGAGACCGTTATGGACGACCGTATTTTACCAAATTTTGCAGTTGTGTCATTGTTCTCCCGGAACAGCGAAATGTAAGTTACTTATATTTATCAACCTTGACTAAATTGGCTGTAAATCTTAGTCAATCGTCTATTGACGCGCAAGTCAGACTTGAAGTCAGTGTTCCTAACTAAATCAAGAATAAAAAAAATTGGATAAAATGAACTTTATAAATAGTACGAATGGATAGTCCACAAATATTAGCGGCAATAGAGATAAGTACAAAGGGGACAAGTAATACAATTGAATGTTTCAAGAAGAATTATTAGAAGCTATTTGAATAAAGAGTTGGAACACTTAAAAATCATCATCATTGGCGCAACAGCCCTTTTGGGGCCTAGACCTTCCTAATCGGTAACAGTTGAAAATACATAAGTCAATACTTGAGAAGACTGCGGAATATATCTTTTATATAAAAATACAAAAACAAGAAACATAATTAAAAATGATCTTCTTCTTCATCCTCATTCCTTTTCAAGTCTGCCTCATCCTTGGTTCCCTCCTCATTTTTCTCTTGATCTTCAATTGAAGCACTATTCAGACAATTAGAACAGTTCTAATCTTTGGCAAACGCAGGTTGAACCATAACCCTTCTTGCAGTTGCAACATATAATGTTTAACAGCACTTCAGGTTGATTTTGATAACTGCAAAAATCTGTGATTGAATATTCTTACCATAACTTGTTCAGTATTCGAGCTATCAAATTCAACAAAAAAATACTTTGTAGGTTATTTCAAGAGCTATAAGCTGATGTAAACTAATTCCTTTTCAAGCTGTAATTTTTTGAAAGGTTTGAGCTGGAAGAGTTTCGGAGCGTTTCTATTTGCATACATATGCAAACTTGAAACAGTCATATCTTATTCAATTTTCATCGTACAGAAGAAGAAAATAGACAAAAATTAAAAAAAGCCTACAATTTTAAATTTTTTGAAATTTTGCGAGTCTTCCATAGTTTTTGAGATACTTTTAAGGGAAAGCAATTTTTTGCGAGCTTGCAAAAAAGCTTTCTTCACTTCAAGCTCAAATTTTTTCAAAACTTAGCACTTTAAACCTGTTAAACTTAATGGGCATATTACAGGTACATAACTAGAGAAAATTTTAAAGTGGTTGAGATCATTTTCAATTGGCGTGGTAATTAGGGAGTGATTTCCACATTTCTTTGCCGTCGAAAAATAGGGACTTACTCTGTTTCTGTAGTAGCTTGCTCAATTTTGACAGGAGAAATTTTTGTGAGAAAAAAATCAAGATTTCACCAAGCACTTCAAAAAACATGCCATGACTTTTCTCCGAAGAATGCATTGGTTACTGATTATTTCACGTTAAAACTTTCGATTTTGGCATTTTTCGGAGGAGAACAAACCTTTAATAAGCTATCACTTCGTTAGTATTGGGTCTAGTGATATTGTAAAACCAGTATTCCATTTTGTTTTCTATAAGCTACATATTCATTCCGAATTATTTTTTCCATAAATACTTATTTTCAGAGTTATTCATAAGAAACCGCCTGCAAAAAATTTTTTTTTGTCTCAAAATTGACGTTTTCACTCTCAAATAAGTCGAAAAAACTTCATACGACAAAATTTGCTTAGAATTAGTCGGTCTTTTCATTCACATACCTATTTTTAATAAAAAAAGATTCATCCCCAAGAAGGAGTGGCGTCTATTGGTTACTATGTAATTTTAAAAACCTAGTCTCAGTAGTCTTTGAAAAACAATATAAGTTGAAATGACTGTCAATAATTGAAAGTATATTTTCTTGTATTGTAAACTATTTTCATATAAAATAAATAATATTAAACTTCATAACGCTAGTATTCTCACAGGTTATGGGCCCAGTTTCCTCATAAGCCAAATAGTATTATATTCGCTTGCTTTTAGTGATGGTGAAAAATTTATTTTGAGTGTCAAACTATCCAGCTCAGTTTGAATTCCTACTAATTTTTGAAAATATGGATTCAGCAAAGTTTGCTGTATTGTTAGAAGGAAAAAGTAATTGAGCGACATGAAAATATAAAATAACCGTTCTTCTACAAGGGATACCTGGGAATCCTGAAGTAATTCAAGGAAAACTAAGAATGCCAGAACAGTTAGAAGATGAAAAAACGGATAAAATAAAATATGAAAATGATTTATCAGCATTTACTGAGGCTGATAGCAGTGCATTGGTCATATTGAGTGCTAATATAACAGAAGACATTCTACAAAAAGTGATGCGGTATCAAACAGCTTATGAAGTTTGGCAAGAACTACATAGATTATTTGATGGAGCTATGGAAGATGAAACTTACGATCTATGTACAGAATTTTTTGGATACAATAAACTAGCAGAAGATGACATGGCAACACATATTTCCAAACTGAAAAATATTTGGGATCAATTAAAGAATGAGTTGGCAAACGAGATAGATAAAATATGTACTTGCAATCTACCAGATATATTATTGATTAGTAAAATTTTGGATACCATGTCTAAGAATTATTTTTCTTTCAAGTCAAGTTGGATGTTGATCAACAAGAATGAGAGAGCTGTTGACAATATCACAAATCAGCTATGCACCTATGAACGAGCACTTGAAAACAAAGAAAATGTTGATGGTACTCGAGCTCTCGTTTCTGTCAGAAATAGTTCAAACACTGCAAATGAGAAGACAAACAAGAAGATAATCTGTTTCTATTGTGGTAAATCGCGGCACAAGGTTAATAACTGTACGAAATGGATTGCAGACGGTCGACCTCCAAGGAAAGGAAGAGTTTCTGAAATTTGTAAATAGAATTATACCAAAACAAAACAATTGGTCGATCTTCACGGCATTAGCTGCAAAGACGAATTCACAATACTGGTATATTGATTCTGGAGCAAGTGCACATATGACCATGCACAAAGAGTAAATTACTAATTTCAATCAAAAAGATACAGGATTAGAAATTACTATGGCAAATAATCATAAAATACATGGTCAAGGAAAAGACAACGTTATTGTAAAATTGAATAATGAAGAAAGAAAAATGTCCAATCTAATTCGTGCTCCTGAATTGAATTTAAATCTACTATCTGTGGGTCAAATGGTGGAAAATGGTTCAATAGTCAATTTTCCTAAACAAGATTGCAAAATCTATCATGAAAGTGATTGCAATCTGACGGGTGGAGTCAAGATATATGCAAAAGATGTAGGAGGAATCTACAAGCTTGAATGCGAAAATCTAGAGCCTGATAAAACTACAAAAATAGGTCTAAAGACATCCACAGTAGAGCAGACGCAGACAATTGATAATGTCATTACTGATGAACATGATTTATGGCATTGTAGACTAGGGCATTTGAATAGATTTGCTATGAATTTGCTGAAGAATATGGCAACAGAGTTGAATTTCAGCGAACAGTTAGCAACGAAGCAATGTATCTCTTGTGTTCAAGGAAAACAAGCAAGAATGCAGTTTGCTGAAGGTCCTACAACCAGAGCTAACGATGTACTTGAGTTAGTACATACTGACTTGTGTGGTCCTATGGACGGTAAATCTCATGGAGGTAAATCGTACATGCTCATTTTTATTGATGATTTTTCAAGAATGACATTTGGCCATTTTTTGAGATCTAAAACTGAAGTATTCAGTGCCTTTGAAGAATGAAAGATATTAGCTGAGAATGAAACAGGTAATAAATTGGAATATATTCGTTCAGATAATGGTACAGAGTATATCAATGAGGATTTTAGAAAATATCTATCCGAAAATGGCATTTGCCATCAGAAATCTGTGCCATATTATCCTGAACAGAATGGGGTGGCAGAAATAGCTAACAGAACTATAATTGAAAAAGCACGTACGATGTTACATAATGCTTACTTGGAAAAGCAATATTGGGCGGAAGCGGCGAATACTGCAATTTATTTGAAGAAACTTTAATCAGCGAAAGCTGTGGAAAAGAAAAATCCAAGAGAAGTTCGGACAGGGCGAGAGGTTGATGTGAGTCATTCGAAAAATTTTTGTTGTTTGGCTATTTCACATATACCGGATAAATTCCGAAGGAAATTAGATCGAGAAGGTAGGCAATTAATTTTTTTTTTAATATTGTGAGGACGGTAAAGGATACAGACTGATCATTCAGAGAAGCCAAAGAAAATGATCATATCGCGAAATGTAATATTTTTCGAGTTATTTTCCTGGATTAGAAAGTGAAAATAAAACGCCAGAAAAGAATATGGATACTTGTTTTGATAATCAAGATAAAGAAGTAGGAAAAAGAATTTCTCAAGATAAAGGAGCAGGAAGAAGAATTTCTCAAGATGAAGCAACAGAAGGAAGAATTTATCAAGATGAAGAAGAAGGAAGAATTTCTCAAGATGAAGAAGAAGAAAGAATTCCTCAAGATGAAGAAGAAATAATTTATCAATTTGAAGAAGTAGAAAAAAGAATTTCTCAAAATGAAGAAGAAAAAGAAAAAATTCCTCAAGATGAAAAAGTTGAATAAAGAATTTCTCAAAATGAAAAAAAAAATTCTCAAGATGAAAAAAAAAAGAAAGAAATTCTCAAGATGAATGAACGCAAGAAAGAAATTGTCAAAGAGAAGAAGCAGTAAAAAAAAGATATCCTGGAAAAAACAGAAAATCAGTTGTGAAATATTCGGAATACAACTGTAATTTGGCGTTTGATAAATTAACTCCAATGACTATGGCGCAAGCTTTATCATCTTCAGAATCAGAAGAATGAAGGGAGGCTATAGAAAGGGAAAATTCATCATTTAAAAAAAATGAAGCATGGATTTCAGTTCATTCCCCAAAGAATATTGAACCAGTACAATGCAAATGGATATGAAGAATCAAAAGAGATTTAGATGGAAATATTACTCGATTTAAAGCGGGGCTTGTGGCAAAAGGTTGTAGTCAAAGACACGGAATAGATTATGAAGGAACTATTCCACCTGTAGTACGTCATAACAGCTGAAATTGTCTTAGAAATTGATCATATGGATGTAAATACATGATAAAACTAATGATGTGCTACTTCAAATGGGATTTCAAAGATCTGCCAATGAACCTCGTGTCTATTACTGCATTACCAATAATATAATTAGCATTGTTGCACTTTATGCTGATGATATTTTGCTTTTTACCAATAATGAAGACGTGACATGCAGAATTGAGGGAGAATTAGTTAAGATTTTCAAAATGAAGGATCTTTGAGCTGCTATAGAGATTCTAGGTATGCGATTACTAAGAAATAAAAATGTAATATATCTTGATCAGCAAGCATATATTGAAGAACTGATGATTGAATTTGGAATGGAAAATGTAATCCATGCCTAACTCCAATTGAACCAGGGCTGAGTCTTCAAAAAAAATTAATCCTGATTTAGAGACATTTCCCTATCAAGTTTTGATAGGAAGTTTGATGTATTTGGCAGTAAGTTCCAGACCTGACATTGCTTATTTTGTCAGTATGTTGAGTCAATACAATGATTGATTTGGGGAAGAGCACTTGAAATCTGCAAAGCGTATATTAAGATATCTGAAAGGATCAATTAATGAGAGTCTGACATATAGGAAAACAGGAAAAGAATTAGAATGATATGTGGATGCAGACTAGGGTAGTGATGAAGAAGACAGAAAGTCTTACACTGGATATACTTTCAATCTAGCCGGTAGTGCTATTTCTTGGGAAAGTAAAAAGCAGCCTACCTTAGCACTTTCAAGCACAGAAGCGGAATATATTGCGTTTACCAGCAAAGAAGCACAAAGAGTTCATATATCGTTTTGGACTAAGTTGGAAAATTTAGTCCGAGTAGCCGCTGAAAAACAATATGAATTGAAATAACTGTCAATAATTGAAAGTATATTTTCTTGTATTGTAAACTATTTTCATATAAAATGAATAATATTAAACTTCATAACGCTAGTATTCTCACAGCGTCCACTCAGGATAAAAGCAATCCTCGGCACATTGACAACTTTGAAGCAGAGGGTAAGTAGAACCTGCAGAAAAATGTTGGTGCTAATCGGTGCTGTTTGGTAAAATTGCTAGGGAAACCGTGCATTGACTAGACTAATACGTTATATTGTTTTGGACTTATAATTCCGTTTTTTATAAATTTGTTAATGTTATTGTTATTTTATGTTTTATTTTCATTCTACCTATTGTTATCTCTATTGCTTTTTCTTGATTCTCAAGGTATATTTCATCGTTTTCATATTGTCTTAAAGCTTTGAACAAAGTGTGAAATATGGCGACAGGTTTCAAGGTGAATTTGACTATGTTTCAAATTGAAATAGTAGACTTTTCATTCTGCCAATATCATTATAGAGTCAAAAGTGTGTAGTTTTTCCATATTTCTATCAGAAGAAATACAAATTCACTGTTCAACTTCTCTTAAATATCTCATTCTGAGTTTTCTAGATTAATAACTTCCTCAAACAAATTTTTTAGTGAAGAGAATTTATAAATATCAAGAAATCATCTACATGCATAGTAACAACAAGAATAATTTCAGCTAAATATTTCAGAAATACGCCTAATTCATATTTTAATCGTGTAAAATCTATATTTATTGATGTGTCCACAGCTATCTCGTTCCAAAGTCTTGAGGATTGTATTCATCCATGAATTCCTTTTTCAAAAAGCATTCTTCTCAGGAGCTTTGAAATCCTCAGATTCTTTCGTAAACACCTTTTCTTCCAAAAGTTCAATATAAAATGCCGTTTCAACATCAAAATGTTATGTGTTTGAGTTCTTATAAGCACTTATATCAAACTAAAAATAATTATCAATGGTGAATTCTGAATTAGTGGTGGAAATTTTTCTTGGTAATCTATACTCTCCTGTTTTGTGAACCCTTTCGCAATTACTTTAGCTTTGTACTTAACTTCATTATGAGCATCCTCTTCAACTTGAATACACACTTACACTGCACTACATTTTTATCAACAGGCTTCTTTACTGGTGTCCACGCTTTATTATCTCCAAATGACTGAAATTCATTGCACTTTTCTACTGAACAATGTCACTTCTTGAGAAAATCTCTTCTTTATCAACCAGAGTTTTAGCTTTCATCAGGTATGAAATATAGTCAGGATATTCTCTCTCTTTTTTTATCCTTCACGATTTTTTCAATGTACTTTCGCTATTTCCTTCAGCCACTTCTTTTACCTCGACCTCTTGTGTAAATGAATGATTCTCATTGCACTCTGTACCTTCCACATTTGGTGTGAGTATTAACTGCATTATATTTTCTTCTTATTTTTTCTCTTCTGATCAAAAATTTTTCGTCATTGTGATAATGTCTGTGCTCTTTTTAATCGCTTTCGGCTTTTCTGTATAAAATAAGCGATTTCCTTGCGTATCTTCGCAATATCTCACAAAAATATTAGGTTTTCCTTTTGAATCCCATTTCTTTCTGAATTGATCTGGTACATGGTTGTGGGCGATACATCCAGATAGTCCGAGATGTTGCAAGTCCACTCTTTTTCCTAATCATGATTCATCTGATGTTTTTCCAGGTACAGCTTCATGTAGTGAACTACTTTTTATGTAAAATGTCGTGTTTACGGCTTCAGCTTATATTTGTTCATCATAATTAGACTGTTTAGTTGTATCTCTAGCCATTTCTGTTGAAGTTCTAGTTGTTCTTTCAGCCAATCTCTTTTGCTCTGGATCACAGCAATTATTGATTGATGTTGTACTCCTTCAGATTTCATGTAATCTGCCATGCTTTCATTGACCTATTCTTTGCTATTGTCTGTTCTGCAAATCTCCACTTTTTTTTCTGTTTCTCTTTCTACTTTATTGATGAAGTTCTTGAAAATATCGCTGAGGTCATAAAGTGAACGGAAACTTCTCTTGTGAAGTCGTCAATGGGAGTGATGAACTATCCAGTCCACAAGTTCTTGAGTATAGGTCTGAACACAACTGAATGTTGTAAATCTAGCGCTGCCTCTGCTCTTTTTACTTTATTCTACTCAAAACGCAGAGAAACTTGTTTTCCATCAATACAAAAAATGCATTGTGAGAGATTTTTATTGAAAAAATCAATCTTCCTAGCTAAGCCATTTCTTATCATGTTCATGCTTACTTTTTTACATGAGCTGATCCTGAATCCCAAAGATTTTCATCAATATCCATATTCACAGCATGACAACTGCTTTCTTCCCTTAATAAAATTATGTTGAACTGACTTTCTGGTCTTGAAGCATTTATGAATACTTTACCTTTTATGCTATTCGAATCTCTGTCCATTACTCGACAACCATCTTTGTCAAACACAACCATATGACCTGGTTACACCATTTGCTACACTGAAAGCAAATTTGTTCGCAATGCTGGTATATTTAGTACATTGGTAACATCATAACCAGAATTTTGTAAGGTAATGTTTGCAATTCAAATGCCTCCACATTTGATATTACAACTATTTGCAACTGTCACTTGTACTTTCTTTTCCGTATAATATTTTAATCAATCTTTACTGCATGTAATATATGCTGTAGCTGCAGGGTCAATTACCCATTCTTTCTACCTATCAGTGCTGCTTTCTGCTGTCAAACAAATACTCAAGGCTTTTTTTGTCTTTCTTTCGACTCAAGTTTTCAAGGCATTTGTTCTACCAGTTTGCTTTCTTCAAGCTGACTAGAGCATTTTTAGTACTACTGCTTGCTTTTTCATGATGCTTATCTTGCAGTAACTTTGACTTGATTGAATCAGTACTTATTTTCTGGTTACTACTTTCTAAAGGCATCACTATTAGGTCGTACTCTGGTGTCTGTAAGTCCGCTCATCCTAATAACTGCAATGAATTCATCATCTATGGAGCTCCCATACTTGATAAAAAGTTGCCACAATCTCACTTACATATTCGTTCATTGACGAGCAATCCGAAAGCTTGATACTACCTATACAACGCATTAGTGTGAGTCTCCTCATATAATCTTCATCATCGTACATTTTTTATAAATTTTTCCAAGGTTCAGATGCTGTTTTTGCTTCACGGACGTACGGATAAACACAAGGTTTCATCATTTGGAATATTTTTGCTCATGCTCGTTGTTGCTGACACATTCTTTTGTCTATTATTCTCTTTTGTTCCTCTTCTGGCTAAGTCTTAGCTTCTATGCATTCTCATAGATTGTCATGCATGAGAGGCATTCGCGTACCAAATTTTCAATTTGCATGATCATCTCTGCCTTCTAACTTCTCGAGTCTCAACTCAACACTTTTGTTCATAGTATGACTCATTTTGAAATTAGCTAAACTTGTTCCCGAAGTCAGACAATTTGATTACAATCACACAAAAAAAATACTTCTCAGTAAATCACTGTTCTGGGCCCATAATCTGTTGGGCTCAAAAGGACTAAGACACACTCTACTCTGAATTTTACGTGTTGGTTCATCGGAATAATTAAGTAAACGACGGAACTGAAATAAAATTACATGCCTGAACAGAAAAATTGAAAAACGCCACGTTGTTAACAACAACAAGCTTGTACATGTACACACAAAATATGTTTCTCAAACTTGAAAAATAGTTTTTAAAAATTTTATTTTGCCACTTTAAGATTTGTGCTGTGCACTACCTGAAACTTGAATGACAATAGGAATGGGTAACTTAGAAAAATATGCTATCTATACAGAGATCATCTTCTTGTACGTGATTTTGATGTGAACTATATTCTGCTGAATTTATGAGAAATAAATGACTCAATAATTCACATTATGGTGCAATAAGGGCGACGTCTCTACATTATTTCTCCCTCCCCAAGAATAGAAGCTACAATTTTGGAACTTCTATCATTAATTTCTTTCAATTCTATATCTTTGGATTTTTTGATTTTTCTTTCAAGATGATCTTTGCATTCACAGCCTAATATTACAAAAATTATCGATATAATTATAATATGAATTAAAATATAATGATAGTTATTCACATCTACATTATAGGGTGAATTCAACTGAATATTATATTCTAACTCATGTTTAATCAATGAAATGTTTTTGATTTTATTTTCTACGTGTTCAATATAATTTTTTGTAGAGTTGATATGAATCAACTCCCCAAAATTATTTTCAATCCAAATTTTTTTATCAATTTTACAATTATAAGTGTAATATATTTCTTCCAAATTTTCAATCTTCAATTCGTTATTGCGATAAAATTCAACCTGTTCTTCATTCGGGAAATATAAATATCTCAAATCTGAATTTTTCATTTCTATAATTGAATTTATCGGCGATATTTTATTATGTTCACAAAACTGAAAGTCTTTATAACAAATTACATCTTCTAAACATTTCTCATACTCTTTATTTTGAGATAAGCAATAATATTAATTACTGCTCATTCTGGTACATTTATCTATAGATTTAATCCCACAATTGTTTTTTGTGTCAAGGCCGTTTGGGACGTTCACTGTTTTGTATATATTGTGTAAATTCGTAGGGATGGTAGTAACTTGTTAAAGTTGTTCTTCAAAAATATTTGATGGAATTTCAATAAGGATGGTGAGGTTATCGTTTTTGATTAAGCAATATGTTCTAAAAATGTTGCTATTAGACATATTATTTAGTGAAATTGTCCTGATAAAACTATTTTCAATTTTATTAATTTCGTTCAATAATTCATTATGATTGATAACTCCAAAATACAAAATATTCAAGTAACAAAAGGTCATCGTTTCCTCTTATAGAATCAATGAACAATTAAGCTCTTGTCCTGTCTGAATGAACTCATTTATAAAATTCTGTTTTTTTATAATCTCAATGTCAACTCAAACTTTTCCTAATAGTTCCTTCAATTTATTTGAGTTTTGATTATCAAATTGTTCAGTTATATTATCATTTATGATAACCATTTTATTTATTTTACTTGTCAATTTATTCTCATCACTATTAATATTCTCAATTATCTGATCGTACCTTTCTTCATCTGTTAAATCTAAATTTCCAGTTATACTTTTGATGGAAGAACCGAGTCCGTTGATTAACCCTCGTTCCTGTCTTTTAGTCTTAATTAATTGCGTTTTGTCTTTCAAATGAGACATCACGTTTTTCAATATATTTCTATGACTGATGATGCTATTCTCGAATTCATATTTTTCTAAAATTTTATCCAACAAACCGATATTGGATTCCAACATATAAAATTGTAGAAGAATATTAGATAGTGGAATTTGGAAAGAAATGATTCAGGTATTTACCTGTATATAAGCTGTCCCCAAGTCAAGTATGTCAAGTCCAGTATTAATGTCATCCTGAATGATTTGTGATATTCCGAAAGGAATCAATCTGTAACAAGTCGAGGATTTTCTAAATTTGATAATTTTTGCTTTTTGTTGTTATCGTCTACGAACTGTCCTCTTTCATGTTTTACTGTCTTTACATCTAATATTTCAAATTCCGGCTTCTCTATTCTCCTATTCGTTCATTAATTTTGACATAAACTTTAGATGGTAAATCATATTGCTTTGATATTTGCTCTGAATATTTCGACTTATTTTTCTCTATATTGGATTTTACCTGCTCATAGATTGCATTCAATATTTGTGCATGTCTGTGTAGATATTCATCAACTTGTATCTCTTCTGGTTTCAAATTTGATTCTAATATTTGTCCAAATACGATTCCTATAGGTGTTCGTTTTGTTACCGAATGGATACTGTTATTGTAAGCTATCAATGCGTAATTTAATCTTTCTTTTAGTTGTAAGGTTTTTGATAGCGCTTTGATTAATAATTCGCATGTGCTCTTTTAGGGAAGAGTGGAATATTTCAATCATTCCGTTACTTTCCGGGTTATCCACAGAAATATAATAAATGTTGATTTTTCTTAAGGACAAATAATTTTGAATTGTCTTATTATTAAATTCCAAACCATTGTCAAAAACAATTTTCTTGGGGATCGTAAAATGTGTGAAGTATTTGATTAATTTGTTCAAAATAGTGATTGCATTTTTATCTTTTATAACACAAGCTGACAACAAATTTAGAAAAACAGTCTACAATAGTCAATATTTTAATTTGTTCTAACGATAGTAAATCTATATGAATTTTTTCGAGAGGCTTATCAGCTGTTGGTGTCCGGATAGTGAGTATTCGAATGGATTCCTTTCATATTTTGTAGTCAAACAGACATTACAATTTAGAAATTTTGAATATCTTTTTGCATATTCGGCCAATAATATATCGGTTTCAATTTATTATATGCTTCTACTATACCCCTGTGAATAGTTTTCTCTTCGTGATTATTTCTTATAACAATCTGCTGTTCTTCCTTGCTTTCAATATCGGTATTCATTGTTCTACAAGCTACTAATTTATAACTGTTGGAATCAAAATAGGTCTGTAATACGGCATTAAATAGTTATTTACATAATTAGTTATGAAAAGTGCCATATTGTTTGACGAAACGTAATATTTGCCAAAACGAGCGTAGCGAGTCTTGCAAATTACGTGAGTCAAACAATATGGCTTTTCATAACGTATTCTGTACAAAATTTTATCTAATTCCGTCAGAATAATTTTATCTATATTTTTCAATGAGAACATCTCTCACGTCACATCACAAAATTCAGATGACCGTGATTCATGACCATCTATTGTTATAACAGAAACAAGAGTGCACTGAAATAAACAAATATCGAATTTTCACAAAACGTCAAAATAATTTTTTTAAATGTGCTCAAGCAGCAATATCCTGAGTGATATAGTACCCTTTGATATTAAAGACTCTGCCAATACTGCATTCTGTGAATAATAAATATTTCTTTTAATTGTACGCAGATAAGTATAATTTATTAGCTCTGAAACATGGCCAGTTACGTAAAGTCATTACGTAACTACTTTATGCTACTTTACGCAACTGTTGCATGGCAGTTATGAAAAATAGGACGTTGCATAACGTCAGAAATTGATGTAAAGTTTGACTTTTCAAAACGGAATTAGATAAATTGATTTTATCTAATTCCGTTATGAAAAGTCAAACTTTACATCAATTCCTGACGTTATGCAACGTCCCATTTTTCATAACTGCAATGCAACAGTTGCGTAAAGTAGCATAAAGTAGTTACGTAATGACTTTACGTAACTGGCCATGTTTCAGAGCTAATCAATTATACTTATCTGCGTACAATTGAAAGAAAGATTTATTATTCACAGTATGCAGCATTGGCAGAGTCTTTGATATCAAAGAGTAGTATATCACTCAGGATATTACTGCTTGAGCACATTTAAAAAAATTATTTTGACGTTTTGTGAAAATTCGATATTTGTTTATTCCATTGCACTCTTGTTTCTGTAGTAACAATAGATGGTCATGAATCACAGTCATCTGAATTTGGTGATGTGACGTGAGAGATGTTCCCATTGAAAAATATACTTAAAATTATTCTGACGGAATTAGATAAAATTTTGTACAGAATACGTTATGAAAAGTGCCATATTGTTTGACTCACGTAATTTGCAAAACTCGCTTCGCTCGTTTTGGCAAATATTACGTTTCGTCAAACAATATGGCACTTTTCATAACTAATTATGTTAATAACTATTAAATAATTCTGGTATTAAACAATAATAAGTTACTGCTGGTTGCAAATATTCCTCAATAAATTTCATGATTGTTTTATTGCTGTCAATTTTATTCAAATAAAAATACAAACGTTGGACTTTATGATCGAAAAATTTAGTAATTTTAACTTCGTTTTTATAATCTGTTTGTTTGATAACTATTTGATCTTGACAAGTATTTATGGGTGTATCTAGATAAGTCAAACCATTACAGAACTTTTGTCATCAGAATGTGCAGTGTCTGTGTCACTTTCGGGTTCTACTCTAACTGAATCTGTATCTGAATTTAAATTTAAATCGGTGTCTTTTGGTTTCTCATAAACATTTATTTTGATATTTGAATCATGAAATACCTCTAATCAAATTTTCGATTTTGTTAAATTTTTTTTATATCAAGCCCAGAACAAATTCTAGGCATATCTAATTCAACTATTTCAGTTTGTATAGAATAATGCAATAATTTCTCCAAGCAAATTTTCATATCTCTAAATGTAGGTTCATCACAATAATTCTCTTTTGTAACTGAATGACAAATTAATCTTGGATTTCTTTGTATCATAATTTTGTTATCAACATTAAAATAGTTCTCACAAGGATAATTTTGCTCAACTTGATGTGCGAACCCCTCGCTCATATTCATATCTTCAGAAACACAATGAACTAAGGTTTTATCGGATTCGAAGATGTTAGAATTTTTGTATTCGATTTTAAAATCTGGTTTGATACGAGATATTGCATCTGCTACTGAATTTTGACACCCTTTTTTATATTCTACAATATAATCAAACTCTTCTAATTTCGAACGCCATCTTATTAATTAAGAGTTAGGCTCCTTTAATGAGTTTAGCCACACAAGCGGTCTATGATCGGTAATAATTTTAAGCTTGTGTCCTTATAAATATGATCGAAATTGTTTCGTTGCCCGAATTATGGCTAAAAGTTGTTTTTCGATAGTAAAATAATTGATTTCATGGTTATTAAGGGTTCGAGAAATGTAAGCGATAGGAAGATCTTTATTCCTTCCGTTCGTTTGTGATAGGCTCCAATTGCATAGTAACTCGCATCTGTTGTTAGAATGAAAGTTTTTGAGAAGTCTGGTTATTGTAAAATTGGATCGTTTGAAAGAAGCGTCTTACATTTATCAAAACATTTTCTATATTCTGGATCTTTTATGTCAATTTTTTGTCCTTTCTTTGAACAATTGGTCGATTGCTTGGTTATTTTTGAGAAGCTATCGATAAAACGTCTGAAATATCCTAATAGTCCTGGGAAAGATTTTTTTCTTTCGTTGTCTTGAAGATAGGAAAGTTATATATCGCTTGAATTTTGTCGGGGTTTAGTTTTATTCCGTCCGTTGTGATAATGTGACCTAAGTACGCTACCTCTTTTCTTAAAAACTCACATTTGTCGAGTTGAATTTTCAAATTAGCTTCCTGGATTTCTTGAAAATTTTTTCTATGTCAATCAAATGTCATCGTGGGATGTCCCTAATATAATAATATCGTCTAAATAAACATAGCAAATTTTATTTATATAATTTTTCAATACAAAATTCATGAGTCTCTCGAAAGTTGACGAGGCGTTTTTTTAACCAAAAGGCATTCTTTTGAATTCGTAGTGTCCGGTATTGGTCGAAAAAGCGGTTTTTGATATGTCATTCGGTTCTACTTTGATTCGATGAAAACCGGATTTCAAGTCGATTGTTGTAAAATAATTAGATTTTCCCAATTTGTCAAGTATGTCCGTAATGCCTGGTACAGGAAAATTATTCGTCAATTGTGTTGTCGTTCAGTTTTCTATAATCGATGACTACGCGAAATTTTTGTTCGCCGGATGCGTCTAGTTTTTTCTTTACTACCCAAATAGGGGCAGAATACGCTATATGAATTTTTTATAATATCGTCTTGTAACATTTTGTCTATCTGATTCTGTACTTCTTGTTTATAAGTTTTTGGACATTCATACTGCTTTGCATGGATGGGGATATTATTGGTAGTTTTTATCAGATGTTTGATTTCATTTGTAATGCTGGGGCCACACTTACGTATAATGTCATTAATTAAGGCGTTATTTAATAATAAACACATTGTCAATGACAATATGTCAATTTTCACATAACGCCTTACTTAACGGCATTAGACATTAGTGTAGCCCCTGCATAAAAGAAAGTTTGTCATTTTCTTGTAATATTATTGATTTGAATTTATTCAAAACTATACCCAAGCTCCGTCTTTCCTCAAAATTCAAATGTTTATCCCGTATGTTTTAATTTTTGATTTCTGAATTGAAATTTTGAATTCTATTAGAATTCAAATATTTTCATTTATATTTAAATTCATTAAAAAATAAAATTTCTTCATTATAAAATCGAATTTTGTCCTAAATAATTTCATGTTCAACTGTACTATAATCGTATTGTTAGGAAAAGTAGGCCTTCAGGAATCCATTGAGATGTAGATAATATTTATTTCACATTGGACGTTTCGAGTAACAAGTACTCATCATCAGCTACATAAAATTTTAAAAATATAACAAAGAATCATGAAAAATTTTCATCTTCTCACCAAGTATACATGGTCATGTTTAGTTTAATCACTTGAATCAGAATAACATAAAAGTTATTAGTTCAAAAAAATGTTTAATTAAAGAAAATTAGGAATTGAACAATGCCAAATCCCCTTAGAACGAAGCCATGTTCATGGAACGTGAACTGATGAACGACTGACGGAAAGCAGTGAATCAGCAATCAACATCAACTAAAACTAAGAAAAAGCTTCCTTAGCGTTAAGGTGGCATTTTGAAATTCCCCAAAAAGTTATTGGCAAATTTCAGGTTGTTTTCAAAATCAGTCTGCGAGTTAATCGTTTTGTTATCGAATAAATTCATATACAAAGCTTTATATAACAATCTGTGTTGTTTTTTAGATATATTATTAACGATCTTCGCATTTTTGAAATCAAAAACCTGCCCTGTTTCAACTGTGTACTTCGTAAGAGCGCTATGAAATATATTTCTCGATTTTAAGATGTAGTTATGCCGATACAATCTTTTCTTCAGAAGTTGTGAAGTTTCACCTACGTAGATTTTACTGCAGGGAACACATTCCACGCTGTGAATAACATCTTTGGAATCAACGATTTCAACTTTGTCCTTGAGGTTAGAATGTAAATGTTTTGTGTTTACAATACTAATATTTGCAGTTTTGATGTTTGAGGTTGCAATCAGTTTCTTTAAAGCCTGCTGCAAACCATCCACATAAGGAATAACAGACAACTTATAAATTAATGTACTATAATCGCTTGTTCATGATATTGTTTAGCGGCCATGAAATGGCTCTTCATGGACTAATCCATAATGATAAAGTAAAAGGGCCTGTTATCAAAATAAACGACAGAACAAATGTCATAAATCTGGTAGATTAGATAAGTAACAATTACATTGGAAATAATATAACATCATTTCTAGTAATGGTAATATTAATTACGCAATTAGAGTTATTGTTGAGTGATATAGGTGCTACTTGCACAGATAGACGTTCATCTGTGCTACTGGTACTGATTGTTTTGATTGTTGAATTATTTCATTTTCGGCTTCAGAAATAATATTATCGGTTATCGTGGTCGGTCCTACTAGTTGTACTTGTCCTTATACTTTTGCAGCAACATTATATTTTTTGCTCTCCGACTCTTCTACATACCCCTCGGCAACACTAGCAGAACGCCACCTCCCATGCCGTATGATATCGCTCATGCTTTCCCTAGAATTGGCCGAAAGGCTTGCTGAAGTTCTTCGAAAACAATGGCCTGTGTATGAGCTTACATCAGATAGATTTAAAAATTTTGCCACAATACTGGGCACACTGCCAATTTTATGAATATCCACAGGCTGAACAGTGCATTTTCCTTTCACATGATTTACAAAAAATCTGTTATGAGTTGTTCTATTTGGTCGAAGACTAATGTATTTTCGAATCACTTGTAACAAATCATTCCCTTCCATAGGGAGTATAACAAATGATCTATCTCTTTTAGATTTTGTGTCGACCAGCTTAACTAAAAAATGTTTGTCCTGATCTTCTACACTCGCTGTAGATAGAGACACCAATTCTTTCCGTCTGCAGGCTCCAGAAATGCCAAAAATAAGAATTACCTATAAAATATAAGTTCATTAATTTCCATCTCATGTATGAAAATAAGTAAGTACATACCTTGAACAACAAATGCTGTTCGTCTTCAGCGTTCAGTAAGAAATTATCCACATTTTCTTTATTTAAAACTAGCTGGCCCGGCGTACTTTGTACCGCCTTAGAATTAATAAATGTTGTGTTGACTGATTAGCTGAGTTAAATTGAGTTTTCTATAAGGAATATTCAAAATGAATTTGATTTAATAAATGTATTGAAATAAGGGTTGAATTTATATTGATTGCATGGGAATGGATGTAATTCAAGTGGCAGCAAGACATTTGCTTCATTGAAGTGAATCAAAATGATTAACTCCTTTCATTGGAGTACCTTGTGAAAGATTACATTTTTTGTCTTATTGCCAGGTGCGAGAACAAATAAAACAGATCGTTCGCCGACTCGTGAACATGCTACGTAAAATTGACGTTGAGAGAAACATTCATAATCTAAATTCAGGCCACAAACACTCAAGGATTGGCGTCATGATTTGTTGATCGTCATAGCGAATGCAAGACGAATCGGAGATTGAATTCGTTGAAACTCGAATGGCATATCGGTTAGGATCATTGGAATTCGCGGAATGAGAACTTCATCTTTCTTTTGAGTATCGTTGCGTGAATTACATTGCCCATGAGTTTCCTTATCACCAAACGCACTCCGTTACAGAGTTTTGCTTGGTTCAAATTTCTAAGCATGATGACTACTGAGCCAACTTTCAGCTGTAAATTGTGCGGTGGCAAGCCAGGCAGATCGAATGAGTTCAAAAACTGTGTTGGATAGTTGGTTGCTTCATCTGCGTTCATTATACAGTCGATAGATTTGAAAGAATGCGGTGGACCGACGATTAGATTTTGAATTGTAGAGTTTAAGTGATCTACATCTTTGTGTTTTGCCGCAAGAATTGTGATTTTTGTGGCTAGCAATGATGTTTGAGAGCACTTTAATGATAAGCTAATTCTTTGTTGAGACTAAAGTGCAAAGACTCGGGGAAAACGAAATTATTCTGTTCGATTTGTCGACAGGAACACGGCCATTACCGATAGTGAGCAATTCCTTGAAGGAATCTTCGGCAGATAGATCATTGAGCAATGCAACTCGCATGTTTGTCGTCAAATGAAGTATCTTCATATAGTGCCACAGAGTTGATGATTTGAGGCAAGCGTTTATTTCATCGGGAGCGGTTGATCTTGCTATTACTGGTAGTGTCTGGCAGAAATCACCGGACAGTAGAATCAATGCACCTCCAAAAGATTTTGAATCATTACGCAGATCTTTCATAGTTCGATCTAGTGCTTTCAATGCACGTTTGTGTGCCATTGTGCATTTATCCCAGATGATGATTTTACTTGCTATCAAAACTTTGGCCATCGCTGAGTGTTTTGCAATGTTGCATGTCGGTCGGTTTTTCAGTCACTTGGAGGTTCAGGGGCAATTTTAACGCTGAATGAGCCGTTCGGAATTCTTCTAGCAATGTGGTTGCTATTCCAGAAGAAGCAACTGCCACAGAAATTTGGGATTTCGCACGAACAGTGGCCAAAATCAGATATGAGAAATGTTTCGCCAGCTCCACCGGGGGCACCGAGACAAAATAAACCACAATTACCATCATCAATTGCCATCATTAACGTATTGTGCACTTCTTTCTGTTGAGCCGTAGTCTTATTGCATTGCGGCTTCTTTGTGGAAGGTTAGATCTTCTGGCTCATGGCATTGTCATTAACACTGTTAAATGAATCACACAATACAATAAAGCAATTATGTAGGCGCGCACAATCACAAATGTAATAAACTCACCAACTTACGAAGCAAACATCTTCAAAGGTGACTTATTGTTTGAAAACAGAATTTGACAGAATTACAAATGAATTCGCCTGGAAGATCAAATATAGTCAAAAATTTATGATTGGCTTGATTGCCGATGCGCGCACGATGACAAACAGCATTAGCTCTAACAATATGCACTTGATCAAACTGAATTCACCCCATGTGTCAAAAATGACGTTTCCTGAATTGAGACTGACATTTGTTCATAAATTATTTCTCGTGAATTCTCTCAATGTTTCAAGTCTTATTCTGCTATTCTCGGCGGAGACAAATCCAAGAAAACAAAGGTCATGGAAATCGGTCCAGCCGCTCTTGAGTTATAAATGGTGTAACTAACACGACTTTGTTTCATATATACAGATAAGTGACTTTTTTGATTTAAACCCTTCTCCTTTCCTTTTCAAATACGGGATAGCACTGTGGAATTTGCCAATGTCAATTCCTTCGAATAATTTAATTGTTGCACATCGCATGGAATATTTAGTCCATAAGCTAGATATTTTGTATGATGCGAGCTCAGTATTAAAGTACTCCAATATTGCATCTTCTGTTTTTCTTATTTCCCTCTGTACACACCATTTTTTGTATAAACCGTATGTTTCTTCGTATATTTGCTTTGACTTAGTTGGCAAGAGTGATTTTATAGCTTTTAATGCTATTTGAATGATTTCTTCCATAATATCAGATCAGAATAATTGAGATATCAAGCAAAAATTTTCAAACAAACAATAACCAACTTGGTAACCAAGCGATAAAAAGATACACTTCGCTAGATATTGAATTTGAATTTGTCATTTGTCAGATGTGTCATGCAAAAATGTTATTATACATAAGAGAAAAATCTTCTGCAAGCGATTATAGTACAGATTAACATAAAATATTGTATGCAACTCGTACATAATCGGACTTTATTGACTCGTCGTATTTATTAGCCTCGCTCGCTGCGATCGCTCTGCCATAAACAGTGGCTCATCCATAAAGTCCTACATTATGTACTAGTTACATAAATATCTATTTAACCAGGAAGTCCTAGTAATATATCGAAATTCTTATGAAAATCAAAAATATAACTCTCTACATTTTAATTTTAGAACTTGAGAAAAGTGAATTTTTCTCCTAAAGATTTACCATTACAAGTATGTACAGTAAATAATTCTGGAAATTTAGTAAAATTTGGTTCAATTAATTCTGGATTGATATAATTTTGAGTTGATCCTGTGTCTAATGAAATTTTATAATTCGAAACTTGAATAAATGGCATTTACTAAAATTATTGGTTGAGGATTCGATTCGGGTTGGTTGCTGTCTATGTCTGGAAAATTATTTTCTTCTTCAATATTCTCTTCGAATTGTTCGATTTCTTGAATCTCTGAGGGGGTATCAATTCTATTTCTTGATTGTATAATTGCTCTGATCTTTGAGGATATCTTTTTGGGAATTGAGATGTTTGGATGCTCATAGGGGTAACTTTTTGCTGAACGTTACGGAAATTTGCACTGGGTACAAACATTTATTTGTATTAGGTGCGTCAGGCTTGTTTGCGCTTGGTGCGTAAGGCTTGTTTGCACTAGGTGTGAAAGGTCTATTTGAGTTTTGTTGCTGTGGGTATTTATACAGCGGAGACTGGTATTTAGGAAAATTATTAAATTGAATTTGGTCTCTAGGTGGAGAGGATTTTTGGATTTGAATCTGTTGGTTGTGGATATACTGTAAATCGTTTGTAATAAGGTTCAATATATCTATCAATTTTTGCGAGTTTCCAGCTGATAATTGTGATCGGAACGGATCTATACAATTATTAATGAATCATTGCGTACAATATTTAATTGCACTCTCAATGATAACTCTACTCACGTTTGCGTCATATTTACATTCTACTTCACTTTTGTAAATCATGAACAATTCGTTGAACTTGGTGTAATAGTCTAATATACTATCTCGACTGTGTTTGAAGTGTGTAATTTCATCCATCAAAGTGTATTTGGATCTAGTGTCAGAATAGTTTCGTAAAAGATGCTATTTCAATTCTTTCTAAGAATTCACAATCGTGATGCTCAAATATTGAGCTACTTTTTTCTTGATCTAATTTTTTTATGTTAATAATACAAATTTTCTTGCAATTTCAGAAAAGTGGGTTTGACTTATGATATCTATGATATCTTCGACTGTATCCACAAAATTTGGTAAAGATATCACATCACCATCGAAACATGACACTATTTCTAATAATTTTGAAATTTCTTTATTCATATTTGCAAAACCATTTCCTGGCGTACCAGCTGGAACGAGTGGAGTAGTCATTTCTATTGATAAACTATTCAGTTCTTGTAACAATTCGTCCAGTGTAAGAATATGGTAATATTTTACTTACAAAATTATTATAACTTTGATCATTTGGAGCATGGGTGGCTGGCCGTTGGACCAATCGATTTTCGCTCCATGTTGGTTGGTGATGGACAGCACCGGTAGTGGACAGCTGGCTGCAGGGCTGATCAATTCTCCCTTGATGTAGGCTCTGCGTTGAATGCTGAATGATGATTACTTCTGGATCTGCTCTCAGGAACTGCTTCAGAAGGATTCCGTATTGTTCGACGAAGAAGTTTGATTCTGCTTACAATCGAGATGTAACAGAGGTTTCGCTGGTGTTTCAGGATTGACTTGTTCACTCTGATTTGTAGATTCTTGGATTAGCCGGTTAGACGATAGAAATCGACGACTTTTTGGATTTGAACGATTTTAACACTCATATGTTCTCGATCCAAGAGCCTTTTTCCCTACCGACTGCTTCAAATATGTTTTTCAAACTTTGAAAATAGTTTTTAAAAATTTTATTCAAACACTGTAAGATGTTATAGTTCATTTTTTATTTACAATTCAGGATCTAAATTCAAATGAGAATACTAGTCGGCAACCCAATCTTCTCAAGAGTAATAATTTCTACTTGGTCAATGCATCGCGCGCACTTCATAATTAAATTATTTTTTTGTTCAGCCGCATTAATCTTGTAAGGAAGGGTAAGAAATTGGACATTAATAGTTTGGCAATTAAATTAAGTGTTTGTAATTTTGCACCAGTGTTATTTGCAGCAAGTATTTGAATCTTGAGTAATACTACGTTAGTTTTCCATTGAATTGGGAATTTGGGGCAAAATTTTTGAGCAGGAAATATTTTCCCACGGGCATACCCAGAGTTTTACCACCAATTACTGTTTTAAAATACCCTTCAAGCCGTACATCATCTAAGGTTCGAGAACTATTCTGATCTTTCAAATTGGTAAATTTTGCAGTTTCAAGTATAAATTTCTTACAAAATTCACGTGAAAAAAAAAACTATATGATTTCTCACTTTCTGTTCCTCGCACGCATGCTTCAGTGCCGTACATAGAATGTGTTGACCAGTAGATTAATAATTACCTTTCAGGCTTCCCAAATTGGGCTTCATTGATGCCGATTTCATTGATATCATCATTACTTTCGCATTGAGTCGGATTGAGATATTAAAGGTGGTAATAGCGGAGAAATTTGGGAGATTGGAGGGTTTGCCTAATCGTTCGAACGTCGCCAGTCTAGTATTCGCCATTTTACAGCATCCACAAATATCAGCACCTATAACGCCATCTACTTCCGTCCACCGTAGATAAGCCAATTCAATGATATTTCCATTTTGATTCTATTATTTAGTGATGTCTCAGGATTACGCATCAATCTATTTTTATCCTACTTTAACTTCAGCAATATATTTAGGCTCAACGGTTAATCAACTTTTGCAAATAGCTCACGCGAGTGATTTAATTTTGTTAAGTAGTATAAGGGTGCTAGGGCTATCTAGCGCCTAGGGTTGCAATAGTGAATATTCAGTATTTCGCGCCTGCATAGACCCCATTGACCGATCAACGGACCCGCCATGCAATAACTCTGATGCGCTTTTATTCACTTATCTGTCAGTAGTAGGCAGTCCTCGACGTTAAAACGTATCTCGCCCCTAACGACGTTAACATCTCACTTAATTGTGCTCACGCTTGACCGTGAGCTCTTCGCTTGAGTAATCCTTGTGTGACGGATATAGACATTATACTATCATGTTTTTATGATAACAATTATCATTGTAGAATGAAGTGTCAAGCTGTCTTAGGAAATCAAATTGTGATATGTTTAGCGATACTGCGGTCATACTCTTTTATTCAATTTATTAAAGATGCAATCAACTAAGTTCAGTCTACTTATATTATCGTAGGATACCTGGCTACCGTCCCTTCCCGCTCAGCTTGTTGACCAGCTTTAGTTAAACTAAGTTTTGGTCGACTGGCGCCCTTATTATATTTTTTTTCTTCTTTCCTGCTTGGAGGTACTAGCCCTCACTCACGAACTATTTTGGTGCCCCGACCCTCCTCCACTGCAGTTAGCTGGAGTTCAACCTTTCTTGCGCGGGACAATCCCAAAGGGGGTAGCAAAGATTTGTGCTGTGCACTATCTGAAACTTGAATGACAATAGGAATAGTTAACTCTACTATGCTATTTATACAGAGATCATCTTCTTGTACGTGATTTTAATGTAAACTATATTCTGCTGAATCTATGAGAGTTAAATGATTTAATAATTCACACTATGGTGCAGAAAGGGCGACGTCTCTACATAATCTACATATTGCAGAACAACAAGATTGATGAGATCATTATAATCAAATGTTGTCAACATATAAATCGTTTCCAGAAGTGCAAGATAAGATACACCCCCAAATATATATATATATGATTTAGCTCTACAGGCCGTTCAGGCCTAGGGCTTGGTTAACTATGTTTCTCCACTGCACTCTGTCTTTTGCTTGTACTGTCCAGTTTTGAACACCTAGTTTCGTTAGGTCTTCTTTTATCGCATCAATCCATTTTCTTCTGGGCCTTCCTCTCCTCCTAGTGCCTATCAAGCTCGCTCTACGCATAATTTTAGTTGTCCTTTCCTTTGGGAGTCTCTGCACGTGTCCTATCCACCGTATTCTTTGAGCTTTAACTACTTGAGTTATGCTTGCGTCGATGAACATGCTCTTTATCTCTTCATTGGTCCTTCTCTCCCATAGTTCTCCTACTTTGCGTCCACCATAGATTCTTCTCAATAATTTCCTCTCCCATCTATTAAGCTTTTCTTCTTCTTTTTTGTTCATTATTCAGGTTTCACATCCATAGATGACCGCTGGGCGTATTGCAGTTTTGTATATCCTCACCTTAGTTTTTAATGATACCTGTTTCGCCGTCAAGATTCCTATCAAACTTCCTGCACTTTTGTTACCTCTCGCTATTCTTGCATCCACTTCTCTGCCACTGTCGAAGTCTTGTGTTATCAGAACACCAAGATACACAAAGCTGTTTACTCTTTCAGATTGTAGCTCTTTATTTCCTTCAACTTGTATCGTCATATAACTCGTATTATCTATGTTTGCCTCACCTCCCATCTCCATATATTTTGATTTCTCCACATTTATGATTAATCCCACTTTTCCGCTGCTTGATTCAGTTTTCGTGTCAGTCTTTTCAGCTCTTCTGGATTTCTTGCTATTATGACTACATCATCGGCATAAGCTAGAAGTTGATGATTACTGTTATATATAATACTTTTAGTATGTATTCCACTGTCTCTTACTACTTTTTCTAACGCCAAATTGAATAATAAAGCTGAAAGCGGGTCACCTTGTCTGAGTCCTGTTTGTACTTTGAACGCGCTACTGCTTGTATTTATTTTGAACTGTCAAAATCTGTAGCAGTTATGGCTACTCTCTATTCAACTGTAAAAACTTACGAGAACCGTAAGAGTTTATGAAAAATCTGTAAGCTACTGAGGTGATCAGAATTGCGATTTTATCCGATGCATACTACAGGGCTTACGATTAGCGTTACAGATCGTAAAAGTGTAAACAGAATCGACCCATTAGTCTCAGCTGTAAGAGAACTAAACTCATAAGAGAGAAGATGTTGTCAGAGGTGCTTCTATTTTTACGGAGGCCCATTTGAAATTCATTCATTGAATTGTTGTCTTCTAGAAGAAACTAAGCGGTTGTATAAAATATAGATAAATAGTTTGCATATAGATGGAATAAGAGCTAGTTCTTGATAGTTGTATGGATTGCTTTTGTCACCTTTCTTCAATATCATTTGCAGTTGTACATAGATCCATGACTTTGGTACTTCATTTAATTGTAATATTATATTTAATAAATGCAATAAGTAGTGCTGCCAAGCCGGTGTTAGATGTTTGAAAAATTCGTTCGAGATACCATCCATCCCTGGGGCTTTGTTCAATCTACATTTAGATATACTTGAATTCAACTCTTCCAATGAGATGGGGGAGTCGAGGAATAGGTGCTCTGCGTCAAAGAAACTGATTTGCGTTATAACTCTGTTTCTGTTAATACTTTTATTAGAATCTTCATATGCCTCAATGCTTATTTCATTCTTGTTCGTTTTTTTTTCTCCTCAACCTATTAATCGCTTGCCAAAATGTGCTGTTTTTTTTTGTATCTGCTCATGTTACGAAAGTAATCGCGTTTTCTATTTGAGATGAGATTTTTATATTCTTTTTTAACCGTGAGGTAACTATTCAGTCTAGGTTCTGTTTTGGCTTTTTGGTACCAAGTTAGCAGACTTTTCAGTTCTTTTTTGGAATTTTTGCACTCCAGGTCGAACCAAGACTCATACACTGCTAGTGCTTTTTCTGACTTATTAACTTGCAGTATCCTTGATCGACTGGCTGCGTCTTCGATAGCGTCCAATAAATTAACATCCAGAGCATTTGTTTCATTACTAATAAAATACAACCTATCCGAGGTTTAGTTGATATAGAGACGAGGTAAGTAGATATAAGAAACGGTTACGAAGACAATCTCAAGGTCATCAGTGATAAGAACGTCTTGACTTTTCTTGGCTAACGTCTTAAGAAATGATAAGAACGTCTTGAGTTTTCTTGACTAACGTCTTAAGAAATGATAAGAACGTCTTAAGAAATGATAAGAACGTCTTGAGTTTTCTTGAACTGCGTCTTAAGAACTGATAAGAGAACGTCTTAAGTTTCGTCTTAAAAACTTGAAGATGTTGGTTAACTGCTCCTTCAAGGTATGCAACGCGTGTCACTATTCTTTACTATCTATCTATGTGAAGTTTTCTAGATACATACATACTCTGCCATCTATGAATGAGTAGTTTAAACTGTAAAAAAGATATCTTCCAATTGATAGAAACCTTGAATTATGTGGTTTTTTTGATGATAGAATGAATACAGGATGTGCATGTGCGATAATAAAATTTTTTGATAATTTTATATCTGTTCTATTTTTGCAAACTATTATCGTATCATTTTATGTTTGAAAGTCATCAAAATGTGTTGTAAGTTGTGAGTGTGTTTAAAGTTAATATATTTTTTGTCAAAAATATATGTTTCAGTTACAGCACAGGTACAAATGGTGCTAGCAATACAGAAGTTTTTGATTCAGGAGTTGAACGTGAGTGACAGTGTTTTCCTATTTCTAACAGTCGATTTTTAAAAGTGTTTGTTTTTTAGATGTCTGATTTTATTGAAATATCTTTCGGCCCATGCAACCCTAATGTCTAGTGGTGAAATTGAAGATTTGAGGAACCTCCAGCTGTGGCGGGGCTGGAAGAACAATTTATGTAAATGTAAGTACATTTTAAAGTGATTAAGAAATGTTTTCAATTTTTTTTTTTTTTTTTTAAATATTCATTGACAGCATGAACCAATAAAGCTATTTTCAACACTTGATTACTATTTACATTTGAAATAACACCTTATGTTATTCTTTTCTGTTATATTTTATATGTGAATTGTGATATTTATTTTTGACCAACTTATTTAGAAGCGTAAAGTTCTATTTATAGGTTGTTTTCTATTTTAGAGTTGGTTTTTGTAAGAGTATTGAATAATTTTTTTTTTTTTATTTCAAGAAAACAAAGGAACAGATTTAGGTGGAAACAGGTAATGTTATAATTTGATTTTTTTTTTCATTCAATTAACAAAAGAAAATATGAATTTTTTTTAACTTATTTTGGAAATGTTGAGTTTTATATGGTTCTATAATTGTATGATTACAATATTACTATTACTATTACTTTATCATTAAACGTTACAGATTCCATATCAATTGAAAAATTTATAACAGAAAGCTTGTAACAATTGAAAATAGAAAGCATGAAATTCTAACAGCTATTTATGATACAAAATGATACGACTTTATCACTATCTAAGTCCAAATTTCCGTTTTACTGATAAGTCTTCCGTTCAATTTTGATTTACAATAACCTTGAAGCTAGTCACAAAAGATAAATCTTTCTGCAGAGCATGTAACCACGAATGTAAGCTTATCAATTTTATTGTTATCAAACGTACACATCCTGCATTCATATATATATATATATATATATATATATATATATATATATATATATATATATATATATATATATATATATATATATATATATATATATATATATATATATATATACAATTATATCTCTGTTATAATATTTTTATTCGTTGACCTAAGTACACATGTACTCTCAAAACTTATAATCAAAATTCATATGCAAACGATACTTATTAGTATGTAATGACACAAAAAAATTCTTTAACACACCACAAAAATCTTCCAGACGCCCCTCCATTTTTTTCTTACAACCTTTAGCTACTCATTCACAGATGGCAGCATCAGCGCGCTCTTTTTGATTTCCAACCATTTCTTAAGGCGCTGTTCAAAAAAGAACTCAAGACGTTCTTATTATTTCTTAAGACGCTGTCCAAGAAAACTCAAACTTTCTTATCATTTCTTAAGACGTTCTTATCATTTCTTAAGACGTTAGCCAAGAAAAGTCAGGACGTTCTTATCAGTTCTTAAGACGATCTTATCACTGATGACCTTGAGATTGGCTTCGTAACCGTTTCTTATATCTACTGAGGTATTATCTTTGAATATGAAGTTGATATCGTAATGCTCCTCCTTCATTTGTTTCAGTTTGAAGATCGGTGAGAATTTATTATTCTTGATCCAGACTAAACAAATTCCATGGTCTGAACAATCAAAATATATGAATTCAAATCTCTTAATTTTAGTCAAAAGATCGACATCAACCCAAGCATCGTCTATTGCGCTTTTCGAGTTTAAAGTAACATAGGTGTAATTACCTGGTATATCTCCCAAAGTTCTACCATTTAAAGTGAAAAGACCAGTGTTTCCTAGGACATCGACTAATTTTCTACCTCTGGGATCTATAACATCATGCAGTGATACTCTATCAGAAAGAAGGGGCTTTTCAGGTGCCTGGTTGAGTTGTCCTATCTTTGCATTGAATTCCCCAACAGAATTATTTCACGATCTGTATATGAATCTGTAGAAAGGTCAATGAACTATTCAACATTTTTAGAGAGATATCATCATCATTAAGACCAGGTTTTAAATATATTACACCAAGTATATATTTATCTGACTGAGATTTAGAGATTTGAGTTTCACAAAGATCCAAAGATTATTATTCTCTAATATTTGAAACTATAGGCCAATATTCTGTTTCAATAATATCATTAAGCCTCCACTGGTCCTGTCTTTTTCCTAAGTTGCTGAGCTATACAAAATAAATAATAAATATGTCTTATTATGCGTAAATATTCAAGCCCTACATCAAAATAGGCCGTTTTGCCATGGATGTCACTGAAGATAATATTAAGACATATATTTCTAGCAAATTGGATAGGAATGTTTCTGTTTAGAAAATTCAGACGAAAGATGAATCGACTTTGGCTCCTTAGAAAGGAATAGATTTCATAAATCTTGAAACAATTTCCTATAATGAATTACTCATTGAAAATATTCAAAATGGATATGTAAAGCCTCATACTATGTATTATTGAACAATGGCTCCGTGGTGAAGAGGAAATTCAATTTACAGTCAAAAAGTTCGACCTAGCGTTCCATTCCTCTAATTCTCCAGAAATTTTTGGTGGTGTACGTCAGGTGGAAGTTGTAGTTTGATAATCTACCTCATATACAAAATCTATCATAGGAAGTTCTCTTGGAGATATATGGCATTAAATTCTGAAAAAAATGCATCGTGGATTGCGTTTGCAGATCAGCAGAGGGTAACTTTGATTATTTCCTTGAAACTCTTGAAGAATTTTCATCCCTCTTAGTGATGAAAAATTACTATATTGTTATCTGCGGCGACTCTGATGTCGATCTTTCGGAAGAAGACAAGAATTCGATCAGTTTGAATAACACTTCTGAAGTTTCTGGCTTCTACCAGAAAGTGAATTCCCCAACAAGGATGACATCTAAATCTTCAACTTTTATTGACGATATCTTCACTTATATTGGGTCGAAAGATCACTACGGAATACTGTTCATCAAGTAGAATAATGCATCAGATTTTAGTAGACTTGAAACGGAGCTACACTGTATGACCAAAATTAATTTTGATTACCTAAACCATAAACTAGCCACTCTCACATGGACATAAACGACATCATAGTCATATTTCTCCATTATACCAATACAGCCTTCTACACGGTGACAATATCACATAGCAAAACAGATTCGACAACTTGGTCCGATGATAAATTACGTAAATAGTGTTACATCTTCTTCAACATTATCAACGAATAAATAGCACCACCGATCTAAAATCTATTTGAAACTATTAAACTCAAGATATATTAATGAAGATACTTGGAAGTTCATGCAAATTATCGAGTTTATTTCACCCAAACTATTAATGAAATAGTTTTGAATGATTCCAATGACTATTTTACAAATATAGCGGAAGAGATACGTTCAAAAATGATATCTACTTCTCAAGCCAACAGAACAATGTTATTTTCTCCTAAATTGGATCTTTCTGGCACCAGTCACTACATGTGAAGTTTACTCTACAATATTTGATCTCAAGACATCTCATAGCAGAGACACTCTTGATATATATATTTTTTCATTGAAAAAAACTGCTGGAAACATATCTGAAGACTTATGTTTCATCATAAACAAGTTATTTGGAGTGGAAACATTTCCAGATCAACTAAAAATTACCAAAATATGTTCCTTCTTGAAGAAAGGTGATAGATCTAAATTAGAAAATCATAGGCCTATTCCGACAGTGCCCTAGTTTTTCAAGATTATTGAGATCATTCTCAAAGATGAAGACAAATAAAACACTATTACTAATAAGCAATTTGGTTTAAGGAAGAATAAATCTACCAGCCATGCTGTCGTTAAGATCGTCAATATATCATTACAGCTCCAGAAAACAACAAGAAAATGGCTCTCATGCAGTGTGTCCTTACTAAAGCATCTGATTGCATTTCGCATGATATCTTACTATAAGAATTGGAATACTATGGAATAAGAGGATTAGCAAAAAATGTATTTCAGTCCTATCTCCAAAATAGGAAACCGTGTGGTGTTCTTCATTTCTGAACTATTACATGTTCGCCATAGGGTGCGTCAGGATTCAGTTATTGGCTCACCGTTATCCATTTTATATATAAACGATTTATCTTACTACGTTAAATGTTGTGAGATTGTATTGTATCGATGTGCTAGTATGCTGGAGAGTGCTAATGCTTAGTTTGGTGCTGATAAGACTCATTTAAACGAGACAAAAGCTCAAATACTCAACTTTAACCTAAAATTCACCGCCAATGTTAACATTGTCGAACATATCAACGTACTGGGTCTCAACATTGATTCACCACTGTCCTGGTTCTCTCACTCGGCGTCTCTAGTAATGAAACTGACGAAATTATCATATCTCATAGGCAGAGGCGGCTCTAGCCTACTTAGCGCCGGGGTGCTAAGACAAATGAATTGCGCTCCGTGTGTCCGAAAGCGGTTTAAGTGTTAAAGTAGGGAGTTCTTTTTTCAAAATTTGCCATCTATATGTTGATGCGGAGAAAGAAACATATATTTCTTGAACAATGGCAAAAAAATTTGTGACCTCTAACGAGCTTTTTGCTGCATCGTTTACTATTAAATTAAAACTATGAGCAGTACAAGGAACAAAGAATGCTCTGGAATTCAGATCTAAAATTTTTTTTGGTAGTCCAATTTTTTTGCCTTTCATATTGGCACCATTATCATAGCCTTGACCACGCATATCATTAATATTTATATTCAAATCCTCTAGAAAACTCAATATGAACGTAGCTAATCCCTGTCCTGTAGTATCAGTGATAGAACAAAATCCAAGGAAATGCTCCCTTATTCCTACAGTTTTTAATAAAGGGTTCAAATAGACAAACCTTATAATAACAGTAATTTGTTTTTCATGGCTGACATCTGGAGTACAATCTAAAATAATAGAGTAGTACTTTGAATGTTTTAAAGTAGAAACTATAGTTTGTTTAATTTTCTCTCCAATTACAGAGATCAGTTCGTTTTGAATGTTGTGACCAAGATAATGGGGCATATTTTGATGTTGAGCTTTTTCAATAAGATCAATGTGCTCCGCCATAACATTGTCAAATTTGGAAAGTGTTTCAATAAGTTTTAAAAAATTTCCATTACTTTTTTCAAATAACTTTTCTGTGGTGCCCCTAAAAGCTAAATTTTGCCTAGCAAAATATTGAATAACACCAATAATTCTATCTATAACTGCTGTCCACCTTTTTTTTTCGCGATTAATTTGATTCTGATTTAAAGAATCTACAGTTTTTCCACTATCTAAACTATTTTTTAGATCAATACACTGTTTTACACTCTGAAAATGAGCAACACCTTTCTCATGCCGTTCTAAATTTCTAGATAAATGACGCCAATCATTGAAACCCGTCATATCATTGAAAGCATTCACTGAACTATTGAATAATTTGCAATAGAAGCAGAATACAGAATCACTTGTTTTTGAATAAATAAGCCAGTCTCGTTTCCTTGTTTCATTATTCTCCAACTTTTTAGAAAAATAGGAAGCTGAGAATGACCGGTTTGAATTATTTTTTGGAAACTCAAAGCTTTCAATTTTCACTGGCCCTATATCAAGTATCGACATTTTTTTTTCTACTGTCATAACTTGGGGCCAAAAAGCAGGATCTGTCAGTGCATCAACGTTAAATATTGGTTCAGAAGTATCAGGGGTAGTGAGAAAATAATTTGTAACTGTTACTGCCGATGTATTTACTGCTGAGATCGTTGACACTTCTGGTAGTATCGGCTGCACTGCTGATATTTTTTCAGTGGAAGTACAAGAAAAAATTACAACACTATTACCAGCCTTATCTTCTTCTCTGAACACTATATTGACGTGCGAGTCTGAAGATGTTGATGGACCGGGCTGAAATTTTTTTTTTATTGAACTCGTAAATTTTTTCACGTTTTCTTCTTTTTCCAATTTTTGCTTCCTGGATTGATTTCCAGAAAGTTTTTTCCTTCCATCGGCCATCTACTAACAACAAATAAATAGATTGGAAATGAAACAAGATTTTATTATTTAATGTATCAAAATATTTTTTTTTTAAGCTTAGCGAATAGAAAAATGCTGGATATTGGGATAAGTAAGAATATGAAAAAAAACTAAATTTGGGAATCCAGTCAAGAGTTTTATTTTTATTCTACTTTACAGTCTCGGTCCCACCTGGACCATCTTCAGGAGTGAATAAAATTAATGTGTGTTTGTGTTGACATCTGTGTGTAATAATAAGTTGAAAAAGAAGTCGGAGTAATAAAAATTAGGAGAACAATCATGTTTTCGGTCACAAATTTCAAAATAAAATATTTAAAATATTTAAAAAACTGTGCTTGGCAACAACTTAGACTTAGTCTTGGTGTTTCATAACGGTCGGTTGTTGCCAAGCACAGTTTTCTAAATACTTTAAATATTTTATTTTGAAATTTGTGACCGAAAACATGATTGTTTTCCTCATTTTTATTACTCCGAATTTTATTCAACTTATTATTACACACAGATGTCAACACATACACACATTCATTTTATTCACTCCTGAATATGGTCCAGCTGGGACCGAAACTGTAGAGTAAAATAAAAGTAAAACTCTTGACTGAATTCCCAAATTTCGCTTTCTTCATATCATCTAACAGTCAGCAATATCCACTACTTCTATAAGTAAGAATGTTCGCTGTACGACGCGAAGCCAAATACAGCGATCTTCTGAATCCCAAAATTATATTTTATATACATATTAATCAGAATATTTTTTCTTCTGTCGCACTTTATCATTAAATCGTTAAAAATTGTAGCGAAATTTTTCTTCTGATTTATATAATCATTTGTTCATCTCAGGAGGTTTGAAATAATTAATTAATTACCTATAGCTCTATATATGTGCAAAATATGCGTAACAGGTGTTACAAAAATTTTAGATAAAATATAATATTGGATTTGATACAGAATGAAATTCTTTCACATTTAGCGTATAGTTTCATAGAACAAAAAAAAAAAAGACTCACCTAAAGTAAACTCCAAGGCCAGCAAGTCACAAATCTCAAATCACTTAAGTCACAGAGTATAAATGATATTTCGTTTCAACTCATTCAAAATCAAGACAACCAATGAACCATTCTCAAATATTAATGAAAAAGATAAATTCAAATTCATAGAATAATTAAAATTTCAAAATGAAACAGCTACTTACCCACCTTAAACGCACCCCTTTTGTCAAATCAACTGTTAAGTTCTTGGAAGTGAAAGTTAAATTCAGAGAAGGATATAAATTGCGACAAAAATATTTCTTGTTAGAATTTGGACCGAAGTCAAAATAAATTATGTTTGAATAGTGTACAAGAGTTATTTATTTTTTTCTCCAAATTTGTGGTAAATCAAAATAGGTCGAGTATATATTAATTTTGTCATTCTTCAAAATTTTTCGTGTTCAAAATTATATTATTAGTTCTAATACAATATTTTGTTGGTGTAATTGGTATTCATTGGAAAATAATCATTTCTGGAGTCCAGCTGCCGCCCTCAAGGCCTTGGCGCCGGGGTGCCATGTACCCCTTGCACCCCCGCTCGAGACGCCCCTGCTCATAGGAAGACTTCGCGACAAAACAGATATAGAAACTTTCAGAACGGATTATTTTGGCCTCTTTTGGTTGGTTTTAAATTATAGTATTATTACATGGTATTGGAGCCAGAATAAAAAAGAAGATTCTAGCAAACAAAAAATTAGAATTATGTTAAATAAGTCCAGTCGAGATCATTGTAGGCACATATTTATTGATCTGGAATTTTTAACTGTGCCGTCATTATTGCAATTTTAATGCCTTATTTTCATGAAATCTAACTTGAATTCATAGAAAAAATAGTATAACACTCGTTTCAATAGTTACTTAAAAATACCACCTCATAGGCTTGAATTTTTCAAAAAAGAACTATCATATAATTGTTAATAGTTTTCTAACTCATACGTTGTACTCCATTAGAACATTACAAGAGAATTATTGAACTAAAATCATTGAAGCATGATTTTCATTTAGTTCAAGAGTTCATGAGCTGCCAGAGTTTCTTGTGCTAGTCTAAGACATATGATATTATTTCTTATTTTATCATGACACCAAGCTGTATACTCATTTAACGCTTCATATTTAATGTGTATTCAGATCATGTGTTACTTATTAATGATTTTCATCCATTCAGGTTTTGACTGGGCTATATCCTTGTAATTTCCAAAAAATGATATTCCATTCTATTCTAATAAAACAAAGTTAAAAGCGCTTGCATCAACATAAAAATAAGTACAATATGAAATTTTAATGTGACACAGGCTTTTCATTAGAAACTTATAATAATTTCAGGTTATTGAAGTACCTTCGTAGTGTGATATTATTTAATTCAACTTCTGTTATTCACAAACAATCATAATTTATTGCGAACTAATCAAGTTTCGTGATACAAATTATTATTAAACAAAAAAAAATATAATTATTACTTATGAAACGATATAAACTTTCATTAATACTACGCGTGACGTGTACAGAGCAACTATATATTCTTCCACTTCCTACTTCAGCCATTATATCTAACTCTTGGACCAACAGGCATGCGCAATCAGGGTCAGAATAAAATGGAAGTATTCAAGACATCTTACGCCATCTATTGAATGATGTGATTATAATTTTAGCACCCTCTCTTAAACATACCATTCACTGATAACATTAAAGAAAGATACAATTCTACTTATTTACAGTTATTTTAACATCGCCCCTCTCAAATTTTCAAACACACATTTACTTGACGGTTTTGTGAGGATATCCGCAATTTGGTTTAGAATATTGACATACTCTATTTTTACAATCCCTGACCGTATTTTTTCTTTTATAAAACGGTATTTAATGTCCATGTGTTTCATTCGTTTTGTTTGTTTATAAGAGTTGCTAGCTTTTATATCGGATTGATTGTCATCGTATATTATTATTTGACATTCATGAAGTATATTAATATCAAATAGCAGATTTCTTAAACAGCAAGCTTCGCTGATACACTGACTGAGTGCAACATACTCTGCTTCTGTAGAAGAGAGCGCAACAGTGCTCTGTTTTTTAGAAGTCCATGTAATTAGATCATTATAAATATGAAAGCAGAAGCCACTTGTTGACCTTCTATTCTCGTTGCCCCCCCCCCAGTTTGCATCAGCGTAACCTACAGCGGTTTTTGCTAATTCACTCTTGGTATATACTAATTTTAATGCTGTGGTGTAGTTTTAAGATTTATTTGGTTGGGTTCGAGTGAATAAACAGAAATCACCTTATTTTCATGACATTTTATATTTCACCAAAAAACAAGTAATTTTATAATAACAAAAACTAGCTACATTCTATGATACAAAATACAGTAATGTAGATATGGGTGTCACAACCTCCCCCTTTGGAACACGGAAGCGGCTCGCCTGTGGTCCAAGTGGCTACTGGTTTGCTTTCTTTGGACGGCCTCGTTTTCGAAGAGGTCGTAGTGGCTGTGGATCTGGAACACTAGAACTTTCTTTAAACGGGGTAAGAGAACTGGAATGGTATACCCCGACTGCGTTACTACTATTGTTCATGGGAGCTATTTCATAAGTTGTTGGCGACATAATTTTGGTGATCTGGTAAGGTCCGTCTCGTCTTGGGGCAAATTTCGACGTATAGGACTGAGAGGATTTGCTCAGGGCATGAACATCCACTAATACTTTATCTCCTTTGGAGTAGACTGGGGCTGGCTGACGGTGTCGGTCAGCGGCTTCCTTGGTTCTATCCTGTTTCTCTTCGCAGGTTTCACGAGCTTGAGCCAATACTTCACCTAGCTTAAGTAGATGTGCTGTCATTTGTGGAACAAATGGCGCATCTTGAATAATAGCACGCATATCTCTTTGGACGTCATCTGGTGTTCTCAATTCTCTACCAAACATAAGATAGGCAGCGGTACATTCTGTTGAGATGCTTTCCACAGTATTCATGGCAAATCTAATACTGGGTAGGTGAGTAGACCAGGATGTATGACATTTTGATGTCATGATAGCCAACTGTGTTTTAATATCGCGATTCTTACGCTCCGTAGGATTGGCTTCTGGATGATATGCTGGAGTTAAATTTTGCTTGAATCCTAGAGAATATGCCACGAATTGCATTATTTCAGAGACAAACTGGACGCCATTGTCGCTGATGACACGGCGTGGTGTACCATATCGTAGAATTATTTCATCAATTAAACAACGCGCGCATGCTTCAGCAGTCGCATATTTAAGCGGGAATAACTCCACCCATCGAGTACAGGTGTCTTCAACCACGAAAATCCATTGCTCTTCATCCTCCGTTTTTGGCAATGGTCCCATCAGATCGATGGATATCACCTCAAACCTTCTGTTCTGAACCGGAGTTTGTAATAACCCGAAATTCTTGTGATTTCTAGGCTTGAAACGTTGACATTCTAAACACTCTTGAGTGTGTTTTTGTATCTGTCTTCTCATGCCGTTCCAATAATAACGAGCTTTGATGCGTTTGTATGTTTTTTCAAATCCATAATGGCCTGCAGTGGGTGAATCATGATATTCGTATAATATTTCTGGTATCTGAAGAGATGGCACTACAAACACAGCTTCTTCGTCGTCATCATCGTCTGCTGGATATCGATAGAGAACACCATTTAGGAGTAGGTATCCTCTTTCGGTCCATCTTTTGGTGCTAACAGGGTCTTCCATATTTTCAAGATCATTGATGATTTTATTCAGTTCATCATCTAACAATTGTTGATTTCGCAACTCTTCGAAGTTAGTAACAGGTAGGTCCACAGTGGTCAGTTGCATAACTTCTACAGAATCGTCAGTAATATGAGGCAATCTCGACAATGTATCTGCTAACGCGTTGCATCTACCAGGTGTATATTCAATTCGAAGATCTACTGCTTGTAATTTTAGAGCCCATCTCGCTAGTCGCCCACTAGGAGATTTTATCGACATCAACCAACGCAAGGGTTGATGATCACTGATGATTGTCACCGAAGAGGAATCAAGGTATCCTCGGAACTTTTCTACTGCCCAGACTACGGCCAGTGCCTCCCTCTCCGTAGTCGTGTAGTTACGTTCAGCCTGTGTCAATAATCTACTTGCGTATTCAACAGGGTGTTCATTGGGTGGCTCCCCCTGGAGTAGCGCTGCTCCAATGGCATATGAACTCGCGTCAGTACGGAGTATGAAAGGTTTTGTGTAATCCGCTTGAGTTAATATTGGTACAGTTGTTAATAGTTCCTTCAATTTTACAAAAGAATTGTCTTGAGCCTCTTCCCATTTCCAGGTAGCATGTTTCTTTGTCAGATCCGTCAATGGTTTCATTATTTCGGCACAGTTAGGAATAAATTTCCTAAACCATGAAACAGTTTGTAAAAATGTGATAAGTTCTTTAACATTTCTAGGCCTTGGAATCTTCAGAATTGCATCTACTTTTGACGGATTAGGCTTCAATCCTTCCGGAGTTATCAGGTGTCCCAGATATTTTACCTCGGAACACACAAAAGCGCATTTAGATCTATTAATATGTAGATTGAATAAGGTAAGTCTGTCAAAAACCTTTTTCATGTCTTCCAGATGCTTTTCAAATGTAGGTGAGAGAATTATTATATCATCCAAATAAGCTAGGATGGTTATGTCTTGCAATCCACTCTTGAAGCGATCAATAAGGCGCTGGAAAGTTGATGGGGCATTCCGCAGACCAAATGGCATTCTTTTGAACCGGAAATGGCCAAACGGCGTGACAAATCCTGTTTTGTCACGGTCTTCAACTTTAAGGGGCACCTGCCAATATCCGCTGCTTAAATCCAGAGTAGTCATGTACGCAGTCCTTTTTGCTTCATGTAGAAGATCATCCAATCTTGGAAGTGGATACCTATCTGGTATTGTAACGGCGTTGAGTCGCCGGTAGTCAATGCATACCCGATATTTATTATGTTCTGTTCCTTTCGGTACCAGCACTACTGGAGCAGCGTACGCTGAATCGCATTCTTCGATTATATCATTTTTCAGCATTTGCTCTATTTCTTTTTCTAAGAATTCTTTCTTTGGTTGCGATAATCGGTAAGGAAGTAACGCTATTGGTCGATCATCATTCAATCTTATTGTATGCTCAGCATAGGATGTTGGTACCTTACTGAGAAGAAAAAGGTGAGAATTATTCTTCAATAGATCATTTATTTTCTTTCTTTCAGCGGCAGACAAGTTTTGACATTCGCTCTCCTGCAATAGATACTTCTCCATTTCTTCTGTGTTTGAGAATAATACCTCAATTGCTCTTGGATCTTCAAGAGGATAGCTAACTTCTTTTTGATCAGAAAAACACCAACTGGATTCTGATAAGTTCAAAATTAGTTTTGCTTTTTTAATGAAATCAACACCTAATAAAAGGTTACTGTTATCATGCTCAGGTATTGCCAAAAGTTCAATAGGAATCTTTCTATTTTGTAAATCAACATGAACATTAAATAGTTTGGCGAAAACTATTTTCTCATTTCCATCGGCGAATTTCACCTTAATGTTTCTTCCTTCATAAGGCTGATTCTCATTACAAAGAATTTTATAAAGTTTTGCTCCTGCTAAACTTGTCTTTGCACCTGTATCAATGCAAGCAATGCCATTATGATTAAGAATTCGGACACGTACTCCTGGAAGATCATTGTGATTATTTTGTGTTTCCGCCGAATTAAATTCTGCGGGTTTCATTGATGTGACCTGACAGTTTGGACAATTACTACGAATGTAGCCAGGTGCTACACATCCAAAACATTTGAATGGTTTACTAGCTGTAGCGTCTTTTTGTTCTTTTGATATGCTGGTGGCGCTTGGCTTTGTTGATTGACTAGCGGCTACGGCACCTTCGCTATCAGAACGCTCTTTATTCTTTCGCACTAATTTTCGGCAATCTGATTCTGAATGACCGAATATTTTACAATAAGAGCACTTTTGACGCGATTTTTTGTCTGTTTTATTTTGAGTTTTTAATTCACTGATCGGAAACTCTGATCTAAGTTCTTTCAACGAATGTTCAACCTCGCGAATTCGCGCTAACAACAAATTAATAGTTTTACATTCGGAACGTATGAGCCGTTGTCGGATATTCCGATTTAAAAGTCCGAATATTATGTCTATTTGGATTGTCTCATCCAGTTCATACGGTAACTGTACAACGAGCGAACGAATGTAACACACAAATTGTTCCGAAGGTTCATTCACTGATTGTTCTCGTGCAAAAACTTGACGAAGTAACAAATAGGCAGGTAACTTACGTGAATAAGTATGACGTAATGCTTCAACAGCTTCATCCCAGGTGTCAACAGTAGGCTTTACTCCCTTCCACCAAGTAGCAGCAACACCCTCTAAGAGTATTGGCAATCCTCGCAAAGCATTCTCGCTGGAAACATTTGCACAATCCTTATACGTGAGAACAGCATCTAAAAATGCTTCCACATCAGCATCAGGTTCACCATTAAAGCGAGATGTGCAATTGACAAAATTTCCCGATGATGGAACACTCGGAGTCTGACTAGCTGGTTTAGTTATAGTAAGTTGCCTCAATAACTGTTGAAATTGTTCATCTGTGAACATAACTCCTGCTTGTTGTTGAGTTGAATCCGTCGTTTTACCCATTGTAGTGAATTTTACAAATTAGCACGGTTGGCGATGCTACACAACACTATGATGCTTGCTTGGGGTGCGGCGAGCAAGAAGAACAATAACACGATGTTAAAGGTTACTCGAAAACACCAAAATTCGCAATGACCGCACTAATACTTATGGTATCTTGTTCATACTCCACTATTTGATAAGAAATGTCAAAACTCTGATGAAAATCTGCAAAAACACTCGGCACTAAGTTGGGCGCCAATTGTGGTGTAGTTTTAAGATTTATTTGGTTGGGTTCGAGTGAATAAACAGAAATCACCTTATTTTCATGACATTTTATATTTCACCAAAAAACAAGTAATTTTATAATAACAAAAACTAGCTACATTCTTTGATACAAAATACAGTAATGTAGATATGGGTGTCACAATGCTTAATTTCCTTTGATATATCGTAGCACTCTCTTTAAAGCAATAAATAAATCATTGCTCGTACAATTTTGGTGATGTGCTGAGATGCTGATGTTAGTGCAGAGATCCGGTCTGGTGCCCAGCAAAGTATTCATAATGCATCCACTTATTTGCCTGCATTTGGTCTCTATTTCAGAGCCTTCTGATTTATCTTGTTCCAATATCTTGAAATCGAAATTATCATCCATTGGTGTATTAGTTGGTTTGCAGTTTTGCATATTGAAATTTTCAAGAGCATTCTCAAGATAATGCTTCTGAGTCAATATGATAGTACCAGCTTCAACATCTTGATGCGCTGCTATACCGAAGTAGCACCCCAATAGTCCCAAATCTTTTACTTTAAACGTTGAGCTTAAATTTGTTTTCAGCCTAACAATTTCGTTACTGTTTGATACAGTTACAAGTATATCATCAACATAGACTATTACACAGACCATATCCTTCTCAAAATGTTCAACATATAAACAATTATCACATTTGCTGTTAATGAATCCCTGTTTAGCTATGAACAAGTCGAATTTCTCATACCAATACAATGGTGATTTTTTCAACCTTATATTGCTCGGTTTAATTCACAAACCGTATCTTCTTGCAGTTTATAGTTGATTGGAAAATTCATGTACAAGTCACCCTTTATTTCTCCGTGTAAGAACGCATTACAAACAACTAACTGATGAACTTGTCAACCCTCATTCGCACTAAGGGCTAACAAAATGCTTACTGTATTCAAGCCTACGACTAGAGCGTACAAATCGTCATCGAAGTAATGTTGCACATAACCTTTTGCGACTAGTCGACACTTATATTTATTTATTTTTCCATTTTGGTCACGTTTGATTTTGAATAACCACTCACTGTCGAACACTTAGACGGTTTGTGCACAATTTCTCACGTACAATTTTCTGTTAACGCGCACATTTCCGCACTCATGGCTTCTTGCCATTTCGTTACACTTTCACTATTCATAGCCTCTTCCGAGGAGTGAACCACCTAGTGAAATTAGTACATTACCAAAAATGGCAGTAAAAAGCGGTTTATTGCCAGTACTGCTTGTATTCCCACTGTACTGCCAATTTTATTCTAGTATTTTCCAAGTATTGCCAGTATTATCGATGTATTCCCAGTATTACTGCTATATTGCCAGTATTGCCAAAGTACTGCCAATATTGCAGAAGTACTCCCAATATTGCTGAAGCATCATCTGCATCTACGAAAGTGTTGCTACTATTATAACTGACGCAATGACGGAAAATTGAATGATTTATCTACAATAAAGAATATATTTATAATAATATCAAATCATGAATTCATAATATTTGTGAATGAAAGAAGACGTACTTAGATCAGTGCTTATTCCATTTAGTGCCTGGATCCGATTAAGACGCCGTAGTATATCTAATAAATTGAAGCTGACAACTGTGGAAAACGTGCTCGTCATTGATCTAGTTTGACATGATATTTTTTCGCAGGGTTGACTGCTATAAAGCCACGGTAAGGAGGATGCTCCTGTTTGTCGACATTTATTTAGCATGACAAGCAACCCATGCGCATCCAATTTAATACAAGTATATGGATTCAAAGTAAGAAATTTTTTTCCACACTGAATTTGTTTACTTTTAGCCATTGCTTCCACAGTCTTAAAAAAAGGACTGAATACCACATGTAATAGATCGGTTGTTCCACTGTCCATTCTTTTCTCGAAAATGCAAGGTACTATTTTCAAATACTGCTGTGTTGCTTCACTTTCTGGAATTTGCTGAAGTGAATCGGTTACGCATAATACAGATAATCTATCGATAGCATATCGAAATTCATTTTATCTATGTCTGTAAGAAAATATGTTCGGTACAATATAAAGATTTAATTTTACTTGATTTTAGAGTTACAAATTATATGAATAATTCAATTTGAGATATGATACACGTATTGAAGATTGAAAACTGCATGTATGAAATTAGATTGAAACATTTGTTGCGCACAATATTGGAAAATCAACTATCCCTAATGTTCATCAATTTAATTTATTACCATTATACTTCATTAGGGTGCAGGGACATTATAATGTATCCAATTATCATATGAATAGTCACCTTGTAGATGACTTTTATATATAAAATGTCTATCTTCAGAGAACTGATTGATTAATTCCTCAATATGATTCACACAAACATAATATTTGACCATTGGTAGAGTGATTTTGGGATTCAAAAATTTAATTTTCATTTTAGTCCCAAGATGCACGGTATCTTGTACAAATGAAGGATTATCAATCTTGTAAGAATCAAATTAATATATTCCGTACTATTTTCCGATAATATTATTCGAAAAAAAAAGCTTTCGCCTGAAAATACGTTCAGTATGGATTTTGGATTTCGGTGGTAGTTCTGTTTCAATTTTCATTGCCTCCAAGCATCGTGTATTTCCGTTATTAGAAAAACCCTCAACAGATATTCCATATTGATACAATTGCTGTTCAATATTGCTCCATCTATTGAGAACATCTTCGTGAGGGAAACGGTCGTCACCAGCAGAAATTGCTTCACAAAATGCGGGTGCATCATTGACCAATGGTTATGTCATATGAACATATGCAAACTATTGCATTCTTAAATGCAGATTCCATATCTTTTACAGAATTTATACAGTATTTATCTGTTTGAGGGAATCCAGTGCTCTTATCACCTGGAGAAACAAATCCAATCATTTGATTTATTTTCTTAAGATTGCTGCTTGATCTTCTGATATAAATACGCACTGTGAATAGTTCCGTTTAGTTGAGGAATCTTTCAATTCTTCAGTTCTTAATTTACTCTCTACTTCACTTGAATCTTTTTCTAGGCATCTTTGGACAATTGTTAAAGATGGCAGTACATTTCTTGAGTTACTGTATAAACATTCATATAATGCTTTCCCACCAATAATGGAAATATACAAACTAAATAGTTTTAGAGGTTCATTATAGTAATTGAGATATCAAGGGTGTTAGAAGGACAATAATGCCTGAGATCAACAGTGTTCTCTCCGAGGGCCTCCGGCCCGAGGTATGAACGTTGAATGTAGGTATTATTGTCTGTTCAACTCCCGTGATGCCTTCAATGTTTGATGTCCGACTTTTGTTGTATCTCTATCAGAATTTTCAGCAATGTATGTCCTGTCATTGTCATTTCTGTCAAAGAAATTACTCTTGTTACTTGCTGTAACTAAGAAACTTGTTTGTTAGTTTCAAAATAATGCCCTCGGGCATCACTTTGGAACATAATGCCCTCGGGTATTATTTGTTACGTAATTACCCTGAAATCAGTGTTATTATGATAACAATAATAAAGTAGACAGACATTAAATTCATTTCCATGAAAAGCACGTGTTAAATGTTCATTTGCAGTATCTTTTAAGTGATCTAGAAAATTTTTAAATTGATATTTGTTTTATCTGTTAAATTATTCTCCAAATTAGATTCGTCGATAGATTTCATAAATATTTCTCTTCGGTCTTTATCTGCTTCTATTGCATTATGAGCTTCTGTTAGAAAAAAGTCAGTAATTTTTGACTGATTTTGTTCAAAATACTCCAAGCTTTTCATTTTTCTTAGCGAATGAGAATATGATGGGTCAATTGTCAAAGAATGTTGAGACGTTTTTGATGAATTCGCAGAAGTGTCCGTCTCTCCAACAATTCCGCGATGGGAAAAAAATTCATGAATATTTTCTGCATCAACTATTCCGTCCGTCCCTGTCAATTCAGACGCAGAATCTGATAACTGAAGAATTGTATGAAATGAACTTGATGTACTAGAATTTGATATATTATTGGTCGATGTATTTGTATTGTAGAGAGATATAAATGATAGCAAATCAGAACTTCTCAGTTTAGATTCAGGGTTTTCAATTGTTCTGTTTTTAGAATGAGTTTTTATATGCTTATTGAAATTTGACAGAATCCATTTTTGCCCATATTTCGAAATTTGGACGGAATAATTTGTTGGAACAAATTTACAGAAACAACATTTTATCCTAGCATTGAAATTTTGTAGGTTTATATCAACCTCAATCTTATCTTCTTTTTTTAGAATGCTATCCACAGAGTCGGATGGGTAATTTTGTTCACAAAATTTTGTGACATAATTTTTAGCTGAGGTTTCTACATGTATTATTGGCGACTGTTTTATTTCATTACTTTTCTTTTCATTCCCTTCAATCTCTGATCTTATTTTCTTTGCTGATATTGGGATTTTTGGAATTTCTTTTTCTCTTCTTTGCTTGCATATTATCTAATTTTGATATACACTCTTCTTTTAAGAAAATAAAAATTAGTTTGTGGCCTTCACTAATCTTGAATAAATTTATATCTTGTGAATATATACCGAAGAAATCCAAGTATTCTTCGCCATTTATTAGTTTTGATAGTTTGTTTTTCGCGAATGATACCATCAATTGGAAATAATTTTCTTCAATCTTTGAAATCAAGATTATGTTGTCAAAGCCAGTAAAACCTAGAAGTTTATGCTAGTAATCAGGCAAGATTACTCCCAAATCGTCAAGAATCTTTTGCAAGAAAGCCATTCTACTGAAATTAGGAATGAATATATGAATAGTTCCAAGAAAAAATTAATCTGCTATAGAAATCTTCACTTCCAAAGCTACATGAAACTCATGAACTTCCACTAAGATTTGAACTCGAAATCAATCAATGTCTAGCTGAGGACTGATATTCCAGATTGGAATTTTTGATGTCATATTCAACAAGTATTAGCTGTATGTAATATTGCACGCATTTCGTCTGTTTGGTCGGCTGTTAGATTAAAAATATTGGACATACTGTGAGTTTATTCTGATGTGGAACATTGAATGTGTGATATCCATAGTTCCATTGAAACATAGAAAATAAATTCAGCTGCAAAAATAACGAAAAGTCTGTTATATAAAGTGCACTTTTGACTCAGCCGATTAGTACAAGAATGAAAAATAACCATTTGAATGCTAAAGCTATTTCAAATACTGAATTTCAATATCCTACGGCTATTCATCTTGGATTTATGCGGAATATTCAAAAGAAGTTCAAAGTAAAATGCAATTGCGGCACAGACGATTGTAACCATAATGCAAGGTTAACAAGTAGAACTTAGACTAGTCTTAAATACCTAATTTCAACATTACACGTGTGATGAGCTTTGAGATTTGCAAGTACATACAGACATACCGATATCAAGCCGGAAATATTTAATATGGATTCATGGATGCTCAAAACGGATATTTCTATCAAAATTTCGAAATGTGCATTTTACCGGTTTTACAATACTGACTTTTATTTTTTCAAGTCAAGTGAAAACACATTCTACATTCCATGGTAGAATAAACGCACAGAATACAAAAATACGGCAGTTGATCAGTCGATAGAAGTACTTAATTTCTCAATAGATCAGTTGAGTGAATTTTAAACTAGAAGTTAATGGATTTTGGGCTCAAGTCGATATGAATATTATCACAAAGATTGTAGTAAAATTAATTTTCATGAAATATCAATACGTCAACTATAAAACCTGGAATTATTCTATACTATACTTTGCCTCAGTGAATATACAGTTGTTTTGGTATAATTAATAACAAAAATACGAAGTATATGTACTACTTGCTTAAAAATCTGTCACTATTTCTTCTTAAACTTGCACACAATTTTAAGCTGAACAGACCAGCTTTCTTTCTTTCTGAATAATGGTGAGATTTTCCTTTACAGACAAGACACAACAAATATTGCCGACTATTCCCGAGTATTGCCAAGTATTCCTCCCGTACTGCCGAGTATTCCTCACGTACTGCCGAGTATTTCCATGTAATGCCTAGTATTTCTATCTACTGCCGGGTATTCTGAAGTATTGCGTGTACTGCCATGTATTCCTGGATGTATTTCCCAAAAAATGTACAGAGATTCCTACTGGTCTGTCGAGGGTTCCTCTGCGTCCGCACACAGGAGCACAAAATCTTGTAGATATGACGGCTGCTTCATTGTTCGACGGGATCGTTGTCTGTAAGTGGACTCGCTTCCTGACGTTTTTCAACGCTGCTTTCTTCCAGGGCGTTATCGTTTGGGTCGCTGTCCTCATGTACATAAATTTCTCCATTGTGAGAAACATCCTCGATGAAATCGTTGTCATCTTCAGGTTGCTTCAACTTTAGATCTTAAATGTCCAAACTTATAGGGATTTCGAGTGCATTATCACTGAGGTTGTTAGCTTCTTGTTTAGGTTCAAAAACTATCTCTCACACCACTTATACTTTGTTTTCATCTGGATAATGTACTCGGTAGCCCTTTGTATTTTCGGCATGTCTTGTTATACATTACTTCATACGGAGTTTTGTCTTCGAGTGGACTATGTCCTGTTCGGTTTAGCAGTGTTTGCGCCCCCGCCCACAAGTTCTTGCTCATCTGTTTTTCTGCGAGCATGGATCTTGTTGCTTCCATGATCGTTCTGAACACTCGTTCAGCTCTCCCGTTTTGTTGGGCGGTGTATGAGACGCTTAATTGATGTATAATTCTATATTCATCAAACAACTCGCGCATTTCCTAATTAACGAATTCTGTTCCGTTATCACTTCGAAAACTTATACTGACTTATTAAACTGAGTTTTAAATTGAATTAAGAATCCCCGCAATTTCTCTATGACTTCAGTATCAGATTTTAAGTAATGAACTGTTTTATAATTCAAGTGGTCATCTTCAAGAAGGAATAAGTGGCTTGATCCACCAACGAAGGGTTCATCAATTCTACCGCACAAATCAGCATGAATGACGCCATCGATTTCCTTAGCTCTTGAGGTGCTTATTTGAAAATGATCATGGTGATGTTCACCTTGCACACACGATTTGCAAAATATTTCGTCGTTCTTTATTGCAATTTCCGATTCATTCAGAAAGTCTCTACGTAGCGTTGATTTTTGTGAGTCAAAGCTCTATGTCACCAAGATAAGTCATTTTGAGCTTGCACTACAAGACATTTTTCTAACACACATGGCGCTTATTTAATCATCAACTGTCATTAACCTTGCGTATGTTGCATCACTATATTCAATAAGTCCCTTGTCCAATGCGGTACCCTTTGAGAACAAATTGACAGTGAGCTCCGGCACGTAATAAACATTTTCAAGCACTACACTATTATAACAGTTTCCATCATACGCAAGAATGTTAATATTGCCTAATCCAACCGCACTTAGTGTTTTTCTGTCTCCAATAGTGCAGTATTTTGGTTCTTTTAGTTCACTGTAATTGTCAAAACACACGCGGCCTTTGCAGATATGATTAGATGCTCCGCCATCTAGGTACCACTCACAATATTTTTCTTTCTAATTTTTCTTTGACGCAATTAACGCAAAACCTGATCCTGAGCCGTTGCCAGTATTTCCACCTGTCTTGGGTTGAGTACATCCTCTATTTGTCCTTTCACAGTCTTTACGTTTCTTATGGAAGCAGTCTTCAATTTTGTGACCCTTCTTCTTGCAGTATGCGCATTCTTTAACTTTCTTATTGCACTGTGATTTTATATGTCCAGTTGTACCGCAATTAGAACACTTTCCTGTAAATTGTTTAGCTAACAATACCACAGATGGTGATGGTTGGGACTTCATTTCGTGTTCAATGCGCTCTTCTTCAAGCAAAAGGCGTGACACAAGAGCATCAAGTGTTTGTTTCTTCATTGGAACACTCTCCCATGCTGATCTGAAGTGTTTGAATGTTTCAGGAAGTTAAATGAGAATTTTTGTCTTCAGCATATTTTTTGGAATCTCTTGATTTTGTGGTTCTAACTCTGCGTTGATATTGTTTATGTTAGTCACAAACGACTGCACATCCGATTCAAATTTGATATTATAAAATCGTTCATTCAATAAATGCGCTGACACTGCTGAATCATGTTCATAAACAGATTCAAGTTTCTTCCACATATCGTTTTCAGTGTCGCATTGCATGACATGTGAGAGTGGCTCATCCTCCATCCTTTCTGTGCTTTTGCATCACGTCTACACCATTCTTCATACGCTGCTTCCTTACCTTCAGTTTTACTGGGGGAAATTCTTCACCCATTGTTATTCGACATAAGTTTCTTGCTTTCAAAGTTTTCACTATTCAACTTCGCTACTTGGGGCCTCCATTTCGTGATGTTTGTGCAAGTTTTACACACACGACAAGACGACCGGGTTCCAGAAACTTTCTTATATCGAACACACGACGCAAATACTCAACTCACAACTACAGCATCGAGCAACTACGCTCTGCTACCATGTTATTATTCTAGGTTATTGAAGTACCTACATAGTGTGATATTATTCAATCCAACTTCTGTTATTCACAAACAATCATAATTCATTTATGCTAATTAAGTTCCGTGATACAAATTATCATTGAACAAAAGAAATATAATTCTTATTTATAAAACGATATAAACTTTCATTAATACTACGCGTGACGTGTCAAGAGCAACTATATATTTTTGCACTTCCTACTTCAGCCATTATATCTAACTCTTGAACCAACAGACATGCGCAATTAGGGTCAGAATAAAATGTTTGTATTCTAGACATCTTACGCCATCTGTTGAGTAATGTGATTACAATTTTAACAGAATTAGATTGGATTCACATTTACATCTAAATTGCCAGAACTATTAATACACACAAAAATTTCGTGTCATATTTGTTCGGTGGAAGTGAAGAATAGCCACCACGTTGCACTTCGCTCAATTTTGAAGAGATAGCGTTACTAGCGATCAAGTGGAATGAAATTTTGTCAGTGGCACTGAAACGGTTTTGTAAAATAAAATACAGAATTGCTTTTGTATAGCAATGATTGTGAGTTAGTTTGCTACGCTCGCGGCTTTGAAACACATCTTTGAATATTGTCCTGAGACCATTAGGTACATGAACTATCAGTACTGCTATTCACTCAATAGAAAAGAGTTGGTGAAAGATGGCGATGTCACAGGACGCAACACTGCGTATGAAGACGCTTGATATAAAATTCATGTTGAACATAATATTAACTGAAACAGATGGTATAGGGGTCGTGGGACCCCTGAAAGAAGCGAAGCTCCCACGCATTTTAATAATCCAAGGAATATTTTTCGTATTTCTGTGAAAAGCAATGTATTGCATATATTTAATATACAATTGTCAATCAAATAAGCGTGAATAAAGCAAGAAATGTTTTTTTTTCAACAACAATTCAACCAGAAAGTCATTTATCTTTCGACAAGACTTTTGATTCATCACAGTGGTATAAAGGACTGCGAGTAATGTGTCTGTGGACCTAACTACATTCATAACGACTCATTGCGATGTGTCGTAATATTTCAATGAAGTATATTTTCATCCTACTTTTAACTTACCTGTACAAAGTGAAAGCAAGTATAGGTATCCTGAAACCAACTTGACTCACACTTCAAAATTTTGATGAAAATATCCGTTTTGAGCATCCCTGAATCCATTTTGACTATTTTCGGCTTGACGTCGGTACGTGTATGCGTATGTATATATGTCACTTTAAAATCTCAGAACCCGTCGAACGTATATGCTGAAATTTTGCACGTAAGGCTGGTCCAAAGTCTAATTCTGCACCTCACATTATGGTTGCAAACGTCTGTACTGGTAATGCACTTCACTTGGAACTTTTTATTAATTTCTCGCATGAATCAAAAATGATTAGCCGCAGGTTTCTCAAATTCAGTACTTGAAATCGCTGTAGCCTCTACTTTTTAGTTTATCACCTGTATAAAGTAAAAGTAAGTATTGTGAGTCCGACAAAATCCACATTTCGTAATTTTGATGGAAATATTTGTTTTGAGAATCTGTTTATCCATTTTGACTATTTTTGACTTGATGTAGATACGTATATGTTAGCGCCGCTCTATGTAAGTGTTTGTTATATTGGCATATTAAATAATCTAGTCTATCATTAGGATGATATTGTTACGTGTTGTTGTTGCGTATAGTCTAATTAGTTTGATTAATTACATTACGTGGCTTATTAAGTGTTTTGTTGGGGTATATTATTGTCTGGTGTATTGCAATTCATTCATTCCTATTTTGTTCAGTGTAATGCGAACTATAAATAATAAATCGTGTATCTGGTCAATTGCTTATCTCATTTATTTCCCTCAAATCTAACATCAGAAGTGGGATAGTACCCATCCAGCCCAAAATGGATCAGCTAGTCAAAGTGTTGAGTGATACGTTGCAAGAATTGAAAGACAAGTCTTCTAGGTGCGATCCCGCATCTAGTGCAATAGATATTCCAGTGTTTGATCCAGAAATATTCGATAGTGGTGCAGCCATGTGGTGCAGCGAAATCGAGAAATTAGGTAAACTGTTCCACTGGTCTGACTACGAGATGTTGGTTCGAGGTGCCAACGGCCTTGCGGGTGAATCTAAAGCCTGGTTCGCATCTTGGAAACCCCACGAGAAGAACTGGGAAAGCTTTAAGGCGGAGTTAGTAGATTTATACCCTCCCAAACGAAACCTGAGTGAGAAGTTCAGAAAAGCAGGATTGTATACCAGCTGTATGGCCCAATCTTATTGTGAGTACGCTAGAAAGAAAATTATTCTAATTAAAGCATTGAATTTTGATCTGTCCATAGATCAGTTATTGGAATTAATAATAGGTGATATTACCGAGGTACAGGTTAAAACCGCAGCTTTCAATAGTCGGGTAGGGTCTGTGAGTGATTTGCTAGTATTATTAAGTAATTATGATAAGCCCAGATCCTTGAGTCACGATCAAAGTAATTTTCGCAAGAGAAAGTATTCTTACGAGCATAGTAATAATCGAAACGTATGTTTCAAATGCAAACAATCAGGGCATATCCAGCGCAATTGCCCCCAGCCGAAAAGTTATGATAAGATAGTATTTAAACGTCCTAAAACCGAGACTGCTCCTGAAACGATAACTTGTAATTTTTGTAGAAATACGGGACATACATTCAATAGTTGTTTTGCTAGATTACGGGAGCAGCCGTCCACTTCCAGAATTAATTGTTTCTCCGTCAATTTGGACGAAGATTTCTGTACTGAATTCTATATTCAGGAAGTAAAACTAAGGTGCTTAGTTGACACCGGCGCGGAATGTAGTCTGTTGTCTCGAAGTGTGGCAGAAAGAATCGATTGTCATTTAGAACCTACTTTTCAGATATTAAAGGGGATAGGAAGCAATGCAGTTATTGCGAATAATAAAAGTTCGCTGCTTATTGAAAGTCATGGCACAGCATTTCGAATAACTTTTTTCATTGTAGATAATGCCGTTCTTAGTTTCGATGCCATCTTGGGTAGGGATCTATTTAGGTTCAAAGGGTTAGAAATTTGTACTGATATTAGAGGAACACGGATTTATCTGAATGACAACAACACTTCAAATAGCAGCTGTGTCAATCAAATTTCTATCATGCCCGAGTTAATTAAAACTACTCTTGAGGGCGACAGTTTGCGTAATTTATTGGATTTATTAGCTAAGTTTTCGGGTTACATAACTAAGGGTAATTCGGTAAGGCCGATAATAACAACCGAACTCTGTATAAAACTCAAGGAAGATAAAGTCATACATTATCAGCCCTATCGCATGGCATTATCTGAACGCGAAAAAGTCAAAACAATTATTGACGATCTTTTAAAGAATGGTATCGTCCGTGAAAGTAAATCACCCTACGCTAGCCCAATCGTTTTGGTTCACAAGAAAGATGGAACTAGTCGTTTATGCGTTGATTACCGAGCGCTTAATAGAATAACTATCAAAGACAGATATCCTCTTCCTCTTATCCAAGACCAATTAGATCGCTTGGGAAAAAATAAATATTTCACGGCCTTAGACATGGCTTCTGGATTTCACCAGATCCCCGTTGCTCAAGATTCTATTGAAAAAACAGCTTTCGTGACACCGGACGGGCACTACGAATACTTACGGGCCCCATTTGGTCTATCAAATTCGCCTTCTACGTTTCAACGGGCAATTTCTAACGCGTTAGGAAAATTGAAAGACAATGTAGCTCTAATATATCTTGATGACGTATTGATTCCATCTAAATCTGTGTCTGAGGGATTAGACAAGTTACACGATGTGCTAAGAGCCCTGACCTCTGCCGGTTTTTCGTTAAATATCAATAAATTTCATTTCCTTATGACACAAATAGAGTATCTGGGCCAAGAAATCTCGGAGAGTGGTGTCAGGCCCGGGAAACAGAAAGTCGATGCTCTGTTAAGGGCACCTACACCACAGAACGTAAAACAAGTTCGTCAATTCATGGGCTTGGCCAGTTATTTTCGTAAGTTTATTCCTAATTTTGCTGCCCGTACAGCTTGTATAACTAAGTTGACGAGATTAGATGAGAAATTTGTTTGGGGAAACGAGCAAGATGAAGCCAAAGAATATGTTAGCGCTTTCTTATCACAGAGACCGTTATTAGCGATTTTCAATCCTGAGTTCCCTTCTGAACTCCACACTGATGCAAGCTCAATTGGCTTTGGTGCTATTTTGTTTCAGCGTCAGGACGGTCAGCTCAAAGTAATTTCATATTTTTCGAAACGAACATCTAGTGACGAATCTAAATATCACTCGTACGAGCTTGAGACCCTGGCGGTATACTATGCCTTCAGGCACTTTCGTGTTTACCTATCAGGAATCAAATTCAGGTTGATCACAGACTGTAATTCATTGAAATTATCTCAACACAAAAAAGATTTACTTCCTCGAGTTGCCAGATGGTGGCTGTATTTACAATCATTTGATTTCGAAATTGAGTACCGTAAGGGTAAATTCCTTCCCCATGTGGACTATTTGAGCAGAAATCCGATTACAACCGTAAACAAAGACGATCCTACAGTATGCAGTGTCCATACAATATCCAAAGATAACTGGTTGAGAATAGCTCAAGCAAAAGATCCGGAAACAAATGATTTCAAGGAGAAACTGTTAGAAGGGAAACTAACAAGTGACTATTTCTGCCAAAACGATATTCTGTTCAGAAAAATAGACACAGGGGAGGAAGTTCCAATATATCGTGCATTTATACCCAAAGGTAGCCGATTAGGGTTACTGAGACTATTTCACGACGATCAATGTCACTTGGGACCAGACAAAACCTTCGCAAAAATTAACCATTATTTCTGGTTTCCAGGAATGACGAGTTTCATTCGAAAATATTGCAATCATTGCTTAAAATGTATTGCGAATAAAAAGCACTCAGGGCCGCGACAAGGGAAATTACACCCAATTGACAAAGTACCCATCCCCTTCCACACCGTACATGCTGATTGTGTTGGCCCTTTCCCTGTATCTTCCAAAGGATATAAACATATCCTTCTTCTCGTTGATGCATTTACAAAATATTTATTTCTTATACCATTAAAAACGCTGTCTGGTTCAGAGACTCGTGATGCACTCAGGACACACCTTAATATATTCAGTTGCACTAAAAGACTCATTTGTGACAGAGGTACTAATTTCACGGACACGTCCGTAAAGACATTATTCATTGACCTAGGCATTGAACAACATCTGATCGCTAAAAGTGCTCCCCGCGGCAACGGACAAGTTGAAAGATATGTTGGAACAGTTCTAAATCTGCTAACAGTTGAAACAGAAAATAAGTCAGAATGGCCAAGCGTGATACATAAATTGCAAAATGTTCTTAACACTACGCCACAAAAAAACCTCTGGGTTCTCACCCATCTATTTGTTGACTGGCTTAAACAATACTACTGCCGAAATTACAGCCATTACAGACACTATTAGAGGTGTTATAACTAATGGTAATTTAGAAAATGACAGGAAATTAGCGTATGAGCGCATGAAAAACCAGGCCGAAAAGTCAAAGATCTTGTTTGACAAAGGTAGATGCTCACACAAAACTGTTACAGTGGGTGACTTTGTTTTTCATCCTTCGGGTAACTCACATCTGTCAAAACTAGATGGAAAATATGAGGGGCCGTTTGAGGTAATACAAATTTTACCCAACGATAGGTTGGAACTGAAAAATCTTGTTACAAATCGTAAAAGAATCGTGGCAAGAGACATGATCAGATTATGGCCTGGAGAGTTTCCTGAAAGCTCTAACTGAGATTTCATTTTATTTAGCAATACTAACTCCACTGTTGAAATGCGTAACGCTTTGCAGTATCATTTTCCTCGATTTTGTAACTGTTGGAATGCGGAACGCTTCGCAGTAATGTTGTTTTTGTTTATCTGACTGTTGGAAGTCGGAACGCTTCACAGTATTGTTGCTTACAAGCTGAGACTGTTGGAATGCGGAACGCTTCACAGTAGCTGTAGCTCAAGGTTGATTACAGTGTTGGAAGGCGGAACGCTTCGCACTAGTGCAATTCTTGAATATCGGGCCGGCCATAAGTTTAATTTTAGCTATTTAAGTTAACATTGTATGTTCAATTCGAGGACGAATTGTGTTGTCAGGATGGCCGTGTTAGCGCCGCTCTATGTGAGTGTTTGTTATATTGGCATATTAAATAATCTAGTCTATCATTAGGATGATATTGTTACGTGTTGTTGTTGCGTATAGTCTAATTAGTTTGATTAATTACATTACGTGGCTTATTAAGTGTTTTGTTGGGGTATATTATTGTCTGGTGTATTGCAATTCATTCATTCCTATTTTGTTCAGTGTAATGCGAACTATAAATAATAAATCGTGTATCTGGTTAATTGCTTATCTCATTTATTTCCCTCAAATCTAACATATATATATATATATATATATATATATATATATATATATATATATATACATTTGTTACTTGCAATTTTCAAAATCCGTTGGACATATAATGTTAAAATCTTGTATTTAACATTAGTCTAGGATTTAGTTGTGCACCTTGCATCATGGTTGCAATTGTTTGTACCAGAATTGCACTTCACTTGAAGCTTTTTTTGAATTTTTCGCATCAATTCAAATTGGTTGGCTGTAGGATACTGGAATTCAAAATTTCAAATTCCTGTAGCATTTCTATAGTTATCTTCTTTTCTCGTACTAATTGCTTGAGCTGGAAGTGCACCTTATATAACAGTCCTCTCGAATATTTCTCATAACAACCAGTCGTAGAATATTAAAATTTCGTATTGAGCACTTCTATAACATCTAGCTGTGCACCTCACAAAAAGTTTGCAATCGTCTGTACCGAAAATGCACTTTATTTAAAACATTTCACGAGCTTCTTACATTCTACAGAACTATTGAATGTAGAACGCTAGAAAATAGTATTCAAGACGACTGTACCATCTAAATGTTCTTATTGTATATTCGTTTAGATCGACTTAGCGAAAAGTGCTCTTTACTTGGCAGTCTTTCAGAAATTTCTGCATAAATCGAAACAATCGGCTGCAGAGTATGAAAATTTGGTATTCCAGTCTGTTGTATCATCTGGATAATTGCCTACTATTCTTATAACAATCGACTGAACCAAAAGTGCACTTTGGTTGAATTTTGTCTCAAATTTTTTTGCACAAATTTTGGGCTGCAAGCCGTAGGATCTTGGAAATTAGAATCTCAACATTTATTTAGGCTTATCACTGGTTCACTGACTCCGTCACGCTCCAAAATAGATATATAGTTATTTTTCAGTCAGTTACAGAACCAAATTATTCCAGCAGTCTATGGCTTAGAGATAGAGCATTTGACTGTGGTTTTTCACGTGTCAAGATCGATTCGTGTTCGGGTGGAGTTATATTTTTCATATTGTTACGTGTCTATTTGTTCGTATTGTGACGTGCGGGAGTGAGAGGGGAGCTCGTGAATACGACGCAGTATGGGGAGGAGCTTCTTGTCGCCTCTTACGCCGTGCCACGTCGCAGCGCATCACCCTCCCAATGGAAGCCTCTATCGATTCCTGGAAATGGAAAGAGTCGCGAAATAGAAAATTTCGAGAAGGACGGTGTTTCGCTATATAAGGCCAAGCCAACGACGTGTAGACAGTACAGTACTAATAGTAGCAGTGCAAATAAATAATAAATAGTGACAGTGAAGTGAGAGTATATATAAATAGTGAAATATAAATATCTGTGACTTTGATTAAATTAGAATTAAGTGATTAATATATAAATATACTGTTATTAGTGACATAAGAAGAATTAAAGATTTTATTTCATTTAGACTATTAAATAGTGACTTTTATTTATTTACAGAGTGATTCATCGAGCAATAAACATTACAGTGGTGTCAGGTGTGGGGTTGTTATAAACAATTTAGTATTTTGTTTATTGCTGTTTCGTGAAATTGGATAATGGCGTCTACGAAGCTGTTGAAAGATTTGAAGGTCGCAGAGTTGAAATATCAATTGGAAGAGCGGGATTTGGAAACCAGTGGCCGCAAACAAGTTTTAATGGAACGACTTCGAGGAGCTATGACTGAAGACGGTGAGGACCCTGATACATATTTGTTTGAGGTTCAACTTTCTTTAACCGATTTGGCTATAAATTTAGAATCAAAATTAAAAGAAAATTCTGTAAATTTAGAATCAAAATTGAAAGAAAATTGTTCACTTTTAAAAGAAGATTTAGAATCAAAATTAAAAGAAAATTCTACAAGTTTGGAAGAGAATTTAGAATTAAAATTGAAAGAAAATACTACGAGTTTGAAAGAAGATTTATTAGGCAAGTTAGAAAAAAATTCTAGAAACTTGAGAAAAGAACTGCATGGAAAGATGGAGGAAAACTTAAAGAAAGTTGAACAGCAGCTGGAAAAATTTAGAGAAAATTCAAAGGTATGGGAGGAAGTATTTGAAGATAATTGTAAAATGTTAAAAGAAGAATTGGATGAAAGAATGAAGATTTTTGAAGAAAAATTCAAATTTGGTGTTTCATCTCCGGAAAAAGCTTCAAAAGCTGAGATAATTGAATTATCCACACCAAATCTTGACTCAACTACAAAAATGCGTGTCAAACCTCCAACCTTTGATGGTCAAACATCTTGGATTAATTACCATAGGCAATTTGAAGCCGCTGCTAAGGCTAACGGCTGGAATGATACTGAGAAAGTTTCAGCACTAACAGTTGCTCTCCAAGGAGATGCGGTAAACTTTTTACAGGCTATTCCACCGGAAGAAGACAACAATTACGAAAAATTGGTCAAGCGACTGTAGCTGCGATACGGCCATGCACACTTGGAGGAAGTGTATCACACGCAGCTCAAGAACCGATATCAACGTCCCAGCGAGAGTCTACAGGAGTCCGAAGCTGATGTGGCACGCCTGGTTCGACTGGCATATCCAACTGGCCCGGATGATTTCTTGGAAAGCTGGGCTGTGAGAATATTTGTGGACGGCATCAGAGACCATGAAACGCAGCAAGCCCTACGTTTGGCGCGGCCGAAGAAGCTGGTGGAAGCATTGGCTCGTGCACTGGAATACGAAGCGGCAAAGCAGGCGTCCAGAAGCAGTGCTCGAGTGCGAGAGGTTACCTGCGACTCCGATACCACGGAAAGCTTGGAAGCCCAGGTTCAGCAGTTGGTCCAGGAAGCAGTGAAAGATCTCATGAATTCCAGACAACTTCGGTGTTGGAACCGTGGAGAGCTAGGTCAAGCAAAAAGTCAACGCAATAAATCTTTGGAGATGCTACCCAAAGATAACTCCAGACATGAAAAAGAACGCCTCGCAAGAATAAAACTCACCGAAGAAGACACAAAGATAAAGCCTAATTGCGATAAACCTTCGAAGGAATTGACGACCCTATTACTATCCAAGGATCAACAATTAGACAATCAGCAACGCGCACAAGCAGAAGATCTGATACGCCGATTCGAAGAGGTGTTTGAAACCAGTGAGGGGCAAAAAGGAAGAACAAATATTGTCCATCACAAAATTAATACCGGCGATGCACGACCAATTCGACAAGCACCCCGACGACTCCCGATTGCGAAGAAAGAAGACGCTGAAGCCATCATTCAAGATATGGAGCAAGACGGCATCATTGAACCCTCAAACAGTCCATGGGCCTCCCCGGTGGTACTTGTGAAGAAGAAGGACGGTTCTACCCGATTTTGTGTCGACTATCGCCAGCTGAATAACGTTACCAAGAAGGACAGTTATCCTCTGCCCAGGATTGATGACACCTTAGATACCCTGGCCGGGTCAAAGATCTTCTCGACCCTAGATCTCGAGAGTGGATACTGGCAAGTGGCGATGGATGAGAAAGACCGAGAAAAAACTGCATTTACCATCGGCAGTGGATTGTGACAATTTACAGTCATGCCATTTGGTCTGTGTAATGCTCCTGCCACCTTCGAGCGACTTATGGAGACCGTACTGAAAGGACTATCGGGAAAAATTTGCTTGGTATACCTGGACGATATAATTGTGATGGGAAAATCATTTGAAGACCATTTGAAGAATCTGGAGCAGGTATTTGAACAATTAAAGAAAGCTGGTTTGAAACTTAGTCCAAAGAAATGCCACTTATTCCAAGAACGGGTGAACTATTTGGGACATGTGGTCTCCAAAGAAGGCGTAGCAGTTGATGCAGAAAAGATAAGGACAATTCAAGAATGGCCGGTACCTGCGGATAAACATCAGCTGCGCAGTTTCCTCGGCCTCTGTACCTATTACAGAAGATTTGTTTATGGATTCGCCAATAGCGCCAAGCCACTGACCAGACTGACGGAAAATAATCGCAGATACAGCTGGGATAAAGACTGCCAAGTCGCTTTCGAGCGACTGAAACTACTTCTAGTCCAAGCACCAATCCTGAGTTACCCGAAGACGGAAGGACGTTTTGTTCTGGACACAGATGCCAGCGACGTCGGTATTGGGGGCGTCCTGTCCCAATTGCAGGAGGGTCAAGAAAGAGTAATCGGGTACTTCAGTAAGGTTTTGTCAAAGCCAGAGAGAAACTACTGTGTCACAAGACGGGAGCTGCTGGCAGTAGTGAAGTCCATCGAGCATTTTTACAAATATTTGTATGGTAGGAATTTCCTGTTAAGAACTGACCACGCTGCTCTGAGATGGCTACTACAGTTCAAGAATCCTGAGGGTCAGGTCGCTCGATGGATCGAAAGACTTCAAGAATACGACTTCAACATAGAACATCGAGTCGGTACAGCACATAATAATGCTGATGCTTTATCAAGACGACCATGTCCAAAAGATTGTCATCATTGCTCTAAGGTTGAAGCGAAGGCGTTCCGAACAACTGTCATTGACGATGCTTGGCAACCACAAGAGATAGAAAAGGACATAAATGGCGACTCAGAGTTGCAAATTATTCAAGAATGGAAGAAGAAAGGAACAAGACCGACATGGCAAGAGGTGGCACCATACTCCCCGACGGTCAAATCATACTGGGCGCAATGGGATTCCATAATCCTGGATGAAGGCGTCTTGAAGCGTGTCCTGAAAGATCCGGATGAAACCAAGAGTAGAGAACAGCTGATCGTTCCTAGAGGTCGGGTTCCGGAGGTCTTAAGACATCTCCATGATGGAGTGAGTGGAGGACACCTTGGGGTAACGAAGACTCTGCAGAGAGTTCGTGAGCGGTTTTATTGGCTAAACTACAAAGAAGACGTCAGAGAATGGTGCAGGAAATGCACTACGTGCGCTTCAAGCAACGGACCGCAGAAACGACCAAGAGCTCCGATGCGACAGTGTAATGTCGGTAGTCCATTCGAGAGGATAGCCATCGACGTAGCAGGGCCATTTCCTGAATCAGACGTCGGAAATAAATACATGGACTATTTTAGTAAATGGGCGGAAGCGTATGCCCTTCCTAATCAAGAGGCCGCTACTATTGCAGACGTCCTAGTTAGGAACTGGATCTGTCGTTTTGGCGTACCCTTGGAACTTCATTCTGACCAGGGAAGAAACTTTGAATCCACACTTTTCCAAGGAATATGCGAAGTACTGAACATTCGTAAAACCAGAACTACTGCATTACATCCGCAGTCTGATGGAATGGTGGAACGGATGAATAAGACCATCAACAGACACCTGGCCAAAGTTGTTTCCAGTCACCAGAGAGACTGGGACAAATATCTCCATCTGTTCCTTTTGGCCTACCGCTCATCCGTACACGAAACAACCGGACAGACTCCAGCAAAAATTATCTTTGGACGGGAACTTCGGCTACCATGCGACCTAAAGTTCGGCCGCAAACCTGGAGAAGACCTGGCTGGTGAAGATTATGTCATTAATTTAAGGCGTCAGATGGACGATATCCACTCTCGAGTCCGTATAAACATCCAGAATGCCAGCGACCGGATGAAAGAGACCTATGACGTCAAGGCACAAGACGGGGGCTTTCAACCAGGAGACTCTGTGTGGCTTTATAACCCAAGGCGGCGACGTGGCCTGTCTCCAAAATTACAGACATCTTGGGAAGGGCCTTACGAAGTCTTCAGAAGAATTAACGACATAATCTACGAAATCAGACGCAACCCCAAGAGCAAATCAAGAGTGGTGCACTTCAATCGGCTAGCACCATTTGCAGGAGACAATAATGAAGATCCCATTGACGCACGTGCTCGTAAGATCCACGCGCAGGAAGATTCATTTGAGGAGTTCATGAAGACTTTTTCAAGTAGACGTCGGGCCCGATTCGGAATAACTACCGAAGTGCAGCAGGATCTATTCAGAGTCCCGGCCGACTACTCCTTGGCCCATTGTGTATCAAGAGATTTGGAGATGTCCCGAGGAATAGCAGCAGTTTTCAAGAAGAAGTTTGGCAGACCAGAACACCAGAAGCCTACAGTAGGGAAGACCATCTGTCTGCGGGACAATACGAAAGCCAAGGAACGCTATATTTACCACATGGTAACGAAAGATAAATTTCATCATAAACCAACCTACCGTTCCATGTGGGAAACGCTGCAAGACATGCGAGGCCATTTAATGCAGAACGACATCCTGAAACTGGCAATACCAAAATTAGGCTGCGGTCTGGATGGATTAGATTGGAAGATCGTTCGAAATATGATAGAGGTAACATTCCAAAACAGCGGACTTCAAATATTGGTCTGCTGCTTCCACCCAGTAGGCCCGATCGAACCAAAAACTGTCGACTGCTACTTCTACCAAACTACTGGTTGCACCAAGAGCGGCGAGTGTCGATTCCGGCACAGACATGAAGATGTGTTTCGGGACGAAACATTCTTAAGAAGAGGGCAGTGTGACGTGCGGGAGTGAGAGGGGAGCTCGTGAATACGACGCAGTATGGGGAGGAGCTTCTTGTCGCCTCTTACGCCGCGCCACGTCGCAGCGCATCACCCCTCTCAATGGAAGCCTCTATCGATTCCTGGAAATGGAAAGAGTCGCGAAATGGAAAATTTCGAGAAGGACGGTGTTTTGCTATATAAGGCCAAGCCAACGACGTGTAGACAGTACAGTACTAATAGTAGCAGTGCAAATAAATAATAAACAGTGACAGTGAAGTGAGAGTATATATAAATAGTGAAATATAAATATCTGTGACTTTGATTAAATTAGAATTAAGTGATTAATATATAAATATACTGTTATTAGTGACATAAGAAGAATTAAAGATTTTATTTCATTTAGATTATTAAATAGTGACTTTTATTTATTTACAGAGTGATTCATCGAGCAATAAACATTACAGTATCCTTTTTTGTGGTTGATATTTTTCCTCTTGATCTAGTTGTACCTATAATGAGTGATTTGTTGTCCTATTCGTTAGTCTATTCATTAGTTTTGTTTTCTACTCACATATTTCATTAATTCGTCCTTTTTGTTAATTATTTCCTTATTTACAATTTTTAGGTTATCTTCAATATTTATTCCTGTCATCTATGAATCTAGTTACTTTTGTTTAACTTCAACCGTTCTTCCTGCTTGATTTAGTTATTTTGTGTGCTGAAATTTTGTCTCTCCCTGTCATATCATCTTTATCATATCCTATCCTTGTTCTTTCGCTATTCATCGCGCATCTTCGGGAAGTCTCTGATTATTCAACCATCTCTCTTCCTCTTATGTGCTTAGGCATCTTTCGTCCTCCTTCTATTTTACTCGTTTTGTAGCTGTCCGTGCATTTCTAGCGCAGTTTTTTTGGATTACTTTCTATCCTTTTTTTTCTCTCCTTCTCCCACAATGCACTTTTTTTTGGCGGAAAATAACGCGTAACCACAGGGGATGACGCGTAGTATTCAAGTTTAAGTTAATTCAATTCTTTACCGGTTGCGAAAGTTAACGGTAATTTTTTTTATTTGCTGCTAAAAAGCTAATTTTTTTTCTCATATTTCGCGAACCTTATATGTTCGTCGACGCCGATTTGTTCGGGAAGAGAAATTTTGGCTAAATTTTCGCGAGTGAAAATCTCGATTTTCGTTTTTATATTTCGCTCCGACACCCGAGAGGGGATTTTTTTGGCGCGCTAAAATAGTGACCGTTGCGAGTCCTCAGCTGGAATCGAGACTCCGGTAACTTTATTCCTGAGTCCTATCCAACCCTGCAGACCACACCACCACTGGGGAGCCCTGTCATCTGGCACAGCTGTCGGCGTTCCTATCGCTGTTTACCTGCAGGAGACGCGTGAAGAAGGCAGATAAGTGCAGTGGTTGCATTACTGTACCCTTTGTTGGGATTTTGAATTCATTTTTTTTGTTTTGTGTAAACGTAGATGTTTGTGGGTTGACGCCCTTAATTATATATTTAATTCACATAGTTTCACATTTTATATTGGTTGCGCCTGCGCTATAGTTTGCAACGGTTCTGCGTAAGTTGTCCCGCCATTTTAATGTGAATCGACTGGCCAGCTTCGATAGGTAGGGCCCTTGTAGTACCCATCGCTTCGGGGGGGACTATTTTCCAGAACTCGCGTGGAATATAGTCGCAGACCTCTTATGGTTTTTTTTTAATTTTGTGTTATTCATTATTTTTTTTTTGTCTAATATATTTCACATTCATTATACATTTCGATTCTTTTTTTTTGCGCTCGCCACCCCATTTGTTTTTTTCTTTCAGGCATTCTTTTGCAGGTGGTGTCAAATTTATTCAATTTATTTTTTATTGCGTAATTTTGGTTGGTGCTGTGAATTTTTCCACACTATCGTGGTCTAGCGGATGTTGGCAACTTGGCAGATCACGTGGCGCCCTAGTAAGTACCTTCGAACCACTCCCTTCTCCCTGAGAAGCCGGCAGCCTCATCCGAGTGAGGACAATTTACCGCGTAACAAAAATTACGTTATACAAGGCTCACATTGTTAAAGTGTTTTCTCTTTGTATACGAACATTGCGTCTAATTTGATACGTAGTCGACGATTCAGGTACAATTCTGCTGGTGATTTACCATTGGCTAAAGGTGCTACACGATATCTGAGAAGTATCTCTTGAATTTTTTGTTGGATTGGTATAAATTCATTAGCCTTTGTTTTTAACCGATTCTTCAACGTTTGGACATTTCGTTCTGCGAGGCCATTAATTGCAGGATGACCTGGCGCAATAAATTTCTGTTCGATTCCATGCATTTGGTAGTAATTTTTGAACTGTTCGCTAACGAAAATTGTTGCATTATCTGAAACCATGACGAATGGATATCCATGACTTGAGAAAACTTCGTTGAGCAACCTTATTGAGTTGGATGAGTTTGGAACTTTTCTTAGTAGTTTAATTTCTGTCCAGCGTGACTTAGCATCAATAATGATTGAATAGAAAAATCCCAAGAACGGTCCTGCGTAATCAATATGAATACGTTCCCAATTACCAGCAGGAGGATCCCAATGGTGGACCTGAACTTTAGGGGGACTATGCTTGATCGCTGCGCATTCTTCACATGCTTTAATAATTTTCTCTATATCTTTGTCAATGTTCTTCCATGTACAGTATCTTCTTGCCAACTGTCTCATCTTCGTAATCCCAAGATGGGTTGAATGCAATTGTTTTAGAACAGCAGGTTGAAGACTTTTTGATATTACGATTCGATCGTTTTTGAATAAGATGCCATTATCAATAACATTCACTTCTTGCTTGATTTTTTTTTAATTCTTCATCTTTTTCAGTTTCTGGTTTGATTTCTTTAGATGTGTAGTATATTTGATGAATTTCTTCATTGATAATATTGATTTATTGGCGCTCTTGACAAACAGTCTACATTCTGGTTTTCTGTTCCTTTCTTAAACAAAACTTGGTAGTCGAATCCTAATAAAAAGGAAGCATATCGTAGCAATCGTGCAGAAGTCATTTTTGGAAGTTTTGATTTATTATGAAAAATTCTTGTTAAGGGTTGGTTATCCGTAATCAACGTAAAATGACGGCCATACAGATATTCATAAAAATTATCCACTCCAAAAACTATTGCTAGCGCTTCTCGATCTAGCTGTGAATAATTTTGCTCCGTGTCTATTAACGCCCGCGATGCAAAAGCAATGAGTCGCTCTTCATTACCAATTTCATGAGATAAAACTGCTGCTATACCAGTAGGGCTTGCATCAGTAGTCAATATAACTGGAAGTTCTGGATCGTAGGGAACTACTACTTGATCGCTTGCTATTCCTGTTTTTAATTTGATAAATGCGGCTTTACATTGAGTCGACCATGAATATTTTTGATTTTTCCTCAATAGTTTCCGTAATGGATAAGTAATAGTTGACATGTTTGGTAGAGAACAAGCATAATAGGTAATCTTGCCAAGAAACCTTCGTAACTCTGCTATATTCTTTGGTCGAGGCATATTGATGATTGCTTTTATTTTCGATGTACATTTTGATATTCTGTTAAATTCGATAATATGACCCAAGTACTCTATTTTTGTTAGAAAATTAGCACATTTTTGTTTATTTAGATGTGAATCATATTCTTGTAATCTATTTAGGCAGGCATACAAGTTCTTTTGGCACTCTATCTTTGATTCTCCATGAACAAGGATATCGTCAAAATAGGCAATTGTTTTCGGTAATCCTCGTAAAATTTGGTCGATCACCCGATTAAACTTTGCAGGTGCTGTTTTAATTCCGAAGCTCAATCTACTCATGCGATAAATACCTCTATGAGTTGTGATAGTCTGGATAATACTGCTTTCCTCATCTGTTTTCAAATGGAGATATGCCTTGAATAAATCTTTTATGACATAGTTCGGTACACAGCCGACTTTTTGAACAAATATATTAGGAAACTCTCTTTCTACATCAGCACCTTCATTTATAAACAAAATTTGAGTTTCATTCATTTTATTTTCATATTTCTGATTAATTTCTTCCAAGTTAATATTCAAATGTCTGATCCATACTCTCCCAAGTAAGGGATCGAATCCTTTAGGCATGACGAACAAATCATCGTTTGAAATTCCACCATTATATGTAACCTTTATATTAATTTTCCCAGTAGGATAGAATATGGTGTCAGTATACGACCGAAACCAACTATTAGTTTGCTGAAGTGGTTTATTGATTCCTAATTTTGTGAACTGATCCTTAGGTATTAGCGTGTATCCTGCTCCACTATCTACTTCAAACTTCTGATCGCGCCCTTCAATTTTGACTGTAATAAAATATTTATTTGCATCAGGCACTGTATCAGGCAATTTTTGATCATAGATGTCAATTATTTGGTTCACGCCAATATTTTCATAATTATTGATTTGGTTTGTTGAAAATTTTTTTGATACACCTGTTTTCTGAGAGCTGAGAAGACTTATAATACAAACTTTAGCTATGTGTCCGGTAGTATGACAAGATGGACACTTGAACACACAATTGTCATGCATCAGTTTTGACAGTTTCTCGATAAATTATTATCCCTACCGCAGCGTAGACACAGATTATTGAGTCCAAGTTTTTCATAATCAATATATATTTTTTTTATTCTGACTTTTTATATTTACTTTTCTGATTTGACGTGAAATGATTAGCGTTAGATTCATCATTTCTTGATGAGTGGTAATGCTTAGAAACCTTATTAATATCTTCTGTAGAAACACTCGATGAGTGTATTGATGATAATTCACGACAATTGATCTTTGATGCTTCTAGAGCAATAGCTTCTGTTACTATGTCATTGAATTCGCCTAACTCATTTTGTAGAATTTGTTCTTCAATCCAATTATCTTTAATTCCGCGAATGAACTTAGCACGGAGGAATAGGTCCGCAGCGGATACTTCTTTCCCACATTCACATTTTACTGTGAACTCACAATCGGCGATGTCACGCCGAAAGGCGGCTACATAATCTGCAACAGTATTTTGATCTTTTTGATACATGGATAAAAAATAATGTTGTGATACAATAGGACTTGTCCTTGGTGATGAATGTTTCTCCAATTCTGTCATTAGTTCATTATAATTCAGTTCTCCTGGAATTCTTGGCGATACTAGGGCTGCCAAAATATTATAATTTGTAGCACCTATTGAACTCAACAGCATTTGAGCGCTCTTTTCCTTATCGTGATAGAGATCTTTCATTTTAATATAATTTTCGAAACGTTGCTTGTAGTATTTGAATTTTTCTTTTGCTGGATTGAAATTCTCGAATGATGGTATATTAGTTATAGTAATATTTGATGTTTCATGCGCACTATCATCAGTTGTAGATTTGCTTCTCGCTGGAGTAGTCATCAATTTATCGATAAGCATATTTTGATTACGATTCATTGTTTCGATCAAAGCTTTAAATTGTTTTGGATCCATTTTAAACAAGTAATTATTGATAGTTTTCACCTCGTCGCCCAACTGTTGTGTTTTTCATATTCGATAAAGATTGAATAATCACGCTATATGGTTTAAATACTTTATTTGTCATTACTTGTAATATTTGACATGATATATTTTCTATTGTTATTATGTCCATTCTATAGCATAGATACAACAAAATAATAGAAGCATATTATTCCAGTGCCATTGGTCTACTTAGGATTTCGAATGACCAAGTCAAGATATGTACGAGAACATCTTAGAAAAATTTGAATGTTTCCGTGCATATCTTGACTTGGTTAATCGACAAACTTATGCCATTCATTTTTACGTAATACTCATGATATCAACGTTCATATGGCCAAACGGCAGAAACAAGAAGAACGTGAACAATTGATATAATTTTCTTGCACAATCGAGCTCTCATTCCAAACCCTTGGCCAAGTGGATCACTTATGCCTATCGTTTTCCGCTGGCTCTTTTTTCCCTAAATTTCATTTCGTTAGCATGGCAGAAGCGAGAAAATTGAATCAAAATATGTTTTCTTATAAAAATTTGAAACTCATTTTTATTATGTTGGCCACACGGCCCAGCTCTAATTTTGGTATTATTATACTCCAAATATACATACTCATCAGAACTCTTGAAGGCAGAGAAAACAAAATGGGGCACTCAAATCTATATGACGGTCTAATTGTTTTGCCTGAGAAGCATCCTGTAACAAATTTGATTATTAAATATTTTCACGAAACCGAGCGACATGCTGGAAATCAAGCAACTCTTGCTGCTATAAGATAAAAATTTTGGCCTATAGGGGGTAGAAATAAAGTCAGAAAAATTATTTTTTCCTGCTACAAATGCAGAAGAGTAAATCTTATAGTAAATGAACAAAAAATGGGTGACTCACCAGGGCAAAGGTTAGAGCCCTTGCGTTCATTTTATGTCTCAGGAGTAGATTATGCAGGACCGTTTTCAATCAAAGAAGGTCAAACAAGAAATACAAGGAAGGATCAGGCATACATAACTCTTTTTATATGTTTTACCACTAAGGCCTGGTTGTACAATCTAAGTTTAACTACAGTTCAGTTAAACTAAGCTTATTTCCTATGGTTACAATTATTTCAGCAATTGTAACCATAGTAAATAAGCTCGGTTTAACTAAACTGTAGATAAGCTTAGAATGTACAACTGGGCCTGAGGCTGTTCATCTTGAGCTGGTCGGTAGCTTATCTACGGAATGTTTTCCAGCCGCCCTGAAACGATCCACTGCGAGACGAGGTCTTGTGTCAGAATTACATTCGGACAACGGCACGAATTTTGTAGGTGCTGAACGAGAACTTTCAAATTCTTCTCATTTTCAAAACAAAACTAAAGATTTTTCAAGTTCGAGAGGAATAAAATTCAATTTCATTCCTTCAAGATCGCCCTGCTTCAGCGGTCTGTGGGAACGCAATATAAGAAGTGTTAAAGATCATCTTCGACGTGTGGTTGGAGACGCGTCACTTACATATGAAGAATTTTATACATTGTTAACTTGCGTGGAGGCTTGCTTGAATTCAGGTTTCCCATTGACATCATTACCTGAAGATGATCTTACGCCAGTAAAAATCAATCGCCTATCACGCTGGCAGAGGGTACAACAATTAATCCAGCATTTTTGGCAACGCTGGCAGACAGAATATCATTCTGAGCTCCAAGCGCGCTCCGAAGGACAACAAGCGCCGCACGAAAACATCAAGGTCAATGACTTAGTGGTAGTCATGGAAGATGGTCTACCTCCATTGAAGTGGCGCCTGGGACGCGTCACCAAACTTCATCTAGAAAGTGACAATTCAGTGCGAGTGGTTGAAATAAAAACATCGAGTGGCACAGTGAAACGTGCAGTTAAAAATATTGGTGTTATTCTCAGTGACTGAAAAAAAACTGATCACCAAATCTGTTTGTGGTTCACATATCTGTATATTCATGTTAATAATCATTTCACCACGTATAATACGTATGATACGTCATTGGCTATTTTTCTACATATTTCTATTATCTTTATTTTACATATCGCTGGCCCAATATTACAAGGTTCTATGTGACATTTTTAGCGCATTTTTTGGAAAAAAGCGCTATTATATTCACTTTGGCTGTCTGGCTGGCTGGCTGGCTAGCTGGCTGGCGTGACGCTGAGTTCTCAGCAACTATACTATTCACAGACTTGAAACTGGTACTAAATAAAAGCTGCTGTTCCGTAGGTTTGCACAAATTGCTTTAATTCAAGCTTAGTGATTGTGGAAGATTAAATTATTCAATTACTTGTTTCAAGTGAAACAATGCCTATAGATATATATGACATTAGGGATATGGCTGCTAAAGTTTATTCAAGTAGATAAAAATTTAGTTACAAATTTAGCCGTGAGTGTCACTATTATCATGTACAGTTGTCAAATCAGTCCGGGACTCATTCAATGACTAGTTTAACGCGAATTTGAAGCTTATTAGAATGAATTATTATTATTGGATGCAAATTTGTTCACTTTTAGTATATTTTTTTATATAGCTTTGATGAAGATCAACTTATTATTTTAAGGTACAGCACTTGACCTCCTGTCAGTCGATAACTAAACAATGAGGATTAAAAGATATTTTTGAGTTTGTACATGAATAAATTATGTACCGATTAAATAGTCAACTTGAAACTGGTACTAAATGGAAGCTGCTGTTTTGTAAGTTTGCCCAAACTGCTTGATTTCAAGCTCAGTAATTGTGGGAGATGGTAATTTGCGAAATCTCTGAAGTAACAAGCATTCATGAGCAGTCAAAAATGCGCCTTCATCATCTAGATGATTCTTCCATTCTTTATGATTTTCTGATTTTGGTATTATGAGGTTGTATCACATTGACTTTCCTTTAAACTTGGCCAACAGATCACTCTGATGTTCTGTTGCCAAGTAAAATATGAAATATCATTGGTGTATGTTTTGAAATGACATATTTTCAGTCACAAAGGCGTATGTTTATACATACAACCTTGCAATTCTTAAAAAGATCTCCTTGTTCAGTAGTGCAGATACATACAACCATGAAAATTCCTGCATACGATCTGTTAGCGACAGTTAATTCAAGAGTAGTGACTTTTATTGTTTTATAATCAAAATGTTGAATAATGAAGAGATGTCGGACAATAAGAGCTGTCATGATTCTGTTAACGACAAAGATTCCTCTCCTGAAAGTAGTTCATCTTCAGTAAATAAAAGGTAATAAGTAGCTAGTAATAAATTACATAGATTATGTTTGTTCTATTTTTGCATACTTCCAGTTTTTCTGCGGTGGAAAATAATCTAAGTTTATTGAATAATGATGAGAACGTACCTTTTGCTCCTGATGTGTGAGTCCAAATAGCATTGTGATTATTCCTATTCTATTATTATCTATTTTATACTAGAGATCAAACTCTTACAAGAAGGACAAGAAAGAGAAAGAGGAATTCGAATGAGTGAGCCTGCAATATTAGGAAAACAAAGCACAATAGGGAAGAAGAATATATTTCTGTACGACATGAATTAGTGCCTGCGAAAAAAATAGTCAACTCCAAGGACTGCGTGAATTCTTGTATTTACCAATGCGGCCGTAAAATAACCCAAGGAACATTAGCTGTTTTTGATAGTTACTATTCATTGTCAGTCGCTCAAAATTTTTTTTTTATTTTATCCACCACAAAAATATTTATACCGGCACGTCGCCGGATTGGAAAATCATCCAATTACTTGAAGGAAGGTGACATACAAATACTTTTTTCTACGATCACTATAGAAAACAACATATTTCTCATACAGAACACAACTAGAAAAATAATAATTTCACACAACTGTGGGAAAAGTCGTGAGAAATGATTTCTCACACCAGTTTGACCAACATATATTAATTAATTTATTTTGAATATTCTTTAGGTGATATATTCAGCAAGATTATTGATGAATATCCCGGACTTGATATAAATCTCTGTTGGCTCTTTTATAAGCCACATTTTGAAAGCAAAATTGCATCAAGTTCTTTTGGACTTATTTTCTTATTCTTGTTACATATATTTCGAAGGTTGGCAACACTACGAATCACAACTGTCACATTGAAGCAGACAACACATGTTACATCACATTCTGTTGAAATAGAGGAATTATATGTATGTAATTATAATATCATAACCAAAATTAGATATTAACAATTATCATTACTGCAGTTGAAAAACGGTAAGTGACGAAAATTAAGAAAACACGTCATCAGAGATCACATCAGAAAACTCTACTAAATAAGCCAATCAGAACGACGTCTTGTGAGAGTAGGCCAATCAGATACAATCTTTCCGTAGTTCGCAACAAATAGATTACACAACAATGAAATATCAATCAAGTGATAGAAAATATCTCAATAATGTTCCAAATCATAACTTAAATAAAAAACACAATAAATAGGCAGAGCAAACAACTAAAATGCCTGAGTTATTCTACATTTGTGAGAATAGATCTGAAAACTCAGTTATACTAATGATTTATCTACATATTTCATCAAAAACTGTGATCGTAGGAAAAGTATAGTGTACAACACGTATAAAATCACCTATTCCACACTTGTGTGATTCCAGCACTCGACTCCGTCTCGTGCTGAAAATCACACACCTCGTGTGAAATAGGTAATTTTCTATACTTGTTGTACAATATACTACCTATTTCAATGCTCGAGGATTGCAAACTCAAATTTGTGAAAATTATTATTGTGGAACCTTGACCATTAGTCAGAAGCCTATTCATACGGCTCATGCTGATAAGGTTATTATAGCTGGTACACCATTGACAAGCTCGCAAGGGAAGCATATTAAAAAAATCATAGCCCAAGAAGACAAAGACATATTTAAGGAACATATAAACTCGTTTCCTTGTGTAGAATCACACTTCTGTAGAGCTTCAAGTACCAAAAAATGTATTCACTTTACCTGGAAACAATTAAAAATCTTGATAAACAACCAATGAAGGAGTCAGCTCACGGAAATATATTCTATAGCTAATTTAATATATCATTTCATGAGACAAAGAAAGACAGATGCAATATTTGTGAACGACACAAACTAATGAAAGAAGAAAATAGTTTAGACCAAGAAGAAAATGAACAATATGAAGAGCACATTGCTGGAAAAGTAGCATGCATGAAAACAGGCAGAATGACAGATATGATAAAGACAAAGCCGTAATAACCTTCGACCTAGAAATTGTGTTAGCTTGCCCTGAGGCAGAAATTAGTCAATTCTACTATAAAACTAGATTTTCTGTCTATAATTTAACTGCTCACTTATCGTCTACAAAACAAATATATTGTGCTGTATGGACGGAAGCGACAATGGGAAGAAAAGGTAATGATATTGCCAGTGCCCTACACAAAATCATACAACGCGTTTTAATGACAACCCTGATATCAAAGAACTCACTTCATGGAGCGATAGCTGCTTACCACAAAATCGTAATAGTGTCATGTCATTTTCGATTGTAAGAATTATGGAACAAAATCCAAGTTTACAGAAAATAACTATGAAATATTCAACATCCGGGCACTCTGCAGTTCAAGAAATGATGCGGTACATAGTTATATTGGAAGGGTGTTGAATAGAACAGAATATTATTCACCTGTAAGCTTAATGCGCTTGCTTTTGGAAGTGAATTGTAAAAAGCCTTATATAATTATGCGAATGATTTCGTCGGACTTTCTCAATTATCAGGAACAATCCCGAAGTTTAAATTACAAACTATTTCCATTCAGTAAAGTCAAAATGCTGCAGTTCAGCACATCTTATTACGAGATAAAATACAAATTTCATATCGAGATAAAAATTTTGAGACCATATAGTTGAAGAAGTTATTACGAAAGTCGAGAAGTATCGAGAATATATGCGACGCAGGAATGAATGTCTCAACTTATAAATGGCCAGAGAGTAAAGTGGCATCCCTCATATCAATTATGCCGTGGATGCCAGCTGTAGACAGAGATTACTTTGAAACAATTTTATCAAAGAAAAGGTATTTTTCAATTTAATTTGTGAATTAATACAAATATGGGATTATTTAAAGGCCTTATAGATTAGTAATGTCATGAAATAAACTATTTTGTTGAATACTTTGAATACTTCGGCTGTCTGGCTGGTTGGGTGGCTGGCTTGACGCTTAGTTCACAGCAACTATACTATATACAGACTTGAAACTGGTACTAAATAAAAGCTGCTGTCCCGTAGGTTTGCACAAATTGCTTTAATTCAAGCTCAGTGATTGTGGAAGATTGAATTATTCGATTACTTGTTTCAAGTGAAACAATGCCCATGGATGTATATGACATTAGGGATATGGCAACTGAAATTTATTAAAGTAGATAAAAATTTAGTTACAACTTTAGTCGGGGGTGTCACTATTATTATGTACAGTTGTCAAATCTGTCCGGGACTCATTCAATGACTTGTTTGACGCGAATTTGATGCTTATTAGAATGAATTATTATTATTGGATGCAAATTTGTTCACTTTTAGTTTTTTTTTCATATAGCTTTGATGAAGATTAAGTTATTATTTTAAGGTACAGCACTTGACCTCCCGTCAGTCAATAACTTAACAATGAAGAATAAAAGGTATTTTTGAGTTTGTACATGCATAAATTATGTACCTATCAAATAGTCAACTTGAAACTAGTACTAAATGAAAGCTGCTGTTTCGTAATTTTGCTCAAAGTGCTAGATTTCAAGCTCAGTAATTGTGAGAGATGGTAGTTTGCGAGATCTCTGGAGTAACAAGCATTCATGAGCTGTCAAAAATGCGCTTTCATCATCTGTGTAGATGATACACCACATTGGATGGAAAACTTCCACCTTTAATGTCAAAATAATATTTTTTATTTATCTTAGAAATGATGTTCTTCATTTTTTGCTTGTAACATATAATAAACCCTATTTTTGAAAAAGATGTAATTATTTACTTGCTTACAGCAAATAATTTATGATAAATCAAGCTGACGCCTCGAAATTAGTATTCAGCTTAGAATTAAATTATACCCTTCAATAATCTTAAAGGACATGAAAGATATAGATATTAATTCATATTTGAATGAGTACAGTAAATAATTCTTTGATTCAAATGTTTTCACAATTGTTTGTGATGTGCCAATTCATACTATATAGAATTTATGATTTGAATCGTGAAGTCAAAATGAGATACTCCATTGTTTGAAAAAAAATCTGATCAGACATAGATGAACAAAAGAATAAAGTGAAAATACGATTAAAAAAAAATTGTAGTACTTGAGAAATAGTTTTTTCAATTTGAAAATTTTCCGTAACGTTCAAAATCTTAATATGTCACTCAAACGGCGGGTCTTATTTTTGTACAAAATACAATATATTCAGATTTCATCCATATTATATATTTATTTATGTGCAAATGAATTTGAAAAAAAGTGTGCTTTTTCAAATTCATGTTATTTTTCACCCTATCATAAAACATTTTGATAATATTGTCGTAAAGTAGAATAGGTGGCGTTAGTGTCTTGCTTGATTAGCATAATCTAATTCTAGATGATTCTTCAACTTTTTAACGATATTGTCCACATGTTCATTCAGTAATAGCTTTGAATCAAAGAGTATGTCTAAGTCACGTGTAGATGTTTTGCGCACTAAATTTGTTCCATGAAGACTATGTTTAAAATTTATTGTTCCTATGTTCCTTGAATGAGTAACTGCATCACATTTGTGAGGTTTTAGATGTGAATCATTCACAAGACAATAGTTTTGCAGTCTTAATAGATCTTGCTTAAGACGTTGACAATCAATAAGAGATTCAATTGGCATAAAGAGCTTTAAATCGTCGACAAATAATAGAAATCTCGAATGTTGAAAACAATCATGGATGGAGGTAATGAAAATATTGGATAAACGTGGCTCCAGGTGCGATCCTTGTGGAACTTCTGAGATAACCAGAATATCCCGAAATTTATAGCCGTTACAAACCACTATTTGCGACCGATTGTTTATGTACGATTCAATCCATCTGTACAGAGAACCGTGAGTCCCGTATGATAGAAGCTTTGATAGAAGAATGTCATGATTAACTTGATCAAATGCCTTGCTGAAATCAGTATACACTACATCAACTTGAATTCTGTTGTCCATACAGCTACTAACGTACTTAATGAAGGGAATAAGATTGTTCAAAACTGACTTTTTGGGAGAAAACCCTGTAAGAGGCTTTCAAAGATTTTTCCAAGTAGAAGTATCGATATTGGACGATAATTTGTAACATCACACCTATTACCTGACTTAAATATTAGCATGATATGAGATAATTTCCATATATCAAGAAAAGTACCATATTTAAGAGACTTATTGTAAATCAAAAACAATGGGTAGGTTGAATAATATGCCCATGTTCAACAAAAAGTGGATGAATCCGGTCAGGACCAGAATTTTTCTGAGTATCTAGATTGGAAAGAGCCTGAAAGTTTTCATTCTCAGTTATAGAACATTAACATCCAACATTAATAGTGCAGTTGGTATATGCAAGATTGATGTTTGCGTTATTTGATGTAGTGTATACTGACTCAAAGTATGTAGCAAAAAGATCACTGATATCAGAACCGAAATGTAACTCACTATCTTCATAAAATAAGGAATTAGGCAAGCAAATATTTAATTTTAAGTTGTTTAGTATGATTCCAGAAGTGATTGATATTCGATTTTAGATTATTCTCAATATAATTGATATAGCTTTTATGATCATTAGACAACATGGTCTTTGTTCTAGTGCCAAGTAAGGCAAACGAATCGTAGTCAATTTATTTCCCATAATATTTCCATTCTTTATGGTATTGTTTTTCTCTTCAATCATTTTTATTAGTAAGTTAGTAAACCATTTAGGGTATTCGGATTTTCTGTATTAATATCTGAGACAGAAAGTGTCAAGCAAATTATATATTACTTCATAGAATAGTTCCACATTATCATTTACTGTCCTATTTGAAAACTTGTTGCTCCAGATGGCAGCTGATAATTTATAAATCAGGTCTTTATAGTTACGCTTATCATCATTATTATTATTATTATTATAAATACACTGTCCACCAGGTTATACCCAATAATTGGACACGAAATACACAAAATTACATAAAAAACAAATAAATACACATTACTGCAACCTAATCTCATTATCAAATTTTTTAGGTTGAAGAAGATAAATTAGACACATTCTGTGTATTGGAGATGAACTAGAAATATTGGTGCGAGGAGTGGACAAGTAAAAAGTTCGGCAGTTACGGGTGGGGATGAGTGGTGTGTGGAAGGGCAACAGACTTAGACAGTAGGGATCATCAATTTCTCCATCAATTAGCTTACTTAGATAATGGGCAGAGATGAAGTCACGATTCTCATGAAGAGTATGTAGATTGAACATTTCTGGAAGATATTTATAAGATATTGAGCGATCAGGGTAGCTACCATGAAGTTTAAAATAAATGAATTTGAGAATTTTTTCTGAATGCTATCTATACGGTCTTGATACCTTTCATAGGAGGGGTTCCAGATGTTAGAGCAATATTCTAGCTTTGAGTGCACAAATGAAAAGTAAAGAGCGAAGATAGGAGGAATGTTATGGGAGGGTCGAGTGCATCGAATTATGAAGCCAAGCATCTTCATAGTTGAGTTGCATATATAAGTTACGTGGTCGGCAAAAGTAAGCTTGAAATCAAAGATAACTCCAAGATCTTTAATCGTAGTGCAACGTGATAATGATGTGGAGTCTAATGTATGATTATAAGTGACTGGAGACGCATTGCGTGAGTATGACATTATATAGCATTTCTCAATATTAAGAGGGAGATTATTGTCGGAGCACCATATTGAAAGACTGTGTAGGTCATTCTCTGATTTGACACTGTCGTCAAAAGTGAAGATTTTATTAAATATTTTTAGATCACCTGCAAATAGAAGATTGTCACATTGCAAAATATCAGTAGTGTCATTGATGAATAAAATGAATAAAATTGGTCCTAAATTCGACCCTTGCGAGACACCTGATGTCGCAGTGAAGGACACAGATATTTGGTCGAAAAACTGTACGAAGAGTTGACGGTTACCAGATAAGAAAAGAGCAGTGATAATAAGGATGGTAAGAAGGAGAAAGAGTCAAGCTTACCGATCAAGATACTGTGATCTGTTCTGTCGGATGCCTTCGAAAAATCTGTATAGATGCAACCTTCTTCTTCTTATTCTTTTATAGCCCTACTATCCAAGCTGGATATACGCTTCTTTTACTACTTTCTTCCACTCTTCTTGATTTTTCGCTACGTTTCTCCAGTTTAATATCTTCAGCTGCTTAATATCCTTCTCCATCTCTTCTTTCTATCTACTCCTTAGTTGCCCTCTTGGTCTTGTTAGCATATGTTTAGCATTGAATATTCTTTCGACGTTCCTCGTGTCTTCCATGCGAATTATATGACCCAGCCATCTGAGACGTTGTGTTTTATGAATGTTACTATGTCCATGTCATCAAACAGTTCATCTATCTCGAAGTTCATTCTCGTTCTCCGATGGCCGTCTTCGTTCACTGCTCCAAAGATTCTACGAAGGATCTTACGTTCGAATATTTTTGAGGCGTTTTCATCTGATTCAGATATAGTCCATGCTTCTGCACCATATGTTACCACCGGCCTAAAGATTGTTTTATATATATATTGAGTTTCACTGTTCTACTGGTGTTTCTTGATTTAATTATGTTCATAAGACTATAGTAACACTTGTTCCCAAGAATAATGCGCCTCTTAATTTCTTCGCTGATGTTATTTTTGTTGTTTATTGACGATCCCAGGTAGTTAAATTCGTTGATTACTTTGTATGTGACGTTATAGAGCAAGATCCCAGACCCACCAGACGTTACTTATTTTCTGAGAAACAAAATTTGTCGATTAGAGTGGTGTTAATCGGTACTTTGATCATACGCATATTTGCTGGTTTGTGCCGACGGCCAATTTATAGATACGAGGTGCTATAGGTACGTTGAGATATTACTCACTTTTCTTAAAGTCTTGAGTGCTGATTTTCACGTATGTTTTAGAGAATATTGTTAAAAATTGATAATCAACACTGCTAGACACTTTCCATCGGTGATAATTTCTGCTGGACTCTTCAAAGCTCGCGAAGAATAAGGTTATCTTGCTTATAGTCTTAGTGCTAATTTTTATATATGATACTTAGGACACAATTTCAATATTTTTTGTTGACAGCCAGATCAATCGATAAGCTAAATATCCCCCAGACACAATTGAAATATCGCTGTGAGTAAAAGCGCGATGTCATCAGTTGTACGCTTGATAGTAAAAGAAATATCTATCGGCATCCAAATCTTTCTTGGTCTGACTGTTTACAAAACGTATTGCAATTGCTCCCTCAGTATCATATATGAAAAATAGGGCTTAGACTATAAGTAAGATCACTTTATTTTTTGCGTGCTTCAAAGCGTTTAGCAGGAATTACTGCTGATGGAAAATATCTGGGAGTATTGGCTATCAATCTTTGACAATATTCTCTAGAAAATACACAAAAAAATCAGCACTCAGACTTTAAGAAAAGTGAGTAATATCTTAACGTACCTGTCGCATCTCGTATCTACAAATTGGCCGTTGGCACAAACTAGCAAATATGCGTGTGATCAAAGTACCGACTAACACTACTCCAATCCACAAATTTTGTTTCTCAGAAAATAAGTAATGTCTGGCGGGGCTGGGATCTTAGACTATTATTAAATGTAACGTTTCGAATATTAATGTTTTTTCTCGACATGACCATTACTTTGATTTTATTTTCGTTGACATTAAGGCCGAATAATTTTGCAGTTATACTGATTCTTTCAAAAATTTCTTCCATTTCTAATGAATTTTCACATAGTATTACTATATCGTCCGCGTACGCTAGAACAATATACGCTTTTTGGAAAATAGTTCCTTTAGTGTTAACTTGAGATTGTCTCATTGCCATCTCAAGTGCTATATTAAATAGCAGTGGTGCAAGCGCGTCTCCTTGTTTTAACCCGGTATTAGTGCGAAAAGATTCTGAGGTATCACCTTGTATTCTTACGATGACTTCTTGATCTTCTGTACAGATCTTTGCTAGATTTATTAATTTTGCTGGTATCCAAATGTTCTTATGGCTGCCCACAATTTTGATCTGATTACTCAGTCGTACGCGGTTTTGAAGTCCACAAACATACAGTATATTTGCAGATCGTGTTCCCAGCACTTCTCCATAGTTTGTCGTATGTAGAATATGTTATCGGTTGTGGATCTTTCTTGACAGAAACCTGCTTGATAGTCTCCGATGAAACTTTCTGTTATATTTTTCAATCTTTGATGAAGAATGTACGAGAAAATCCCATATGCCGTATTCAGTAGAGATATTCCACGATAATTTTCACATCTTGACATATCCCCTTTCTTATGTATTGGTTGAATGATGATATGTTTCCATTCTTGAGGCATAGTTTCATACTCCCATGAACGTTCTACAATTCTATGTAATCTTGTAATGAGCTCCTCACTTTGTAGTTTCAAGAGTTCAGGCACGATTGTGTCGTATCCTGCTGCTCTATTTGAGTTAAGGGCTTTGATTGCGCCTCTTATTTCTTCCTCCGTTGGGGACAATAGGTTTTGTTGCGATTCAGTGATATCATCTATCACGCTATCGTCTGCGCTTTCATTCATGGTTTCATTTTCTACCATTTCTTTGTTCAGCAGGGCTTCGAAATAATTTTTCCCCCTATTTACTGCTGCTGCTTTATCATTCATTAGAGTTCCGTCAGCGTCTCCTATCGTGATATTTTGTGATTTTAATGTTTTCCTGTTTTCTGTTGTACTGCGTTTCTATTTTTATCAGTTCGTCCGTTTGCGCTTCTCTTTTCTTCTTCCTCATTAATTTGAAGGTTTCTTCTCTCCTTCTTCTATACTCATCGCCAGAGCCGGAACTAGGGTATTGTCCGCCCGTGGCGAATCATAAAATTGCGCCCCTATTTTTATGAATGTGAGGCAAAAATATATTCTTCAAACCAAGCTCAATAATCAATTAGGTGCATTAAATATTACTAACATCTTAATATATATATATATATATATATATATATATATATATATATATATATATATATATATATATATATAATTATATAGGGGGGCCACAACCTTATGACACACGACCTTGAAACATGCCAGTTTATTTTGATTTATAGAAAGAACAATAAATATTATATAAAATGCATCATTCAAAAGAGACGTACATGTGCAAATAAATCTCGTTTTTCATTTACTATTGAAATAAAACACATTTAATTTTTATTTTAAGTTCACACACATATCACACATTTCAGTCGGTAATATAGAAAATTTTATGCGTATCCTCGCTAAAATAAATTGAATCATGCGGTTGTATGCAGGGCGCGAATTTGAAATAATATCATAAACGTTCAATAAACTATGACATATTGTTGATAACAAAGAGCCTGCACGATATTATTGTTAATTTCTATTTTGAGGACTAACATAGCAAATACTGATATCTTTTACAATTCGGGTTTATTTTTGAAAAAAATGTGTCAAAACTCAAACTCATTCAAAATAGATAAACATAAATTATTTTACGCCTCAAATAATTAACTTAGATCTAAGAGAGTTATGATTTGGAAGTTTGAACATTGGTAGCTAATTTTCGATTTTAATATTCCTAGGTCATTGATAATTGATAACTGCACGACGTCGTAAGCGGAGGACGGCTAATTTAAAAGCAACATATGCTTGATATACTGTTAATTTTATTATTATCAATGATCTAGGAATGTTCGGCAAGAAAATTCTGACATCTCCAACCAAATGACATATCTTAAATTATCTATTCAAAATATCACTATGAAATTAATAATTAATAAAATTTACACTTGGTACATGATGTTAGAATTTTTATTTATTAATTAGCAATTGATAATTGCTTTCGTTATTTTCAGTCAAACTCTGATTTAATTGATCAATTTTATACATGTGACCACAGAAAAACGAATCTAATTAACTTATGTATATGTGTCAGAAGATTTCCTTCATCAACGCCTGGTAAGTTAAGTAAATTACTAGAAGTAAAATTTACAAAGCAATAATAAAAATACTGGATGTACAAATCTACAGGATAAATTAATTTGCTGATTTTTGAGTAGGTAAATATCAAATTGAATAAATTTTAATAACACATCAAAATACAGATATTCATTTCAATCACTGCTCAAATTTATTTCCAAAATAATAACTTGACAGTTTATCTACTGTTTATAAAAACGGGCATAGAAATATTGGCTGGTACCACAAGCTCTGTTTTTGGCTATACTAGCAGTGTTATTTCAAGAAGCGTTTTAAGGCAATGTAAATATTTCAAGCTATTTTAAAGGAAAGTATTCAAATAAATTTTGTAGACATATGTATTTTCCGTAATTTGTATCTGAAGATTATTTTCTAAAGTATTTGGGAAAATTCTAATTGCGTTAAAACACATCTTGACACAACGCTCTTAGTAGCACCAAAAACAGAGCTCGTGGTACCAGCCATTGTCATTTAGGAATTATTTGTTGAGAATAATAAACACCTTTCATTCACAAAATTATTTTTTATTTACATACGCATTTCAATTAGATAAAAAATATCATAAGAACATAATGTAACTGACCTAAAAAACATTCAAAATTTCTAAAGTTTTTTCATGACGTTTTGAATGTTGTGATCAACGTAAAAAAGCCAGTCAAGTTGGTCAAAAGAATCAAAAATCTACAATACTGTGTAGTCAAGTTTTATTAATGGAACGCAATCGTTGTGATACTACAAAAGATCTCTCATCTTGAGATTCATCAAATTTTTATTGATAATACTGTTAAAAAAAACAATTTATGTCGTAATCAGTTTCTTGTCTGTAACTCGGAAAATTTTGAATTTAAAAAAATACAACCTACAAAGCACTTAAGAGAATAAAAATACCAGAATGATTGAAACTCGGTTAGTAAACAAAAAACCTAACATCTATTAATATAAACCTAATAAAACTTGAAAAAATTCATGAGTTTGGATGTAATTGATAACTTTGCTTATGATGAGCCCAGTAGGTCCAATAGTGTATGCAAAATTCTTTTTTTAATCGTTCATATCATGTAATGAGAAAAAATTTCTTTTCCATTGAGCAATTTTATTCATGTCTCATTTTTATAATTTTTTCATTCTCTACAAGCGCTTTGTAGATCGTAATTGTATAAATTTAATACTAGGTAAAAACTGATTTCGTATATCAATTGTTTTTTTTCCACAATATTAGCAATGGAAATTTGATTAATTTCAAGATGAGAGATCTTTTCTAATATCACAAAGAATGCGTTCCAGCAATATACCTGGACTTAACAGTGTTATTTTCTGAAGAAACTTAACTTGAAGGCTCAACTCTTTCATGGAGAGTTAATAATTAAAAATACTTTTAGATAATTCGAGCAGTGTACCACCTGATAATCGAATTTTCGAACAACTACTTTTTGAGATCTTCGTTTTATTTCGTTAGATACACACAATTTACTTGTTTAAGTGAGCGTTGTCTTAATGCACTATTTTTTGGCAATAGCATTTGCTCATTCTGCATTTTTTGGCAACTTATTTTCTGTTAGATGGGTCTCAAAAAAGGATCTCATAGCAAATATTTCTGGAGTGCTCCATGGCCGTCTTTTGGTGCAAAATCGGGATACTTTCCTTCTCTTTCTCTCAGGTGTCTACTGTTCTTCATGCTTATTGAATGGCTGAGATGCTATAATGAAGTTTTCCTGGTTTTACTGTTTGACCAGAGTTCTTCCTCTTCGAAATCACTGCATTCTGTAAGCAAATACATTATAATTTAAAAATTCCTTTTTGTTGAACATGAACACTAAATATATCTAGAGTGATCAATACTCGTGAAGAAGCAAAGTAACTGAGATAAATAATTCAAATAAAATAGTAATTGTGATCACTTTTATCATGTTTCAGGGAAGTTTGTACGTTTCAATATGTTTACTTTTATTGCTTACAAATTTTGAATAATAAAGTAAATGAATTGTAAGTGGACTATTTGTTTGCCGATCTAATTTTATTTGTTTCATTTGATGATAGGCCTGATACAGATTTTCTCTCCTACAGCTTATATCTTCTAAAATATAGGAGACAGGAAAAGATTGAATATATAACTAGTTGAACAAAATCTTGTCTACAAAGTGGCGCTAAATTTTTTCTGCTATGGCCTACCTGTGTTTTCAGAAGAACATGCAACTTTGGTTATTAAAAAGAACACTCTTTATATTTTGACAGAATTAGATTCTTAATAGATTTCTTCTCACAGCAGTGTACAGAAAAGTGAGTAACCTAAGCTCAAATGACTCTTGAGTTGATTGTTTTACTCGTACTAAAATTTACCACACTGTAAACTTTCACTTCTTTGTACACCTTTTTAAAGAGAAATTGATGAAGAATCTGATTCTGTCTAAATGTACACGATGTTCCATCTAAAAATAAAGTAGTATGTTCTTCTGAAAAACAAGTAGGCCATGAAACGGAAAACTTAGCACCAAATTTGTGGACCAGATTTTATTCAACAAATTTTATATTCAACTTTTTCTTGTATCTCCTATTTTTCAGCGATATAAACTGTAGAAGAAAGAATCTGTAGTACGCCAGGTGGTGGGACCAGCTCATTTTGTTTGTTATTCATACTCTAACTTGGAAAAAGTTTAGAATCCCGAGCTTTGATAAGAATTCCATACAAAATTAAAATATACCTTCTTGCTGTTTCTGTACAGTCATATGAGACGACATTGAACTATTTATATCTTCCTGTGTCTTTGAGCTACATATTTCTACTGTATTTTCCTGTGCTGACGAAATAGTTGTATCAATTTTCTTCGATCTATTCTCGCCTGGATCATCGGCATCTGTATCGCTTTCAATCTCGCACCCAAGATCTGCATCCAAATCTATTTGTGTCAAGGGCATATAATAGTCGTGAAACTTTAGCAAGGTTTATGGCTTCATTAGGCAATCTGTAGAAATGACGGTGAATATTGATATTATGACCCATATAGTCTGTCAATATAGATGATCATTTTCGGTTAAATTTAATGCTTGAGATATTTTTGCAATGTGTTTTCTCAGTTTAGTTCCTCTCAGCAAAGCCGGTTGATCTGCATCGCAGTTATTTGCAGCCTCTCGAAAACATCTTGCACCTATCAAAAATCAAATAAATATTTTTATCCTTATTCAGAGGATCTGTATTATACATGTAGGTACCACGAGACCTAAGTTCCTTTATAATAGCTAATCGCTCTGAATCTCCTTAATGCAGTTCCAAAAATTCCCCAACTTTCGCTTCACTTTTATGGTTTGATTCCAGATGACTAGCAGAATTAGTAACTGTTGTTTTACAAAACATACAAAAATTGAGTTTTTTTGTATAATTTTTCTGTTTCGGCACTTTTCAATTATATTGAATTTTTCGTTACTAGCCTCATTTTGCGCTGAAATAGTATTTTAGGTTAAAGCTATTGCATGACGTGAGATTTGAGAGTTTAACTATAGTAACATATTGGAATAAGTCGTCCATAGTTGCAATAATGGTGGCTATTGGCCCTGAAGAAAGAAAGATATAGCCTTTCCTACGAAGGGAACGCTATCTCTCTTCTTGATACAATATTTACTCCAAATATTTTTGACTGTCATAATTTGATAAATAATTATATTTTTCTCTTAGCTTCTTTTCATTTCAAGATCGTGAAAAATAGCTGTCTAAGTGACTGTAAAAATCTGATGTGGACACATGACTCACTTGTATACCCATTAAATCATACACATTTTTGCAGCTGCGTTGTTTAATCATATGATAGTTGAATTCGAAATTTGAATCATGAATATTGAGAAATTGACAGATCATATTGACACCTGTGAGACAGTTGACAGTGAAAGCTGTCAAACTGACAGATGGTAGCTGTCAAAAGAAAAGATGACAGCTGCCAAAGTGACAGATGACAGCTGCCAAAGTGACAGATGACAGCTCCCAAAGTGACATATGACAGCTGTCAAAGTGACAGATCAAAACTGCCAAAGTAACAGATAACAGCTGTCAAAGTGATAAATGACACGGACATTAGACTCAACCGATAGGATAAAACTCGCAGGTAATCAACTGGACGTAACAATTCTCAATATCAAATTTTAACAATCTACGGCTAACCATTTTGAATTCAAGCGAAGAAATCAAAAAAGTTTAAAGTGGTCTTCCGGTTCAATCGATTGTCACCAAAAGGCAAAATGCACAACTAGATGGTATATCTGTCAGTCCTAAATACAAAATTTCAACATTCTGCGGCCTACATGACATTTCTAAAATATACATTTTCAAGATTAGAACAAATTTTAAATGTGACAATTAAAACTAAACCTCATGATAGCTTTCAATCTCTCACTGCTGGCCCGGCTACCAACAATGAACAACTCATTCCATTATGTGACAATAGCTCCGTGAATTTAGGTTATAACTTACCATTTTCTTCGCAGCTTTCGAAGGCAGAGTTGATATTTATGACTGCCTTTGTCATATTGTCCGTTCAGTCTGTTACAATTATTCGATTATCGGGTGGTACACTGCTCGAATTATCTACAAGCATTTTTTAATTACTATCTTTCTATATAAGATTTAGGCCAAGCTGGATTTTTTCTGAAAAAAAATGTGTATTCGAGTTTTATTGCTGTAACGCATTCTTTGTGATTTCAGAAATAAATCTCTCTTCTTGAGATTCATCAAATTTTTATTGCTAGCGTTGTTGAAAGAACAATTGGCATAACGAAATCAGCTTTTTTTTGCCTATAACTCGGAAATTTTTGAATATTGCGTAGTCTTATTCTTCATTAAAGGTGTTTCTGAAAATTCAAAATATTACTTACAGTCCACTATTTTAATTGATGTCAGAAGTAACAACGGAGAAATGAAGTGCAAATAATGATTTACTTGAAAAAGGTTTGAACAGTTTTAGTACTATAATAATATCTATTTACCATGACAAAATCCACAATTGTATCTAGTTGGATTGATATCAACAAACACATCTGTTTGTGTAGCTTGATCTGCATTAGTTTGTGCAGCTTGTATTTGTGCATCTTTAACAGCTCGCTTCTCTAAAAAATAAACAGGACATCCATTTAATTGCTATATTGAGGTTTATAAAAGTTATGAAGATGATTAAAATAGCAAACAATGTCAAAATGTCTATTTTATAAGACTTTGTTCTCAAGTGAAACAAATCTTTTTTAAATCAGCGATACTCAAAATGAGGGATGCAACTTTCTTATTACATTACAAAATTAGAATAAATCCAATTTGAATTTACTTTAAATTATTGTAAAACAAACGTCATTGTATTCTAGCAAATCTTGTGGCAGTTTTTTATTCATTCTGTCATTCAAAAGTATGCATGTGATTTCAAAAAGAATACTGAATCGAATAGGCCAAGGTAGCCAACAAAACGATCACACACAATCGACCGGTCGGCCCCAAAGCGCAATAGGTCTTCCGAGGCCCCAGTGCGATGAACATAGCCCTCTTTCCAAAAATTTACAAGCAAAAAAAAGATTATTCGTGAAATATTCAATCCCATTGTAAATATTTCATATTGTCACAAATTTTATTGTGAGTAATTTATTAAAACAGGTTACAGTGTAAATAATTATTGCACAGTTACTCGCACTGAATTACTGAATGAATTCCTCCCCTAGCTCACGCTCTTATATACCTAGGCCAACAATAGATCAACATTCAAATGTCTAACAACTGTTGCCTAGCAACCACCGAACATCTAGTAGCCATAGCCTATCAATCATGTCCGACAATTGAATATCGATTTAGTCAATGCTAATTAGGCTTATAGTTACAATAAATTATAGGCTGAATAGCAAATGCAAATAAATAATAATGTGAACTAAATTACTTATGATATTTCACATTTGTGACAATATTTAAACACAATTACAACACACCATAAAGTGTAACATGATATCATAACCAACAAAAAAAGTCTTTGTTTGGGACCCCAGAGAATTGCACCGGTGGTAGTTACACTCCTGGATCGACCACAACGCGTGTACGTACCCCGTAAACACAACAGTTGCATACAGTTAAGATTCGACTCAAAAAAATTTAAAAATTTTCGGTGCATGAACCGTGTTTAGCGAACAATTAACAATGTCTAGATTAACTATATTTTTCATTAATTCATAGATTGTAATTAAATTTGGAAAGAAAATTCTAGAATATAATTATAACTTAATAATCAGTCTTATAAAGAAACTGGTCGCTAATGTAACCATCTGCCGGCCGGCGGTGAGCTTTGTCGCAATATCAAACGCCCGTCTTGTCGCAATATCAAACGCCCGTCGTGAGTCATTGTTTCTGCTGCTGGCAGACACGTATTCAGTAAGATTTCTGAACGAAGTACAAAACTGTTTAAATTAGCGACTAAGTTCTGTGTAACACTTGTTTGTTGAGCAAAACAAATTTTTTTTTCGGATCAATGGTTTTTTTTGGGAAAGCTAAGAAATAAAATTGATACCTGTTTTTTGTTTTGAATCAAAAATTTTTTTCATTTGTCTATTGCAAAGATGGCTAACTTTCGTGTACATGAGATCTACTTTTTATCTTAAAAATGAATCGTGATCGAGTTTTCGTTGCCGTGGTCGAAGTGGGGAGAGAGGGAATTGTGAATACATACATACTAGGTTTAATTTTTATACACTGTTTCAGTATGGGATCAACTTCTGTCATAAATAATTTGGAGATCTGTTTTGATAATCTTCCAAGAATGCAAAGTATTGTTGAAATTTTTGTCGCAGAACTCTCAGTTGAAAAATTTGGAAAAAAATCAGAATGAATCTAACAGCGTTCAAATATTTAGAAAAAAAAATTAGAGAGTAGAATACAATCATGGATAAGAAACAAGCTCATAGATTTTTTGAAAATAAACTTACTGTTTGTCGTATCCTCAGTCGTAGCAGGTATAAACTTAAGTAATTCTGTAAAACTTTATCTTGTTTGACATATCGATTTCTGAGAGCTAGAAGTTCTTTTTTTGCTGAAACATAAAATAAAACTAGCAAATGTAAAACGCTTTGGATCCACAGAGAGAAGCAGAAAATTTTAGTCGTCCATTTTATATTATTACGATTATTTTGAAGCTTGAAGTTATTATTTTTTTATTGACATATATTGTTATCTCATGAGAAATCTGAATTATTCTTTTAAATTAGCTTGCTGAGATATTGATAAACCAGATCCTAATGGATGAAAATCAGTAAAAAATAAACCAAAAATAATCATAAGGATACAAAATGTAGCTTGAAGCAAATTTCAAGTAATCATGAAAATAAGGTATGGAATCACTACGAAGGAAATTATTGAAATTTTCCACCTGATCCATGTTTACTCTAATTAACAGGAGGAAAAACTCACCTCCTTCATTTATAATTAACGCAGGATAAAAGTATGCGCCATATTTTGCCATAACTAATTCTTCATTTGATTTTTTTATGTCTGATTTCGGGCACACATGCCATACAAGATTCTCCACAAATTTTACAAGTTTAAATGCCATAATCTGCAATAAAATATTCATCAATAAAATAATACAAATTATCATATTACACAAATTGCGAAAGTTATTCCACCAGCCAGTAAATTTTGTTATTATTTAAGGTTTCAATACGAATGTACAGAGCAAAATTCATATGTTTCGAACCGGAAAAAACATTTCAGAAACCACGCTTAACCGAATCGCACTGTAGGTTTTTCTTTTTATGGTTTTTCTCATTTTTCTCGAATTATAATAAGTAAATTTTTGAAGCACATAATTTAATCATAAATATCTAAGTTAACTTACTATTCCCTTTTTTCAGTAATTAAATAGATACGCACAACACTTGACTTGCACATCACACAGCAGAAACACTGCACTACTGCACTAGCAAACTTCTATTGTAGTTGTAGCTACGGAGCACAAGTCAGAAGTCACGAGCGTCGAACACACCACAAGTCACAGGTCAGATAGAGTTGCCAACCGTACTATAATATATAGTATTGTACTATATTTTGAGTCGGTGTACTATATTACTATATATACTGTTGAAGAAATATATGGTACGCAAAAAATACTATATTTTCAACACTGAAATCTAACAAACAAATCCTTCATTTTAAAAATTTACTAACGCGCCGCTCAGAAAGGATATTTTTGGTTATAAATCCGAAATTGCGAGATGAAAGAAACAGAAGTAGTATGTATCCCATCAATAAAAAATAAGCTTTTGATTCACATTAATTTGAAAATTGAATGTAATAAAGCATATGACATTTTTATTTGCGACAAAAAATTGTTAAAAAATGCAAGAAGTGCAAAAAAAAAAATATGGGTCCGTATTCCCACCTCTTAAATTCGCACCACTTAAGCAAAAATTTTAATAAGAGGAGACAGCGCTATATGATGCAACATGAGGTAGTAAGAGAAAGTGCATCAATTTTTAGGAAATAGCTCTATTTTAAGAGATGAAAATATAGACCATAGTTTTTATGAAAATTAATAAGTAAAAAATATATCTTCTATCTAGTTTTTGCTCCTTCCATAACACTATATTTTTTTGAAGTGTACTATATTTTTTTTAGCCCATTTTGGAAAATTCGCCGGTGAAATGTGGGCAATCCTAGGTCAGGACCACACAAATACAAGTACCTACGAATCCTACGAACGATAGACATGGCCGTCTTTACGGGAGGCGCAGGGGGTTGCGCCAGGCCGGCTGATCGGAAATGAAAATGAAAAAAAAAAACATAATGTCTACGCTAGCAATGCTAAAATGCGGCATAACGAGGACATGTTGGATCGTGATATCACGATGCCAGATCCCAATAGGCAGTACCTACACGCCGCTACTCCCTTTTTAGAGGGAATCCTGTATTTACAATAGGAAATATGAGTTAAGTTATTCATGACTGTATATATAGCAGCGATTCTTGTGTCTTCGTTGAATTTATATGAGTTTTCAACCATTAAAAATACAAAAACTTTCTTTGGAAACTCTGCAATCTGTTTTCCTTTTCTAATCTTAGTGGGAGTAAATCTTTATCTTATATTTATTGTTGTATAGCAGCGGTTTGTCTATCACTAGTGTAGGCACTATGGTCCGTATTCTCACCTCTTAAATGAGAGCTACTTCAACAAAAATTTCAATAAATGCAGATAGCGCTATATGGTTAAAAATAAAATATCAAGAGAAATCGCTGCCAGTTTTACTTTGATCAACTTTGATATGTTATTGTACGACCTATCAACTTGCTATAAGCAACTTTTTATCGAGTTAGAATAAACTTGGAGCTCAAAGTCTCTACTGCTTGTATTAAGTAGCAGTGTCAGCGATAAAATTTTCTGTAATGATAATCCCTATTTCCATTTCTTCCCCACTCTCTTTGACTGAAAAGGATGTATGAGCGTGGCAACAATTCTCAATTTCAAGCCCCAAAATTCATCTATTATTAATTCCCTACCCAAAGAATTTACTGTTAAAGTATCAGGGTAGGCGACCATTATAAGGTAATAAATTGTTGAAAATTGACACAAAATATATTGCTCTTATGGAGTAATAGGTGATTGAGCTTATAAATAAATGAATATCATATGTAATTCAATTCAATTCAATTCACTTTATTGCTATCGGGACAAGATCCCATACAAAAGAGGATTGACAGCACTAAATTAAACTTTTCTTAGAAAAATACCCATTTCACACACTTAAATTACTTGTATGAAGGAAAAAATTACATTTCATAATATCTACTGTATAACATTTACAACATATACCCAATATTGCACTTAAAATAGAAAGGAAGTACATGTATATTTACACATATAAATACTCTAAAGCAGCTAGAGATTTTATTCATTAGTGCAGAAACTGCGTAGTTTAAAGGCCAACAGAGTATAAGAAAATATTGCATTAATTTTATCAGCGTCTAGGTCCGTGAAAAGTTTAGTGAAATTATTTTCGGTGCTTTTGCATATATCATATTTACCAATATGTGTGTTTCTTATATTTTGATACAAGGGACATTCTACGAAGAAGTGAAACAGAGATTCTAACCTATACATATTACAAATATTACAAAGTTCCAAACTATTTATTTCATACTTTATGTTTTTATAGTATATTTTAAGTCCACGTTTACTGGACAATCTAATTCGACAAATAAACTGAACCTTGACGATCGGCATGTTTATTCTTGGGTACGGTTCCGTACAAGGATAATTCTTCAATAATTAATAAAATAAATTGTAAGAAGACTGCTCTAGAGCTTCCAAATCCGACTGTATAAGATTTTGCTTAAAAGTTAGTAAAATCACTTGTATTTTATTTTTATTAATACATTGATCTTTCCATACGTTTTCAAAGCCCAAATTAGTTAGAAATATCCTTATTCGTGTGCACCAATTGTATTCAGCTTTATTCCCCTCCCATTTGTGCAACTCGACCAATCTATTGTATATTAATTTGGGTAATCTATTATCATCCATTTTTAAAATTTTTGACCACCAACCTAGAGCCCTATTCCATAAATCAACCGCAATATGAGTAACGCCTGTCTCTAATCTTACAAAAACGTTTGGAGTGTTTCTTGGGATACGAAGGATTGTTTTTATATACTGAATTTGGCACTTTTCTAGGAAGAATTCCTGGTGTGGGCCCCAGACTTCGGCCCCATAAAGGGCCGTGGCCTTTATTATAGAAGTTAGAAGCTGCATTTTCTCATCCCAGCCTTGAGATTTCCCCCTACTTAATATATTTTTAACATTTTGAGTCGTAATAATAGCTTTTTTATTGTTAAAGTTTGCGTAGAATAAAAAGAAACTATATATGAGAAAAGTGAATATTGCAGTAACCCGTCAATATTTTGAAAACGCTATGTATCCATTCATTCTGAAAAGAAAAATTTAAATGAAATTCAAATAACTTGATTGAATAAATTTTACTCGCTATGAATTGACACGGCAATGTTGTATTGGCGATCACGTGACTTTTTTCTGTATAAATCATTTTGATGTAGGCGGCGTTACTGTGGGGGTTAGGTATTGAAACAAAACCCATCTTTTTGAGCTTTTTTATTTTGAATCTTTTTTTCATAAAATCATCATGTTTTATAACTGTTGTGTGCCCCAGTGTTTATCTGTTCCTAACAAACACAAAAATCCCATATTTCAAGAATTTCCTGCGGATAAAACTCTTATTAAAAGATGGTTAATATCTATAAAGTCGATGAAAAAGCCATCAAAATACACGAAAATATGTTCAAGACATTTTTTACCAAGTGATTATACTGTTACTCTTATTAGTATGGGTAAATCTCAATATTAGTATGTAGAGAGTAGAGACTGGATTTCTGTGTTATTGCATATTTTGTTTGCTTCAGTTTAGCGCCTTGTAAACCAAGTATTTATCCCATTCATGACCTAGGGATTATATCCTCTAAATTTAACTTTGAACCAAATTGCACATTTCGGACTCTTTGAGCTTAATTGTTCAAAGCATTGATCCATTTTTCAAGTATTATATTTTATTAAATGTCAAAGAAAATTTTAGGAAATAAATAATTTTCTTCTGCAATTTTTGTAAGTACATATAAAATTGTCAGTTTATCAAAGTGTCAAATTCTGCATGTATTAGTGGATAAATGAATTACTGCGTATTAGGTTTATGAAACGAATGTTTTGGCACTTTTTAAGTTTTTTAATGCACGTTTTTGCACATTTTGAGTATTTTACTGCACGTTTTTTGTTTTTTCACTGCACAAAAATCCGATCTCTAATGATGAGGAATATAATTTTTCTAACTGTGGAAATGTATTTTCTCCGACTGAAAAATAACGGAAGTATCTGACATTCTTGATTATTCGGATGAACATGAATAAGTTCTAGCAGATAGAAAATTTTGGAAGATAAAAATGTTCATATTATTATACCTTTTCTTCAAAAGAAGTCAACAGCTATCTGAAGAAAATATTGTGAATACTAGAGCCATTTCAAATTGGAGAATAATGACAGAAAAATTAATCGGACGGTTTATGTGATAGAATTCCTAGTAAACAATTGTTTCAAAATTAACTTCAGCAGATCTATTTTGAACTCTTCGTGGGAAAAAAATAATATAAATTATAATAATTTTTTGTCAGTTTTCATTTTTCGAATGAATATTTATCCAAGCAATTTATTTTCCAAATAATATAATGTATCCTACAGGTAGTACAATACAAATTATATAAGTTATTTGATTCTTTACAAATATGTTTATTATTATTCAACTTTTTTAATTCATTTCTAAGATATTTCATACACGGAAAAAAATGAATTATACTAAATAAAGATTGATGTCCAATAAGCAGTGTTATGATCACTAATTATTACACTTTTAAGCAATAATACCGTTGTTTTGACAATCAATTCACAATAATCATTGTTTAAATACTCAAATTTAGAGTTTATATGCAAAAAACTGGTATTATGAACATTAAAATACACAATGTGCTTGTTGAAAAAATGAAATTGTAATAATTATTAAGTAAAAACTCAATCTTTATCGTTTAGGAAGTAAAAATTTATAGTCTGAAAGCTAAAATATTCAAAGACAAATCATAAAATTTGTAAGTCAAACTGAACTTTTTAATATATTATATATAATGAAAATATACATGTACAGATCTCATATTTTATGTAGAATGAATATTAAGTTATACTATTTCAATATGAAATAATGAATTCTGAAGTGTATTTAATATTAAAAGAATTATTAAATTTTATCAATGAGCTCCATGAAAATCTACTTAAGTGGAATAGTAAATTTTATATACAATACTAAATTCACTTTATACTTATTATAATCATCAGCTTGTAAAAAGTATATTTCGAACTCAACAATTTTATCATTTGCATTATAATTTTTCATGTTTGAAACCTGATTCTCTGACCCTTTCCTCGAATGCGCTTAGAGCCCATAGGATTCTTAGTCTATTATTAGCTACAAGCTCCTAAAGTTTGCAGTGAAAGTTCCACCAAGTGAGTTGCTAAGTGGTTATCTCTAAGAAAAATTAACAGAATAGGTAAGTGATGTATAGCATTAAAATATTGATTATTAACATTTATATCAATAAAGGTCCAGTTGTATAAGGTATTGTTAAGGTTAATTACATTGTCAAATATTTGATCACGTGTTTCTAGCCCTACTTGCCGACTTTTTGATATAAATCATATTTTTATCCATAATTCCATAATAAATAAAACAACAAGTAGTTCGAACTCCTATCAACGAATTGACAAATCATATCCCAAAAGTTGAACTAATTGAGATGTTACTTATGTCCGATTAGTACGATGTAAGTATTGTAAGTTGACATTTGCATGAAATGAAGGAAGTTCATGATCTTATAGCATAATTTATATAAGAAAATTTGGTTAGATTGATAATATCCTGCAACAATAATGAAGTTTTCTATGAAAATGATCTGTGATTTGAGCTCCGGGAGTTTTATAGAAACTTTTTTAGACTCTAAATTATTTATTTATTGCTTTATCTATAATTTCAACAGTGCGTCAACTTATTTTTCTAATTTAAGATATCCGTTTTGTGTGATACTTGATCTATGCCATAATTATTCTGTTTCTAGACTACACATATCCCTGAAGAAAGCAACAATATCAACAATGTGAGCGAAACGTCGGTTTTTGTGTGAATAAACTTTTAAACTGTGACTGACTTCCAATCATCGTTTTCATTCATCACCCATCCAGTCGACCATCGCTTTGATATTATTTTATAGTAATAATTGTTTTTTATTATTATTTTTTCATTTTACTTTTGTACTGAGCATATTATTTTCTTCAATAAAAATTATCACTCTTGGAACAAAAGCTGTGAATATATTATTTATTTATTTCAGTTGACAAATTACTACTTACCGAACGAATTATTGAGCTTTATTATAGCATATTTCATGTTTACAAAAATGCAAGGTGAGAAAAAAAATCGATCAATTTCTTGGAAATTCAATTATGAATAATTGGTTCTTGGATATAATTGTGTATTTTTTTCATTTCAGTTTGACGTTTCGATCCTTAAACCGATAATCATCATCGAAAACAATAATACAAAAATAAACAAAGCAAAAATCTGGATAGTAAAAGATCTACAGGAGCCTTGACATGAAAACGTGGACTCAACATTTACAACAAAAAGAATCAATAATCTCCTGCAATTCATCCAAGTTTTAAGTAAAACCATGTGAGAGTACTTCAAACAAAGGGAAAAATAATTCTATAGTCACAATGATATTTGTCAAGACTAATATTATAGATTCCTCTGCTTGAGGCTCTCCAGTGCTTCCTCAAAACTTGAATGATTGTCAGAGGTTTATTGTTCTTTTTGTCCTAGATGTATAATCTACGTTTTCATCTGATCGGTTGTATATTTTTCATTATCTTGATACTTGCCGTGTTTCCTTTTTATCACCATTTTCTGATGGTGATTCTTTGTTAAAAGATCGAAATGTCAAACTGAAATGAAAAAAAATACAATATTGCATCCAAGAACCAATTATTGATAAAAAAAATATTTATTGATATTTAAAAAAATGGAAATTCAAACTTCGATAAGTATATTGTACAAGTGAATATTTTACTGAAAGAATTGCTAAATTTTATTGTTTGAAATGACGAAATTTTAAATCAAGGTAGGAATATTTACTATTATATATATTCAAAATATAATGATGATACGTGAAATTCTACAAATGAGATAGGAGATTTTTAGTGTTTGAAACATTAAAATTTAAAGGTTGAGAGTTATTATTTACCATAGTCCCTGTTACATATTATATACTTCTATATGGAATTATAAGTATCGGAATAGAAAATTTTATCATTTGGAACTTTAAAATTTGTATCTTGACTCTGTATTATTTTTCCTTAGAGACAATACATTTTAGTGGATCAAGGATATATTTTTCCACTTTTCACTTTGTAATAAGTGACAAATTTCGAGGCAGGTTCCGGGTTACTATTCAAAACATCAAAAACTAGTAGAAATCTTACTAAATGTTGACATTTACTTTTTTCCGTGTACCCATTTTCAAAAGTTGCAGTAATATTCTACATTGCTAACAACATGAAAATGAATGAAGCTGAAAGCTTGATACCTAACTGCGATTATGCGTAACTAGCGACAACAAAACGAACTAAAGTATTTAAAAAGATCTATTGCCAAGTAAATGCAGGTCACGTGAACTATTTTTCCACTTCACCTAGCAAACTTACAAGCCTATTCCCTACCATGCCTACCATCAAAATTCACTCTGCTCTCACGCTCTCGCTCATACATCCTGAATGCGCACGCGCAGGCGGATAACAATGAAAACTATCTGATGTGACAGTTATCAGTAAAAAAATATAACATCAACATGAAGCTATTTCTCTATTGAATTATACTGTTCACCTCTCTAATAACGTATTAATTCTGAGTTATCTAATCTAACACCAGTTTAAGTGGACTAAATACATGTTTGTAAGCAGATGAAAGTTTAATTACATGATTATAGACAATTCAGAGTTAATTTAATTCAGAATCAAAAAATATTGTACAAATCGGCTCTAAAAATTTGCAATTTGATCCAAAATTTACATATATTACCAATTTTGCTCTCATTAATCCTACCGAAGCCCGACTTCTTACATCAGTTCACTCACCTACCGTTAAATGAGAAAACCTGTCAACATGCAAAGGAGGAATTTGCAGAAATATTCAAAATAAATAATATGTAAGACCTTTTCCAAAATCTAAATCCATTGATCGATAAAAAATAATCACCGAATCCAATTTCTTTAAAAAGTCTATGGTAACAAAGAAGCCCGTGGAATTTATATGCCGAGTACTAAATATTATACAGCCGGGTACCACGAATTTCTTGATAGTCCAGTGCAATTTGATTTATACCTCGGATCCCAGCTATAATGAATAGATTTAGATGTTTCTGGAATATTTAAATTTCTTATACTAAAAAGTAAAAAAGCTTACCTATCGAAACTTTCCGCTAATGATTTTTTTTTAAGACCTGTCCTATGATAATTATACTATTTCTAGTACTTATAGTACATTCCTTTCATAGCTATATTCATTTCTTCTCTCGAGAATGACTAAGTTTTTGTATAAAATATTCGAAGAGACAACAAACGTCTTTGAAATAAGAAAGAACAAAGTGAGAAACTGGCAGATCAAAGTGTCAACCAGAAGGCGATGCTGATACATTAATTATTATACAAAAGGTAATTAATATTGAATCAGAAAATGTTGTAGTTGTTGCTGAAGATATTGATGTGTTAGTCCTATTAAAAGCTTTAACACCTCCTCATAGAGAAATATATTCTCTTAAATCAGCCAAAGGTGCAATATTTGCGAAAATTCATTCTAATAAAAGCCTGGAACAAACATTGCCAATATGTAACAAGCATATTTTATTTTTACATGCACTTACTGAATGTGATACGGATACAAAAAGGGTAAAAATAAATTGCCTAAATTTTTCGAAAGTCGTATAGATTCGAAAAGATTATCTTCACTGATGAATATGCTGATGTGGCTGATATCTTGCAATCGGTTATTTTATACATTTACACATTACATAGTGCTCCTGAAAATGAAGAAAATATGAATAAATTTCGATGCAAATCGGTCCTTAAGACTAGAAGTAAAAATACCTCTGTCAACTTGGCTTCATTGATACCCACACTGGATGTTATTTCAGAACATATAAAAAGAGTGTATTTACAAGTACAGTTATGAATAGGACATCAAAAGTTGCCAAAAGAATAGGAATGGGAAGAAAAATATGATTCATTAGTGCCAGTTACGATAAACCAGCCACAAGCTTTAGAAAATTTATTAAAAATGATTTTTTGTGTGACGTATATGCAAACTGGATGTGGATCTGCTTGTGGTTGTAGAAAAAGTGACTTGAAGTATTCTATAATATGTTTAAATTCCAAAGCAGCTCAGCTGCTTTAATGATCTACCATTGATATTTATAAATGAGATCAGAAATGAAAATGTTGGAGACAATTAATTCACGGGATCACCGTTTATACAAAAATTCATAATTATTTTTAAAATTCAATTAATGAATTATTTCATTTATTCTGTTTTTTGGAATTTCAGCCATTTTAAAATCGATTATAGTGAATACTATATTCTCATAAATTTTGTATGAACCGCTTCAAAAATTTGAAATCCAAAAAAGGAGAAATTATTCAAATCCATTTATTTCAACTGGGTTCCGTCATTTTTCTTTTATAATGACTAATTGCACTGGACTATGAACTATACTCTATTTTTTTTTTAAGAATTCTGTAACTTGAAGACTGAATCACGTTGTGAAAAACTTTCAATCTAGTTATTTACAACTGTCATTTAATGATATTCACAATTCAAGATTTCATAAGCATTTATTACAAGTTTTAGAAATATGTGAGTCATAATAACTAACAATAGCGTGAGTGTAAATTTTAACAAAATTTTTATCAACATAGGTATTCATTCAAATAGTATAATTATTTAATTTTGACAGTACCGTCACATCAAAAGACATCAAAAATTGTATTACAAGTGTAAACTTGCCCGCGATATAAACCAATCAGAGATCACGGTAAAATAAGTCCCATCTTCTCAACACTGACTTTTTGAAAAAAATAATCTATAGATACGTCACATTTATGGGAAATTGTAATTCTATCTAATATTCCCACGCAATCAAGATTCAGACAATTATTGTAGTGCACTTTGACAGATTAATTATCTAAGAGATTAAAGAAGATTTCATCTTATTCATAGGATATACGCCAACTCAAATCCTTTCTATACGACAGTAACACCGCTCTATTGGGAAAGTGTCAAAATAGCTAGCGTATTATTTCTAATGACAGGTGTGCAAATATTCCTAGAAAAGTAATCAAACAAAAAATTTCCTATGATAATGGTAGTTATTATCCGCTGTGAGTTTGAAGCCATCGATTCAGGTACATTTCGCGACAAAAATATTTAGTGAAGGCCAAAAATTATGCGAAAATTGTCATATCATAACGTACAACCAGTCATTAGACAAGACTGCGTTTTTTGAATAATTTCTGGTACTTTTGCGAGAAACTTCTGATGCTCATTGGATTATGAAGAATAAGAGTACTTACCAACCAAGTAGGGAGGCAAGGATTTATTATAATACATATATAAATGGAAAAATTGATGCTAAGCAACTGGTCAGAATTGCTTCAATTCTTGATTCAATAAACTGTCACGCTTAACTAATAATACCAATATTACATTGAAATAAATATATTGCATTTCGTTGGTGATACATCAAGAGTAATTTCAGATACAGATTGTAACTGCAAGGATAAAAAAGAATACTGCAAACATTAACTGCAGTTTGCATATACGTCAATCAGAAAATATACTTTCCAAAACTGATTCTTTGTCTCCGACAAATGTACAATGTTGAAATTAATGTCTTTGTTCCAGTTCTAAAATAATTCTTACAATCTCTACTATCCAGAAAAATACATTCAATAATTATTGATTGTATTATAAATCTAAAACAAATAAAATAGAGTGAAGGAAAGTTGGCCCCGACCCAGCTTCGTTCATCATTCCATAGGGATGATCACTTTTAATGATTTAAAGTTTACATTGTTCAATATTTATTCACTTTGGATGATTCATCCAAAATGATCATCAAGAGTGAACCATGTAAAGTTCCAATGTTCTGCCCAGTTCATGCTTCAAATATTGTAGGTTATAGAAGTAGTGGATAATGCTGACTGTTAGATGATATGAAGAAAACCAAATGTGGGAGTTCAGTCAAGAGTTTTATTTTAATCTACTCTACAGTTTCGGTCCCATCTGGACCATCTTCAAATAAAACTCTTGACTGACCTCCCACATTTCGTTTTCTTCATATTGTACGTTATACCATATTTTTTTATCTCTTTCAGCTTCTACTTTATGTAAATCTACCATGCAATTATTATTCACTATTTTTAACAATTTATTTTGCATCTCTTTGTACTCTGACGATCCAAGTTACTATTTTCACAGACTTCATACTCTTGATCTGAAAAAGAACAGAATATCCATTCATGGCTCATTTTGTCGGTATGAGAACATCCAGACGTTCAATATAGACTTCTATTTTCTCGAAATTACCTAAAGGTCAAGTTTTGAAACGTTTGTACTATTAAATTGATAGATTGTTGAGTTTTCATTCGTTTTTACCATCGATTGAATAAGACGTCATATTGTAACACTACACTACATGCAAAAGTTGTTCAATATTCCTATAAATTGCCATGGCATCTGTACAAAAACATTGATTACTCTGGACTAATACAATAATTGATTAATTTAAAGCAATAATCTTTTCATGGTGATTATTATTAATTATATTAAGCCTCCTGGAATGAACATATGATTATATAATTCAGTTTTGACGTTTAAATTCAAGATTATGCTTTGTAGAAATGGATGAACAAAGCAAAATAATAATTACGGCTTCAAATCATCTTTTAGAAGATGAATATTCAAGTAAAGAAATTACAGTGATAAACTTGACATGTAATAGTATATCACAATACAAGTGGAGAAACTATGAGTTTTGTTCACTCGGGTGGCAGTTTTGTGCACGAGGCGCTAGTGGAGTGTGCAAAGGCACACAAGTGAGCGAATTCGTTTCTTCACGAGTGCTGTATAGCGTTTTGTTCAATCCTATTATTGAAAAATTCATTAAAACATTAAAATCTATTACGCTTCTTAAACAAAGATCATGTATAAAATCTAAAGTAGCATAGGCGGCGGATGCGTTGTTATGGATCATGTAAATATAAACATCCGCAACTGTCAAAAATATTGAAATTGTTTTGTCCTGATATTTTTACAAATATAAATTGTGACAATAAAATGGTACAAGATAATAATGAAATTGTGCGAGAAAAATAATTAACATAGAAGAGAGAACAAGTAATAGAAATAGCACTCAAGTTGATATTACAAAAGTTACTACGATAACTACAGAGTGTCATCAGCTTTCAGTTGCTGGTATATCTTGTTGACGCAATTTTTAATAATTGTGAAGTTCATTTTCATATCAATAAATACATGTAATAAAATTGTATTGTAGTTTATTCTTCATTTCGTTATGAAAGAGTGAGTGGACGAAAGTAATCACACTCACTACTTTCGCACACCCGTTGTCATAGGAATCACTGTAGTTGACAAAACAAACAGTTTCAAGATTGGTATCCAAGTAAAAAATAACATGTTTCAATAATAGGATTGAACAATAGTTATTTACATTGCAAGATGCGAAAGTATACTTTTTTGTGTGAGGTGGTATTTGAATGGCCGAGGTGAAGCCGAGGCCGTTCAATGCCTCCGAACACCTAAAAGGGCTTTCGCATTGTGTGATGTATTAAATTTTTTCTGCTACTGTTCTATATATCATTATTTAATAATGATTGTTATATTTTTTTCAAATAATGTCATGGAGATTGTTTTACTTGTCTAAAATTATCCATAGCAACTATTTACTTACAATGTTATTTGTCATCAGTGCCATTTTAAATCTTAATAGTTTAGTAAAATATTGCATTTAACCGTTTAAAAATGTTAACAGAAGACGAAAATAGTATTCAAAAGGCAGCTGACACTGCATGTGCCTCACTTCTGCCGGATAAATCCAAAGAAAGGTGTAATCAAACATACAGCATATTCTCTAAATGGCTTGCTGACAAGAATGTTGCTCAAATTGACGAAAATGTAATGTTGGCATATTTTCAAGAAAAATCGGAGTCTTTATCACCGCCAACCCTGTGGTCGGTATATTCTATGCTGAAAGATGTCGAAATAAAAAAATAATGTAGCTATAATAAAAATACAACAGACTAAAAACAGCGTCAAAAGAAGTTTTGTGATAACTAACGATGATGAAGGCTTAGTTTCTCATGTTAGATTACTGCAGGATTATATTAAACTTAGACAAAAGAACGCTCAAGATGATCGTTTATTTCATCGTTATGAACGAGGTAGATGTGTAAATCAAGTAATTGGAAAGCACACTATTTCAAATGTACCTAGAGAAATCGCAAAATTTTTGAAACTTGAAGACATAAATGAATACACTGGTCATTCGTTTAGAAGGACGTCAACTACGTTCCTTGCTAATGCTTCGAGTGTCGATATTTTGGATTTAAAGAGACATGGCGGATGGAAGTCTTCTTCCGTTGCGGAGGGATACATTGCTGATTCATATAGTAATAATTGAAATTTCTAAGAAGGTGCTACATGAAACTCCCATTAATATTTCCTCAACTAGAGAAACAGTGGCAAATATTAATTTTAATGTAATTCAAAATGATATCGATTCCTCAATACAAACTGAAGAAGTGAATAATTCAAATAATATTCCTCCATAAATTTTTCCAATTGTACAAATTGCACAATTACTTTCAATATCAATAAATAAATAAAATAAAATTAAATAGATTAGATAAAGTCATATAATCGTTATAAATTACTCATTTATTTGAATAAATAATGAAATTTCTAATATATTTGCATTTTTTCAAACTTTTACTTTTTTGTCCAGGCCCCGAAAGTATTACTTTCGTAGCTAGCAACGCATAGCAACGAAGTAACACGAAGGTTTGCTTTCGTTATCGTTCAAGTTGCCAGGGCTACAAAGCTCACTTTTTTATACAGTAGCAGAAAAATGTTATTTAGTTGATTGATTTATTGTAGATTTCTAATCACACTTCAGGCTACACAGGTCAACCTTTAAAGAACAGTAGAGATTATTTAATTCACAGAGGCATAGCTCTGCTGAGCATAGTAGCAAAAATTTATTAACGCATATTAGAAAGGCGAGTAGAGGAAATCGTAGAGAGTCAATATGAAGAGACACGAAGTGGATTTAGAGAAGATAGGAGCACCCAAGACCACATATTCACAATAAAACAGATTTTAGGGAAAACTACCTCAAGGAAATCAAAAGCATATTTAGCATTTTTAGATTCAGAAAAAGCCTTCGACCGAGTCTCACGAAATAATTGTATGGCAAAGCTCTAAGAGGAGGGATATAAATAGTAAATTGAAAGCTTATACGACAAAAATAGAAATTATATAAGGAAACATAACATGAAATCAGAAGAATTCCCTATAAATGATGGCCTGAGGCAAGGTGGAGTCCTCAGTCTACTCCTATTTATAGTTCCTATGGATGATGTTATAAAAGCAGTAAGCAACAAAGTTAAAAGACTGAATATAGGCTTCTATAAACTACAACCAATAACACTCTCAGAATGTGCGTTTGCGGACGATGTAATGATTTGTGCACCAACGGCCACAGATCTCGAGAAAAATTCAAGAATATGGATACAAGAACTAGAAGTTAGACAGATGAAGTTGAACATAAATAGAACAAAGACAATGGTCATTAGCGATAGTAGTAAAATCAATGATAAGGAAATGGAACAAGTGGACACTTTCAAGTACTTAGGAAATTGGAAATAGAAAGATATCGCAAAAAACCCAGATTACATGCAAATTCGTTTATTGGAAAGTAAAAGATGTCGCAAAAAACCAAGATGACAGTATTCAAAACAGTGTATATACCAACTCTGTTATATGGTAGTGAGAGTTGGGTATTATCGGAAGGACAGAATCTGTCAGGATCGTTCGTGAACTCTTACATTAACCGGATTAGTCTTACACATATATATAATACTCCTTTATTGCTTGTTGGGTCTGCAGAACGGCGAAAACACTACGGTGCAGACAATTATACGTCTATCTCTTTCTATATTGCCGCTAATCTTATACGCATGCTTGAGAATTGAGCAGCTTCGTGCAATTGATGCAAGCCACGTGCAAGCATTGTCCATCTTTAAAATGTAGAATGAAACAGCCTTTCAAATATCGAGGGAGGCCGCGACGCAGTAAAAATTTACTGTCCCACTTTCTCCGTGACACCTCCACTTACGGGACTAGCAATATAGTAGTATTACATATCGCTCATGCATGACGAAAGTGACACAATTCAAAAATTTCTGCTTTTCTGTTTGTTGAACAACTCATTTCACATAACGATTTATTCTGTATTGGATATAGTGTCATACTTATAGTACAGAATAAATTCACTAGATGGCAGAAATGTCGGTTTTACCGTTGTGTTTTCCGGCCATATTTATGTTGACCAATGTTGACGAAAGCGTCATATTGCAGTTACGTGACTTGCCTCGTTGGGGTAAGTACTGTTATATCACCAGAAAACTGTCATATTTCTAGTAGCAACTACACACTTCATTCTGATAGAATGTATTCATAGCAACTACACTACTACTCAAAATTATTTGCCCAACAACATTTTATCAAATTACTTCGAAATAATTCATTACTCTCGCTTATGTTTTGCATTTATTGTCTCCATGCTCCTGAATCTTACTGTCAGTAACTCCAATCATTCTCTTTTTCCCTTATCTATGAGAATATAGATTCATTTAACTTTTGGAGACTTCGGAAAAGAAATTTTTTGACGTTTTCACACAGGCCATCATTCTTTAGGTTTGAAAATAGGTTCATTGTTTTTTTGATAGTAAGCAAATTGAAATTGGTTGTACATGTTATATAAAATAGACCATTGATTATCATCAAAATTGAGGTTCATGTTATAAACCTCTGCGTTCAATTCCCCCTTGAAATTATTCAAATTACAATGATCAAATTGACTCATATTTTTGTTAAATTTATTTTTACGATCGGTTTGAAATCCAAAAATAATGAACCTAGGTTTTTCTAACTGTGCAGCTGTTTTTACAATCCATGTATGATGTTGGGTTGTAGGTAAAACTGGATATTCATGTAATTCCCATGCACGGAATGGCATAGATATTTCTAAATTATTCCCCATGTATTTAATGAGTTTCAATTTCTCCTGATCTGAAACTTTGATGTGTGGTACGTGCCATTGGATTTTTGTTAAATTCACCTTCAGGATTTTTTTTTCATCTGCTCTAGTTGATAATACTGCATTTTTATCATGACTACTACGCAATAGAATCAAATCTTGACGTAAGTTTAGAAGAATTTTTTTATAGTCCTCAGCAAATCCTAATAGCATGCGAAGAGGTATACAAAAGCTGAAATTTCCCTTTGATTCATCAAAAGAATAAGTATTAGCCGATGGTGTTGGTAACCAACCAGCATTTTGTAAAGCGGAACTTTCATTGGCTGAATATGAGCAATAATGTTTCAGTGTTGTGGTAATTCCAGGATTACGTATTCGGTCTATTACGATTCCACCAATTTCATAGCGAATCTCATCAAAAAGGTACATTAGTCCATTGTTTATTAGATGCCCCGTTTTGGTTGGTTTATTTTCATGATCTAATAATTGACCCTCAATATATATATAACTATTTGATGGTAATGTGTATAGATCTTGTTGTTGTATAGATATTCTGATTTCATCATTATTACTCAATAAAGTTGGTGAATAGGGTTGATAGGTATGAGTTTCTGCATATTGTATTTTCTCATCAAAATATATACGTTCCGATATATTTGAAATATTACTACTCATTTCTTATAACACGTTGAGCCCCAAATTCTTCAAGTACTCTCTATTTTCCGATGTTAATTGTTTTTTCTTTTGTTGGAAACTCGATTTTCTATTTTTTGATGCTGATTGTTGTACTTCTCGTTTTGTATTGAAGATTTTGTGATGATGTTCTTCTTTATATAATTCGATACTACCATTATGAATTATCCCCATTTTTTTTTTTTTTACAATTTTTTCAAATGTAATCTGATTGTTATGGGCTCTCCTTGGAAATTGACTGATTCTCCGTTTGGATCAACTATTTTAAGCTCAATATTATCGATTATGTGTGTGTTGATTGGCAAATAGATAACGTTCGGGGGATTTTCACTAATATTGAACCCGGAAGCAACGCTTGGGAAGAACTGGTGTATTTGATGTACGGGTTTGGGATTAGCGTAAGAACCAGTTACAATGTTACACTCAATACAAATTGCATTCACTTTAATTATGCTCACAGGATTTTGAGATATATGAAGCGTATTTGCCTTATAAACTCCAGCATTAAAGCCCAATAATTCTCTGATGGTATTCGATTTTGTGAAATCAACTTCTTCTGTAACAAGCATTTCACATTTCAGAGTATTGTTATTGGCAGCAATAGAAATTTTGAAATCTTTGTTACTATTCTTCACTTTTCTTTTCAAAAAGTTATTTATATTTTCAAGCTCATATGATCCATTTGGTATAATTATTGTTTTATCACCAAAATAGAATTTATTATTGCGCTCATCAATATTCGGGATAGAATTATATGACTCAAAATTGATGAGACCTATCGCATACTCACAATTAGGATCAAGTTCAATAGCAGGATGTATTGTAGCTGTTAGATGAGACTTTTTATCAGAGAAAGTAAATGTGTACGACATGATTGTTTATTCATTACTAAAAGTATTTTTAATACATTATTCTTTACATAAAAATTTTTAGTGCATGTTTTGGTAGCTTTTCTATTAGTTTTTTGTTGTATTTTCGTTGGAGATAAGTAAAGACCCAACCCTTTTTTATATGGTTTTAGATATAATCCTCTACCTAACGCTACAGATTCCATAATTTTATTATGTCGCTGGTTTTCTTTCAATTGCTTATTAGCAGATCGAGCATCATTGATAGATTTAGCTACTGCTGCAGCGCCCCCAGTAAGAGCCCCTAACGCACTTAACCCTGCAAAAATAGGTATTAGCGGTAATATGCCACCTATTTTTGGTACTGGAACTATTCTTGGTTTATTTATTCTTTTCTTGTTTTTAGCGAATTCTCTTAGAGCAATTGAAATATTCTTATCGGAAGAGTTAGTCTCTAGTAACTTTGAGCGAATTCGTTTCAGTTCATTTTGAAAGTTAATTTTTAGATTTTTCTTTAGTTTTTTTTTTTTATTTTTGCGTGTTATTGTTTTCCTTTTGTTTTTCAAACTATGGCTTATACCAGCACCTAACCTAACTTTGGCCTTCATTATCCCAGAAACACCCAAAGCAGCTATTTTTTCTCCAAGAGGTGTGTCTTTAGAAAGAAATCTCTTTGTTGCTGTATCAGCCTATATTTTATATGCTTTATGTCGTTCTTTTAAATTATTATTCTTGGAATAGGCTATATCATGAAGTTTACACGCTGCGTCTAATTTGTTGATACCTTGATCACCGTCAGCAAGCCTTTTATCGAGTTTTGTCCCCGGTCCACAGTATCTGTAACCAGGTATATGAAGTTCTATAGGTAGTTTATTTATTGTTTTATTTAAAATTCCACCACCACTGTGGGTATGCTTGCTAGTTCTTTTTTTACCGTGTTCAATCATTGAAAGTACACATTAAACTAAAAAAATATATTAATATTGAAGTTTTATATTCAATTTCAGTTACGATGAAGATATTAAAGCAAAAAGATACATTGAGTGTTCAAAATTATGATTTGAATGATAGTATAGAATCTAATTATAAACCGAGACACAGTGTTTTACTTCCATCAACCATCCGTTGTCTCATAAGTGGTCCTTCTGGATGTGGAAAAACTAATATTTTGATTGCACTTCTAGAGCATCCGAACGGGTTACATTTTGAGAATGTTTATATATATTCAAATTCTCTTTTTCAACCGAAATATGTATATCTTGAGAATTTATTGAAACCAATAAAAGATATTGGTTATCATACATACAATAGCTGTGAAAAAAATAATGAAGCCGAGTGGAGCTAAATATAATTCCGTTTTTATATTTGATGATATCGCTTGTGAGAAGCAGGACATTATACGAGATTACTTTTCAATGGGTAGACATAAATTGATTGATTGTTTTTATTTGTCACAAACCTATACAAGAATGCCGAAACATCTAATACGTGATAATGCTAATATGCTTATATCATTCAAACAAGATGAGTTGAATCTACGAAATATGTACAATGATCATGTAGGTACAGATATGAGTTTTGATAACTTCAAAAAAATATGTGCTATATGTTGGAAAGATAAATATGGATTCTTGGTTATTAATAAGGAATCTGAATTAAATTTTGGCAGGTATAGAAAAGGATTCCATAATTTTATATCTCTTTGAATGGATATAGCGGTTTTAAACAGGCTCGGTTGATAACCACCTCGGTTAAGAACCACCCTCGGTTCAAAACCGCCCTGCTATTCAGTATATAAGCCCATACAAAAGCCGTGTATTGTTCATTGTTTATTTTGGTATACTCAAACATGAATTTGAATAAAAAATTGAAAAGGCGAATAATACAAGCCAGAAAAAATGTGAAACAGAAACTAGCATTACTGAAGAATAGTGAGATAGAACGTGAATCAGAGCTTGATAAAAGCTTTACACCAATTACTAGTAAATTAGCAAAAATTAATGAAACTTTACGTAACGTTACACCCGTTCAGAAGAAAATTCATTTGGAGGGGAGTAGGTGGGGGGAAGAGAAAAATAATGATCCACGTGGTATTTTGGAAGAGCAAGCTGCTGCAGAAAGTGATACTCCAATAGATTCACTTTCACAATTATCAACACATACTGAAACAGGAATAGCACATGATAAAAAAGCCATGGGAGTTATTTAAATCGTTTTGATCCATTATTTCGAAAATATATTAAAAAAGTTATAACACTTTCAAACGAAATAGATGAAACATATGGTGTTATTTATAGAGAAACACCTGATCGTGATTATTTTGAAATTTGTAATGAAGCTGTTGATTTTTATGACGGGAATATAATTATTGATAAAAATATTTTCCCTGCAACAATTGGCTTACTTGAACTCATATTCAAAAAAGAGCCAAAAGAAAAATATACAGAAAATGATTTGTATTATCATAAAAAAATATTGGATATTACTAACTCAGCGCGTGAAGGTAATATAAGCACAGGGCAACTTGAAGGTAGCAAAGCAAAAAAATATACAGATATTGTAGGCCCATTATTGAATGTCAAGTCTAAGAAATATTTTGAATTGGCTACTAGTCCAGTTTCTTCAACTGAAGATCCAAAATTATTACGCAAGAATAGCGTATCTGGCTTGGGACTTCTAAAAAGTTATAATACTAAAAATGTTGAGTTTGAATTTTACGATGATCCAAACGAGTTGGTAGATGAATTGAAGAAATATATAGCTTCTAAGAACGCTGGCAACAATAATCACAATAATGAAATTATTTCAATAATTGAGGAATTAAAAGAAGCTGGAATTATCACATAATAATCAGTAGCAAAATGCCACTACACAAGTTTGGATATTATAGTGGCGCTGTGTATCATGATGAATTTGGGTGTTGTAATTATAATGATTCTGATAGCAGCAGCAATGACGATGAAAGATTAATAAGAGTTAGCACTCCTACGTCAGATTTCCATGCGATAAATAAAAAATTTTTGGATGACAAAATTAAATTAGTTGTGGATTTGCTTGAAAGCAAAATAAATATTGTTGATAATGAAGTTACTGAGCACATATCAAACGCTGATAAGAAGATCAAGAAAGCTGATCAAATAATAAGAAGTGTTAAAGAAGACTTGGATACTTTATTCAAAGAACTAAAAATTTATGATAAAACACAATAGAAAATATGTCAACATATATTAAACGCGAAATAGTTGAAGAACTTCATAAGCCAGCAAGGAAACATTTCAAGAGAAGGCGAGTTATAATCAAGGGATTAAATGAGACTTTTGAGGCTGATTTGGTTGAAATGAGACCATATGCTAAATTAAACCAAAATTATAATTACATACTGGTTGTGATTGACATTTTTTCAAAATATGTTTGGGCTAAGCCTATTAAACATAAATCGAGTATTGAAGTGTCTACCGCTTTGGAACAAATATTTAAAACAAGTAAGCGAGTATCAAAAAACTTACACACTGATTTGGGGAAAGAATTCAATAATGTGGAGTTCAAGAAATTAACAAAAAAATATGAAATAAATCATTATTTTGCAAAACAAGCTGTGAAAGCTTCTATTGTTGAACGCGTAAATCGAACTTTAAAAAATATTATGTATAAAAAATTCAGTCTGCAGGGGTCTTACAAATGGTTAAAGCTACTACCAATTGTTATTTCGGAATATAATAATAAGAAGCATAGTACTATTCGCATGAAACCTATTGATGTAAATCGAAAAAATGAGAAAAAACTATTGAAAACTGTTTATAGCCATGTTAAGATAGTTCCAAATAAAAAGCCTAAATTTCATCTCAATGATCATGTCCGAATCAGTAAAAATCGTGCTGTATTCTCAAAAGGATACACGCAAAATTGGTCGAATGAAATATTCATAATAAAAAAAATCCAATTAACAAATCCAATAACATATGTTATACAGGATAAATCCAGTCAAATAATTCAGGGAGCTTTTTACGAACAAGAACTTCAAAAAGTTAAACATCCAAATGTTTATTTAATAGAAAAAATTCTGAAAAAGGATAAAAACAGAATATATGTGAAATGGTTAGGCTTTTCTAAAGATTACAACAGCTGGGTTGATAAAAAAGAAATTGCGTAGACAATTTAACGATAAGAGATAGGATAAATATTGCTCCCATTAATACAAACACCCAGTTTGCTTGCGACATACTAATATAAGAACAAGATTGAACAATGGTTGCTGCAGTTATAATTGATATTAAGGGTTTTAACATTAATAGAAATGATAAATTCTTCATTAAAGAATTTGCGAGTATTGATCTTCAAACCAATGAAATCAAAACTGGTTGCTTCAATCAACCATTTTCATATTCTCAGCTAAGTGAAAAAAGTAAATTGCAAGTGCTGTCTCAACAAGATAATTATAGTTTGCAATGGAACTCTGGAGATATTACATATGCAAAGCGGTGCGAAGTTTTGAAAAATGCCGTAAATAATTATGAAAAAGTGTATGTGCCCGGTGAAAAAAAGAAAGTGTGGTTAAAAAAACTTCTAAATAATGAATATAAAATAATTGATATTGAAAACTTACATTCCAATTCAATATTATATGTTAATAAAACACCAAGTAATTTAATGTTCAATAATTGTACAATAAGGAATATGCTTGGTTGGAAAAAGTGGTTTTGTGATAGATTTGATACTTCTAATGCCATAAAATGTTTCCATAAATCAAGCAACATATTGTCGCATATGGTTGAAGAGGACATTCAGCATTTGCCGATGAAGCTCGTTATGATATACGCACCAAATGAAATTGAATTGAACTGGAGTAAATTTCCATCAAGTTGGTGTAATTCCAAAATATTCCAAGGACATCTTTCTTGTCGAGCGCATTTACAGGAGAACTGGTCCGATAATTATGAGACAGAAAGATATGTCATGATTAAAGATTGTTGGATGTGTAAAAGTTGTAATTATAATACTTGTATATAGTGTAAAATAAAAAATATATTTCATTTTAATATTATGTTTTATTTATTGTTACAAAATATTTTATTTGGAAGAATTTACATCATGTTTGTATCTTAATTTGCTTACTTGGCTCACAATTTGGTTCATTCCATAGCAAAATTCTCTTATTTACACACTCCATAAACAAATTACTTGCAGGCTTTAAAAATTCCAAATTTGAAGTCGAAAATTCACCGCAAGTTGTTATTATTTTTCTTGTCGAGCCCATTTACAGGAGAACTGGTCAAATAATTAAAAGACCTTGTATATAGTGTAATACCATTCTTTATTTAAAAATATATCCAATTTTAATATTTGTTTTATTTATTGTTACAAAATATTTTATTTAAAAAACTTACATTATGTTTGCCTATTAAATATCAATACTAAAATCAGTCACACATGCTTGACAATTCTTTGTTTTGATTGTCTCCACCAATTCAAATTTACAAACTAAACATCTTTTATTGATATATTCCAACGGTGGAACAGCAAAAGCATATACATTATGCATCTCTTGTACTATTCTACAACCAACTCTTGATAAGCCACCCGAAAAAACGACCCTATTCTCTCGTGTAGGTCATAAATGCAAGATTTATGGCTATAACGTACAAGATCGCATTCTCCTGGTATTGAAAAACGTCGCTGTTCATCGTTATCGAAATACATACACTCTATTTGATATAAGTCTATGGAATAACAAATCTTCGATTCACATTTGAATTGATTTAAAAGACCGACTTCTTCTATTCTGTTTAAAGTTGCTCTTGTTGAAACTGGCATCGCGACTAATTTCTATCTCTCTGTTTCCATATTTTATACTCGAGCGGGGCAGTTTATGTGAGTAAATGTTCATTTTCCAGCACCGCCGTCTCCGCCTCCTCTGGTGGAGGGAGTTGTGTGTTGAAGGAACTTAATCATGATTATCTGTACTTGCTTAAGCCCGCCGCACACGAGGCAATTTTCCATGCAATTTTGTTCACTTAATTTGCAGCAAGTTTTCTTGCGCACTGGGCCACTTTGAGGTACACTTAGTGTGACACTTATTCTCGCATCACACGATGCAAGCTGCGCCACTCATTCTAACACTAGAACGTAGACTTGGTAGATTTTCACATTACAAGTATGGATGTTGCCGAAACTAATCGTCGGAGGAAAGCAGGAGCATTTGCTGCAGTTATAGCTTGCGAATTACGAGACAGAAAAAAAGAAGAAGAAACTTTGGTCAAGAGAGTGATTTTTGAGAAGGAATCAAGGCCGCAGAGTTTTCAACATTTTTTTTGACGAGCTAGTAGGGTGTATACCAAACGTGAAAAACCTGGAAATGTCAGGGAATTTAGATAAACTGGAAATGTCATGGAATCGTCAGGGAATCTCTGATATTTGTCTGGAAAAAATACATCATAGGATATTTATGCATTATTACTCATAAAAGTATATTTTCACTCTTTAAGATACTAGGGCCATCTGAGCAAATCTATAAGTCTTCCAGATCTCTAAATTCATGAGAAAAAATAATTATTAAAGTACATTTACTTTTGTCGATTAATGTAAATTCGTTCATGATATCAAGTTCGTTGCGATTTTGTTTTTAATTCACAGATTTATAGGGTTCACACAGAATTGCAACATTAATCTGTGATTATATGTAAGCTTGTATCAAACTTTTGTTTTTTACTGTCTGGAATTTTATTGAAAATAACCTGGAAAACCTGGAAGTCAGGGAATTTTCATTAAATTTTTTGGTATACACCCTGAGCTAGGGTACATAAACATTACCTAATGTCCACTAGCCTTAATTTTTACTTATTTGTATCTTAAAACACCACAAAACACAATGTACAAATGAGGCACAGCATGCGACATACAACTCAGTGATGTAATCACGTGATTTCGTCGTCTGCTATGATTGGCTGTGGACAGCAGTCAGTGGCGCAGCAAGTGCGAAAAATAGCACCGAACCTATCTTGAAAAACAAGTCTCGTGGTAAACCTAGTACCCCGCATCGCACCAAATTTCTTGCATTGGAGCAAGCGTGGCACCCAGTGCAGCGCCAAGTGAACAAAATTGCTTGAAAAATTGCATCGTGTGCGGCGGGCTTTACTTGGCTCACAATTTGGTGGTACCATCAGCAGCAGCTCCGGTAAAGGGATAAGGGGTGAAGCAAGTAGGAATTATGACAAAACGATGGTAAGAAGAATAAGGGTTAGGTAGGTAAATGGAGGAAGTATTGTGGTATAGACATTTTATTTGCTCTTGCTTTGAAACTAGTGTTTCCGCCCCAAATTTTTTAATATTTCTTTATACAAACAGTAATCACATTTATGATTTGGTATATCTGTTTCACCATAGCATGAGGGGCATTTGTATTCAACTGGTGTAGGCATTTTCTATAATGAATAAATACTGAATGCAATTTTACTTTTATATTCATTTTCAATAAAAATTATAGCATGTTATTAAAAAATACAAAAAATTATCACCAGTTGAAACTGTATACTAAACTTATTGAACATTAACATTTTAAATAGTATTGAATTCAACATCTACGGCTTTTCCTTTACTTCCATTTGAAATTATGTAGAGTTTATTGTTTTCCGCATCTTTCAACATTAACTGTAATGTTTGATCATCAATTTGATTGTATCTTTCACCCAAATACAATTGAGACTCGACCAATTCCAGCTTGATTCTCTCACCATATTTAGTATCAGCTTTTCGTTCAATATTTTTTACAAAATACTTCTCGCCAATTTTTAGGTTACGCAACCCAATGAACTCTTTCGGTTTGGTTAGTGTGTTGATGGCGTTGTAGTTGTTGGAAGTAGACATATTAAAGCTGTAACAGTTGCAAAAAACAAATCCAAATATTTTGTTCTTATTTTTCTAATTTTGATAGCAAATTTCTTAGCTGTTTCAAAATACTTATATTAGGGCATTGTATTTTAAATAATGATAAGTTAAAATGTGATGCTCTAATAACTTGTCGCATATGCTCACTATATTCATAGAAAATATTATTTTTAAAAAAATATATAAAACCATTTATGTATTGAAATACTCCATCAATGTTTTGTGGAATACCTGGAAATTGTGTGTTCATTAAAGCGTAAGATGATATATCAGAGTTACACTCACTAAATTTTGCAACATAATTACTATCATAAAATATATAAGTATTCCCCAAGTTTGTGAAAATTATACCCTTTATATTTTTAATGTTTGGTGGTAAGGAAATTTGATGAATTGATTGTTTCATCTCAGGCCATGAAATACTATATAATTTATCATCTATTACTAGAACAATATCGTTGTTCGGTCTGTAATAGACAGCAGATAAACTTTTGAAATTTTTTGGTATGAAAGGTAGCCAGTTCAGTAAATTTATTGGTTGTGTCTGAAAATTTTCTTCAGAAAATTTTTTGATCCAAAACCATTTTTCATGAAATATGAGCAATTTATCGTTTATAACTAGAAATTTAGTCACATTATTCAAATCACATAGATTTATTTGATTAGATGTGGGTGTTAAGATTGTTTCTTTTTGTTTTGGTTCCACTTGAGTCTTTTTTTCATGATTTTTAGGTGAATTTATCTCCTTGTTTCCATAAATATTTTGAATGGCATTTATATCATCACCATCTAATTGAAATTCTGATATGTTATTAAAACGAATATTTCTATTATAAGCATACATGACAGAATTTTTGTTTTTGATGTGAGCAAGTCCTAGTGAATGACCGATTTCATGTACTAATACAGCAAAAAGTGAAATACTGCCCCGATCATTATCTAATTTTGTATGTGATAGCTTATAATTCCATTTTTCTGATTTATCAATATGTACATCAATAGATACGTGGGTTGGGTTCGGAAAGAAAGCATGTCCTAATACATTTCCCGGGCCATCAAAATCTAAAATACACTTTTCACCCGATGAAAAGGATTTATGTTGTATTGGTCCAAAAGAGATTAAAATATTTGGTGCATTTTTCATACTTGGTTCATTATTTTTCAAATGATATATTATAGTCCGTGAGACAGCGCATAAATTTTTCGTTGATTACCGCTCACTTGAAACTTCGTGAGTGACTTCATTGTGATGAGTCCGACAGCTTTCACATTTGAGAAATTCTTGATGTGGGGGCGTTTTTCAGCGAGAGCTAATTGAACATGTCAATTTCATGAGGTCTAGTAAATGTATTACCGTCATATTGATATATACACTAATCAAAAGATATTTTGATTATAAAATAAAAAATAATATTGTCCGACATGAATATTGGGGGCCAGTGGTGAGTCCGACAAGCCGCACTTGTCAAAATTACGTTGGTTTGAAAACGGATTACCGCTAGTCTGAGACTTTGAGGACGTGTTCAATTATTTTTTTTCTAAGATTTGGTCATTTTGTCCGACAAATTTTCGGGGGCGTTTTCTCAGTCCGACACTGAAAACGTGTAAGGATTATAACAGTTCCTTCATCAATGACCGCTTGTCGGACCAAAACAGTCATAATTCGAAAACATATTATCTGTCCAAAAAACATATTGTCCGACAGAAATATTGGTTCTTATTGTCAGTCCGACAAGAAAACGCTCGCACATATATAACTCAGTTTTTATAGTATTCAATATCAAGAGATAAGTTGTTTAGAAGCTAGTAATGAATAATTCATTAACAAAATAATTACAAAAAAATAGAGAAGAAAATAGACAAAGAAATATATTGATTTTTATTTATTAGATTTTATTCTTCATCAGAATCATCAGAAGAAGATTCTGAAGGCTCACTATAAGTCTCATTTTCACTGTCGCTGTCATCATTATTACTGCATTTTTGATTAGAATCTGCAAAAATAACAAACAGCTGGTTCAATAAAATATTAAGGAATAGGTAATCAATGTTTTACCTTCATCATCCAGTGATAACTCCTGAAGCGAAGGACTCGGCGGACCATCAAACCAATAAAATTCGTATGACCCATCTATCAATGTCCATCCACAATCCTCTGGGCTAAGCTCTGATGGTTTTCGCATATGTGCATTGCACCATACACTACTGATGCATATTGTCCTTTTAATTTGTTGGAGGAGCTCTTCTTTTGATGGTGGCAGGCTGGATGCATCATAGCTAATGATATTTTTTTCTATTATTTTTTCATTTCCACTTGAAGATTCATAGCCTTTTTCGAATAAATCAAACCTCCCTTCATCAACATCGTGCGCTTTCAAACCATACATTTGACATACAAATTTTTGTATTCCATGAAAAATCGATGAAGATTTTGTTAATCTTATGGGTGATATAGATATTAAATCAATAAATGCCTTTTGAAATTCTTCGTTCTTGTGGAGTAGAGTGAATGGTTTCTTTTTACCTTTTCGAAAAAATGAAGGATTATAATCACACCCAGTGAAGATGTGGCATACAGCTAGTGATCTTGAGAACTGTTCACCCATTTTTGCATAAATCTTATTTATATCCAAGTACATGGTTTTCTTATTGGTACTTAAATTTATAATAACTCTAATATCGGCTTTTAGGTATTTCATATTTGCTAGCATAATGACCGGTATATCCGAATCAGTACAGTGCACTTCCACGTAATAATTAATGTTAAATTGGCAAATGTGGAATATAATTTTTGTGTCTGCTTCTTCGTGAATGCAAGATAAATTATAATCTATATATCTTCTCATCTTGCCGTTTGATTCTTCAAAAACATAACAGTTATCATAATTCAATTTAACTGTTTTACCTTGGCAATATAAACTGAATTGATCTCTAGTCCAATCTTCAATTAGGAATTTTACAAATTTTTCTTTAAAAAATGGACTTTTTAAAAGTTTTCCAAATTCAGTTGAACGTTTGTTTTCTTTCTTTATGTCATAGTCGGAATCTTCTTCTCCTCTTAGACGGTGCTCATAGTCTTTAATACTGGGTTTATCATATTTGTCAAAAATAATGTGTATTTCTTTTCTATTATAAACAATTTTTTTAAATATAAATTCAGAGATTCTACCATACGTATGTGGAATTATTTTCATGGTATGTAAAAGATGAAAGCCATCAATAATGTGAATGTTGGCTTCTGGAGGATCAACTAATTCTTCTTGATTTGCTGCTAATTCTCTAATAATTACTGATTTAGGCGTTTTGCAAATTTCTCCGTCACTATGACAGAAAGTGAAGGAAACAGGACCTAATGGATAACTTAAAGCTTTTTCGAGATTTATATTCTGTTTTATTGATGCATACAGCAATCTTCCAAACACATCTCTTTGTATTTTGATTTCTTTTACTTTGCCATTAACTTTGACTTTTTTAGAATTTTTTAACTCAAAATTGATAATTTTATTTCTTTTTATCACCCTGTCAAATCTACTAGGATCTATCATACTTTCGGATATGAACTGATTCTTTTGATCCTCTCCATCTACTTCGATGTTTGATAAAAAGTTATAGATAGCACAATCAACAGATTTTCCTGATACTACATTATATAGATGATTTTTAGATAAATCCGGAGAAAACGGATTTGTACATTGCTTGAAAAGTTCCAGTAGTATATCTAATTGATTAGAAAATTTATTAATACTATAGTTTTTCAAATCTTTGGTAATATCATCCATTGAAAAAATATTACAATAATTCAGTAATTGTGATATTACACTTGTGCGAAATGAATGCGTTACAGTCCATTTTTGCCTAGCTGAAAATGAATTAGTGACATTTATTATTCCAGATGCTCTTGAAGCTGCGTCCGCGTTGATAGTTTGTTCTAATGTTAGATCAATGGGTATCCTTGAAAACGGCTTATAAGTACGTCGAATACCTAAAAAGCTGGATTTATAAACTTCTAGCAACTCAGGATGTGTCTTATTCATTTTACTCAATTTATCATGATAAATTGTTATATAGCGAGCATAATTCTGATGATTCATTGAAAAGAAAACATTAGCCATTTTCTGTAAGACATATTTATACAATCCAATATCTGCTGTGCGGATACTATAATCAAACATGAGATAGTATTCAACCAATCGAACGTATATCAGGTATATTTGAGGTGTTTTCCCATGTTCTCCTTCGAATGTCTTACATTTATATTTTTCGTATTCATCAAATAACTTCTTACAGTCTTCATTATATACAAGTGGTTGAATATTACTGTCGCTGTTGATTGTCAATAAATACCGTTTAATTGCATGAAGATTGAAATCAGGATTAATTGAAGAATATTTATCTAGAAAATTTTCAAAATGCAAAATTTGCAAAACCAATGACAGCATTGGATGTATCTTTCGACACCGATTGAAATGCTTTCCTGTGAGAAAAGATGTAACAGAGCCATTAGCTAGAATGCCACTGTCTACAAGTAAGTTGGTTAAGCCTGTTCCATTGATAAATTTTCCAATTGCTTTGAAAAATGACATCATGGTATGGAAAGCTCCAAGATGAATGAATATATTTTCAAACTCTGTTTCTGCGCTTTGTATTCTTAGAGCTATTTTTGCCATTGCCAAATCATACGTTACATTAATAAATTTCATCCCACATTCCGACGCAATTTGTAGACTTCTACGCATGGTTTCTTTCACTACTGCAGGATCCGTAGGAGAATTATTAATCTGCGTTAAATATTCAATTTTTTGTATCCTACTTTCATCCTTAATAATTTTTGCGTTGTAACCAACCCACATCGGAGTTTTTGCAAGTTTTAATTTATGTGAAAGCAACCACGTTAAAGTTGTTTTTTTAAAAGAACATATGTTATGAGGATTTTCCATTTGATCCGATTCATCAGAAGGTATAAACTCTGGACGACTTTGCTTAGCATTGCTCAGATTTTCAAATCCATCCGGCTCAAAATAACGTTTCCTACGTCCACTCGTTGAATCGCGTACTGTTATTTCTAGATCATGTTGATTTCTTGTGGAAACATCATTTTCTATTGATTTTAATTCGTCGTTCGTAGGGATATTCTGGTATATGATACCGACAGTATCATGAAGTGTATCTTTCCCCGAGCTTGTCTCAACAAATCTGTTAAAATGCGGAAGTACATTAAAATCTAATTAATTAAAAACCACTTGCAAACCATAGTAAATATGTAAAAAAAGTTACGAACATTATCTGTTGGTGGCCGCCTAGCAAATGAAATGATCATAAGAATCTAAATTAAACTAAGTGAAGGAAAGGAAAGTTATTTTATATGATTTACATTACCTTCACGAGATCAAATTCTATTTATTTTAACAAATAATTATTTAAAATAATCGTATGATTTCAAATATTTTGACCAAACTATCTTGTACCTGATGTTATATACAACTGTAAAGATAATGTACTTTTCAATACTAACCTGTCAAAATTATCCCAGGCGAGTCCACAAGGTAAAATTGTAGTTGGATGAATTCCAGAAGGACATAGACGCTTGTTTAAAGAAGCAGAGTAAGCTGCAGATGTTTCTAACTCCAAAATATTATGATAACTTAGGCAATGTCCGAGTTTATTCAAAATTTTAACTACTTTTTCACTACCTGTCCAACTTTTCATCGTGATTCCAAGAATAATATGCTTTGCAGGTTTTATAGTACCTCTGGATACATTATAAATAGAGTCCTGCGCAAAACTATTGGACAATCTTTGAACACGCTCACTTTTCTTATTATCGACCCCACTTAATACAGTTGTCCAAAATGACTGCAGCCACTTGGGCACTTCGCACTCGCCTTGACTTACAACATCTGCGTCAATATAATCTGTCAATGATTTTTTTTCAATTTTTAATATATGGTTCCTATATTTCATTGCGAATTCTTGAGCATCTTGTTCAAATATTATATCACTGATATGGTCATCATCAATTGTTTCTAAATCAATTTGGGCTGACATAACGTATAATTTCTTGCCAAGAGTTACTACTTTAATTATATTTCTTAAGTTTTTGATGATAAAATCATTGATGAAATTAGTGCAAAACATATTAGGATATTCTATCCCTTCATTTTCATAAAGATCTATTAAAAACTGTACATAACAGTTTTTCAAATGTATCATTGAAAATATTCTATGATCATTTACAATATTCTGCGTGATAAAATCAAGTAACTTTTCTCTTGCAAGTTTATTAAAATCACGGCTAATGGACCAATTTCTGGTTGCAGGCTCATTTCTTTTCGCCTTGTATTTGGAATAATAATCACGACTACAATGTTGATGGTAAGAAAAGCCCACGTCAATATCTGAAATCAATAATTCTTCTTCAATTTTTAGCAGCATTTCCAAATCATTCAATTCGGTGGCATATTTTTTTATAGTTCCTAGAAATACAGCTCCATTTTTGATTTGCCGACAATATATTTTGCGTCTATTACGCTTGATGATTATTTTATTGCAGAAGAAACAACTTTTAGCTGACTCATTCGTACTGAAGCTTTCCACTGTTGTATCTTCTTCAAAATCTTCATCAGCTTCAGGTCCCATTGAATCGTCTACTGATGATCTAAGATGATAAAAAATGATATAGAAATTAAAATTCATGAAAATAGCTATAGAATAACTTTAACTACTAACTGTGATTTCGATGGTGAAGGTTCCACTTCCATTGGAGTTGTAGATGTACATGACTTTGAAAATATCTCATTGCTAAAAAAAATTTGTTCATTAATTGAAAATATGGTTTTTGGGTAATATAATCATAGTTCGAAGTAAAAGAAGAACGGGTACGTGGTACTTTCTTCACTGACTAAATTTCTAAGGGAAGAATACATTTTTTCAAAAGACTCTCTTCGCTTCTTTCCTCTTATTTGTTAAAAATTTGTATATTTCAATTTTTATATTTTAAAGTAACCTCTATTCAAGATCTATGATGAGTAAGTAGCACGTGACATACTTCAGACAAATTTTATTGAAACATAATAATTGTAAGAGTTAATCGCAATCAACATAATTTTCCAAAAAAGATTACTCTGATTTGGTATCAATGATAGTTTTTATCAGATTTTCATTAAGAAGTATTGATTAACAATATTATTTACTCACTCTGCGGAGATTAGATATTTTTTTTTCACTATAAAATCTTTATAACATGTAGAGTGATATCCAGTGACCTGACTGTTCCAATCTACAGGAAGCTCAACGTCGCAATATTTATGATTATGAAACTTTCTTGCTGCTGAATATTTATGGCAGAGAAGCCAAACATCTTTACAAAAGGATTTGACTTCTTCTTTTCTGGGTACAAAACCAGGATTTTTACATGAAAAATTGCACAAAAAGCACTTCAAAACCATGATTTCTTCTATATAGTAATTGACTATTGAAATAACATTCCAATAGAAAAAGAATGACTGCGTATCGTGAAGAAATTGCTAATAAGTGTATTCTATATCAATTACACTGATCTCTATAGATAGCTGATGCTTATGAGAAAAATTTTGAAAGATGGTCCTAGCCTGCTTCGCGATTCTGAACGAAAAAAGTGACGAAACAGTACACGCGTCAAGTAAGATGGACATGTTCATATATATATAGTACCGGAGTTCCTCCACTTTTATCTGTTTTAATTCTCGACCGTAAGATTGGAAGGATAATCCCATAGCTGAGTTCCTCCACCTTCACTTTTTTTCCTGATTCCGCTTGTGTTTTGTATGCTACTAGATAAAAACTCTTATAAAAAAAATGTATGGAACTTAATTTAGTTTTTGATCCACAGCAAATAATTATTGATTTTGATAGTGCAATTCATAATGCTGATTGCAATGTATGGCCGAATGTTAAAATCATTGGGCGCAGATTTCATTCAGGACAAGCTTGGCTCCGGTAAATTGAAGCATTAGGTTTAAGTCAAATGTACAAAGAACGTAATTGTTTTGGCAGCCAATATCTTAAACAATTTTTTGGTATCAAATTTTTAAGCCCAGAGAAAGTAGGTGATTTCTTTGTATCGGAAATATTTGGCAATATTCCTTTGAATGATTCCAAAATAATACAATTTTGTGATCAAGTTATATTAGCGAAGAAGCTCGGTTTCCTCCTGAAATATGGGCTTGTGCTAATGGTTCTATGTACAGAACAACAAACTCGTATCTAATGTTTTGTAGCCCAAGTACATTGTAAATAAAATATCTCTGTACAGAATGATATTTAAATAATGCGTTATCACTTATGACCTGGATACCATCTTTAATACAACTTATCGACTTGATAAACTTAACAAGGTCTTGATAACTCACTAGTTCATACAGAATTATCAAGACCTTGTTAAGTTATCAAGCTGGTAAGTTGAATTGGAATACGTACCTTGGACATACCTTTCAAGTCCCCAGTATTGTTTTAATTCCTGCGGTTATTGGTGGTGGAGCAACTCAGCTATGAGATTATAGCTACTTGAGGTCTGGTGAAGCAACTCCGCTATGCTCATATATCTCTCGCAAAATTATAGTAAAACGAACCACGGGCCGGGCACTCACCACATCATTAGTAGAGGATTATCCCAATATAAAATAGGTAGAAAAACAGAGACGTATCGGAAAATTCTATTGAAACTATGTGTATTTTTAAAAATGTGGGATAAAAAAATTAAATTCGAAACTTTTTTTATATATTTATTAGCATATAAGGTCTATATATTTGAGCTTTCATTCCGTTTGAACTGATTGAAAACAGTTATTTGAAGGTATTGCATCTTACATTTGAAGGAAGAACTACTGAATACAGGCCTTTCCAGAACGGTGGCAAACCCCATGCTGAGCCTGGTCGAACCCCATGATTAGGAAGTCAGCCGGTTCTACTATAATTATATATATATATATATATATATATATATATATATATATATATATATATATATATATAGATATATATATATATATATATATATAGATATATATATATATATATATATATATATATATATATATATATATATATATATATATATATATAAATATTTTCTCATTCGGTGCATATTTCTTCAGATATTCTTCAAATATGCCATATCTCACATTATCCACACAGACTTCAACTAAGCCAAGTTTCACATCACCTCGTGTGCGCGGTACAAAGTTTTCTCTTCACGTCGTAAAATTAAAATGGGACACCTGTATATACTTTCAGCTTTCTGCACTCGATCATATAAACTTCAAGTATGCCAAATATCAAATTTTTTCGTGCGTGCAATATGCTTGAAAAAGGATACAAAGCTTCCTCTTCACGTATTATTATATATATTAAAATGGGACACCTGTATATAATTTTCGCTTTCTGCACATCTTCTCCATATAAATTTTGAGTATGCTGAATCTCACACTCTTCCGTGCATGCAATATGCTTAAAAAGAGATCGAAAGTTTTCTCTTGACGTACTAATATATAGATATCACAGTTAAAGGTAAATTTGAATGATATTTGAGGTGATTATCTTAGTATACTGACTTTATATCACACATTTGATTCCAAAATAATATTAATATATTGGTGCACAAGCCTTTTTTCAATTATTCATAATCAATAATCATACTGACTTGATATGCCGCATTCATACCACATATTTTGGCTTTTTCTGGAGTATTGCCCCACTTAAATTGTCGGACATGTATACAGTAATGTTCTAGACATTACTTGAATGGAAAATAAAAAACATAGGGATGAGCGGTCATTGATAAAGGAATTGTCATAATCCTTACACGTTTTCAGTGTCGGACTGAGAAAACGCCCCCGAAAATTTGTCGGACAAAATGACCAAATCTTAGAAAAAAAATAACTGAACACGTCCTCAAAGTCTCAGACTAGCGGTAATCCGTTTTCATACCAACGTACTTTTGACAAGTGCGGCTTGTCGGATTCACCACTGGCCCCCAATATTCATGTCGGACAATATTATTTTTTATTTTATAATCAAAATATCTTTTGATTAGTGTATATATCAATATGACGGTAATACATTTACTAGACCACATGAAATTGACATGTTCAATTAGCTCTCGCTGAAAAACGCCCCCACATCAAGAATTTCTCAAATGTGAAAGCTGTCGGACTCATCACAATGAAGTCACTCACGAAGTTTCAAGTGAGCGGTAATCAACGAAAAATTTATGCGCTGTCTCACGGACTATTAGCATATTGCCCCCAAATTGCAAACGCTTTAGTTACAACTTCCAATAACTGTTTATTTTTATCATTCACAATATTCCATGTTATAATCGACTGCTGCCAGAATAATTTTTTATTATGTAAGCTATTCTCATAATTATCAGTCGCACCACATCTTGGCTCATTCATTAATTCGAGTGTGCTACTATCCAATGTTTTTGTTATATCCAATTCGTAATTTTCTTGAAATGATGCTAAAGCATTTAAATACTTCTTATCGCTCGAATTTATAGTGGACATTTCATTTTCGGGTATATCCAAGTATTCATATTTTTCCAAAAAATATAACGATTCGCTGAATCCTTAATTATCAATGCTTCCAATACTATTGACACTAGATAACAATTCGAAGCCATTGTTTATATGAATACTTTGATTTTCTCCACTATTTATATTCTCTTCTAGAGAAGATGTGAGATAAATTGAGAAAAAATTGGAAAATATAAGTAATAATAACATTTTTCATATATTTCTACTTCACTCTTGCACACTCAAATATAATTAACCAAATAAAATGAATTTTTGCAGTTTATATAACAATATTTTGTTGGGTAAGCAAATTTTTCCACAGCTGAAATTCACCCACAATCAATACTAAGATAAAATAAGCAAAAATAAATTGGTACATACCTAAATATAGATGAATGTTTACTCAAGCAGACTAACTTTTTAGTTTGAAGTGAATAATCTAAGCTAAAATTTAGCTCTTTTATACCACATTACTGATAATCTTTTGACCTTTAATGTTCTTACTGCTTACATCAACAATGAATCACACGCAATGTAACGTAATCAACAAATTTTTCTGTAGAAACTTCGAAATGTATTGTGTGAAAAACATCTGTTCATGGTTCCAAATTTCATGAAAGAGGAAATAAAAAAAAGGCTCAAAACTGGTTCACATATTTATTCAAATCATTTACAATTTTCTCATTTTTTATAATAGTATCATTTCTAAATATGAATATTTGATCATCATAGTTTCTTCGTGGTCTTATTTAATCTTCCATACCTATTGGTGACGTACCGTCTTCATTCTTATGATATTTTATGTAATTAGTATAACCACGTGTATGTGATGGCGCAATATGGCTGTTATAGATTTCACGATGTACAATTCGCTTGGGTATTGAATTTAGTTTCTGAACGTTAGGGCTTTCCATGACGACTAAATTAATTCTACACTTATTCATTCAATTATTCATTTAATAGACTTTTTTTTTGTAATTTGTAATTTGTATTAAAAACATTACAACGAAAAGCCCCATGCTATTGTGTCTGTTTTCGATGGTATGATTATTCTTTTATTATCAAAAGGACTTAATGCTAGTTTTTTTTGCTTAATTGTGGAAACTTCATGTTTTTTTGACTTAATTATGAATTGTTCGCGATATACAAGTGATTCATTAAATAAACAATCATAATAATCATCGAAAGTTATTGTTTTTAAAGTACCTCCAGTTATTCCTTTAATTCTTTTACTAACATAATCAGTCATTAATTTATATGTATACATCTTCGACCTGAGCCCTATGAATTCAGTCATAATTTGACCGCCATTTTCATCCTTCATTAGTCCTATGACTTTATTATTTGCTAGAGGAATGCCATGAATATTATTTATGTCATAATTTGATGTATCAAATTTGTGCAAATCTTCTTTAATCACATCATGAATATTAGTATCAAAAAAATGGTACAATAAACTATCAGTATCTGTATACAATAATTTTGCATTTTCACCAAAATTTTTTCTAACATAATTATAATGGAAATCATAAATATATGTTTTGGATATATCTAGTATGCAAAATCCGACATAAATCGGTTTATTAAAGAATACTTCTTTTTTATTCATTTCAATTATTATAATATTCTCATCTAATACAATGTAACTATGAAAATTTGGTTGCATAATCAACCTTTTGGCACCACCTCTACCACCCCATTCTGTAACAAGTTTCACAATTCTATGTTTACGCACATTTTCCATAGATTTTCCAAAAACAGCATTGTTCATCAGCTTATAGAAATTTTTTTCAAAATCATTTCGAGATCTTTGTCTCATATTTGTATTCAAATCGATATATTTTCGAAGCCAAGCAGACTGTTTAAATGTCAGTACTCTGTGTATTTTACTTATTTGCAACCCAAATTCTAAATTTTGCTTTAAATTTCCATAATGAATCACATATTTTTTTTTATCATTGAGAGTTGTCATTAATTTAGTTTGTTTTGAATTTGGTGGTGCTATATGTTCTGGTGAAAGTGGGAGATCGCTATGACTCCTAAATAATGCCTGCGGATAATGTAAATCTACTTCAAATATGTAACCAACTTCAGAATCTTCTTCTAAACTCATAATATTTGAAACATTATGGAATTCTGTTGGTGAAACCCATTCAAAATCACTATAAGGTAAATACCTGCTCATTGCAGCCCCATACAGGTTGTTAATATCAAAATACATCAAATATGATTCCTGCTCATTGGGATTATATTGCTCATGCATGTGTTTGTTATTCGCCCTTCCGTATCGGTTAGAACATTGACTAATACCACCACGAATAGAGTGTTCTAAGAACAAAATTTTATCTACATCAGTAAGAAGTTTCAATTTAACATTAGAAATTTTCAACATTGCATCAAAAGCAAGCCCAGGAACTGTAAAATAATGCAAAGCATCTAAGCCATACGTTTCCATACAACTTTTTCTGAAATTCTCAAAAATATCACAAAGCAATAAAACATCTGTTCTTAAATATAGATCTGAATATTCACCTAGGGTGCTTATTCTAAATGTATTCCAAACTTTCTTTGCAAACTCATATTCCAAATCAGTTACATTTTCATTTTTAATGGATGAATAAAAAAATTCTTTCTGTGGTAATTTGTCATCATCTAACTTGGCCCATGAATCCAGATATTCATAACAAAAAATTCCTTTTTCAGTAAGTAATGAAAATTCTTCTTTAGAATTGCAGTGCATTCTTGTGACTAATTTGTCTGAATTATCCAAATAAGATGATAATTTATCTAAACTACTCGACATAAAACGAAATGAGTCGATAAATCGGAAATTAATTCTGCTATTTCTAATATACTTCGTAAAAGAAATGTATTTTTCTTTATTAATGGGTAACAATGAAATTGATCCAGGTATATTCTTAGCAATTGCTTTAATTAAAAAATGGGAATCGTAGGATGACAAGTTGTGGAATATTACAGGAATCATTCGTGATTTAGTGTATCGTAGATTACATAATTGATGTGCAGGTCCTCTATATTCTCCTGTCAAATGATTATGATCTCTAACTTTTGGTGTAGTATTGTCAATTAACTTTTTACAAATATGACAGATATTTTCGTTTTGAAATAATTTCTCTTGACTGCTAGATAAATTCAGAGGTATGATAGATTTCATTTTATTGTCGATAGTTGAAGATATGCCTAATAATTCTTCTACAAACCATTCTATACAATATTCACCACGATGTGATCTATAATAAGACAAAGAATCATCATAGCTACATTTAAAATAGTAACCTACACTAAATGGAATATGTTTTTGTTGAAACTGTGTATTTTGGTGCTCTTTGTTATTGTTAACTTTTTCAAGAATTGATTCAATATCAGCATATATTGAAAATGGAACTTTTTCTTGAAATTTGTAATTCGCAAAAGTTAAAAATTCGTTCTTATGTTTTTCTGGTGATGTCATTCGACAAGAATTAATTTTTAAGCAATCACCAAAATGTTTTTTCAAACTATATTCAGAATTGAAGTTAATTAAACATCTATCACAAATCCACATTTTACCATTATGTTCAGATACATTTTCACTCACTAATCTAGACAAATTTTTAATCCACATGAAATGATATTTACATCAAAAATTTGAATTTTTATTTTCCTCCTCTTCCGAGTCTTCCTCACCCTCTTCTTGTTCTTCTTCCTCACTCTCATCTTGCGATTTTAACATTAACAAATGTATAGTGCGGTTATAAGTATTTTTGGTCAATTTAACTGATACAAGTTGATCTTTCTTTTTACCAATTTTTTCCAAAGTATAAACATTTATATTCAAAGAATTCATATTTTCGAATTTTTCAATTTGTTTCAACTTTATTGGAAATTTAATGCCCTCATATTCCAATGTAGTTTCCGAAATTAGTGGATATGACCTAACTCGAGTTACATTTATTTGAGCAGGGTAAATAGCGGAAATAATAGCCCACAAGAATCAATATTCATCGTTGCTTTGTATATTTATTATAGCCTTTATTCTTTTTATGCTTGTAGGTAAATCAATATGACAACCAACCGAGAAAGGTGAATAGCTGCAAATATTCACCTTTAAGAACATTATTTCATATAGTGCCCATCCCGAGTCTTGTTCTTGAAACTCCTCCATCCTGCTCAATATTTTATCAATAACATTATCTTTGTACCACACCTGTATATTTGTTGTTCTATCAATAATCGAATTGCGTGTATTGAATGATTTTGCTTCAATTTTCTCCGAAGAAGGTAGGATGAAATCTGCTGTAAATATAACATTTGCTTTTACTGCACCAGCTCGCACTTTTGATTTTATTTTACTCTGAAATATTCTTCCAGCACTCTTCAAAAATTCTTTGGGGTCTTTATATGAGTTCATATTTAGAATTGCACCTGTTTTAATTCGACTTTTAAAAGCTGTTTCTACATCACACCATTGTAATGAGTTCTCTGTAGTGGGTAGTTGGTCTGTTTTATAAAGTGTCTGTGAATTTGAACTAATCCTTAGACGACCTCCAGTTTTCTTGATATCATTATTTTTCACTGATGTTAATTTAGATTTAAAATATTTCAAAACAAGAAGATTTGATTCTAGCTTGAATAAATGTTGAAATTCATCTGGAGATTTATGTTTCAAATATTGCACTAAGGTATTCACACACTTTTTGATATTTCTTAGCCACGTCAATACTTCAGAGCTAGTTTTTATAAGAGCAAAAGCTTTTTTAATATCCTCGACCACTTTGTCACTCAAATCACACAAGTTAGCGGAAGAGCTAATTTTGCATCAGTACATAAGATAACGTACATATTTCAAGTATAAATACTTTTTATCAGTAACCTTTAACCTCTTATCAACATAAAATTGAAATCAACTATTTTTCATACTTTTATTCCATCTAAAATTACACATGTATTCACTAAAGTAGATATTATAAGATTAGGAAAATATAGCATGATTTCTCTTATAGCTATGTCCACCGGAGTACTAGACTTTGCAATCAAATTATAAACATTTGCATATACATCACCTTCAATGCTTGAAGCTTGTTGCAAAATATTTTTAAAGTAATTACCGAAACATAAAGAATTCAGATAAGCTATAATCTTCTCAACAATGGTGGATATTTTAAATAAATTGGATATAGAGTTATATTCCAAGTAAATTTCAGTATTTTTCCATTGAAGCATTATAATTCTACTATTTTCAATTATTTCAAAGAATATTTTAAAATCTTTGAACGAGTATGATTCCAAATTCGAGTTGTTGTGTAAATAGTTCATAATCAAATTATAGCACAATATAAATTCATTCCAGCTATTAACATTGAAATTTATAATTTTACCTAGTTTTTCATTGCACAAATTTATAACAATTTCAAAATTTTGTTGTGGACTTATACCCACATTCAGTGTTGTATTATTATTCAAATAATACTGATATTCAAAAATTAATTTATTTCTATTGTTGCAAACAAATACAACATTATTGGAGTTGAAATTATTTTTAACAATCTGATCTGTATTCAATTGTTGTTGCTCTGAACTATATTGTTGTGAGTCTTGTACTTGCTCATTTCTTTCTTCAACATAGACGTCTTCGCTATTATTCAATTGTTTCCGTGATGGCACCGTGTTTGTGGGTACCCTTCTCTTTGAACATTTTTGGTTTGGTATAGTCTATTTTGAAAACAATGGAAATTTCCATGATAATTTAATTCAATCAAAACTTATTTCACCATCTTACCTTCATAATAACACTCAAAACTTATTTCAGAACAAATCAACGGGTGATGAAATGATACTCAATTGAAATCTGTATTTTTCCGCTATTTATTCCATTTATCTCACTCATGTTTCGAAATCTCTCATCTCTGTTATGCGTCAATCAAAAATCATGTGCTCCGCGCGTGTCTTCCTAGAACAACAAACCGATAACCCCCCATAATGACCTTTTACTGATAAAGAGTTTAAATTAGAATTATCAGTTCAATACGATGAGCACTTGGAGAATTAATTCAAAATCTTGTATTGGAGAATTTTGGAATTGAATCTTTCAAGCATAGATTCTAGAATATTAATGACTGTTACCATGCCAAGTATCAAATTTTCGCATCGCCAATCACATCGCTAAGAATTCAAATTCGTCAAACCACCAGCGACATCTGTCAAAATTCAAAATTTTACCACCAATACTCAAATTTTAACGACTAAATTAAGATTTTTCCCCCACCACACCGTAACATCTCTGGCTCCAAACCACAACTCCAACGTCCTAAATTCAAATTCTACGAGCCAAAATTCAAATTTTACCGCCAGAATTCAAATTTTCCCGCTCCTGCCACTGGTGCCATCTCTCATCCAAATGCACAAACATGCACCAGCGCCATCTATCATCCAAATTCTGATCCGCACCACAGCGCCATCTACCATTGAAACGCTGAACTAAAGATACATACAGTATGCCCATAAAGAATTTCGCCGCCGCTACGCCGCCGCCACCGCTATATACAGGCTGTCCACAAAGGTTTTTTGATCCAGAACTCTCCTATATATTCTACTTTGAGCATCCAATAAAACATGTTGGCATACACTGTAGTTTTAACTAATTGGAATCTCAGTTTATTCATGTTTCTTAGAGTAGGCAAATACTTTTGATCGGCAGTGTATGTGCTGTATATTTTGAGATTATTCTCAAAATGGCCTTGATGAATAACTCATCTTCAGCAGATAAACAGTCTCTATCATGAAAGTAGGAAATCAAAGAGACTAAATACATGTAATTGTTTCAGAGAGTCAAAATAATGTTTGGCAGTGTGTGGAGAATGAGCTTCTTGAAAATAGAAATAAGAAAGAGAATACTTCCCATGTTGAGCAAGAGATAGAAAGTGCGAATGAAGAAAGAAACGAAGAAGGACACGCTTTTAAATTAGAAGAAGTGAATTATACATTGGATACTGCAAATAAGGGTAACATAATCAAATTTATTCAGAAGTGGATCTGATTATGGATTTTTACTTGTACAAAGTAACAAGTATTGTGAAACTAACAAAATTCACCTATCGAGATTTTGATGGGAATATCCGTTTTGAGCATCCCTGAATCTATTTTGACTATTTTTGGCTTTATGTCGGCAAGTATGTTCGTGCGTGCGTAACTCGCAAATCTCAAAACTGGTTGTACGTATATTGTTGAAATTTTGTATTTAAAACTGGTAGAGTCTAGTTGTGCACCTCGCATTATGGTTCCAATCGTCTGTACCGGAAGTGCACTTTACTTGAAACTTTCTACGAATTTTTCCAATAAAACCAAAATAATCAACCGTAGGATGTTGAAAATCAGTATTTGAACTTGATGTTGTATCAGAATGGTTATCTGCTATTTTTCGGCCAGGTGAGAAGGGCACTTTACTTGGAACATTTTTCAAATTTTTTGCATAAATATACAATGATCCGCCATAGCATATTGAAATTTCGTATAAAGAACTCCTATGAAATCTTATTGTACATCTTGCATTATGATTGCGATCAGCTAAACCAGAAGTGCACTTTACTTGAAACTTTTTTTCAATTTTCCGCATAGATTCAGAATGATCAGCCATAGGACACTAGCCGGCAGAGCACTTTATTCGAAAAAATTTTTTGAATTTTCCGCATAAATGCAGAACGATTAAACGTAGATTGTTAGAATTAAGTATTTTGGACGATTATACCGTCTAGATGCTCATATCCTATTTTTATTGAGATCCACCAAGCCGGAAGTGCACTTTACTTGACAGTCTTTTAGAATTTTTCGCATAAGTTCGAAACGATCAGGTGTGGAATATTGGAATCTGGTATTTCAGTCTGCTGTAGCATCCAAATGATTGCCTACTAATTTCATAACAATAGACTAAATCGGAAGTGCACTTCAGTAAGAATTAATTTTTATAATTTTGCGCACAAATTCAGATTTTTTGGCAGTCATAGAATTTTGGAAATCAGTATTTAGGAATGTTGTAGCATGAGAATAATGGCCTACTGTTTTCATAGCAACCGACTTTGCTGAAAGCGCATTTTACTTGACAGATTTTTAGAATATCTTGGGTAAATCCAAAACGGTTAACTGTGGAACGATGAGATTTTGTGTTTGATTATATATATCCAATGATATATATTGTGACGTGCGAGAGTGGCGTAGGCTCGTAAGAACGACGTAGTATGGGTGGAGCCTTTCGTCCTCGTTGCGTCGCGCCGCGTCGCAGCACATCACCCCTCCCAATGGAAGCCTCTAGTAATATTCGAGAGATGGAAAAGTCGAGAAGTAGAACATTCGAGAAATCGATATTTTCCTATATAAGGGCAAGCAAAAGACGTGTGTGTGGCAGTAGGAGTAGTAGTGTGAAATGGTGAACTTGAACAGTGAATACCGAACAGTGGAGTGAACAGTGTATAAAAATAGTGAAATATAAATATCTGCGAGTTTGTTTACGTTAGAATTAAGTGATAAGTAAATAAATATAGTGTTATTAGTGACATCAGAAGAATAAAACTTTTATTTCAATCTAAATTATTGAATAGTGATTTTTATTTGATCACAAACTATATTTCGTCAAGCAATAAACATTACAGTAGTGTCAGGTGTGAAGTTGTTATAAACAATTAAGTATTTTGTTCATTGCTACTTTGTGAAATTGGAAAATGGCGTCTACGAAGTTGTTGAAAGATTTGAAGGTCGCAGAGTTGAATTATCAATTGGAAGAGCGGGACTTGGAGACCAGTGGCCGCAAACAAGTTTTAATGGAACGACTTCGAGAAGCTATGATTGAAGACGGTGAGGATCCTGATACGTATTTGTTTGAGGTTCAACTTTCTTTAACCGATTTGGCAATAAATTTAAAAGAAAATTGTACAAATTTAGAATCGAAGTTGAAAGAAAATTCTATAAATTTAGAATCAAAATTAAAAAAAAATTCTATAAATTTAGAATCCAAATTAAAAGAAAATTCTACAAGTTTGATAGAGGATTTAAGAACAAGAATAAATAAAAAATTAGGAAAGTCGGAGGAAAATTCAAGAAACCTGAGAGAAGAACTGCATGGAAAGATGGAGGAAAATACAAAGTTGAACAGCAACTGAAAAAATTTAGAGAAAATTCAAAGGTATGGGAGGAAGTATTTGAAGATAATTGTAAAATGTTAAAAAAAGGAATTGAATGCAAAATTGGATTCGAAATTGGATGAGAGATTTTTGAAGAAAAATTCAAATTTGGTGTTTCATCTCCGGAAGAAGCTTCAAAAGCTGAGATCATTAAATTATCCGCACCAAATCTTGACCCAACTACAAAAATGCGTGTCAAACCTCCAACCTTTGATGGTCAAACATCTTGTATTAATTACCATAGACAATTGGAAGCAGCTGCTGAGGTTAATGGCTGGAATGATACTGAGAGAGTTTCAGCGCTTACAGTTGCTCTCCGAGGAGATGCGGTAAACATTTTACAGGCTATTCCACCGGAAGAAGACAACAATTATGGAAAATTGGTCAAGCGACTGGAGATGCGATACGGCCATGCACACTTGGAGGAAGTGTATCACACGCAGCTCAAGAACCGATCCGAACGTCCCAGCGAGAGTCTACAGGAGTTTGAAGCTGATGTAGCACGCCCAGTTCGACTTGCATATCCAACTGGCCCGGATGATTTCTTGGAAAGCTGGGCTGTGAGAATATTTGTGGACGGCATCAAAGACCATGAAACGCAACAAGCCCTGCGTTTGGCGCGGCCGAAGAAGCTGGTGAGAGCACTGACTCATGCACTGGAATACGAAGTGGCAAAGCAGGCGTCCAGAAGTAGTGCCCGAGTGCGAGAGGTCAATTGTGACTCCGATGCCACGGAAAGCTTAGAAGCCCAGGTTCAGCGGTTGATCGAAGAAGTAATAGATCTCAAGAATTCCAGACAACTTCGGTGTTGGAAATGTGGAGAACTAGGTCAACCAAAAAGTCGATGTAAGAAACATTTGAAAATGCTACCCAAAGATAACTCCAGACATGAAAAAGAACGCCTCGCAAGAATAAAAACCAGCAAACAAGACACAAAGATAAAACCTAACTGCGATAAACTTTCGAAGGAATTAACGACCCTATCGCTATCCAAGGGTCAACAACTAAACAATCGACAATGCGCACAAGCAGAAGATCTGATACGCCGATTTCAAGAGATGTTCAGTAAGGGGCGGCTGAACCTACTCCTACTCCAAGCACAAATCCTGAGTTACCCGAAGACGGAAGGATGTTTTGTTTTGGACACAGATGCCAGCGACGTCAGTATTGGGAAAGTCCTGTCCCAATTGCAGGAGGGTCAAGAAAGAGTAATCGGCTACTCCAGTAAGGTTTTGTCAAAGCCAGAAAGAAACTACTGTGTCACAAGACAGGAATCGCTTGCAGAAGTGAAGTCCATCGAGCATTTCTACAAATATTTGTATGGTAGGAAGGTTACTATAGTTCAAGAATCCTGAAGGTCAGGTCGCTCGATGGATCGAAAGACTTCAGGAATACGACTTCGCTATAGAACATCGAGCCGGTACAGCACATAAGAATGCTGATGCTTTATCAAGACGACCATGTCCAAAAGATTGTCATCATCGACGATGCTTGGCAACCACAAGAGAAAGAAAAGGACATAGATAGCGACTCAGAGTTGTAAATGATTCAAGAATGGAAAAAGAAAGGAACTAGACCGACATGGCAAGAGATGGCACCATACTCCCCGACGGTTAAATCGTACTCGGGGCAATGGGATTCCAAAATCCTGGATGAAGGCGTCTTGAAGCATGTCCTGAAAGATCCGGATGAAACCAAGAGTAGAGAACAGCTGATCGTTCCTAGAGGTCGGGTTCCGGAGATCTTGAGACATCTCCATGATGGAGTAAGTGGAGGACACCTTGAGGTAACGAAGACTCTGCAGAGAGTTCGTGAGCGGTTTTATTGGCTAAACTGAGAAGAAGACGTTAGGGAATGGTGCAGGAAATGCACTACGTGCGCTTCAAGCAACGGACCGCAGAAACGACCAAGAGCGCCGATGCGACAGTATAATGTCGGTAGTTCATTCGAGAGGATAGCCATCGACGTATCAGGGCCATTTCCCGAATCAGACGTCAGGAATAAATACATTGTTGTCGTCATGGACTATTTTAGTAAATGGGCGGATAAATATGCCCTTCCTTATCAAAAGGCCGCTACTATTGCAGACGTCCTAGTTAAGAACTGGATCTGTCGTTTTGGCGTACCCTTGGAACTCCATTCTGACCAGGGAAGAAACTTTGAATCCACACTTTTCCAAGGGATATGCGAAGTACTGAATATTCGTAAAACCAGAACTACTGCATTACATCCGCAGTCTGATGGAATGGTGGAGCGGATGAATAAGACCATCAACAGATACCTGGCCAAAGTTGTCTCTAGAGACTGGGACAAATATCTTCATCTGTTCCTTCTGGCCTACCGCTCATCCGAACAGACCCTAGCAAGAATTATTTTTGGACGGTAACTTCGGCTAGTATGCGATCTTAAGTTCGGCTGCAAACCTGGAGAAGATCTGGCAAAGATTATGTTATTTATTTATATTTATTTAAGGCGTCAGATGGACGATATCCACTCCCGAGTCCGTATAAACATCCAGAATGTCAGCAACCGGATGCAAGAGACCTATGACGTCAAGACGCAAGACGGGGGTTTTCAACCAGGAGACTCTGTGTGGCTTTATAACCAAGGGCGGCGACGTGGCCTGTCTCCAAAACTACAGACATCTTGGGAGGGGCCTTACAAAGTCATCAGAAGAATTAACGACATAATCTATGAAATCAGACGCAACCCCAAGAGCAAATCAAGAGTGGTGCACTTCAATCGGCTAGCACCATTTGCGAGAGACAGCAATGAAGATCCCAATGACGCACGTGCTCCTAAGATCCATGCGCAGGAAGATTCATTTGAGGAGTTCATGAAGACTTTTTCAAGTGGACGTCAGACTCGATTCGGAATAACTACCGAAGTGCAGCCGGATCTATTCAGAGTCCCGACCGACTACTCCTTGGCCCATTGTGTATCAGGAGATTTGAAGATGTCTCGAAGGATAGCAGCAGTTTTCAAGAAGAAGTTTGGCAGGCCAGAACACCAGAAGCCTACAGTGAGGAAGACCATCTGTCTGAGGGACAATACGAACACCAAGGAACGCTATATCTACCACATGGTAACAAAAGATAAATTTCATCACAAATCAACCTCCCGTCCCATGTGGGAAACGCTGCAAGACATGCGAGGCCATCTAATGCAGAATGACATCCTGAAACTGGCAATACCAAAGTCTGGCTGCGGTCTGGATGGATTAGATTGGAAGATCGTTCGAAATATGATGGAGGTTATATTCCAGAACAGCGGAATTCTAATATTGGTCTGCTGTTTCCACCCAGCAGACCCGATCGAACCAAAAACTGTCGACTGCTACATCTACCAAACTACTGGTTGCACCAAGGGCGGCGAGTGTCGATTCCAGCATAGACATGAAGGTGTGTTTCGGGACGAAACACAGTTAAGAAGAGGGCAGTGTGACGTGCGAGAGTGAGGAAAGCTCTCCGGACTATCTCTAAAAGACATAAGCACTTACAGGATAACCATCAACTTGCCCATGGAGCTCGTCTGCTTGGCAGGAGTTGTGGATGGATTATTGTCTTCTTTGGCTCTGTGTACAGCAGCGTCTTGGAGATCTTCTACGTTGTCGCACGATATTCGCTCGTGGGATCCTTGTAGAATTTTATGTGGAGATCTTATACGTGTCAGCACGATGTTCGTTCGTGAAGTTCTTGTACAATTCTTCGTACCGATTTTCGTTGCGATTCCCAGTTAATCGTAAATACGAACTAAAATGACGATAATGATTTTCGTGAATTTGTCTGGGAATCCCACCGACTGCGCCAGATATGTAAACGTATTCAGCGTTCACAAAAAAAAATATAAGTTTATTGCAACGGAAGACCGAATATTACAATTCAGAATACAAAGTATAATTTTTATACGACTGGACACTTTAGTCTCTAACTAATGAATGTTTTACATTCAATACAATACTTGAAATAAAAGATGTATTACATGTCAAGAATGCAGTGTTTCTATATAAAATCACGTATTCACGATCAGGTGATGTCTGGGAAGATGCTGGTGTTGACACTCCTCTTGGGAATGGATGATTTAGCTCCTTCCTTCTTAAGAGCCGGCAGGACGCAAACTACAGTTTCTGGTATCACTTTAAAGAGCTTAAAATAGTAACTAGAAATTAGAAATTTCACACAATGATAATTCACAGCTTTTTTTACTTCCCTAAAGAAGTTTTTTCATAAAATCAAGATTGATGCCAAAGATACACTTGATTGAAATAATAACTACCCTATTTTGGGAGCAAAAAAAGTGTCTAAAATCAAGCTCCTTTTTTATTCAAATAATTTCTTTTGAACAGATGAAGCATGGATCTAGTTCCGTAAAAAGAGAAATTTTAGGCATTGTCTTTTTTTTTAATAAAAACTTATTGAATTCTCACATTTTTGAACATTGGTTTCGCACATAAAACAAGCATTAAACCCCTTTTTTCCATATATGGAGATAGATTATTGTAATGTCATTTAAAACTAGTAGAATTTCTTCTTATAGTACTGTTAATAATGGTGTTATCAGAGATAAATAAAGGTATATTTGTGTTCATTGTGTATTCGCTAGGTGGTTCTGTCAGTGTAAATTTGAGGGATGCTCGGATGCCCCGCCCAACGATTTTGATTGGTGCTTACTCAGTGACTGATTTGTGATACAAATATTTTGTACTTGTTAATTGTTATCAGTGACAAAAGGTTCATTCTAATTTTTGGCTTGTGTTGTGGTTTTGTGATTAAAATGGGTTTGAATAGTAAATTAAAACTTTCACAGCGTCGCATTAGTGTGAAAACCAAAAGCAGAAAATCTGAACTATGAGAATTAGTGATGAAAATTTGGTGAGAAATACTTTTTTATATTTTGAATTAATTTGGGTATTATTATTTGCCTTTTTACGGTGTGTTTGCGAATGCTTTTCGAATAATTATCTAGCTTTCATACCGTGTGTTCCATCGGTCTGTATTTCCTTTTTAACTCGATTACTTTGAATATAACCGAAATATTCTTTAAACAATGTTTATTACCATTCAATTACTCACATTTTTGCCATATTAAATTTTCTATAGCGTGCTCCCTTTTCGCGCAATTATTCATGTGAAATAAATATAGAATTGCATATAATTCCGCGAGAATGGAATTTTATATTGATTCCACATGAAAAATTCCTGTACTATTAATTTTAACTATAACAAATCATGACTTTCTTGAAGAGGAGTGAAATATCTTCAAAAATATGCATCAATATATAGAATGCCTCAATTAATTATAAAATTGCATATCTTTGCGTAAAAATAGAGCACATTGTAGAAAATTTCATACGGCAAAAATATGAGTAATGGAATGGTGAATAAACTTTGAAAAATATTTTGAAATATCTCTCTTATATCTGAAATAATCGGGTTGGAAAAAGTATAGGCCGATGAACAGCCTGTATATTTATTGAAATAGATCTTTTTCTCACTGAATATAAATAACCATCTATGAAAAATAGCTGTGGTTATCAAGTACTAAGCTGCATGACTCTTTTATAGAATACACTGTCAACTTATTCATTGTCAAATTCAAAATTTCGTAAACTTTCTGCAACAAACGAAAATAATCTGATAATGATGAATCTATCTTTTATAAATACTAATGATGAATGATGATGAAATGATGAATTTTTGTGACTAAGATCACAATCACGGTTAGTGAAACAGTAGTCGTACGATCGCAATAACGATTACCTTTTTTTCTTTATTATAAATAAATAATAATGAAGAAATATCAATCATCATCCGAGTTCATGATTATTATTATTATTATTTCGTTTCAATCGTAAGAAATAATCGGCGATTACGATTAATCGGAAAAGAAGGATAATCTGCGATTACGGCTGAGATTAACCGTAAATGTTTCATCACTAAAATAAAGGTATTTATGAGTGATGAAACGATTACGATTAATCTCAATTGTAATCGGAGAATATCCCACTTTTCCGATTGATCGTAATCGCCGGTTATCTGTTAGGATTGAAACGGAATAATGGTCATAATAATCGCAATCGTATGTACGATTACAGTATAACAAATCGTAATTGTAATCGTAATCGCAAAAGTGATAATCATTTCATCAAAAATAAATATTGTTGCATTTGTGCTCAAGCTAAACATAAGAATATAGAAAAAAAGGAGCATGAGTGTTTCAAAAATTGGGACAAGTCATCAGGCAGTATGGAGGCCGAAATAATTTTGGAAGGGTTCCATTTAAATATGGAAATGCACTCGATAAAATATGAGTATCTAGTCGGCGACGGTGACAGCAGTGTGACTCGTAAGTTACAAGAACACCGACCTTATGGATTCAATCCAATAGGTCATAAGATTGAATACAAGAACCATCTGTTGCGAAATTATTGTAACAAATTAAGAGGACTAACTCAAAAAAAAGTGAGCTTAAAGGAACAAATAATTCCTGTTAGTTAACGGAATTCGTTAAGAAATAACATTAGAAGACTGAGAAACGCCACAGTATGTGCTACTAGCAAAAGAAACGAAACGGAGGAAAGTCTTCTAAATAAGGTTCTTTTATAAAGAAAATATTTTGAATAGTGTAGATCACACATTTGGGTCTCACGAACATCGCGATGAATATTATTGTAAAGGCTCTAAATCTGAAGAAGTAAATAAAATACCGAAACTTAAAGCCAGTGGGCTTTATGAAGAAATAATACCATGTTTAAACAGACTGGCTACCAATGCTGAAGAAATATGACTAACAATGCAGCGGAGCACTACAATAGTTCAGTTGCAAAATTTATTGGCGGAAAACGAATCAACTACTCGCTAAAAGGGAGTTATAAAATGAGATGCGAAGCAGCAGCCATATCATATAATGAAAGAACAAATTATCATCTAAAAATGTAAAAGTCATTGGCGTATACTAGTCCAGGGTAGCATGCAAAGAAATACATCGCCAAGAAACATCGGAAACAATTGAGATCAAAAAACGCACGCTAGGCGAAAGCCTAAAAAAACAGTTCGCGAAGAATCCAATATGGATTATGGAGAACACGCCGCTGGCACTCCGGATATGGTCCCAGAAATTTTCCAACGAATGGAAAAGGCAATATTGGAAGAAATAAATATATCAAAGGAACGAGCGTGCGAGCTTGAACGAGAAACAATTAGTCAAAATTTAAACCAAGAGTGGATGCAAGAGAGAGCCAGAAGACTTACGCAGCTTCGTGGTTTGGAAAAGTATGCAAGCAGCGAAAATCCACATCCTGCCTGAATTTAGTAGCGATTGCGGTCTGTTTATTCACAAAAATCATATTTTTTTGGCAGCATCACCGGATGGTTTAGTTAGCACAAATTGCATCATCCTCTTGCGGTCAGAAATTTGACTCCGGAAGATGCCATTGCAACAAAAAAAATAACTTGGGCCACTTTAGAAGATGGCATTCTAAAATTGAAACAAAATTCCAACTTTTTCTATCAAATACTAGGACAACTGAATATAGCAGAGAAAAATTTTTGTTACTTTATAGTATGGACCCCTTTAGGCATGTTAGTACAAAAGGTATAATATCAGTTTGTGCAAAATTGAAATTTTTAAACAATTTTATTACTCTTACAGATTCCTAGGGATGAAGAGTTTTGGAGAAAAAATATGGAGCAAACTTCAATAGCGTTGGTTGCCTGTAGTTTATAAACTTGGGCATATTTGGAAGAAGAATGAATAATTGTAAGAAATTTGCAACTTTCTAAGCTCAAAATATTTACATGAATTCTATCAATAGGTTTAATAGATGTTGGAGTACTCTCATATTTAGGCTTTATGGAGTTTCTTCCATATCCAGATTTCAAACAAATTTTACACTGATTTATATAATCACTTATATCTTTCAATTGATTTGGTCAATGATATTTTCGTCATATTTGTTTTTGGGTCTCTTGGATTCCTCTATGATTTGTTTTTCCCTCGTGATGATTTTTTATAATATCTTTTATCTCACCTTGATTCTCTACATCTGACAATTTTTGATAAAATCTAATAAAACTGATTTCTGAATTTTTAGAGTACTGTTGTAATATTACACTGAATTTTTCGTATATAGGTTGTTCGAAATATGAATAATATTTTACCTTAGGTATTATTGATTCTTTGATAAAATTAGCAACATCTTGTTCGAAATTGTCTTAGAAAATTTGTACCAAAATTCTCATTTTATCACTGTCATTTTCTAATTCTAGGTTTGGAAGGGGAATGAGATACACTTCAGATATTATCAATTGATTTTTGCCTGTACTAATGGGAGAATCACTTATGGCAATACCAATGATAGGATGTTCAGTATTTGAATGGATAGTTTCGTCTGTGTCGTCTTGTTCGTTATCAGGTTGTGTTGCGTCATCAACTTGGACAATTGAAGATTTGCTATCATTAATGGTCTAATTTTTTATTGAAATCATTCATACACTCTAAAAAACCATCAAAACCCATTTGATCACTTTCATTTATATTACGATTTGGAACAATATTCCCAGATAATTCATACACAGTAATAATAATATCTGTATCGTGAAATATAAAATGTAACATTGATTCTAAATCAATCCATTCTGATAAATCTTTGCCTGATCCTAATTTGGAGATATTCAAATTTTTTTATCTATTCCTTTTACAAAAAGTTTTCAATTCTAATAAAGTATAAAACATGTCCTGATGAGTAGGTTTGTCACAATAATTTTCTTTGGTTAATAAATAAATTATATATCTCTGTTTGTATTTTAAAAGAACTAATGGTGGGATTCTAAACGTTTCTATAGCGTCTATAACAGAGTCTATAACAACTTTCAGATTCGATAGGCAAAGTGATATTCTGAAAGAATCTGTAGCTTATAGATTTCTTTAAATATGTAATAGATATCTATGACGTTAAGATCCGATGAACTCTAACCATAAGACATTTGAAATGTCAAAATAAATCATAATTTAGGTGTTTTGCGTACCATATACTTTATTCTGGTAAAGGATTTCGAAAGATTAGCATTTATTTTCAATAATTGTATTTAGATTGATAAGAAGAATATAAGTAATGCAATAAACTCATTCGCAGCTCCAAATAAACATTTTCAACAATTGTTCCATTAAGATAATACAATTGATCATGATTTAATATGAACTTCGCATTAATTCGAAAATGGCCATTCCAAAATACATCAATAAGAAATATTCATGCTCAAGAATAGAATTTCAGGTTCTTGCCACTCAAAGTTTCATCGCGAGTGTCTTTTCCATTCATCTACATCCAAATTTGTACCGTCTCTAATTGAATTCAATGTATTCTTCTCATTTATTATTCAAATAATTATCATTTAATGTTGTATTTATAGTATTACTCTTAAATACATAATCATATTCTTCATAATCCATGCATACTTATTGCTCTCTAGCAATATTTCTGGTTCTCTTCCGAGGACACACAATGTTTATTCATTCTATCGAACACTTTTGTAATGTCAATAACTACTAGAAAGCCTTTATGCTCCAAGCATTTCGCAAAATTCTTCAAATCTCGATTCAAATATGTCAAAATAATGTGACACATGACAGCTTGACTAAGAGCAGATATGAATTAAAATTCGAAGGCATCATTATATTTGATGACTTTATTCGCGTCGTTATATAATTTACTCACTTGAAAGTATCAGAAGTTCAAATGAAATATATTAATCTGTATTTTTGAACAAAAAATCCAAAAGTAGGAATTATTTCCTAACCTATTTGCAACATTGAACTGTAAGTTCCAATGGACGGAAGTATCATGACGTCATAACTTATAGAAAATTGTTTAGAATACCATTTTAATTGAATCTATAGGAACTTCACTTATGGATTCTGATCAGCTTATAGATCTGTAACGTTATAGAAATTTAAGATAATGCTCAGAATCCCACCAATAATTTCTTAATTTAGGATTTTGATTTTGTAAAGTATTCACATTTTGGAATCTTTGCTTAAACTCTCTCGCAATGCCTGTTGACATTTTTGAATCTCGACTAACACAATGTGCTAGACCTTCCTCAAATGGAGCGTCAAATAAATTTTCTTCTATTTCCAAAATTTCATAATTTCCATCAATAATATCTTTATTTTAAAAATAATTCTGATATTCAGTTGATGGTTGTTCAATTTCTTATTTTATTAGTTTTTCATCACTATTCTCAGTATTTTGGGGTATACGACTAAGTGTGTCTGCATTTGTGTTCAGTTTACCTTTCTTATAAATTATTTCGTAATCGTACTCTTCTAATTTCAATCTCCAACGTACTGATTTCGAATTGGGTTCTTCCAAAGAAAATAGCCATTGTAAAGGCTTATGACCTGTGATAATTTTGAATTTTCCAGCAATAAATAGGGTCGAAAGTATTTGGTAGCCCAAATTATAGCAAGTAATTCTGTTTCTATGGTGGAATAATTTTGTTCTGATTCATTCAACGTTCTACTTGCGTATGCGATTGGTGAATCTGAACCTATCAGTCCTTGCGATAATACAGCACCGATGGCGTGATTGCTAGCGTCTGTAGTCAAATTAAAAAGTTTCGTAAAATCTGGATATTGTAATATTGGCTCATTGACAAGTCAATTTTTACATGTTTCAAAACATTTAACATAATCTGAACCATTGGCATCAATTTCTGCTCATTTTTTGAACATTCAGAGAACGGTTTTATAATTTGTGCAAAATTTCGAATAAATTTCCTATACTAACCTAGTAAACTAAGAAATCCTTTAATTTGTTTTGTAGTCTTTGGAATAGGGAAATTTCTTATTGCCAAAATTTTATCTAGGACGAGCCAAACTGGACTTGATCCAGCTGAATGTGACGGTCTAATAGTGTTTTTGCTGTAGCATTTTTGTCAATTTGTTGTTTCACTTCTTGCCGATATATTTCAGGGTATCTGTACGTCTTCGTATAAATAGGGATTTCGTCTTTTGTCCGTATATGATGCTTTATTCCGTTCGTGAATGACAAGGTTTGTTGATATAAAACGTTGTTAAAAGTGAAAAGAGAACTTTCGAGACAAAGTTTAATACCTTCTTGAAATTGTGTCATAGTTAAATCAGTATATTCAGAAGAACAGTTCCATTTCTTGGCAATACATTCGACCATCAAGCCCTGCGGGATGCTAGGAAACGAGGCACAAACATCTAAGGAAAATATAGTATAGTTATCTGGAATTTGGATATTTTTAATAGCTGTGTGTGTAAAAAGTTAATCTAAGGACATAACCGACTGGTTGAAATCTCGAAATGCATTAAATTAGATAAAAAAAAAAATGCGAAGGAACAAGCTTCATTGTTTGTGATACTAGAAAAATTATAGCAAGATATATAAACGTTCTCACACAAAACGCTGCGGAAATATCTTGAATACTGTCAGCCTAATCATTGTTTTGTTGGATCGGTAGCCCCAATTGCAGAGTAGTAAGACGCTCTTTGGCTTCTTGATTTGATATGGTTGGGAGTGCAAAGACTTAAATTGAATAGATAAGGAAATTCTTACCAAGTTAAGTGATTTTTTCAAAATTTTGCATTGGAAAGAATCAAGTTTCCTACATAGAAAGCTATTTTTAACTCACAAGTGTAGCGCTAGTCTTCTCTTGTTATGAGTTTACAGAAGATCATAAAACCTCATATTAGAATATCTCCAACTGTTATTGACATACTCAACAATTTTCATATACTTTTAGAATTTTTAGAATGTTAATTGGCTGCAATATGATCCATTTCAATTTGGAAGATCTTTCTATTTTTCTTGCAGTGTTTGTTTGCTGTTCATGTTAAATTCCTACCAAAATGGGGGCTTGTCCGGAATTGACATTCAAAAACAGTGGGAAGTAAGCGAACTGATGATAGTAGAAACTGTTATAGTACCAGAAATTATGTAAAAAGCGTGTGAAAAGTTCCGTTCGGTTTTAACCAAAGCAACGGCTTACTCATTTCGACTCGCGTACGGAGTGCGTGAATCGGGGAAGAAGTTGATGCGCCAATGCTCCCGCGCAGGTAGCCAAACTGAAACGGCGAACAGAGGCATATTCTAAGATTTTTAATATTTTTATTTACCACGATGAGTACGTTAGGCGACAACAGCAACATTTTATACGATATAAACAATATCAAATTAAAACCAATAGAACTATTGCATTTTATCGCATTTAAAAAAGAAGAGAAGCCCTGATCATTGAGAAGACAGTTAAGAAAATTCTCAGAGCTTAGTTTCGCTGAAGGTTCCGAAGAATACAATGCAAAGCTGAGTGACATCATGAATAATTTCACGTTGGATGATGCTGTTTCCGTATGCTTTATTCTAGAAATTGATCATGGAGGAACAAGAGGAGAATTGCTGATGTCAGTACCTATGCTGCTCAGGAACAATGTAGAAAGAAGAAACGGAAATAATGTTATGACGAAAATGATGACACAGAAGATGAAAAATCTGGAGGAGAAACAAGAAATAATGAATATGAGGACACTACCGATGATGAAGAAGATGAGAAAAGTAAAGATAAAGAAGATAAAGGCAGTGACCATGAAAAAATCAAGTAAGAAGATAGATGAAAATAGCAAGAAGGCGAGAAAGAAGTTAAACAGAGAACCAAATGAAAAAGATGTACAAGAGAAGAACGATGATAGGTTCAAATACGAAGGAGAAAAAAATAAGAAGAGTGACAATATCAAACATCAAGCGGTTACGACAGGGCTGCCAAGGGCCAATGGCCGATCATAATGGTGAACTCAGTAATAATATTAGTGCTCTCCAAGTTGTCAGCTGAAGATCCCACAAAATGGTAACTATTTGTCGGAAGAGTACAGCAAATTATAAACTCAAGTTTCCATCTAAGTATAGGCATGACACCATTTGAGCTGATGATTGTTGAGACGATGAAGATTAAAAGCGAGAAACAAATAAGATATTTTATAGAAAACGAGATGCAACATCAGTTCGAAGAGTCGGGAGGACATTTACAAGAGAGCGCAAAAACAAAGAACAAAAAGATCCAAGAGAAAAATAAGAAGTACTACAATGAAAGAAGAAAGAAATCAAATTAATACAAAGCCGGAGATTTGGTATTCATGAAGCAGAACCAGTTAGGTGGAGGGTTGGAACTAAAATTCAAATTGTTTGGCCCTTACAGAGTTATCTAGTTGGTCAGGCGACACCTATGATGTGAAAAAGGAGGGTTCCATGAAGGCCCGATGACTACTACCACCTGTGCAGAATATATGAAGCCGTGGGAAGAAGACCAAGCGAAGATGTCGCCAGAATCAGACGACGACGAACTGGACGGCCGAGATGTAGGCTCAGTACGGTACTGACCTGTGCGGTAGCGTCGAAGTGCGAGTTGTGGTTGAGCCGAAAGGAGAGAATACGAGGCAGTTAAAAACAAACGAAGCAGTGTGAAAAGACGTGCGAAGCTACGGAGACCATAATTGTTTTGATAATATTTAATATTGTGAAGATGTCGTGTTCGGTGCATTAATAATTCAAATCACCTTCTGTAATATCTTCCACTTCAATCAAATGTATTAGTTAATCACCAAGTATTTGTTTGCTGTTCATATTAAATTCGTACACATCTTTCTGTTAGAATATTTGTGACCTATGTTGTTTCTTGAAAAATCTCTATTACGTCATTTGAATTCAAAGTATGATTTATTCTACTATGGGCATTAACGGAACTTTATCCATTGTCTTGGAGAATCAAATGATCCAGATAATCCTCGTGATGCCAAAGAACTCTTGAGTATTTTTGATGCATTACGTTTTGATGACAAGAAATAGAGGATTGTGACGTAATTAATCTAATTCTTTTTTCTCCTGAGGATCGTGTTGACAGTGACGAAGATGATGCCCCTAGCGACGATGACGAACTACTGTCCGGGATATTGGGATCTGACATCGTGACGTCACGATCCAACATGGCCGCACTAAGCCATAGCTTTGCATTGCTAGCTTATGCAACGAGTGTATTTTTCTGATTTTCAAGCGATACGCAATATATATTCTTAGTGTAACCGGAAAGTTAGTTTATTTAAGTTTGAAAATATACATGAAGGCCATATGAGCAAAAGTTTCAATTCAATATCTTAAAATTCCAATATTCAATTTCCGTCCTAAGGCTGCATAATTTCTCTCTATATTATGTTCACAATTTTAAACAAAATTCATAACAAAAATTTTTACAATTTTTTCAACATTATTTTGAAGGCCTGTATGTCACTACTACAAAATTTTGTACATTATTCTGTTCACGCATCTGCGCACATGCTACTTCACGTGACAATTTTCATATTGGACAAAAATATTAAGATGGATGAAAGAAGATTTGTGGAGCATGAATTCAAATTATTATTGATACCGTCGATAATAGTGATTGTTGGGAATAACAATATCTCAAACCAACAATGTATATGAAAAGTAACTGCCAAACATACTAGAATGTATATTTATGCTAGTACGCATTCATATTGCGCACATTTTGAATGTTCACGCATCTGTGCATAAGCTACTTCACGTGACAAATGTCAGATTGAATAAAAATATCAAAATGGATGAAATGAAATTCCTCAATTGAAATTATGATTTCATCTTTGGAGCACGATATTTCTAGAATAATCATAACTCTTACAACATTAATTCATATTTGGGCATGAAATGTCAGACAAATGAGAATCTTTATTCATGCCAATGCGCATTCGTATTGCGCACATTTTGAAGGAAAATTTGTGAGAATATAGAGCGAGTCCTACATTTTTTTTTACATTTTTTTGAACATCTTTTTGAAGGTATTTTGATGTATGCCACAGTACATTTTTTTGATCATAATTTTGAAACACAAGAATGTACATAATTTTGAGAGAAGTTATGTATCGTGTCATACGGCCTTTACACAACGAATATGTTCGAAAATATCGAATTCATTGCAAATTGTATTGCAGCTTAAAACATTAACAATCACTACATAGTATAAAACAAAGTCGCTTTCTCTGTCCCTATATCCCTATGTATGCTTGAATCTTTAAAACTACTCAACGAATTTCGATGCGGTTTTTTTTTTATAGATAGAGTGATTAAAGAGGAAGGTTCATATGTATAATAACATCCATTAAATAGTGGAGAAATACTGTTATTTTTGAGGTTTCTAACGTGATGTCGTAGATAATTACATTTTTTCCGCTCACTTTGCATAACAATATGATCAAAATATATTTGACGAAGCATTATTTGAATTGAACAAAGTAGTGCAATCACTTCCGGGTAAATCGATCAAGGATTTTGGGCTGCCGATGCCAGCCAATACTACTAACTCAGATTAAACTAACAGTGCCGAATACACAAGAGAAACATCATACGATCAAACGAGACTTTTACAAAATATAGCTCAAGATGAGCCACGATTAAACATCGATCAGAAAAAAGTATTCACCACATTACTATCAACAATTGATAACAATGAAGGAAAATTGTTTTTCCTTGATGCCCTAGGAGGTACAGGAAAAACATTTTTAATCAATCTGCTTTCAAAAAATGTGAGATCTACCGGAAAAATTGCGTTAGCTGTTGCGTCATCCGGCATTGCCGCTACGCTTCTGGAAGGAGGCCAAAACGCACACCCCAAATTCAAGCTCCCGCTGAAAATCGCCACATATGATAATAACAGCGTCTGTAGTGTTTCTAAAAAGAGCAATACAGAAAAATTGATGCGTGACTGCTGATTAATAGTCTCGGACGGAGCTACTATGTCAAACAAGACGTCTGTGGAAGCACTGGATAGGAGAATGCGCGATTTGCGCAACAAAAATTCACCTATGGGTGGATGTACAATTTTGTTCTCAGGAGATTTCCGTCAAATCCTACCAGTTGTGACTCGAGGAACACGTGCTGACGAAATAAATGCTTCCCTAAAAAGATCCAATCTTCGGCCACATATCAATAAATTAGAGCTTTAAACTAATATGAGGGTTTCGTCATCTTCACGTGAGAACAGGCTATTTCCAGAGATGCTGCTGAAAGTTGACAATGGAGAGTTAACACAAAGCGAGGGAAGGATGAACCTAGAAAACCTTTGTGTTTTGATAGACAACATCCAAGAGTCAGTCAACAATGTCTATACTGACATTGATAACATAAGTTATAAGACAATATCTTGGTTTAAAGGAAGAGCGATTCTGTCACCAACTAACGAACAAGTAGATAAGGTAAATAACTTGATTCTTTCAAAGATTGATGCGCCGACGAAACTATACTACTCGGTCGATACTGTTCTTGATTTGGAAGAAGCTGTTCATTTTCCTACAGAATTTCTAAACTCTTTGAACCCATCTGAACTCCCTCTTCACAAAATGGTGTTGAAAGTAAGTTGTCCTGTTATTTTATTAGGAAACCTGAATCCACTTAAACTTTGCAATGGCACGCGTTTGCTGGTAAAATCACTTTTATAATAGAGTGCTCAATACTCACAGGATGTGGTACCGGAGAAGATGTATTGATTCCCCGAATCCCTCTGATACCATCGGATTCACCCTTCCAATTTAAACGTTTACAGTTCCCGGAAAAGACATCTTTTGCAATGACCATTAATAAATCGCAGGGTCAAACCTTCAACGTTGCAGGCTTAGATTTGAGCGTTGACTGTTTTTCACATGGCAAACTGTATGTCGCTCTTTCAAGAGTAATCTCTAGAGAAAACATGTTTGTATTGTCGAAGGACAAAAAGCTGTGAACGTTTATATAAAGACATTCTGTAATATATCAATTGTTGTGAAAATAAAATGAATAGGTAAAAATGTAAGAAGAAAATAAGTAAAAATGTAGTGTATGAATTAAGAAATTCCAGAGATAGCAGGAAATCTTCATGGTATAGGGAAAGGAGAATTGTTTTACTCCAAATTCAACGAGTGCGGGCCACGGACAGTAATGAATAAATCAAAACTACTGGATCGATTTTAATCATTTTTTCAGTGAGTGACATAGGCTACATATTTTATACCCGTGCGAAGCTGGAGCGGGCCGCTAGTAATACATAAGAGGAAGCAGAAAACTATTCACAATGAAGTCGATACTTTTGAACGAATTCGTTGTATATGACGGAAATAATACTTATTTATACAACAACTGAATTGAACCACTGTTTATTTGCGAGAATAAAGTTCAAAACCACGAGCGCGCTCGGCGCGAGTGGTTTAATTATTCGAGCGAATGAAGAGGTTTGATTCACGTGTTTGTATACATAATTTCATTCAATTTTGCGTAAATTTCTGGAACAAAAACTTGGGAACAACATTTACAAAAATCAAATTGCTGTTGCAAGGGAGCTTCGTTGACATAGCGATGAGTATTTCTTTTTTAAACATTTGGGACTGTAGCTATCAGTTTTGTGAATTTCGTTATAATAATTGTGAGAAGTATTAAATGATGGAGAAAAGTGAGCAAAATAATGTTCACGTCCCCTATATAATATTGAGTGAAGCAATCGCAGCAGTTGAAAAAATCATTCCTTAAAAATCTAAATTTATTCACGAAAAGGAATACCAGCCATTTTGCGACCAGAGGAACAAAAAGAATGCAAGATGAGTGAATGAAAACATAATTTTGGCGTATATATTAGAGCGGTCTAAAGATGTTGTTATGAACCAATACTAAGTGGACTGTATACTATGTTCATTCTTCAATTCAATTCAGTACAATAATAATACAATATATTTCTTTATCTGTCAAGTACATAGCAATCTTGTGTTTTTCTTTTTTTTTAGCAAACATGATATTGATAATATTATTTAATACAATTTAAATAGAAAATCAAGAGACAGAACGAGAGTTCTGTAGACACTCTTCACTCTTGTAAATCCCGGTCATCTTGAAGTGTCGTCTTCAATAATGGATCATCTCTTGGCAATGGGAAAATTTTTGTAATCGAGCGTTTAAATTCTTTGCCGTCTGAAACTCGTACCGTCACAACTCGTACGAGACCGTCCTCTCCTGGATGGGTTTTAATTATTTTCGCTAAACTCCAATTCAATGGTGGCATATTGTCCTCTTTTAATAATACCACCATTCCCTCTTGTTGATTGGGCTGCTTCTGGTTCCATTTATATCGCTGCTGTGAATAAGATGAGTATTCTCTGGACCATCTTTTTCAGGAGTGTTGTTGCATAGATTGGATTTGTTGCCATTTCATCAATCTATTTTCTGGGTGGGCAGTAATATCTAATTCAGGTAAATTCGTTAACAAATCACCTATCAAGAAATGTGCAGGGGTTGAAGCAGTAATGTCTTCAGGATCATCGGATAGAGGTATCAGAGGTCGAGAATTCAAACAGGCTTCTATTAAAGTTAACGTCGTATACATTTGTTCATAATTCAATTTTGCCTTACCAACTATTCTTCTTAAATGATGTTTCGTTGATCTTACCCCTGCTTCCCATAGACCACCAAAGTGAGGTGCTTTGGGAGGAATAAAATTCCAAGTGATACCTTCATTTGCAACTGATTGGGTAATATGCTTTCTTGTCTCTTCTAGTTTGAACAATTTGTAAACTTGATTCAGCTCGTGATTTGCCCTTCGAAAATTGGTTGCATTATCGCTGAAAATATTTTTGCATTTTCCTCGACGTGCCATGAAACGCTTAAGTGCTTGTAAAAATTAATTAGCTGACAGATCACTCACCAGCTCAATGTGTATAGCTCTTGTTGCTAGACAAATGAATAACGCTATATAGGCTTTTACAAGTGATGAGTTTTTTCGATTTCCTTGTTTAATATAAATCGGATCTGCATAGTCAATACCTGAATTTAAAAAGGGACGTGCTTGTTGCACACGATTTTCAGGCAATGCACCCATTAACTGATCAAGTTTATGATTTTTGAATCTATAACACGTCGTACATTGTTTTACAACATGTCTTATTATACTTCTTCCATTTATAGGCCAATATTTTGTTCTTAAACTCGTTGAAATAGCTTGAGTACCTGCATGCAACAACATCTCATGTTCGCGTTGTATAATTAGTTTTGTTAGAATGTGTTTCTTTGGTAGAATAATTGGATGTTGATGTTCATACGAGATCATAGCTTTTTGAAGTCTTCCTCCTACCCTTATAAGTTCGTCTTGATCTGAAAAAGGGTCAAGTGTTCTTAGGGAACTCATTGGCTGTATCGTTCCTCTTGTCTTGAGATTGTGTAATTCTGTAGGATATGCTTCGATTTGTGCTTTCTTGATCAGAAATTTCAATGAGTTTTGTAATTCAGTCGCTGTCAATTTTCCCATTTTTCGGTCTAATTTCAATTTCCTCAGATTATTCACAAATCGTAAGCAGTATGCCACTACTCGTTGTAGTTTTGATAATTTTGAAAATTTATCAAATATACTCCATGGTTTATGGTTGTCATTGTAATGTTAGTCGGCTTTTCTTCAGGTATTTCTTGATCAATAGTCAAGTCCCCATTTTTAGGCCATTCTGTTTAAGGGAGAAGAAAGTCCTTTCCACCATAAAGTTGTTTTTATTAAATCATCCAATTGTAAACCTCAGCAACGTTATCTGCCGAAGGAACATGTCTCCAACAGTAATTTGTTAATTCTTGTATTTCTGAAGTTCTATTGGCCACAAATGTGTGCCATCTCAATGGTGATTATTTTAGCCAAGCTGAAACAATGTTGGAATCTGTCCATAAATAAACATCCGCAAAGTTGATCTCTAAACAAGAAAAAACCTTGTCCGTTAATCTTGCTAATGTCAAACTTGCGCAAAGTTCAAGCCTAGGAAGTGTTGTTTGCTTCAATGGAGCTGTGCATGCTTTCGAACATGTCAATTGAATGTATTTACTTCCATCATCATACTCACTTATTACATATATCACAGCGCCATAAGCTTTCTGCGAGGCATCACAGAACCCATGTAGTTCTATGCTCTATATTTTTTGCCTTGGAAAGACATCTTGATACTTTTATAGTTCTTAAATCTTCCAATTGGGATCTCCATTGCTCCCAAATATTTAGTATCTCATTTGGCACTGGCTCATCCCAACCTAGTTGTGTTTTCCATAATTCTTGCATCATCATTTTAGCAACTGTAATTATTGGTCCCAGAATACCTAATGGATCAAATATACTAGCAATTTCTCCAAGTATTTTTCGTTTTGTATCGGGAATCTTATCATTATTTATGTTCTTCCGGAATTTAAAACAGTCTTCAGCTGGCATCCACAAAAGACCAAGTGTTTCTATTTCAATTCTACCAATGTTCAATGGTAATTGCGATTCGAGTTCATCAGACGTGAATTTTTCTAATAGCACAGCTTTGTTTGAACACCATTCATGTAGTTTGAGGTTTCCCTTACTGAGCAAGCTTATCATTTGGTCTCTTAATTCCAAACCGTTTTCTATTGAGTCTGTTCCAGTCATAAGATCATCTACATAAAAATCTTTGTTTACTCTAGCTGCTGCAATTGGGAAAATGCTAGCTTCATCTTGTGCCAACTGATTTAATGCTCGAGTCGCAAGATATGGCGCTGATATCGTACCATATGTAACTGTTCTCAAATTGTATTCTTTCAACTCTTCTGTCTCGTCCTTCCTCCATATTATTCGTTGTAAGCTCTGCTGATCTTCTGCTACCAAAATCTGACGGTACATTTTTTCTATATCTGCGGTAAATACAATTAAATGCGTTCGAAATCTTAGCGCAATATCTATAAGTTCTTGTTGAACTACGGGGCCAGTCATAAGTATATCGTTCAAGGATTTTCCAGGGCTTGATTTCATGGATGCATCAAACACTACTCTTATCTTTTTCTTTTCTTTGGTACATTTGAATGCAGGATGATGCGGTATATGAAATGCATTTTGTTTTGAATTTCCAGTTACCTCTTCCATATGGTGTAAGGATAAGTATTCATTCATAAATTCTACATACTGAGTCTTCAATTCTGGATTATTTTTGAATCTTTCTCCTAGTGAATGAAATCTTCGCAAAACTTCAGTGTACGAATCGCCCAATAACACTAGATCTAATTTTAATGGTAACTTCACTATATATCTTCCTGTTGAATCACGAGTTACATTTTCAGAAAAATGTTCTTCACATATTCTTTCTTCTTGTGTCAATCTCCTTTCTTTTAAGTTTTCAAGCTCCCAAAATCTCATTAAAGATTGCTGTAGAGATAACTCTGAAGTAGTTAGAAATGATTGTCTTGCATTGTTTCCGTTTATGAAGCTTGTACCTATTTTTCCTCCAAAAATCCATCCTAATTTAGTGTTTTGTAAAACAGGTAGATTTTTTCCTAAATGTAACTGTTCGTTGCCTGAAATGTTGTAAAAGATTTCCGCACAAAGCAGCAAGTCAATGCACCCAATCTGATTGAAGTCTGGATCAGCAATTTTTATATTTTCAGGAATATTCTAATCATTTATGTCAAAGTTTACTGTTGGTAGATTACATGTTATGTCTTATAGTATTGTTTTTGAAAATGAGCGTTAGTGGAAGCAATTTTTAATAGAACAGTTTCATGTGCTACAGTATTTGTCTCACTTACTCCATGGATAGGAATATTTGCTCTTGTTGTTTTCAAATTTAATTTGTTTACTACCTCTTTTCGTATAAAGTTGATTTGTGATGCATTGTCCACAATGGCTCGAAACACTTCCCAATTTCCATCTTGATTTTGGATTTTGACATTTGCTGTCGACAATAATATTTGATTAGTTTCCAGAGCATTGTGTAACGTGATGACCTTTGGTTGTTGACTCTCCGTTTTCATGGTAGAATTTGCTGATTTTTCTTGCGATGCCTCTATTGATTCTCCAGAACTTCCATCTTTGTCTTGATGAATTAATGAGCTGTGTTTTCTATGACAAAACTTACAAGTTCTGCCATTGCACTGATAACTGTTGTGTCTGAATCTCAAAAAATTGAAACAAACACCTGTTGACCTGATTGTTTTTATTCTGTCTTGTATATTATACTCCAAGAATATATCACATTGATATATAGGATGATAATTTTCTTTACAAATTTTACATAATCTTGAATATTTAACCGCTGAAGTAGCTGTGTGCACAAGTTTATGATTTACATTCTTTGACTTTTCTTGATTAACAAATTCTAAAGCTAAGCATCTTTGTTCAAGAAATCTAAAGAATTTTCTAATGTTGGTAATTGATCATCTTGTTTGTTCAATTCCCATTCACGACGAGTTGATGAGTCTGATTTATTACTCAACATATATATTAATATAACATCCCATTTATCAACTGAGATATGTAATGATTGTAAAGATCGAATATGTTGTTTACTGTCTGTTAATAATTTTCTCAATCCGATGACAGAGTCCCTTGAAACATTGGGTTGATCAAAAATAGCTTTCAAATGCCAGTTTACATTGAACTGTTTATTGTCATATCGTTCTTTTAGAAGTTGCCATGCCGCTTCATAATTTTCCGCTGAAAGCTGAATTGCCTGAATAACTTTTTGAGCCTCACCTTTGAGAGAACCTTTCAGATAATACAGCTTTTGAATGGGAATAATCTGTGAATTTTCGTGCACTACACCAGTGAATAAGTCTTTAAAATTCTGCCAGACTTGGTAATCACCCGAAAAAGTAGGTAGATGTACCTCTGGAAGCTTTATATTAGGAGTAGACTGCAATGTATTGCTTAACTCAATGTTGACTCCAGAACCACTACCATGGCTTGTAGCTTCAGCTATCTTTACTTCAAATTCCTCAATAAATCTTGCCATCAATGCCTTCGTTGTCAAGTATTTCTCTTCAAAAATCACCCTGGCCGGTTCAGATTTATCGTAATTCAAATCTTGTAATTTGTCATGAATTTCAACGAGCTCCACGTAAACTTTTTCAAGTAACTCCTGCCTCACATGCAATTCTTGAATATCCTTCTCTTGAGTGTTGGAAACGCTTACATAATTATATAATCTTGTAAGAATTGCTTTATTCATCCTTGCTCTCTTCAACAGTGCATCTTCATCTTGTTGCTCAGTATTCATTTTTGTTCAAGTACTTTCGTATCCGGCTCGGATCAACCAAAAATGTTATGAATCAATACTAAGTGGACTGTATACTATGTTTATTCTTCAATTCAATTCAGTACAATAATAATACAATATATTCTTCTATCTGTCAAGTAAATAGCAATCTTGTGTTTTTCTTTTTTTTTAGCATACATGATATTGATAATATTATTTAATACAATTTAAATGGAAAATCAAAAGACAGAACTAGAATTCTGTGGACACTCTTCACTCTTGTACCGATGTTGTTACAAGAATTTCGTCTTATGTTTTTTGTACAATTTTTATCTAAATCCATATGTATGTCGCCATCTGTATAGCAAGTTTGCACTAACTCTGTAAATTAGTACGTGATAATGACATTTGATTGGAGAGCGCTAATTTATGGAGCATGAGCATCTGGTTCGCGCTCTTTGTTTCCTGAGCTGTGGTTGCAGAAGGACTTGTTTTGGGCAGTCTAGTAATTTTTCTAGTATTCCTGAACTTTGTGGCTATTTGATTTTATTAAAATCAGTGTTATGATTCTGTAAGTATTTTGTTTATCATTTTTGTTTACGTTACTCCAAATTCTAGTATTATTTTTGCTAGTGATTTCGTTTGAGGCGAACCATGTGGTTAACCTTTTGTTTTCTAAGTTTATCTCTTTCATCCCTAATTCTTTGTTAGTTTTTTGTGCTCAGAGCCTTTTTATAACCTTGGAACTTTTATAGTAAATTAATATTTTGCCGTGAAGATATTATTTTTTTTTCTAAATTTTATATATACATTCAAAGTAAAAAAGATCCACGAGATTTGTGGCTATCTTCGTTCCTTCATCTATCTTTCCTCACCTAAGTATGTGTGATGTATGAACGATTGGTGAAAGTGGTTGATAATAGATAATTTAACTATATTTTGAATTCAACGCGTTGCGGATTTGTCATTCAACAACTCTTAGTTTAGTTTCTTACATTGTTTGTGTAGTTTTTGGTTTCCGGGGCTTAAAATATTTTGTTGTGGGCTTTAGTTCCCGTTTTTAAGCTGGAAAATCCTACGAGTTTGTGAAGATTGATCCAATTTTTTAGTAACGAACCACGTTCGTAAATTTATCGACTCGTCGCTCATAATCCTTTTTCTTGTCATGCTAGACTTTATATATCCTTTGTTTCTTTTCTCTCTAATGCTCAGCGTAGTTTTTTTTTACTTTGTAAATTTTTAGGGCACAATTTAAAATCAGGCAAATAAATAACTTACTAATTATTTTATTAAATTTTTGCTAAATTTACAGTTGATTCGTTTTTCAATTTAAATCTGAGTTTATTCATTCAAGTTTGGTCAACTTTACGCCAAGAAAAACATTAATACGTCTTCGAAATTAGGAAGAACATTAATACCTCCCGAAGTTGACTACCAGGCGCACGTCCAACCATAACACCTTCAAGGACCGTTGGGTATTTATCAAAGCCTTATAAGACGCAAGATCAACTTTACTTAATTCAGGGAACGTTCCTGTCTGACGTTGTTTTTGTGGCTACCAATTCATCATCTATCTTCTCTGCCGATACTAGTCTTGAGTTCCGCCTGAAGAGGATATTTAGCAAGTTTTTGTAACGTTATGTTACGTGCTCTCCAGTTCCCTTTTGGCTGTTGCAGTGAGATATTTTTATATTCTAGCTTTAACCATTTTCGTGAGTCACCAAATTTTTTAATTATGATTTTTGGAATTATTTGCTTTAAATTGATAATAGTTTTATTTATTATTGATTTCGACGTCTATGCTTTATTGCTTTTTTGCTGTCGCTATTGTCTCCCAGAATAGTACCTTTTTCTCCTTTGATCATTTCCTGGGAGTGGAGCCCGTTTCCTATTTTTCAGGTAAAATATTTCTGGTGCCCTTATTAATAGCTAGCCTGGGTCTTCACTTTCAAGGTAGGATATTTCAATACTTAAATTTAGTGACAATCAGCAGTACATTAAGTTTTTGCTACCAAATAGTGAAGAAACATTATCTTTTTTAATTTCCTACTGCCACCTTGGAAATAGGAAGAGGTACAATGTTAAAGGTTCCTCACTATGGTCATACCATTCATAGTTGAAGAAAATGATAATGGTGGAAGAAAATGTGGATATAGGGAGGTTTGTCCACGCACTTAATCATTGCTGTATGATTTTAACTATTTTGGATGTTCATAGATTTCATCAGGTGAAGGCTTTCTTGAAGCAGCATTCAGTAGGTCATAGATCAAAAAAGTCAAGGGTATTCACTCGTGAAGATCTGGAAAAGATTCTGGATATTGCTTCAGATGACAGATGTTTGTTGATATAGGTTTGATTGTATTTATGAGAGAAACATTTGTAGTAAAATATTGTATTTTATTAGGTTGTATTTATTATGGGAGTGGCTGGAGGATGCAGACTTGGAGAGCTGGTGAGCATGTCTATTGACCATGTGGGAGAAAGAGGCAATGTATAAATCCCAAAGATTCCTGATACTAAAACATACAACGAACCAATCTTTATTGTAGTTGATGGCAATAACTCTGCACATGCAATTGATATATTTCGCAAATATAGAGAATTAAGACCGGCGAGTGTTTCGCATAAACTGTTATTTTCAAATTACAAAAACCAAAAGTGTACCGCTCAGCCTGTCGGCATAAATACTTTCTCAAAAATGCCTCAAAATATAGCAAAATTTCGTGGTTCCAACAATGCAGAAGAATATACAAGCCATAGTTTTGGACGTTTATCTGCAACCCTTCTAGCAAATGCGGGTGCTGATTTATCTGTACTGAAAAGGCATGATGGGTGGCTAGTTGCAGAAGGATATATAGAGGACTCTATTGCAAACAAAATTGACATTTCTAGAAAAATACTTGGCGGTTGACATGCAGAAGAAGAATTCATAATTACTAATGCAAATTCTTTAGACGTCAATGTTGTTGATGGAGACAATAACAGCAACAACACTAATATTATAACTGGAAAAATGCTATCAAAAAGTATTCAATTTAATAATTTGACAAATTGTAGTTTTCATTTCAATGAAAATAATGAATGAACTTTCTATCTTTATTTTGGAAAGTATTAAGCTCATAGATTTTAACAGTGATTCAAATTTTCTTTAAATCACTGATAATTCATTCAAAATCACTAGTAAATGGAGATTTACTTATGATTGTTGTTATAGATTCAATAATGTATGTAATGTAAATATTCTAATATTGTAACTTACACCAACTAACTTTTTGATTTCACTAAGTGAAAATATTACGTATCGCTTAAAGATTTTAAGAATATACTCGTTGCATATATTAGCAATGCTAAGCTCTGACCAAGTACGGCCATGTTGAATCGTGACATCATGATGTCAAATTCCAATAAGCGAAGGTGCTCTAAAACAACGTGTTGAAATTATTTGCGTTGGGGGAGGGAAGAAAAAATCTGTTGAATTTGAAGAATATTTTTATCTAGATGGCAACATACCGTTGGCAAAATTATCCAAGGAGATAAAACTAAAAAAAATTGAAGGGATTCAGAGAGAAAAAAAATGACATGAACATAACGTGGCTCACTTGAACATCATTATTTATATTTTTTGCGTATAATAATACTATAAATAAGCACAAAATTCCATCGTTCGACGTATGGAGTGTATAGAAGGAGAGCGCTCTCATATGGATGACGCGTTCAAAAAACGGTCCAGTTTTGTACGCAATTGAAGGTGGCGCTGATCGTAAGTTACATTTTGAAGTTAGACACCTCAAACTATTTTCAGACTAGAGGAAAGAGGCGGCAAAATAAAGTTTTGTTGGTTAACTTGGTTTCCTACTTGGGAAAAAATCAGTTGCAGATACAAAAGATAATGCAGACTAGGTAAATGTTATAGTATTGATAAATGTGTAAGTGGTTTGCCGAAAGATCGGCATATTCGAACATCTCTGAACATAAAAAAAGGTAGTCTATTTGGAATACCTAAGATAGGTTATGTTTCAATCGTATGAGAGGAACCAAAAATTATATAGCCATGTCAATATTATATTAATTTGACTACATTAGTTCCTCAGTAGATTGTAGAAATAATAATACATATTGTAACGCAGAATCAAAACTATAAAACCTATTTCACAGAACGCTACGCTACTAGCACAATGATCCTCTATTTTAATAGAGAGTTTATCAAAAAAACACGATTGCTGCGATTACCATTTTCAAGAAAAAGATATTGTGAAATCGAGGAAATTATACTGTCCAGATGGGAAAAATTAAAACGTGCCACTAAATCAATGGAAACTGTTACCGACTGCTATACCAATAAATTTGCAGCCCAGACAATATGATAGCGAAATAAGGCTCAAAATAAATTGCATTGAATAAATTGAGCAAAAATTTTGAGCCTAACATATTTTTTAGAGAATCAAGAAAACCTGCTCTACACAGCGGAAGTTATCGGTGATGATCAATCTCTAGTGGTAAGTTGTTAAAAACGAAAGTGAAAAAATAATTGGAATGTTATGTTTTTATTTATTCTCTGATTATTTAGAACTCAAAATTTGCAGGGTTCTATGACTTTGAAATACTTACAGAGTTTTATGAATATCCCTCCTGTTTGGTATCATATATGTTATAAGAATAAAATGATATTTTTGAATATGGACCCTACTAAATCTACAGAAAAACTTCGTATGTATATAAATAAGGATATGTCAGTAATGGTAAGCAAGTTTTTTTATTTATAATTTGTCATTCAGTTCCAGCTGTATCGTTTGTTATTTAATTTTGAATGGATATATGGATATTTATTAATACGATTCAAAAGTGGTGGTTTATACGATATGTTGGGAAAAAGAGATATTTTACCATTACAATCTAAATCTAGGCTTGATAAATACATAAAGAGGTTAAATAATTCTGCGTACGAATTTCAACCTGCTTTATTCGAGTGTATGAAAAAAAGGGGTGAAACATGCCATTGTGTGACCGAAGAGTAGAATTAGTTGTTGGTGAGATGCAGTTGTCTCCAGGCATTTCATTTAATACGAATACTAAAGATTTTGTAGGACTGGTAAATCTTGGTGCTCATATACCTGATGAACTAAAAAATGTTGCAGGAGATCATGCATTAGTTATTCAATTCAAAGGAGGAAAATCACAAGCTCTCGGTTGTTTCATCAGCAAAAATGCTGTGACCAGTGAGGTTCTTCATAAAATAATTTTAGAATGTATTATTTTAATGGAGAAAGCTGGATTCCATAGAGATGCAGTGACAAGCGACGGAGCACAATGCTGTGTGGAAGATGTTTGGAATCGATGAAACAAAGCTCAGTTGTCCTCATCCATGTGATAAAACGAGAAGATTATGGATGATTTCCGACTTTGCTCATCTTGTTAAATGTTTTAAAAATCATATAATAGGAAATGATACTCTTGTGGTAAGATAAATGGTGTTCTTAGTTGATTTATTCATATAAAAAATAAATTAAATTTGTACTCATATAATATAATATGATCTTCAAACTCCTCTTAGGATCGTTGAAAAAACCATTGGCAAGCAGTACTGAGTGGCGGTTATTATCATGACGCAAATCTAAACATTGCATAAAAATTGACTCCAGCACATTTATATCCTGTTGGATATCAGAAAATAAGTTTCTTCAGAATATGAAGTTCAACATATTCATTCTATTTCAAATCCTATACAAAGACAGAATGCACATATCATAATTGGACTTTCTTTGTTCACAGTTATTCTCGGATCGTGTGGCAATTGCTATAAAAACGTTACATGATAAAAATGAAGGAAATGAAACATTAAAAGATCATGAACCAATTTATTAATTTATCATGCTAGTTCCTGATTAAATTAAAGCAATGACATCGCGAAAAAAATCTAGCTTTCCACACTGCGATGAATCTTGCAAAAGTAGAAAGGTATTTCAACTTATTCATCAGTTCTTTCATTTGAACCGAAAAAGAAATAGTCGCTAATAGTGAATATAGTCATATTTCTACAATACTGTTTGCCTTAATCACTATTCCAGCAAAAAAATATCAATAAATACGTTCAAAGTATCATTACTGGGAAATATATTATCAAAAACATGATTTGGTATTGTAGATTGGAGCCAAAAAATTCATGACATACAACTTATTCAGGCTCACTAGATCCAACGAATTTATACTCAAGAAGCTGATTTTTCAAATATATCAGAAGCTATAACTTTTTTTTCTGTAGGCAATAACAGATCTCTTGAATTTTCTCGAAGATTGAAAGTACGGCATGAAAACTTTGAATTTCCCGATGCCTTCTTCAAGTAGTACAATGACGGGTCCAAAAGTCACACTGAGTTGAACATTAAAAATAGCTGATATGATGCATAATGAGTGTGGCTTTGAGTACTCTATGACAACTCGCCTAACACAAGATTATCTGGAGGTAATGATTTTTATTCAATTCCATAGGTAATATTTTAAGCATTTCTAAGACTATTCATTATTTTTATTCCAGCAACTTCTCTCAATAATGAGATATAGCTGTGTGTCCAACAAACACCCTGACCCAAAGTTGTTTTTGCAAGTATTTAGATTATTTTGCTGGTCCTCTCTTATTCAACCTTCAAAATGTAGCAATGTAGCCGGCGTAAAATTGCTGCAAGGTTTTATTCAAAATAAAGATTCAATAATATCTTCAAATCGTACTTACGAACAATGGATTAATAAATCGGACGAAACCTTGGAAAATTGTACATTTCTGGGCGATGAATCAGTACGTGGAAGAAATGCATTAATTCATGTTGGAAGTGATAACATAAAAACTACCAAAGAAACTGATCTACCAAAAAGTACCAGAGAAAGCGATGATAAGCTTATAGACCAGAAAACAAACAAAATCAAATGATTGATGAGTTATCATGATATAACGGTCTATCATATCCCAGCAAGGCACTGTTTGATTTGACTCAAAAATTTGAAAAAACAGTGTTAGATGTTGAAAATGGTAAAATTAAAATGGACATCATACAGATAATTTTTGAAAAAATTCATCAAACATTGTTACCCACTGCTGGTTGTAATGAACATAATCAAGGATTAACAAGAGATATCATTTATTATATTACTATAAGAGAGAAGATAAAGTCAGGTGTAGATAGACGTGATTTGTTTGCGCACCAATAGTGTACCTGAATAACGGGAATTATTGTGCCTAAAATCATATTAATACACAAGTGAATAGTTTAAAACGTGAAGAACAGGTGCTTATGAATTAAAGTGCTGTACAGTGAATATACCAACTGAAGTTAACTAAAATAATTTAGCTAAAAAAGTTAGGTTAGGATTAAAATAATTGACAGATAGCCACGGTCTCAGGCGCTCTGTTCGGCAGTGGCATTCTCGCGCACGCGCGTTAAGTAGCATTTCAAACCCAGAGATCCGGCAACGAATTATAGGGGCATAATAAAAGAAATTTCAGTATCCACAAAACATAGATGAGCAACCAGCATCGCGGAAGAACACTCTCAGAATCAAAAAGGAGAAGAACTGATATAGAAAAGGAAGACGAAGGAGAGATTTTCAGAAGGAGCAAAAATATAAGCAGAACTCCTCCAAAAAAAGCAGGTAGCTCGGCCACCAACTCCGAGTCCGAGATGAACGAAATTAAAGAATTGATAAAGTCACTATCCACTGATTTGAAACAATAAATGAACACAAATAAAGAAGAATTGAAGAAATGTATCACTGGAAATAGTGACTTAATTAAAAAACTACAGAGTGAAATGGCTGAAAAAGAGAAAATATGGGAAGAAGAAAAGAAACAAATTTACGTAAGACTAGGAAAACTAGAGCACCAATTAGAAATCAAGAAGAAGCTCGAAAGGAAAAATAATATCGTCATAAAAGGTCTGAAAATGAACGACACGCAAATTATTAACAAAGAAGTGGAAAAATTTATGAAAGATGAACTCTCCATCGAGTTAAAAGTGAAGAAAGCAAAGCCAATAACCACAAAAGCAGCTCAAACAATAATAATAGCAGAACTTAATTGTTGGGAAGATAAATTGAAAGTGATGAAAAACAAAAACAGACTGAAAAACAAGCCAATATTTATTGAAGATGATTTAACCAAAGAAGAAAGGACAATACAAGCTAAGATAAGACTAATCGCAAAACAAGAAAAACTAAAGGGAAATGAAGCAAAAATAGGAAAAAGGAAAATTAGAAGAAATCCAGAAGAGCAGGTTCTCTTATGAGACACAAGCTCCAAAAAACTAAGTTATAATGCTATTAAGACATCGACCCTGACAACGAACACGGCAATGAACAAGGACACGAACATAGTTGGAAATGATATTAAAATAGGAAATAGAACAACATATGACGAAACGATAATAGGTACCTGGAATATCAGAAGTATAAACGGTAAAGAATGGGAGTTGATTGAAGAATTTGAGAAATCGAACATGAGCATACTTGAAATAACAGAAACAAGAAAGAAAGAGAAAGGGATACAAGCCATTAAAGGACATAAATTGATTTTTAGCGGAGTACCGAAAGAAGAGAACGCAAAAGGAGGAGTAGGATGCTTAATAAAAGAAAATGTGATAATACATCACTGGAATCTCTATACAGAACGTGCCTTAGCTGTAACAGTAGAGCTAGGAGGAAATAAAACAACTATATTAGTAGTCTACGGCCCGAACGAGGACGAAAGTAGCACCAATAAAAATAAGTTTTGGGAAGATATCCAAGCCATACTAGACCAACTATCAGACCCAGTCGTTATAATAGGTGACTTCAATGCTAGAGTAGGAAATAATAACACAGAAATAGAAGATGTAGTAGGTATATACGGAGAAACAGTAAGAAACAATAATGGAAACAGACTTATTGACTTCTGCATAGTTAACGATCTAGCAATTATGAACACATTCTTTGAACACAAAGACATTCACAAATATACGAGAGAAGTAATAAGCAGAAACGAGAAATCAATTATAGACTATATTTTAGTTAACGGAAAATACAAGCAAAAAGTGAAAAATGTAAGAGTAAAAAGAGGATATGAAATCGAAAGCGACCACTACCTCCTTACAGCTAAAATCAAAACACAAAGGACACAAGAAGGAGAAAAGAAAATTGAGAATAGGATAGAGAAAACCACAATTAAAACATACAAACTAAAGGATGAACAGACAAGAGAAGAATACCAACAAAAAATCCAAGAAAAAATAACTGAATTAGGAGATTATAGAACCTTACAAGCAGAAACATTATGGAACACGCTAAAAAATATAATACTACAAACGTCCTCAGATATCTGTGGTACAACTAGCACTACATCAAGAAAGAAAAAGACGCACTGGTGGAACGAGGAAATTAAAAAGGAAGTGAGGGACAAAAAACAAAAATGGAAAGATTATATAAATAACAAGAATCAGACAACTTATAGCAAATATAGACAACAACGAAAGAAAGTGAAAGAACTGATTCAGAGAGCTAAAAGACAAGAATGGAATGAATTTAGTAAACAGCTGGAAGAGAACTATAAAGAAAACAAGAAATTGTTCCACAAAACCGCAAAAAACCTAAGAAGGAAGAAAGAAGCCCCCCTGAAACAAATAAAAGACAGAAATGGCAACATCATCAACAATAATATCAATATAATGAAAAGATGGAAAGAATACTTTGAAGAATTACTAGAAACACATATAACTAATGAAGAAAATGATATATACACAAATAGAGACGGGATCCAAGACTTAGAAGAAATAACCACAGACGAGATTAAAGATGCAATTAATAGAATCAAAATTGGAAAAGCATCAGGGTACGATGACATTAAACCCAAACAACTAAAATATAGTGGAGAACAAGGTATAGAGATTCTTCACGTACTATTTAACAGAATTTGGAATGAGGGAAATATACCATCAGACTGGGAGAAAACAATAATAATGCCAATATACAAAAAAGGAGACAGCAGGATCTGCTCGAACTATAGAGGAATATCCCTACTATCAGTAGCAGCAAAAACATACGAATCAATTTTAACAACAAAGCTCAAAAAGAAAGTGGAGAACAAACTGGAAGAACCACAAAGCGGCTTCAGGCAGGGATATTGTGCACAAGACCAGATATTTATCATAAGACAGCTAACAGAAAGAGCATGACCATATAACAAAGAAATATTTCTATGCTTTATTGACATAGAGAAAGCATTTGACAAAGTCGATAGGAAAATACTATGGGAAACATTAGATAAATACAGAGTAGGAGATAAATTGACAAGAGCAATACGAAACATGTACAAAAACACCAAAAACATCATAAGAACAGAAAATAATATTTCAGAAGAATTTACAACAAACCAGGGATTAAAACAAGGAGGAAATCTGAGTCCACTTCTATTTATAATATACCTAAATGAAATTTTGAAGAGAGCAACAAAAGAGACAACAAAAACAACTGTAGGCCATCTCAATCTAAACAGAATCACATTGTCTGATTTGCTTTTCGCAGATGATATGGTTATAATTGGAAGTACCAGAAGAGAGTTGCAAAAAAACGTTTCATCATGGGAAAAAGAACTCTCCAAAGCTAATATGAAAATGAACATAGACAAAACCAAAACAATGATTATAGGAAAAGAACCTAAAAGTGTAGATATATACATAAACTCAAGAAAGATCGGCCAAGTAGAAAGCTTTAAATATCTTGGAAGTATCATAGAGGCCAAAGGAGGGTTTGGAGAAGAAATTAACAGCAGGATACAGGCTACAGCTAGAACATTCTATCAAATCAAAACAACCTTTTTAAGTAATAGCACTATCTCCACGAAGTCCAAATTAACAATATACAAAACCATACTATTGCCGATCTTACTATATGGTAGCGAAACCTGGGTAACAAACCAAAGACAAGCCAGTAAATTACAGGTCATGGAAATGAAATGTCTGAGAACTATACTAGAAGTAACTAAATCGAATTAGAAATGAGGATAACAGAAAATAACTTGAAGTAAAACCTGTCAAACAATTAATAGAAGAAAAACAATTAAACTGGTTTGGACATGTAGTTAGACTACCACAATGGGGAAAAGTCAAATCTGTGTGGAAATCAAGAACTACAGAAAAAAGAAGTAGAGGAAGACCCCAAAAAACATGGGACGACACAGTTGAAGAAATTCTGCAAAAGAAACAAATATCGAATAGACAAGCACATAAACTGGCTATAGACAAAGTAGCATGGAAGAATATTGTAGACACATAGTTTGAAATAAACTCGGCACCCTACGGGTAAAAGAGTAACCGACTATATATACTATAAAAGGCCATTTTTTGGCATAAACACTGAATAAAACAAATGAGTAGGAGAAAAATTAAAGTGAAATGTATAGAAAATTATTAAAGTGTCGACGAATGTCTATTGATATATTAATTTATTATGTTGATTTCTCATTGAATATTACTTATTATAGTTTTATGCGGAATGTTCATATATTCTCCATGAAATAAATTGATTTGTACACATAGAGTATGTATATTCAATTCAATTTTTTTTCCTTTTATTGGTTCTTTGAATCCAATGAAAAGATATAAGTGTCAATCCCAGTTTTCTATGCTAACTTTTGAAATTCCCGCGTAAAAGTCAACTTATGAACAGTGCCACCATTATTTGCATCCAAAATTAGCTCACCTCTTTCAATTCTAAGTTATCCTTCCTTCTATATACTCCATAGTTCAAAGGCTAATCGTTTTGGATTCATCCAAAAAATTTCAAGAATCTGTCAAGTAAAGTGCGCTTTCGGCCCAGTTGGTTATGATAATGCCAACAAATCTTCAAATTCAATCTCTATAGTCGGTAAATAGATTCTTCATATAACAAATATTTTCTGTTGTACCGCTATGAACAAGCTATTTATCACTTGCTCACTCACCAAAAATTGCTCCTGCTGTCACAATAAATGCATTGATTTCATTCTGTTCTGCTTCTTTCTGCTCTTTTTCAATACGATGCTCACAAAACTTGATTGTATGTCCACGTTTCTTACAATAAAAACATTGTCTATCTTTTTTGTTCTCTTTTTCTTTGCAGTTTTTTTTAACATGACCATATCTATAACAATTATAGCATTTTACTTATTTCCCTCACTTATCAAAGCAACAATATCTTCAACATTCGTTATTCTTCTCTCTTTCGATATGAGTCTTGTCACTAGGTCATCAATTGTTTCATGTTCTTCAGCAGCCGATTCTCACGCTGGTAAAAAATATTTGAACTTTTCTGGCAAAGACATTACTATCTTAGTCATCAAGAATCTATCAGAAATATTGTCTCCTATATCTTTTTACTGGCTTGCCAACTATTGCACTTTTGAGGAAAACACAGATAACTCCATACCTTCTTCATACTTATATGAAAAGAAACGCTGTTGAACTAAATATATACTGGATTCTGATTAATGTTCAAAAATATTTGACAGTTTTTTCCACATGTCAGCCGCAGTTCTACAAGTTACAATATGAGCCATAGTGTTTTCCGTCGGTCTAGTTACAATCAAACTTTGAGCCTTTCTATCCTTAACAATCCAGTCTGCAACTTGAACTTCTGCTTCTGGTTTCGGTTTGGTACCATCAACTATATCGAAAATTCCAAGCCCCTTCAACAAGACAATTATCTGAAATTTCCAGACTACACAATTTCTTGGACCTTCTAATTTAATCACTCCATTACTACCCGAACTAATTATCGAATCCATTTAAATTCCGCTAGTATTATACACGCTCCCAAATCACTACCGCGGACTACCGTAATATTCACGTATTTTAAAACCAGTGACTGAGCACCATAACCTGTCTGAGATCCTTCTTTTAATCCTCCTAGTTAACTGGATTAGATAAAAATATTCCCTCAATGTAGACAGGAGTGACAGATTACAAAAACAACCATCTATTTTCTAAATAATTATTCGTAACTAAGTAACCTAGGTCATATGTTATTTTCAAACTCACACATACTTATATAAAATATTCTATTGATCTGCTGATACGAGTAGCTTCCCATTCTGCATTGTCCAAGGTTAAACTATATCAATACTATTGCTAAAAATAGTTTAAACTCTTCCAGTAAGCTATATCATTCATTCAGTGTTTTATATTACTCACTTTTATAACTCCTGAGATTTTTAGATTCATTTTCAATATGCTTTTGTTACTGTCTTAATTTTTGACATCTAACCTAACCTCAAAATATGCAAAATAATATACACATCAAGCTCAAAATTATTTCCAATACCTACTTTCAAAGAATAATAGTTATTTTTGTCAGCAATTCGATTTCAATAACTTCCAAAATTTACTGACCTCTCACAAATTTCTCATTCATCCATATCCACAAATGTCAATTATGTTACATACCAACAAGTCTGGTAGAGTGAGTGTCATAGAAGGCATTACCGACATGCACTCACCGTATTGTACTTCCATCTTGTAGTCATTTCTTGGCAACAAATGCAATAACTTCTACGGAGCTTTGATATCTTATATCGATTGTGCACAACTTTCCGATGAGTGAATTCAAACTTTGCACCGAAATTGCATTTCACAGCTCTTCGAAATTGTCGATTTTTTTTTCATACTGTTATTGTGATGAACGCTGAATAGAATACATGGACAAGGCTTGGTACAAAATATTTATTAGCTCCTTTTCGATATATATTCCAAAAAACAACCACAATATAAACAACTCAATTTCTGACAGCCCAGAATAACAGCTGAACTCATTCCCTTTTGTATTATGATGAAATTTAGATTTGTTAAATTGACACCTGTCAGAATCTGATGTTAACACAAAGTTATGATAGAGCAAGATTTCAGGCCCGCCAGATCTTACTTATTTTCTGAGAAACAAAATGTGTGGAATAGAGTAGTGTTAGTATGTACTTTGATCATACGCATACTAGCTAGTTAGTTGCGACGGCCAATTTACAGATACGAGGTGCTAGCGGTACGTTAAGACATTACTCACTTTTCTTAAGGTCTTGAGTGCTAATTTTGAGATATGTTTCAGAGAATATTATTAAAAATTGATAATGAATACTGCTAGTCACTTTCCATCGGTGGTAATTTCTGCTAGACTCTTTAAAGCTCACAAAGAATAACGTGATCTTGCTCATAGTTTGAGTGCTAATTTTCATATATGACACTCAGGGTACAATTTCAATACTTTTTGTTACCAGCTAGATTAATCGTAGGGCTAAACATCCGCCAGACACATCTAAAATATCGCTGTAAGTTAAAGCGCGAGGTCACCATTTGTAGACTTGATAGTAAGTGAAGTATCTATGGGCATCCAACTCTTCCTTGGTCTGGCTATTTATAAAAAGTCTTGAAATTGCTCGCTGAGTATTATATATGAAAATTAGGACTCAGACTATAAGATAACGATATTTTTTTGCGAGCTTTGAAGCGTATAGCAGGAATTTACTGCCGATAAGAAGTGTCTGCAGTGTTGATTATCAATTTTCAACAATATTCTCTAGAGCATACATAAAAATCAGCACTCAGACTTCAAGAAAATCTAGTATTGTCCTGATGTACCTATAACACCTCGTATCTTTAAATTGGCCGTCGGCACAAACTAGTAAATATGTGTATGATCAAAGTACCGACTAACACTGTTCTAATCCACAAATTTTGTTCCTAAGAAAATAAGTGAAGTCGGACGGGTCTGGGATCTTGGACTATAACATTCTACCACTTCAAGTTCATGTGTTCTCCACGTCAAAATTCACAATAATTCGTATTACAACAAATAACAATCCATTATAATTGTAATAATAATAAAATAAGTAAGAATCCAATGAATAACAAGTCTTGCTGGTTTTCTACAAATTCTTCCAAATTTAGGAATTACTGGTGTTGACTTTTCACATTCAGAAGCTGGAACAGCTCTTGAACACTCTTCTTCTGCAAGTTTCGGCGATTTTTCAACATCTGAATAGGCAACTTCCGGAATCTCCGGTACAGTGACGTCTGTTGATTGATGAATCCCAGAAACAGCTTTGACAATACTTTCTTCAGAAATTTATCTCCAAAGGATATACTAGTTGTATAGGCCGCAGAAACTCTCCAGTTGCAGTTTTCAGTCGTAAAAGTCTTACAGCTTGGTCCGGTCTAGGGTAGAGCTCTATAACTTGAGCAAGGGGCTAATCTAATCTTCTACTATTTTCGTTGCCAACTAATACAACTTCCCCAATTGCAATTTCACGCCAATACTTATTACCGACTTGTTGTTTTAATTATCCAAGGTATTTGTTGCGGAATTTTCTTCGAAGATTTTCACGTAATTTTTGACGATACCTAATTCTTCTATACAAGTCACCTGATTCAATCAGGTCACATTCCGGAAGGCCCACTTCTTTTATATCTTAAATATACATGGCAGGAGTAATCGGTATTAAATCTGAGGGATCATCAGATTGGTACGTAATAGGTTGAGAATTTATAATTGTTTCACCCACTGAAAGCAGCGTCAATAATTCTTCATATATCAGCAAGATTTTCTTTTAAGTTTTACGCAATAATTGTTCAAGCAATCGTATCAATCGTTCCCACCAATCACCCCACCAGGCTGCTGTAGCAGGATTAAATTTCCATTGATTTCTTTGATTGCTGCTATATTTCCGGATCTCTTCCCAATCAACTTTTGCAAATGCATTGTCTGTTCCATCGAAATTTGTACCGTTTTTACTGTAGATGACTCTTGAACGTCCTCGCCTAGCTACGGAACTTCTTAGACTTTGAAAAAAACTATCTATAGACAATGATGTTACCATTTCTAAATGAACAACGCGATAAACTGCGCATGTAAATAAGCTTACCTATACTTTCTGTTTATTTTTAAAATAAAGTGGACCGGCTTAATCAACTCCTGCAATTTCAAAAGCAGCAGCAGTCTGTGCTCTCATCCTTTTAGCATCTTGTCTTATACATACAAAACATTCATGGAAGATTGACCTTATTGTTTGCCGTCCTTTCAAAATCCAATATTTTTCCCTCAAAATAGAGAGTAAATCTTGTACTCCAACGTGACAAGCCTGTACATGATAATATTTCATCAATCTATGAACAACAGGATAGTTTGCTGGTAACACAATAGGAGAACGGTAATTAATAATGTCTTCTCGTTGTGAAATTTCAGTTTTCAAACGGATAATACCAAAGTTATCTTCATAAGAATTCAAACTGACAAAACCTTTATCAGTTACACCAGAGAATGACTCTTTCTGGATAATTTTCATCATTTTCATTTCAGCATTTTCGATTTCGGACAAAGTTAACGTAGTATTCACACGTTGTCCTGGATTCTGACAATTATATAAAAAACGTAGAATCCAAGCAACCATTCGTACAATTTTCTGATACTTTGAGAAATAATTGAAATACCAATCAGTTTCCTTGTTTCTATCTTGAATATTAATCATATCAGAAACAATTGTTCTCTTCCTCTCTTCTAAAATGTCTTCCTCATTATATAAATATTCTGTTTTAGGCCATGAAACTGGTAGATCTTGTAACCACATCGCATCTTTCCACCAATAAGATTTTGAGAGTTTTTTGGGACTGCATCCTCTTGACGGAAGATCAGCAGGATTTTTAGGACCCGAAATATGTCGCCAGTGTTCACCAGCTGTCAGTTACTTAATTTCATTCACTCTGTTACTTACAAACGTTCCCCAGTGCTCCTCTCTCTTTATCCAAGCAAGAACAGTAGTTGAATCAGTCCAGAATATAGACTCAACGTCGTACTCAACGAATTCTTCAATAAGAAATGAATATATTCATTTAAGGTCAGTATACTAGATTTTGTTGGACGACTCCATTCTCTTAGTCAGCATTCATACTTTATATAAACCCTGTATTAATTTGTAACAAGTTAGTTCTCTGTCATCTGTCTTGAAGTAAAAATAAATCTTTTTAAAAACCTATTTTGAGGTTGCAATCATTTAATTGGCGCAGTCGGTAGGATACGTAGAGAAGTGACTGATCGAAAACTTCTGAGCAAGTCCAATTCGTTAATATCACCGCTTCTTTGGTTTTTACCATCAACTACGAAAATCCAAATATACATTACAAGAAGAACCTACAAAGCCGCTTGAAGCAGAGCCTTAGATCTTCCAACAGAAACGACAGAACGTAACTCCGTACCACAGAGTCCGCAAAGCGAGAACCAGGTCTGTTAACCTCCAGGAAAACAACACCACCCTGAGCTCGTAAACCAAGAGCCAGCAGCGAGTGTCCAATTTCAATGAAGCTCAGCGCAATCTTCGTAAGCATAATTGCATTGTAAGTGCAACAAACATTTCACAATAAAAAATATATATATATATATATATATATATATACATATATTTAATTATTATTGCTACCAACAACATTTGATGAACAAAGACACAAGGATTTCTGGAACCGTTAAAACTGTTAAGAAAGAAATCGAGCGCCGACACAGAGCCACTTGTTTCACAAATACACTAGTTATATGTTCACATAAAACACAGGGATATCCTGAACGGCTTAAGCTGTTAAGATGGAAATCGAGCTCCGACACAGAGCCATTTCATCATAACACTATTATTTACTAATTTACTAACTTTAAATATAAAATCATTTTGTTATCACGAAATAAAGAGAAATAATAGATATTCAAACTGGGAAACAACTCAGATTTATTACAATCAATTTTAGAAATTGAAAATAATATTACTAATTATAACCCAGCGATAATGGCTGATAGAACTGGAAAAATTAGTTCTGCATTAGGTTCAGTTCCATCATACAATGGCGATCCTAATAAATTGAGTAATTTTATAAATGCTGTGAATACGGTTCAGGACCTTTTCAGTACGCTCAATCCACCATTAGATGATTTCGACAAGGCAATCACATTTTTAAGTATTGAAAACAAAATCACCGAAAAAGCCTAAGATAGCATTAAAGATCTTCATTTCAATAATTGGAATGAATTGAGATCACATTTAGTGAATAGTTTTAAAGACAAAACTGATTCAGTCACAATCATCAACGAAATTTTGAAAACACAACATATTAAAAACCCATATAAATTGTTAGAAGTAACGAAAGAAAAATCTCTCAGTTTCAAATCCAGAATAAGTATTGAAGAAAACGACCCAGGAACAAAATTAGTAACGACTAGATTTGTCGAGAAACTCATCATAAATAACTTTATATATATATTAGCGATCCGTACAGAAATAATTTGGCGACAAGAAACCCTCAGGACCTAGCGGAAGTTGAGACGTTGCTGCAAAATGATTTCCAATATTTGAAATCAAATGCTAATACAATCACCAACATGAGACTCAATACTAATACTACTACCACAAACAGACATTCACCTAACATTCCTCCTCAAAAATTTCCCGGAACAAATTTCCCTACTCTTAAACATTTATCAAAATTCCCGGGTATAATTTTTATCGATACTGGCTCTACTATCAATTTAATAAGTAAAACTTATGTTTACAACAATAAAAATTAACTCAAAATCTATGAAGAAAATTTCAATTTGAAAACAGCTATTGGACAACACAGTGGGAACGAGTATGTAATTTTGCAATTTGAAGGAAAAGATTTAAAATTTCATTTACATGATTTTCATAATCAGTTTAATTTATTACTCAGTCCACCGACAATGATAGAAATGCGAGTCAAAATTGATTTTGATACAAATATTATTACGATTCACAATAAAAGTTTTGAATTACAGTACTTTAATGCTCAGAACACTGTCAATAGTATTGAAAAAATTAAAGTTAGAGCCAATCACTTAAATTTAGAAGAAAAAAATGAGCTTTATAAATTGTAAAAAGAATATGAAAGTATTATTCCAAGAACAAATGAAATCTTAACACATACAAATGTTGTTCAACATAATATAATTACTGAAGACGACACTCCTATTTACACAAGACCGTATCGTTATCCAGAAATTTACAAGAAAGAAATTAATAATCAAATTGAAGATTTATTAATCAACAAAATTATACAAGAGAGTCATTCACCATGGTCTTCATCTGTGTGGATGGTTCCCAAAAAGCTTGATGCTTCCGGAAAAAGAAAATTTAGAATGGTCATTGACTATCGAAAACTCAATTCAAAAACTATCGACGATAAATTCCCGATTCCAAACATCTCAGAAATATCAAATGAACTAGGCAAAAACATATATTACACTACATTAGATTCTATTCAAAAAACAGCTTTTTGTACTGATAAAGGACATTTCGAATTTACCCGTATGCCTTTTGGTTTGAAAAATGCTCTGGCTACATTCCAAAGACTGATGAATTATGTTTTGAGAGAACATATAAATAAAATACGCCTTGTATATTTAGACGACATTATAATATTAGGAACATCCCTCCAAGAACATTGCGAAAACATCCGTAAGATCTTTTCGAAATTGAGAGAATACAATTTAAAAATCCAGCAAGAAGTCGCTTTTCTCGATCACATCGTTTCAAAAATGGTATTAAACCAAATCCAGCAGAAATAGAAGCAGTTAAAATTTTTCCTAATCCCAAAACACAAAAAGAAATTTAACAATTTTTAGGACTTTTAGGTTATTACAGAAAATTTATTCCCAACTTCGCGAAGTTAACAAAACCAATGACTATTTATTTAAAGAAAGGACAGACCGTTAATATAGACAATAAAGAATACAGACAGAGTTTTAACAATAGTAAAGATTCATTAAATAATGCCCCGATTCTGCAATACCCTGACTTCGAAAAACAATTCATAGTTACGACTGACGCAAGTAGTTTTGCTATAGGCGCAGTTTTGAGTCAAAATATTAATGGAAAAGATATGCCCATAGCTTACGTGTCAAGGACATTGAACGATCACAGAATTAATTAGAGTACTACAGAAAAGGAATTATTGGGAATAGTTTGAAGTGTAAAATATTTTAGACCGTACCTATATGGAACAAAATTCATAATACGAACAGACCACCGACCTTTAACATGGTTAATGAGTTTGAAAGATCCAAATTCAAAATTAATGCGTTGGCGGATAAAATTAGAAGAATATAACTATGAAATAGAATATAAAAAAGGAGTTTTAAATTCAAACGCTGATGCACTCTCAAGAATCAGGCCCCAATTTCAAATCATTAAAACTGTAGAGAATATTTTTGAAAAACCACATAATTTAGTTCATTGTATTTCGCAAGATATTAAATTTGGTGCAGGATTTGCAAAACAAATAGACGAAAAATTCAACAGTTAGAATCATTTAATAAACAAGAATAGTAGGGACAAGATTTTAGGGATTCAACCTATTTTTGAAAATAAATATAAATTAATTCATTTAGTAACAAAAGAAAATCATTTTGATAAACCAACATTGGAGAAGACAGAACAATGTTCCATAACGATGGAAGATTATTCAATTCAAAATGAGATTTACGAAATACATATGTCAAAAATATGTTCTGGCTGTGATAAAGTACCCTTCAGTATAATAGAAAAATTAATGCAAAAAATATTCATAGAAACTCATTTAAAAGTTGTAATTACTACATATTGACACATGAACATTAGAAAATAAAAAGTATTTGACTCTTGTAGATTCTTTATCTGAATTCGCACAGATAACATATGTTAAAACACTTGCCGCTACAAAAATTACAGACACACTTTTGAATTACTTTTCTCAATATCAGATCCCGAGCGAAATAACTTTGGATAGTGTTACTGAATTCAATAATAATTTAATGAAAGACCTTTTAAAATTTTATAATAATAATATCCATATGACTTGTGTTGATAATCCAAAATCCAATGGAATAATGGAAAGATTCCATTCGACAATAATTGAACATTTGAGAATATTGAATCAACGACCAGAATTCAAATAACAGAACATTTCTAGAAAAATTCAGTCAGCTTTAATAGCTTATAACAATTCTATAAATTCGATTACTAAATTTACTCCCATTGAAATTCTTTACGGTTTTGAGAAGAATAATAATAATTTGAAAATTGTAATAAAGATTATTCACAAGAATGGAAGAATAGTCTCACTTTGTTGAAAGATAATGTTTTCAAGAATATTCAAATAGAGAAAAATAAAAGATTTTTCAAGCAAAAACCTTTCAAGCAGAATTTGGACGATCTGAAATTTGATACAGCTTTGATTAAAGAAGGCAAAAGAAGAATTCAAAAAATTAAAAAACCATTGTTTGAATCCATAAGATTGAAGACTATAATCCTAAATCAAAGACAATAAAAATTAATTCAAATAAGAGACATGAAATCGATAAAATCAAAAGAAAATGAGTCTATGTTGTAGATGCTTCTGCAAAGAAGAAGAATTGAACAAACTGACGGACAACCCCGGCATAAACATACTAGACTTAGGACAAGTTAACATTTATAAGAATTCTTATTATTCGTACTTCAATTATAGAATTAATAATTTAGAGATAGAATATCATAAGTTGGTTGATCATAGAGATAAAGTATTAATAAAATTGAATAACAAAGAGACTATAGATTTCAATTATAAAAATGAAACACAAACTTATTTAAATATTTTGGATTCTAATATACATAGTTTGGAGAACAAGAATGATAATTTATTTAGAAATGAACGTAGTAAACGCGGACTAATAAATGGCTTAGGAACAATTATTAAAAGTATAACCGGAAACTTAGATTCACAAGACTCTGAGAGATATGATAAATTATTTGAAACTATAAAACGGAATCAAAATGTACTTCAAGAATAAAATTTTGAAAATATTTGTATTAATAAAGGAATAATTTCAAAATTTAATAAACAATTACAAAATATACAACATAACGAATTAATATTAAAATCAAGAATTATCGAAATGAGTAACGTATTAGGAGAGGTCATGAAATGGCGAAACGCATTGAAAATTAAAGACGTAATTAATCAATTAATACTATTGAGTATTAATTTAAATGAGATATTGGAAGAAATTGAAACTGGTTTAACTTTTTGTAATTTGAATAAAATTCATAGTTCAATCATATCCAGGGATGAGTTAAATAATATAATTAAAGAGACAAATCTAGCATTGAACTTATAGGAATTTTCAGAACAAATCACAAGCCATTGTAGAATAGGAGAAGATCAGATATAATATTTATTAGAAATACCAATTTATGATAGTAACAAAAATTATAAATTGTTACAAATTTTTCCTATACCGAATATCAATAATACAGAAATGTTTATTGTGAATGAAGAAAAGGAGTTGTTGATTTTGTTCCAAAATAAATTATTCAATACGCATGATTGTAATGAAATTAATGATAATTATTTTTGCAAGACAAACTATATAGAAATTAATAATTGTATAAAGAATATTGTTATAAATCACAATAATAAGGGCTGCGAATATCACAGAATAAGTGATGCATTTATAATCATCGAGATAGAAAATCAAAATTTAGCAATAATAGCTAGTACATTGAATAGAAATATAGAGATGAAATGTGAAATAGTATTAGACATTAACAAATTCAAGGAGTCCATAGATTTTTGACAAATGGTAATTGTGAAATAGATAATTATAATTTAGGAAATAGATTAGTTGAAGTTAAGGAAATAATATTTGAAAATATCAATTTTGCTATCGATAGAAATCAGTTCAGTAACAAAACCTTGAAGTTAAAACAATTAAATGGAGAAAATATAATTATAAAAGAAATTCCAAAACTACAAGTTATATTAATAAACGAAAATTATCACTGTCATATTAATTCCTTTGTGATTATCATTTTTATTGTTGCAATCGTAATATTTTACATTAGTTATAGAAGTAGGAGAAGAAATAAACCCAAGAAATCTCTTGAAAAAAAGATTGAATCCATAAATTTAAACGAGGATAGAAATCCTTTTTGAAAAAGAATGGAATCATCTTTTGAAGAATGGAGGAGTTATGTATACTAGATTTTGTTAGACGACTCCATTCTCTAAGTCAGCATTTATACTTTATATAAACCCTGTATTCATTTGTAACAAGTTAGTTCTCTGTCATCTGTCTTGAAGTAAAAATAAATCTTTTTAAAAACCTATTTTGAGGTTGCAATTATTTAATTTGTACCTATTGATGCAGCAAGTAATTCTAGACGTAAAATTGTAGTCTTCTTAATTGGCAACACTCGTGCTTTCGCCTGTATTCGTTGCACATTAACACAGATAGACGATTCAGATCTTAAAAAAATTGCTGCTGCATACGACAATTGACTCGCATCACAAAATATGTGAAGACTTAGACTTTTTTAATCACAATCACACGACATCCATCTAGGAATTCGAATGTCAATTGACTCACCCATACCAAAAATTTGTTCTTAATTTCATTGTCTACTTCTTCATCCCAACCAATTCTTGATTCCAAAATCGTTTGGAGTAATAATTTTGGATACAGTGATACGGGACACGTGTTACCAATTGGGTCAAATACCTTTATAATGTCGATAATTTGATCTTCTTTGTGATAATCCCAAATTTAATTGATTTCAATCAGTCGAAGCTAATTTCTAAACTATCAATGCGCCGGTGTCATCTAAGACCTCTCCTGACTTTAAATCTATATATTCCTAACCTCTTGAGTCAAATTTTCTTAATCGCATGATATAAACGGCTACTTCAATACAAAATTTCCGTTCTTTCTCATTGTCTAAACTTGTAACGCAATTGTCGACGTAAGAACTATTCATAAGTTTCTTCACAGTATCACTTGAATATTTTATATTCTCTGCTTCACTCATTACTGAAGCTGATTTAAAAAGATGGTGAGTTGTAGCTTCCAAAAGGAGAGGACTGCTCGATACACCAAAAACAACGCGACAATGTCTATAAATTTCCAACTTCCCTTCTTTAGTTCTCCACAAAAAGCCAAGAAAATCTCGGTCTGGCTGATGTAAACCAATTTGAAGGAATGCTTTCCTTATATCAGATATAACACCTATCTTCTCCAATCTAAAACGTAATAATATGGCACTTATGTTTTCAAGTAAATTCATACCTTTTTCCAGACAGTTGTTCAAAGATGGTCCTAGTTTCTCTTTAGCTGATGCAGCAAAAACTGGTCTAACTCGGGTTGTACTTCCTTCTCTTAACACATGACGGTGAGGTAAATAGTGGCCTGGTAATGATATCTGCGATTCAGGAACTTCTTCAATTATACCCTCGTGTAACCACTCGTCAAATGCTTGCTGATAGGCATCAAAACATTTATCTGCATACAATTTTTTAATTGTAGAGTCTAATCTTTTCAACGATAGATTATAATGAGAAGGAAGCGGTGGATGACTGTCTATCCATGGCATATGAACTTGATACCGACCATCAATATTCATTTTGACAGTTTCCTCGAAATGTTTTTGTGCAGCGGTATGTAATTCTAATTTTGTTTTCTTGTCAGATGGATCTGTGATTCCCATAAAATCCAACGACCATAGATCTGTGATACTAAATTCATTTATGAGCATTGAAATGGTCATTATAGTTGTATTATTCTTCATTTTCTGCCTAGGAACTCTACCCATCAGTGTCCATCCTAATAATGTCTCTACCGCTACTAACCCAGAAGAAAGTGATGTTCTTTGTCCTGCTAGCAGTCTACCTGCTACGTCTCCTCCGATGAGAATTTCTATCAGATGATCTTCTTTATTTACACCTGTTAATTAAATATTGAAACGTTCGAGTTCACGTATTCAAGGCCCTTTCTTTATACAAGAAATAATTATCACAGATCACCGCCTGATCTAGAGCTTCAAAATGGCATTCATACTTTCCATCTATACTACTCAAATGAATTTGATATAAATTATGTGTTTTCTGACCTGTACTTTTGCCTCCAAGCAATGAGTGGATTATTTCTTCTTTTCCCAAAAGATTGTACCTCATTTTAGTTGCCGAGTCTGCCAGAATATAGAAATGCTGAGATCCCATGTCGATTATGGCACGTATCGGTCCTTCTAATCCAGTCCCCTTCAATTTAATGACGAGAGTTTGGAGAAACACCTCTGGACTTTTCGGAAAATTAGCCAATGCTTGTTTTTCCTAATTTTCCCTTCATTTTCCTCTATCGGCTCTGATTCATGTTCTATATTTTGTGTCAATGATGGACACATCAGAGATTGGTAACTTCTACTACAGATAATACATCGTACTCGTAGCTTATAACTTATTGCTAAATGTCCAGTTTTGAAACAAATATAGCAGCATTTTCTGTCACTTAGAATTCATTGCCTCTCATCTAGTGACATTCTTTTCGCTCTAAAACAATTTACTGATTCATGCCTACCTTGACAAAATTTACAACAAGCGGGTTCAGATTCATTTACTGTAGTAATGAGTGCCGCAGCTGTAGGAACATTTTCTTGCTCTTGAAGCTCGTTTTTCGTATCCATCTTCCCATCGAAGACATTAACCATACCGAAACTAGCCGTTTCCAATGAAATTCTCTCTTCGTTCTTAACTTCTGTACGAATAAACTTCATTAATTGATTCAAACGATCTTTAGAAGTACAAGAAACAGTTTCTTGATCTGCAAACGTCGTGTGACGAAGTGCTCCCATTTTAGAACCTGAAAAACTGCTGTTAGTAACCGTTCGATAAAATGATTCAAAATAACTCAACTTAGTCACAATTTCACTGTTCCAGTTAATAGCCTTCAGCTACAATAATTCAGACTCACCAAAACCGCTTCGAACTGTTTAATTTATCCGATGCAAGTCAACTTTGCAGTTGATCTAATTTATTCTCCTGAAATATATAAAACCGTTAAATACAATATTTAGGTAGTAATTGACAACTCACCGTTTGTATAGGAGTTCTCCGTATTTATGTAGAACCTAGTTACAGGTTATTTAGAACTCCTATTCCTGTATTTGAAAATAGGTTACTATTTGAATATTTGTATATCACCATCTGAAATAAATAAATTAGATCTAAGTTGTAGTGCACAGTAAGCAGTAAATAAAACTCACCTTTTATATGAGAATAAACCAAAATTGGATGATAAATTGTATATTGTATACATGTGCTTTTGTTTACATTTGTTGACTGACTGCTAATTAACTCTGAATGTACGATCCCCAGAGCCATCTGGTGGTCGGATAGGAAACTAGTAATAAAGTTTTATTTCAAGTTCAAATAAAATAAGGATTACAAAATGTTGTTATATGTATTTGGCAAAGAAGTAACACACGGAAAGTCATTATTTTATTTATTCATATTTTTTGGATGTTACTAAAATCTAAGTAACATCCATTTTTCATAATTAAACCGGCTCAGTATCGTTTACTTAAAATCTGGGTATAAATACAGGCTGAAATCGATCAGCAAAACACTCTTCCGAGAGACTTGAGTCCAGTTATTTAGTAGTGCTTCTGCAAACAGGCCAACTAAACCGTTCCGCATCCGTAGTGACTCCAGCTACAGAGTCATCGATATTCACCGTGAGTAACGTCCTGTCGACAGGGTTACTTAACCCCCGCTGTCGAGTGGTTCCTGTTTCAGAACCATCGAGACGACGTCCATCGTGGCTCCTGCCTCAGAGTCACCATCCACCAAGCTGTAGTCTCTGCCGTAGGGTTACAGCCTCGTGCACCTAGCCGTAGTCTCTGCCATAGGGTTACGGCATCCACCTTCCGCAACTGTAGTCTCTGCCGTAAGGCTACAGTCCGTTCACCATGTCGTAGCCGCTGCCGCGAAGGGCTACGACAACTGCTGACGACGACGACCAACATTCGACGCATCATATTTGCGACTTCGTGTGTTAGTTCGAAGCCGTGTCCGTCGTATTGTGCAAGTATAATTGTTTCAATTTGTTTCCGCCATTTTATGTACCTTTTCCCCATATATTTGTGTATCAATGAAACTGTTTGTTTCCCATATACGTTTCTCTTCGCAGCAGAAAACCCGCACTCTTCCCCCTAGCTATCTGGCACCATCGCCATAGAATTGTTCTGTTATTGGCGCCCGAGCAAACCGACCGTTAAGCAACTCCTAAAAGACGCCACGAGAAGTAGAGTGTGCTTCACAATACCGATAGTTGATCTCGAGCTACTAATCAGTTAGCTGACCGTCAGCTGCTCCAGTAGTGCTGGGTGTAGATGTGTGAGGCTGCGAAAGTGGTAAAAAAATTAAAATTGAGGAAGAGTACGCCGTCCGAAACATTTTTTCCATGAACAGTCTACAAGTGTGTTGAGAGAAAATTGTCAGCTGCACCGTGGAGAAAGAATTATATGTCAGCTGATAGCATGGAATTGTGAGAAAGAATACTCCAATTAGAATGATTGTAGGTACGCTGGATGAAATTCAACTAGGTGATTGTTTACATGATGAAAAACACAAAAACAACAATCAGCTGCGTATGTAATAGTTACAAAAATATATATCCTGTCCACATTTCGAAATGCCACCAAAGAAATCTCTAATACCAAAAAAAATACGATCCGTATTAGAAGAGATTTCTCATGCGCGATTTAGAGACGATCTCAAACATTTTCTCATTTTTTGAGATACCATAGGTCACTAGATATTGACGAAAAACTTATTTTGGTCGAACGTTTCTTCTGTAAATAATTTCTGAGCTCTCGCGAATCGGGAAAAAAGCTTCAAGTAACATAGGTCAATATTATTCTTATCAAGCCAGTGGCGAGCGAAAATATTTTCAATGGAGTAGATTTTTCAAATACGACGCAAAGTAAAGACTTTTTAAATGGAACTATCACTCAAAAAAATCATATTCCTCTCTGATTCTGACGATTTGAATAAATTTTTCTTTGTGTGTGTACATCATGAAGAATTCCACAATTTTTGTATTATTTGTTGATAAATTTCAGTTATTGCAATAATTCATGATGAGTTTTGATTATTTTCAATTGTCATGATATTTTAGAATATGTTGTAGCATGAATTATCGCAATAATCATATTTTACCAACAGGAAATACGGTAATTGTGAGTTTTCTCATGTAGCAGCAACTCAAACGAAATAAATTCCGTATCGCGGTTCACATAACTAGTTCTTACGAAATTTCTTGATCAATTTCCAATTTTTTCCAAATTTTTTCTCAGCTCTCTTGAGCTGTAGTTTGGATCTTGATGAACGGATTGGGATATATACTTTCCTATCTTTTTTATATAATTTCATATTTTTTCTGGTTTTATAACCGCTGTTTTACATTTCTTTCTATTTTGATTTTTCCACAACCGTTCGGCGTAGGAACACTACTTAAACTGCAACGCTACTTCCCTAATAGACTTGAACTTGTATTCCACTGTAAAATTTTCATAAAAATTTTCATCAATATTCCTACAATTTTTTTTCATAAAAATTTTATGGCTAGCATGTTTGGTATCCTACTGTAATTTTTTTTCTGTGTGTCTACAGGGTGCTGCATACTCTACACTGTTGTTACTGCTTTGACAGTTGAAAACTATAAGGAAGTAGTCAAACCCTGGATATTCAATCTCACCTGTAACATTGGGCTTAATTCATACCAAAATTTGTATGATTATTTTAAGAGAATTTTGTCGCACGTATTCACTATAATATCTCTTTTCTAAGCCTTGAGGCTCTTTGACGACCATCCCCTACACATTTTCCTTTGAATATCAAAATGTGAACTGACAGTGAACTAACAGTAAAATGTAGTATTCATTCCCTAAAGTAATTTGTAGTGCACTTAATTCCATCAACAACAAATCAGACCGCTATTTCTGGAAAAGTAAATACAGAACATGAATATTTCTACGTGACGTCATGTGAATACATATATTTATGAAAATACTAATAATTTCAACGAAATGAACCTGTCTTACTGTCAAAACTGTTCTTACCAAAATTTTCATTTATTTTTTCATGATTATACCACACACCTTAGCAACAACCAATTAAATTAATAGATTTTGCATGGTAACAAAATATATCGCGATTATATTCTCTCCTTACTCGCTATACCACAGTAGCTTTTCAAAAAATTATGAAAAATATAACAATTGATAAATTTCATGCTTTGTGAATTAATCCTTGCCAATACACCTCAAGATTCGGTGTATTATCGCATATACCTTGAATTTAACTCAAATACTTTTTGTTTTGGGTAATTTTTCACTCGGCAAATTTGGAGATTTATAATCAACGATAATATCCCTCTAACTAAAGCTCTCGGGTATTTACAGATTATGAATCTACAAATTTGTCTCGAGAAAAATTACCCAAAAAATGAAATGTATATTCGTTAAATTCTTCGGTATATCGATAAAACACCTCTCTATCGGTATATCACCGTAAAAAATATTCACTGTGGAATATCGGCTATAGAGTTCTAAGTCCAATTAACATGATACAGTTCTCATAATTTGATCTGTTAAGGGCTTTGGTTAGAAACATTCGCAGATATATTACCTGAAAGGACGTGCTCGATCGTAACCAGTTTCTTCTTGACGACATCTTGTTACGGGCCAATTTGGCTTTTGGTCACTTTTTTGCTGGGTTAGATTCTAAAATATAATCTGGGTTATTTGGGTTTAATTTCAGTTACTTCACGTACTTACTTTTGGTTAAAGATATTTTTAGTTTTCAATCTAATAATTTCATTTATATTTCAATCTTTAGTTTCGTTTCTTCCTTTTCTTTAAGCTTAGTTTTTTTTTGGTTATATTAAAAGCGTGTTGTTGTTTACCTTTATCAATTAATTTTAGTTCATGATTTTTGTTTTGAATTGTCGCTGCTGCAATGCGCGCGCTGCAGCCAGTGACGTTACGTTTTATTTTTTTGAATCTTAGTACTGAGGCGCCCGCTAGGTTTTTTTTTAATGGGAAACGGTTTATTTCCAATTAAGTCAAACCGACCGGATTTGACTTAATTGAAGATAGTCAGCCTTAAGTCCTCGTATAGGACGGACGTTGAATTTTTTTGCTTTTTCGTTTTTATTTACCACTACAATTTTGTGGGTTTTCCCAAAATTTTATAGCGTGAGCAATCCCAAGTTTGAGGATTCTTTTGGGGAAAATCTGTGCTCCGGCCGAATATTTTGAGGCAGTTTGGCCATTGGTTATTCGGCGGAGCAGCCCACGTGTTGGGGACTAGTAAGAATTGTTAGTGGCCATTCTATTTTCTATCGCTACCACCTGCGATTTAACGTCGTCCGGACCAAGGCACAACGCTGTGGAAGTACCTGACTCTCACCCTGGATTTCCTGACCACCTGGAATCCAGCAAAATTAGATCCGAGGCCGAGATCCAGACGCCAGGCAGACGAGTCAATTGGATCTCCAGTGACGTCACCAGCTAAGTGGTCCAGTTTAATTCAATTTGCTATTCAGACTCTTTCTGTTGGTGCTAATTTAGACATTAGCCACCTCGTGGCTTCACTACGAATTTTGTTCATTTTTTTTGTGTATAACTTTTTGCTGCGGTAGGCATTCGTTGTCGCCTTTCCTTTTTCATGCTTTTCTGGTTACGTTATAAATGCTACGTCCTGTTGTGAACCAGGTTGATCAATCTCGGGCCTGATTTTCATTACTTTGTACTTTTGCCTGGAGTAGGTTTATAGACGTATTTGTTCAGTTGGGACTTGTTGAAGTCTGCGTAGGGACGCGAATCGCCGCCATTTTGCTTTATACTATTATACTTTATTGCTGTTTCACATTTTTTTTTCCTGCTATTCTACTTTTGAATTAACTTTATTAAATATTCATTATGCTGGGTAATTTTGATCATCATTTATTTGTGAAAAGTACCTACCACTTTTGTTTTCAGAGAGTGATTTTATTCAGTGTTTTTTTTTACAGCTGGTGAGTAAGTATCGCTGTTTGAGATATTGTTTTATTTTATGTTCTGCGGCATCTTGATCGACGCCGAACGATCTAATTATCCTACAACCCAATATTCTACCCGTCCATCCTACCATCTTTTCTTTTACAGGTACTTTCGCAGTTGTGTGCCTGAGGACGAAAAAATTAAAATTGCGTGGCGCCCTTATTTTCTGTTTCATTTAGAGTTAGCTTACATAGCGTCCAGTATATTTGTTTTGGTAAAGTTTATATTTTTTTTTTTTGAAAGCTAACCTCACAACTACCCAGTCCGGCCCTGGGATTATTTTGATTATTATTTTTTTAGTACTGAGCTAGTCAGTTTTGAAGGGTAGGATCGCTACCCTAATTTTGAGTGTTATAAATTGGCGCCCAGCGTGGGGCCGATTTGTTTTTGAGTTCAGAACGTTATAATCTTGCACAAAATGATGTCGAATATCCATGCGTTTTGTGCGTGCGTGGTATAGGGATGACTTGCCAGCTTTTGCGCGCCAATGTTGTTATTTTGGATGATGCTACAACCCAGTCTTTCAGAAGTCGCCTCATATACAGAGCTTCCTTTGTCGCGTTTGAGAGCGTCATGTACTCAGCCTCCGTGAATAACAAATCCTCGGTGAGCTGCTCTCTTGATCCCCAGCTGACGGCTGCTCTCCTATCCCGTGCAGGACTTACGAGCAATGTTGCGGCCATCGCAGTTAGCGATATACATCATTTGAGAGTCGCTTGTTCTCGAGAACACCAAACCAGCGTCTCTGGTTTACTTGAGGTACCGTAATACCCTTTTAGCAGGTTTTCAATGGATCGTCGTGTAACAGTCGTTGAATTGACCTAGTCGACTAATGCAAGTCCACTTCTTAACAATTACCGCTTCCCTCGGCAATTTGAGTCGAGGTTCATCTCTAATCTTTTTGAAATGTCGTCCAGATAGCTAATCTGGCTCACAACTATGAAGTACTCGTCTCTCATGAATTTAAGCCTCAAACAATTTTCTTTCGAGAAAATCTATCAATCTGGCAATCTTGGCAACACCATGAGATATCAGAATGTAGACAGTCGATTACAAAACTTCGATTGTCAGCTGACCCAAAACAGTGAACATAGGGATCAGCGGAAGTATTGGATGATGCTTACTGTTATATTAAATGAAGAAAACGAAGTTTGGGAATTCAGTAAGAGTTTTATTTTCCATTCTACCCTACAGTTCCTGTCGGGAAGATGGTCCAGGTGGGACCGAAACTGTAGAGTAGAAAAGAAAAAATAACTCTTGACTGAATTCCCACACTTCGTTTTCTTCATAGGGATCAGCCTCCGATGGAACTGCCCCCTATTCTTGAAGCTCGTTGTCCAGCCTCCAGTGCCAGACTTGTCCAGATTGATGCAATCTGTATAAGGCCTTGTGCAGGAAGTATTCAAGGTCTCCAGCATACTCGTAGCCTATTCTGTGATATAGTCATCTGCACGCTGGTTCGCAACAACGTCTTTCAGCATGTCGCCTAGATACTCTGGAACCTTCATATTTATATATTCTTTCTACGGCAGCCATATTCTGTTCCGGCGTGTAAGGCGTCGAGTCATCTTTCAAACTCTTGATTGATGTGTTCGCGCTAATTATCTGAATGGACGTTCTTGATCCTCACGTCATGCTGCTTCTTAAACAGTGTCCGAAGCTTTTCGGATCCGTCGAGTTTTTGTGACCTCTTGTCTACAAATTGCACATCTGTCCAACGAGAATGATCGTTGGTAAACGTACTAGAGTACTTCGACCCGCTGTTTGACGTAGTGTGTATTGGACCGCATAGTCGCGCAATCTTTTTCTGAGGACAGACCTCACAGTTCAGGATCCCGTCCTCTTCAGGCGAATAGATTCCTCGGATCGCTTTGTTCCTCACGAGACTCACCAAGTCACGAAAGTTGAGGTCACCCATTCGTCGATGCCAAACCTGACACTTTTTCATTGATCTCGTCGATTCAATTCCAAATTCTAACGGAGATACCCTGTTCCAACAACTGATCGTTGATGACTTCCTATCCACGTAGTAGAGATCCTCAAAACGTTTGGTAACCAATTCGACGTCTCCTTTCTTACCGACAGCTGTGGCCTTCCGCTTGTGAAACACCACTTTGTACTCATTGTTAGTGATTCTCGCAACAGAGAATTGATTTGGAACGTGCAATGTGTCGTGAGTGATTCCATCTTTCTTGACCCCATCTACGGTTCTTGAAATCTCCACAACGCCTTTCGTCTCCATATCTGCAGTTACCGTGTTCGTCAACTTCTACTTGCCAACTCCTCTCAGTTCGAATACCTATATGTTGATTTACTTTCAATCTTCATCTCACATTTGTCAGCTATAGAACTATCAAAAAACTATATGTTTGCGGTGATTAGCAAAATTGAAGTATGAATATAATTTGTTTCGTTGACTCATAGATGGATGGATGGATGAATTGTTCGGTACTCGAAAGTAAAAGAGGTACAACTGTGAATTCTGTTGGTTTCTGAGGGGTTTTCAGAAGTTTGACTTTTTGGCACTTGATTGCCAAATAAAAGTGAGAGTGTTTGATCTGTTGATTTCATGGAATATGCATGCAATATGCACTTGAAAAATTCCTTAATATGCATTTTCTTATTAATATCATTCATTGATAGAACCTTTCAGTTTTTTGTATTTTTTTTTATGAACGGTAGAATTCATCATAATATATAAAATAACTAGAATTTATCCTTGAATAATTTAGCACAGCATGACCCTGAAACGTTTTACAGATTTATTAGTGGTTCAATTATTATTGAAGAAATGCGAGACTCTGTAACGTGACCTTTGAAAATGTCCGTGGAACATTATTGGATAAATTGTTGTAAATTAAAATCCTGACTGTCTTGTAGAATTAAAAATTCAAGAGTCGGCCCCTGCACCATTACTCTGAATAGGGCGGTCACTGTAGACACGTGCCTCCTTGTAATTATGACTCTTCAGCCGCAGATAGCTATTGTAGCTGCGTATGCGTCTGTGGCTCGCTGTACTATATTGTAGCGCCCTTGATAAAAAGCTTTCTGAGAGATAAGCTTAGAAGAAATATGAAATAAACAATCAGTGGAACTCAAGTTATTACCGTCTTTAAATTACACTTTCGGCGATCAAATGTCAAAACTGTACGTTCCAATGAACTGAAGATCTCGAAAATCTAGGAGAAGTCGCTAATAAAAAAATTTACCTATTTTATGAAAGGACTAGAATACAACCGCCATCTGTCATTTCAAAATGTAGGATTAATTGATGTGATATTCTGCATTTATTAAACAGCGATGGAACTAGCCATGAAATTTATGGTCGGGGAAATAATGTGTCGTCACAGCAGATTCCAAGGACAACTTAGTTTTAGTTATCTTTGGCATTTTAAAAAATTTGAAATTCACTTTTGCCCCACCAAACAGTGGAGATGTTCATATGTTTATAAATGAACAAAAAATGAAGGACATTGTTTCTTTTTTCAAAATACCTGCATTGAAACGAGCTCCAACGTTTGTTTTGTCAGACTAAGCAAGACAATTTTGGACCAATGTCAGTGTTGCCGGGCAGGAACAAACTTCTTTCTGCCCACTGAATTTGTTTCTTACATCGTTTTAAGCTTGGAAAAAACGCATTTGCTTGTTGCCAATCTCAATCTCCAAATGAATATGAGTATAACTTTGGTTAATTTGACACTTGTTGTATTCGCGACATGAAACTAAATGTACGATGAATTTCAAGAAAAGAAGTATTCTCTATCATACTAGTTTAAATTGTCTTATTCCGAATGGCACTAGACATTGAAACTCTTGATGACAATGCAGGTAATATGAAAAATATAGTCTGTGGCACGGGACAAAACACGATTTTAGCCAATCTCTAACGATTGTTCATTTTAAATTCAGTCGAAGAAGCGACGTACCCTCACCCTTATTGGAGAGGTACTGAAGACCCTCCCTTATTTTCAGTCGATACTCATTTTTCACCACTTCCTCAATGCTGTTCTTTGTTAGCGTCCCCTCCACACTTTGAAGACCTGAGATGGTCAGTGATTGCAAGAGACCTTCCTTAAGGATACTCTGAACGAAAATAGATTCATAATTGAGATTTAAACAATCTTTATTCTCTCTTATTGAATGTTCCGATTGCCTCAACTGGCCACCATCTTCGACATGAAAGAATTCTGAGTTAAAAGTCCAAAGGTGGATAGTATAAAATAACAGAATAATGATATTCTGAACAGCAAACCGCAAGGCTGCTCACAGAATATATCCAACAGAAATATCATCATGGATATGCAAAATACCGTGTCGAGTTTCAACATAGAACAATGGCTGACCAACAGACAGCGTTACATCATCATGAGAATCCTCAAGCCAATATTTGTGAAATTTATCATTCCCACGGATCTACAATTCATAACACGATAGTAATCGTAAAATACAAGAGAACGAGATAGTACAAGCGTTACGTTTTGCAGCTATTAAATGAGCTCCGATGATCCTAATTTCAGATATCAGTGGTGATTTATTGAGGCAATTCCATTCAGACACTCCAATATTTCCCCGTGTTACTCTAACTATCAAATCTTTGAAATCTGTGACCATATGTTGTTTAATACTATCTTGTTGTATGATACAACGAAAATGTAGAATATTGCCACCCATTTCAGACAGATATCTAAGTTTTTTGCTGAAGCTGGTTTTAGATACTGCCCAGAAATTGTATATAGTTCACATAACTTCTGTTCTCGCGCAATAACATTGAGATAATTGTTTTGGTTGAAGCAATCTTGAGACTCGATTATTTAAGATTCTTTAGTTGATTGTACTAAATAATCGTGCAAGCTGTCGCAATTTTTGACGTGAATGATTATTCAAGGGTTCTATAACAAGATACTTATAGCAATAAAATTGAGCGATGTTAAGGAGAAGATAATCACAATGACGTAGAATTTTGCAGGTCACAGTCACGTTACTTACACTTTTTAATATCACTTCAAAGTTTCAAGAATTTGAAGTGATCCTAAAGGTTTCCAATGTGTGTGAGAAGCTGAATGGTGAAGCTGTATTTTTTTCGTTGCGTTTTGAATTCTATTTTTTAGCTGTTGGAACTCAAATTCTAAAATCTAAATTGATACTGGAGTGTACAGTGATTTGTACTTCATCGAAATTCAGTGTTTAAATTATAATCAAATTAGTGGCAGGGCTGTTATTTGTAATTTAAGTAATTTTTCATACTTTGAATGTGGAGTTTTTATATCTCGCCAAGTTTTTAATATCTTTAAAAATTGCGACAAGTAATGAGAAGTTATAGTTGATCAAGCAAATAATATTTAATAATCATGGTTTCATCGTGCAATTTCTGCAATTTGAAGGTGAAGAAAAATGAAGCATCGATTAAGTGTGCTGGCATTTGTCAGCGCTACTATCATATCAGCTGTCTGAATATTTCAAGCGCTGAAAAATCTGTGTTATCCAGTTCAAATTGTCTTTGCTGGATTTGCGATGACCTCCTCCTCCATCGCCATCGAAATTGAATAAGGATGAACTAACCCTGAATGACGTTATGGCAACACTGCGTGATCTGCAGAAATCTATCGAATTTTTTTCAGGCAAAATCGACGATTTTGAGTCAAAGATTTAATTTATTAGCGATAAAACCAAACTAATAGAACCTTCAAAAATTGAGTTCGATAATTTGATGCACAAAGTTCTAGATTTAGAACAAAGATCAAGATGCAACAACATTGAGATAGTAGGAATCCCGGAAAAGTCCAACAAAAATTCAGTGGAAATCATGGCCGACTCAGGTAACGCGATAAACTGCCCTATTATTGAACAAGATCTCGACGCCATACACAGAGTTGCTTCCTTCAATTCATCGATCATGCAAAAAAACACAATTGTTAGATTTGTATCTCGAATTAAACGGGACAAGTTTATAAACTGTGTCCGTCAATCCAAAAATTCAACAGCAAACAACTTTAAGTTCATCGAAAATAATAAAATTTATGTGAATGACCATTTAAGTCCTGCTAACAAACTATTATTGAAGAAAGCAGAAGATTGTGCTCGAGAGAAAAATCACAAATATGTTTGGGTGAGGAACTTCAAAATATTTGTGAGAAAACAGGACAATGCACCAATTCTATATATTAATTCTGAATCGGATATCGCAAAAATAAATTAAATTCATGGGAATTTTTTTTTTTGTCGTCATTTTATTATTATTATGATGAGTTTTTATTACCAAAATGTATGTGGTCTGAAAACTAAGTTAGTAAATATTTATAATGAAATAGGTGCAAGTGATTATGATTTAATTTGCCTTACGGAATCGTGGCTCAATAATACAATAAGTGATTGTGAAATTTGTGATTTAAATAAATATTCAATCTACAGGCGTGATCGCAATAACTCTAATAAATCAGATGGTGGTGGAGTGGCAATTTTAGTGAGTAAAAAGTTTTTTTCTAATGAAGGAAAAAACTTTTCAGAACTCATTTTATAAATAAATATGTTTTATTGGGTATAAGTTCTGTAATTTATTAGAAACACAACGTTTCAACAGCAAAGTGCTGCCTTTTTCAAGTGAAAAAGGCAGCACTTTGCTGTTGAAACGTTGTGTTTCTAATAAATTACAGAACTTATACCCAATAAAACATATTTATTTTTTTTCTAATGTTCATTTTCAATGGTGCTTTGTGTCAGAAGACATTTGAGTATCTGTTTCTAGTGCTAATCACCAAAAAATTTACGTCTGCTGTGTTTACATACCACCGAAAAGTGAGTCCACCATTTACTCTAGTCATTTCGCTAAAATATCAGACATTTCACTCAATATTACAAGTGACAATATTTTAATAGTTGGTGATTATAATCTACCTGACTTACATTTTTTGCCTACATTCAACAATTTACTGCTGCCAACATATTCGTCAAGAACTGACATAATATTAGGATTGTTGAATGTTCTGTCTTTGTGCAATTTAGCTCAGTAAAATGTATTGTTAATACCAAGAATTCCATCTTGGATTCAATTCTAGGTCGTTTGGACGTAACTGTTACAAATTGTCTCCAGCCATTGAGTAGATTGGATGAACAATATCATCCTGCTCTGGAACTTTGTTTTTCTCTTAAAAATTTTGAACTTTTGAGGCCAAATAATTTCTCAACGTATAACTTCAAGAAGTGTAACTATGAAGACCTGATTTATGAATAATCAGCTGTCAACTGGAACAACAAATTCTCAAATAGGACATTGAATGATAATGTCAAACAATTTTACGATGTAATATATAATTTGCTTGACACTTTCTGTCCCAAATATCAATACAGAAAACCCGAATACCCTTAATTGTTTTTTAACTCATTATTAGAAATGATTAAAGAGAAAAACAAATACCATAATAAATAGAAATATTATGGGAATAAAAGTGATTACGATTCGTTTGCCTTGCTTCGCACTAGAACAAAAATTATGCTGTCTAATGATTATAAAAGCTATATTAATTATATCGAGAATAATCTAAAATCGAATATCAATCACTTTTTGAATCATACTAAACAACTTAGAACTAATAATTGTTTGCCCAATTCCTTATTTTATAAAGATAGTGAGGCACATTTCGGTTCTGATATCAGTGATCTTTTTGCTACATACTTTGAGTCAGTATATACTACATCAAATACCGCAAACATCAATCTTGCATATACCAACTGCTCTATTAATGTTGGAGAAATTTCTATAACTGAGAATGAAATCTTTCAGGCTCTTTCCAATCTAGATACTAAGAAAAATTCTGGTCCTGACCGCATTCATCCACTTTTTGTTAAAACATGCGCATATCATTCAACCTACCCATTATTTCTGATTCACAATAAATCTCTTAAATCTGGTACTTTTCCTGATATATGGAAATTATCTCATATCATGCCAATATTTAAGTCAGGTAATAGGTGTGATGTTACAAACTATCGTCCAATATCGATACTACCATTACTTGGGAAAATCTCTGAAAGCCTCTTAATCAACAAAATTAAATTCGAATTGAATAACATAATTATTCGACAACAAACAGAGTTTTCTCCCAAAAAGTCAGTTTTGAACAATCTTATTCCCTTCATTGAGTACATTAGTAGCTGTATGGACAACATAATTCAAGTTGATGTGGTGTATACTGATTTTAGCAAGGCATTTGATCGAGTTAATCATGACATTCTTCTGGCAAAGCTTTTATCATACGGGATTCACGGTTCTCTGTACAGATGGATTGAATTGTACATAAAAAATCGGTCGCAAATAGTGGTTTGTAATGGCTTTAAATCTCGGCAAATTCTGGTTACCTCAGGAGTTCCACAAGGATCGCTGGGACCACTTTTATTCAATATTTTCATTAATTCCATGCATGATTGTTTTCAACATTCAAAATTCCTATCATTTGCCGACGATTTAAAGCTCTTTATGCCAATTGAATCTCTTATTGATTGTCAACGTCTTGAGCAAGATTTATTAAGATTGCAAAACTATTGTCTTGTGAATGATTTACACCTAAATCCTGACAAATGTAATGTAGTTACTTATTCAAGAAACATAAAAACAATAAATTTCAAATATAGTTTTCATGGAACAAATTTAGTGCGCAAAACATCTATAAGTGACTTAGGCATACTCTTTGATTCAAAGCTGTTACTGAATGAACATGTTGACAATATTGTTAAGAAAGCATATAGAACATTGGGCTTCATATATAGAATGGCTAAGTCCTACAATAATGAACACTCATTGATTTTGTTATACAACGCATACGTGAGACCAGTTTTTGAATATGCTTCCGTTGTTTGAAATCTCTTGTATGTTAAAAACATTGTGATGATCGAATCCATTCAAAAGAAATTTATTGCTTTATTGAAATATCAATTTAATATTAGCTCCAACTGTCACACCTCAGTTGATGAAAGATGAGTTGATGAGCAAAGAAGAAAGAATGCTGATATGCTGTTTCTATTCAAAATTTTCAACAACTTGATAGATAATTTCGAAATTGTAGATAAATTTAATTTTCATACACCAACAATTCATACAAGAAACAATACTTTGTTCTACATTCTTAAATCAAATACAAACAACAATAAAAGTTTACCTATTAATAGATTAATGTTGACTCATAACGATAGTTATCAGCATGTCGATCTCTTTTGCTTGAGTCAAAGTCAATTTAAAAACGCAATTAAATGCAGTACAAACTGATTCATTCTTACTATCATATTTTCTATGTATCATCATTGTAGCTTTTTCTGCTGTGTATTTTGTAAATTGTGGAAGTCTATCATTAGGCGACTGTTGACTTTCCAAATATTCGAATAAATAAATAAATAAATAAATAAATAATCTTTTCTGATTATTTTTTAAATCTCATCATGTCTTAAGTTTCCCAGGAGACTAGGTACTCCAGGATGTAAGCTCAATCCTTTCAATATCATTTCATAGCTCTCTGATTGTGCTTTGGCACATTCACCATGTCGAACAATTATGTCATTCATGAAGCAATTTTTGTAATGCTCATATAAAATTTTCCTGATTTTTCAATATTGTCATTATTATAACGAAGTGTACTTTCATTCCTTAAATTTGTGAATAAATTTCAAAGTACAAAACTCTTGACGGGATATTTCAAAATGCTTATTACTTTTGGGGAATTTATGTCTATAGCCGTTACACGTCTCGCGAAATTAGTAGTAACTGTATCGCAAAATATGCAGAAGAATATTTTCTATGACTTCTTGTTTTACTTCAACGTTGCCAGTATGAGTTTCTTCAGTATCAGATTTTATAGTTCTTAGAAGATTGTAGCTGAGTTAAGTTAGTTATAGGGAACAAGGAAGGCAGGTAAGGAGATACGAAACGGTTTCTATTTTGAAACATGTCAAATTTACAATCGTTCAAAATCGTTAGGGTTCGGCCACGCTTGCGAGCATTTTATCGCCAGGGATAAATCGTTCACGAATATGAAGTGGGCAACCAGCAAGAACCTGTCCACCGTAAAGCAATTCAAATTTTTATGTCACGTCGCTCCCGCGAACGCGTCGAATTGCCCGTCTCTTGGGAGATGATTTACCTATAGACGCTTTGATTGTAAAACACAACAAACATAATGACAGTTGTAATTACAATTTATACATTACTCAATTTTTACTACCTCACTTACTCACATGAGGTCTTATATGCTCGGGTGCCAGAATCTTTTTTATTTAAAAAGAAACAAAGAACTGGAGCTCTGATCGAAGGAAGGCCGGTTCTGCAATGTAAAAATTTTTCCCCGACATGAAACCACACAATGAGTTTTAGGAATTTAATTTAATTGGAAGAATATTAATAAAACATACGAAACAACAATTACAACAGATTGACTCATTAATCCAATTTAAACGAAGGCGAAGGAATAAATCATAAACCAAACAATAATCACAACAGATTGATTTATCATGAAAAATCATTCAACAAATAGAAATAAGTTTTAACAGAGATGGCGTATTCAAAAGAATTCAGAACTTTTCAAAAATAGTCTAGAAATAGAACAGCCTGTTCTAGGCCTGGGGTGATTTCATTGTTGATCAAGCGCTTCGCGAAGAAGGTGCTAATTTGAGCCCAACAATGCTACCAACCAGCCCACATTTATGAGAAATGAAATAAATCTGGAGAAACTAATCAGAATTCAATTATCTTACTGAAATTAGATGGCGTAGCGCTTCACAAAGAAGGTGCTTCCATTATCTGATCCCACAGACTCAGAAAAGTGAAGAGTGCATACCTCAAAGTATTGAGCAACTCTTGGATTATATTTGAAATGCAAGCCTACCCCATTGAATCCATCGCGCATGACAGTAGAACGATTGAGTATCGTTAGCGCCATCTCTTATCACAAAGTTGAAACATATTCGTATCGCTGCCATCTTGGTTGCACACATTTCTGTGCAATGGCGCTTTCATCTGTCAAAACTGACAGATGTCCAACAATTATAACTTTAACTTATGTAAACACTTAATTATGGTATTAATAGTTAGTCTCACACTTAGTTCACACTGTTTAACTTAGTAAATGATATCACGTAAGTAAGTTTATCCTCTTTCAGACAAATGTTTCAATCTTCTATGGTTTGTAGGTTATGTTCACGGCGCGAGCACTAGAAATGTTTTCACTGAAGTATTATAAATGTTCGAGTTTCTGGGAACTCACCCTTTTTAGAGACGAACAGTAGGGATTAGCTTTGTCACATGATATAGTGCAGAAGAGAATAAGGTGTACATCCCATCAAAAGATATGGAAAAGCACATTGAGGAATTGTAAGAGATAATCAAGATTTGATTTACTGCTGAGGCTGCAAGACCTCCTCAAAGCGATTATAAATTGGTTCTTTGGCTCAAGTCATGAGAATCGTTTCACCTCTGTCCTATCATAACTTATCTATCACTTTTTTATTTCTGGAATATTCATGAGTATCCTGCCAAGAATAGGTCTACTTTGTACTTCCGAAATCAAAATTTCTCTAGAACGCGACATCGTGTCAACCGTTCAATGCATACTTTAGCAGTTTACAGAACAAACATGCAGAAAAATCGCTTGAAAATCAAACTGAATTGAAATCAGAGTGACACGCTTAGCCGCTGAGCGATTTCTTGCTGAGCGACTTTCTAGATGTGGCCACTCCAATAAAATTCAGTAGATTTGAATTTTCTTCCTGTCGTTCAGTTGTCCACGTTTTATCTCTGGCGATGAATCGCTCGCAAGCGTGGTCGAACCTTTATGGGAGGATAGTTTGTACTATTCACATTACATATCGGCAGAAGACAGTACAAACTTCTCGTAAAGTGCACATAAAAAAATATTCTGGGTGTGCAAAATGTGATCCGTGGATAAAATCGAGTCGACGTGAAGATGGAAGATTTCAAACTCTCGTTCACATAACAAGGAACACATATATTTGTTCTCTTCATTTTAATGGTGACAGTGAGCCCACAGAAGCCAAACTCAACCAAATATCAATAGAAGAATTAAAAATTAAGATATTCTTCATCATACGAAAATTGTACATTTCTCACTCTGCAAATACGCAAATGCTTGAAATTTTCAATGAATACTAACACGGAACTGTCATTTATTTCAATTCGTAATAAGTGATAGCGAAATTATTATTGAGATGACTGTGAGGATATACATATATAAAAATGACAAATAAAGAAATTAATACTAGTTTTTTCACTCGTTCTTCTTTGTTAACACCTATTCTTCGTTCGTGATATTGTAGTCACCGTTTCAATTGAAGGCAGGGATATTTTTTCAATTCATCTGACAAAACTGTTACCCCATCGATACAATCTTCATTCAGAATGATAGTAATAAATTTGACGTGAACATCACATGACTTACTTGTACATCATTGAACGATAACCGAACACAAAATTTCATCATTCCAGGCTAATCTTTCGAGTGTATCCAAAAAATTCTGGAAATACTGATTTCCAAGATTCTACGCCTAACAGATCTGGATCTGGATCTGGAATTTATGCCTAAATTTAAAAAAAAAAAGACTGAATTGAAGTGCACTTCGGTTTCAATATATGTATTTTTTGAGAATTGTAGGCAATCATTCAGATGCTAAATCAAACTTAAATACTGAATTTGAATGCTCTACGGCCGATCGTCTCATATTTATACGAGTTTTGTTCGTCGATCAGAATCATGAGTTTTTAAAGAAAGAACAAAACTACAGATTGGAGTTTATTGACAACTGTTTTTTACAATTGTAATTACAACTATGTTATTTTCACATGCAAAAGTCTTGTTTATAACATTTTGTTATCTACAGGATATGGTCTCCTATTTCTAGTAAAGTAAGCTGGTTACAAGATGTAACTCCTCCAGTCCTAGTCGAGAACTATGGTGGTTTTGGCCACAGAATTCGGTGACATTTCGATTTCCACATTGGGTCGTTCTTGTGATCTGTTAAGTTTTCTCTGCTGAACAAAATAATACAAAGTAAAGCATAAAATAATCATTCCAATAATTGAATATAGAATAACTATATATATGCTAGTTTCATCATAGTGAATAGGTGTATCTTTGATTTCATTCAATTTTTCTTTTTCGTCATCCAGAATTGAAATTAAATTCTTGGTTTGATCTAAATTTTGGAGTCTAATTTTATTTTATTATTATTCAAATATGTTCTACTATTTTCATTGATAGTTGCAGGCAAATTTGGTAAATTAATGCTAATAGCATTGTTTATGATATACTTTGGAAACTCAGCATACGTTGACTCCACTATAATATTTCGGACAGTTTCGTACAGTTAACGTGAAGCAATATTGTTAAAGTGTATTTCCAATGTTGAATACAAGTAGTTTATTGATATAAAGGGATAATCGATATTATAGAAGGCTCTAGCTGAGCTTAATGAATTAAAGAAGATCGGGAAGGCAGGAAATGAACTACAAAACGGTGTTGTTTTAGAATATGTCAAAGCTTAACCATTTCACATATATTCTGTTTTTATTACAACAGCTGGGTTGATAAAAAAGAAATTGCGTAGTCAATTTAACGATAAGAGATACTATAAATATTGCTCCCATTAATACAAACACCAAGTTTGCTTGCGACATACTAATATAAGAACAAGATTGAACAATGGTTGCCGCAGTTATAATTGATATTAAGGATTTTAACATTAATAAAAATGATAAATTCATCAATAAAGAATTTGCGAGTATTGATCTTCAAACCAATTGAATCAAAACTGGTTGCTTCAATCAACCATTTTAATATTCTCATCTAAGTGAAAAAAGTAAATTGAGAGTGCTGTCTCAACAAGATAATTAAAGCTTGCAATGGAACTTTGGAGATATTCCATATGCAAAGCGGTGCGAAATGCCGTAAATAATTATGAAAAAGTGTATGTGCCCGGTGAAAAGAAGAAAGTGTGGTTAGAAAAACTTCTAAATACTGAATATAAAATAATTGATATTGAAAACTTACATTCCAATTCAATATTATATGGTAATGAAACACCAAGTGATTTAATGTTTAATAATTGTACAATAAGGAATATTCTTGGTTGGAAAAAGTGGTTTTGTGATAGATTTAATACTTCTAATGCCATAAAATGTTTTCATAAATCAAGCAACATATTGTCGCATATGGTTGAAGAGGACATTTAGCATTTGCCGATGGAGCTCGTTATGATATACGCACCAAATGAAATTGAATTGAACTGGAGTAAATTGCCATCAAGTTGGTGTAATTCCAAAATATTCCAAGAATATCTTTCTTGTCGAGCGCATTTACAGGAGAACTGGTCCGATAATCATGAGACAGAAAGATATGTCATGATCAAAGATTGTTGTATGTGTAAAAGTTGTGATTATAATATTTGTATATAGTGAAAATAAAAAATATATTTCATTTTAATATTTTGTTTTATTTATTGTTACAAAATATTTTATTTAGAAGAATTTACATCATGTTTGTATCTTAATTTGCTTACTTGGCTCACAATTTGGTTCATTCCATAGCAAAATTCTCTTATTCACACACTCCATAAACATATTACTTGCGGGCTTTAAAAATTTCAAATTTGGAGTCGAAAATTCACCGCGTGTTGTTATTATTTTCCTTGTCGAGCCCATTTACAGGAGAACCATTGTTTAAATAAGAATATATCCAATTTTAATATTTTTAATATTTGTTTTATTTATTGTTACAAAATATTTTATTCAAAAAACTAACATCAATTTGCCTATTAAATATCAATATTAAAATCAGTCACACAAGCTTGACAATTCTTTGTTTGGATTGTCTCTACCAATTCAAATTTACAAACTAAACATCTTTCATCAATATATTCCAACGGTAGAACAGCAAAAGCATATACATTATGCATCTCTTGTACTATTCTACAACCAACTCTTGATAAATCACCCGGGAAAAACGACCCTATACTCAGGTGTAGGACATTAATGCAAGATTGATGGCTATAATTTACAAGATCGCAATCTCCTGGTATTGAAAAACGTCGCTGTCCATCGTTATGAAAATACATTGACTCTATTTGATATAAGTCTATGGAATAGAAAATCTTCGATTTACATATGAATTGATTTGAAAGACCGACTTTTTCTATTTTGTTTAGAGTTGCTCTTGCTGAAACTCGCATCACGACTTATTTCTATCTCTCTGTTTCCATATTTTATACTCAAGCGAGGCAGTTTATGTGAGAAAACGTTCATTTTCTAGCACCGCTGTCTCCGCCTCCTCCGGTGGAGGAGGTTGTGGGTTGGGGGATCTTAATCATGATGATCTGTACTTGCTCACTTGGCTCACAATTTGGTAGCACCATCAGCAGCAGCTTTGGTAAAGGGAAAAGGGGTAAGCAAGTAGGAATCATGATTATGACAAAACGATGGTAAAAAGAATAAGGGTTGGGTAGGTAGAGGAAGGTAGTATTGTGGTATAGACATTTTATTTGCTCATCATAATAGTGGAAACATTATGGAATTCTGTCGGTGAAACCCATTCAAAATCACTATAAGGTGAATACCTGCTCATTGCAGCCCCATACAGGTTGTTAATATCAAAATACATCAAATATGATTCCTGCTCATTGGGATTATATTGCTCATGCATGTGTTTGTTATTCGCTTTTCCGTATCGGTTAGAACATTGACTAATACCACCGCGAATAGAGTGTTCTAAGAACAAAATTTTATCTACATCAGTAAGAAGTTCCAATTAAACATTAGAAATTTTCAACATTGCATCAAAAGCAAGCCCAGGAGCTGTAAAATAATGCAAAGCATCTAAGCCATACGTTTCCATACAACTTTTTCTGAAATTTTCAAAAATATCACAAGGCAATAAAACATCTGTTCTTAAATACAGATCTGAATATTCACCTAAGGTACTTATTCTGAATGTATTCCAAACTTTTTTTGCAAACTCATATTCCAAATCAGTTACATTTTCATTTTCAATCGATGAATAAAACAATTCTTCCTGTGATAATTTATCATCATCTAACTTAGCCCATGAATCAACATATCCATAACAAAAAATTCCTTTTTTAGTAAGTAATGAGAACTCTTCTTTGGAATTGCAGTGCATTCTAGTGACTAATTTGTCTGAATTATCCAAATAAGATGATAGTTTATCTGAACTATTCGACATAAAACGAAATGAGTCGATGAACCGGAAATTAATTCTGCTATTTTCAATATACTTCGTAAAAGTTATGTATTTTCCTTTATTAATGGGTGACAATGAAATTGATCCAGGTATATTCTTAGCAATTGCTTTAATTAAAAAATGGGAATCGTAGGATGACAAGTTGTGGAAAATTACAGGAATCATTCGTGATTTAGTGTATCGTAGATTACATAATTGATGTGTTAGTCCTCTATATTCTCCTGTCAAATGATTATGATCTCTAACTTTTGGTGTAGTATTATCAATTAACTTTTCACAAATATGACAGATATTCTCGTTTTGAGATAATTTCTCTTGACTGCTAGATATATTCAAAGGTATGATAGATTTCATTTTATTGTATGATTTACCACGATGTGATCTATAATAAGACAAGGAATCATCAAAGCTACATTTAAAATAGTAACCTACACTAAATGGAATATGTTTTTGTTGAAACTGTGTATTTTGGTGCTCTTTGTTATTGTTAACTTTTTCAAGAATTGATTCAATATCAGCATATATTAAAAATGGAACCTTTCCTTGAAATTTGTGATCCGCAAAAGTTGAAAATTCGTTCTTATGTTTTTCTGGTTATGTCACATTCTACCATTATGTTCAGATACATTTTTACTCACTAATCTAGACAAATTTTTAATCCATATGAAATGATATTTACATCAAAAATTTTGATCTTTATTTCCTTCCCTTTTCGAGTCTTCCTCGTCCTCTTCTTGTTCTTCTTCTTCCTCACTCTCATCTTGCGATTTCAACATTAACAAATGTATAGTGCGGTTATAAGTATTTTTGGTTAATTTAACTGGTACAAGTTGATTTTTCTTTTTACCAATTTTCTCCAAAGTATAAACATTTATATTCAAAGAATTCATATTCTCGAGTTTTTCAATTTGTGTCAACTTTATTGGGAATTTAATGCCCTCATATTCCAATGTAGTCTCCGAAATTAGTGGGTATGACCTAACTCGAGTAACATGCATTTGAGCAGAGTAAAGAGCGGATATAACAGCCCATAAGAAACAATATTCATCGTTGTTTTGTATATTTATTATAGCTTTTTTTCTTTTTATGCTTGTAGGTAAATCAATATGACAACCAACCAAGAAAAATGAATAGCTGCAAATATTCACCTTCAAGAACATTATTTCATATAGTGCCCACCCCGAGTCCCGTTCTGGAAACTTCTCCATCTTGCTCAATATTTTATCAATAACATTATCTTTGTACCACACCTTCATATTTGTTGTTCTATCAATAATCGAATTGTGTGTATTGAATGATTTTGCTTCAATTTTCCCCGAAGAAGGTAGGATGAAATCTGCTGTAAATATAACATTTGCTTTTACTGCACCAGCTCACACTTTTGATTTTATTTTACTCTGGAATATTCTTCCAGCACTCTTCAAAAATTCTTTGAGGTCTTTATATAAGTTCATATTTAGAATTGCACCTGTTTTAATTCGACTTTTAAAAGCTGTTTCTACATCACACCATTGTAATGAGTTCTCTGTAGTGGGTAGTTGGCCTGTTTTATAACGTGTCTGTGAATTTGAACTAATCCTTAGACGACCTCCAGTTTTCTTGACATCATTATTTTTCACTGATGTTAATTTAGATTTAAGGTATTTCAAAACAAGAATATTATATTCTAGCTTGAATAAATGTTGAAATTCATCTGGAGATTTATGTTTTAAATATTGCACTAAAGTATTCACACACTTTTTGATATTTTTTAGCCACGTTAATATTTCAGAGGTAGTTTTTATAAGAATAAAAGCTTTTTTAATATCCTTGACCACTTTACCACTCAAATCACACAAGTTAGCGGAAGAGCTCATTTTGCATCAGTACATGAGATAAAGTCCATATTCCAAGTATAAATACTTTTTATCAGTAACCTTTAGCCTCTTATCAACATAAAATTGAAATCAACTTTTTTTCATACATTTATCCCATCTAAAATTACACATGTATTCACTAAAGTAGATATCATGAGATCAGGAAAATATAACATGATTTCTCTTATAGCTATGTTCACCGGAGTACTAGACTTTGCAATTAAATTATAAACATTTGCATATACATCACCTTCAATGCTTGAAGCTTGTTGCAAAATATTTTTTGAGTAATCACCGAAACATAAAGAATTATATAAGCTATAATCTTCTCAACAATGGTGGATATTATAAATAAATTGGATAAAGAGTTATATTCCAAGTAAATTTCAGTATTTTTCCATTGAAGCATTATAATTCTACTATTTTCAATTATTCCAATAAATATTTTAAAATCATTGAACGAGTATGATTCCAAATTCGAGTTGTTGTGTAAATAGTTCATAATTGAATTATAACACAATATAAATTCATTCCACCTATTAACATTGAAATTTATGATTTTACGTAGTTACCCACATTTTACGTAGTTACCCACATTCAATGTTGTATTATTATTCGAATAATACTGATATCCAAAAATTAACTCATTTCTATTGCTGCAAACAAATACTTCATTATTGGTGTTGAAATTATTTTTAACAATCTGATTTGTATTCAATTGTTGTTGCTCCGAACTATATTGTTGTGAGTCTTGTACTTCCTCATTTCTTTTTTCAACATAGACGTCTTCGCTATTGTTCAATTGTTTCCGTGATGGCACCATGTTTGTGGGTATCCTTCTCTTGGAACATTTTTGGTTTGGTATAGTCTGTTTTGGAAATAATGGGAATTTTCATGATAATTCAATTCAATCGATCAATAATAACACTCAAAACTTATTTTAAAACTAATCAACGGGTGATGAAATGATACTCAATTGAAATCTGTATTTTTCCGCTATTCATTCCATTTATCTCACTCATGTTTCGAAATCTCTTATCTCTGTTGTGCGTGAATCGAAAATCATGTGCTCCGCGCGTGTCTTCCTAGAACAACAAACCGATAACCCCCCATCATGACCTTTTACTGATAAAGAGTATAAAATATCAGTTCAATACTATGAGCACTTGGGGAATTAATTCAAAATTCGTCAAATCACCAGCGACATCTGTCAAAATTCAAATTTTACCACCAATACTCAAATTTTACCGCCGAAATTCAAATTTCCTCCCACCACACTGTAACATCTATGGCTCCAAACCACAATTCCAACGTCCTAAATTCAAATTCTACTAGCCAAAATTCAAATTTTACCGCCAGAATTCAAATTTTCTTGCTCCTGCCACTGGTGTCATCTCTCATTCAAATGCATGAACATGCACCAGCGCCATCTATTACCCAAATTCTGATCCGCACCACAGCGCCATCTATCATTGAAACGCTGAACTAAAGATACATACAGTATGGCTATAAAGAATTTCGCCGCCGCCGCCACCGCTATATACAAGCTGTCCACAAAGGTTTTTTGGTCCAGAACTCTCCTATATATTCTACTCACTTCGTCACATAACAATTACTGCGTCCATAGAGGATGCATCCAAGTTATTATTTTCACATAAACTTTGATCAGATTCTGTCTGATCATACCTTGAATATTTAATATACTTGTTGAGATAGCTTGTTCCAAATAATCCATTTCTAAGCTCACTAAGGGTAAATCAAGATCTGAAAAAATGAATGAGCTGGTTAGATATTTATATAAGTACAATTTACAAGTACCAAATAAAGACTCATATAGCTTTTTGAACTTGAGCATAACTCATCTTAAACTAATGTTTAAATATTTGTGGTAGCATTCTTATTAGTTTGGTCTATGTTTGCTTTATCCAAGTCATTAATGTTCCCAGACAAATTTGGAAAAAATTGCAGCTGACTATCACTTCGGAAGTATATATATGATAAATTATCCATTCCCATAATTTGGGATGGAAGTGTATAATTGCCGAATCTACACACCATGAATAATACCGACTTGAAATAGTGCATACTTTCTCATAGAACCATATTGCTAGAAAACTCCCATCTAGTGAGTCCAAAAATAGCATGCATGAATTCTTGATAATCTCACCTCCAACAGACTTTTTCGAGGAAAAATTCTTTCCAATTTGTTCTTTGTCTGAGACATCTTCAGCATTTTCACAAATTTTCTGATTAATCTCAATCTTCTCAAAACACACGTCACTGGAGCTGCTTTCAACTGATTCACTGTCACTTCGAATAAAAACGTTTCCTACAATAGGCTTTCCTGAAGATAACTCTTGTATTATTTTTGTCCTTGAAGAATACATTTTTCACAGAATGAAATTTTATTCTTCATGAAAATAATACAGTAGTACATGTAGCTTCTGACATAAACAGCAAGAAACACAAAACAACCTATCTAGCGATAACCTCACATTAGCGTTAGTACCAGTCAGTGTCGACAACTTATCGGTGCAACTCAACATAGCAGCAGTCACAATTATGTGACGCAAAATGGCTATCGCATTTGGTTGGAACACAAGGGCGTATCTCCTGTTACATTTAGGTTTCACTCAATAACTTGAAAACTATATGTAGAGACATATACAAGAATCTATACCAACGCTATGTTGATATACGTTCTTGTGATCTTTATATAGATTGCGCTTTGCTATGTCTATACACAAAATTCCGCCAAATAAAAAAAAAATATGTAGCTACGTGATTCTAAGCCATCGAAATGTGACAAGTGTTAATACGATTTGTTACAGTTGATTTCATATGCTTCCAGTAATAATTTCTCTTTAAATATTCAATGGTTTCGTTTATACCTCTATGGTTCGTCTTTCCTCCATGATGGTTCTTTATCAACTTTATTTTCTCTTCTTGATAAGTTACTGTTCATGTGTTCCTGTAACAGTTGAAGGCTTAATACATTTGAATCATTTTGGATCTTCTTCTGAGAAATGATTTACAAATACTCTTGAAAAATCTTTATAAAGTTCATTTGTGTGGAAATAAATATGATAAATATCTTTTGAACTTGTGAAATTTTTCAAAAACTCAAATATGATTTTATCATTATTGTTTTAAGGTATGTTCACTTTTATGATTCTCTGATTTTCATAATTCTCATAAGAAACATCACATTCAATGAAAATTTGGAAATACAAGAATCTGATTTGTTTTATTATTCAGTATCTCATCCAAACTTGTAATACCGTCATTATTGGTATCATCTCCTGTAGAGTGTTGAGTTACACTTTTAGAATTTGAGATGTGGTCATCTACTTCTGCAGTGTCAATGTTCTGTTGATTGTTTGTTATGTTTGGGGGTTTAACTTGATGTCAGAAATTATATGAAATTCTGGTCTCTCCTTGTTTTCTTAGTTCTCATTTGAATATCGTGTAATAGTGGATGGCTGTGGTTCATCAGGATCTAAATTCTGTACAGAATCTAGTAAATAATTCACAATATCTGTACTCATTCCCCCGAGATTATTGATTACTGATTAGTTTTCTATTGCATCATTATAAATGCGCGAGAGACAGTCTGCGTTGGTGTTACATTTACTTTTTTCATATATTATACTTATAATCGTATCCTTGCAGTTTCAGTTTCCATCTTACTAGTTTTCAGTTAGACTATTTTAAATCAAATAACCATGTGGGTGGTCTATGGTCAGTGATTATAGTGAGCTTACGACCGTGTAGAAAAGGTCTTAAGTGTTTACAGGCCCAAACGTTGGCTGGTGACTCTTTTCCGATGGTTGAATATAGTGTTTCTGTTTTATTCAAAGTTCGCGACGCGTATGCTAGTGGTTTGTAACATTTCATTTCTTCTACCTCTCATCTTCTGTTTCTTCAGACCTAGAATGTTTAATTGTAAACTTTAAATGTTATTTGTTTCTTACCCTCGTCATACTACTAACCTTCTTTCATTGTTTATCAGCTGTGATCTTGTCAACTGTCGACTTCCGTTTTCTGCTGTACTTTCTTTTCAGATCTGTATTTCCAGCTGATGGGATTCCCGATTGGAGTTTGAAATGCCAATATTTTTTTATCAAACTTACGATCAGTAATTTCCATACTTAACAGGAAAACCGTACTTAACTTTGAGAAGGTTATTTTAACGGCCATTGATTCCGATTCAGGAAGTCTCGTCGAAAAGTGCTTGCAAATTATTATTCTGTGAATTTTGTGCCAAAGTTTAGTATCGGGTCGAAATTTAAAACACCTCTGATGGATTCGAATTCGCAGCATTCCGAACCACGGTTCAGTGGAAATTATTCTGGATTTTGTTTCGAACTTGATCTTCTAAAAAAATTAAAACCTACAAGCCGATTAACATTAGACGGTAGAAGCTATTGCAATTTTCTAGAGTCATTCATTCATATTAGTTACATTTTCTTATTTGCTAAACTAAAACTTAATTAAAAACTGATTGCTCAAATCAATTATTTCACCGCAGTATCGCATTTCAGACTTCAATTCGGCTTATTCTTTCGGGCTTCTCTTTTGTGTCTCCTTTTTGTGTGTTTCCTGTATTCCATTTTGCGTATTCGACTTGCGTTGTTTCGGATTCACCGCTGGTATCTTCGAGACTTTCCGTTCGTCATCGCCTGTGACGTCAACGTCATCCTTCTTGCTGCCATCTTGAAGATCCACCCCCAAGATCTCCGAGTGGACCTCGAGTCGGCGCAAAAGCTAAGATTTATTTCTGTTACGATTTTATTGGTTAATTATTATAACATTTATTCTTGTGATCCCAATCAAACCGATATTTACTTTTTATTCGGCTTACTACTGTTTTAGTGAGTTGTTGCCATTAACGTGTGGCAAACGCATTAAGCGTTGACCCCGCGGCGCCGTAGTTCCTAGAGCGAGTCAATCACTCATCCCCTTGTGTGCGCACTACGAACCGTGAGGGTACTCCCAACTGTCCCATAGAGTGTGTTGAGCACGACTCTATCCGCTATTGTGTACGCGATTCTCGTAGTACTGCGCCTGCCATTCGCCGCAATTGTAATAAACGTCAGTTATTGTTACACTCTGTTTGATTGGCATATCTGTCTCCGATTTTTTTTATTGCCAATAAGAGTCGAATTGTCTTCAAAGCTAGTGACTAATTTTTTCGCGCACTTGCCTTTTGTTGCTTTCCCCTCCCGTTAAGGTTCGACGATCAACCGTCGGTTGAACCAAGGACGCTACCAGGTCGCCTGGCGCCCAACAGAAACACTCTTCAAAATCCTCCAGATTCGACGTAGACTGCACGCCGTCTCCTATGAGCTAGCTGAGGTTTCAACCCGGGTAGGGATTGAAAGGAGGTTATAGGTTAATCTCTTGGAATATCGCCTTGAGGAAGGACAGCGACTATTGCGAAACTGCTTGCGACTTTTGTAACATGAATGGTCTGTCAAAATCAGGGTATTGGAGAAATGGATCATTCATCAATGAGTGTTTGCAAGTATTGAAGCTTTCAATAGATTCTTCGTCATGTATTACGTTAAAGTCTTTCTTCAAGCATTTCGTCATTGGTCTAGTCTATCTTGAAAAGTCTTTGATAAAACGTCCGCAGTATCCAAGTAATCCAAGAAAACTTTTAATTTCTTTTTGAATTTTAAGAGTCGGAAAGTTTTTTAGAACAGAGATTCTGTCGAGGTTTGGTTCAACTCCACTTGGGGTAATTAAATGTCCTAAATATTTTACAGATTTTCGTGGAAATTCGGATTTGTCTAATTGTATTTTAAAACCACTTTGTCGTAGTCTGTCAAATACTGATTCAAGTCTTTCCAAGTGTTCTTGCAGTAAAGTGCTGAAGATTATTATGTCGTCTTAATATACGAGGCATATTTTATTCTGTAACCCTCGGAGGACATTATCTGTGTCACGTTGGAATGTGGAAGGGGTATTTTTCAATCCAAAAGGCATGCGTTCAAACTCGTAATGTCCACCTTCAGTTGTGAAAGCTGTCTTTTGAATGTCTTCGCGATCTACTTCCACTCAATGGAATCCGCTCGCCGAGTCAAGAGTTGAAAAATAATTTGCTTCACCTAGTTTATCTAAAATATCCGCAATGTTTGGTGGAGGATATCGGTCGTTGTTATGACTTAATAGTCTCTTTTTGGAATATATGAGGGTAATAAAATTGAAGTGGCAGAGTGAATTACTATCTGAATATATTTGACCTAGCGTTCACTACAAAATGATGTTCATCCCACACAATACTGACCATACTTCCTCAAGGGCTGAATCTGCTTAGGAGGCAGCAACCCCCCTCTCTATCTTAGTGTAAAATTGCAGATGACCATCGTGACAGCTTTGTCAAAGATAAAATAAGATAAAGTTCTTAACATAACTCCCCCGCCTGGTGGATTCACAGATTCACGAGGACTAAGGAAATCGATCATGATTCATACCTAATCTCAGTTTGAGTGGACATCAACCTCATATTTATCTTGAATCAATAGTTTTGACATACACCTAATCAGCAATGTAATCTATTAGTCTATTTTCATACACGCGCACTATGCTATGCTCTACACATCACTAGCTAATACACACAATCTAGTAACAGCCTGTTTCAATAGTTCACTAATTGTTTTAACCTCATTGATGCGAGCGATGTTGTTTTTTCCGTGTATGACCCTAACAACTCTTCCGAGTTGCCATTTTGGAGGGGGCAAATTGTCTTACTTGATAACAAGTTCTTCTTCCTTGAGCAGGACTGACTTCTGCTTCTTCAATTTGTTCCGTCTCTGCAATTGCGATACATATTCTTTTCTCCGACGAGCACAAATATGTTGGATCAGCTGTTGAAGATGTTGGAACTGAGATAATCTTCCTTCTTTCATGTTATTCAAGCAAAAATCTGGTAGCGCCATCAATGGCCGACCAATCAAAAAGTGTCCAGGTGTCAGAGATGTCGTGTCAACAGGATCAGATGACAAAAGACAGACAGGACGTGAATATAAAATTGCTTCAATCTGTATGAGCACAGTATTCAAATCTTCAAATACCAGTGAAGCTTTACCTAATACTCGCTTCATATGTGTTCTCATTGATTTTATTTAAGCTTCTCATATGCCTCCAAAGTGAGACGATCGCGGTGTGATGAATTTCCAAGATATGTTATCGTCGGCCAGAAAATTGGCGATAGCTTTCTTGATATTTTCCCAGTACAAAAAAGAATAAAGCTCTTTTAATTCTCAATTTGCTCCAACAAAATTTGTTGCGTTGTCAAAATGAAATCAAACTGGTTCTCCACGCCGAGCGATGAATCGTCTCAAACATGCTATAAATGCGGCGGTTGTCAAGTCACCAACCAATTCTATGTGAACACTTTTCGTAATCATACACACAAAGACAAATATATGCCTTGATTGAACAATTTCCTCAAGCGCGCTTGTCTTCAAGTAGAATGGAGCCCGCGTAATCGATGCCACAATTATGATAAACAGGTGAAGGCGTCAGTCGTGATGCAGGCAATTCGCCTATTGGATGCGTTATAGCTTGTGGATTCACTCGAACACAAACTGTACAATCTTTTAAAACTTGCTTGACTAAGTTTTTACCAGAAATAGGTCAATATTTTCCTCTAATTATACCTGATAAAATTGGAGGTCCACAGTGCAAATTTTTCTGATGCTCGTTCCTGATAATCAATTCTGTTGATGCATGTTGGGGCGATAAAATAATAGGGTGCTTTTTATTATATTTAAAATTTGAATTCTTCAGACGACCTCCAACGCGTGAGACTCCCTCGTCATCAATGAACGGATTTAAAGCCAAAAGTTTTCCAGAGGATGTTCGTTTGCCTTAGGTAAGGTCATCAATTTCTTTTTTAAAGCATTGTTTCTGTGCGACACTCATTAATTTTGTAGCAGCTATGTTTAGTTCGTCTATTGACAAGGTGTCTTCAATTGTTTTCGATGTAGATCTACATTTATCGACAAATCGTAGCATCCAAACTGTCACTCGTAATGATTTTCTAAATGACGATAATCTTCAAAATATGTCTAAATCATCAAGGTAATTACCAACGAATGTTTGGCAAATTTTTGCTCTGGAGCGTTTTCAATATTGATGAGGGATTTTTCAATCGGGTAATATTCGTATGTCGCGTTCGTATTTAACCACGATGGCCCATGCCATCAAATATGTGAATCTAAAAGCTAGGTGGGCGTTACACCCCTAGATATTAGATCGGCTGGGTTCTCTTGTGATCTCACATGACAACATTGTTCCTTATCGCTTAATCTTTGAATTTGAATTGTTGCAACGCGATTTGATACAAAAGTTTTCCACCGTGAACTCTGTGAATTTATCCAGCTCAAAGTGATTGTGGAATCCGATCAATAAAAACATGAATCAAATTTAATATCAAGTGCTTCAATTGCTTTTTCCATAAGGTCAGCTAAATGAACGGCAGCACTTAGCTCTAACCGTGGGAGCGATATTTTACGTATCGTGATTTTAAATATACCAACGCAATTTTAACTTCATTATTAAAACCGTTTGAGGATCTTATGTAAATGCAGGCGCCGTATGCATTTTCAGACGCATCAGCAAATCCATGCAATTGTATATCAGTGGCATTTGACATGCACATGAACCATGATATTCTTAAATTATCAATTTCAGACAGATTGTCTTTGAAATTCAGCCAGTGAATATCTTGAGGAACCGATTCCTCTAATGATGGTTTATACTGCTATAATGTCTGAATAATTAATTATGGAATAATTGTGATTGCACTTAGTAGAACTAATAGGTCGAAAAGTTTTACGGAAGTTGAGAGAATACCACTTTTTGTTACTGTTGACTCATTAGGTAGAGATTTTAGTTCATATTTTATCAAGTCGGACTGTGCATCCCAACCAACACTTGAAGTTTTTGTGTCTGCGGTTCGATCAAGATTATAGTTCGAATCCAGTATAATATCAGAACTGATTAATCTTGCCTTGTTGCTGGACCATTTTCCAAGAATAAAACCAGCAGAATTCAAAATATGATTTATGTCCTCTTCTAATCCATGTAACGCCTCTTTTCAATCAGTCCCAGTCAACAAATCATCTACATAAAAATCGTTTTCAATTACATTTGAAGTAGCGGATACTCTAACTTGAAATCGAGAGCTAGTTGAATGAGTCACCGGGCTGCTGAGTATGGCGCACTTGCTGTACCATAAGTAATAGCTCCTAACTTGAAACATTCTATTTTCCCCACCTCTGAATCGCGCCAGAAAGCTCTCTGTAACGCACAATCATTTTCCAAAACCAAAATCTTCTCAATGTCAGCTGTCATCGCGTATTTGTGTTTTCTAAATCGTAATAGAATCGTGAACAGATCATTTTGCACCACTAGACCTATATGCTGAATATCATTACGAGATGCACCAGTGCTTGGTTTGACCATTGCTATCTTGAATCGTTGTTTCATCAAACAGGTTCCCCAGTATTGCTCTTCGTCGCTCAACATCTTCGGCTCAAATGTATCATTCATTACCCAGAATTGCTCAAGTTTTTTCATCGAATTCTTGAACTAAACCGCAGTGTACCTTGTCAGCCTGCTTAAAGAGTAATAGACTCAAAAGAATTCAACCTAAGATTGTTTTGTGTAGGGTTGTTTGATCCTTTCCAAATGGAGTTTGACCAGTGCAAAGCATTTCCCAGAAAATGGACGCGACTAATAATATATCAATTGGACCATTGAAGCTGTAATTCTCATCTGACATACGAATATTGGGAGGAATGCTTACAATGGTTTTATTAAAGGAGTACGCTGGCATGTCTTAACAAATTTTTGGAATTATTATGCACGAGATCTTTCTATTGAAGGAATTAATCCTTGATTTTGAATTTATTGTTGTTTGTTGTGATACATGTGAGATCGACTGATTTACACCGTTGATTGTTGACTTGATCGCCTCTGTAGCTAGACCTAATCGTTGTTGACACACTCGTGTAATCAGATCAGCTTGTGAACCGTTATCTAAAAGTATTCTACATAATTTGTACTCCTTATCACTGTCCTATAAAGAGCGCTAGCTGTCGATATTTTCTTTAAATTTTCAATTGAACTTAAGCTAGCATCTGCGTGTACTAGTGTACGAAATGTGTCCCGAAATTGATGCCAATTACTATATAAGCCGTCAAAAATAAGCACATTTATTGTAGGTAACCTTAACTTTGACAAGCTATTAGTGGAATCACTCAACTATATACTTTGTTGAATCCTAGCAACAGATGATGCTCTCGCTTCGACATGCTTCTAACAAAATATTTCGCAAGTGGAACATTTTCGGAATAGATATTTTCAAATGTATCGCGTTCTTTCTCCTCACTTTTTTTGCGCTCACTACAACTCCCTTTTGGAGGAAATTCTTGATTTAAGTATTAAAATTTGTTGATAAAGGCTCTACTGTCTTTAGTCGGGCTTTAATTTGAGAAATGTTTACTTCTGATTTTTCCTGAGGTAATTTTGTCATAAAAGTTACAAACCGAGTTGACTGACCCTTAATGATACGCCGCTGTTGCTTTAACTCTTCTAATGACGCCTAGCTTACACAGATGGATCAGAAAGTTGGGGAAAATTGGAAAGGACTCACTTTTTGGTTGCTTGTTCTATAGTCTCAGTTCTACGAAGCGTTCTGGTCGGTCACGGGGAGGCAGAGCTCTTCCTGTCAGCAGGGTGCCGCTATGGAAGTGTTTAATGTCCCTTTTACTACCTGCTTTGCTGCACTGTCTCTATGCAAGAGCGAATTTGCTGCTTTGTGCGTTGAAAACTTGATTTCGTTTTCTCTAGGTGGAAATGTAGAGAACTTACACTTTGTTTACTATCACTTGTTGGTGCATAACTTCTCAATATTAATAGTGAATGCTTGCGTTACTACAAACTGTATAATGTGATGAGATGAACTAAATTATGTTTTATGCCGAAACTATTGGTTTTCATCCTATACCAACTGGTGCACTGAAGCTAATATTTCACTACTTCAAATTCGACTCGAAGGACCAATTCGTGTGATGACTTATTAGTCTCTTTCGGAATATGTGAGGGTAATAAAATTGAAATAGCAGTGTGAGTTACTATCGGGAAATATTTCACCTAGCGTTCACTACAAAATGATGTTCATCCCACGCTTCCCTCACAATACTGACCATACTTTCTTAAGGGCTGAATCTGCTTTATTCACTTCGGGAAATCTATATGAATTTACATGAATAGGGGTGTCATCTTTCAATCTGATTTTATGTGTGACTTCATCCGAGAAACTCAGAGGAATATTCACAAAATAGAACATGTCTTTATACTCGTAACATAATTTTCTTATCGCATTCTTTTGTTCTTTGTTACAATGATCTATTCTTATATTTTTCAAATTTTGCTTGAATAAATTTTCGTACCCAATTTATAATTCGTCGTTATCCATCTTCATTTTTTCAACAAAATTCAAATCAATGGAATCTAAAATTTCAATATCTAAAGGCTCGTGGATATCAAGTTTCCCAGGGTGCTCTTCGATATTCATTACTGAAGTTATTGCATAATTGCTTAAAACATTTACTACTGCCTTAGGTATTTCAATACCGTTCTTAAAGTTTGTATATTGTAACAATACAATGCCGTTTTTCTGTTCAACTGGAATTTTCACTCTCAAGTTGACTCGTGGAGGTATAATAATGGAATAATTTGTTTGAATTATGTCGCGACGTCTTCTCATTGTCAGGTTCAAATATTATAAGAATATTTGCGAAAGGGGGACGTAATTGTCTTGTGTTCACATTAATATTTGCGTTCAACCTTCTCAGTACGCCTATAAGTCTATCATATTTATCACTGAATTTGAAAAGGTAAAACTCATGACTTTTAGGAACAATAAAATTTTCAAAAAGTTGAATTTCGTCTACTTCATTGTGAAATGAAATATCGTGAGCTGTTTGAATAATGAAATTCCAATTGAAAATATAATTTCGATAGAATCTGTAGGCTGGATCAGGATTCATTAAACTTTTAGTACTACCGGTGTCGATTAAAAAGTTTGCGTCAATTTCAGGCATATAAATGTAGGGTGGGTTTGCTTTGATACATTTAACTGGATTAAGTTTGATTCGTGTTGCATGAGACCAAAGGAAAATTTTGTTTATCTTCGTAATTCGCAGTCATATGTACTGTTATCAAATGTACAACTTGATCCGTTATAATCAGCGTGGGAATAACTATGGTCTATCTTAGAATTGTCATACACAGGCCGTATAATTCTCATGGGTTTAATTTTCTGCATAGTGTTGATTTTCGAAATAAATATTAGGATTTTCTTGATTGACATTTTGGTTATGAAGTGCCGAAGATGTGAATGACTTTTGTTGTGATTGGATTCAAAATTGGGCAGATGTAGAATTTATCGGTTCTGGTGTATACCCTCTTTGATTTTGATTTTGATTGGGACGTGTAAAACTTTCAGGGGAATTCTGCTGTCTTTGTAATGGCATGAAATTTGTGGGACGTACAAAATTATTTTGAGGCTGACGCTGTATATAATGAGTAGGACGCCAGTTATATTGATTATTCGTTTCATGAAACGGATTACTTCGAATAGGCATTAGATTTGGTCTTTGTTGTTGTATAAATCTATTAGGATTTATATTTGCAGGACATTGTTGCATGTTAGGAATGTATGTTGCATTCGTAGGTAAAGTCTGTCTTGTTGGTACCATTGTTTGAGTTGGTTTGAATGGGCTTGGTATATTCAAAGTATTCTGCTTTCGAATTGAATGAAGACAGTTTTCTTCTTCTATGACAAGGCTTATAGCTTTTTCTAAAGGATCAGGATTTCTTAATCAAACATTTCTTTGAATGTTTAGTGGTAGACCTCTGATATATGTTTTGAGTGCTAGATCGTCATAACATTCAATTTGTAATGATTCTCCAGCCGAAGTTATATGGTGATTAATTTTTATGTGGTTTTGAAGAAATTGAATCTTGAACAATCAATATTACTCTGATCTCCAAAACTAAGACTTAATGCTGTTCTAATATCTTTTCTGGTTTTTAATTCTGTTCTGGATCCAATCAAAAGTTGTACGCGACCAGTTAATTTTTTCTAGATTTGCTCTAATTAAGAAATTATGAAACGTTAGATCTGAGCTCGTGAATGACTGGAATAAATTTTGGCAGTTATCCATGAATATATTCAAAATATAAGGATTTCCTTCATTTCTAGAAATAGAGTCTAAATAGAGTTGTAACAATTGGTGATCAATAACAGATGGTGATGTTGCTGTAGTCATATTCACGTCTGCTATACTCATATTATTCAATAAATCTGATAAATTCCCCAAATCATTCATCAATTTATATTCATCATTTCATTAGTGGAATTGTATTATTTCTTTAATTATAATTATTCTTTGGATTTCATCTTGTGATTTGGATGTGAGGAAATGAGCAACTTACATTAAAAGTGTTGTCTTCACTCTTAACGCAGTGCCTGTAGGTTCTGACGATTTGGTTTTTCCTCCAGATCTTCCTACTGCTGGCTGGCTTTGGCGATGCTTGTCCTCGACCAGTGTTGGATTTTTCTTCTTTCTTCATCATCTTTTGACAAGCTGTTGTTTTTGTGGGCGGCAAGTGCGACTTCGCTATGGAAATCGATATGCTCTCGATCTGCTTCTACCGTCCATCACTGAACCGACCGTTTTTCTTCTCGATCAATCGTTGACACGAAAATTGCTCGTTCGATACGTTCAACCGACTGCGCCGTTTTTGCTCGTTGATCAGAATAATGAGTTTTTTAAAAATGGACAAAATTATAGGTTGGAGTTTGGTGACAAGTGTTCTTTATAATCATAACTACAATTATGTCATTTTCACATGCAAAAATCTTATTTATAACATTTTGTTATCTACAGGATATGATTCCCTATTTCTAGTAAAGTAAACTGGTTAAAGATGTAACTTGCGAAAAATTGTAAAAGACTGTCAAGTAGAGTGTACTTGTGGCTCAGTCAATCTCAATGAAAATAGGATTTGAGCATCTCGATCTGGATGGTGCAATTGTCTTAAATACTGAAGTCTAATACTTAATGTTCAATCGTATTGGAATTATGCACAACTACATAGATGTTACAGAAATGCCCAATACAAAATCTTAATATTCTATTATTATTGATTGCTTTGAGTTTAGGCGAGAAGTTCGAGAAGTCTGTTATATAATGTGCTTTTACGGCTCAGTCTATTGGTATAAAAATATAAGATAACCATCAAGATGCTACAGCAATTTCAAATACTGAGTTTCGGTACCTATCCTACAGCTAATCATTCCGAATTTATGCGGAAAATTAGAAGAAAGAAATTACAAGTGAAGTGCACTCTCGCTACAGACCCTTGTATTGAATACAAAATTTCAACATTATACGTTCAATGAATTTTGAGATGTGCAGACACATACACACATATATACGTATCGAAATCAAGCTGAAAATATTCAAAATGGATTCAGGGATGGTCAAAACGGATATATCCATGAAAATCTCAAAATATGGATTCTGTCGGTTTCACAATACTTACTTGTACTCTGTACAAGTAGAAACATCTTTGTCCTGTCATTGCTGCTTATTGAAAACGGAACGGTCCGGAATAATATACGCCTATTGCGTATCTCATGTGGCTCCGCTCAATGGGTTGAATATCACATCTATGAGGTAGAAAGTTAAACTTGTCAAACGTCACTTCTACACGTCATATTTATTTGATGAATATAAAAAGAATTGAATCATTCGAAAACGTAACGTTTTGTGGTTCGGTGTATGAATAATGGAAAAGATAGCTCCTTACATTTTTTTTGTTTTTCGGTAAGCAGTTATAGAATAAAACAAAGAAAAATTGTAAAATCAATTGGATACTGAAACTTATGACAATATATCGAATACCATTCAATTTTCACTTTCAGGCATGTGTAATAATAATCAAGTATTCTAATTGTCGAAAATCCAACTAATATCGTTTGACAATCCCCGGAGCCAATTATATGTTTGAAACAGATTCGGTAAATAGAATGTTACCACTGAAAGCGCTGGACTTTTACTTGATACTCCAAACATAATTGGTGTACGAATATAGCTCACCTTCTGATGGTGATTTATCATTAAAATGATCACCAGATTGTACAGTTCAAGAATAACAAGATATCATCATATCCATCAATAAATATCTGATTATAATGAAGTAACGGTTGTTGCATCACACCAAGAATTGGATATTTAATATAAATGAAGCTTCCATGTATAGATGTTATATTTGAAACGACATTAGACAAATTTTGGTGAGTCATTCCAGATTATTTAAGTACATAGACATATAATTTCAAAATATTGACAGGTGACATTACACCTCCAAGTTGTGTTTTATGAATACTATCCGGCGCTTTCGTCCAAAATTAGTGAAGTCAACGCATGCAAAAATCTATTCTTATTTTTTGATTCATCGCATCTAAATCAGAAATTTGAATACAGAATCATCAAAACATATATTATGTTGCAGTATTAGACAAGTAATAATCTATATATATATATATATATATATATATATATATATATATATATATATATATATATATATATATATATATATATATATATATATATATATATATATATATATATATATATATATATATATATATATATATATATATATATATATATATATATATATATATATATATATATATATATATATATATATATATATATATATATATTGACTGAAAATATGCCAACCTTGCATGGCAAATTGACAGTAAAAATCAAGTCAATGTTAATGTCAAGTCGTTGTGGTTCCAGCCCTGGCTTTATACCAAAGAAACATGATAATTCTATCTTCAGCATTTAGTTCTCAGTTCCATGATGCAAGACCGTGAGAACTGCTGAAATATTGTGTAATACAGAGTGGTTCCACTATATAATTCATATATTGTCAAAACAAGGACATGTCTTGAAATACTAGTTCCAAATAATGTTTAATCAAATTATTGTTCCATTTAATGATTAGTTGTGATTATAGATTCTAATTTTTGACAGCATGTCCAGGTGCAGCAATACGAAAGAAAGTACCCGTTCGAGAAGATGACTATGAATATACGTGAATCTTCGCCTATCACTGAACGGGAGAATATTCAGCGGCAGAAGATAGATCCGATATGATCTGTGAGCAAGTAGTCCCTGTTTCCAGCAACTCGATTTGGTGTGGCTCTTCAAATCCTAGAGAAAATGAAGCACTTATGTCAAATTGCAGACAAGCTGAGAGAGACTGTACAAAATTGTGAGGTGCTTGAACGACAAATATTAGATACGGAGAAACAGAAATGGAAGAACAAATATCATTCGCGGCGACTGATTGTGCCCTATCAAGAACGAGATTGTGTTCGCCGAGGACGACAAATCATAAGGGAGGAGCGATGTCACGAATGTTGAGAGTCTTTAGATATTAGTTCAGATATATGTTCACTCGAATTATTGTTTCATTCATGAATTTTTTATGATCATGAATCCTAGTTTGCATTGGCCAACAACCCAATCGGTGTTCAATTGTCAGATATGTGAATGCTACTCCATGGTTACAAGATGTTCGGCTGTCGCACATTTGAATGCTAGTTCATTTTTGCTAAACTTTCAGACATTTGAATATTGGCCGATTGTTGGAGTAGGGTATATGAGACACATGAGCTAGCGAAAAAGTATTCATTCTGTAAGAGTAACTGTGAGCGATTTTGTCATTGTGAGTGTTTGTAAGATGAATATTGTAACGAAAGCCTCGCTGATGGCGGGGCTGTTAACTTTGGCGTCGCGGTCAAAACTGCTGACGGTGTGCACCAATGCGGTCGGTGACGCAGTTTCTGAGGTAGACGGCTGGATAGCTCAAAAGGGAAGGGTCAGGGTTGTCAAAATAATCATCAGGAGGTAGTTGTCACAATGGCTGGTACCACAAGCTCTGTTTTCGGCTAAACTAGTAGTGTTATTTTAAGAAGAGTTTTAAGTCAATATAAATATTTCAAGCTATTTTAATGGAAAATATGCAAATAAATTTTGTAGATACATGTGTTTCCTGTAATTTGTATCTGAAGATTATTTTCTAAAGTATTTGGGAAAATTCTAATTGCGTTAAAACACATCTTGATACAACGCTCTTAGTATCGCCAAAAACAGAGCTCGTGGTACCAGCCAATGAGATTTATTTACACACAAATACGAAGACGGTGAACATAGAACATATATTTTTCAGGAACTTGCACGATGATAACTTGGCTGACGGTGACGGAACGGCTGTTCATGACACTCGACACCAGCGATCGCAGTACGGACCCAGGCGGCCGCAGACGTGAAGCGATGTTCCAAACGGTGGATTAACATATTTTCGACGCTTGTAAAATCAAACCGGCTCCCAAGTCGTGACTCTACGTTAAGCTTGCTCATCGCTGTGAAGTCAATTATGACCCCCTCAACGGTGATTCTACGTAAAACACTCGAACGATGCAAAACCACAAAGACGTCATCAGCGGCGATGCTACGTTAAGTTTTTTAAAGAACACTTTGCCAACGGTGACTCTACGTTAAACTATTCAAACACTGCGAAATCAACAAGGACTTCTCCAGCGGTTATTCTACGGTGAAAAATCTAACACTGTGAAATCAATGGAGACTTCCCCAGCGGGGACCCTACGGTAAACTATGCAAAAATATTTCAAGTTCAAAAACAGAAAAAATATTCTAAATACAAAACAGCAAAAGCAAACAAATCTACGTTCCTTTCACGGACTTATAAAAAACAAACATACTTACAGATTGTGTAAGACAGTTGTGCTAACGGACTTAGCACAAAAACTCCACTTAGACAGGAAAGACTCTGAAGATAACACTCAGAATCGGAACTACTAGAAGTGTACTTTGGAACGGCTACTCAGAAGACTGGACTTTCAAAGAAGTGATTTGAGTCGGCCACAAGGCCTTATTCATACTTGAATTTCAATAAATCCCCACTTTACTTGTCTTACAATTAATTTCTTATTAGTGCGGTCAGTAATGTGAAGAGGAGATACAGATGAAAAGAAGAAATAATTTTGCAAATACAAATTTCTTTACAACAACTAATCTCATATTCTTCACCTACTAGGCGTGTAAACTGTTTTTTTCTCCGATAATGGGTGTGAATCTTTTTATGCGCCTCTTATTGTGTCATGGGCGTAGAGTGTCAAGGTGAGCGGGTAAGATCGTATCATGAATTGTGGAAATTCAGTTGGACGCCACTGAATGCCGAGTGCTAGTCCTGATCATCTTTCTTATCAAAAGCGTAGATTATTTCAGCAATGACAGGAATGCTGCTGAAGGTGGAATAAACATGGTCATAAAATACGTTTTTAAATCGTATCAGTAGTAACAACAAAGTTTGAGAATGCTGCTTCAATTGTCGGATGACACTTCAGTAGTTGTGTAGTAGTCAAGGTGTGCAGATGTATTCTTTTGTATTGATAGTTATTGTGCTTTTTATACTTTCAACTTATTCATGTTAAAGAGTTTTTTGGTGTCAAAATGTTCATAAAATATAATTATTTTCATTGGATAATACTGTTGTGGTATACATTTCCTGTATGCAGCCAATTTAGTTATTCTAAGCAATATTTTTGTGCAATTTAAAGTCGCTTTTAACTGAAAGAAAAAATTGAACTAGTCTTTTCTACTGTACTTAAGTTAAATAAGCTTTCTATGACCATGCCTGTTCTGTGTACCAAGTGTTCGAAACTCATCGGAGCGGAAAATTCTTGTGTTTAGTGCGTGGAGTGGTATAAGAACTTTCATCCACACTGTATAAGTTTCAGTGACGAGATATATAAGCTTTGTAAAACCGAAGAAATTCAGTGGCGCTGTATCACTTGTCGCAAATCTGGCGAATCGTCAACAATGGAAATTGATGAAGTATCAGATTCCACCATGAAAGGCCCTGCTGAATTCATACCCCTCCTACAGCGACTAGAAAATGATATTCTATCAGATTTCTCTAGAAAATTTGACACTCGAAGTCGGTGGAATTTTGTAGCGACAAAATAACTGATTTAGAGAGTAAACTGCGCGATGTTGAAGAGATATTGGAAATACTCGAGCAACTTGAAACTGAGAACGTTCAATTAGAAAAACAAGTGAAAATCTGGAGAAACAAACAAATGGCTTGGAGCAGTACGGCAGATTGTATAATGTATCGATCCATAACGTGCCGGAAACTACTGATGAAAATGCAAGTAAGATAATCTTGAAGATCGCGGAAGTAACAGGTTGTAAGCTGAATGATATCCATTTGGATGCAGCCCACAGATTTTCGTCTCATTCGAATAGAGAACCACGCTTCATTCTCGCGAAATTTACCACACGTTATGTTAAGGATAACTTTTTTGCACTCGCTAAGCGCTGCTCTGAATTAAATAGCTCCAAATTTAATAAAGACAATTCTTACATCACAAATTTTTGTAACCGAACATTTAACCACACAAAACAGTATTCTTCACAAAAAATGTCGGGATATAGTGCGTGACGAAGATTACAAATTCGCGTACACAAAAAATTGCAAAATTTTCGTAAGAAAAGATGATACATCCCATATTTTCCAGATTCATTGGGAAGATAATTTAAATAAATTGTAATCTATGTTTTCTAATCATGCAGAGCAAAATTATTCAAATGAAAGTGTCCCTCAACTATCAAAATGCTCGTGGTTTGAGAGCAAAAACTGATAATATTTGTCCAAATTCGAGTGATTGTGAATTGTCTCACTGAGACAAACTTAAATAGCTCTGTGTACGACCACGAAATAATTTCTGGAAACTATAATACTGTAACACGTTATAGATCATCGTCCGATAGCCTATTGACAGAAGGAGGTGGTGTTCTCATTGGGATCAACTCCAGATTTTCGTTCACCGAACTTCCGGATTGGTGTACTGGTGCAGAAGATCTGTGGATAAGTGTGAATTACAATAATTGAAGAATTTATATTTGCTGTGTATATATCCCCCCTCAAGATAGAATGGCTATGACACTCTCTCTTATTAATTTATGTACAATTCTTGATAGCGTGAATAACGCAAAATTTATTATTTGTGGCGATTTTAATATGCCTTATTCACAATAGGAATGTGTCAATAATTCTCATCCAAAACCTTGAAATACGTACAATGTATCATCAATGGAATTTGTTGATGCCATTTCTTACTGTGATTTGAAACAATTCAGTTGTGTTAAAAATAAGAGCGGGAGAACATTAGGTTCAGTTTTGAGTATTTTGAAAAAATGATATAAATTTTTTATGAGAAAATTTGGCTTGCTATTAATCAGTTTACATCAAGTGAACTTTGAAGGAAAGATCATATCCTAGATGGTTTTCGGCAGACTTGATTGAAATAATAAAAAAAAAAAATGGGCACATAAAAAATGAAAAATATACAGAAATGGAATTTATTATAATGAATTTTCTGTCTTAAGACGAAGAGTAAATACAATGATTGAGATTTGCTATGCAGATTTTGTGAGAAATGTGGAAGATAAAATTAAAACTGATGGCAGCAAATTCTGATGTGTCAGCTCTTATAGCTCATAACATTCCTCTCCACATGAAATCTTCTGACTAAGAGTCAAATTCCGGTGAAGAAGTTTGTAATTTATTTGCTGAATATTCTAAATCTGTTTATGAGGATGATACTGATAACGTGATCAATTTTAAACATTTTCTCAACTATTCTGCTAATTGTATTTTGTCAATAGAAATTGACGAAAATATTATTTATCATCCATTGAATCAGCTTGATGGTACAAAAGGAGCAGGTCCTGACAATATTCCAAGTATTTTTGTAAGAAATTGTGCGGTATCACCTAGCTTTTCACTTAGTTTGATGTTTTCACAGTCCCTACAGGAAGGTCACTGCCTAGATATTTGGAAAGAAGCTTTTATTTTCCCAATATTTAAAGGTGGTAACAAAAATTTAGTGGAAATTTATAGACCAATCTCAAAACTGTGTATTTTTCAAAAAGTGTTCGAATCAATTATCTACAAGTCATTGTTTGCAACAGTAGAACCACACATTTTCCGTTAGCAGCATGGCTTTTTTGCCGGCCATTCTGTTGAAACTAGTTTAGTGGAATATATTGATTCCATATTGACTTCCATGGATGAAAGAGTTTAGGTAGATGCCGTTTGACAAAATTAATCATAATGTATTACTCACAAAATTATATGATATTGGTGTGAACGGTACATTGCTAGAATGGTTTTTATCATACCTACAAAACATAGAGCAATGTGTCGTTACGCATGGTCATCAATCCCATGAATTTTATATATCATCTGCAGTTCTTCAGGGTTCGCTTCTTGGACCTTCATTGTTCAACATTCTCATTAAAGACGTATCCATTTGTTTTTCCAAAGTCAACTTTATATTGTATGCGGATGATCTTAAATTATATCAAGCAATCAACTCGGCCTCAGATTGTAAGAACCTTCAGTCTGCTTTGAACAAATTTACTTGATACTGCGCGGATAACAGATTACTACTCAATATTTCTAAATGCTTTTAAATCACTTTTACACGTAATAGACATATCATCAATTATCAATATAGAATTTGCGGGATAACTTTGGGAACAGGTAAGAAGGCGAACGATTAAATAATAATTATAGACTCTCAATTAATATCCGACCTTCACAATGACATGATCACCAAGAAAGCAAATAGAAAGCATGGATTTTTGATTCGTACTTCAAGAAATTTCAGACATCCATCAGTGATACTGATCCCTTACTACTCTTTAGTTGGGATTCAACTGAGATTTGCGTCTGTATGCCAGTACCCTTTATATGAAGTATACGAAAATAGAATTGAAAAGATTCAAATCAAATTTCTGAGATTTTTAATTTTGAATTTCCAACTTTTAATCTCAATTTGCTTTCTTCAGAGAATAGAAGAGTATCAGCTGATTTTATGTCCTTGTGCAAGTTACTGGTGAGTTCAATTGATACTTCTCACATTCTCTCACGTATCTCTTTGAATACATGTGCGTGCAGTTTATTTTTCATCCCTACGGCTGCTACTAATCAAACTGCTAATTCACCAGTCAATCGAATTTCCTCAGTTTTCAACAAACTATTGTTCATTGATATTTTTGCTGTATCGCGTTCAGTTTTCAGGAATAGAATTGTTTCGTCTTTGCACAGGAATAAAATCCGTTAATACTGAAACCTTATATCTCATTATTTGTTCTAATATGTGTATCATGAGTTTGTAAATTTGTTTAACTTATGTAATTTATCTCAGTTTAATGGAATTGTAAACCATAACCAGAAAATTTTGGAATTTAGTTTTATGCACTACAAATGTATCGGTTGATCAGTGTCGTGCCTCTCTTTCTAATGTTGATGTCCATCATCCACCTTTAAATTTGAAAATCGGAATAGAAAGTGTCAAACAACTACCTACCAATGCAACAATCACTTACAACTTCAAAAATGTATTTATGAGGAAATGGTACACAAATTATCAGCAATAAATTGGGAAGATAAATTAAATAATAATAGTGTTGATATCAATATCGAAACATTCTGCAATATTCTTATGGGTCTAATAAATGAGTTTGTGCCTACTAAGCAAATCAACAAATCCGGGTATCCTGTCTGGGTCTCTAAATCGTTGATAAAAATGATTAAAGAGAGACACAAGATTCATAAGAAATGGAACATTTGTAAAAGTCAATCCGATCATATTCTTTTTTCCATTTTACGTAGCAAAGATTGATGGTGATTATAAAATTCACCCGAATAAAATTGAAAAGGGATTAATTACAAATCCAAAATTCTTCTGATCGTACTCAACATCATTAAAGAAAGCCCCAGGTATTTCTAATATTGTAAAATACAATGAGGATGTAGTGCAAGATGATTCTAACATCTGCAATCCTTTTGCGGATTTTTTCCGTTCTGCATTTGTAGACAGAGTTTCTCATTACGACGCACAGAGTGGGAAAATCAAAATCCAGCGGGATTTAATTCCCAGTGATACTAAATGAATATTTTGCTGATGAATAGTTACAATTTATGTCAATGATGAAATAAGTGGACACAAAGTGATGGAATCAGTTCTATTAAGAAAATAACAATAAAAAATGAAATAGAAAAGTACTTTTAGAATAATCAATTTCGCCGCTGGAAAAGTCTTCGTGATTTCAAAGCGTTGATTGATTTAACGTAGAAGCACTGCTGGAGGAGTCACCTGGTGACTTCACAGTATCGAACCATATCAACGTAGAATCACTGTGAGGGAGCAAGTTTTGTTCCACTCGCGTAGAACAAGTAGTAAAGTTGATCCACCGTTCGGGAAGTCGCTTTGCGATTCCGTGAATGTTGATTGTCTTGGGCAATTGCCGCATCGTCGTCGTCAGCCTTCAGCCCAGCGATCTCAGTGCAAATCCCTGCAACATATATGTGTATACAACAGATCTATTTTTGTGTGTGTGTCTCATAGTTATACTTATATCCTGAATATTATTCCTAAAAACACCCTGACCCACTCCTTTGAGCTACTCAGACGTCAACCGTCACAGACTGCTTCACCGACCGTATTGGCACCCAAGTATACCGTTGGCAGTTTTAACGGCGACGCCAAAAGTAACAAACCCGCCATCAGCCCAGGGTATCGTTACATCTTGAATGTATCTAAATGTTACGATGCTAATTTTACTCGCAACAAAAACGTAGCTTGTTACAATTACAGCATTAATAACACTCCTTTGTTGTCTAAGACAGTAATTAAGATTTAGGTATTCTTTTTGATGACAAAGCATTATTTATTGCACATATTGAATATATTGTTAATCAATCATACAAAATGATAAGTTTTTTACTTGGAATAATAAAAAAATTCACGAATCCTAATACATTAATCTGGCTTTCCGTTTGTTAAGTAAGATTTGAACTCTAATATGTCAGCACTGTTTGGAACCCTGCGTACAACTCACACATCAGATTGATCGAGAGTATACAAAAGAAATTTTTTACGATTGTATGCTAGAGATTGAAGAAAGAAACAGCTGATTACATATCTGACTACAAATTTCCAATTTACTATCTCTTGAAAATAGAAGAATCTGCATTGACATGATATTTTTGTACAAAACATTTAATAACAAATTTAGCACGTTTTTAACTATTGAATACTTCAATTTCTTTGTTGATAATTTCAACTCCAGATCTTGTGAATTGTTCATTTCATCTCAGACACGAACAAATGGTTATAGAAACTCCTCAGTCAACAGAATAATGATAATTTACAATTCACGTTTTACACAAATCGATTTCTTCTTTCTCTCACTCAATAACTTTAAATGCTTCATACGGAATCCTCTGTAAAACTGTGAACTAGTGTGGATCTATAATTTGTGAATCAGCACTAATTCATTCCTATTTCAATTTTGTTATTATTGATCAAACTATTTCAATTATATGATGCTACTTTGTATTGCTTATTGGTGTGAACCTATTATTAGTCTTATTGACTGTTGGTTCACCTCTATTCTCAAATAAATGGATAAATAACTAAAATCATTCTTGAGTGTTATATAGTCATCTTTGCTTACTATACTATGTTATTAGTTTTTAATTGAATTTTTTTCTGTATGAGCCACTCTAGTATTGGAATTTCATCCTGTTGATTGGCCTTATTTCCTAAACTAGAAGAAGAAATAAAAATAAAAAATGACATAATTAGGATTGGAAAGGAGAAAATTTATTTAACACAAATATTATGTCATTTCTATTAACATGAGAATTGAATTTATTGTCAAAGCCCAGCTATTTTACTGAGTATTTGTCCAATGAAATCCACCAGCTTCATTTTCACCATTCTCATCCTGCAGCAGATATGTCACCCGGATTGTTGATTGCACTTCAATCATTCTAAATATCTTGGTACTTCAGGATGGGTGATAGCTTTCATCAAATATCGATTTATATCTGCTCAAAGAAATCAGCCATTTAAATTTGAATGTATACAGTGTTTAACAATTTCTTCCCATGCCTCTCATTTACTTTTGCTTGTTTCATACCAATATTTCTGAGTCTTGTATTATTATATTTCACCCATGAATCTTCTGGCATATCAAGCCATCTGTAGGATCCTCAGAAACTAAGTTCTTTCTAGATTTTTGATTTCAACGTGCGAGTAAAACGTTCCATAACTCTTGCTCTCATAGTGCTGTGTGTCGAATAATAATTTATACCTTGCTCACTCATCAGTTTTCAAAATTCTTTATTAAAAAATCTTCACCTCGATCCGTCTTTGAGATTAGTGTTCAACGCTAATATAACATCCTCACGTGTCTTTGACTGAATTGGTTCAGCCAACGCTCGTTTGGAGAATACATCTATCACCGTTAATATATACTTATAACCTTCGCATGCGGTATCATTCCAACGAAATCCGCTTTGGATAAATTATTTCAATCCTTACATATATCATGCCTTTGTTTGAAATTTAGACCTGCCGCTTTGTGCAGCTCATAGACAATATCCTTTTTGCTCATAGTAAACTAGTTTCAAGTAGAGTTCCAAAGAAGATCTTTTGTGGACCACTTTGTTTTTGCAAAGGTAAAAATGTCAGCATATCATTCGCTGCAACTCTCTGGCCCTTTATTGATAGTGGCTTGTTATTTATTTTGGTCTCAATGAGACTTCCTCCTATGTTATATTGAATGTTGATCATTATGGCGTCGCATGGAAATCTATAGAATGATTTAAAGTTCCTGTTTCCAAATTCATATACATCATCAATAGGTTTATCAATAAATTCATCAACACCAATGAGCGACGTTATAAAAGTTAATCCTCACCTTATCATCAAAAACAACGAACTTCTTATTGATTATATCTGCAGATTCCTGTTTCATACTAGTTTCTAAATCTTGAATGGTTTTTGATACATATTCTACATTTACAATATAATATTCACCAACAAACTTATTTGACATTATAGACTGGGAGCTGGTGACAGGTGGGGTTCTCCGATTTTATACCGCTTGCCTTTTTGAGGGTTGATAATTTACCTCTAAATAAGAAAGATAAAAATGTTACTAAGCGATGCACGCTTTCCGGTCATAGTTCAAATTCCAATTTAAGGTCTGAAAAAAAAGTGGTTTTTTCCGTGATATCAAATTGCATGCCTTTGTAATGTTGAATAATTGGAATTAATCTAAAGTCAAGTATTGAAAGGCAAGCGATTCGCAACAGCCCAAGTGGCTCAAAGGGTTGCGTGAACTTGTGAGAAAAATATGAGAAATGCCGTGTTTCCAAATTGCATGCCAATGAGAAAAATTGAAGTTTCAGTCATAAAACCCTCGTAAAAAAATTGGCAAGCATTTCTCGTTGGCGCAAGGGTTTGAAATTTGGGGGTAATCTTGCATAAATTTTGCACCAATTTGCCGTGATTTCAAATTGCATGCCATTTCAACTATAGGTAATTTGCTCGATGAATTGTTATTGAGAAAATTGGCATGCACCCCAGGATGTCCCAAAATGGAGGCATGCATTGAGGAAGTTGCAAAAAAAAGAGGTAAAATTTCCGTCATTTTATTCTGCATGCCATTGTGTATTTCGTTCAAAATTATTTTTTTTAGACGACACAAAGAATGGCAAGCATGTTGCTCAGGCTCATCATTGATAAATTTTGGAAAAAGGATTGGGAAAAAGTGCTCGTAAATTAATTCAGTAAAATTAACAGGGATTATTCGGCGAATTTATTTATTTAAATTTTTTGACTTATTTTAAACAATAATGGCCTAGGTGAGTCTCTTCCAAAATACTGCAGAGAGCTACAATTTAATTTATCCATAATATTTTCGTAGCAACAATTCCAAAAATATTCAATTGAAATCACTGGAAAGCTCAAATTTCCCTATTAATATCGGTATTAGCTCTAACTGGGTATAACATTAAATTGCAACCAATGAGGCACTAGAATAATACTATATCAAAGAGTCCTGATAAGAAAGAAACACGTATGTACAGTTGACATCCCAACTTCTGAATTTGTGAAACATAAAAGTTTTCAATCTTGCTATTAATAAAATAATAATCACACATATTAACAACGAAAAACATAATAATTATGCTCTTACTTTTCGCCCGGAATGTGAATAAGTTATGTGGATGAAATATTGTAGCAAAATGTATTTTTGAAAGGTCAATTGCCTTCATCTGGAACTTAATAGTAGGTATATCTTCATTATTATGCGAACATATTATTATCATTATGAAAAAATAAAGAATCTAATTATCAGAAAAAAATAATTTATTATCATAGAATAATCATACTTAAATAGCTAATAGGATGTTCCATAATATAAATAAATAGGAATGGAAAGGAATCTGAAATTGGCAATAATTGCTCAAATTTCCATTTCCTCATCATAATTATTGTCAATTTCAGGTTCTTCTTCAGTAGTTTCACCATCTATTTGAGAATAAGTGTCGCTGTCATCATCGTCCGATTCATCCTTATCGTCCTCGTTGTCGGCACTTCTCACAATATCATCCTCTTCAACTCTATTCTCTTGTGGATCTGTGAAAATTATTGCAAAAATTTTGTTTAATGAATTATTATTATTAGTATCTACTCTTGAAGTATAATTACAGAAAAATTTCCAATACAATACTGGAACAGCTAGAGAAATTATTCCCTCAAACGCTTGTAAATTGAAATATGTATCAAAAATATAAGTACCATCAATAATTTCCTGAATATTTTGTGGAACATCATCACCTTCAAACCACTTGAAGGTGTAAGCATCATTCTCCAATAGCCATCCAAATTCTTGCACATTCAGGCTGGTGTTAGGTACTGCAGAAAAAGCATTTTTCCACAAATGCCCGATGTAAGCAGTTCGAAGAATTTGTTGATGAAGTTCACGCTTGCAAGGTGGTAATATGCAAGGATCAAATTCCAGCAACTTTTGCTTGAATTTATCTGTGGGCTCAATGTTATGGCCATAGCTGTATGAAAACATGAGTAAACGAGCCTCATCTACATTAGAGCACCTTCCCAAGCAATTTTTTGTTGTTGCATACATTTTGCATACGAATTCCTCTATGATGGAAAATGCTGCTTCATAATTTTGATTTGAAGGGTCTTGCAATACAGCGAAAGCTTGTTGAACTTTTTCACTTTTTTTGTATAACTCCCATGGTTTTTTTTTTCCCTTGCGGAAAAATGCTGGGTTGTAGTCGCATCCGGTGAATGCGTGGAACGCAGGTAAGCCGGAGCATTTCAAGGTTCCCAACGCTTTATATATTTCATTAATATTTATATACCGACGATTATTGCCGGTGCTGTAAAGAAGCCAGACCTTCAATGACTGTGGTATATGCATCATATTACCCAGGATGATAACAAAGATGTCGGAGTCACAACATTTGATGACAACCTCTTTGTCTTCCATTTGGCACAAGAAAAATACAATTTTCGTATCAGCCTCCTCGTGACCTTCGCATTTCAAATGGGGAATTATCTCACAAACTACTGATCCATCTTCAGCTACTTTGTATTTTTGGCATCGCTCAAAGGAGACAAAAATTTGTTTATCTTTAATATAATGTTTCACTTTTGATTCAGATGCCCAGTAGTCCATAATAAAAGTAATGAACGATTTCTTGAAGTTAATATTCTTTAATTCAGCTCCAAAATCCGATGGTCGCTTTTGATCTGGACCTAATCAAAATGGAAACCAAATTTCAGATGAATTATAAAAATGAACTTGAAAAAATAAGTAAAAATATGATATGTTTGGACCTTGAAACTGTGTGCATTTACAAAAATGGGACATCGTCCTTGTGTGTTATATTGATCAAATCTTTTTTCACTATGATAATTGTCAAGACTCAAATTATTGATTCCTCTGTTTGAGGTTGTTTCACGTGATCAGACCTTGGGTGAATGCCAGAGAAATTTTATCCTTTCTCCACTAAATGTGGAACCCAAGTTCTCACAGCTAGTATTCAGTATATTTTAATTATGTAGATACTTGCCTTGTTTATTTTTGTATCATTGTTTCTGATGGAGACTTTCATATAGAGAGAGTCAATACGTCGAATATAAACAGATATACAGAATTTAAACTAGAAAAACCTAATCATTATGTTTCAATTCTAAAAGCATGTATAGATCATTGAAGTTCTGTTCAAAAAAAGAAATTGCTTAGGCTGTAAAAAGAGTTATCAAAAGCTTTCTGTCTTATGACGGAAAAAGACGTGAAACATTTTCAATTGACTTATTCGAGCGTGCATATAAAGAGCTTATTCTGCTTATTCATAGTCATATCAAAATAGTATAACTAGTTGATAATATATTTTTACCTTTGAACTCATATTGTACATTGAAATTATCTCTCAAGATATGTTCATTATCCTTTATAGATGGACTCTTGTATTCATCGAAAAGTATATATATTTCTTTTGCATTAGGATTTATCGTCGTTATACTTTCTAGAATTTTTATTGCTACGGCTCCCAGTGTCGATGGCACTTGTGTTAATTGATGTAATAGAAACATGCCATCGATTATGACTACATTTACATTATTTGGTTGACAATGTTCTTCTGGAAAATCACTTTTTTGGATGTAAGTTTCTAATATTTTAGTTATAACTGATTTGTCAGTTTTGTTAATGGTGCCATCCATATGACAGAGCGAAAGAGGCACCGGTGTTAGAGGGTAAGATAAAACCTAAAAGAGAAAACATACAGAATTTCAATATTCTATATATGAAACATTTTCATCACTCAGTTCATTCAAAATCTGGTTTGAATGACCAATGGTTCAATCAGTTCAAATAAAATCATGAATATATCTATACTAGGAGTATATGAATTAAAAACGATGTTACCTTTTCCATATTGATGTTTTCTTTTGAGCCCCATGCTATCCCCAGTAGTCTGCCAAATAAATTTTTTTGTAATTTCACTTCCTGGATTTTCCCATTGACTCTGAGTTTCATCTTTTTTATGCAGCTTGCAAAGTTTAGAATTTTATTTCTTTTGATTACATATTTGCCAAAGTTCTTCTCGTTTTCTTTGCATTCTTCAATCATACATTTTTTCATATTTTCCCCAATTATTTCAATATTCAATAAGAATTCTGATACTTCATCAGGTGCTGCTTTCCCTGTTGAAACATTTAAAAGTACATCCTTTCTTACATCTGAAGAGAATGGATTCATTCTCTCAGTCAAGGTGGAAGTAAAACTGTGCATATGTTTTTCACTTCTTACTATCCTATGATGCAGCAAGTCATTGGTGATGTCTTGGACGACATCAAGACCGCACTCTTCCATGACTTTTGATATAAGTGCACACCTCAAGCCGTGATTTATAGCCCATCTTTGCCGAGCGGCTATTGAGTTCGTGATGTGCCTAATACCAGTAAGTCTTCTGCCTGCATCAGCATTGATGGTCTGTTCCAAAGTCAGATCTATCGGCATACGAGAAAATGGTTTACATGTTCTTTTGCATCCAAAACTTCCTTTTCTGAATTGTTCTTTTAATCCAGGGTGTGTATTATCGACATTCAAAAGAGTATTCAAGTACCATACCAACCAACGAGCATAGTTTTGATGATTCAAAGTGAAAAATAAATTGGTCATTTTGTCTATGGCGTAGCAATATAGCTCAAATTCAGCTGTTCTTATGCTTCTCTCAAATAATAAGTAATAACCTATGTGTTTTGAATATTAATTAATTATATATATATATATATATATATATATATATATATATATATATATATATATATATATATATATATATATATATATATATATATATATATATATATATATATATATATATATATATACAGTATGTGAACCAGAAAGCAAGCCATAGACATTCAACATGAGGAATAAGTTTTTAATTCATGTTAGATGAAAATACTGCAAATATAACATTCAGAGGATCAAATTATTTGTCCAAATCAGTAATTACATTCTATTTTACAGGTTCCAAATTACACAGGACTGAAAACAATATATATATATATATATAAAATGAATAGTAACCTATCAGTTGCAGATATATTGCATAAAATTTTTGGGTTTTGCCATATTTTTCGTTGAGAGTCTCTTGCTGGAACCCTACAAATTCATTTAAAATATCTTGCGTACTAGAATCATTAACGACGTCTTCTATAGTGCATTCACTACGCTGAAATTTTTGCAATAATTGTTTTATATTTGGGTTGACTTCGATTTCCTTTGAGTCCAAAAAGTTTTGAAATTGTAGCTTCTGAAGACATAAATAAACAAGAACGTGTAATCGTTTACATCGGTTAAAATGTTTCCCAGATAAAAATCCTGAAATCGAGCCACTTCCAAGCAAATCGCTCTCCACCAATACGGTCTCCAATCCGCATGAAGTGATGAAAGTACCTATTGAAATAATATCAATTATATAAATATATGTGAAAAAAACTTTTGTTCTCGTTTATTTGAGCCAATGATGTACTCCAAAAATTTCCTTACAAATATCATAGGATATTTTACTTCTTATAGAAAGTAACCTACGGAAATATTTTTTCTGCGGGTATAAATGAGCTCAGACAAAAGATAAATATTTTCTAATACTGAAGAAATTACCTATTGCTTTGAAAAACGACATTTGTATATGAAAACCGCCAATGTGTATGAATAATCTTCTGAATTCATTTCGCTCTGTATTTTGTAATGGCAAAGCTATTCTTGCTATTCCTAGATCATATGTCGCCTGTGCATACTGCTCGCCACACTCATCTGCAATTTGAATGGCTCTGCGCATTGTTTCTAATACGACAGCATGATCTGTGGGAGGTTCATTAATTGGTGTCAAATAGAAAACTTTCTGTATCACTTGGTCATCATTAGGATCAATTTTCGCATTGAATCCAACCCACATTGGAGTTGTTATACCGAAAGCATGTGACATCATCCACGCCAAATCCACCTTCCTACCGTGATCCAGGCTCTCCGGAATAACGTTTCTTTCAGGAGAATCGTACGGTAACACAGTAGCTTGTATTTTCGGTTTTTTTAGATATGGCTGCAGTTCCGGAAGGTAGGCTTCAAAAGTTCGCCTTCTTTTTCTTTGGCTAGAGAAATGCCCAGTGATTTCGTCATCTTTATTGTTGATCCCGCTCTCCTCTCTATCAATAATATTTTGAACAACAATCCCAACAGTGTCGTTGAGAGTCGTATTTTGTACTGTAACGCTATCGATAAATCTATCAAAATTATCGAAGGCACATACGGTAAGCAAACCTGGTTCAGAGACAACATCAGAAGAACAGATTCGTGAAGAGTCCACACACGAAAAAGTTGCTTCCGTCTCCAACTCTTCAAGCACGTTATAACTACATATGTGCCCATATCTTTGCAGAATTCGCACAATTTTTTTACTATTTGTGAAACTCTTAATCGTGCTTCCAAGAACTATGTGCTTTGAAGGTATAGTTTTACCATTAGATACAGCTTGAATAATATCGCTCGAAAAAGACTTCACCAATCTCGCAGTTCTGGGACTTTTACGTCGTCGAAAGTTAAAACCTGCAAGTAGTGTATTCAAAAAATGTGTGAGCTCTTTTGGAATTTCACATTCACCAGCAATTAAATTTTGAATTGTGATATCGGGGCCAAATTTATTACTTGCGTTATCAAGAATAACACGTCTTAAAAGTAATGCCGCCTCCTGTAATATATCATCATCCTGCAACGTATCTATATTGAATGTGACTCCACCATAAGGCAGTATTACCCTAGTTCTTTTATAATATTCCATTTTGATCTCCCTGCGAAATTCTTTTAGTAATTTTTCAGATACGTGCTTTGTATACACTAACGTTGGCTGCTCATCTCCACTAAATTTATTATATTGTTCCAAAAGAACTTCTTTGAATAGCCGATAAATCAAATCGAGAGTACAAGCATTTTTTTTATCAATTACAAATTTTCTAACAAAATTAAAAATTGTTGCGAACGCGACTTTATAACACTCTCTCGTTCTGTGCCATACGCCTTCAGACCTACGTTCTCTCTTTGCAATCAAATTATTGTAGTTTAATCGACAAGTTTTATGATATGGGACCTTGCGTTCTACATCTACATATGTTTTTATTTCGGCTACTAATTCGAAATCCTCCCATAGTATGGCTTGATACATAAAATCTTCCCACTTCCGGAACTGTTTACTTTCCGAGATTGCTTCACTTCGACCTCGTACCTTCTTATGGCCAGATCGGTTACATAAAACGCATGTAAGTTTTTCCGACGGGTCCTTATATTGAAATTCTTGGGATTCATCAATATTTAAAAAGCTATCTATACTATTATTGGCTCCAGGCACATTTTTTTCAGTAAAGATATTATCTAGAATCGGTGATGGACTGAAAATGAATAAATAGATGTACGGAACAAATTGATAATTGAATTCAAATATATATGATCGAATAAGTAATATATTATGAAAGAAATTGATACTGGTAACCTGTTTCCATTAAAAAACAAAGTACTCACTTGATACTTATCGCAGATTCATTCAGATTATCTGATTTGAATTGCGCTTTGAGAGCGTTGAAATTGTTCCTGCTTTTCGAATGATACCCAATAGTATCATTGACTTCTTGAGGAAGTTCGACGTCGCTGTACTTCAATTGATGAACTTTTCTTCGCTCTAAAGAGTCTGCGCAAGTTTTTAGCGTCTCCGGTGTAAATAAATGTATAGGAGCTGTCCGTTGACAGTTCAAAAAGCACTTTTTTTTTTCTTGTTCGATTCGCTCAAGAGCATTGTCATCACCAGACATATCGATTATTGTTTCAAACAACATCTACAACTTTCAAATAAAACATGAAACCGAGAAAAATCAGACTCATAACATGGATGTAAATTTTGAAAATCACCATAATAGAATTAAATAATTTTACATGAAGCATGTTTGAGACGGTGATTCAAGAAATTCCAATCATACCCTATTATTGGATACAATTGAATGCCACCTAATATTACTTATTTATAAATTTTATTAGAATTTGTATGCTTTTTAAACGAATGTATTCAATTAACTTCATATAACTATGCATAAAATGTCCAATAAAGATATTTTTACAGTGTACCTTAACATTTCTCATAAAAAACCACCGTAAATTTGGAAGAAGTTTTATATCAATAAGTAGAGTAAATAAGTTCAGAATGATTCAATTTAAATAACAAAAATTACTAAATGAAACACACACTAGGCGATAGCTGATAGTAAGACAAAAAATATGCTTAAAAAATAATACCAGAGCCACGACACGTGACGTCGTTGAAGGGTGAATAGAATAAATCAATTTTATATATTTTTTTTGTACTTACCAATAAATATTTGAACAAAAAATGCGCGAACATCACTATTATCATCACTTTCAATCTAATTCACAGGAATATTTCCATGATACATAAAGCGTACCTATTACACGAAATGACTACACAATAGAAAACTGGAAAGATTGAAAAATAAGCCTGATTCATAAATGACATGAAATACACATGTAGTGATTAAGAGTTCACACCATGAAATGAAATGGAAAAGGAATTGACCAGACTTTATTACGTATTCTATTCTATTTCATTCTATTTCAATCCAGTCCAATTTCGCTCGTATGTATCCGACAATGCTCATAAAGCACTGACAAGTCTAGAATGGAATTATTGTAGCGACTTACTAATTTGTTATTTGATTACTATAAATATCAGAAACTATCTGCGATTTTATCTATTTATTAATCTATTTATCACAATATACAGGCAAAGCATATCCAATCTGCAACAAATCAAAGTGCTTGCGCATGATGTAAACACAAAAAAAAAACATATTGAATCAGCAATAATAAAATTATTGCATGATAAATAGCTAACACAATCAGATCAACTACCTAATCAGTTAGATGTAACAGAAAAACATTTCTTGTTATGTATAATTCAAAGTGAGAATAAACCATATTAAAATCTAACAGTGCATGGTATTTTCATATTATTCTTCACTTATTCATGTCAAACATAAGCCCTAATGGTATTAGAGTATTGTTTTTAAGCCTAATTGTATTACTTCCAACAATCTGCATTATTATGAAACACTTACCTGCCATGTCTATAATTACAAACTCAGTTGATTCTAAGACATATTTTTTTGATTTATTTTTATTTGTAAATATTTGTCCTATGTCATATGCATTGAATTTTTTTATTTCAACTTGAAGCATAAGTATTTGTTTATTGAAATACAAAATAAAATCACGGAAATATTTTTACTTTGTTTCGCCACTTTTTCCAAAGTTTTTCAATGATCGGACAGAGTTACATGCATGCCATTTTCCGAATGAATTCAAAACAGCATTTATTAATGTAATATAGAATGGCAGGCAGAATGAAATCGGAGAAATTTTGCGTGTTTTTTATGCAACTTCCATTATTATTTAAAATATGAAGGGCTTGAGAAACATGCTTGCCATTTCCCAAATGAATTTGAAACAGCATTTATTGATGTAATACAAAATGGCAGGCAGAATAAAGTCAGAGAAATTTTGCCAATTTTTTATGCAACTTTTATTATTATTTAAAATATGAAGGGCTTAAGCAACATGCTTGCCATTGCCCATATGTATTTAAAACAGCATTTATTGATGTTATATAGAATGGCAGGCAGAATAAAGTCGGAGAAATTTTGCATGTTTTTTATGCAACTTTCATTATTATTTAAAATATGAAGGGCTTAAGCAACATGCATGCCATTCTAAATTTATAATTATTTCACTTCAAAATAAAGATTTTGCTCCATTTGAGGTAGTTTGAAATCACGGCAAATTGATGCAAAATTTATGCAAGATTACCCCCAAATTTCAAACCCTTGCGCCAACGAGGAATGCTTGCCAATTTTTTTACAAGAGTTTTATGACCAAAACTTCAATTCTTTTCATTGGCATGCAATTTGGGAACACGGCATTTTTCATATTTTTTTTCACAAGTTCATGCAACCCTTTGAGCCACTTGGGCTGTTGCGAATCGCTTGCCTTTCAGTATTTGGCTTCAGATTGATTTCAATTATTCTACATAACAAAGGCATGCAATATGATATCACGGAAAAAACCACTTTTTTTTCAGACCTTTAATTGGAATTTGAACTATGGCCGGAAAGCGTGCATCGCTTAATAACATTTTTATCTTTCTTATTTAGAGGTAAACTATCAACCCTCGAAAAGGCAAGCGGTATAAAATCGGAGAACCCCACCTGTCACTAGCTCCCAGTCTATTAAGAGCTCTTCATACATAAAGTACATCATCTAAGAATGATTTCTTTTCAAGAAGTGTCAATATTTTTCTCTGCAAATGCATGTGATTGGGTTCATTTATATGGGATGCAGACTTAGTGACAACCATTTTAATACTCAATAAAAAATTCATCATACTCAATCATTCATACGATAAATTGCGCATCCCGCAATGCTTCTTCAATACGATTCATTTCATCATCATATCCCGTACGCCCAGCTAACTCGTAGGCTAATAGTAATTTCAGTCTTTCGACAAGCTCATTGTGCATACTGCAATACACATACTGTATTCATTCATTCGTCACGCTCAACTCTGGAAATGCTCCACGTCTACTTGATTTTTTGATTTTGAACTTGTCCTCACATGAAACACTATCTCCTTCATCTCATTGTTATACTGTGATCCATGTTAGACATTTAATTCTCTCAATCTATTATAGCACTTTCTGTGTGCGTAGGTTTTTTGCACAATTTCTAAATATTGTGTATCATAATTCTTGGTGTATTAGAATATGGTGAAGAGCTCATATAATCTGGGTGTCCCTTCATACCAAACACCATTCACATGAATGCGAAGGTGGTCACACCGACTAACTGAAGATAAAATAATTAAATAAAGAATTTATTCGGTGGCTCTGGTCAGGTTTGATAGAATTTAGACCATCAGGAAGAGGTCAATTTAATTTAATTCCAATATTTCGCCCAATATCTTAGGCCTCCTCAGGGAACTACAAAGATAATCACAGAGTATAACAATGAATTTTTTTGAAATAAATAATTTAAGTTACTTACAAAATTGTCTTGACAGTTAAGAGCTTGTTAGAGGTACCAAAAAAATATATTTTTCAGCTCCATATACGTCACTACATTTTAAAATACAATAAAACCATTGTTTATTCGATCAAGATAAACACGTGTGCTTCCTTGCAAGCCGAAGCTCCGGACACCTGATGGTTTGACACTTCCGGAGCTCCGGCTTTCCAGGGTGGGATTTAATGAATTACTCAGAAGAAATCACGGCAACGAGACCTGCCAACTTTTCAAACAATGGGCCACTTGTAACACAAAGCTTGCTAATTACCGAAACAGGAAAATATTTTTACTGCAGTGCAAAAACCATGGCATCAAACCAACGCATATTACGAACGGCATTAAAGGAATACACAGCCTCATAACATCAGAATTCACTAAAATAGACAGCCTGGCTGTCAGCTTCAACAACAGGTTGCAAGATAAAATCATTAAATTGGAGAAAGAAATAACGCATGAAGTCATAGTTTCAGTTGAAAGTGAACAGGAGTCTATTTTGACTAAAATAGCTAATCACTCTGTATTAATACAAGCTGAATTTTTGGAATTTGAAGTGAGACAGAATAGACAATATTCTTCATTTTTTAATGACGTAAAAAACAGAAATATAAGTAAATTTAATCAATTGCAAGGACAACAGAGAGAAACTGCGGTCAAAACTCAAAGTAAATGGTTCAAAAATTCAAGTTCTGCCACTTTTCCTGAAAATATAAAAACATTGATGGCTTTGGGTAGCAAATTTAGTATTGCTCCCTCAAAAAAAGATATTAAGATTCAAGATCTGCTTGGTGACCAAGAACAAGCAATTAGATAATGCAAATATAATCGAGATATTATAAGAGCTCAAATAACCAATATTTCGACAAACTTCTTTCAAAAACCAATGACAATTAATAGTAATGCTAATATTTTGTTCGAAGAAGCTAGAATATTCTTGAAAGAACACAATGATATCATTATTGTTAACTCAGACAAAGATAATGTGACGGTAGCTCTTGACTACACCGAATATAACTCTCTCAGTCTGTCAGCATTTGACGATGAAAAATGTTATAAAAAAATTAACAAAGATCCTGCAACATCAATTCAAAATAACGGCAATAACTTATTGAAATCGTTAAAAAATGAAAAATATATTTCTGAAGAAGAAGCGAAAACTTTAACGTCCTACGACACAGTAACAGCTAAGTTTCACGGGTTGCCTAAAATTCACAAGGCAGAATTAAAAATCAGGCCTATCATAGCTTCGATAAACGCACCAACAGCTAGTTCATGTATCTGAGTGAAAAGAGTCTTGCCTCTCTCAATTGAAGGTGATGACCGGTATTTTGTTAAAGACAGTTTTCACTTTTCAGAATTAATACAAAACTTCCAACTCCCGGCGAATTTTGGAATTGTCAGTTTGGACGTAGTGAGTTTATTCACGAATATACCTTTAGACTTGACGCTTGAAATTATAAAACTAAAATGGGATGACATACAATGTCACACTAATATTCCACAAGAAGAGTTTCTAGATATTAATCAGTTCATATTTAATAATAACACATTCATTTACAATAGTCAAATTTACAAACAGATTTTCGGCTGCCCAATGGGCAGTGTAGTCAGCCCTATACTGAGTAGACTGGTAATGGATTGGATCTTGAATCGAATCCTGTCTCAATTGCCTTTCGTTATGCCGTTCATTTACAAATACGTGGACGATATTATTTGTGCGGTTCCTTCTAATAAGAAAGAAGAAACTTTGAATATTTTTGACAGCGTTAACATAAACATCCAACTAACGATCGAAGAAGAAATGGAGAACAGTGTTCCTTTTCTTGATACCAGAGTAATTAGAACATCAGAACAACAAGTTATCTTGGATTGGTATTCTGGCAGATAGATCCACTATTACTCTAACCATACTACGAAAACAAAAATAAATTTGATCCTTGGTTTGAAGAACCGCACAGTTAATATCTGTCACCCTACCTTACGCTACGCAGCGCTGAAAAGGCTTGAGGTGAGTTTGATTCAGAATTCATATCCAGTATCACTCATTCGTCGGTTGTTGTATAATATAACTACAAATACTGCTCCTCAAGCAATTAATACAGAAAGCTCGACAGAAAAAGTCATTGTGTCAAAACCAAATATACCTATACTAACGTCCAAATTGATAGATATTCTTAATAATAACAAATACAATTTGATGTTCGCACGAAAAAATCTGAAAATTGGTTATTGTTGTTACTGTTATTTAGCAATTTGAAAGACAAATGTCCTATACTGGATCAGTCCAACGTTATCTATAAAATTCCATGTGGTGGCTGTCATAAATATTACATTGGTCACACAGGCCAAAAATTACGCAGTAGATTATCGCAACCCAGAAGTGGAGAAAGCAACAACTCAAAGAGCCAGTGCGCTTAAGCTATTCATGTCCATGATACTGGACATTTTGATCAGTACAATGAAGCCAGTATCTTGGCCCACGGAAATGAATACAACAAAAGGTTATTTCTTGAGATGTATCATATCCAAAATAACAAAACAAAACATCAATTATAAAAATGAAACAGATAATCTTAGCTGTATTTATGCTCATTTGCTAAACAACTTTTGAATTGCCGCGCATTTGAGTTGGTGTTTTCTCTTCTTCCGAGTTACGGTTTTGTTGTCATCTTGTGGCTCTCTCACAGACACCTGATTGTTTGACACTTCCGGAGCTTCGGCTTGCAAGGAAGCACACGTGTATCTTGATCGAATAAACAATGGTTTTATTGTATTTTAAAATGTAGTGACGTATATGGAGTCGAAAAATATTTTCTTTTGGTACCTCTAACAAGCTTCCAACTGTCAAAACAATTTTGTAAGTAACTTAAATTATTTATCTCAAAAAAGTTATGATACTCTGTGATAATTGTCCTAGCTCCCTGAGGAAGCCCAAGATATTGGGCGAAATATTGGAATTGAATTAAATTGACCTCTTCCTGATGGTTTAAATCTCATCAAACCTGGCCAGAGCCACCGAATAAATCCTTAATCCAATTATTTTATATTCACATGAATACCATATCTATTTCTTCCAACTTTGACATCTCCAATTATAAATTTACCAGTGGTTAGATCATTCCTAATTCAATACACAGTATCAATTTCAGGACTTGCAATATCATATAATGCCTTGTATCTACCAGCGATAGCCCCCAACATCTCCTTAGTAGATTCTTCCAGATTTTCCAATAATTGTTCACCACTTAGGCTCTGTTCAGACGTGGACTCAAACAAGACTCACTTAAGAATTTGAGTCTTAAGAAGAAGAAGTTTCTTGGAGCAACAAGATATTCTAGAGTCTTGGCCGTTTACATGTGTAGTTTGTTTGTTGCGCCCTTGTTGCGCCAAAATATATCTTTTCTTCCACTTTTAGAAAAAATTCCCTAAATAGCTTATCCATCCCGTTAATACAACTGTCTCACTAGTATTGTTTGCAGCGATGGCGCAGTCTTACGAATTTTGATACCGGCCGCCGTTCATATTATTCTAATTGTTTGTGTGAAAAAGTTGTGTCCTTTCGTGCATTATTTAGTTCTCGACTCGGCTTTATTTTTGAATTTTGATTTTAAGCAGGAAAATTGTTGACTACTTCGCTCTGTTTTTTGGATACACAAAATATCGACTACTGAGAATTTTTACGACGACTTTGAGTTGACGCAATTTTTTATCAGGTATGTAATTTTTCTTGTGGTTTGAAGAAGTGAATTTTTTACCTATGTACTAAATAAGAAAATTTGATTCGGGGTAGCTGAAGAAAAAGCCAAATTTATGAAATAAATTATAATTTTCAAAATGCATGACAGAAAAAGATTGTGAATCAACAGTTTGCAAACGTTTATGATTTGATCAAATTCAAATCTTAACTTGAACAGAGTATGCAACGAAATAAGGAACATAGATGTTTGACTTGATTCTGACAATTCAATTCCGTGCTTTATTTTTTTTTTCAGGCGCTACAGATATTTTCCTGCTTAGGTGAAAAATTTTTCGTCATTTTTAATTGTTGTAATAATAAGATATAATTGAACTGTCAGAATAGTAGTCAATTTCATTCGCTTTTTTTTCCATGGCTATCTTTTTTGACGTAAATGTCATACATAATTTACTAAATATCTAATGCTGCAGATGTTTGACTGCATCAAATGAAGACTTCTTATAGGTAAAAATTAATTTCAAACAACTTCTCATTCTTCATTCTTCATTTTAGTCTAACATATACAGAAGAGCCAATATCCGCACACTCCAAGAATCCCATGTTGAACTCGTATGCTCCGCATTTTGTAGCGCACCCTGTTTATGCATTCCTACAAGCCTTCTTCTAAATAAAAAGTTATATGTACCACTTGATATTTTTATAGACTTCAAAAAAATTTTTTTTTATTCACAGAATGTCTGGTAAATGATAAGCTGAGAACATGGAAATCTCTATCAAAGGTTTCAAGTATCCATGTTTGTATAATGTTAAAAGCCCGGAGTATCACAATAGATACAAAAGGAGAGATGCTTTTGAATAATTAGCCAAAGTTATGGAACAATACTGCCCCAATTCCACTGGTAAATATATTTTGAAACTCTTGAATGAATATTTCAGTTCTAGAACTCACCATTATTTGCGAATTCAATTATTGGATGTATCATGATTCGCGAAGTTCATCGTCACAATAATAATTATATACAAAAACAGTTTACAGAAAATAATTTTTTGTATATAACTATTATTTCATACTATCCTGATTATATGCATCAAAAACTCCTAAGTGAATCTTCATTGCAAAGTATACTAGAAATTGAACACTCAAGTATTGAACATTTAAATTCAGACTCAAATCAGGGCATGGAAATATATCTCCTTCAAAATTTACAGTTATTCTTAGAGTCTCCAAATTTCACCGGCCTGTTATTGTATTAACAATAATAATAATATTTATTTACCAGGAAAACCCATTACACACAAATTAGAATGATAATTCAGATTGATAGTATTAGCATCAGAATTAATATAGAAATATCACATAAAAATAAATCAATTTGAAACACAATATAACAAAGATTTGAACTTTGAGAAAAATAAATAAGATATGTCGACGTTTGAAAAGTGATCATCACAGAGTTTGCAAATACTGTTCATTGGTGCATGTGTACTACAATTTGTTCTATTAGTTGAACAGTAGAAAGTTTTGAATTGAGCACTTTTCAACGTCTTTGGAGGAACATAAGAATTAAGATTTGCTAGCAGCTCGGGACATACTACCAAACCATTTTAAAGTTTACATAAAAAGCATGTATCAGCGTAGACCCTTCATTGCTCTAAGCACTGTGGATTGATGATATCACGTCCATAATTATTTAAATTCGCTTGGACTGTTGTTATTTCAAGTTTATAGGCTATATATTTTAGAAATTTATTCTGAATCCTTCTCAAGTTGATTTAATGGACATCATATTGAGATGACTATACTTTCGAGCGATACCCCAAATGTGATCTTACTGAACTAATGTATAATTTTTTTTGTATTAATATTATCAAAATCTCTTGAAACCTGAAATTCTGAATGCCTGATTCATGTTCCCAGAAATTTGCTTATGAAATTGCATATTGCTTCGAAAAATTGGGCCCAAATCACGTATTTCTGTAACTTGTTTAAGATCGTTATTATTCAGTCTGTATTAAGGAATGATATTTTTTCTTTTGCTAGAGAATTCAATAGAACAGCATTTGTTAATGTTGAACTTCATATCATTGGTAGAGCACCACTTCTATATGTTATTCATGTCACTTTGCAATCTGTGGGCATCATCATCTGGATCAATTCGGGGGAATTTTTCAAATCATCCGCAAATAAAAGGAATTAACTCGACCTCATGCAATGACTAATATCATCCACAGAAATATTGAAAAATATCGGTCCGAGATTAGAACCTTGTGGTATTCCGGATGTCAGAAGGAAAATAGTAGATCTATGACCTTAAATATTCACCTGCTGTGTTCTTCCATTCACATATGGATAGAACCACAGCAAAGCAGTGCAAGATATGCTTTCTACTTCCAATTTTGCAATTAATAAATGGTGGTTGACAGTGTCAAAAGCCTTTGGAAACCCATAAAATACAGTCAACCTGCTCGTGATTGTTGAGAGCGGCAGTTTTGTTATTTTGGTAAACTAACAGATTGATAGCTGTGAACTTACCTGCGCGAAGACCATGTTGTTCATCCATGAAAACATTCCTAAGGAGAGGTGTCAACCTGTCCACAATAGTACTTTCAAACAACTTTGGAATAGAGCTAAGTAGAGAGACTGGGCGGTAATTGACATTCGATCTTTTTCCAGATTTGAAAATAGGTGATATAAAGCTATGTCTCCACCATACGGAAAATGACCTGTATCTAATGATAAATTGAAAAATAATGCCAAATGTTCACTTATTTCAAATTAACACCGCTTCAGAAAATACAGAGGTATTTCATCAGGACATGGTCCTTTGTTGTCATCCAAATGACTTGATTTATCAGAAACATCACTTACAGAAATATTTATTGCGGACACATCGATACATCTCTTAAAAAAGTATGAAGGTATCTGGCATTCATTATTAGTATACATCGACTTGAAGTGTTCGGCGAAGAGACTTGATATCACTATGGGATTGACACTAGTAAAATTATTATATGTCATGAAGCTAGATGATCCTGCATCCTTTTCATTGTAATTTACCATCTTCCAGAATGACTCAATATTGTGATTGGATGACATTTCCGTGCGACTAATAGAAGCATTATAACATTTGGATGATAGAGTTTTACATTTTGATCCCAAATGACTGAGAGTTATGAAATCGTCCGATGATCTACTCTATTCGTACTGTGCATGCGCTCTTTTCTTTTCAAATATTGAGTTTTTCAGCACTGCAGAATACCAAACAGGAGGACTAGAGGATTTTCTCTTGCGTTTTGGTACAAATCTCTCGATAAAATCACATAAAATGCTATAAAAAAGAGACAGTGCATCATTCATATCACTATTTGAATAATGTTTCCCAGTTGATTAGAGCTAGTTGATAATTGATTGACTCAATGTCAGCTTGCTTGAAATCATAATATCATTCACTAGCAAAATTTAAATTTGATTTACATGTAGCTCTATCAAATAATTGTATAAGCAGTGATGGGTGATATATATCTTCTTCTATTATAAAATCTACTGCTTACGACACACTAGCCTCACTGGCAGCTGTGAAAATCTCATATTTTGCTACTCTTGCTCGTAATATCGTTAATTTGATACAAATTTGAATCTCTAAAAGAGTTCGTAATAATTTCTGAATGAATCCTATATTGTTTGCTAGTAATTAATCGCACTGAACTCCCAGTTCTTCATTCTTCCATATAATACTTGTCACATTATAATCTCCTGCGAGATAAACTTTAGCACCAATATTTGGATTTGAAAGTTGTTCAACATCATTACAATGGTCAAAGAATATACTCGCATCAGATTTAGGAAGAATATAAACTGCACCCACTATCATGGTAGTATTATGAGCATACACTTTTACGAATAATTGATCAATACAAGTGTTGTCATTTGCAATCTCACTGCTTTTTATATTTTTGTTGACGGCAATTAAAACTTCACCACCTCTTTACATCCTACTAGATTCGTAATCATGATCCACCCGGTAAATATCATACTGGAATAATCCCAGTTCATTATTTATCAGAATGTAGCCATGTTACTGTTGCTGTTAGTATGAATACTTTGATATCTATTGGGTACGTAGAAACTGCACTTCTCAATTTAGCTCGGAGATCTCTCACTTCTGATAATAAATCAAGAAGCAATCTTCAGCTGGGGATCTTGCTTCATTTTTTTTGTATGATGAAAAAAATGATCAACTGCTACTACAGCAGGCCAATAGTCAGGTTTCATAATTGTTCCTAAAAATTCGAGCTGTATGCCAATTTTGAAGGAAGCATAATCATCTCTGCATACAACTTCTCACATATAACATCCGCTGCTGGCGTTTTAGATGTAACAAACTTGATTACAGTTCCTATATTATCGTCTTTTGCAACCCTCTAAACTGCTTATGGTGGATGAACCAACAACAACTTCACTTGATTTTTTGATTGAGGATTCAACTTATGACGCATATGATGTTTTATTGGGTATACTAGGTACTTCTATATTATTTACTTTGTTATTTATCCTGATGTTCTCTCTTTCTGAAAAAAAAATTTTGCGGGACCTGAACATTTTGAGAGCTACTGGATACAGGTGCTGCAATAGCAGGTGACAATATCACAGATCGTGCTTGTTCGCACGTATTAAAAGAATTAATTCAATTTACAGCATCGGTAGCTGGCGACCACACCTTGGGTGGCAAGTTAGAATTACTATTTATTGACAACAGTTTATTGTTTTGTTTTTTCAACTTATCAAACTCCAAACTCCAGGTCTGTACTGTATCTGTTAGAGCAGGGGTCGGCAACCTTTTTCTGGCGGCGGGCCATTTTCAAGATGAAAATATTCATGCGGGCCGCTCATTCATATGTAACTTAAATAGTGCTTTAATATACGAGTATAAATAGTATTGAAAATTGATATATGAATTTCTTTTTTAATTGACATGCTATAATAACAATAATGTCAAAGAACAAAAATTTTTCAATTCTTAAAAAAGGAAAAAAAAGGAAATACGATTACATGTGTATGAATATGTAAATATAAAATATAGAAATATGTGAATATAAGATACATAAAATATCAAGAAAAATTGTTCATCTTCCATCTTATTCATTCATTTGAATTCAATGTGCTTTTTGTTCTTGAATATTGTTTGATAGTTCATTTAAATCCGGTTGTGTTTGGGATACTAAGATCCTCAACAAGTTTTGTAAATTTTCATCCGTCAACCTGGTTCTATATTTTAATTCTATGAAATTCATCCTTGAAAATGTTTGTTCGCATAAATAGGTGCTTGAGAAAATACAAATCGTTGATTTTGCAAAATTTCTCAAGTTGGGAAATTTGCTTTCTGGTAGATTTGAATAAAATATGATCAAACTATTTTCATTAAAATTATTTTTATAAACATTGTTAGATTGCAAATCAATTAACTCTAGTTGTAAATTCTCTATTTCTTTTATAATATCAAATTTAATAGGATTCTCACATATTGATATGTCCATTTCTTTTGCATAAAAATCTTGAAACCGATGACGAAAATTTTCATCCAGTACTTTCAATGACTCAATAAAAATATTCAAAGGACACTGTTTGTCGTTTTTGGGCAAAAACGATTGCAAAGTAGGAAAATGACAATAATTATTCTTTCCAAGTTGAGATATAAACAGTTTTATGTTAAGCTGGAAACTTTAAATTTCTGTAAATAGCTCGGTGATTAACTTTCCTTTGCCTTGTAGTGTTAAATTTAATTTATTGAGGTAAGTTGTAATGTCCACAAGAAAAGCTAGCTCGCTTATCCATTTAAAATCCGATAATTCTGATATAATATTTTCTTTTTCGGTCAAAAACATTTCAAACTCGTCTATCAACTCGAAAAATCTTTTTAAAACTTTTCCGCGGCTGAGCCATCTTACTTCGGAGAAATATATTATATCGTCATGTTCTGTATCAATTTAATTTAGGAAACTCCGGAATGTTTGATGGTTCATACCATTTTCGCAAATATAATTGACGGACTTTACTACAATATTCATAACATTTTCCAAATTTACAACTTTTGCGCAAAGTGCATGTTGATGGATAATACAATGAAGTTGTAGAGGAGGCTGTGTAATATTCAATTCTCCCAATTTTTTGTTAATCACGCCTACCAAACCAGTATTGTGACCCGTCATGTTCTTTGCACCGTAAGTTGTCACATTTTTCAATTTTTCCCACTTGAGATCGTACATATTAAAAACATCTAATAGTTGCAAAAAAATATCTTCACCTCTTGTATTCTCATAGAGGCTTTCTATTGCAGCAAGTTCTTCTGTTACACAGAATTGTTTATCAACTCCACGGATAAAAATCAACAATTGAGCGGTGCTAGTTATATCGTTGCTTTCATCAAGTGCTAGTGAAAAATACTCAAATTGTGAAGAATTTTCTTTTAATTTATTGAGCATATTAGTTGATATATTTTCAATACGTCGAACTACTGTACGTGCAGACAAACTAATATCTTCAAATTTCCCAATTTTTTCCGGACAAATTTTGTTAACAGCAACCAAAATACATTTTTTGATGAACTCTCCATCCGTAAATGGTTTGTTATGTTCAGCAATTAATTCCAAAATATGTAAGGACGTTTTGACAAATGCTGAACTTTGCTCCTTACATTTCTTAAAAACGTTTTGTTGTGCTTCTAATGATTTTTGTAAAGAATTAATTTTATTTTGTCTTAATTGAGATTCAAATTTATTATATTCACTTTTGTGTCTCGCGTCTTAGTGGCGCCGCAAATTAAATTCTTTGAATATGCTTATAGATTCTTTGTAAATCAAGCATAGTGCTTTATTATAATTATTAACAAAGAAGTAATCAAAAGTCCACTTTCCAATAAATTCGCGGTTTTCCTCATTGAGTTTTCTCTTCTTTGGTATTTTATTCATTTTTCCCACAAAAATATGATTTATTTCACCAATAATTAAATATAACATGTATTTCTCATTACCTATTGTAGTGAAACGTCATACGGTTGTCAATGTGGACTTGTTTATGTGCAAAATACACATATGAACATACAGTAGCAAACTGGCGAAATGAAAGAATGCTACACTTGCTGAGCGAGCCGTCGTATTAGATGGGGATTGGGGATAAAAATTGCGCAGTGTAGTAAGTTTCCCAGTATGCTTCTGTTCGGGCGTTCAAGCACATTTTTGTGATCGGCCACTTTTCGGCACGCTTACGCTCTAAGTTTGTTGATTTTTTCCTAAAATATTGATGCTCTGGCGGGCCGCACAAAAGTTGCAAAGGACCGCCTGAGGCCCGCGGGCCGCAGGTTGCCGACTACTGTGTTAGAGCATCTATTTTATTGAATAATTTTTGAAACGCTAGAGCAGATTTACAATTGAATGTATACAAATTTGAAATCGAATTTACACATTATTGATTGTCAAAAAGCAGGTTTTCACAGTTATTACATACTCACTTGTGGTTTTTACAACTATTTTACACTGTAAAATCCTGTTTCTCAATTTTTATGCTCAAGGCGTGGAATATAAAATTACATGGTCCCGCACAAATCAAAGAAAGTTCCTCTTTTTCAATCGAATTTTTGCTAAGATTGCATTTGACATAAATTTTATCTTTATCAGACGCAATGTTTTTCATTATTAAGGAATAAAAAGGATCATATTAAACAAACCATATCTTAAACCTTTGAAAATATTCCAAGAGGAGATACAACCAAATGACAAAGGATGTAATCGCAGTTCGAAGGACCTGTAAAATCTGTGAATTATAAATTTAATATTTAAAATAACTCATACACGAACTGCAGAATTTATTAGAACTATCACCTGCTGTTTATTCAACTCTTTGTCAACAAGTTCTTCATTTTCCATTTTTGAGTGTGCTTAATTCAAGAAACTGGCCATCAAATGAAAGTTTCAAGGGAGCACAAAAGACCGACCACAATTAAGTAAAGTGGCGCTGGTGTAAAGAAAGAATTGACAATTGAAAGTCAAATCAGATTTTGTTGACAATATTGAAGACGAACAGGTCTTCCAAGTAGAATACTTGGGAAATGAATCTTGAGAACAAGTAAGAATATCCACACATTATCCAGAATATTGTTACAGTTCACATGCTCACATCTATACTTCACATGAACTAATCAATTCCTCTTCTGTATCGCCTATTAAAAAGATCACACTCCTAATTGAATACAGCAAAACCATAATTTTCTTGTCAACAATTTCTGCAAAAGCTTCTAAACTCGCCAGACAGCATGTTTATATGAACATGGTCATTATATATATGCCTCAAGTTTAAATCGTCCTGTTTGAATAAAATAATGAAATTGGCATTAGAACGCACTGGCTGCTTGTATATTCGTGTATAAGATTGAATGAGACAAAAGGTGTCAATCTCTATATTTATGTCTTCCCCGAAAAAAATAGTTACTCATATGTTTTTATCGATCAACTTGAATATTATCGAATAGAAAAATTTATTTTTAACTCTTCGTCAAGAGCTGATTAATCTATCTTATCACTATTAGTCCGTGTGCCAGACTCCTTGAATGAAGCAATTGGTATAAATTGGAGGGACCGGAACAGACCTATTTCTCTTGTTTCTGTAACCATACAGAGTTTAAAAAATCATGATGGCCTGCTCAGAACGGTATATCTCCCAAATGATTGATCAAATTTCAGTATTTCGGATTGTAGGCAGTCCGGCGGTTTATATATAACAATTCAATCTAATCTAATCTTAAGTCCTCGTATAGGACAAACGTTACATTTCTTTATTTCACTACTACAATTTTGTGGATTTTTTCCCAAAATTTTCTGTTGCCTATGAAAGCCCACGTGTTGGGGATTAGTATAAATTGGAGTGGTCGTTTTGTTTCTTTTCTATCGCTACCACCTGCGATTCGACATCGTCCAGACCAAGGAACAACGCTGTGGAAGTACCTGACTCCCACCCTGGATTCCCTGATCACCTGGAATTCAGCAAAATCAGGCTCGCAGGCCAAGATGCGGACGCAAGGCAGACGAGTCAATCAGGGTCTCCAGCGACGTCACAAGCTAAGTTGTGTGCCTGAGGACAAAAATTTAACAATTGCTTGGCGCCCTAGTTTTCTGTTCAATTTGAATTCGTTACGTAACGTCCAGTATATTTGTTTTAATGAAGGTTATATTTTTTTGGGAGCTAACCTCACAACTACCCAGTCCGGCCCTGAGATTATTCATTATTCTTGAGAATACTGGGCTGAGGCATTCTAAAGTTAGAGTTTGCGGAAGACTCGGAAGTAGTTCAGTTAGTTCCGTAACTCTTTGAATTTTGTTATTAATGCCGATACAAGCTCTCTCTTCAACTGATTGTTCAGAACTGCCTTGAACATGCTTATCAACCCAGTAATCCTTGATGATCATAATAACTTACGCAACGCTGTACAATTGAATAATTGAATTTGTCCCAAGTAAATCGTGTGGAATCGGGTTATCTAATACTTTATGTTGCCGGCTCGCACTTGTAATTCATTTCTTACATCGATACATCAATAACGTCACCCGATACAATCATATAGTGGAATGATGGCTGCACCCACTGCTTTATACTCAGTATTTGGCTACAAATGCTAGGCGGCATATGCCTCGCGATTGGCAATAAATGCCAGGCAACATATGTCTCGCGTTTGGCAACCAATGCCAAGAAACACATGCCACGCGTTTGGCAACCAATGCCAGGCAACACATGCCCCGCGTTTGACAATAAATGCCAGGCAACACATGCCACGCGTTTGGCTACCAATGCCAGGCAACATATTCCACGCGTTTGGCAACAAATGCCAGGCAACACATGCCACGCGTTTGGAAACACATGTCACGCGTTTGGCAACAAATGCCAGGCAACATATGTCACAGGTCATTTGGTGTTTGTAATCAACTATTATAATCTGAATTAGTTTTGATATCGTTCTATTCATTCGCACCAATAATATACAACAACAATGGAAAAAGTAGAAATCACAATTTGATATAAGCTTCTTTCAATATAAGCAAACGCCAAGAGACACAAAACATGTGCTCTGTCCAATTATATTCTCACTCTCTCACTCAAATGAGGTGATCTTATTGTTATTGTACCCTGTATCAAAAGCTCAACAAATTAATTTGGAAACAATAAGACACGATTAAGTTACTTGTATTCTGCTCCGTTCAAAGGTTATAAATATTAAAAAGTCTGACGAAAACGTCACGTGACTTATTTGTACATCAATAATTATAGTTTTGGCATATGATAATTCGATAATCAAACACAGAATATTACCGTTCCACGGCCAATCGTTTTGTAATTATCCAAAAAAAATCAAAAATCTGTCAAGCAAAGTGCGCTTTCGATCCAGTCGATTGCTATGGAAACAATGGAGCATCATTCTCATGCTACAACATTCCTAAATACTGATTCCCAAGATTTTATTGCTAGCAGTTCTGAATATGTACGCGAAATTGAGAGAAAATTCTATTCCGCTTCAGTCGATTGTTATGAGAATGATAAGCAATCATTCAGATGCAACAGCAGACTATAATACAAAATTCCAATAGTCTACGGCTGATCGTGTCAAATTTATGCAAAAAATTTCGAAAGACTGTCTGTAAAGTACATCTCTGGCTCAGACGGTCCCAATAAATTTAGAATACTAGCTTCTAGATCAGAAGTGGGCGAAAACTTCCGAATGCGGGCCAAAATTCTAATTTCAGGTAATCCTTCGCGCTGGAGAAGACATCGCGTATATATACCATTATTATATATTCAAGTGTAACATATTCTTATGATTATATATTCATTGTTATGTGAATAGAGTTATTGAAAATCAGGAATCGAAACATAATACATTCTCTGTAAAACGTACACCGAAAGTACCCTATTACTGAGTTGACTTCTGCTTCGAAAGTTCTCAATTCCAGACCATGGTAACAATTTTCGTTATCTTCCTGTTGACTGGGAATTAATGGATATGAATGTTCGCTGGATGAGAATGAAATTGTAGATCATGGATCATAGATGCCGTTGGATCTTTTTATTACATTGATTTGAATGTCAAATTAATATTTGAAAAAAATTTAGTATATAGAATGTGTTCTTTATAGTATGTGCATTCATTGTGAGCGGGATAGCACAAAAAATGTGAAAAATATCAACCAATAAAATAAATCATGTAAGTTATGTTTCATTGTATCAGTTTATTGTGATGTGATTGCATTTGCAAAAATTTGTTTGTCAAATCGATAAGATAGTTTCGATACATCCAAATTAATTTGAAAAGCTCAGTAATGGGGGTACTTTAGTGCACTTGTTACAAAACGTATCGTATGCAACACGGACTCTGAACGACTGTCATTATTGTCACGGGCAAATTTGGCTGCACGGAGCTACGCCTTGGGCTTTGTCCTCTTCTTCGCCTCGTGCTTCGCCCTCGCCTTTGCCTCGTACTTCGCCCTCGTCTCTGCCTCGGGCTTTGCCCTTGTCTTCACCGAATGCAGCCAAATTTATCCTGGTCAAAAATGACACTTGTTTGGTCCTGGTAGCATAATATACTATTTTCTACAACTGTAATTGAGAAGATACTTATTAAACTGGTTCCCATGGCTCTAAATAACATTTTAATCACATCTTGACAAACCCATGGCTTCTCAACATAAATTCAAAACAATCAGTCGTAGAATATTGGAATTTCGTATGAAACACTTCATAACATCCAGTTATACACCTCGCATTATGATTGTGATCGGCTGAACCGAAAGAGCAGTTTGATACACAATTTTTCACATACAACGGGATCTTCTGAAATTAGATTAGTAGAGAAAAGAAGCTGGTTCTAAGCCAATCTCAAGGTCATAAGTGATAACAACGTCTTAAGAACTGATAAGAACGTCTTAAGAAGTGATAAGAACGTCTTGAGTTTTCTTGACCAACGTCTTAAGAACTGATAAGAGAACGTCTTAAGTTTTGTCTTAAGAACTTGAAGACGTTGGTAAACTGCTCCTTGGAGGTATGCAACGCGTGTCACTATTCTTTACTAGCTATGTGAAGTTTTCCAGATGCATACATACTCTACCATCTATGAATGAGTAGTTTAAACTGTAAAAAAGATATCTTCTAATTGATAGAAACCTTGAAGCGATGAACAATGAATAAAAACTGGAATTATGTGTTTTTTTTTTTAAGATAGAATGAATACAGGATGTACATGTGCGATAATAATTTTTTTTGATAATTTTATATCTGTTCTATTTTTGTAAACTATTATCGTATCATTTTATGTTTGAAAGTCATCAGAATGTGTTGTAAGCTGTGAATGTGTTTAAAGTTAATATATTTTTTGACAAAAAAATATATGTTTTAGTTACAGCACAGGTACAAATGGTGCTAGCAATACAGAAGTTTTTGATTCAAGAGTTGAACGTGAGTGACAGTGTTTTTCTATTTTCAAACAGTCGATTTTTAAAAGTGTTTGTTTTTTAGATGTCTGATTTTATTCAAATATCTTTCAAGAAGCCCACGCCCCATGCCACCCTAATGTATAGTGGTGAAATTGAAGATTTGGGGAACCTCCAGCTGTGGCGGGGCTGGAAGAACAATTTATGTATATGTAAGTACATTTTGAAGTGATAAAGAAATTTTTTTTAATTTTTCTCTTTGTTTTTAGAACATTCATTGACAGTATGAACCAATAAAGCTATTTTCAAAACTTGATTACTATTTACATCTGAATTAACACCTTATGTTATTCTTTTCTGTTATATTTTATATGTGAATTGTGATATTTATTTTGTCAACTTATTTAGAAGCGTAAAGTTTTATTTATAGGTTGTTTCCTATTTTAGAATTTTTTTTTGATTGGTTTCTTGTAAGAGTATTGAATAAATATTATTTTCTTTCTTATTTTAAGGAAAAAAAAGGAACAGATTTAGGTGGAAACAAGTAATGTTATAATTTGATTTTTTTATTTGATTAACAAAAGAAAATATAAATATTCTTCTCACTTATTTGGAAATTTTAACTGCTATATGGTTCTATAATTGTATGATTACAATATTTTTCATTTAATTTTTATATAGGGTTTAGGAAAACAGAATTACAACTGAAAGCAGGTAATGTACAGGTGGAGTATTAAATCATATATATTGTGAATATGCAGTGAGTTATTGATTTTTATTACATTTTTGAATCTTGCTATACTATTTTTCTTGTACGCTTCTTTATAGAAATAAAACTTGAACAAGTAGAGTTATAAAAAAATATATGTTATCAAATTTATCACTTATTATGTTTTGACTTACATACTGGGAGGATCCATGATTTCTTTTCTACTTTTAAAATTGACTTTAATTTCTTATACCAACAAAAATAGGAACTTGAATGAACAACTGTTATGTGAAAGACTGAATTTTGTTTCATTTCATTTGTTAAATCTAACTAATCTGCTCAAGTATAACACAAAATACAGGAAATAAAAAATGATGAGTCATTTTTCACATATTATGTACCAAGCTATTTTTTATATAGTTTAAGAGTTACAATAGTTACAAGTTGTAGATGAACACCAAGCATATAGTTGTGTTGAACAAAAATAACAATAATTATTATCAAGATCACATAGAAAGTCATACATTTCATTAGCAAGTTTGACATTATGTTCTTGTTTAAGAATAGTATGATAATAATGATTCGACACTAAAGCAGAAGGACTTAAAAAGTTATTTACCAAATGTGAAGTCAATTCAGTATCATTGAAAAAATTTAGTGAGCAATTACTACACACTCGCACCGTATTCCAATGATGTGGATTGGTTGGTACATACCATAATCGATGAATATTGAACATGTGGTTTTCATTGAAACAATGCGACAATATTTGATCGTCACTCAAAAGTAGTATTTCATCTACATGTATATTTTCATAGTTAATGGTGTGGCTCATATTTGGATTGTCTTCAGATGAAGAAGAAGTTGAATCATTCTATTCTTCTTCAGTTTCTAAATTTTCAGAGAGGTTCACGGTTTCACGTATTTCACCAAGATTCTTAAACACATATGTGAAATTAGGAGCCATAATGTAACCTTAAATTTATTATTCTATAATTATAGCAAAGAGAAACAAATGCTTATATTATTGTCTTTTTTTGTTATATGAAAGAAAGTATTAATTAGTTCCTTTGTTTGTTCTTCTGTTAATTCTCCAAATCAAATTTGGCAGGAAAAAATGATTTAAAACCTTCGGTTGTTACCAAAAGCCTTGTTCCATAGCGAGTATTGATGATTTGGGTATTCAAAATTTTGAACTTTTTTGTTTCTTCTAAACTGTTTAGGTGTATTGTCGGTTTGATATAATCTGCAGATCCAAGTTCATTAAAAAAAGATAGGTCAGCCATTTTTTGTTGTATATAGAGTATTTTTATGTTAAATGGAATAAGGTTTGTCTAAGAAAAAAAATTGCTAAAAAACTTACGCTTTAGAAATGTAAACTTCTAGAAGTTTTTGATTTTGTAACTTGAAGTAATCCACTCAACACTTTACTGTTAACTAAGTCATACATTATTACAAATCATATATTTATATCAAATTTCACATGTATTTATGATAAAAGTACGATAATAATTTCCTGCTTATTAGGAGAATGTTTATTTAAATAAAAATGAAATGTAAGATAATAATTTCCTACTCAAAAAGTTATTAATATAACAAGGAAATACTTCCTTTTACTTTAACGAATTTCATTTGATTCAGAATATGTACCAGATACTTATTTCCTTTGTTAAGAAGATATGGCAGGAATGACAGGAAACTATTGGATAACGACTTCCCTCTCAATATCAGGAACAGGAAATATTTGATTGATAATTTGTTGCGTTTATCAAATTTTGCATGTGCTTATGATAAATGTTGGATAATAATTTCCTGCTCATTTGAGGATGTTTTTTTGTTCAAAAATTAAATGAAAGATAGTAATTTCGTTTCGAAATAAAATATGATATAATAAATATAAATATTGAAATTATGTACGAGATTATTATTTCCTTTAGTACGAGCATATGGTTGGAATGATTAGATAATGACTTCCTTCCTAATGGCAAGAGTAGGAGACTTTTTTTTTTTTTTTTCGAGCTTTTATTCCGTGTGTTTCGATTTCTCAGATCATTAACACCCCGGTACAGTGTTTTACATACCATTTGATCTTATGATTATATTTTACATTACATTATATTACATTAAGTAGACATGCACGTACATATACACACACCTGTAAATCTGGGTGTGTTGTTTTACATTATATTCTATCAATTATCTTTATTTCGGTTAGGTATTTGAGTACATTATTTGTTGTTGTATTATTATTTTCAAGTGTTCGAGGTAGTGTTTGTGGTATGTTATGTTTTTGTCTTTGTGCTGTGTATTTGGTGCATTGTGTGATAATGTGTTCCACTGTTATATTTGTATTACATATGGTGCAGTATTTCGGTTCCGATTTTTGTAGGAGGTGTTCATGGGTATATCTTGTGTGTCCTATTCTTAGCCTTGTGATTATAACCTGGTGTTTTCGATTTTTAGGTATTTCCCAGTTTAGTGTGTCTTCTTTTATTATTCGAAGTTTGTTGTTTGTCGTCCCTAACCATTCTTCTCTCCATACTGCTTTGGTGGTGTTTCTTAACCTGTTCTTCAAGTCACTTGGTGGGATAGCCAGTTCAACTTGTGTTTGTATTGAGCATGCCTCTTTTGCTGCTCTGTCTGCTCTTTCATTACCTTCTATCCCAGTGTGTGAAGGAACCCATAGTACTTTTATCTCCTTCTCTTGTTGTTTAACCGCTCTGTGGAGATTCTCCTGGATGTCCTGGATGATGTTGTTCTTGTTGTATGGGTTTTGGATACTGTCGAGTACGCTCAGTGAGTCTGAGCATATTATAAATTGATTGTGTTTACTTTTTAAGATTGTTTCTGTTGCCTTTTTTATGCTGTATGATTCTGCCGTGTAGTTGCTGGTGTGGTCTGGTAGTCTGTATTTTTCGCTGTAATCATTTAACACTATACTGGCACCTGTTTTATTATCTTGTTGAGATCCGTCTGTGTATATGTATGTGTGGTCTGCATGCTCACTTTTAATTTCAAGGAATGATTTTTGGAATATTTCTTTTGGTGTGTGAAGCTTTGGATATTTGGAGAGTGATGTTATTATTGTTGGGACAAAGTTTGTCCATGGGGGAAACGCATGGAACTTTTTTTTTTATGTCTGAAATTCGTTGAGATTTATTGAAGAAAAAAGTGAATGAGAGATTTTTTGTAATGGGGAGGTATTAAGTGGTATGGTTTTGTTGTTGTTTGATCTAAAGAAGTGGTTATAGGTTGGTTTGAGGGGTTGGCTAGCTAGTTTCGTGATGTAAGATGCCATGAGCTGCTTCCGGCGGATGTATAAGGTGGGTTCTCCTGCTTCGCATAGTATGCTCGTGATGGGACTGGTCCTGTAGGCTCCAGTGGCTATACGTATTGCTGTGTTGTGGATGGGGTCAATAATTCTTAAAGTTCTTGGACTGGCTGTTTGGTAGGCGATACTGCCGTAATCGATCTTGGATCGTATAAGAGCTTTGTATATGTTGAGTAGTTGCTCCTTTTGTGCTCCCCATGATGTGTGTCCTAATGATTTCATGATATTGAGTCTTTGGTAGCATTCTTGTTTTATGTTTTTCAAGTGGGGGACCCATGTTAATTTTACGTCAAAAGTTATTCCAAGAAATTTGATTGTGTTTTCATAGTTGATTTCCGTGTTGTTGATTTTCAGTTTTGGGTGGTTCATGGGTTTTTGGAGGCGACAAAAGTGAACTGCCTTTGTTTTTTGGTTCGAAAATTCAAAACCAGTGGATGATGACCAGTTTTCTAGGTTCACCAGTGTTTGTTGTAGTAATTGTTTGATGCTGTTTGGATTTTTACCGCTACAGTATATGACTGCATCGTCGGCGAAGAGGGATGTTTTAACGTTTTGTGGTATTTGTTCCGTTATTTTATTAATTGCCACTAAGAAGAGTGTGACACTCAAGATTTCACCTTGCGGAACTCCATTTTCTTGAGTTTTTTGAACTGATAGTTTTCCATTGGTTTTCACTCTGAATTTTCTGTTTTGTAGGAAACTTTTTATGAGTTGCAGTATGTTGCCGTCTATATTCAATTCTTGTAATGATTTCAGTATGTGATGTCTCCATGTCATATCATATGCTTTTTCTATATCGAGAAATATTGCTATAAGGTGGTGTTTGCGTTTAAACGTTTCTTGGATATCTGCTGTGAGTTGGAGGATGTTGTCCATAGTGGAGTGGTCGTTTCTGAAGCCATTTTGTGAACTCGTGATCAATTCGTTCTTTTCAAGGAACCACATGATTCGTTTGCTCAACATTTTTTGAAGTATTTTGCCTAAAGTGTTTGATAGAGCTATAGGTCTATAGCTGGAGGGATCTGTCTTGCATTTTTTTGGTTTAAGTATAGGTACAACAGTGACTTCTTTCCACTTGTCTGGGTACTCTTTATTTTGCAGTATTTTGTTGTAAATTTTTAGAAGCTCTTTTTTCGCTAGTTCTGGTAGTTGTTTGACAAATTCGAAAGGTATTCCATCCGGTCCAGGGCTGCTGCCTCCTTTAATCTGTTGAATGGTGGTTTCTAGTTCATGTATCTCGAAGGGCGCATTAAGCTGATTATTATCTCCGCTTCTAGTGGTGGTTGATACGAGCTCTGTTCTTTCTTTATGTTGCAGGAAATACTTGTTGTAATGTGTATTTGACGAATTTCCTTCAAACTGTTCAGCTAAAGTGTTCGCAATCTCTTGTGGGTCTGACATTATACAGTCATTGCTATTTTTTAGAGCGTTTGTCTGTTTAAAAGACTTACCGTTTTTAATTTTTCGTATTTTTTCCCATACCTGTTGTAGTGGTGTGTTAGTGGTTATTGTCGATACGTAATTTCTCCATGATTGTTTTTTACTGTTCAGAATAGTTCTTCTTAGTGTGGCTTGTGTTTTTTTCAGTTTGATAAGGTTTTCTGTAGTTTTGTTCTCTCTGTATCTGTAGAGGGCTTGTTTATTGTTTTTCATTGCTATTTTGCAACTTTCATTCCACCAGGGGACAATTTTGTTCCTTTTCCTGATTCCTCTTTCTCCAAATGTTTTATCTGCTGCATTTGTAATGATGTTTGTGAGGTTACTCACTGCTTCGTTGATGTTTGTTTCTCCGTGCATTGTTTTCATTTCTGAGATGATTTCTGTTTCGAATTGTTCCCATTTGCTACCATTTATTCTCCATTTGGCATATATCGGGTCTACTTCTGTGTCGCAAGGATTGAGATTTGTTTTGATGAGGATGGGAAAGTGGTCGGAGTTATATAGGCAGGGAGCTGTGTCCCATGTGATATTTGTGGATATGGATGGGGTACTTAGTGTTAGATCTATTGCTGAAAATTTTCCCGTGCGTGTTGAGAAGTGTGTTGACGAGCCATCGTTAAGAAGTATTAAATTGTTGATATCAATGATTTTTTCTATTATTTTACCTTTGTTGTTTGTGTCTTCCGATCCCCAGATGATGTTATGGGAGTTGAAGTCTCCGGCGATGATGAATGGTGCTGGTAATTGGTTGATTATGTTATTGATCTCAGTTTCTTGTACTCTATAATCTGGTGGTATGTAGATATTGCATAGTGTAAGGTTATTTGGTGATGTTATTCTGACTGCTACGGCTTCAAGATCTGTATTAAGTGATAATTCAGTTGATGGGCTTTTGCTGCTGATTAGGGTGCATACTCCACCACTGGCGTTATTGTGTGTGTTTCTATCTTTTCTGAATATGTCGTAGTCCTTTATATTTAATGTTTGGGATTCTTTGAGTCGACTTTCTTGTAAGCATATGTACTCTGGAGTGTAGTTTGAAATAAGCATTTGGAGTTCGCCTCTATGTGCTGTGATACCGTTACAATTCCATTGGATTAGCATTCTGATAGGGATTCTGAACTTGAATACGTGTCAGTACTGTACTTTTCCACCAGTTGTTTTTTTAGAGTTTTTTGTATTTTGGTGAACCGTGTTTTCATTCCTCTGTTTTGTAATAAGGGGTATAGTTTATTTATCATTTGAATGAGATTGGTTATATCTGATGTAAATTCCCCAGCGAGTTTTAGTTGATCTGTTTCTCCAAAACCGTCTTCAAGAAATTTTTTGAAGGATTCGTATGAAATCATAAACTCACTTGGATTGCTCTTCATTGCTATCTCAATTGGTTGTAGAGAGATGTTTAGTGGTTCTCCGGGACTAAGTGCTCTGTGCTTTTTCGTCACTGGTTTCGACATTGGTTTCGGCATTGGTTCCAGCGTTTTTTCTGCTTCTGTTTTGCCAGTTTCTGTTGTTGTGTACGGTATTGTAAGACCTGGAGGAGTTGTAATTCCTTGATTGTGTTCAACGGTTGATGATGTGTCTGATTCAGGTGCTGGCCGTTTATTGGCGTTGTTGCTTAAGTTCTTATTCAATTCGTTGATATTTGTCATTCCGATGGTTTCGGGATCGAGTGTCTTGTTGGGTTCCGTGTTGGTGTTGATTGGATGGATTTCGTCGATTGGGTTGTACGCTGTGCTTATTTCGTTGCATTGGTTGCTTGTGTGACCATGTTTTTTACAGTTGAAACATAGTATTGTTTCTTCGTTCAAGAATATTCTATATTCTGTGTCCTCATGGTTGACTACTATGGATGGTGGAAAATTGTATTGTTCATCTGGCGATACAAACACTTGACGTCTGAAACTGAGTATGTGAGAGTAGTCGGCATCCTGTATTCCCACTCTTAAGAAAGTTATTGGTGAGACCATTCGCAATCCTGATTTTGTAAGTGCCTCTTCTATTATGCAATGAGGGATTGAGGGGCAGACATTAGATAATATGATTCGTTTGGCTGGTGTTATCATGCGGCGGATATTGATTGTTTTTCCGTCAATTTGTGTTGTATTGTGTTTCGTTACAATTTTGTCCACTGTTGATTTTGATTGTAGATAAATGCATATCCTATTTTTTGATATTTTGGAAGCAAAGAGAATTTCTTTTGGTCCCACGATATTGCCTATATGTAAGATATAGTCCTTTATTTTGAGTGTGTCGGTTGCGTTCATGATAATGGCTTGGTCTTTTTTTGGGAATGTGTCGATTATGGGTTTTTTTATGGCGTCTGAGAATGATTTAGTTTGTGTGCTTGTTTGTCCGTTCTGGGTCATGTTGATGGAGTTTTCGTTCTTTTTGGAGGTACTTGTAGTTATGGTTCAAGGATGCACCCCTGTAGTCAGGAGGAGCTCCTGGCTCCAAAGTATTGTCTGTTTATTTGTAGTTGTTATTTCTGGAAACGTATGCACAATAATTTAATATATTCTGTGATGTAAGTTGTTACATTCACAGTCACACTTAGATAGACCGATGTCGTAACGACGGGTTATGGTTTATTTGTTATTGGTTGTGTTGTCACTTGGGCTTCCGTAATCACTGTGAACATTTATATTTACACTGACACGTCCGTTCTCGACGAGAGGTAAACACTGAATGAGGAGACTTTTGTTTGATAATTTGTTGGGATTCATAAATAAATAAATGAATATTTTGAGGTAGCTTACTTTTGATTTGGTGATTGGATAGTTGCAATGAATTTATTTATAACAATAGTTTTGACAATAATTTGGTATACAAAATAGTTACATTGTTTTTTATCAATAATTGCAGTTTTGACAAACTAAGAAATGGTTGTATGAGAACGTGTTCATTCAAGTTTTAGAAATCGCGTCTTTTGTGGTAGAATTAATAATAATGATTATATATTAGATCCCAAATCTTTTTTAGAAGAGTGTTTATTACTTTCAATAAGTAAAGTAGGCGAGTTTATACATTTTCATCATGCTTCAGTGAAGCTTCACTGTGAATTGGCTTGTCAGTATACATTACAAAAAAATGCTGTGACAATTGAAGCTGATATATTCCATCATTCTAAAATGAAACCAGTAACGTTATCTGATGATTTTACCGAGTGGTTTTTGGAAGTTGTTGAAAAACCTATTTTATCACAAATGGGAGAATTTCAAGAACGCGATAGTGGAAAAGCTCACAGTAAAATTTTATATTTAAAAGTGAGTTGGTTGTTTTTTGATTTAATTTTTATTTTACGCAATTTTTTTTTTTTGTTTCAAGGTTAATATGAATGAATTTGATCCAATAAATAGTGGAGGTTCATCATATATAGAACTTCCAAGCGATATAAAAAAAAAGCTGTTATAGATGTGAAAAATAATGACCAATATTGCTTTGTTTGGTCCATATTATCAGCATTATACCCTACGGAACAACATTCATATCGTGTTTCTGAGTATCCTCAAAATGTTGTTGATATTTTCAATTTAAGTAATATAAATTTCCCTACACCGTTGTGTGATATTATTAAATTTGAAAAACAAAATAATTCATCAATAAACGTATATGGATTGAAACAAATTGCAACAAATAAAAGAACTAATATTGTGGGTCCGCTCTATTAAACAAAAAAGAGACTAAATACACATATTAATTTACTTTATTGGAAAGAGAATGAGAAATCACATAACGCATGGATAAAGTCACTCTCTCGTTTATTATCATTTCAATTAGATAAAAGTAATAGAAAACGCTTTATATGTGACAGATGCTTACAGTATTTTGGAACTGAAATTTTATGAACTAAACATGAAGAGTATTGTCAATTAGTTGACGCAGTTAAAATTGAGTTACCCACTGAAACATCTATGTGGGTTAATTTTAAAAATTTTCTAAGAAAAGAACGACATCCATTCGTCATTTACGCTGACTTTGAATGTTTAACAGCACCAATTGATACATGTCAACCAAATAGTAGTACATCGTACACTATGAAATATCAATATCATGTACCATGTGCCGTAGCATATAAGGTTGTTTGTTCGTATGATGAATCTTTATCTTTTTTTGAATCATTTCGTGGACCTGAAGCTGCTAAATGGTTTGTGCATAGATTGAAGAGAGTTGTCGAAAAAATTGAGATTTTTTATAAGAACACCATATCAATTATAATGACACATGAAGATTGGCAGGATTTTGATAATGCTACAGATTGTCATATTTGTGGAGAAAAGATTAAAATAGCAGATAAAAAAGTTAGAGACCATTGTCATTTTACAGGTACTTTAATTGAGTTTAATACTTTATTTGAACTTTATAAAAGAATATTGAGCTATTTTTTAGGAAAATATAGAGGCGCAGCACATGAAGATTGTAATTTGAAGTACAAAAACTCCAAATTCATACCCGTATTTTTTCATAACTTCAGTGGTCACGACTCTCATCTTTTCATAAAAGAATTTGGTTCAAAAGATGAACATATTTATGTTATTCCAAATAATAGCGAAAAATTCCAACTACGTTTCTTAGATTCATACAAGTAAGTTCTTAAAGGGTAAAAAAATGAATGAATTCAAACAAATTTTTTAGGTTCTTGAGTACTTCACTGGAAAAACTAGTTAATAATTTAGATAAATAAAAATGATATATAATAGATAAAAATTATCCTGATAAAGATAAACGAAATTTGATAATTAAAAAGGGGATATTCCCTCATGATTATTTCAATTCATGGGAAAAAATGGAAGAAAAAATTTACCTGCTGAACAAGCTTTTTTTTCAAAATTGAAAAATGAGCATGTAAGTGACGCAGATTACGCCCACGCACAAAAAATTTGGTCTACATTTAATATAGATACATTAGGAGACTATTTAGAACTGTATCTCCAAACAGATGTTCTCTTGCTAGCTGAAGTTTTTGAAAACTTTCGAGATGTTTGTATTAACGCTTATAATCTTGATCCAGCTCATTATTTCACACTACCAGGTGAAATTTTTATGGCAAAAACATGTATAAATTTATTTTAAATATTTTTGTTGCTGTAGGTTACGCATGGGACAGCATGTTAAAAATGACAAAGGTAAATCTACAGTTATTAACTGATGTTGATATGATTCTAATGTTTGAGAAAGCCATTCGAGGTGGTATATGTCAGTGTGTGACTCGTTATGCAAAAGCTAATAATAAGTATATGAAAGACTATAATTCATCTGTAAAAGATTCATATTTGATGTACTTTGACGCTTGTAATTTGTATGAGTGGGCAATGACTCAATATTTACCCTATGGTGACTTTAAATTCTTGAACAATGAAGAAATTTCAGGACTTGATATAATGAATATACCTAATGATAGCTTAGAGGGCTATGTATTGGAAGTCGACTTAGAATGTCCAACAGCTTTACATGACACCCATAGAGACTTTCCATTGTGTTCTTAACATCAAATTCCAGAAAATTCAAAAACACCGAAATTATTGACAACTTTACATAATAAATCCAAATATGTATTATATTACAAAAACTTACAGCAAGCATTGATTCTAGGAATGAAGTTAACTAAAATTTATAGAGTTATATCCTTCAAACAAGATTTATGGTTAATAATTCCACTCCAATATAAAGTAAGCCATAAGAAAACAACAATTTTATCGTTTTGACAGCGGATAAAAAGGAAGGTAACTTTTTGCAAGTGATAAAACGTTATTTACCTTTCTCCTAGCAACCAAATCGAAACATTCACTATATCAATGTCATTTGCATCATTTGTCCATGCTTAAACTGCAAAATATTCAGAATTTGGAATATTTTCGAAGAAAATATAAAAGAAAATATCAAGAAAAGTGTGTCTATAAATACAAAAAACAATAAATTATATAAATATGTTTTATTGGGTTTAAGTTCTGTAATTTATTAGAAACACAACGTTTCAACAGCAAAGTGCTGCCTTTTTCAAGTGAAAAGAAATATAAATATAAATAAACAAAATTGTCAAGACAACAAAAATAAAAATAAAAGTACAAATCATAACTAGATTAGTTTAAAATATATTAACTCCTAGGATCGTAGAGCTCTGCCTGTAATTGATGATTCAATATCCACAGGTCTTCAGGAGATAATAATGAAGGTCTAAATAGGGAAATTGTCAACTCCTTGTGGTTCTAGGTCAATCTGGCTCTACTCTTTTTGGTTTGGCGCATAACTGAACCATCCACAGATCTTCAGGAGGTGGTGATGAAGTAACTCTTGCAAGTAGATTCATAGATACAAATAACTTGAAATTATGAACAAATGATTGGTAGCCATGATCGATTAAGTTCATAACCAGTATTCAAATTCAAATTATTCGGTGATTTTTTAATTTCAATTGCTTCTCTTATAAGCCTCTTGAACCAATTGTTCTCTTTAGCCAGAAGCTTCGTATTATTGAAGTCAATGCCATGTAATTCTTGAATAGCATGCTCAGCCACAGCAGATTTTTCTGGATGGTTCAATCTTATATAACGAGAATGCTCTTTCAATCTTGTTTCTACAGTCCTCTTGGTTTGTCCAATATATACTTTGCCACATTGACAAGGAATCTTGTATATACCTGGATACTGTAGAGGAAATCTGTCTTTAACATTACCAATAAGATTTCGAATTTTCAAACTGGAAGTGTATGAAGTTTTAATGTCATATTTATGTAAAAGCCTCCCAATTTTATCTGTTATATTGGCTACGTAAGGTAATGTAACAAATATTTTCTTATTATTTGGATCTTGAACAGGTGGCGTAGAATTCTTCTGTCTGAGTGCTTTCTTAATCTGTGTTCTATTATAACCAAAAAGAGTAGAGCCAGATTGACCTAGAACCACAACGACTTTGAAAATTTAAGTCACAAAAATTTCGAAACTAAAAGTTTTTTTTGAGAACACTGTTTTTACTCTTGCGATGAATAGTTCACTGTTAATAACAATGAATGCCGAATTATTATTTTCATGCAGTACCATATAATTGTGAATTTTATTTTAATTTGTACTTACTGCAAACATAGACCTTGTAATCATTCTGAAGAATTGTCGATGCTAGTTAAATCCAGACATACGACAAACATTATATGTAATGTGGTCAATAATAAATACTATACTGTGACGTTATTTATTTTAATTTAGGGAGCAAAAGTTTTCAAAACACTACTATTTATTTTTATGATTTATTAAAATATTGAATTAAATCACTAACACTATTTTCAATAACTAATTCTAATTCAAACTAAAGATTATCATACACTACACTATAACTTGACTCCAATTATTTATGTCAATGTTGATTTATTTTGAATAACACAATTCATTTTAATCCTTAGTATAAGGTCACTGAGCCAAAAATCAATAATGCTTCACGCTGTCAGTCGCATATATATACCTCAGGTTTCTCCCCACTGTGTTTTTCCCGCAAACGTCCAGGCGTTTCCAGATGAACGCTAGAAGGTATCAGCAATTTTCCAGAAAACAAATATATTCGCTTCTATTTCTCGGTGTAAAATATTTCCCCAATAATTCTAAGCACCAGTAAAGCCGAAATGACTAATTCATAGACTTAAATTCGTTACAATACTATACTATACCATAAAATATCCATCATTACGGCCATGGCTGCGTATGTTAATATAACAGGATGAAATATCTCAATTTAATATCAAAATATAAGATTAGATCCAGATTTTTGCTCAACAAAACTATAGGTATGTAACTGTTTGATAAGTCCTGATAATATAATAATAATTGCAAATTCTTCGTACATTAAAAACAAAAAGTCAGCGTTTCTATATATAAATTTTCAATTTTTGGCCTCCGAATATATTTAAATAGAAATTGTATCGGGTATTCAGCCTTTATTGAGGATTCTCATGAATTTCAAAGCCCTAGCTTTCACCTCTAATTGGAGGCTTCATCAGAGGAACTGAATTCATGAACAATAAGACAGTTAAAACATACATAAAGTAATGAAATTGGTGGATAATAACTCACAGAAAAGTAGAGAATTTAATTTGAAGGGACATTGAATACTTGTTGCCAAAAACTAACTGAACAAGTGTAGCATAAAAAACCAGAAATGCATAAATATAAATTATAAATTATAAAAACGGATGGGAAGATATGACACCACAGAAAATATTGTGGAACAAGTTGATAAATAAATGAATAATCAATAAGTGAATCTATTTTGCGTGAAAATTAAATGAATAAAATTGAATATCAAATATTATAAATATGAAGACTTGATTATATTAAAGTAATGCAAACTTAAATTTTGAGTATCAGTTTTTTTGTTCAGTGTGTTGCTATGAAGATTCATTTGAAACATTTCTAGAAATAAACGCTTGATATAATTGTCACACTTGTTAAGAATTACTACATTTTCAGAGTCAGGACAATGTTTAGTTCTATTTGTGTGAATCGAAAGTGCACAACCGTTGATTTTGTTGGTAATATTACAAACACTCCTATGAGGGGTCTAGTACACACAGTGTACTGCTTCATACATACATTTACCGGAATGTTTGATGTACCAATCGATTTTACATTCTAAATGGAGAAGTTTGAGACGCGAGCATATTGTATGATAAATAGAACTTGGAATATGACAGTGTTTTTATAATCACTTTTGACGTTCCAATTGTATTCACCCATTTTCAATCTATCGTGCTCTAGTGGCCAACTATCGAACTATAACATCTTCTAAAACAACATACGTGAAGATTTGTGAATAACTTTTTTTTTTTTGTGAATGAATTTCTCCATGTTGGTATGTGATTGGATTATAAGATAAAAAATTTGGAAACAATTTTTTCAAAACATACGTTTATTTGTGGTTATTCTTTTGGTGATCGATTTCGGACATTGTCTATCTTCAGACCAAGCTTGAAAGTATAGAAAAAGATTTGTTTAAATTTTGAATTTTGAGAGCATGATAAATGTGAATAATAGTTATTTTTGTATTAAGTGTGCGAAGTGATTGTTTTTTTTTGTTGCGCGTGGGAATATCAATTTTAACCGAGACCGTAAGGTCGAGGTAACAAATTTATTCGAAAGCGGAACAAAATACAATCCCTTCGCACACGTAATACAAACAATATTTTTTTGCCAAATGTCAAAGAAGAATAGATCAACAATAATTATTGTTTTATTCAGTGAAATGTAGGAAAATAGTTCAAAATAAAATTAATTTGCAGTAACCTGGGTATTTTAACCAAAAGAATGCGCAATTTTTATTTGGTAAATAAATAACTGTCAAGAAATTTATTATTTCTCCCAGTTATAATTATTTTCCTTGTGAAAAATTAGGAAACAATAACAATGAATAACGATACCAGCGATAGTGATACTCCCCTTGAGGTAACGAATACTGCGAACGCTGCAATTTCAAATTTACTACCTGTCAAGTCAAAACGGCAGTATGAGAATTAGACCGTCAGATAGTCGAAGATTTGAGTGTCCCATTTTGTTCTCTCTGCCTTGGAATGTTTTCGTGCATATCCGACTTTCGCAAGATGTTTTTGTACATATCTTGACTTGGCCATTCGAAAAACTTATGCCATTCGTTTTTACGAGATACTTATGATATCAACTTTCATATGGCCAAACGGCAGAAACGAGAAAAACGTGAAAAATTTATATATTTTTTTGCATAATCGAGCCCTCATTCCAAACCCTTGGCCAAGTGGATCACTTCTGCCTATCGTTTTTCGCTGACTCTTTTTTCCCTAAATTTCATTTCGTAAGCATGGCAGAAACGAGAAAATTGGATCAAAACAGGATTTTTCATGAAAATTTAAAATTAATTATTATTATGTTAGCCACACGGTTCAGCTTTAATTTTAGCATCATTATACTCTAAATATACATACTTATCAAAACTCTTGAAGGCAGAGAAAACAAAATGGGGCACTCAAATCTACGAGTATCTGACGGTCTAAATGCCTACGCTGAATTTCGTGAATGGTGCGCCACAAAAAAGTGGTAAAAATCACAGAGAATGTAATTCTAGCGTATCTAGAAGAAAAATCCACCAAATTAAAACCACCAACTCTATGGACTTTATTTTTCATGCTCAAAGCAACTTTGAATGTAAAGGAAAACATTGATCTTCGAAAATTTCCAAAATTGGTTCCTTATCTCAAAAACAAAGCAGTTGGATATAGAGGGAAGAAATCAGAAATCTTCACAAGAGAAGATATTACTAAATTTATTGAAGAGGCAGATGATGGAACATATTTATTTATGAAGGTATTGACATTCAACTTTACCCATATCTATGTACCTAGCTATCTCAGAATATTTTATTACAGAGTTTATTAATTTTGGGCATAAGTGTCGCCTGTCGTCGTGAAGAACTTGTTAATATGACAGTTGATGATATTGAAGATGTGGGTACCATAATGATTGTAAAAATACCAGATTCCAAAACACATACTGAACGAACTTTCACTGTTTCAAAAAAAGAATATATTGAGATATACCGCAAGTACCGTGCTCTACGACCGACTCAAGTTTCAAGTCGTCGATTATTTATAAAATTTAATAAGGGCAAGTGTTACAATCAACATGTAGGGATCAATAAAATAGGAGAAATTCCCAGCTTAATAGCAAAGTGGCTTGGGAATGAAATGTTTGAAAGGTACACAGGCCATTGTTTTAGAAGAAGCTCTGTCACTCTTTTGGCTAATGCAGGAGGTAATATGACTGCTATTAAACGTCATGGTGGATGGAAATCAACCACAGTAGCAGAGGGCTATATTCAAGATAGTTTAAATGATAAAATTGAAATCTCGAATAAAATTTTAAACTGCCATCCATCAACTTCTAAAGAGATCAATGAGACCGAAAAATGAAACAATCAGCCCTGCTCTTCTGACAGTATTACAAAAGAAGCATGCGAGATGACTTTTAAAAGCCAACAATCTTCTGGTATCAACGTCGGAAATAATTGCTCCAATTGCACAGTTAATTCTTATATCCAAAAATAACTAGTATTAAGTATAATTTCATATTTCTTTTTGTTGAATACATGATTGTACCTATCCTTGTAGCATTATCAAACTGAATTATATTGGATTAGGTATGCAAAAATAAAATTCATTTTTTCACTAGTGAAAAAATATGTTTCATTTTTTCACTAGTGAGAAAATCACGAACTTTGCGTATCCATAACAATACAAAAATATCATGTTTTTTTGACAGTTGGCGAAAAAATTAATATAAATGTTTTTTTGACAGCTAATGTAAGGTGAAAATCGAGCATGTGGTTGTGGAATTTGTTAGGTTACGTGTTCGGCAAGTTTATATCTTTTTAAAAAATGATGATATTAGGGGTAGGTGCATGCAACAATCATAATTAACGAGCTTCTGACTTACCGTCTAAATGTATTAAAGCTTTATATTAATTTTATTCACATTTATCATTCTTTCAAAATTCAAAATTTAGGCAAATCTTTTTCTATACTTTTAAGCTTGGTCTGAAGATGGACAATGTCCAAAATCGATTACCAGAAGAATAACCACAAATAAACGTATGTTTTGAAAAAATTGTTTCCAAAATTTTTATCTTGTAAATAACATTATCAGAGGAAGTTGAATTGTTGAAATTTGATGGTACAGAATTTGACAAGATATGTTCATTTCTATTATTATTATTTTCAATTGAATCAGAATCAATTTCACTGCTAATATTATTACCAAATATAGAGGATAGTCATTATCCATGGAAATATTTTTCAATTTGATCAAATTTTCATGAAGATATTCATCATCCGAAATATAAGAAACTCGTTTTTCAAATTTATCAAGGTATTGATTTTCTGTTTCAGATTATATCGAGAAAGCGAATGTGAATAACGCTTCAAAGGAATAGGTTTTTAAAATCAACTCAATTTTATTTTGTTATGAACATTTCTAATCAGAAAAATATCTAGGAATGCTACTCTCCTGTCAAATTCTTTTTCAACTGTAAATTTAAGAGAAGGATCGAAAGAATTAAATGTCAAAAGTAATTCACGGATATTATCTTCCTTGACAGGTACCATCTATAAATTTTTTGATTAATGGAATATTGAAAGAGAGTTCTAAAATGCATGTATCAAGAAGTTCATCCATCACAAACTGAAATAAGATGGGACTGATAATATTATTTATATCAATTTGTTCATAAAATTTATCCCTGAATTGGCAATAATTTGATCCAAAAATGAAAGACAGTATCTCAGTAAATTGTTCTAAGGTTAATTCACAATGTAATGAAATTATATCCTAATTTTTAAAGATGACAGATGAAGCCAAATCTTCAGAAATGTTACTGAAAAGAAGAACTACATCCAAGCTAATCAAAATATGATCATCTGAAAGCTCAAAGCCTGTAATAAATTCAGTAGAATGAGAAGAATCCTTAACATAATATGGATTATCAATATTACAAAATTTGGAGAGTATATCAGTAAAAAAAAACAAAGTTTTGTATTAGGCGAATTGATAGAAGATATTACTGGAAGTTAAGAAAAAGAAGGTTCATGAATTTTTGGAGTACCATAAGATTTTGAAGATACAGCATTATAGGAAAGTAAATCTTTAGCTTCTCTTTAAGTAATAAGTTTTTTCAATTCAAGATCTGAAACTATTTTATTGGATTTTTATTGTGAAGTGGATCTCAGATCACGAGCATTTTGAGTATAAGTGGAACTATCATTAGGTATATCTTCCGACTTGGCTCTATAATCACATCTATCCATGATAACTGTAACCTTACCTCAGACCGAGTGACAGTTATGTCATTATTATCTTTTAGAAATTTTTTGGTACGAATGTATAAATTTTGAATGAGAGAGATCTTGTTATTATTAGTCAAAGAATTTAGATAATTAGTAATGATATTTGTAACAGATGCCCTGACAGCATGTTTTGCATCATCATCATAAGTATAAATTATGTTTCCTACATCAGCAAATCTATATCTCAATTTAACTTGACTGGAAATAGGTTCTATGCTAAATTTTGATCCAAGACTAAGACATTCCATAACATAAGAAAATAATTGATAGTTACTTGAATTCTTCATCCACGAGTTCTTAGTTTTAATAGAATTGAGCATCTTATTCTCCAAATTATTGAATTTATCATTCTTTTTTCATTATCATTTAAAAAACAGTTAGGAACCGCTGAAAATAGCTCTTGTCTAGTGTTACATTAATCATTATTGAGAATCGTTATTTTAGATATAGTTATTGATATTTCAATATCAATTCAATACAGTTTCTGATTGACACTTTCTTGTAAATCCACTGAAGATTTTGTCAATTTCAAATTTGTAGACCCCAAAATAAGATTTTGTATCAATCTATCCCTGTTTCTGAATTAGTGTTCTGGAAAAAGATTGGATTGCCCACAGCATAACAAAAAACTTCTGTTCACCATTGAAGGTAGCTTTCGGCTCTCTGATATCCACCTTTTCATAACCGGTACTGTCCCACGTCCGTAATTATTACAGATTTTTTCAAAGAAACACATTTGTATGAAGTAATCTTAATTTTTTTGACGGCAAATATTTGTAAATAGAAATTGTATCGGCTATTCTACCTTCATTTAAAAATCTTATTACTTTCGAAGCCCTAGCTTTCACCTCTAATATACGCCTTGGGTCAGCCGCCTCTGAAAGCTAGGGCTTTAAAATAAATCCATATATATATATATATATATATATATATATATATATATATATATATATATATATATATATATATATATATATATATATATATATACACATATATATAACCTTCAATATATGTTCAAAGCGGTGTCATAATGAACGTTTATATGACACTAATGAGGTACTATGAGATGTGATAATAATAAACGTGAAAAGTTCATATAAAACCAATAATCAACAGACAAAATATGACCATATTAAACATATAAAATATAATAATAAAAAACGTATAATGTATGACCTAGCATACGTTGATATAAAACCAATAATATTAACACAGAACACGACTATTTTCAACGTATATTGGATAGTAAATCATAACCGTTTACAGAAAATCAATGATATATATTTGTAATAAAGTATTCCGAAACGTTGATATAAATTGTATCATTAGACATTCATAGGAGGTTCATTATGATGTCCAATTATTGGGGACAAAAAAACAGGTAATATACGATTTTTCTATAAATGTTTCAGACATATTATATAATTGACTATTATTCGTTTATCGAAAACATATAATATACGCCTTAGACGCGGTCATTTGGCTGATTCTCATATCAAGGACTTAGATCATTCCCAAACGTTCAGTATACAAGTATGTGTTTACTGGGGCAGTCTCGGCCGCCCTAGGCCTCAAGTCATCAGCCGCCCCTTTCTCAGCATTCACCATATAGACTATAGACTACATAATGAAATTACTTTATTGCCAACTTTTATCTAAATAGATTTAGGAATTTATGAAGAAGATCTAATTTTTTTTCGCAAGAATATGGTAGATAAGTTGTTACAACTAGTTATTTGCTCTAACATACTCTGCCTACTTGGCATACTTAGTTATGATAACTTTCACACGAGTGTTATCAACTTTTAACACTTAATTGCGAGTTAAATACTTGAATATCTGATTAAACACAATTAATTTGTTCAGAGTTACTTGTTTACGCAAGTGCAGTTGGGTAGTGTGGGTAAAACTAACTATAAGTTCACAATAATAAATAATAATGATAATAGCTGCTAATTTCTGATATTCTATAGAAATTATTGCAATTTCAAATGGAACATTCAAACGGTTTTGGGTTTTATCAATTTAACTACAGGTTAAGAATACAAGATAAGATATAATAAGTGTTATACAGTATGTTACAAAACTCGCCTGCAATTAAGTGCAGCAAAATCATTAGTTGAATCTTCGCAATCCAATTTCTTTAAAAAATCAGCCTGTATTCTAAGCAAAGCAAGATTGTCTAACCTTTGGTCCGTCATTGCTGTGCGTAAATAATTTTCAACTCGTCGTAAACAAGAAAACAATCGTTCTCCAGAATTGGTACTGGCGGAAGTACACAGACACATACGAAGAGCAATATCCACGTTTCGGTAAATGCTTTGAAGACCTTCAGTTTGTAACCATTCCAACAAACTGACAGCACTGTTCTGATCTTAATTTTTTATAGTGCAGTGACTACGAAAATGGAACCATTCTTCTGAAATTATTGCGTCTAAAATCTCTTTTATATCCACAAGAAATGGGCAATTCTTTGGCGTTGTTCTCAGAATCATCAAAATTATTACGTGTTTCGCCAATAAAATGTATGAGTACATCATAGAGTTGTATGACAACGGTAATGTCAATTTCCACACTCCGAAGCTTTTTACTTGTGGCGTTAATGCCAAAAAACGGTCATGACGGCTGTTTTAAAACGTTCTAGTTTCCAACGATTCGCGTAAACTTTTGCATGCGTCTGCACGAGCTGACCAATTAGTCGTTGATAAACTTTTGATAGTGAAATGGGTTCGAAGAAGTTCCCAACACTGAGTTGACGCTGCAAAAAAATTATACAACTCTTGGAGACAAGAAAAGAACTAACAAGCCTCTTGGCTGCTTCAAGCTGCACATTCACCTACTTAATTGAGCAAGTGTGCTGAACAGAGAACATACTCGGCAAGGGGAGAAATTTTCTCCGTTTTAGCTTGTAGGCCGTTGTATATGCCTGACATGTTAGCTGCGTTGTAATAGGATTGCCCTTGGCAGTTTGAAATGTCAATTCTCAATTCACTCAGAGTTGAGGTAACAACATTTGTCATTTGTTGTGATTTATAGCCTGTGTTTGGAATGAGCTTGAGGAAACGTTCTACAGGTAATCCATTAGGCAGGACATATCTGATTTCGTAAGTGAACTGGTCACATGAGATACATCCGGCGTCAAGTCAATTATCAGAGAAAAATATTTCGCTCTTAATATTTCAATAACAATTGTCTTCAAAACTTTGTTTATCATAAGCCGAATAAATTCTTCGCATGTTGTTGAAGAAAGCTAACTTGTATATCCTGAGCCTTGATTTCGGTAACGTGAAATGTGTTGGCTAAGAACGGCTCGAACTCAGCGATAAGCTCTAAGGACATTAAATAATTTCCATTATGAAACGAACCAGATTTCTTGTCGTGTCCTCCGAAAGGCTATCCAAGTAATGCAAGCGCAACTACTTTCTTCAGAATATTTTTCCAGTAATTTATTTTATCATCTAAATGCATTGTCAATGCGTGGTCCATGCGACCTAAATCGTGAATTTTTGAGTTGACGAGCTCTCATGAGCTGATACTTGATTATAGAGATTTTTACAATCATTAAGACCTTTCTTTTTGTCGAACTGACTCTCCCCACCATTAAAAAGAAGACAAGGTCCACAAAAACACATCCAATACTTTCGGGCTAAATCAGCCACTTTCGCTAGGCTTTTTCGCCATTTAGAAGCTGACATTCAAATAAATGTTTTCACAACTGTCGCGCCTCATCTTTGTAAATACGCTCACTCTCAGGAAAATCATTTTGGGTGTCTTGATTGGCTCCGTTCTCACAAAAGTAATAACGCGTGAATTCGTCGATTATCCATTTGGCTGGATCGTCGCTGATTTTGCACCGCTCTTGGTCCAGATTGAGGTGCACTCCTGTTACTAGTGGGAGATCTTCAGCTTCTTCCTTTGATCCACTTGCCACAACGATCAAAGTATCTGCACTTGAAGACACTGAAGAAACATCAATTGACGTAGCACTGCCACTACCACTTGGAACGTCACGTGTTGGATCAATAGTATGATATTTAATATATGGTTTCCCAAAGAAATCGTCCGATTTTTGCGTTTCATTAATCACATACTTTTGTATAACATCTTTTTCTTCAGCTCGCTTGCGATACTCTGTCCCACTTAACCTTTTCTTCCCATCCATATCTAATTATGTAACTCAACACTTTTTACGTAAGATATCGCTCTGTAGAATATTCATGAGCTGTAGATTTTTGTTATTATAGCAGAACCAAAACATCAACGTCGCGTCGCGAATACCGATACGAAATTAGTAGAATGATCTTGCACTCCCTGCAGTTGCTATAGAACAATACACTGTCACACGTGCGGGCGAGCGGTAAGGATATAGCGGTGAGGCGCGGGAGCGCTGCGGCGTGATGACGTTTCTTTTCATGACTCGCGCGCAGCGGACAAAAAAACGTAGATGAGTATCTAAGGATGCGGTATAGGAACGATGCAAATTCATTCAAATGGGAATCATTTATTGCTCAGCTCTTGTTTTACGGATCAAAAGGCACCTGCCTGCCAAACGCCATAATAAGTTTTTTGACACGATTGGAGGCGCCCCCTAAATCAGGCCGCCTTAGGCCCGGGTGTACTGGGCCTTAGGGTGAATCCGCCACTGTCCAACACTAAGCTTAGGGAAAGTAATCATCAGTTAACGATATAATAAGGGAAAGATCGTCAGTTGGTCAGTATATTAAATTATTTCACGCTGAGAATTCATGCACGCTTGACACTTATAATCCTCTAGCTGACGGTTCAACCCTCATTAAAAGCACATTCGACCATTGTTTTTATTATTTATATAATGTCATAGGTACGCTGTGAAAGTTTCATAATTTATTAAATCATTCTCTATAATCTTTTTTTTATTACTGCTCCATAAGGGTAGCTGACAGCTTTTCCATCTATTTCAATGCAGCTGACGGTTATTCTTGTAATTCGACGGTAGTCACACCGACTAGTTGAAGATGGAATAATTGAATTAAGGATTTATTCGGTGGCTACTTTTGAATTTTGCCGCGCCTTTGAGTTGGTGTTTTCTCTTCTTCCGATTTACGGTTTTTGTTGTCATCTTGTGGCTCCCTCACGTGTTAATTTTGATCAAATAAACACTGGTCTTATTATATTTCAAAATGTAGTGACGTTTATGGAACAAAAATTCTTTTTCTCTTGGTACTCCAAACAAGTTTTAACTGTCACACAAAATTCAGTGAGTAACTTAGATTATTTATTCAAAGAAATTTTCCTTCGAACCTTGTGATAATCTTCGTAGCTACCTGCGGAAACTCAAGATATTAAATTGACCTCTTCCTGATGATCTAATTTTTATTAAACCTGGCCAGAGTCACCTGATAGATCCTCAATTTAATTATTCTAGTTTTGTAATATTCGCTATTCAAACATTAATTCTATAAATTTTAAAGTTTTATGGAATGGCTTCTCTCCACGGCTTTTTTCACATGTTCCGAATGTTCCTACAGTCAGCCCTAACAAAACGCTAACGACTGACGCTTGTTCTCATTATTAACTATGCTTGATCAATCATTTCATATAGAATAGTATATTATGCTACAAGTACCGAACGAGTGTCATTTTTGTCCAGGATAAATTTGGCTGCATTTGTTGAAGACGAGGGCGAAGTACGAGGCGAAGGCAAGGGCAAAGCTCAAGGCGTAACTCCGTGCAGTCAAATTTGTCCGTGACAATAATGACAGTCGTTCAGTGTCCTTGTGGCATACGATACTTTTCATAACAATTGCTCCGGAGTACCCTCATTATTAGGCTTTTTGAATTAATTTGGATGTATCGAAACTATCTTATCGATTTAACGAACAGATTTTTGCAAATGCAATCATATTACAGTAAACTAATACAATGCAACATAACTTACATGATTGATATTTTTCACATTCACTATGCTATTCCGTTCACAATAAATGCACATACTATAACGAACACATTCTATAATACAAATTTTTCTCAAATATGAATTTGACATGTATCAATGAAATAAAAAAATCCAACAGCATCCATTATCCATGATCTGCAATTTCATTTTCACCCAGCGGACATTAATATTCATTAATTCCCAGTCAACAGAGAATTGATGGGAATTGTAACCAAGGTTTTTAATTGAGAACTTTCGCAGTAGAAGTCAGCTCAGTAATAGGATACTTTCGGTGTACGTGTTACATAAATTATATTTTCTAAAATCACATGTGAAATAATAACGCTGCCTCCTGGACTATCATTTTCATAATCAATTGACGTTGATTAAGAAACAAAGATAACCTCTACTTTATACTGAAACATTTTTCCCATTGACCAAGTATATTTGACCTTTATTTATTTTATTGATTCGATTAATTTATTAATAAATTTCAAATTCATAGTTATTTTGAACATCATCAATAGACTCTGATCACTAACCTGTCGATCAATTGATTTTTCTCCCTAGATATTCAAGCTACGGCAAACGAGCCAACGTGTTAATATTGCTACATTATCATCCTTGAGATTTGTGAATTTTGATTTGGCTCCTGAAACGTCGTCTTCTGTTGAAAACATTATTTCGATACCTACATTTACATGTATGTGAATGAGAATTGGGCAATGTTTGTCCCTACCAAACTACTTGCGCTGCTAGTGAGAAATTTATCGTACTTGAGCAAAAAGGCTCATTGATATTAATTTTGATCATAGCGAACCAGGCGTGCGGAATTTGAGTAACTCTCTAATAATATAATAAATATGTGAGGAATCTTTGCTTTGTGCATGTATCACGCGGAAAGTACTGGACATAATTGAAGGAAACTTGAAATAGTGATAGCTCATACTTCGGTACAGCGTTTAGGATATTTTTCTCTCTAAGAAATTGGAAAGTTCTCACAATAGATGATTAGAAACGTAGCATGCTTCGTGTTTGTGTAAGCTGCATTGTCAGCGTGATTGGACAAGTGATACAACGTATAAACGTAAAGTCTGTGTTGAGACAAGGTGGGAATACTGTCTGCTGCACTGCGTTTCATTTGCGCAAGCAACTTCATCATGTGCATTCTTATTACAGAGTGAAGTTGCCCATCTTTATGGTAACAATTTCAAGTCCATGTACTTCCAACAACGATGTCATTGTTCAACAATTTTTCACAAATACCAATTTAATTCATTCTGAGTTACGCAGAAGTTGCTAAATAGAATGATCTCCCTACAATGATTGGAGCTCGTTTTACTATGATGGCAATGCTTGAAGTTTGTTATTTCACCAAATACACTGAGGAAACTAAATGGTAGGTGTAGCAATTCAAGTGGTAAATGTAGCAATTCTAATGGTATTCCTCAACACTTGATGCACGAAGTAATTTTTTGTTTATCTTGCACAGTGATTTCTTCTCTTGTCTCAGTAGGGTCTTTCTGAAAAAAATTAATATGATCTTTTTGTGCCTCGACGTAAACTTCATAACCTGTAAATGGAAATCCTGTGGAGGAAACTTTTTTTTCCATTCCGTTATCCCAACAAACCACATACAAAATTGTAAAATTTTCAAATTTGGCCACGTGATCGACGAAACGCTGTTATTGGCCAAGCGCCGCTGTGACGTCATCACCTGGTGGCGGAAGCTGTTATGGGACACTCTGTATCAATGTTTAAGCTTACAATCAAAGGCGATAGATGATAGCACTATGAACTGAAATTATTTTGTTTCGTTGTACGCATGGCAAACTTGTACGAAGGTTGAATCGACATTATTGTGTTGACATATTACTACACACGTCATATCTTGGATTTATGGCAATTTATAGTTTCTTGTTGTTCTCTTATTGTTTCAAGTGTGAAATATGGCGACTAGTTTCAAGGTTAGTTTAACTTCATTTTATTCTTCCAATATTATTATAGGGTCAAAAGCTGTACTAGCAAGCTGCCCCTCTAATTCTATGCCTCGGAAGGAGAAACCGAGACTTTTCAATCTGCCATCAAATGACGGTAGACGAAGTGGCTACAATGATTGGACCGGAAAGATTTGTCTTGCAAAAGCTTTCCACAGCTGACAGGGTCCTCGGGCTACGCAGTTTGTGGATTGCATTTCCAGGATGATCAGTTAAGGAGCTTCGAGAAAAAAAGTTGAACATAAATGCTCTTCCAAACGACATCCATGTGCAAGGTAGTTCATAAAATTTCAAATTAATAGAATTTGTCAATAAATGCATAAAACCTGTGATTCATGGTACTCTTGTGTTATTCATATTGTTGTTATTCTCAAGTAGAAATCGTACTCCCAATGGATCCACCAATACCAATCGTCGCAATTGAAGCAACGACTTATGTCAGATATGAAAGTTACCCCTGAAACTACAACTACAATCAAGTCAGATATGAAAGATGCCTCGGTAACTACAACTCCAAAGAAAGGTATATACGTCAGTTTACTTGGGAAACATATATATTTTTTAGGCGATCATAACAAAAAACGTGTTTTCACGGCCTGTTTTACGGCCGTGAAGTTTTGCTTTTTGATACAATTCTTTCGTGACGATCTCTTGAAAAACGTTGTATGCACCTCATCCTTAAGGTCTTTCTTGGTCTCACAACAGATTCAACCAAAGAAGATTATCTTCACGGTCTTGATACACAGATTACTATTTTCAAGTGCAAATTATCGTGTGTGCTATTGAAGTAATTTATCGTTGTTTATTTCAGTTCGTTTGCGTGACTTGGGTACAACAAGAGAAGTCATCCTTTTCCCGCGAAAGAAACTAGATTCAATAATTTGAATTGGCAGAAGCTGTTCTGAAACGACGTCATGGTATCCTGAGAAAAAGACTCATTTCTGAACCCAAAACTCATATTGACACAATTTAATCCATCAAAAAGACCTTCTCAAAACCCTGAAGATGTACATTCTTTCCAAGCTTCAAAATTTTTCAAAAAATGATCACCTTTCGCTTCACCCTTGAATAGCCAAGAAAAAATCTCCGTATATGAAGCTAGCTTCGCCAAGTGCTTTTGAAGAATTGATACATCAAATATGGTACTCATTTTACTATAGAGCAGTTGCTACGAAAAGTCTCCACATATGCAGCAAGTTTTCATGAGAGCTGCCCCTATAGATCTTATCTCTGAATTATTGTTTCATCACCAATAGCAGTCCTGCCAGTTAAATTTATTATTCTTCATTTCTGGAACACGAATCGAAACTTATCCAGCGCAAGCTATAGGAATGGTCTATTAATTGTAACTGCTTCCATGGTAACATATCTATATTTCTTTAAATTTATTCTACTATAAAAGAAGTAATTTTTGTATTACCAAAATGGAAAAATAGTTCTTTCTTTTCTGCTAACGGAATAGATCTCCTCAGTTCTATATTAAATTCATTTGTAGATGCCAAATTATATCTATGATATATTACATTCTGTATTCCATATGTAAATATTGTAAGCAATAATACAATTATCAAAAAGAAAGTACCATTCTCAACTCAAGTTCATATATTCCTGGAAATAAGTCTTTCGAATCATGAATGCTTTTATTATTGCAAATTTTGCTGACAATATGAGAGTGGAACCGATAATTTTTGTCATAGAACTGAGCAATAAAATTTTTTCTGTCTCCATATCTCAATTATTTACTTACTTACTCACTCGAATGAATCTTAAACTTCTACTAAATACTGAATAATACTGAATTTCCAACTTCCAAAAAATATGGGATGGACCTGCTAATCGTGTATGAAGCTAAACATTGCTGATTCCTATCTTCTTACTTCAGTATCGTTGGTCATCACGCAGTACGACGATCAGCAGATAATGCTTGACAGATAGGGACAGTGGATTGATTGGACTTGAAATAGAATCAGACACAAAATAAGTTCTGATGTGTTCATGAAGAGACAGTCAGATAATTTGTCAGAGGTTCACGAGTTATTTGTTGCCGAATTTTTCTTGAAAAGTATTATTTCTAACGCAGCTTAAATGAGTGTTGTTAAAGCTTAGAGAAAAGTCTTCATTTCGGTTCTTCCTTTTGACAGTACAACGTTTATTTTTGTGTGCGAAGTGAAGTGAGATACTGTTTTAGTGATTTATTAATTTTAGCACGTTGTATTGAGCTACTGGAACATCTTGGTTGATATCCAGTATTGACCTATAAAATTTCTTTGTCACAGCATTTGATTATGTCACGTCAAAGACATTAATAGTAATACAATATTAATTTGATGAGATTTGGTAAACACCATTTAGATTGACTACATTTACGATTGTCATGTTACAAGAAACTGACCCAATATTTCGGATGCATACAAAATAATTAATGAAAATGTATCTTAACTAAGCTCGTTACGTGTCACTTATTTCGAGAGGTTCATACAGTTGTACGTTTTTTGGAATCTCATAGTACTCTAAAAACATGATAACTACATAAGAGGTATTTTGTTGTAGTCTGGAGCTCTGACTAGAACTCTTGCTATTTTGAGGTTATCGTATTTATTCCGATGACAGCTAATCATGCATATCGATTTTTGTTTATAGAGAATTGTGAATTTATATCAACATTGGAATGGTTTTCAGGTCCTCACAACAAGATAAGAAAGAAGTCAAACACGACACGCGGTATCACGCCTCGGATTTGTTGTAACCTCTTTCTTCATATCTCCTCTGTTGAGACATCTATAAACAACTTACTTGGTTCGCGATGACTGCTGCTATCACACCCAGGTACAATACAATACTTTTTTGACAGTGTTTTTTAGAACTGAGGTTTTCTTTCGCTGACTTTATTGAAAGCGATACTATAGGCTATGTGCACGAAGTCTACTAGCGCTCCTAGCGGGCAGTAGAGAACGATTGGACTCTTATCTAATCATTGCTTCAAATGTAGAATTTTTTAAATGAGCTAATATCTTTTAATTTAGTTGTGTGCGGATGATATGAATAACATAGCATAAAAGGTACGTTGAAATTACATATTTTGAGAATCTTTTTTTCAATTATGACGTATTTATGACAGAAAAAATCTTGATTCGTTTAAATTGAAAGAATGGCGCCGTTTATTTCGCGGACCGGGTTTGAATGTATCCACCCCTCTATCCTTTTTACTGAGGCTGTTTTGAAGAAAGACAAGAAATTGGCCTTTTGCCATATAAAATAATGTAGAAGAATATGTTTCTGATGATATCAACAACAAAATTATTGCAAAGTGCATCCGGCAAACGTCTATCACTGAAGCACCGTACAAATTAGAGATAGAAGTAGATTTATGAGTCCCAAATTGATGATGAATTTTCCTAAGTTTACAATTGAATTACATATATCTTTGAAATATAGATTGATGATGAAATACAAATAATACTGGTTCAATGTACTTGCATCGCTTAAGAGACTGGCGAGTGTATACATATAGCAGCATCAATTCATCGCATAAACAATAACAGGAGTATTTCAAAGACAAGTGTCGAGCAGGAGTGGGGCTTTCCATCGATCAACCATTTGGCAAGAGAAAAATATTCGAAAGGTACAACAGTGCACGAGCTCTTCCCTCAGAAAAATCTGAAAACGGCTCCACCTCCATTTGAATTCACTGTTGAACATTTCATCCAAATTGAATGTCTCATGAAAAAAAAGACTGAAGGTTGATTATACGAGTGAGGAAGGACGAGTATGTATTTTTATCATGAACATTTTCCTTTTCGGACGAGAAATGGAAATATTGCTCCAATGCATAAAATATATCATTGCCCGTCTCCTGATTGCTGCTTATCATAGCATAATAATAGGGAAGAATGGAATCTCTGTGTCCTCAAAGATGGCTCAATATTACAATGACTGCATAGCATTAGATAATGATGATATTTTCAATTTATGTTTACGAACTACGCAACATAGCGAAATGTCAGAATGGTTTGAAGCTGGATGAATAAGAATCACTGCTAGTAAAAAAGCTCATCAGATAAAACCCATTCGCACTACTGCTGAATCATTGTTGAAGCAATTTTTGAATCCCAAAACTCTAAACACCGGAAGTCTGAGTAATGGAATTCAGAATGAACAAGAAGCTTGAGACCGTTATAAAATAGAAGGTGATGTTCACGTTTCTCGAATTGGATTATTTCTTTCACCCAAACAGCCCTGGTTAGTTGTCTTAGTAAATGGTGTAGTGCTAAGCGATGGCATAATAATCAAACATGTTGAGATAAAATGTCCCATATGTCGATCTAAGCCAATATGGGATAGAGAAACTGAGAATCTCAATGTTGGTTTTATTGAAACTTCTTCCAATAAAATAATCTGATTAAAAAGAAATCATCTATATTATACACAATGTCAATTACAAATGCATGTTACAGGATTACCAATGTGTGATTATTTTGTGTGGTTTCCACATGGTTCATATACTGTAGAGGTCTTTATTGATCACGAATTTCTGAAAAGTTGAATTCCAAAGTTAGAAAATTTCTATTTCAATAAATATCTACCTGCTTTGTGCAATGAAACTGACCTTGAATTTGGTTCCAAAGAATTTCCATCACCACTAAAGTAAAGCAATGAAGAAATGAGTTATTAGTAAAATCATGATTTTACTTACTTGACTCTATTTACGGCTTTAATCCACTTTGCTTGTTTCTCCATGTTATAATTCCGTGAAGGAAATCTATAAAGCTTTATTTTTTTCAAATCATCGCTTACACAACATTCTGGAATACAAGTGTTTCCAGATCGCCTAGTTTTTCCCATTTTCACTTTTTAACTGTAATGCTCAATGACATATTTTCAAGAATGGAGTTCAGAGCTACCTATGTTCCCCAGCGCGAGCGCTCGCATCGCCTTTTTTTCAAGCCATGCCCCCTTGCACATAGCCTATAGCCTAGCGTCAGGAGTGCGGAGTGACGTCACAACAAAATGGCGGTTTTTCGTGACCTTTTCAAACGTCGTTGACTTTGGAATCGTTTTTACTAATCACAGCGATTCCCCTCAACGAAAAAAATACTGCTATTATTTTTTTCAATGTGCTTAGAGTTCATTTTCGATATTTTCGAAGAATCGTGGTATACCCTATTGGACATCTTGCTCTGAATAGATTGCATCGCTTTAAAAAAAAATTCAAGTATTTTGTGTATACAAATATAGTGTAGCATATATGGAATACTGGCAGATTCGGGTTAACTTCAATGTCTATCGGAGTTTGTTTCTCAATTGATAATTCATAATATGCACGATTCAAAAAATATTCTATTGTTAGATATTTAAATTCTGTCTTTGCGTTCGAAGATGTCATTGTTACGATTAGTCCGCTGCTGATTGGCAGCATCCTAATTAGATAGAATATTCAACATTGTTGAAAAAAGGTATATAAGTCTAAGTGAACTGGAGAATATGCAATAAATAAAAGTGACGGTCAGCGATTTTGCTACTGTGCGAAGAATTTTGAAATATGGCTGTTACTTGTATTATTTTCAAATAACATTATAGAGATGGGTAGTTTGAGATCTGATAACATCACTATTTATTTGTCCAATTTGCGTTGTTATCTTTTTTGGGCTTCTCTCAATGTTCTTCCTTTGCGATAAATCGCTGTATGATTACAGAATTGTAAAATCTCCATATTATGATCTTGTACTATTTAAGTTCATTCACTGAGGTATAAACCTTGAGGAACTTCTTTGTTCACTTTGTGTGGTCCAGAAAGTCTGTCTTATATAAACTCCTCCAGATTGAAATTTATAATATACCCGAATGGCTGAATAGTGTGGTACACCATTGATTATTAGTTCTTGGTATAGAATATCTATGTCGACGTTGTCGTAGGCACCTATTATATCAAGAAATGAGCAAATCATATATTTGTCTATACTGTGTGTCTCCTGTATATTTTTATTTTCATTTTATCGTAATTATCCAACAAAGAGAACTTCATTACAAACTAATTTAATCAAAACAGAGTTGATAATCTCAATGGTCATAGACTCAACTTTTGGTACAGAAGTACAAGAAATAGGGATTTGAATTGTTCCAGAATAGTAAACCCAGTTGGCTGCTTTGTAATCTCTCCAACTTATTGTTGATGTGTCTTGATCGCTGTCTTATCTTTGGTTAAAATTGATAAGTACTGGTTAATGGAAACTATGAAAGCTGTTCCAAATTGTTGTCCAATTTTTCATATAAGATGCTATTGGAGGAGTCGTAATTGTTAGGTTAAGAATATTTTCTCTCCAGTAAGGTCTTTTGACTGTGGTGTGCTGGTATTTATGAACAATACAGTTTTTTTCTGCCAATGAATTCATAGAGTCTTTTTCCCCAGAAGTTTTGGGAGACTCTGGTATCCCATGCTTCGTGATAGCTGTTAAGATCACCTGTTATTATAAATTCTCCAGAGATTTGATTGAAGATTTGTATCCAGTCAACCTCAGCGGTTTTGCATATTATAGTGACATCTATCGTTTTCCATTTACATGTTATTGCTGCCAATTCTAGACCGCTATTTGGTTGCAATTTTTTTTTTTGTGTGTGATTTATCGACTTGTGAATAATCAGGACAGAGCTTTCATATAGATTTGTTGGCTTGATCATCTCTGTGTCTTCTCTGTCAATTGCAAGTCCTGTTATATAAAACTTCTTCCCTTTTGTTAGAAAAGTTTCACGTAATGCACAAATATGAAATACATATTTTTCAAGCAGATACTGAAGGTCTACTTTATCATTGAGTTCTACTTCGGCATTCCAATGGAATAAATTGGAAATTGCTGCTCTTCATCCTGCAGCAATAGAAACTCTCTTCTCATTGTTCTCTAGTATCATGAATCTATTTGAAGTTTTGATAGCATGTTCGGTGGAACTTTTCGAGGCCTGAAGAATTTTTGAATTAGCTTCTAGATAGCTTAGATCATTTGTTGATATAAGTTATTGAATTTCCTTATTATCTCTGGACATTGTTTGAATGTAGAATGGTGTTGTTCTCTATAATTATTGCAAGTAGAGATTTCTTCGTGGCATGTATCTTGTTCGTGTTCTGTACTGCCGCATTATTGATATTTCTTTTTTTGTTGAATGTGGAAGAGTGATTGATACGTACAATTGGCGTTGTCAAGAAAGCAATGCTGATGGAAGTGGACATAATATGATGAGGAGTCTGAGGAATGGGTCTGGGTCTTCTGAAAGTGAATTGAGCATGAGCGCATTTATGATTTTGACCTATAGGCTTTGTGCAAGGGAGCGGAGTTTGAACAAATATCGATGCGAGCGCTTATTGTGAGCACCATCGTAACCATTGAACTCCATTTCTCAGAATACGTCAATGAGCTGTCATTGAGCATTGTAGTTTAAAAGTGAAAATAATTGCATATAAAACATGGGAAAACGTTTGTTCTGTTTCAGGTTGTTGTGTTAAGAATGATTCAAGTGAAATATAGTTTCATAGATTTCATGTACCCAGTTATAACATAAAAAAACGAGTGAAGTGAATCAAAGCGGTAAATTGAATATTGTCTGTCTTTCATTATCAATCTATATAACAAATATGTTTGTAATTCAATTGTGAAATTAGGAATATTCATCATCGATTTGGGATTCATGAATTCACCTCTATGTCCAATTTGTGAGATGTTTCAGTGATAGAAGTTTGTCAGATGCACTTCGCAATAATTTTGTTGTTAATATTGTCAGCAATATATTCTTCAACATGTTTAATATAGCAAAACTAATTTCACGCTTTTCTTCAATGCTTCCTCGGTAAAAGGAATACAGTGTTTGATTAATACAAACCCGATCTGCAAGATCATCGGTGTCATAATTTGAGGTTATCCTGTCAATTTGGACGAACTAAGACGTTTTCTCTATAATAGATACGTTAGCATTGAAGTAAAAAATACTCAAAATAAATAATTTCAACGTACCTTCTATGCTATCCAAGTTATATTATTCGCACACAGCTGAATTAAATAATATTGGTACATTTGAGAAATTATAGGTATAGAACAATATTAAAATGGAGTTCAATCGCTCTTACCTTATCCAATATGATTTTCAACTCCATCAGTTATATTAATTTCACCCCTATTTTCTTCAGTATTGTAGGAATTATTCAAAAGCTTCTCATAAATGGTTTTGGAATCATTTAAAGTCAGTGGAAGATTTTCTTCCCAAGTTTGTCTTATAAATGGGCAATTCTTGGACCATTTGCAATGTTCTTCCAAAGCATCATCCCCTTCTTTCCAATTATGTACAAAAACATGACAAAAAATACATCCCACAACATCTTTATAATAATAATATATATATATATATATATATATATATATATATATATATATATATATATATATATATATATATATATATATATATATATATACATATATATATATATATATATATATATATATATATATATATATGTATATATATATATATATATATATATATATATATATATATATATATATATATATATATATATATATATATATATATATATATATATATATATATATATATATTATATCTTATTCATTTCGATTGTGCAATAGTTTTTAATTGTTCAAGTATGTTTATACTTGGACAATTTATGTTCAACAAAGATAAATCAAATTTCCGTGCACGTTCTAATAAGTTGGTAAATTAATTAAATTCGTAAAAATGATCAGCTTTCATAAAATACAAACGTCCGTTTGTATATTTGAATACTGTTAGAATTTTATCAGAAATACCTGGAAACTCATCTCTAACATATCCTTCATCTTTTATTCTAAAATCACATCCATCTATTCCTATGTATTTGTTTTTATCATAAAAAATAGAGATACGCCCGAAACTATTGCTAATCGCGGCATGCCTATAGATGTATCTATTATCATTTGAGGATATTCAACATTGTAAAATGGATCGTTGCTAATCACCATGATACCTCCATTTGGTCGTTAATATGAAGCTGATATTTTTTGGAAGTTATCTGGTAGAAATTTGAATGAGTTTGTCAAAAGGAAAGGTTTGTTTATCAGTTCCTCATCGTTTGACCTTCCTTACCATACCCATTTTTCATAAAAAATATACACTTTCCATTAACTATAAGAGAATGATTGAAATTTTTCTGTTTACACAAAATTGGAAAATCATCAATTACAGTATTTGTTTTCGAAGATGTAATTGGTGTCTCTGTTGTAGTAGATTTTTCGATTGTTATTGTTGTTTCTTCTATGAAATTATATAAACTTTGTATACCTTTTATATCATCTGGATGTAAGTCGTATGAATCATTGTTGAACTTATTATTCAAACTCAATGGGTACATTACAGCCATTTCGTTATCAGAATGTTGTAAACCCAATACATGATCTATTTCATTAACCAAAGTTTGAAATAAACTAGTTTCATCATAATCATCGGGTGCTGTTAATAAGATAGGCCAATTCTCAGACATGTCTATATGAATTTCTGAATGAAGTCTCAAATTCAGTGAGTCAGCATGTGCAATTACACCACCTTTACCATCAAAATAACTGTTACAAACTTGAGATGGCTTAAATCGATATTGTTGATTTCAACCATATGATATGAATATATGTGCACTATTATAATCGTCAGTTTTAATGAAATTCATGTTTGTATATTAAGTCCACAGATAGACAGCTCTTTCTATGATATTTATTTTTCTTTTATCATTTGCGTGATAGAACCAATGTATTGTATCATTCGACCATTTTATGTTAGGAGTTTTATAAGAATCAATATCTCTCACTCCACATCTAGGTTTCTTCATAAAATTTATTGTATCATTATTTAGTTCACCATTTTGTTCTAGGTTGTATTTTTTTTTAAACGTTTTTGATGTTTCTTCATACAAAGAATCATTCTTTGATATGAATAGCAGAGAAGTGGAGGTTGCAGTAGTATTTTTATAGTGAAATTTTTCTGAATATGTAAGCGAACTTTACTAATTAAATAAAGCATTTCCTAATGCTATTGACAAATATATTAGAAAAACTGGTATCATTTTAACGAATAGTAACGTACTTACACACGTGTTATATAGAAATGAGAAGGAACTCGATTATTTTTGTTCTTTTATACATTTCATTCACATTAGTTTTTTTTAAGAAACCGAATGAAAAATTTCTCTGCCAATTGAAACTTGTGACGCTACTTTTGGTGCGTCTCGCTGGAGCTGCTGTCGGTCGGTGATGCTCGAGCGCCAATACGGTGCAGCTCTTTGGTGGTGTTGGTGTTGGGTAGCTAGCGGGATGGGAAAGGGTTTGTCGATGAAAAAACCGAAACGTATAGTGAGGACAAACAGTATTTATTGAACACACAGAAACCCGTAGACAACGGTTTGAAACAGAACGGATGATTTAACTTACACGGCATGGAGGATAGAGCATACACAGTACGGTTAAAACAGGATTCCGGTAACCCACGTTACGTGAGCCACTCAAAAAGGGGGCTCTTGTGATCCACGTCACAAGGGTCACTCAAGAAGGGGTTTCTTGTAACCCACGTTACGGGAGTCATTCAGAAAGAGGTTTCTTGTAACCCACGTCACGAGGGTCACTCAAAAAGTAGTTTCTTGTAGCCCACGTCACGGGGGTCACTTAAAAAGGGGATTCTTGTAACTCACGTCACGAGGGTCACTCAAGAAAGAGTTTCTTGTTACCCACGTAACGGAGGTCGCTCAAAAAAGGATTTCTTGTGACCCACGTCACGGGAGTCACTCAGACAGGAGGTTTCTGGTAACCCACTGAGCCACTCAGACGGATGGAGTTCACTTACGGTACGGTTCGGACGTCGGTTGCACTCATAACTTCGCTGGATAATACACTGGGCTTAAGTCTCAGAATAGAGTGCTTCACTGTTCGATTTAGGGCTGCATTTATACTCTGATCTTAATGAATCCTCACTGAGCAGGTTTACTCAGGTACTTTTAGATTTGACTGAACCTTGTCGATGTTAAAACCAACCGTTGATTAAAATACATATTTTGTACAGTAATAAACCATTCACAAATCATATTTATAACAAACAACAACAAACGCAGGTGAACAAGAGGATAAAAAAACATAGCTTTGACAGGCAGAACAAAAAACTTCTCGAAATAAACAATGAACCAGTATACCCAAATTGCTAAACGGTAAGTTACATTTCATTTTGAACTGTAGTATGGTCTTATCTGATAATATTCTTATCTAAATTTGGCATTCCATATCACGATGTAGGATTTGCAATTCAACCTCAACTGACTAATGTTGTAGAAATTCGAATAAAACCTCAACTGAGGTTTCATACAGAACGGAGAATTTTCACACGGCGGTGAGTTGATTATTATTCCAATAGTGTTATTTTGCAGAAATGAACTTGGATCGGTTATTGATGTTTTGAATTTATCAGAGCAAATTTGGGAAGTTAACTGGATGAACTTGTGAAGATAACAGATGAAACAGAATTACGGGTAAAAATGCTAAGTGAGTTGAACTGTAAGAGCAGCCAAGTCCAGTAGTGAAGTACGTAGTACGTAGTAGCCCGTGCCGGTGTCGTCGGTGGCGACAACGACCAGAAAACAGCCTTATCTGGAGTTTTCAGGAATCCTGGTGACGAGAGGTGCAGAACAGGCGGACTCGTCATCAGGCCCTCGATGCCTTCAGCCCCTGACCTGAGGCTGGGCTCCAGCAGCAACATTGACTTCTGGACGAAAGACACCTGTGACTTCGGCAGAGTGGAAGACGGCGTATCAATGGGCAGCGATAACGGAGGATTCTGCCCACGCACTTCTGGGCGGCCGGCGGGCTGCCATCAGCAGGGCCCCCATAACTGGACGGATCGTTGTCCTTTGGCCTGGCTTCTTCGGACGGCTTGGTGGCCTCTTCGCAGCATCCCGGAAGGCCTCGATCAGCCTAGATGGCGCGTTCTGCTTGCGGTTCATCATCTATAACATGAGCGGTTTTCAAATCTTTCACGTGCACGCGTTTCAGAGTTCGGCCGTGCCCGTTGCGAAAGTCATAGGATAAAGCTGGTGGTCGGTGGGAGCAGCACCGAGCTTTTCAGCGTTCCCAGGGTCTCCTTGAAGCTGCTTGGCAACCGTGGCTTTCTCCCGAAATTTAGGTACGCTGCAGAGTATCTTGTGGAGGCGTGGCGGCTGCTGTTCATAGCCAGCATGAGTTCAGGTGAGTACCTATACCTAGTCTCGATGAAGATTCCCACAAAACTGAGCTATCATTGGTTTCAGGACTCGATTCACCCTCTCGACTGGGTTGGCTTGTGGCGTGTAGAGTGACGTGAGTCTCTGCCTGATGTGATGTCTTCGTAGAAACTGCCGAACGGCTCTGTTGTCGAATTCGGTGCCGTTGTCGATGAGCAGAGTGTTAGGATAGCCGAAACGATCTAGAACGGTCGCCCGTAGGGCGTTGATGACGGTGGAAGCGGTGGCACGGCGCAGAGAGTGGCACCCAACTCCTTGCTGGTCGGCCTTGAACTTTTGGCAGCTGGTGCAGCGACGGACATAAGCTGATATCCTGAGACGTGCCTGGCCAATTAAAACAGAGCGCCGTTCAGAAAATGGTCTTGGCAATCTCCAGGTGGCCAGCGCCAGCAGTCGGATCATCATGGTTCTTAGTTATTCGCGGTGTGGCTCTGTCTCGGAGAGATCGGTGAAGTCCCAGAATCGTCGAGAAAGATTCCCGTAAGAAATACGGTAATCGAGGTGGTTTTGTGGCTGCTTCTGGACGGCAGTCATCATTCTTCTGTACCAGGGGCATCTGATGGTGACGGTACTTATTTCTGGCAACGCTTTGCGGCTCAGCATGTCCGCCAAAGGGTTCTGAGAACCTTTTCGGTATTCCACCGTGAAGTCATACTGCTGCAAGGCTACTACCCAGTGAACTTGTCTTCCAGTCGGCTCCTTCAAGGACCTCAAATATCGAAGAGCCTGGTGATCTGTTAGAATGGTGAGGTGGTAGCCTTATAAGTATCCCCGGAGCTTGTTGATTGCCCTGGATGAGTGCGGCGCCTATGCCGACGTCGGAGGCATCTGTCTACAGAATGGATGGCTGGGTGAAGTCAGGACATGCGAGCGCTGGAGCTGTGTTGAGTGCGGTTTGTAGTTGTTCGTATGCTTTTTGCCGCTCTGGTCCCCAGGTCATTTTTTTTTTGCAGCAGCTGAATCAGCGGGGTGATTGTGGTGGAAAATTGATGAAGGAAACGTCGGTACCATGAAGCGGCGTCTTACAACTTACGAAGCTCTCGGACGTTACTTGGGAGAGGCCTGAAGTTTGTCTGGGTCGGTCTGGATACCGTTTTCCGAGATCACATGCCCCAGGTATTTACTTGAACGTAGTCCGGATTGTCACTTATCTGGATTAATGCGCAAGTTTGCCTTCCGAAGCCGTTTCAGTACAATCTGGAGGTGCCGTTTATGATCCTCTAGAGTGGCGCTGGCAACAATGTCGTCTAGATATGCGAACGCATAGGGATCCAAATCGGGTCCGATGACTAAGTCAAGCAGCTGCTGGAACGTAGCTGGGGCGGCGTGCGACCCAAAGAGTAGGACCTTGAATTGGTATAGGCCCTTACCTGGTACTGTAAAAGCCGTCGATGGTTTACTGGCGTCCGTTAATGCCACCTGCCAATATCCATTCCGTAATTCAAGGGTGGAGGAGTACTTAGCGGCCCTTAACTTGTCGATAATTGCCGAAATGTGTGGCAAAGGATACGCATCCTTCTAGGTTGCTTTGTTCAACTGGCGGAAATCTTTGCAGAACCGTGGCTTGCCATCTTTCTTCTTCACGATTACCACAGGGGAGCTCCATGGGCTCTGAGACGGTTCAATGAAGCCCACTGCCAGCATTTTTTTGAGTTCTCCGTTTACCACTTGTTGCATTCTTGTTTTGTTTTGAAGGTTGTGGATCACGGAGTTAGATGTGGTGTTTTGTTTTAGGTGTCACTCCTGTCATTCCCTAAAATTTCATCCGTTCTTTTTGGAGGAATGCGGTCAGGCTGCCTCCGGCTCCACATGCTGGTGTTATGGGGCCCAGTTGTGCAATTGTTACCGGTGGGCAGTTAATAGTGATGCATCTTTGGGCGGTATGAACCGTGGCCCCCAAGGCCGTCAGCGTATCCATCCCCACGATGATGGAATGCATCAGTTCAGGCAGGTATTTGAAAGTGAGAGGTTTTCATATTCCTGAGATGAGACTTCCGGTCGTGAGGATACCCTGAGGGCTGACAATGGCCCCGTTGGCCATTTGGGTGAGCTGGGGGTGATCTTGTTGGATCGATGCGCCCTTGGCAGCCAGCGTGTTGGCTATGTCGTTGTTTATGTGGGAGTACATAGCTCCTGTATCCACCAATGCGTGTATATCGCATCCTTTGATGGTCATGAACAGACGATTCTCTTGGAGAGCATCCTCATGGATGGCGGGGAGAATTGGCCATTTTTGCCGATTTGCTGTGCTTCAAAGGCTGTTTCTTTTCCTGATGACCACAGCTCATTGTGCGTTTTCCGGGGCCTGGCTTTTTTCCTGGCACGTACAGTCACGAGTTAGAATGTTCTGCTTGTTGCAGAGGTGACAAAACATCTTTCGTTGGTTGCGACAGCTGCTGCGGTAGTGACCATGTTGGCTACAGCGCCAACAGAGAATGGCGGCTGTACGGTTTGAGTGTGTGCCTCGCGCTGAGGACATCTTGCGAACTGGAGACTCAGGTGCGAAGGTGACTACGTGCAGCCGTGCGCGCGAGACGTGCAGCTGTTTCTGAAGGCGCTCGACTTCCTCCAATTCTTGCAGGAGCTCTGTGATGGTTGTGACGTTCCGCCGTCGGATATGTTGGCGGTATTCAGATAACAAATTTGTATAAATTTCATATAACTCCTAATGCGGAGTGGAATTGCCGTGCCGCCGGATTGCGGTCTGAATAGCCGTAATAAGGTCTCGTCCTGATTCGCCAGGTTTTTGTTTGCGGCCGTTGATCTCTTCTTCTAGGCGGAGGCGATAGTGGGAGCCCACGTAAGTAAGACGGAAGTCTACCAGAAAGTCACTCCAAATGCTCCACGACTCCCGGTTATTGCGGAGCCATAGTAATGAAGGTCCACGCATCAATTTGGACAGCGCGGTCAACAGTCCTTGATCGGAGATGTGATAGCTGTCCCGTAGCTCTGGAACACGCTCTAAGAATGATATAGGATCAGTTTTACCGTCGAACGTCTTATTGCATTTGCGGATGATCTCACACGCAGGTGGTGGTGCCGGTGACCGTAGCACTGGTGCCTCGGCCAAGGTGCCAGCTTGCTGCTCCACGTCTTCCTCGTCGGCCTCCTCCTCATCGGCCTCCAATCTTATTTTTGGTACCTTTCTGCTCAATGCCTACATGCGTTTCCGCATCTCACTCGCGGTGCTTGCAGTGCTTGGACCTAGTTCCGCCAGTCTAGTTTACAGAATCATTTTGGCAGACGGTACACCCAACTGGTGCTGGCAGGATTGTCGTCTTCAATCGGTGAGCCCTCGTCCTCGATGGCGGATGACATCTCGTTTCTTTCTCCAGGTCCCTGCTCGTGCGCCAATTTGTGACGCTACTTTTGGTGCGTCTCGCTGGAGCTACTGTCGGTCGATGATGCTTGGGCGCCAATACGGTGCAGCTCCTTGGCGGTGTTGGTGCTGGGTAGCTAGCGGGATGGGAAAGGATTTTTTTGTGAAAAAACTGGATTATATAGTGGGGACAAACAGTTTTTACTGAACACACGAGAACAAATAGAAAATGGTTTGAAACGAAACGGATGATTCAACTTACACGGCAACAAAACGAGGAAAAAGCAAACACAGTATGGTCAAAACAGGATTTCGGTAATCCACGTTACACGGGCCACTCAAAAATGGGTTTCTTGTAACCCACGTCACGGGGGTCACTCAAGGAGTTTCTTGTAACCCACGTTACGGGGGTCACTCAGAAAAGAATTTCTCGTAACCCACGTCACGAGGGTCACTTAAACGGAAGGTTTCCGGTAATCCACGCCACGGGAGCCACTCAGATCGACGGAGTTCACTTACGATAGGGTTCAGACATCGGTTGCACTCATAACTTCGCTGGATAATACACTGGGCTCAAGTCTCAGAATAGAGTGCTTTACTGTTCGATTTTGGGCTGTATTTATACCCTGATCTTAATGAATCCTTACTGAGCAGGTTTACCCAGGAACTTCTAGATTTGACTCAACCTTGTCCATGTAAATATCATCCGTTGAATAAGATACATATTTTGTACAGTAATAAACCATTTACATATCATATTCATAACATTGCTTCCCTTAAATATATTTCATTCGAATTTAAATATGAATCAAATTTTCCCAATTACTCGCTAGATGGCGACTGATTTCATGACTCTTTATTGAAACATTCAAACTAACAACAAACGCAGATAAACAAAAGGATAAACAAACGTAGCTTTGACAGGCAGAACAAAAACTTCTCAAAATAAACAATGAACTAGTATACATAAATCCCTAAACGGTAAGTTACCTTTCATGTTAAACTATAGTATGGTCTTATTTAATATCATTCTTATCTAGATTCGGCACTCCATATTACCATGTGGGATTTGCAATTTATCCTCAACTGACTAATGTTGTAGAAATTCAAATAAAACCTTGACTGGGGTTTCATACGGAACGGAGAATTTCTTCACGGCGGTGAGTTAATTATTATTCCAATACGGATGTGATATGGACTGTTATTTTGCAGAAATGAACTTGGATCGGTTATTGATGTTGTGACTTTATCAGAGCAACTTGAGGAAGTTAACAGGATGAACTTGTAAAGATAACAAATGAAACAGAATCGCGGTCAAGAAGGCTGAGTGAGTAGAACTGTAGTGATGACCAGTTAAATCAAGTTATGACTTTTTAGTACTGTATTTAATATTTGAAAAATTGTGGATTATACTTCAAAACGAAGACTGCTTCGTCACAGAGTTCGTTAATCACAACCAATTATTATTGGTTCTATTTCTACCAATAGGAGAAGTATAAGATAAAAGACGCTATGAAAAAGAGTAGTATGAAATTTTTCACCTAACAAATCAACTAACTCTCAGCAGAAACATACTAAAAGTTCAGTTCCAAAAGGTAATTTGTTAAATCATATATTTGTGGATAATTTTTTATTCATTTTTTTTTCTTATTTTTCCAGATATTTTGCATCATCATAATGATAAAATGCCTAAAATAGGATTAGGTGTGGGAAGAAAACAGATTACATTCAAAAAGCCTTCGTTGAAGAAAATTAATGAAGATTGTGTGAAAAATGAGGAGAACATTCCATCATCAATTATTACAGCAACAATGCCAGCCATAACTGATAATAACTTGCAATTACAAGAAAATTATATTATGTCAAATATATCAGATCAACCAAAACAACAAATAAGTGATAATGTTTATTAATGTTTTTCAGGAGCAAATTCCAAGAAAAATCGTCAGAATGTGTTAATAGTGTTTCTAGTTCGGGAGTAGATAGAAGTTATAATTTAGTGCCATGTTTTCAACATGAAAATAATGTTGAGGTCAGATTTAAAAATAAAAGAAGATTGATATTATAACATAGATACGTACTAAATAATCATTCGAGTAACTAGTTGAGCATCGGACTTAATCCATTGAATAATTTTAAAATTATGATAAGATTTTCAATATGAATGATTCAAATACTATTTGTTTTAATTTGAATAACTGGAATGAATCTACACAACTCAAGTTCATTATTTCAAATTATCTGAATTATAAAAGTAATATAGAGTATCATAGTTTGGCTAATTACTATTTAATCTTTGATAACATTGACAATATAGACATTCCATTTATAAAGTGGTATAATAATTATATACGCTTTGGTCTAGAGTCCAAGACAACATCGTTCGATTTAATTGAGTCTATCAAGTTGTATGCAAATTTTCTGAACTGTTTAAATTACTATGAATATTATACAGATCCAATTTGTGAAGGATCTTTATTAGGTAATAACATGGTTGCAAATATAAACCTGCTGTGAACGTAAGATAATAATATTTACGTGATTGCGGCAAAAGAATTAATTGCAATATATTCTGATATTATAGAGAGGGGCATGAATTTTCAAGAGAAAAAATGAAGGATGGAGGTGTAGGTGCACTATGAAACAGGAAACAAGTTATTTATATCATTTTAAAAAATATGTTTATCGTTATTTAATTATCACAATAAATTATTCATGTTTATTTTAACTGGAGAGTGAATTTGTACAACGGTATCATTGATAAAACCCTCTGGAATATTTATTCAAATTTTTTGTCATAAATTGAGTACAATAAGAACATTCATATAAATTTAAATTTCGAACAAATTGTCTCCAAATTTATAAAATTCTTTTACATCAAAATATAATAAGCTCTGTGAGTATAATATTTTATAATCAGTTAAATAGAAATTCTCAACAATATTCATGTTAATTAATTCATGTAAATTATTTTCATGATACAATGCTTGTGAACAATTGAAACAGATATTAAATGATCCATTTGTGAAATATCTAAAAACTTTAATACAGAAATCTGCATTTTTTAGCGCATTTTTCGGAAAAAAGCGCTATTATATTTACTTTGGCTGTCTGGCTGGCCGGCTGGCTGGCTGGCTGTCTGGCTGGCGTGACGCTGAGTTCTCAGTAACTATACTATTCACAGGCTTGAAACTGGTACTAAATAAAAGTTGCTGTTTCGTAGGTTTGCACAAATTGCTTTAATTCAAGCTCAGTGATTTTGGAAGATTAATTTATTTAATTACTTATTTCAAGTGAAACAATGCCCATAGATATATATGACATTAGGGATATGGCAACTGAAATTTATTAAAGTAGATAAAAATGTAGTTGCAACTTTCGCCGCGGATTTCACTATTATTATGTACAGTTGTCAAATCTGTCCGGGATTCATTCAATGACTCGTTTGACGCGAATTTGAAGCTTATTAGAATGAATTATTATTATTGGGTGAAAATTTGTCTACTTTTGGTGTATTTTTTTATATAGCTTTGATAGAGATCAAATTATCATTTCAAGGTACAGCACCTAATCTTCCGTCAGTCAATAACTAAACAATGAAGATTAAAAGGTATTTTTGAGTTTGTACATGCATAAATTATGTACCTATCAAATAGTCAACTTGAAACTAGTACTAAATGGAAGCTGCTATTTCGTAAGTCTGCCCAAACTGCATGATTTCAAGCTCAGTAACTGTGAGAGATGGTAATTTGCGATATCTCTGAAGTAACAAGCATCCATGAGGTGTCAAAAATGCGCTTTCATCATCTAGATGATTCTTCCATTTTTGAGTATACCATAGAATTTGATATTAGAGTTTTGAGGTCTTCTGGGAAAAAAGTTGTGTTTAAAGAAAAGGTCGTCATATCATTCAATCTTTCCTTGTCAGCGTCAATGGCTGGTACCACAAGCTCTGTTTTTGGCTATACTAGCAGTGATATTTTAAGAAGAGTTTTAAGGCAATATAAATATTTCAAGCTATTTTAAAGGAAAATATTCAAAGAAATTTTGTAGACATATGTGTTTTCCGTAATTTGTATCTGAATATTATTTTCTTAAGTATTTGGGAGAATTCTAATTGCGTTAAAACACATCTTGACACAGCGCTCTTAGTAGCGCCAAAAACAGAGCTCGTGGTACCGGCCAATGAGTTCATAATGAAAATCAACTCATTCATCCGAGAATATTCCGTATTATTCGAGAATATGCTGTAATTCATTAAGTTTCATATCGAAAGATACGTTACATTCTAATTGCATTCTCATATTTATAAAAAAATCAAAATAATTTTTACTTTGCTTGTTTATGAACTATTAAACTCTTCAACAATTTTTTGACAGTATTCTAATGCTGCTTTTGGAACAAATTGTCTACAATAATCAAATTCTTGAATTTCTTTAGCACGAAATTGAAATTTATCACAGCCGTTACATTTTACAGTAGAAAAATTTGGTAAGCCTTGCAAATGTATATTTCTATGATCAGTTGAATAGAATTTTTTTGTTTCATTGTCTTCAATCATTTGTTGTAAATTATCTGGATTATATAATTTTTGTGTACAATTATAGCAGGTATTATATAAGCCCTGGGTTGGATATTCCTCAACTGATACACAAAAGTATAAAATTTTTGATTCGTGAATCGAATTTGATATAATTTTTTTGAATTGGTTAGGAAAAAATGTTGTTCTTGGATAGTTAGTGACGCATTTATATAACAATGACTCTTTACTCATCATTTTTTCATCATAATAGTTTTTCCAGCTGGGCCATGTTTCTACTAAATTTAACAAATCGAAAGAACTATTGTCAAGAGTTTCATGACACTGCAAGTCCATAGTTATCGCACTAAAAATAATGAAATTTATTATTGTGTAGAAACAAAAAAAAAATATTGAAATAAAAAAATGTATTGAACTGTTGGGAAGTATGGACGCTGACGCTGACGCTGTTAGAACAAATGAGATTTTTTTTTGAAAATATAGTATGAAATTATATTAAAGAATGTAAACCTTTTCTTCCAATAGTCTGTTGAGTTATTTTCCATCCCTACAATGTTATAAAATAGTTATAAATATGAGTAAATATGAATAAGTATTTTCTCACGATTTTCCAGAGAATAAAATCCAGAGTGTTATCACTCCGATCTATTTTTGCATGAAAATTCTCTCTATCAAATAGACTCTTCACTTTTCATTGACAGCTTATTGAACCGCTTCGATAAAAATGTGTTGAAATTTCCTATTTTGAGTAATATTGAAGGATCATAACGAGTATCGACTTAACGCCTCACATTTCTCTATACAGTTAGTTATCTTTCAAGTTTTTAATATTTATGTTGGTTTTAAATTTACTTTGGCCAATTTTATTCTACTTTTTGTCCATATTTTATAATACAATGGAACAAAAACTATTTTGATGTTGACGCTGGTAAAACAAATAAGAAAATTTTGGAAATATAATATGAAATAATGTAGAAGGATATACACTTTTTTCCTTCAATAGTTTGATGGAGTAGTTTCCACTTCTACAATGTTATAAAGTAGTTATGAATATAAGTAGATATCATTGATATTTTTATTTTTAAAATTAGTGAATATGGATGATTATTCCTTTAAGTTGAGTAAATATGAGTAATTATTTTTCTAAAATGATTTTTCAAAGATTTTCTCCAAAAATTACGTTCAGAGCGTTGTCACTCCGATCTATTTTTATATACAGATTTTCTTAATAGCATAGAGTCTTCACTTCTTCTTTAAACAGCTCATTGAATCGCCTCGGTAAGAATGTAATAGAATTTTCAATTTCTAGTAATATTGAAGGCCCATATCGAGTATCGACATAACGGCCCGCGTTTACTTTATAAAATTTGTTTTCTTCCAAATCTTTGATGCTGACATTAGTTTTAAATTTACTTTGACCAATCTCATTCAATTTGTCTATATTCTATAATACAATAAGGCAATAAATATTTGAAAAATGATTATAAATAAAAATCAAACTTACATTTTTATATTTCGCTTGGGTTCACGTTATTGAATTGATCTTTATGTAGTATTAGTTCACTTCTATTCTATTCTACAGAACGAATGAATGCGCATTTCAAGACAATAATCTTATATATCAAAGTGAAAATTCTTTTTAAGAATGCAAGGTACCACAAGAAGATACGATAGATTCAATTTCTCACCTCAAAATCCTGTTTTTGTATTTTGTATTTTGTTTTTCGAAAAACATATTTTTCACAAAAATTTTTTTCAGTAGAAAAATAATCCAGGTTACAAAATGGGAAAATTGTCATTTTGCTGATAGCAAAGAGAGGGATCGTATTTTGTATTTTGTTTCTCGAAAAACATATTTTTCACAAAAATTTTCTGATCAGAGGAATAATCTAGGTTACAAAATGGAGAAATTATCATTTTGCTGATAGGAGGGGAAATTTTCTTCTGCATATTTTTGTTTACTTCAAAATATGTTTTTTCTTGAAAAGCAGATTTGGTTCCAAAATGTTGTACTTGCTATGAGGTGAAGATGTTGTGTTTTGTTTGCTCAGATTATAATTTGATAATAGTGACTTATGATAATAAATCGTGAATATAAAATGTTAACTTGGGAGCCTATAAGAACCTTGTTTGTTGAAAGAGTATTTTCTGGTCGTTCATTGAATAATGAAAACATAATAGATCCAATTAAATTTCCTTATCAATGTTCTTCGGAGAGTTCATGTTTAATTTTCAATCACCAGTTGAATTAGACTGTGAACTAGCATGTCAATATGTTATAAAAAAAGCAGATATTGAAATATTCGCTAATATATATCACCAATCTAAAATGATGCCGATAACAATAAGTGATGATTTTATTGATTGATTTACCAATAATGTAGTCACCAATTTCAGTACATATATTAGAGTTTCAAGAACGAGAGAGTGGTAAAGCTCTTAATCGAGTCTTATATTTACAAGTAAGAATTTTTCATTGAATTAAAATAAAATTCAATTGTTTTTTATTTTTTCAGGTCAATATTAGTAAATATGACATATTAAATACAGGTGGTTCTTCTTATATCGAGCTCCCAGAATGTGTGAATAATAAAAAAGCGGTTATCAATGTTAAAAATCTAAGCGATGAAGAATGTTTTATTTGGGCTATTTTGGCTGCTTGATATAATATAGACATACACCCTGAGAGAGTTCCTAATTATCCAATAAATCATAATAAAATATTCAATTTGACAAAAACAATGTTTCCCACACCTCTTTCAGACATTTCAAAATTTGAAAATCAAAATGATATATCAATTAATGTATATGGCTTAGAATTTGATTATAAATTGAAAACGTATATGATTGTTGGTCCTCTTCATCTTACAAAATGTAAAAAAAATAATCATATGAATTCATTATATTTTAAAAATGAGTTCAAATCCCTCTATATATGGATTGAATCTTTTTCTCGTTTAATGGCTGTGCAGTTATCTTAAAAAAAAGTCATTAATACATTTGCGATCGTTGCTTACAATATTTTGGGATATTTGCTCTATTTCAACGTCATATTGAAGAATGTTGCCTAATGGACGCTGTAAAAATTGAAATGTCTTCCGAAAATGATAAATGGATAAAGTTCAAGAATTTTATGCACAAAGATGCTCATCCATTTGTCATATACAGCGATATAGAATGTTCAACTGTGCCAGGACATTCTTGCCAGCCAAATTCAACTCAATCATTCACAAATATATATCAACATCATATTCCATGTGCTATAGGGTATCAAGTTGCATGCTCATACGATAAATCATTATCATCTTATGATTCATGACGTGGACCTGAAGCGGTTGTATGGTTTATAAATAGATTGGGAAAATTTGCAAACATGGTGCAAACATGTCATAGAAATATGGTACCATTAAAAATGACTTCTGAAGATTGGGATAGTTTCAATAGTACTAATATTTGTAACATATGTAACGAAGCAATACTTAATGACGGAAATAAGAAAGAAAATAAAGTAAGAGACCACTGCCATCTATCTGGTGAGAGAAATCTACTCATATAATAGCAATTTATAATATTCACACTTTACAAATTACCATTATTGAAATAACATGATTTTTAGGTCGTTATCGGAGACCTGCACATTATAGTTGTAATTTAAATTACAAAAAACCCTCTTTTATTCCATATATCTCCATAATTTTAGTGGGTACGATAGCCATCTAATTGTAAGAGAGCTTGGAGCAACAAAAGAAGCAATAATAGTAGATTATGCCCGACCTGTGGAAAATCTGTCATTTCCGCCGTGTTGTGAATTGAGTTGTAATCGCCTTTGGCGAGTGCGATATTTTGACACGGAACGTAGGTGATTGCAACTCAATTCACAACAGGGCGGAATTTGACAGATTTTTCACACGAGGGACATATGCTATTTTATTTTCGACTCGGTGGAGAATACACAAAACTAGAGACGGAATTGCCTCCATTTCATAGTGCACAGGATATTCTTTCCAATTACCAGCACCGAAAGTGCCGCCTTGTGTGTCACACGCAGAAGCTCTCGGTAGGGATCAGTGCGAGGCCCCTGACAGGTTTCATAGGTGAAGTCGCGGTAGGGTCCAGGGGCGAAGCCCCGGCAGGGTCAAGGGACAGAGTCCTTGCGGGGGGCCTGGGGGGCGGAGCCTCCCGACAAGACCACTTGCGAAAAGAAAAGAAATAAATACTCGCGAAAAAATAGTTTCATACCTGTGAAAAGTAAAACTGGAAACTCTCATAATAACTTATATGGCAAGGAACTGATTGCAATTTGCCTCGTCTGTTTTCATACGTCAACTTTCGATGTTTTTTTAGAGTTTTCTTTTCTCAACGTATTCATGAAATCCATTTTTTATAATAAAATTATCGGTGTCATCGTATATTTTTGTTATTGACAGATTGACAGTTGCTAAGATTTGATCATTTTATATTTGTGGAAAGATATAATGTATAACCGGCAGACAAAAGAAATACAGTATTTTCCACGTCGTTCAAACGGAGAAAAGGAGGTATTTTCCACTGAGTCGGAAATAAATCTTATTCCATCAACAGAAGAAAAATATATATCCTCCACAAAAAAAGTTGATGGAATGACGTTTAGATTTCATGATTCATATAGGTATTCAATTAGATAACTCAAATAGTATGGTATAGTAGTATTAGTTCTTTAAAATTTCACTTCTACAGATTCATGCAAAGTTCATTAGAGACATTTGTTGACAATTTAGATCCTTCAGACTAAGTTTTCATCAATGAACATTATACAAATGAAATGAAAAGAGATCTACCTACTAAAAAAGGGATTTTCTTGTATGATTATGTCAATGATTGGGAATGTTTAGAAATGAAACATTTACCATCAAAGTCTGTGTTCTACTCTAAGCTGAATAATGTACATATTAGCGATGAAAACTATGATCATGCGCAATTAGTATGGAATACATTTGATTGTAAAACGCTAAGGGATTATTTGGTACTTCATCTACAAACAGATGTACTTCTCTTGACAGATGTCTTCGAAAACGTCAGAAATTTATGTCTAAAATCTTATAGCTTGGATCCAGCATCTTATTATACAACACCTGGTATGTTATATTGAAAATTGATAATTATATTCAACGTTAAAAGTTGATCCAAATTATTGTTCAATTTCAGCCATAGCTTGGGATTCCATGTTGAAGATTACTTGAATACGATTGGAACTTTTGACTGATATAGATATGTCACTTTTTTTTTAACGTGGCATTCGTGATATAACTATTTTATCAGTGAATAATTTAACGAAAGATCAGAATATTATATTTTTTCAGGTGGTATAAGTCACTGCTGCAATCGGTATGCTCGTGGTAATAATCGATACATGAATAGTTATAATAAAGAAGAAGATGAGAAGTTTCTAATGTATTTTGACGCTTGCAACTTTTTGGTTATGCAATGACGCAAAATCTACCATATGAAGGATTTTCATGGTCAACTGATTGTGAAATGAAAGAACTGAATATCATGTCAAAATCCGATTGAAGCTCTGAACTTGAGGTTGATTTGAATATTCAGAAGAGCTGCATGATCAATTTTGAGATTTTTATTTGTGCTCTGAAAACTCAAAACACAAAAAACTTATGACCACATTATATAATAAAGAAAAATATGTTATTTATTATACAAATTTAAAACAAGCGTTGAACTTGGGAGTTGAATTAAGAATAATACATCGCGTCATTGAGTTCAATCAATCACCTTGGTTGAAGGAGTATATTGATATCAATACAAATTTTCGAAAAAATGCTGTCAGCTGATTTGCAAAAAACTACTATAAACTGAAAAATAGTGCAATACTTGGTAAATCAATAGAAAATATTCAAAACAGACGTGATATTATATTAGTTTCATGTTGGAATGGTCGTCATGGTGCTCGTGAATTGATTGCTAAACCAAATTGTAAAAAGGTTATATTATTTGATGAAAATTTAGTTCCAATAGAATTGTCAAAAACTAGAACTGTTTTTAACAAACCAGTGTATATTGGAATGATCATTCTTGAATTATCGAAACATTTAATGTATGAGTTTCATTATAACTATATACCAGAAATACATGAAAGTCCTGAGCTCCTTTATGTGGATACTGACAGTTACCTGTACCAATCCACCAATGAAGATCCATATGTAAAAATAAAAGAAGATATACATAGATTTGACACTTAAAATTATGAAATGGGTTATAGATATAATATGCCATGGATGAATAAGAAGGTTGTTGGATTATTCAAAGATGAGAACGGAGGACAAATAATGACTGAATTTGTTGGATTACGTTCAAAGAGATATATAGTTTCACTCTAGAAAATGAAGAAAAATCACATTCTGGAGCAAAAGGGATTCTAATCAATATAACAAAAACTTTAACGATTGAAGACCATAAAAATACTCTGTTCAATAAATCAGAACTTTACAAAACAAAACGAAATATAATTTCCAGAGCACATAATATTTTTCCATCGAACAGAACAAACTTACATTGAGTTTAAATGATAATAAACAGTATATTCAAAAAAATACAACTGATACACTGCCATGGAGCTATTATAAGATTGAAACGTTTGAACAAAATTAATTAAATCTCACGCTTTTTGAAGTAACATCTTCTTTGCGATCCTTAAACGCAAAATTTGCGATAAAATGTTTGAATGAAACTCAGCGCTCAAAAAGAATAATGAGCGCTAGCTGAGGTCAACACACCCAATTTTTATTCAATAACTTGATTCCACATTCTCAAATTAAATAAAGAGAATTAATACAGCATACACAACACAAAAAATATCTATTCCTTCATATATATATATATATATATATATATATATATATATATATATATATATATATATATATATATATATATATATATATATATATATATATATATATATATATATATATATATATATATATATATATATATATATATATATATATATATATATATATATATATATATATATATATATATATATATATATATATATATATATATATATATATATATATATATATATATATATATATATATATATATATATATATATATATATATATGCAGGAATAGATATTTTTTGTGTTGTATATATATATATATATATATATATATATATATATATATATATATATATATATATATATATATATATATATATATATATATATATATATATATATAGTTTTATTATCTTTAAATATTAATATGGTTACGAGCGAACTCGCTACAGAGAATGAACAACATAATACAAGATTCTACACGTTTTTATACTAAATATCCCTTAGCCTACGTGCTTTTATCATGTTACAATATTCTGCTGAGTTGTGGGAAACAACTTAGAAAATATGGCAAAATACACGAATAGTGCTATAATATAATTCCTCCCACGCAAGATTTTGCGATATTTTACATTTCTAAGCCAATGGACTTATTTCCATATCTTTGCTTTTGTTACATAATTTACTTTTATGTTTTAACACCATTCGAACAATAAAAATTACAATAATTATGATAAATATTACATATATTATAAAAGAGTGATAATTGCTATTGAATATCAAATTACTTAATTTATTCAACAATTATCATTTGTAGGAAATTTTTTTTTTGAATGTATTTTTGTTTAAACAATTGATTTAAATCAATTGAATCTGCTCAATACCATTATCTAAAGTTAAATAGTGATAAGAACAATCATCATTCTTTTGTTTATAAACTAAATTTAATATACAATTATTCAACTCAAAATGTAGAATAATACACATAAATTCTTTATGAATTGAAATACAATTGTTTATTACATAATTGTCATTTTCATATTTGAAAATTGGGTTCTGATTCTCATTAGTTTGCATTATTTATTCTCATGGTTGTAAATAGGAATAGGGTTGAATTGGAGTAACGGAAAGGACTGTTGTGAGAAATGTCGGTCAGTTGTCTGTGGCATAGTCTGTAACAATATTTTTTCTTATTGTTTAATTCTGTCAATTCTAACATTTTTGTCACCATGTAGGTCTTTAATTTTTATTTTACCTAACAAAGGATCATAACTTTGTATAAATACTTCTTTAAACAGAGGTTTTTGAATTTTACTAATAAGCCAGGGATTTTGTTTTACATATACTTCTTTCTTTAATTGTAAAGGATTATCATTTTCTTTGTTTCTACCTAATTTTTCAACAGCAATTCTATTTTTTATCAATTCATTCGTCACGTCTATTTTGTCCTGATATTCTTTAAGGGTCTCATCTATAGTCAAGTCACGCTTGAAATATTTGTTCTGATTACAGCCAAATAAGATTTCATTAGGAGTCAATTTTGTTATGTTATGTTTTGTGTTATTATATGCAATTAATGCCAAATCTACTTTCTTGATTAAATTTTGATTTTCTATTCTATCTCTCTGATTTATAATTCGAAGTGATTCTATTATAGTAGAATGAAAGTAGGGAAGTATGATATGTTCTAACTCAGCCTACAAGCCTACCGATTTCACAGGTATAGATTGAAGGATGTTGGTAGGCTCTTTTGATAAAATTCAAGTCCGAGATCTGCAAAATATTGATCGCGCCCGCATATGACCATATGTTCGTAGCTAATTATGCACCCTATTAGCAGACAAGATCGTTATCATAAGCATTGGGGTTAATGATGAGTCATTAAAATTATTCTTCCAGAGCACCTCAGCCCTTCCGAGTTTTAGCATATAAATAGATTTGTCAGTATCATTCGATCATTCCTCTGCAAGCGTTCGAAGAGTACAGATAAAAAAAAAAAATGTTTGTTTGCACGAAATGTAAGAAAAACTTTTCGAGTAGAGATATTTTAAGACGGCATTCGATGTTTTGCGGTGAATCCAGTAAACAACACAAGTGTAAAATCTGTAGTTCGAAGCAAACACGCCTCGATAATCTTACGACACACATCAACAAACACCATTCAGATGTTCAACTTTGCGATATTTGCGGGCTACAGTTCGCTAATGGTAAACAATTCATGGAACATAAGCACGACGATGAAGAACCGTTGATCAAGCAGAGAAAATTATCAAAAAGTAAGTCTATAATTAAGAAAGATCCGAATTTAAATTTAACACCAAAGTGTGAGAAATGTAATATAAATTTTTCGTCTCTCAGAAAATTAGGCGGTCACTTAAGATCACAAAAACATATCAATTTATCGGTAAAGCCCTTCAAACAAAATATATCTGAAATATCTTCAAGCTTTAAAAGTCGAATCGCGAGTTATCGCATCAACGGTTCGGGAATTGATATTAATGGATTTTTAGAAAACTTGAAGGATACTGTTCACGAGTTAATTGCGGACATTATAAAATCTCATAGTTCAGGAGTTAAATTCAATATTGAGCTATTCAGTTATTATATGAATGAAAAAAATCCCGGTGAATTAAAGTCATTCAATACTAAATTCAAAGTTATAACGCAATCAAAAAATAATTTCTCAGATACTTATGATAAAATGTGTGCTACTATCAGAGCTAAATGTGAAGAGTTCCAAGAACGCGATTCAGGCTGGGCACTGAAAGAGATATCCCACTTAGAACTCAATATCAATCAATACAAACCTATACGCGGATCATCATTTATAGATCTTCCAAAACAAATAAAGGACAAACGTGCCTGCATTAATGTTGAAAATAATGACGTACACTGCTTTTTGTGGGCAGTAGTTTCAGCTTTACATCCTGTAAAGAAAAATTCTGAGCGGATGTCATCATATCCACATTTCTCCAAAGTTTTAAAATATGATGATCTACATTTCCCACTGAGAGTAAATGAGATACCTAGATTTGAAGATATGAATAATATATCTGTTAACGTATTCGGACTGGAATATAAGGCTGAAACAAAAAAATTCACTACAGTAGGACCGTTTCATCACACCAAAAAAGTTCTAGAAACGCATATAAATTTATTATATATTGAGGAAGGTTCTATAGGTCACTACGTATGGATTAAAGATTTATCTCGATTAGTTCGTAGTCAGATATCAACTCGCTGCGGTAAAAAATATTTGTGTGATGGATGCTTAATATTCTTTTCAACCGAAGCATCATTTAAACAACATAAATCAAATGACTGCAATAAAATATGTACAATCATGCCAACAGAAGAATTAGTTACAGATAGAAATGGCAGTATAATGCCGGGCAATATTTTGAAATTTCAAAATTATGAAAGAAAAATGAGAGTCCCATTTGTAGTCTACTCAGATTTCGAGTGTTACCAAAAACCTATTCATTCATGTCCACCCGACTCAAATGTTAGCTATACAAATAAATCTTATATACATGTTCCATACAGTTTCGCCTATAACATAAAATGTTCATTTGATGATTCCCAGAGTAAATTTTACACTTACACAGGTCAAGATTGTGCTAAGGTATTCATGGAACAGCTTTGCAAGGATGCTAGAAAAATTTATAATAACTATTTGAAAATTGTGCGCCCAATGTCAAAATTAACTGCTAGAGAGCAAGAAATATTTGACAAGGCTACTACATGTCATATTTGTGAAAAATCTCTGATTGCTGAGGATAAAGTAGCTGATCATGACCACCTAACATCAAAATTTGTAGGCGCGGCACATCAGTCATGTAATCTAAATTATAAAATTCCAAAAATGATTCCAGTTTTTTTCCACAACTTGTCAAATTATGATTGTCACCTTTTCATCAAAGAGTTTGGTTGTGATGAAGAAAAAATTGACATTATACCTGAAAATAAGGAGAAATATATAGCTTTCACAAAATACATACCTGTCGCTGAATATATGAGTATGAAAGGTGTTTCAAATCAAATTTATTTAAAGCTGAGGTTTCTAGACTCATTCAGATTCATGGCCAGTTCTCTAGCAAAACTTGCCAAAAATTTAAAAGATGATCAATGTGTCGAGGTTAAGAAGTTTTTCCCTAACGATGAGCACTTCAAATTATTAAGAAGGAAAGGCGTCTTCCCATATAAGCATATGGATTCATTTGATAAGCTAAAAGATGTTTCACTGCCACATGAGAAACAGTTCAAAGATAGCTTCAGCAATAATAATATCACTAATGAAGAGTACAAACATGCAAAAACTGTATGGAAAACATTCTGTTGCCAGAATTTGAAAGAATATTCAGATTTATATTTAAAAACTGATGTTCTTCTTCTGACCGACATTTTTGAACAATTTCGTAATATTTGCTTAGCAGCTTATAAACTTGATCCAGCAAATTATTTCACGATTGCAGGCCTCAGCTGGGATGCCATGTTAAAAATTACTGGAATTGAACTGGAGCTTCTCACAGATATTGATATGTATCATTTTTTACAGAAGGGTATTAGAGGTGGAATCTGTCAAGCTACACTTAGGTATGTGAGAGCTAACAACAAGCATATTCCGGACTACGATAAAAATCACCCAAGTAGTTATATACTGTATTTAGATGCGAATAATCTTTACGGTTGGGCTCTTTCACAATTTATACCACACGGAAATTTTGAATGGTTAAATGATGAACGAATTTCAGAAATAGACTTTTTACAAATCGATGATGATTCATGTACCGGTTATTTTCTTGAAGTTGATATTGAATATCCTGAATCATTACATGATCTACACAATGATTTGCCATTTCTAGCTGAAAACATGATTCCTCCAAAATCTAAATATATGAATAAAAAACTCATTCCAAATTTATACAATAAATCAAAGTATATCATTCACTACCGTAACTTAAAACAAGCCATTAAACACGGTTTAAAGATTAAAAAAATCCATAGAGTTATACAGTTTCAACAGTCAGCCTGGTTGAAGCAATATATTGATTTAAATACATCTATGAGGCAGCTGGCTGAAAATGATTTCGAAAAAGACTTCTTCAAACTTATGAATAATGCAGTTTTTGGAAAAACTTTAGAGAATGTTGATAATCGGGTTGATATTAAATTGGTGAATCATTGGGATGACATTGGCCGTAAATTGGGAGCTCAATCTCTGCTAGCTAAACCAAATATGAAAAATGTCACAATATTCACAGAGAATTTAGTTGCGATACAGTTTGAAAAATTGAAAGTTCTGTACAATAAACCAATTTACATTGGATTCTCCGTTTTGGATCTTTCGAAGATATTGATGTACGAGTTCTTCTACGATTTTCTGAAAGCAGAATATGGTAACCAAGTCTCACTGTGCTACTGTGATACAGACAGCTTTGTATTATCAATTAAAACCGACGATATCTACCGAGATCTTGCAGATAATATCGAAAAGTTTGATACTAGTAACTTTAGTCCTGAAAATAAATTTAAAATACCATTGAGAAATAGAGCAGTGTTGGGTTTGATGAAAGATGTATTAGGCGGAAAATTGATGTATGAATTCATCGCTTTACGCCCAAAAATGTATGCGTATTGTACGGAGGATGGACAAGATGATTGGAAGAAAAAGGCGAAAGGTATCACAAAGAACGTTGTCAATAATATTTTAACTGAAAATCATTACAAACAATGTCTATTCCAAAACGATATTATATATCAGAAACAGTGCACATTCCGAAGTTATAAACATACAATATATACAGTGGAACAAAACAAAATTGCACTTACCTGCAACGACGATAAAAGATTCATATGTGCCGAGGGTCATACAACATTAGCGTGGGGTCACTTTCTGATAAACGATCTCAAATATTAGTACCACACGGAATAGTTAATATATTAATTTTTAACATTGTGTTCACATATTCTATCCGAAATTCAGAATTTGGCTGATGAAGAGGCTAGGGCAGATATCGAGCTTCAGGGTACCAAGAAAAGTACCTGTCAACTGGAGTATTCAGAGAAGTTCCATGTGATGATAAATTAGTCTAGAAAATATGTTATTGTAGAGTAAAATATTATATTTAAGAATACAATGTATTACATTCAATAAAATAGAATTTTGTCACAGGAATAAAAGTGAATTTTAGTCAATATAACCTTATAATCCTACTGTTGATCCTAACAACAATTTAAATTAATAGTGAACAGATATTGATCAAATAAAGAACAAATATTTATATTACACCAGAAACAGTTGCAGTTTTATAGACATTTTTACATTCAAACTCAATATAGGGCGCATAAATTTCAGTGTGAATATACAGTCCTGCAGTTCCCACATATGACATAAAGGTAAGTCAAGAAAAATTGAGAATGAAACATAATATATCAATGAACAGAAATGTATCATCACACAGTCCTTGATGATGTCACAGATTGAATAAGCTAGATAAGAGCGAGTACATATCCTTAAACAGATGAAGAGAATAAATCATATACCTCAGAGGGTGATATGAGGGTAATATGAGGGTAACATGAGGGTAATATGAGGGTATTTGAGCTGTTCACCTATTGAACAGAGCCGTTAAAAGCGGTTCATCTGTTCACCAGAGCTGTTCAAGAACTGTTTATCGGTTCATCAAACCTGTTCATCGATTCATCACAGCTGCTCCAAAGCTTTTATCAGCTCATCAGATCTCTTTATCGGTTCAGATTTTTCAACCTATAAACTGCTGAAGGTTTAAATAGATTATCGAAATGTTCTACCGAACAGTTGCCCGACATCTAGCAGCATGTTCATATGTCCTGATTGTTGTACTGCATTCAACTGGAAAAGCGGTCTCAGCAGGCATCGATCTACTGCACATGGAATGAACAAAATTCGTTGTGGAAGATGCAAGAAGACCTTTTCAAGAAAAGATAACTTCAAAAGACATCTATTAACACATCAGAAGAAGTCTGAACTCGATTTTGCGAAGTCGATTGATCCAGAAGAAGCAAATATGATTTTGAAAGCAGAGAAGAATGATATATATGACCCTAATGAAGCTGTAGATCATCTAAGACTACTTTTCAGAGTCTCTCCAGGTTCCGAAAAAATCAAGCTTCTTATAGAGGAGCTTAGAGAACATGGTGTTATAGAATGAATGTAATAATTATGAATATATCATGTAACATGAATGCTAATAAATGATGTACAATCAAAGCATTATTATTCCTAACCGATTCTACTCCATACCTGAATTCATCATAACATATAATTGATCTCAATCAACCATATGAATAGTATCAATAATAGCTAGTTTTTACAACAGGTGTTCACCCAGCCTGATCGGTAGTTGACGTCATAGTTTGCACGTGCGGATGATTCATAAGCTCAGGTGGATAATGACACGTGCAAGCTCAATTGAATATGGCTCTGGTGTTTAGTGCATTGAACTTAAGACAGATGCTAAGATGTATGTTAATGCGGGCGAAACATCCCACAGCTTGGACAAGTGTTGGTCGTGTGCCTCCCCAGGTGCGATAATTGATCCGGTGCATGAATGTTTGACAGGGTGGTTGGTGCGAGATATGAATCAAATTAAAGAACCTGGCTCAATCTCAAGTTATCAGATTCAGATCTCGCACCAACCGCCCTGTCAAACATTCATGCACCGGATCAATTATCGCACCTGGGGAGGCACACGACCAACACTTGTCCAAGCTGTGGGATGTTTCGCCCGCATTAACATACATCTTAGCATCTGTCTTAAGTTCAATGCACTAAACACCAGAGCCATATTCAATTGAGCTTGCACGTGTCATTATCCACCTGAGCTTATGAATCATCCGCACGTGCAAACTATGACGTCAACTACCGATCAGGCTGGGTGAACACCTGTTGTAAAAACTAGCTATTATTGATACTATTCATATGGTTGATTGAGATCAATTATATGTTATGATGAATTCAGGTATGGAGTAGAATCGGTTAGGAATAATAATGCTTTGATTGTACATCATTTATTAGCATTCATGTTACATGATATATTCATAATTATTACATTCATTCTATAACACCATGTTCTCTAAGCTCCTCTATAAGAAGCTTGATTTTTTCGGAACCTGGAGAGACTCTGAAAAGTAGTCTTAGATGATCTACAGCTTCATTAGGGTCATATATATCATTCTTCTCTGCTTTCAAAATCATATTTGCTTCTTCTGGATCAATCGACTTCGCAAAATCGAGTTCAGACTTCTTCTGATGTGTTAATAGATGTCTTTTGAAGTTATCTTTTCTTGAAAAGGTCTTCTTGCATCTTCCACAACGAATTTTGTTCATTCCATGTGCAGTAGATCGATGCCTGCTGAGACCGCTTTTCCAGTTGAATGCAGTACAACAATCAGGACATATGAACATGCTGCTAGATGTCGGGCAACTGTTCGGTAGAACATTTCGATAATCTATTTAAACCTTCAGCAGTTTATAGGTTGAAAAATCTGAACCGATAAAGAGATCTGATGAGCTGATAAAAGCTTTGGAGCAGCTGTGATGAATCGATGAACAGGTTTGATGAACCGATAAACAGTTCTTGAACAGCTCTGGTGAACAGATGAACCGCTTTTAACGGCTCTGTTCAATAGGTGAACAGCTCAAATACCCTCATATTACCCTCATGTTACCCTCATATTACCCTCATATCACCCTCTGAGGTATATGATTTATTCTCTTCATCTGTTTAAGGATATGTACTCGCTCTTATCTAGCTTATTCAATCTGTGACATCATCAAGGACTGTGTGATGATACATTTCTGTTCATTGATATATTATGTTTCATTCTCAATTTTTCTTGACTTACCTTTATGTCATATGTGGGAACTGCAGGACTGTATATTCACACTGAAATTTATGCGCCCTATATTGAGTTTGAATGTAAAAATGTCTATAAAACTGCAACTGTTTCTGGTGTAATATAAATATTTGTTCTTTATTTGATCAATATCTGTTCACTATTAATTTAAATTGTTGTTAGGATCAACAGTAGGATTATAAGGTTATATTGACTAAAATTCACTTTTATTCCTGTGACAAAATTCTATTTTATTGAATGTAATACATTGTATTCTTAAATATAATATTTTACTCTACAATAACATATTTTCTAGACTAATTTATCATCACATGGAACTTCTCTGAATACTCCAGTTGACAGGTACTTTTCTTGGTACCCTGAAGCTCGATATCTGCCCTAGCCTCTTCATCAGCCAAATTCTGAATTTCGGATAGAATATGTGAACACAATGTTAAAAATTAATATATTAACTATTCCGTGTGGTACTAATATTTGAGATCGTTTATCAGAAAGTGACCCCACGCTAATGTTGTATGACCCTCGGCACATATGAATCTTTTATCGTCGTTGCAGGTAAGTGCAATTTTGTTTTGTTCCACTGTATATATTGTATGTTTATAACTTCGGAATGTGCACTGTTTCTGATATATAATATCGTTTTGGAATAGACATTGTTTGTAATGATTTTCAGTTAAAATATTATTGACAACGTTCTTTGTGATACCTTTCGCCTTTTTCTTCCAATCATCTTGTCCATCCTCCGTACAATACGCATACATTTTTGGGCGTAAAGCGATGAATTCATACATCAATTTTCCGCCTAATACATCTTTCATCAAACCCAACACTGCTCTATTTCTCAATGGTATTTTAAATTTATTTTCAGGACTAAAGTTACTAGTATCAAACTTTTCGATATTATCTGCAAGATCTCGGTAGATATCGTCGGTTTTAATTGATAATACAAAGCTGTCTGTATCACAGTAGCACAGTGAGACTTGGTTACCATATTCTGCTTTCAGAAAATCGTAGAAGAACTCGTACATCAATATCTTCGAAAGATCCAAAACGGAGAATCCAATGTAAATTGGTTTATTGTACAGAACTTTCAATTTTTCAAACTGTATCGCAACTAAATTCTCTGTAAATATTGTGACATTTTTCATATTTGGTTTAGCTAGCAGAGATTGAGCTCCCAATTTACGGCCAATGTCATCCCAATGATTCACCAATTTAATATCAACCCGATTATCAACATTCTCTAAAGTTTTTCCAAAAACTGCATTATTCATAAGTTTGAAGAAGTCTTTTTCGAAATCATTTTCAGCCAGCTGCCTCATAGATGTATTTAAATCAATATATTGCTTCAACCAGGCTGACTGTTGAAACTGTATAACTCTATGGATTTTTTTAATCTTTAAACCGTGTTTAATGGCTTGTTTTAAGTTACGGTAGTGAATGATATACTTTGATTTATTGTATAAATTTGGAATGAGTTTTTTATTCATATATTTAGATTTTGGAGGAATCATGTTTTCAGCTAGAAATGGCAAATCATTGTGTAGATCATGTAATGATTCAGGATATTCAATATCAACTTCAAGAAAATAACCGGTACATGAATCATCATCGATTTGTAAAAAGTCTATTTCTGAAATTCGTTCATCATTTAACCATTCAAAATTTCCGTGTGGTATAAATTGTGAAAGAGCCCAACCGTAAAGATTATTCGCATCTAAATACAGTATATAACTACTTGGGTGATTTTTATCGTAGTCCGGAATATGCTTGTTGTTAGCTCTCACATACCTAAGTGTAGCTTGACAGATTCCACCTCTAATACCCTTCTGTAAAAAATGATACATATCAATATCTGTGAGAAGCTCCAGTTCAATTCCAGTAATTTTTAACATGGCATCCCAGCTGAGGCCTGCAATCGTGAAATAATTTGCTGGATCAAGTTTATAAGCTGCTAAGCAAATATTACGAAATTGTTCAAAAATGTCGGTCAGAAGAAGAACATCAGTTTTTAAATATAAATCTGAATATTCTTTCAAATTCTGGCAACAGAATGTTTTCCATACAGTTTTTGCATGTTTGTACTCTTCATTAGTGATATTATTATTGCTGAAGCTATCTTTGAACTGTTTCTCATGTGGCAGTGAAACATCTTTTAGCTTATCAAATGAATCCATATGCTTATATGGGAAGACGCCTTTCCTTCTTAATAATTTGAAGTGCTCATCGTTAGGGAAAAACTTCTTAACCTCGACACATTGATCATCTTTTAAATTTTTGGCAAGTTTTGCTAGAGAACTGGCCATGAATCTGAATGAGTCTAGAAACCTCAGCTTTAAATAAATTTGATTTGAAACACCTTTCATACTCATATATTCAGCGACAGGTATGTATTTTGTGAAAGCTATATATTTCTCCTTATTTTCAGGTATAATGTCAATTTTTTCTTCATCACAACCAAACTCTTTGATGAAAAGGTGACAATCATAATTTGACAAGTTGTGGAAAAAAACTGGAATCATTTTTGGAATTTTATAATTTAGATTACATGACTGATGTGCCGCGCCTACAAATTTTGATGTTAGGTGGTCATGATCAGCTACTTTATCCTCAGCAATCAGAGATTTTTCACAAATATGACATGTAGTAGCCTTGTCAAATATTTCTTGCTCTCTAGCAGTTAATTTTGACATTGGGCGCACAATTTTCAAATAGTTATTATAAATTTTTCTAGCATCCTTGCAAAGCTGTTCCATGAATACCTTAGCACAATCTTGACCTGTGTAAGTGTAAAATTTACTCTGGGAATCATCAAATGAACATTTTATGTTATAGGCGAAACTGTATGGAACATGTATATAAGATTTATTTGTATAGCTAACATTTGAGTCGGGTGGACATGAATGAATAGGTTTTTGGTAACACTCGAAATCTGAGTAGACTACAAATGGGACTCTCATTTTTCTTTCATAATTTTGAAATTTCAAAATATTGCCCGGCATTATACTGCCATTTCTATCTGTAACTAATTCTTCTGTTGGCATGATTGTACATATTTTATTGCAGTCATTTGATTTATGTTGTTTAAATGATGCTTCGGTTGAAAAGAATATTAAGCATCCATCACACAAATATTTTTTACCGCAGCGAGTTGATATCTGACTACGAACTAATCGAGATAAATCTTTAATCCATACGTAGTGACCTATAGAACCTTCCTCAATATATAATAAATTTATATGCGTTTCTAGAACTTTTTTGGTGTGATGAAACGGTCCTACTGTAGTGAATTTTTTTGTTTCAGCCTTATATTCCAGTCCGAATACGTTAACAGATATATTATTCATATCTTCAAATCTAGGTATCTCATTTACTCTCAGTGGGAAATGTAGATCATCATATTTTAAAACTTTGGAGAAATGTGGATATGATGACATCCGCTCAGAATTTTTCTTTACAGGATGTAAAGCTGAAACTACTGCCCACAAAAAGCAGTGTACGTCATTATTTTCAACATTAATGCAGGCACGTTTGTCCTTTATTTGTTTTGGAAGATCTATAAATGATGATCCGCGTATAGGTTTGTATTGATTGATATTGAGTTCTAAGTGGGATATCTCTTTCAGTGCCCAGCCTGAATCGCGTTCTTGGAACTCTTCACATTTAGCTCTGATAGTAGCACACATTTTATCATAAGTATCTGAGAAATTATTTTTTGATTGCGTTATAACTTTGAATTTAGTATTGAATGACTTTAATTCACCGGGATTTTTTTCATTCATATAATAACTGAATAGCTCAATATTGAATTTAACTCCTGAACTATGAGATTTTATAATGTCCGCAATTAACTCGTGAACAGTATCCTTCAAGTTTTCTAAAAATCCATTAATATCAATTCCCGAACCGTTGATGCGATAACTCGCGATTCGACTTTTAAAGCTTGAAGATATTTCAGATATATTTTGTTTGAAGGGCTTTACCGATAAATTGATATGTTTTTGTGATCTTAAGTGACCGCCTAATTTTCTGAGAGACGAAAAATTTATATTACATTTCTCACACTTTGGTGTTAAATTTAAATTCGGATCTTTCTTAATTATAGACTTACTTTTTGATAATTTTCTCTGCTTGATCAACGGTTCTTCATCGTCGTGCTTATGTTCCATGAATTGTTTACCATTAGCGAACTGTAGCCCGCAAATATCGCAAAGTTGAACATCTGAATGGTGTTTGTTGATGTGTGTCGTAAGATTATCGAGGCGTGTTTGCTTCGAACTACAGATTTTACACTTGTGTTGTTTACTGGATTCACCGCAAAACATCGAATGCCGTCTTAAAATATCTCTACTCGAAAAGTTTTTCTTACATTTCGTGCAAACAAACATTTTTTTTTTTTATCTGTACTCTTCGAACGCTTGCAGAGGAATGATCGAATGATACTGACAAATCTATTTATATGCTAAAACTCGGAAGGGCTGAGGTGCTCTGGAAGAATAATTTTAATGACTCATCATTAACCCCAATGCTTATGATAACGATCTTGTCTGCTAATAGGGTGCATAATTAGCTACGAACATATGGTCATATGCGGGCGCGATCAATATTTTGCAGATCTCGGACTTGAATTTTATCAAAAGAGCCTACCAACATCCTTCAATCTATACCTGTGAAATCGGTAGGCTTGTAGGCTGAGTTAGAACATATCATACTTCCCTACTAATGAAACCTTTCTATTGCGTTTTTTTTTGGATTATGAATGCAAATGAAGTGAACATTAATTCCATATCGTTTTAATAGATCTTGCACTAAACTATTTTTGAATTCACCCCCATTATCTGTAATTATTTTATCGGGAATAGTATAGGCTTGAAAATATCTAATTAATACTTCACTAATAGTTTTTGCTTCCTTATTAGCAATAAAATATATTTGTGCATGTTTTGAAAATTGATCCATAATAGTTAAAAATTTTTTTTTTTCTAAAGTCAACAAATCTGTATTAATTATCTCAAAAGGTTTCTCAGGTGTAGGTGTCAAATTGTCAATTGCCGGTATTGGTTTCCTGTTGTATCTATTCAGTTTACATAATTCACATTGGTTAATGTATTCGATTATGTCTTTGTTCATATTCGGCCAATAATATTTTTCTTCTAAGGCTTGAATTGTAGCTCTTATTCCACGATGATTCATTATTCCGTGGTGGTAATCATGAATAATTTCTAATTGTTCTACGTCATGTTCGACGTCTGTAACTAACTTATCCACCGCTTTAATATTTATCGAATTTGAAATAAAATCATCTGATATAATTTTTGATATTCTTTTATCTAGGCCCTCATTGAAAATTGCTAGATATCTTACTTTTGGTATAATATATTCTTTTAAAAATTTCAATACTTCATGTTCAAAATCATTTTCATTAATTGTTACATATAATCTTTGTTTTTGATGGTTGAATAATCTTTTAGTATGAATTTCTGTTTCCTTATTATGAATATCAAAAATGAGTTGGTTATCGGCAATATTTAGGCGATTACTTGTATATTTGATTCCTGCGAGATTATTTTCATCAGCGGAATGTACGGTGTTATTGTCTTGCTCGCTGTTAGGATTCTTGCTGACAGCGTCAGTAAGATGATAATTCACGGGAAGGCTAAAGACCTTGATGTGAATGTTAGTGTCCTCAAAGACTTTGAATAATTTTTGTTTTACTTCCGTCCATTGCAATCTGTCTAATCCACAGCCTAATTTAGGAATATTAATTTCATATTTTTCATTTAATATTAGGTAATCTTGTAACTCTTTTAAGGGTTTATCAAAATTTTTTATAGACGTTTTATCAAAAAATTTCTCTTTTGTTATCAAGTGAATCATTGTTTTGTTATTAGAATTTTGTACAACCATATGTTTATTAAATGAATTATAATTTTTACAGTAAATTTTACTATTGAATAATTTAACTACATCTTTAGCTAAACCATCTGACATTTCGAAGTCACGGGATACGCAGTGCGCAAAAATGTCTGATTCTAATACGTCACCAGTTACTTCAGTAATTTTTAGTTCCGGACGTTGTCCTGATAATAAGTCAGCTATCATGTTTTGTTTACCTTTCAAATATTCTATTTCAAAATTGTATTCACTCAACTCGATTTTCCAACGCATTAATTTCTGATTGGGATTCTTCATATTAAACAGCCATACTAATGGTTTATGATCGGTTTTGATTCTAAATTTTCTACCATATAAATATGGTCGGAAGTTCTTTATAGACCAAACGATAGCTTTAAGTTCTTTTTTGACCGTTGAATAATTTTGTTCAGCTGAGTTTAATGTTTTTGAGGCATAACAAATAGGTTCCTCTTGATTATCATGGATTTGCGTTAAAACGGCTCCAATTGCATAATCAGATGCGTCTGTTGTTAATATAAATTCCTTATCAAAGTCTGGAATATGCAATAAAGATGATTCTGAAATTACCTTTTTACTATTTTCAAAAGCTTCACGATATTCTTTCTTATAAATGTCTATATGAGAATTATTTTTCAAACATTTTGTAAAAGGCCTTGTCAATTTTGCAAAATTTGGAATAAATCTTCTATACCATCCTAAAGTTCCTAAAAATTGCTCAATCTCCTTTTTTGTTTTTGGAATATTCAAGTTTTTGATAGTTTCAATTTTTTTTTGGGTCAGTACTCAGTCCATTTTCATTTATGATGTATCCTAAATATTTTGTCTCTGATTGTAAAAATTCCGATTTATCTTTTTGAATTTTTAGATTAGCTTGGCGTAATTTTTCAAATACTAATTTTATATTATTCAAATGCTCATCTAATGTTTTATCAAATATAATTATATCGTCAAGATATACTAGACAAATTTTGTTCACTAATTCACACAAAACTGTATTTATCATTCTTTGAAATGTGGCGGGTGCATTTTTGAGTCCGAAAGGCATTTGTAAGAATTCATAGTGTCCTGATAGGGTTGAAAAAGCAGTTTTCTCTCTGTCATCTTTATTCATTAGAATTTGATGGAAGCCTGAATGTAAATCCAATGTAGTAAAATATTTGGATTCTCCAATGTGGTCAAATAAAGTATCAATGTTAGGGATAGAAAATTTGTCGTCTTTTGTTTTTGCATTAATTTTTCTGAAATCAATCACCATTCTAGTTTTTCGTTTACCAGACGCCTCTTCTTTTTTTGGTACTATCCCAATGGGTGAGGCCCATGGCGAATATGACTTTTGAATTACTTTTTCACTTAATAATTTTTCGACCTGCTCCTCTATATCTTTTTCATAAATTTGGGGTAATCTATAATTTTTTGTATAAATTGGTGTTTCGTCTGACATTATGATCATATGTTTGATAACATTTGTATGGGATAAATATTCATTTTCTTCAGGAAACAAATCTCCATATTCTTTGATTAATTTATTTGATTTCTGTTTTTCAATGGTATTTAAATGGGAATTTCGAATTTCTGTAAAATTAATTTCTTCTGCTCCATTGTCACTATCATGTAATTCATAATTTTTATTATTTATTGAAACGTTATTTGTTCTGAAATCTATTTTTATGTCAAGTGTGCGAAATGCATCTATTCCAAATAATAAATTATAATTTTTATGGAATTTAAATACGTAACATTTAATAGGAATTTTATTAATAAGAATATTTACATATTCTTTGCAAGTAGATTTTCCATTTACGGTTTTAAAGGTCAATCTTGTTTCAAATGTTTGCAATTGCATTTGCTCTACTGAATTTGGATGTATTAAATTTATGGATGCACCAGTATCGAAAAGTATATTAAAACTCTGTTGTTGTAAAGACGGCAGATTTGTAGTGATGGAGGACATTATGTAATGTTCTCGTGAGGTATCGGATCTATTTCTAAAAAAGAGTCATCGTTTGTTTCGATCGTTTCGTCTTCAATAATTTCGTCATTATATTCTTGTGAATCTGTATCGGTTTCTATATTATAGTTTTGTCTAATTGTATGGAATGACATAGGTTGTGTTTGTCTTGTTTGTAAAGACATTGGTTGTGGTTTAAATCTTTGGGTTGTTTGTACCACATTTTGTCTGTTTTGCTTTGGTGCAAAGTTAGAATTATTATTTCTGTTAAAGTTCTGTCTCAACGCTATAGGTTGTGAAGGAAAATTATCTGCTGGAAATTTTTTTGGTAGTGGTGCTGGATTTTGTAGGAGAGGAGAACGATGTTGATGCTGATTCGCGAAATTGAATTCGTTTTTGAGCAATATTTCACATTGTTCTATTGTACTAGGATTTTTAACAATGAAAGAGCCTCGTATTGTCATTGATAGAAGAGATATAAAATGACTCACTACTAATTTTTGTATTTCATTAATGATTGCATTTTTCTGATCGGTACTATAATTTGTTAAAAATATTTTGGATTTGTAATGTAAAAATTTATCTACAATATATTTTAATGTATTTTCAGCATTATTTTCAAATCTACAATACATTATATCTTGCAATATTGTTTCTGCGGAAGTTTTGTCAGTAAAATTTGTTGCTAAATATAACTTTGAATCATCCCAAGTTCGGGAATTATTCTCTGACAAAAGTTCAGCGGCTTTATATGTTAGTTTTGCTTTAATTAAGCCAAATAAATATGTTCTTTGTAATGGTGTCATTACTAAGGTGTTTAATGTGATGTAGACTTCGTCTACAGAATTTATAAAGTTACTCAATAACTTAATATTTCCTTCATAATGAGGAATCATTTCTGTGAAATTTTTAATTTCACCCAAAGTAATAGTTGCCATTGTATTGACTGATGGCAATCTGCTAGGAGTTAAAATAATTTTATTTTATTTAGGAATTGCGCCTGTGCAATTCGGGTTCTGTTCTCCTGTGTTAGCAGTATCAGAATTAGAATTCATGAATAGTATTCATGAGACAATTTATTTCAAAATATTTAATTATTTATTTAACTTGTAACAAATAAATAAAAATGTGTAAATGTTGTGTTTGAGACTGTGCCGGTCTCTCGGTAAACTTATTACTAGTATTTTCACTAGTTTTACCCCTTCAGTGTTTTTTTTAACAAAGTATTATTTAATTAAAGCAGCGACAAATATTATTGTTATAAAAATAACTTACTGCAATAATACAATACAAATTAGATGCTTTACGGACATCACCGGGTTCTCTGCGCTCTGGGAATTCGGATATATGTTGTGAAGACAGCAACTGCAGGCGACGTGGACCAGTTGATTGTTGCTTTTAAAGATGGGCCGTGGTTAGGCCCTGGTGCTGCTTAGGTTGTAGCCGTTGGATGAAGTCTTGTAGGTTTGATGTTTTTTAGAGATAACGCCGTTAAACTTTGAGAAGTACCACAGATAATATTGATTTTTACTGTGACGACGTTATCCTACCGACTGCGTCAATTATGTTTTTGACTTTTGTTGTAGTCAAAAAAAACAAAGTAAATTTTCACAAACTGAGTTTTATTATCTTCAAATATTAATATGGTTACGAGCGAACTCGCTACAGAGAATGAACAACATAATACAAGATTCTACACGTTTTTATACCTAATATCCCTTAGCCTACGTGCTTTTATCATGTTACAATATTCTGCTGAGTTGTGGGAAACAACTTAGAAAATATGGCAAAATACACGAATAGTGCTATAACTTAATTTATATATATATATATATATATATATATATATATATATATATATATATATATATATATAAGTTAAGTGACCGATTATTCGTTGACTTTAAAAAAAACTATTTATTTTATTACAAGTACAGATTCAGAATTTATTAACAACAATATTGGATGTTGACTACTAATAACTTAATATTTCCTTCATAATGAGGAATCATTTCTGTGAAATTTTTAATTTCACCCAAAGTAATAGTTGCCATTGTATTGACTGATGGCAATCTGCTAGGAGTTAAAATAATTTTATTTGATTGAGGAATTGCGCCTGTGCAATTCGGGTTCTGTTCTCCTGTGTTAGCAGTATCAGAATTAGAATTCATGAATAGTATTCATGGGACAATTTATTTCAAAATATTTAATTATTTATTTAACTTGTAACAAATAAATAAAAATGTGTAAATGTTGTGTTTGAGACTGTGCCGGTCTCTCGGTAAACTTATTACTAGTATTTTCACTAGTTTTACCCCTTCAGTGTTTTTTTTAACAAAGTATTATTTAATTAAAGCAGCGACAAATATTATTGTTATAAAAATAACTTACTGCAATAATACAATACAAATTAGATGCTTTACGGACATCACCGGGTTCTCTGCGCTCTGGGAATTCGGATATATGTTGTGAAGACAGCAACTGCAGGCGACGTGGACCAGTTGATTATTGCTTTTAAAGATGGGCCGTGGTTAGGCCCTGGTGCTGCTTAGGTTGTAGCCGTTGGATGAAGTCTTGTAGGTTTGATGTTTTTTAGAGATAACGCCGTTAAACTTTGAGAAGTACCACAGATAATATTGATTTTTACTGTGACGACGTTATCCTACCGACTGCGTCAATTATGTTTTTGACTTTTGTTGTAGTCAAAAAAAACAAAGTAAATTTTCACAAACTGAGTTTTATTATCTTCAAATATTAATATGGTTACGAGCGAACTCGCTACAGAGAATGAACAACATAATACAAGATTCTACACGTTTTTATACCTAATATCCCTTAGCCTACGTGCTTTTATCATGTTACAATATTCTGCTGAGTTGTGGGAAACAACTTAGAAAATATGGCAAAATACACGAATAGTGCTATAACTTAATTTATATATATATATATATATATATATATATATATATATATATATATATATATATATATAAGTTAAGTGACCGATTATTCGTTGACTTTAAAAAAAACTATTTATTTTATTACAAGTACAGATTCAGAATTTATTAACAACAATATTGGATGTTGACTACTTAAGATACAAAATGTGACTAACTAATATGTTTTACAAAGTTCATAAGGTTGACACCTTACACGCTTACACGTGTTTGGACTTTGGTCTCGCAGAAATGTGGAAACCATGGTGTCATCAAGAATTGCTGGGAAGTTGTTACTATAACTCCTCCCTCCTTAGAACTGGGCATCGCCGGGAAGTTTCAGCTCTTGCATAGGGGTTGATTGATTTTGGTCCTGTTGTCCTCGCTGGATTAGTTGAATAAATTTTTTCCTGAGATAAACTGTGAACATGATAACGCCAAGAATTATTAGAATGATGTACAATATTATAACTGAATAATTGGTGTCATCAATGTTGATTTTCTCTTCTATGTCTTCATAATTGTTGATAGGAAATTTTAAATCTTCTATGCTGTTGAGCTCGATGACTAATTCTGGGATTTGTGTCTTGTTCAAGTCTATATTGAAGTTTTCAAATATTACAGGCTTGCCAAAAGTTTCTTCTTTCAATTTCAATAATTTATTTCCAAAATTCAGTTGAAATTTGTTATTCTTGAGAAGAAATATTCCTTGTAGATTTCTTATTTCATCGCTTTTGTTACATGACAGATGAATTATTTCATTTGTTGGGAAGACAAGCAAAAACTGATTGATATCTTCAATTATTTCGATGTGGTTCTTCTTAATGCTGAGTTATGTATATTGACAATTTTTATTGTTGCCGTAAAATATGATATTTTTCTCGCATGTTTCATTGTTGACTTCGTTCGCTATGTTGACACATTGAAAGTTTATTCCTCTCGTACAAGCTTCACTTAAAGATATCAAGTTACCATCAGCTGATTTCAGAAAGTAGTTCTTATCAGGGATAATAGTAATGAATTCGTCACGATATTTGGTTGGGATAGGAACAAGATGATATAATTCAAATTGTTTGTCATAATTTATCGGGATCTCTATGAAATGAATAATTCTTTCTGATTCTAATTTACAATTAACATTAATTAATTTCTCAATTTCAAACATGTTTTCTGGAATGGGCTCAAAAGGTTATTCATTATTATAATACCTATGAATTTTCTCTAACTCTGATTGAAGATCATTAATTTTGATTATGCTAGGATGCAGGTTGTGAAGCTTACAAAATGTTAGCGAATTTTCTATGTCTTGTAACGTATTTAATATCATTGTGTAAAGTCTATCTATATTATCGGTTTCGCTGATGACAATATGCGATAATTGCTCAATTTTTGATTTCAATTCTAACTCGTTATGTCATATTGTTTCGATAGTCTTATTAAATTTTTCGATAATTTGATTATTCACAGAATACTGATTTTTCAACTGATTATTAAATTTCTTCTGGTTATTTTCCAAATGATTCAAAATTTTAGTATATCTTTCTTCATCTTCTGCGTCTAAATTACCAGTTATTGACTTAATTATTGAGCCCAAGCCATTAATTAAACCTCTTTCTCGTCGGTGATTCTCAGGGTAAACATTTATATAATTAGATTTGATATCTATTGAACTTCGAATATAATTTATAATTTTTTCATAATTTTCAAATTGTTTTTCCATAAGTGAATTGTTGGAAATTGTGTTTTGCAAGTTGTAGTGCTGTATGTTCAATCTTTCGTATTGTGTAATTATTGGTTGGAAATCATAATAGTGAAGGAAGGTATGTTTTGTCTTTTGTAATTTGGCTGGTCCTAAATTTAATGTCAATAGTCCAGGGTTGTTTGTAATGTCTTTTATTTCTTGTCTGGAGAGGTGTGCGAAGTAGAAGCACCTGGAAAGTTAGAATCTTTGTTAATTCTTTTTCTTGAACTTTTAACATTACTTAAATGAATTTTAGATTGCTTTTTATCATTCGATTCTGTTTTAATTCTAGCTGTTTCCAACTTTCTGTTTACTGATTCTACCTTTTATTTTCTATATTTAGGATTTTTCGTTTTGTTCACTCTCTGTTTATTGTGTACAAATATGGTTTCGGGAATTTCCGGTGTAATTTCACGATGTTCATTTGATTTATTTATTGTATTTGTTTTTCTTAACTGCAAACGTTCATTAATATTTTTATATGCTAATTTGATTTTTTCTTCATGGTTCTGAACATATTCTTGTGTAATTTGTTTCTCTAGTTCTACTTCTTAAGGTGAATTTGTGTCTGAATGTCCATTTATAGTTTCAATCAGTTTTAATCCGGTAGAAGTGTGATTTGTATTGTTGTATTCCAACAATGCATACTGAACTTTACTTTCAATTGTTTCGGTCTTAAAATTATCTTGTAAGGTCAATAATCTTATATGCTCTATGAGCGTAGAATGAAAACGCTCAACTAGTCCGTTGGAATTGGGATGTTGCGAGCTTGAGAAGTGTATGTCGATTTTGTGCAAACTGAGCGTTTCTCGTAAAATACCGTGATAAGAAAAAAATCGTAATAGCTTATTTGTTATTTCTATCGCATTTGTGGAATTAACTAGATAGGCTTGTGCGTATTTCGAAAAAGCGTCAATTATTGTTAGGAATTTACAATTTCCAAGACTTAAAGTGTCTATATGAATAGTATCGAAAGGCTTGTTTGGAGTTGGTGTTATGTTGTACATGGGTTTCAATGGATTTCGCTCATACTTTGATTTTAAGCATATTTCGCATTATTAATGTATTCAGTGATTGTTCTTAATTGATTGGGATAATACAAATTTTTTATTTGGTTATGTGTTTCGTGAATACCACGATGATTGGTCTTTCCTTCGTGATAGTTCCTAATCGTGTCTGTATTTCTTTTTCAATGTCTATTAATTTATTATTACATTTTGTGAAATCTATCTCCGAATTTTTAAAGTGTTTTTGTAATACGCAACTAAATTTTTCATATACTGGTTGTTCAAAAAATAAATAATATTTTACTCTAGGTACAATATAATCTTTTATAAAATTAAGAGCGTCGCTTTCAAAATTGTCTTGTGAAAGTTGTACATTAATTCGCATTTTATCTACGTGTAGCTTAGAGATTTTTGGCTGAGAGGGCGAATGTATCACCTCTGTAATAATCACTTGATTTTTCCTACATTCACAGGTGATTCGTTAATTGGTATGCCAATTATAGGATTTTCATGGTTGGAATGAATTGTATTGTCTGAGTCACTCGAGTCGTCGTGTTCTGCTATCATTGACTGAGAATCTTGATTCGGTTGAAAGGTCTAATTGAAATTTTAAATAAATTCGAAAAAGTTTCCAGTTCCGGAGTCATCAAAATTTACATTTAATTCGATTCTAGAAAGTGCGTCAGCATTTTTATTCAAAGTACCTTTCTTGTAAGTGATTTCATAATCGTATTCTTCTAGCTTAAGACGCCAGCGCATTAATTTTGAATTTGGTTCTTTTAACGAAAACAACCACTGTAATGGTTTGTGATCTGTCACAATTTTGAATTTTCGTCCGAAAAGGTATGGCCGGAAGTATTTCGTAGCCCAAACTATAGCAAGAAGCTCTTTTTCTATAGTTGAGTAGTTTTGTACCGAGTCATTTAAAGTTCTACTCGCATAAGCGATCGGTAAGTCTGTGCCTATCGGTCCTTGCGATAAAATTGCTCCTATAGCATAATTGCTTGCGTCTGTAGTAAGAACAAAAGGTTTGGGAAAATCTGGGTACTTTAATATTGGTTCATTGATAAGCAAGTTCTTACACGTATGAAAACATTCAACATATTCGGGGTTCTTGATATTAATTTCTGCATTCTTCTTTGAACATTTTGTTAAAGGTTTTGTGATTTTTGCAAAAATTTTAATGAATTTACGGTAATAACCGAGTAAGCCTAAAAATCCTTTGATTTGTTTGGTTGTCTTAGGTATTGGATAATTTTTAATTGCTCTAATTTTGTCAGGATTCGGTTTAACGCCTTCAGGGGTAATGAAATGGCCTAAATATGCGACTTCACGACGGAAAAATTCAGACTTATCAATTTGAATTTTTAAATTCGCTTTTCTCAATCTTTCAAATACGGCTCTGAGGCTTTCAAGATGTTCTTGAAGACTTGTGCTAAAAATGATCACGTCATCTAAATAAACGAGGCAAATATCATTTAATAAATTACGTAAAACATTGTCCATCACGCGTTGGAAAGTGGCTGGGAAATTTTTGAGCCCAAATGGCATTCTGAGGAACTCGTAGTGTCCATTCTCGGTGTTAAACGCGGTTTTGGAAATATCGTCTCTGTGCATCTCTATCTGATGAAAGCCGGATGCCAAATCGAGTGTAGTGAAATACTGACATCTACCGAGTTTATCGAGTAATGTATTGATGTTCGGGATTGGATATTTGTCATCGACCGTTTTTTCGTTTAGGTTCCTATAGTCAATTACTATTCTCCATTTTTTCTTGCCCGATGCATCTAGTTTTTTAGGTACAATCCACACTGGGGATGACCAAGGGAAATGTGAAGGTCTAATAATATTCTATTTCAACATTTTTTGTATTTGGTCATGAACTTCTTTTCTATGAATTTCGGGATATCTGTATGTCTTAGTGTATACGGGTATCTCGTCTTTAGTACGTATTCGGTGTTTTATTTCGTTAGTAAAGGTCAGGGTTTTGTTCTCAGTATGAAAAATGTCAGCGAATTCTTTTATCAGCTGAGAGATTGCTGCTCTTTCTTCTAAGTACATATGGTCAGTACGAATTAAAGAAATATCAAAGTCATTGTTGGAATTATTTTCATAAAAATTTATATTGTTCATTCCATAATTGTCTAAGAATTCTACTTGAAAGTGTTCAGTCAAATCTGTTACACATTCGTTTTCTGTTGCATTGATAACTGGATAATAAATGATGTTATTTTCTACTTCAGCTATTCCTTCGGGTATTATCAAATTATTTACATTTGTTTCAGGAATGAAGACATCGCCATTGTCAATATTATTCACATGAAATTTTGTAACTGTTTCCGAATTAGCTGGAATTTTAACATATTGTGGACGTGTTACAATTCTATGATAATTTATTTTGATTTCACTGATCGGTGTAATAATTTTATCTCTTGTTAAATCTATTATAGCTTCTAGAGTCTTTAAATTGTCTGATCCGAGTAAAATGTCGAAATTATTATGAAAATCAAACAGATGGTATTTCAATGAAGTATTTGGTTTCTTAAAAATCTTTGAACACGGCAATATTAAACTAAAGTTTTCTATTGATGTTCCATGTGCTGCCGTGATCTTAAAAGGATCGTGAGCTATTTGATTTTGGAATAATTTATTCGCGATGTCCGGTTTTATGAATGAGCGCGTGCTACCTGTATCTATTAAAGCTTTTAAGTTATATTCAGATAAAATTACAAAGGGTAATTCGCTCTGGTTCTAAGTTAATTTTTAAAGTTCTATTTGGTTTCCGAGGCATATTTCTCTTTTGGGTTAAAGGTGTTGGTCGTACTCACACTCATTGAAGTAGGTCTGTTAAATTTCTTATTGGGATAAGATTTAAATGCGTTGTAATTTGTTTGATTATTATTTTGTTTGAATGGTGGAGGTCGGTAAATCAATTGTGGTGTCTGTGTTTGCGGCAAATGTGTGGGTGTATTTTTATATTGTCGCATCATATTGTGAGATGTTTGAATTGGTGTATATTTTTGTTTCTGATGATGTTTTCGGAACGTTTCAGGTTGACATTCTAACTGGAATTCATTTGTGAGCATGCCAAGCGCAGAATTTAAGTCTGCTGGATTTTTTGTTCGTAGCAAAGTTCCTAAAGGTTCTTTCAAGCCACGTAAAAGTATTCTCACTGCATATGTTTGGAAGTAAGCTATTAAAACATTTTTTTCATTCGGATCTTTTGAATGATTCGTAATGTATGAGGTTTGTAAGTTCAATAATTCTTGTACTTTGTGCAGGAATTCAAACGCAGATTCATTTGTTTGATTCAATTCTGACATTTCTATATTTAATGTGAAACAATCGCGTTTGTCAGCATAAGTGTTTAATAAAGCTTGTTTCAAGCTTCTCCAATCAGAAATTGTGCAGCTAGCTATATTTACTGCAGCTTCGCGTCTAATTCTCGTCAAGATGCTGGACATGAGCCATTCATTTTGGAAGTCTTATGGGTCTACTACTACATAAAATTTGTTTACAAGTTTCTCGCAAATTTCAATGAAACGTGAAAGTAATTTTGTATCACCGTTAAACTCCGGGATCATTTCTAAGTATTCGCGTTTCAAAGTTGGGGTAGCCATTTCTTGTAAATTCAAGTTGCTTATTTCTTGGGAAAGGATTTCAAAAATTAAATTGTTGTGGGGATTGGGATCAAGGATTGAGTCACAGAAATGGGTTGATTCTGTATCTGAACTATTTTCTGAATCTGAAGTAATTGGTGTTGTGTTATCTCTAAGTGACATTCGTGTACTAACAGAATAACTATCAACGTGTGGTCCATAAGCTCCTTGGTCGTATTCTTCGATCTGGAACTGAACGTTGTCGTGAAGCTCTGTGTACTTCAGGGCTTGGTGACTTCTCGATGTTGCGATGTTCGCTCTAGCTTCAGAAAGTCTCTTTGACGGTTCACGGTCACTTGTTTGATATCTAATAAATCGTAGAAACGAAACAAAAAATGATTTTTAGATCTCGTCTAGATATCCTACCGACTGCGCCAGTTAAGTTAACGATTATTCGTTGACTTAAAAAACAACTATTTATTTTGTTACAAGTACAGATTCAGAATTTATTAACAACAATATTAGATATTAACTACTTAAGATACAAAATGTGACTAACTAATATGTTTTACAAAGTTCAGAAGGTTAACACTTTACACGCTCACACGTGTTTGGACTTTGGTCTCGCAGAAATGTGGAAACCATGGTGTCTATATATATATATATATATATATATATATATATATATATATATATATATATATATATATATATATATATATATATATATATATATATATATATATAAAATTAAAATCTGAGCAAACAGAATACAACACATTCATTTCATAGCAAGTACAAGCATTTTGACTTAATCTACCTGTCTTGAATTATTGTATAATTCAATTGAATCTATTTTAAATAAATAATTGAAGAATGAACAATTGTTTTTGAATTTTTATTGCTTTTATTTTTTAGGATACTACTTTTACATTGCCTGATAACGGATTATATCCAGCAATTCGGTCATGGAATTGCTACTTTCTCAAGCCTTATATCAACAGAAGAAGATTTTATTGTTTCATTTTGATCTGTACAATCTAAAATAACTAATGGAGCTTTTTGTTTGAATTCATTCGTGGGCAATAGAGGTTCACTTTCTTGCTTATAATAGAACTTCTGAAAATTAGTATACATTTCGTATAGTAATGCAGAACGATTATTTCCAAAATGTAAATTCAAATTATTGTATGGATAACAAACAGAATTCAAATATAACTTATCATTAGTTAGATTACAGTGATCGAATTCACTAGCACTTTTACTTATTACATTCTTCCTATTTGTTCGAAAACCTATAATAACAGCTTGTGGCTTTTCAAGCTGAGTAGATGTTTTTACAATCCACGTTACTTCATTTGTTGTCGGTAATGTAGGATATTCATGAATATCCCAACTACGATATGGTATTTGTATTATTTTATTGGAATCAACTATTTTCAGCAATTTCAGTCGTTCAGTCGTTCTTCATCATTTTCGTAAATATGCGGTACATGCCACTGTAGTTTAGAAGTGTTATTCCCAGATTCTCGCTGCTAGAATAACAGTTTCCATCATTCCTTGCTCGTATCAAGAATAGTTCTTGTTTAATATTCATAAGAATTTACTCATGATCTTCAAAAAATCCCAAGAGTAACTTTAACGGAATACAAATATTGAAGTTGCCATTATTGTCTTCGGAAGTAATTATAATAAAATGCAGCATTCCACACTAGATCTAATTTTAATAACAAATCATATTTGGTATGGAACAACATTACATTTTGATCGATGACAAATTCTTGAAGAACTGACTTGAACAAATTTGATCATAAAACTGATTATTGGGCCATAATAATTGAAAGATATGGTGATATCTTATAACGGATTGCCTGTGAGAAACCACAATAACGGATTTTCCATTGTAATAATCTCAAAATTACAAAAATGGAATTATAAACGCACTTATAGCGGAAATTGTGTTGACCGCAATGAAACAAGAATTCATAACAAAAGTTATGTAGGTAACAATCAAATTGAATTTCCATCGCTGGAGTTTTTTTGAATCATCAGTGATAGTTTGCAGACTTTGTTCTTCGTTTAGAAGTGTTCAGGACCTTTTCAGTACGCTCAATCAACCATTAGATGATTTCGACAAGGCAATCACATTTTTAAGTATTTAAAACAAAATCATCGAAAAAGCCTTAAATAGTATTAAAGATCTTCATTTCAACAATTGGAATGAATTGAGATCACATTCAGTGAATAGTTTCAATGAAAAAACTAATTCAGTCACAATCATCAACATAATTTTGAAAACACAGCATATTAAAAATCCATATGAATTGTTAGAGAAAACGAAAGAAAAATTTCTCAGTTTCAAATCCAGAATAAGTATTGAAGAAAACGACCCAGGAACGGAATTTGTAACGATTAGATTTGCCGAGAAACTCATTATAAATAACTTTATATCCACAATTAGCGATCCATACAGAAATAATTTGGCGACAAGAAACCCTCAGGACCTAGCGCAAGTTGAGACTTTGCTACAAAATGATTTCCAATATTTGAAATCAAATGCTAATACAAGCACCAGCATGAGACCCAATACTAATACTACTGCCACAAACAGACATTTACCTAACATTCCTCCTCAAAAATTTCCCGGAACAAATTTCCCTACTGGCCCAATAAATACTTATAACAAAGATTGGTCAAATAATCAAAGATTTGCCCCTAAACAACAAATCAAAAACGCACAAAGAATGAAACTCACCCACATGTCCACACAGACAAGACAAACTTTTCAACCCAGACCAGGCCCTAGTAATTATTTCACCCAGCAAAACAGGTAATTTGGAGCACATCAACCAAATTACATTGTTGAAGAAATAAGCGATACAGAAAATCCTGACGAAAATTAATACTGCCAGCCCGACAAACTGAATCAAGAAAATCTTGATTGTTTTACAGACGAAACTTCTGAAAATAGTTTTGAAACTGACAATATTTGTGACAATGATTCCTTTCTAGAAATTCCTCCAAATATCCACGAGAAATCTTGAACATTTATCAAAATTCCTGGCGACCCTTTTCAAAAATTTAAGATTATTATATGTGTATCGATACGGGCTCTACTATCAATTTAATAAATAAAATTTATGTTTACAACAATAAAAATAAATTCAAAATCTATAAAGAAAATTTTAATTTTAAAACAGCTATTGGACCACACAATAGGAACGAATATGTAATTTTGCAATTTGAAGGAAAAGATTTGAAATTTTATTCACATGATTTCCATAATCAGTTTAATCTATTACTCAGTTTACCGACAATGATAGAAATCCGAGTCAAAATTGACTTTGATACAAATATTATTACGATTCAAAATAAAAGTTTTAAATTACAGTATTTTAATGCTGTGTAAATGAAAGATTAATGATTGTTAAGACTGAGGATACTAATAAAGCAATAATGAATTTCATGATAATCTATGGGCCAAATGATGATGACGATAAATCAACGAAAGATGAGTTTTGGGACACGATACAAGTAGAATATGAAAAACTAGAAGAACCAATATACTTAGTGGGAGATTTTAATGCAAGAGTGGGTAATATAAATAAAGGAATAGAAGAAATAATGGGAAGATATGGTGAACAAACTAAAAATAACAACGGAAGAAGATTAATCGACTTCTGCATAATAAATGACCTGAAAATATTAAATACATATTTCCAGCACAAAAACATACATAAATATACCCGAGAAGTAAAAAGTAGGAATGAGAGATCAATAATAGATTATTTTATTACAAATAAAACGCAAATAAAAAACATAAATGATGTGAAAGTCAAAAGAGGTAGTGAAATCGGAAGTGACCATTTCCTAACAGTAGCGAAAATAAAAATGAAACAAGAAGAAATCCAAACAAAGAAAGAAATCAGGAAAGAAATAAACACGGTTAAATTGAGGATAGATGAACTGAACAATGTAGAAGTAAGGAGGAAATACCAAGATAAAATTGGCGAATTGATAATGAAAACACCAATTCCAAATCAAGAAAATATAGAAGAAATGTGGAAAACGTTTGAACAGATAGTACAAGAGGCAACAAAAGAAACATGCGGAACTAATAAAAACACAAGAAACATTACACAGACACACTGGTGGAATAAAGAAGTAAAAGAAGTTATTAAAATGAAAAAACAAAAATGGAAGAAATACCTAAGTACAAAAAAGGAAGAAGACTACAAAGAGTATAAAATACAAAGAACAAAAGTAAAACAAACTATAAAACAATCCAAGTTAAAGGCATGGGAAGAATTCGGAAAAACAATGGAAATCAACTACAAGGAAAACCAGAAACTATTCTACAAAACATTGAAAACATGCAAAAAACAAAAACAAGTTATACTAAAACAAATACAAGATAAACAGGGAAATATATTAAAAGAATATGAGTTAATAATGGAAAGATGGAAAGAACACTTCCAAGAGCTATTAGAGGAAGATCAAGTCATGGACGTAAGAGATCATCAAGAATCAAACAACGAAATTAATAACGAAACAGAAAATATCACGTATGACGAAATGAAGACAATACTACAGAAACTTAGAAACGGTAAAGCTCCAGGACATGACATGATAAAGGCAGAACAGCTGAAGTATATAGGGGAACATGGAGAGCAAATATTATTAATTATGCTTAACCAAATATGGAAAACAGGAAAAATGCCAACAGACTGGGAAAAGGCGGTGATATTTCCGATACATAAAAAAGGCGATAGCAAGAAATGTAGCAATTATAGAGGAATATCACTCCTATGCACAGCGGCTAAAATTTATGAATCCATATTGGAAAACAAATTAAGAAGAAAAATAGAATTAAACATCGAACCCGCGCAAAGTGGCTTCAGGAAGGGACACTCAACCCAAGATCATATCTTTACCATCAGAACATTGACAGAAATAGTAATGAAACAAAATAAAAAGCTCTACATAACATTTGTCGACCTAGAAAAAGCCTTCGATCGAGTCCCTAGAAAAAAAATGTGGGAAATATTAAGAAAGAGAGGAATAAGTGAGGAACTTACAAATGCGATAAAGAATATATATAGTAATACCTCAAATTATATAAGAACTGGAAATGAGACCTCATCAGAATTTATTACAACACAAGGACTTAGGCAAGGAGGAGCCTTGAGCCCTATACTATTTATAGGAATGACGAATAAAAATGGCGCCGAGTGGTTCTTCTGACAATGTGCTCAGTAATAAAAAATGTAAAAAGTGTAGACAAGTTGCAAATAGTGGTGTCAAATGTACTATTTGTGGAACTGTTACACACAATAGTTGTGCTAAACTTTTAAAAAATGTGAAATTCATTGACGACAACACAATAAACTGTTGTAAAACAATTGATAGTGACGACCTTGATACAACTTTTATAAGTGCATCTGATGAAGAATATAACTCGCTGAAAGTAGAAATAAGGTACCTGAAAGAAATTATCATTCAGAAAAATATCATAATAAATGATAAGAATGATCTTATTTTATCATTAAAAGATCAAATTATTCTACTAAATAAAAATTTTATCAAGGAGGTGCCTCCTTCGCCATCTAGCATCAAAATGCTGAAAAAAAAACCAGTAAATACGAAAGACAGACAGTTAATTATGGATCCTCCATTACCAACTAGTCATTCTTCGCCTGTCAAAGATGATAAACAAAGGCTCAAAACTTATTCACAGACCGCATCTTCAAAAAAACAGAGCATTGAACATATTTCGTCACCACCGACATCGAGGACAAACAAAAATAATAAACGTAATTCTGCCCCCATAATTGGTAATCTCTCATTAAATAGTTCAACATCCTTGAAAGTGGCCGAATCTAAACCGGCTTTATTACATGTTTACAAGCTACATCCCAGTACTACTGAAGAAGAGCTGAAAAATTATTTAATGCCATCGTTTCCTGAAGTGGTATGCGAAAAACTTTCATCAAAGTATCCTGATTTTTATGCATCTTTTAAAGTAACTGTTTGTGAATCAAATCGTGCTAAAGCTATGGATCCCTCCATATGGCCTAGTGGTACACATGTAAATAGATTTTTTCAGTTCCGAGGACCTCCAAAAACAAAACAAAATTTTAATGTGTGATGTAAATGTTTCAGATTCATCAGAGTTTTGTATATTTCATATTAATGTACAGTCCTTGTCAAACAAAATTAATGAAATGAGTCTCTTTTTGAATAAGATCAGAGGAAACATTGACGTGGTATGTATTTCAGAGCACTGGCTAGATGATAAAACAATTAAATTAGTGAACATATCCAATTATGTCTTGGGAAGCTCTTTTTGCAGAGAATCAAATAGACATGGTGGGGCTGCTATTTTTTTGAAGTCAAATCAAAATTTTAAATCTATAAATCTAGAAAAATTTTGCATTGCTTTTGAAACCGAATTCTGTGCAGTTGAGCTGACAGATTTAAAATTACTCATTATTTCAGTATACCGACCTTGTGCAGGTAATTTTGATTTATTTTTAGATAAATTAGAATTGTTATTAATATTTGTGACAGAAAAATATAGGAATATTATACTGGCAGGTGACTTCAACATAGAGTTTAATTCATTGTCTTCAGCTACAAACAATTTAATTGCTTTGACTTCTTCCTTTAATATATTTGTTACAATTTCAGATTTTACACGGGTTACTCCGCGGAGCTCGTCCTGTATTGATAATATCTTGACAAACATGGATATGAGCGAGATAGAGACCGGCGTTTTTGATCCATTGATATCAGATCATTATGGCCAATTCATTAAAGTGAAGAACATTAGTCTGACCTCAAATTCTAAATTGGGCTTTTCATATAAGAGATTTTACTCTAATTTTAATATTGCAAAATTCAGACTCTCTCTATTGAATTATGATTGGAGTATGATATTAGATTCAAGCTTCGACGCATCCTTATTGATGGACAATTTTATTAGAATTTTCACTTCCATGATTCATGATCATTTTAGGTTGATTAAAGTACCACAGAAATCTAACAATAAAGTGATACATTGGTTTTCGGAATCTCTCTTAAAAATGAGAAATACTCTTCAGTGTCTGAAAACTATTTCTGTTTGCACTAGAAATGATATTGATATCAAAAATTATAATATTTACAAAAGAATATACAAAAACGAAATTATTCTATGTAAAAAATCTTCTTACAGTAATTTTATATCGCAATCTGATAATAAAATGAAGGATTGCTGGAAGTTGATTAACAACGAAAGAAATAAGACAAATATTAATGTAAAAACTAGTCCCAATATCTCATGCGATGACTTTAATTATTTTTTCACATCTATTTCTAAAAATATTATAAAAGATCTACCTAATGCAAATTTAGATGCTCGTAATTTTTTTCTGAGTTCTCGTAATTCTCACGCTCGACTAGAGTTATTAGAAATTTCTGAGCAGGAAGTATTAAAAGCTGTACTATCTTTGAATAATTCTAAATGTCGTGATATATATGATATTGATATTAGTATTGTTAAAGAATGTGTAAATGAAATTATTCATCCATTGACATTTATATATAATAAATGTTTAATTGAAGGCGTGTTCCCAAATTCATTGAAATTATCTAAGGTATATCCTTTATACAAGAAAGGAGATGAGGAAAATGTGCAAAGTTATCGTCCAATATCGATTATACCCATGTTTGGAAAGATATTTGAAATGGTGATCAAAGTAAGATTGGTTGATTTTCTTGAAAATAATCAATTGTACAGTGATACCCAGTTTGGTTTCCGTAAGAAGCGATCGACAGTTCATGCGGTGTCAAATATAGTGAAGGACATTGTGGAAGCTTTAGAGCAAGGCAACCATGCAGCTATTACGCTTTGTGATTTGTCGAAAGCATTCGACTGTATCTCTCATGTTGTATTAATCGAAAAATTGAAACTTTTCGGAATATCAAATTTATCTCTCAAATTTTTCAGTTCTTATTTGTTGGATCGAAAACAGTGTGTAGCTGTAAATGAAAATTGTTCTAAATTTTTACCAGTGGAAAATGGGATTCCACAAGGCAGTATACTTGGGCCTGTCCTTTTCTTAATTTATATAAATGACTTTGCTTACTTCATGTCTCCCACTAAAATAGTACAATTTGCTGATGACACCAGTTTACTATGCTCTGATAGAAATATTGAACATCTGAGGAAATCTATTCAAATTTACTTATTAAAAGCAGAAGAATGGTTTCAAGCTAACAAATTGCAATTAAATTCTGACAAAACTCAAACAATGTTGATATCATCAAACAACAGTTTGGCGAATGGTGAGCATGTTAAGATATTGGGCATGCACCTAGACGATCGCTTAAATTGGTTCTATCACACTTATTTTTTGTCGAAGAAACTTGCAAGTGTAATATTCCTACTTCGTAAACTTTATAATATTTTGAGCTTAGAAGCTTTATTAACAACATACTACGGTCTTTTTCATTCTCATTTGAATTATGGAATTATCTTATGGGGTAATTCGTCACATGCTCTCAGCATATTCCGGCTTCAAAAGAAAGCAATAAGAATAATTGCAGGTGTGGGCAGCAAAGAGCATTGCCAACCTTTATTTGCTAATTTACGTATATTACCACTTCCATGTCTGTTTATTTATTCTGTAATTATAGAGATTCATGAACATAAAAGTAGTTTTAAAAATTCTTCTGATTTTCATAATTATAATACACGGAATGCAGATTCGATTCGTGCACAAAGATTCAGGCTAACCAAATCCAAAAATAACTCTCTGAATGTAGATTTATATAACTGTTTACCAACAGCAGTAAAGAATTGGTCTAATTTTGTTTTTAAAAGAAGAATTAAGAGATTCTTACTACGCCACTGTTTTTACTCAGTCTCAGAATATTTGAATCATAACTGGCTTGACGAGGACTTTGTTTAAATGATTTTAAAGCTATGAAATTTTCTTAAAATTTCACATTTATATATTTTTGACATGCTATAAACAATGTACATTGTAAAATAGTAAATAAATATACTCTATACTCTATACTCTATAATTTTCCTGGACAATATAATAAAGAACATAAAGAGCAAAATAAAGAGAGTAGATGTTGGCTACCATAAACTTGCCAGGATATCAATAGCAGAGTGCGCTTTTGCGGATGATCTGGCAATTCTGGCAAAAAACGAAAACGATATGCAACACAACCTGAACGTGTGGAATGGAGAACTCACAAAGCACAACATGAAAGTGAACATAGAAAAAACAAAAGTAATGGTAATAGCAAAAGAAGACATAGAAGCAAACGTAACAATGAACGGGAAAGAGATAGAACAAGTGGAAACTTTCACATACCTTGGAGCTGTTATACATAATAGAGGAGGAATTGAAGAAGAAATAAACCAAAGAATACTCAACGCGAATAAAAGCTATTACTCAATAAACAAAACAATATTGAACAATAAACAGATATCTAAGGGAACTAAGATGACACTTTACAAAACAATGTATAGACCAACATTAATATATGGAAGTGAGTCATGGAAGATGAATAATAGACTTAAGAGTAAAATACAAGCGAGTGAAATGAAATTCCTAAGAAGAGTAGAAGGGGTTACAAGGATGGACAAAATCAGAAATGAATATATAAGAGCTAGTCTAGAAATTGAAAGTATTCAAACCACCATTGAAAAGAAACAAGCTGCATGGTACGGTCACCTAATAAGAATGCCGGAAACTCGACAAACCAAACAAGTATGGAACTCCAAAATAGTGAAAGAAAAAAGAAGAGGAAGACCAGCCAAAACATGGCAAGATATAGTGGAAGAAATACTAAGAAGGAACAACATCAGCACCCAAGAGGCAAAGAGAATGGCAAAAAATCGAAAAGAGTGGAAAGACTTCGTAAATAATATGAACTAAAATTAATAGTCAATCCTGACACCCGTAAGGGTATTAAACAATTTAAAATGATAACAATAATAATAATAATTTTAATGCTCACAACACTATCAATAGTATCGAAGAAATTGAAGTCAGAGCCAGTCACTTGAATTTAGAGGAAGAAAATGAGCTTTATAGATTGATAAAAGAATATGGAAGTATTATTCCAAAAACAAATGAAATCTTAACACATACAAATGTTGTTCGACATAAAATAATTACTAAAGACGACACTCCTAATTACACAAGACCGTATCGTTATCCAGAAATTTACAAGAAAGAAATTAATAATCAAATTAAAGACCTATTAACCAACAAAATTATACAAGAGAGTCATTCACCATGGTCCTCATCTGTGTGGATGGTCCCTAAAAAACTTGATGTTTCCGGAAAAAGAAAATTTAGAATGGTCATTGACTATCGGAAACTCAATTCAAAAACTATCGACAATAAATTTCCGACTCCAAACATCTCAGAAATATTGGATGAACTAGGTAAAAACATATCACACTACATTAGATTTGACTTCAGGTTTCCACCAAATAAAGATGCATCCAGATTCTATTCCAAAAACAGCTTTTTGTACTGATGAAGGACATTCCAAATTTATCCGTATGCCTTTTGGTTTGAAAAATGCTCCGGCTACATCCCAAAGACTGATGAATTACGTTTTGAGAGAACATGTAAATGAAATATGCCTTGTATATTTAGACGACATCATAATATCAGGAACATCCCTCCAAGAACATTGCGAAAACATCCGTAAGATCTTTTGGGAATTAAGAGAATACAATCTGAGAATCCAGCTGGATAAATCAGAATTTATGCGTAAAGAAGTCGCTCTTTTCGGTCACATCGTTTCAAAAGATGGTATAAAGCCAAATCCAGCAAAAATAGAAGCAGTGAAAAATTTTCCTATTCCCAAAACATAAAAAGAAATTAAACAATTCTTAGGACTTTTAGGTTATTATAGAAAATTTATTCCCAATTCCGCGAAGTTAACAAAACCAATGATTATTTATTTAGAGGAAGGACAGACCGTTAATATAGACAATAAATTATACAGACAGAGTTTCAGCAATAGTAAAAATTTATTAATTAATGCCTCGATTCTGCAATAACCTTACTTCAAAAAACAATTCATGGTTACAACTGACGCAAGTAATTTTGCTATAAGCCCAGTTTTGAGTCAAAATATTAATGGAAAAAAATGCTTATAGCTTACGCGTCAAGGACATTAAACGATCACAAAATTAATTATAGTACTACAGAAAAGAAATTATTGGGAATAGTTTGGAGTGTAAAATATTTTAGACCGTACCTATATGGAACAAAATTCATAAAACGAACAGACCACCTACCTTCATGGTTAATGAGTTTGAAAGATCCAAATTCAAAATTAATGCGTTGGCGAATAGAATTAGACGAATATAACTATGAAATAGAATATATAAAAGGAGTTTTAAATCCAAACGCTGATCCACTCAAGAAACAGGCCCCAATTTCAAATCATTAAAACTGTAGAGAATATTTTTGAGAAACCACATAATTTAGTTCATTGTATTTCGCAAGATATTAAATTCGGTGCAGGATTTGCAAAACAAATAAACGAAATATTCAACAGTGAGAATTATTCAATAAACAAGAATAGTAGAGACAAGATTTTAGCGATTCAACCTTTTTCTGAAAATAAATATAAATTATTTCATTTAGTAACAGAAGAAAATCATTTTGATAAACCAGCATTGGAGAAGATAAAACAATGTTTAATAACGATGAAAGATTATTCAATTCAAAATGAGATTTACGAAATACATATGCCAAAAATATGTTCTGGCTGTGATAAAGTACTCTTTAGTATAATAGAAAAATTAATGCAAAAAATATTCATTGAAACTCAAAAGTTGTAATTCACGAAATAAATCAAGAAGAAATAAATATGAATGACGATATCGGAAGTTTAATAGCTAATATCGACGAAGAAGATATAAATACGGCACACTCGACAGACGAAAACGAAATTAACGGCATTACATATAATGACACTTGCATAAACGTTGGCAAAAACCAAATTATCATTGAAAAACATGAAACAGAAACAGATTGTGTCCTAAAAAGGTTATTTGACAATAAAAAACAGAAAATAATCATCAGACTGAAAAACGTTGACATAAAAAATGAAATATTTAAATTTATAAAGGATTTTTGTGTACTCCGAGTAAATTATCATTGTTTAATTGATGAAGAATTGATAACTACTATGAACGAAGTATTGCAAGAGCTGTTTAGTGAAGATACATATAAATTTATCCAATGTACGGAAGTATTACAGGATATATTTACACTCGAAGACCAACTAGATATCATTCAAAATTATTATTTAGGTGAATCCAATCAGAGGTATTTTAGAGACTTACCAAAAATTGAAGCGTGAATATTATTGGCCAGGAATGTTTGTAGATATCAAGAAATATATGAATAACTGTGATATTTGTCAACAAAACAAATATGAAAGAATTCCCTATCAAATCCCTGACAACCTAAAGCTAGAGTCACACACAGCTACTTTTACTGCGCAGTTTTTTAATTGCTGCTACAAAAGTAGCAGGTCGGGTTCACACATAGACCCAAAGTAGCGTGCAGCTAGCTGTTTTCTATGCTGCAGCCAGCTACAAAAGTTGCGAGTCTATAAAAAAGTTGCCGAGCTGTTCACACCGCACAGCTGCATTTACTGCAGGTTCAGTGCTCAAATGCAGCGTACGCTGCAATTAATTTTCTGCGTTGATCTGTATTGCGAGTTTTGTATGGAATAAATTTGTCAGTTATATTTATTTCATATCAGCTTCTATAGCTGCTGTATTGATTATAAGAGCAAAGAGAAGACAACTGCAAAAACCGCTGCCTGGTCGAAAAATCGCGGTACCTTATGTCGTAATTGCAGATGACGTTAAAATCATACATGGTTAAGCCATATTCATTGAAGAATCAAAGTACAATGCCCGAATGTATTTTCAATTATCTCGTGCATGGCAAGAAATAGAAAATGTATTTGGAATCGCTTCTGCTCGTTTTCGACTGATTGGGAGTTGAAAGAATCACTTGTGGTGTATGTGTTTTATACAATTTTTGAACGTTCTTTTGAATGTTGAGCGCGAAGAGTATGCATTTTTTTTCTTAAATTTTATTAACTGGAATATCTACTTTACATGCGATTTCGATAAAAGCAGTTCGTCGTTTAGTTTGATTATGATAATCTTCGTGTTCAACAAATTCAAAGACAATTTCATCCTTCCACCACTTCAATTAATTTAAAGTCTCTTCATGTTTCCATTTATACGGTGGCATTGTCTGGAATAATTACAAACTTGGATACTTTTCTTATGAAATTTAAATACTTATATAACAAAACTGCACATATAGACGCAGCAAAAGTTTCACCCAAACAAATATTTTTTACTGCGGCTGCAAATCTGAAATATACCATTCACACACCGCAACTTTTGAAACTGCGCGCATCATTAAAATGTTGCCCGCAACTATACTGCGATCGCTACTTTTCAGGTTGCAGTAGAGTTCACACGCTATGCAACTTTAGTTGCGAAGTTTTTAGATTGGTATTGCAGTAAAAGTAGCTGTGTGTGACTCTAGCTTTACATCAACTCCTAAATACCCTTTTGACATACTACATTGACAGGAGAAGTAGGCCTTCAGAAATCCATTGAGATGTAATTAATATTTATTCCACATTGGACGTTTCATCAGCTGCATAAAAATTTTAAATTATAACAAAGAGTTATAGAAATTTTCATCTTCCTACCAAGTATTCATGGTCATTGGATAAAATGGTTGACGCTGACTGGATATGTAAATAATGTAAGAGATATATTCTTGGGATTTCAGTCAATATTTTAATTTTATTTCTTTTCTGCCTTGCAGCCGAAACTGTAAGGCAGAAAAGAAATAAAATTAAAATATTGACTGAAATCCCAAGAATATATCTCTTACATTATTCATGGTCATGTTTAATTTAATTACTTAAATCAATATAACATAAATGCTATAAGTTCACAAAAATTTTTGATAGGAGAAATTCAGGAAATGAACCATGCCAAATCCCCCAAGAACGAAGCCATGTTCATGGAATGTGAACTGACGAACGACTGACGAAAAGCAGTGAATCAGCAATCAACATCAACAAAAACTAAGAGAAAACTTCCCTAGCGTTAAAGTGACAGTTTGAAATTCCCCAAAAAGTTATTGGCAAATTTCATATTGTTTTTAAAATCGGTCTGCGAGTTAATCGTTTTGTTATCAAATAAATTTATATACAAAGTTTCATATAACAATCTGTGTTGTTTTTTAGATATATCATCAACGATCTTCGCATTTTTGAAATCAAAAATATGCCCTGTCTCAACTGTGTGCTTAGTGAGAGCGCTATGAAATATATTTCTCGATTTTGAGTTGTAATTATGCTGATACAATATTTTCTTCAGAGGTTGTGAAGTTTCACCTATGTAGATTTTACTGCATGGAACACATTCCACGCTGTAGATAACATCTTTGGAATCATCTATTTCAACTTTGTCCTTGAGGTTAGAATGTAAATGTTTTGTGTTTGCGATACTATTATTTGCAATTTTGATATGAGAGGTTGCAATTAGTTTTTTTATAGCCTGCTTCAAACCTTCCACATAACGAATAAGAGAGAAAATTGGTACAGAATCACTGCTGGACTGAGCATTGTGGGATTGAGTTCCACGACCCGCAATTGTACGTAGGCGGTTAAATATCTTATTACGTACAAAAGATAGTGGATATCCATTCTTGTTCAAAACATTATTAATAAAATTTCAGATAAAGAACCTCTGAAAAACAAAATATCAAAGCTATTAGAATGCCATACTAGAACATTAAACAATTATAAATTATCCTACAGTGAAATTCAACTTAATAATTGAATTAATGACACAAACAAATTTGTAACCAATAATTAATATCATATTTACATTTTGAAGGCAGACAAAGGTGCTAAAACAGTCATAATGGATAAGACGGAATATTTGTCTAAAGCTGATGACATTTTGCGTGACGCTACTGAATTGAAAAAACCCTGTGAGTACCATTGACCGTAAATGCAGAAATTATTTTAAAAGTATTGAACATCTTGAATTAATAGTCCAGAACCCTTCGATTGGCAAAATGTACATATTACCAAAAATTCACAAGAACGATGTCCCACTACGACAAGTCACATCAACTTTAGATACTCCAACGTACAAATTAGCTAAGTTTCTCTGTGAGATTTCACAAAATATCACCAATAACTCACCTTATAACATTAAGAACTCTTTTTTGCCTTGTAGATGACATCACTACTTTAACTATCCCACTTAATTACACCATATTTTCTCTTGACGTCACAGCTTTGTTTTCGAGCATTCCTCAATCTTTGGTTTTAGAACGTGTCACTGAAAACTGGCACAGCATCACTGAGTTTACTGACTTAAATTTAGAACAATTTACCACCGGTATTAAATTGTGTTTCGAATCAGCTGTTTTCACCTTCCAGAATACTATTTACAAACAAATTGACGGCTCACCGATGGGGAGTAGTATTAGTAACTGTCTTGCTGATTTGATCTTACAAAAACTTGAGAATGTTTTTGTTCCCGACACTCAATATGTCATTGTCTATTACAAAAGATACGTGGACGATATTTTAATCATTCCACCCTCTGATAAAGTAAATTCCATTTTTAATATCTCCAATTCTTTCCATACTAGACTAAATTTTACAATTGAAATCGAACAATACAATAAATTTTCTGGATGTCTCCCTTATCAGAACCAATAATAAAATTATCACCAATTGGTACCGGAAACCCACAGCTTCTGGTAGATATTTGCACTTTCATTCTGAAACAAACTCCTCTTATAAAGTTAGTGTCGTAAACGCATTAGTTGATAGAGCTTATCTCTTATCAAATATTTCTTTTCATGAAGATAATTTTAATTTCGTTATTAATGTTTTGAACAAGAATGGATATCCACTATCTTTTGTACGTAATAAGATATTTAACCGCCTACGTACAATTGCGGGTCGTGGAGCTCAACCTCACAATGCTCAGTCCAGCAGTGATTCTGTACCAATTTTCTCTGTTATTCGTTATGTGGAAGGTTTGAAGCAGGCTATAAAAAAACTAATTGCAACCTCTCATATCAAAATTGCAAATAATAGTATCGCAAACACAAAACATTTACATTCTAACCTCAAGGACAAAGTTGAAATAGATGAATCCAAAGATGTTATCTACAGCGTGGAATGTGTTCCCTGCAGTAAAAGCTACATAGGTAAAACTTCACAACCTCTGAAGAAAAGATTGTATCAGCATAATAACAACTCACACAGTTGAAACAGGCCATATTTTTAATTTCAAAAATGCGAAGATCGTTGATAATATATCTAGCAAACAACACAGATTGTTATATGAAACTTTGTATATAAATTTATTTGATAACAAAACGATTAACTCGCAGACCGATTTCAAAAACAATATGAAATTTGCCAATAACTTTTTGGGGAATTTCAAACTGTCACCTTAACGCTAGGGAAGTTTTCTCTTAGTTTTTGTTGATGTTGATTGCTGATTTACTGCTGTTCGTCAGTTCACGTTCCATGAACATGGCTTCGTTCTTGGGGGATTTGGCATGGTTCATCTCCTAAATTTCTTCTATTAAAATTTTTTGTGAACTTATAGCATTTATGTTATATTGATTTGAGTAATTAGATTGAACATGACCATGAATACTTGGTAAGCAGTTGAAAATTTTTATAATTCTTTGTTATAATTTGAAATTTTCATGTAGCTGATGATGAGTACTTGTTACTCGAAACGCCCAATGTGAAATAAATATTAATTACATCTCAATGGATTCCTGAAGGCCTACTTTTTCTAACAATCAATTATTTTGGATCCTTCTTAACATTCAAAACATATTGACACATTAACATTAGAAAATAAAAAGTATTTGACTCTTGTAGATTCTTTTTCTAAATTCGCACAGAGAAAATATGTTAAAACACTTGCCGCTACAGAAATTACAGACGCACTTCTGAATTACTTGTCTCAATATCAGATTCCGAGCGAAATTACGTTTGACAGTGGTACTGAACTCAATAATAATTTAATAAAAGACCTTTTAAAATTTTATAATACTAAAATTCATATGACTTGTGTAGATAATCAGAAATCCAATGGAATAATAGAATGATTCCATTCGACAATGATAGAACATTTGAGAATATTAAATCAACGACCAGAATTCAAACAACAGAACATTTCTAGAAAAATTCAGCTAGCTTTAATAGCTTATAACAATTCTATGAATTTAATTACTAAATCTACTCCCATTGAAATTCTTTACGGTTTTGAGAAGAATAATATCTTGAAACTCAAAAATTGTAATGGAGATTATTTACAAGAATGGAAGAATAGTCTCACTTTGTTGAGAGATAATGCTTTTAAGAATATTCAAATAGAGAAAAATAAAGGATTTTTGATGCAAAAATCTTTCAAGCAGAATTTGGACGATTTGAAATTTCATACAGCTTTGATTGAAGAAGGCGAAAGAAGAATTCAAAAAATTTAAAAACCATTGTTCAAAATCCATAAGATTGAAGACTATAATCCTAAATTGAAGACAATGAAAATTAATTCAAATAAGAGACATAAAATTGATAAAATCAAAAGAAAACGACTCTATGTTGTAGATGCTTTTGCAAAGAAGAGGAACTGAACAAACTGACGGACAACTCCGGCATAAACATACTAGACTTAGGACAAGTTAACATTTATATGAATTCTCATTATTCGTACTTTAATTATAGAATTGATAATTTAGAGATAGAATATCATAAGTTGATTGATCATAGAAAAAAAGTATTGATAAAATTGAATAACAAAGAGACTATAGATTTCAATTACAAAAATGAAACACAAACTCATTTAAATATTTTGAATTTTAATATACATATATTGGAAAACAAGATTAATAATTCATTTAGAAATGAACGTAGTGAACGCGGAATATTGAAGAGCTTAGGAACAATTATTAGAAGTATGACCGGAAACTTAGATTCACAAGACTCTGAGAGATATGATAAATTATTTGAAACTATAAAACGGAATCAAAATGTACTTCAAGAACAAAATTTAGGAAATATTCGTATTAATAAAGAAATGATTTCAAAATTTGATAAACAATTACAAAATATACAACATAACGAATTAATATTAAAGTCAAGAATTATCGAAATGAGTAACGTATTAGGAGAGGTCATGAATTGACAAAACGCATTGAAAATTGAAGATGTAATTAATCAATTAATACTATTGAGTATTGACTCAAATGAGATATTGGAAGAAACTGAAACTGGTTCAGCTTTTTGTAATTTGAATAAAATTCATAGTTCTATCATATCCAGGGATGAGTTAAATAATATAATTGAACAAACAAATCAAACATCAAACTTTTGGGAATTTTCAGAACAGATCACAAGCCATTGTAGAATAAGGGAAGACCAGTTTGAATATTTGTTAGAAATACCAATTTATGATTGTAATAAAATTAATGATAATTATTTTCGCAAGACTAACTATATACAAATTAATAATTGTATAAAGAATATTGTTATAAATCACAATAATTGAGGCTGCGAATATTACAGAATAAGTGATGCATTTATATTCATCGAGATAGAAAATCCAAATTTAGCAATAATAGATAGTACATTGAATAGAAATATAGAGATAAGATGTGGAAATAGTAATGAACATAAACAAATTCGAGGAGTCTATAGATTTTTGACGAATGGTAACTGTAAAATTGATAATTATAATCTAGGAAATAGATTAGTTAAAGCAAAGGAAATAATATTCGGAAATTTTAATTTTGCTATCGATAGAAACCAGTTCGGTAACAAAACTTTGAAATTAAAACAATTAAATGAAGAAAATTTAATTATAAAAGAAATTCCAAAACTTCAAGAAATATTAATGAACGAAAATTATCACGGTCATATTAATTCCCTTGTGATTATCATTTTTATTGTTGTAATCGTCATATTTTATATCAGTTATAGAATTGGGAAACGGAATGAACCCAAGAAATCTCTTGAAAAAAATATTGAATCTATAAATTTAAACGAGGATAGAAATCCTTTTTGAAAAAGAATGGAATCATCTTTTGAAGAATGGAGGAGTTATATATACTAGATTTTTTTAGACGACTTCATTCTCTTAGTCAGCATTTATACTTTATATAAACCCTGTATTCATTTGTAACAAGTTAGTTCTCTGTCATTTGTCTTGAAGTAAAAATAAATCTTCTTAAAAACCTATTTTGAGGTTGCAATTATTTAATTAGGACAACGGCTGACATTGTGAGTGATTAACTCTCATGTAAATATTCTGAATGTAAATTTAGTTGGCGAATCCGTAATAAGCCAGACGGTTGAATGAAAATAGATTAATTCTTGAAAAAGTCTTGTATAGCGCCGGGATTCGAACCCGGGATCTCATGCTTTCTGGGCATGCGTGATAACCACTACACCACGTCATTCATTCAACCGTCTGGCTCATCGCGGATTCGTCAACTGGATTTACATTCAGAATATTTACATAAGAGTTAATTACCCACAATGTCAGCCGATGTCCTCCATTATCAAAGATACAAAGATGTATTGTCTTTGGAGCGTACAGCAAACTTGACAGAATGCAAAGAATCTTTTACAGTGCTGGGAGACTTACTTAGTTGTCTCAGCGTGGTGTAGCGATTATCACGCATGCCCGGAGAGCATGAGATCTCGGGTTCGAATCCCAGCGCTGTAAGAGACTTTTTCAAAAATTTATTTACTTTCATTCAACCGTCTGGCTTATTACGGATTCGCCAACTGAATTCACTTTCAGAATATTAACATGAGAGTTAATTACTCACAATGTCAGCCGTTGTCCTCCATTGTCAAAGATACAAAAATGTATCGTCTTTGGAGCGTACAGCAAACTTGACAGAATGCAATGAATCTTGTACGGCGCTGGGAGACTTACTCAGTTGTCTCAGCGTGGTGTAGCGGTTATCACGCATGCCCGGAGAGCATGAGATCTCGGGTTCGAATCCTGGCGCTGTAAAAGATTTATTTACTTTCATTCAACCGTCTGGCTTATCACGGATTCGCCAACTGAATTTACATCCAGAATATATATATATATATATATATATATATATATATATATATATATATATATAGCGTAAGACCGAACTTTCTATAATAAATATGAAAATAAACGAAACTAAATAATGGAGTAAGCACTATGTATATAAGAAAATAAATAATTTAAACTGGACAGACTTTCAACATGTTTATCATTTTTCAATAGAAAAATTGAATTAATGGTGGTTGATGAGTGTCATCGGACAGAATGACTATCTCCAAAAATAAGTCCAAAAGGTGTTGTTATAGCAGTTCTCATGATTGATTCTTCATCCATTGGTATTTGATTATAAGCTTTAATGAGGTCTAATTTTGAAAAAATAGTAGTATCTTGTAGGTTGTATGTAAAGTCTTGTAAGTGTGGAAGTGGATATCTATCCGGAGTAGTTTGTACATTGAGAGCTCTGTAATCTCCACAGGGACGGTATTCACCAGACTTCTTTTGTACCAGATGAAGTGGTGAAGCCCAGCAACTAGAGACAGGTCGAATAATTCTTATTTCTAACATTTTGAAGAACTCTTCTTTTGCTATTATTAATTTTTCAGACGCTAATCGTCGAGGCTTAGCATATGTGGGTAATCCTGTTGTGAGTATTTTGTGTGTGACATCATGTTTGATTTGACGTTTGACGTTTAGGTTGTCAGGTAATTTTGGATATTGAGAAAGTATATTAGTGAATAGTGTGGTAGATTGTAAAATTGTATTAGAATATATTTCATAATTAGTTTGGTGTATGGGATACTTCTCTGTAACACGTTTAGAGTTTAGATCAATAATCAATTCAAAATAAGATAAAAAGTCTGCTCCTAATATCGAATGTTTTACATTAGCAATTATTAATTTCCAAGTGAAAGATCTGGACAAGCCAGAATTCAATGTTATATTCGTGAAACCATATGTATAGATGCTTGAATTATTAGCTGCACGTAAGATAATTTGTGTTGATTTCTGAATGGAAACTGTCGTTTGAGCGATGACACTTACTTGGGCACTGCTGTCAACTAAAAATTTTCTTCCGGAATTTTTATCGGTCAGGAACAAAAGTTTTGACTCTGGTTCAGGATCGGGAGTATGAGAGCCAGAATTACAAGAAATGAAAGGGATATAAGTATTCGAAAATAGACTTGAATTATAAGATACATTATTTTATTTTAGACAATTTTTCCAAGTGCAGGATTGAATGCATTTCTTGGCTTTGTCTTGATAATTCTGATGATACCAGCAGTATGATGGCTGGGAATAGTTATTCACATTACAAGATGCGAGAGTATACTTTTTTGTGTGAGGTGGTATTTGAATGGCCGAGGTGAAACCAAGGCCGTTCAAAACCTCCGAACACCTGAAAGGGCTTTCGCATCGTGTGATGTATTAAATTTTTTCTGCTACTGTTCTAAATAGATATTAATACTCAAAAGTGATTATTATATTTAGAATAATGTTATGTAGGATGTTTTACCTGTCCAAAATTATCCATAGCAACGGTTTATTTACAATGTTATCTGTCATCAGCGCCTGTCACAGAGTTTGAATTTCAATAATTTAGTGAAACACTGCATTTGACCGATGGAAAATGTTAACAGAAAATAAAAATGGTATCCAAAAGGCAGCTAACCATGCATGCGCCTCACTTCTTGCGGATGAATACAAAGAAAGGTACAATCAAACATGAAGCATGTTTTCTAAATGGCTTGCTGATAAAAACGTTACTCGAATTGACGAAAATGAATTGCTTCGGGTGCCGATATTTTGGATTTAAAGAGCGGATGGAAGTCTTTTTCGTAAAGTAATCAAATTGAAATTTCTAAAAAGGTGTAACATGAAATTCACATTTATATTTCCTCGAATAGAGGAACAGTGACAAATATGAATTTTGACGTAATTCAAAATGATAAAAATCTCTCAATACAGAGCGAAGAAATCAATAATTCAAATAATATTCCTACCATGACTTTTCCCGAATGTTCAAATTGCATAATTACCTAGAACTAATAGATAGATGAAATTAAATTGAATAGATTGGATAAAATCATATTATTGCTATAAACTACTTATTTATTTGAATAAATATTGAGATTTCCAATATATTTGCATTTCCTCAAGCTTTTACTTTTTGGTCCTGGCCCCGAAAGTATTACTTTCGTAGCTAGCAACGCATAGCAACAAGTTAACACGAAGGTCTGCTTTCGTTATCGTTCGAGTTGTCAGGGCTACAAAGCTCACTTATTTATACAGGAGCAGAAAAATTGAATTTCTTATTTGTTGCTTCAGTTCTTTAATTTCTTGTCTGAGGAGGTGAAACGAGAGATAGTCTTGCTCTGTTTCAGGTGTAGTAGTTTGAAGGATGTTTAAAATTTTATCCGCTACCTCTGCTTTTTCGTTAAGAGAAGAATTAACTAAGGTCGCGAGAACAGTTTGAATGTTTGAAGGCAATTTTTGAAGAAATCATTCTTCGAGAATAGTTTCATCGATGATTCTTTTTCCCAATTGTTGTCTCATGATTCGTAAAAGTTGTTAAGGCTCCTTGTCTCCGTCTAAAGTTACGTTGAGTAGCTGATGTAAATTTTCTTTCTCAGAGGGAGTAAATCGACGAATTAATTCTTTTTTCAGCGTAGTATGAGGTAATTCAGCCGGAGGAGCGATTATGATGTCTCGAACTTCATTGGCGTAAACAGGAGTTAATGCTCCAATGAGTTTACCAAATTTTGTCATCTCTGAGGTTATGCGATGTGCGCTGAAATTACCTTCTAGTTGCGCCAACCATAGCTGAGGATCTGCTGGCCAGAACTCTGGAATCTTGAATGAAGCGGAAATAACGGAAATGTCAGGAATATTTGCTTCAGGTTGATCCATTGTGATGATCACGTCGGAGTCACCAGTTACAGCGTTAGACCGAACTTTCAGGCTGCGCTATAATAAATGTGAAAATAAACGAAACTAAAAAATGGAATAAGCACTATGTATAGAAGAGAATAAATAATTTGAACTGGACAGACTTTCAACATGTTTATTATTTTTCAATAGAAAAATTGAATTAATTATAACAACCACAACAACAACATAAAAACATCATATCGAGCTAGGCCCGCTACATATATAACATAGCCGTTTATATGAGGGAAAGTAATGTATTTTATGTCAATATCAGAAATATTCAACATAACGGGTACTGAATTTTGTGTAGTTTTTGCGAAATATATTCCTAATTTAGAGGACTTGATAGGTTTATCATGAAGATTATACATGTATCTGAATGGAGGAGCAAGCATTTCAAAAATACCATTCATATTCATGATTTCTTTTATAACGTGATATTTTCGTCCAACTCCAATAATATTATCTGGCCTGTGATATAAATTTCTCTGTCTACAATGATTTACACATGAAATTTTTATCGTCTCTAAAATCGTATATATGAACTGGAACCAACAGTTTGTCCTCAGTTTTGAAAAGATCAAACGATCACTCATGGATACGATTACACATCTGGTGCAGTGGATTTCTTTGGCCACGAATCTTACGTTTTATTTTACCTGAACAATTTTCGTAGAAAAAACAACAATAATTTTCCAAGCAGCCATATTCCTCTATATCATCAGCTACATGTACCAGGGAATGCACATTGTATACTACAAATTCTGCATTAAACAATTCCGAGCATTTTCTTGCAAAATCTTCTAAAGCCTTCCTGGCTACGTGTAAATATAAAAACGGTCATAATTTTGAGGTGGCAATAAGAACTGCAGAATGAACTAACAAAAAATGATCATAGAAATCATCATTTATATTATTATGAAGCACTATGATTCCAGAATATTCATTTAGTAGCTTTCCATCGTTTCATCTGTGATAAGCTGCGACTTTTCCAGGAAAAATCGTGTGTTATGTGAAATTTGATGTTATGAAATCTATTATTGATGTTTTGAACATTTGCTCTCGATATTTTGAATGGTCGTTGACCTTCCAGCCAAACATTCAACACTAATCCTCTCACTACGCCTAGATAAACTTAGTGCATGGGATCTAATACAAATTGTGAGACCATGCCCACATTTAGGTTCAATAGAGATGATTCACTTCTAATATGTGGATCATTAGTTGGGCCTACAAAGTCTGCATCTACTCGTTTAGGACACAAAATATTGGTAGGATAATGAAGTTTTCTATCTCTATACGATGCTGTTACTTTATATCTCTTGCATCCATTTTTGCTTGTATGACCTGTAATTTGTTTTAAATATGCTCTAGCAGGAGCATCACACGCAGAAAAAAACGAATTCCACATTTTAAATATTCATGGAAACAGTTGATACCCTTCTCTTTCAAATAATTTACTTCTACCATGAATTTCTCAAGATACACAGAAATCGGTTGTGGTTTACCAACACCACAATATAAACAAATAACGAATGGATGAGAACAAAGACTTTTTACGCGATCAAAAATGGGTCAAAATTCAATAGAACCACTATTATATATTGGTAATCCATCTATATTCACTACTAATTTAATTTCATCTACATCAATTCTAGTTTGGCCTAGCAAGTTCAAAATCTCATTTTCTATGCCGAAATAGTGCAATTCTCCTGAATTCAATTCCAATGTTTATATTGATAAATTTTGAGATGCCCAAATCGTGAAGTGGATGAGATTAGGAGGTAAATCACAAACAAGAACAATTCTCTCTGTGTAACGTCTTTCTTCACATTTTATTTGATTAATAGCGTCGACCGGTTTCGGATATTAAAATATCCATCATCAGGACCAGTAAAGAAAACTGCAAACAACAATGAATATAAGTTATACAAAAAATACAGATAACAGGCGTTAGTCATCTCAGAAATACAAATAGTCAAAAATAGTGAACAAAGTTCAATAATTGTATAATATCAATAAATTGAAGTAGAATGCGTTCACATAATATAAAATCTGGAGCAAATAAAAATAGACAAATATTGAAAGTTTAATTAAGCAAGTAAATTGCAAAAAGTGAATACAGATTAACAGGCGTTAGTCACCTCAGAAATTCAAATAGTCAAAAATAGTAAAATATCAATAAATTAAAGTTAAATGCGTTCACATGATATAAAATCTGGAGCGAATGAAAAAAGTCACATATTGAAAGTTATAATTGAACTAGTAAATTGCAAAAAGTGAAAAATTTTTTTTTTTGTTTATTTTTTTTTGAAACGATCAACAAACAATAGCAAAGGGTGAAACTTACTAAAAGTAACAAAAGCAACAAGATGGAGAACCAAATCGACAAAATATCCAGAAACAGGAGACCCATGTATTATGTGAACGCATTTTACTTTAATTTATCGATATTTCACAATTATTGAACTTTGTTCACTATTTTTTACTATTTGTATTTCTGAGATGACTAACGCCTGTTATCTGTATTTTTTGTATAACTTATATTCATTGTTGTTCGTAGTTTTCCTCACCGGTCCTGATGATGGATATTTTAATATCCGAAACCGGTGACGCTATTAATTAAATAAAATGTGAAGAAAGACGTTACACAGAGAAAATTCTTCTTGTTTGTGATTTACCTCCTAATCTCATCCACTTCACGATTTGGGCATCGCAAAATTTAACAATATGAACTCTACGAGTCTGGTATTCAACGCCCATCGGTACAGAAGGCTACTTCAAAAAAGACAATTAACCAGACTCAACATCTGGTTCAACTCTACATGTCTCAGGGAACGAATTTATCCAAAATACATAGAAAATCGCTTCAACAAGTAACATGATCAGGCAAGTAACCAACAGATCATCGACAAAACTAAACAATCACTCCTGCGGAGAGAAATAAGAAGACTACATATAATTTTAAATAGACTCGATTTAGATTTGAAATTATTATATGACTTTTTAGTATCAATTTTCAGTAACGTTGAATTAAATCAATTTTCATATGATTGACAGGAAATGGTCACATACGTTCACTAAAAAAAAGAAACTTCACTCAAATAAGAAACTTAAGCTTCTAATCAAGGAAAATAAAAAAAGTAATAATGATAGATCTACTCGCAACGACAAATTCATAATCGGAACACATAAATTTCATGCTAGAGTTTAAAATTTGACATCGACAACATTTGCAGAGGATGAAATGACGGTTCTAACATCAGGTCACAATGCTCTAAATTATATCAATAATAAAGACTTACAAAATGAGGTGACTTGTACCATTTCAAAATATAAAAATAATTTAGACTGCGACAGTAGTCAAGAGGGACTTAAAGTCAACCATATCTTGTAAGCTCTAAAAAATAAAATAACAGCGAATAAACTTCTTTTTGTCAAGGCAGACAAGAGCAATTGTTTGACAATCTTAGATAAAGATACCTATGTGAATAAAGGATTAGAGTTTCTCAATACTGGTGGTGATTTTTTCAAGGAAAGTAAAAGAGATCCTACAAAAACCTTTGCTACTACAGTTAGAACTACTCTGAAGGAATGCCAAGAGTTTTTAAATACTTTTCATGGAAAATTTCTAATAGAAATGAATCCGCTCACACCGATCCTTTATTTTCTACCAAAAATTCATAAGATCAATATACCTTTCAGACCGATCGTTAACTTTATAAATTCTCTGACCTATTCACTTGCTAAATTCATAAATAACGCTATTGTTACCAAATTTCAATACAAATTAGAATATAGTATTGAAAATACTCTAGATTTAACTGATAGGTTAAAAAATATGAGATTGCCAGACGATTGTTGCCTTGTGTCGTTTAATGTTATTAATCTTTTTACTAACGTACCACTTGCGGACGTTAAATTATTAATGAAATCGCTATTAACTGACTGCAACTGGCCAGATGATTTCTGTACACAATCCTACAGCCTGTTTGAGTTGTGTGTGAGTCAAAATTATTTCAACTTCAATGATAAATTCCTTAGACAAATGGATGAACTCGCTATGGGTTCACCACTTGCGCCAACATTGGCTGAATTATTCATGAAAAGTCTTGAGAATGAAATTTTCTCAGACAGTTCTGTGGATACTTCAAACGTCAGTTTTTGGTTCAGATATGTTGACGATGTTTTAGTACTTTGGACAGGGACTAGTTCTGAGTTAGACATATTCCATAACACTATCAATAATTTACATAGTAATATAAAATTCACTTTAGAAATGGAACAGAATAATAGTAAAAATTTTTTGGACATAAACATTAAAAGATCTGAGAACAAAGTTGAATTTAATATTTTCAGAAAACCCACACAAACAAGTGACTCAATTAATTCTAATTCTTTTCATTGTTTCCAACCCAAGCTAGCAGCTTTCAACTCCCAAATACACAAAATGTTGACTCTTCCTTTAGAGAAATCTGAAATCTTAAATGAAACTAAAATTATCAAACAGTTAGCAATTGAAAACAACTTTGAACCACGGTTAATAGACAAACTTATTTCTAGAAAAGAAAATAAGCTCCGAGTTGCCTCGGCTTTCACTACTGATTCAAATTCGTCAGAAAACAAAAGACTGTATGTCAGCCTCCCGTGTACCTTTTCCTATTTCCAAGGTGGCAGTAGGAAATTAAAAAAGGTAATGTTTCTTCACTATTGGGTAGCAAAAACTTAATGTACTGCTGATTGACACTAAATTTAAGTTATGGAATATCCTACCTTGAAAGTGAAGACCCAGGCTAGCTATTAATAAGGGCACCAGAAATATTTTACCTGAAAAATAGGAAATGGGCGCCACTCCCAGGAAATGATCAAAGGAGAAAAAGGTACTATTCTGGGAGACAATAGCGACAGCAAAAAAGAAATAAAGCATAGACGTCGAAATCAATTTTAAATAAAATTATTATTAATTTAAAGCAAAGAATTCCCAAAAATTATAATTCAAAAAATTTGTAACTTATGAAAATGATTGAAGCTATTATACAAAAAAAAAATCTCACTGCAACAGCCAAAAGGGAACTGGAGAGCACGTCACAGACGTTCAAAATTACGTTACAAAAACTAGCTAAATGTCCTCTTCAGGCGGAACTCAAGACTAGTATCGGCAGAGAAGATAGATGTCGAATTGGTAGCCACAAAAACAACGTCAGACAAGAACGTTCCCTGAATTAAGTAAAGTTGATCTTGCGTCTTATAGGGCTTTGATAAATACCCAACGGTCCTTGAAGGTGTTAAGGTTGACCGTGCGCTTGGTCGTCAACTTCGGGAGATATTGATGTTCTTCTTAAATTCGTAGACGTGTTGATGTTTTTCTTAATTTGAAGTTGGTCAAAAACTAGTCTCAAGTGGCCACTGGTCCCTAGGATTCCTAGCAGTTTACACTGAAAACAAACAACCCAACCAGTATCCAATTCAACTGAAACAGGAGGTTCCTATACAGAAATTGGAGAGCTCTCTTCAAACGTGAAGCGTTAAACTTGAACGAATAAATTTAGATTCAATTAAAAAAACGAATAAACTGTAAATTTAGTAAAAGTTAGATAAAATAATCAGTATGTTATTTATTTGTCTGATTTGAAATAGTGCACTAAAAATTTGCAAAGTAAAAAAACTACGCTGAGCATTAAAGAGAAGAAAAAACACAGAAAATACAAAGTCTAGGAGGACAAGAAAAAGGATTTATTAGCGACGAGTCGATAAATTCACGAACGTGGTTCGTTACTAAAAAAATTGGATCAATCTTCACAAACTCGTAGGATTTTCCAACTTAAAAACGGGAACTAAAGCCCACAACAAAATATTTTAAGCTTTGGAAACTGAAAAACTACAAAAACAACATAAGAAACTGAACTACGAGTTGTTGAATGACAAATCCGCAACGCGTTGGATCCAAAATATAGTTAAATTATGTATTATCAACCACTTTCACTAATCATTCATACATCACACATACTTAGGTGAGGAAAGGTAAAGGGAGGAACGAAGATAGCCACAAATCTCGTAGGTTTTATTACTTCGAGTGTATATATAAAAAAAATCGCGTATCACCGAATCGATATCCGCCTGATCGCGTTTGGTAGTAAAAAAAAATTTAAAACAGAAATACAAAAAAAACCGGTATATTACAAAAAAGAATGACTACTCTTGTAGACGGGAAAGTATGGTAAACTAGGGCAGGTAGCAACTAGAACATGTGTACGAAACACTATCAATAGTAATGATTATCAAAACTAATCTGAATACAAAACATCAGAAATAGTTAAACGAATCTTCCCGAGGAAGGACAACAAACAATAATAACCTCCCAAAGAGGAAAAGACCAGCTCCTTCGACCGGAACGGCTATTGCCTACGCTATTGTAAAATTTAGAAAAAAATAAATTTAGAACAAAAATATCAATTTGGTATAAAAGTTTTAAGGTAGTAAAAAGGTGTTGAGCACAAAAAACTAACAAATAATTAAGGATGAAAGAAATAAATTTGGAAAACAAAAGGTTAACCACGCGGGTCGCCTCAAACGAAATCACTAGAAAAATAATACTAAATTTGGAATAACGTGAATAAAAATAATAAACGAAATACTTACAAAATCATAACACTGATTTTAATTAAATAAAATAATCACAAAATTTAGAACAACAAGAAAAATCACAAGACTACTCAAAAACAACCGTCTGCAACAATAGCTCCGACGCAAGAGAGCGAGGAAGAACCAGACGCGCCGACTCCCCAAGTTAGCGCTTCAATCAAGTGTCATACGAACGTACTATTTTACAAAATTAGTGCGAATCTGCTACATAGATGGTGACATGTGTATGCAATGGGAAAACAATTGTACAAAAAAAAAGACGTCAGACGAAATTTTGTAACACTGCCCCTCCACGAAAAAGGAATTTTTCTTGAAAAGAAAAATTTCTAAGAATAGGGACGAAATAGGAGGTAGCAAATTATAAGTAGGGGTCGATTTGGGACGTAACGAAATATGTGTAAAAAGAATTCAAAAAAATGTAAAATATTTTGTAACAAAGCTATTGATTTGAAGAATTATCATCATCAGAAGGATGAGGCTTTAGGTCTTTTATGTGCCAACGTCTTAAGTCGCGGCCATTTAGGTCGTGAAGTTGATAAACTAATTTAGAAATTTTCTTGTGTATTACACAAGGAATGTATTTAGGAGCTAAAGAGGCAGAGAAATGTTTGGTAGCATCAGAAAGTACGTAATTACGTTTCCAAACTGAATCACCTACAAAGAATTCTAAAGAACGTCTACGAAGGTTATAACGTTTAGCGGAGCGGTCATATGAAGAAATAATTTTCTTCTGAACTAGTTGGAAATTAGTATGCAATTCTTTAAATGAATTAGCATAAGTAGCTGGAGTATCAGATAAAATGGTATCAGGTGGAGTGGAGTAAAAAGTTCCGGATAAGGGTACGTGGCGGCCAAAGTTAAGATATGCTGGAGTAAAACCAGTAACTTCGTGAACAGAAGTACGTATTGCTTGACCAATTTGGGGTAAATTCACATCCCAAGCGCGGTGGTTGTCTTTAATAAAGGATCGAATAGCGGTTTTAATGATTCTATTGGTGCGTTCTACAAAATTTACTTGCGGGTGGCATTTAGCATTGTACCAAAGTTTTGGAACTTGATATTTTTTCAGCAAACGACGAAACTCGTCACAATTGAACTGAGTACCATTATCACAAGTTACAATTTGAGGGACTCCAAAGAGAAGAAAGACATCACGTTCTAGAATAGTAGTAATACTTTTAGAAGTAGCTTGACGAAGTGTATTCCCATGTGATGAACGAGGAAAAGGACCCATTAAATCAATGGCGATGGCCTGCCAAGGATAGTTAATTTTCTTAGGCTCTCCCATATGGCCTAAAGAACGTAATTGAGAAGGTTTTTGAGATAAACAAATTTTACATTGCGTTACAAATCGGTGTACGGAACGTCTCATACCGGGCCAATAGTATGTTTCGGAAAGACGACGAAGGGTTTTAAATACGCCAAAATGACCAGAAGTAGTAGCAGAGTGAGCTTCTTTGAGAATTTCATCCCTTAGATCTGAGGGAACGACTATTTTCCATGGAGATAAATTAACAGCACGGTTCCGCGGAACAAGTTTATAAATTGTATGGTCCTCTACACGCCATCCTGGATAATCAGAAGGAGAAGCAAGGATTGAAGTACGAAGATTTATATACCATGGATCTGAGTTATCGGCTGGTACAAATAAAGTTGAAATTGTTAATGGAGCACGTGAAAAAGCATCTGGGACAGTATTTAGTTTTCCAGGTCTATGTAAAAGTTGAAAATCAAACTGTTGAAGCTTAACAGCCCAACGAGCAAGTTTACCTGTGGGATCCTGCATTCTCATAAGCCATAATAGTGAATGATGGTCAATAATAACAGTAAAAGAAGTACCTTCGACATAAGGACGAAATTTGGTAATAGCGAAAAGAACGGCTAAACATTCGCGTTCAGTAACTGAGTAATTACGTTCAGTGCGCGTAAGAGTACGACTTGCATAAGCAATGGCATGTTCTTCGCCAGAGAAATCTTGAGATAATACAGCGGCTATGCCGTAATTTGAAACATCAGTTTGAATGGTAAATGGTTTTGTAAAATCTGGACTAGCCAAAACAGGTGAAGAAGTGAGTGAAGATTTTAATTTATCAAAAGCTTGAAGAGCTTCTTGATCCCAAGTAACAATATTAGATTTGCGTTTTTCTTTAGTTAAAGCAGTGATAGGAGCTGAAAGACATGAAAATTGAGGTACAAAACGCCGATACCAGGAAGCTAAACCTAAAAATCGTTTAATTTCCGTAACTGTTCGTGGCAAAGGGTAGTTATTAATGGCGGCAACCTTGTCTGGGTCGGTACGTAATCCTTGTTTGTCAACTACGAAGCCAAGATAATTTAAAGAGGGTTTACAAAATTCACATTTTCCAAAGTTGATAGTAAGACCTGCATTTTTAAGTCGATTAAGAATGTCAAAGAGCACTGACAAGTGTTCTTCGAAGGTGGAAGTACAAATTATAATGTCGTCCAAATAAACGAAAACAGACTTATGTAAAAGTGGACCAAGAACGGCATCCATTAATCTTTGCAAGGCTTGAGGAGCATTTGTAAGACCGAAAGCGGTTCGCGTGAACTCAAATAAACCTCGATTTGGCACGGTGAAGGCGGTTTTTTCACAAGAAGCGTCATCAAGTGGAATTTGCCAGAAAGCGCTTTTTAAATCAATTGAAGACAAATAGTTAGCATCGCGTAATCGATCCAAGATGTCATTGACTAAAGGTAAAGGATAAGCATCCTTTTTGGTAACTGAATTAAGTTTACGGCCATCAAAACAAAAACGGGGCTCTCCGGATTTTTTCTTTACGATTAGAACGGGGGACGACCAAGCACTTTTTGAAGGACGTACTACACCGAGTGCAAGCATTTTATCTAATTCTTGATGCAAGATGGACAACATAGCTGGAGAGACAGAATGATATCGTTGTTTAATAGGAGTGGCATCGCCAGTGTCAATTGAATACGTAAGACAATGAGTGCGTCCAAGAGGTTTTGAGCCAAGTTCTTTGAAAGAATCTATGACTACTTGTAGAGCAGCAGTTTGAGAAGTAGTTAATTCGGTAGAATCATGTAGTGAACTAAAAGCATTAATAGTCGGCCTAGAATTCCATAAATTATCTTTGAAATTGACATGAATATTGAAAGTTTGCCAGAAATCGGTACCTAATATGACAGATTGTTCAAGAGCAGGAACTATTAAAAAGTCTATATAATGAGTGACTGAATCTGCAGTGATAGGAACGGTAACTTTTCCATTGACTTGTTGAGAAGCACCATCTGCAGTAGTTACAGTAGGTTCTTTAGAAGGTAAAAGGGGTATATTATTAGCAGAAAGTAAAGAAATGCCTTTATTTCCTAGTACAGAAACGTTAGCACCCGAATCTAATAGAGCGACAACAGGAGTTTTTCCGAAAAGAATTTTAACAAAAGGTCGCGAGTCTAAATTAGGATGATGAATAATAGGTGAAATGGTAGGACTTTCACAGAATTTAGCTACAGTTTTCAGCCAATCATTCCAAGCTGAACGGTCAGTCTTAATAAAAGATCGTGTGCGTCGGCGACTGAAACAACGCGATCCTATTTGTTTTTTTGAACAATGTGGGCATGTAAAACGAGTGACATTTTTATAACCGCAACTATAACAATGCTTATTATGAGGCTTTGGGCATTGAGGCGCTAAATGATTTGGATCATCACAATTAAAACACTTACGAGTATTTTGATTTTTAGAAGGTGTCGTGTGCACAGTATTCATACGAGAAGAAGATGCAACGGGACGTTGGTAAGCTAACTCGGGCTCTAGTAATTTATTTGTACGAGAAGATGGAGGTTTAAACTTTTCAACCCTATGTTCTGTGTTTTCTTTGAGTTTACAAACACTAATAAGATGTTCGATGGTAGGAGATTGTAAAACGGCGATATCCTGCTGAAAGCGAGGCTGTAAATTTCGTAAAACCAAAGTTAGAAAAGATTTTGCATCTGGTTTAATTTGTAAGCGGCTACACAACGATTTCAAAACAGCAACAAAAAGTTCGGTTTTTTCATCAATACCCTGAGTACGAGATTGTATTTCTTGCCAAAGTTCGAATTCATAATCTGATGGAAGAAAAGCTTGTTTTAAGCGATAACATAAATCATCCCATGATTGAATATCATCTCGAATTGCACGAAACCAAATTAAAGCAGGTCCAGTAAATAGTTCGCTAGCATGTTTGGGCAAATTAGCTAAAGAAACACCTCGAGAAGTAGCTAGTTCAGTTACACGTTCTAAAAAAGAGTTAACACTGCCGGTACCATCGAATTTTAAATTCCATTTATGGACGTCAGGAACTGAAGAATAAGTAGGTTGTAAATTATTTGTTAACGGAGAAACGACTGGAGATGGAACAGTCAAATTAAAAATAGGTTGTCGTAGAGATAGGCGTTGTGGTGGTGCATTTAAAAGTTGTGAAAAACCGTAAGAAGAATAATTTGGGGTGTCAATCAAAGTTTGATGTTCTACTGGGGTCGGTGGTGTAGAATTTGGTAAGGATACGTATTGATTATTGAAAGAAATAAGATCGGCTTCAGCCAAAGGAGCTTGTAATCGCGAAAAGTTGTCGAGCTGTGTTCGCAAATCAGCTATAAGAGCTAATAGGTTTGGACAAGGTTGAACTGAATTTAAACGTAAAACGCGATTGTAAAGGTAATCTAATCGCAACGAAATAGCACGAGAATTATCATTATTGATTTGGGCTATCTTACCGCGTAAATCCAGTAGCTTCTGTTGACATGTCGCGTTTTCAGTGGCTGGTATATAATTGTGTGGTATAGGAGATGGATTCACATTTATTCCTTCAACTTGCAGCAATCCTCTCAATATAGGTTTTAAATCCACCGACAAATTATTGATCTCAACACTTCGGTTTCCTAGTTCATATAACAACTCATCCTCTGTAAGGTATTCGATGCATTCGGGCTTCATCTTGGTATGTACCTCAGAAAAGTTTATTTGATTAGTAATGGCACAAGAAGGAGTTGTAGAGGAATCTTGCATATGCTAGAGGAAAAATAATAATGATAGAAAGAAAAGAGTAGAAGGATTTCAGGATGAATATTTCCAGTTTTCTTTTCGATGTCAAAGTTTGTGCAACCAATTGGAGAAGCAAAAATAAATTTGAATTGCAACAGAATTCAAGGCTGAACAAAATTAAGGGCCTCACGTTCGGACGTCAGTGTACCTTTTCCTATTTCCAAGGTGGCAGTAGGAAATTAAAAAAGGTAATGTTTCTTCACTATTGGGTAGCAAAAACTTAATGTACTGCTGATTGACACTAAATTTAAGTTATGGAATATCCTACCTTGAAAGTGAAGACCCAGGCTAGCTATTAATAAGGGCACCAGAAATATTTTACCTGAAAAATAGGAAATGGGCGCCACTCCCAGGAAATGATCAAAGGAGAAAAAGGTACTATTCTGGGAGACAATAGCGACAGCAAAAAAGAAATAAAGCATAGACGTCGAAATCAATTTTAAATAAAATTATTATTAATTTAAAGCAAAGAATTCCCAAAAATTATAATTCAAAAAATTTGTAACTTATGAAAATGATTGAAGCTATTATACAAAAAAAAAATCTCACTGCAACAGCCAAAAGGGAACTGGAGAGCACGTCACAGACGTTCAAAATTACGTTACAAAAACTAGCTAAATGTCCTCTTCAGGCGGAACTCAAGACTAGTATCGGCAGAGAAGATAGATGTCGAATTGGTAGCCACAAAAACAACGTCAGACAAGAACGTTCCCTGAATTAAGTAAAGTTGATCTTGCGTCTTATAGGGCTTTGATAAATACCCAACGGTCCTTGAAGGTGTTAAGGTTGACCGTGCGCTTGGTCGTCAACTTCGGGAGATATTGATGTTCTTCTTAAATTCGTAGACGTGTTGATGTTTTTCTTAATTTGAAGTTGGTCAAAAACTAGTCTCAAGTGGCCACTGGTCCCTAGGATTCCTAGCAGTTTACACTGAAAACAAACAACCCAACCAGTATCCAATTCAACTGAAACAGGAGGTTCCTATACAGAAATTGGAGAGCTCTCTTCAAACGTGAAGCGTTAAACTTGAACGAATAAATTTAGATTCAATTAAAAAAACGAATAAACTGTAAATTTAGTAAAAGTTAGATAAAATAATCAGTATGTTATTTATTTGTCTGATTTGAAATAGTGCACTAAAAATTTCCAAAGTAAAAAAACTACGCTGAGCATTAAAGAGAAGAAAAAACACAGAAAATACAAAGTCTAGGAGGACAAGAAAAAGGATTTATTAGCGACGAGTCGATAAATTCACGAACGTGGTTCGTTACTAAAAAATTGGATCAATCTTCACAAACTCGTAGGATTTTCCAACTTAAAAACGGGAACTAAAGCCCACAACAAAATATTTTAAGCTTTGGAAACAAAAAAAATACAAAAACAACATAAGAAACTGAACTACGAGTTGTTGAATGACAAATCCGCAACGCGTTGGATCCAAAATATAGTTAAATTATGTATTATCAACCACTTTCACTAATCATTCATACATCACACATACTTAGGTGAGGAAAGGTAAAGGGAGGAACGAAGATAGCCACAAATCTCGTAGGTTTTATTACTTCGAGTGTATATATAAAAAAAATCGCGTATCACCGAATCGATATCCGCCTGATCGCGTTTGGTAGTAAAAAAAAATTCAAAACAGAAATACAAAAAAAAACCGGTATATTACAAAAAAGAATGTCTACTCTTGTAGACGGGAAAGTATGGTAAACTAGGGCAGGTAGCAACTAGAACATGTGTACGAAACACTATCAATAGTAATGATTATCAAAACTAATCTGAATACAAAACATCAGAAATAGTTAAACGAATCTTCCCGAGGAAGGACAACAAACAATAATAACCTCCCAAAGAGGAAAAGACCAGCTCCTTCGACCGGAACGGCTATTGCCTACGCTATTGTAAAATTTAGAAAAAAATAAATTTAGAACAAAAATATCAATTTGGTATAAAAGTTTTAAGGTAGTAAAAAGGTGTTGAGCACAAAAAACTAACAAATAATTAAGGATGAAAGAAATGAATTTGGAAAACAAAAGGTTAACCACGCGGGTCGCCTCAAACGAAATCACTAGAAAAATAATACTAAATTTGGAATAACGTGAATAAAAATAATAAACGAAATACTTACAAAATCATAACACTGATTTTAATTAAATAAAATAATCACAAAATTTAGAACAACAAGAAAAATCACAAGACTACTCAAAAACAACCGTCTGCAACAATAGCTCCGACGCAAGAGAGCGAGGAAGAACCAGACGCGCCGACTCCCCAAGTTAGCGCTTCAATCAAGTGTCATACGAACGTACTATTTTACAAAATTAGTGCGAATCTGCTACATAGATGGCGACATGTGTATGCAATGGGAAAACAATTGTACAAAAAAAAAGACTTCAGACGAAATTTTGTAACACCCGTTTGTTGGGAATATCAACTATAAAATCAACAACATTTTTCGTGAATATAATTTGAATATTAATTGTGTTCAAGGCCACTCAACAGTATTAAAAAAGAACTTTGTAAAAAAGTTGACAAAATTGATCCTTTGGACAAATGTGGAGTTTACAAATTGGTTTGTGGGGATTGCAATTTAGCCTACGTAGGTCAAACAGGAAGGTCTTTCCGTGTTAGATATCAAGAACATTTAAATGTAATTAGACTTAATCGAGGACATTCAAATTTTGCGGAACATATTTTGGATACAAGACATAATTTTATTACTGATAATTTCGAAATCAGAAATCTTGCACTTTGAAAATAAAAGTAAAATTTTGAACACCCTAGAGAATATTGAAATGAGAAAACTGTTTAACCAAAAATATCCCTAAATGATCAAATGGCAGAGCAAGTATCCCCTCTCCTCAATATTGTGATTTGAATGTTTTTGACAATTTTTGTTTTTACGTTTCCGGTCAGTCACAGTATGGTCATGTTGCAGTGTTGTTCTTGGTGAAGGTTGCTTGATTTTTTCACCACATGGATCTCCTGTTTCTGGATATTTTGTCGATTTGGTTTTCCATCTTGTAGCTTCTGTTACTTTCAGTAAGTTTCAACCTTTGCTTTTGTTTGTTGATCGTTTAAAAAAAAAATCGGTTGTCTGTAAAGTCGGTTTACTGACGATAGTTCAACGTGACAATGTCATGAGAAAATAGTGATGGAGTGGTTGCATTTTTGGAAAGAAAATTTCAATTTTATTGGTTTGATAGATATTTTGGATGGATATAGAGAAGGAGGTGAATGGAAATCAGGAATTGAATTGATTAAGTTACATTTATTTGTACGCATAAGTACAATTATGTCAATTTTTTTATTTCTTTATTTTGTATCAACATTATTTCTCTCAGCAAGTAAACTGAATAAAAGTTGTTGTTCAATTAGTTACTCAATTATTTTCGCAAATTTAATCGTAACTTGTTGTGAAAAAAATGATAATCTTGAATAATTTATTATAAGAATAAACTGTGATTGAATTATTGTTCATAAATCCTAAATTTAAAATTTTAAATCTAGAAACATCATTAAAATTTTTGTAACTCTAGCTTTTGAAAAGCCCGCCTCAATGTGTTTGATATGAAAGAAAATTGTTCCCTTTGACGGCTGGCTGATCCAACCTGTCATTACAGACACGTTGTTATGATATGTGGAAGATTTAATATTTGTGTTTCAATTTTTTGAAATCATAGCTACGCTCGATGATTATTTCGATCTTGTAGTGAAGCCATTGATTTTTTACTCATCGTGAAATAGTTCTGGGTAAGAGTGACTAATAGGTCACTATGATATTTCGCACAATTTTAAAGAGATGGCGATACTGGCGTCTCTGCAGTAAAAACAAATTCTGTCAGTGGCACTAAAACAGTGTTCATGTGTAACAATGGCTGTAGGTTAGCTCGCTACGCTCGCGGCTTTAACAAACATCTCTGAGTATTACCGCACTTGGGCTGCGCGCGCCTGTGGGACTGAACTTGAGAGGAAACCACCTCGAAGGGTGAACCAATCTTCTCCATGTTGGACCGAAATAATGAAATTTTTACATGTCATGTTTGAGGACTACTGCTTAGCTACCACTTACTCTGTACACATCTGTATTTCGAGCGCAAGCGCATTATCATAGTGACCTATCATTCACTTTATCCTAGTTCTGTTAACTTATTGTTATAGTTTTGTCAATTATAGCATAACCTACAATCGCTGCACTAGCGGACCGATGCTATTTATTTTATTGATGAAAGCACGAATATTCGACAAAATATCACTGAACATGTATCTAATATCGCAAGAATCATTACCTTCATCGCCGCAATTATCTTTGCTATAAACAATTGACACCACATTCACTTTTCACTGCACTTCATACTTGACGAAAACATGTAAATGTATTATTGTATAGCAGCTGTCCACGCGGACGCATCGCACACTCAAGTAGACGAGAGACAGATGTCGAACGCTGCCGAACGCGTATGCCGATTGTGCCTCTTTGTCGCTCGCTCCGCGCTCTCGCTTGCACTTCAAGCCTTAAATGAAACGCCTCAGAGCGAGGTAACGCCGCATGAGTCATGTTTTTTCGTGCGTGCAGCCGGCTCCATTGAATTATAAGACGTATTCACGTCAAAAACAAATATATCCCAATTGAATGAATCTTTTCATTACTTCGTTGCACCTGAAATCGTGTTTCACGCCCGTCCATATAAAATCTTTAACACAACTGTCGTCTCTTAACATATTACAGTAGTACATCATAATCTTATTAATTACATATTTAATTTATTCTTATTGATAAATAATCATTGGCATTTGTGATGACGTAATGAAACGCCTCAGAGCGAGCGAGGTAACGCCGTATGAGTCATGTTTTTTTGTGCGTGCAGTCAGCTCTATCGAATTATAAGACGTTATCACGTCAAAAATAAATAGAATTTTTCACTTTTTGCAATTTACTAGTTCAATTATAACTTTCAATATATAACTATTTTCATTTGCTCCAGATTTTATATTATGTGAACGCGTTTTACTTTAATTTATTGATATTTTACAATTTTTGAACTTTGTTCAAACTTATATTCATTGTTGTTTGTAGTTTTCTTTTCCGGTCCTGATGATGGATATTTTAATATCCGAAACTGGTCGACGCTATTAATTAAATAAAATGTGAAGAAAGACGTTACACACAGAAAATTTATCTTGTCTGTGATTTACCTCCTAATCCAATGTTAATGTTTCTCTTGGCGTACTCAATAATGACTCAGCATCTTTTGGTGAAGAATCCAATTCTTTCCTTGATATTGAGAGTAGTTTATTAATTGCAAGATGAGTTATATTGTTGTCAGATGCCCAACTTTCTATTTTGGAACATAATCGAGCATCGCGTTCGTTGCATACTTCCAAACCGTTAAATAATTTTCTCTTTTCAGCTATAAGCGAAATATCGTTGGTGTGATTGCAGTAATTTGCCGAGCAATCTTTGCAAAATCTACATTTGTATAAGTTTTTACTTGAAAATCTACATTGCTTTTCCGAATTTGCTGCATGCATTTTTTGAAATTTTTAGAAATTTTTCGACGCATTTGTCGCTAACATCTCTACTTCAGATAATATTTTCATCCAGTTTCGTGGTTGTAGTACCTAAAAATTATAAAAACATTGAAATTTTGGAAAAGTGAGATGCGGTCAGCCATATCACACAAGTTTGTTTGTACAACTAACCTACTATCTATTTCTCAGTGCGAAGCTTCAGAATGGAGAGTGATACATTTTCAGGAAGCTATAAAGAATCAGATACCTCAAATGATCATGAATATTGAAAAAATTTATTTTTCCACCTGTCTTTGGCTAGAATTACTCATTAAGATCAATAAGAAATGTATTCGAATACTGTCCAATACCGGTGTCATATTCGTTTAATAAGCGATTGGAAACATGTTCATTGAAACGCAAAGTTGATTACAGCCGAAGAACTATTGAAAATTTCTTCATTTTTCAATTATGATTTTTTCAAATTATTCATTTTCATGAACTATTTTGAAATACAAATCAAAATTACACGAATCAATACAATAATTGGATAACGTTCAGAATCTCTAAAGAGAAATAGACAGTGGTAGTAAATTAAGAGCCCATGCTTTCGACGCATAAGTAATTCGATGGATTACATTTTCCATTATAATTGAGATTATCATATTCAAAATTGAGTTACTCAAGAAACACTGCTTCAGAGTACTCTGTAATTTTCAATTCGGCTGCTCCAAGGCAGTGGATCTAATTTCTTGCATATGGCGACCAGAATTGGGATTGGAACTTGAAAAATTGCGCCCGAAATCTTCGTCTTACTATTGCTTCAGGCATTATGTGCTTGTAAGATATGCTTAGTGATCGACGTAGTAATAATTCGTATATCAATAATATGTTCCTGAACAAATAGTCAAGTCAACAATTGTACTAGTTGCTCTTTACATTATAGACCAAGAGCCGAAATCCAAAATGAACTCTTTCAGAACATGTCAATAAAAAATCTGACGTGAACATCACGTGGCTCACTTGTACATAATTGGATATATATATATATATATATATATATATATATATATATATATATATATATATATATATATATATATAAATATATATATATATATATATATATATATATATATATATATATATATATATATATATATATATATATATATAATACGATGTAGTTATGTCTTTGGTCATATATATCATTGGATATATATAGTCAAACACAAAATCTCATCGTTCTACAGTTATTCGTTCCGGATTTACCCAAGAGATTATAAGAGTCTGTCAGGTAAAATGCGTTTTCAGCCAAGTCGTTTGCCAAGGAAAGTAGGCCATTATTCTTATACCACAACATTCCTAAATACTGATTTCCAAAATTCTACGACTACCAACAGATCTGAGTTTATGCGCAAAATTAAAAGATAAATTCCTAATGAAGTGCACTTCCGGTTTGGTCTATTGTTATGATAATAGTAGACAATCATTCAGATACTACAGTACACTGAAATACCAAATTTCAATATTCTACACCTGATCGTTTCGAATTTATGCAAAAAATTCCAAAAGACTGTCAAGTAAAGTACACTTTCGGCTTGGTGGATCTCAATAAAAATAGAATATGAGCATCTAGACAGTATAATCGTCCTAAATACTGAATTCTATCAATCTACGTTCAATCATTTTGGATTTATGCGAAAAATTCAAGAAATGTTTCGAATAAAGTGCTCTTCCGGCTTAGTCGATAGCAATCATAATGCAAGGTGTGCAACTAGATATCATGAAAGTGCATAATACAAAATTTAAATATTCTACGGATAATTGTTTAGAATTTATGCGGAAAATTAAAAAAATCTGTCATATAAAGTGCACTTCCGGTTCAGCCGATTGCTGGAAAAATAGAAGATGACTATTTAAATACTACAGCAATTTCAAATGCTCAATTCCAGTATCCTATGGCTGATCATTCTGAATTTATGCGAAAAATTAAAAAAAAGTTCCAAGTAAAGTGCACTTTCGGTTCAGCCGATCGCAATCATAATGCAAGATTCACAACAAGATGTTATAGTAGTTCTTTGTACGAAATTTCAATATGCTATGGCGGATCATTCTATATTTATGCAAAAAATTCAAAAGAAGTTTCAAGTAAAGTGTACTTCTGGCTCGGCCGATTCTTACAAAAATAACAGATAATCATTCTGATACAACATCAAGTTTAAATACTGAATCTCAACAACCCATGGTTGGTCAATATGGATTAATTAGATAAATTCGAAAAAAGCTTCGAGTAAAGTGCACTTCCCATACAGACGATTGGAACCATAATGCGAGGTACACAACTAGAGCCTATACCAGTCTTAAATACAAAATTTCAACATTATACGTTCAACCAGTTTTGAGATTGGCGAGTTACGCACGCACGCACGAATGCACGTACGAACATACGTACCGACATCAAGCCAAAAATAGTCAAAATGGATTCAGGGATGCTCAAAACGGATATATCTATCAAAATCACGATATGTGAATTTTGTCGGTTCCACAATACTTCAATGTACTTTGTACAATAAGTAAAAAGTCAATTATACGTATATTGAACATCTAAAATTACATTAAATTATGTACAAATATTTCTATTTTTTATTATTTTTTCATTCGTTCTAATACTTTTCATCAACTTTCATACATATTCTGTCATCGATAGCAGATGGAAAATTCAATTGATTCGGAGTCATCATATGTAGGTATCTTATAATAAACGTATAGTAGTATTAGATGCATAGGTATAATGACCACGAATCAATTGAATTTTCAGTCTATCGATGATAGAATATGTATGAATGTTGATATTGAGCATTAGGAAGAATGAAAAAAAAACGAAAGATAGTATTACTTTTCATCATTCAATGAGATTTCAAACGTTTAATATATGTATAATAATTGTAACATGCATGAGATGACCCTGAATCAATTGAATTTCCTATCTGCTATCGAGGATAGAATATGCATTAATATTGATGAAAAGAATTAGAATGAATGAGGAAAGAACAAGTAACAGTATTATTTTCCATCATTCAATGGGATTTCAAACGTTTCATATACGTATGTGAATTGCACATAACGACCTTAAATCAATTGACTATTCTGTCTGCTATCAGTAATAAAATATGTATGAATTTTGGTGAAAAGTATTAGAATGGATGAAAAAAGGGAAGAATAAGCGTCGAACTTACAATTATTTTTGACTGGAGCAATCAGCTAACAGATGAAATCTTCGTAATTGATAATACGTGTATAAGTAATATTTCCAAATAACTAAATATCATATACTTCACAGAAAGTATTGAATAGATAAATCATTTGTTGTACGACAACCAACTAATTTTTATTTCTGTTCAACTTGTTGCAACTGAACAAAACAGGTGCAGATATGGTGTGCCTGGGCGGACATGGCGTTTATCGATCAGTAGACCTAGTAGAAGAAGAAGAAGACCTAGGGTTACCAACTGTACGGTATTGTACTATATTTTGGTCTGCGTACTACATACTATTGGAGAAATATAGGTACGCAGAAATACTATATTCTCAACACCAAAATCTATCAAACAAATCCTTCAATTGAAAAATTTATCAATGCGCCTCACAGAAAGGATGTTTTTGATTATGAATTCGAGATGGCCAGAAGAAAGAAACAGAAGTAGTGTCTCATCAATAAAAAACGAGCTTTCCATTCACATTTATTTAAGAATGGAGTGTAATGAAGCAAATGACTCTTTTATTCCAGACAAAAAATTGTTAAGGAATGCAAGAAGTGCAAAGAATATAGTTTTCATAAGAATGAATATGTACCAAATATATCTTAGTCAAGTTTTTGCTTTTTCCGTGAAATAAATTTTTTTTGAGGATAATATATTTTTATTGGTCATTTTGGAGAATACTATATCTCGCCAGAGAAATGCTGGCAAGCCTGTAGATCTGACGTGTAACATGTTGTAGATACACCATCGTACCACATATCATTGGAGCGCGACCATCGTTTCTAAAGGCTGGAATTTGTTCAAATAATCTTTTGAATATACGTTTTTTTTTTCTATTTGCATAAGGAGTGTATGCGTTTTATATCAACCATCTCTACACCCTAACACTTCTTGAATATTGAAATCGTATATTTTAATTCAAAAATTAATCATCCTGGAAAATCTGGATGATAACCGTGTGTTTCCTTGATAGTATTATACATATTAGTATATATACTAAGTGATCTAATACCGCATATTGTATTAACGTATATATTTTTCTACTTGCATAAGGACTGAATGCGTTTTATATCAACCATCTCTACGCCTTATCATTCCTTGAATATTGAAAACGTATATGATGATTCAAAAATTAATCATCCTATAAAATCTGCATAATAAACGTGTATTTTCTAGATAGTATTATACTCATCAGTATATATACTAAGTAATCTGATACCGCATATTATATTCTAATTTTCATTTAATGAATCACTTAAAATTTACATAAGAAGTAAATCCAACGGAGGTAAACGCAGTTATCTGTTTGTTGAACCGGTTGTATGATAAAGTAATATAAATTATATGAACTTACAGACTTAACTTATTTCTAATAATATAATATTCAATTATATTTACATTTTTATACACTTTACGTTCAAAGAATCTCCACGTTCCACAATATAAAACTAATAAATATAGGGGATCGTTCTCTTATATGGCTCCTACTCTTTATAATAATTTACCTGAAGAATTGAAAACTGCTCCACTTTATTTGTTTAAGCTTAAATTAAGGCAACTCTTTGATTCATATAATAAATAGATTCCATGTTTCTATAGTTTTTGATATTCGTTAGTTCTTATTTTTCAAGTTGTACCTACATTCATTTTTTGTGAAATATATCATGATTAAAATGTATATACGGGATGTATGGAAGAACAGCTTTAGCATTATTATTATGATTATTATTAATTACATTTCATAATAATTATTGCCACATTCTTATATTTAATATTACTGAAGTATATAATTTTGTTTATCAAGGTCAACAGCTGATAAGCACTTGTGTGTAACTCATTCTTTGAATTTGGTTTTACAATATTTAATATCATTCAAATTTCTTAGCTTCTTCGGAGCTCAATTAAAGTTGAACACAGCCATATAATAACTCATCTTTTTGCTAACGTCCTTTTTCATCAAAGGGATTGGTAATTGTTCATCTCTAGTTTCAATTTCAGATTCTAGATAAGTATATTTTTTCAAATTATCATATATATATATATATATATATATATATATATATATATATATATATATATATATATATATATATATATATATATATATATATATATATATATATATATATATATGTATATATAGTCCAATCCCCTTTTACCGTTAAGTGTAGGGGAATTATCATGGTGATATATAATAGATTCATAGATAAATATTTGGTCAATGGGTAAAGGGATTTTATTCACAATTTTTAGTAGTCTATTTTGCAGTCTTTACAGTAAATCTAAATTGTTGATATATGCACCACCTTATGCTATAATACCATAGCTTGCAATGCTATGGAAGAGAGCATAATAAATCATCCGTAGAGTTTCTGTTAACATAATTTTAGATGAGTTATGAAATATAAAAGTTAAGTACTCATAGCATATCTGATATGTTTTTCTCATCTCATGTTGTGATCAAAAATTGATCCCAGATATTTACATTCGTTAACCCTTTTTATTATGTTATCACTCATTTTTATATTGAAGTTTTTCAGTACGCTATCACGATAATTTCCAAATGTAATATATACTGTTTTTTCAACGTTTAGCGATAACCTATTTGATGCTTACCAAAATGTAACAGTATTAAGATAATTATTAATTTTTTCTTCAACCTCACTCCAATTCTTATCTATTGATATTATTGCTGTGTCGTCTGCATATGATATTTTGAATTCTGAGGCATATTTATTAGTAGGTCATTGATGTATAGTATGAATAGGAGTGATCCGAGGGACTCCCGTATTTACTTCCTGGTAATTTTCGATGATTCCGTTTACTCTTACTCTCTGCTGTCTTTTTTCAAGATAGTTCTCCATTAGTTTATGAGGTATACCCCTAATACAATAGTTGTATAGCTTTTTCAGTAATATGTCATGATCATCAGTATCAAAGGCCTTGGCTAGATCGAGAAAAGTAACAGCTCTCGTATTACTCTTATCAAGATTGCTGTATATTATATTACTCATATGTTGCAGAGTATCTTTGCTTCCTCTGTTTTCTACAAAGCTAAATTGTACCTCTGTGATTATCTTGTGTTTAATAATGACACTGGAAATTCTATTGTGAATTATTTTTTTGAATTTTTTTGCCAGATTTGATATCAAGGAAATTTGTCCGTAATTTGAAATGTTACTTTTACTTTTATTTCTGTAGATGGGTGTAACTTCGACTTTTTTGAGAGCATCCAGCCATTCCGCTTTATCAATGCACATATTAATTATGTATGTTAGAGGTTCCAAGATGAATTGCTGCATTTTTTCTAATGTTTTGACGGTCATATTGTCGACTCCTCCATTTTTGAATTCCATTTATTTAAGGTATACGATATTTCTTGTATTGTTGTCTGTTGGAAGACGATTGAATGTAAATCTCTTGACCTAGGCTTATCTTCGGCGTTAGCTGGTTGAACTATTTTATCACTTAGGTCTCTCTCAATATTACAAAAGAATGTGTTCATTTGATTAGTTATTCCGTGAGAGTCAGTAATTTTCAGCTTCTTTTCATCATATATATATTTGATATTATTGATTGCGTTGCCATTTCTACCCACTTTAGAATTAATGTAGCTCCATAATTTTTTCATGATATTATTTCTCTTTTCTACTAGTTCCTCATCATACAGTGATTTTACCATAAAAATGACCTTATTCAATATTTTTAGATATCATTTGTGAATTGATTTGGATTGGTCATTCTCAGGATCAGCTCTCCATATTTTATATGATTCTTCTTTATTGTAAAAATATAGTATTATTGCTTTGGTACTCCAATTGCTCCTGGGTAGGTGCTCACGTGAATTTTTTGAATTCTGCTTCCTTTCAGATAACTTAATGCAGTTTTTAATTTTCGTGAATAATTCATCAGCCGCATCATTAGAATTTCTTTCCAGTTTTCTTCTTTAGCAACTTTTTGTGATTTTCTATAGTTAATCAGTTTGAATGTACATGGTTGCTTTAAATTTCCAATTTTGTTAATAGATATGAGCAGTGGATAATGATCCGTGATTGAGCTTATTATTTACGAATATATTTTTCTAATTGCATGAGGAGTATGAACGTTTGAAATCAACCATCTCTACACCTCATCATTTTTTGAATATTGAAAGCGCATATTATAATTCAAAAATTATTCATCCTGGAAAATCTGCATAATAAACGTGTGTTGCCAAGATAGTATTATACATATTAGTATATATACTAAGTAATCTTATACCGCATATTATATTTACGTATTTCGAATGTATATTGTTTCTGACTTCTAATACTATTCAAAAATTGGCCCACTATTAAAAGTATAAATCCAATTTAGTATTAGAAAGGTTCATCAATATCCTCATAAATCTGTGGAGCTACCAATTTTGAGTATATTAGATGGTTTTTGAATGTTTATCCAAGTAGAGTATTGAAAAGATCGAGAAAAGGCGTATAAAGTACGTATATTCCACATTTAGTATGATGAAAGTATAAAATATACCGGCGGAATATATACCATATACAATTTTTATACTTCAAATACGTTCAATATACGTTTGAAACGAAAGTTTGTGTTTACTGGGGCAAATCTGCCACTGGTGTTAGAATTAATAAATATGAAAATTATAGCAATTATAAAATCAATTCAACCAATATTCCACTGTTTCAAACTTTTTTTCTTTCAACCAACTGACTGACGATCTTTCCCTTATTATATCGTTCGCTGACGATTGATTCCACTAAGTTAAGGGTTAAAACTAATGAATATGAAAATTTGAGCGATTATAAAATCAATTCAACCAGTATTTCATCGTTCCAAACTTTTTTCTTCATTATGATAATTTTCACTTAATACTCAAATAAAAGTATGAAAATTGAAAAAAAAAATCATGGAACAATTCTTTCATTTACCTCCACTTGAGTTGGCACTGATGTAGTTAATGTTTGGCAACGCAGAAAATGAACGATATCATTGGGAATGATACTTTGCAACATCATTTTTTTTTTTCGCTCTTCAGCATCACTCATAGATAATTGACTTTCCGAGTCTCTGTAATTTCATAACATTCCTTCAAACTATTTGTAGAAGATAATATCTAAGTTTTACTTTGCATAAAACGGAATACACAAAATGGTTCTGCTTCTTTTGAACGCTTACAAAATAGACAAACAGGCAGAGATTCAACTCAGGAATCACTTCGATACTCACGCACCATTTCCAATATTATACCATTGATAGAGATAGAAGAAAGTTCAACAGTTAGCTATCAAGATAATCAGTTGGTTATTATTAGTATACATACAAATTTCATTTAATTAGAATTAGAACTAGAATTGGCAGTGCAATATTACTTAAATTGATTTTATAATATCTCAAATTCTCATATTCACCAGTTTTGATACTAAGCTCAGTGGAACTAATCGTCAGCTAACGATATAATTATGAAAAGATCGTCAGTTAGTTAGTTGAAGAAATAAAGTGTGAAACAGTTGAAATATTGGTTAAATAAGTTTTATAATCGCTCAAATTCTCATATTTATCAGTTTTAACATTGAGCTTGATGAAACTAATCATCAGCTAACGATATAAGAAGGGAAAGATCGTCAGTTAGTCAGTTAATTGAATTATTCGACGCTGAAAATCCATGCGCGCTTGACACGTATAATCCTCTAGCTGACGGTCCACTCTCCACTAGAAGCCCACTTGACTATTATTTTTATAATTTTTGAATTGTTTAAATGCAGTTGACGGTTATTCTTGTGATGTTTGCTATTCGTACATCAATTCTACAAATTTTGAAGTTCTATGAAATGATTTTTCTCTACGATTTTTTTTAACATGTTTAGAATGCTCCTACAGACAGCTTTACCACTATTGTCGCAGCTGACGCTCAGATTATCAAATGACTGTTTATAAACAATCATTTAAAGTATAAATCGGATTTTCTGAAATGACTTCTCCATTTGCAACGTCGCCTCCTGGACAATAATTGACCCTCTAATTCTTAATCAATCATCAAATTATTGTGATAATTGAAACGGCCTGTATAAATTACGATCTTCAGAACACACACATATATATATATATATATATATATATATATATATATATATATATATATATATATATATATATATATATATATTTATTGATTTTTTCTCTTATTAAATTCACTTTCCTCGTAGCATGTATCCATTTATTACACCTAGGGTCGATTTATAGAAAGCAAATTAAATATTTAATGGCGATTAAATATTTAATTCAGAATTAATTTAATTTTTTGACGTCATTCTACCTGGATTGAAAACAAAACAATAATTTAATCGCAATTAAATTAATTCATGATTGAATTATGTCAAAGTCAAAATTAAACATTGAATGAGTTTATAGAACCTCAATTAGTAGTCAATTGTGATTATTTTTGCTGTTAATTCAGAATTAAGTTAAATGCAGTATCTCCCTCGATTATCTTCTTTTAATTGACAAATTATATGTCACTTTTGCCATAAGTAAGTCTGGTGTTCAGAAATTATTGAAATATAAGGAAAAGGTAAATAATGATTAATTTGTACGTTATTCTATGTACTTCATTTAAACAATCTTATAAAAACAGATGTCGGATATATCATTGACATCATCTGATGATGAGGAATTGGAACGAATTCCCAGAAGAAGAAGAGCTCTGAGAGATAGAATACATCCTTCCGAACAATTTGATGATCAAGAATTTTAAATTAGGTTTCGGTTTGAAAAACGTACTATTTTGTGGCTACGAGATTCAATTCGCTGATGTACTGTTGTCGTAGATAGACACACTTTGCGTGCGCTCGTGTGCCTTTGATTATTTATACATTTACACAACTCGGTACTTTTTGATTTCTTGTGAAAATTACTCGTTCAAGAAGTGGAACTTCTGATTCTATGAAGAAGGTGTTGACTGAATTACTCAGTGGTGACGATTTCATAAGTAACATTGTAGAGGCAGTTAGCTCTCGAATTGAAGCAATATTTGAGAGCAAAGTGTTACAGCTTACTACCAAACTGAATGAAATAAAAAAACAGCTAGTAACAAAGGAAGCAATTATTGCGAAGATGTCCAGCAAAGTAGATCAGCTGGAGCAGTATAGCCGAAGCAAATATCCTTGAATCTATGGTGTTCCAGAAACTCAAGGAGAATCGACGGATGAGTTGGTCCTGAACTTATGTTCAGAAAAGTTAGGATTATCTCTACAGCCGCAGGCTATCGACCGGAGTCACAGAATCGGCAAGACGACAAAAGAAAGGTACCGTCCAATAATTGTGAAATTTGTGCGTTATAATGTTCGTGCTAGTGTTTTCTATAAAAAGAAACAATTGAAAGGTTCACGTTTTGTTATAAAAGAAGATTTAACTAAAAACCGTTTAGTCGTACTAAATGAAGCTGCACGAAAATTTGGTACTAAGAATACGTGGACTGTTGATGGTGTTATATCTGTAAAAAATAAGTCTCGCATATTCAAAATTTCGTCAGTAGATGAATTGAACAATATTCCTCTTTGATTTTTATACTGATATTTCGCGAGCGAATCACTTGTTCGAGCTCAATGACATATTCCTGTAGTTAATACTTGCAAAAAATAGTACTTAAGTCTTTTTGTTTAATTATATTTATCTTTGTCAAGGCTATCGTTCGCACGCATGACAAGTGCTGCCCTCTCGACTTGTACATTTGCTTTAAATTCTGATTATACAGTATGTTTCTTATTTATCAAGTATTTCATGTATATTGCTTAAATACTCGTTCTTAAATAATTTTGTGTATATATTATCAATTTAAATTCACTTCTATGTATAAAATTGGTTGTTTGAATGTACGATCATTGGCGGCAAATTTCTATGAGTTCAAAGATGAATTCATTAATTCTGATTTCGATATTTTTGGATTAACGGAAACTTGGCTTAGAAAATCGGATGATGGTACTTCTTATGATATTGATGATTTCACCCTTATAAGAAGCGACAGAGAAAGTCGTGGTGGTGGTTTAGGTTTCTATGTTAAAAATATATTGTTCAAAAATATTACGACCATTCACCATGATTTGAACACTATATCTACAGACATTGAACAATTATGGTTATCTTTGAAAATAAATAGCTCAATCTTCACTTTTGGTACACACCGAGTGGGAACGTGAATAACTTTTTTGATAATCTTGAGTCCACATTAAGTATTTTATTTCCTGAATCTGATGTTATACTTTGTTTAGGTGACATCAACATAAATTTACTAAATTTGGAATCGTATAATGCTAGTTCATTTTGCTCTCTTCTTGATGAATTCAATTTAACTCAATTAATTGATAGTCCCACAAGAACTACTAACATTTCTGATAGTCTCATTGATGTTCTCATCACAAGTGAAAATGAATTCTGCTCCGAAGTACTGGTTGTTCCGATGCATAACATTTCCGACCAAAGCATGATTTCTTGTAAAATGAATCTTTTCAAGGAGGCTGATAGTCCACGTATCCTGCATTTCAGAGACTATAAAAACGGTGATTATGATACTTTTTTCACTGAATTATCTGAGTTTGATTGGTATGATTTATATAGATTAAACAATGTAAATGAGAAGGTAGTTTATTTGAATCATATGATTGTAACATTTTTTGATAAATACATACCATTTAAAACTTTATCGGTTAGAAAAAATAGATCAAAACCTTGGGTAACTGACGTAATTAAGATAATGATTAATCAAAGAAATAATGCCTTGGGAAGATTCAAAAGAACTAAGCTTCAGGCTCACTGGAACTATTACAAATTCTTTAGAAATTTAGTGACAGATGCCACTCGTAGGAAAAAGAAAGCTTATGTTGATTTTAAACTGAATCATTCAAAAGAAAACTTCTGGAATGTGTTAGAGGAATTTAATATTGATAATAAAGCTCAGGTACCATTACCTGATAAACTATCTAATGTGAATTTGATAAATAATCATTTTATAAATGCAGTAACTGCAACAATTGTAGATCCTAGCACATTGCATTTTTATGAAAGTAATTATTTCACTTATCCATCTAAGTTCAACTTTACTACTGTGACACCATTAGAAATAGAATTCATCTTTAGATCACTCAAATCCCAGTCTACTGGGGCTGACGGAATAAACCTTAAAATGTTAAGACTCATATTTCCTCACATTTTACCTCAGGTAACACATATTATTAACAGTTGTATACTTTATAATATTGTTCCAGATATTTGGAAGGTAGCACTTGTTCAGCCGATAGCAAAATGCAAAAATTTAACACCTTTTAGTGATCTACGGCCTATTAGTATTCTTCCTACTTTCTCAAAAATCTTGGAAAAGGTTATGGTGAGCAAATGAATATCTACTTGACTTCATGTAAAATTCTCCCTGATATTCAATCAGGCTTTAGGAAAGGGTTTAGCACTACTACTGCTTTACAGAATATATTGAATGACGTTGTTTCAAGTATTGATAAAAGTGATTGTACTTTTGGTTCTTTTGGATTTCAGTAGAGCTTTTGATTCAATAATTCACAAACTACTATTAGCTGAGCTACATTATCTAGGTTTTGATTCTAACAGTTCTGCATTGCTTGCTGATTATTTATCAAACCGTTTTCAACAAATATGCTACAGAGGTAAAATTTCCACAGCGTTGCCCTTGCTGACTGGTGTTCCGCAGGACTCTGTTTGTGGTCCTTCACTTTTCTCAATTTATATCTTTGATTCATGTAAATGAGTTCATTTCAGCAATATTCATATCTACGCTGATGATACCCAGATCTATTATTCATTCAATCCAGCTAATGTTGATGATGCAGTCGACAATATTAATTGTGACTTACGAAATATATTTAAGTATGCTAAAGAGAACTGCCTTACTCTAAATAAAAATAAATCAAACGTTATGCTATCTGGTAACAACAAAGCTCGTGATTTTCTGATTGAAAAGGGGAAAATTTAAATTTTTGTAAATAAGATCTCGAAGAGTTGTAGGAACTTGGGTCTGATCATAGACTGTAAGCTACGCTTTACAGAATATGTTACTCTCCTTATAAAGAAAGCGTACCTAGCTTTAAAAAATCTGTTTATGAATAGATTCATTCTATCAAAAAAAGAACAGAATACTGTTTGTAGAGAGCCTTGTACTTTCTGTGTTCAATTATTCCGATACCGTTCACGGGCCATTTTCATCAAGTAAAGATAGTAATAATAATAATAATAATAATATATATTTATTTAACAAAATTCTGTTATTTACATAACTATTATATATGATTGTATCACCATTTATATATCTATACATGCTTCTTTACATACTCTTTACAATTTCTCTTAAATATACTCAAACTAGTTTCATTTTTCAATTCTTCAGGTAAACTATTAAATAATCTCATGCCTTTATAATACAAACAGTTTTGTGATGATGTTTTCATTGTTTTACTTAATCTAAAATCATCTTTATTTCGGAGATTATAATTACAGTCATCTCCAACAAGTTTTACATTTTTTTCTCAAATACTGGGGCACTAAATTATTTTTTATCTTAAAAATGAAAATTGAAGCAAGATATGTAACTTGTTGCTTGACATTTAACCAACATAAAGTTTCCAACATCAGATTAATACTAGTATATCTGTTTACTCTCAGAATGGTACGCATAGCTCTGTTTTGAATTTTTTGAATTGCCATCATTTGATTTTGATTACAGAGGTATAAGACAGAAGCACAAAAATTTATATGAGGTAAAATTAATGTTTTGAATAAGTCTACAGCCTGTAAGTAATTCAATTTATTTCTAATTCTTCCTAGGAAATGTACTTTTTTAGCCATCTTTTTGCATAGATGATTCACGTATTCATCCAAAAGTAGATTTTCATCTAAATAAATGCTTAAATACTTAATTGAATTTACTCTTTCTATCATTGCGTTATCTAGACTCAATATTATATCGTTATTTGTTTTATTATTTATGGTCATGAATTTAGTTTTGTCAACATTAAGTTTCAGTTTATTAATTTTTAGCCAATCGCATACACTATTCAAGTCTGATTGTATTCTATTAACACCATCAACTAAGTTATCTGTTGCTACATACAAAAGTGTGTCATCTGCAAAAAGTTTAATTGATGAATATTTGACACATTTGTTAATATCATTAATATATAATATAAAGAGCAATGCTCCTAGCACCGTTCCTTGTGGTACACCTATTTGCACATCTTTAAATTTAGAATAAGTATCATTAATCTTCGTTCGTTGTGTTCTTCCAGAGAGATAGTCTTCAAACCACTTGTACGCGTTTCCTGAGACACCATAATATTTTAATTTTTTCAACATTATCGTCCTATCTATCGTTTCAAACGCGCGCTTCAAGTCAATAAAAACTGCTATTATGATTTTTTTATTTTCTATTTCCTGTTTCCATTCACCTATTATAAAATTTAGAACTGTTTCACAAGAGTGTTTATTTCTGTATCCGGATTGTTCATCAATAATTATTTCATAATGTTCTATAAAATCATCCAATTGCTTTTTGACGCAGGTTTCTACTATTTTTTCTATTAAACTTACCGAATTAATTGGGCGCATTTCTTCGCACTTATTTGTTCCCCTCACTTTTTGCAATGGCTTAATAACAGATTGCTTCAATATACTACACACAACACCTTCGTTTAATAGTTCATTTATTATGTTTAAAAGAGTATCTCCGATTAAATCAAAAACATCTAAAATTTTAGTACTATTGAGATAATTATCGTCAATTTTTTTATTCATTCTAACTAAAATACTTTTCAGTTCCAATTTTGTTATTTGTTCTAACTCAAACTTTGTTTCGGCTGTACTTTGTTCAAAATTATTTAGATATTCCTCGGTTTGGGAGTGTAGTATTATGCTACTATTTATTTGTTCTATGCTCTCTATAAAATAATTATTTAGATGTTCTGCAATCTTCTTGTTGTCAGTTTCTATGTATCCGTTCACGTCTATGTTAGTTATCTGGGCAGCACTTTTATTATTTGTCAATTCTTTCAAAATTTTCCAAGTTTGTTTTTGATCTCCTTTGCTTTTCTCAAGACGTTTCGCGTACCAATTATTTTTAGAATTACGAATAATATTAGTGTATTTATTTCGTACACATTTATATTCTTGCCAGTCTTGTTGATTGTTTGATAATTTGGCTTTTTTATAAGTATCTATTTTTTTTCTTCGCAACACTTGTATCTCCTTAGATATCCATTGGGTTGACTGGGTATTGCTATTAATTGTTCGTAAGAAATATCTCATGTTGTCTCGTAGTATATTCATAAATGTATTTATTTTATCTTCTAAAGGCATTTGTTCTATTTCTTCCCAGTATATATTTTGCAAATTTTTGAAGAATATCTCTTTATTATAAGTACATATTTGTTTCTTAGCCATCTGATTATTTTCATCATTATCGTTTATTCGTATTCTAATATTTCTATGGTCACTTGTTTCTTCTTCCAGTACTTTTGCGCAGATTAAGTTATGGTCATTAGTTATTATGAAATCGATGAGCGTTTTACTGTCACCTGCTATTCTTGTAGCTTCAGTGATAATTTGTTTCAAATTATATTGACATAATATTCTTTTGAGTTTCCTACAATTACTGTCATTCTTAAAAAGATCAATATTAAAATCACCAGCAATTATACAACGATAATTATCTTCCATCATTTCATCGCACCAGTTATCAAAGTGGTCTAAAAAAACTGTTGCCGAAGAACTTGGGGAGCGATAAATCAATCCAAATTTCCACATGTTACTTTTCAACTTGCATTGGACACATAACATCCAGTAATTCATTTCATTTCAGAATACAAAAGGTGCAAAACTCCTGTGTTAGATTTGTTACGCAGTTGAGACGACGTGAACATATTCCGGAGCATATTAACTCCTTGGGTTGGTTGAATATGCGACAACGGAGATTTCTACACTCCGCATGCATGACACACCGCATATTAAGACTTGAAAATCCTCCCTATCTGCTTAATAAAACTCATTACAGAAATACTCTACATAATCGTGGGCTCAGAGATAGAACCCTGCTGCATATTCCCAAACATAGAACAAACTTGTATCAACATAGTTTCAGTTACCAGTGTTCATCAGTATATAACAAAATACCAATTCATTTGAAGCATTTAGAAATAAAAAGTTTTGCCGCAGAACTGAAAAATTGCATTCTGCTGAATGCTTTTACTCCATGAAAATCTCTATTTTTTCATGCTTCTTTTCTAGTTTCTCCCATTTGAACTATTCTTTCTTCATTAATATTATATTTTTCGTGTGCGCCAATTTTCGTACATATATGGCCATGATAATAGCAATTATTATGTAAAAAAAAAAAAATCATGTGTCTTTTCTATATATTTTTTACTGTATATGTTTGTATGCAAGGAAATGGTTAAGTGTTAGACCAGCTTTCAAGCTGAACTTTGCCAAATTGAAACAAATTATTATTATAATAATAATTATTATTATATAGAACTTACTACACAGAGAAGAAAATTGATATCGGCATTGAATCAAATTTTGCTCACAATGCGATTTTTGGCTACTGGTGCTTTCCAGCAATTATTGGGTGACACTTTTGCAGTGCATAAATCCACAGCTTGTATCATTATTGAACGTGTAGTGCGTAAAATAGCACAACTCAAACCTCAATATGTAAAGATGCCTACTCCAGAAGAAGTTCAAGATGTCAAATTACGTTTCTATAGGATTCGGAGAATGCCTAGAGTTATAGGAGCAATAGATTGCACCCACATTAGAATAGAATCTCCAAGTGGATCTGAAGCAGAGATCTTCAGAAATAGAAAATCTTATTTCTCAATAAATGTTCAAACTGTATGTGATACAGACTTGAAACTACGAAATATTGTAGCTAGATGGCCTGGAAGTGTGCATGACAGCACTATTTTTAATGACTCATCTTCATGTGCTGATCTAGAAAATGGAGGTTATGGTGAAGATTTCTTATTAGGTGACAGTGGATATGCTTGTCGTTCTTTTATTTTAACGCCTCTACTTAATCCCCGAACCGTAGCTGAAAAAGCCTATAATAATTCTCATAAGCCGACCAGAAACACAATTGAAAGATGTTTTGGAGTTCTGAAGCGTCGGTTTCCATGGCTTGCAATTGATTTGAGAATCAAAATTGAAACAACTTTAACTTCTATTGTTGCTTGTTGTGTGTTGCATAATATATCAATTATTGTAAATGATAACGAGCCACCAATCAAACCAGATGTTGCAATACTTCAACAAGCTGAAGTTGAGGAACCAGAAATATTGAGAAACCAGAAATATTGAGAAACTTCAATGAGAATTCTGCAGTTCGTACTGCCTTAATAAGAACACATTTTGCTTAGAATATTAATTTATTGAATAAAACACAAAAATGAATGAATTTTTGAAAGCATGAACGTGATGAAAATATGGTTGGATTGAATTATTTGATTTTTTAAGTTATTTTTATGATTTAAATATTATTTTTGATATTATTATTGTGTTAATTGTTATTAATATCGTTAATTTAATATTAAACTTTTGGTGTCCAACCATTATATCAATCGCGTACCGCTCACGCTTAATTATTCATCAATATTATTAATTATTATTTAACTTTTCCAATTCTTTCTCTTTGATTTTGATTTCTAATTTAAACAATTTTTCTTTATAACTCAATTCCATCTCCGTCAATTTTATTCTTTTCAAATATAATTCTTTCTTCAACTCAATTGCCTTTTTTCTTCTGTTTTCTTTCGGTGGTACATATCTTTTTTGTTTGAGTAGAGGACGTGAAATTTCAGGTGAGGTAGGTTTGGGGATTTGAAGACAGGATGTCTGGCAGTCGGGGCTAGAGAGATTATTGAGACGAGAAGGTCCCACAATTGGCTCCACGTCAATGCTAGGAATAATTTTAGGCGTGGGACTCAAAGCTATTGCTCCAAAAGATGGAGATAGAATAGAATCTGAAAAATTTCAATACCATCTAATTTTATTATGTGATAATTTCTTTTCTATGGGAAGATAAATGTACAAAAATATACGACGAATAAATGTTCCATTCTGAATCAAAAGAATGAAAAATAGAATGAAATTTGTGATAAAATACCTCTGTGATAAATCACATCATCATCATAAATATTGATGAGAGGCCTAGCCTGAGGCTCCACCATAGCCAACACTCCAGCTTATACCTCTGTTAATTGTTGATTATATGTCCCACCGCCAGTTTTTGATATATTTTTCTAGAACAAAAAAAAAATATGAGGATAAAAAATTCGAGTTTATAATAAACAATGTGAATCTTCTGAAGCATATTCTATACTCAGCAACAAATTAGACCCCTAGTATATGCCATGACAGAGTTGTACAACTCAAAATAAATTTTCTTTAAATTCTGTTGTCTACAATAGTAAGACCGTATCGTTGCGAGGTAATAATATGATACAATTTCATTGACTATTCCATTCGTAGTATTTATAACGAGGTTAACAATGCTAAATCGCCATAGAAACGGTGCATATCAGTGGGTATTTGGACGTGTAGAAATACCATCGGGTATTACACTAGTGGTCCAAGTGAGTATTTTACTCAAAGATGTGGATACCTCCAATTTGTGCTTTCGTCGTATTTAATGGAATATTCTTCTGAATATCTTCATCAATTTTACCTTCTGATCTATCACTAACCTTTCTGGGGCTCTATTCTCGAACCATTCGCAAATTTTAAGAACACTTATCTCTACTAGTACTTATCAAATTATTGTATTCTCGAACGTGTGTTTCGTTAAGTATACATATATTTTTCATTCGCAACGCTACGAGTGGTATTTCATGTAAATAACTGATTCAAGTATTCGTAAGTCCACATTTAGCAAATTTAGCTGCAACTGCAGCCATAGAAGAAGCAGAAACTGAATTTATGCATCCCAGGCGTTTTCATACCAATGAAGATGCATTTGAATTATCTGAAAACGCATTTCTAAAATTATTTAGGTTGATAAAATTTCTGGTTCGCGATATTATACATCGTGTAGAACCTTATATTATTGGTCAATCTAGGGCGTCTGCGTTAAGTGTTTATACAAAGATATTTATTAATGTATGTAGTAAAAATTCTGTGATTTTAAAATTCAGGTATTAACTACGTTATGATTTTTCGCAACTGGGAGTTACCAAATGGATATTGAGCACAATATTCATTAAGCAATCAGTCAGTCCTCCGTGTCTCGGTGCATACACGAAGTAGTAAATGCTATGACTGCTCCTGAGATTATGAATCAATGGATAAAATTTCCAGACATATTGCAAGAAATGAGACAAATAAGACGAGAGTAAACATATATTTTATTCATTAATTATAGATTCTACGGGCGAATTAAATCTCATAGATTTTTTTGCGAAGCATAAGTTCCCAGGAGTGATAGGCTGTGTAGATTGTATGCACGTAGCCATATTTCCGCCAAAAACTGAAGATCCCTCATATCCGGAATACCTATATGTAAACCGAAAAGGATATCATTCGACTATTGTTCAACTGGTAATAAAAGAAAAACAGCTTTTTCAATTATTGATTGCATTATTTCAGTAGAAAAATATTTAGATTTGCGACTGGCGACTAAAAATTTTGAACATTAACGCTCTATTGCCTGGCAGTACGCATGATGCCTTTATATGAAGTAATAGTCAAGTTAGTAATGCAATGGAATATTTATATCGTAATCTTGGACAAAATAACTTTCACTTATTAGGTACAAATTATCCATCACACCAATGTTTCACATACAACTATAATTTTCCACCTTATTTCACAGGTGATTCGGGCTACCCACTTCGTCCTTGGCTCTTAACACCCTTAATAAATGTGCAAACAAATACCCCAGAGGCGGCTTACAACGAAAGACACATGAGTACACGTTCCATTATTGAAAGGTGCAATGGAATATTAAAAATGCGTTTTCGGTGTTTACTAAAACATAGAGTTCTTCATTATTCACCAGAAATTGCATCAAAAGTAATAAACACATGTGCGGTACTGCATAACATATGTATATGTAATAATATAGAAGTAGTGAATAATGCTGACTGTTACATGATATGAAGAAAACGAAATGTGGGAGTTCAGTCAGTAGATTAAAATAAAACTCTTGACTGAACTCCCACATTTCGTTTTCTTCATGTAATAATATGCCTGCTTCCGATATTAATGATGATTTGGATGTAGGAAAACAATATAGACTTAAATGCGGATGTGAATATCAATGTCTGAAGAATTAACGTTGACTTGGCAGCGGGTAGAGCAGTTCAAAGAAGTGTAATAAGAAATTACTTCACTTAATATTAAAATATCAATAATGGTTTTGTTAAATTATTTTATTAAATCAAACTGAGATTGAATTAAATTAAATTGAACATAGAAATTAAATTACATCAAACATAGAAATATACTTGAAGTATATAATAACGTGATAAACTAATTATTATGTTCAAGATGCTCAGCAATTTTTTGTGAAGAATATGCTATTTTTTCTTTCCATTCCACATCTCTCTTCATTAACCCAAGTTTTTCGTCATAATACTGCTTTTTTAAATGCAACTTCCTTTCATAGTATTTTTCTTTTGAATTGTAAGTTTTCTCTGATATATTGGCTGAATTGTTTGTTGCTTGCAGTGAATTTTCCAATCTTTCTGAGGCTACACGTCTTTTATTCTTTAGTCTATTATTTTTTATACTTGGAGCTTGACTTGGAGTCTTCGTGAATGTCTTTGCCATTTCGTTCGATGAACCTTGTACTTCTATGTCTATATGTTTTTTACTTTTTACATAGTCACACGTAACCATAGGAGCCTCATAATTTCATCTATTTGAATAATTGGATTGGTTGATTATGATAAATTTTCATGCAAAATTATGTCCACATCCATATCATCAATATCAAAAGTACTTCCATTTTGTAATATCTTCTCCTCAGTATCTGTAAATATTTGTTCAGAATATTGCCCACCACCAGTTTTATTTATATTCTTCGTTGCTTCAGATTTTTGATTCTTTGTTCGGGATCTCATATCTTGACACGTTTTTCTCAATTCTTTCCATGTTTCATTGGCTGCATTGCAGAGCTGGGATAAGTACTCAAAAAAAGTACTGAAATACTAAGTACTAAGTACTTTCAGAAAAATACTTACAGTATAAGTACCAGTATTACTTAAAGTACTTTTCTCAAGGTACTTAAGTACTAAGTATAAGTACTTTATATCATAATATAACATACCTCAGTCCTTAATAGGAGTACTAGATATACAATCATTAGTTACAAATTACAAGTGATATCTCCAAGTAGCATAATTTTAAATTACAAAAATAAAATCATTTATTCCAGGAAGCAGCACCTGCTCTATGCTGAATTCATAAAACTAAAGTTTATTGAAAGAATCAGTAGAGAAATTAATTTCTAATAGTATTATAGTTATTATTTGCTTTCAAAAGTGATGATTGATAAGTTTTCACAAATTTTATTACTTAAGGCACGAAGTTCTGGTGAATTAATTATTCGGAAGAAAAAAATGCGTTCTATGTGTGCTGATGAAGTGTATTATATTTTATGAACTGCCTAATGGTAAGATAATCATTTTGCATTTCTGAATCTGTTCGTTTGTGTACTAAATATTCTAGTAATTCCAATTCAAATTTGGTCACTGATTATTTGTTCGTATCTATCGTTTTCTTGGTTTCGATTTTATCGTCGCCATAGAAGTCGAAAAAGTCATCAGAGCTGATAAAATCGTTGGTTTTGCGAAGAATTGAGGCAATAAATGTTGATTTTGTAGGTTTGATAGTGAGAAATTAGAATTTATACTCTATGCAGGTCATCTCTGAAGGTCTGCTACTCTAAATATTTTGTTTCTTTTTCAATATAAAAAAATGAATGTACCAATTCTCTACAGAAGAATAATTTGAGTCGTCTAATTCCAAAACCCTCAGACAAATAATTTTTTTTTGTTTTTTTGTTTTTTTCCAATATTTGTGAAGTTGTCTATTTGATGTATTCCCTACTGAGTTCCAAAAGTGGCTCAGTACTATGTAAATGGAATAGGAAAAAAAGTGGTCACTCTCAATTCTGGCCAAGTCAGTGGAATTCAAATCCGTCCAAATCATATGCCAACTGAACTAACTGAAGGAACTAAATGATCTTCAGTTACACGCTAACTTGCTTTTGCTTCCGTTTATCGGGCGAATTTGTATATCATCAAATAAGATATAAATCAGTTTATCATTGTTTTCTAAAAAGTAGATGAAACTGACTTAGCCGGATTTGTAACTAAACGACTCATATAGCTCCTTATCAAATTTTCCTCGTTCTTAAATTATAAGTTGGGTATAAAATCCATCTGTACTATAAAGGAGAAGGTATAATAAAAAAAAAAATTATAATAAAATACATTGTTTGGAAATAATTCTCTGTTCACTCACTTGGAGTATGATAGTAAAAGGTTATCCTACAATATTTGATTGTAAAATATGAAATTGTCTGTTGACTCTTATCATGGAGTCCATTTGGCCCAAATGCAATAAGTTTCAACCTGCATTTATTAGTGAAAACTGTGCTATTTATAATACTTCAAGTACTTTTAGAATATTTTAAGTATTTATAAATACTTACAGTACATCTAGAGTACTTAAAGTACTTTTGAGTACATAAAATATTTTTGAGTACTTACAGTACTTTTAGAATACTTGAAGTACTTTTTTCACTTACAGTATTAAGTACATATAAATTTTTACTTAAGTACCAGTAATAAGTACCACTTGGAAAAAGTACTTCAAGTAAAGTACTTTAAGTACACAATTTACTTTAAGTATTTTTATTGTAAGTATTACCCAGCTCTGCTCCATTGCCACTATTCGAAGTTTGGGATATTTCTTTTTTGCATCTGAATACTTAAAATTTCCATTGAAGTTTTCGCATAATAATTGTTCATGTTTTCCTATGAACTGAATTCACACTTTTTTTTTGTTCCTTTGTAGTATTTGCACCACGTTTTTTCCTTGAATTATCCATGATATTATTATATTATAGAAATTTGATCATGACAATTCAATGATATTGACGTAAAAATATAACTTGTAAATATCTCATGTGTCTTTTTGACGTAAGAATGCAATGTTGTCACATAGTTTCTCCATTCACGAATGCTACAAATATAAGTATACGTTTCTATTTGCGAAGAGAAGCCGAGAATACAATTTTCAAGCGAAAATTCTCAGTATACGTATTTAAACTGTTCTTAGCGTAAGTATACGTGAATTTGCGAACGGTTTCGAGAATAGAGCCCCTGAACTAGTTTCCATATCAAGACGCAATATATTTCTCTATTATTCGTCAAAGAAAATGTGAGAAATTCTAATTTTTCAGTTTGACAGAAGTTTGTTTACTCGTTCCTATGAAAATTACGTAAGTTGTTACTAGATTCATATGAAACTAATTTGAAAAAATGGTTTGACTCCTGGAATAGTCCTCCATATACCATTTGTAGTTAAAGTATTATAGACTATTTTTGTGGTGCAATCACTCATGTTTATTGTGCTTGTGAATACCACTCGTGCTGCACACTCGTGGTATTCAAACGCAAGCACAATAAACATTCGTGATAGCACCACAAAAATAATCGATAATACTCCTACTACTTATGGTATAATAAATGATAATCTGTGTTGAACGAATACTCAGTTAATTCACACGAATTATACGTATATAACTTGATCATAGTCTCAGAAAAAAATTCATAGCACGCTAGTCTAACTGATAGCGACCGATGGGATTTCCGGATCAAAACCCCACTGAAGACAAAAATACATCAGAAATGCACCTTATCTTCCACTTTTTTCTTCTTTAGTTCGATCACATCGTCTCTCTCTACATTATCAATTTCTCGGTCCATATGATCTGAGTAAGTTTTTTTCTGAAAATTTGAAGAAAAAAATTGAGTTTTGATTGTGTTTCACATTGCAAGCACTATATTATGTTTTATATGGGCTTTTGCATCTAGAATATCATTTGCTTGAATCGATTTTTAAACTTACGTTTCCGAACTGTGAAATATGCATTGATCATAAACAGTCCTAGAATCGCTACTATAGACTACACAATTTGGATATATCTTACTTGGTGGTATCCATGTGAAAATCGATGTGGCGGAAATGTATGCATCAAACAAATATGAATAATTTCATAACTCAAACAAACATAAATATATCCAAAAAAACTATATGATATTGACCTTCAACTCATATAATGACCATAAGATTATCATCATTTTGAGGTCGAAAATTGACGATCCGTTGAAAAGCAGAATGAGTGTGGTGTAGATAACTGTGACGCAAATTTGTGACGTGTCAGTTCGATGGATCTCATGTCCGACTAGAATCAAGAACTTTTTCAATAACTTTCTGGTTAATATATGCATTTGACAATTTTGCCATTCGATTGCTCTGAGACAGTAGATTTTGAATTATTTGTATATGACTATCATAGAGTAATGGAGAGAAAATTGATAAACCCGGGTTAAAGTGACACAGAGTTAACCAGTGAGCATAATTTTAATTTTTTTGATTAATTCCATTAGTCAATAATGACACAAAAATTAAGAAATCAATATTATGCTCAAAGAAATGAGCCATTTGAATTGGATTTATCTAACTCGAGATCCTGAAATCGGGCGCATGAAAAATTGTCCAAGAAACCCAGGTAATTTCAATCCGTACCTACAAACTGGGCACGACAATCTGCACCCTTCAGTGCACAAGTATAAATTATAAATGAGACCAAGGTCGCCGAGGAATCTTGCGTAACTTGAAACAGTGATTTTGTTTTCCACCGACGGTGCTTCGCACCAAATCGACCGGGTGGGCTTCGCCCGCTCTGACCAAGCTCAATGTAGAATATTGTCATGTTCTAAAATATTATATACAAAAATGAAAAATTGAAGATCCACCAAAAGAGCACATCAGTGAAATGTTTAATTTTGAGTATCTTTAAGAAACTTATAGAAATGAATACGACCTGAGACGTTCTCAGTCAAAACCTCTGTGGAAGTATCCCGACCTCCTTTTTGCCCGTGCAAGTACGTAATGGGACTATCTTTACAGATATAAAAATAGATATTCATTACAAAAGCCCATAAAAATTATTATGATATTCACATTCCCTTCAGCGACTGTCTTTTTTGCCATTCGTCGTAGATTACACCATAGTATTTTTAATTGTTTTGCGCTCCTGGGAGCCGAAGATGTAGAATTAAATTCGTCTACCACCAACTCCCAAGCTTTTTGTTTCTCTTTTAGAGACGCTCTATCTGTAGATTCATTTTCAAACACAGATCTAAATCTATAGAACATAAAAAATAGAAAGGAATTATAGTAATGATTTATAGTTGAAAAGTAGAAACAGTAATTGCGGTTCCAAAGAATCAAAATGTGACCGATGTAACGCAAAATGAAACAACACTAACTTGTGAAAAATATACATACTTTTCTATAATATCAATTGCAATTTCTATCTCCCGCTCTGTAAGATTCTTTCCTCTTTCTCTTTGCCTCTCAATTTTCTTTTCCAAACTCATTCTGAATGCGCACGCGCAGTCGGATAACAATGAAAACTATATGCTTTGACAGTTGCCAATACATATAACATCAGCATGAAGCTAGTTCTGTATTAAATTATGTTGCCAACCTCTTTAATTAACTTTTTAACTCTGAATTACTTAATCGAAGTCTTAATTGCGCTAATTCTGTGTTTGTAAATCGATCAAAAATTAATAGCATGATTATATTTAATTCAGAGTTAATTTAATTCTGAATTAAAAAATGTTGCATAAATTGGCCCCTAACTTCGTAAATGTGAGGTTTTATAAATGGTATAAAGGACACGTTCACTTCTGGGTATCGATTGTCGGAGGAACAGTTCGCGAAACAGCAATGTTTTGTCAGCATAATAATTATTAACAATTCTTTTTGAAATATATTTATTAGTTTCAAATGATCCAGTCATATGACTTAAATAACACTGTTGTGAAAAGAGAAGGTTTAGTATTTGTCCCTCCAACAAGTGCTGCTCCTATTGAAAAATCACAGCAATCTTCTGCAAAACTGCATACGATCAGGTTATTGACATAAATAATAGGATGCGGTAGAAAGAATTGCTACCTCAACCCACCACCGGTTTGCAAAATATTTTGTACCGTTGCCCCATTAACGCTGAAACCGCAGCGGTGAGAATACATCGTATGGCTGACGCAGACGCTAAGTAAATTCTGACTCTATCTATCTATTGAGACATTCTGTTAGTTTCTTGGGATGAAGAGTATCCTAAGCTATCATCTAGGATATTAGCTATTATTTTCAAGTTTCATAGTATCAAGAATTCTGTGCATCGATTCTATGTGATATTTGAGGCCCTGTTCTTTTGTACGCAGTTATCAGTTACTAAAGATATCTCCCATATCTTTAATATCAGGAAAAAAATCAATGAACTTAGATCCAAAATTGAACCCCACTTTATCATTTCGACCTTGTTACAAGGCACAACGTATCCTTTGATTATTTTTGAAAATATCTAATTACTCACGTGCCTCTAGCTCTACTTTGCGAAATTTATGAGTATTGATCTTTTCATAGGAATAAGTGTTGAAGAAAGAGTAATTATTTTTGAAATATAGATCATCCTCTATCGTACGTCATACAAATATTCAATGATTGATGTTCGTCATTAAAATTCAGTAATGACTTTCGAATGCGATTACAAATGCTACTGGATTATAAGCATTCTGAAAATATAAGCAGTACAATGGAGCAAATTGCAAGAGCAGTTTTGTCAAAGCTTTCGCTAGTTTTCAATCGTACAGTACAAACCGACAAAGTTTTTGATACCTTTGATTGGCATTGTGTTGCTCTGGAAATGATAGGATTCAGTATATTCGAGAGGCGATTCATTAATGAGAGATTTGTGCTTCTACCAAAGTTCAATAAGATAACAACTTATTTGAAATTAATAGGTATGATATAAATTAATCAGTTTTCACTAGACTTCCCGGTTCACGATTAGAAGTTGAACTACCATATGTTAAATGACAGAATATTAGCCTATAAATCCAATTTGATTACCCACCAATGACATACAGTATAAAAAAACTGGTATTGTTACCAATGTAGTGGACTATTCAACTTGGTTTGATAGCGTTCTGTTCTGTTTTACAGCATTCTCACAGGTATCTTGGAATCTCTGATCTGGTCGGAATTGACTGGACAGGAATTCCATACTCCATACCAAGACTCATTTCACAGTATTCTAATTGGGTTTATCACAAATTTCCAGACATAAATTTGTATAGAAGTGAATTTACAATGTTATAGGGTCTACCAATAAGAATGTTATTTTTTCAAACAAAAAAAATTATAAAAATTTCGCCCAAGTTTCTCTTTGCATGATTGTTTTGATCAAAACATCCTTCAAATGTCCTCTGCGACTACAAATGAAGAGCTGAATTCAATGAGCTCGATTTTCGGACACTTTGTGGAATAGATCCGGATTAATTTCATGCATGCAACGCTATATGTTGATTTTCAAGTCCTTTTCTGTCTTTGATTTATCTAAATAAAAGAAATAACTTAACGTCACACCATGAAAAATCGCAGTACATCTAAAGCCAAACATCTGGTTGAGGTGATTGATTCTTCTTGAATTTCTCGCATCACAAAGAATGAATGTTTCAGGAAACTCATTGTCTAATGACTTTACCAGAAGAACTACATGTAGCACCCTCCTGTTGGAAGTACATGAAAGGAGACCCAAAAACCTCTATTACCGTATGTTATATTCCACTGTTCCCTGTGATCGAATCTATTTTCTAATTTTGGAAAGAATAAGATCTCATAATACCACCCTGCTATAATCCACATCAGACAGAGAATTCTTCGAATGTAGAGTCTCCTCAAAAATCTCTTGTAGATTATTTTCACACCAAGAAACAAGTATTCTGCTACTTCACATAACCGTTTAGACCAAAATGAGTTTATTTGGAAAAGATGATTTTCTTGAAAAATACGATCATTTTCAAGGTAAACCTGAGACAAATTGCAGAATAAACGACGCTCATGATTGTCAAGGAGCCCCAGTTCTTGATTTTACATAACTTAATAAGGTTGCAGACCCAGTTCTTTGAGAATACAACTTTTTAAGAGTGACGATTCACCGACACATTTGCATTGTCTGCAACACTGATGCATGGTTGCATGAACGTTCATTAACTGAACAATTCTTCAAAAATGAACAATATCAAATCGAATTTTTGACAGCAATACTAAGCAACTGATTTGACGACTATATTCGATTTGATATTGTTCATTTTTGAAGAATTCTTTAGTTAATTCACGTTCATGAAACCAGGCCTATCTCTAGCAGCAGTAGAGCTGTCTCAATTTCATGCATTTTTCCCGTGGCTGTAGTGTTTTGACTATGCAGTTTTTGATCCAGAATTATTTTCTAGCAATTATCCAATCAAACGTTCGGATAGGATGTTTTCGGTTGTTGATCATTCTAAAGATCGAGGGTTGCTTTTTCCATTAGCCGATCACATTGTTTTTTTAACAGTTTGACTTTTCTCACGTAATGAATCCAAAATCGTGTGTAGAATTTGCTGCCGGTGAGTGTCATTACGGCAATCTAATTATTATACTATGTATAATTTGAAAACCTTGTGATATCACTTCCGATGAGTTTAAAATATTTTTTCTATTTGTGTGTCATGAAATATACTTTATCTACAACGGTGCGCTAATAGGTGATTCGCCCACCAATTTGCGTGTCATTATGGATTTCATAATGGTACTGGTGCCATTATGAAACTTATAATGACACGCATTTTTGTAGGAGGAATAATAAAGATAGAAATTCTATCACATTATAAGTTTCTTTTATTATAAATAATTATTGATACACACACATGAATTCATGTTTTATAAACATTTAAGACAAGACTTCCACAATTAGATATATTTATTTTCTTAATGTCCGACTAGTTTATTATTGCTGTCATAATAACATTGTTCTCACGGTAGTTTCGTGACAAATAATACTCGAGGGCATTATGTTTGAGAATAATGCCCGAGGCCATCATTTTGAAAAATGACAAACAATTTGCCTAGTTACAGCAAGTAACTAGAGTCATTTCTCTGACAGAAATCACAATGACAGGACATACATTACTAAAAATTTTTATTGAAATACAATAAAAATCGGACATTAAACATTGAAGGCAACACGGATGTTGAACAGACAATAATGCCTACGGTCAACTTACACACCTCGAGCCAGAGACCCTCGGAAAGTACGCTGTCGACCTCAGGCATTATTGTCCTTTCAACACCCTTGATACCTTGATTACCATTATAATTTTGACAGCTGTCAAACAAACAGATAGTTGCCAGAACAATAAATAAAATGCTACTTGATCAAGCTATGAAGTTTACACCAAATGTTTTTCGAATGTCAAACATCAAATAAAAAAATCTGGTTCAGCAGCAATTAAGGCCGTCATAGATGAAATATTGAATGATACACGTTTGTTATAGCTAGTGTAAAGAAACTTGAGTGATAAAAACACTCGGCTGATCGCCTCGTGATTTATCATCACACACGTTTCATTACAACGGCTATATCAAACTTGTATCATCAATATCTATTATGAAACTTGTTTGGGTATCGTGAAATCATAAGACATGATCCTAGTCAATTGTTCATTGAGAACGCGTGCCCTAAAATCACGTCTCATGAAACTTATATTCAAATATACTATTTTAATGCATTGCAACTTTGTCTCATTGATAAGTATTTAGTCTCAAAAGGCGATTCTAATTTACCCTAACTTGAAAAAATATCTGTAAATATTTCTAAGTCTGCAGCATTCTTCTTATAATGTTAAACAATTCACTCAGCACAACAATGTGCTTAAATCTTTTCTGAACAAATTGGATTTTGAATCAACAAATTCGACAATCCCTCTGGATATCATGAGATTCAATCTTTGTATAGTGCCCGAAGACAGGCACCATCCATCTATCACATTCAAATTGAAGATAGCTGCATCTTCAAAACCTGTAAAATCTCCCTCTGTTACTAGAACTCGCTACCATTTCCGAGAAGCGAATAATTATTAATTATATAATGATGGCCCGTATTCTGTAACACAATCATTAACTTACTACCGATCGATAAGATTTTTGACAAATGGAAACAATTTTAACAAGCGAATATACCACATTGGCTGAAATAGATGATGATGAATAAGAATGTATCGATTGAGTTACAAAATAGCCCCAGATATTTCTCTTACAGGCTAGTCTTATTAAAGTGATTGCATTGATATCAATGCTGCTGTTAGTCAGTTTTATGAACTCCTATGTTCTTTGCTTGCTAAATCGGTACTAAAGTATATATGCTCTCAAGCTAGCTTTGATATAACCTATAGATCAAAATATCTTCGAGAAAAATTGATTCAGCTCAAGGATTAAACTTACTTAGACCAATATAGAAGATCGAGGAATATTACGAAATCTTAGACTACCCATGCATATATCTCCCATACTTGGTCTGTTCAAAATGATGATAATGAATGGAATCAAGCGAAATAATGGAAATATGTTTATCTCAATCAAGGAGCCACTCCAATACCATTAATACTTCATGATGAACTTTAAGAGTATGATGCTCCTCAATCTATTGTCAACGGTTCTGTTTAATTTTTGTCCTTAAGTTTTACTATTTCATGTACCATTTCTAATGTCTATGCCGATTACAAGTATACCGTGTCCTTCAGAATAAAAAGAGTTGGTGAGGACGAAGTCATCAAAACAATGACTTCCCTTCTCAATAAACTTTCTGCCGGTAAGGATCAAATTTCTCTGTTTCTTAAGTGAAGATTTGAGGTTTTGCTTGGCTACTTATATTTCTTATATTATTAATCTATCGCTAAAGACTTCCACGTTTTTAAACGTTGATGAAAACCAGAATCACTTCTGTTCTCAAGAAAGGTGATTGATCACAAGTCAACAATCACTGTCTTATATATAAGTTGGAAAACTTTCTGAAAATTTTTGAAACAGGAAAGTATCTACAACTGTACTTCTAATAACACATGTCATCTAATTTGTTTCACTCAACATAGTTTTATTATGAGACGGTCTACTGTCACAAATCTTGCCTTTTTTTTCCTTGGATGAACGATACCAAGTCGATGCCCATCCATATGGATTTCTTGAAAGCTCTCGATTCCATCAATCACAATATTCTTTTAAATAAGCTAGATTATTTTGGAGCTTCTGCTAGCTTGTTGAATCCTTTATTGTTTCATCTTCATAAATGAACATGCTACTTCTATTCAAACGGATTTTCATCATTCGAATTCTATGCTTCCTTTGGTGTCCTCCAAGGTCTCAATCTTAAGTCACCTTTTTAATTTTATTTATTCTTTAAATTTCGTGATTTCTCCATTTTTTATGCACTTGCGTACGTCGTTGACTTTGAAATTTACGACAGTATTGAATAAATTGATGATGCTGTCTTTTTGCAGAACTATATTCACCTACTAAATAACTCAGTGGTGCCACAATAGTTCACTTAACTCAAATATCAATGAGTGTTGTACTATATCCTATACTCGTTGTGTTAATCGCACTGAGTTTAATCATGATACGAGAGGTACATTCCTCGATAAAAAAAAAAAATCAGATATAAAAGATCTACGTATTACTTCCAATATCAATTCCGATTCCTTTAGTATACTAAACATATCTGTTCATCAGTTAATGGAGCTCTTGGCTCTATTATTCACATATCTAAGACTTTTGATGACATTTCTCCTTTAAGAGCCTTTTCTCTGCCTATGTTTTGGGTAAACTTGAATATGCAGTACTGCTATGTTATTTGATATATAACTAACAGTCTCAAGCCATTGATCAATTTCAGAGAAAATTTCTGCAATAAATGTCATGTAAATCAGATGGTATATATTTCGAAAGTGAATCTGATCAAGCAGCTCGCTTGACACGGCATTCTATGTCCTCACTTATTCGTACGTGTAGAACCAACTGCGCAAAATTCTTTCAGCTACTTTTTCATGACAAAGTTAACGCTCAATATTCACTCTCCAGATTGCCACTGCTTGTCACTTGGATATCATTTTGAAACTCGACCAACTTCTATGTTGCTGCGTGAACAAAATTTATACATATATCCGTCTAGTTTTGTACTAGCTCTTTGAGTAGGAATTTATTGTATCCACTTATTCAGTATATTTGGATTTTTTCATATCCACTTTATATTTTAATTGTCCTGTAATTGATGTGACCGACTATTACTGATCGCGATACAATGTCAACATTGACAGTAATAAATAATTGATTATTTCAAGAACATTCCAAACGGTCAGAATGTGAGGAGCCGGTCCACGCGAATCAGGCGTGGCTACAGACCAGAGCGTAGAAGTGCAGTTTTTGAAGTGGAGCTTCTATCACGACGCACAGTGGTTCCAAGTCTCGAAAAGCTGGCCAAAACTTCCAAAAATTAAAATTTGATTCAGAGAATTTTGATTGGTTTGGAAGCTAGAGGAATGATTGTTTCATCAAATCGCAAAAGAGGAGTCACCAACTCTTATCCCTTGGTCTGTATGGTCACGTTATAATTAGCTTACGTCAGATGAGCACGCGTCGCGCGAGAAAATAGAGGAGAAAACGTTTTGTTATTTATCAAAAACTTGAATGAAAAGCGTTTGAGTTTGATTCAACGTCATGGAGATAGCTTCTGCAGGTATGTTTAAGATATTTTCACTCTAATACAACCTTAATCTATTTTTCATCTTATTGAAATAAACATAATTTGATACCGTTACAAAAATGATTTAATTTTAGAAACTCTTATACTCAGCTGGATTAAAATATGTATATATCACAATATCCCGCGAAGATTTGAGTGAACGGTTTTAGTTCATGTTATTGTCTTTCAAAATTCACAGAAGTTAGCTGCCAATAGGTGCCTATTATGCTGTAGTAGGTTTTTATCTGCATCTATGTGTTGCTTGACTGTTTGGCCGAGCGACTCATGGACGTGAAAATTAATATCATTAAAGCATGATATGTACTTTTTGGCAGCCAAATGTCAAGAATTTCGTAATTTCAAATATTCCGGTCTCCATTTGTTAATAAATTTCCCAATTTTTCATGCTTGTATCCTTTTCAGGATCTAATAATGAACAATTGCAATATACCCGGAAAGAAGTTTTCATAATCGTCAAAGAGCATTTGAAAGAGAAATTGAATATTATAACGAAACATATGATGGAAAAAATTTCCGAAAATTGTGGGCATCCGATACATGTGCCTGGAGATATGAAAGCGTCCTTTTCAAAATTATTCTATAAAATGAGAACTATGTGGCAAAAGGTTAATAGAACAGAAGATATTTTTTTTACAAAGTACGAGGAATGGCTCAATGCACCTATATTTTTTCGATACCTGCTACTTATCGGAAGGCTTTAACCAATGAAGGCGGTCGCCCTTCTACAGAATTTGCATCTTGCAGTGATAGGTCTAAACGAAGAAAAACTGAAGAGATTCGTGCAACATTAACCTCGGACGAGTTGGCATATGCTACTCAAATGAGTTTACGCTCTGCAGGAAAATTAGACGCTTCGAAACTAGTGAAGGAAGCAACATTGACGAGTCCATTGAGAGCTTCTCGATACCGAAGAGCTTTTCAATCAAAATCAGAGAATACATTATCTGACGATGCTGCACTTTCCGTTTACGTGGAATATAAATTTTCTAAAAGTCAGTATCAAGGACTTAGATCAGTGAGTAAGGAAAATCACTGTAAACTGTATCCTTCCTACAAGAAAGTGTTACAAGCAAAAAATCGTTGCTATCCTCCTCGTACGGCTATTTATATTACAGAGAGTAGCGCAGAGGTCCATTTACAGGCTTTATTGGATCATACAATTGAGCGAATTTTATACCTCCAAAGTGACGTAATTCGAAGTTTGGGTGAAGAATATGATGGTATTATGGATTTTATTTGCAAGTGGGGCTGCGATGGAAGCTCTGGACAAAGTCTATATAAACAAACGTTCGATGATGACAGCAAATCAGATGCGAATGTGTTCTTCACTTCAGTTGTGCCATTACAACTCATATCGAACAATCAAGATTCAAAGGAGCAAATTGTGGTTTGGAAGAATCCCAGGCCTTCGTCATCCCGATTCTGTAGACCCTTAAGACTACAGTTTCTACACGAAGACAAAGAGTCAACAGTCAACGAAGCTCAACACATCGAGGAACAGATCTCGTCACTTGTTCCTTTCGAAACTGTAATAGGTAGTAAGAGAATTTTGATTGTGTACAAGATGGCATTCACAATGGTTGATGGCAAAGTGTGCAACGCATTGACATCTACGAATTCTGCGCAACGTTGTTATTTGTGTGGAGCTACAAGCAAAGATTTCAATGCAATCGATGCTATTTTACAGAGAAAGATTGACGAAAATAATATGAAGTTTGGGTTGTCGACATTGCATGCCTGGATACGTTTCTTTGAATGCTGCTTGCATTTGTCCTACAAACTCGGCGTGAAAAAATGGCAAGTGCGCAGTGCGGAAGAGAGGCAGGTGACAGAAGACCGCAAGAGGATAGTTCAAAATGAATTTCGCTTGAAATTAGGACTAATTATCGATCGTCCAAAGCCAGGATATGGAAGTACTAATGACGGGAATACAGCTCGGCGTTTTTTCGAAAACTCAGCTGTGTCTGCTTCGATCACAGGAGTAGATGAATATTTAATTGAACGCTTCCACGTGATTCTGCAGGTTATTTCGAGTGGACATGAAATAAATTGTAATAAATTCCAAGAATATGCGGTGGCAACTGCAAAAAAATTTGTCGAACTTTATCCATGGTATCATATGCCTACTTCGGTGCACAAGTTGCTAATTCATGGACCACAAATAATAGCCCATGCATTGCTACCAATCGGTCAATTATCCGAAGATACTCAAGAAGCTCGAAACAAAGACATCAAAAGATATCGTGAAGACTTCTCGCGAAAATGTTCCAGAGCGAAAACAATGGAAGATATTTTCAACCGACTCATGGTAACTTCCGATCCGTACATCTCTAGTATCAGGAAGCTGCCAGGAAAGAAGCTGAAGACTTTATCCCGAGAAGCTGTGGAGCTACTACTTCCTCCTACAGTGACTGTTCCAACCAAAACGGAACCTAGTACAAAAATTGACACCAGATCAGAAGTCGATTCAGAATCTGACGTGGACTCCGATTCTTCGTACACTGATTCGAATTAATTGTTTATATGAAAATTCAGTCACAATTTTTTTTATAATAAACAAAATCTTTCTATCAGAGTATATTTTAACATGTGAGGCGGCATATTGAGTCTGCCATTTTGTTTACAGTAATTTCTATCTTGGATTCGTGATTGGTGATCTCATAAATCCCGGTTTATGAATTTTTGTTTGAATCTAAGTTAATTTGAGGTTTTGACCAGCTTTTCGGGATTTGGTCCCACTGTGCGACGTCATGATTCTTTGCATGAGCAGTGAAATGACGGAGACCGAAAGATTTTCGAACGACACCGACTCTCCTCTCACCAAACAGCCTAGATTGCTGCTGCTGCTGCTCTTCAGCTCTCTTCTTTCTTTCGCCTCCACCCGAGTGGTCTCTACTGGCCGCTGTTCCCTTTGTCTCTACCCTTCGATTGAGCAAACCACTACTACAAGTAAATGACGCGTGGCAATAATAATGCTTTTTCGTAATTCGTCACGACATATTCCGAGCATTTTTTTTAGATCATATTCTCACATCATTTTTCGTTAGAGAAGAACATATTTTAGTTTATTCACACTTATTTGACTCATGATTACTGTATATTCAATACTCGTAATACATTGTTTCTCACAAAAAATCACGGGAAATATTTCTTATATTGGTGAAATGCGATTTTTGCAATTGATTTTTTCCGAACTTACACTTGCTCAGAATAAACGCCATTTCAGGACTTTGTAGAGTAACCCTTGACAAAGAAAATGCATTCTGTAGTCTATGTTGGCTAACAACGAATTTATGGCCGTTTTCCGGAAGATCCTTTCTTTGGCTTTCCTGATATTTTCCGAAAAGTTTACTGTCGATCTTTCCGATTTTTTTTTTGCGTATGCTGAGAGCTTTAGACTTCACAGTATATCAAAATATGAAGTCTTAGTATTAAATAGAACGCGAGCTATGAATTTTTGAATGAATTGCCAAAAATGACTGTTTTTCGCAATCTACCCAGAAGCTACTGGAGTGATTGGGGCTCAAAAAACTTATTTGATCCCGTTTTTTGTTGCGCACTTTTTTTGTCAGGTCGTCTTTAACCGTCAGATGCTTTTCGACAGCCTTCCTAACAATGTAGCCGCGTACAAATGGGATATGTTATTTGCCACGTTATGAACTAACAAATCGTAAAAAAATATTCCAAGTTATCAAATTTTTTGACTTTAGCTTTATTTGCGCTAATTCTACTCGACCATAGGGGTTCTACATCAACAGGTTCTCCCTTACATGGTGAATTAGCTCCAATATCATTTTTTACTATGAAATTTGAGCAAGCGAGAACCTATTCCTGAAAATAGATTGTTCCACCAGTGTTCGATGTTCACATATTTAGTCAATTGTAAGATCCCTCTGTATCAGTGAGTGTGATGGCTTTTTCCCGTAAACCTGTTTTCATGAAATGATATTTGATTCTAATGCTCCTTTGATTTTTTCTAGCTTTCACGATTTTAATTTCATTATGCTCGGGATACATCCTCTATGATATGTTTATGAGGAGAACTTCCACTTCTGGAATATGGATAGAAATGGATTCTCTCTATAGTCTCTCAGGCCTTATTGGAATTATCGCTCAATGGTTCTATTGTGGAAAAATTCCTATGATCTCAAAAGTACTCCAGAAAATCGATGAAACAGATTCTATTCTACAACAATTAGGAATCACATACGATTATCTTTATCTTTCTCTTGTAACAATAGGATTCCATCTTTTTTTGTTATTGAACTACGTGATTGCCTATTTATATGTAATATATTCAAGTGAAGATTTAGTTATCATAATCAGTAAATGTATTTGCATCTATTGGCTATTATCAGTATACTTCGTCATATTCTATTTCATCACGGCCGTTTGTGTGCTCAATAATTACCGAGTCTACAAAATGAATAAATTGCTTAAGCAAGAGAATGGAACTTCGTCTATTAACGATCAATGTAATTCGGGAATCAGTGTTCCAGGTGAATCTGAGATTTTTCCTCAATGCCAGTCAAGAACAAGCATTCAATACATCACAGATATTCACTATAAGATATGTGAGAGCATGCACGATGCTATGGATACGTTTTCTGTCGCATTGTTCTTTTTCTTTCATTTCTCCTGTTATTGTGTTGCTGTAATAATGTATTTAGCTATAAACTATCAGAAATATCATGTGCCAATTGATGGACTCTGCTATGCTTTTTGCGGCATATGTATATATACTGCTGTAGGTATAAATGCTGATCTATTGAAGCGTCAAGTGAGTATGAAATTAGTTTGTTTTCCAATTCCTACGAGGGTTATTTGATGGTAAATGAGCTCTCCGCATCTGGTTTTAGCGTGATAGCATATTCAATAGTACATATCATGGTAGTATATTTTTGGAACAAAAACGAGCAGTACGAGTAAATGTCAATTGTACAGATCATTTTTGTTGAATTCAAATTCTTCAACAAAGTGGCAAGTGCATAGTAGATTATTACCTCTCTAGTCCATTTTTCTTAGCTTTTATAGTTGAAGATATTCTAAGAATAGATGAAGATTGATGAAAATTGTGTCAAATGAACTTTTGTAGTTGACACTTGATAAATTATACTTTTCTGAGAGTAATCTCTCCATATTTGTTCAGAAATGAGAATGAGAGACAGCACATACTGATTATCAAATTATGATTAAAACACACAACTGGGTCATTCTCATCACATCGGTACCTAAAATAAGACGTGGAGTGATCAATCTAATTCCATATCAATTGAAAAAATTGAGAAAAATATCTTTGCAAAAAAATAGAGCTTGCAATGATAATGTCCGAGTTTGTTTAGAGCTAAGAATGAATCTTATCAACAAACATGAACTTGAAAGAATAATGAGTCTTATCACCTCTTGTAACCCACGAGCAACTCGTGTTGAGAGATTTTGTTTCTTGATATGAACGCCCCATGTTTTGCTAGATTCTCTCAAAATATGGTAACTCACTACACGTTGTTCAATACTGGGAGAAATCACTTAAATATTCACAATGATAAGTGATCATACCTGGTTCATTCAGCTGGCAATGCAAAACCTGTTAAGCAGAATTTCGGATTGGAAAAAATCAATCACTTCCAAACTAAAATCTCATTCCGCAAGCCACTCTCTAACTTTTGTTTCACTGTCAAGAAGATACAAAACTCATGATAATTCGGATGTTTCACTACCTTCAGCGTAATATTTCTTTATTATATCTCATATCTTCTGGACAATGAAATACTTCAGCAACATTCAACTGAACTCGAACGGTAACTTACTCGAAGTTATGTGAACCATACATAGAAAAGAAGTCGTTCCGCCAGAATAAATTAGAGATTTTAGAGGAGGCACTAGGAAGCTTGTGATTTCTTGACTATTTGAATCTGTGTAGGAGACTTCTCAAAACCGAACCAAGACGTTATAGATCATCTCTTTCAAAAATTGAAGGTGAAGCCTTCACATTGCTTAAATTCAAAAAGTTGTTTTGCAAGAGCAACAAAAATAGATTTTTCAAAATATTAATTATCCGTGCGAAGATATTGAATCCCATCCTAAATCTGATCCAGATACATACAGAAAATGTAAAATATAACTGGACTTTGAAAATATGTATTGTCTTGAGAACGTTCTGATCATAAGTAATGTATAACTTCACCTTCCTCTCTACGAACTGCTCTGAATCATCGTAACTTAGTTTTGACAAGTCTAGACCAGTATTTTATGGTGGAAGAGTTTCTAATTTTTCACAGCTTCTTGCAGTAAGATAGTTTCTACGGTTTTCCAGTCATTCAGCTAATTATCGGAATATTCATGATGTGCTGTCCTATCCATAAGATATAAGATACAACAAGGACTTCTATTATTTTTAAGGTCTCTTAATTTTCCAAGAGAGATGGAATGCGAAGACAAACAGAATCTGGTCTCGAATTTCTGATGTTGGCGTCGAATCGTTCATAAGAAGAATCTCATCAAACAATAAAGCCTTATAATTCAGAGATTGTTGGATCGAATCTTACCGACGACGGACCGAAAGTCAGTAAGATTTTCACCGTATTATTATTCACTGTGCGACTTATTCTCTTCAGAAACGAGGAGTACCCGCACCCAACGGCCGAGAAAATATGATTTATTCTATTAGGTGCACTATAATTATCTCATATACCCATTTCGGATAAAATATGTGTCTTACATCCGAATATTTATCCTCATCTGTTTTCCATGAGACAACCCTCGTATGATATTGATTATTTAATAAATATAACACATTGTACATCCAATCAATTTTCACATTGTTGAAAACGGTATGGATTATCTCACGTTGTAATATGCTGAAGATCACAAATATATACACAGTATGTCCTAATTATTTAGAACTCTTCTTGACCTACTGCTCTGTTGAATGAACTGTAATCGGTTATTATCTGTATTATATTGAAATCTGGGACTCAATTATTTGGAATAGAGCTTAGCTCATATACGAAAAATTCTGATTTGGACATTACGTGACGCATTTATACATTATTGAATATATTTTTGCATATAATGATACTTTAAATGTTAAAAAGGATCCAAAATAATTTACTATTAGGAAAAGTAGGCCTTCAGGAATCCATTTAGATGTAGTCAATATTTATTTCACATTGGACGTTTCGAGTAACAAGTACTCATCATCAGCTACATAAAAATTTTGAATTATAACAAAGAATTATAAAAAATTTCATCTTCTTACCAAGTATACATGGTCATGTTTAATTTAATTACTTAAATCGATATAACATAATTGTTATAAGTTCAGATTAAAATTTTTTGTGAACTTATAACAATTTTGTTATATTGATTTAAGTAATTAAATTAAACATGACCATGTATACTTGGTAAGAAGATGAAAATTTTTATAATTCTTTGTTATAATTTAAAATTTTTATGTAGCTGATGATGAGTACTTGTTACTCGAAACGTCCAATTTGAAATAAATATTAACTACATCTCAATGGTTTATACGAATTAAGAAGTTGAAAACGGAGTCGTTCACCAATCCGCAAATATTTTAAATGTTAAAAAGGATCCAAAATCTCAATGGATTCCTGAAGGCCTACTTTTCCTAACAATTTAATGATACGATTATCCAACATGAAATTCTATCGTTCCACGGCTAATCGTTTTGGATTTATTCAAAAATTCTAAAAATCTGTCAGTGAGGTGCGCTTTCAGCCCAATCGGTTACTATGAAAACAGTAGGTCAACATTCTTATGCTACAACATAGCTAAATACTGATTTTCAGGATTCTGTGGGTAACAGTGCTGAATTCATGCGCAAAATTTGAAAAAAACTCCAACTGAAGTACACTTCTGAGTTTATGCAGAAAATTCCAAAAAACTGTCAAGTAAAGTGCACTTCCGACTCAGTCCATCTCAATAAAAATAGGATATGAGTATCTTGAAGCTACTATCGTCTGAATACCGAATTCTTACATTCTACGTTCAACCGTTTTGGATTTATCTGGAAAATCCGGGACAGACGATAGCATCATAATGCGACATGTACAGTTGGATGTTATAGTAGTGTTTTATACAAAATTTCACTATTCTACGACTGATCATTTTGGATTCTTATGGAAAATTAGAAAAGACTGTTACATAAAGTAGATCTCTGATTCAGCCGGTTAGTGAGGAAATAGGAGATGACCATTTTGATTCTACAAGTTCAAATACTGAACATCAACATTTTACGGTCAATAATTCTGGATTCATGCGAAAAATTCGAAGAAAAGTTCCAAATAGAGTAGACTTTTGGTATAGAGGATTGCAACTATAATGCAAGGTGCACACCTAGACCCTATACTAGTCTTGGATACAAAAATCCAGCATTATACATATGACAGGCTTTGAGATTTGCGAGTTACGAGCAAACGCATATACGCACATATGTACCAACATCAAGCCGGATTCAAAATGGATTCAGGGATGCTCAAAACGGATATTTTCATTAAAATCTTGATGTGTGAATTTTTGCGGTTGTTCTATACTTATTTTTACTTTGTACAGCACTGAAAAACAAAGGAGAAGCAAATGAGCAGGGAACTGAGAATTTATCAAGAAGAAGGAGAAGTGAACAAGAAAGTTCAAAAGAGGAATAGCAAATAAAACAACAGGGAAGGATCGAATAAAGACGAACTGGCAAAAACAAAGGAAAATGCAAATGAGAACATGGAATATCAGAAGCTCTGAGGACAAAGAAGAAGAATTAATAGATGAATTTGAAGAAGCAGAGTTAGAAATTCTAGCATTAACGGAGACAAAGAGAAAAGGAAAAGGAATAACAAGCCTGTGAAATGATCATATACTAATATATAGCAGGGTCGATGAGAATGAAAGGGCAAAAATCATAAAAAATAGAACACTCAATTAAGGAATTGGTTGGAGTGAATGATAAAATACTTTTTATGTATAAAGAAGGCATTGAGGGATTCAAAGCAAGTATAATAATAGTATATGGACCAAATGAAGACGAGGACAGAATCACTGAAGATGATTTTTGGGACACAATACACTTGGAATTTGAAGAATCAGTAGAACCTATATACGTAATGAGGGACTTTAATGCAAGAGTGGGTAACAGGTATGAAGGTCTACAAGAAATAATGGGAACTCATGGTGAGTCAGTAAAAAACAATATAACAGAGAAATAAGAAGCAGGAACGAAAGATCAGTAATGGACTATTTTCTAACCAACAGCACAGAAAGAAAGAAAGTCAATAACGTGAGAGTGAGAAGAGGGAATGAGATTGGAAGCGACCATTATCTAACGATAGGAAAAATAAGAGAGATGAATAAGGCAACACAGAAACAGAAGACAAGTATAAAGGAGAAGAATACAATGAAAATAAGAGTAGATGAGTTAAACGAAAAGGAAACAAGGAAGAAGTACGAAAAAGACATAAGAGAACTTATAAACAGCACATTAAGACCAAATTTGAATAACGAAGAAGAAATGTGGAGTACATTCAAATGTATATTGGAAGAGGTAGCGAAAAGAGCGTGCGGAGTAAACAGAAAAACAGGCTACAACAAGAAAACACACTGGTGGAATAAAGAAGTTAGAGTAGAAGTTAAAAAGAAAAAGCAGAAATGGGAAATCTGCTTCAATACAAAAAAAAACTGGAAGATAAGAAACGGAAGAAAAAATAAGAAAAGTCATCAAAATCTCTAGGGCAAAATCTTGGAGAAAGTTTGGAATCAAGTTGGAAGATAATTTCAGAGAAAATGAAAAATAATATTATAACACACTGAAAAACAGCAAGAAGAAAAATCAAAGAGCATTAAGACAGTTATACGACAAACAAGGGAATATTTTAGAACAAAATAAGGAAATGATAGGAAGATGAAAACAACACTTCGAGGAATTGCTGGAAGAAAAACACTCAGATTGCGAAAAGGCAGTGATTTTCTTCATTCATAAAAAAAGGGACAATAAAAATTGTAACAATTACAGGGGGATATCACTAATATGCACGACAGCCAAAGTATATGAAGCCATACTAGAAAAGAAAATAAGACAAGAGGTGGAATCAAAAATGGAAAAATCACAAAGCGGATTCAGGGAGAGACATTCCACACAAGACCACATATACACAATTATTAGGCTTATAGAAAAAACTCTGATACAAGAAAGCAAGCTATGTATTACATTTGTCGATCCAAAAAAAGCCTTCGACCGAGTACCACGGAAACAAATGTGGAAAATATTGAGGGAAAGACAAATAAACATACAACTACTAAACGCCGTAAAAAGCGTGTACAGAAAAATAAAAAATTACATAAGAATCGTTAACAAAATATCGGGAAAATTCAACATCACGCAGGGCTTAAGACAAGGAGGAGCATCAAGCCCATTACTATTTTTTGTTTTCTTAGATTATATACCAAAGTAAATAAAAAATGAAATGTGTAACTGAAATAGCAGAGTGTGCATTCGCAGGCAATCTAGCAATTCTGGCTAAGAATGTGCTAAGATATGAAATATAATTTAAATGTATGGGAAGAGGAATTGAGAAAACACAACATGAATATAAATGTCAAAAAAACAGAAATAATGGTTACATCGAAAGAAGACATAATAACCAATACACAGCCAAACGGATGCGAAATAAAACAAGTAGAAGACTGTACGTATCTGGGAGTAACAATAAATTATAAAGGTAGTATAGAACCAGAAATCGATAAAAGGATACAAGCAGCTAGCAGAAACTACTTTGCACTGAACAAAGCGGTACTGGGAAATAAGTAAATCTCCAAGAATACAAAAGTGACACTATTAAAACTGTATACCGACCAGCTTCAATATACGGAAGTGAGTCGTGGATACTCGAGCAGAGACTGAAAAGTGAAGTACACGCATCAGAAATGTGATACTTAAGAAGAGTTGAAGGAGTTACAAGGATGAACAGAATAAGAAACGAACGAATGAGAGATAATCTAGAAATAGAGAGCATACATAAGACCATAGAGAAGAAACAAGTTTCATGGTATGGTCACTTAGTCAGAATGCCAGAGAAAAATCAGACGAAGCAAGTTTGGAAAGCAAGAATCACAAGAAAGAAAAAAAAAGGAAGACCAAAGAAGACCTGGGAAAAAAACATAAATGAAATTTTCCACGGAAACAACATCAGCTGGCAAGAAGCAAAGAAAATAGCACAAAATAGACAAGAGTGGAAAGAACTGATGGATTATTTAAAGTGAAAATAATTACAATCTAGACACCCGAAAGGGTATAAATAAATTCAAAAAGATTAATAATAATAACAAGTGAGTAAAAACTCACATCAAATTTTGTATACGGCTTACATAGCTCGCAAAAGACTGATTCTTCAGCAAGATGCGTAAATTCACTTCCATACTCGTTCACAAATGCTGACCACAAGCATACACACCTAGCAGCAACCAATCACATAGAGCTTAATGTATTGCGTGGCTTCAAGCCCATGTTCTTTTATGATCAGAATTATTCCAGCGTTTTTTGTTGTGACATTAGTGAGTAAGAGCATAGTAAGCCGAAATGCTTGAAATCATGAAAAGGAAAAGAACTAAGTGTTCGTAACAAATATTGGATCAAAATCAATGCTAATAATCGTTCAATTCAGAGAAGAAGCTGCATTTAAGGACTTTTAGAGGATGCTGTTGAAAATTATAGTTTTTTGAACTTCTTTTCTGTATCTAATGAATTTTCAAGATTACACTTATTCATATTGGAAGAAAATGGTTCGCTTGACCGATCAATCATTGAATTAATGAAGAGTTGACAGTGTGCGATTGGGGAAATTCATATGAACAATGATAGCACACCAACGTTTCGAGCTATTGAGGATGATTTATTCATTAAACATGTATCGCCCTTGTTTGAATAGTTGAAAAATTTTGTGATATCAAAGAGATTGATCTCTGAGGTGAATCACTTATCGTCGAATAACTAAATTCAACTCTTTGAAAACATCAATAAAAATAAGAGAATAATCGTATCCAAATTGACTATTTGATATTTTATTTATGGATTAAACTCATAAATAAGTAGATTAAACATCAAACATGAGTCGTACAAAGTACACGAGTACCCGTGTGATGAAGAGCCGCACATAATTATCATGTGCGTACAGTAACTCAAGAATAACATCATAAAGGTCGCCCATTTTAGCATGCTGATATTTCAAGAATTGTGCAGACGTCATATAACATTCAGTGGACAATAATTGAACAGACGAGTTTCACCAAGTGAATTTTCATGCTCTGCCCTAATTTCAAGTTGTTTTCAAGTAGCATCATGAGAAAAGAGGAAACTTTGTTATGCGATATCGCAGCTGCGAAGCGGTTTAATGTTATGATATATCTGAAATACACTCATTAGGTCTGGATATGCAATAAATTATTGATATATACTCCACATTCCAAATTTGAAAAGATGTAAAATCTTGTGAAGTTTTTATATCCTCCACTTTATATTAAATAAAAGAGTTGGAGGTTGGAAAACACCTTATTTCAAATTAACTTTTATATGTTTCAGCTCAAAGAAACATTATCACTGTTGTGTGACTGGAGTATCCAACATATGGATCGAGGATCAATATCAGCGGTAACTCAAAATTGAAACAAATTGAGTGTGCGAAGCCACACATGGTTGAAGTGAAAATTCTGAGCTGTATATGTGCATTGCATGGATCAATAGCTTTTTCTCACACGAATGTATAAATTGTAAATGCTTCAAATTAAATGGAAGAAATATGGCAGCATCAGCTGTTCGCCATTACAAAAACTGAGGTATAGACAAACACAAGCTCCTGACTTACCTTTCCTCCGTTCTGGTTTCCCCAACACGTACCTATCTATTTTCCTCACGTCATCCAAATTTTCGTAACGCTCGAATGATGTAGTTCACTCAGCACAGAAGTATCACTTCAACAAGAGAAAATAAAACAATTGTAAACACATTTTATCCCTTTTTTAAGACTAATTCTTTGCTGTTACAATCATTGAGCAATGTTCCTGACGTGAATATTGGAGGCGTGATCTCTTTGGATAGTACTTTGATCATCTTGGTAAGCTATTGTTCATCATTCACTAGGAAAAAAATCGTGTAAGTAATAATATTCGAAAGATATGTAATATCAATTATCTACACTTTACGCTCCTCCACAAAAAAATTGAACTCAGAGAACAAAGAGTTTGTTCATAGGAGATAAGAAAAGAATTCAATGAACCAAGTAGATCCTCCTATTTATTACGGGACAGCACAAATATCATTCAACAATTGAGAAGAAAGAATCAAATATCAGGAGACAAAGTAGAATTGAATGAATGGATATAAATTTGCATGAAAGTATAAATAGTGGTATAACACATGATAATAGTACCTCAATGGCATAGGGGTCCTCTTTCATCATTCCACGTTCACTATTCAACTTTTACCACTCTATTTTTACTACCATACTTCTTACTTCCATAATTTTTTACCATCATACCATTTTTACTCCCATACTCTTCCACCACTGATATATTTTACCACTATTTTTACAAACTCAATTCAATAAAGTTGGGTACTCAACAATTTTCTCTCCGTCTTTTGTGGTCTCGTGGATAAATTAAGGTTAGGTTTGAAATCGGAATGGTCAGAGCAAGCGAAGCTCGTCCGTTGGTTAAGTGCGAAGCATCACTGGTTGAAAACCAAAACCACTGTTCATAACTGTACTAGCGGTTTGATGAACATTGAGCATGCCACGTTGAGCTTCGTCAGAGCGGAAGATGCGTTTGAACACAAACTGACACAAAAAGCAGTAACGGAGACAGTGGGAAGAAAATATTGATGAATATGTTGGTGGTTAAAAGAATAAGTGGTGAAAAAAGACGGTGAGTAAAGAATTAGTAGTAAAAAACAAGGTGGTAGGAATTGATTGATAAAAGTGGGGGCAGATATCTCACAGGCAGGAAAAAAAACTATCTCATTGAAAATATCAGATAATAAGACAACAATAAAACCACAATGATTTACGATTGACTGAGGCGATCATTAATCAATTTGAAAAAAGTATTGGAAGATGTGATGTTCATGAAAAGAGATACAATGAAAGAATGGTAGAAACCGCATCTTCTGTTAATTGGAGATTGGAAGAAAATGTTGATTTAATAAATAGGCTGGTAGGATTTTGTAAAAAAAACGGCTATCAAGAGAAGATACATAAAATCAATCAATGACAAACATGTGAAATCATCATCAGCGAACTTTTTCAAGATAAAGAAGTGAATGCAATAAACGTTTATCATTAATTGAATTAAGATCAGAGAGTTTTATGCCCGTACTTATAATCGAATCTCAATCTCGTTCTTGAATATTACTTGGCCAAGTCGAGGCGAAGTCACCATAGATACTTACTTGAAAATCTATCCTATAGTCAATACTTCGTGAATTCCTGGCGAAGCTTGAGATTTCTTGTTTCTGACACATATTTGATTGATATGTTTGACGTTCGTGACAGTATTTGCGTAATATTCCTAGTTTGCTTACTGAATTTAATCTATTTTTGGACAATTTGATTGGAAAAATAGGTTTCAGTAAGTATATATACTTCTATGGCATATATTCATGTTGGAAATACAAATGTCAAGAATAACTGACACGAATACTTGAGCACGACTTGAGGTAGCCTTGTAGTAGACTCAAGTAAAGCCGGAGTCAAGCAAACGCGAAGTATTACTCCGTAGCCAAGTAACGACTATTGGTGATATTCGCATACTTGAGCAATTCTCAAGTCTGAGATCGAGCGAAGTATTGATTATAAGTACGGGCATTAGTTAGATATTATAGGACAGACGACTGTCGGAGTACGAGCTCATAACTTTTAGACAAATATACCTTGACATTTTCTTCTCATTGACTCGAGCATTTCAGAATGAACACTATGCAGGCAGTAGCAGAAATTGATACATTGAGTTGAACCACGTCAGGAACAACAATATTTCTGCATAGCTTTCTTTCCGAATTCTCTTCAAGCACTTTCATACCCTCCATTCAACGACTTGTTATATTATTTTCAAAGCACCTGAAGGGCTTAGTCAGGTGCTTCTACAGTTATTTGATTTAGTAGCAATAACAATTTAATAATTGATTCATGTAACCCGTCAAGTACTTCAAGTGACTTTTGAAAAAAAAATAGCGCTCTATAGCTATCACAGAAGTCTAGAACTGATGACGATTTCACAGGAACGCAGCCATAGAATAAAGTCAAAAAACACTTTGAGAAGCTCAACAAATTTATCTGGAATGCTTTTCGTCTTGTAACTTTTCACTATAAATAACATTATTGTGGCTGGGTTATCCATCTCATTCCATGGGAAAATTTTATCTACTCATACAAGATGAAAATACTATGAGATACTCAGCACTCATTGTTTCCTGCAACGCAAAACAGCAGGGAAATTGATCAATTCATGGATTGAGCATCTGATAGGAAAGAGGATGTGTACACGTTTTTTTTCTTACAAATCAAAAACTTCCCATTCAGGTCGTGCCATTGTACAAGACATAGTAGGTAACCTGACTCGCTGTGACAATGCGTCTGCTGCACTGATCTCTATATAACACTGGATTGGATTTAGGCCGCTGGAATGCGGCCCCAATTGAGCGTCGCCATCTTGGCAAAAACTGAGGTTCTGTGTCAATTGGTGACAGTTCAGTATGGCGTTGGGACGCAATTTCATGCTGAATAAATTTTGTTTATTTATTTAAATGTAGATATATCAATACATAATATTGTAATTGTTTTATTTCATTAGAAAAACTCAACTGAAAAAGTTTGAAGAAATAACTTATTCCTATTTTCAGTGAAGTATTACTTTTTACAGGTTTTATGGAGACCTAGAAGGATACATCAATTATTATGTTAAAGTTATCAAGCGAATTTTAGATGAAATTGAAAATATCATGAATAACAAAATCATATTGTTGGGCAATGTTACAAAGTTATGATAACAAATTTGAGTAATATATCAAATTCAATATGAAATATCTTGCTCACAAAATTAATCGCTAGACTGCAAATTTGTGCTTACTTACGAACAATAGAATCTTGATTATTGAATGTATTATTATTCTCCTATCATGTGTAGTGGATATTTAAAATAATTAGTTTTGAATAGGCAATATTATCGCGGAAATGCACTCCATTACTGTTGTAATGTAAGTAAATTCATAGTTCCAAATTTTAGGTAACAAAACTTTATAAAACTATTGAACGGATCAAATAATACTAAACTGCAATGTTTAAAATATAGTTAAAACACTGACACTAAAAAGTTCACAAATATTTTTAACTATTAATAGATATTTCAACTATTATAGCAATTTTTAACTTTTGTTGATTATTAATGTATGTATTTTAATATATATTGAGAATAATTTCTTCATCTTACTTGCATTATACTTTGAATTTCATCGAGTGTTTTCTATAAGTGTTTTGAATTTGCCGCCAAGTAGTGACACAAAACCTCAGTTTTATTGTCAAGGCCGCCGTTCAACCCGGGCCGCTTTCAGATGCCAGAATACGGTCTAAACCCAATCCAGTGTTATATAGAGATCAGTGGACTGCTGAGATGGTGATAGTTTGCACTGTCGCCGCTAGAGACGCCTACATCAGTAAGTTCTGTTTTACAACAGTGTTTAATGGATATCTACACTAAACTTACAATGTTTCACGAAATCATTTAAATATTGAAGCTAACCGTATATGTAATGCTTACAACACATATTGTACGTTAATTGAAAATTGATATACATGTTAAATTGGTATTGTATCGAGTAATATTTAATATTCAATTATCACCTATACAAAAAGCTGTGTTGGATAAATTCAGAGATCACATGCAATTAACAGTAATTGAGAGATATTCAAGCTATACATTACCAATGTGTTAAATTTTCAAGAGTAAATATAGATATCTTTCAAATTACCAGAAAATTGTTCAAACTCTCAATAAAGGAAACAAAAAACAAAAATTGGATTCAGTATAAGAATATTATATTTCTTTATCAAACTTAGTGTTCTACAACGTATAGTCCAGTCAAGTTAGTCTTAAAAATAGGGGTGCCCTTGCATAAGCTCCCAAGAAGCTGAAAATTGACATAAACGTCAGCAATACCATTATAATGGAGTTGTAGAAAGTCCTCATGTATCCCATGTGTCCAAAAATTTTTATACGAGGTCAAAGCTCGCAAAAATAGATTCTCCTGGTTTTCAAGCGGAATGGTTAATTTAATGATAAAAATATTCCAAACAAAAATTGTAGATCTCTTGATTCTCTACAAAAATGGTCTCCAAGCTTTTTTTCTAAGACTCACCATTTTTTAGTAAAAGCCATCCCAAAGTAGTATTCTTAATAATATGCATGACTACACGCTACCTATGGACGCATAATATAGGTAAAACGATTAATCTCCGTAACAAGTACTCATACATGAATATTGAATGATAATTTGAAGAATATGAAATGAGAAGAAACCCAGTCCCTCATTCTTAGTGACCATCCGGCCTTGAGCAATATCTGTCTGCTATTCAATTGTCAACGTAGCAGTGTTCGTCTATTACATACTTGTCTAGATACGTTACGTTACATATCTTTTGCAAATTATACACGCAATAAGAAACTTGTTCAATACGCTTGTCTTCCTCCACCTTTAGCTTCTGCTCATCAGCACTTTCACCAAGTAAATTAGCAGGTTCAAGTGTGGCCTGGTAAGCAACTGAGCCCAGAAGAATTATATTGAAATCAATCCAGACTCTTCTTCCACCTGCACCAGAAAAGCTCCCTAATACTATTTTTTATAATAACAGAGAGGGGTGTAGCTTGAAATGCGGCTGCAAGAAAGTAAGCTGACTTTGTTCACCAGCATTCAGCTGTCAAAGCCAGTCGTGTTCAAATACTTAATCTTCAACACAAGATAATCCTTACATTAACGATGAAATACCTGTTTTATCGCTATTTGAACAATTTACGTCACCTTAGAAAGATGATGATGAAGGAGAAGTTGAATAAGAAGGCCTAACTTCAATAAGAGAACCATGGAGTAGGCGTAACAGGAAAACCACGTAGGAAAATTTGCGCCAAGTACACTACCTCATAGGTGGCGTAGAAACGTGTGCATATTATGGAGAATATAACTTTAGAATGGATTTTTCTCAGAAATGGTGAATCTTGGGGAAAAAAGAGTCATACCCTGTTTCGTGAAGAATTGAAAGATGTACAACTTGTGTCCAAGCTATTCATATCATGAAACTGATCGTTTCGCTAAAAAATTTGAAAAACCTCTATTTGCGAACTTTGATCCCGCATAAAATTTTTTGCGAACACGGGATCGTTGGGGTCTTCTTCACAACTTCATCAAATGATGTCCCTAACGTTCATGTCAATTTTCAGCTTCTTGGGAATTTATGCAAGGCTAAATGTCAATTTTGACTGGACAAGTATGTATCAAACGTAACTTGAAAAATGATTTTCATTTGATATTCCAACGTTTTCAAGTTTCTATAATGTTTAATAAATCCTTGCATGAAATTTTCTTGATGTTCAAGGATAACAGTTGGTTTCTTCAAAATTTATAGCCTGTTTTATAGATTGAAGCACAGATTCTGGCTGTTTTCCTATCTATTATATGTGGGAATGCAATGAACTTGTACAGACAATCTGATTTGTGAGGAATGTACTAACTCTCAGACAAATACGTGGAATTCTTGAATAAGAATCAATTTACCTCAAAGTGGGATATAGATATGACATTTCTTTGCACATCATCTAACAACCTATCTTACAAAATATGCTGAAACAGAATTATAGGGATGAGCTAAGTTTTCAATTTCAGTGAGTAGAAAGTCTTGGGAATTCAGTCAATATTTCTGTTTTAATTTTTTTCCTACTTTACAGTTTCGGCTGTACCTCAGATATCTTCAGAAGTGCTATAATTAAGTTATTTTTCATCACTAATTATTCATGCTAATTTTATCGGAAATACTTACAAAAGAACTATATTGTGAAAAATTAAAAATGTTCATTGATATGTGATATCGAGTTTGATAAAATAGCGGAAACAATTTTTTCCATTTGTTTAATACCACAATCTACATCTGTGGAAGATGTTGACTAAGTGCGTGCACGTATTGACAAAAAATTTCAAATTATCACAGATAGAAATAGGTTAGTTGTAGTGTCAAACAATTAAAAATAGATGCAAGCTTGTGCATCACGTGAGGTGTCAAAAATATGAACAAAAATTAGGAGAAGTAACATAGATATTGAAGAATATTGTTGTATATAGTGCTAAGTGCAATAGTATCTGTTTTTTCATTAATATTCTGTTTGTCTTGTTTTATATACAACATTTCTGATGTGAGTCTTTTGTTTAACCTTCATGTGCACTGTCAGGTATCTGGGTACCTATTGCATGTATAACTGGGTTTTTCTCACATTTTTTTGATACACTCACAGTTGCCCTTGAAATTTATCTCCAAGTAATTCATTTTAAGTAGAATTGGCTGAATATAAAAAATTTGGATGTATAAAGAAACTTTTTTTCAGCTGAAATCTAATGTATGTCGCTAACCGCACACAAGGGTACCCCGGTACCCACGAAAATTTCATGTAGAATATTCGTCAGCTAGCTATTTTTTGTATGATATAATCGAATCAAAACTAGTAAGGAATGAAACAAAAGCAAATTTTATAGATAGAAATATATAATACATATGAATTTATATTTCACAATGTGCATTGTTGACATTTGATTATTGTTTCGGCATGTACATTACAAATTGGGCGTTTAGAGAAGTTACAACATTTTCTGATTTTTCTCTGTAAAGTTGATGTTCACCGGCACACATAACAGCTCCCACTGTGTTTGATGCGTTCAGAAGCATCTTTTGGCAATTGAGCTTTTGATGACGTTGAAGGTTGTTGCTCAAGAACTATTGGGTGTCCTAACATTGCTTCTATGCCAGATCTCGTGGTTAATTTTTTCAAAAACTTTCGATTTTTCGACTGCTATTCAATGGCTGGCATAACTAATTGATTTCCCAGATCTTGCAGATAAGTACGCCGACTATGTGTAGGCTTGGCAGTTAGTGGATTATTTTCAGAATAAATTATGTAGGCTGCTAATGAAGCAATATCTTTAATATTGAGAAACATTGCAAGGGGCCAACTGAGAGTTTTTCTCTTTGTAGTGTAATGAATTTTCTTTGGAACATACGATCAAATTGTCACCTTGCCATCTTCGCTAAAACCAAACATTGATGTGGTCTCTACCTTATCTTTACTCTTTTTAATTTCAACTGGGATGCAGGTCTTGTTTTGTTTTAGCGTATCAACCATTGACAAGTTTCAGGATAGTGAAACACGTGCTAAAGGCAGAGCTGTAAAAAAGTTGTCCATTGTAATGTTCCTCCCGGATCCTTTGAATTGATGGCAAAAATCTCTCACGACTCGATGTCCTTGTTCCTTTTCTGGACCGCTTAGTCCTTTTCCAGTATAAAGTTGACCAGTTAGTGGATATGAAGTTTTAGCATCGCAAACCCAAAAAATCTTCAATCAATATTTCGCTGGTTTGCAAGGAATGTACTGCGTGAACCTAGTTCTACCTCTATGAGGGAAAAGCTGTTCGTCAACTGGTACGAATTGAGATGCAACATATTTTGAGGATAAATTGGCATTCAACATCAACCAGATATCACTAAAAGCAGCTGCTTTATCTGATTGTAGCCGTCCTGCTCTAGTGTTCTCGTTATCGAAGCAAATGAATCTATATATATATTCCGAAATCTGTTGATCGACATTGTTGCTCTATACAGTGGATATGAATCACATTCCCTCAAAGTTTTGACGTGTTCATTATTCGAATGATGTACACCTATTGTCATAAGGATTCCGATATAAGCATGAATTTCCTGTTGAGTTGTATGCATCCACCTCTTGCTAGGTTTTTATTGGTTTTCTACATCCCATTTTTCATAGATTCTATCAGCTTTTTTGTTGGTTCCACGCACAATAATATCTATCATTTCTTTCAAAATAATGCATTTGAAAGCATCAGCAACTGACAGATTTTTGGTAGTTGACACAGATCCAGACTTCTGCCGAAAAATGTTATGTTTTTGAGTTCGAGTAACTTGAGGTGTTACCTTTTTCCATATTGTACCGTCTTTAGCCACAAAATGCGGCTCTGATGAGATACTTGAAATAAAATGATCCTCGTGAGAAAAACAATCTTCATCTTCGTCACTTTCATCCGAAAGAATAATTTCATCCTTCTCGATTACTATATCTGGAACATGGTAAGCGTCTTCAACATCGGACATGTCCGACATATTTTGTGTGAATCTTGATTTTTCAGGTAACCATTCTTCTTCAGAATCCATATTTTCGTTTCCATCTTCACTCTCACTTTTTTCTTCTTTCACTAGCCTTGCTAGATATTCTTGTTCTTGTTCATAAGAAAGCCTGAAGAAAATTTAAAAAAAAATCACTACAAAATGAGTTTCAGTAAACGTTCAACCTATAATACATGTAATGCTATTTATTTCATATTATGCATCCATACTAGTCTGATATCGACGAAAGACGTTGTGAGTTGTGAGTTTCGCCAGATAAGTATATATATGCATATTTTCTCAAGACACCAAGTATATTATGTAAATGTATATAAATTTACACCCACCTTTTAAATTCTTGTGCTGTTAATTCCTCCATCTTACAACCTGTAATTTACTGGATTTTGGGAGATATTGGCTATTCCACAAATAAAGTCACCACAAACTGAACTTTGGAGCTTCACATCAGATTTCTAATCGCAAAATGTTAACCACACTGTATGGACAAATTCTACGGGAGAACAATAACACATCGGCAAGTCAACGATTCTTGCCGGGGTAATCGTGTAGGAGCTGGAATAAACCAAGGAGTAGCATAACAGATATGCGGGTACCCGGGTACCTATGTGAACGGTATAGATAGAAAACTTATATGTGCACATGAAGGTCAAGTTGATTTTGTTATGGATAATACTAGTTTCATCAAAATTGAAAGTATGTCCTGAATATATGCAATGAGTGACTAGAGCATATTTTGGCGTATTTTTATCCAATTTTTCACTGTTTCGTCCATGTTCATTAAGCCTTGTTTTTAAATATCTTTTGGTTTGTTCTGTGTATTGTGCTCCACAATCACTGCATGGGATTTTATAAATAAAACTAGATCTTAAGTTTTCATCTGTTTTATTTTTTATTTTGGAGAATGAATTACCTACTGTCTTGTACTGTTTGATTCAAATTTAAGTTCTCTCTTCATTTTTGAATACTTGTTCAATTTTGCAGCTAACGCTATCTATGTACGGAATTGTGAAGTACTTATCGGTCAAAGATTTTTTATTATTCATGTCATTGTCATTCAAATTAGATGAAAGATTTATAATTTTATTTTTGATACCATTTATGATGCCAAGTGGGTATTTATTTGAACGAAGTAAATCAGTTACTGTGCTGCTAACTTCGTTATGATACTTTTTAGATGTCAATTTGAGTGCTCTGCTGAGCATATTTCTAACAACATTGAGAAGTTGACTTTTTGGATGATTCGACTGAAAATTTAGATACCTCGTACTAGCTGAAGGCTTTTTGTACCATTTGGTTGTAATGTTGTCACATTCTTTTTTGATCAGTAACATATCCAGGAGAGGTAGGGTGTAATTAACCTCTGTTCCTACTGTGAATTGGATATGGGCATTAAAGCTATTGAAAATAGTCACTTTCTCATTTATTTTAGATTCTGGCACTGCTGTAATCAAATCATCCAGGTACTTTTCTATGAACGGAACCTTGAATGACAACTTTGCAACAACTTCTTTCAGAACCAAATTTGCCACTACTGGAGACATTGAATTCCCCATTGCTGCACCAAACACTTGTCGACTAAACCCACCATTAAATTTGATGAAACAACTTTCAAAACAAAATGTAATTGAATATAGTAACTCATTACATTTGAAGAAACAACTTTCATTACATTCTGTTTTGAAAGTTGTTTCTTCAAATTTAATGGTGAGCTTTATGAAATATTGACTGAATTCCCAAGACTTTTTACTCACTCAAATTCACTCATCCAGTCAGCTCCATCAATTTTATCTAAGTTCTCAATTTTAAGCCAAAAAGAAAATTCTCTTCCACCTTAAATGGATCATTGACATGACTACGATCGCTCAGTCAGTAAACTAACGACAGCTGTCATTTTTCTCAATAATGTTGAACATCCAATTCGAACCTTAGATTAGAAGCACAGTGAAATTTTTGATGAAATTTCAATTGATTGCAATAAGATATGTAGAGGGCTTACAGGAAAAATCATCATACTTGACGAGTTTTATTAGTAGTCAGAATAAATGAACTCATTTCTGTTACGCCCTGTAGGTAAGATTCCAGATGAGGGAGAAATATTCAAGCTTTTGAAGGAATTGACGAACAATCTCTAATTTCACTCAAATCATATAAGATAAAATTGATGACGCTGAATGGATGAGTGAATTTGAGTAAGTAAAAAATTTTTGGGATTTCAGTCAATTTTTTGTTTGGATCTCTTTTCTACTTTACAGTTCTGGTTGTACCTCAGCCATTCTCAGAAGCGAAACGAAGCCGAAACTGTGAAATAGAAACGAAATTAAAACAAAGAATTGACTGAAATCCCGAAAAAATCTTACCTACTCAAATTAAATCATATAGTCTAATCAACAAATTTAAGAACGTAGTAATTCTTGCTACGGCAAATTGAAACAGAAGCGATAGCTCGTTGAACTTCTTATGACATCTTGAAGAACGTGCAGAGATTTTTAACCCGCATATAAATAATTGCAGAAGTTATATACACTTGATGATTCCAAAGAAAAAAAAATTTTCAAGATATTTTCTTCTTCTAAGTGCTTCGATGACACAGCAGCTTCCTAAAACCCTATTTTTAGCATCAAATAAAAAATATTAACAGTGAAGTTCAGGTTCGATGAATCGACATTTTTCTTGGAAATTACCTTCTCTTTATCATTGTTTGTAAATTTATTCTAGTAGCAATATTTGGATAATTCTCAAAAGAGTAGACTCCTTTTCTTTGGAATCATCAAATGTTTATAACTTTTGCAATTGCCTATGTGCGGGCTTAAGATTATTGCACATTCCTCTAGACATCATAACAAGCTCAACATGCTATGGCGCGTATTTCAATTCGCAGTAGCAAGAATTATCACGTTTTTATACTTGTTGACCAGACTTATATAGAGGAAATGAGCAATCAATGACATGAATTCTATTCATCGATCAGAAGAAGTTATTCACTGTCAATAATATTTGTGATAGCATTTACGAAATCTGGAAAACGGTATACTCAAGTTGCCCTGAATGCCTATGAGAAAGATTCACTTACAAGTGTGTAAAAATGTCGTAATCTAATATTAGATTGGCATTTTTCCACTCACTGATGGGCCTGCTTTTCAAATCTATTATACTGAAGAAATAATGATTCTGCTCAAATTGGTTTGAGTTATATTATATATCTATTGATTCCTAACGGAAACTGTTATTACCAAAATTGTTTGGAATTGGAAGTAAACAATACAAGACCACAGTCGATTAATTTATTCTCTCGACTCACGGAGAAAAGTGAATTACTGAACCAATTGATCGATACTATTATGTAGTATTTGAGTTTGGACATGTCTGTACATGTACATCTTAGGCCTGGCTGTACAATCTGAGCTTATCCATAGTTAAGGTAAACTAAGTTTATCTCCTTCGGTTACAATTATTTTAACAATTGTGATCATGGTGAATATACTTGGCTTAACTACACTGTAGATAGGCTTAGATTGAGCAACCGGGCTTTGGTCTTACGTATAAAATCAGTGAGTTAATAATTACAGCTGAATTTGATGTATACATTGTTTTCATCATATTATGAATTTGAAATAATATTCATCGCATATTTTTCATGTGGAATAGTCATCAATGCAATAAGCAGTGACAAAGAACGCAAGAGGGACTATTATAAAATTGAGCGGAAGAAGGAAGATATAATTGAAAGTGGAGTCTGGCAATGCGTCTTAAGCAACTTTTTCAAATTCAACTCGGAAAGCTAGATTTTGACGATCGTCTCAACGCGTGGTGGTTCAGAAATGGTAATTTATGCAACAAGAATGTAAAATTGATCCTAATGACAGAGGACCAGGTATCTGGTGACAAGACTGGCCGAGTCTCTAAAATTATGGACCCAATGACATACTACTTATTTATATTCGTATTGCATATAAAACTCTTTTACGGCACTTAGATCACATATTTTGACAATTATTGAGCACACATGAAGGAAGCCACAGATACCAATTGATATGTAGATCGAACGGATATCTAAGAAAAATAAGTCAGTGAGTGGTGCTACAAACATGCAATCACTGATATTTTACTGCTGCGCGTTTGAATAGCACTCAACCTTCAGATTTTGACAATTATTAGGTACAGGAGAACCAGAAACACAAGTTGACATTCAGATTGGATAGATATTCAAACGGTTGAAATGGTGAAAGATGCTACGAACATGCATTCACAGAAATTTACCTCTCACTTTTTCAAATAGTGATAAGATTGAGGCGCGAAGAAGCCTTACTTCATGTATCGTTTACGGTGTGTAAAGTACCTACTTCACGGCCGTAGGAAAAAAAATATACATTCTTGATGACAACATCAGAAACTTCTCACTTCTTGACTGACACATGAAAACAACTTTTTTCTCATAAGCTCTAATAAATGCTGTCCACAAATTGTCATCTTATCTTATATAGAGAAGGCACAAGTTTATGACACTCAGATGCATTGAGATAATATATTTCAATTCGCGAATGAAATATTTTTACATTATGAAACTGGACTTTGGTTTTTAAGAATGTCCCATTAATTCCATATTTTTTAGTTTTTTCAGATGGCGATCAGCGTTATATCATTCATTCTAGAAACTGAAAGACAGAGCAATAGATCAAATTGAATCAACCTCTGCAATATACTATTGTCTGAATAATAATGTAGTTATTATGAATCAATAAAAATTTGTGGTTTTAGAGTAATAAATGATTGAAAATTGAGCATTCTCTCTGATATATAAGAGTTTTCTCCAACCTTGTTTAAGACATTATCATTATGAATAATGTCACAAAAATAATGATTTTATTTGAGAATGAGTTCCTCTATACTGCGTCACAATAATTCAATTTTTTTTAACCTTCTCTGAGTCAATGTAATATTTTGAATAACCTTACTCCTCATATTGTGCATACCTATACCTATATAGATTGCAAGTTTCGTTCACTACAATTTGCACAATATTATGCCTCTTATCCATTTGCCACGCGTAGAAGAGGTAGATATTGACTTGAGATTCAATTTATCGATGTATAAATACAGTTTCGATGATCCCAAAAAACCAGTCTTCTTTAATATAAGCTTTCAAAGTTGATCCTACCCTTGTGACAATATTATTTGAAATTGGTTTGTTTGAAGGATCAAAATAGATCATAGTCATTGTAAACACAGTTTATTTGGACGCTTTGGTTGTTACACCAATCGTCTACAGCAAATGGATGAAAAAATTTCATAAATAGATTTCTATGGGAGCATTGATGTCGTCTCCTTTCCATACATTTTTAAATTAAGCTAACACACAGTTTTCAATCCAATGTGGCAGAAATAAAAACTGCAATCATTCTTGACCAGTTACCCAAGGCACGGCAGACTCTATTTACCAGGCGAGAGTATTACGGAGGGGGGCATGACGTCAGAAGGCTTTGTAAGCGAGTCGACGGTAGCAGTAGACTTGGTAACTTCGTGGTTCGAAGTAGATTTTCTTTCAATATATCAAATACCTACCTAAATATATACATATTCAATTAAAAAGTGCCTCGCAAATGTTGTGCCCAGCTTGTGAAAGCAATTATGATAGTACGGAAGAAAATGTATCTACATTTAAATTTTTGAATGGAGCAGATTCATTCAATAAATGGATGAAAATGTAAAAACTGGACACCTAACGCATCGGCAGGAATTTGCATTGAACTTTCTTCGGAAGATTGCATTGCAGGTTGCTATACATAGAATTATCAACGAGAAATTAAAACCTCCTACTATGATAAATCGCATTTGAAACCTAACTCGTTTCCAACTATCTCTCCCGGAATTCCTCATTATTTGAATATAAATCAAGTACTTGAAGAAAAACCCCAGAGGAACAAAATTTTGGAATCAAACAAAAAGAATACGAAGAAACTGATAAGATAGTAGGTATAAACTAATGGAAGATAGAGTTCAGAATGTTGACGGACTGCTTGAAAAAGTATTTGAATTTGTCAAAGCTATGAATAAAGATATTTTTGTGAGAGTAAATGATGACGGTATTATTATTCACAGAATGGATTTCGAAGCAGTAAGTTATTCTTTTTATATTGAAATAGATAGAAATCTGAGCCAAAAGTATCTTTCCCAGAATGAACTTGTAAGTTCGAGTGAATTACAGCACAATAACACTCCATTATCTACAAATGAACCTGATACATTATCCGAATTGAGAGATATTCTAGAATTTATCTCAAATTGAACTGACTCGGCAATACTGATTCTATTATTCAAAATTCAATTAATAATGTCAAACTTCTTAAAAACAAACTCAAAAACGCAGGCGATGAAGGGAGGCAATTATTGTTCTTAAGTGGACAAATACGTCTTTTTTTCTCAAATGAAAAGCGCTACACTGCAAAAATGATTATGTGGTCTTACATGATGAATATGCAATCCAAAAAAATTTTTATGATGTACTTAGATCAAATAATATTCTAACTCTACCACATCTTAGATATTCACAACAACTTACAACTCCTTTTCATATACATATCTCAAAATTCAAAGATAGGAAGCAATATATTTTAGAAGATCATCGGATGATGGATGAAAATGAAGGATAAAGAATTACTTAATCATCTCTTCACGTTGCAAACGTGCTACGTCCCTAGAGGACAATCTCGTCAAGTACCGGTCGATTTCCGGCCCACTCAGTGAAGAACGGGCGTGGGTAGAATAATAATATAAAAAAAGGAAGTAATAATAACTCGATCAAATGTTTGGGCGCCAGTTAGTCAAAAACTACAATCAACCAAAAGGATTGACTAACAAACCTCTCGGTAATTAGGTAACGAAGCAGTAAAGCAAATTGGTCTACTTTCAGGATGAAATTATATTCAAATTCAAGGAACTGTACACAACAACTAAGTGAATAGTGATATCAGATTAAATGCATAAGCAACAATATAGTACGCTACTCGAGCGAGGTTTGCATATAAATTAGCGAAAACGACTGACATCAATCAAAACGACTTCAGAAGTGTCAAATAATTATAGGGACTAGGACTATGCATAAAGCCACGACCTAAGGTAATAATAGAAGTCGCTTAACTCACGTGAGGGAGACGATGGTCGACCAACGATCCGGCGTGACGCGAACCAACTTTAATAACGTATGACGCGAGCCCTGGTGACTATGGCTAGTGACGCGTCTTAAAATCGTTACTAGTGCAGAAAAAAATCATAAATTGTTAATAGAGACATACGCAAGTCAATTACTCGCAAGAGCTAACAATTCGAATCCTCTATTCAGGATTTGAGATTTAGTTTAACTTATTGTAATCCCTTAAACTGTGTAACATATATCATTTGAGTTATCAGAGTACATACGAAATTATTCATCAGCAGATTTACCAAAATATGCCACGAAAGTAATAAATAATATTTAAAAAAAAAACAAAAAAAATTAGCCAACTAAACAACCAAATACAATAACATAAATATGGCTTATCTGATGTATCCTGTTTGGTTGAGGTGATATCCAGCTCCTTCCCGCAAATTATTGTCCGATTAGTTTATTCGGGACGGGCTGACCAAAATTGGAATAATGGATCCCAGTAGTAAGGATCGATGACGTCTTTTTATAGTTTGACGACCCCTAACTAACTCCCCAACCAGGAAGTAGTAAATAGCGAGCCTGAGATAGAAGGCGGCTCGAAGTTGTAAGACGATCCAGCTGCAGTGACTATGAAATCCGGGACTAACCCGTGGAAGATACTTCCAAAAATCGAAAATTCGTCAAATCCCTCTTACATGGAGGCAATAAATCTAACGAACTCAAGCTCAACTTGAAATTTCAACTTAGCACAATAACCAAAACACAAATTTTCGAACGCACTGTTAGCTGGCTCATTTACCAATGATCCGGGCGAGAGAGAACAGAAAAATATGAGTATTTATTGATTAACAGCGTAATTAATAAACAAGAAACAAAGGAGGAGGTACCCTTATCAGCAATTGAACGAGCAGAAGAGAGATAGCGAGTAATTCTCTATTGTTGAAATATCCAACCATATTCGCCAAACCCTATAACTATTCACTCATAATCATAGAAATAGAGCGATAAAATAGCTGTAGTTGTGAGGAAGAGATTACTAGCATAATCATTGACATAAGGAGTGAGCAACGAGAAAAAAAAGTAAGGTAAATAATAATTTAAATAAGACAATAGTTCAGACGGCTTGCGCGCGATGGCTCCACCAGATAGACAAGCGGTACGTTGGGGTCATCGTTAATTTGTTGCGGGGTCATAGTTGTCAATTTACAAAGATTATTGTCAAGTCGCACAAAGTGGAAACCTAACTGTAACAAACGTTTCGGTCTTTATTAAACCTTCATCAGTGCCTATAGGGCAATAAAAAGAACAATAGAATATATACTATTAAACAACGTGCAAATATTCTCACAATAAACAATAAAATAATTACCTCAGAGAAAAGTAGAACATAACCAAAAATTCTATAATATTGTGCTAAAACATCTTCACACTTCTACAATACAGAAGCAACTGAATTACAAACGGAAATGTCAACAAGAAATCACTTGTTAATGAAACTAGCAAAAAGACGTGCGCCAAAATTCAGCGGCAAATATAAAACTAAAAATAATTATAATAACAAGTGCTATCTTTTACAAAATGACAAATCCAAGATATTTTGATACGTTCTATTCGAATATTGAGTATCAGTTCTAAAATTAATCGAGTTATGATCCAGATAAATGTATATCATCTCCAAAAAATTCCTTTTCTTATAATTACCTTCATAATCTAAAATTTTCACATTTGCAAAATCAAAATGATGATTATCATCCATACGTGGTTGGATAAAGCTGTTTTTTCAACATCCAATTTCTTACAATCATTTTTGTGTTTATTCATACGACTTTTAACATATTGCTTCGTTTGACCTACGTACACGCCACTACAGTCAATACAATTTATTCTATAGATCACATTGGATGTATCTTCAATATTCACTCGATCTTTTAAGCTAATAAATAAGTTTCCATCCTTCTTATTATTATTAAATACAATATTAGTTTTATTGGTTAACACCTTCGCTGGCTGATATGAAACTTCATTAATATATGGAATTTTAAAATATATTTTATGTTCAGTATTCATTTCTGTATTATTATTGACTGTTGGAGCGGATAAAGTTGAGTATGAAATTTTGGAAACAAATTTATGTGGATAACCGTTATTATACAATGAAATTCTTAATTTCTGGAAGCTCTTATGGTGAAAACGAGCATCACTAAGTGTGAGAATTTTATTAATGGAGCTCTTAATAATTCCGATTTTTTTATGTAAAGGATGGTTCGACTGATAATGTAGCATCCTATCAGAAGAAGTAGGTTTTTCATAACAATTTGTCATCAAAGCACCGTGAGCTTGTCTCACAATGAGTACATCCAGAAATGTTATACTGCCATCTTTTTCAAAATTCACTGTGAATTGAATTTTTGGGTTGTAATTATTTAAAATGTTCAGTGCTTCATCATAGAATAGAAGTCAAAATGTCATCAACATAAAGATGTAGGAAAATAAGATTGAAAGGAAGTTTGGTCAGGATATCCATCAATAATTTCGTCATGACCAAATTTGCTAAAATCGGAGACGCTGGACTGCCCTTCGCACAACCATCAATCTGACTATAAAATTTACCATCAAACAGGAAATAACTGCTGACAAAACAGAATTCAACAATATTTCTGAAAGAAGCAAGATCAATGGATGTGTGAGGTTCAATTTTCTCCCACAAATCATCAATGGCATCAATGACCAAATCTTTTGTGACATTAGTAAATAAGGATGATATATCCAACGAGATCAACATGTGGTTATCGGGTAATATATAATCTTCACATTTATTTACCACTTCGATAGAGTTTTTTACGTTATATATGAGGTGTTCATCAATCATCAATAAAATATTCGATACAAATTTGGAAATATTGTAAGAAGGTGAATTAATACATGACACCACCAGTCTCAAAGGAACTGGTGGAGGTTTGTGGATCTTAGGTAGACCATAAATTTAAGGTGACTCACAAAAGGAGTGGACAAGTGGGTGATTTTGCAACTTGATGGAATATATGTTGATGAAAGCATTGAATACAGATCTGGCGAATTAAAGGGTTTTGCTGGAAAGCTTTTCTGATTTCTGGATGCTTCGCTATATATGAACACATGGTCCACTTAGTTACTGTTAAAACTATAACAGGAGAACAACTTGCTGAAATTACTATGAATGTCATATAACTATTAGAAAACTGTGGGTCTCGTATTTTGTGTCTATCATCCGATAACAACAAGGTGAACCAAAATATGTACGATATTTTAAGAGAAAAATTAACAGACCTTGATACTGTTTACTGTCCACAAATCAATTATCCTATTTATATGAGCTTTGGTACAGTACATATTATAGAAATGCTGGAGACAATTGAAATAATAGAAAATATTATGACAAAACATTTATTCTTCCTAAGTTTGATAATAACTTGAAAAACTCATGAAAACAAGAACAAAATAATTATTTACATTACAAGATGCGAAAGTATACTTTTTTGTGTGAGGTGGTATTTGAATGGCCGAGGTGAAGCCGAGGCCTTTCAAAACCTCCGAACACCTGAAAGGGCTTTCGCATCGTGTGATGTATTAAATTTTTTCTGCTACTGTTCTATACAGATATTAATATTTAATAATGATTATTATATTTGGAATAATGTTATGGAGGCTGTATTACCTGTCTAAAATTATCCATAGCAATGGTTTATTTACAATGTTATCTGTCATCAGCGTCTGTCACAGATTTTGAATTTCAATAATTTAGTGAAACATTGCATTTGACCGATTTAAAATGTTAACAGAAAATAAAAATAGTATTCAAAAGGCAGCTAACAATGCATGTGCCTCACTTCTTGCGGATGAATCCAAAGAAAGGTACAATCAAATATACAGCATGTTTTCTAAATGGCTTGCTGATAAAAAAAAACATTACTCGAATTAACGAAAATGTAATGCTTCGGGTGCCGATATTTTGGATTTAAGGATCGGATGGAAGCCTTCTTCATAAAGTAATGAAATTGAAATTTCTAAAAAGGTGTTACATGAAATTCACATTTATATTTCCTCAAATAAAGAAACAATGACAAATATGAATTTTGACGTAATTCAAAATGATAAAAATCTCCCAATACAAAGTGGAGAAGTTAATAATTCAAATAATATTCCTACTATGACTTTTTCCGATTGTTCAAATTGGATAATTATCTGAAACCAATAGATAGAGAAAATTAAATTAAATAGATTTGATAAAATCATGTTATTGTTGTAAACTACTTATTTATTTGAAAGAATATTGAAATTTCCAATAAATCTGCATTTTTTCAAACTTTTACTTTTTTGTCCTGGCCCCGAAAGTATAACTTTCGTAGCTAGCAACGCATAGCAACGAGTTAACTCGAAGGTTTGCTTTCGTTATCGTTCGAGTTGCCAGGGCTACAATATAATCAGAAAAAGATTCAAACTAAATTACAAAACTGGGTACTCATCGAATATGGAACATTAAAATGTATCTTCAGCTTCAAATATATTTCATAAGAGTACACATTCAGCCCTTATTGCATATGGCTATTGAGATACTGCAGATTTTATTGAAATGTTTTGGAAATGGTGGTCAGTTGTTAGTATACAGAATAAGAATAAATTTTTTGGAAAATCAGAAAGGAACTCGTTGTGCCAACCATTTTCTAGTTTAGAAGATAAGAGGTTTATAGTCCCAGAACAATCCATAGATTGGGTACAAAGCTGGAATTCATCGGCTTCATGCGATCAATCAATCACATTAATATAAGATACTAGTTAGGTAAGTATATGCTAAATTTTTCTATTGAGATATTCTAAGTACAAGAAGTTTTATTAGGATCATAAAGTACTTGTCAGCCACGCTAAACGTGAAATATGTATTTCCCTGTAAATTTCAGAGTGACAAAATAGACAAACGTTTTAGCATGTACAGACAGCTGAGTGGCGGAAATCACAATGTAAGCGTCACTCAAACTTAGTGTAGGTACAGATGATGATATCGATTATGATGCACATTTCTATATATATATATATATATATATATATATATATATATATATATATATATATATATATATATATATATATATATATATATATATATATATATATATATATATATATATATATATATATATATATATATATATATATATATATATATATATATATATATATATATATATATATATATATATATTTTTTATATTTACTCAGCGAAGTTGAGTACATGTGTTTTTTTTGCTTTCCTTGTTATAAAGTGAATTCATAAGGTTTAATTCATCAAAAATTATTAAGTTTGATATTAGTGAGTGCATAAAATTGTGGTGATTTTTCCTATGATAGTAGCAAATCGTTTGAAGTTTGCTAATACGCATAAATTATAAAAACTATATCAAAATCTTGAATTGTCTTAAGAAATCTATAGAACAAGTTATTACTTACTTAAGTCACAAATTTAATTGAACATAATAATTTGTTCGTCATGGCTCCGCAGTGCAGTTCGTGTAAACGCGTAGTGAGTCAAAAATACGCCAGTGTTACTTGTGCGGATTGCGAATCTGTTTTTCATCCAATGTGCGTTGATATAAATGAAGAACAGCTCAAATTGTTCACAAATAATGCTGTGTCCTGGTTCTGTAATAAATGCCGCAACAAAACTACTAATACACCTACGAAGACTAGCAGTCCCGCCGTCACTGCGACTGGTGATCTCCAAAATATGTTCAAGTTATTTAAAAAGGAATTATTTGCTCAAATGGATGATAAATTCGAATCTCTTTTGAAATCGGTGACTTTCTGCAGTGATAAAATTACTGACTTTGAACATGATCTGAAAGTTATAAATGATAAGATGAAATCATTTGAAATTTTAATCAAAGATAATGAATCCTTGAAATGTGAAGTTAATTCTCTGAACATAAAAATTGATGAATTGGAACAATACTCGAAATTAAATAATATTATAATAAACAATTTGCCTGAATCAAATAATGAAAATATCGATAATCTAGTGTGCCAAATCGGAGACAAATTAGGTGTTAAAATGACCAATAATGATATTGATGCCGCCCATAGACTAAGATCTACCCAATCACGGAGCAACAAACCCAGGAACATCGTGGTCAAATTTGTATCTCGTCGAGTCAAAGATGAGTTCCTGTCTGCTGCCAGGAAGGATAAAGCTTTTTCTGCCGCAAGTATTGGACTCGGTGATTCCACCAATAAAATCTATTTTAATGATCATTTGACTCCCAAAAATAGTGAGATTTTCAAAAAAGCGCGTGATGATCTAAAATCTAAAGGCTACAGATTTATTTGGTCTAGAAACTGCAAAATTTATGCAAGAAAATCTGAATCAAGTAGAATTCATTATTTGTGTAATTTAAGTGACATTGAAAAGCTGCCCTAATTTCATTTATTTTCTTTGTTCCTTAATTTGTTGTTACCATAAGTAAGTTAATAATGGACTTATCAGTATATTATCAGAACGTTAGGGGCTTGAGAACTAAAACAAATTCATTACGTCTGAATACTTTTTCATGTGTTTTCGATATTATTTGTTTTACTGAAACAAATTTGAATACTTCTGTTCATGATGGAGAATTTTTCTCTCCAGAATACAATGTAGTTCGGCGAGACAGAACCAACATAACTTCTAATAAAGATAATGGTGGTGGTGTTTTAATAGCCAGAAAAAATAATATTGAGTTTTCAGAAAGATCAGAATGGAATAGTAGCTCTGAGGATGTGTGGATAACAGTTAAAACAAATAATTGTATTAACAAACAAAACTTGCATGTTTGCTGCGTATATTTACCCCCACAAGAACATGTAGCAATTGACTGCTTTTTAAATAAACTGTCAACAATTGTGGATTCAATGCCAAATGATAAGTTTTTGATTTGTGGTGATTTTAATCTTCCATATTTACAATGGTCACAAGATGATGTAACAATTGGTCTGAAACCTTCAAATTCTTATAATGTCGATTCTATCAGCTTTATTGATTGTATTTCATATTGCAATCTTTTTCAATTCAATCATATAAAAAATAACAATAACAGGATTCTGGATCTAATTATTTCCAATATGGAAACTGTTGTGGTATCATTATGTGACTCACCACTTACTAAGATAGATGAGTCCCATCACCCTCCTCTTGAAGTTTTAGTCAGGCATGAAAGTTTATCAAAAATGCCTACTTTACAACATAATTTCTATTTGTATAAGTTAGCTGATTATCCGCTCATCAATGAATTATTATGCCAGTTAAACTGGGACGAATTATTTAGCAATTTAGATACTGAAAGCATGGTCACTGTGCTATATAATTATTTATATTCTTTGATTGAAAATCATGTGCCAGTTAAAAAAAAGGACAATCACAATTATCCTATTTGGTATACAAAAAATCTGATTAATCTAATAAAAGCAAAAAGCAAAGCTCACGGAAGATTCAAACGATTTAGAACATCTACATATTACAATGAATTCTCACTATTGAGAAAAAAAGTTAAATTATTGCAAAATGAATGTTATAATACGTATATTGAATCTGTTGAAAATTGTATTCCTCATAATAGTAAGAAGTTCTGGTCGTTTATATCATCTACTAAATCCAATCACAGTGTACCAAGTCCAATATATCACCATAATACTACTGCAAATAGTGCACAGGAAATTTGTAATATTTTTGCTGAATTTTTCGAATCTGTTTTTAATACTAATGTTATAGGTAATATTGATTTTCAAAATACTGAGGATTCTAAGGCTGTTGATACTATTAAATCAAACATTGTTTTTAGTGCTGATGAGATCTCCGAAATTATCTCTCAGCTTGATATAAATAAAGGTGTTGGACCGGATGGGATTCCAAGTATATTTATAAGAAGCTGCTGTGAATCATTAGCTTATCCTCTCATGCTGATTTTCAATAAATCGTTACATGATGGTCATTTCCCGGTAATGTGGAAGAAATCTTATGTCGTTCCTATATTCAAAGGTGGAAGAAAGAACTTAGTAAGTAATTACAGACCAATATCAAAACTATCAATACTTGAGAAAGTTTTTGAAAAACTTGTCTACAAAGTTCTATTTTCCAAGGTTAAAACTTACATCATCCCACAACAACATGGTTTTCATTCTGGTAGATCGGTTGAATCAAATCTTGTTATTTATACAAATTACATTCTGGAAGCAATGGACAACCAATATCAGGTTGATTCGATATACACCGATTTCAGCAAAGCATTCGATAAAATTGATCATACGTTATTAATTAATAAACTTGCAGGAATCGGTGTGTGTGGTTCTTTTCTGAATTGGATTAAGTCATATTTGCAAGGAAGGACTCAACAAGTGACTATAAATGGTTTTCGGTCTCGTGAAATGCATGTACCGTCTGGAGTTCCTCAAGGTTCTCATTTGGGACCGCTATTATTCAATATTTTTATTAATGATGTTATCAAATGTTTTGAATTTTGTAATTTTCTATTATATGCAGATGACCTCAAAATGTATCATGCAGTAGTAAACATTGATGATTGTGAAGCAATACAATCCGACCTTAATCGATTCTACCAGTATACTGAAGAAAACAAATTAGAGTTGAATATAGGCAAATGTTATCATATGATTTTCACTAGAAATAGAAACACTATCAACTTTTCTTACTCATTGTCGGGAACTAAAACTAAGGTTGAAACTGTTGGTCTAATCAAGGATTTGAGAATGACACTTGACAGGAAAATGATCTTAGATGTACATATAGACAATATTATAAAGAAGAGCTATAGAATGCTTGGATTTCTCATACGTTCCGCAGGAAATTTCAAAAATCCCAATACTATGAAAGTTTTGTATTACACTCTTGTACGTAGTCAACTTGAATTTGCAACTGTATGTTGGTCCCCTCAATATGAGATTCACATAAAAAGACTGGAAAATATTCAACACAAATTTATAAGGTTCATGAATTATAGATTTCCGCTTTACCCTTTTAATATTGTTCCTCTGATAGTAAGACGAGAAATAATGGACCAAATATTTTTATACAAAGTATTGAATAATATTATAGATTGTCCTTCTATTTTGCATGAACTCTCATTCAGAGTACCTAATTATACTACAAGAGAAGCACAATTATTCACTGTGGGATTTAATAGAACCAACGCTGCCATTAATTCTCCATTAAATCGATTACCTTTAACATATAATAAACTATCTAATTGTGATGATTTTCCAGATATTTTTTCAGATAATTTAGCATCATATAGAAAAAGGTTGAATAGCATTATTATTTCTAAATACTCAAGTAGTCTATAACTTGATAATAATAAATTTTATTTTTTGTATCAAGGAAAAATTTAATCCATAACATTTAAGTATATGTCTAGTTAAGTTATTGTTGAATGAATCTGTTTATTATGTTCAATTTCTGCTGAGTATAAAACATGTTTTATTTGTGTATACATGCCATTCTGTCATTGGGACATTAGTCCTGTTGAATGGCTGAATTTGGATAAAATAAAATAAAAATAAATAAAATATATATATATATATCTATATATATAAATGTATATAGATATATATTTATATATAATAAGTTAGCAGTGCCTTTCTCATGAGAAAATACCGACTCAGCAACTTCCAGGACTTCATATTTCACCTGCTTTGTAGAAATTCATTCCTATATATTTTGTAACTAATGTTTTAACTGGTTAGTTAAGAATTAGAATTTGTACAAATAGCATCTTTCAAACTGTATTTCTCAATTGTACTTCTGTTGTTCTGAACCAATAAAAATTATCTCTTAACATAAATTCATAAAACGTTTACATAACTTATATATATATATATATATATATATATATATATATATATATATATATATATATATATATATATATATATATGTATATATAGTTTAGGCCTCAAAAATAATTTGTTGACTCTTTTAATTTTTGTCAAGCTTGCGGACTCGATTCAATTCATGAATCATTTACTCAAAAAAAAACTCATAAAACTTTCGGTGAAAACTTACAACCTGGCGAGTTCATTTTAAAACATAATTAGACTAACAAATTTTACGTGACTTCATGTCATGAGCAATCAGGTACATTATTATAATTATATTTGTTATGATTTTAGTTTGACATTGTTAACCTTCCACTATTCGCATCAAGTCTCACAGACCCGACCAAATTCAATTTATTGTTTATTCAAGGGCGAGGGAGAAGTGATACTTACGCAGCCGTGGAGCTTCCTAGTTCTTGATTCTGTACAACATAGTCTAGCCTATAATTAGCGATAAAGTCTTACAGACCCGGCGCGACTAGTTGTGTTCCTCTCTCATCATATGTAATTTTTTTGTCACCATCAATTGATTTTGGAATTATAAGGTGAAGTTCAAATATTTTAATGAAAGATTTCCATGTATAATTAAAGGTGATATTTTAGATGAACTATGAAAAAGAACAGGAGCATTTACGTCGTTTATTGAATGAATGCGAAGCCCTGAAGAGGATATTGTGGAGAAAAAAGAAGAAAGTAGTGATGGAGAACAAGATGCTGTATCATCCAAAGAAGATGATATTGAAATTGAGAGAAAGAAACTTCGTGTACCTTTTCATATTGGAAAGGATGGTACAACAAAATGAAATAAACAAGCTCCCAACATAAATATTAGAACACGGAAATATAATATAATATACTTACTGAAACGCAAAAAGAGAGACGGAATATCGGAGGATATTTTTTTCTGACGATTTATTGGATATCATTGTACAAAATACAAATAGAGAGCTAAGTACACACTCTGGGAATTTTTCGAGAGAATGAGATACAAAAAATACAGATTTGGCTGAAATGAAGGCATTATTAGGCCTGCTCTATTTGGCTGAAAATTTAAGAAGCAGTCGTCTCAACGTGAATGATTTGTGGGATCGGAATGGTACTGGCGTCGAAAGATTTTGGTTGACAATGAGCAAACAGCGTTTTCTGTTTCTACTAAGGCATCTACGTTTTGAACGAAAAGCTATTGATAAATTAGCTCCAATTAGAGATGTTTGTAGAATATTCAACGAAAATTGTAAAAAAGTGTTCACAATTGGCGAATTCGCAACGATTGATAAAAAGCTGTGATAATTGGTCCACATCATTTCCGCTAATAACTAAACTTTCAAATGATCACACTTCAACATACGTAGTTATTGTTTGGGAGAATGGAAGAGGACTGCCTCCTGAGATTGTGACCACTGAAAATCGTCCAGCTTCATCCAGTATGTTTGGATCCAAGAATAACATTTGTATCACGGAAAAGGAAAAATGTTATTCTTGCTTCTAGCATGCTACGACGATACTGTTAACGCGTCTACGGGTGATAGAAAAAAATCGAAGCTAATTATCTTCTACAATTCTACGAAGGGTGGCGTGGATTCCGTAGATGAACTTTGTGCCACGTATGACGTAGCAAGAAATACTCGACGATGGCCCATAGTAATATTTTTTGCTATAATGTATGTGGCTGGAATCAATGCTCAAATAATTCACGCGGCAAATAATACCCATGGCAAATGTATAAGAATATTATTTCTGAGAGAAATAGTGTTGTCGCTAACTGAAGACCACCTGAAGCATCGTGCTCAAATAACGAATTTATTACGGAATGTGCGTAGCAATAAAATAAGTAGCTGGTGTGACTACTTCAGAGGCTGCGGAGCAACCCAAAGGTCGAAAACGCTGTTATTACCGCACAAAAGACGGAAAATCAGAATATTTTTGTGAAATGTGTGAAAAATTCGTTTGCCTGTATACGCCAAAATGCTTTGCTGAATGTGCGCTAATGTGAATACATAATTTTTTTCTCGTGAAGCTTGTTTTTCACATTTTTATTATTTTTATAAGCAAAATGAAGCTTTAGGTTTAAAGACATGTTGTATTGTTGCTTTGTATTCCAATGATTAACTTCAATAAATACTTCTGCAGATATTATACTTATTAAAGAAAAAACTTCAATTACACGTAATAATGACCACTTGATGTTGATTTAGCTAGCTTTGATATAAAAATCAACTAATTCCAAAAATATATTAGGAAGTCTACTAGACCCAGCGCGACCAGCAGTGTTCAAAAAATAAGCGCGACTAATAGAAGGTCAAAATTTTTGAAAATTCATGAATATATCGCAAGTTTAAATTTCGTCAAACTTGGCGACACCACGTGTATACATCTAGCTGTGCTTAGGGTTACCATTGTTACCAATATTTTCAATCACTGTCTGCAACACCACTCTTCCTCCTTGTCTGCCAAGTAGCAGCATGCGCGGAATGATCTCAAAAATTTTTATAAAAATTTTTATAAAAATTTTTATCGGTAAAAATTGAGATTTTCAAACTTTAACTATAAATCAGTCCCCCATAATAAATACGTCAAAAAAGAAAATTGATTACATATTACAAGAAGTGATAATTTCGGAAATTATATAATTCTTATAACCATTGAGAAGTGAATTATGATTAAACCAGAATCAAGAGTAATATTCCCGATCATTGCACAGTATGTTAGGGATACATTATCAGACAGGTGCATCCCTCAATTAGATTTTGAGATCCTGTTCATAAGGAAATCTGTGGATGACATTGTATGCGGATTGTCTGCTGACAAAACTGATGCAATCCGTCAAACATTCAACTCTTTTGGTCCGAACTTACAATCCACAATTGGAATTAAGAACGACATAAACTTACCGTTCCTTGACACTCTGATCATACGGCAAAAAACTGGTGTTTTAAAGCTGGATTGGTATGTTAAACCAATATCATTACAGCGATACATCCATTCAATCCATTCAGCAACCTGAACGACTAAAATTTAATGTAATATTGAGAATAAAATTCAGAATACTACGTATTTTGAATCCTGACTCTCATCAGCGGAACCTTCTCAGGCTCAGGGGTGTGTTTGTTCACAATTCTCATCCCAAGAAACTTGTAAACAGCCTTTTATTTGATGAACGAACACCGAAAGAGCCCCAACAAGTTGTGATTGATGAGAATCAAACTAACTAAACAATGAAGTATGCTGCGCTTCCCTACATACCAGACCTTACACCCCAATCAATTGAAATTTTGAGTAATGAACACACTAAAAGAGTCACAAAACATTGTGGAACCATGTTTACTGTTGTAAATATTATTTGTAATATTGTATTGGGATCGTCAGATTGTGGATAACAATAAGTATAAATAATTGGGTCATCTCCTTTATTGCAAATGTTTCAGTATATATTATACCTCAATCAGTGCCTGAGAGATAGGAAGCAAAACCAAAAAGCAGACAGAAACAACATGTTCCTTCTTTGATGAAGAAACAACTAAAGATTGTCCAACATGAAATTTATCTCAAAATACCATACATAACTAAATTGTCGTACTGCTTAGCAGCTATTCTGTCTACAGGTAAATGTAACATCGTTTTTTTATAATGATAGAAAAGTTGGTAATATTTCTGGCTGTTTGGAAGATCATGTGAACTCGGGTGACTAATCCAGTGTGATTCATGGAGTTATTTGTAACGATTGTGAAACTAAACAATATTCAAAAAATCGTACCAATAATCATAAAAACGATTGTAAAAAATTAGATGATCTATAAACTGCTTCATCTAACCACAATAATTACCCCAGCCATCGTTTCGACCACGACCAAGTCTCAATATTAGAACAGGAATGTGATTATACGAAAAGGAATCACTTGAGTCACAAAAATTAGAAAATACAGATAATAATAGTGATAATAATTATATTTTTGAAGCCCTAGTGGATACTTTATTTGCAATTAACATCCCATATACCTTTCCCACAAAGTATCCAATGGCGCATACGAACAGCCATGCCCCGGGTGGGATTCGAACCCGCGACACTAGCGGATAGCGGAGCAGGTCACTTAAGCCTAAATGAACCTAATCGTTACTAATATTATAAATGCAAAAATCACTCTGTCTCTCTGTTACGCTTTCACACCTGAACCATCAAACCATTTTTGATGAAATTTGGTACAGAGATAAACTAGAGATTGAGAAAAAACATAGGCTACCTTTTTTCGCGAGGGGATGATAGTATGTATGGAGCTTCGTCATTTTCGAAGATAAAACCATGAAATTTTGTATCCAGGCATCAGGCACTTGACTTGATAATAAGTGAACAAACATGCTTTTCAGCGTTTTTGTGATTTCGACCTACATGGGGATGAAATAAGAGATGAAAGTTCGTATTGAAATCCAAGCACCTGCGCAGCGCGGCCTGGTCGGAGAAATATCACTGAATGTAGCTATCCGAACGGCCAGTCATGTTATGGCAGGCGAGAGCGAATATTAAATTGAATGAGTTGTGTCGTGATTCATAGTTCTCTTAACTTTTTGCTTTGAATGAATTTATAAGTAGTATGAATTGTGAATAGATATAGCGGTTACTAATATTATGAATGCGAAAGTCACTCTGTCTGTGTAACTGTTACGTTTTCATGCCTAAACCACTCAACCGTTTTGGATGAAATTTGGTACAGAGATAAACTAGAGCTTGAGGAATGACAAAGGCTACCTTTTATTGCTAGGGGGCTGAAATGGGGGATAATAATATGTATGGAAGTTCGTGATTTTCGAAGATAAAACCATGAAATTTTGTATTCAGGCATCAGGCAATTGATAATAAGTGAACAAACATTTCTTACAGCGTTTTTGTGATTCCAACCTACATGGGGATTACATAGGAGATGAAAGTTTGTATGGAAATCCAAGCGCCTGCGCAGCGAACAGTGTGTATGTTTATTATTTGCAGAATAAGTATCCTAAAAAATAGAAGAGGCTGCCCAAAATAACTATTCCACGCGGACGAAGTCGCGGGAAAAAGCTAGTACTGTTATATATTCCAATTTGCCGTGCTCCGCTCCGAATGTAGTACAGCGTCACTCCAACATGACGGCGCTATTTTTGTACGCAGCGCGTAGCTATGTTCATGACAATATATAGTTCAGTTGTTATTGTATCCATCAATGAATTTTTTTCAATAATATTTCCCAATAAAAAGTATTCAATGTTATTAGCGTTCAATTAGTTTCATCTGATAGTTATTTCAACTCAAGTCTGAACAAACAAATACACCATTGTCAGCACATATTATAGTCAGCTTCAAATTACATCAACACATATAGTGTGGTAACTACTCTAATAGAATTAGGAAAAAATGATTCGGAAAATGTAAAAAACTGAAATTCTTACAAATTAGTAACAATGTGTGTGGTGATAACAATAATATAATTAATTTGCTAAATACAATTATTACTGATAATAACAACAATTTGCTATCAATGAGCCCAAAATTTAATCTTGAATATAACAATAAGGACTTTTTTATTATAAATGTATTGAAAGATGTAGAATTCTATATTAGCTGTCAAAGTGGGCGATCCGGTGATAAAAACAGTCACTTAGACTGAAAACCACAAACATTATTATAAACTCCGTTAATAAGCAACCACAACAAAGTTCTCAATATGTGAATAATATTTTAGAAACGTATCAGAACTGAAAAATATCTGAAAGATAATACAGACATTTCAGTCACCAATTCAGATACAAGTAAAAGAACTGTTGTTAGTAGTAAAGATTATTTGAATGAAAAAATTGGTGAACTGTTGGACGACGTTCACACTTGTAAGATTTTGAAATCCAACCCTACAAACAAATATCAAACAATGTATAACTGTATTGTCATGGGACTTAATGATAAACAATTAATTGATGACATTGCTGCAGAATCTGTGAAGATTTACAATTCTGTGTCACCTAAAATCTACGGTTTACCAAGAACTCATAGACTTCCACCTCTGACGTTGAGGCTAGTGGTGTCTTGCATCAACTCACCCTCTGACAATATCTCCAAGTCCCAGTATTTCAGTTTCAGTTTAAGTTTAATCTATAGATCACTTAAACAAAGCTTAATTACTATAGAAACAATTGTTTCCACAATTGTTGTCACGAAAATTAGTCCACAGCTTTCGTAATCCAAACACTGGAATACTGGGCCTAAGTTTTTGACGAACATAATAAACTCAATAGCATTGTTCATGTAATAGTTTTGAAAATTAGCATGCGTTGACTTTACTATATTGCTTCGGACACTTTCGACTCAATTAGCAGCAAAACAGCATATTGAATGAATAGATGATTGATGAGGCAAAATTGTTGTATGGTGAATTAGACGAACAAAATTTAAACGGTGTTTGGAGTGTCACGAGCGGATATAAAGTGGTAACGAAGAAATATTAGTGATGAGGCTAGTAATATATCCTCTTGTATTATATATATATATATATATATATATATATATATATATATATATATATATATATATATATATATATATATATATATATATATATATATATATATATATATATATAGGAGACAGTAAATTTTGTAGGCTTAGCAGTCAGGTTTTTTTTTTTTTTTTGGCCAATAAAATAAAAGATTTCTCTTTTAAAATTTCGTCTAGCTTTCGGCTTGGTTTAAGCCTTCATCAGGACAATTTTTATGCGAGATTATTTTTAAGAAAAACATCTGTTAGTGAATCGAACAATATACGAATAAATTTAGAAAAATAATGAATTTTGACACTTTATCTGGTGTACAACAGATTTGTATCATTTTGTAAGTTATAAAATAAAATTTTGTTTTGTTAAAACACATAACTGTTCAAAATTGTTAATATGAATAATTTAATAAATTTTACTTCATTATCACAGAAAATTTTGTAGAAACAGAACTGGTAAAATTTGTCAAGTAACACACATCAGAAATGAAGAAGAAAGAAAAATCTCATCCTATATCCATCCATATATATATATATATATATATATATATATATATATATATATATATATATATATATATATATATATATATATATATATATATATATATATATATATATATATATATATATATATATATATATATATATATATATATATATATATATATATATATATATATATATATATATATATATATATATATATATATATATATATATATATATATATATATATATATATATATATATATATATATATATATATATATATATATATATATATATATATATATATATATATATATATATATATATATTGTCATCAATTATTACAAATTGAAATATATGACAGCTCGGTCATATATGTGTATTTATAGAAAATGTCAAGCGATTGTGTATCCGCAAAGTGTAAAATGTACAATATTAGTATGGAAGAAAATGTCCTTATGTTGATTTTCTTTCATTGATATCCAGTTGAGTTTAGTTTATGTGAGTCAGTAGATATACAAGGCCGACTCTGGGCCAGATAACGATCTAAGATTTCAAAGAAAACGTCAGCAGTGACTTTATCTGAACAGCAGCGACGCTATCAGAACATTTACTAGTGGCGCCATCTCTTGAACAGTGGTGAATGGCGCCACCTTTCATCCAACAGACCAACAAGCGTTAAATGAAGGAGATTTCTATTTTTGCGTGTGGCGCCATCTATTGTTCACTAGACGAACTACTAATTGTTGGGATGAATCTCTGTACCATGAATGACAATAATAATGCTATTCACACATTCTACCACTAACATCATCTCTTTAGGGTGTGTGATGAGTGGCCCCACCTATCATCCAACAAACTAACTAGCGGTAAATGGAAGAGATTTCTTTTTTTGCGTGTGGCACCATCTATTGTCCACTAGATGAACTACTCATTGATGTGATAGATCTCTGTATCTGAATGACAATAATAACATTATTTACACATTCTACCACTAACGTCATCTCTTGAGATGAGTGATGAGTGGTGCCATCTATCATCCAACAGGCTTACTAACGTTAAATGCAAAGATTTCTTTTTTGTGTGTGGCGCTATCTTTTGTCCACTAGACGAACTACTAATAAATTCATGATAATTGAGTCCATGAATTTTCCAATTTCTTGATTATGAATTTGCAGATTCAATAATTTATTTTTGATAAGCGGACTTGCATCACTTGTAATCATGGGGTTATCAATGTCTTATTTGCATAAGTAGAAAAATTTTAACATACTAAATTCAGTATGAGTTTGAAACTCAAAGTGATACAAACTATTTAGTTTCCTATTATTATATCTTCCAAAAAAAAACTATTATCTATAAATGACAAAAATGGTAAGTAATTTCAATTAATTTTTCAAGACATATTTTTTCAAAATATTTATTTACAGCAAGTGAAGGAAAATACTGACAACAATATGAAGAAAAGAAAGTATCCGCTTCATACAAAACCCTCTTGCTAGCAAATCAATCAAAATGACGCACTAGCAACAAAAACAAAAAGACAAAGTAATATGAATAAGAATAAAGAAATATTAAATGAAGATCCTCTCCTTGAGAATAATGCAGAACAAGCAGAAGCAGATGCAGAAGTCGCTGAAGAAGAAGTAGCGGAGGGTCTAAATGAATTTGACTTAGCACTCTGTAGAGGTTTCGTCAAATCTAAATTGATTATGGAACATAAATTTTTGCTAAATAAGAATATTTGGATACACATTGGATTTGATCCAACAGACAGTTTAGAAACTATTATTAGAATATACAATAGTAGAATTGAAAAAATTATTGATTTTAAACGACTTGAGTGGTATGAGTTTCTTGGGTGCTATAATGTTATTATAGGATATATGAGAGTGCTTTCAGTTGTTGAACCATATTTGATTTCAAATCATAAATTATTATTTGATGTTATAGAAAATGATGAAATTATGATAATTGAGTCACAGAATGATCAAATTCATTTAAGTGATACATCTATTTACATTTTATTTGAAAATACTAATCACTTAGATGGCATCATCAACTATTTAGAATCGTTAAATTTCTTGGATCATTATTTGAGTGTAATGCGACAAGCATCCTCTTGTGATGGTGATATTCACACAAATATTAATAATATAATTGATGAAACAAATAATGTTTATAATTTAGCAATGAAAGAAATAATATTAATTTATTAGAATGTGATTTTAGCGTCAATTGAAATTATTGGAACTCAAAAAGAAATGGCTAAACAATTAGAATAAGGAATAATAATAAATTATATTCATGATTATAGAAAAAAAAATGTATATGCATAAACATGAATATTTTGTTGACAAAAAAAAATGAAAAAATCATTGAATGAATAAATATCTCTATAAGTTATTCTTTTTCCTTCTATTTATAGGAATATTTTTGATGATACATTTTCAGATTCGGTTTTACAAGACTGACAGTTTTCAATGTTAGGTGGTGGTCCATCAACATGGATATGATGGATTAGTAGATTCGTATGCTCCACACATGGTAATCTCAATATAACTTTAGGATGTAATTCATACTCTAGCGGAAGTCCTCCCCAAATTTGCAATAAATTCATTCCACTAAATGACTCCAATATTAAATCAAATTGTTTCTTACGCATTTTTTTTGCAAATATATGCTATTGGAGCCAGCTTTCCAATTAATTTGAGAAGTGAATTATCATTATAACCACATTTGCTCAAAGTGGATTCAATTATGTTTCTATAGCTTCCAATATCTTCTTCTTTTATTAGATCACAATGATATTTTATGTTTAGCAAATCATATGCTATTATTTTCAAACAGACTATTTCACTATTATTTGACATTTTCAAATATATACCTCAATCTGTAGTTAACTATTATTTAGAGTAATTAAATTACTACAATGTTGAAAAAACAAAGTTTATATGGAATTATATATATATATATATATATATATATATATATATATATATATATATATATATATATATATATATATATATATATATATATATATATATATATTTATATATATATATATATATATATATATATATATATATATATATATATATATATATATATATATATATATATATATATACAGTAAGAGGTTAGAGGCGGAGGGGAGGCTGATGGTGGGGAGTAAGAAAGAAAATAAGAAAACAATTATTGTGAATACAAGATTTTTGATAGTAGTATTTTTAATTGCTCATATAAATTGATATTGGGACAATCAATATTGAACATAGAAAGATTGAATTTCTCTGCTCTTATAACTGACTTTGAGAATTCATCAAATTCATAATAATAATCATTAATGAAAAAATGTAATCGTCCGTTTGTATACTTCAATACAGATTCTATTTTATTTGGAATACCGGGGAACTCATCATCTACACTTCCGATTTCTGAAGCGAAAAATCTGCATTTATCAATTTTTATGAAAGAATTATTTTTATAAAATATATATGTTTGACCATTATTGGTAGATACAGCTCCATTAATATAGGTTATACTATTTTGATGGCAGGGATTGGCAATATTTTCCAATTCTTAAGATGGAAACTTTATATTATAACCTACGTTTCCTATGAATAATACAATATATCCATTTGGTCTTTGGTAAATACCATCCATTCTCAAGAAATTTTTTGGAAGAAAATTTAACCAATCTGTTATAAGATATGGCCCCGGATCAAAGTTTTTCTCATTCAAATTCTTTACCCAGACCCACTTATTATGAAATATATATAATTTCTTTCTTACGATTAGAAATTTATTGACATTTTTCAAGCTACATGAGTCAGGAGAAGAATCTGGACTTGTTTTCCGCTTATTATGAGTTTCTTCGGTTGTTGATACCTTTGTCGTTGTCGGTGCCTTTGTCGTTGTCGGTGCCTTTGTCGTTGTTATTATCAATGACTTAACGTTTTTTCCATATAATGATTGAATAGCATTTATATCATTAATGTGTAGATCATAATAATTACCATTTTGGAATATCTTCTCTGTATATATTGGATACATTATTGCATTCTTATCATTTGAATGTCTAATTCCTAATGCATGACCAATTTCGTGGACTTAAACAGCAAAAAGACTTTTCTCTTCACTATTGGAAGGGGGATCCATACCATAGAACCATTGTTCTGCATTATCTATATGAATTTCTGAATGCATGCTCAAGCTTGGAAATTCAGCATGGCCCAATATCATCCCCTCCCCATCAAAATGAGACTTGCATCTAGCTCGTTTCTTAAAATCCCAATGTTGGATTCCTCCAAATGGAATATAAATGGTAGCATTTTCATTATATGGTGAATGTATGATATTCAAATTTGTATATTTAGACCATAAATTGAAAGCTTTTCCAATTGAATATTGAACAATACTATTTGTTCTTTTTGAATCCCAAGTAATTGGGGAATTTCCTCATAATATATAATGAGTATTATGAACATTCATATCTTTAACACAGCATCTAGGAGAGTTTCAGAACATATTCAATTGTTTCATTGGATTGCGTTAAATTAAAATTGGTTTGTAATAGCTTTAGTGCAGTTATATACGACGGATCTTCTTCAGTTGAACTAAAAACCTCTCTTCACTCACATTAAGATATCCATTTGTACATAAGTAATCAATAATTGATTCAAAATTTTCTTTTTTCACACTTTCACAATTACTCGCGGTAATTAATAACAATATGACTAGAACCACTTTCTGAACCATATTCTACATTGTTTGAATAATTAATATATGATTTATGAGATACTTCAACTTTATATGGAAAAAAAAAGTTAAAATGATAAATGTAATAACAGAGAATGGAGGGGTAGAACAAGTTGATGCAGCTGGAAATAAATTCAATAATTCAAAATAACATTGAAATTTCTATTATATATTTATATTGGATAAATGGTTGACGCTGACTGGATATGTAAATAATGTAAGAGATATATTCTTGGGATTTCAGTCAATATTTCAATCTTATTTCTTTTCTGCTTCACTGTTTATGCTGCACCTCAGCCATCATCAAAAGCGCTACAATTTTATTTGATTACCAATTATATATATATATATATATATATATATATATATATATATATATATATATATATATATATATATATACATATTTATATATATATATATATATATATATATATATATATATATATATATATATATATATATATATATATATATATATATATATATATATATATATATATATTAATATCAAAAAGCGAAAAAAGAAAGAGAAATTTTCTCTTGTCATATGCCACACCCGACATCTATGGAAGGCGTTGGCTTACTACGTGTTTTTTTGACAATGCGTGCACGCACGATTTTTAACACGCAGTCAGCCAACGCCTTGCATAGATGTCGGGTGTGGCATATGACAAAAGAAAATTTCCCTTCCTTTTTTCACTTTTTAATATTAATATAAATTTGAACAAATGTATATCTTCAATTTTTTAAATGATAATTCATTTGTATTTCTGATATTCATATCATATATAATTGGTAATCAAATAAAATTGTAGCGCTTTTGAGGATGGCTGAGGTGCAGCCGAGACTGTAAAGCAGAAAAGAAATAAGATTAAAATATTGACTGAAATCCCAAGAATATATCTCTTACATTATATATTCATATATTCATGATGTTATACATTTCATTATAATCTAAGTGACTTTTTATTTTATAAACATTACTAATTGCACAATTATTGAAATGTCTCCCAGAGAAATTATTGTGGAATTCAAGTTGAAAGATTCTAGAAAGGTTTTCTTCATATCCCCTTTGACATATATTGTTGATGCACCTTGTAATATTGATAGAATCAAATTTGGGATTACATTATATTGTATGTATCCATCACTCCATTTTAAACCATGGTGATTATTATACAACCATCCTGCTTGTTTTCTATATTTATGTTCCAATTTATTGCAAGGAAATGGTTCCTTAAAGAGAAAATGTTCCAATTTGTTACCCTCTCTTGTAAGAATTGCAATTTCTCTTGCCACTTTTATATAATCTCTGGCATTGAAGCCTTGTATTTCAACAATTAATTCCATATTTCAGTTAGCTCTTTCGCAGTTCAATTCATACTGAAGCTCTAACAGCACTAGAGAGTGGATTATATTCGATAATGCGATTATGTATGATAAGACAATAAACACTCGTATTCTCGGGAAATATATCATTTGATTCGAACTCCAGACATATATCAACTGAACTATTTTTTACTGCTTCGTTTTGATTGGAACAATCTATCACTGTTATCAGTGCAAATGTTCTGAAATCTGTTTGTTTTAGAATAGAACAAATATATGTATCATGAAAATCATAGTAGACCTTGGAAAATTTCGTGTACATATCATAAAGAAGTGCATAGTGATTATTTTTGAAATCTAGATTTACATTGTCATAAGGATATGAAACTGAGTTCAAATATAGCTCAATATTCGCTAAATTGTAACTAACAGAATGACTACTATTTTTATCTTCCAGATTTTTTCGATTTGTTTGGAAAGCAACAATAACAAAACTTGGTTTTTCCAATTGAGTCGATGATTTAATTGACCAAATTTGCTTTTTTGCTGAAGGAAGAATTGGATATTTATATAAATCCCAAGAACGGAATGGACTTTTCAAGAAATGATTTGAATTGACAATTTTAAATAATCTCAATCTATATTCGTCATTAATATATATATGAGGAATACGCCATTGAATTTTGTTCAGAATAAATTTTGAATTTTCTGTACAAATATATGCACTATTATCATTTCTGGCTCTGATTAACACCAATTTTTGTCTAACATTCACCAATATTTTATTATTATCTTCACAAAATCCAAGTAACATTTTCAGTGGAACACATATATTAAAATTACCATTTTCATCTAGAATATTTATATTGAGTCCCCAACCAGCATTTTCAAGATTATCACTCTCAAATTCATTTGATGAAGCATATGCTTTCAAAGTTGAGCTAATTCCAATATTTTTCGTCTAATCAATTTCAAAATCAATGCAATTTCATTATTTGTTATTTTTGCATCCACAGGAGGCTCACTACCATCTACTTTCAATAGTTCACCTTCAATATAAAAAAAAACTTTGACTAGGCTACGTATAGATATCTTGCTGTTGGATTTGAGTTCTTATTTCATCGCAATTATTAAATGCTGATGCAATGATAGGTTGATGATTATGTATCTCAACACGTGTGATTGCATCATTGAAAGCAATACCAGATGTAATATCTAAAATATTATTCATTGTTTTTGTTTTTGATCTTTTTTTAGTTTTAAACCGAGTGATCTCAGGAAATTTTTATTTTCTCTTCTTAACACTTTTATAGTTGATGATGAACTGATTCTTTTCGTTGTTGTTTGCATTCTTTTATAACAAATAACCATTTATAAATTTTTTTTTGAATGTAATCCAATAGTTATTGTTTCACCACGAAAATTTATTTGTTTTCTTTCTTGATCTAAATAAATCACATTTGAAGAAACCTCATTGATTTTATACCCAGGCTCTACTGTTGGATAGAACTCATGTAAAATATGCATGGGTAATCCATTCTTATATGATCCAGTCACAATATTACATTCAATTAATATAGCATTCACCTTAACTATGTTGACAGGTAGATCACTTTCATACACTACATTCCTTTCTAATATTCGCTTTTTAAACCCCAATAAAGATCCAGTTGAATCATCTTTTGTGAAATCAATATCAACAGTACTCCCAAGCTCACATTTTGAAGTGTTATTATTTGGTTTTAAACTCATGAAATTACGTGCAACATTTTTTTCTCTCTCTATTCTATTAGTATAAAGTTTCTACTTGAAATCGTAATCATAATTTGGATCTCCTAATTTTTTTTCTTCAATATATTGTTGATATTCTCAATTTCATATGACCCAACTGGAATAGATACTACTTGAAAATCTGTATTTGTACTTGAAATGGTTTCATAATAGAATTTTTTATTTGTTGTATCAATATTTGGTATTGAATGATATGATTCAAAGTTGATCAATCCAATTACATAATCACTGCTTTTCAAATCAATTGGTGGAAAGAAGTCTGCACTTAGTGTAGACGTATTCCCACTAAGTGTAATTGTTATCGACTCCATTTCTATACTGATGTATTTAACGATCATTTTGTGGATTTTATAAGGAATTTCAAACACAAATGACCACAATTGAAAGAATTAAATTTTTGATAGCGCTTATAATTGAAGGTGATGTTAGCCTAGTTTCCAAAGATTAACTCTATTGTTGGAGCTGAATTTCCAAAACTATCAAAATACTCAACGTTTTCACCTTTTTTCATAATAGAAACCCAATGTGTACCAGCTCTTGCAAAGGAATCGAGATTAATAACTGCCGACTCATTTTTAATGGTTTTTTAGGTAATGTATCACGCATATATACACCACGGAAATATTTTATTTTATGAGCACGAGCAAATTTGATTATATCATCAGTGTTTAATGGCCTTTTTGACCATTTTCTCTTTTTTGTTTTCTTTCGTTTTTTTTTTAATTCCCGCACCATGCTCATGAGGTTCTAAATATAAACCACTACCTAGGGCTTCTTTTACACCATATGAAGCAGCACAACTTGCAGCACCAGCAATTAAAGCCTTTCCAATTAATGGAATTAGTGCTGCTACAGGTAAAAATCCACCATATTTTTTTGGTGTTTTCAGTACTCGCTGATTCTTTGATTTTTTCGTCTTCTTTTTCATACCCATACCAAGTTTTTGTTCAGCTTTCATAGAGTTTGTTATTGTCCAAGCAGCAACTCGTTCACCAAAACTTGAATTTTTCGATTTTACTCTATTTCACGCTCTTTCTTCTTATATTTTATCAGCTTTATGTCTATCTTTCAAATTATTGCTTTGGGAATATGGAATATCGTGTTCACGACATGCAGCATCCAATGGATTTATACCCGTATCACCTCTTTTCAATTTCTTATCTAATTTAGTTCCAAGACCACAAAACTGATAACCTGGTATGTGCAATTCTATAGGTAGAGAGTTAATTGCCTTATTGAGTAAACCTTCACCAGCTCTGTGATATGTTAGCATTGAATTATTTTTTAGTACTGAGCTTATTTGGTAATATACAACAGCTTTTATATAAAAGATTAGTAGTAATCATGGAATTTATTAAGCAGACAAAGCATCTTTCAGTTCACAATTTTGTTACTATACAAACTAATTCTCACTTGAAAAAACATAGCAAACTTTTACCTAATAGTATAAGAAGTATTATTGTGGATCCTAGTAATTGTGGAAAGACTAATATTCTTCTAAGTCTTCTTACACATCCAAATGGATTGAAATTCAAAAATATTTATGTATACTCTAAGTCTTCACAACAACCAAAATATAAATTTCCAGAAAAATATGTTTCTAGAGTAACGGGTATGAAATATTTCTCCTATAATGTAAATACTGAAATTCTAAAACCAAATGAGGCGCGATCCTATTCAATAATTGTTTTTGATGATATTGCATGTGATATTTTAGTATGGGTAGACATGATGAGATTGATTGTTTTTATCTTTCACAATCATATGCAAAAATACCAAAACATTTGATTAGGGATAATGCAAATTTTATCATCATATTTAAACAAGATGAAACCAATTTAGATCATATATATGACGATCATGTAAGTAGTAATATGACATTTGATAAATTTAAGGAATTCTGTATAAAATGTTGGGTTAGTAAATATGGATTTGCAGTTGTAGATAAGGATAGTGAGCAAGAAGGTCGATATCGCAAAGAATTGGAGACATTCCTCAATCTCCAATCCATCTAGGAGTTTACTATGATGGATAATAAAAAAACGCTCCACGAAATAATCAAAGTGAGTAAAGTGCTTAAACAAAAGTTAAATTCATTGAAACAAAATAAAATGAATGGTGAGATTATGTTGCAAGAAACATTTAAACCTATAACACAACCACTTCAAGAGTTAGTGAATAATACAAAATATGAAATAGATAGTGAAAACACTATAGCAAAAAAAATACTCTCAAATTCAAAGAGAATAGGGATACATAAAAAAAAATTGAAACAGCATCCAATTCCAGAATTAGAATTTGATACACCAACAAGTTCTGCTAAAGTAGAAGTGAATGAAAGCAGTGACAATGAGGAAGTATTTGAAAGCACACTTCAAATGTCACCAACTTCAGTTGCTAGAGGTATTTTGAATACTCCTCAAGGGCAAACCGAAATGGAATCCCTAAAGCTTAAATTTGGAGACTTAGCTAGTGAATATCTTTTGAAATTTCTGAATAAAGATGAGGATTTGGATACTATTTATGCAATAAAATATATAGAAGATCGTGATGAACTTATATTGGGTAAAAAAGAGATCGAAATAGATAAAAATGATATAATAATTGATGATCAAGAATATAATGGAACAAGAGGACTTTATGAACTCATACTCATGAAAAATCCTAAACATTATACTGCGGAAGATGTAAACGAATATTTAAGAATTTTAAATCATACACAAGCACATAAGCAATCAAATAATATGTTGAGAAGATCCACTAATCCAAAATATTTCGAATTAATTAAACCGTTTTTAAGTGAAAAAAAGGGTTTCGAGCTTCAACAAGAAAAAAAGTGCAAACCAAAAAATATTCACTCACAGGTTCATGCGTATATATTATTCCATATCGTTCATTCTATCTTTTAGATTCGTGATAGTCAATCTCAATTCTTTGTTCTCCTCTTTAACTTTTTCAAACTCTTCTAATTTTTGATTTAATGATTTCATATTTAATTCAAATTCCGAAATTTTGTCGCAGCAAAAGTAAATTGACTCCATCAACGATTCAAATTCAAGCTCAGATGCAATAGAACTTATTTGTATTTGCAAATCACGCAAAGATCTGGAAGAGACACTACCAGCATTTGAAGCAGCTACACATCCAATTCGGTATGTGGACGATATGATTGACACAACCAGGTGAGTCCATTTGTGTCAAGTTGATTGAAATCAGGAGAAACATCAGCGCACGCAACATGGAAGAAGCGCGTACATTTGAAACATCGGACAGCGGGATATTTGTTGTTGATGTTGCGAGAACATTTGCTACACGTAGGCATCGCAGTGACGGAATATCAGGTTGAAACTCACCAAATTAGGATACGCCAAGTAGAAATACACTCAGCACAATAAACTCCAACAAAAATTGGAATCAAAGGTGAAGAAGAGCAGCACTGGTAACAAAAATTGCACCAGATTATAATCAAGCAATTACGCACCACTTCGACTGGATTTGATACTATTAAAGCGAATAATACACTTCATATCTATGGAAAAAGATTGGCAATAACTCAACGATACACGCACTATGACGACAACTATGATTGTTGATTATTGATATCGATTATTAACGTTATGTCGTCTGCAAACGCTAAAAATTGGTGTTTTAGTTGACAAATGGTTACTTTTGTGTAGGATTCTGCTTTTCCTTATAACCCACTATAGCGCCAAGTTATATAGGACAGGTGGTACTGGGACTTCTTGCCTTAGTCCTCTGTTCACATCGAAGCTCTCTGATGTTCCTCAATCCACCAGAACTCTACATTCTGTCTCTTAATGAGTCATCTTAACTGATCTTATCAATTTTTAGGGTATTCCTAGTTCTGCGAGTGCTTCATACAGTTTATGTTCATTCATTGTGTCATATGCTTGTTTCAAATTTATAAACAACATTTGCAGGTTCAGATTGTGTTCATAACTATTCCCTATGGTTTGTTTCAGTGCCAATATTTGATCCGCAGTTGATCTGTTTGGTCTGAAACCAGCTTGATATTCTCCTAGGGTATTGTCCACTTGTTTTTGTATTCTATTTTTCAAACATCCCGCTGAAATTTTGTACGCCACGTCTAATAGTGCCATATCGCTGTAATTCTCGCATTTCAGTCTGTCCCCGTTTTTATGAATTGGGCATATTAGTGCTTCCCTCCATCTCTCAGGCATACGTTTAGTCAACCGTATATCCCCTATTATCACCACTATATACTGACATACTTCGTCTCCTGCATTTTTGTATATCTCTGATGTTATTCCGTTTATTCCCGGGCTTTTATTATTCTTCAATTGGTTCAGTATTTCTTGAATTTTATTTATGTCTGATAAGTTTTGTTTTTCACTATTCCTTTCTTGTTGAGTTGTTTCGGTTTCATTTGAAGTTTTCATAGCCAGCCTCTTCTCTTTCAGCACTTCCTTGAAACATTCTTCCCAAACATATAGTTTGTCCTTTGCTGCCACTAGTTCTCCCTGTTCATTCTTACAGTACACTAGTGCCGGTTGATACCCTTTTCTTTGAATCTTGGCCTCCTGATAAAAGTTTCTCAAGTGTTTGTTTTTAAAATCTTGTAATATTATCATTCTTTCGTCCATCATTTTCCATTTTTTTTTGTCTACACAATTGTTTCGTTCGTCTTTGATGCATGTTGTATTTCAGTTTATTTTCATCTGAGTTTTTTTGTAATAGGTTTCTTTTAGCCATATTCCTCTTTCTCATAGCACTTTTGCATTCTTCGTCGAGCCATTATTTATTTTGTCTCTCACATTTTTGCGCAGCATCTGTTCTTATACTGTTGTTATTGCTTATCCCAATTCATTCCATTTTATATCTACCCTTTCCTTTGAAACTTGCTCTGCTAGCTCTAGCTCCTTCGACAGTAGACCTTGAAATTGCTCTCTGCTTTTCTCATTAGTTAGTGGCAAAATGTAATATTGTTTGAAACGGTTGTGTTAATCCTGTGTTACTTTTGGAAACTCCTATTCCATTAATATTTTCACAAGAAAATTATCTGTGTCTAGTACTGCACCTCTTTTGCTTGTGATATTTTCAGTTTGTTTCGCATGCTCACTCTCTATTGATCTATTGTACGTCCATCAAATGATATCCATGTTCCTTAATATATCTTTCATTTCGAAATGTGTGCTCATGTCTTTCATATTGTTGGTTATTGTGAAATCAATCAATTTCTGTCCGTTCTCATTTGTTTCATCATGTTTGCTATGTGCATCTATTGTAGTCTTGTACATTTCCTCTTTTCCTAGTCTTGCATTGAGATCTCCAATAACTATTTTCAAGTCATATTTTAATATTAAATCTATTTTTCTCAAGCTCATATTCGTTTGGACACTGGTTGGAATTTCATAACTCTCTGCTTCAATGCTTTTTTCTTATCATGAAACCTGTGCCAAAATATTTGGTGTCGTTTCCACTACTGACAAAAATATTATCATCTACTGCTTTATGTCGTTTGATTTTTGCTTTGTTTCTTGAAGTGCTAGTATGTCAATCTTGTATTGTGTTGAGCACATTGATAGATTTTTGAGTGTTTCCGATTCATTTGTTCTTCTAACATTCCATGTTTCTAATATTAGCGTTCAATTTTTATGTTCCTTAAATAATTCTAAAATTGCCCTGCTTTCGCTGTTCCATATCCAGCATTGCCCTTCGATGTATATTTTCTTATAGCCTACTTCAGCTGTTTTTCCTCCCTTTCTCTCTTTTCCAGCTCTTTCCCTGAGAAGTTTTTGAATTGCTATTTAGTTCGGTCATTGACTATGTATATCTTGCTGCCTTTAAGTTTGTTTTCATTTTTCATAAGGAGTTCTTTTTTCTTCCAACTGCCTTATTCTACTACTGTCATGAAATTGCTTGTTGTTCCTATATTCCCTCCTTGAGCCGACTCTATCTTCACCTGTACTCCGACTAACTCCTTGCAAAACTTTCCTATTTCTTGTCTATTACTATTGAAGTCATTCCCTTTCATGACAATATTATATTTCTTCTGCTGTTTTTCTCCTCTATCTACCTTCCCTTCAACTAGCGCAATTCTTTCTTTCAGTTCTCTATTCTTCCTCCTGAGCTCTTCAATTTCTTCATTCACTTTCTCTATGATTATAGAATGTTTAGCTTCTCCCGATCTCATTTCTTTAATTTCCTTCATCATTTCTACCATCATATTCTTCAAATCCTTCGTTCCTGCAGTTTGTTGGATGGCTTTAGTGAGGAATCTCGGTGTTTTCTAGCACCTTCCAAATAATTCACTCGTATTTTGTCTTTTCCGACTTCCGTCTGTTGAAAATCCGTCCGATTTATTCTCTTGTTTTAACATCGCCTGGTGTTGCTTGACCGTCTTTCCAGTTGTTGCTCGCTTACTCACCTTATGCTACGTCAGCATCAGCCGCTGATATTTGACATCAAGTAACTTATCTCGCGTGGCCCTCGTGACGTAGGCAGGTCACCTCAGATGTCAGATAATGTGTCTTTGGACCAATACTCACACTACAATTTTTCCATGCCACAGGTGAATGATATGACGATATTAATTTTATTGCACGTTCTTCGCACGTATTTTTTCCTGTTATCATTTCTACAATTAATTCACTATTCCACCACACTAATCAATAAAATATGGGCAGAGTTCTACTTGTTTTCACTTTCTTTTAGATTAGCTTGATTTTTTATTCCTATTTTTCCATAGGTGGAATAAATCTGATCGATTAGTCCTGGATAAGGTAACAAAATCGGATAGAAAAAATTCACACGTCTTCACACTTTGAACTTCACAACTCTACTCAAATTGAAGGTTGTGCGATGGGAGATCTCAGCTTCCCGTTTCTTGCTGATATGGAGATGACCGTCTGATCAAATAACACTTTAAATAAATTACCTTCCAATGTAAGTTCCGGATATCTTTACGTAAACGGTATTCTGACTGCCATTTCATACGATCAGATTGACTCTACTTTGAAAATATTCAATAGTTACAACCCTTTCATTCAATTTACTGTGGAAATAGAAAGAGACGATAGAATATCATTTTTAGACTCACGTATTGTGAGAGAACTTGATGGCTCATTGTTAACTGATTGTACATCACCATTCAAATCAGCCTTTGCATCAAAATATAGCAATCATTAAGGATAACTTTGATAAGAAAGCTACTCTCAGCGATACAGTTTTCCATAATTAAAATTTCCATAACTTGAAAATCATGCCTGATGAAAATGGTTAACTGAATAAATTTATGAATGAAATTATATATAATCTCTTCATCCATGCACAACCGTTGACAACTTGAGTGACAATATTGTCCAACATAAAATTTATCTCAAAAATACCATACATAACTGAACTGTCGTACAGCTTAGCAGCTATTCTGACTACAGATGAATGTAACATCGTATTTTATAATGATAGAAAGGTTGGTAATATTTTTTGTCGTTTAGGAGATCGTGTGAACTCGGGTGAATCATCCAGTGTGAGCTATGAAGTTAATTCTAACGATTGTGAAACTAAACAGTATTCAAATAATCGTATTTATAATCATAAAAACGATTGTGGAAAATTGGATGATCAAAAAACTGCTTTATTCAACCACAGTATTAACATTGTATTTTAGTCGTCGGATTGTAGATAACAAAGAGGATAAATAATTAGGTCATCTCCTTTATTGCAAACGTTTCAATAAATATTATACCTTCATCAGTGCCTGAGGGCAGAAAAAACACAAAACATCACATACAATATTATCACAGGCTATAACAACCCTTAATATCAAATAATAACTAATAATATTATCAAATAAATACCTGAGAGATACGAAGCGAAACAAAAAAGCTGTCAGAGAAAACATGTTCCTTCTACAATGCAGAAACAGTTGTCAAAGTAGCGGAAATGTCTAGATATCACTCGTTACTCACATCACCACAAAATTGAAACGCCACACACTGAAATTGAGCCTAACATTAATATAGATCTTAGTACTTTGATGAAAATTGTCGATTTCTGTTTTCACTGTAGTTATTTTCAGTTCAACGATAAATTTTACAGTCAGATTGAAGGTTGTGCGATGAGAAATCCTGCCTCCCCGATTTTTGCTAACATGGTGATGATTATCTTATTAAATAACACTTTAAATAAATTACCTTTTAATGTCAGTTTCTTATATCTATACGTAGACGATATTCTGACAGCCATTCCTTACGATCTGATCAACTCTACTTTGAAAATATTCAATAGTTACAACCCTTCCACTCAATTCACTGTGGAAATAGAAAAAGATAATAATAAACCATTTTTAGATTTACGTATTGTGAGAGAACATAACGGCTAATTGTTAACTGATTGTTACAAGAAACCTACTACTTCGGATAGGATGTTACATTTCCATTCAAACAACCCTCTACATCAAAAGATAGCAATCATTAAGAATAATGTTAATAAAATAGTTAGTCTCAGAAATACAGTTTTCTATGATAAAAATTTCCATAATTTGAAAATCATGCTCAATAAAAATGGTTATCCGATAAAATTTATAGATAAAACTATTTACAGTACTCTCTATCCACGCACAACCGTTGACAGCCTGAGTGAGAACATTGTCCAACATAAAATGTATTTCAAAATACTATACATAACTAAATTGTCGTACTGCTTAGCAGCTATTCTAACTACAGACGAATGCAACATCTTTTTTTATAACAATAAAAAGGTTGGTAATCTTTCTAGTCGTTTGAAAGATCGTGCGAACTCAGGTGATGCATCCAGTGTGATCTATAGAATCAATTGTAATGATTCTGATGGGGTTTATGTTGGTCAAACCAAACAATATTTAAAAAATCGTATTAATAATCATAAAAATGATTGTGAGAAATTGGATGATCAAAAAACTGCTTTATCCAATCACAGTATCAATCTTAGCCATCGTTTCGACTTTGACAATGTCTCAATCTTAGAACATGAAAGTAATTATAGAAAAAGGAATTTCTTAGAAATGATATATATCTACTTAAATTCTAATACTATCAACCATAGGACCGATACAGAATATTTATGTAATTCTTATAAACATATATTAAATATGTGTCATGTTGTAGAAAGATAGCACTCTTTACCCCTTTTTTATTATTCGTATTCCCGCCAGTGTGTGGCGTTTCAATTTTGTGGTGATGTGAGGACGAGTGATATCTCAACATTTTCGCCACTTTGACAGTTGTTTCTGCACTGTAGAAGGAACATGTTGTCTCTGACAGCTTTTTTGTTCTGCTCCCTATCACTCAGGTATTTATTTGATAATATTGTTAGTTATTATTTGATATTAAGGGTTGTTATAGCCTGTGATAATATTGTATGTAATGTTTTGAGTTTTTTCTGCCCTCAGGCACTGATGAAGTTATAATATATACTGGAACGTTTGCAATAAAGGAGATGACCTTATTATTTATCCTCTTTGTTATTCACAATTCGACGACTTTAATACAATATAACTTTTACTGGATACGATCAACTACAATTTAAATTAACTTTAGACAATGTTTCAATATTAGATTAAGAATGTAATTATAGAAAAAGGAATTCCTTAGAAATTATATATATATATATATATATATATATATATATATATATATATATATATATATATATATATATATATATATATATATATATATATATATATATATATATATATATATATCTCTACTTTAACTCTAATAGGATCTATACAGAATATTCATGTTATCCGTATGAACATATTTTAGATATGTGTCATTTTGTGAAAAGATAGAACTCATTACCTTTTTGAATTCGTATGTCCGCCCGTGTGCGGCGTCTCAATTTGTGGTTGTTTCGTAGGAAGGTGAAACATACACAATTCTCGCGAGAGACATCAAAATGAAATCATTGCTGATCTTAACAATTTATTTATTTGAATAAAAACAACAATCAACAATTATGTACAATTGACTGAATGTCGATGAACTTGATATTTTGGTTGACTGATGGTCAAGTGACAAGTGTATTGACTACTGGTCAACTGACAACTGTGTAACTTAAATTAATGAGAGTTAACATTTTGAGATATCTCAGGGTGGGGTAGGAGTAAATGCAGATTGGCTGTTCACAAGTGTGATGTTACCAGCCTTAACATACTGCCCTTCTTGAAAGTATCTGCTTTCAAAGTGAAATATACATAAATATAAGAATAACATATTACAAGAGAAAATATGCATGTTACAGTAAACGTTTTTACAAATAATGGTCAACACATTTATTGATAATTCGTGATATTATTACAAGTTTGTTGATTGTTTAACACATTTGAGGGCAACGGACATATTTTTAACACTGCACGGTATGCAATTCTGCGCACTGTTTTGATGTTCACTGTTCTGTTGATGCCGTCCACTCCTGGATGACACGTTTGCACTCCACCAAGTGCCCACTGCTGCCGAGGTGTGTTGTCTTCCTGAAGTAGCACAAGTCTGTCTAATTCCACCTATTGACTTGACGACTTCCACTTGACCTTCTGCTGCATTTGGTGCGAGTACTCCTTACACCATCGTGTCCAAAAATGCTGGCGGAATTTCTCCAACATTTGGAACCTGGAGAGCCTCTCCGATTCGAAAGTGACCTGGAGTTAGTGCACTAAGGTCATTTGGGTCACAGTGGAGTAAGAGGACAGGGATTCAAACATGCCTCAATCATCGTTAAAATAGTTAGCATTTGTTCATAATTTACAAGATTTTTCCGTAAAATTCGTTATAAATGGATCTTCGAAGAATTTACTACGGCTTCTGCAAGGCCATTCAAACGTAGTGATCTTGGCGAAATGAACTGCCATTCGATTTCTTGATTCGCTGGAGAATCTATTACATTGGTTTCAAAATTTTTTGGATTGAATAAAACTTCAAGTGCTGTTATTCATCTTATCATCCCCAGCCATGACAGCATCATGGACATTTAAGATTTGGGATGGAAATTGAAGTGGGATCCTTTTGAATCTTGCACCAGCTCCTTGATCACCTATTCTTCTGTAGGTGCCAGTTACGTAGGTTTGATCAAAGTAATCAAGGAAAGCGGCATAGGTTGTTCCATTTGGATGGCTTTCGAGGAATTGCATTCCTTCGGGGATCTTATCGACTGGCAAGAATGCCAATCCATCCATCATTCCCACGAAATTGTTCAGGTCCGTATTATTTAAATATTCTCGCTGCAAACCTATCTCTTGTAATTTTCTATGGGCACTCTGACAGAGATGGGAAAAGCAGCCTCTTATGATAATTTCATGTCCCAATATGGACTCAGCGGCATTAACTGCAGCTTTTTTGAAGTCCATATAGATATGCTGGGGGTCAGAAAATAAATGCTGATTTCGCATTGCTAAATTAAATGCCAGTTTTCCTCTGGAGAAGCGAATAAGCTGCTGCTACAGAAACTTCATTGATCTTCACTCTAGCCTAGTAGAGCTGCTGGAAAAGAGGTGGAGCTAAGGGGAATGTTCCATCAACGTACCAAGATGAGGCACTCGCAAGGCATTTCAACATCCTATCAGTTGCAAGAATTATAATTCGATTCTCTTTATCTATATCATCATTCCGGTTATCAACGAGAAGAAATCTTACAGGTGCTGGACCAGCTGTTGACGCCCATTCTCCTGAAAAAATAATCTTATTAAGTATTACATATTAGATTAAAAAATTAATACATTCTACTATTTAAAAATATGGAAGTATTAGATGATGCTGACTGTTACGTGAAATGAAGAGAACGATTCGGTCACAAGTTTATTATTTCTATCCTACTCTACAGTTTCGGTCCCACCTGGACCATCTTCAGGAGTGCTACATTCATACAATAGTGTGAGAATGTGAGAAAAAAAAACAAGGTGTAATGAACAGTGTACTTACAATAGAATTACTGTTTGTGTATGTTGTCATCTGTAGTGTTAACATAAATATTTTGTTCTCTTTTATATGTCGATGTAATAAAAATGAGAAGAAACAAACATGTTTTTAGTCAAAAATAAAAGGATAAATAATTGTATATAAAAAAAAAAATTTTAATATTAAAACTAAGCGTGGCAACAATTGACTTTTATGAAATCCAGAGGCTAAGTACAAGTTACATAAAGTGAGTGCCCGTGTAATGCGGAAAAGCGAAAACGCACAAGTCACAACAGTCAATTGTTGAAGTCAACCAATGGAAAAGAATCACGTCAAGATGTTCAGGGATGCAAGTCACAAGAGACTAAACGAAATAAAAATAAAAATAAATATAAGAAAAATTATTCATGAACAATTTCAAAACATCAAAAATCATCTCAATATATTATTATAAATGGTGCTTAAGGCTAGAGTATCAGTTTTCTCATTGATATTATTATCATCTTGTTTTATGAATAACATTTCAAGTGTTAGCCTTTTGTGCAGAATAGCCTGGTTATGTAAAATGCGAGATCCAGCGAAATTAAAAGAATGTCCAGTGTTGATGCAGTGACTAACCACCGCACACTTAGCACCCACCCTTTTAGCATTTTTACAGTTGCGCTTGTGTTCATCCAAACGTGTTTTCAAATACCGCTTCGTTTGACCTGTATATTGTGCCGGGCAATCATTACATGGAATCTTATAAATTATGTTAGATCTCATATCTATATCAGTTTCATCTTCACTTTTAGAAAATAAATTGCCCACAGTCTTGTGTTGTTTAAAACAGATTTCAATTTTATCATTGTCTCTGAAAACATTTCTGATATTACCACTTACTCCACCTATGTACGGAATGGTAAAATACTTCTCTGTCAAAGGTGTTTTGTTGACATTCACAGTGCCAGCATGCATACTGCTGTTGATTTGATTTTGAATGCCGTGAATGATGCCTACAGGAAATTTATTTGTTCGTAGTAAAACAGTTATCGTATTCGTTACTTCATTATGATATATTTCAGATGTTAAATGTAATGCTCTGGAGAAGAGATTCCTTGCTACATTGATAAGTTGATCTTTAGGATGGTTAGATCTGAAATTAAGGTACCTGGTGCTAGCGGAGGGCTTTTTGTACCATTCAGTGGTAATATTGCCATCATTGTCTCTAATTACTGACATGTCAAGAAACGGCAAACAATTGTTTGTCTCCAATTCTACGGTAAACTGAATATACGCATTGAAATCATTAAAAGAAGTTGGAGTTTCTTTGATTTTAGATTTGGGGACAGCTGTAATCAAATCATCAACATATTTTTTAATAAACGGAACTTTAAATGAGAGCGAAGGCAAAACTTCCCTCAGAACAAGATCCATCACCAGATTGGCTACTACTGGAGACAAAGAACTCCCCATCGCACAGCCGAATGTTTGTTTGAAGAATTCATCATTAAATTGGAAGTAGCAATTTTGAAAACAAAATGTGATCAAATCCAATAGTTCTTTCAATGGTATATCAGTACGTTGGGAGATTATATTATATTTTTGTCCTATAGCTTTGATGACAAGATCCAACGGCACATTTGTAAACAAAGAGACAACGTCCAAAGAAATCAGAACGTAATCCGGGTCTAAGGTTGCTGTAGTGATGAAATCATGAAATTCAAAAGAATTACGGATGTAATATTCAACGTCATACAAATCACTAAGCAACCGTGCTGAAAATTTGGATAATTTATCTGTTGGCAAATTGCTACCAGAGACGATCGGGCGGAGAGGAAAGTTATTTTTATGAACTTTAACTAGTCCGTAGATTCGAGGTGAAACTGCGTTGTCAGATGTTAGATTTTCTTGGTTATCTATGTATTCTATGTATTCTTTACCAAATAAATTATTCACCAGTTTATTGTTAGCGTTCTGAATCTTCCTAGTCATATCTGTATTAATTTTTGTGTAAGTACTGTCATCCAGCAACAAAGCATTCATCTTATTGATATACTCATTTTTATCTATAGCAACCGTAAGGTTAGATTTATCAGCTTCAATGATATAAATGTCATCACTCTGCTTCAAAAATTGTTTCGTCTCTTTATACTCTTTAATGATATTATTATTGTTCTTGTTTTGATGAAGTTTGTGCATATGATTAGTTATAATGTTGGCAATTTGAGCTTTGTGTTGGTTCTTAGTATCGCTGTCATCCGTTTGACAGATAATGTATTCTACGTCTGCAATAAGTTCGAAAATAGGTAATTCATTTGTTTCAAGAGGTACACTGAATTTCGGACCAAGAGCTAGTAAATCAACTACCCGTTTGGGGAACACAGTCTTCGTCATGTTACAAAACCAGCCATCCTGCGAAAGGTTTTCAATAATAACTGTACGGTTCAGTTTCAACAGGTTGTCAAACTTTTTTATATGTGTTTTATTTTATTGTATCATACTGATGCTGGAATTTATTTTGTTCAAATTGTATCTTCCAATGACTAATTTTTAATTCTAAATTAATTGTCTGTGCTTCAAATCGATTAATTATCTTAGTGGTTTCATTTTTATAAGGGTTAATAGATAGTAGAACATTTTGCAAACAATTGAATTGATTTGAAATGTGGGCTGGGAAAATATTATTGTGAGTAGAATATATAGGAGAGTTCTGGATCAAAAAACCTTTGTGGACAGCCTGTATATAGCGGTGGCGGCGGCGTAGCGGCGGCGAAATTCTTTATGGACATACTGTATGTATCTTTAGTTCAGCGTTTCAATGGTAGATGGCGCTGTGGTGCGGATTAGAATTTGGATGATAGATGGCGCTGGTGCATGTTTGTGCATTTGGATGAAAGATGGCGCCAGTGGCAGGAGCGGGAAAATTTGAATTCTGGCGGTAATATTTGAATTGGTGCTCGTAGAATTTGAATTTAGGACGTTGGAGTAGTGGTTTGGAGCCAGAGATGTTACGGTGTGGTGGGGGGGGAAAATTTTAGTTTAGTCGTTGATATTTGAGTATTGGTTGTAAAATTTTGAATTTTGACAGATGTCGCTGGTGGTTTGACGAATTTAAATTCTTAGCGATGTGATTGGCGATGCGAAAATTTAATACTTGGCATGGTAACAGTCATTAATATTCTAGAATCTATGTTTGAAAGATTCAATTCCAAAATTCCTCAATACAAGATTTTGAATTAATTCTCCAAGTGCTCATAGTATTGAACTGATAATTCTAATTTAAACTCTTTATCAGTAAAAGGTCATGATCTTGGTTTGTTGTCTAAAATTTATGCTGAAAATTCAATGCCAATTCTTCAATACAGGGTTCAATTAATTCTTCATAAGTCCTCATAGAATTAAACTGATAATTCCAATTTAAACTCTTTATCGGTGAAAGGTCATGATGTGGGCTATCGGTTTGTTGTTCTAAAAAGAGACGCGTGGAGCACATAAATTTCGAATGATGTACAGTAAGATTGAGAATTTCGAAACCGAGATTGATTTATATCACGTGTTAATGACGTGCTATGTCACACATAGCAAGCAAGTTTTTGATAAGAGAAATTTATGAAGTTAAAACACATAGATAAGGTTAAAATTCAATATAATACATAATATGTTTCACATGTAATTTATTTATTCAAAATAGGAACTTTTTATTACATTAATCGTACAATATTTGTTAATGGTGTGTATTTGACAATTTTATCATACAATATTAAACAGTAAGCAGTTGTATTAGCAGGAATGTTTTTACTTGTTTCAAAAGTGAGTTTCAAATCTATAGGTCCAGACTTCAAAGTTTCATTCTGATAGAATGTATTCATAACAACAATGGGGCAATATTTTAAGAATTCCTTAGGTGTGAAAATAGGTTCATTGTTTTTTTGATAGTAAGCAAATTGAAATTGGTTGTACATGTTATATAAAATAGACCATTGATTATCATCAAAATTGAGGTTCATGTTATCATAGGGATAAACCTCTGCGTTCAATTCCACCTTGAAATTATTCAAATTACAATGATCAAATTGACTCATATTTTTGTTAAATTTATTTTCACGATCAGTTTGGAATCCAAAAATAATGAATCTAGGTTTTTCTAACTGTGCAGCGGTTTTTACAATCCATGTATGATGTTGGGTTGTAAATAAAACTGGATATTCATGTAATTCCCAAGCACGGAATGCCATAGATATTTCTGAATTATTCCTCATGTATTCAATGAGTTTCAATTTCTCCTGATCTGAAACTTTGATGTGTGGTACGTGCCATTGAATTTTTGTTAAATTCACCTTCAGGATTTCTTTTTCATCTGCTCTAGTTGATAATACTGCGTTTTTATCATGACTACTACGCAATAGAATCAAATCTTGACGTAAGTTTAGAAGAATTTTTTTATAGTCCTCAGCAAATCCTAATAGCATGCGAAGAGGTATACAAAAGCTGAAATTTCCCTTTGATTCATCAAAAGAATAAGTATTAGCCGATGGTGTTGGTAACCAACCAGCATTTTGTAAAGCGGAACTTTCATTGGCTGAATATGAACAATAATGTTTCAGTGTTGTGGTAATTCCAGGATTACTTATTCGGTCTATTACGATTCCACCAATTTCATAGCGAATCTCATCAAAAAGGTACATTAGTCCATTGTTTATTAGATGCCCCGTTTTAGTTGGTTTATTTTCATGATCTAATAATTGACCCTCAATATATATATAACTATTTGATGGTAATGTGTATAGATCTTGTTGTTGTATAGATATTCTGATTTCATCATTATTACTCAATAAAGTTGGTGAATAGGGTTGATAAGTATGAGTTTCTGCATATTGTATTTTCTCATCAAAATATATACGTTCCGATATATTTAAAATATTACTACTCATTTCTTATAACACGTTGAGTCCCAAATTCTTCAAGTACTCTCTATTTTCCGATGTTAATTGTTTTTTCTTTTGTTGGAAACTTGATTTTCTATTTTTTGATGCTGATTGTTGTACTTCTCGTTTTGTATTGAAGATTTTGTGATCATGTTCTTCTTTATATAATTCGATACTACCATTATAAATTATCCCCATTTTTTTTTTTTTTACAATTTTTTCAAATGTAATCTGATTGTTATGGGCTCTCCTTGGAAATTGACTGATTCTCCGTTTTGATCAACTATTTTAAGCTCAATATTATCAATTATGTGTGTGTTGATTGGCAAATAGATAACGTTCGAGGGATTTCCACTAATCTTGAACCCGGAAGCAACGCTTGGGAAGAACTGGTGTATTTGATGTACAGGTTTGGAATTAGCGTAAGAACCAGTTACAATGTTACACTCAATACAAATTGCATTTACTTTAATTATGCTCACAGGATTTTGAGATATATGAAGCGTATTTGCCTTATAAACTCCAGCATTAAAGCCCAATAATTCTCTGATGGTATTTGGTTTTGTGAAATCAACTTCTTCTGTAACAAGCATTTCACATTTCAGAGTATTGTTATTGGCAGCAATAGAAATTTTGAAATCTTTGTTACTATTCTTCACTTTTCTTTTCAAAAAGTTATTTATATTTTCAAGCTCATATGATCCATTTGGTATAGTTATTGTTTTATCACCAAAATAGAATTTATTATTGCGCTCATCAATATTCGGGATAGAATTATATGACTCAAAATTGATGAGACCTATCGCATACTCACAATTAGGATCAAGTTCAATAGCAGGATGTATTGTAGCTGTTAGATAAGACTTTTTATCAGAGAAAGTAAATGTGTACGACATGATTGTTTATTCATTACTAAAAGTATTTTTCATACATTATTCTTTACATAAAAATTTTAAACAAAGGTGTCCACAATTGATGGTATTATACTGCTGATATTGATTGTATATATACTTAATATTACATTTGCTACCAAAATATTTCACTAATTCTTTTGGTGGTTTTAAGTTACCAAAACTATCAAAATATATAACATAGTCACAATATTTTTTATATGCAACCCAGTGAGTACCTGAACTATCATAATCATCCAAATTAACTATTCCACATTCAGTGAACTTTATTTGTTTAGGTAAATTGTTTCGCATAAAAACTCCTCTGAAATTATTGATTTTAAGGTCTGTTGCAAATTTTGACAATTCAATATTACTTAGTGCATGTTTTGGTAGCTTTTCTATTAGTTTTTTTGTTGTATTTTCGTTGGAGATAAGTAAAGACCCAACCCTTTTTTATATGGTTTTAAATATAATCCTCTACCTAACGCTACAGATTCCATAATTTTATTATGTCGCTGGTTTTCTTTCAATTGCTTATTAGCAGATTGAGCATCATTGATGGATTTAGCTACTGCTGCAGCGCCCCCAGTAAGAGCCCCTAACGCACTTAACCCTGCAAAAATAGGTATTAGCGGTAATATGCCACCTATTTTTGGTACTGGAACTATTCTTGGTTTATTTTTTTTTTTCTTGTTTTTAGCGAATTCTCTTAGAGCAATTGGAATATTCTTATCGGAAGAGTTAGTCTTTAGTAACTTTGAGCGAATTCGTTTCAGTTCATTTTGAAAGTTAATTTTTAGATTTTTCTTTAGTTTTTTTTTTTTATTTTTGCGTGCTATTGTTTTCCTTTTGTTTTTCAAACTATGGCTTATACCAGCACCTAACCTAACTTTGGCCTTCATTATCCCAGAAACACCCAAAGCAGCTATTTTTTCTCCAAGAGGTGTGTCTTTAGAAAGAAATCTCTTTGTTGCTGTATCAGCCTATATTTTATATGCTTTATGTCGTTCTTTTAAATTATTATTCTTGGAATAGGCTATATCATGAAGTTTACACGCTGCGTCTAATTTGTTGATACCTTGATCACCGTCAGCAAGCCTTTTATCGAGTTTTGTCCCCGGTCCACAGTATCTGTAACCAGGTATATGAAGTTCTATAGGTAGTTTATTTATTGTTTTATTTAAAATTCCACCACCACTGTGGGTATGCTTGCTAGTTCTTTTTTTACCGTGTTCAATCATTGAAAGTACACATTAAACTAAAAAAATATATTAATATTGAAGTTTTATATTCAATTTCAGTTACGATGAAGATATTAAAGCAAAAAGATACATTGAGTGTTCAAAATTATGATTTGAATGATAGTATAGAATCTAATTATAAACCGAGACACAGTGTTTTACTTCCATCAACCATCCGTTGTCTCATAAGTGGTCCTTCTGGATGTGGAAAAACTAATATTTTGATTGCACTTCTAGAGCATCCGAACGGGTTACATTTTGAGAATGTTTATATATATTCAAATTCTCTTTTTCAACCGAAATATGTATATTTTGAGAATTTATTGAAACCAATAAAAGATATTGGTTATCATACATACAATAGCTGTGAAAAAAATAATGAAGCCGAGTGGAGCTAAATATAATTCCGTTTTTATATTTGATGATATCGCTTGTGAGAAGCAGGACATTATACGAGATTACTTTTCAATGGGTAGACATAAATTGATTGATTGTTTTTATTTGTCACAAACCTATACAAGAATGCCGAAACATCTAATACGTGATAATGCTAATATGCTTATATCATTCAAACAAGATGAGTTGAATCTACGAAATATGTACAATGATCATGTAGGTACAGATATGAGTTTTGATAACTTCAAAAAAATATGTGCTATATGTTGGAAAGATAAATATGGATTCTTGGTTATTAATAAGGAATCTGAATTAAATTTTGGCAGGTATAGAAAAGGATTCCATAATTTTATATCTCTTTGAATGGATATAGCGGTTTTAAACAGGCTCGGTTGATAACCACCTCGGTTAAGAACCACCCTCGGTTCAAAACCGCCCTGCTATTCAGTATATAAGCCCATACAAAAGCCGTGTATTGTTCATTGTTTATTTTGGTATACTCAAACATGAATTTGAATAAAAAATTGAAAAGGCGAATAATACAAGCCAGAAAAAATGTGAAACAGAAACTAGCATTACTGAAGAATAGTGAGATAGAACGTGAATCAGAGCTTGATAAAAGCTTTACACCAATTACTAGTAAATTAGCAAAAATTAATGAAACTTTACGTAACGTTACACCCGTTCAGAAGAAAATTCATTTGGAGGGGAGTAGGTGGGGGGAAGAGAAAAATAATGATCCACGTGGTATTTTGGAAGAGCAAGCTGCTGCAGAAAGTGATACTCCAATAGATTCACTTTCACAATTATCAACACATACTGAAACAGGAATAGCACATGATAAAAAAGCCATGGGAGTTATTTAAATCGTTTTGATCCATTATTTCGAAAATATATTAAAAAAGTTATAACACTTTCAAACGAAATAGATGAAACATATGGTGTTATTTATAGAGAAACACCTGATCGTGATTATTTTGAAATTTGTAATGAAGCTGTTGATTTTTATGACGGGAATATAATTATTGATAAAAATATTTTCCCTGCAACAATTGGCTTACTTGAACTCATATTCAAAAAAGAGCCAAAAGAAAAATATACAGAAAATGATTTGTATTATCATAAAAAAATATTGGATATTACTAACTCAGCGCGTGAAGGTAATATAAGCACAGGGCAACTTGAAGGTAGCAAAGCAAAAAAATATACAGATATTGTAGGCCCATTATTGAATGTCAAGTCTAAGAAATATTTTGAATTGGCTACTAGTCCAGTTTCTTCAACTGAAGATCCAAAATTATTACGCAAGAATAGCGTATCTGGCTTGGGACTTCTAAAAAGTTATAATACTAAAAATGTTGAGTTTGAATTTTACGATGATCCAAACGAGTTGGTAGATGAATTGAAGAAATATATAGCTTCTAAGAACGCTGGCAACAATAATCACAATAATGAAATTATTTCAATAATTGAGGAATTAAAAGAAGCTGGAATTATCACATAATAATCAGTAGCAAAATGCCACTACACAAGTTTGGATATTATAGTGGCGCTGTGTATCATGATGAATTTGGGTGTTGTAATTATAATGATTCTGATAGCAGCAGCAATGACGATGAAAGATTAATAAGAGTTAGCACTCCTACGTCAGATTTCCATGCGGTAAATAAAAAATTTTTGGATGACAAAATTAAATTAGTTGTGGATTTGCTTGAAAGCAAAATAAATATTGTTGATAATGAAGTTACTGAGCACATATCAAACGCTGATAAGAAGATCAAGAAAGCTGATCAAATAATAAGAAGTGTTAAAGAAGACTTGGATACTTTATTCAAAGAACTAAAAATTTATGATAAAACACAATAGAAAATATGTCAACATATATTAAACGCGAAATAGTTGAAGAACTTCATAAGCCAGCAAGGAAACATTTCAAGAGAAGGCGAGTTATAATCAAGGGATTAAATGAGACTTTTGAGGCTGATTTGGTTGAAATGAGACCATATGCTAAATTAAACCAAAATTATAATTACATACTGGTTGTGATTGACATTTTTTCAAAATATGTTTGGGCTAAGCCTATTAAACATAAATCGAGTATTGAAGTGTCTACCGCTTTGGAACAAATATTTAAAACAAGTAAGCGAGTATCAAAAAACTTACACACTGATTTGGGGAAAGAATTCAATAATGTGGAGTTCAAGAAATTAACAAAAAAATATGAAATAAATCATTATTTTGCAAAACAAGCTGTGAAAGCTTCTATTGTTGAACGCGTAAATCGAACTTTAAAAAATATTATGTATAAAAAATTCAGTCTGCAGGGGTCTTACAAATGGTTAAAGCTACTACCAATTGTTATTTCGGAATATAATAATAAGAAGCATAGTACTATTCGCATGAAACCTATTGATGTAAATCGAAAAAATGAGAAAAAACTATTGAAAACTGTTTATAGCCATGTTAAGATAGTTCCAAATAAAAAGCCTAAATTTCATCTCAATGATCATGTCCGAATCAGTAAAAATCGTGCTGTATTCTCAAAAGGATACACGCAAAATTGGTCGAATGAAATATTCATAATAAAAAAAATCCAATTAACAAATCCAATAACATATGTTATACAGGATAAATCCAGTCAAATAATTCAGGGAGCTTTTTACGAACAAGAACTTCAAAAAGTTAAACATCCAAATGTTTATTTAATAGAAAAAATTCTGAAAAAGGATAAAAACAGAATATATGTGAAATGGTTAGGCTTTTCTAAAGATTACAACAGCTGGGTTGATAAAAAAGAAATTGCGTAGACAATTTAACGATAAGAGATAGGATAAATATTGCTCCCATTAATACAAACACCCAGTTTGCTTGCGACATACTAATATAAGAACAAGATTGAACAATGGTTGCTGCAGTTATAATTGATATTAAGGGTTTTAACATTAATAGAAATGATAAATTCTTCATTAAAGAATTTGCGAGTATTGATCTTCAAACCAATGAAATCAAAACTGGTTGCTTCAATCAACCATTTTCATATTCTCAGCTAAGTGAAAAAAGTAAATTGCAAGTGCTGTCTCAACAAGATAATTATAGTTTGCAATGGAACTTTGGAGATATTACATATGCAAAGCGGTGCGAAGTTTTGAAAAATGCCGTAAATAATTATGAAAAAGTGTATGTGCCCGGTGAAAAAAAGAAAGTGTAGTTAAAAAAACTTCTAAATAATGAATATAAAATAATTGATATTGAAAACTTACATTCCAATTCAATATTATATGTTAATAAAACACCAAGTAATTTAATGTTCAATAATTGTACAATAAGGAATATGCTTGGTTGGAAAAAGTGGTTTTGTGATAGATTTGATACTTCTAATGCCATAAAATGTTTCCATAAATCAAGCAACATATTGTCGCATATGGTTGAAGAGGACATTCAGCATTTGCCGATGAAGCTCGTTATGATATACGCACCAAATGAAATTGAATTGAACTGGAGTAAATTTCCATCAAGTTGGTGTAATTCCAAAATATTCCAAGGACATCTTTCTTGTCGAGCGCATTTACAGGAGAACTGGTCCGATAATTATGAGACAGAAAGATATGTCATGATTAAAGATTGTTGGATGTGTAAAAGTTGTAATTATAATACTTGTATATAGTGTAAAATAAAAAATATATTTCATTTTAATATTATGTTTTATTTATTGTTACAAAATATTTTATTTGGAAGAATTTACATCATGTTTGTATCTTAATTTGCTTACTTGGCTCACAATTTGGTTCATTCCATAGCAAAATTCTCTTATTTACACACTCCATAAACAAATTACTTGCAGGCTTTAAAAATTCCAAATTTGAAGTCAAAAATTCACCGCAAGTTGTTATTATTTTTCTTGTCGAGCCCATTTACAGGAGAACTGGTCAAATAATTAAAAGACCTTGTATATAGTGTAATACCATTCTTTATTTAAAAATATATCCAATTTTAATATTTGTTTTATTTATTGTTACAAAATATTTTATTTAAAAAACTTACATTATGTTTGCCTATTAAATATCAATACTAAAATCAGTCACACATGCTTGACAATTCTTTGTTTTGATTGTCTCCACCAATTCAAATTTACAAACTAAACATCTTTTATTGATATATTCCAACGGTGGAACAGCAAAAGCATATACATTATGCATCTCTTGTACTATTCTACAACCAACTCTTGATAAGCCACCCGAAAAAACGACCCTATTCTCTCGTGTAGGTCATAAATGCAAGATTTATGGCTATAACGTACAAGATCGCATTCTCCTGGTATTGAAAAACGTCGCTGTTCATCGTTATCGAAATACATACACTCTATTTGATATAAGTCTATGGAATAACAAATCTTCGATTCACATTTGAATTGATTTAAAAGACCGACTTCTTCTATTCTGTTTAAAGTTGCTCTTGTTGAAACTGGCATCGCGACTAATTTCTATCTCTCTGTTTCCATATTTTATACTCGAGCGGGGCAGTTTATGTGAGTAAATGTTCATTTTCCAGCACCGCCGTCTCCGCCTCCTCTGGTGGAGGGAGTTGTGTGTTGAAGGAACTTAATCATGATTATCTGTACTTGCTTAAGCCCGCCGCACACGAGGCAATTTTCCATGCAATTTTGTTCACTTAATTTGCAGTAAGTTTTCTTGCGCACTGGGCCACTTTGAGGTACACTTAGTGTGACACTTATTCTCGCATCACACGATGCAAGCTGCGCCACTCATTCTAACACTAGAACGTAGACTTGGTAGATTTTCACATTACAAGTATGGATGTTGCCGAAACTAATCGTCGGAGGAAAGCAGGAGCATTTGCTGCAGTTATAGCTTGCGAATTACGAGACAGAAAAAAAGAAGAAGAAACTTTGGTCAAGAGAGTGATTTTTGAGAAGGAATCAAGGCCGCAGAGTTTTCAACATTTTTTTTGACGAGCTAGTAGGGTGTATACCAAACGTGAAAAACCTGGAAATGTCAGGGAATTTAGATAAACTGGAAATGTCATGGAATCGTCAGGGAATCTCTGATATTTGTCTGGAAAAAATACATCATAGGATATTTATGCATTATTACTCATAAAAGTATATTTTCACTCTTTAAGATACTAGGGCCATCTGAGCAAATCTATAAGTCTTCCAGATCTCTAAATTCATGAGAAAAAATAATTATTAAAGTACATTTACTTTTGTCGATTAATGTAAATTCGTTCATGATATCAAGTTCGTTGCGATTTTGTTTTTAATTCACAGATTTATAGGGTTCACACAGAATTGCAACATTAATCTGTGATTATATGTAAGCTTGTATCAAACTTTTGTTTTTTACTGTCTGGAATTTTATTGAAAATAACCTGGAAAACCTGGAAGTCAGGGAATTTTCATTAAATTTTTTGGTATACACCCTGAGCTAGGGTACATAAACATTACCTAATGTCCACTAGCCTTAATTTTTACTTATTTGTATCTTAAAACACCACAAAACACAATGTACAAATGAGGCACAGCATGCGACATACAACTCAGTGATGTAATCACGTGATTTCGTCGTCTGCTATGATTGGCTGTGGACAGCAGTCAGTGGCGCAGCAAGTGCGAAAAATAGCACCGAACCTATCTTGAAAAACAAGTCTCGTGGTAAACCTAGTACCCCGCATCGCACCAAATTTCTTGCATTGGAGCAAGCGTGGCACCCAGTGCAGCGCCAAGTGAACAAAATTGCTTGAAAAATTGCATCGTGTGCGGCGGGCTTTACTTGGCTCACAATTTGGTGGTACCATCAGCAGCAGCTCCGGTAAAGGGATAAGGGGTGAAGCAAGTAGGAATTATGACAAAACGATGGTAAGAAGAATAAGGGTTAGGTAGGTAAATGGAGGAAGTATTGTGGTATAGACATTTTATTTGCTCTTGCTTTGAAACTAGTGTTTCCGCCCCAAATTTTTTAATATTTCTTTATACAAACAGTAATCACATTTATGATTTGGTATATCTATTTCACCATAGCATGAGGGGCATTTGTATTCAACTGGTGTAGGCATTTTCTATAATGAATAAATACTAAATGCAATTTTACTTTTATATTTATTTTCAATAAAAATTACAGCATCTTATTAAAAAAAACAAGAAATTATCACTAAACTTATTGAATATTAACATTTTAAATAGTATTGAATTCAACATCTACGGCTTTTCCTTTACTTCCATCTGAAATTATGTAGAGTTTATTGTTTTCCGCATCTTTCAACAATAACTGTAATGTTTGATCATCAATTTGATTGTATCTTTCACCCAAATACAATTGAAACTCGGCCAATTCCAGCTTGATTCTCTCACCATATTTAGTATCAGCTTTTCGTTCAATATTTTTTACAAAATACTTCTCATCAATTTTTAGGTTACGCAACCCAATGAACTCTTTCGGTTTGGTTAGTGTGTTGATGGCGTTGTAGTTGTTGGAAGTAGACATATTAAAGCTGTAACAGTTGCAAAAAACAAATCCAAATATTTTGTTTTTATTTTTCTAATTTTGATAGCAAATTTCTTAGCTGTTTCAAAATACTTATATTAGGGCATTGTATTTTAAATAATGATAAGTCAAAATGTGATGCTCTAACAACTTGTCGCTTATGCTCACTATATTCATAGAAAATATTATTTTTAAAAAACTATATAAAACCATTTATGTATTGAAATACTCCATCAATGTTTTGTGGAATACCTGGAAATTGTGTGTTCATTAAAGCGTAAGATGATATATCAGAGTTACACTCACTAAATTTTGCAACATAATTACTATCATAAAATATATAAGTATTTCCCAAATTTGTGAAAATTATACCCTTTATATTTTTAATGTTTGGTGGTAAGGAGATTTGATGAATTGATTGTTTCATCTCAGGCCATGAAATACTATATAATTTATCATCTATTACTAGAACAATATCGTTGTTCGGTCTGTAATAGACAGCAGATAAACTTTTGAAATTTTTCGGTATGAAAGGTAGCCAGTTCAGTAAATTTATTGGTTGTGTCTGAAAATTTTCTTCAGATAATTTTCTGATCCACAACCATTTTTCATGAAATATGAGCAATTTATCGTTTATAACTAGAAATTTAGTCACATTATTCAAATCACATAGATTCATTTGATTAGATGTGGGTGTTAAGATTGTTTCTTTTTGTTTTGGTTCCACTTGAGTCTTTTTTTCATGATTTTTAGGTGAATTTATCTCCTTCTTCCCATAAATATTTTGAATGGCATTTATATCATCACCATCTAATTGAAATTCTGATATTTTATTAAAACGAATATTTCTATTATAAGCATACATGACAGAATTTTTGTTTTTGATGTGAGCAAGTCCGAGTGAATGACTGATTTCATGTACTAATACAGCAAAAAGCGAGATACTGCCCTGATCATTATCTAATTTTGTATGTGATAGCTTATAATTCCATTTTTCTGATTTATCAATATGTACATCAATAGATACGTGGGTTGGGTTCGGAAAGAAAGCATGTCCTAATACATTTCCCGGGCCATCAAAATCTAAAATACACTTTTTACCCGATGAAAAGGATTTATGTTGTACTGGTCCAAAAGAGATTAAAATATTTGGTGCATGTTTCATACTTGGTTCATTATATTCAAATGATATATTAGCATATTGTTCCCAAATTGCAAACGCTTTAGTTACAACTTCTAATAACTGTTTATTTTTATTATTCATAATATCCCATGTTATAATAGACTGCTGCCAGAATGATTTTTTATTATGTAAGCTATTCTCATAATTATCAGTTACACCACATCTGGGCTCATTCATTAATTCGAGTGTGCTACTATCCAATGTTTTTGTTACATCCAATTCGTAATATTCTTGAAATAATGCTAAAGCATTTAAATACTTCTTATCGCTCGAATTTATAGTGGACATTTCATTTTCGGGTATATCCAAGTATCCATATTTTTCCAAAAAATATAACGATTCGCTGAATCCTTCATTATCAATGTTTTCAATACTATTGACACTAGATAACAATTCGAAGCCATTGTTTGAATGAATACTTTGATTTTCTCCACTATTTATATTCTCTTCTAGAGAAGATGTGAGATAAATTGAGAAAAAATTGGAAAATATAAGTATTAATAACATTTTTCATATATTTGTACTTCACTCTTGCACACTCAAATATTAATAACCAAATAAAATAAATTTTTGCAGTTTATATAACAATATTTTCTTGGGTAAGCAAATTTTTCCACAGCTGAAATTCACCCACAATCAATACTAAGATAAAATAAGTAAAAATAAATTGATACATACCTAAATATAGATGAATGTTTACTCAAGCAGACTAACTTTTTAGATTAAGTGAATAATCTAAGCTAAAATTTAGCTCTTTTATACCACATCACCGATAATCTTTTGACCTTTAATGTTCTTACTGCTTACATCAACAATAAATCACACGCAATGTAACGTAATCAACAAATTTTTCTGTGGAAACTTCGAAATGTATTGTGTGAAAAACATCTGTTCATGGTTCCAAATTTCATGAAAGAGGAAATAAAAAAATGCTCAAAACTGGTTCACATATTTATTCAAATCATTTACAATTTTCTCATTTTTTATAATAGTATCATTTCTAAATATTAATATTTGATCATCATAATTTCTTCGTGGTCTTATATAATCTTCCATACCTATTGGTGACGTACCGTCTTCATTCTTATGATATTTTATGTAATTAGTATAACCACGTGTATGTGATGGAGCAATATGGCTGTTATAGATTTCACGATGTACAATTCACTTGGGTATTGAATTTAGTTTCTGAACGTTAGGGCTTTCCATGACGACTAAATTAATTCTACACTTATTCATTCAATTATTCATTTAATAGATTTTTTTTGTAATTTGTAATTTGTATTGAAAACATTACAACGAAAAGCCCCATGGTATTGTGTCTGTTTTCGATGGTATGATTATTCTTTTATTATCAAAAGGACTTAATGCTAGTTTTTTTTGCTTAATTGTGGAAACTTCATGTTTTTTTGAATTAATTATGAATTGTTCGCGATATACAAGTGATTCATTAAATAAACAATCATAATAATCATCGAAAGTTATTAGAGAGTTTTTGCAAGCCACCGCTAATGAAACGTCAACGCTAACGTCAGAAACGATTTTCTTTGCGAATTCGTACTGAAATTGATAAATAAGTTCATTGTAACGTTATTCATGTCTGCTAATGCTTGAAATATCTCATGAACACTCTGTGATTCAAGCTAGCATTACTGAACAAGCATTTCCCAGAAAATTAGTTTTTCACGTTAGCGTTATCGTATCAATATCGGAGGCTTGCAAAAACTCTCTATTGTTTTTAAAGTACCTCCAGTTATTCCCTTAATTCTTTTACTAACATAATCAGTCATTAATTTATATGTATACATCTTCGACCTGAGCCCTATGAATTCAGTCATAATTTGACCACCATTTTCATCCTTCATTAGTCCTATGACTTTATTATTTGCTAGAGGTATGCCGTGAATATTATTTATGTCATAATTTGATGTATCAAATTTGTGCAAATCTTTTTTAATCACATCATAAATATTATTATCAAAAAAATGGTACAATAAACTATCAGTATCTGTATTCAATAATTTTGCATTTCCACCAAAATTTTTTCTAACATAATTATAATGGAAATCATAAATATATGTTTTGGATATATCTAGTATGCAAAATCCGACATAAATCGGTTTATTAAAGAATACTTCTTTTTTATTCATTTCAATTATTATAATATTCTCATCCAATACAATGTAACTATGAAAATTTGGTTGCATAATCAACCTTTTGGCACCACCTTTACCACCCCATTTTGTAACAAGTTTCACAATTCTATGTTTACGCACATTTTCCATAGATTTTCCAAAAACAGCATTGTTCATCAACTTATAGAAATTTTTTTCAAAATCATTTCGAGATCTTTGTCTCATATTTGTATTCAAATCGATATATTTTCGTAGCCAAGCAGACTGTTTAAATTTCAGTACTTTGTGTATTTTACTTATTTGCAACCCCAATTCTAAATTTTGCTTTAAATTTCCATAATGAATCACATATTTTTTTTTATCATTGAGAGTTGTCATTAATTTAGTTTGTTTTGAATTTGGTGGTGCTATATGTTCTGGTGAAAGTGGGAGATCGCTATGACTCCTAAATAATGCCTGCGGATAATGTAAATCTACTTCAAATATGTAACCAACTTCAGAATCTTCTTCTAAACTCATAATATTTGAAACATTATGGAATTCTGTTGGTGAAACCCATTCAAAATCACTATAAGGTAAATACCTGCTCATTGCAGCCCCATACAGGTTGTTAATATCAAAATACATCAAATATGATTCCTGCTCATTGGGATTATATTGCTCATGCATGTGTTTGTTATTCGCCCTTCCGTATCGGTTAGAACATTGACTAATACCACCACGAATAGAGTGTTCTAAGAACAAAATTTTATCTAATCAGTAAGAAGTTCCAATTTAACATTAGAAATTTTCAACATTGCATCAAAAGCAAGCCCAGGAGCTGTAAAATAATGCAAAGCATCTAAGCCATACGTTTCCATACAACTTTTTCTGAAATTCTCAAAAATATCACAAAGCAATAAAACATCTGTTCTTAAATACAGATCTGAATATTCACCTAGGGTGCTTATTCTAAATGTATTCCAAACTTTTTTTGCAAACTCATATTCCAAATCAGTTACATTTTCATTTTTAATGGATGAATAAAAAAATTCTTTCTGTGGTAATTTGTCATCATCTAACTTGGCCCATGAATCCTGATATTCATAACAAAAAATTCCTTTTTTAGTAAGTAATGAAAACTCTTCTTCAGAATTGCAGTGCATTCTTGTGACTAATTTGTCTGAATTATCCAAATAAGATGATAATTTATCTAAACTACTCGACATAAAACGAAATGAGTCGATAAATCGGAAATTAATTCTGCTATTTTTAATATACTTCGTAAAAGAAATGTATTTTTCTTTATTAATGGGTAACAATGAAATTGATCCAGGTATATTCTTAGCAATTGCTTTAATTAAAAAATGGGAATCGTAGGATGACAAGTTGTGGAATATTACAGGAATTATTCGTGATTTAGTGTATCGTAGATTACATAATTGATGTGCAGGTCCTCTATATTCTCCTGTCAAATGATTATGATCTCTAACTTTTGGTGTAGTATTGTCAATTAACTTTTTACAAATATGACAGATATTTTCGTTTTGAAATAATTTCTCTTGACTGCTAGATAAATTCAAAGGTATGATAGATTTCATTTTATTGTCGATAGTTGAAGATATGCCTAATAATTCTTCTACAAACCATTCTATACAATATTCACCACGATGTGATCTATAATAAGACAAAGAATCATCATAGCTACATTTAAAATAGTAGCCTACACTAAATGGAATATGTTTTTGTTGAAACTGTGTATTTTGGTGCTCTTTGTTATTGTTAACTTTTTCAAGAATTGATTCAATATCAGCATATATTGAAAATGGAACTTTCTCTTGAAATTTGTAATTCGCAAAAGTTAAAAATTCGTTCTTATGTTTTTCTGGTAATGTCATTCGACAAGAATTAATTTTTAAACAATCACCAAAATGTTTTTTCAAACTATACTCAGAATTAAAGTTAATTAAACATCTATCACAAATCCACATTTTACCATTATGTTCAGATACATTTTTACTCACTAATCTAGACAAATTTTTAATCCACATGAAATGATATTTACATCCAAAATTTGAATTTTCATTTTCCTCCTCTTCCGAGTCTCCCTCACCCTCTTCTTGTTCTTCTCCCTCACTCTCATCTTGCGATTTTAACATTAACAAATGAATAGTGCGGTTATAAGTATTTTTGGTCAATTTAACTGGTACAAGTTGATCTTTCTTTTTACCAATTTTCTCCAAAGTATAAACATTTATATTCAAAGAATTTATATTTTCGAATTTTTCAATTTGTTTCAACTTTATTGGAAATTTAATGCCCTCATATTCCAATGTAGTTTCCGAAATTAGTGGGTATGACCTAACTCGAGTTACATTCATTTGAGCAGGGTAAAGAGCGAAAATAACAGCCCACAAGAAACAATATTCATCGTTTTTTTGTATATTTATTATAGCCTTTTTTCTTTTTATGCTTGTAGGTAAATCAATATGACAACCAACCGAAAAAGGTGAATAGCTGCAAATATTCACCTTTAAGAACATTATCTCATATAGTGCCCATCCCGAGTCTCGTTCTTGAAACTCCTCCATCCTGCTCAATATTTTATCAATAACATTATCTTTGTACCACACCTGTATATTTGTTGTTCTATCAATAATCGAATTGCGTGTATTGAATGATTTTGCTTCAATTTTCCCCGAAGAAGGTAGGATGAAATCTGCTGTAAATATAACATTTGCTTTTACTGCACCAGCTCGCACTTTTGATTTTATTTTACTCTGAAATATTCTCCCAGCACTCTTCAAAAATTCTTTGGGATCTTTATATGAGTTCATATTTAGAATTGCACCTGTTTTAATTCGACTTTTAAAAGCTGTTTCTACATCACACCATTGTAATGAGTTCTCTGTAGTGGGTAGTTGGCCTGTTTTATAACGTGTCTGAGAATTTGAACTAATCCTTAGACGACCTCCAGTTTTCTTGATATCATTATTTTTCACTGATGTTAATTTAGATTTAAAATATTTCAAAACAAGAAGATTTGATTCTAGCTTGAATAAATGTTGAAATTCATCTGGAGATTTATGTTTCAAATATTGCACTAAGGTATTCACACACTTTTTGATATTTCTTAGCCACGTTAATACTTCAGAGCTAGTTTTTATAAGAACAAAAGCTTTTTTAATATCCTCGACCACTTTGTCACTCAAATCACACAAGTTAGCGGGAGAGCTCATTTTGCATCAGTACATAAGATAACGTACATATTTCAAGTATAAATACTTTTTATCAGTAACCTTTAACCTCTTATCAACATAAAATTGAAATCAACTATTTTTCATACATTTATTCCATCTAAAATTACACATGTATTCACTAAAGTAGATATTATAAGATTAGGAAAATATAACATGATTTCTCTTATAGCTATGTTCATCGGAGTACTAGACTTTGCAATTAAATTATAAACATTTGCATATACATCACCTTCAATGCTTGAAGCTTGTTGCAAAATATTTTTAAAGTAATTACCGAAACATAAAGAATTCAGATAAGCTATAATCTTCTCAACAATAGTGGATATTTTAAATAAATTGGATATAGAGTTATATTCCAAGTAAATTTCAGTATTTTTCCATTGAAGCATTATAATTCTACTATTTTCAATTATTTCAAAGAATATTTTAAAATCTTTGAACGAGTATGATTCCAAATTCGAGTTGTTGTGTAAATAGTTCATAATCAAATTATAACACAATATAAATTCATTCCAGCTATTAACATTGAAATTTATAATTTTACCTAGTTTTTCATTGCACAAATTTATAACAATTTCAAAATTTTGCTGTGGACTCATACCCACATTCAGTGTTGTATTATTACTCAAATAATACTGATATTCAAAAATTAATTTATTCCTATTGTTGCAAGCAAATACAACATTATTGGAGTTGAAATTATTTTTAACAATCTGATCTGTATTCAATTGTTGTTGCTCTGAACTATATTGTTGTGAGTCTTGTACTTGCTCATTTCTTTCTTCAACATAGACGTCTTCGCTATTGTTCAATTGTTTCCGTGATGGCATCGTGTTTGTGGGTACCCTTCTCTTTGAACATTTTTGGTTTGGTATAGTCTATTTTGAAAACAATGGAAATTTCCATGATAATTTAATTCAATCAAAACTTATTTCACCATCTTATCTTCATAATAACACTCAAAACTTATTTCAGAACAAATCAACGCGTGATGAAATGATACTCAATTGAAATCTGTATTTTTCCGCTATTTATTCCATTTATCTCACTCATGTTTCGAAATCTCTCATCTCTGTTATGCGTCAATCAAAAATCATGTGCTCCGCGCGTGTCTTCCTAGAACAACAAACCGATAACCCCCCATAATAACCTTTCACTGATAAAGAGTTTAAATTAGAATTATCAGTTCAATACTATGAGCACTTGGAGAATTAATTCAAAATCTTGTATTGAGGAATTTTGGAATTGAATCTTTCAAACATAGATTCTAGAATATTAATGACTGTTACCATGCCAAGTATTAAATTTTCGCATCGCCAATCACATCGCTAAGAATTCAAATTCGTCAAACCACCAGCGACATCTGTCAAACTTCAAAATTTTACAACCAATACTCAAATTTCAACGACTAAACTAAAATTTTTCCCCCCACCACACCGTAACATCTCTGGCTCCAAACCACTACTCCAACGTCCTAAATTCAAATTCTACGAGCACCAATTCAAATATTACCGCCAGAATTCAAATTTTCCCGCTCCTGCCACTGGCGCCATCTTTCATCCAAATGCACAAACATGCACCAGCGCCATCTATCATCCAAATTCTAATCCGCACCACAGCGCCATCTACCATTGAAACGCTGAACTAAAGATACATACAGTATGTCCATAAAGAATTTCGCCGCCGCTACGCCGCCGCCACCGCTATATACAGGCTGTCCACAAAGGTTTTTTGATCCAGAACTCTCCTATATATTCTACTATTGTGCTTACATTTTAGTAAAAAGTTTCTTTGATTGATAGCTGATATCAGATTGTTATTAATGTTAAGCAGCATTTTGATGTGAAACTAAGCCTGGTTTCCATGAGTGTCCACGATCTCTGGAATGATGAGCATATTGAGGTTATGTAGTGGTTGTTGCAGCTAATCCCTTGCAGTTTAATAGAAGTATTAGATGATGCTGACTGTTACGAGAAATGAAGAAAACGATGTACGGGAATTCAGTCACAAGTTTATTATTTCTATTACTTTATGTAACTTGTTCTTAGCCTCTGGCTTTCATAACAGTCAGTTGTTGCCACGCTTAGTTTTAATATTTAAAATTTTTTTTTTATATACAATTATTTATTCTTTTATTTTTGACTAAAAACATGTTTGTTTTTTCTCGTTTTTATTACATCGACATATAAAAGAAAACAAAATATTTATGTTAACACTACAGATGACAACATACACATACACTAATTCTATTATAAGTACACTGTTCATTACACCTTGTTTTTTTTCCCCACATTCTCGCACTATTGTATGAATGTAGCACTCCTGAAGATGGTCCAGGTGGGACCAAAACTGTTAAGTAGAATAGAAATAATAAACTTGTGACTGAATTCCCGTACATCGTTTTCTTCATTTGAAAATATGTTATGTACCTTCGATTACTAACTCTTGCAATGATGCAGGATTTCCAGGATTCTCCTTTGACTTATGATTTCGGAGAGTACGTTTTACATGCTCCTCTAAAGGTAACCTATTCTTAACGGAATTCGCTACTTTAGATACTTCCTCAGCAAATACCTGGAAAGGTTTGGCTAATGTATCTTTAATTCGCGTTTTCATGGCTTGGATGGTCTTTTGTGCCTTGACAGTGTCTTCATCGGCTGGATGATTGTGGAGGTTGATCACTATTGGATCGTCATGCTGAAGAGATGTTTTCAGAGTTGCCTGACACTAAAATGGATAAAAAATGAAGGTTCATCTACTTTAAATAAACAAAATCAGTTCTTTGAAACTAGAGTTCCCTTTTTACACTCGGCAAAAAAAATGCACCACTTGAAAACCATTCATTAAATTGATGTTCTTGTATATTTACCTGGAAAGAGCTGCGTTTACTGCAACGCCAACTTACATGTGTAGCACATGTTTTATGGACGTTATGCATGTAGCCATCAAAACACAACTTAGAGTTTTTACCCTTATTGCTCGTAACAAGTTCCATTGCTTGCAACAATAAAACAACAACAAAAACACAGCAACAGCAGAAACACAACAACAGCAAAAACACAACAACAGCAGAAACACAGCAACAATAATAATAAAAGCGAAAATATTTCGGGCACAGTATAAGGTTCTTCAGATAGTTTGGACACCAAATTAAGAACTGAGATGATAATAAAATTTTAAGCTCTTAAATACAAATTCAATGCATTGCCTCATTGGTTCATTCTAAGGATTTGGATATTATAAGAAAAAATCTGTTTTCCTCAGTTGCGTCATGAGCTTATTATTATTTGAAATACTTATTACATTGGGAATATATAAGGACAGACCTCGAAAAACCTCATCACATTTCTATCTTTGATAAATATAATAATCCTCGTACGAATAATCCTAGTAAAATAATTGTTCAGTATTCCTTTATTGAGAAAATTATAAGAGCAAGTGTTGCATTTGATATTCTCCGCTCAACCTTCGTGTTGAACGGGCGTGTCTACGACATGCTCTCTGAGCAGTGATATAATCTATCTATCGATCAATTAATTAGTAGTAAAGTGCGTAACCATCAAGAAATCGCAATTATAATTACAAACAGTAGGTACCTACATACATTTACTTATAAGTAGGTAAAAGTCGTTCTAGCACAAAGGCCTGAGGGCCCAAGTGCAAAACATATCTACACCTACTTGGTAACAAGTTACTACAAAGACGACGGAAAGAACCGTAGAAGAAGAAGACAACAGGAATGTCCAAAAGAAACTAGATACAATACAAACCGAAAACAGATTTGAACCTCTTACAGACATGGTAAGTGACACAATCCTACAGAATTCCACCGTAGAACATGAACCACCACCGATATTCATACCTGATATCACAGACATCAATCCACTTATAGAAATAATTAGAGATACAATACAGGACAATTATTCCATCAAAACAATCACAAACAATCAAGTCAAGCTACAGATAAACAACATAGGGTGCTACAGGAAAATCGTCAACAAACTCCAAGAGAAAAACGTTAAGTACCACGCGTACCAACTCAAGGAAACAGAACCTATCCTGTAGTCATTAGAAATCTACACCACACGCCAAACATAGATGACCTAAAAACTGAAATAGAAAGTAAAGGACACAAAGTACTCAACATATATAATATTAAACAAAAAATCACAAAAATACCTCTTCCTTAATTTTTTTTGAGCTAAAACAAAACAAAAATAATAAAGACGTATGTGAAATAAATTTCCTACAACATACAAAAATGAAAATAGAACCACCAAACCCGCAGCGGGACCTACCCCGGTGCGCCAGGTGCCAATGCTACGGCCATACGAAAGCCTACTGTGCACGACAACCACGTTGCGTGAAATGTGGAGAAGATCACCACACAAAAGATTGCGTCAAGGAAAAAACAACTGCAGCTTCATATGCCAACTGCGGAAAAGACCACCCTGCAAACTAAGAATGCTGCGCAGTCTATAAGGAAACTCTGAACAGAAAATACCCATCACCAAGAGAACGACACATACCACCACAACAATTGCAAGAACAAGAAGCACACACAACAACCTATACTCCCGAATACACATACTCTCAAGCAGTAAAAGCTAATACACCTAACTTAGTACCACCAAACAAAAATGACAAATCAGAGCAGCTCATGATTATGATGACGAACAAAATAGATACCCTCCTTAATTTAATCACAGCCCTTATATCAAAATTGAAATGACTTCGCAAAGCTTAAATATAGCTCTATGGAACGCCAACGGCTTGGTTCAACATAGCCAATAGATAAGAATATTCATCAACACGCACCAAATAGACATCGTACTTATATCAGAAACACACTTCACCAAGCAATCCTACTTTGAAATTCCATTCTATACACTATACCAGACAGGATACCCAGACGACACGGCATAGGGTTGCCACTTTTTTTCTGGGAAAATAGAGTACATTGGTTATTAAAGGTAGAAAAAAAAAGTACATGGTGTCAAAATAAAGTACGATTTATTTTACTCCATCATTTTGCTTTAGAACATATTTTTCATTACTTCTAGCAACTTTTAACAGATAATTATCACTGTTAAGCAGCTCATTTACAGTCCATATTCAAGTTATAGTGAATAAGTGATTCATTTTTTTATGCATTTTAAAATGAAGATGAAAATTTGGTGATCACCAGAGAATATATTGTATATTTGTCAATTATCAAACCTTTTCGCTAACAATCGATAACGTCATCGACTCCAGTAACTTTGTCGTTTTGTTCCACGCAAAAATTCTTACAACCAAGCTTTTTTTGTATATTTTATGTGAAACGAATCCCAGAGAAATCAAATCATGCGAAATTAAGTATTTCCGCGTACTTTATTGTTCTCATGAAGTATAGAGTACAATTACCCAAAATAACGTACAATACTTTATAATAGAGTACGAGTGGCAACCCTAACACGGCACATTGAGGCACAGCTATCCTAATAAAAAACAAAATCAATCATTACGAGCCACCCGAATACTGCATGAATCACCTCCAAGCTACCAGCATAGTAGTGGAAGATTGGACAGGACCTCTCACCTTTTCTGCAATATACTGTCCACCAAGACACAATATCAAACCAGAACACTTTGAAGAATTTTTCAATACACTCGGTAACCGATACATCGCCGGAGGTTACTACAACGCCAAACACACGGTCTGGGGCTCTCGACTCATTACAACACGCGGCCGCGAGCTCCTTAAAGCAATTAACAAAAATAACCTAGCATACGTATCAACAGGCGAACCAACATACTGGCCAACAGATACGAACAAAATACCCGACCTCCTAGACTTCTGTGTCACAAAGAACATTGCTCAAGGCTATATACATGCTGAAACTTGTCTAGATCTCTCTAAAGATCTATATATAAATACACACAAGAGTAATACCAACCCAATTCTGATAGAGAACAACCTTATCCCCGACCACCAATTTGGTTTCAGACAAAACCACTCTACGATAGAACGAATACCCAAAGTTGTTAATACGATCAATGAAGCACTAGAAACAAAACTATATTGTTCGGCAGCATTCCTTGACATTTCACAAGCTTTCGATAAAGTTTCGCATCAAGGCTTGTTATACAAACTGAAAATGAGCCTTCCGAACAATATGTATTTTCTACTAAACTCATATCTCACCGAAAGATACTTTCAAATCAAATTTAAGGATGAGACTACAGAGTTCTATCCAATAAAAGCAGGAGTACCACAAGGCAGCGTCCTCGTCCCAGTCCTATACACGCTTTATACGAATGACTTACCGACGTCTCCCTATACAGAAACAGTAACCTTCGCTGACGACATTGCCATACTAGCCACCGATGAAAACCCGAGAGCAGCATCCCAAAAACTCCAAGATAATCTGAATAGTATACAAGAATGGCTTCACAAATGGCGAATAAAAGCGAATGAAAACAAATCCGTACACGTTACTTTCACATGAAACGAGAAACATGTCCTCCAGTCAGCATCAACAACAATCCAATACCACAAGCAGATGACACCAGATACCTTGGTATGCACCTTGACTGACGAGGCACTTGGAAGAAGCATATAAAGACAAAAAGACAGCAACTAGATATAGAATTAAAACAGTATTATTGGCTGCTGAAACTAACGTCAAAACTATCACTAGACAACAAACTCTTAATATATAAAACAATACTGAAGCCCGTCTGGATCTACGGGATCCAACTGTGGGGAACTGCCAGCAACTCAAATATTGAGATACTACAGAGGTTTCAATCAAAAACCTTGAAACTCATAACAAATGCGCCATGGTATATACAAAATAAAGACATACATAATGACCTTCACATCTCCACACCAATGGGGAAATTGCCACTGGGCTATAACCCTTACTAATTATATATTTTTCATAAAATTCACTTATTGTTCAATTAAACAGATTGTTAATATTTAACTCAATGAAAAAAAAAAAAAAGTGTTGCATTTCTCATATATATGAGAGTAAAAAATCTACTATGGCCATCACAGTACTTCCTCGACCATGAATTATATGGCCGACTTTATTGCTGTTTTATAAATTTAGAGTGACGTATCGATTGATTGCAAATTCTAAAGGCTGTCATTGTCAAAGTGACAGATGGCGGTTGTATGAGATTACTTTTATGTTCAGTTGCTTTAGTTTATCCCAAACTTGGCATAATCTGGTTGAATTGTAAAAAAAAACAATTAACAATCGAACGAATTATTGATTTCCCGTTTCGATTGAGCTTATTTTTCTGAGAGCTTTGAATTAATATCTAATTTATGAAAGTGATGAGACTGGCCATAAAATTCATGGTCGAGAAAGTACTGTGATGGCCACAGCAGATTGATATTTTTCATACAATTTACAAATATTTAGCTTCAATATGAAAATATTCTATGAATAATGTCAATTATTTTCAATTGTCTTATATTATTCAAAGATATAAAGGCTAGGTACTAGCATAAGTTGAGGCATCAGATTTAATTGAACATAAAATACAGAAATTGTAAGAATTTTAATGTTGTACCAAAATAACGAGGATAAATTTCATATCATTGAAATAAAAAAAAAATTAGTTCTTTGCTGTTACTCTCAGGTATTACTTCTATTTAAAAAATTATAACTTTGTGCCGTATTTGAAAAATATGCCCTACAATTAAAATGCTCACGCACGCCACTGTCTGGTTCATAACAATATTCAACTTTTTTACATGAAACCTTTTACTTGATTTGCGACAGTTCAGGAATTATCTACAGAATAAACAATCGATTAAAATCAATTTTTCGTCATTATCTTTTGGCCTCTAGAAATTCTTCAAGGAACTAAAATATTTCAAATATTGTCTCTTAAACATGCACAAAAATTAAATGTTTGTGAATGTTTAACCGCACTATACTATTATTGACGCTAACAGATAAATAAAACAGTCTGTATTACATTATACATCACACATTATATAGAATTGTTGATTATAAATCTTAGTTTTATTATCAAACATAATGAAAACACCCTTATATATTTAATTTATAATATTCGTTATATAAAATTTCCTCGATTTTTTATCCTAGATTCATAAAAATTTGCGCTCAGACTATAAGCAAGATCACGTTTTTCTTCGTCAGCTTTAAAAAGTCTAGCAGGAATTACCACCGATGGAAAGTGTCTAGCAGTGCTGATTATCAATTTTTAACAATATTCTCTGAAACATAAATCAAAAGCAGCACTCAGGACCTTGAGAACAGTGAGTTATGTCGTAATGTATCTCTAGCATCTCGTATCTGTAAATTAGCCGTTGGCACAAACAAGCAAGTATGCGTGCGATCAAAGTACATACTAACACTACTCTATTCCACACATTTTGTTTCTCAGAAAATAAATAACGTCTGGCGGACCTGGGATCTTGCTCTATGAGTAATTTTTGTGATAATCATGTGCCAAATAGAGTTTTATCATCAACTGCATCAGTTCACATAAAAGATTCCAATAATGAATTGCATACTATGGGACATGGTGGTAAACTTTTCATTTTGTTTTCAGACCTTGAAAAAGCATTTGATAGGGTACAAAGGGATACATTATGGGAAATCTTGAAAAAGAGACAAATAACTGGAAGACTACTAGAGGCAATAAAAAGAATATATAGAAAAACAAATAACTATGTTATAACGGGCAACGACATTTCTGAAGAATTCGTAATAACACAAGGGCTAAGACAAGGAGGAGCCTTGAGCCCATTTTTGTTCATCATATTTTTGGACGAAATATTAAAACAGATAAAAGAAAAGACAAAACAAGTTGAAATTGGTAACTATAAACTAAATAGAATAACGATAGCAGAGTGTGAATTTGCGGATGATCTTTCCATATTCGCAAAGAGCGAGGAAGATATACTACACAATTTACACATATGGTATCAGGAATTACAAAAATACAACATGTCAATAAATACCGAAAAATCCAAAATCATGGTGGTATCTAGGAAAGATATATGCACAAATGTAACAATAAATGCCGAAGGAATACAACGGGTAGAAACTCACACGGCTCGGTCATACACAATAAGAGAAGCCTAGATTATGAAATTAATAATAGAGTACAAGCTGCGAATAAAAAATTCTTCATGATGAACACACCAATTCTTAATAACAAATATGTAACGGATACAACGGAAATGGTACTGTACAAAACAATATATAGACCAACACTTATATATGGGAGTGAAACGTGGGTTTTGAACCAAAGGAACAGAAATAAAATACAAGCGACAGAAATGAAGTACCTAAGAAAAGTAAGAGGAATAACTAAATTAGACAAAATAAGAAATGATCAGATTGGAAACGAGCTACAAACGGAAAGCATACAAAAGACAATAGATGAAAAACAGCTTGCCTACGTACGGGCACTTGGTAAGAATGGCAGATAATAAGCAGGCGAAAATCATATGGAATGCTAGAACAGCAGCTAAGAAGAGAAGAGGCAGGCCAGTGAAGACATGGGAAAACAACGTAGAAAAAATATTGAGAAGAAACAAAACCAATAGTCACACTGCAAGAGAAATTGCGGAGCAGAGGTAAATATGGGAAGATTTTATTGGCAATATTTAATAAATAATTAATGTGAAATTAATCTCGACACCCGAAAGGGTATAAAGAGATGTAAATACACTATAATAATAATATGAAATTTCTTCGATTTTCATCACAGGGGGCTTTTATTCCGAGATTTTTTTCCTGGGGTTTTTTCTCCGGGGGTACAATTTCAATACTTTTTGTCAACAGCCAGATCAATTGTGGTGCTGAAAATCTCCCAGACACAATTAAAATATCGCTATGAATAGAAATGCGGGGTCACTATCTGTAGGCTTGATGGTGAGCGAAGTATCTATGGGCACCCGACTCTTCTTTGGTCTGACTGTTCACAAAAAGTATTGAAATTGCGTCCTGAGTATCATACATAAAAATTAGGACTCAGACTATGAGTAAGATTACGTTATTTTTTGCGAGCTATAGGGCGTTTAGCAGAAATTACTGCCGATAGAGAATGTCTGGCAGTGTTAATTATCAATTTTCAACATTATTCTCTAGAGCATACATAAAAACCTGCACTCAGACTTCAAGAAAAATGAGTAATGTCTTAACGTACTTATTGCACCTTGTATCTATAAATTGGCAGTCGGTACAAACTAGCAAATATGCGTATAATCAACGTACCGACTAACACTACTCTGATCTACAAATTTTGTTTCTCAGAAAATAAGTAAGGTCTGGCGGGTCCTTGGACTAAAATATTTATAACATCTCAAGTAATAGTGGAAGAAATTTCTTAACGTCACCTTTACTGAAGAGAATAATTATGTGATTATATCTCGCTGCTGGCGGGGTTATTGATTTTGGCGTCACTGTCGAGACTGCAGACGGTATATGGTCGGGTGTCAATGCGGTCGGTGACACAGCTTCTAAAGGCAGACTGCTGGATAGCTTAGAGAAGAAGGGCTAGTTTTTCCAGACAAAAATCATCAGGAGGTAGGTGTCACTATGAGATTGATTTACACACTAATAACGACGACGGTGAACATATAACATGTATTTGCAGGAATTTGCACTGATGACAGAATAGCTAAAGACTGCCGGTGAAGTGACGGCTGTACATGACACTCGACACCAGCGATCTGCATCATGGATCCAGGTGGTCGCGGACGGCGGTATACTTCAAAACAATAATTGTGAAGCGATTTCCTAGACATTGGATCCACTTTAAAACTTGTTCTATTCTTTTGAAACCAAGTCCAAGTAGTGAGTCTAGGTTATCTTGTTCAACGCTGTGAAGCTAACAACGAGCTACTTGACGGTGATTCAACGTTAAGACAATCTTGCTCCTCGAAATCACAGAAACTTCGTCAGAGGCGACGCTACGTTGAGTTAATCCACCAATGTGAAATTAACAAAAACTTATCTAGCGGTGATACTACGTTAATCAATCTCACACTGAGAAGTCAGTAAGGACTTCATCAGCGGCGACGCAACGTTAAGTTAATCCAACGCTGTGAAATCAGCAGAGACTTCTTCAGCGGTGATTTCAAGTTGAAACAGCAAAAAAATCATTCCAAGTTCAAAAACACTTTGAAGATGACACTCGGGATCGGAACTAGAAGCACACTTTGAAACAGCTACTCAGAAGTGACTCAAGTCTGCTGCAAGGTCTTATCTATACTCAGAGTGCAATGAAATTTTATTCAAATTGTGTTTTTCAAATCAATTGCAATTTAGCGCTCTCAGAGTAAGATGAAGAAAAAAACTTTGAGAACAAAAATACTATTTCAAGAGTACAAATTCTTTCACACAGATTTTCCAATTTATCTCCCAGCTCAGATGACTTTACAATAGTTACAATGGTTACAATGAATTTAAAAAACATTTAGACAATATTACAACAACTACTTGTTTACATTGGTAGTTCAGTGATTTGTCGATGGAGGCAAAATGTCGACCGTCAAATATTTATTCGTTGAGTGGAAGACAAAGTCACGGTAAACAAGATTTGGAGCAAAATATACGCAATATTTCACAAAGCAACGTTAGAATACATTCACGGTGAATACATGACATAAATACAGATCATACAATTACAGAGTTATATTTCAGGAAATTCATATATACAAATTATAACATAAATCCAACCACATGTTGTGAAAGGGAAATATCAGAAAATATCTATCCAGCCTATTTGTTGACTGGTGACGTTACGGGGAGTGGCTGTGCGGTATTTGAACAGAATCACGGTTTTTCAAAATTTATAGGCTAAGCAAGATGTGAAATCAGGTTCTGAGTAACCTCAAAATAAAAGACGGTAGCTGGAGGCTCTAGGATGTGTAATTGGGGCGAGGCTTTGAAAGAAAACACAAGGGTTCGTCACAATTATAATCAAAGTATCAATCACAATATCCATTTTTATTGAATCAGTCCAATATTTTAAATTCGAATGATCCTTCTTCAAAGTACTCAAAGCAATAAATAATCCGGTACCTCGACAATACAGCCTGACCAAAATAGCCTCACACAGAATAGCCTCACACAAAATAGCCTGATTATAAATGAGCCCCGACAAAATAATCCTGCAATGAAAAAACCAGAACTATGGTTATATTAAACAAAATTGAACCCTAGGATGACCTTGCCATGAATTTTTTTGTTTCTGATCATATTTATGAAATAAATTGTTTTGAATATTGCTGCCTGTGCCTATTATTAGACTTCTCCGCTGACGCTTTTTAACCGGAGTGAATCCTACGTCATTATTATTATTCGTTGTAGGGTACACTGAACTTATCTCAAATGCATCTTTTTTTGCTGGAAAAACATCTTCTATCTTTGTATCTCAATTTGTTAATCTTCACTTATTATTGACTGACCTTGCTTAGCACCTGTTTGATTAACTTTGAGGCAGATTCTGTCCTCTGTTTGTTTGAGTTACTAGTAATAATTTTTGGTTCCAATCTTTGCTCTTTGGTGAATTGACAGCTGACTTTGTTCCCAGTATGTGAAGTTCTTCTTTCAAGTCTACAAATTTAGAGTTCACCTCTTTGTGAAGCTTCTTATAAGTTGCACACTCACCCAACAAAAGTAGGTATGCTCGATCAAGCTCTTGATGTCGTATTTCTTGCAATGATGGAGGTGGTGTAACATCATCGCAATTAGAACAGCGCCATGTGAGATAATCAAGAGATCCCGAATCATTTATACACTCTAGTGGAAGCTTGATACACACTGTTCGCACTGCACTTCATTTTTACTTTTTTATTGCACTTGGTGCACGTAAACTCACCTGCTTTGAAACAACAAACTCTATTTTGCGCCATAGCTATAATTTCTCGAGGTAGATAGTGACGTTTTCAAATATTCTCTTACACAGTGTGCAACACTTTCGTAAGATGGTGCGCCTAAAGGATCTCCTATTTAGAAGAAATGGTCGTCGTTATTTGCGTCAATTTGTCTATTATTAAGATAACTTCTATATCGAACTAACGTATTACGATCTGGATTCTAATTATATCCGCCTAGCGGCTGGCGACCAGGTTTTTTGTTATGTTGTTGTTCTTTTATAGGCAATTCTTGAATTTTGTTCTTCAAAGTTGGGGAGGTCGATCACTTATCAAACTGCCCATACTCGGGTGAGTTGGTAGAAATTTGCACTTTTAGTACCTACGACTTGCAAAGTGAACTTAAACTAGTACATTATCTTGGCAAATACAGTTGTGCTTCACTGTAAAGTTCGTTTTACCATTTAATAGGAATGAAAATTTGACTACGCCTCACCGAGAAGTATTTCTCGCGGGTTGATCCCAAATATATTCTACCCAGCATCGCAAACTTCGTCAAGAGACACCCCAGCTCAGGTATGAGAGTAATTTCTAATAATCTATAAATTTTGCAGAATCTTATCGAATGATAAATTATCTTTTATTCCAAATTATGTATATAAAGAATTTAGAATCAAAAGATATTGACTAAAGTGATTTTTATCTCATCCACCCATGCTGACAGCAGTTGAATGGGTTCGTCACGTGAATATAGATTGAATAAATCTATCTCATAATAGAGTAATCTATAGTATTATTATTGATTTTTCTTCACTTTATTAAATGGCGTATCTATCAATATGCTAATCAGGCTGTGACAAGATAACGTTCTCAGACATTTTTTCATACTATGTCACCTAACTTTTTAGCTGACAAAACTGGCAGGCCGGAAGCTACAGTCTAAGAGGGTACGCCGTTACGTACTCTCGAGGTTTGTCGTGGTTCTCTCTTCAAATTTGTTCATAGGGCGCTACGTAATTTTGATGCCGTGAAAATTACGAAAAATTGCACAATTCCTGAAAATGATCTTGGGATATGGAGGGAGCGACAGGAAATTAATGTGAGTGAAATATTGATTTCACTTCAACAATCAGTAATAATATCATCGAAATAAATTTCATACAAAGTACCGGGAATTTGTGATACTGTAGAGCCGTCGTAGCGGTCAAAATTATTGGTCCATACAAAATACAATAGTAATAAACTAGGTTACGATATGATTTTTTTAAACAAAATTATCGTGATCCAAAATTGAACTAGTGTTGAGGATCTCCAGTTGAAATTGACTGAATGAGTAAGTTGGCTTGGAATTAGATGGAACTTGATGTTGAAATCATTTTCAAGGCAGCCATAAAGAATACATAAAAGCTGTGAATTGTGCGACAACATGAATTGTCCGAGTTGAACTCACTAACATACAAAATTTATGATAATGAATCAGAATTCATATAAAATCGGGAAAATAAATACTTGATCATAATAGAGATATCGCTTGTTCGTTATCGTGGTTTCTAGAATAGAAGAATTTATCAGAATTTGCGTACCAGATGCTGCCTAATGAAATGGTTTGAGTTCAACAATTCAAAATTTATACAAAACAGTACTTGCATGCATGAGCGGTACGTAGAGCTTGGTGCTGGCGACAATGGTGTCCAGAGAATTTTGCGAAGCTCCTCCAAATCTGGAGTGATGACTCAGTGGCGTAGAACAGCAGCAGGTTACTTGGAAACGGACGTAGATCTGACGATAAGACTCCGCCGAAACGACGATAATAATATTGCGAAAGTTCGACGATAATTGGATCACTAACAACAAAATTCAAAAATCTGAAGCCTGGTATTACAAGACACAATCAATACTCCAAACTCTCGGAAGGCCACACTTCAACCGCCTTCACTGCGGTACTTGACTGTTTCAGAGCTCAACTTCTTCAATAAATTAACAAAATTATAAAAATTCAGCGATCATTCTGATCGCTACTGCTCTCCAGTGTCAAAACTTATAAGCTACAGAATAAGATCGCAAAAATAATACAAATAGGCCGAAAATACGGGGATTTGAGTAATAACGGAAAATAGAATGTGGCAACTATTCCAAATTTTGGACATATATTTTCGGGACTGTGGAGTCTTTGTGCGAACCTGAAATCTAATTTTGGAAATATGTGGACGTATTACAAGCCAAAGGATTACGAATCACCGGTGTCTAGAGTGATTCCAGAAGTCATACATCCCGCCAACTACACTCTGCAACCACTGAAAAGACAGCTCAGTCATTCTTCTCTCTGTCAAATTGCATTGATTTGCCGAGGCTATTTGTAATTTGAATATTGAGAATAACAGAATCAGATTAATCAGCAATATTTTATATATTGAACATAACTTCTGCTCGTTGTTATAGTTGTTCAAATCACGATCAAATCAAAGTGCATAGATGACAGTGTTTAGGACACGGCAAGTGAATTTTTTTCAAATTAGAAATCGCATGCATTATTTCAAATTGGTCGATCAATAGCAAAATCGTGTGAAGATTCAGCACTGTGATATATTTGTGCTTTCAGTTCTATGGCCGTAGTTCTCATCACTTCTTGCGTGCTTCTCACTCATATAACTTTTTTACCTCTATCATTTCTCACGAACATCAATCAAGTGACAATTAGAATTTGAGTTCTCAACTTACAATACTTCAAATGGTTATATCCGCACTTCATTCATATCTTCCAAAAAATTATTAGACGAACAAGACCTGATAAGTATCTAAAAAATTAAAATTCAGGAGTCGGTTTTTACATTATCGACCTGAATAGAGCAGCAACTCTAGACCTATGTTTCATCCTTAATAGGACCCTTCCGTCTATTTTGAATTGCAGCTATTTCATTTTGACAGTACCTAGAATCTTCAAACTGTATATTCCATGTAATAATTATTATGATATTTTAATTTTTCTGTTCTTCTAAATTTATGATATCAAGATGCAATATTTGAATATTGCGAAGAACTACCCTGTGCAGAAGTTATTTGGAGGTGGTCTTTGGAAGTATTATCTGCTATTTTTAGTTTAATGTATGATTTAGTGATTTCAGTACATACTAAAACTTTTAAATTGTGTTATGAAGAATTATGGATGATAGATTCATTCTGTACTTGTGATGTTCGGACGCGGCCTTAGAGTTGAAAATGAAATATCGGAATTTGAATTGAGAATACGAAATCAACAAATTAAAAATTTATTGAATATGCCTGGTCACAGCCGTGACACCTATAAATCTCAAATTTTATTATTGGGTCATTAGGTTGTTACTATTGTTCTAGGCTGATGATATACTGCTGCTCAGATATATGTTATTATTAACAACGATGAAAAGAAGACTACACGAATCCCACATTCTACCACTTGATCCCTTCTGCGAGTCTGCGTAGTTTGATCACTGTTCCAAATATTTTATCCCAGTAGTTACTTGATATTCCGAAACCTGAAACAAAAGTAAATCTAGATTGAAGTTTTTTTTCCAAGTCACTATGATCACGATATGATAAATTATATTTTTTCAAAAACTAGTCTATGCAGCACTTGATCCCATTCGTATGCTCTACATCTACATGATTTAAATCAACGTGTTAGGACAGGACAATGCTGTTTCAATTCTCTTAGTGCAACACACACACACACACACACACACACACACACACACACACACACACACACATGTTTGTACTCGCCGCCATTTGAGGTCCTTATTTTGAGGGGTGCTCCCCGCTACTATTCTGCTTCATTCGGGGTCTTTTAGTCTGAGTACAGATTTTCATGACATAACTAATATGGGGACAACTATCGGTAAAGTGGAGCTCTTCAAAATATCTCCTAACCGGGCGTCATTTATCGTATAGATGGAGTTGGCTCATACCATTTTCCCTTCTCCATTGATCATATTATAATATGAATTGTTTGATGAAGATATCCAGATGTTTTTAGTATAGTAAACTGTTTCGCACAACTATAAATGGGAGGGACTCAATATTTATCAGAATATATTCTATGCAATCTGTTTGAATCATTGCATGCGCAGGAAATATCTGTTGAACGTCATGATAAACGTGTCAAGGAATTCAATAAATATATAAATATAATGAACTTTATAGGAATTTCCAATGCTATGACAATTAAGGCTGGGAAAAATATCGATATTTCGATATCAATCGATGATTCTTCGATGTTTTTTTTTCCGTATCGATATATCGATATTTCGATAATTATCGATATTGATCGATAATTATCGACATTCAACGATATTTATCGATAATTATTGACATTTATCGACATTTATTAATCGATATTTACCGATAATTATCGATAGAAGTCGATATTTATCGATAATTATCGATACTTTCGATTGTTGTTACATTGGAAGCTCTGATATCAAGTCTTCAAGTTTCTCCGTGAAATTCTATTTCATGTCTTCCTGACCCATTACATTCTTGCTTAGCTTTGAATCAATCATTTGGAAAAATTTTAGGGACTTGCCAAACTTTATAGAAATTTCCAATGGTGTGACAATTGGGGCTGTGGAAAATATCGATATTTATCGATAATAATCGATATGTATCTACATTTATCGATATTGATAGCTATCAGGAAATATCGAGTCATATCGATAAATGTCGACACATATCGATTATTATCGATATGTATTGATTATCATCGATATATATCGACGAATATCAATTATTATCGATATTTATCGATAATTCTCCGAATATCGGACTTCGATATTTATTTTTTCGTTATCGATTTCATCGATATTCATCGATAATTATCGAAAGATAAATATATATATTCATCGATATTTATCGACATTCAGCGTTATTTATCGACATTGATTGTTATTAATTGATATTTATCGATAATTATCGATATTTACCGATAATTATCGATAAGAGTCAATACAGACCGATGGTACTCGATGATAATCGATATGTTTGGACATTCATCGATAATGATAGCTGCCAAAAATTATCGATTTATATCGATAAATGACGATACATATCGATTATTATCGATATGTATTGATTATTATCGATTTATATCGATAAATATCAATAATTATCATACTAGACAAAAAAAAAACATTATAAATACTATTCTGCGTCCTGTACGCGGATTGAGCATTATCATATATCATATGTGCCCTCAGAGCTCACAATTAATTTTTTATGGAATGGACCTCATAAAAAGCAGCGCGCGAAATTCAAATATGTGGCAAAATCTCCCAATTGAATGAAAATATATACTTTGTTGTTATATTGGAAGTTCTGATATTAAGTTTTCCTCCTGGATATTTATGTCTTGCAGACTCTTCACATTCCTGCTCAACTTTGAATCGATTATTTGAAAAACTTGATGGAAATTTCCATTAGTATGCCAATGAGGGCTGCGAAAAATATTGATAAATCGATAATTCTTCGACAACCGGACTTCGAAAAATATTTTTTCCGTATCAATATATCGATATTTTGATAATTATCGATAAATATCTACATTTATCAATATTTAACAATAATTGACGACATTTATAGATATTTATCAACATTTATCGATATTTACCGATAATTATCGATTAGAACAAATATTTATCGATAATTATCGATAGTATCGATTGATGTTACATTTGAAGCTCTGATATTAATTTTTCCTCCTGAATATCAATCTCATAATTGCTGATGATGAGTATTATATTGAATTATCTCTGTAAAATTATATTTCATGTCTTGCTGACTCATTACGTTCTTGGTCAGCTACGAATCGATTATTGGAGGAAATTCTAGGGACTTGCCAAACTTTATGAAAATCTCCAATGGTGTGATAATCAACCCTACGCGACATATATTTCTGAATATCGATTTCTGATATGGAAATACTCAATATAGGTAAATCTCGATGTAATAAATCGTCATTCACCAATGATTATCGATAAATATCTATAAATCTTGGTAATTATTGATAATAATTAATTAATTCTGATACTTGTCGATTATCACCGAAAGGTGACTATTATTAGCTGCAATAATCAATATATTCCGTCGGGGAACTGTAAATAGTTCATTAAGGATTCAATGGAAATTTCCAGTAGTATGACAATCAACCCTACGCGACATATATCTCCGGATATTGATTTCTGATATGGAAATACCTAATATAGGTAAATTTTGATATAACAAATTGTCATTAATCGATGATAATCAATATTTACTTGACTATTATTTATTGCAATTCAGTCTGGGAACTGTAAACAGTTTATTAAGGATATAGTATGGATACTGGATAAAAAAGATATCGATATGAATACTATTCCGCTTCCTGTACGCGGATTAAGCATTTTCAAACATCATATGTGCCCTTGGAGCTCACAATTTATTTTTTATGGAATGGACCTCATATGAAGCAGCGCGCGAAATTCAAATATGTGGCAAAATTTTCCAATTAAATGAAAATATATACTTCGTTGTTGCACTGGAAGCTCTGATATTCAGTTTTCCTCCTGAATATCAATCCAATAATTGCTGATGATGAGTATTATATTGAATTATCTCTGTAAAATTCTATTTCATGTTTTGCTGACTCATTACATTCTTGTTCAGCTATGAATCAATTATTTGAGGAAATTCTAGGGACTTGCCAAACTTTATGGAAATTTTCATTGGTATAATAATCAACCCCACGCGACATATATTTCTGAATATCGATTTCTGATTATGGAAATACCCAATATAGGTAAATCTTGATGTAATAAATCGTCATTCATCAATGATTATCGATAAATATCTATAAATCCTGGTAATTATTGATAATAATTAATGAATTTTGATACTTGTCGATTATCACCGATAGGTGACTATTATTAGCTGCAATAATCTATATATTCAGTCTGGGAACTGTAAATAGTTAATTGAGGATTCAATGGAAATTTCCAGTAGTATGACAATCAACCCTACGCGACATATATTTCCGGATATTGATTTCTGATATGGAAATACTTAATATAGGTAAATCTCGATATAACAAATCGTCATTAATCGATGATAATCAATATTTACTTGACTATTATTTATTGCAATTCAGTCTGGGAACTGTAAACAGTTTATTAAGGATATAGTATGGATACTGGATAAAAAAGATATCGATATGAATACTATTCTGCTTCCTGTACGCGGATTAAGCATTTTCAAACATCATATGTGCCCTCGGAGCTCACAATTTATTTTTTATGGAATGGACCTCATATGAAGCAGCACGCGAAATTCAAATATGTGGCAAAATTTTCCAATTAAATGAAAATATACACTTCGTTGTTGCACTGGAAGCTCTGATATTCAGTTTTCCTCCTGAATATCAATCAAATAATTGCTGATGATGAGTATTATATTGAATTATCTCTGTAAAATTCTATTTCATGTCTTGCTAACTCATTACATTCTTGTTCAGCTATGAATCGATTATTTGAAAAAATTCTAGGGACTTGCCAAACTTTATGGAAATTTCCATTGGTATAATAATCAACCCTACGCGACATATATTTCTGAATATCGATTTCTGATTATGGAAATACTTAAAATAGGTGAATTTTGATGTAATAAATCGTCATTCATCAATGATTATCGATAAATATCTGTAAATCCTGGTAATTATTGATAATAATTAATAAATTCTGATATTTGTCGATTATCACCGATACTTGACTATTATAAGTTGCAATAATCAATATATTCAGTCTGGGAACTGTAAATAGTTCATTGAGGATTCAATGGAAATTTCCAGTAGTATGACAATCAACCCTACGCGACATATATTTCCGGATATTGATTTCTGATATGAAAATACTTAATATAGGTAAATCTCGATATAACAAATCGTCATTAATCGGTGATAATCAATATTTACTTGACTATTATTTATTGCAATTCAGTCTGGGAACTGTAAACAGTTTATTAAGGATATAGTATGGATACTGGATAAAAAAGATATCGATATGAATACTATTCCGCTTCCTGTACGCGGATTAAGCATTTTCAAACATCATATGTGCCCTCGGAGCTCACAATTTATTTTTTATGGAATGGACCTCATATGAAGCAGCGCGCGAAATTCAAATATGTGGCAAAATTTCCCAGTTGAATGAAAATATATACTTCGTTGTTACATTGGAAGCTCTGATATTCAGTTTTCCTCCTGAATATCAATCAAATAATAGCTGATGATGAGTATTAAATTGAATTATCTCTGTAAAATTCTATTTCATGTCTTGCCGACTCATTGCATTCTTGCTCAACTTTTAATCGATTATATAAAAAACTTTATGGAAATTTCCGATGTTATGACAATTATGGCTGGAAAAAATATCGATGAATCGATATTTATCGATAATTCTCCAAATATCGGACTTCGATATTCATTATTTTCTGTATCAATATATTGATATTCCGATAATTATCAATTATTATCTACATTTATCGATATTTGACGATAATTATCGAGAAGAATCGATATTTATTGATAATTATCGATTGCTGTTACATTGAAAGCTCTGATATCGATAATTATCAATAGTTCCCAATGATATCGATAATTATCGATAAAAATCGATGATAATCAATACATATCGATAATAATCAATACATACCGATAATAGTCAATTGTCTATAAAGTTTATGATATCTATATATCGGACATCGACATCTATCGATTATTATCGATATCCATCGATAATCAATATTCATCGATAATTATCGGTATTATTGGAAAATATCGATAATTATCGATGATAACCAATACATATCGATAATTATCGATATGTATCTACATTTATCGATTTAAATCGATATTTTCTGATAGCTATCAATATCGATAATTGCCGATACATATCGATTATCATCGATAATCATCAATAAATATCGATTCTTTTTGATAATTATCGTCAAATATCGATAAATGTGGATAATAATTGATATATATCGGAATATCAATATATTGATACAGAAAATGATGAATGTCGAAGTCCGATATTTGGAGAATTATCGATAAATATCGATTTATCGATATTTTTCCAGCCATAATTGTCATAACATCGGGAATTTCCATAAAGTTTTTTATATAATCGATTCAAAGTTGAGCAAGAATGTAATGAGTCGGCAAGACATGAAATAGAATTTTACAGAGATAATTCAATATAATACTCATCATCAGCAATTATTTGATTGATATCCAGGTGAAAAACTCAATATCAGAGCTTCCAATGTAACAGCAAAGTATATATTTCCATTAATTTGGGAAATTTTGCCACATATTTGAATTTCGCGCGCTGCTTCATATGAGGTCCATTCCATAAAAAATAAATTGTGAGCTCCGAGGGCACATATGATGTTTGAAAATGTTTAATCCGCGTACAGGAAGCGAAATAGTATTCATATCGATATCTTTTTTATCTAGTATCTATACTATATCCTTAATAAACTGTTTACAGTTCCCAGACTGGATTGCAATAGATAATAGTCAAGTAAATATTGATTATCATCGATTAATGACGATTTGTTATATCGAGATTTACCTAAATAAAGTATTTCTATATCAGAAATCAATATCCGGAAATATATGTCGCGTAGGGTTGATTGTCATACTACTGGAAATTTCCATTGAGTCCTTAATGAATTATTTACAGTTCCCAGACTGAATATATTGATTATTGCAACTAATAATAGTCTAGTATCGGTGATAATCGACAAGTATCAAAATTTATTAATTATTATCAATAATTACCAGGATTTATAGATATTTATCGATAATCATCGATGAATGACGATTTATTACATCAAGATTCACCTATATTAAGTATTTCCATAATCAGAAATCGATATTCAGAGATATATGTCGCGTAGGGTTGATTATTATACCAATGGAAATTTCCATAAAGTTTGGCAAGTCCCTAGAATTTCTTCAAATAATCGATTCATAGCTGACCAAGAATGTAATGAGTCAGCAAGACATGGAATATAATTTTACAGAGATAATTCAATATAATACTCATCATCAGCAATTATTTGATAATATTCAGGAGGAGAACTGAATATCAGAGCTTCCAATGTAACAACGAAGTATATATTTTCATTTAATTGGGAAATTTTGCCACATATTTGAATTTCGCGCGCTGCTTCATATGAGGTCCATACCATAAAAAATAAATTGTGAGCTCCGAGGGCACATATGATATTTGAAAATGCTTAATCCGCGTACAAGAAGCGGAATAGTATTCATATCGATATCTTTTTTATCCAGTATCCATACTATATCCTTAATAAACTGTTTACAGTTCCCAGACTGAATTGCAATAAATAATAGTCAAGTAAATATTGATTATCATCGATTAATGACGATTTGTTATATCAAGATTCACCTATATTAAGTATTTCCATATCAGAAATCAATATCCGGAAATATATGTCGCGTAGGGTTGATTGTCATACTACTGGAAATTTCCATTAAATCCTTAATAAACTACTTACAGTTTTCCGACTGAATATATAGATAATTGCAGCTAATAATAGTCAGCTATCGGTGATAATCGACAAGTATCAAAATTCATTGATTATTATCAATAATTACCAAGATTTATAGATATTTATCGATAATCATCGGTGAATGACGATTTATTACATCGAGATTTACCTATATTGAGTATTTTCATATCAGAAATCGATATTCAGAAATATATGTCGCGTAGGGTTGATTATCACACCATTGGAAATTTCCATAAAGTTTGGCAAGTCCCTAGAATTTCCTCAAATAATCGATTCGTAGCTGACCAAGAATGTAATGAGTCAGCAAGACATGAAATATAATTTTACAGAGATAATTCAATATAATACTCATCATCAGCAATCATGTGATTGATATTCAGGAGGAAAACTTAATATCAGAGCTTCCAATGTAACATCAATCGATAATATCGATAATTATCGATAACTATTGGTTCTTATCGATAATTATCAGTAAATATCGATAAATGTTGATAAATATCTATAAATGTCGTCAATTATTGTTAAATATCGATAAATGTAGATATTTATCGATAATTATCGGAATATCGATACATTGATACGGAGAAAATATTCATCGAAGTCCGATAGTCGGAGAATTATCGATTTATCAATATTTTTCGCAGCCCTCATTGGCATACTAATGGAAATTTCCATAAAGTTTTTCAAATAATCGATTCAAGGTTGAGCAGGAATGTAAAGAGTCAGCAAGACATGAAATAGAATTTTTCAGAGATAATTCAATATGATACTCATCATCAGCAATTATTTGATTGATATCCAGGAGAAAAACTTATTATCAGAACTTCCAATGTAACAACAAAGTATATATTTTCATTTAATTGGGAAATTTTGCCACATATTTGAATTTCGCGCGCTGCTTCATATGAGGTCCATTCCATAAAAAAATTATTGTGGGCTCTGAGGGCACATATGATATTTGATGATGCTCAATCCGCGTACAGGACGTAGAATAGTATTTGTATTGTTATCTTTTCTGTCTAGTATGATAATTATTGATATTTATCGATATAAATCGATAATAATCAATACATATCGATAATAATCGATATGTATCGTCATTTATCGATATAAATCGATATTTTTTGGTAGCTATCAATATTGATGAATGTCCATACATATCGATTATCATCGAGTAACATCGATCTGTATAATTATCGGTGAATATAGATAATTATCGATAAATGTCGATAATTAACAATCATTATCAATCAATGTCGATAAATATCGCTGAATGTCGATAAATATCGATGAATATTAATATTTATCTTTCGATAATTATCGATAATTATCTATGAAATCGATAACGCAAAAATAAATATCGGAGTCCGATACTCGGAGAATTATCGATAATAATAAATATTTATCGATATATATCGATGATAATCAATACATATCAATAATAATCGATATGTATCGACATTTATCGATATGACTCGATATTTTCTGATAGCTATCAATATCGATAAATGCCGATACATATCGATTATCATTGATATGTATTGATTCTTATCGATAATTATCGCTGAATGTTGACATTTATCGATAATTATCGATATTTACCGATAATTATCGATAAGAATCAATTCATATCGATGGTTATCGATAATAACTGACACGTATCGACATTTATCGATATTTATAGCTCCTCAAAATATTGATAAATGTTGATACATATCGATTATTATCGATAATATCGATAAATATCAATAATTATCAATAATTGTCGATAGTTATCGATAATATCGATAATTATCGATAAATATCTATTCTTGTCGATAAATATCGGTAAATATCGATAACTATCGATAATTGTCGATGTCCAATGTATCGGTGAATATCGATAATTATCGTTAAATGTCATGGATATCCAGAAGGAAAACTGAAAATCCGAGCTTCCAATGTAACAACATAGTATATATTTTAATGTTTTTTCATTGTATTCATATTACAGATGCTATATTATGTTGTAAAATAAACTTTTATACCAAACAAATAAAGTATATAATGAATATTTACTGAAATTCATATTAGACTGTAAAGTAGAAGAAGATCTCCATCTGCATTTCTTTTCGAATATGTAAAATCGCGTTCAAATATGATGCAAGGGACAATAACGTCTAATAGACAAACTACTTCCCTTTCGGGGAGTAGATGAATTACGTTGCAGGACTACTCAATGGGAGATGTTATAGGTTAAGAGATCACTAAGGAGGGATTGGATTGTAGGTTAAACTGACCCTTAAATTGGGTCCATTAGAAAATGATATGATATCACTTTGTGTGGATTTGAATTTTTATGAAATAAGATGAAAGTCGAAGATGATGACCAGGGCGACTCATACGTGTCCTCATATGGCGGCGAGTACAAACGCACACACACACACACACACACACACACACACACACACACACACACACACACACACACACACACACACACACACACACACACACACACACACACACACACACACACACACACACATATATATATATATATATATATATATATATATATATATATATATATATATATATATATATATATATATATATATATATATATATATATATATATATATATATATATATATATATATATATATATATATATATATATATATATATATATATATAAATATATAAATGTACATTAGTTTTTGAAGAAGTCTTGTACGGACTCGCCAACTAGATTTACATTTCTACATTTAGAATATAAATATATATATATATATATATATATATATATATATATATATATATATATATATATATATATATATATATATATATATATATACAGGGTGTAACAGAAATAAGTACATTAATTTTAACCTGCAATAGATCTCTTCAAGCCTAACAATTTTTCTTCATAACTTTTTTCTGTAAGTCTCCTGGATATCGAGTGAAAATTCATCAAAGTTTGGTCAAAAATTTCATAGTGCGCCTATGGTTAGAACTTGATGTTTCTCATTTGTTGGAAGAATGACAGCTGTCGATTTAAATGTTTATTTTAAAACTTTAAACCATCATAGCCTTATCAATCATTCATTTGAAACTGAAAGAATAACAGTATTTCAGTAATACACTGTTATTCGCTCACCTCAATAATTCTATTTTTGTATATGCTGCAAGAAAGATCAAATTTATCTCAGAAATCAACAATTTGGTATATTGGTCGTATTTACATGTTATTGTTGAGAGATTTTATTTCTATTCAGGAATTTCACGTATATTTTCAAATAGTTGGTACATTTCTTAAACATTAGATTGTCAACACGAGTTCATTGCATTTGGATCAGCTGATTTGAATAGTCTGAATACAGCCTGTAACACAGTTAGAATATGGGTCAGATTGTGCTGCCATCTACGATCAACTTAGAAAGTAGTGGCTGCTCTCAGCTTACTTCATTACTGTTGGCTCTCAAACATAAAGAGTAAATCATTCAACGACTTATTTAAAGTGAACGGTGAAATATGAGATGGAATGCAATTCAAAAATGATTAATTTAATGAATAATTCAACTGAAAATATTCCCGCAAAAATTGTAAAAACTTATTCTTGAAAAACAGAAAACCTAACCTACAAATGTATCACACTGAGTTTGGTAATTGATTTTAAATATTTTTTAAAATATGAGATACAATATTCCATTTGTTCAACAGATCAATTTACGAGGCATACTTCATTGAAACGACCTGACTGTGAAGTTTGTAATAATATGAGAAAAAACTAATTCACAGCTGCTTTATTTAAAATAAATGTATTTTATTCATTTCACCTGGTGTTTTACGTTCCAGGTAAACGATAAGCTCTCAATATCTCATAGTATCCTCATCATTATGTATAAGTGCACAATATTTTGACATTCAATACATGAGCATAACCACAGTATTTCAATTTTTAGTGTAAAATGACATTTCTGAAATCGTTCCAAATAAATTCGGCGAACTAATCCTACACTGCCTGCGAAATCGCAGATAGAAGAGCTTGACATTTTCACAGGTTTTAACTTTTGTGACAATAATAATTAAACGATTTTTTCCAAAATTTATTTGAAGGAATTGATCTGGAATTGATAGCTGACATATGTCGAAATCAATTGTTTCGTTGTAACCAGGGTTGTAACTGCTACTGGATCCGATAATTATGCACCTGAACGACTCGTTGAATTATAGGGGTCAAAAAATGCTAAAAAAAGATGAGAATTCGAGAAAAAGTTATTAAGAAAAATTGTTATGCTTGACGGGTTCTATCACTGGTTAAAATTAATGTACTTATTTCTGTTACACCCTGTATATATATATGATACTTAACCCAGTTGCCACTGAATTTATTCCAAGTAACGCTTTCTAAAAAAGATCTTAGGATTCACTCCGTTATTGCCGTAGTTTATATGAATTTTCATGAAATTGTGGTACGTTTCACTTGCAGCTCAGGATGATACTGTAAGAACATCAACTCATATTGAATTCAAAGTATCAACAAATTGTGTAATTGGTAATCTTTCTGTACATTTAGCAGTGATCACGAGTACTTTGATCCAAATATCGATAATATTCCAAGTTAATTTGTTCGTTCATCAAGTCTTTCTATAGCATCCTAGTTATTATGCTACAATATTCCAGTGCTAAGAATTGATAATCAAGATAATTATTTCTTTAGTGCCAATATACCCCTACCACTCTAATTTTTCCAAATAATCCGATTCAGCTCCACATCAAGGCTGGGCGATTATGGAATTTCATAATCGATTATCGATTACATGAAAATATTGATAATTTTGATCAATGGATCATTTTGATAAATCGGTAGTCTTTGATCAAGCGATCGGCAAATCAGTTTGATAGATCGATCGATTCCATTGATTGATGATATTGATTATTCGATGGATCGATTATCCGATTATTCTGATCAATCGAATAGTTTAAAAAATCGATCGATCGATTAATCAATTATTATGATGATTTAATCAACTAGATTAATTGGTCGATTATTCTAAGACATCTTTACTAAGATATTGGGATCAACTGATTATTTCTACAAGCTATCAGTTTTATTTGAGGATTATCCTGTTATCGAGAGAAATAATTCCTTTTTGATTTGATATATATTGATTAGTGGCCGATTTTTTTGAGGATCAAGTGAATATTCAACCAGGCTCCAGACAGAGTGAACTTATTTTATCGCACGAATTCTTATTAGTTTAAGTTTCCTCACAACATAATTATTGCTGTCAAATAACCGACTCTAATCATCAACTAATAGAATGAACTAATATATCCTTCATGAACTGTGCATATCTAATAAATTGGAGTACATCTCTGTTGCATTCCATGCCAAAGAAATCAATATAAAAATGAACAAGGTAACAAACACTAGCACACATTCAACAATGAGAACATTTTTATTCACTCGGATTTTGTTTGTTTTCGACCCGACGCCAAACACGACCCTTATTACGCTGAACGCTGTGCTGTCGACGGCGGCGAGTGTCTGCTCTTTTAAATCAGCGCAATAAAGAAATCTAGCTAGCTTCTGCAGTTGCACGTATATAATTCTATAAACTTGTGAGTTGTGAATTGTGATTATATTGATGATTCTTGTGGAGAATTACCAATGCCGCCAGAGGAATGATGCACGGGCCTAAAACATCAACGAAGCCATTCATTCAAGAGGCGCAATCCAGTATTGCAAGCTAGTGTTCATGTGACCTATTTTTAATGAGATCTTATGGTATTATTTGTACTAAGATTATATTTGATAAGGAGAGAAGAATCATGAAAATCAAGTCGGTCGGCAACAGAATGCATTTTGTAACTGGTCATGTGAGATTGTTTTAAATGCATACTTATATTCTATTAGTTTTATATTCAATTATCATCGATACAATATATTTATCTGTTATTTGTACCTGGGTTTTTTTGATTGTGAACTTGAACGCTTTTTATCACATTTTTGGTGCCAAATCCCGGAAAGATGACTGCATATTAACGCATATTAGATACTTAAACGGATTAAATATAAAAATCCAAACGATGGAGGTGCGCGCAAAATAACGTCGCTTCGATATAACAAAGCTAGTCAAATATGTAAATGAAATTTTGGTTTGTGAAGACATTGATTCCGCGTCATTCAACGTTTTGATACACTGTGTTCAGTCAGCAAAATACATTTCGAATAGTGCTACAAAAGAAGCAATATCATCTGTTGAGGCTGATAGAATAATTGACGAGTGCCAAAAAATATTCGAATATGAAGACCATACTATTACGTGCATCATTACTCTCGAGCAATTGAAGTTGCTGATCCAGACCTCCGGATCAGCGTCGCCAGAGGCTGTGCCGTAGATGAAGGAGCATCGGTCACAGGAACGAGCAGCAATCAACCACGCAACAGAAAAAGGGCAGTAAAATTACCTAAGTTTAATTTTTTACAATTCAATGGTAACTGCTATCTCTGGCCACAGTTTTGTGGGCAATATAATCTGCATATGCATAAGAATGATGAGTCAATGAATCAGAAAAGTTTTGTTATTTGAAATCAATATCAACTGGATAAGCAGCGCATACCATTGATGGCTTGACAACAAGCCAGGCGAATTATCAAGATGATATTGACATACTTGAAGAATAGCACGGAAAACAAAATTCATTGTTGATGAATATATACAGAGAGTACTTCAATACCCATTCGTAAAGAATAGAAATGACGGGCCTAGTTTAGATGAATTCTACAATAATGCATGCATATTTGATATGTCTTTACAATCTTTAGGTATAACGCCTCAAAAATATACAATATGGTCAGAAATATTCCACCGAAAACACTGCCATATCAGATGAGAATTGATTCTTGTGGAAAAGTGTTACCAAGAAAGCACTTCATTCTTCAACGAAAATTGAAGCGGCCCCTGTCAAATCAGATAACAACGAAAATCTTGTAGAAAATTCCTACGCGCATCTAATAGAAAAGCTTTCGAAGTTCGTGAAACTAGAAATAGATATTTTATCTCAAGCTCAAACTTTCACAGATGAAACAAGAGATAAGGATACAGAAATAGAAAAATGATTTTACGGAAAAAACGTGCGAAAAGAGTATAAATGTAATTTTAGCAAACCAAGTGCAACTGCTGAATTACTAACAACCGCGAAAGACAATCATTGTATTTTCTGTGGGGATCAAAATGATGTTTCGCAAAACTGCGAGTAATCTATTTCACTAGAAACAGAAAAAGACATTCTGAGACGGAACAGGCGCTGTTTTGAAAGTACAAGGTTGAATGTCCTGGGATGTTCGACAGGATCCAGGAGGCGTTACACGCTTCGCTGCGTGCCTAGCGAGTAACTAGTACCTCGCCTAGATGTACTGGGCGGTCTTCGTATCTCAAGATCACGACAGTAAATTCATGAAAAATCCTCAAATTGGGCTACTTGATTGCGGACTTAGTTCCACAACACTTCACGCGGTCGGAGCAAACGTCGATTTGATTTTTAATCCCGCAAAGCGGCTTTGAACCTCCAGTCCTCTCGTACCTAGCAGACTCTATTTATCTGAAATTGAACTTTTCTTGATGAATAATTAGAGAAAAGAAACCGTTCTTGCTCAACTTTCATATCGTTCTATTGGTTCCAGTTATTCACAAGAGAAGTGAAAGAGAAGAAAGAGGCGGGAAGGTCTGTAAAGGCTAAGGACTTTTATTGTGAGTGTAATTTCATTCTATTGTGTTCCTATTTTGAGATGTGTTGTGTTGAATATGATTCTAAAGTAATTTCAAGTTTCAAATGAACATTTTTTTATTCTGAGTTAGCGCCTTGTCAAACTTTTTACATGTTGTAGCGTCTACCCGAATTATTTTTCAAATCAAAATACGTCACACGATCTTGACCTAATTAACTAACCAGGTGTCAAGCGTTGACAAAATGTATACAATGAGTGGAATGTATTATCTATTTGAAATAACAATTATGCATTCGAATTGTAGCAAGAATAATGGATAACAGGTTGGGCTGTGGAAAAGGGAATAATAGAAGCTGGGTGCGTAATTGGAACGTAACAGATGCCTTGCAGAAGTAATTTGTGAAACCTGCAAGAAAAAACATGCTGCAGCTAAATGTGATCCAAATTATGAGTTACAGAATGAACAAGATACATCGAATAAAAATAACGATTTCATGAAGGAAGCAAATACTGACAGTAGCACGAAGTTAGTAATGCTAATAGATGTTATCAACATACAAATTCAGTTTATTTGCGAACGGTTTCTTCATTTCTATCTTCAAATAATGATGATGCGGTAATTCGTATGGTACTTGACGGAGGTAGTCGAATGACGTTTATCAAGGAAAATATTCCAGGACAAATGGAATAACCAGTGATAGTACACAAATTAGCTATAGCATCATTCGGAAAGGCGCAACAAATGCCTGCAAGAATATGCAGAAAGGTTCTCTCGAAATTAAAATTCAGTATGAAAGAAGGGATCATACGAATCAAAGCTGTAGAGATCCCTGAAAAATGTTTCGATTCGTTGAATATTTCTTGCATGAATGATCCGATTTTCAGGAATCTTGACATGAAGTACAAGTGAGCAGACAAAGTACCTAACTCCGATAATGTTCACAGACGCATAAGTGCATCAATTGGAGCTGATAATTATTGGAAAATAGCAACGGGTGGAAGGAAGGAATTGTCTGAGAATATCATCTATGCTCTTGATACAAAATTAGGATGGTCGCTACTTGGCGCTAACAAAACCTGATAGAAAAAAGCATTAGGTGAAAACAGAACAGAATAATCGATTCCATATAAAATCAATAGAAACGCACTGGCCCATCCCTCAACATTCCGTGAGTTGACGAAGTGTTAGAGGAAATGGGTAGGATTGCGGAAAACTATAGAACTTGGACAGTTCTCTAGTCCAGAGCCTTGAGAAGCAGCGTGACAAATAATCAATCAAATGAAAATGATACGGAAAATTTTGTCTATGAGATTCCATGTAGATAAGTAGCCTCATACATTGGAGAAATTAGAAGAACACTGGATGTCAGGTACTGCCTCAGCTTCAATCTTCCTAAGAACAGACTGGTACCTGAGAGCGGTGATGAAAACTATTCAGCTACAAATATTTCATGCTTCCTATAGGGAACGTGTGAAAACGATATATGACAGCACAAAAGCTGACAGTAGCGACACAGTGCAAATAAAAAAATAAACTTTCCAGACTTGACGCATGTCTCAATGAAGACATTAAATGTAAGACATATTATTTCATTCTGATCTGATATAATTGAAATTGTAAAATTATGAGTTTCGGCCAATGAACAATGATTGACAACGTAGGCAAAACATATTGAAAAGCCAAAAGCTCCTCATGTCGGAGCATGTTTTTGATGTTGAGGAAAAAGTTTGACAAGAAGAGGCAGTGATGACCGGCAGAATTATTGCTTGGATTCCAAATTTATATGATGTTGAGATAACAGCAAGTAATTTTCTGAAATAATTGTTATTGAACTATTTTCGGGAATTATCTGTTCTCTACTACCTTCTCATTTTCAAAAAGTCCCATTCTTCTCATCTTGATTGCAATAGAAACATCAAGAGTGTAATTTTAAGGCAGATATGTCCAGATATTTTTTTTTTTATTTGATGAAATAGTTATAATCTATGGGCTGCAGAGTGTACTGCATTAAATACTGTAATTTGACTTTTCATTTCGATGCAAACAAAAATAAGGTATACATATCCTTGTGCAGTACACTCTGATTTCATGTACGATACAGTCCATTTTCCTTCGCTTCAAAATAGAGAATCAAAATGCAGCATTCAATTCACCGTATCAAACGGCTGCTTTGGGACAATTTTGTGAACAACTTCTGAGTTGGAACTTTTGTTAAACATATTGGAGCAACCAGAAATATAACAATACATTACAATATACTTTTTTTTTCAAAACAAAATTTACTTTTCTTGTGATTTGACACTTGACAAATGAGAGTTAAAGCTTCGAATACTAGCCATAGATGACAGAGTAGTCTCCGCGCACGTTCCCTATTGGCAACTGAAATTACCGTTGGTGGCAGCACTGTGCTCACAAAATGGTGGCTCAAAAGTAGCTTACGGCAAGTTTGTAATCTGTTTACGTCGATATTCGGCAAGAAAATATCCATATTTCGTTGAATCATTCAATTCGATTCTAATTGTGCGGGAAAATATTGACTTCTTCCTTCTATAACATATAGCTTTTTGGTTTTGAGATCTTATTTAGGTAGGATTTTCAATTGTAACTGGAAGACCGCGTGAGGCTATAAAATTCATAGCTTTTAAGAAGATAATATTACAGGGAAGTATTTATATGACATTTTTGTATTGTACATTTCAGATTTCAGCTTTTCCTGTACGAATTTTTTCAATCGACACAGATCAACTAGTTCGTTGCTCTCAAACTTACTTACTACACACTTCCCTTTTCTCCTTTTCAGGGAATTTTTGGAAGCTCAAATCCACAATTAAACTAAATTTGGAATTACATGCATAAACGTAATAATTTTCAACAACTCTTTGTTTGGATTCCATATTTTGTAGAATATAAGCTTGAGCAAGACTAATTTTAGTATAGCAATGAGGTTATTTAATTTGATGATAAAGTCGAAAGCCAAGTATTTCCCACCGAATTAATTGAAATAAATCCAATAAAAACTATTGTAATATAAAATTTCATATAAACAGCCTCAAAAAATCCACTAAGTATTGCTAATAAAACCAGTAACATAACATATGATCATATGGAAATTGAGGTTGAATCCACTTTACAATATAGTTCCGCTCATAACCGCTTGGTGGCTACGGATTAATTTCAGTTACCAATACCTTGCATTTTTATGTAGTCAACTCTCAGACTGGTCGATACAATTATCTGTATCATTTTCATCCGATTGATTTTCTGCCAGGCTGCAACACTACAGAAAGCCATTGCATATGGGATTCCTGAAATCCATGAGGAGATCGTCCATTAACGACGAGTTACAAGCGCGCGCAAATTGTCAGTAAACCAGATTTGAATGTTTCTGCTATCCATTTCTCGACCACTACAAATCAATACACTGTCAATTTGCCATTCAAGCTGGACGTGTTCTCAGTCAATATTTATTATAGGGACATGACAGGGACTAGATCAGGTCATCCTTCTTAATAAATAAGATCTAGATAATGATGATGGATTGGGAGTTCAAGACAAGATCGGAATATGTCAATGTCGACTCGATGTGGTACGAGCCCAGATTTGTTGGAACAAAAATTCATTATATATACCTGTAGATCTAGGATAATTATGTTGTTAACATCTAATGACGATTGGAGGTTTATACTATTTGAAACGTCATGTAGCTGTTATTTCAAATAAGATAATGGAAGCTTGAAACTCATCTTTGAATGATCATCAAACATTGTTCATAACCTTAAAATAAATAGTAAAGAGCTCATATAGATCAATGCAATTTATAGCATTATGTCCGCTTCACACGATCATATTTTTACATATGATTTTACATGTAATTTTACATGTGTTTCTTATCATATTTCACAATTTATATCAGCACTTTACACGATCAAATATTCTCGGAGTATTTGATAGCATGACAGTGACAGCTAATATATTTGTGGTAGCAATGCTTTGAACTCGGACCTACGACTATTCTCATTTGTGTTTTTGTTTTGTGTAGATTAGTGTAGATTACGCCTGTATCTGTGAATGTCGAAATATATGAATTCATCTAGAATAATAGGAAAAAAATATAAACAAATCTCACTTTTGACCACTTGTGCCGGTGCAATGCATGTTATTGAAGAATATAGTGATGATAGAAAAAAATGAAGAAGATATCAAGTGAAATCTTGGATCCAGAGAAGGAAACAAATGGATATCATGAACTTAGTGGAATTGGTGTTGAAAACTGGAAGTCCAAAATTATTAAGCAATTCTGAAACATTCATTATTTGTTCCACAAAATTTCAAATCAGAATTTTCATATTCAAATGTTTCCACAGCATAGTTTTTGTTTATCCCTGCAGTATGCAATAGCAATTTATGTAATTAGTATATAATATAGAACTTTATTGGAAGAGCCGCTGGTTATGGACGAGCGAGCAGTGCGAGCGAGTCTAATAAGGAACGCGAGTCTATAAAGTTTGTTTATGTACGAATTACATACAAAGCTTTATGTTCGACTGCCCTAAAAACGCAGGATTTCTTCTAAGAATATTTCTCAATTTCTCTATACAAGAATTCGGTAAGTATAACTTAGTGTGCTTTGCTAGTGTTGCTATTGTTACAATTGTCTTTTACTGTTTGTTTGCAGATGTCAAAAATATTAAATACAATTCAATTAAAGGAATAAATACTTCAGAAAGTGTAGAAAAGATTAAATACGACAGAAGAGAATGGATGAATACTTCAGAAAGTGTAGAAAGGAATAAATACGATAGAAAACAACAAATCTATACTTCAGAAAGCGTAGAATCACAAATATTGAGAGAAAAATATTTTTGTAACAATAAGAATTTATCTTTGGGTCTGAATATTCGCGACAATATCAATTGTGTTATAAGTTTTTATTACCATAATGAATAATATGTTGATTTGATTGTTTGGATGTATTTTATGTTGATAAAAAAAATATATTCGTGTCACTTTTTTCAACAACGACAGTTCCGTCCAATTATATGAAGTTGAAGTCCTAGTCCAATTAGGTGGCACATTATGGGCTCTAAATGCAACCATAAATTATATGATTATGATGCAGTCGAACATAAGCAAATTTATTTGCATTTGAAGAATGAGTATTTTAATGTAAATTTCATTGCAATTAATTAAATGATAACAATGGACAGATATTTCCACCGAATTTTTTAATTACTGGAATATACCGAACACATCAGGTGCGATCGACGGCAAACATATGGCCTCCAGAGCGCCCTTAGACTCCGGATCTATTCATTATAATTTTAAAGGCTTAATCATCATAGTTTTGTTAGCTGTGACTGATGCAATTGATCGATTCTTATTCGTAGATGTTGGTGTAAATGGCCAAGTTTGGGATGAAGATGTTTTTATTCAAAGTGATCTGTGTCAAGCCTTAGAATCCAATAAACTGAAATTTTTGCCAAGTAAACCATTGCCAGATTGTAATATGCCGGTACCACATGTTTTAATTGCTGATGCAGCTTTTCCTTTGAAACCATATATTATGAAACCATTTCCATTCAGAGAACTCACATATGAACAACGTATATATAATTATAGAGTTGGTCGGGCACATCGAGTGGTAGAGAATTCTCTCGGAATCCTTGCGAATGGATATAGTACATTCTTGACTGTAATTAATCTAGCAGCCAAGAAAATCAAAATCATTACTCTCGCTTGTTGTGCATTGCACAATTATCTACTTCGCGAATCACCGGCGTACAAACAATTTTTTCTACGATCACTATAGAAAACAACATATTTCTCATATAAAACACAACTAGAAAAATAACAATTGCACACAACTGTGGGAAAAGTCGTGAGAAATGATTTCTCATACCAGTTTGACCAACTTATATATTGCTAGTTGATTCTGAATATTTTCTAGATGATATTCAGCAAAATTATCTATGAATATCAAGAACTTGATATGAATCTCTGTTTTTTCTAATATGAGCCACATTTAATTCACAAAATTGTACTAATTTCTTTTGGAGTAATTTTATTATTCTTGTGATATATATTCCAAAGGTTGGCAACATTACGAATCACAACTGTCAAATTGAAACAGAAAACACACGTTCCGTTCTAACACGTATGTTCTCTTAGATATTTGCCTCCGATTTTATTGGAATCAAGGAATTATGTGAGTAATTATTGTATCAAAATTAAAATTAGATATTCACAATTATCATTATTGCAGTTGGATAATGGAAACTGACGAAAACTCAGAGAAAACGCCACCCGAAATAACTGAAATAGCAAACTGTACATCTTTGAATCTGCTGCCAATGTTCAGCCGTAAAAAATATGAGTCAGCCTACATACGTTTCAAAGACTGGCAAAATGAGAATAAAATACAGTCTTTCTCGGAAAATGTGCTCTTGGCATACTTCAATCAATTATCTAAAAATTATAAATCTTCTACATTATGGTCGATTAATTCAATGCTACGCACAACAATAAATTTGAAAAATAATATAAATATAGCGGAGTATTGCAAGCTACGTGCTTTTCTGAAGCGACAATCGACAGGATATGTTGCTAAAAAATCGAATACGCTTACCTCAAATGAGATCAATAAGTTCTTATAAGAAGCACCAGATAATCCATACTTGTTAATAAAAGTAAGATATCACCTCAAATATTTCAATTTCCTTACCTACTTCAAAATTATTTTATTTCATAGAATGCTATCGCTATTGGAATAACTGGCGCATGTAGAAAGGAGGAACTGTGGAAATTGAGAATTGATGATCTTACAGATTTGGATTCAGCATTGTTAGTTAAAATACTTGATAACAAAACTAAAGTTCCAAGATCATTCATTGTAACAGGAAACTTTTATAAAATATATAAGAAATACGCGTCACTTCGACCAGTTGGTTTGACAGAAAATCGCTTCTTTCTCAATTATCAGAATGGCAAATGCACTCGCAAAGTCGTTGGAATAAACAAGTTTTGGAGTATGGCACAAAAAATTGCTGTTTATTTGAAATTGCCTAATCCTAACCTATACACGGGCCATTTCTTTCGTAGGTCATCAGCTACTATTTTAGTTGATGCAGGAGGAGATTTGACTACACTAAAACGTCATGGAGGCTGGAAGTCCAGTACAGTGGCGGAAGGCTATATAGACGATTCTATTTCGTCAAAGATGAGAGTAGCAGACAAGATTATAAATGAAATTGAGACTAATAGTAGAACTCAATCATCTAGCAATGGCAGTATGGCTGATTCAGCAATAACATTCAATCAGAATGTGAATAGTTCACTGAATAATCTAATTCCTGGCATTCACATTCAAAATTGTCGAAATATTACGATAAATTTGAATTATAAGTAAATTGCGATAGTTTCATTGTAATAGACAATAATCATTAGTCTTATTAAGTTGTGTATATCTATCAATAAAACGAAAGTTCTAAAGATTTTGTCACATTCATTATGATTCAATAAGTTATTCACAGGTTACAATACAATATTCGCTTGTCAAAAGTTGCACAATTTCGCGCCAAATTGCTTGTTTTCACTTTTCCACCACTATTAGTCTCCCATTCTCGCTTTAACGTTAGCTTATATAATCTATCCAGAAAATTCTACTAAGAGAGCCAATCAAAATGTAGGTCAATCAGATACAATCTTTTAGTAATTCGCAACATTTAGATTATACAACAATGAAATAATGTCAATCAACTGATAGAAAATATATCAAGAATATTCCAAATCATAAGTAACATAAATATCACAAATAAATAAGCAGAACAAACAATCAAGATACCTGGCCTATTTTACATTTGTGAGAATAGATTCAAAATCTTAATTATACTGATGATTAACCTGATTCAGTGAAAACTGTGATCGTAGAAAAAGTATAGTGTACAACACGTATAGAATGACCTATTTCACACTTGTGTGATTCCATCATTCGACTCCGTCTCGTGCTGAAACTTTCACACCTCGTGAGAAATAGGTAATTTTCTATACTTGTTATAAAAAAATGTATTCGTTGAAACTGGAAAACCTTTTGATACGCAAGGAGGAAATAGACCAACAGAAACAGCTGTGAATGCTCTATTCCAACTATTTTCACAACTTCGTATTGAACAATGCCATTCTGTAAAACTCTGTCGCTTTACACGGTCAAATATGATTGAACAAGAAGATTTTGCAGAATTACATGTATATTTATAACCGTGTAAAGTGGGCGTTACATTGGAATAAGTAAGAATCATGAATTATGTGAGTTTCTCATGCGCTTAGAGAGATTTCAATTGGAATACTTCTGAACATAGAGGAGCTCAGTTATACGAAGCATTTCCGTCATACTTTCGTTGAATATATAGAACTTGCATCTACTATACACAGAAAGGGTCTTACCACTTTCAGAATGTGAGAAATGATGTTGATTGTGGTATCTCTTCATTGTATATAGATAAGATCCCTCCTTGGGAGCTCCATAATGCAGATAGAAATGTATCATATCATAGATGACATATCCTGGAATCAAAACAGAACCAATATAATGAATTATGCTAGGTTTGAGGCAGTCATATGTTGTTTGATCGTACAAAATGCGCTAGCATCCAAAAATAATGATCTGTATGCATCAAAGAATCACGCTCTCATTTCATTATCACTATGAATAGTTTGGAGAACAGCTCTTGCAAGGAATTGATGAATAGTAATCAATTTCATGCTAAGACGAAAGTATCAACAATAGAGTCGAGCAATATATACAGAAAAATACTCTTAAATCGGATTGATATATGATATACGTAGAAATTCTCATCTTGACTGGGAGACAATTCGTTGCAATGAATGAGGTATAGGTTATAACAATCTAATTTGACGAGAACATGATATAACCCAGAAGATGTTGGATCATTTACTTCAGGATATTGAAATGGGATATCAAAGATATGTTTAATTGAAACTTTTGACGCTCAGTTTTGGAATCACAGCGCCTGAAAACCTATGTAACTGATATATAATAAACCTGCTGTAAAGTATTTGTATATTGAAAGAAAAATCATCAGGCCACTGTAATTCACATTATATGTGGAATTTAGGATAGAAAACTATATATCTATTCTCTGTCAGTTCTGTTGTAATACTTATGTACTAAAAGCGGAGTGGAAGATCAGCCTTGCTGAACTCCTGCTTTTTGATCTCAATTTTGGATCAATAAAGATTATTATTATTATTATTATTATTATTATTATTATTATCGAATGGATGGATACTGATGGCAATGTTTTTTGTTGACTAATTGAGATATACATAATAATATTATATCTGAGTATTCTCAGCGATAGCAATAAGAACACAATTATTTGAAGATAACTGGAAATTAAAGGTTTTTCAATGAACAGAATACTCTTATAGCTATAACTATAACTATTCTACACTTATTAGCGATATTTTTGATAATTTTTTTGTAAGATCAATAATCATATCATTTTGACAATTTCAGCAAGTTATACAGCACGTAAGTTATTTAAACAGCTTCACAATTATTTGTTACACATCAACATCCGTTGTACTCACTCTACCGTACCGCTGGATTTAAAATATAATAGTTGATTATATCATAAGGAGCCAATTCGAGGCTTTATGTGCTAAGATTTGCAGTTTGACTGCCGAACGTAGTAAAGCAATCGAAGTATAACACATGAAGTTGATATATTCATTTTTAGTGCGATCTAATTAGCTCTAAGAGCAAGCTGAAACATAATACTCTCTACAATTTTGTCATGGTTACGTTATAAAATGACAAAATTAGATTGGAGAAGAAATTGTCATTCGTGTTATCATGATAGCTCTGCTTGAATTTGTTTCAGTTGCATATCCATTGATCTTGGACAAAAACTGTTAATACGAAAATCATTTGGAATTGGAAATACACAATACGAGACCACAGTCGATTGATTCATTCTGTCGACTAACGCAAAAAAAGTGAATGAACTATACCAATTGATCGGCACCAGCTTCAGATTATGTAGTATTCGAGTTTGAACATGTAGATGCTATGCAATTAGTAGGTGGATAATTACAGCTGTTTGATTAATACATTGTTTTCTATAACACTCCTATTAGCTTCACCTATGTATCTATGTAACGGAATCTTTGAACGTGTATTTTATGCACTTGGAGACGTCAGATCAAATCAAAGCTTTGCATACTTCTCAAGGACCAATGACAATACAATAATTCATTAAGTTCATCCCATTATCCTGATAAGGATTATCAGGAATAAATACTCACTTTCGGAGCGGGAGCCTGAGAATCGGCTATCACATTCAAGGAATGCAACTCGGTAAATTGTAAGCGAACAATACGAGCTCGATCAATAGTAGACCGCCGTGGGAGCGAAGTGAGCTTGGTTAATGGTAAGCTGCTATGCGCGCGAAGCAAGCTCGATCAACGTTGATCCGCTGTGCGAGCGAAGCGAGTTCGATTAATTTTAATAACCAATATTTTTTTTATAGCAGATCCAACTAAGAAATAGGCAATAAAATATAGTTCAAAAAAACTAGAAAACACGCTTTCATGGTGGACCAAACTAGAAAGTAAAAAATAATTTTTAGTATAAAAATAAAGTAATTGATGAGGAAATTATTGTTATTGTGGGAAAAGCGTGAGGTGTTTTGTACCCTATATTCATACTCTACATTCAGAAATCGTACCAATAGAGTATTCAGAACAACTGATATCGATCATCTCACGCTTTTCCTACAATGACATTGATTTTCTCGTCAATTACTTGATTTTTATATTGAAAACTATTTTTTACCTTTTAGTTTGGTCTACCATAAAAGCGTGTTTTCTAGTTTTTTGAAACTATATTTTTTGATATTATGAATTTCAATTAACATCCACTGGATATTTTCCATGTGGAACAGTCATCAATGCAATAAGCAGTTACAAAGAACGCAAAAGGGATTGTTATGAGATCAAGCGAAAGAAGAAAGATATGATTGAAAGTGAAATCTGGCAATGTGCCTCAAGAAACTGTTCCAAATTTCTGAACGCGTAATGGTTCAGAAATAATAGAATAAATCATTAGGCTCAGAAATTAGGCTTTATGTGCAAGGTTCGCAGTCAAAAGTAACCGAAGTACATAACTTCAATTTTGCTCCCAATGATATATACATTTTTTTTTCAAACGAGTACCCAAATTGTAGTACATGAAGGTAATATATTTTGAATGATTTATATTTATTAAAAGAATTATATTTGTTCGATAGGAATCAATATGTGATGTGCAATGGCTTCAAGTCTTCCAATTTTGTGGCGTACTCAAGGGGACCACAAGGTTCCGTACTCAGTCCGTTATTGTTTATTTTGTTCATGAATGACAGTACTAGTGTAGTTGAACATGCTAATTCTTGATGTTTGCTGACGATTTTGAACTTTTTTTGAAAATCAACGATATCACGGACTGTACTTTACTGCAGTCCTATTTGATTTCTATTGTTAAATGGTCTCAAGTAAATCAATAAAAACTCAACTCCAACAGATGTCATGCCATAACGTTCACCCGAAAAAATACGTCTATTATTTTTGAGTATATTATGGATTTGACACCTAAAGGCAGAGTAATCCTTATCTTAGTATTTTTCTTGATACTGAAGTTTATCTCGTAGCTCACATTGAACATATCATTCAACATGGTTTCAAAATGTTAGGTCTCATTCCACGCTTCACTCCTGAATTTAGAAGTCTCAATTGTTCCAAATGCTTATTCTGTTCATTAGTCATTTGTAAACTCGAATATGGATGCACAATTTGAAACCTCACTCAGCAATATTTGATAAATAATATAGAAAATAAAAAAAATATCTGTAGCTCTATTTATTTTAGATTATTCCATGCATGATCTGGAATTGACTACCCAATTCTATCAGATAAATTCCATCTTGAATCATTGCAATCCAGACGATTGAGGTAGAAAGTGATTTTTCTGTATAAAATTGTCAACGGCTTGGTTGATGATAAGAAGCTTTCAAGTCAATTGAATTTTCATATAAATGTATGTAATACCAGGAGTAACTACATTTCCAATTGTGATTTCTCATGCACTAATTATCATTTCAATTTTCCACTTAACTGTATATGTAGAGCATATAACTCAATTTGCTCTGATTTGGATTTTTCAGTGAATTTGAATATACTCAAAACCTCATCAGATGGTTTGTTTTGATGCCTTATAAAATAATTTATGTGTTTAAATTTTGTTTTCTCACAGTTAGTCTATTTTTGATATTATTCTGTGATTGAGCACTAGCCTGTTGAATGATAAACATTATTATTATTTTAGTGCGATGCAATCAGCTCTAAGATCAAGAAGAATAATAGTACTCAATACAATTTTGTCATGGTTACGTTATGAACGAACGAAATTAATTTTAAATGAAATCAAAAGGGTCATCCGTGTTATCGTTAGCTGATATTAATAATTTTCCAGCTGAAGTGAGTGCGAATGCTTTATTCCAGAACCTCATTTTCAATAACTGTACATTGACAATAAATATTACTAGATTATTATGCTGAAATTTTTGATTTTTTCCTTTCAATGATTAGGCATATAAAGTAAGCAAAAGTCAGTATTTCATCTGCCTAAACACATAAAGTGACACTTTCTTCTTGGCAGCAAAAATACAAGATATGTCACTGTTGTGACGTTCGAAAAAATATAATCTATAGGTTTTACCAGCACAACATTTGGGAATCCTCGTATGTAAAATCTTTAGTGAATTTTCCTGAATTAATTTGTGAGTTCTTTTTCACAAATTCAATTGATATATTTTTCATCGAATGAAAACATCACCAGCTAGTTTTGCCATTCTATATTTGAAACTAGAAGTTCACTTAAGTTAACCAACAAAAGTAGATGCTCAAAATTAACATAATATTCATATTGATAACACGATTTCATTGGTTGGAAGAGAGTGCGATCGTTTGCTTCTATAGTTTTTCAGTTCGCATACGAAACTTCGAAGCAAGTTTCTATCACCAGTCAAGAATACTACTCATACGCAGACGACTGGTCGTATACGGGAGTCACCACTCGAATATTTGCGTACATGAGAACTTTCGCATAGTTTCGAGAATCTAGGCGCTGGGACGTTTTAGCCTTGTTATCGTAGTTCAACTACTTGAATCCAAAATAGTATGATTCTGTGCTGATGATGTTGAGTATTATTGTAATATTGTAATGTCCAATTGGAATTCAATACAAGTGTTATATGAAATTAAACTTTGCTAAATCTGTCCTTCAATACACTTGATAATAATCGTGAATCAGAATATTTCTGTCGCAACATATTCATTTTGACCTCATTTGTTATCCCTCTGACCATTTGATTAACTCTAGCCCCTTGACTAAGCGAATACTCAAAGAAAACCATTACATCACCCCGTCCTTGAAAATGGTTTCTTTTCGAAACATGACTCCAGTTCCACAGCTCAGCTAACCGCAAAGCGTGCTTGAAATCTCGGACAACGTTTTAACTTAGCGCCGCGTTAGACTGTTGAAAATGATGCTGTGCTAGGAAAAGATATTCGAAATAAAAACAAATAATACATTCATTTTCAGTATATACAAATTATATTGGACTAAAAATGTAGCCATGAGGAAATGTTTCTGGAAAAATGTAATTTACTATTCGTTCATTATCAAAAGAACGTGAAGCTAATTTATTCTGTTTCTGTGTATATACGCCAGACCAACAACGCTCGAGGCGACGCTATTCGGCGAGAAGCGTAAACTGTCAGTGGAATATTTTGACAGGTTATATGAGCAATAGCTTTATATCAGCTTTTATTATTACTTTTGTGCAAATAAAATGAGTGAAAAACAAAATAAGGGACATGGTCGGGCGTGTTGTGTGCCCGATTGCCTCAATACTGAAAAACGGAACCCTAATTTAACATTTTATTCGTTTCCAAACCGTGCCTGGGAGGTTGAACGAGAAAAATTGTGGGTTACACGTGTACGACGAGCTCCGTAAGTATATAACTAAATCATGAAAAGTAATACTGAATAGTGCAGATTCATTACAAATAAATAAATAAATTTGTGTAGATTTAATAACCTTGTTTAATGAAAGTATAATTTTCAATCTATAAAATATCTGAAACTCGATTGAATTAGATATTCATTTATATAGGTTTAATTTAAACAAGTACTCTCCACAAAAACTAAGAGTACCCGTAGCTTGACGGCTGGTAACCGCACCCTACTGCTATAGAAATATATCAATCATCTACCGAGTGCACTATAAGTGCCTACCATACCCCTAGCAGGTTAAAGGCGTGGTTGATATTTATTTATTTTATCTTTATTAAATTATATTAAAAGCGCTGAAAAATGGAAGAAAAGAAATTACTATTATACAATAATTATAAAAGATGAAGTTCACATTAAATGCAATGCAAAAAAGAAGGTATGCTTTAAGAAACCGTCTGCTTGAACAATTTGTTAAGTATAAGAAAATTATGAAATTGTTTCTAAACAACTTTTTATATGTACAAGCCGTTACAAACAATATATGATAATAAAATTGAATAATTAAAATAATAATTAGATGCATAATCATGAACTATTATTGTGATTTATTATCCGCAATTCCAGATATAAAATATAACACACCAATAATTATTATTCTACAATTGGAAATATTTATTATCTTCTCACCCAGTGCATTGAACATTCAAATGAGTTAAATAAATCTTGAAAACTATCAGTTGTAATGAAACTATGCTTGATTAATGTTTACTAAATATTGATTATTTGAAGATTCAAAATTTAAAAAAAAATATATGCTCAACAGTTTTGGAGGACAGCCTTGGCAACCGAACAGAGAAAGTAGAATTTGCAGTGCCCATTTTTTTGGAGGAGCAAAATCCCAGGATCCTCGAAAAGAATCCTTCAATCCATCAATTTTTCCGTGGGAGTCTCTTAAATAATCTGCAGTAGCCCGAGCAGAAAGAGTTGAAAATTGGAACAAGAGGAAAATATCTCAAAAAGAAGAAAATACCGAGAATAGTATTTCAGACGGGAATGATGAGCCTTATGATGAGCATCCTTCTGAAAATGCGAATATACCAACCGGACTGAAGACTCCTGAATGTCGCGAAATCTCAATTCAAACAGATTTAATTGACTGTGATTGTACAGAGCAAGAAGAAACTGTTCTGTATTGTTGGCATAATGAATCGACAAATGATGCTTCTACACAAACTGCAATACCTGTAAATAATTTTCAACAGCAGAAAGTAAGGATTGTTAAGATGGAAGTTCCCGAAACAAGAATCATGAAAATTGTACGTGTTGGCCCTGATTTAGAAATGAGAAATGGATTTCAAAGATTGGCTGATATTACAAATGCTGCCCAAATGAAGCATATTGGCGGTATTACTTGGAGTTTATTTTACATTCTCTTATCTTTTGTGAAGCCAGGAGCAGTTGGACAACCGAAATTTTATAAAGTATTGGATAGAGAAGATAGACTTCTTCTTTTTTTAATGAAAATGAAATTGGGTGTACCTTTCACAGCTATCGGCTGCTCTTTTCAAATAGGCAAACAAACAGCACGAAATATATTTTTTGAAGTTCTGGAAACGTTATACATAGCTACTAAAACATGGATTTTTTGGCCATCCAAAGAAGCTGTGAAAGAAACTACGCCAAAATCATTCAAAGCGTATCCAAACTGTCGTGCAATAATCGATTGCACTGAGCTTCGGTGTGAAACACCACCAACTGTTGAGCAACGAGCGTTATTTTACTCTTCATACAAATCTGCATATACCGTAAAATACTTAATTGCAATTACACCAGGCGGATATATATCATTCGTCTCGAAAGGATATGGCAGACGCTCCAGTGATAGTCAGATAGTCAACGATTCTGGTTTTTTGGAACTTGTTGAACCAGGAGATGAAATTATGGCTGATAAAGGGTTTCCTCAAATTCGATCTGAACTGGTAAAAAAAAAATGTACTCTGGTACTTCCTCCTTTTGCAATGAGTCCACAATTTACTCGCGATGAAGTCTTAGAAGGGTACTCCATTGCTTCAGTTCGCTTCCACGTTGAGAGAAGCATTCAGCGAATTAGATTATTCAAAATCTTGGACCATGTTACAATAAAATTATAACCATTTATTGACAAAATCATGTACGTTGCTTGCATTCTTGCAAACAATAAAGAGCCACTTATTCGTTGAAAGCTGATGTTTTATAAATAATAATATATCAGCATTGCCTTTTATCCGCTACGGGCGTGGCAGACATTTATAGTGCACTCGGTGGATTGATTGATATTCAGTCGTGGACTGCAGCTACCAGTCGTCAAGCCACGGTTATTCTCAGTTTTCGTGGAGATAACGCTACAGAGTATATTATATATCAGTGAACATCTTACTGACTTTTTTTCCAAATGAAGGATTCGGGCCCGTGACCTCCCTATTACGGAGTTATTTAAAATAAATCAAAATTGACATAAATAATTGAAATTGAGTTATAGTGTAGTGTAATAATCTTTAGTTTAAATTAGAATCAGTTATTAAAAATAGTGTTAGTTATCTAATTTATTATTTTAATAAATCATAAAAATAAATAGTAGTCCTTAGTAACTTTTGCTCCCTAAATTGAAATAAATAACGTTACAATTGTATTATAATCATTCAGAAATAAATAACACTTATAAAATGTACTTTTCTTCTTCTGCTCTTTTTCTCTCCAGTCTCTCTTCTTTAAAATTTTCATGCTTCAACTCCTTTTTCACTAAAATATTCTGTATACAATTTTCAAACAAATGCTCAGGGTCAATACTTTTAACGTCCTTAAACGTATAAACTTCTTCATGTCTTTTTCCAGTTGCTGGTAGATAAAACGTTTCAATTCTGGATGCTTTATGAAACTTCTCCAGGACTAATTTCGACGGTTGATTCAATAACATTGGTTGATCTGGTTTAAATCGCGTGTTCTCCTCGTTTACATAGATGCAAATTGCAGCTGCATGTTTGCAATTTCCTTTCCCGCCTTTGCAATTGCAATCCGTATTAACGATGAATCTATCTGAAGTCACTTACACATCAATATGATTTTTATTTATCACATTTTATCTTATTCATTTCATTAATACACAGAGTTGTTTAGATTAAAATTCATTGAATTTTTTCACTGATTACCTCAACTTTTGGAGAGTACGTATTTATATGTTTTTTTTGAGTACCAGGAGTTTCCCTTACAACAACTCCAGTAATCAATCTGAATGGCTGATCCTTTCTTATTTCTTCCTTAACATCACTCACATGAAAACTTTTATATAATTTTCTTCCTTTATTTACACTTTTTCCACGAAAAATGCTTAAATATACTTTCTGGAAACCACATTTAATTATTACCGACATAATTAAACGGTACTTATTCAAAAACTGTGGAATGAGTTCAAATTTTGAAATTAATCATTATCATCTGTCATTACTTGCGCGGGCTTTGTTTTTAAACGCTTCCACCGGTAACTTACCTATTGATCTAATTAATGTTTGCGTCCTAACAATGGATGTATTATTGCATATGCTGTTATTGCAGTCATCGTACAAGATGGATCATGAGGTTGATATTAAAATACCCTCGGCCCTAATACTTTTTTTTTTGCTTGGAGCTCTGAATGCATACATCTTGGATCATAGTCTCACTCATGTGTCATGATGCTGCTTGTTGGAGAAGGAAAAATGAAGAATTTCTAGAGTCGTGAATTTGAGAGCTATTTTTATAATTTTTTCATGCAGTTGCAGGAAAGTAGGGTTCAAATTTCCTGTGAGTATCAGTATGTTGATGAGTATTTTTGTGAATTGACTATAACTCTGATATAACTTTGTATTTGACTCCAATAATTGAAATTCGTTCAGATCTTGGGGAAAAATATTTTCAAATATTTTATTGATAGCTATCATTATATTTTTTTTTGCATTCTGAAGCCTACTCCTTCACAAAAATACAAATATTTCATTCCAACTACAGAATATCTGAGAAATATTATCAGGAAATGCCATTGCTTCGCAACATTCTCTTTTCCAGTAAGTCAATGCAAAGGCTTATTTCTTCATATCCAGCACTGCCAGTTTAACAGCAGGTTGAGCTGTAGTACGAACTACAGCACTGCTCACCAGACCATCCTTTTATTTTAGGATATTCTCTATTATTCTTTCTGCCATGTGTTTCTTGAATTATTTTGGCCTACTATGATAATCACATCATCAACATCTATGGGAGGTACCGGCATAAACCATTTAGCCCATCTGCTAAGAGTCTGAAAATATTCTTGTATCCAAAGTTTCCAAAATCTCTGAGCAATTGCTGGCGCCAATCAACAGTCATTTTTTAGGGAAGACTTATCTCCACAAATTCTATGTTATTTTTCTAAGCTGATATGCTGCAGTCCAATATGAGTTCACAATTCGAATTGCACATACACACGATCCGCCCATATGTGGCGAGGCTAGAGGGAAAAAGACTGTTCAATCTCTTGTGAAAATTGTAGTCAACTTTGAAAACTTCCCGCGCTAGTTCATTCTGTGCAAATTTCTTTAGGACATTCACGTGTAAATATAGACACTTCCAAACACTGTATGCATGAATTCGTTGATAGGTTATTTGCTATTTCAAAATATACCGCTCGAACTGTTAAAGATGTGAATGGTACTTCTCATCTTTTCTTTCCCCTTCGTCCAACCACTATGTATGTTGAGCCAAAGTAAACAATCTCGATGTACGTTGACGATCGACAGTAGGCTGCTATTCGTGATTTGGGTACAGCATTTATTTGGGGAATTTTTAGCATGACTCTCATGTATTCACATTCCTGACAATTTTCTTTAGTTTCTTAATGCATACACGTAATTTGGATAGAGAAAATCCTTGTCTTATATCATTTGCCACCACTTCATTGTCTCTGTGATGATATTTCTGATGGTAATATTCTATAATCAAGTTTGTGGTTGGGTACTTCCCAGGTATCACAGGTCTTTTAGTCTCCTCGGATATATCTTCAGCATCATCACTTCTTTCATGTGATCGAAGAACTCTAGTATGTAAATAAGGATTTAACTTGTATAGTTGACTTGTCTTGTCAATTTTGATATTACTCTAGAGAGCAATTATTCCACCTGGAAGAAACATCCCACTGTGCCTTCCGGTATAATGTATTCTCAGCTTCATCAATTTCTTCTGGCAATATTGGTCCAAATATTGGTTCAGTTTCACTTTTCATAATAAAGCTAATAAACTCTATTTTAGCTCCATTGAAATGAACTTGTGCTCTAATTAGTCTTCTCCACTTGAAGGAATGATGTATATTTGAACAAATTGGCTCATGAATTTTTTTATCGACATGAACAAAGCATTCTCGAAGTTTATCATTTATTTTTAATCCATCTTCAAAATTTACTTACAGGCCAATCTTTTTCTGATTGCAATAACAGTTCAGATTTTAGTAGCCACAATGACAGCTTTGATTATGATAGGTCACTTGAACAATCCTATATTATTGCAAGAGTGAAGTGGGAAACTGTTAATTAATATCAAATTAGATTGGGCAAGATATTTAAATTCTGATTCGTATCAAGAAAACAATCTTCTTCAATTTATGAATAGTTATTCAAACAAGTTAGAGCTGCAATCAAAGTGACATTGGAGGTTTGCAAAATTCATAATTATCCAGGTTCTTCCAATATGTTTGACGATTATTAAAAAAGGACAAACTATATTCAAGCAACACATTCGGAGAATTATGGCGAAAAAGCAGTGAAGAAAATATGCCCAATGTGCGATAGTCCTGAGCTTGAAGTAGAAGATTATAACAAATTCAAACAATTGACAAAAAATCAAAGGTGAAATGTAGTCATACAAAAAAAAATAAAGAATTTGTCTTGGTCCGCATTTTGCAGCCAATTTCAAACAAAACAAGTTTTCTCAGCTAACTGATGTCAAAGATATCACCATACTTTGTTACATAATCCTAACCATGGCGAACAAATGACACATATTAAGGAAACAGAAAACGAAGAGATGCTAACCAGCCATTATCCTCACTTTTCAACGGGATCATCGGTACTCTTTAGTATTGTACCTGTCAGAATATACAACAAGAAAATCAGTGTCGACACTTATGTTTTTCTAGACAACGATTCTTCTCTAACTCTGATGGAAGAAAGTCTTGCAGAAGAATTACAATTAGATGGTCCTACTATAAACCTTCACTAGAAGTAGTCGAATGACATATCACGCAAAGAAAAACAATCGAAAATAGTCACCTGCAAGATATCCGAATTGCAAGATGACGGTAATAGATATCGCATGTCGATTGTAAGAATAGTGGTAAATCTTTATTTGCGGATTCAATCGACTTATTTTAACACAAACAATGAACAATATCTGTACCATTTGATGCTTCTTCTTGCTACTGTATGATGAGCAGATATTTGGTCACTAAAGTCCATTGCGTTTTTGGCTTTATCGTGGCTTTGTACACATATTTTTTTCAAATTTGCTCTCCTGATCGATTTTATTTTCCAATTGGTACTGCTTTTTCATCATGTTTGTTTTCAATATTATCACTGACCTCATCCATAATTTTCGCACAATTATTCTATTATCCCAAAGATTCACCTTCTGTAAATTTTGTGTTTGTCAAAAAGCTTTTCTGCAAGAGATAAGCTACTGTGATAACTATCGGCATATAAATGGTGATCTTAATGTTGATTTTAAGCTTTCAATAAGTCGATCACTATACTTTCTTAATGTCATTGTTCATTGGTGCATTAATTTTTGTTAGTATAGACAATAATTCTAATACTGAAACAATGAACTGTACACAACTTATATAATTTCAATTCATATTTATTCTTATCCGGTGAATATTGACGAATCTTTGTCTTTCCCTTGAAGGGAACCATTGATTAGTGGATTGGGAGTATTTTTCTAGGAGTAAAAACATCTTTAAAATTACTGTTCAGTAAATTTTCAACTGGTCGGATCTCATATACGCGGTCATTTGTATCCAGAAAAGGATCTAAATTGTAGCAAAAGTTAATGCAACGTGCAATAATCAGTCTCGAAGCAATATTTTGTGATAAATACATTGCTGAACATATGATCTTTGGATCAATACAAATTCATTGCAGGAACGACCTTCAAACTTATCCCCACAATGATTAAACAAAAAAAAAAACGAGATATTTTGTCACGATTTGAATTTGTCCAACATTCTAGCCTTGTCTTGGAAGATGTATTATTCCCAGTTTACTGCTAAGTAAATCTATTTGTTTCTTCCACAATCAGGTCAATAACATCATCTGTAACAAATAGGGGATATACATCAAGACGTATCTCTATTGAAGTTAAATCAAAGTTGAATGTACTCTTTCCTAGTTCCGAGTTGAAATTATCTTGAGAAATTGTAATATTGTGCCTTGAATCATTGTTGAGAAAATCTGTATCTTGATGACCAAAAGTATTTTCCCTATCTTCAGCTGCAGTATAATTGTGAAATGTATAAATACGGTACTTTGAAGAACAAATTCAACTAACCTAACTCGGCACCTACGTCTGCCGATGATTTATCAGATACATATTGATCATCGAAACTATCATCATCACTGTGTTTATCTGAAGAAGGCATATCATTTGTATCTGCCATTTGTTATCTCATCATTTTAAGTGAGACTCTCAGCACTCTCACTCTTGTCTTTGAAAATTTCAATTGTTTCATTTTGATCATCAACTTGATCATTTACAACAAACTGCATGGCACATGTTGAAGGCACGAATAGAAACGTTAAAGTGATAAAGTTAAATGGAAGAGCAAGCAAAGTAGAAACAAGAATTGACTTGCTGAATGGAGCATCGGTTCCTAGGAGAATAAAGTGACTAGTCCAGTGCGATTTCGGTCGCCGGGGAGCAATAGAAGAAGAATGATTTCCGCAGTCTAAGGAAAATATGGCATCCGCATGGACAGAAAGTTTCATAAAAATATGCCTGCACAGTGAAAGACTTGAATAATGGTCTCCAGAGACCGATGAAGCCGTCAACGTGTTGATTATTCTAAGAATCATGATATTATTTAGCTTGTGAGAGCAACCATTACACAAGGAGAATATGACTGAATCAATATTTAAGTCAATAAAAAAAAACATATATTTTCATTTGGATATACCACTAATAAAAATTTGCTATGGCCACACAATACTTTCCCGACTATGAATTTCATAGTCAGTTTTAGAAGAGTAGAATGTTGCATCAATTAATTGCATATATTCCAAAGTGACAGCTGTCATTGTCAAAATAAAACCGACTAGAATTATTGACGCAAGAGCTTCAATGTAATAGACACGATAGAATCAAAAACTTATTCTGGAGAAACATATGACTAACGTTTGCATGTGATGTCCAAGTTGATACTTCTACTAGAATTATTCCCGCAGGATCTTCAATGTGATATCACACACGATAGAGCCAAAAATATATTCTGGATCAAAAATTGACGAACGTTTGCATGTAATGTGTAAATATGAGTGATAAATATTTGATGAGTTCATACTATGATTCTCATTATTTCTTTACTACAGAAGAATATAATGTTGTTCTGAATTATTCAAGGATCAATTTCAGTTATTCCTTATTTCATGATGAATATTACTGTTCATGAAATAAATGCGAAAATCTAAAGAGCTCCATCAATAGAGTTTTGGTACCACTGGTTGGAGGAAGCTCATCAATAGACGTAAACCCAGCTTTTCCATGGAAATTTCAAATATAATCTTTCACTCAAAAATTCGTACACGTTTCCAAGTAATCGTGTTTTGAGACAGACCGACAGACCCACTTTTTCTCAAGTTATATTTTCTGAGTTCAGTAGTCTAAAACATCAAGATTCAGAAAATTCTCGAACTGTGTCAAAAAATCTCGATTACAATTGATAATAGTAGTTAGTAGTGGGAAGTAAAAATTGCAAAATAAGTCCCCATCTTGTGACTAAAAATTGTCTCCTCATATACAAAAAGGCCCTCGCAAAAAATTCGAACAATTATTGGTAACAATTTGCATTTGGTTGAGTGTTGACGAGACAACTGATACATGTGGGCGATAGATTGCAAATTCAATCATTATAGTCCGCAGCACCCTATTTGTTGGATGATCAATACATACTTGAAACTCCGTGAGCTGCTTGCTTTCGGTGAGTCTACTAAACTTTCTCTCTACGACTTTTTTCGAAAGTGCTGCTTTTTCAAATAAGCATGATATTCTCGACGCAGCAAAAATTTGTCAGACATACTATGACCACTTGATAGCACTAATTATTATCAAACAATTAAGCAGAAGTGAACTATGTAAGTATTGCGAAACAAAAATGCTTGAGTACGGCCTGCTCGCAATGATAGACAAACTCATCGGTGCAGTATTCATGTCGTACAAATTGTTCTCCGAATTTCTTATTGAATTATTACATTTAAGCTAATAGTCCAGTTGTCAGAGACAAATTTAGACCAAAATTTCTCATAAAATGTAATGTCGCTGAAACTAGATTCTCAGTTATTTTTTGTGTGTATGAAACGATAAAAAAAGATTTGCTGCTCTAGTGTGCATGCTAAATTCATAGTTGCGAAGTTTAAATCATTGATTCGATTTTTACGTTATATATTGGAATAGTAATTAAGGTATCAAGGGTGTTAAATGGACAATAATGCATGAGGTCACTAGTGTACTTTCCGAGGGCCTCTGGCCCAAGGTGTGTACGTTGACCGTAGGCATTATAGTCTGTTCAATTCCCGTGGTGCCTTCAATGTTTAATGTCCGACTTTTGTTGTATTTCAATCAAAATTTTCAGCAATGATTTCTGCCAAAGAAATTACTCTAGGTTTTTGCTGTAACTGGGAAATTTGTCTGTCATTTTTCAAAATAATGCCCGAGGGCATTATTTTGGAACATAATGCCCTCGAGTATTATTTGTTATGTAATTACCCTGGAATCAGTGTTATAATGCAACAATAATGAACTATTCGGACATTAAAAATAATAAAGTTTGATAAGAACAATATAAATATTCCTCGAAAATGGGTACCCAGAGTTTTAGGATGTTGGATGAAAATTGATAAAAATTCAATACCAAATTTGTACTAACTGTCTTCTTTTTCGACTTTATAAACATTTACATCACTGTCTTGCTCTAGCACTAAAATTTCAAGTACATTTCTACAAACTTCACCTGTTAAACAAGAACCACATATTGCAATACTTAGTAAGTCGTTTGATTAACAGTAACAAAATCTCTCACATTTTTTTTTCTGCAATGATTGCAAAACATCAAATCTAAAAGAGATTTTGGAGTTGGCAGTTCTGTCATTTTAACAGGGCTGAATGTTTTCGAGTTGGAATTGTCTATTTTTCATTTAATTGATGTTTGCTTATACCCTGAATGCGTGATCAAAAAATGAATACTACTATCTCAAGGCTCAAGATTTCAGCTTTGATTTTCTATTTTCAATATATTTTTTGAGCTCAAGCTGCAGGATTTAAGATAAGCAAACAACATGCATTTTCTCATATGATTCTTATGTTGGAAATTATTCAAAAATATCAAGTTGTATCAATATATAAATTATTACACACTATTGAGTGTATTTTCAACTTCATTCAGAGAAAAATATAATAATATTTCAGCCATATGAATAATTAGAAACCGTTTTGGAATTAAAATTCTATCGAATGAATGCTACAGAGAAAAATAGACATTTAAAACATAAGTCCCATTAAACAGAGACAATGTTCATCATTTTGACCATGTTTACCTCACAAGTGGAAGTATAGTGATGAAAAATGTACAAGAACTCCTTTTCTCATGCCTCCATCAATACATATCTTCAATTCAATGGAAGTCGGTGAGAATCTTAGAAAGTTAAGCTTCCAGTCAGATTTTCTATGAGTGAAAACAAAAATTATCAAAAAATAATGGCTTCCTGCTGTTAACTCATGCTGTAAACGTGAAGTTCACCAACTTTCAAGTTCAACATCATACAGCTTATTCCCAATCAATAGCGAGCGAGCATTGTATCACGTGTATGCGTTGCATTTATTTTTGTATTTCAGTAGACATATTTGACACTGACATTTCATCTTTACATCACGAAGTTTGTACTGCTGTTTGGGATGAGAGATTTTCATATAAAGTCAATTTGACTTGTAAAAAAAAATTTCGCACACATATATATGACAAATGTAACGTGGACTATAAAAATAAATTATGTAATGAGAGTTCATGGAAATACATAGCTCATGAATTAAAAATACCAAGTAAGAAATGACACGAAATGAAAATACATTTCATGGTACCTCCTTCTCTACAATAATTGTCTTATATTTTAACAGAATTATTGAAAACATGACATTATTGTTCTACTGTCAATCGATTTTGAAAATCATTCTCTAGATCTATTTCTGACAATTTTGACGTTTGATTATGAACCAGGCTGTTGGAAATAACATCATACATCTTGCATCATAAGTTAACAGATTAAGTTTACATCCATTATAAACAAGCCTTAAGATACACGATCTTGAAATTTGACGTTTGATTATGAACCAGGCTGTTGGAAATAACATCATACATCCTGCATCATAAGTTAACAGATTAAGTTTACATCCATTATAAACAAGCCTTAAGGCTGGTTTATAATGGATGTAACCGGTGATTTATTCTGTAGTCATTAAAATTAAACTATACGCATTTCCACGTTGACGTTCATAATGACATGAAATATGATGTTTACTTATGCTGTAACCGTAAAGTTCACCAACTTTCAAGTTTAACATCATACAGCTTATTCCCAACCAATAGCGAGTGAGCATTGTATCACGTGTATGCGATGCATTTATTTTTGTATTTCAGCAGGCATATTTGACATTTCGTCTTCACATCACAAAGGTTGTACTGCTGTTTGAAATAAGTGATTTTGATATAAAGTTAATTAGATTTGTTGAAAATTTCCGCATTTATATAACAAATATAACGTGGACTATAAAAATAAATTATGTTATGAAACTTCGTGGAAATACATAGCTGATGAATTAAAAATACCAAGTAAGAGATTACATGAAATTATATTACATTTCATGGTAGCTTCTCTGTAATAATTGTCTTATATTTTAACAGAATTATTGAAAACATGACAGAATCGTTATACTGCCAATCAATTTGAAAGTCATTCTCTAGATCCATTGCTGACACGATCCTAAAGTTTTGACGTTTGATTATGAACCAAGCCTTTGAAAATGACATCATACATCCTGCATCATAAGTTATCAGATTAATGGGTCGATTCTGTTCACACTTTCACGATCTGTAACGCTAATCGTAAGCCCTTTAGTATGCAACGGATAAAATCGCAATTCTGATCACTTCAGTAGCTTACGGATTTTTCATAAACTCTTACGGTTCTCGTAAGTTTTTACAGTTGAATAGAAAGTAGCCATAACTGTTATAGATTTTGACAGTTCAAAATGAATCAGGATGCAGTGCTTATGTTTATAGGTCTTTTATTAGAAGAAGATGATAAAAGGTGAGAGACAGAAATTGGGATGTTATTTCTTGGAATATGTACCTGATAATTATTTGACAGATTGATTTAATAAAACAGTTTCTAAAAATAATACGCGATTACTACGAAGAAACCGCAGGGGCACTACAAACCCGTTCGACGTCCCAAAAAATTATTCCAAAAAAATGTTAGGCTGAACAAAATTATAGTTTTTGAATTAATTCAAACACTTGAATCATTCATACAACAATTTCAGAGGGATCAAATCTCAGTATATCTGAAAGTAGGCACCTAGTTGTCGAACAATCATTTTTATTCAAATTTTTACCGACATCGAATTAATTGATTCTAGGTTCTTTTTTTCAATATGAGATTTGACTTTTGAATTTTGAAGTATTGAAACAATTGTTAAATGAATAGAACGAAGTTAGCTCAAGATATGTTCACGAGATAATCTTGATATTTGGAATCTGTAACAACGTTTCCTATAGATGTAGGAACAGAATCGCCATATTTGTAAATTTGTAAACTGTTCTCTTACGAACGATCTGTAGCTTATGAATTTACAATTTTACAAATTTATAGGACAGTGAACAGAATCGATCCATAAGTTTACATCCATTATAAACAAGCCTTTGAAGGCTGGTTTATAATGGATGTAACTGGTGATTTATTCTGTAGTCTTTAAAATAAAATTATACGCATTTTCACGTTGACGTTCATAATGACATGAAATATGATGTTAACTTATGCTATAACCGTAAAGTTCACCAACTTTCTAGTTTAACATCATACAGCTTATTCTTAAACTAAAAGCGAGCGAGCATTGTATCACGTGTATGCGTTGCATTTATTTTTGTATTTCAGTAGACATATTTGAAACTATACGCATTTTCACGTTAACGTTCATAATGACATGAAATATGATGTTAACTTATGCTGTAACCGTGAAGTTCACCAGGTTTCAAGTTCAACATGAAGGCTTGTTTATAATGGATGTTAACTTAATCTGTTAACTTTTGATGCAGGATGTATGATGTTATTTTCAACAGCTTGGTTCATAATCAAACGTCAAAATTTCAAGATCGTGTATCTTAACCTTGTCAGAAATGGATCTAGAGAATGATTTTCAAATTGATTGACAGTAAAACGGTTTTGTCATGTCTTCAATAATTCTGTTAAAATATAAGACAATTATTATAGAGAAGGAGTCACCATGAAATGTATTATAATTTCATATCATTTCTTACTTGGTATTTTTAATTCATCAGCTATGTATTTCCACGAATTTTCATAATTCATTTTTATAATCTATGTTACATTTGTCATATAAAAGCGGGAATTTTTCGACAAGTCAAATTGACTTTATATCAAAATCACTCATTTCAAACATCAGTACAAACTTCATGATGTAAAGACGAAATGTCAAATATGTCTGCTGAAATACAAAAATAATACAACGCATACACGTGTTACAACGCTCGCTCGCTATTGGTTGGGAATAGGCTGTATAATGTTGAACTTGAAAGCTGGTGAACTTTACGGTTACAGCATTAGTTAACATCATATTTCATGTCATTATGAATGTCAACGTGGAAATGCGTATAGTTTAATTTTAAAGACTACAGAATAAATCACCGGTCGCATCCATTGAAAACCAGACTTAATACAGCTTATTCCCCACCAATAACGAGCGAGCATTGTATCACATGTATGCGTTGCATCTATTTCTGTATTTCAGTAGACATATTTGACATTTTGTCTTCACTTCATGAAGTTTGTACTGCTGATTGAAATGAGTGATTTTGATATAAAGTTATTTTGATTTGTAGAAAAATATCCGCATCCATATGACAAATGTGAAGTGGACTATAAATATAAATTATGTAATGAAAACTCGTGAAAATACATAGCTGATGAATTAAAAATACCAAGTAAGAAATTACATGAAATTATAATACATTTCATGGTAACTCCTCTGTAATAATTGACTTATATTTAATATATATATATATATATATATATATATATATATATATATATATATATATATATATATATATATATATATATATATATATATATATATATATATATATATATATATATATTAAAAGCTTTGTAAATGCGCATTACTGTTTCTATCGGAAAGGACTTTTCTCTTACCTTTCTGCTTACTTCTTATTGGTTATACGGTCGAGGAGACCTTACTGATAGAGCTCGTTTTTTTTACGGTCAACGAGTTACTAGTTCAATTTTGTCAATTGCGTTCTTGCGCTTCCTCACCGTGTATGCTTGCGATCATTCCATTTGTGTTGTGGCATCTTCCTCTTCTTGCATTGGCGTAACTTTTTTTATAACTGTAATCATTTTTATTTGGTGCCAAAATTCAGTTGTAAATTCATTGTAATTTTGTGTTGTTGATCAAACCATTGTCAAATATAATTCCGAACAAATTACTGGCGTAAGCTGCTTAAGATTATTATTGTGTCTTGTAACCGTTACATCAGCCATGGAACTTAGCTGGGTTAAGAGCAGAGGCCGGATACCAGCCGTAGTAGCAGCCGGAGTCGTATTTATTCTTTATCGCTTCTGGGGAGGTTATCAACACCTACCGTATTGGTTCGTCCATCCGACGAAGACCGCAGATACAGCCAAAAAAATTCAACGACAATTCGAAATATTTTTTTTGTCAACTACAACCGCAAGGGCCGTGGCACCGCCTCTGGCTTAACACAGAAGAAGTCATAGCTAGCTACCTACGATTTCCAGCAATTGTAAGGTACACCAGTAGATCAATTTGTGAGTTTATTAATTTCTGGTTCAGGATATCGGATAGCGCAATATTATTTTTGTCTTGGTTGGCAAAATTGAAATCTAAATTAACGTACATTTCTGCTAAATCATTTATGCTTCTACTTCCCATTACAATCGCTACTAAGTTGGACTACTCAAACCCTCTATCTATTCTTTCAAGTCCTGACGCCCAATTTTTTTCTTTTTTGGTCCTCGATATTTGGTCTTTGCAGCCGTGCTTTTAGTTAGCCTTCCAAACAAAATGTAGGAGCCATTTACCACAGATAAATATTATTAATACCTAATTGAGATATAATCTATTTGCCTACCACTATCATGGAAGTAACTTTTACAAATTATTCATCAAGAACACTAGAGGAAATAATTATTCAACAATCCATTAGGAAAATACCATTATTTTTTAATCCTTCTATCACAAGGCCACAATTTTATTATGCCGCAATTTGTAGATGTCTGAGTGTAAAAAGAAATTGCCAACCTATTTTGAGGATAACAAATATGTGCCAGACGATAGCAAAGTGATCATCGGAGTAGAAATTCATATCCTGCTCTCACAAAGCTGAATTTTCAGGACATCTTTTTTAAATTGCTTGAAAATGTGAACAGTTAGCGTATTCTAATGGCTGCTAGTGTCTGCCAGAAGAGTATATAACACGTTGAGCGCCACCATGTTATCCAAAATATCGGATTTTAGGGCCAAAATCTCTTCCAAATATCAGTTTCAAATTGTCTTTTGTATCACATGCGATGAGTTCTAGAGCAATGTATAGAAAAAATTGTGGTTATGAGCTAAAATGGTGACACATTGATCTTATACGGCCACGAAGTTACAATTTGGCCTCAAAGAACATGAACTCATGCAACAAAATGTTTCAGCAATGCATTTGAGTCCATGCGCGACTCATATGGTCCCAAAACATATAAGATCATGTTCATCTCACTTGGTACTCAAAGTGATAATTATCATGACGCTCGATGGAAGTGTGGGCACAACATACATGTATGAGATCAGAAAGAGAGACTACATTCATTATGTAGAGAGATTCCAACGCTATTTTAATTGAAAATATCCTAAGAACTTCCGGAAATATTTCAAAACAAATCACGTCAATTTTAACTACAACAGAAACTTCGCAAATTGATTAAATCTTCAACCGATACTTCTCTCTATCAATTAAAAACTACGAGCGTGATTTGAGACGTGGAGAAAAAAATATAAATTATACTATTTCAGGTTCAGAACAGCTTAGATCGATAGATCTCACTGAAGAACAGAAAAATACTGCAGTCTCAGTTAGAAATTGGATGACAGATGAACTGGTACAGTTACTTATATAAATTGTGAGTATTGTCATAATTATGTAGTTAGGAACAATTCAGTCATTTCGATTATTACTTACTCACTTACTTAATCCTTAAGCCTATCTACCTTTTCAGGTGTAAGGCTAGTGGTTTCTACTTTTCTTGTTCATTCTTCTTCTTCTTCTATTGGTATCCGCTTCCAGATCTCCTTCCATTTTTCTCTCTTTTCGCTGCCTGCTTCCTCCCATTTACAGCTCCTCTTTTTCAGTGCCTTCTTCACTTCTTCTTTCCATGTTTTTCTGGGTCTTCCTCTCTGTTTTGTTTTTGCTGTTCTTGCTTCGTACACTTTTTTGTCGTTCTCTCCTCTTCCATTCTTTGTATATGGCCCCACCATCTTAATTGTCCTTCTTCTATTATGTTTCCTATCGGTTTTACATTCAGTGTCTCTCTATACACCTTGTTTCTTATCTTGTCCAAAACTGTTTTCCCGTCTATTTTTCTCAGGAATCTCATCTCTGTACTGTTCAATTTACTATGTTGTCTTTCTGTTGTTGTCCAGGTTTCTGATCCGTAGGACAGGATAGGCACAGCTACTTTTTTGTATATTTGTGCTTTGGTTTCCTTCGGTATTTCTTTATTTGTTAGTATAGTCTTCTTCAAAGCGTTAAAAAGTCTACCTGTGGCTCCTGTTCTTTCGTTTATTTCATCATCTAGTTTTCCGTCATAAGTCAGTATTGTTCCTAGGTATTTAAACTTCTTGACTTGTTCTAACGTTTCTCCTTCTAACTTAATTGTGTGTTTTTCCTCGTTTCTGCTTATGACCATCGATTTGGTTTCATTGCGGTTAATCTTTATGCTAATTTTTTCAAGATGTCTTCTGAATATTTCTAAGTTCTTGTTTAGTGTGTCTTCGTCTTTTCCCATTATTACCATGTCATCTGCATCACATGTCTCTATTATTTTTACGTTTTCCATTTTCCACTTTCCTATTATGTATTCTTTCGCTTCCTTTCTTGCTTATTTTATTGCTTTGTCAATCACTAGTGTAAAGAGTAACGGACTTAATATGCAGCCTTGTCTTACTCCTTTTGTAGTTTCGAACATGTCTGATGTTTCTTTTTTTGTTCTTACATAATTTTTAGTCTTTTTGTATAGACTTTGTATACCCATTATTATGTTAGTATCTACTTCTCTTTCTCTTAACGTGTTCCATATGTCTTCTCTATCCACTCTGTCGAACGCCTTCTCTAGATCTATGAAGCACAGATGCACCTTGTCTCCTTGTTCTATTATTTTCTCACTCACTTGCCTCATTATACTTATTGCGTCATTTACTCCTTTGTTTGGTCTGAAGCCATATTGATTATCTTCTAGGGATTTTTCTACTTGGGTCCTTAGTTTCTTCTCCAGGATTCTTGCAAACAATTTTGCCGCTGTACTTAAGAATGTTATTCCTCGGTAGTTTTGGCATTATTTTATGTCACCTTTCTGTTCATATATGGGGCATTTAATACCTATTTGCCAGTCTTCCGGTGTAATTCCTGAACTAATTACTTTATTGTAGATTTCCTTCAACTTTTCCAGCGCTATATCTGTTGCTGCTTTAAGCATTTCTGCCGTTATCTTATCATGTCCTGGGGCTTTACCTGCTTTGGTTTTCTTTACTGCTTCTTTTATCTCATCTAAAGTTATTTCCTCATCTTGTTCAAGTTTTTTCTCCTGCGGTATGAGTTCTCTCTTTTCCTGTGTACTTTTCTTTTCTTTTATATCTTCTCCTTCTTATAGCTCTTTGAAGTACTGTCTCCATGTTTCCATTATCTCTTCCTCTTTTGTCATCAGTTCTCCAATCTTGTTTTTAATATTATGCAACATTTATGTCTTTCTCTTTCTTGTTTTCTTTATTATCCCGAAGAATAGTTTTTGATTGTCCTTATATGCTGTTTTCATTAGTTCGCCAAATTCTGTACATGAGTTCTTTTTTGCCTCCATTACTGCATTCTTTGCCTTTTTTTTCCGCTTTATAGCTTTCATAATTCTTTTCGTTCCTCGTATTTATGTATCTTTTCCATTTCTCTTTCTTCCTCTTAATTGCCTCTTTTAACTTCTCTCTGGTTTAACTTTTCTTGGTATCTTAGCTTTATGTCTGCATCTTTCAGTTTGTAACATCTTATTTTTTTGTTTGTTGCCTTTCTTTTCTTTTGCTCTGGTTCTCTATATTTCTTGTCTTTAAAGGTCAGTGTGACTAGGTAATGGTCGCTACCTATCTCCGCTCCTCTTCTCACTCTTATGTCTCTTATGTTCGCCCAGCTTTCTTTGCCAACTGGGAAATAGCCAATTATTGATTTTTCCTTTCTACTTATCACTTCTCTTGTTATTTTATGTATTTCTTTGTGCGCAAAGTGTGTATTTCCTATTATTAGCTCGTTTTCTGTACAGAATTCGATTAATCTTTTTCCGTTTGTGTTCTTCTTGTTTTTTCCACATTTACCTAAGCACCATTGTATACCGTTGTTTTTGTTTCCTACTCTGCCATTTAGATCCCCCATTATTATAACGTTTTTATTGCTTTTATCTACCTGTACTTGTAGTTCGTTGAATAAGGAGTCTTTTTCCTCCTTTTTTGCGTCCTCATTCGGCCCATAAGCTATTATTATCGTGTATTCTCCATTGTGCGTCTCTGCCTTCATTTCTATTGTTAAAATTCTTTCATTTATATAGTTTTCTTTCTCTATCCATTTCATTAATTCCTCTTTTATTATAAATGCTACTCCTGCTTTAGCATTTTCCTTCATTTTTACTCCCGACCAAAACATCCAGTATCCATTGGTTAGCTTTTTACATCCCTTTCCTTTCTTTTTCGTCTCTGTTATTCCTATGTAATTTATTTTCGCTCTTTCTAATTCTTCTGTTAATTCCACTTCCTTGTTACTTATGCTCTTCACATTCCAGGTTGCTATTACTCTTATGCATTCTTTATTGCGTGCTTTTTCACATTCTGTTCTTGTATTCTTGCTGTGTTTCTTTATTGATATGTTTTTATTAGTTTTATCATATTTTGGTTTCTCATTTGCCTGGTACTTTGCTTTCGTTGTCATCAATATTTCCTTGTTTTCTTTTGTTGGGGCTACTGCCCCCTTCCATCGTTTTTTGCTTTCGTTATTCCTTGATCTTTTGTGTCCCATGTATGTTCTTCGCCATTTATTGTAATTTTTTGGTATCCAATCTCAACTCTATTTCCTTTTAGTCTTTCCTCCTTGCCCATGTCTACAATCTCCTTCTGAATTCTCCTTTCTTCCACTGTCAGGTCATTGTCTATGTAAATTTGGCTTTTTCTCAACTTATTTTTAGCTCTCCTTTCTTCTTGTTTTTTGGGCCACGACTCTACTTCTGCCTGGATTAGTCCTGGTTGTTGGTCTGTGCCTATCTTGTATGCCTTTATAATTTTTGCCTGGGTCTGTAATTCCTTCGCTATGAAGTTTTCTACTTGTTCTATTTCTTTATCTTTGTTTACGTGTATTCCTTTAATTATGATGTTGTTTTTCCTTTTGACTCTCTCTTCCTTTTCTGCTCTATATTCTAAAGCTTCTATTCTTTCTATGAGTTGGATTCTCTCCTTCTCTCATTTTTCTTCCTCATTTTTTATTTCATTCTTCATTTTTTTGATCTCCTCTTTTAGTTCGGCTGTGTTTTTCGCCATTTCTCTCAATAATTCCTTCGAAATTTCTTTCATCATTTCCCTTATCTCTTCCATGTTATTCACTTCTCCGATATATTTTTTGTCTTTACCTCTTGATTCCCTATTAATACTCCCACCATCTTCCTTTCTCTCTCTGCTATTCTTTGCTCTGGGGATCTTATAACTTTCTTGCTTGTCCTGAATGCCTTTTCAGAATCCTTATCGTCTTCTCTTATTTCGTCTTACTTTCCTCTCTCTCTCTTTTTCTATCTATGCTCATTTGCCCTCTTCTGTGTTCTCTTACTGTGTATATATTTTTGTTGTTTTAGTCCTTCGTGCTTCGGCCGACCCTGTCTATCGTTTACTCCTGTCGTTGTATGCGCTGTCGTGCGCCAGCTGACTTTTGTCTGCTTCGTTTGACCTTGCAGCCACTGCTCCTGTTCTAAACCCTTCTTCCACGTTACTGTCACTCACTTTCCGCACCCCAACACATACACTTTCTTCACCACACCTTACTGTCCCTTCTTCACTGATTTTCAAATCACTTATTTTAGTTTCACTACAGCAAAAACTCTCACAAACTGCGCGCGTGACGGAGCCGTACCTACGGTTATCGCGTCGACACTACCCATGAACATGACACTTGTCAAATCAATGGGACAATTTGAATATCGTGAATAAACCGTCGGATACTGATGTTTTGATCATACTGCACAAAGATATGGACCATTTTCTAACGACATTTTGATGGAATACGGTGCTAGAAACAAAAAAAAGATGCACTGCAATAAGCGGACCTTTTACCAAACTTGAACCATCTTTATAATTAAGTCTATCAGGATATCATGCACTGACCGATTGTGACTGAAAGCCATCATTTTTCAAAGACTTGGACTGATAATTGTCAATATTGAATATTTTAAGATCAATAAGAATTTAACTTTTTTCATATTCTATTTCAATAATTGTTCATCATATCTTCTCGATATAATATATCATATCCTCTCTTTTTGACATTGGAACTCGTACAAGTCTATCGTGCTCGCACTCCCATCTAATGTCCTGACTACTATCACTTTGAGTACCAAGTGAGATGAACATGGTCTCATACGTTTTAGGACTATTCGCTATGTGCAGCTGCTTGGAAGAGAGACACTGAACGACCGTGCGCGCTTAGCGGCGAAAGTTGGCATTTTTAGTGCACATGTACTGATATAAAATCAAAAGTCAAAAATGACAATTCCTGAATGCTACATTATCGTTTGTAATAATACATCGAAAAATAGTGATGCTAGCTTTTATTGTTTACCAAAATATGTATAAGCATGAGTTTATTCAAAGAGAAAAATGGATTTCCTTCGGAAGAAAGCAAAAGTGGGTATCACAACCTTAAATGTACATTTATAACGATGTTTCAAAAAATTAGAGCAAACGCAATATATAAATATGATTTTAGTATAAAGTAAATATGAGAATAATGAAATTCAATAATTTTTGTGGTATTATAACTCGAATTTTGTGATAAAATAAGACATATTTTTTAATTTTTCTGGGAATATACATACAGTTGGAATTTTACATCAAAATATCTAATTTGCAGTGCACATTCCATTGGGAATAAAAAAGGAGAAGATAAGCTGAGTCCTAATTTCGTACCTAGCCAATTTTCTTCTCCTCATTGAAAGCCAAAATTAAATGACGAAACAGTTTTGACAAGACACCAATGTTTCATTAAGCGTAGGCTACAGAATACTTTATTATTGGCTTCAAGTTCAAAAAATATTAAAAACTAAAGTTTCAATTCAAAAAGGGCTGCCAATACAGAAGTCTCAATGGATATAAGTTCAATAAATAATATAAGTTCAATATATGAAAATGACTGTGACAGAGTACATGACAATTCAATGATAGTTGATTCGAGTACCAAAAGCACAAGTGATGTAGAATGCCAAGCTGATATTCTTGCTTATTGTGATAGTTTTGAAAAAATACTGTTTTGTAATAACATTATTGAAAAAGATTTTAATACTTGTGAGCGTCATCCTTTGGCACAGTTTGAGGTAGAAAGCTGATAGTATGACTCATTTTTTCAAAACTTGTTCTTAATATAGGATCCATACTTATTACGTTCATAATTAATTTTGATTTTAATTCACTTTTCACTAGTTGTCACATTTGACAGAACATATAAAAGTGGCAGTGGGTTCTCCGATCAATGCCGCTAGTTGTCACCACTTTGATGTTGCACATAGCGAATATGAGTCGCGCATGGACTCAAATGTATTGCTGAAACATTTTGTTGCATGAGTTCATGACCTTTAAGGCCAAATTGTAACTCCGTGGCCGCATAAGACCAACGTGTTACCATTTTAACTTATAACTACAATTTTTTCGATACATTGTTCTAGTACCTATTGCATATGATACGAGAGACAATTTGAAACTAATTTTTGGAAGAGATTTTGGTCCAAAGATCCGATTCTTTGAATTATATGGTGTTATATACCCTTCTGGCAAATACTTGCAACCGCCAGAATACGCTGGCTGTCCTAAAAATTTCAGCCTCGTGGGAGCAGGTTATGAAATTCTGTCCCGACGAAAACTTTGCTATTTTCTGGCACATACTTGCAGCCCTCAAAATAGGACGGTAACTTCTCTTTCATGTAAATTAGGACATATTAAAATTGTAGCCTTGTGTGGGTAGGATTGAAAAATAATATATATTCACATTTCCAAAAACTCAAAAAATATATGCACTGTAACCGAGATAATGATGGATTCACAATAAAAATTGTGACAAATCGGTGTCAGGAGTGAGATCCTGAGAAATCGAGTGGGAATAATTCTAGATCCAGACGACGAAGAGTGGATTCAGGCTGCAGAGATGTGAATTGTTTGAAATTGTGTTGGGATTGTTGTGAATGCCCAAGACAAGAATTAGGGCCACCAACGAGATGCAAGATCAGCATGAAATGATGATGATATTCATGAAGACTCCGGCAGCTGAACAGAAAGCGTCGGCGACATCCATGGAGAAGAAGATGACCGAATCTGCGGAAGGTATGGAGGCCATGAAGAAGAGAATATCTGAATCTACAAAAGCTATGAAGGAAAAGATGGCTGAATCTACACAAGGTATTAAAAGGCGGTACCTGAATCAGTGCAAGCGACAGTAGCTGAAGAGATGGGAACAATGAAGAAATCAACAGAAGAGATGGCTACCGAGTTGAAGAAGATGATTTAGGAACAGAACGAAGTATAATAAGTAGGATCCAGGGGATTGAAGAGAAATTTGATGGAGAACTCACTGAGCTAAAGTGTCAGATCATGCAAGTTGAACTTGAAATGGAAGCAAGATTGGATTTTATTGTCATCGAGAAAATGCAGAGCCTTAGTCTAAATAGCGATGGCGCACCTCTAGTTATAGAAAATGTTCCAGCATTCACACCAAGAGAAATTAAAGCTAACTTCACTTTGAAACCGACGCCGTTTGATGGCAAGACATCTTGGGATGAGTATTTTGCTCAATTTAGGTTCATTTCGAGGAACAATGGCTGGAATATGGAGCAAAGAGCTATTGTACTGGCTGGATTGCTCCGAGATACAGCATTAGCGGTACTCTCAGGTTTGAATGAACAAGAACGCCTTGATCATGGAAAGCTGCACTTCACATTAAAATCGGTAGATATCACATAATCAATCGATGATTTACTATTTGGCGTTATCCTAGTATACTCATTAAATAGTTGTTTATAACCTTGGCCTTCAAAGATATCTTTAATTTCTTATGTATAAACGTTCTCTAAATTTTTCTAGTCAATAGGTAGTTTTTGCAAGCCTCCGCTATTGATACGATAACGCTAACGTATAAACAATTTTTTTGGAGAATGCTCGCTCAGTAGTGCAAGCTTAAGTCAGAGTGTACTCACAAGGAACTTCAAGGCTTAGCAAACATCAATCACATAACAATAAATAATATTTGTCCATTTAGTCTAAGAGCTGGCTACATAAAAAACCTTGTTATCGCTACATGGCTAATTCCTTTTGTAAGAAGATCTTTTTGTGCAGTCAATTTCAAATTGTCTTGTCTGCCAGCGCGAATCCGTGGCTTCTGGACATTTTGAACATGATATTTTAATTCAAATTGCCAAGAAATTTTCTGTTAATTTTGGCGAGAACAAAGCCATTCACAATATCGTTTCCTTAGTTACTAATTTCAAACTGACATTCACAAAAGAAAAAGTATTCATGAAAAATTCACTATATTTCAAGAAAACTGGAACGATCGAGAATAAAACATTGTGAAAACTCTTATATGCACTTCATCTAAGAGCTGGCTACATGAAAAAGCTTGTCATCGCTACATGGCTGATTTCTATTATGGAAGACTTCTTCTGTGTACGCAAGTTCAAATCGTCTTGTCTGCTGGCGGAATCCCGTGCCTGATAGTGGGGGTGGCCGGTTAAATAAGAGAAATAACGGTATTAAATTTTTTATAAGATACATGTATTATAATTATGAGAAAAGCTTCTATTTATTCTTGAGAAACAAGGTGAATTGTTGGCTGTTTGCTTGTGGTTGAAGTGCTGGCAGTCAGCGCGCAATTGGAATGAAATTTTGAATGAAAAAACTATAACATACATGCATATCGATTGATTAAATGTTATATTCATAAATTAGAATAGCCATAATAATATGTAAGATGGCAAGCAAAATAATCATGGTTAAAACCACGGCAGGCAGATAATAAAAGTGCGCCTGTGCTAGAGCATTTACACCCGAACACAGAACATTTTTTTTTAATGATTTCATTCTTTTTATGTTCACCAAATAAGAAGTGACGTTTGATAAATTTGACGTGCTACCTCATAAATGTTAAATTTTTCTTCTGTAAATGTCAGTTTGACAACAGTAGTAGTTAGTAACCAAGGAAACGATATTGTAAATAGTATTGTTCTCGTCAAAATTGACAAAAAAATTCCCTGTCAATTTGAATTAAAATATCAAGTTCAAAATGTCCAAAAGCTACGGATTCGCGCTGGCAGACAAGATGATTCGAGCTTGGCTACATAAAACGATCTTTTTACGAAAGAAACTAGCCATGTAGCGATAACAAGGTTTTTTATGTAGCCAGCTCTCCGTCTAATTAATAGTTTTTGACGTTAGCGTTGACGTCACATTAGCGGTGGCTTGCAAAAACTCTCTAATATTAAAATTATTAAGCATAATCAATGCCTTATCCACTTAATCGTATTCAAATCAATTCTCAAGAGCATTTAAGAAATCAGGGATGCTACCACTTGGAGATCTATACACCGTACACACCTCATATACTTCAGAATTTGATGCACATTTCAGCACAAGGAACCAACAGTTGAGCTGCATTCGAACAGACTGCAAAGCACCACATATAATATCACTGTGAACAAACATAATTATTCGTCCAGAATGGAAAGTTGAAATTAACGAGAAAGATGGAGAAAAGACGGCATTCACGTCCTGTGTCTTTGGCAATTCACAGTCATGCCTTTTGGACTCTGTAATTCTTCAAGTAAGTCTTGGAAATTGATGGAGAGAATGCTACAGAGGTTGTCATGGAAAACTGCACTTGTCTAACTTAATGATGTGATAGCTCATCGGAGAGACTTTGAAGAAGAAATTACTCGATTGAGACCAGTGTTCTTCCGGTTGGAAGAAGCCAATCTAAAATTAAATCCGGAGAGATGTCACTTGTCCTGGAAGACAGTCAAATATTTGAAACATGTCTTGTCTTGCGATGGAGAACAGACAGATCCAGGAGAAATTGAGGTTGTGAAAACTTGGAAGATCCCATGCAACATCCACGAACTGATAAGTTTTTTGGGCTTGGCCAGTTATTATCGCCACTTTGTTGCGAGCTTCTCATCAATCTTCAAGCCGCTGTTGGCTTTAACAAAAAGTAGTCGAAAATTTGAGTGAAACGATGAGAGGCAAGAAGTTTTCGAAAAACTGAAAAATGTGTCCAGTTTTGGGGCATCCAAACGAGGAGGGCTAATTTTTCGTGAATACGGACGCTAGTTTTTTCGGAATTGGAGCTGTTCTGTCAAAGTAAAAAGACGGCATTGAGAAAGTGCTTGGCCAGCACAACTCCTCATAAGGCTCCAAAGAACTGGTGCATTACAAAAAAGGAGCTCAAATCGATTGAGAATTTTCACAGCTTGAAATTTGTCGTTGGAACGGACCATTCAGCTCAGCAGTTATTGATGGAGTTCAAGAATCCTGAAGGACAAACAGCTGGTTAATTGAAACATCTGCAGGTATGACTTTGCAATCCGTCACAGCCCTGGAAAAACTCATGCTAATGCAGATTCCTTGTTCCCTCGACCATGTGACGATTATTGTTATAACGATCGTAAGCAGGAGGAACGTTAACGATACGTAAACGTCACCAGAGTAGAAGAATTTGAGCAAGATGAATCCGTATTATCGATACACGAAGTGCGACAGGCTCAACAGAATGTTTCTGTTCTGAATTTGATCATAGAGTGGCTAAAGATCGGCCAGCAAGGTGGTTTCCAGGAGACATCCGCTATGGACTTGAACACCCAGGCCTATTTGGCACAATGGAGTTCTCTGAGAGTCGAAAACGAGTTACTATACAGACTATGGAAGAATTCCGATGGTAGGGAAACAAGCAAAATTGAAGTCCGCGACCGTTTCTACTGGGTTGGCTGTCGAGAAGACGTAGAATAATAGAGCGCGCTGAGATGCAGCAGCTTAACGCAGGCTCCCCGTTTGAGAAAATTGCCGTGGACATACTTGGACTTTTGCCTATTACTGAATAGAGTACTTGGTTATTGTCATGGATTATTTCACCAAGTGGCCGGAAGTAAATAAGAAATCAGGAAGCTGTAATAGTTGCGGAAGCCCTCATTAAGAACGTGATCTCAAGATTCGGGGTGTTGTTGAAGTTACACTCCGATCAAGGCATAATGAGTCCGAAGTTTCCAAATGCGTAATGAGGATTTTGAGAATCAGCAAGACGAGAACTACAGCGCTACACCCACAATCTGATGGCATGGTGGGACGTTTCAACAGAACAATTATGGATTATTCAGCAAACACCAAAGTGATTGGGATAAGAAGATTCATCTGTGCCTACTAGCGAACAGATCGGCAGTCAATAAATTCACTCATTACACACCAGCCATATCGGTGATGGGTCGAAAGCTGTGGTTTCCGGTAGATATGTTTGTTGGACATCCACCTGGAGACAACCAGCAACAGTTTCCGGAATGGGTCAGTCATCTTCAGGACAACTTGTGGAGCGTCCATGAGTCTGCACGGGAGAACATAAAAACTGCCAGCGACCGAATGAAGGCTCGATATGACCTGCGAACAAATGGTTCAAGGTTCCAGCAAGGCGATAAGATGTGGTTTCACAACACTAGGAGAAGAAGAGGAAAGTGTCCCAAATTGCAGAGAGACTGGAAGGGACCATACGAGGTCATAAAATGCTTGAACGACGTATTCCGGATACAAATGGGCAGAGATGGAAGACCAAAAGTCGTTCATAAAAACAGGTCATATCAAGGACAATATTCTGAGTTCGCCGAGGACGACGAACCATGAGCAAGGAGCAGTGTCCTGAATGTTAAATATCTGAGGTCGTAAGCTCATATTATAATTCATTTGAATCCGCTTTTGATTCAATAATTCATTGTAATTGTAATCCTAGTTAGCATTGATCAACAATCTAGTCGGTGTTCAATTGTTAAATGTGATTGACAGCTTATGGATACCCGTTGTTTGATTGTTGTCACACATTTGAATGCTGGTTTATTCAACTTTCAGACATTTGAATGCTAGCCTATTGTTGGATTAGGGTATATTAGGAGCGTGAGCAACAAGAGAGTCAGTCATTCATCAGGAGTAACTCAGCAATATTGTAATCATACGAGTTTATAAAATAAATACTCGCGCTGTCACCTGGAATAATAGTTTATTCACAATGAAATTTGTGACAATATGAATCCAGATACAATCCAAACTCAAAAATACGCCGATTACGAGTGTGAGAATGGGAAGAAACTCTTTAAATAGTGTTTCTCTAGATGTTGACCCAATCATGTTCTATATAGCAGTATGATAGTTATTTTTCTTCAACTTTTTTTTCAATTATCTGTGGAGAAACTTCATGCTCTCCAAAAGCTCAGTTCCTCCATTTCATGCTCTTAGAATGGAATATTGTGAAAGGTAGAAAACAATTACATAGTATCACATGCTTACAAGTATTGAATTAAATTGTTTTTGCTATGCCCAATACTTTTGTTGATCCAACAAGATTGTTGAGACGGCGAAGTCCGATAAGATGTTTATATTCAGTTGTCAGAAAAAGTTTCCTTCCAACGACTTAATATTTTCTCTAATAGGAGAACTGAAATATCACAATTTTTCTCAGGACTACCTATTCAAATCCCAAGAATTGACTAAAGCACTTTTATCTGTTAACTTCTGTCAACGAGATACCTCAGCAATAGTTTATTAAATTCGATATAGTTTCAATTTGGAAATATTGAATTTGTGAAGCCTCCGAGCATTGCAATCGTTGTAGATGCACTGTAAAAATCAATCTGCGTATAATAACTATTGTATGATTGTTTTTGATTTGAGTTCCAAGTTACAATCATTTGAGATTTGCGTATTGGATAACTATTAATACAAGTATTGGTACAGTCTGATACGGTTCTGTACTAAAGAACTGCGAGTCGATTGCTTGGAAGATTGTTTATTCAAATCACATTACTAAACGCATGATTAGTTGTATCTGAACATAATTCTAGACCTCCAAATACGAATAGTGGTATATCCTTGAACAACTCTATTATAAACATGATAGAGATTTATGATTCTATTGTTGATAGTAACTTGCTAGTTTCCACGAACTGATTTCATGCTTCTATCAAATATCATTCGAACATCGTGTAGGTCAGCAGCAAGTTGACCATCATCCTACATGCAACTGGTGCTCAAACATTGAATTGTGAGTAGTCTAGAGAAACAGCTACCACATTTGCAATACAAAGTCGAGTAGGTATGCTAAAACCTCATATGCTATTTTTTATCTTACCAGTCAAAGTTCCAGCGAAAATTATATCAGAAATTCCCAGAGGAAATATGTAACGATATAAGATACGAGCCAAAAATGCGATGATTGAAGCCGGTACTGGTGGAAACACTAGTCTTTTCGAATCAAAGGGAACCTGAAAGAGAAACAAATGTGAGATGATTTTTGAATTCCATCTAGAATTCGAAAATAATCCAATATCATATGCTTTACGTCCTCAACTATTATACGTTCTGATACAACAGAGCAAAACTAGGGCCTTCGTATGTATATGTAAACACGACATGGGTACTTGTAAGAGATTGGTAACAAAATTTCTACTTCTCACTTCTCAATAAACTTTTCTATGATATCGTACCCTTTCTCCTATATCTGATATTATGCTCCCATATCTTCTATGAAAATTAATTTAATCAAAGTTATCTAAGAAGTTTCAATAATTGGTCTCACAATAAGTTTTCGAGGAAATTGTGATTTAATTTACTGGTTCCTGTTGTTAAGCAATACTTGTGTTTATGTGAGTCAGAGATACCATTTTGAATAGATGTGTGTGATTTTTGCATAGTTTTACAAAGGAAAGCTTAAAATACTCCATTGCAGGAGATTTAAATAATATCTTTGTATTCGAATACGTAATAAGTATTATATTGTTGGTCACAGATTCTAATTTGTATTATTTCGATGGCCGGTAGAGAGAGTCATGGATTTTAAAGGCTGTTTTGTGCTCAGTATAAGGACGCCGCGTGTTATATAATAGTTCGACATCCCACAGCACGTCCATCTGTTTTTTGATTGAAATACATTTTTTATGGATAATTATTGATAGAAGGATGAGGTTTTGCAGGGTTGCCTATCAAAATATGGCCTCAAGAATTTTTTTATTGAAATTCATTCAGCTCATCCCTGAATCCATTTTGACTATTCTTGGCTTGATGTCGGTATGTGTGTACGTGCGTTCGTTCGAAGCTCGCAAATCTCAAAACTGGTTGAACGTATGATGTTGAAATTTTGTATTTGAGACTGGTATAGAGTCTAGTTGTGTATCTCGCATTATGGTTTCAATTGTTTGTACCGAAAGTGCACTTTACTTGGAACTTTTTTCGAGTTTTTCTAATGAATCAAGAATGATCAACCATAGGGTGTTGAAATCAAGGATTTGAACTTGGTGTTGTATCAGAATAACTATCTGCTATATTGGTATAAATTGGTTGAGCCGGAAGTGCACTTTACTTGAAACATTTCTTCTATTTCTTGCATTAATCTAGAATAATCATCCATAGCATATTGAAATTTAGGGTTTGAATTTGTTGTAGCATCATGATTTAGTTATCTACTATTTTTGTATTAATCGGCTGAGCTGGAAGGGCAGTTTATATGTATAACAGACATTCAGAATTTGCCGTATGAAACAATCAGTTAAATTGAAATAATAAGGTAGGCAATGATAATCGTCGGCAATTTTTTGATTTTGTTCGATATTGCATGTACATGTCAAAATATTATTGAAATTATATTGATTTTAATGTGAAGTAACTGAAAACTTTGATGAATAAATTTGTGTATATATCAAGTGATGTACAAGTTAGGATTACCACTTCCCAATTGGCCGCAGCGTCTTGGCAGCCAGGTGTTAACAGGTACATGAACGTTATTTCATACACTCACAACGTATTCAAATGAATTATATGTCAAACTGTAGCCAATTTTCATCTCCACGCGAGGATACATGGTTGCCCATGGGAAAATGTCCGCAAATAGGTGTTGCCAACTTCCAAAGATACATAAGAGCGAAGGAGAGTTAGCGCATCACACTAGTCCTTGGACAAGGACGCAGTGTGGCAACTGTCCAACGTTTTGAGATCTGAGAAAGCTATTCAGACTATTTCTAAGAAAATATCTATGTACTCATATATGTATAGGCATGTACGTATCTTATAATTTTTGAACAAACCAATCGATTGAGGTCTGGTATGCAGCATCCGATAGAGTTTTATTTTGTTTTTGACAGTAGATGTAAATGATGCTGTGTAATTTTTAGGTATAATCCCCAGATATTTTGAGAACATATATGTGGGTGTGTTCAAATTTGAAGTTATTTGCCTTCCTTGTGTATCTTAGGTTGGAAGTATATCCGTCCAAATTGTGGATTTTGGATAATGAGCTCTTTATGGTCAATTTAATTTGAAAATGACCTACATTTTATATAGATTGATGTTGTATTTGACGTGTCTATTTTTTTGTATGTATTTTCATCTGGAAGGATTAAATTAGCTCCAATGGTATATTCGGTTTTATCCATATTAACTGTTTTTACTCCTTTGGAAGACTTGGTGATAATGATTCCTTGATTATTTTGTATGAATTTTTCAGTTCTTGAGATAAGTGTATGAAATTCTTGTTCTGGGCAAGATAATTTTTTTTGTTTAAATTTTAGTGACTGATTGTTTGGTAATTCTGAGATAGTTTCCTTTAGAGCGTTTTTTTGGGGCTGCCGCTGCGGTCAATGGCAAAGAGAATATTTGTGTAGCTGTCAGTTATCAAATTACTGAGTTCTTTTTTGCTATATGTTTTAAAATTGGAATTTGAGCTCAGAGCTAATATGGCTAGAATGTCATCATCGATGGGTGTGGAGCTAAGGTTACCAATCCATTCTTTATGGTTTTCTATGATGCAATTGGTAATCATGTTGTAGTTATTTTCAATTTTGAGGTTATAAATTTTTCTCTCCAGCCCCATACGGTCGCTGCTTTTCAATTCAAAAGTACGAGTGCTACATTTGATGATGATGGAATCATATAGTTCACCTGATACTAGATCAATTAGCTCACTAATAATAGCAGTTCGTCGTGATGTAGTCGTCCTGAAGTCATGGAACGAATCGTCCATATGTAATTGTAACATTTTAAATTTAAAATTGGTAGAAATCTTGATATATTGGTGTTGTATTCTTCTGCTGTTCTGTGATGTATCTATGGGTGCAGAGTTATTTAGAAAATTTGGTATAATACTATTTTGTTTACAGTTTATAAGGAAATGAATCCTGTTTTCGATTTTGACTTTTATGTTAGAAGCTTCTTCTAGTTCTTCAGGAAGAGAATAGCAATAACTGCTGAAATGGCATCTTATTTAGGAGTGGAAGGTAGTTTATGCCATGATTGCAATATAACAATGAATGAGTAAAGTAGGATGGGGTAATTTGCCGCCCCAGTAATATTTAGAAGGTATATTTTGATATATCAGTATAAATAGGAATAATATTGTGTTTCTATAGGGATTAGCTTATCATTTGAAGTTTTATTGCTCAGTAGCTTGGAAGATCTACTTGTTGTATAGTTTGATTTATTCTCGTTGAAGACTGCAGGATCAAAATCCATTCTTAATGATAAGCAGAATTATAGTTATCTGTTTATGATTATGGAGCGTTCTCGACCTTCACATATTAGCGTTCATCTTCATCTGTAGGAAGAGGAATCGATGCCTAAGCTACTCAAATTCCTGGGTTAGTGATAGCGATCAGTTAAGCCTGCCGCACACAAGGCAATTTTCAATTCAATTTTGTTTACTCAATTTGCAGCAAGTTTTCTTGCGCACTGAGCCGCTCTAAACTGCACTTGGTGTGACACTTATTTTCGCATCAAACGATGCAAGCTGCGCCACTTATTCTAACTCTAAAACGTAGACTTGTTTATTACAAAAATGGATATTGTCGAAAATAATTGTCGGAGGAGAATAGGAGCATTTGCTGTAGTTATAGCTTGCGAATTTATTAGAACTACGAGACAGAGGAAGAAGAATAAGAAGTTTTGGTCAAGAAATTGACTTTTGAGAAGGAATCAAGGCCGCAGAGATCTCAACATGTTGTTTGACGAGCTGGGATACGTAAACATAATCTAACTTCCACTAGCCATAATTTTCACTTATTTTTATCTCAAAACACCACAAAACACAATGCACTAGCACCAATGAGGAACAGGGTGCTGATGCGACATACAACTCAATGTTGTTATCACGTGATCTCGTCGTCTGCTCTGATTGGCTGTAGACAGCTGCCAGCGGCGCAGCAAATGAGAAAAATAGCACCGAATCTATCCTGTAGAACAAGTCTCGTGGTTAGTTCAGTACCCCGCAGCCAAATTTCTAGGATCAGAGCGAGCGTGACAGCCAGCGCGGCTCTAAGTGAACAAAATTGATTGAAAAATTGCATCGTGTGCAGCAAGCTTTACGAAATCCCAGGATCAGACTGGGTGAAGTGAGGCTAGCTCATCCTAAATAATGAATGAAAATAGAAACAGTAAAGTACCGTTTTAGCGCCGCACCACACATAACCAAACAGATCAACCCCATAGTGTATTAAAATGTGCTAGGCGAATGAAATACATTATATTCTTACTTGATGGTGCTATGTTATCCAGATGCTTGAAGAAATTGGTTTCGAGACTTCAAAGTTTCAGTCAAGGTCTCAGATACAACATTGTCTTCCGTACACAGAGGCACAGACAGAGGTAAGAGATAGTGGTATTCTCTCTTCTCTACATCTTACAAGTATTTACACAGGGTGTTATAATAAACCTTTTGCGCTTTTGCTTTCTGTGAAACTTATTTTTAATATGAAAATGACCATTTTCATGCGATTTAAAACATCAAATGTTTTATTTTCATATAATTGAAAGATAACATCATTATTGTAATAGAAATGAATTTAGTTCTAAAAGTAGAATCTGAGTAGCATGTGAAAATTGAAATTGATTGATATTATTATACCTATGTGCTCTTAATTCAACTGAAAAAAATATAATATTGGGAAAATAAGAACTTTTCAATCTTTTTTGAACTTGGGAGCTTTCATTTCAAAAATATATTAAAGTGACATCATGTATGCGTTAAAACTCGTGTTTTGTGTGTTTGTCTTGATTCACAATTTGATTGTGTTTCCCAAATGCACTCTTTGAACAATTTGATATTTATCAAATGTTTTAACATAAAAAGTTCATGTTCTTTACACAAAGAATCTTCAAACCATTCCGAAAATTTAGAGTTGGTTTCAAATTAAATTTTTTCAAATATGAAATTTGAAATGCCTCGTTTATGCTCATTATCTGTATAAACATTAGCAAATATAGTTGTTTGCATTTCTACAACAGAATGAAGAATTTCGCTTGGGACACATAAATTACCTGTATGATCACCAGCTATTGTATCGTATGACCGAAAATATAATAACAAGTCAATAGGCCTTTCACTTTCATTGTCACGTATTTTGTTGTATATACATTGTTCGCATTTGTATCTTTTTAAACTTTCATAAGCAATGTAGCCAGCATAGTACGTAATGGAACATTCTTCATATCGCGATATATTTTCTAGATTATCTACTGCAACATTCTCATTAAAATTACACTCGCTAGAGTAAAAACTCTTTTCTCCAAAATTTCAATAATTTTTAAAAAGTTACTGCCATCTTGCGAACAATTTTCTTCAGTCCAGGTCTCGTCAACGCGGTGAACAATAATATTCTCAATGTTGTATCGGAGGTGCCGAGCAGTAGGGTACATATTAAAGACTCCTGCACGTCGAATTTGACTAAACAAATTTTCTAGACAATCTTGAGTCAACAAATTGGTACCAATTGAATAAATTTTTTTATTTTTTACCTCCTCCCAAATTGCCCTGATTAATATAATTGATTGAATTAATCCTTCGACATGAGGTGGTCTTTGTGGAGACCTTTTCTTTCTACCATCTGCCCTTTGGACACATCTCCATGTTTTCACCGAGGGAATATAGTCTTCAAGTTTGGTATCTAAGTTATTTTCATTACTTAACGCACAGGCATCCGGGTTAGATTTGTAGGAATATTTATTGTTTGATATGTCAAAAAGTGTATTTAGTTTTTCAATGAACATAGCCGTATTCGGAGCTGTGACACTTTCTATTTTATTTTTACCCGCGGCAGATTTAATTGCAGCGGCGGTTCGGTGGCTAAATATTTGTGTTGCCAAAGGTACAGACATTTTCTGAAAATTGTTTGGTCTTAAGTGCGTCTCGAATAAATGGCTCATACTTCGCGAACGTTTGCACCTCAAATATTTATAAAAAGTATAAATTATATCATTCCATGAAACTATCACGTCATCCACTAAGAAATCAGTTTCCATTAATCTGTTGTGTATGCTTTTTATGATGTGCATCACATCAAATATAGCATAGATTTCCTGCTCGCCGACATGAAAATGAGTTCTCCTCATTGTCACGCCTAATTTTTTGATGTCAGAACGATAGTTTGTTCCTTGATCGCAGGTCACCGCTATAACATTGAACCATATTCTTTGACTTTTTCAATGCATTTCACAAGTAGAACCTTCAAATTTTCTGTCTACACACAATTGCTTGAGAGAAAATACGCGAATGGTATTTTAAAATTGCTGATAATTCCTCTTGTCATAAAAACTAAAGCTTCTGAACAACAAAATTGTATTCTCCCTAGCTTTCCTAAATCCTCGAAGCCTCCAATTTCTAGATAAGGACAAAATTGTATTGTTTGCTCCAAGATCATTCCATCATATACTATTATACAAAATTTTCCGGCTTTCGCCAAAGTTTGCGCCTTACGCTCCAATGCAAAAATCAATTATTTGTTGAATCCCGGTTTTAAATTTAGAATATTGGACCATTTTCTAATTGTTGACTCGGATGGGAACTGTATGTGTTTTGATGTTCTCAAGTATCTGTACCCAGATGGCGAACGATAATGAAAGTCTAAAGATAACTTGTTTTCGTCTTTACTTCAGGGTGTATTAGGGGTATGAATTAATTGCATCTTGCATTGTGTTTTTGCATCCTCAGAAAGGTTTGAGTTATCAATCAATTATTTTAGAGGCATTTTTGCAGATAAAAATCGTTCATTCAATCTTTTGATAATATTACTCTTATTTCGCAACTTTTTTTTCAGGATTAAATTTTCTTTGGCCATATTTCTTTTTGACTTTGCAAGATGACTTAGTTTTTCCTTCCCTGGAAATAAAATTCTAGGTTTAGCGAAATTTGATTACTCTGTCTTCGATTGAGTGATATGTTACACAAAATTTGAAAGGCGAACCAGTCATTCTTGGAGTATTAAACGGCAATGTTTCTAATGTCCAGCCGTGATTCGAGTTTTCTTCAAGATTTGGAGCTCAAAATGGCGTTTGAAATAATTCACTGTGTTTGGAGTAGATTCGTGTTGGTGTTTTAACCTTTAATTCAGATGTGGGGGGCGTCGATGATGTTGGAACCTCGAACACACTTTTGTTATCAATTCTGACAGCAGAAACAGCATTCCAAATCAGTTTTTTTTTCTTCTAGGCGTATTACAATTCCATACAAACATTGAGCTTGTTAGATGTTTTTCACATATCATTTTATTTTTGCATTGTTCGTAAGACAGTCCTACCAAATTCATATCTCCAGCATATTCAACCCACTTCTCACGTTATTCGTCATTTTTCCAAAAGTGAAAAAACTGCAAGTTTACGAAACTTGAGCTTGAGCCAATACACTTTTTTACATTGCAATATATAACTTTTCAGCGATACTATTAGCGAAGTTAGTTCAGTCTCTGTAACTGGCTGCAGAAAAATTTTGATTCACATTTTTCCACTAGGTACATACTGGAACTCTTATTCTTATAATTGGATAAATTGTTCATCAGACTTTCTGGAATATTTGAAAAGTTTGTATTAAACATATTGACAATGTCTGAAGAATTATTAGTATAAACCTCAATTCCTTTTGATACCTGGATATCATTGGATTTACTAGGATTATTAATATTACTCCTGGATAATTGATACAATATCCATATTCATGGATAATATCAATAATTTTGCGGCTACTTGTTGAACTCTTCAAAGTTATGCCGAGCATAATATGTTTTGACGTTTCCACTTTTCCATTATGAACAGCATAAACGATGTCTTCACAATAAGATTCAATTTTACGAATAAATTTTGAATAATTTCTGCGTTTTTGTCTACTATCGGCTATAAAAGTGAAAAAAAAGTCCAATAATATTGCGATACTGATGCTTCACCTTCCTTCAGATCTTATGTTGATAAATGCTGTGGTAAACTCTTCTCTCCGTTATTTGAAACAGACTTTCTCAATAGTAAAATAGCATTACATAAAATATCTTCGTCTTCTCAATGTGCATATGACTGGTCATCAGAACTAATGAAGTTTTCTGGAGCTTATAACTTCTTATTTTGGACGATCTCTTTATCAAATATTTCTATTTTCTTCATTTCTAAATTGTGTAGGGTGAATTCCTTCAAGATTGCCCAGAATTTCCTTCTACACATTCTTGAAATAACTCCATGTAATATCTATGAAGATAAGTCAAAAAATAGCACCGTCTTATTTTGATCACATTTTCATCGATGAAAGCACATATTTCGTCAAAAGCAGTCTGATGGTGCTCACAAAGATCACGTCAATAAGTTTGAGTTCATTTTCTATTTGTGGACGCTTGATAGAGAAATTTTAATCCACAAATGTTATGATAATAAATTTTTGAATGTAAATAATTTGATATGTCATTCATTACCTCTGTATGATTCTCATTTTCTCAGTCCACTTTGAATAGAAAATCTTTTTTATCTGATGAGAATATATCTTGGTTTTTTGGTCACAGAATATACAAGTCACATTGTTTGAATCAATACTCACATCACTTTCAAGCAAAATATTGATTTTAGAAGTTAAATCGATATTTTCCGATTGTATACTATCTTCTTGTAAATTTTATTGAACCGGTTTGATTGATTCAGGTATAATTATCGACGCAGGTACTGTAATTGAATCGGATATGAGAATAGTTGCTGATCTTGGAGGTGTGCAAGGGAACATACAAGATACTAAATAAGGATCCAATAAAAAGCATAGAAGAAAAGGTATATTCAACATTAAGGTTGTTGAGAAGGAAATCAAAGTGTATGAGAATTTATTCAAATTTTTACAGTATATTATTTGTTTAGTGAAGAATATTCTGGCAAAGTTTAAACTCAATCTTGTTACTAGTAATCGAGATAAAAAATGTCAAAGTTGCTGTTCGGTGACATGTTATTACATTGCGTTAATGCACGCGACGTGTTTCACATTGATTTATACGTCATTATCTCGACTACCTGAAATGACAACATAACAAAAAATCGTCAAAATATCTACAAAAGTCTGATAAACATGTGTACCAAGTTTCAAAAAAGTCTAGTTTCAGAGAAAATTGAATTATTACTCAAAAAAATTGTACAAAAGCTACTAAAATTTAGTAAGTTATCATACGCTTGGCAACGTCGCCGCATGAGATGAAATGGGAAGTGTGTGTGATTAGAATAAACAAGATTTTTTACCATTCCCCTGACTTGACGATACACTGATTGAGTAACCCATTTATTCTTCCACCGATATTATTTTTTTGATGTAGATTTATCATCAATAAGTTTGTTTGGTTATGAAACGCAATACCACTACTAAACGTCAGATGTCAAAAATACTTCCGAAAGTCTACAGCGTTGCAGAATATACATATCATATTGTAGCTTTGTTAAAATATAAAAAAAGAATATTTCAACGGATGGAAGCTCTTAAATAGAATAGAATAAGGAATCAAATTATTCAAAATCATGTATTTTCAACCGAAAACAAACATTTCCATTAGTTTTAATCATTGAAATTTTGTTTATTTTAAGTTGGCAATTAATGTTTATCCTATGTATTTAGCATAGAGCAGGGTTCCCACCACAGCTTGACCTCACTCTCTTCTTAACAACCTTAAGGAAACACAACCAGATACTAGATGACACCTCCAAATCCAGGTTGATCCCACACCACAGCAAACCACCTCACATGTATGGAATACCGAAAATACATGATAAGAACATTCCCTCAACACCCATCCTAAGTTCCAGAAGATCACCGTGCTATAATCTAGCTAAATTTTTTCTACCGGTAATACCACCACTAGCGGAACAGAGAGACACATGTTAGAGACTCGAAACATTTAATGTGCCTACTTGATTGTTGCTTGAGAACCACCTATTTTCAAGTACGAAACAATTTCTACCAACAATTGGATGGACCACCCATGGGATCCCCTTTGTTACCAATTATTGCCAACATCTACATAGAACATTTTGTAGATAGTGTCATCTCCACAGCCAGAATCCAGCCAAAGAAGTGGGTATGGTATGTGGATGGTATTCATACTGATGACAGTTTTACCCAGTATTTGTTCTATTTTCTTGAAAAGCAGTAAGAAATTGTGCAATGTTATAAATAGAGAAATCTGATGCTGATCAAGAAATAACTATCAAATCTACTCAAATTATTCTTTGACCAAGTGAAACTTATATCAAACGTCATTTGGAATCTAACGAGGATAATGATGAATAGAGACTTTGATTGGCACAAACAACAAATTCAAGCCCTAAGGCACCACCGAAGCAAAATTAGCCAATTTCTTTTCAGGAAAACCTTTCACCATCTGATTCCGTTAGAAAACCACTGATTGACAACTTTACTTGAATTGACACCAGTCCAAAATAATTGTTTGGTCTGGTGTTCTAATGAACTTTGATGTCCAGAGAAGAAATGCTCTGTTCCGATGGTAAATTTCATGTTCTTATTCTGAGCGTCGGATACATTCAAAATCTCTACCTGTTTGTCACTGACGATTGCTGTGACTAGATCATTGACGCATTTTCTAATGAACGGTAGCTCGAACGAAAGGCGAGTCATGCGCGGTGTGAAATCCAGTCTATGACTAATCGTGCTAGAGCAGCGCTTACGATATTAACCATCAGACTTCCGTAGATTTGCTTATAATATCGTTTATTGTGGCAAAAGGTATTATTATTAGAAATAAACCAAATAATATGAAGGAACTCATTTTCTGGTATTTCACAACATTCAGTATACTAATTGTAAAATGACAGTAACTTTTTTCTCAATTGACTTCACGATACTTATAAGTGCCAGTTTGTAGCTTTTCCTACAAAAGTGTTGATATTGTACTTCATATTTTGGAATTTGAATCGAAACACTTCAACTACAATTTTCAAAAATGATTGGTACTGTGCCTGATCACGACTGTGACAACCTCAAACTACAATTTTATCTTTCAACTAGTCGGTTGTTACTACTCTTCTACTTGCGGGTATCACTATTAGTTCTTACTATTTTGACCTCAACATGACTTATATAAGGGATTTGACATCGCTGAATCCGAATCTAATGGTAAAAAAGGATTACTACAGATGACAACTGTCAAAAATGCTGTCATTGTGGAAAAAGTACTCGTGTTCTCCATTTTAAGGTGTTTTCAAATTTTCGGGTTTTTTGATGCTGAATATGAGTACGGCGTTGAACAACAATTACAACAAAAAAAAATCTGAGTTGAACATGACGTGACTAACTTGTACATCAGTTGGTATATTTATATAATACTATGTAATTTTGTATTTGATCCTATATATCATTAGATATGTATAATCGAATACAAAGTCTCATCGTTCCACAGTTAATAGTTTGGATTCACTGAAGAGATTCTAAAAAAATCAATTACCAATTCAGTGTGATACATTTGTAGGTTATGTATTCTGTTTTCCAAGAATAAGGTCTTACAATTTTTGCGGGAATATTTTCAGTTGAATTATCCATTAAATTAATTATGTTAGAATTGCATTACATTCAATATTCTACCGTTCACTTTGAATAAATCATTTAATGATTTTCTCTTCATGTTTGAGAGCCAACAATAACGAAGTAAGTTGAGAGCAGCAACTACTTTTTAAGTTGATCATAGATGGCAGCACAATCTGACCCATATTCTGACTGTATCAGGACTGTATTTAGACTATTGAAATCAGCTGATTCAAGTGCAATAAACTTTTGCAGACAATCTAATGTTCAAGAAATGTACCAACCATTTGAAAATATACGTGAAATTCCTAAATAGAAATGAAACTCAACAATGACATATAAATACGACCAATGGACCAAATTGCTGGTTTCTGGTATAAATTTGATCTTTCTTGCAACATATGCAAGAATAGGATTATCGAGGTGAGCGAATATCAATGTATTACCAAAATACTGTTATTCTTTCAGTTTCAAATGGATGATTGACAAGACTATGATGATTCAAAGTTTCAAAATAATTATTCCAATCGACAGCTGTCATTCTTCCAACAAATGAGAAACATTCAGTTTTTACCATAGGCGCACTATGAAATTTTTGACCAAACTTTGATGAATTTTTACCCGATATCCAGAAGTTTTACGGAAGAAAATTATCAAAACAAATTATTAGGCTTGAAGAGTTTTATTACAGGTGAAAATTAATGTACTTATTTCTGCTACACCCTGTATAATATAAATTATCAACTGAATTTTCTAAGGTGATAACCCTGCGAAGTAATTTTTTCCGAATTTATGGGGATATAAATAATGTATTATACTGATTTCAGTCAAACTTGATTCTATTAGAAAGTTGAATTATTCCTAATTTATAACAATTGCTAAGTCCAGGCCGTATCGTCGGTAATAATCTAATTCAATAAGCCATTTTATGAAAAATTTGCAAAAAAAATTGGGACAGTTTTTTCTTATTTTTCTCGTTCACGAACTTCGATTCTTTCACAGGCGTTTCAAAATTTGCTCCAGATTTTTCTGAATTGGTTGAATGGAGGCTCAGAGACCTGCTTCGTTGAACTAAAATATTTTTAAGATGATATTCATTGCAGTTAAATTGGAAGGCGGCAACAATGTTCTTATTTTAAATAGAGAATCTTTTTTATTTTATTATGCGATTATGAAAATAATTTTGCATATGGAATACTTGAATAAAAGATTGTTTAACAAGAAGAGAAAAGTGAAAGTTCACTAGCAAGTGTAAATGCTTCACACGATCAAAGTAATATCACTTTTCTTTCGTGTTGAACATGCTATTTTTTTGTATACTTGATAGAAAAACTTGAATGGAAGACGCCAAAAATAAAAATAATTTTCTACAGGAATACTAATCAAAGTTGTGTTCTTGCAGGAACGTAGTAAGGGTTTTGACAACTGCCAAGCAATAACAAACAATAGTATATTGTGTAACTAGGGACGAAACAAGACGATTTCAGCTGAAGGTAAGCATTGCTTGCCCGAGCGAAGCGAGGGCCGGCATCACCTTCGACTAGAATAGTGTTTTGTCCCTTACCACACACTGTAATTTTCATAATACCTGCATTGAAACTTTCCATATCACAAATTTGTCATGACAAAATTTAAAATTTTTCTTTGATTTTGCAGGTAACAAGTCGAGAGTAGCTGGTTGTGCTTTATCAATATTGTGATGAAATTATAATTGTCGTATTAATACTTTTTTTCTTGTAATTAATCGTCGTATACAAAAAACAATATTTTCTGTATATATTCTCAGGACAGGATTAAATGATTAAATATCATGAATCTGTGAACGGAATGTTATGAAGCAAACTTGTAGCAGTGAAGAGAATTATATTCCTTGAAATTCTATGGAATACGACCTTATATGTTTGAGAATGACTACAGAAAAGTAAATTTTTCAAATTCAACTGTCTAGTTTTTCAAAAAATCTATGAATTTCTCCTCAAAAAATATAATACTTCGATCAACATGTTCAGAGAAATTAACTAATAAGTAACTTGGGAATGCTCATATTATCCAATAATTGTTTATTCCATATAACAATCGAGTCCAATATTTTAATTTATTTTATCATCAAAACTTCCCGTTGGAAATCAAAAATACTAATTTCGGATATAGACACAATTTTTGTTCTAATTCATTGATAATCTACTGCAAGTTTAATACTCGGAGAAATATCTCACTCATTCTTTGAACAGTATGACGATCATAATGTGTCAAATCAGTGTTGGAACTACAACGACTTGACATTGACATTGACTTGATTTCTACTGTCAATTTGTCATGCAAGTTGGACATGTATCCAGTTAATATTCATCATAGATCTTATTTTATTAGGAGGATAATCTGACCTACTCCCTACCATGTCCCTATTACAAATATTAACTGGAAACATGTCCAATTTGTGTGGCACATTGACAGTAAAAATTAAGTCAATGTCGATGTCAAGTCGTTGTAGTTCCACCACAGACTTTGAAATCTTGACAATGTCGAAAAATTTGCTAGGATTTCAAGTAAAATCTGCTTGAGGACACTTTTAAAACTGCATTATTGATGGGCACTATATTCTCTCTGTTAATAATGCCTTTGCATCCTCATAATTATAGATGAACGTAATTCACGTGGTTGTGATGAAAATTATTCTAATATTATATGAAAGTGGCAAGACGAAAAATAACAGTATGAAATACATAACAATAAATTTATGTATTTTGCATATTCGACCGCTCTGACATAGGTGTCTAATGAAAGAAGAGGTAGTAAGGGATGATAAATATATGTAACTCACAGATAATATTGACAGCTCCAAGAAAATGTCAAGCTGGTTGCAGGGGTTGAGTATTTATTGAAAATTATAGTAATACGTTCTATAGACTATTCTTGGAGATAGGCACATTTAAATTTTTGCATCTTGAAATATGATAGAATGTCGTAAAATATCATTTGTTTATTTCAGTTAATGTGCTTATTTCTCGGAAAATATACACAATTTCAAGATTCCGCTCACATGATTTCATAGATATAATGATTCACAATATACTGAGTTGAAGTTTTTGAAAACAGTAGTCTCATGAAAGCAGAAATGAGATATCCGTGTTAAGCTCAATTTTACAGTTTTGTGTTCATATATTTATAAATGAATAAAATTGGAATGATGCATACTCATTTTCATATACTATTAACATATATACAATATATTATCAGAAAGAATCCAATGAAATAGTCATCATATGCAACTTACAGCAAAATGATTGAATTTATATGAGAAATATATGCGTAAGAATTGCAAAATTTATGACTCTTTTTACAACAAATGGATGAAAATTTTGAAAATCGGGGAAGGAGGTTCCATGCTTTGAAGATTTATCTATCAGAATCATTACTTGATCATTAAAAATAATCTATGTGACGAGGAATAATTAGATATGCGTTAACCATGTTTTCATGATCTGGATAAACGACACCCTCAAGTGTTAAGACTACCACCTATACTTGACTAGTACAATACAGTTCTCCTAGTGAATATTAGAACACTGAACGTATAAAATATCCAAAAGAGAATGGAGGTACATGATAGTTTTTCTGTAACTTTGAGCTTCTTCATGTGCCTGATGCCATTTTTTGGCTCTCAAGAAACATAACTCACAACCCAACAAAAATTTTTGCTCTCAAGATACCGTGCTTACGTGAAATATTATTTAATTAACACTCACTTTGTGATGTAGCCCGTGTATTGCAAAATGGAAGTACAAGAACATTTTCGAGTTACCACTTGGTACCATATGGAAAATCCATCTATGTAGTGAATATTCAATAATTGTCCACAGTAAAATACCCGTCACGTATGCCACAGCCGCTTTTATATTACATGGACCTGAAACAAAATATGATGATTTTAATAATTTTTTGCACTTACTCCCACCCAATGAACTTCGTACATGATCAGATGTATTCTATCAGGATCATAGACTTATAAAATCATAGAATCTCTAGAATGACCCTAGAACTATAACATTATAATGTACAAAAATCATCTGTCGCATTCTGCACTCAAATTTAACATAGCGTTTCCAATTAATTCTAACCACTATTTATATCCACTTACTCACTCTCTTGTGACCTGAGAGACATTTCTTATAGCAGCAATTGGAGCAAGAAACAGTTTCTAGAATATACCAAAATAAGTTTTGTCACTGACATGGGAACATATCAGCATTCAATTCAGTACACTAATATAATAGAACCGATAACTTATATACGCACACTAAAATATATTACAGTATTGATTCTCATCAACTCTCGCTTGTCATTCAGATATTTCTCTTGATGTCTCCCTCACCAAGAGATTCTCATTCACTTGGCTCTCAGTTGAATGGAAAAGATTTTGGAAGCGCTTCTAGACTTCCACGGCGTCTTTTTGGAATGGTTTTATTTCAAAATATTGAATATTTGAATAGTCGACAATTCTGTAGAAGTTTTCTAGATGCGGATCTTGCCTGGAACAACTCTACACTCCGATAATAAACTGAAGTGAACAGAACAGTGCATACGTCAAGTCACAAAGGCATGTATATCCTATAACTAAAGTGGTGCTGGTAATTGCCCTAAAAACGTCAATCGCTGAATACAGTATCAGCTTAAATGAAGAATAATGGACCCAATGTACCGCCAAGAATATGAGCTTCTCAACTCATGAATATGATCTCCAAAATATCCTGTCTATGAAGTTTACAGATCATATTTAGTATCGCCAATTCCCCGACGCTCATGACAGAGAGTTTGTTCATCCTTTAACAAATTTTTGGTCATCAAATGAAGGTTTGTCGGTGCTCACCAGATACTTACTGAGTTAGAGCACCCTCCCAATCTTAAGTTATTGTAAGAAATATGTCTTATTGATATGAAGTTCTGTATGAAATAATTGGAAGCATAACGTTTTTCAACTGCAAAGTGCTGCCTTTTTTGATAAGACATTTATCATAAGAAATGAACTATGAAAAGTTTTTTCCTTCATTTATAAGCTACTAGTTTTATAGCCGGTTGAGTTTTGAGCAGTGATTTCCATTCAGTGGAGCTTGGGATGCTACAAATGTTTTGAAAAATAACTAATTTGCAACTCCTTTCTTGGTGAGACTTCAACTTCACCGAAATTTGATGGATTTACCCTTAGACAAGTATTTCTGCTGTTGTGAACAAGTCCTGATTCGGCAGAGTTAGAGTAACTTATAACAACTACGATGTATTCATTCCCAGTTTTATTTCCGACTAACGGACTGGCCCCGCTAATTTCTACTCTTTGGAACAAAAAGTCTGTTTTTTGCGGTATGGAGCTCGTCGGCCCTCATGCGGTCCATAACTTGATAGCCTAACCACATATTTCTTGCACCATTTTTCTGAACAGTAACTCATTCTGTTTCTGGTTCTTGCGAAGTATTTGCTAATCCTAAATGTTCCTCAGTAGCTCTTTCATCAACACTCTCCATCAACCCTGGTATTCCATTTCTTGGTAACATGATTTGTGCTTCATGTTTTACAATATCTGAACCTCCCACGACACATTCAAGGAGATAATTCTCTAATAATCAAGCACAGTACCACTTTTCTTCTTGTGAGTATTGTATACCCCCTTACTAGATTGGTCCTGCACCCATTCTCATTCTATTAAATGTTCTCAACCCGGTTCATCCTCCTGTTCTTTCTACATATTGTTAGAAAGCCAATTATTATCAATTACTCCTATCCGCTAAATTCAGCTAAAAATTCTCTTCCAAACTCTGTACATTGTCGTTCCCACTTAACTTCCACGTTCCGATGTATTTCTGCTTATTCTTGGGAACCTGCCATTCTTTCACTGCCTCCAGATTATTGACAGCCCTAAGAACTGATATACAAGCATTTACACCACAACGTTGACGTTAAGGAGTGTAAATCGAATCTTTTAGTGCTATATTTTGGCATACTCCGCTAGCAGGATGAATCTCTTCTAGAATAAAAGTAGTTGACTTTATGAAACATCTCCGATACTTTTCAATGGATTCACACAAACTGACAGCTATGAGACTCCAAATGACCGATGTAGTCTCACTCGTGAAACTAATAGAAGTCTTAGGATATGGAGGGTAATATACTGTTACATATTTTATTATAAATAATTTATTAACACAGATTATAGTGTGAATATGTACTTCATAAACTCGTCTGATCACAATATCACTCACAGATACTTTTAACTGAATCACTTCCTCTCCTAGCTCACGCTCTTCATATACCTAATCAAACAATGGGCCAACATTTGAATGTCTAACAGTTGATATCTGGCTATTACCGAATATCTATAAGCCATAGGCTGTCAATCACGTCCGACAATTGAACACCCAATTTGTCAATACTTACTAGAATTACAGTTAAAATAAATTGTAATGTGAACTTATTCCCTTAAAATATTCTACATTTGTGACACTGCTACTCCCTCATGGCATGGCCATAACCTGTTTCCATGGCAGCTGGCAGCTTGTAAATTCTTTCGTGCAAATTCATAAACGCTCCACAAGTTGTCCTGAAGATGGCTGACCCATTTCGGCAGCTGTTGTTCGTTGTCTCCAGGTGGATGTCTAACTATCAGATCAACTGGTAACTGCAACTCTCGACTCATCATCAACTTAGCTGACGTGTACTGAGTGGATTCATTGACTGTCGACCTGTACGCTAGTAGGCATAGATGAATCTTATCTCAAACAGCTTGGTGCTCGTTGACAAATTTTGACAGATAATCCAGTATCGTTTTGCTCAAAAGTTTCCCTATGCCATCAGACTGCGAACGTACCATTGTAGTTCTTGTCTCGCTGATGCCTAAAATCTTCTCTACACATTTGAAAGGTTCAGACTCAAAATTTCTGCCTTGATCGGAGTGTAACTCCAGCGGTACTCCGAATCCTGAGATCACGGTCCCAATAAAGGCTTTCGCAACAATTTCAGCTTTCTGATTTCTTACTGGTATTACTCCTGGCTTCTTCAATTCTCAAACGGAGAGCCCACGCTGTACTGCTGCATCTTAGCGCGCTGCTAAGTAGTGGGCCCCCTCCTTGAGTTACAGCGTTCACAAGTCTTGCAATATTGTTCTACGTCTTCTCGACAGCCAACCCAGTAGAAACGTTCACGGACTTTATCAAGTGTCTTCTTGATGCCGAAATGTCCACCGCTGTTACCGTCATACAATTGTTACAAAATTCGCTCCTCCAAATGTTTCGGCACTATCAGTTTCTCTTCCGTTATCTCTCCATCGGAGCTCTCCTACAGTCTGAACTGGATACTGGATACTTATTTTGACTCTTCTCCTGAATTTTTGGAATTTTTGCTCAATTCTCTGCTGACTAACTCATTCTGTCGCAAGAATCTATTTTGCATGATAGAACTTGATTAATTTCTAGGAAACTTAGAGCATGATATCTTTCTCTTCCAGTTATTTTTGAATCTACACAGCTGTTAGCACACGTATGTGTTGCATATTTTCTACTCATATCTATCATCATCTATTGAACTACGTATAACACTTCAAGCCAAAATGAAGGCAAAATATTGTATACAGAATGACAACAACACGGATCAAAGTTTGTTGTATAAAGACCTGTTTGAAAGTCTACTATTCTAAATTCTTCAATCTATTGGAAATGTCTATGTATACAGGGTGTAAACGGAGCTAGGCAACGCGATTTTTCTCGGAAGTCAAAAGATATGCAAAAGAATGTTCCAAATGAAGTTTCTAGTGTTTCTAGTAAGCTACTTAAATTGATGTACATCAGAGACAGAAAAATTGAAGAATCATCTTGATGATGAAAGCGCATTTTTGACAGCTTATGAATGCATGTTACCGCAGAGATTTCACAAATTACCATCTCCCACAATCACTGAGCCTGAAATCAAGAAGTTTGGACAAACATACGAGACAGCAGTTTTCATTTAATATCAGTTTCAAGTTGACTATTTGATGGCTACATAATTTGAGCACGTACAAGCTCAAAAATACTTTTTAATCTTTATTGTTCAGTTATTGACTGACAGAAGGTCATGTGCTGTACTTTGAAATAATAATTTGATCTTTATCGAAGCTATATAAAAAAATCTCTGAAAACTATACCTCTAAAGCTACAGTTTCAAGAAAATAAGTAACAGGTGGTCATGCATTGGCCTAGATTGATCGTAAAAACAAAAGTGGAACTCATTCTGATACTAATAACATCAGAATCCTCATGTCAATATCCGGTGTAACTCGACAGATATTGGAATGAATGATTTCTACACTAAAATGGGTACTAACCCATATCGGTTCGAATTTAAAGGTATGAAATTCAATTACTGACATGTGGCTCAATCTGTGCAGATTTCAACTATGCATAGTTCAGCAGTAATTACCTTCCCAATTTTTGCTTCAATCTTAACCCAAAACTGGGTGTATAAATAAGAAAATCAAGCAGTTTGTGCAAACCTATGAAACAGCATCTTTGATTTAGTACCTATTTCAAACCTGTAAGTGCTGTAGTTGCTGAGATCTGAGCGTCCTGCCAGCCAGCCAGCCAGACAGCCAAAGTTCTTATAATAGCGTTTTGTTTTTCTTCGTAAAAATGCGCTAAAAACTGAATTTTCGGAGATAATACCTATTTTTCACTTTTTCGGATGGTACGCTCTGTATATTTTCATACTATTTGGTAGGACTCAATTTTTGCTTTAAAAAAGTCTAATAAGCTATACCTGCTAAACTTAACAGAAAACGAGATAATGGAGAAAATATTCAAATAGGTTCACTCGCAATTAAAGCTGGCTATTGAAACAAAATTTGACATTGGTATCAGTTTATTCTACTTTTATACTTCCGTTGAAAAAAAATTATTAAAACGGTGTTAGATTATCATCTGTTTTAAAAATGTTTTAATACTCAATAAACGGAAAGGTAAATATGTTGGAATGCTTCCATTTATCAAATAATTATTCAAGACAAGCCCTGCGGCTATACCAGCAAAAATATCCTGACCGCTTTCATCCAAATCGAAGATACTTTTTCAATTTAGAAAGAGAGCTACGCAGAACTGGTTCCCTCACTATGGCAAATCGTGAGGTACATCAAATAAATGAAAATTTGGGGACTGATGTATCAGCATATTTTAATTTGCATCCAAGAAATTCAACTAGAGAAGTTGCACTGAAATTAAACTTGTCACATACACAAGATTCAAAAAAAGCATAAATTCAAAGCTTACAAAATACATAAAATCCATAATCTTCATCCTGGTGATTCAGTGAGAAAACTCTACTCTTGCAATTATTTAATTCAGAAATGTCGCACAAATATAAATTTTCTAAATAAAATGTTGTGAGCAGACTAGAGCCACTTCTCCAATAACTGTATATTTAATAGGCATAATACGCATTATTGGCAGACTACCAACCTAAATCCACGAGAAACATGTAGAACTAATTTTCAAGTACGTTTTTCAACCAATGTGTGCTGCGGAGTTTTCAACAATATTATTCTGAGTCCATATTTTTATGAACGCACTTTATCTTCGCGAAGATATTTGTTTTTTTCTACAAAATTGACTAAGATGTTTTTTTGATGATATACCACTAAAGCAAATTGCCGTGGAACGCTATTTCAACAAGATGTGCACCTGCGCCTTTTTTCATAGATGTAAGAAATTATTCAAATCAAGAATTTCCAAATGCCTCTAATGTGCCCTGCAAGGTCTCCCGATCCATCGCCCTCAAATTTCTATCTGTGGGGTGCCATTAAAAACAAGGTTTATGTCACGCACGTGGCTATACTTGAATTATTGAAACATAGAATAAGACAGGCTGTGAACTATGTATCAACATTTGGTTAAAATGGTCAATGTTTTCATACGACAAAACGGTGGAAATTTTGAACAAATTCTATAGTGATACTCTTACTAGTATTATAATAATTATGTTCATTTGTATACCTAAGCGCATCCTCAAAATTTAGGTTTTTCTGGTGCAATCGTCTGTAATAAAAGTTCAAAACTCAATAATTTGGTTTTTATATCCAGCTTTAATTTCGAGTGAAACTATTTTGATATTTTTTCCAATATCTCGTCTTCTGCTAAGTTTAGAGGGTATGACTTGATTGACTTTCTTAGTGCAAGAATTATTTCGTACTAAACAGTATAAAGATATACAGGGCGTACCATAGAAAAGAGGTGAAAAATAGGTACATCTCCTTGAATTAGAATTTTTCTACTCTGATTCACATTAATCCAAGTTGCTTACTAGAAGCACCAGCAACTTCATTTAAAATATTCTTTTGTGTATCTAATAGCTATCGAGTGAAATCGCGTTGCTTTGTTCCGTTTATACCCTGTATAATACTAAAAATATTCTCAGTGACACTTGTTTGAAGAAGGATAATTAACAGCTCTTTAATCAATTTGATATACAATGATAAAACACGGGAAGATTAGCTATAGAGAGTGGAAGTTGATTTATTATGCTATAGTTCTTTGTATCACAATGCTATTCAATAATTATCATTGGAAGGTATAAGAAGCAATAAATATTCATAGCTGAATAGGTTCTATTACTGCTCTCGGACTTGATGACTAGTCTGCCTGCGCGCCTAGGAAGACTAAGGCAAGGGTCGACGGTCTAAAAGAATATGTTTTTCCAAGAAAAAAAATAATAAAGCTCAGTGATAAAAATTTAAAAGTAAGTTGCTGTTTCTACCAAACGCGAAATATTATTGGTAGAGAATATTGCTGGCAGACGGCAACAAAGTGGCGGTAACTGCAGTGGAAAAAAATGATGAGGCTCATAATTGAAAATTATTGGAAATATTGATACAAGTGGAGTGGAAAATTGCTTAACTGTCAACGAAACCATGTGCCGAATTTCACAAGAGGAAATGGAAGATAATATTGAGGCAGACCGTGATGAATAGCGTGCGGTCTCGATCGCGCTTAACAAATTTGTTCTCTACGATACGTTACTATATACGATACGTTATTTTGTTATATTATGTCAGCAATAAGATACAAATTCCTATATCAAACGTATATCATAAGGAGAACTGAAAGATATGCTAAACATGATAATAATTTTCATAGATAGGAAATACTATGAAAATTGGTAACTCATTTTATTCCGTTATTTTCTTCGGACTTATTGTAAGGTATATCTTCTTTGCTTTCCCATTCAACATCATCCTCCGTTTCGATTTCTTTGATACTCACTGTAGAACGACATTATACATCGAAAATGAATATCAACAAATATGAGATTGAATGTGAGAGCAAAGATATTCACCTTTAGACTGTTTAAGATCAAAAATAACATCTTTAACAATATGTGATATCTAAAGCCCATCGAACCATTGGAACAGATATCTGGAGTTAACTTCCTCTTATCCGCATTCATCTGGTACCATACAAATCGGAATTTTCAAGTTCGCGTGACTCCATAGTGCATAGTGTTGGTGCGTACATTTGTATCTCACGCTAACAGACGACGTGTCAAGCATTGACAACATAATGTCGACTGGTGCTGCCAATGTCTATAATTACTACACCATTGACAACACTAGATAGGTCAGCAAGTACACATATCAAGATATAACCTTATTTTGTAAATTCACTTTTGTGTTGTTCTGATTCATTTTATTTGTCATAAAGTAGTGAATGAAGTTTTCACTATTCTGTACACGTTTTGTTACACACTGCAAACCATGATTAACAGGTGATAGCTCCAGGATTGGAGAACTGAACAGAGACAATCATGGTACGTGGCGAATTCAAATGGAAGCACTTCTGATCAAAAATTACGCTTGAAGCTATGTAAATGGTCATATACCAAAACCAGTAGCATCTATAGGAACTTCACAAGCAGAACTCACTGCTCTAATGACTTTATAAGAATTTGATACATTTTATGGAATCAAGACCTGATAAGTTTCACAAAAATACAATCGCGGCTACAAGTCCGACTGCCTGAGGCTTGCTATACCGTGCTGAAGAGTCCTTATGAGGACGGAGCACGTGTCTACGGTTGCTGCCCTATTCAGAATGATGGTAAGAAAACCGATTCCTGAATCTGTATTTTTGTGAAACTTATCAGATTTTGATCTTATAAAATTTATCAATTTCTATCTCACGGTCAAACCTTGAAGGTTACTGCACAGTGTCCTGCATTTCTTCAAGCCTTGCCACTTCAGCTATATTATGGTAGATGACACTGCTGCAGATTCATTTCTCTTCATACCATGTACCAACTCACTTTTCAATAGTCTCGCGGCTACAAGTCCGACTATCTGCGGCTTGCCATACCGTACTGAAGAGTCCTAATAAGGACGAAACAGGTGTCTACAGTTGCTGCTCCACTAAGGATGATGGTGTGAAAACTGACTCCTGAATTTGTATTTTTTTGAAACTTATCAGGTTTTGATTTTATAAAATTTGTCAAATTCAGTTTCACGGTCAAACATTGAATGTCACTTTACAGTGTCCTGCCTCTCTTTAAACTAATAATGTATATGGATTTGATATAGACGGTATATATGACCTTTTGATGCTCGCATATGCTGATGATATAGTTATTCTCTGTAACTCGTCGGTTGATGTTCAAAAAAAGTTAAGCTTCTTGTACAATTATTGCGAATTGAATGATCTTACTGAATAATACATTTTTGCAGGGGTTGATGACGTAAACTTATACCAATATTTTATTATGGTGCTCACAAAATTGAAATAGTTCCAAAATTTACTTATCGCGGAGTAATAGTGCTTAACTCGGGGAGGTTTGCGAAGGCAAACACGCAAGCTATATCTTAAGCCAGCGCAGCCATTGGCAGTGTGAAATCCATTCTAATAGCGAGAAAATCGCAATAATGAGACGAAAAAATTAGAAATATGGGGTTTGAGATACGTGGAAAAATCGGTAAAATTTCAAATTAAATACTTGAAAATAATATCACAATGTCAGAGAAGACACCAAGGTGTATGGTCTGGCCTTGAGAAGGAAATGGAACACCTTTCGGTAATAACTTAAAAAAAAGACCTTAAACTGGTGAAGAAAATTTTTGTTTATGGAGGACTTCCAAATCCCGAGAATTTTGTTCAATCGTCTGTTGCAGTTAGATTAATTTGGATATAATAAGATTGAATACAACTGGATCATGCAACTGAAATTGATCATATGTGATTTAGGCCTTCAGGATATATGGAGTAACCAGAATATCGATAAAAATAGTATGCAATTAATTTCAAATACTTGAAGTACTGAATATTCGGAGAAGGACTTCAACATACTAGTGCGCTCAAGATATAATACTTTTTATAAAGGCATTAAAACTACACCGGAAAAAGCAAATTAGTTTTTATAACACTTACACCGAAAGTACCCTATCACTTAGCTGACTTCTGCTTCGAAAGTTCTCAATTCCAAATCATGGTAACAATTTTCATTAATTCTCTGTTGACTGGGAATTAATGGAAATTTTTGTCCGCTGGGTAAAAATGAAATTGTAGATCATGGATCAGGATGCCGTTGGATTCTTTCATTTTATTGTTACGTCAAATTGATGTTTGAAAGAAATTTGTGTCATAGAATGTGTTTGTTATAGTATGTGGATTGATTGTGAACGGGATAGCACAAAAAAATGTGAAAAATATCAATCAATAAAATAAATCATGATGGTTATGTTTCATTGTATTAGTTTATTGTGATGTGATTGCATTCGCAAGAATCTGTTCGTCAAATCGATAAGATAGTTTCAATACATCCAAATTTATTCAAAAACCTTAGTACTTGGGGTACTTCGGTGCACTTGTTACAAAAAGTATCGTATGGAAAACGGACACTGAACGACTGTCATTATTGTCACGGACAAAAAGGCTGCCACGCCTTAGGCGTTGCTCTCGTCTTCGCCTCGTGCTTCGCTTCCGCCTTCGCCTCGTACTTCGTCCTCGCCTTTGCCTCGGGATTTGCCCTTGTCTCCACCGAATGCAGCCAAATTTATTCTGTACAAAAATGACAGTCGTTCGGTCCTTGTAGCATAATATACTATTTCGGACACAATACCCTTTGCTCAAATGAGGATAATGGCTGAACTAAGACTCTCATACAAAAACGAACCTACTATAATAATAAAGAACTTCGTTTATAAACTAGACACGAAGTCCAACTGTAGATTCTGCAACATACAGGAATTAGAAGACTTATTTCATTTTCTTCTAGTATGTACTTTATACAGTAATCTAAGGCAGGTACGTGGTGTTAGGATTATATGGTGTGCCCCGGAGCGAGTGCCGTTTACGTTCGGATTGCGCATGACGTCAGCTTGGGAGCAGATCCAAGGATTGCTGCACTCTTCTCCATGGAATGAGATACTTTAATCAATAATATTGCTGGAATGTATTGAATCTATCAGATTTGGCATATTTAAACATTGGTAAACAAGTAATAATCACCAAATAATTTCTTTGCAACAAATGAGTACTTGTTTATTTAATACAAAACAATAATGCTGCTGGTACAAAATTCTTATACGCAGACTTACAAATTATCTTACAGTCTTACAAGTCCTGAAAATTGCTTTTTTTGTGTGGATAACTCTTTTATCAAAAACTGTTGCAATGTTCTCCGGTGTCCATCAAAAGTTTATGTTTGGAGTCCAATTCTGTGCTCACGAACGCCAAATTCTGTTGCAAAGTCTCATTTTCATTTCTAGATCCATGTTGTCGTTCTCCAATAGTTCAGTCATATTCTCACCAATATTTAAAAAAAATTATTATGACAGCTATCAATTATTATCCACTTGCACTCACATTTCAAAAAACGAGAATTCCGTAGAATTAAAATTTAATGAGAGTTTTTACTCCATTATTATATCTTTTCGAGTTACTGGCTTCTGGTCTGGGTATGTCAATGTGTTTTTGTTTTTTGAAACCTTCATCAATAATTGACGCCTTTTTTTAATTTTGTCTCGCTTTTCACATCTTCCGTTTCTAATGCCGCTCAAACTTCTCTTTTGATTTGATGGAAATTTAGTAGGTATTGCGTCCTGTATTAAGTCACGATCTCTTTTTGGTGCATAGTAGTAGTGATAATAATAATTTTTGTAGCACGTGAACTGGAAGTACCCTATTACTGAGCTGACTTCTGCTTCGGAAGTTCTCAATTCCAAACCATTGTAAGAATTTCTATCAACTCTCTGTTGACATAGAATTAATGGATATCAATGTCTGCTGGGAAAATTGAAAATTAGGGACTATGGATGCCGTTGGATTTTTAAATTTCATTGGTATATGTCAAATTGATATTTGATGGGAACTTGTGTTAAAAAATGTGTTAGTTATAGTGTATGCATTGATTGTGAGTGCGATAGTACATAAAATGGAAAAAAATAAATCATGTAAGTTGCTTTTCATTGTATTAGTTCACTGTAATGTGAGCGCAATTGCAATTTTTTTTGTCAAATCTATAAGATAGTTTGTATGCATCTGAATTTATTCGAAGCTCAGTGAAGGAGGTACTTTGGTGCACTTGTTACAAAAAGTATCGTATGCAACACGGACACACACTGAACGACTGTCATCATTGTCACGGAGAAATTTGGTTGCACGAAGTTACGCCTTGAGCTTTGCCCTTGTCTCAAAATTAATTCTAATTTGATTAAAAATAACAATAGTAGAAATGAATATGTCTTGTCAAATTCTATTCCATCAAATTTCAACAATTTAACTTCTTCTAATAATGTTATTCACAAATCTTCACTCTCTATTTCTTCGTTGTCTGACAAAATAGAACAGATTTAAAAAAATGATTCTTCCATAATAATTTTCAAAAATTCTCACTGTTAGAGATGTATTTACTAAGCTCAAGGATTCCACATCTATCAATGACCAGAGCAATGTTGTATACAAAATTAATTGTAAATATTGTTCTTCCATTCATATTGGACAAACTTTAATAATACCAACAAAATCAACTGTTGTGCTTCTTCAATTCACACAAATAGAACTAAATATTGTCCTGACTTTAAAAATGTGGAAATTCTTGACAAGTGTGACAATTATGTCAAGCGTTTACTTCTAGAAATGTCTCATATAAATCTTCATAGCAACACACTGAATAAAAAAGCTGATACTTAAAATTTGAGTTTGAATTACTTTAATATAATCAAGTCTTCATATTCATAATATTTCATATTCGATTTGTTCCATTTATTTTCACCCAAATTGGATTCACTTATCGATTATTAATTTATTCATCCACTTATCTTACAATATTTCTTGTGGTGTCATATATTTAACTCCCCATCCGTTTTTATAATTTATAACTTATATTTATATTTATATTTATGCGTTTTTGGGTTTTTTATGGTATTCTTGTTTAGATGGTTTTTGACAACAAGTATTCAATGTTCCTCCAAATTTGATTCTTTACTTTTCTGTGAGTTATTATTCACAAATTTTATTGCTTCATGTATGTTTTGACTGTATTGTTTATTGATCCACAAAGTTCCCCTGTTGGGCTAGGGCTTTGAAATAAATGAGCATTTCAAGTAAAGGCTGAATACCCGACACAATTTCTATTTACAAATATTTGCATTCAAAAAAATTTAAATTCATATATATATATATATATATATATATATATATATATATATATATATATATATATATATATATATATATATAATAATGATGATAAAAATAATAATACGTGAGTGTTAGAAATATTCATAACTGACTTTATCAGAATCAGAGTGGTTTAATTCCGTCAGGAGATTGAACAGTATGTAGCTGCCACGGAGAACAATCAATATTAAATTAAGTCAGACAATACTTACATAGCAACGTTATGTCCTTGGGAGCAATTTGGATTATTCCAGAATACAGGATATAGGAAATAATGGGTGTCCAAAATATTGGTACAACGTACCAAGGTGTAGTCGTCAAAGATTCCAAGAGGAAATTGTCGAATAACTTAACTTCTCTATCTACTGGAACGGATATCCAGTCTACATAATGACTGCCTAATCTACTGACTTGAGGTAGAATCGCCTTATTCCAGTCGACTTCATCCTGAAATAGGAGATACCATAGAGTCTAGTATATGCAGACCGATGATAAGAAGGAATCTTAAGGCACGATCAGGTCAAGTCACAGGAGAGGAATAAAAGAACAAGCGACAGAAGAGGTATTTAAAGTACTATAATAGTCTATTATGCGCGCGATCTGTTTCAAACTGATGCAGTGACCCATTCCGCGAAGAACGCGGACATAATTCAGAAGTAATTTTGATTTAAGCATAAATTGATGTGTTCTTAAAGAAATAATAAAATACTATAGAACAATCTTATGCAGGACCAAGGAGGATACTCAATTATGAGGGAAATTATTTTTTTGAACCAGTGGCTCCCAAGCTACAAGATAAAGTCACTTTTTTCAAATGAGATGCTATATATTGTCACAAATTGCAATGTGAATAATATATTATCACAGGTTACAGTGCTAGTATTTATTCTCAAAACTTGTATGTTCACAATATCACTCACTGTTACCCGTACTCAATCACTGAATGAGTTAATTCCTCTCCTAGCTCGCGCTGTTATATATCTAAGCTGACAATGGACCAGCATTTAATTGCCTGACAGTTGTTGCCCAGAAACCACCAAACATCTAGTGACCATAGCCTGTCAATCATGTCCGACAATTGAACATCGACCTTGTCAATATCAACTAGGATTACAGTTGAAGCGAGTTCAAATAAATAATTATGTGACCGAATGATTACAAATATTTGATATTTGTGACACTGCTCCCCCCTCATGGTTCGTCGTCCTCGACGAACTCAGAATTTCGTCCTTGGTACGGCCACAACCTGTTCTTCATGAACGACTTTTGGTTTGCCGTTTCTGCCCATCCGTATCCGGAGCACACATCATTCAAACATTTTATGACCTCATATGGTCCCTTTCAATCTCTCTGCAATTTGAGACTCTTTCCTCTTCTTCTCCTGGGATCATAGAACCATACCCTATCGCCTTGCTTGAACTTGGGGCCGTTTGCTCGCAGGTCGAATCGAGCCTTTATTCTGTCGCTGGTAGCTTCTATGTTCTTTCGTGCAAGCTCATGGACACTCCACAAATTGTCTTGAAGATGGCTGATCCATTCCGGCAACGGTTTCTCGTTGCTCGTTTTCTTCAGCAGGATGTCCAAGTCCAACAACCATATCCACTGGTAAACGCAGCTCTCAACCTATCATCAACTTGGCTGGAGTTTACTGGGTGGATTAATTGACCGCCGATCTGTACGCTAGTAGGCACAGGTGAATCTTATTATCCCAATCACCTTGGTGCTCGTTGACGTATTATGACAGATAATCCAGAATTGTTCTGTTGAAACGTTCCATCATACCATCAGACTGAGAATGTAGCGCTGTAGTTCTTGTTTTGCTAATGCCCAAAATATTGACTAAACCCAGAAAGCCTCTCAGTTCGTGGATGTTGCTTCGGATCTTCCAAGTTTTTACAGCTTTTATCTTCTCTGGATTGACTGTCTTCTGGAACAACTAACATTTCTTCGGGTCTAATTTCAAGTTGACTTCTTTCAACTGGCGGAAGACTTGTCTCAGTCTAGTAATTTCATCTTCAAAGTCTCCCCCATAAACTATCACATCATCAAGGTAGACAAGTGCAGTTTTCCATGACAACCCCTGACGCACTCTCTCCATTAATCGCTCAAACGTACTTGAAGCATTGCAGAGTCCAAAAGGCATGACTATAAATTGCCATAGACCCGCACAGGACGCGAATGCTGTCTTTTCTTCATCTTTATTGTTTATTTCAACTTGCCAGTATTCACTCTGCAAGTCTAAGATAGAAAACCATTTTGAATCTCCAACAGCACCGAGGGTGTCATCGATCCTTGACAGGGAGTATGAGTCTTTCTTTGTCACCTCATTCAATTTCCGGTAATACACACAAAACCGAGTAGAACCATCTTTCTTCTATACCAAAACAATCGGAGAGGCCCACGGACTTGTCGATGGCTCAATGTCTCCTCTCTTCTGCATCGGTCACCAGTTTTTGAATTTCTTCAATCCGGGATATAGGTATACGCCTTGAGGGCTGTTCTGTTGGCTGTGCATCTCCAACATCGATTTTGTGCTGAACTAGATGTGTGCGCCCAGAATCACTTGAATACCTTCTAAATATTCTGATATTCCAGCAGCAAATTGCGAAGCTCCTTCTTCTGTTCTTCTATTAAGTGAGTGCTGCTTCTGTTGAATAAATCTTGAGTTGTGTGACACAGTTCTCTTGGAAATGAGGTCTTCTTAATGGCTGTTTCGTCAATCTTGCGAATCAACGTTATAGCCTATAATCAACCTAACGATGTTCGTTCTTAATATGGACTGGACAATCCGAAACGTTTAGAACACTAACCACCAGTCGTGAAGATTTTACTAGAGTTCTGGCTAGAATAACAGATTTATTCCAGCTTAGATTCCTGTCAGGCTCAAAGATATACGTTGTACCTTCTGGAAAGTTGTCTGACTCAATTGGAACTACCTTTTCCGAGAGTGAAGGTACCAGAGATTCTTTGGAGCAACAACATCCGTCTCTTCAATTTCCATATGTCGACAATATAAAGGTACTTCTTTTTCATTACCAATTCGTAGGACATCGCCGTCCAGATCCAAGACGCAACCAAGATCTAGCAGGAGCTCGACGCTCAAAATGCAAACATTCACGATTGCGAATGCGAGCTTGATGTTCCTTCTTTAAATTTCCAATTGTGAATTCAAGCTTCTCCACACTGATTACTGGTATTCTTTTCCCATTTGCTATTTTGTGTGAAAAACGCTGGTTCTGGGCACATTCTCTTGGAATTCGTCTTATCTTTGCAAAAACCTTTGGATGCACAATAGTGACATTCGTCCCGGTATCCAGCAGCATCTTGCATGGAGCATTCTGAGACAAACTCTGCACAGCATACGCAAGTGTAGTCAAATCCTCCTTATGCAGTTGTGTGCGGTTTCCTAGTTGTCCATGTAGTAGTTTTTTCATGTGCTTCTTCCCGAAGCGTAGTCTCAATTCAAACGTCAATTTTCCATAATCTAGGCGTTCTTGTTCGAACAGTCCTGAGAGTACCGCTAATGCTGTTTCCTGGAGCATTCCAGCCAGTACAATAGCTTTTTGTTTCACACTCTAACCATTATTCACCAGAATCAGCTCAAATTGGGTTCTATCACGTATATAAATTAATAATACTATATGAAAATCTATTAAATTTTGTATTGTGATTATTTTTTACACAATTGTTTGATAAAAATTCCATTTGTTATCAGTATATTAAAAATCAAAAGTTTTAAATATGTCGAAAATTGCCGTAAACACCCAGGCGCAATCGAAGTACATGTGACGTCATTTCGGTGCTCAGAGCACAGATTACCTATTCACTCAGAGTAATTACTAAACGTTATTGCAAGAATTATGCCAGAATAAAAATTATATAGAGGTGGTTTTGTTAATTTTTATCCTAATACACAAAAAAATGCCCCAATAAATTTTTTGTGCGCAGAGTGGTAGTAATAAAATCTTATCACCGGATATGTTTTGAAGTTTGAGGTTATGGTGTTTCTTATTTTATTTTGAAATGGATTTAATTTTTAGTTGTGGGCTAAAATACACAAAACTCTTGAGCATACACCCACCGTAAGATGAAAATTCATAATAATTGAAAACATTTATGTTGAGTATACAGGAAGGTCAAATTTAAATAACCAAATATTATGCAGCCTTATTTTGATTCTCATTGGAAACTAAGCCTCACTGCAATTTCCTCCAAAAAATTCTAAATATTCAAATTTTTCAATTCGTGTGCTCAATATGCTCTCTTGCAGATGCAATTTTTGCATTAAATTAAGTATCAGTTGCACTCAATTGTTTCTGACCTCGCAAAAATATAGGTCGATATATTTTAATTTCATGTGAAGTGCATACGTTGTCTACAAGGAGTTCCTTATTATCAGCCCTATTGATTTCCAGTTTATGAAGTAAGTTGCTCTTCTCAAAAATAAGTTTGTCTGAGGTTCCTCCACCATAGGGATGATCAAATCAAGTCATAAGGCCAACAAGTGGAACTCGTGTCATAAACCTAATGGTGTATGTGCCTTCATAATAATATGAGTGGAATCTTATTCTGCAACATAAACATCTAGGAGTTTGTACGTTGATTTCAGTACAATCCAAAAATTTTTGAGTATCCATGAATTACTTCAAGCAACTTGGCATGTTCCTCTTTATCTTTTCCACATTGAAAGAGAAAATTGCACTTTCCGAGACAGAACTTAATATATGCAGCATATCAATGATATAAGTTTCACATGAAGTAACGCTAATTTCAAAAAATATCGCCAAAATTGAATAGCTGAGATTCCACTTCATTTTTGTGAGAGTGAGAAATACTTTTCCTTTTAGAGTTAGTCTGTGGACACGTTACTCCGAAAACGCGAAATCTATGGCACTTTATATCAAATTCAATTCAAAACTGTTGAATTATCTAGAGATTTGTCAGCATTTATGGAACTGCACAAAGTTAGTTTTTCTGGTGTTTCATCTTGCACTTGAAAGTCACAGAATTTTGGAGAAGTTTTTTTTGTAATTTTTTACAAGTAGAAGTAATGTGTTTGCAGCTTCAATGTCTTCGACTGCTATAAAATTGTCGTCCTCTGCGACATCTTCGTCACAAACTCTCTCGACAGGATTGTCAGATACATCTTGATGTTCAAATGCCATTGGCAAACTTTTTGTCGAAACTGCATTTTTCTCTTTCAAGTATTCTTGAATACATTTTCTTTCCTCTGTGTAAATCACAACAATAATTTGTCCAAAGTAGGAAAAAAAATCAGGAAGAGATGTGCTCTTATCCTTCACTTCAAGAAAACTTTCATTATCAAAATTCAAAAAGCATACTTTCATAGAAGGATTAACTCTTCTCCCAATTTTGAAAGAGTTGGTCTATATTTCTCTTCTACTCGCAGATTCAAAATTATTGAATTTCTTGTCTTGGAAATATAAGAGAGCCCAGGCATGGACTCCGCTTTTCCTAAAATTCACAGCCAGGCACGCAAGACTATGCATTCGACATAATTATTCTGATGAAATATTGAAATGGTAAAGTAAAAGCTCTTAACAAATTCCCATCAGAAAGATAAAATAATATGAATGACGTTTAACGAATATATCTTATTGAGCTTCTAGAATTTGCCACCATACTGCGTGACGCTTAGCTGGTAATCCCTATAATCATCGGCCGATAATCGTCAGATGAACCTGCAACCAACAAAGTCTTGATCCATTCGTCAAAAACGTCGAATCTTATCTCTTGCAAACGATGTGCGATTATAATTATTTCACTGTCATAATTGCTAATATTTTCACAATCATTGTGTCGCGTTGTAATTTATTCACGGAGTAATCCGACTCTTCGAGCTTGTCCCGAATCATTAAAAACTTTTTCGAAATTATTCCAAGTTACTTTGGCTATTTTGATGGTTTGTACATGTACAAAATTAATTGGCTTAGCTGGCAAAATAAATTTTGTTCTTGCTCGGATCTCATCAAGATCTTCACTAAGAACGGCTCTCCATAATGATTCATGTCCGAGATACGCTTGAACTGCAAACTTATAGGAACCATAATTCTCGCGATCCCCAAATTTTTCCAATCATGGCGAGAACATGAGACATTTTCTCAGCTTCAAATGCAATTCTAAATTATGATACGGCAACTGAGTCCACAACTTATTGCAAAAATCAGAAATTGTAAATAAAGCTCAACATATCCAACAATTTCAGTTATATGCCTATTGCGTATCTCATGTAGGTCCGCTCTACCAGTTATTCTTCACATCTATGAGGTAGAACGTCAATCTCATCAAGCGTCACTTCTGTACGTCATATACATTTGGTAAACATGAAAAGAATGAAATCATTCGAAAATAGGATTGTTTGCTCTACTTCAGGTTTTTTTTTTTTGTTCTCCAGAAATAATCAAAAAGTGAAACAGGAAATTATAGGAAAATCAATTGAATACTATAATTCATGATGTGTTGTATATCATTAAATTCTCACCTTCAGATATTTGTAAGAATCGTCTAATATTGTAATCGTCAATAAATTCAACAAATGTCATTTTGACAAGTTGCCAGACTGTCTAAATCGATTCATGAAAATTTGGTAAATAGAATGCTTCCACTGAAAACGTTAGACTCTTACTTAATGTTTCAAATATAATTGGAATATAGGAATAGTTTACCTACTGATAGTAATTCATCACGGATATAATCGCCAAACTGTACAGTTCGAGAGTCACAAGATATCGCATACATTAATAGATATGGGCCTGTTGCGTATCTTCAAATTTCGACGAGAGCGCCGCATATTATTCAAAAATCACATCTTCGAAGTGTGATGTCACCTGTCAATGTTTTGAAATATGTCAATTTGCTTCAAAATCAGAATAAAACCCATGACGTACCATCTCTATTCCTAATAATAATATTGTATTCGATTTATGACAATGTAGATAAAAATATTCTGAAAGAAGCAAACCAACCATAGCCATTATTATTTTTTATTGTTCATGTGACTCATCTGAAGGTAATCAATTACAGTTAAATTTATAATGTGTAATATGTACAGAATTGAGCGAAATCTTTGGGGAAAAGAGATTTTCTCATCTTGTTTATCTTTAAAACAATTCTTGAATTTTGAGATGAGAAAATATTATGTAAAAATTTGGTGCTTCCAGTAAAACATTCTAAGACGAATTTATGTGATTGTTCAGTCAATTAAAGAACTTATCTAAGTGGTATTTATTGAGTTTCTTTACAATTTGAAGAATTGAATGATATCTAATACATTTTCATAGATTATTGCATAACATCACACTCGTTTAACTGCTGTTATCCACTTTTCTCCTTGTTTCGCTTCATAATCTCTTCCCTGAGACCTATAAAAATGTAGTTCTGTGCTGTTTGCTTTAGTACTAGTACATCCAACAACACAACAACTTCTAAGTGAATGATTTATATTCATGATTATCGAATAATAAGACATACAAAAATGACGGTTGACAGTTTGTCATTTTTGACGGCATACCTCGTAGATGTAAAATTTAACCGATAGAGCGGAGCCATCGAGGATACGCAATAGGCGTATTCGATAAAAATATAGTTATGTATATTCCATCACACTATATATGTAATATATAAGTTCAGAGTTTAATGATTCATCTCAATTCAACCTACATTCGTAATTGTGATATTTTGAAGGGCATAGGATAGTGTTTGATAGTCATTTCAGATTTTCCAAGTACCTAGACATATATTTCGAAATTTTGGCAGATGACGTAACACCTCAAAACTATGATTTATTCTTAATATGCAGCGCTTTCCTCGAAAACTAGAGATACGCAACAGACGTATTCTGTCACTTTTATCTACATCACAAAGAATGAAAACATCTTGTTTATCAGAATCAGGGCTATACTCAATCTTAGTGTGACAATAAATCAAATTTATATTCTTACAGTAACATAATCTTCACACAGAAGCATACATGCTTGCGATGTCCAACGATTTAAGATGTTTGCGTGAATACCAAAGTTGGATGAAATTTATGATTATATTTTCATAATTGATAAATGCTCGACACAGTTATCAACCAATCACATCGATACATTCAATTTGAACCCATCAATCAGAATGTTCAAGTCAGGAAAATACAAACAAATCATCCCAATAATTGATAGAAACAAAAGTACATGTATTACAAATAGCTGATAAGAATTCATATATATTTTGTGTTTTTGAGAGATATTGAAGTACTTCGAAATAATTTTGGCATCCTAATGTCAAAAAAATTTTGAGCATTGTGACAATAGGTGTATATTCTTAACATATATTCACGCTCATCATTGACTCCTTAACACTCTAAGAAAAAAATATAGGTATCAGTCAGTTACAGCAACAAAATATTACAGCAGTCTATTGCTAGAGGTAGAGTGTTGGTCTATGGTTCAACAGATACCAAGTTCGGATCGCATTAGGATGAAGTTGAAATTTACTTACCCAAAGCATCACCATTTGCATCTAGGGTATTTTATGTGATTTATTATGCACTATACATATCTTCTGTTTGACGACAACCCATCTTTTCTCAACAGGCGCTTTGCATATTCCTAGTAATATGTATTGAGTATATATTTTGGGGATGCTCCTATCCTACTGTTACAATATTCTGCAAACAGTTCTACATTGGAGTATTACCCCAAATGATTTCTTCTAACATTGACCTCCTGGTTAACATATTTTTTCTACGATCACAATGTAAATGACTAATTAAATAAGTTTAACACACAGTATAATTTGTTTCTTACGCACGCTGTTCAGTAAAATAAAGAAAACGCACGGTAATTTAAGTTCGCAGTACTTACAATATTTTGACATTTTGTTAAGATTTTCTAGGGTGATTTAAATTATCTTGAATACTCAATTATGTTTGTTGATAGATCAATTTGAAATACTGAGATTTTTGCCTTATTGAAAAAATTATTCTGTATGAATTTCTGTATTTCTATTTATTTGTGACTTACTTCACACTTCACGTCTACACTGCACAGTTATTCACTGTTATTCCATTGTTACTTGACCAAGTTGAATGTTGAATGGATAAAATCAGTAGAAAGGTGAATGATGAAGGTAATAGTAACAAATATATATTAATTATCTTTTATTTTAGCTATAAAATGTTTGACAACGAAGAAGAAAACTGTACTCTACCAGATATGCTAAGGTCATCGCATTCCTGAGCATGTGCTGATGCTTTAGCAGAGTGGAGCTACAAGCAGCTTCTCGAGTTTGCTAATGACCAGGAAATCTAATTGTTGCGTATTGTAATAAATTGTGTGCCGCCCCTGATCTTTGAATCTCATCGACTACACAACATATCATAACTTGACATAAAATTAGACTAATGAATGGAGATGAGATGATATATTTACTATACTGAAGCTATGATATGACTATGTACATACATGGGGAAAAATACAAAAAAACTTTTAGCCATAGGCTGCTGCAGTAATTTGTTGCTGTAACTGACTTATATCATCTTAGAACGTAACGGCGTCAGTGAATCAATAATGAGCGTGAATATATGTTTAGATTTTTTCAACGAACAACAAGCTTCAAGATTATTGTAAGCGGATAGAGTTTGCAATGATGAGGTCAATAGAAAAGGTGAAGGCGTTAGTAATTCTGGATAGAGTTGTTCCGAAATCAAACCCAACGGTCTGGAATTTGATATAACTCCAATTTGAGTTGACAATGTGTACAATTCCTCATATGTTAAGATTTGATTTTCTATAACACAAAGCAGATGAGTTTTTATAGATTTATTATTGGCTGCTTCCCAAACACCCCAAAAATATGGAGCACTGGATGGCGGAACACAACAAGCTCATTCAAGTAATGCCTTGCTCCCACAAAATTTGTACCATTATCCGTGAATAAACAGATGACTGAATCACATTTTAAAGCTTATCAACTATACCTGCGTACAATTCAAAGAAAATTTTATTAATCACAGTAAGTGGATTCTTAATTTGAGAATCTATTAATTTTTAAGAATTGTATTTGATGAAAACGAATTTTGATTTTAAATTCTGAATATTCATTTGAAACTTTGACGTTCCGATCTTTTGATAAAGGATCTTTTCAAGAAAACAATGATAAAGATCCTTAATCAAAAGATAGAAACATCAAAGTTTCTAATAAATATACAGAATCTAAAATCAGAAGTCGTTTTTATCTTTATTTTGAGATTTATAAATATTATTGACGAAGCTATTGCAAACACAATCTGTTAAATTGACTCCAGATTTTGGGGAAATATTTTCTTCCACTTCTTGTCTTATGTCAATTTCTTCTGAAGCTACATATGCTCGAGAATTAGAAGTTCCACCTAAAATGTTGTTGGCAATTTTTTTCTTATTTTCGAGAGAGTTTTCCACATAACCTTCCGCAACGCTACTGGATTTCCAACCTCCATGTTGTTTAATTCTTAGCAAATCTGCTCCCGAGTCTGCATGAAAAGAAGCTGATGAGCGTCGGAAACAGTATCCTGTGTATGCTCTAGGGTTTGGTAGGTCAAGAAACTGGGCGATCGTTGTGGGTAATATTTTTATATTTTCTGATAAGATCAACAAAATCCACGTCGAAGATACTTCCGACTGTAACCACAAATTCACGAATAACATGTGTCTTCATTTCCAGGATGGTAATCATAAAAAAGGTATATTCATCTGAAACTTCTCTTTCACGTAGAAACGTCAATTTACCTTTCCCACAAGCCCCAGCAATTCCTATTATCATTGCGACCTAAAATACAGCTTCATTCAATAAATACTTACATACGTAGGTACGCATGAGTCAAATGATACCTTTGCAAAAAGAAATGTTTTTTCTTCGGCCTCTTTTATAAAATTTCCCACATCATCTGCGGATTGCCTCTTTAACCATGCAATCAACATGGTGTACCTCTTCAAATCAATATTTTTGCGAGCAGTGAGTTCAGCTCTCAGCATCGAATACATCGTCCACAGTGTATATGCTTTCAGTGTTTTCGAACTCTCAAATATGCAAGCAGTACTTTTTCGTTGACGGTCTCCACTTTCTCATATTCGCATCAATTTTAAAATTTTTTTCAAGCTACGGCATATTTGCTCCTGGACTTTTCCGGTTTCAAAGTACCAATTGCAGCATTGTTTTCGATATCAGAGGGTATTTCTGTATCACTGCTTGAGGACATTTTAGGAATGATTGTGACTTTTTGTGAGAATTAGATATTTGTTCATCACAGAACAGAACTACTAAAGAAGAAGCGAAACGCCAAATTTATTCCAAACTTAGCATACTACTGTCAGTGCTATCTATCTGCGGTCCCATTGAACTACTTCAATAACGCGCGAATACAATTCTAAATACGTTCAAATTTTACACAAACATTTTCTCAAGATTTTTATTTACGATTTAAGTGTTCATGATTCATATATGAGAGATATGAATTGAATCATGATAACTAAAATCACAAGTCACAAACTAGATAAATACGAGTAAAAATAAATTAAATACAATAACAGCATTTGGAGTAATGATAATTTCATATTTCAACATTTATGTACAATAGCAAATGGTCTTGCATCTGGAAATAATTCAATTACATCATTTGAAAAACTATAAATAGTTCATCTTCAAAATCACAAAAATGATGTCCGTATGTTTGTCTGTTGAGGATTCCCTTTTAATCTCGTGTTTTCTACATAGAGAAAATGAAAAATCGCGATATTGTATTATGATGTAATTCTTGTAAAACATGACATTGTGCGGCGCAAAGTAGTGTAGGTGTTTTATCGATAAACTCCATGATTCTTGGGTTATGGTGTTTTCTTATGGTATTCATAGGTAAATACGCATTTACTATTCGTATGTTTCTCTCCAAGTTCTTGCATTATCAAAAGTGTATTCTCATGGAAGGTAGAATTTTGTATTGAAATGACCTCTACACATTTTCAGATATAAATTGAGTTTTATATCTTATGGGATTTTTCTGGTACTCTGAACAGATGCTTCTTGGTTGATGAATTTCCATAAATTGAGAAGTTCTGCGGCGAGAGTTGCTCTTGGCGTTTCTTGATGAAATCCATATTTCAAAATTTAAGTAATTTTTTTGATGTCCACATATATTCATATCTCTCTGTGTTTTCTTATGAGGATCGTCAATGTGACATTTAATTCCTGTTTTCCAAGTTTGTCTTGGTTTTGACGGTATTCTGCTACAAAAGAGTGATTCAAATTCCAGACCATTTTTCACTAAGAAATTCAATGTAAGAATGGACTGACATTTTCTCTTAAACAAGCAAAGCAACGGTACTTAAAATATACAAAATGTTTATTTACATCTTATTTATTCATGTGACATTCAAAATCACTTACCACCATAATTGACATTTCAGACTCTTTGCAGCATGCTTTGAAACAAATTCAAGCCAAATAATTAAAAAATTCAATTATGAAATAGCTTGATTATAAATCTCTGATAGTTCCATAGGACCACGTATAGATGACAAAAGACTAATATGATAAATTTAAATTATATTCTTGTTCCGCTAGCCTGTTTGTTTATCTCAATGCACTCTTTTTCCTGCAAACGATTGATTGTCATAAATCTTAGTGATCTGATTTCGCGATGTAACGTGAAGAATGTTTTCATCAAAAATTACACATAAAATTATTCTGACGGAATCAAATAATATTTTGTCCAGGATACGTTATGTCAAGCCATAATATTTGACTCACTTATTTTGCAAAATACTACGTTTCGTCAAACAATATATCACTTTTCATAACTAATAATGTATACAGCTATTGTAATACTAATTTTGTCTACGACTACCTCATGATATATACCTTATAAATGAGTTTTCTGAAGCAAAACGATAGTCATTTTTCACAGAGTGAATAATAGCAGTGAATAATCATTATTCACGTGTATAGAATTCCTAGGGCACGCGGTATATATTATGAATCTGGCAAGCATTTTTCAGTACGTCTAGGCAATAACCATGCACTTTGATTAGCTAACTTTATACAAATCACAAAAATATTGTTAAAATATTACTTTAATCTATTTTTTAATGCTCTTGAAGGAAAAAGATGACATTAAATAAACTATATCAAGTGAGCCATTGATATGACATGACAAGCGAAGCGTAAATTGTTGTCAATTTGAAAACGTCATAATTTCGATCCAGAATACGTAAAAAATTGAAATTGATAATGAGAAAGAGATATTGTCTACTTGTACTACACCGGAGATAACAGAAGCTGCGAAAGTCACCTTCCTGAATTTATTGCCTGAGAAATCCCGAAATCTTAATATTCTTGTGTACAGTACCTTTAAGTATTGAAGGGCGACCAAGAAAATCAATTTATTTTTAGGGTCAGTTTTACTGGCATATTTTACGGAATTAGCTGCAAAATATGAATCATCCATATTATAGACACTTTGCTCTATGCTTAGGAGTACGCTTAGTATAAATCAAGGAGTCGATATAGAAGACTAGGCAAAACTGCGGTCACTTTCAAAACGGAGATCTCAGGGCTTTCGTTCGAAAAAAGCTAATACATTTCCTTCCGAAAAAATTTATAAATTTCTTATTCAAGCCTTTGATGAAAAATATCTTGCAATGAAAGTAAGAAATTTGGAACATTCAAAAACTTGTTTGAGAAAAAATTATGGAATTAAAGTCAATAGTGGTCGTGGACAAAGTATAGTATTCTACTCACATATAATAAGCAATGATTCACTCAGGTTAATTATGCCACTCGCTACGCTCGTGACATAAACTTAACCTTCGTGAATAATAGCCTTCATTATATGCTCGTATAATAATATACTATTAAATTATATTTGAATGTTTCTTTATTATTTAAGTACATTATGTTGTGATTTGTGAGGCAGTTGTAGACCTCTGACAAAAATAGTCTAGTTACTTCAAGATTCATAATTTTTTGGTCAAAATGATACATCTGTCTTGTCTGGTAATTATGTCTTTCAAAAACATATATATGATGGGAGTGTATTTTTATCACTGAGTGTGAATACCAAAGCATTGAAATTGATCAATTGTTCAACATTGAGCCAGTTTAAAGTTGTAATAATTTTTTTGATGTTTGTGATCCTATTACATTTTAATTTCACACGCATCACACGATTTTGAAGCTTCTGAAGTTTAAAATGTCTGAATTGCTGCACATAAATAAGCCAGTAGAGCAGTAAAAGAAATGAGATAGAATGATAATATTGAGGACAATCAATTTGCTCCGCATTGATAAATGTGAAGCAATCTAAGAAAAGTATCCTATTTTCTTTGCTATTTTTTTTACAAAGGTATTGTACATGTCTGTCAAACTTTTATTTGCTTTCAATGATTACACCAAAGTATATAATTCCGTCAACATCTTTAATATGGGCATTGTCTCATATAATTTTGGTATTTCCATTATCGGAAAGAGATGACTCTGAACATAAAAACATGACCTCAGTTTTATTCACATTCAATTTTAATCTGTCATCAATCATCCATTTGATAGCTTCAAGCAGCTCCTTGTTCACATTATTGATCAAATTGTCTTTATTTGTACCATCCGAATATATTGAAATGTCATCCGCAAAGAGATGAATTTTGCATTCTTTAGAAACATTAGGAAGACCGTTGATGTACAGGATGAACAAAACTGGCCCAAACACACTACCCTGGGATACATCAGTACTCAATCAAAAACGGTTTCCATCGCACAACAATTTGCATATTCTGTAACCAAAAATTATGTTGAAACAGGTGAAATTCCACACACCGTGTAAGAATATTACTCTGTAACCGTGTAGAATCATTTTGAGGAATCAGAAGCTACTATTCTGGCAACTATGGTTATGTCTCAGCAATTCAGATATTTTTTCTGGCTTTACGTTCGAAGTTTCATAATTTCAAAAGTTTCTTCTGAAATATTGGTGAGTTTCTTGAACCTTGTTAAAGAAAGTATAGTTTACGCCATGTATTGGAATGGCGTATTCCACTCTCGCGAACCGTAATCCTCGCCTTTGGCTCGTATTACAAACCATTCGCTCGTAAGGAATTAGGGTCATTCCAATACTTCTTGTAGAATATACTATTCCGTCCACCGTCTTGAATTAAATAGGGAAATTAGTGCTGGAAATAAATATTTGTGAACAATATGTATACCTAAACGATAGATAAATGATTGTTGTCATGTTATATTGTCCGAGGTTAGCAAGTTCGAATCGCGTTCGGATGAAGTTTTTTATAATCTATACATTTTCCAAAATTCAATTGAATAAAAGAATCCTTTTGTCTTCAAATTCTGTATATTCTATTTGGAACTTTTACGTTTCGATCCTTTAACCTAGGATCTTCTTCAGAAAACAATTGATACAAAAATAAAGTCAAGTAACCAGATACTTAAAATATATGAAGAATATTGGATGTGATAACGTAGATAATACATCTAAACCAAAATAATTAAGTCCTCAGGCACTCACCCAAGACTTGAGGACAGCTCCGCACACAGCCCAAATCACAAAATACACGACATTTCAACAAGACAGTGTAGTGCTACTCTTTGCTATTGGTTTGGCTCACAACTGCAGTATCAACAAGTCTTCAGTGTACTTTATAATTTGAAATATACACAGAACTACACCAACCAAAGCGCAATCATCATGTATGTGTACTATTGATTGGAGAAAACAAAACATTTGATAGTTTCAAATCATCAGTATGGTTCAAATTATTAGAATCTCCAAGTATCTCCATTGCTTCTTTGATCAATCTACCATGAATCGATGAGCATCTTGCGATTTTTCTCTCCATTTTCATATCTATCAATTTTGTAACTGTCACACCTGACATATACAGAGACACCACTGCGCAGAAACTTGTAAGTTCTGTTCTTGTAACAGATATGGCGCTGGTAGCATTTGTTAGCTCCACAGCTGTAATGTTTTACCAGATGTATAAGGACCGTCTCGAGATTTGAGCAATAATCCAAGAGTTGCGATTATACATCAAGTATGCATTCCTCACTTTCCGGTTCTGTGGGACTCGACTATGAAAGCAATACATAGTTCAAGTAACACAGACGCTATGAATATGATTTGATTTATCCTAAATTATTCCTCCCTTCGAATGTGAGCTGGTCGATTTATGTCTTCTGATCACGGTCTTTGCGTGCAAGGTCAATACTTCATTGTTAAAGCCGGAGAGGGGAAATTCCATTGCTTTTGATAATTGAGAAGGATCCTGGGAGTTAAAATTTTATTTCTGGATTAAACAGCTAGTTCATAGTGAGGAGCTTGGTACGTTCCAATTTCGTACCTTGTTCTTATTTTTCCATTTTTTATATCCCAGTCTTTTATCTATTCCTTTTTATCCCAATTTAATCAACAATATTATGTCCAATTGATAAGACATTTCATTTGATAATTTGCTGATTGATGACGTATTTTGATTCCATATTTCTTATTCATGTAGTCGCTGCAAGATATCAAAAGTTGACAAGGCGCTGTTTCGATATTAAAACATTCTATTTTGAACCCAAAATTACATTAAAATCACATTTCACACAACACATCACAAAATATAAACACAGTAAAATAATATACCACTCACAATTAAATTCCTTAGCCCTAATAATCTTCTCCTGTCAGTCTCTCCTCTCTTTTTTCTCATATAATTAGCTGAGACCAATGAAATAACGAGAAAGTTAAGTAAAAGCTGTTTTGAAGTAATTATGGAAGAAAGATACAATACCAAAAGACTGGGAAATAGCAGTTATCTTACCGATATATTAAAAAGGAGATATCCGTGATTGTAACAATTATGGAGGAATTTCACTATTAGGTACAGTACTAAAATTATATAAAAGAGTTCTGGAAGAAAGACTGAGAGTAATAATAGAAGCATCCCTAGAAGAAGCTCAAAGCGGATTCAGGCAAGAAAGAAGTGTACAAGTTCATATTTTCACCATAAAACAACTAGTCCAGAAAACCTTATTGACTAAAAGTAAAGCATGCATGGCCTTCATAGATCTGGGAAAAGGATTTGACAAAGTGCATAGACAAAGAATCTAGAACAGTTCAACAAAGAGAGCTGTGAATGAGAGATTAGTGAGTGCGATCAAAAGTTTAAATAAGAAGAATTTGAACTATATTGTTAGAAGAAACCGAAAATCAGAAATATTTGAAGCGAAAAATGGCCTTCGCCAAAGAGGAATTATGAATCCGGTTCTGTTTACAGTATTCATGGACGATATTATGAAAGAATGGGAGTAAGAAACAAGGAAGCTATTAGTAGGCCACAGAAATATGCAACGTATTAGAGCAAGAGCCCACGACGGCTAGACCTTCGTTATTTTATAAAAGTTGAAAGTTTGCCCATGCATGTCTCCTACATAGGTAAGAACGACCAGCGACTATAGAGTTTGGATCGTGGTTACTTCGGCAGGTAACAGGTAGTAAAGGTGTATAAAATAGCACCTTAAATTCGTTAGAGTATAAAGCTCAATTTTTTTATATTTTCTCCAGGATAACTTTAGAAATCTCGTCATCCATTGCCGGACACTTATGACAGTTGCAACATCCTGCCAGACACCCCTAAACTGTTATAAATTGTAATTATACTTTCATTATAGTATAAAAGCTGAATTTTATATATGTTACTTGGGGACCTATAAAAAGATGTTATCCCAATAGCCGGACAGTTTTAATGGTTTTTACATCTTGCCAGACACATTGGAAATCCGCTGTGGGTGCGAGCGCGAGTGCTTAGTCGATTGCGATTTTCAAAAATATCCCATGAAAAAATAATTTCATTACGTTAAAATAATTGCATTACGTTCACAGCCACCTTATATTAAGTAAAATTTTTTATTTTGATATTGAAAAATATATATAGGCTGTTAGACAATTGGCCGTATTCTGTAACACAATCATTAACTTATTATCGACCGATAAGATTTTTGTCAAATGGAAACAATTGTAACAAGAAACAATATTCAGAATTTTTGTCAGTGCTACCTACGTTCATTGACTGAAATAGATAATGATCGATAAAAACTTATCGATTGAGTTACAGAGTAGCCTCAAATATTGGGAATTAAAAAAAATCATCTAAAACTTGAAAAATTCCAATCGTAACGTTGGCAACTCTGAAGTCATATTGAATAAATTAATTTTACTGTCCTAAATTTTTCTTATATTGTAAACCGTATTTATAATCGTAGAAGACAGTTTATTGACAAAATGACAATTAGTTTGATTAATTAGGTAGGCTCCTAAGTAGTGTTAGTCTAGGGCTCCACAAATTGGCAGTACGCCTCCGAAAAATTTAAGAATTCCAGACAATAGACAGTCTCACATCCATCAAAAAAGAAAAATTTAAATCTAAACAAACTATCCGTTCCGTAGCATATTTCAAAATGACCGCCCTAAACCCTCAACAGTAACCATAACCGTCAAACTAATGCGGTTAGTTTGGTTACAGAAAGTAACCAAGAATTTTGACAGCCGCATTCCGTAAACCTAACCGGTTGTCGAAAAAGTAACCGCGATTACCGTGGTTCAATTTCGGAATATTCTATAAACAGCAGATGATGCGCAGTAAAAGATCGCAGTCGACTAGGCACTCTATCTCACTCACACTCGCTTGAACAGTTGTTACCTCGCGCTCGCATTTACAGCGGACTTTCAATGTGTCTGGCAAGATGTAAAAACCATTAAAACTGTCTGGCTATTGGGATAACATCTTTTTATAGGTCCCCAAGTAACATATATAAAATTCAGCTTTTATACTATAACGAAAGTATAATTATAATTTATAACAGTTTAGGGGTGTCTGGCAGGATGTTGCAACTGTCATAAGTGTCCGGCAATGGATGACGAGATTTCTAAAGTTATCCTGGAGAAAATATAAAAAAATTGAGCTTTATACTCTAACGAATTTAAGGTGCTATTTTATACACCTTTACTACCTGTTACCTGCCGAAGTAACCACGACCCAAACTCTATAGTCGCTGGTCGCTCTCACCTATGTAGTGGACATGCATGGGCAAACTTTCAGCTTTTATAAAATAACGAAGGTCTGGCCGTCGTGGGCTCTTGGGCTATATCGGAACTGGAGAATGCGCGTTTTCAGACGATGTTGTAATATTCGCAAGAAACGAAACACAACTGCAAAGAAATTTGAATATATGAAATAATAAACTGAATATGCAAGGAATGTCAATAAATGTGAAGAAAACGAAAGTAATGATAATGGGTAATGAGGAAAAACATATTAAGCAAAATAATGAAAGCATAGAACAAGTGGAGTAATTCGAATATCCAGGAGTAACAATAACAAAAGATGGAAAACAGGACGAAGACATCAATAAAAGAGTAGACAAAACAGTGAAACTATTTCACAGCATAAATAACAGCTTCATAAGTAAGAAAGAAATAAGCGGGAAGACATAATTAACAGCTTACAATACAATATTTAGATCAGTTCTAACATATTGTTGTGAGTCATGAGTCATACCGAGGAGAACCAGAAGTAAAATACAGACATTAGAAATGAAATATTTGAGAAGGGTCAAAGGAGTAACGAGAATGGACGAAATAAGAGACCAAGATATAAGATCAGAACTTCCAGTGGAACCTATAGTAGAATTCATTGAGCAAAGACAACTGAGCTGGTGGGAGCACCTGGTCAGGATGGAGGGACATAGACCTGTAGAGAGGACTTGAACATCAAGGAATATACCGAAGAGAAGCCAAGAAAAACCAAGAGAGAACTGGGATAACATCATAGAGAAACTCCTGGAGAAGAAAGGAATCACACTACGCGAAGCCAAGCAGACTGCAAAAAACATGAAACAGTGGGCAAAGTTTGTGCACGAATAAAGAATAAAGATCAAAATCCCTATACTCAACGGTAGAAGAGAATTGGACTATATATATTATATATATATATATATATGTATATATATATATATATATATATATATATATATATATATATATATATATATATATATATATATATATATATATATATATATATATATATATATATATTTATATATATTATTCGGAAACTGACTTGAGTAAGGGATTCGAATAAAATTCTGAACACGTGACGGTCGTATAAAAAGTTTTCTTGAAACACCGATTTATTCAATCAAAACCTCTCAGCGGGATTTATCATGGATCAAGGTCGTGCTCTGACCAAGTAACCGTGTTTTGAGTGAAGTACATCGGTCAAGCAGCCCAATTTTGCAGATTATAAAAGAAAATTCGCGCGAAAGCCGTGTCATCAAAAACCGCCACGAATATCCAAGGCATAGTGTCCAGACGCCCGCAGAGCAACCAGTGATGCGAGCGCTAACATCCAGTTCCTGGTACCACCTCCAGGTTACTCAATCTTGACGCCAGTCCACGACTAACTCTTGGCTCGATACCTCCACCAGGACAGGTGACGTCATCTCCATAGTTTCGGAGAGCTTGTGGGTCCAGCAAAGTGTCTGTTTCGTACATTTTGTTGAATTATTGCTGTAACCGCAACGGGTATTTTTGTTTTAAGTCACATCAATTACAAGTCTACCTTTTTTTGTTAGTCATTTTTTCTGTGTTAGGCGCTCCTTGGATGAAGCTGATGTTGACGCATCAGTGTTTTGGCGCTATACGCTCGTTTTGTACAGCACAATCGATTGGGCTAGGCACCAATTCACGTGATAAGTGTAAGCTTCAGCTAGTTAAGAGGCAAGGCGTATGGGTGCCGGGTTGTTACATACTCTGATGTGTTATTGGTTACGTGCTGCCCGCAAAGGCGCGTTATTTTGTGTATTAGGCTTCTAGATACTATTATTCATTTTAGTATTAGATTCTTCTATTTTCATGACTAATCATTATTTTTACCTGTTGAATTCTATTCAAATTCATTCATATTTTTTTGTTCTACCATTAATCTATTTTGAGTTATTAATGTCAATAGTAATCCAGTTCAAAATAATTTCTATTGTGCGAAAGAGTGGACCTGCTTCTTTCTTTCAGGAGTTGTCACAATCTCCGTTTGAGAGTGTGGCTTGTGGTTAGTATTGTGTTACTTAAATCGACTTCCTTGGTGGATGCTGAAGGCCATTACGCAGTCACCCACTCCTGTGACTTCTCGTCCGACCAAACATTCCTTAATTGCAGGTACTTCCGTTGCTGTGTGCCCTGCGGACAGAAATACAATATCGTGGCGCCCCGCGTATGCTCGAAGCCTAATCTTGCGACGTCTCAATTATCCTACGGTCTCCCTGAGAATAAGAGCGGAAAACGTTACTTAGGTCAGTTCTGAATGTCACTTCATTGGAAGTGCTGTTCTATTTTTTTTTTCACATGTGAAAAGGGCTTGCATTTAACTGGATCAAGTTAAATTCAATTGGTCAAATGTTCGACAGAGGTAGAGATATTGCAATCAAGAAATAATTTTCTATTAACTTTACAAAATTCATGATAAACTGGATATTTTTTGGGAAGGAGCTATTTACTAGAAAATTCCTTGTGTTTCGAACCCTTCCAAGTCTTCCTAAGAATATGGTACTGAACAAGGTGAATAGTATGTTTTTTTTGCCATTGCCAAAGTCTTTTTCTTGTATTCAAAATATCGAGAAGGGACCCGCCCCATTCTGAGATTTTATTTCTTGACTCAGAAATCATAAATAAATACAGTTCACCCAAATTGATCAAGGGTCGCGACAGTGACCTGACAATACAAGGCTCCGACAAGACAAGGTTTCGACAAGACAAGATTTCGATTTACTTTCCGCCATGTTGCCCGCGACTCTATTTACTCGGAAACTGAGGTGTCAGAGTCTGTTATAATTTTCCGCGGTAATTTCGTATTGTATTCTTCATTCAAAAGACATGTCACATCAAAAAGATACATCGATTGCGGTAATTATAAAATTTTCACTCAATATACCCTAAGTATCACGTTTTCAATTTGAAATTTTCTTTATTCTTATTTCTTTCCAGTTTACAGCTCACGTGGTATCTTCAACAGATATGTACGTTTACAGAATTGTTCGGTAGATGTAGCAGTATTTGAATCTATTATTCAGTTGAATTCATCTCAAATGTACAAAACTGCTTATTTCAGTGATAACAATCCCCAGATCAATTTGTGCTGGGTATCGATTTCACAAAAAAAAAAAGTAATTGCGATCACATTCAAAGTAAACTAATAACGAACATAACTTACTTGACTTTATTGATTGATAATTCTCACATTTTCTGTGCTATCATGTTTGAAGCATGTACTACAACGAATACATCTTAAGATACAGATTTTTCCAAACGTCAATTTGACATTACTCATACAATGAAATTGGGAAATACCAACAGCATCCATGATCCAGAATTATTATGATCTTTTATACAAGGAAGTATTGTAGAACCGACAAGATTCATATAACGGAATTTTGATGGATATAGCCATTTTGAGCATCCCTGAATCCATTTTGACTATTTTTATCTTGATGTCGGTATGTATATGCGTACGTATGTGTGTAACTCGCGAATCTCAAAATTCATCATACGTATAGTGCTGAAATTCTGTATTCAAGACAAGTATTTAATCTTGATGTGCACCGCGCATTAAGGTTACAATCGTCTGCACCAGAAGTGCACTTTACTTTAAACTTTTTTAGAACTTTCTGCATAAATTTAGAATGATCAGCCGTAGAATACTGAAATACGGTATTCAAGATTGCTGTAACATCCAAATGGTCATCTTCAATTTTCGTACCATTCGGCTAAGCCAGAAATGCACTTTATACAACAGACTTTTCGAGTTTTCCTTATAAATTTGGAACAATCAGTCGTAGATATTGAAATTTTGTATTCGGCACTTCTATAACATCTAGTTGTACACCTTGCACTATGATTGCGATCGGCGGAACTGAAAGTGCAGTTTAACTTAAAAATTTTTTTGAATATTCCGCATAGATCCAAAACGATTAATCGTAGATCGTTAGAATTCGGTAATCAAGACGATAGTACCATCTAGATGCTCATATTCTATTTTAGTCCAGATCGACTCAGCCGGAAGTGCACTAAACTTGACAGTCTTTCAGAATTTCTTGCATAAATTTGAAAAAATCGACTGTAGAGTATTGAAATTTGGAATTTCAGTCTGTTGTAGCATCTGAATGATTGCCTTTGATTCTAATGACAATCGACTTAACTGAAAGTGCACTTCAGTTCGATTTTCCTGAATTTTGCGCATAAATTTAGCACTGCTAGCCGTAGAATCTCAGAAATCAGTATTTAGGAATGTTGTAGCATAAGACCTACTGTTTCCATAACAACCGACTAGGCTAAAGCGTATTCTACTTGACAGTTTTAAGAATCTTTGGGATGAATTTAGAACGTTCACCCGTGAAATTCAGATCTCATAGTATAATATAGTAACATTGAGGGAAATGGAATCTGTCTAAGTGATCAAAATGATCAATATTCATTTTCTACTATCTTTGACCTTTCTCTTGTTGTGACTCAATTTAAACTAGTTTTCTTCGCTTGTTACACTTGCCCTTTCAACACTTATCTCACATCTTTTTTTTGTGGTAGTCTGTTCTATATTTTATCATCTCTTGATCAGTCTAGAGTCTGAAGATATATAGAGGGAAAACCTTGACTCGTTTTCTTCTCACCTTTTTAAGGTTTTTTTTTAGGTGTATTCTATGGAAAATGTGCTATTTCCTTCAATTTCAATTCGATTTGAGTTTTCGCTAGTCATAAATTCTTGTAAAGTATGATAATTTTTTGTGACTATATATCGTATTTTCCTGCACAAGATGTTTACGCGAGATAATAAGGATACTATCTCACTGCTGCGATCTAAGTGGCCCATACATTGTCGATCAAATTGCGCAACACATGCTATGGCCTAATAATTGAGCAATGTATGGCAGGCACAAATGTTTGGCTAGTTTCAAACATGTTCGAAATTTGTTGTGCAACGGGAACGTTTGTGCAACGAGTTTTGCTGTGTATATGCATGTTGTGCTCCGTTGCGCAATATTTTCGAGTTATCGGCCAGATTTCTTGGTAGAAAGTTAGCTTGCGACCATGACGACTATCTGGAATAGAGAATCTAGGAGAGAATTCATTGCAATAAACAGAAACTCACCAGAAATATGGGAATTTAAGAGTCTCATCTATAAAAATAGAAACTTGGAATATGCTGCTTATGATAAGTAGTCAGAAAGATTAAGTGAAATTCACCCAGGAGCTTATCGTAAAACGGTTATTAGTGATTTTATCAATCAAATTCCATGTTTTCTTCCTCATCTTAAGTACATGTGATACTTTAGGACATGCTTTTCGTAAAATTCCCAGCTTGTAATCGAAGTTTAAACAAAATTTAGCTAAGTATATGGATGATGCAATTGTGCAACGCAACATTGCGCATCGTTTTGTTGCGCAAATCATTTGCCAATGTATGAGCCCCTTCAGTTCTAATAATTTATTTAGCAACAATATAGTGTCGAATGCAATGATTAATGTATCTGAAGAGATAATAAATGAGTAGAAAATGGCTCTGCAAACAGTTAATTATGAGAATAAAGTCTCAAAGAGAGTGATCAAGAGTGTTAAAACTAATTCAGTCAGCTTAGAATGATACACACGACGAAACAAAATTCTATTTATTAGACTACTCGAGATTCATGATGAAAATATTGAAGAGCGTATTGTATCTCTGAGCCGTGATCAACTGAAAGTGAACATTACTGTGAACGATATTGACCGCTGCCATAGGATTGGTAAATTTGAGAAGAACATGAGTTGCCCATCCATTGTGAAATTCGTAAGTTATCGTACACGTCACAAAGTTTTATTGAAAAATGAATACTGAAAGATTCTTGTATCACCATTCGAGAAGACTTGCGAAGAATAGATAATCCAATTTAATTTGATAATTTTCTTCTGAATGTGTCATGATTGCAAAATTATTGTTAATCTCAAGATTGGTGACAAAGATAGAGAACATATTGTTAACTGTATTGAGGATCTAGAATCTTTAAAAATAATTCTTCATTTATTTGTTCTTTAGTTTTTGTTTTTCTTATATGCACAGTATCCAATTGAATTCATAAGTGAATTCAAATCTCTGTTTTATTTTATATTTCATGTTACTGGAGCACTGCAAACTTCACAGTCAGAATAAGCGTTGTCTCTCAGCATTTGTTAATCAATCAATTGCTTTCTGTTTAAAGAAGTTTTTTATTGTCAGTTCGTAAGAATCATGTTAGCTCTAGCAGTGGAGTCATTGAACTCGATAATAGCTGATTTTTTGGTCAAATAAACGTGAGATCGCTAAATTCATGCTTTTTGAATTTAAATAATCCATATCCTAATCAAATTTTTATGTCCTTGCGCTTACATCTTAAAATACAAATAAGATTAGAGCCAAATTCATCTAGAACCACAAGAAGTTGACAATTTTCCTATTTAGATCTCCAATCGTATCTGCTGAAAACCTGTGGATATTGAATTATAACCACAGGCAGAGCTTAACGATCTTTGAAATTGATATTTGAAACTTATCTGGTCACTATTTGTTCTGTGTTGTCTTGACAATTTTGTTTATTATTTATCATGTGAATTATGTAGAGACGTCGCCCTTATTGCACCATAGTGTGAATTATTAAATCATTGATTTCTTGTGAATTCAGCAGAATATAGTTTACATTAAAATCACGTATAAGAAGATGATCTCTGTATGAATAGCATAGTTTTCTGAGTCAACCGTTCCTATTGTCATTCAAGATTCATGTAGTGCACAGCACAAATCTTCAAGTGTTGAAATAAAATTCTTTAAAACTATTATTCAAGTTTGAAAATCATATTTGCCGCAGTCCGTAGAATTAGCGAAAAAAGCTTTTGGATCGAAAACATATAAGTGTTAAATTCGTTAATATCCGAAAAGTCGTCGATTTCTATCGTCTAACCAGCTAATCCAAGAATCTACAGATCAGAGTGAACAAGTCAATCCTGGAACACCAGCGAAACCTTTGTTACATCTCGATTGTAAGCAGAATAATTCTAAATTGAATTTTAATTCAATTTAGTATACAATAAAAATGAATTTTTATCATTAATTTGCTCAAAGATGTGGAATACTGCATCAGTGGTCAAAACGATCTGTCAGTTGATGAGAAACAAGCCCTCAGATTGAACACCACTTACATTATTACCAACTTCACTAAGAAACTAAATAATCATACTTCTAAGCCTAGAAATAATAACAGTTTAAATGTGATATATCAAAAAACTAGCAAATTTCTTGGAGAAAATTATGATATTCAAGTAACTAATTCAGATAAAAGTAAGAGTACGGTTATTATCAAAAAAGAGTACTACAAAGAAGAAATGGGTGATTTGTTGGATAATACTTATAAGATTTTAAAAGGTGATCCTACGTGTAAATATCAAACAATGAATAATAAATTGATTAAGGATCTTAATGATGAACAGTTCATAGATGACAACCTTGCAAAATTTTTAAAAACATATATTTCTGTTTCACCTAAAATTTACGGTCTACCTAAGACCCAAAGGCCTCCTTTGAGACCGGTGGTGTCATGTATTAACTCACCTTCTTGTAATATTTCCAAATTTGTATCGAATATTTCATTGAAGATTGATGAACACCTCATATATAATGTGAGAAACTCTATCGAAGTGGTAAATAAATGTAAAGATTATATATTACCCGATAATCACATTTTCAATCTCGTTTGATGTATCATACTTATTTACTAACGTCACAAAAGATTTTCTTGGTATCCATTGATGATTTGTGGAAGAAAATTGAGCCTCACACATCCATTGATCTTGTTTCTTCCAAAAATATTGTTGAATTCTGTTTTGTCAGCAGTTATTTCCAGTTTGATGGTAAATTTTATAGTCAGATTGATGGTTGTGCGATGGGCAGTCCAGCGTCTCCGATTTTTGCGAATTTGGTCATGACGAAATTATTGAAGGATATCCTGACCAAACTTTCTTCCAATCTTATCTTCCTACATCTTTATGTTGATAACATTTTGACTTCTATTCCGTCAGATATGATTGATGAAACATTGAACATTTTCAATAATTACAACCCAAAAATTCAATTCACAGTGGAAATTGAAAAAGATGGCAGTATACCATTTCTGGATTTGCTCATTGTGAGACAAGCTCACGGTGCTTTGATGACTAATTATTATAAAAAACCTACTACTTCTGATAGGATGCTACATTATCAGTCTAATCATCCTCTACATAAAACAGTCGGTATTATTGAGAGCTCCATTCATAAGATTGTCACACTTAGTGATACTCGTTCTCACCATGAGAATTCCCAAGAATTAGGAGTTACATTGAATAATAACGGTTATCCACATAAATTTGTTTCCAAAATTTTACACTCAACTTTATCCGCTCCAACAGTCAATAAGTCAATAATAATACAGAGATGAATACTGAACACAAAATACATTTTAAAATTCTATATATTAACGAAGTTTTATATCAGCTAGCGAAGGTGTTAACCAATAATATAACTAATATTGTATTGTATAATAATAGAAAGGTTGGGAACTTATTTAGTCGTTTAAAAGATCGAGTAAATATTGAAGTGATCCATAAAAAAAATTGTATTGACTGTAATGCCAAGACAATATGTTGGAAGTCGTATGAATAGTCACAAAAATGATTGTAAGAAATAAAAAAAAGCTTTATCCAACCACAGTATAGATAATATTCATCGTTTCGATCTTGCAAATGTGAAAATTTTAGATCATGGAGGTAGTTATAAGAAAAGGAATTTTTTGGAGATGATATACATTATCTAGATCATAACTTGAATAATTTCAGAACTGATACTAAATATTCAGGTGAAACGTATCAAAATATCTTGGATTTGTCATTTTGTAGAAGATAGCACTTGTTATCATCATTATTTGTGGTTTCATATTTTCCGCTGAATTTTCGGCGCACGTTTTTTTGTCAGTTCCAGTAACAAGTGATTTCTTGTTGACATTTCCGTCTGTAATTCAGTTGCTTCTGTATTGTAGAAGTGTGAAGATGTTTTTGCACAATCTTGTGAACTTTTGGTTATGTTCTACTTTTCCCTAAGGTACATATTTTTCGACCATTTTATTGTTCATTGTGTAAATATTTGCACACTGTTCCATAGTGTATATTCTATTGCTTTTTCCATTGCCCTATAGGTACTGAAGAAGGTTTAATAGAAACTGAAACGTTTGCAACGTGAAGAGATGATTCAATAATTCTTTATCCTTCATTTTCATCCATCATTGGATGACCTCTCGAAATATATTATAAATATTGTGAATCAAACCAATCCTTCTGAAACTACGAGAAAATTAGTATCATTAACATCAAAATATAAAATCAAAGGAAATGCAGCTCAATGTTTGAGTATCACGATTATAAACTCTTGGACAGAATTACAAGAACATCTCTTACAAAACCATTTTGACACTAGCTACGAATACACTTTGATGTATGAAACTATACACTTTAAACAGAATCGGAGTAGTATATTAGACTATTACACCAAGTTCAACGACTTGTTCTTGATTCACAAAAGTAAAGTAGAATGTAAATATGATGCAAACGTGAGTAGAGTTATCATTGAGAGCGCAATTAAATATTTCACGCAATGTTTTATAAATAATTGTAAAGATCCTTTCCAATCACAATTATCAGTCAGAAACCCGCAAAAATTGATGGACATATTGAACATTATTACAAACGATTTACAGTATATCCACAACCAACAGATACAAATTCAAAAATCTTCTCCACCTAAAGACCAAATTCAATGCAATAATTTTCCTTAATACAAGTCTCCGCTGTAGAAATACCCACAGCAACAGAGCTATAATACATCTAACGCACGAAGTGCAAACAAACCTTACGCACCAAGCGGGAAAAAGCCCTACGCACCTAATACAAATAAAAATCTTGCATCCAGTGCAAATTTCCGTAATGCTCAGCAAAAAGTCACCCCTATGAGCATCCGAACATCTCAATTCCCAAGAAGATATCCTCAAAGACCAGAGCAATCAGACAATCAAAGAATAGAAATTAATACCCCCTCAGGGATAGGAGAAATCATACATATCAAAGAAGAAGAGAATAATTTCTCAGACATAGACAGCAACCAATTCGAATCGAATCCTTAACCAATCATTTTAGTAAGCTACCATTTATTTGAGTTTCGAATTATGAAATTTCATTGGATACAGGTTCAATCCAAAATTACATTAATCCAAAATTAATTCAACCAAATTTAACAAAATTTCCAGAACTATTCACTGTACATACTTATAATGGTAAATATTCAGGAAAATAATCTACTTTTTTTAAGTTTAATAATAACAATATAAACAGTTATATTCTATTTTCATAAAGATTTCGATAAATTACTGGGACTTCCTGGTATAGAATTACTTTAGACAAAATTCGATTTTATAAAAGAAGAAATTTTATTTTCAGATAAATTCAAATATAAATTGGAATATTGGAATTCTAGTAGAATTGCGAATTTGAATTTAGAAATAAAAAATCAAAACATACGTGATGAACATTTGAGTTTTGAAGGAAGACGAAGCTTGTGTATATTTTTGAATAAATTCGAATCATTAATATTACAAGAAAATGACAAACTTTCTTCAATAATTAAAATCAAACATAAGATAAAAACTTCCGATAATATCCCCATCCATGCAAAGCAGTATACATATCCAGAAACTTATAAGCAAGAAATACAGAATCAGATAGACAAAATGTTAGAAGACGATATTATACAACACTCATATAGCCCGTATTCTGCTTCTATTTGGGTAGTAAAGAAAAAACTAGACGCATTCGGCGAACAAAAATTTCGTGTAGTCATCGATTACAGAAAAATGAACGTCTTGTTCAGTTTTCTTGATTGACGATAGTTTTCTATACCAAACTATACGGACATACTTGACAAATTGAAAATATCTAATTGAAGTAGAACCGAATGACATACCAAAAACCACTTTTTCGACCAATACTGGACACTACGAGCTCAAAATAAGAGAGTAATGAATTTTGTATTGAAAAATTATGTGAACAAAATTTGCTCCGTTCATTTAGACGATATCATTATATCAGGTACATCCCTCGAAGAACATTTAATCAACATAGAAAAAAACTCTTAAGAAATTACAGGAAGCTAGTTTGAAAATTTAGTTCGACAAATGTGAGTTTTTAAGAAAAGAGGTACGTACTTGGCTCACATTATTTCAACGGACGGAATAAAACCAAACCCCAAGATGATTCAAGCGATAAAAGACTCTCCTATCCCCAAGACAACAAGAGAAATAAAATCTTATCTAGGACTATTAGGATATTACAGATATTGTATCGATAGCTTTTCAAAAATAACCAAACCTTTGACCAATAACTGAAAGAAAGGACAAAAAATTGACATGAAAGATCCAGAATATAGAGAATGTTTTGATAAATGTAGGACACTTCTTTCAAGCGATCCAATTTTACAATATCCAGACTCCTCAAAAACTTTCATTCTAACAACAGACGCGAGAAACTATGCAATTGGAGTCGTATTATCATAAACGAACGAAATGAATAAAGATCTTCCCATCGCTAACATTTCTCGAACTCTTAAGCTCGCGGCACACGATTTTTCAATCAATTTTATTCACTTGCAGCCGCGCTAGCTGCCACGCTTGCTCCAATGCTAGAAATTTGGGTCGCTGCGAGGTACTAAACTTACCACGAGACCTGTTTTACAAAATAGATCCGGTGCCATTTTTCGCACTTGCTGCGCCGCTGGCTGCTATCCATAGCCAATCAGGGACAACGATATCACGTGACTACATCAGTGACTTGTATATCGCATCAGCACGCTCTGTCGCATTAGTGAATTGTGTCTTGTGATATTTTGACATACAAATAAGCAAAAATTATGGCTAATGGAAATAAGGTTATGTTTACGTACCCTAGCTCGTCAAACAACATGTTGAGAACTCTGCAGCCTTGATCCCTTCTCAAAAGTCACTCTCTTGACCAAAGTTTTTGCCTCTTTTTTTTTTCTGTTTCGTAATTCGGATTAATTCGCAAACTATAACTGCAGCAAATGCTCCTGCTCTCCTCCGACGATTATTTTCGGCAACATCCATACTTGTAATGAGCAAATCTACCAAGTCCACGTTCTAGTGTCAGAATAAGTGGCGCAGTCTGCATCGTGTGATAGGAGAATAAGTGTCACACCAAGTGTACCTCAAAGTGGCCCAGTGCGCAAGAAAACTTGCTGCAAATGATGTGAACAAAATTGCATAGAAAATTGCCCCGTGTGCGGCGGGCTTTAGTAACCATGAAATCAATTATTCTACTATCAAAGAAGAACTTTTAGCCATAATTTGGGCAACGAAACAATTTCGACCATATTTATTAGGACACAAATTCAAAATTATTACCGATCATAGACAGCTTGTGTAGCTGAGCTCATTGAAGGAGCCAAACTCTAAGTTAATAAGATGGCGTTTAAAATTAGAAGAATTTAGCTATACTGTAAAATATGAAAAAGGGTGTCAAAATTCAGTAGCAGATGCATTATCTCTGATCAAACCAGATTTTCAAATCGAATGCAAAAATTCAAACATTTTCGAATTCGATAAAACCTTGTCCATTGTGTTTCTAAAGATATGAAAATGAGCGATTATTATCCTTGTGAGAATAATTATAATGTAGATAACAAAATTATGATACAAAGAAATCCAAGATCAATCTGTCATTAAGTTACAAAAGAGAATTATTTTGATAAACCTACATTTAGAAATATAAAAATTTGCTCAGAGAAATTATCGAATTATTCTATAGAAAATGGGACAAAATCGAGAATTTGATTATGGAAGTATTTCATGATTCAAATTTTAAAGAAAATGTTCATGAGAAATCAAAAGACACCGATTTAAATTTAAATTCAGATACAGATTCAGTTAGAGTAGAAACGGGAAGTGACACAGACACTGCACATTCTGATGACGAAAGTCCTGTAAACGGTTTGACTTATTAAGATATACCCATAAATATTTGAAAAAATCAAATAGTTATCAAAGAAACAAATTATAAAGATAAAGTTAAAATATTACTAAATTTTTCGATCATAAAGTTCAACGTTTGTATTTTTATTCGAATGAAATTGACAGCAATAGATCAATTATGAAATTTATTAAGGAATATTTGCAACCAGGAATAACTCATTATTGTTTGATACCAGAATTATTTGAAATCAATTTGAATGCCGTATTACAGACTTATTTTGATTCTAACAGTTGAAAATTAGTAGCTTGTAAGACAATGAATACCAATGTTGGAAGCAAGAAAGAACAACAGATTGTTATAAGAAATTATCACGAAGGGAAAACTAACCACAGGGGTATAGTAGAAACATATAATAAATTGGAACAGATATATTATTGGCCGAATATGCAAAAAGGTATTCAAAATTTCCTGAATTATTTTAATGTTTGTTTGACTACTAAGTATGGAAGAAATCCCATTCAAATACCCACCATTCGGACACCAACAGCTCATAAGCCTTTCGAAAGAATTCATAAAGACTTACTATCGCTAGAACAAATTGAAATATTAACTATTGTAGACCCTTCTTCTAAATTTGCCGTAGCTTATGTTATAAACGATGAAAATGCAGTAACCATTTTGAATAAATTTATCAAATACTTCACACATTCCACGATCCCCAAGAAAATTGTTTCCGACAATGGTTTGGAGTTCAATAATAGGACAATTCAAAATTATTTGGTCTTAAGAAAAATCATCATTCATTATATTTCTGTGGATAACCTGAAGAGTAACGGAATAATTGCAAGACTCCACTCTTCCCTGATAGAGCACATGCGAATCATTGATCAAAACGCTATCATAAAAACCTTACAGCTAAAAGAAAGAATAAATTACATATTAATAGCTTACAATAACAGCATCCATTCGGTAACAAAACGAACACCTATAGAAATCGTATTTGGACAAATATTAGAATCAAATTTGAAACCAGAAGAGATACAAGTGGATGAATATCTACACAAACATGCACAAATATTGAATGAAATTAATGAGCAGGTAAAATTCAATGTAGAGGAAAATAAATCGTAATATTCAAAGCAAGTATCAAAGCAATATGATTCACCATCAAAAGTTTATGTCAAAATTAATGAACGAAATTCTGGAAGAATAGAGGAGCCGAAATTTGAAATTTCAGATGTAAAGACAGTAAAATATGAACGAGGTCAGATCGTAGACGATGAGAACAAGAAGCATAAATTATCAGATCTAAAAAATCCTCGATTTGTTACAGATTGATTCCTTTCGGAATATCACAAATCATTCAGGATGCTATTAATACTGGACCTAACATACTTGGCTCAGGGACAGCCTATGTACAGGTGAATACCCAAATCCCACAATTCAATATTCCTCAACAATTTTATATGCTGGAATCCAATATCGGTTTGTTAGATTAAATTTTAGAAAAATATAAATTTGAGAATAGTATCAGCAGTAATGAGAATAGATTGACAAGTAAGATGAATGGAATGGTTATCATAAATGATCATATAACAGAGCAATTTAATAATAAAATCAGATTGATTGATGGAAATAATTCAATCTTAAATGAAAAATCAAGTAAATTGGAGAAAGTATACTTTTTTCTTGATAAAATTATCAAAAAAATTTGTTCTGGAAAGTTTTTTCCTCTTTTGCATAATAGTTATTTGAGTATTAAAGTCAGTGAGTATAGTTAACCGATTGAGAATAATAGTTAGGAGGCCGAGCCTGGGAGAGGTTCTCAAATATTATACGAAATCGGTGCTGTACTTATTGACCGTGATGCTTACAAAATTTTTCGCACTATTGGATCGATACAAAATATTGATCCTAATTTCCTTTTTCAAATTGATTCAAACTGTCAGCTATCATGTTTGTCATTTTATTTTGAATTTTCAATTATAAATAAAGATTAATAAATTAATATTTTTCTGTGGAAATCCACAATTTTTTACTTACCGCCTTTGCCCATGGGCAAATACATAGAGGGCCGGTTAACATATGAAAATGCCCAATCGTGCAAAAATACTATTCACACTTGAATGATGTTCACGAAGACATAATATTTTGAGAAGTTCTTTCTTCCCAGGTACACGCACAGCTCATTAAAACTATGTACATTATTGTGAACGATATAAATATTATAAGTTATTATTTTATTGCCTTGTTCTGCAGAGGTCTCTAAAAATTCAGAAATTTTTCCATCAAATCTATTGGCAAATTTATCGAGATTTGTAGTAAGAGTAGAAATATTGAAAGATCTATAATGGTCAGATTTGACAGTGAGCTCGACAATCTCAAGAACTTGCCCAGGAAACATTCAAATGAATAAAAATCAATCACGTCTTACACCCGATACAAGTGTGGTAGACACTGATAATGCACTTGGTAGATTCATTCATCAAAATTCGGTGAAAATCTTACTAAATTTTTGTCCGTCGCTGGGACTTGACCTCGCGACGTACGGATTACAAAGCCAGCATACTTGCACATTGCTGTGAATACTGAGAATTGAATCTTCAGGTCTTTCACTCAATCAAACAGGGCAAGTCTTGAGACAGAAATTGGAACTATTCTTGGTACAGTCAAAATCTACAGTTACTATTATATTTTTGTGCCAACAACCAGAAGTATTCTGCTACGCTTTGGATGAACATGAGCAGTTCCGTTTTGCTGTTTTCCGCTCACATAGTTATTTAGTTTGACCTAAGTAGTCGCTCTAACATGTCCAGCATAAGTCGACGTAACTGTGGCGATATTGCAATGAATTGCAGATATTTTTTATTTTATTGGAATATTCTCAGGAATAGGAGAAAAACGCGGGTGAAAGATCATAAGAGATGATGTTAGTTGTAGGGTATAGTGATATTAAAAAAGTCCGAGCCTTTTCAACAGGACTTATCTTAATGTTATATAGAGCTCACTTCTGACGGAAAAGTATGCTTATACATACTTGATATTCCATATTTGACCTATCCTGACTTAAACTATTCAAAAATATCTGAATTTAGTTCTGCTATAGAAATCACCATGTGCTATTTTGGCCGCATCAGTTTATTCAGGCACTCACAGCCTCTGCTTATTCATTATTCAGGAAAGGCATGGCCTCTGACTGCTCCCAAACTTTAAGAGAATCTTTATGAACAATAATCTCTCATATAAGAGCATTGTTGCTTATTAAAGCCGCAGTGCAAGAAGAGTTGGATTCTATCGAATAATGTATACTATCACTACTTTTATATATTATATCAATAATTGAAGAGATAGTGATATGCTTCTTTTCATTCAAAATGGAACTGTGATTTGAATATAATTGGACGTAACTTATCCTTAAGCGGGCTAAGATTATAAAACCTTGAATTCATAGCTGTTACTTTTCAAAGCTATAATTTTCAGACTTTCAAGGACTGACTATTAAGATCTAGGCGATAGAATTTGTTACTGCACAGCCATTATAAGATACTGGCAAACTTGAATCCAGAATCTTCATTCTTCAGTGCTATAACTATGTCTTACAGAATGCGAAACCATATCATTCAAATTTAGAAAAGTAAAATCTATAAAATACTTACACGAAAAGTTGAACACTATATCACGCAGGATTATACTAGTTGATTCTGTAGTATGCAGTTTCAACAAACTAACATCTGGCTAAATTCAACACCACATCATTCAAATTTAGAAAGTTCATCCCTGATTTCTATCATTCACTTTTTGAAGAATCATATTATCTATTCCAGCGACCCCATAGTGTGAATATTGAAATTCTGAGAGCTGAACGTATTAGCTGTATCTGTATTTGTACAAAACAAGCTATATGTAATTCAACAGTAATAATAATCAATGGCTTATACCACGAACTCTGTTTTCAACTGTCTTTTGAAGAAATCCTACGCGTTATCATCGACTTCAAAAATTTTCTATCTGCTTATATATTCTCGCAGCTCCATTTCATATTGGGCGCTAAGATATATTATTTTGTATCCAATTTTAGCAATTCACTTTGTATATAGCCAAAATGATGACTACTATATAAGTGGGCACAATGTTCAATAATTCACAAATGTTGATGTTCAATGATATTTTGAAGAAGTTACACTTACCTCTAACAAGACTTCGTCGATTTGGTCATTGTTTTCTGATGTTTTTGTTCGGTACTCGTGTAATAAGGACAAAGCTGACAACGAATGCTTTGTTTCTCTCATCCGATCACGTATTCTTGAGCCCGCATAAGAATGGATATAATTGTAGCCTCCTGGATGATTTTTCAAGAATTTGGTTATATCATATTCTTCATCGTCGTGAAAAACAATGCAGCTTCTCATATCACTCCCCATTTCAGTGAATAGAATAGCTGCAAAAATATAGAGAAGATTGTAGAATTGTGAGACAAAAGGTGCGATTCTGCTGGATTAGCAAATTATATAGTTAGATTTGATAAATATGCTCAAGTATTTCGAACTTTTCTTTGCTTAACCAAGGCGATCAAGACATCTTTTTGATAAATCAGCTCGACCCAGGCTGAATCAGTTTGTCACAAGCAAGAAGGGACTTAAGTCTAGTTGAATCTAATATATTCTCATATAAATACGTACACTGCGGATCAAACTAATGAGACTCAGTCTAGACTGAATGATTGTAGCTAATGATGGAAAATAAATACAAATAGAAAGATCTGAGTAAACTTAAATTTTTGACGGGAACATCAAGACTCCATTTTTCTATGGAGTCACATGTAGTACGTCACCGCGTTCAAGGTGAATATAAGTGCAATTTGCAGTTAAATAGTTCTGGAAATACAAAATACAACAAAAAAGCAGAACTAGACTTCAAGATTTTGTGTTGACTTTCGGAGATCTAACGAGGTAACAGGAATATATTAGTATAATATATTTTCCTGTATTGATGAGGTGCTAGATGCGTTATCCGGGTCCACCCTATTTTTTTCATTGAGAGCGCGAAGTGGCTATTGGCAATGTAAGGTAGAAAATAACGATCGTAAGAAAACTGTTTTGTCTGTGGGAACGAGTCAACTATTTTCCAACACCGTATGGACGTCGTTTCGAACGGGATGGGCTGTAAGAGTGCTTTAGTCTACCTGGACGACGTAATTGTCTTGGGAGAGATGTTTGGTGAATATCTAAATGTGCACTGCGTTTGATCGGTTAAGAGATGCTAAGCTCAAGGTTATTCCGGGTAAGTGTTGGCTGTTAAGGGAACAAGTTGAATTTCCAAGACATCTGTTCAAGTACCAATTGAGCTACGAATGTTTCGAGTGAGATCCAAACCTCATTCAGTTACGTGCATTCTTGAGGATGGCGTTATTTCATCGGAGATATGTTATAGAGCTAGCAACAGTGGATAAGAAGTAAAAACCCATCGGAGTTTTGTCAAAAATTTCACACTGCGCTTACGGTTCAAACTGAATGTTTCTCATTTGTTGGAAGAATGACAGATGTCAGGTGAAATGTGTATTTCTCAACTTTGAACTATGGTAGTCATGTCAATCGTACATCTGAAACTGGAAGAATATTTGCATTTTGGAAATACACCTCCGTGATTCTATTTTAGCATATGTTGTGAGGCAGATTCAATCCATCTCTGAGATCAAGAATCTAGTCTATAAGTCATATTTATATTCCATTGTCAGAAAATTGATTTCTATCTAGGAATTTCACATATTTTTTCAGATAGTACATTTCATAAAAATAAGATTGTCTGCACAAGTTCATGGTACTCTTCTTGGCACTTTCACAAAGATTAGCTGATTCGAATTTTGAACAGTCTAAACACAGCACAAGTATGTGATACCATCTATGAGTAGCTTAAAAAGTAGTTGTTATTCTCAAAAATAAAGAGAAAAAATGGTTTATTTGAAAAAAACGGTGGAAAAACAAATGGAATTGATTCCTGAAATAATCAATTTCTTGTCACAATTCTGGGAGCTTCCATTCTCAGAGAACGGAAAACATAGCCTACGGATGTAATAAAACTAGATAAGTGATTCTAAATGTTCTCTATAATATTAGATACAATATTACGTATGTGTTATTTGTTTAGCAGATCAATTCACGGGCATACATTATTGAAACAGCCAGAATGTGAAGCTTGTAATAAGTATGAGGAAAGAGCCTACTTTATCTACAAATTGAATTATTTCATTCATCACATCTTCTGTTTTACATTTCAGATAAACAATAAGTTGTGAATACCTCATGATATTTTAATAATTATGTATGAGTTGGTAAGATTTTGTCATGGAATATGTAACCATAACTATAATAATTTGAGTGAAAAGTGACAGTTCGGCAATCGTTTCATGTAAATTTGTTGGACTAATCTCAAATTGCGAAATCATTTACAGAAAAAAAGACATTCTCACAAGCACAGACTCTTGTGATAATTCAATTGATATTTTCCAGAATCAATTTGAAGGAATGGTCAATTCAAATGTGTCAAAATCAATTGTTCCGTTGCTACTGCCAGGGAGTACCGAGAGAGAGCCCTTAATATCAAAAACTATGCGCATAAAAATAGTTGCGTCTCTTGCCACCTGGGGTCTCTAATAGCCATGTTACTATGATTTCCAATTTGAAGTAGTATTTTGAGGCTAGGTCTATGAATAGAAAAAAATCAGAATTGTTTTCATCAAAAATTCATATATTATATGTTTTTGTACATGTAAATCAATCTCACCGACGAAATATATGTACAAATATCAGGTTTTGTATTCTTATTGAGTTATTTTATGCATGAAGCATGATCCAATTGTAGTCAATGAATCCGCAGTTGTGGAATTCATTCAAAATTTGTATTCTAAAACAATGATTTTGAATAATGTTTTTTTGTTGAATGCATTCACTAACTGTGGATCATACCTCGAAACAAAATTACTTTTCACAGTATTGCGATACATTGAATAGATACCTTGTAGACTCAAAATCAAATTTCTTGCAATAATTTTGATTCAACTCAGTAGTTATTGAGTGGAATAATTTCACATACAATAATAATTAGTGATCTGAGCTTATACGTTACAAGTCAATCACTTCAATGTGTCTATCTAAAAGAAATATTTTCTCAATTCCATTGTCAACAAGACCAGAAAAATATTGATTACAAATGTTCAAAAGAGTTTAGAGCTGTTCTATTGAAATATGAAATTTCACAGCCATATTCTCAAAAGAATCCATACCAATCCACAAATTAGTGAATTCTTCTCTTATTTACCGTCCAAACTCACCAACTCCACATCATATTTTGTATGTTACTGCTCTGTCGTTCCAGTACTGCCAAATAACGCGTGAACTATTGTCTCTACTCGTTTTGGCTGATAATTTAGTTCGTGAGCAACCTATTTTAGAACGTAGGTGCGTTGTGAACCCGTGTCCATTATCGCACGCTATTCTTCTTCCACGGTTTTACTACTAATTTTCACAATGAGAGTTTGTAAAAGTACCCGAGTGTCCGAACGGTTTGCTGAATCTGTTTCTGATACAGAAACACCAGTCGTTCCAGTTGTAACGTTAGAGTCCGTTGCCTTATTGTCTTCACTCTTCGTCTTGATTACCAAACTTGGACATAATATACTGAGATGTTTTCCACCGCACATTGAATACCAAAGTCGTTCGCGACACAAACGACTAGCATGTCCAACATTTGCACATCGAAAACATGCCCGTTTTTTTGTTAGTACGATTTCATTTCTTTCAGAATCTAACCATTGAGCCTTGATACACCCTTTCATGGTGTGACTACCATGACAAAATGAACATTCCGCTGACATATTGTGATTTATTGATCCTGCGGCTGTCGGAATGTTTTGTCCCGTTATCTCAGGTTTACCATTTTCTGCTTATCCTCGTTAGAACCTAGGCCAAAAACTTCTATAGCAAGTGGAATTCATTCGGCCCGCTCTACTTCGGTCTTTAAAAATTGCATAAGTCGTTCTAGACGTAAGCGACTGTCAGAAAATTCTGCTGATTCCTGCCAGACAAGCAGCAACTCTTCTTAAAGACATGACTCCGCTAGATGATACAGCATAGCGGAACAAGTATCCGTATTCACGTAGAAAGAGTCCAAGACTCCCAATTGTGTTTCTATTTTATCATATAGAGTGGAAAAAGCAGACTTGCGTCGATTTGAAATATCATTCGTCAAAACTAGACTAGGTAGCTCCCTGACGTATACCTCTACAAGCAGAACTTCTTCTTCAAACAGAGTTTTCAAACCGTCGATTACATATTCAACGATTCTCGCCGCCATCACAGAACTACGAGAAATGGCGCAGTGAACGCAGGTAAGTATAATTCTCTATACTCAAATATCTAAACCATTCAGCACAATAATTCAGTATGTCGACAGAAGGTTGTGCTTCTATGACGCACCCTTTGTTACAAATGGTGCAGTCAGTAGGGTAGGTTGAATTCTACCCGATGGATTAAGGTACTATTTTGCTAAAACTATTCGACTGGATTATTTATAACGCTCTAAGTTCTGTAATAATCAAAAATGGTTGAGACAACAGCTCAGGTGAATATCCCTCTGATGATCACAACTACCACTATAGCACCTTCAACCGCCCCCCGACCAACCACTTAGAGTACGATAACCAGCTCCAGAGTCCCGAACACTCCTCTTGTTCCAAGTATGGCCATGCCATCGTATCTTTCCATTATTGGCCTCCTTCTGAGCCCTCACGCTTTCCGATACATGACCCTCTTGTTCTGTTTTCTTATCATTTATCGAATTTCCAAAATCAAGCAAAGGATCATAATAATTCCCAAACTTCCATACCATCCGTAAATGTTTTTTACGATCCAACCTCTATGTCTGCCCTTCAAGCTATTGATAATCACCCTGGAGGCTCTGATCAAGAGGCATTCCTAGAGAATGTTGCTGCCGTTGCCGAATATCATAAGTGGTATAATTGTCAAGTAGTAACAGCGATAAAATTAAAACTTGAAGATAGACGAGCAAGAATGTTTCCACTCATTACCGTCAGATAAGAGGCCGATAAAGGTTTTGAACATGCGTGAATGACTGATGAATTTATTTGGGAATAGAGTAGATTATGCAGTTGCAGAGTGAAGATTTTCCAAAATTTATAGACGGGAAGACGAATCTCTACGAAAATTCGCGTTCCGCTCAAGAATTTGTGCTGCAAAATGATTCCTTTCGATGGATTGGTAGAATTACATAACAAAATCAAGCGTCACTTTGATAATCAGACAATTTTTCGAAGGCCTTGATACGAGGTTAGCGAACGGAGTATGTAGGCTCAGGCAATTATAATAACAACTTTATTTATCTAGCACAAAATGCTAGTATATAACAGTCTTTCCATGGATACATGAAAAAAAAAAATAAAGCATAAATAATATGTTACTGAGTCACAAAATTATTCTAAGAATTAATAACTATATTCTATAATGTAATAATCCTTAACTTTTCTTTTAAATTGCTCCGGATCATCTGTTTCTTTGATTCCGATCGGAGGTCTATCATACAAGTTAAGGCCCTTGTGGAACAGTGACATACTTGTATTACTTTTGTTAACCTTGTTAATCTGGAAATGATTACCATTACGGGTATGATAATTATGTACCTCGTGTCTGTATGTCAGATTTTAATCCAAGTATTGAGGTAATTTTCCCAAAGAAATTTTATGTATGAAATATAAGATATTGCATTCTATAAAATGAAGAGTATTGAGTCACTTCATTGTTTTTAACATCGGACATATTGTTGTAAATTTGCTACATTCAAGAATAATTCTCATACCCCGGTTTTGCAATTTTTATAGTTCATCTAAATCTGTTTTATAACACATAAATAATATTGTTGAACAGTAAGTGGAATGCGGCAGTACAATCGTATTATAAATTAACAATAAAGTTCAAGAGGAAAAGTTTTTGGATATCCTTGACAAATAATTCAGTTTTTAGCATTTTTTTTCACATAAATAATTGACATGCAACGAAAATTTGATACTTCTGTCGATAATAATACCCAAATATTTGATCTCGTCAACTATTTGAAGAACAGTATGACCAATTCTCACTTTCACATCGCTATTATTACATATTTGTATATACTTGAAATTAGAGGAAAGATACATAGTTTTACATTTATCAATGTTTAATTTCAATTTTTTGACATTCATCCACTGATACACATCCATTAAATCTTCATTCACTTCATTTATTACATCAAAATAATTTTCTCGAGCAAGATATATTAATGTGTCATTAGCAAATAAATGTACGTTACAATGATTCAAACAGTTTGGCATATCATTGATGTATAGCAAGAACAGTATTGGACCCAAAACGCTGCCCTGCGGTACACCAAGGGTATTTTCCAAAGCGCTTGAAGTACTGTTTCCAATTAATACTATTTGATATCTATTACTTCGATAATTCTTGAACCATTTCTATCTTGCAAACCATATTCCCGCATTTTGAGAATCAGCAAAGACCTATCAATTGTTTCGAAGGCTCTCTTAAGGTCCAAGAAAACTGAACATATCACATTCCCTTTATCTAGATTCAGCTTCCATTCATTAATTAGATGATGTAAGACAGATTCACATGATTGATAAGATCTAGAACCCGACTGGACTGACACCAGTATATTATTTACTTCTAAATAATTTAGTAACTGATTGAGAACAACAATCTCTCTAACAATTTTTCACATGCGGGTAACATATTAATTGGCCTGAAATTTTGAATTTTCATTGTGTAAGGTATTTTCGGAATTGGCTTGATTGTTGAAATTTTCTAAACGTCAGGATTTATAGCTTCTTCTAAAGACATGTTTATCCGTTCTAAAAATGAATAACCAATCAAATGGGAATATTGTTTTATTAATTTCATGTTAAACTCATCTGTACTACTCTTATTTGCTTGTGAATTGATTATTTCTCCCAGTTCATTCAAATTGATTAATTTTTAATGACCGAATTTACTGCGGGTCTCCGGAACAAGATCCAGTGCAATTTCAGAAGAGTTGTCAATGCAATTAATAGATCCTCTTATTTCTAGTATGCTACTTATATAGTAATTATTGAAGATTTCAACAATCTCTGTTTTGTTAGAGAAGCAATTGTCGCCTACTCTAATGGATGATATATTCTCCTTATTATTACTGCTGACAATATTTTTCAAATTTCGCCACATTTGTTTAGAATCGTATTTACATTCATCGATCATATTATTGTAGTGATTTTTCTTCTCCCTTCTTATAACTGTTGTTGAATTGTTTCTCTTCTGTTTGTAGTTTTGTCAATCTAAACTATCGTTGATAAAACAAAACTTTTTGTAAACTCTGTTTCTATCATCTACGGCTAATTGAATATTCATATTGAACCAAATTTGAGACGATTGAAGGAGCATTGCCCCATGCGGAGCATTGCGAGAAAATTTTAGTTAGATTATTCAAGGAAACCCAATCTCATGCCTATGAGGCCCATGTAGGATCATTGACAAGAGCTCCTTCTTCTTCGGTTGTCTAAACTCTATGCAAAATAAAAGTGAAGAAGCAACGCTGCGTACTGACCAGCGCTATCATAACATGAGAGGTGATTGTTTTAATTGTGGTAGCACTGATCACATGAGTAAGAAGTGCCCGATCGCAGAGCAGGTGCTTTGTTATAATTGTGTAGTAGACGGACACCGTGCAAATGAGTCAGCGTATTCTTCAAACTCGCAAACTAGCCCGACGGAGACAACGTCAAGCACTGTAAATAAACGCAAGGGTCGCAGATATTGATGAAGATATAACAAGAATCGGTGAATTTGAGATCCATAACGAATGGTACACATTTTCAGTGAGTTCTGGTGCTGCTGCTCCGCTATTGAAACAAAAAAATTGTGTCTGAAAATAATTTTTCTACTCCACCGTCAGTAAAGTGCCTGTCGCACGAGCTCCGTATCGTGTGTCATTTAGCTGCCTCCAAATTATGAAAGATCTAATAGATAATATGTTGATCAATGAAATCATACAGCCCTTCGTTAGTCCATATGCTGCTCCAGTAACTCTCGACGAAAAGAAGTCATTAAATGAAGAGAGCTCATTTAGATTTTGCATTGATTACAGAGAGCTGAAGAAATTCACAAAAACAGATTATTTTCCTATACCAAATTCACAAGATATTTTAGACCAGTTAGGAGAAGCAGTACATTTCACTACCTGATATCTGGATAATAAGGGTTATTGGCAAATAGGAATGGATTCTCGAGATAGAGAAAAACAGCTTTCTCTGTCCCGTGGGGCCATTCTAAGTGTAATCGCATGAGTATGGGTCTAATCAATAGTCCGAGTACTTGGAAGCGACTGATGTACACGATTTCAGCAGATTTAACGGTGACGCATTGTTTTGTACATCTGGATGACATAGTTTGCTTAAGTTCGGATAGCTCAGATGGACATGTCAGAAAATTTGGATCATCATTCGATCGTCTCCGTGATGCAAATTTGAATTTAAATCCCAATATGCAGATTCATGCAAGGTGAAAAAGAATATCTGGGTCATAGAATAAGTGAGAGCGGTGTAAAACCTCATCCCGGAAAGATGAGCGCCGTACAAGTATTCCCAATACCTCGCGACGTTAGTGAATTGCGATCATTTCTTGGGGTTTCTATCGATTATATCACACACCTTAGCAACAACCAATGAAATTAGGGAATTTTACATGGTTATGAGGTATATCGCAATTATATTTTCTCCTCACTTGATATACCACAGTTATTAAAAAATAATAAAAAATATAACAATCAACAAAGTTTATGGTTTGTGAAATAATCCTTGCAGATACACCTCAAGATTCGGTGTATTATCGCATATACTTTGAATTTAACTCAAATACTTTCAGTGTTGGGTAATTTGGAGATTTATAATCAACGATAATATCCCTTGAGCTGAAGTTCTCGGGTATTATCAGATTATAAATCCCCAAATTTGTCTCGTAAAAAATTACCCGAGACAAAAAGTATTTTTGTGAAACTCTTCGGTATATCGATAATACACCTCTCTATCGGTATATTACCGTTGAGTATTCATCCCAAATTTTGCTGATGTTGACAAAAACAAATAGGTCATTCCGGTGGTATGAAGATAGAGACCTAGCGTTCAAAAATTTGAGAAATTCATCAGTAGAATCACCTATTTTTGAGTATCCGGATTTTGATAAAACATTCATTGTTTGCTCTGATCCTTCATCATATGCTCTCGGTGTGATTCTTTGTCAAAAACACAAAGGACATGAAATACCTGTCGCTTACGCCAGCCGTCAACTTTCGCTCGCTGAACGTAATTACTGTACGACGGAAAGCGGAAATTTAGCTCTAGTCTGGGGAATTAAACATTTTCGGTACTACCTGTACGATCTGAAATTCATCGTTTATACCGATCATCAACCCATAAATTGGTTGATGAGCACTTTCGAACCATCCAATCGTCTTATTAGGTGGTCATTATTGCTTGGTGAACACGATTTTGGTATTAATTACCGTTCGGACAGGAAACATGCTAACGCTGACGCACTCTCGCGGTTCAAGCCAGTGCGGCTCATGTTCCAAAAATCGGATCAACCAGATCAAGACACATAATAATGGTGATTTTTGTTTTGATGACGACGGATTGATCTATGAGAAATCGAATGATGAACGATACGAAGATGAATTAGTCATACCTACAAAATTTAGAAAACACATTTTAAGAGCTTGTCATAATTCCCTGTCATCAGGTCATACAGGTACAGAAATATTCCTGAAAAGAATATGTAAGAAAATGTGTTTCATGTGCACAAAAAAAACTTCACCTCATTTGGGATCTGCCCTATTAAAGAAAAAAAACTCAGCTCTTCGCCCCTTTGAACGCATTGCGATAAATGTTGTTGGTCCCTTAGTCGCGATGGATGATGAGAATAAATATATTTCAACTGTGCAAGACGCTGCTACACGTTATCTGGAAGCCTTCTCTATCATAGATCAAACCACTTTTACTGATGGATACGGGTGAGACGAAGACAATGATAAGATCTGATTTGGCAAAAGGAATCTCTGCATCGTTACATCCAACACATTGGCGACTACGTACTGCAACTGGTGAACTAGCTACTACATCTGGAGAATTGGATTTGACTATGTCTATTAGGAATACTTCCTTTAAACATCGTGTGCTGGTAGCTGAAATTGAAGATGAGCTTATACTTGGCATGAACATAATGAAAATGCACGGTTTCAAGCTTGATCTTAAAAATGGCGTTTTGAGAGTCAACGAAGAAGAAGTAATACCAAATTTAGAAGAGGACAGCGCAGTCCGGGTACTAATAACCGAAGATGTGACTTCACCAGTGTGCAGTGAGGTCATAATAGAAGCACAGCTTGAAGAAAAGTTTTGTGCTGGAACCAAGAAATGATGATTTTCGAACTGGCCCTGGAGTTTTAGTGGGGAAATCATTAATCAAGGCTTACAAAGAAGGAGCAGTTCGAATGATGAACATGAATTATTATCCCATCATCGTCATAATTAAACGAGGCACAATAGTAGGAGAATGTTCGACAGTGTCTTCGATTGTCCTAACTATGACTTAGAATGTCAAGGATAGCACATCGTGTGAAATTTCCAACAAGTTTTAACCAGATATCAACATCCTTTCAAGACTTGACAGCCGACCAGAGGATCAAGGCGATACATTGAATTGAGAGGTATCAAGATGTTTTTGAACATGACAAAGGATTCAAGGGAAGAACCAATGTAGTCCGACACAGAATTGACACCGGGAAAGCAACACCTATTCGTCAAGCGGCAAGAAGACTACCATTGGCGAAGCTGTGAAGATAATTAAAGAAATGAAGACCGATGGGGTTATTGAGTCTTGAAGTAACCCATGGGCTTCACCAGTGGTACTAGTGAAGAAAAAGGATGGATCTACTCGATTCTGCGTAGATTATCGTCAACTTGATAATGTGACGAAGAAGGATAGCTACCCGCTACCTCGCATAGATGACAAGCTGGACACATTGGTGGTATCAAGAATTTTCTCGACTCTAGTTCTGAAACGCGGGTACTGGCAAGTCGATTTGAAGCCCAAAGATAAAAAAAGACAGCCTTCACTATTGGCACAGGGCTCTGGCAGTTCACTGTTATGCCATTTGGGCTCTGCAATGCCCCTGCATTATTCGAGAGATTGATGGAGAACGTCTGTCATGGAAAACCTGTTTGTTGTATCTCGGCGACATTATTGTGGTCGTGAAAACATTCGAGGACTACATGAAGAATCTAGAAGAGGTGTTTAGAAGATTAAAAATGGCCAACGTCAAGCTCAGTCCAAAGAAATGTCATATTTTTCAGAAAAAAGTCCATTACCTGGGCCATGTAGTCTCCGGAAAGGGAATTTCAGTTGACCCAGACAAAATAAAGGCTGTGAAAGAATGGCCAGAACCAAGAGACAAACATGAATTGAAAATTTTTCTTGGTTTATGTACGTACTATCGACGGTTTGTCTCCGGACTCGCCAATATAGCCAAGCCATTGACACGACTTACTGAAGAAGGTAGATGATTTACCTGGGAAATGGACTGTCAAGCAGCTTTTGAACAACTCAAACAGTTCCCAATTAGCTCACTAATCTTGAGCTATCCTTCGACTAATGGAAGATTCATACTGGGCACAGACGCTAGTAACGTGGGAATTGGTGACGTCCATTCTCAAATAGGAGATGGGCAAGAGAGAGAATTAGCCTATTTCAGTAAGACATTATTAAGACCAGAAAGAAATTATTGCATTACTCGAAAGAAGCTATTGGCAGTCGTAAAGTCAGTAGAATACTTCTACACATAGCCGGAAGTTCCTAATCAGAACTGATCATGCTGCTTTGAGATGATTGCTCCATTTTATGAATCCTGTAGGGCAAGTGACCAGGTGGATTAAAAGACTGCAGCAGTATGACTTTGTAATCAAGCATCGACCAAGAACCAGCCATCGCAATGCCGACGCATTGTCAAGAAGACCGTGCCATGAAGACTGCAAACTCTGTTTGTCGCTTAGAAGAAAAACTGGTTGCCATCAAGAGGACAACAGTAGTCGATGAGACATGGAAACCGGAAGAGCTACGTGAATACCAGGAGAATAATCCGGATTTGAAAATTGTACTGAAGTGGAAGAATAATGATGTTAGACCAGCCTGTAAGAAGGTTGCACCACACTCTCGGAATGTAAAATTGTATTTAGCGCAGTGGAATTCCATCGTGGTTGAAGAGGGCCTCCTGAAACGCGTCGTGGAGAGTACGGGCGGAAATGAGAGCAGGACGCAGTTGATAATCCGTAGAAACAGAGTACCGGAAGTACTAGGAGGGATTCATGATGAAGCTGGTGGAGGGCACTTTGGAATCAGTAAAACATTGGGAAAATTACACCAGCGATTTTACTGGATCAATTGTGAGGAGGATGTTGGAAAGTGGTGTAGGAAATGCGTGGTCTGTGCCAGTAGTAACGGGCCACAGAGATAAAAAAGGGATCCAATGCTTCAGTACAATGTGGGAAGTCCTTTCGTGCGCATTGCAATCGATGTGGCCGAAACGTTTCCAGAAACTAACAACGGAAATTAGTAATAATCGTTGTGATGGACTACTTCAGTAAATGATGAAGGCGTACGCTCTACCCAACCAGAAAGCTGTCACTGTCTTCGAAGTTTCTGTGAAAGAATGTATCTGTCGATTTGGAGTACCTCGAAAACTTCATTCGGACCAGGGGAGAAATTTTGAGTCGGCCGTCTTCCAAAACATTTGTAAAATCTTGGGAATCCGCAAAACCAGGACTACTGCATTACATTCGCAGTCCGATGGCATGGTTGAACAGATGAACAGAACAATCAATCGATATCTGGCAAAGGTTGTCTCCGACCATCAGCGAGACTGGAACCAACACCTCTATCTGTTTCTGTTGGCATACTGTTCAGCAGTACACGAAGCAACTAGATAGACACCTGCAAACATCTTATCTGGACGAGAGTTGCGCTTGCCATGCGACCTAATATTTAGTAGTAAGCCAGGTGAAGATCCTGCAGGAGAAGACTACGTTTCCAACCTTCAAAGAAGAGTGGAAGATTCATGGCCAAGTTCGTTCAAATATCCAAAATTCCAGCGACCGAATGGAGGAAAATTATGACATCAAGGCCAAGAACGATGGTTATCAAACCGGAGATTTAGTGTTGCTTCATAACCCCTAGAAGCGCTGAGGGCTGTCACCAAAACTTTAGCGAAACTTGAAAAGTCCATATGAAGTGATGAAGAGAATTAACGACATCATCTGCCAGATACGGAAAACTCCAAACGGGAAGCCGAGAGTCGTCCACTTTGATCAGCTAGCCTTATTGGCCGGCGATAGCCATGAAGACCAGCATGGAGCCATGATTCGACGAATTGTTGAGCAAGAACCAACCTTTGAAGAGTTCATGGCCAACTATTCCAACGATCGTGAAGTGCGGTACGGCGTGAAGAAAGAAGAACAACAAGACCTGTTCACAGTGCCTTTGAACCATTCCCTGGCTCACTGTGTGGCGAGTGACTTGAAGATGTCCCGAGGAATAGCGTCCGTGTCCAAGGAGAATTATGAAAGATTTAAAGAACTGGCCAACCAACCCATCAGTCGCGAGAGCACTGCAACTAAAGGACACTCACATGGAGCACAAACGATACCTGTACTATATGGTGACTAAGTCATGCTCCTACCATAAACCGACATACCGCACTATGTGGAATGCTCTGCTCGATCTCCGGAAGCATCTATTGGACAACGACGTAATGAAGCTGGCAGTACCGAAGTTGGGTTGTGGACTAGATAAATTGGATTGGAAGGTAGTAAGGAATATGTTGGAAATCCTCGTCCGGTCTACCGGAATAGAAATACTCGTCTGTAGCTACAACCCTAAACAGCAGACGAATAATGGACGGGCCATCGACTGCTATTTCTACAGAAACATCTTGATGTACCAAGCGTGACCAATGCAGATTCTGACAGTCCCAAGGAGGGGGCAGTGTAACTAACTTGAGTCTGTAAATCAGTCATTCCGGCTTGACTGGTGCTTAGAATTATTTTGGAGATGCTAGACAACCTGATAGAGAGTGCAGACATTGTAAAATTCATCAAAAGCCGAAGACTGTCTTGGGCAGGGCATGTAATGAGGATGGATGAAAGTAGAGCACCAAGAAGAATCCTTGAGTGGAAACCAGTGGGTAGAAGAAACAGAGGAAGGCCGAGGAAAAGATGGATCGACGAAGTGGAAAGCGACCTGAAAACAATGAGAATTAAAGGATGGAAGAATTTGAGTAGAGGCAGGACAGAATGGAAGAAAATTACTGAAAAGACGAAAACCCACAGTGGGCTATAACGTCATGAATGATTGTAATTTATCATTTGACATTACATGTAGAACTATCTACGGAATGAAGTATTACTATCATTAATATTATTATCAAGTCATCAAGCTCTTGAAGAAATCTTGTCACATTATGTCAACACACATCATACGGATTGGGATGAGTAGTTACCATTTGCTGTATCCGCATTTTGTGGTACCACTCATTCAATGCTGGGTAACAGCCTGTTTTTTACAATGTACGGTCGCGACATCAAATACCTCTTTAACGAGCTATTCAGACCTTTGAAAACGAGATACAACGCTGACTCGAACTATACTGCTGAATTCATGCAACGTTTGAAGAAAGCGCATTAACAAACTCGAGAGCAACTCAATAAAAATATTAACCGTGTTCATCGAACTCTCAATGAAAAGGCCATTGACATTGAATGCCAGCTCCGAGATCATGTGTAATCGTTTACAATGATTGTCAGAGACGTTACAAGTGCAAAACTATCTACAAAATGGTCAAGGCCATATCGCATAATAAAACTGCGCGAAGTTACCGTCATTATCTAAGAAATCCAAAGACGTAGGCAAATGGAACCGCCTGGAACCATGTTATTTGGCTACGGAGAACTTTGATCGTGAGATCACAAGTGAGACGCCGATGACGTCTTAATTGAGCGAGAACGAGAGAATTTTTTTCATAATTCCTCGGTCTCTTTACAAATAAATATTCGCGGTCCGGGTCCTCATGTTCATTTAGTTACAGATACCACCAGCAAAAGTGTTGGGACTGGTACAAACCGAAGCGCACACAATATACATAACAAGAGTCTTGGCCCCTTAATCCTTGACACAACCTTCAGTGACGCCAATACTACCACACAGTCTCTACGAGGAGGGATTTCTCAGGCACGATATCACACTAAAAGTCACGGAGCCGTCACTGAACTGCCGTGGATGAGAGCTTCGCGCTCATCAAGTGAACTTTAAGTGCTCGTACATAAGGACGATAGTCGTTTAAGAATGAATAAAGTACCATTACTTAATAAATATGTTTTATTTGGAAAAGTTCTGTATATTAGAATGATTAGGAAAACAACGTTTCGACAGCAAAGTGCTGCCTTTTCCAAGTATAAAGAAATATAAAAATAAATAGACAAAATTGTCAGGACAACAAAAATAAAATTACAAATAGTAACTAGATTAGTTTGAAATATTAACTCCTAGGATCGTAGAGCTCTGCCTGTGGTTGATGATTAAATATCCAGAGGTCTCCAGGAGATGATAATGAAGGTCTGAATAGGGAAATTGTCAACTCCTTGTGGTTCTAAGTCAATCTGGCTCTACTCTTCTTGGCTTGGCGCATAACTGAACCATTCACAGATCTTCAGGAGGTGGTGATGAAACAACTATTGCAAGTAGATTCGCAGATAAAAATAACTTGAAATCATTAACAAATGATTGGTAGCCATGATTGAATAAGTTCATTACCGGTATTCAAATTCAAATTATTCGGTGATTTTTTTATTTCAATTACTTCTCCTTTAAGCCTCTTGAACCAATTGTTCTCTTTGGCCAGAAGCTTCGAAATCTTAAAGTCAATGTCATGTAATTCTTGAATAGCTTGCTCAGCCACAGCAGATTTTTCTGGATGGTTCAATCTTATGTGACGAGAATGCTCTTTCTATCTTGTTTTTACAGTTCTCTTGGTTTGTCCAATATATACTTTGCCATTTTATCAAGGAATCTTGTATATACCTGGATACTGTAGGGGAAATCTGTCTTTAACATTACCAATAAGATATCGAATTCTTAAACTGGAAGTGTATGAAGTTTTTAGGTCATATTTATGTGAAAGCCTTGTACTGTCTCAGGTGGCCTGGCGAAATACGTTCACTATCTGAAGTCCGGGAGTTATCTAGAAGCTCACCAATTTAGGTGCCAGTATTTTTATGAGCCAACACCTAAATGTGACCACTGAGCTGTCGGTCACTCTCGAGGGTCATTTGGATTTAAGCGGACAATGTTCCAGTGGATCAAACACTCTCCATAGTATCATGGATGAAGATGTCATAGTTAGAACAGCTATTTCCAACAAGCTGTCTGATTATTTAGCTGTCGTCGACGTCGAAAAACGTCGTTTGTCTACGAACTTTTACGGTATGTCCGCACTCCAAAATGTATTGTTTTGATAACGTTGCTGGAGAAGTGTCTTGGCAAGCAAACAATGCGGACAGCTGCTTGGAGATAGGGATGGACGCATGAGGGTACTGCCACCGTTGATAATATGAACCACACAGACACCAAGTTTGTAGTAGTAGAAGCCCGTGATACAGTATTCGCGCTCGGATTGGTACAATCGGAGGTCTTGAATCATCAATCTACCAAGCGTACGGTACAGGACCGTCTTCTCGTTCTATTCGAGAATCCTACTGGTTTCTACTCTCAGAAATCGAAATAAGTATCTCAATATACAGACATCATGGCCCAGGCTCTTAGCAAGCTATTATATTTAGAATTAGCTTCCAAGCAACGCACGAAGGACTGGGTTCACGACGCCATTTAAAAGCGCTGTCATTTGAGCGGAAATATTCCAAGAAACCGTCTAATGTTGGCTCCAGAGAAGCCGGATGTGGTGAGCGGACTTATGAAGGAAGCAGCAGGACACATGAGGTGAGTGATGGGAGAAGTGTTGTAGGTAACTAGATGCAGCGCAAAGATCGTTGATTTTGGAAAAACCAAATGCTGTTACCAAGAGCTGCCGATTATATACTAGAATACAAGCAAATCCACGACACCCATCATACATATCATTCATAATCATGTAACTCAAGTCGACTGTAGAACTCAACTCCCAGTCATGATCCACCTCAAGAGCAAGTGGTTGAAAATTGATGTCGAACTACGCAGAACGCAACCCGACCCACTAGTAGTAAATGTCAACGATCCAAATGGTGGTATAGCAATAATGAAAATCGCACCAATCAGCGCTCATGGAGCTTATTGTAGAGATGACATGGAAGCGTTTCAGCACACGCTACTAATGAACGACGAGCCGTAACTAATATTATGAAACAGGCAGGCAGTTTCACGGATGGCCAGAATCTCTATTCACCGAATGTCTTCAGTTGCAGTAAATTCGTTAACTTGACATGGAAGGCAGCGTCACAAGTACGGGGATTCTTATCATATACCGAAAACCTATTCTTAATATTCATTCTCCTGAACAGCCTGTATAATGTATAAGGGTATGTTGCACCAGTTATCTTCAATATTCTTAGTTTAAAACAAGCAGCCAACACCCAACCGCAGCGGAAATGGTATCTACTAGCTGGCCTGTGGGACGCCCCGACAACTCGATATCTGGTGAACTTGATGCGTGATAGCGTCTCCACCAACCCGAATGATTATATTTCAACACTGCCATCAATCTATCCCGAACTGGGACTGTCCGTGGTCTCGCTACGCAGCAGTGCAAAACCGCTCGCAAATTTCAGCATCTTGCGTGAGCCCATATCCCAGTGAAATATGATGTATTTGAGAATTGAGGATATTGATTGTGAGCATCGCTGTGGGCTTAACTGACTCTATCCGGACTTGACTTTAAGAGTTAGTTGAAGTCGAGTTTAGTAATGAGGGTACTGTAACAGTCACCAAAATTTAGCTTTTCAATTTCCGTCCAAGTACGTTGTTCTGTGACTGTAGTAAACAGCCGACAAGCGGCCGGGCACCTCTTTTTCAAAATAGCTGATTTTAATGCAAGAACTAGTGGAAATTTTCCAGGAAAAGTGTCAACGGGGTCAGTTTAGTCCGATGATTGACTGAGCATTTTCAGGAGAGTTATTGTTCTTCTTCGAAAGTGGTCAGTCGCGCGAGTGTCGAGAGCTCTGTAGAATCTATCATATTAAAATAAGGTTGCACACTAAGCTAAATTTCATTTGAACGTTCTAGTTACTGTATCATATCAATTGGATAATATTTTTTGTAACTTAATTTCACTTTTGTTCACCCAGACTACCAAATTATATACTTCACATAATCTGTAACCTACCCTCAACTTCTGATAAATAAACAATGTTTTCTGTGAACAATCAAAATAAATAATATTAAAAATATGAATAAAACTGCTAATGCGACTTGCGATATTGTTGTATTGTTGCACTTAAAGGATAAGACATTCAAGTTCTCTTATACATTGTGCATAATTCTATATAAACGCTGTCATCATGACTTATTAGCAAATTCAGATTTCATATAAACTTTATTGTAATGATCTATTAGTAAATTCAGGCCGGCAAGAGTAGAAGAGCTCTGATAATAACCTGTCATCGAACGTATAATTTTGTGCTGTGGTTGTTTTCCAATTTTGTAGTTTGAATAAGTTCCAATAGGTTAAACCAACCTTTTTTTTGCGAATCTCTTTCCAGAAACAAATATCACGCATTTTTGTATAGATGATTGTTTTCAGTTTGAATGAGTTATCTTGCATTTTTGGATTTTTTAATTTTCAAGGGAAGCGAAGATTCGTTCGTAACTCTTGCCGTACCCTTCACAATGTAATGGTGTTCCTATTTTGGTACATGATAATCTAACATCGGATATAAATTCCGCTTATGTGAATATTAATGTTAGAATTCCGCAAGGAGCGGTTTTTTCTCCTACTTTATTTTTATTATGTATCAATCATTGATTTTTGATGACGAATATATTGCAATGTATGCAGATGATACTTCGATTATAATCTCTGAGTCCTCAGGAGATGCACTACAAAGAAAATGTCCGAAATATTCAAACCGATTATCAAGTTGGTATTGTTCTAGCTCTTTATTTCTCAATAAATCCAAGACGCACTATATGCGTTTTCACAATCGACAGTATAATAAGAATCTTGATGTTGAATTGTTAATGGACGATCTCAATATAACAAGGACTTTCAAAACAAAGTTTGTAGGCCTTATTTCTGACAAAAATTTTGACTGGAAAGCTCAAGGTGAAAGCATAATTGCCAAACTTGGCTCGGATTGTTATCTATTCAGGCATTTAAATGATGTATTGACTGAGAGTCAGCTAATCATGTTCCATTATAATGAAGTAGAGTCTGTAATTCGCTATTGAATTAACTTTTTGGGTGCTTCTCTAGTAACACATAGTGTTTTCATTTGTCAAAAGAGAATCTTAAGTTTGATCGCAAAGGTTTCTCGAAACTATTTCTGCGGATCGCTATTTGGAAAACCTGAAAAACTAACAATCACATGCTCATATATTTACGAAGTTTGTTAATTTGATTTCAGCAACAGAACTTGTACTGAATTGAATTCTGATTTTCATAATTTTAAATTAAAATACAAGAGTAACTGATATTTTTGAATCTGCAGATTATCATAACCATACACATGAACCTCAAGATCAATATCATATGGTGTAACTATATCAGAAATATTTCAGTTTATGATGAATTATCATAGAAGTATTATGAGTAATGAAACAGTACAAGTAACGTTCATTCTCAAAAAGACAGATGACAGCACGTAACTTGTCTGTTATATTTTTAATTGATGAAGTAGAAGTTATTTGAAGGAATAAGTTTTCGAAAAGCAATATCTAGTGAATGATCAGATCTATAAATTAGAGAAATATGAGTCGCCATACTACTTGTTTTCCTCTACTAGTACTAAGTACATGGAATTATCTTCAAACCGACAGAATTCACATTTTAAGATTTTAACTAAAATATCCATTTTGAGCATCCTTAAATCCATTTTAATTACTTTCGGCTTGATGTGAGTACGTATCTTTTTGTGGCGTGCGGGCTTCTGGAGAAGAGAGCATGACAGCTCTTGGATGAAGATCGATTGAACCCAAGTGAATTATTGAAGGAAACACAGCAGTAACAAAATAGAGGAATATGTGGAATGTCCAAAGATTTCAAAAAAATTATTTTCTCTGGCCGCACATGACCGAGAAATAAATAGTGTTTATAAATCAAGAGCTATAGAATTTTGACTTTATGTAGAAGGTCATCCAGTCATATATGGAACCAGAGATCAACATGGTTCTTTATACAGAGCCCATATTCAACTAATTATCCCTGTGCTACAAGCAAACGTGAATATAACGGTCACAGATGATTCAATATTACAGTAATTTCATCAAACATGGGGTCATCAAGACAAGCAATATGTCAAAGAGAAGTTTGAAAAAGAGCTAAGTATAAAAGTAAAACAATAATGAACTTTGTGAATTTGGCATCTATGGCAAAGCTCATAGATTACCATTTGGAACCAGGGATAATGTGAATAAGCCTGGTGAACTTATACCTGTAGATGTTGTAGGTCCATTTGATAAATCGTTCAAGAAAAACAGATACCTGGTTGTGTTTCAAGATAGCCATACTGAATATAGATATGGATATATTATTGTAAAAAAATTAGAAGTTAAGGATATACTCCAACAAATGTTACTTCATGTCAAAAATTAAGGACATATCATGAGAGAGATCCTGAGTGATAATGGAGGAGAATTCAATAATGCTGGAATCAAGAGAATTCTCATAGATAAAGGAATCACGCGAGCCTTTACAGCTACATTTAGACAGGCAGCAAAATGGCAGAAGCGAACGTGAGAATAGAGCCAATGTAGAAATGACAAGAACTTTCAAGTACTCAAATTTGGCCATTTGAGCAGAATAAGTAACTTCAACAATATATGTACTGAATAGGACAGAAAATTCACAAGTGAGAGGAGTAAGTACTCACTAGCTCTGAATAGGTATCAAACCTAGGATCTGTCAAGACAAGTGGATAGTCACGTTTCTAAACAGTGTCAAATTTTAACCTCAAATATGATATTAAAACATTGTTAATCTGGAGGAGTGTGTCCTACGTGTGCAAGAAATCGCTATCCATAGGGAAAGATAGAGTAAATCCTTGATTACCAATAATTCTCAACCGGCTACCTAAAGCAAAATTAGACCACCTCACTTCCCAAATGGATGTAGAACCACTATGGACCGTCAGATGGTCGTAGATTTTAGTGCTCCATTTTGTTTTTTATTCCTTCGAGAGTTTTCATAGTTATATGTATTTGGAGTATAATAATGCCAAAATTCAAACTGGATCGTGTGGCCACCATGATAAAAAATTGTTTTGAATTTTTATGGAAAAACATGTTTTGATCCAATTTTCTCGCTTCTGCCATGTTTACAAAAAGAAATTTGGAGAAAAAAAATCTGCGGGAAACGGTAGGCAGAAGTGATCCACTTGGCCAAGGGTTTGGAATGAGGGCTCGATTGTGCAACAACATTACATCAATTGTTCACGTTCTTCTCGTTTCTGCCGTTTGGCCGTATACAAGTTGATATCATGAGTATCTTGTTAAAACGAATGGCATAAGTTTTTCAAATGATCAAGTCAAGATATGTATGGAGACATCTTGCTAAAATTTGAATGTTCTCATGCATATCTTGACTTAGTCATTCGAAAAACTTATGGCATTCGTTCCTACGAGATACTCATGATATCAACTTTCATTCTGCCAAATGGCAGAAATAAGAAGAACGTGAACAATTGTTATGATCTTTTTGCACAATCGAGCCCTCAATCCAAACCCTTGAACAAGTGGATCACTTCTGTCTATAATTTTCCACTGACTCTTTTTTCCCTAAATCTCATTTCGTAAGCATAGCAGAAGCGAGAAAATTGAATCAGAACATGTTTTCTTCATGAAAATTTGAAAATAATTTTTATTATGTTGGCCACACGACCCAGTTTCAATTTTGGCATTATTATACTCCAAAGATACATTCTTATCAAAACTTTAGAATGCAGAAAAAAACAAAATGAGATACTCAAATCTACGACTATCTGACGGTCTACTAACTAGACCAAATATTGAGAAGCAGATTCAATAAATATGATGAATAGCTAACAAAACAGAGAACTCCTAGCAACAAAAGATCTCTTATTAAAAAAAAACTAAACATAACTGAACATCAAATTGAACACCAAATTTTACCAGCTGCAACCTGATTTACATATGCGAATGTAATAAAAAAGAGCAATAACATGTTCCCGAAGAAAGACCAAGCAATCTTGATGTCCTCAGTAGACGGAATAAAAATTATTGACTACATTAAGGTTATTGGAAAAATAGTTGACTTGAAAAGCATCCTGTTTGCATCCAGAATAGCAAACACTCGAATATGTTTATTCTGATGACAAAAAAACCGTAGATGTCCTGATTAACTCACACGAAAAAGTTAAAATAAATGATAATGACATGGAGATAAGACGTCTCATGGAACCAGCACAATGAGTCATCATTTCAAACGTATGTCCCATCATACAATACCAATTAATTGAGGATGAACTGGAATCCAAGAGCCTTAAACAATTATCGCCAATCAACTTCTTGAAAGCTGGCATCAAACAACCATGATTCTCACACATATCAAGCTTCAGATGTCAAGTTCATATCGATCCAGAGGATTAATACTGTGTCCCAGACTCTCTCGAAATAAACTATGACAACACAAACTACAGAGTATTCATCAGTGAAAATATCATCACATGCTTCCAATTCAAACAATTCGGCTACACCACTAATCAGTGCAAAAACATAGAAAATCCGTCCTCACGAAGTACATCAGCCTTCACTCAACTCGATCTTCCCCACATACTACACAATACAAAACCAGCACAAAGAGCAACTAGCTCGTACATATCCACCGACGGTGAAGATTAATATTCTTCAATCTATATACAAGGTAAAAACAATCAGAATGACGTGGAAACACATAACATCACAGTAATATCTACAGCTACTCACATGCCAACTACACACCAAAATAATTCTACCAATCAAGGGAGCAAAACTCAAGAATCACAAAAACTTGCAGAAAGGAAAGAGAAAATATCAGAAAGTCCAGCAATAGAATGAACAATAGAGGAACTGCTACAGCCAATTAAAAAAGATATGGAAGCCCACCTGAACAAATATATTCTTCCGTTTGAAAACTCAAAATCATCCCTTGGAGATATACACGGAAATAGAGAAAAACTTGAGATAGCCAAGGAATATACTGAAAACGTAGATAAATTACTGAGTATGGTAACAACAGTGTGACAATTCGAAAACAGAACATTGAAAACAAGAATAACTCGTACCATCAACGTTACAAGACAACAGATGTCAGGGGACAGCAAAATACACTGAAAATCAAAGAGACTGACGTCATCTTCGAGAGTCTAGCCCAATGAATAAATTGTTCTTGTCAATATTATAGTGGAACTGTAATGGCTTTTATAGTCACCTAGGAAAAATATAATATTCAGTCTCTGAAACCAGTCCGAACTGCCTATGTTCACAAGAAGATCGCACGCCAAGCAGTGAAATATTAATACTGAAAAAACAATACAGTCTACAGGAGAGATAGACAGGCAGCAAATATTGCAAGTGGAGGTGTAGCAATACTGGTTCAGGATGAACACGACACGCAAGAAATTAATATACGAACAAACTTAGAGGTAATAACAATTACAGCCTATATGCCTGAGAAAATCACAATAAGCGATTCATTTATCAACCACCAGGAGTAAGAATTGAGCAACAAGAGATAGAAAATATGCTGAATCAGCTCCCTCTACCATATTTGATACCGTATTATTATTCTGAACGATGGATCTCCGATTCATTTCTATACTAGAACATGAAAATCATTCCAGATCAGCTTACCATTAACTGATTCCATTTTCCAATTATAACTGTAATATAACCTCAGATTAACGAAGTTAAGCACATAGCATATAAGAGGTTATAGCAATTACATCCTATATGCCTGAGAAAATCACATTAACAACAAGAGATGGAAAATGTGCCGAATCAGCTCCCTCTACCATATTTAATACCGTTTTATTATTCTAAACGATGGATCTCTGACTCATTTCTGTACTAGAACATGAACTGCGTTTGTTGAACTGGTCAAATATACTTAAAAAAAAAAGAATTTTCTTATAAACTTCTGTTACTAGTTGAATCATATTTGAACAATAAACACCGGATGTGAAATTTATTGGTTTCCAGTCAAACTCATACTTAGCTAAGCCTAGGTTCTGGAGCCCTGCCATTTAAATGATTTGTCAGTGATATAGTATTGCAAGTGAACTTGTCTCAATATCTGTTATTTGCCGATGATCTCAAACTTTTTGGCACTGTTTCCTCTACTGGTAATTGTTTAAAATTACAATATGATATTTGGTGCATTCACCAATGGTCATTATGGAATGAATTATAATTCATTATGAGCAGATATCAGGTCATGATGATCTGAAAAAAGGCGAATATTCATTTATTACCATGAAATAGGCGATAATATTCAACTAGAGCTGCAAATACATGAAATTTGGATATCAATTTGTAGCTGATGCTTGTAAAAGTGTGAGTTTCACTCTTACGATTTCAATAATTCGAATACTTAGCGTTCTATATTCATTTGTCTTATTCGAAGTGAACTAGAATATGGATGCATACTTAAGGACCCATATTTTAAGAACCAAGTCACTTTGATGAAGAATGTTAAAAGAGGTTCCGTGAGCTATGTTACCATGGAGTTTCCGTTACTGGCCTGGTATTGAACAGGATGAATAATCACACATATTCAAACTGGAATTATCAGACAAATGACGGAGGCAATCAATTGTTATAGACCGGGAGATAGTAACAATAAACTCCAAATCAATGTATTGGTATAGCGACCTTTCAGGGTCGCATTAGATAATTGATGGAATAAAAATAATGATCGTAGCGCTGGTCTTTGGAGCGTAGTCGCAGGGTAATTAATTCAACTTGTCGGATAAAATTACCAGTTTGAACGATTTGTTACTATAAGTTCCTTGTATTTTCCAGGAGTCGTTAAATAATAGACTCAGCCTATTGGAATGCCATAATTTTCCGATGGAACTTATATCCCACCATTCCAATCAGAAAACTTTATTTTTTCAATTTATTTAAATATATCTGTTGCAGATTATTGTTCTTCAATCTATTACTGATTTTCAGCAGCCTCAATCAGCTATAATTTGTGCACGACGCGTGAGTTCCTATGCTATGTTATATCGGATTTCGGGCGAAATATGCGCCGAAAACTGCTCTAGTCACTCATTGCATAGATCCAGGACATACTTTCAATTTTAATGAAACTAGCATTATTCATAACGAAACCAAATTGAACAAAAGACTTACATTAGTAAAGTATATGGAACAAGTCAAACAAAATATCAATAAAAAGGCAGATGCTATCGCACTTAACAATACTTTTTAAGATCCATGTTAATTTTCGTGTTTTTTTTTTTTTTTTGACACCTTGCGTGATGCACAAGCTCAGCCAATCAGCTTCAACAATTTTATTCAATATTTGATATTCACGTTCTTCACATCTCAAATTTCCATTAAAAAAATTGTTTCATACTGCAACAAGTTATTTGAATTCCGCATGAAATGTTACCATTTTATAATATCATCCCACGTATTTGCCGGAGTTTCAGTTCGTAACAAATCGTTTCGCATCATTAAATAGATCTGCTTCTTTGCGGCGGCTACTTGAAACCATTGGAACGGTATGGCATAGTGATTTTTGCGAAAGTTCATTCAGAAATATTGAGTTGAAAAAAATTGTCTGTAACAAACATTTAGGATAAAATAATTGTATATTATGCTACAAGGACCGAACGACTGATATTTTTGTCTGGGATGAATTTGCCTGCATTCTGTGGAGACGATGAGGGCAAAGCATGAGGCGAAAACGAGGAGGAAGTACAAGACGTTGCTTGGTGTAGCCAAATTCGTCCGTATTAATAATGAGTCGTTCATTGTTGCATATGAAATTTTTTGTGAGAAGTGCACCGAATCACCTTCATTACTAAGCTCTTTGAATGAATTTAGATGTATTGAAACTATCTGATCGAATTGAAAAACTATTTTTTTCTCAATTGTGATCACATTATAGTGAACTAAAACAACGAAATATAGATTACATGATTTGATAGTCAATACATTTTTTCAGAATTTTATATGAATGATGAATTTCTCTTGATTATAAATTTTGTATATTTTTATGAGAACTTTTACATTGCGATTACCAAGAATCCTTTCCAGATAACAATGATACATAAACAAAACAAGGCAAGTAACTGATGGTTACTCAAAATATACAGAATACTGGAGGTGATAACGTGGATATTATTATAAGGGTACATTCCATTAAAAGACCGCAAAGCTCATGTCGCCTCGATAATCGTTCCTCAAGACGACCACGGTCTTGACGGTCATGATGAATACGTTATAGATGACGTCATTGTTCGCGACCACTTCAAGCTCACAACGCCCGCTATTGGATGGTGGGTCGAAGCGGTCATTGCGTTTATTTTTGATGAAATCGCCAAGAAGTTGAAATTAAATGAGAAGATATTTTTCCAATTTGTACTTTCGATTTCAAATTAGGTCAATTGATTAAAGATTCCTCATTTGTCAATATGACACATAATTTCATTGTCTCTCATTATAATTATTTATTATTTAAAAGCGATTTATTCGCACAGGCAAATTGGATTCATTCCATTCGTAAATACTTTTTGCTACAGGTCAGTTCAATCTTACTAGTAATTTACTCTTTGATCTTAACCACAAATTGACAGTTTATTTCACATTTAACAGATACTTGCATCGTTTCACTTCAAGCACTAGTCTCTAGTTTACTATTGAAAGATTGAAAATAAATTTTTGCTTTGCCTTTGTCGTTCTTGATAAATCTGGCAATAAAGACTTGTACTTTTCCTACTCGTTGGAAACAAACTCGCATTACTCCTGTTCTCAAAAAGGATGATAAGACTCATCTGAATAATCACCGGCCTATTTCTATACTGAATAATTTCAGTAGGGTCTTTGAGATGGTTATCTATAACACAATATATGAGAATGTTTCTAGTAGAATATGTGATGAACAACATGGCTTTGTTTAGAAGCGCTCAACAGTTACTAATCTCGCTTGTTTTAAACAATATGTTTTTGAGATACTTGATACGCGTGGACAAGTTGACGCAGTCCATACAGATCTTTCGCGAGCTTTCGACTCAATTGGTCATGGATTACTTATCAATAAAGTTAGTTCGTTTGGTGCGACCACCGACCTATTAAATCTTCTGCAATCCTATCTTTCAAATAGGAGCTGTTGCGTCTTTTACAATGGGTACCAGTCCTTTAGGTTCACAGCTACTTCGAGTGTACCAAAGGGATCTAACCTGAGTCCATTATCATTCATTATATTTATAGATGACCTTATCAAAGAATTTGTATATCCTGTGTTAGCTTATGCTGATGATGTTAAAATCTTCAACAAGATCTCTACTCTCTAAGATGCTGAATTATCACAAACTAATATGAATACTATGGTTGAGTGGTGTAATAGTAATAAATTTCATTTAAATGCAAGTAAGTGCTGCATTATTTCCTACAGCAAATCTGTTAATAGCTTGTTATATCCTTATTGCATGAGCAATGATATTCTAGCTCAAAAATCTTTTGTTAAAGACCTAGGAATAACATTTTCTTCTGATATGAAATCTTCTGATCATGTCAATAATGTTTGCACTTCTGCAAATAAAACTCTTGGTTTCCTGATAAAAATATCAAGATCGTTTAGTGATCATACTGTTTTGAAAGTTTGGTACCGTATGTTCTTAGTAAAATTGAATATGCTGTGTTGGTCTGGTTCCCTTGTTGAAACTATCAAATTGCAGCATTGGATCGAATACATCGACGATTTTTAAAATTTTTGTCTTATAAACAAGATAAAGTTCATCTTGCGCAAGGAATTGATCAGAATTCACTTCTTTTGCGTCATAATATGAGTTCTTTGAGTTCCAGACGACAGTCTTCTACAGCGAGCTTTTGTGGATGCTGTTAGATAACTATGTCGATGCACCGCAATTATTATCTCGTATTTTCATCCATGTGCCACAGTACTCCTTGAGACAAACTTGCACCTTCTACCTTCCGGTGCCTAACTCGGCTTAACTGCGTTACTCTCCTGTCCACGTCATGTGCTCCTCTTCTGCGGCAATTTTTGAAGATATTTCTATGTAGAATGAATTCATTAAATAATTATATGTGATAATGTATTCACTGCTCTATTTTTACTTACTTGTACGAAGTAACAAGTATTGTGAAACCTACATAATTCACCCATCGAGGTCTTGATGGAAATATCCATTTTGAGCATCCCTGAATCCATTTTGACTATTTTTGGCTTGATGTCGGTACGTATGTTCGTACATGCGTTCGTGCGTAACTCGCGAATCTCAAAACTAGTTAAACGTATGATGTTGAAATTTTGTATTTAAGACTGGTATAGGGTCTAGTTGTGCACTTCGCATTATAGTTCCAATCGTCTGTACCGGAAGTGCACTTTACTTGAGATTTTTTTCGAAGTTTTCTGATAAATCCAGATTGATCAACCGTAGAATGTTGAAATTCAGTATTTTAACTTATTGTTGAATCAAAATCGTCACCTGCTATTTTTGTATGAATCGGTCAAGCCAGAAGTGCACTTCACTTGAAACTTTTCTTGAATTTTTTGCATGAATATAGAAGGATCCGCCATAGCATATTGAAATTTCGCATAAAGAACTTCTATAACATCTTATTGTACATCTTGCATTATGATTGCGATCAGCTGAACCAGAAGTGCACTTTACTCGAATTTTTTTTGTAATTTTCCGCATAAATTCAGAATGATCAGCCATAGGATACTGGACTTTAGCATTTGAAATTGCTGTAGCATCTCAATAGTCATCTTTTATTTTTATAACAATCGGCTGAGCCGGAAGTGCACTTTATATTTTGAAACCGACATAATTCATCTATCGAGATTTTGATGGAAATATCCGATTGAAGCATCCCAGAATCCATTTTGACTATTTTCTGCTTGATGTCGGTACGTATGTGAGTGCGTTCGTTCGTTCGTTCGTGCGTTCGTAACTCGCAAATCTCAAAACTGGTTGAACGTATGATGTTGAAATTTTGTATTTAGGACTGGTATAAGGTCTAGTTGTGCACCTCGCATTATGATCCCAATTGTCCGTACCGGAAGTGCACTTCACTGGAATCTTCTATCGAATTTTTTCAATAAATCCAGAATGATCAACCGTAGTATGTTGAAATTCAGTATTTGAACTTGATATTGTATCAGAATGGTTATCTGCCATTTTTGTATGAATTGACCAGAAGTGCACTTTCATATCAAATGATGTACAAGTGAATCACGTGATGTTCACATCAGATTATTCGTGTATATTTTCATATGAACGAGTAAATCACACTGTTCCATTATCTTGTTACATCCTGTATATATTATATATTTTGCTCAGTAAATTTACATTGAATCCGTTGTTTTTTATTCATGGATAATTTTGTCATTCCTATTCCAGTGTCAAAATCATGAATATTGAATGTATATAATATATAATATATGAATATATATATATATATATATATATATATATATATATATATATATATATATATATAATATATATATATATATATATATATATATATATATATATATATATATATCCAATGATGTACAAGTAAGTCACGTGATGTTCACGTCAGATTTTTCAAATCAAAATACAGTTCATCAGGATCCAGAGAACTGATAATCAATTGACATTCAATATTCATGATATATATATATATATATATATATATATATATATATATATATATATATATATATATATATATATATATATATACATATACATATATATATATATATATATATATATATATATATATATATATATATATATATAAATATATATATATATATATATATATATAATCAAACATAAAATCTTATCGTTCCACAGTTAATCATTTTGGATTCACCTAAGAGATTCTAAGAATCTGTCAAGTAAAATGCGCTTTCAGCCAAGTCGGTTGCTATGGAAACAGTAGCCCATGATTCTCATACTACAACATTCCTGAATACTGATTTCCAAAATTCTACGATTACCAACAGATCTGAATTTATGCCCAAAATAAAAAAATTGATTCTTGCTGAAGCGTACATCCGGTTCAGTCTATTGTTATGAAAATAGTAGGCAATTATTCAGATGCTACAGTAGACTGAAATACCAAATTTTAATATCCTACGCCTGACCGTTTCGAATTTATGCGAAAAATTCCAAAAAATTGTGAAGTAAAGTGCACTTCCGGCTCAGTGGATCTCAATAAAAATAGGATATGAGCATCTAGACAGTATAATCGACCTGAATACTTAATTCTAACAATCTTGGTACAAAAAAAGAAGATGATCGTTTAGATGCTACAGCAATTTCAAATGCTAAACTCCAGTATTCTATGGCTGATCATTCTGAATTCATGCGGAAAATTGAGAAAAATTCCAAGTAAAGTGCACTCCTGGTTTAGCCGATAGCAATCATAATGCAAGATGTACAATAAGATATATATATATATATATAAATATATATATATATAGAAGTTCTTTATACGAAATTTCAATATGCTAGGGCGGATCATTTTATAGTAACGCAAAAAATTCAGAAAAAGTTTCAAGTAAAGAACACTTTTGGCCTGGCCGATTCATACAAAAATACCAGATAGCCATTCTGATACAACATCAAGTTCAAATACTGAATTTCAACATCCTACGGTTGATCATTCTGGATTCATTACAAAAATTCGAAAAACGTCACGAGGAAAGTGCACTTCCGATACAGACAATCGGAACCATAATGCGAAGTGCACAACTAATAATAATAATAATGATTATAATAATAATTTATTTAGATAGCTTGAAGCTAAAAACAATAAAAAAAATAATATATGAGAATATCTCCAGAACAATTTTACAGAATATTGTACATTAGAAAATTGTAACAGAAAAAACCTATAATATAAAATAATAGTTAAGTACTTTACTATAATAATGCATCGAAAGGGCCTACTCCAATAATAATTGCTTTTTAAGCTTTTTCTTAAATACCTTAATATCAGTAATATCTTTAAGAGTTCTATCTAAGTTATTATATAAATGAAAACCTTCTACAAAAATAAAACCTTGGGTATTTACATTCTTATAACTATCGATGTGCAAGTTATCTTTCTTTCTAGTATTATAATCATGAATTTCATTGTTAAAAGTTAGCATCTCAGACAAATATTCGGGTACTTTGTTATGTACCATTTTATAAACAAATGTGGTAGAATTATATTGAATAAATTCAGTTATGTCCAACCACTGAAGAACAGAAAGCATGTCTCTAATTTTAGTGTATCTATTGCACTTCAAAATACACCTCATGCATTTGTTTTGTAAAAGTTGAAGCTGGGCGAATTGGGTCTTGTTACACCGAAGGAGAATTGATCCACAGTATGTTAAATGAGGGAGCACTATAGTGTTATAAATAATCACTTTACTCCATCTGGATAGGGATTTTCCTAATCTACACAAAAAATTTACTTTTTTAGCAAGTTTCTTGATAATATTTTCAATGTGTTCGGTAAACTTCAATTTATTGTCAATAGTCACTCCTAAATATTTTATAGTAGCCACAAACTCTATTCCACTGTTATTTATAATAACTTTTTTATTGGTACTACCAGTCTCTTGATGATGTTTTCTAGTATTCAAAAGCATACACTTTGTTTTACTTGTGTTTAGTTTTAGTTTATTTATAGTTAACCAATTGTTCACAGCCTTCAGATCCTGATTTAATGTATCTAACAGTATGTCTTGATTGTCGCTGTCTGAGAATATTAGAATGTCATCTGCAAAGAGATGAATTTTACACTCGTGTAGAACATCTGGTAAATCATTAATATAGAGAATAAATAGTAAAGGCCCTAAGATACTGCCTTGTGGAACACCATTATCGCACAATTTTTTGTCGGAGATCTTATCTCCGTACTTAGTTTTTTGTACTCTATTTTCTAGATAGCTTTGTATCCAACTAAGAACAGTCTTATCAAAGCCCATGTTCTTCAATTTTTCCAATAATAATTTGCGGTCTATGGTTTCAAACGCCCGCTGAAAATCTAGAAATACAGCACAAGTTGTTCTCCCACTATCTAAAGAGTCTTCCCATTTTTTTAATATGAATTGGATAGCGTACTCGCAAGAGTGTTTTTCTCTGAAACCTGACTGTCACTTACTGAGTATGTTATTCTCATCAATATACGATTTAATTTGATTGTATGCTGATATTTCTAGTAATTTTTCAATTGCAACCAACATGTTAATAGGTCTATGTTCCTCCACTTTAGATGTTGCGGATACTTTGGGAATCGGTATTATCAAGGATTCCCTAAGTCTTTCTGGGAATATCCCAGTGTCTAACGACGTATTGATTATGTTCAGTAACGGGTATCCTATGAGTGGAAATAAATGTCTCATAGTTTTGATATCTATCCCATCTCAACTAGATTTGTTTTGATTCTGATTGAATAAAATTTTTTCAAATTTATTGATGGAAAGTTTCTCGAATCTGGAAAATTTGCAGCTGTACTTATTACTGGCACTGAAATTGGTAACGCTAACTTTCGAAATTTCAGCTAGGATATCATTTATACTGCTGATATAGTACTCGTTGAATACATTCGCAATTTCTTCATCATCTTCAATAACTTCATTCTTGTATGAAATATTGTTTTGTTTTTTAACGGACTTTTTTCCTAAGAGTGATTTTAGGGTATTCCACATTTCAGTCTGATTACCCTTATTTAAATCAATTTTACTTTCATAGTATTCTTTTTCACATTTTCGGAGCAGCATAACATAATTATTTCGCGATTTTTTGTACTTTTCCCAATCAAAATTTGAGTCGGTTAGCTTGAGCTTGCGGTAGTTATTATCACGCTCTTTTCTAGCCTGAAGAACAGCAGTGTCATTTAACCATGGCTTGTTGAAGTTTCGTTTGATAACTTTTATTTTACTGCACTCTGTTTTTGTTTTTATAATATTATTGCAAAAAATGTCACACAATTTGTTAACGTCACTAATGCCATACTCCCAATTGCACTCAGCCAAACCAGTTATCATTTGATCAGTTTTAATATCTGTAACAGTTCTAACACTATGCGTTACTGAATTAATCATAGTTGGGTAAATTGCACATATGTCATGATCGGTGATTTTCCAAGAGTGCCACAGATCCGTTTTCATTTATGGATCGTTTATAATTACAAGATCAATAATAGACTTCGATTTATTCGTAATTCGTGTATATTCAGTAATAATCTGCTTGAATCCCGCTTCTTTAGTACAATTCTTCAATTTTCTGGTGTAAAAACTGTCATCATCACTCCAATCGATATTGAAATCCCCCATCAGTAAAATAATATCGCTAGTTGCTGGCGTACTACTACTCCAATTACGGTACCAATCCATGAATTTTGAAGAACTAGCACTTGGTGATCGGTAGAGACAACATACGATAAACTGTTTTCCACTTATCAAAATTCTAACTGACAAATACCATAATTCCCATTCAATACTGTAATTTTCGAGTATTCTATAAGTTATATTGTCTGCTATATACAGCATGACTACTCCAGTATGTTCACTGCTAGAATCACATCTTACTAAATTATAATTTTCAATTTCAATTTCATGATTGTCTATATCCTAAGTAGTTCTTGATTCTGTCAAGCAACATAAACTAGGCTTCTTTTCATAGATTAAATGTTCTATTTCATTCTTATGCGGGATAATACTCTGAATATTTAGAAGTAATACTACACCGAAATTTTTTACATGGTTCGTCTTTAATTGCTATGTATAACTAATTTTTTTACGAAACATCTCAAGTTTTCTTTGGTACACAAGACAATTAATATCCGTAGCTTTGTGATTTACATCAATTTTCAAGTTAAAGTTTTTATTTGCCATTTTACAATTGACACATTCAATATGTTCACATGCACAATCCTTTATTAAATGCTCTCCCCCACAATTAAAACATGCCGATTTATTCCGACAGTCTTCAGCTTTATGATTGAAACCCGCGCAGTTTTGACATCTCCGAATATTTAAATTTTCACATACATTACATCTTTTCCAGCTGATATCTAATTTGCCATCTTTCATAACTTTGTTGAAGAAATTATTATTTGTGGTAGCTATGGCCATATAAGAATCATTTTTCAATTTTCGAACATATGTTACTTTTAACGCGTCATTATCACTAAAGTCATTTTGAGATTTTATACACTCTTCAATTTCTTCTTTCTCCATAGTTTCTATTATTCCGAATATTTTTATTCCAGGATCACGCATTTTACTTTCTTTAATTTCATATTTACTGCCTAGTTCCTCTTCTGCAGCTTTTTTGAGCACACTAAAATCAGTTTTGTTTGTACATTGGACAACAATGCCACCATTTAGGTTTAATAACTATAGAAGGTTGATTTACTGCAGTAGCATAAGATTTCTTTCCAAGTTTTTCATCAATTTCATTGGCTGCAAGAGTTATAATTATTTCTTTCAGGCCCATTATTACGTTTTTCAAATATTGCATCTCACTTCGCATACTTTTATTTTCTAATTCATAGACTTCATTTATGCAAAAGTTATAAAGCCATTTCAAACTAGGATTGGCCCTCGCCACATTATAATCTTTCTCCTTCAACTTAGCACAGTGCAGATGAAACCAAACTGCACATTTTCCATCGCAACCTATAATTTTTTCTCCGTTGAAATTCAACATTGCATGTACTACAAGACTTGGATTCTTCTTCGATTCCCATATTGAATGTCAATACAGTTGAGAACACTGCATGACTTAAGTTAATTACACTTAGACACGTTTAAGTTAGCAAGGCTTAAGTCATCTAAAAACGACTTTAAGAAAAAAAGATAAAGGAACAAATGGAATTCTTACTCACTGCGTTTGAAATACACACTGTAATAATTATAGGAGCTTGACTAAGACACCAACTTCACTTATTTATCAAAATTACTATTTATTTCTACTTATAAATCAACTAATTCTGTAAAAATAATTCAGACTAATATATTAGAGCCAACACACTAAACTAAACCCTATACCAGTCTTAAATTCAAAATTTCACTTATTTATCAAAATTACTATTCATTTCTACTTATAAATCAACTAATTCTGTAAAAATAATTCAGACTAATATATTAGAGCCAACTCACTAAACTAAACCCTATACCAGTCTTAAATTCAAAATTTCACTTATTTATCAAAATTACTATTTATTTCTACTTATAAATCAACTAATTCTGTAAAAATAATTCAGACTAATATATTAGAGCCAACTCACTCAACTAGACCCTATACCAGTCTTAAATTCAAAATTTCAGCATCATACGTTCAACCAGTTTTGAGATTTGCGAGTTGCGAACGCACGGACGAACATACGTACCGACATCAAGCCAAAAATAGTCAAAACTGATTCAGGGATGCTCAAAACGGATATTCTCATCGAAATCTTGATAGGTGAGTTTTGTCGGTTTCACAATACTTACTTGTTACTTTGTACAAGTAAGTAAGAACTGATTCGTCATCGCTATCATGTAAATTTACATCAAATGAGTACAAATTTACTCATGATAAATTCATCCTATTAACAAAATTGAATCACATTGAACACATATTCAAAGAATACAGAAATATAATTTAATAAATGCCATAAGTATAGAATGATTTCACCAATATGGGAAGAGTGGAATAAAATAACTATAATATACATATTAGAATGTTAATACATTCAGTTCATGAAGACAATACAGATGCATTTGCTCTCCGAAAAAAAATCATGCTCTCGGTTTAATCGAGCTCATTACAGACCTTATGGAAATTGCTCTACATGAAATTGATAGATGCATGAAAGAGCGCATTTGTTCGAGGGCAATAAAAAGTCTCAAATCTACGACTACGACTATTGAATGGAAGGATAGCAAAATTTATACAGCTAACAAGAGACGTATTATTCATGAGATTGTTTTCAAGTCTGTATAAAACATAATAGGCAGTAACAAAAAGCTCCAAGTCATTTTATACTTATATAGCAACCCATCAGGGGCTGCCATACTTTTCTGGTGCGGCTTACATGCCGTTATACCAACTAAAACACGTAAATTTTTTTTTGTAACACTTGCACCGAAAGAACCCCATTACTGAGCCAAATTCTGCTTCGAAAGTTCTCAATTCCAAATTATGATAACAATATCCGTCAATTCTCTGTTCACAGGGAATGATTGGATATTATTGTCCGCTGCAGAGGGTAGAGATGAAAATTGTGGATCATGGATACTATAAAAAATAAGTTCCTATTGAAGTGCACTTCCGGTTCAGTATATTGTTATAAAAATACTTGGCAATCATTCACATGCTACAGCAGATTGGAATACCAGAGTTTCAATATTCTACACCTGATCGTTTCGAATTTATGCGAAAAATTCCATAAGATTGTCAAGTAAAGTGCACTTTCGGCTCGGTGGATCTCAACAAAAATAGGATATGAGCATCTAGACGGTATACTCGTCCTAAATACTGAATTCTAACAATCTACGCTCAATCGTTTTGGATTTATGCGGAAAATTCAAAAAATGTTTCGAATAAAGTGATCTTCCAGTAGATAGTAGATAGCAATCATAATGCAAGGTGTACAACCAGATATTATAGAAGTGCCTTATACAAAATTCAAATATTTTACGACTGATTGTTTGGCATTTATGCGGAGAATTCAAAATGGATTCTGGGATGCTTAAATCGGATATTTCCATCAAAATCTCGATAGATGAATTATATCGGTTTCAAAATACTTCTTTCATAAAGCACTGGAGGAAACACATCTTTACATGAACAATATCATTTCAATCGAGTGGTATTCAAACTATGGATCATTAATAAATTATTTCGAATAGGATTACATACATTTTCTTAGGTCATTGAATAGATTTTTTTCTCTGAATTCAACCATGGAATAATATTGTATCCTCACATCCTAAAAAATTTTATAAGAATCAATTTGAAGTTATGATTCCATTTTATTATAATTTTTTAAGTAGTCTCAGCAAAAATTCAATCAATAATATAATAATCTGTAATTTCTCTGTTACATATTCACAAATACTGAATATTTCGATTTATTGATGTGCTACGGTGAGACCCGTTAAAATGCAGTTCTAGCATGCAAATTATTCGCTGAAGAATATCCGAATGAACCAGAATAAATCGAGAAGTATCCATGAGACATGAAATAAATATAACAAATTTTGGAACAAAACGGAAAAAGCGCGTGGAAAACAGAAGAATATAATCTATTTATTTGAAATGTATTCAATTTATTGCCAAAATCTTCGCTTACTTGAATATAATAAAACAAAAATGGAGTTTCATTTGCTTTAATAATTGAATGTTTGCGCAGACTACTTGAAAAATGATAATAGAATGAAATAATCACTTTGAATTGATTTTTATCAAATTTTATACAATGTAAGGGTACAATATAATTATTTATGGTTGGATCCAGAAAAAAATCAATATCCATTGACCTAATACGAAATATATGATTCTATTGAAAAAAAATATAATATTGATTCATAGTACGAGTACCATTGGATTTTAAATGATAATATTTATCAACAAAATTTTACTGATGCAAGATTACCGCATTGCACATTATTTAGGGACATTAAGTTCAAATTCCGATCATTATTCATCGAAAAGGGATCATAATAATATTAAATCATGTTTTTATGAATGGGATGCCAATTGGAGGCACTCAGATTTGTCCGAAATATTTTGAGACTTGAAGTTACAAAGCTCGGAACACACTGGAACTACTTGAAACTTAGTGATATCTGAAGCTTCAAGTAGCATTGGAGAATTTCGACAATTTTAAGACTATTAGGAATAATAGATCAACACCTACCTTTATGAATTAATAACACTTCAGGACTAGCACGACACAAAACACTGGTTAGTACCTCTTTCGACAGAATTTCAAGAAAACAAGGTAACTACTCACACTACGCTTGAAGTATCACTTTTATCTGTATGTATGCGAATAACAATTTGGTTTTCTAGCACTGGAATGTGTTATCTGTTGTCTCAGTCATTGTTACTATTTTGCTGGTCTATTCAGCATGTGCTATTATGTTCACATCATCATATCGTTGCATGAGACCAGATGAAGAACCTGATCAAACGATGAGCAGAATTATAATCTTGTCTTGTTGAAGCAAATAATCGAACGGCGAATATATTTGATGAATCTGTGGATATTTCATTCAAAACATGATTTTATCACAACCGTTGAGCGATGATTGTTTGAATGATAACTAGTATGTATACAAAAAGTATATTGAAGCCGTTTATTTATAAAAAAAAGAGATAATTCATTCACCTCGCAGTAGAATTTTGTTAACACTGAAATTTTTGTCTGATTCAGGACCCTTATAACAAATTAATCCTCCACATATATTGTGCTGAATGGTATTGATTTCATAGATTTCCAACAGCAATCAACCACTGCAACTAATGCAGATAGAGTAGAATATAATATTGAATAGTAATTTGTTCATTACGGCGAAATTTTAATTGAATATGTTGTTGGCGGTCCGCACGTCAGCTGGAATTGCAATTCAGATGGGATCAAGAAAGTACTTGGCTGAGATGCACGCAGCACATTTCAGTAGATCATTACGAAAGAATTAGAATCACAATCAATTTATCAATTTCAAATACATTGTAATCATCTACGCTATTTTTTGAACTACCGTATTATATTGAATCACTAGAGTCTAAATGCAGATTAATTAATCTTACAATTTTGACAACACCAAACTTGATACAAAAATGTTTAGTGAATCCACCATAGTAACAAGGCTGGCTACAGCAGTTGTTGAATGAATAAGCTTGCTGTCAAAAAGATTAGTGAGAAATTTTATATTGATAAGGCTGCGGGAATGGTAACTGTGAAATTATTTTCCCAAAAATCTAGAAAATTTGCGATCTACGATACGATACATTTGTAAAATTGTATTGATTAAAATAATACCAATATGAATCATCAATAATGAAGATTTGAATTCCAATAGAAAAAAACCAATTTGACAAATTAGGAAGATACTTTGATTATTCAATTGTCATAGAAAAATTTGCTCATTTTACTCTAGTCCCTTGAGATTTTCTATTATTTTAGATCCCCAGGAGCTGAACTCAAACTTAAGTCCCTGAAATAGGGCATTAAACTCATCTCTTGCTCCTGGAAATGCAAAAAATATATTTACAGCCGCCTCTTGGAACCAGATTTGAAGAATGGAATTCATAGGCAAATATTCTGAAATTATATGAACTCTAATGTTCAACTCATTTCTCGCATGAGGAAGAGAATATTCAAAGTGATTAACATTTCTAAAATATCCTGGTAAAAGGAAACAATGAGTCTCCAATCTATTAAAAAGGCGAGTCTATTGTGGTCAAACGTGCAAACATTAATGATCACGTAAGAAATTGAGCAGATATATTAATTTTGAGTAATCATTCATATTATTATTATTGATTCACATGACAAAAAATTCAAATTATGCAAGACCAATGTTTTACATTATAGAATTTGAAGGAGAATTGTGAACATCTAATTTTTATTGACCATGTTTACATCACACAACCTCACCTTGAAGCGATTCAATCGACTTTATGTGTCTAACTTTATAATAATTACCTCGTAAATTTTATGTTTGGGAGAGATATGACTAGATACGATATTCGAAATTTTATCGGAGTCCATGAATGAAAATTATTTTTTAAAATTGAGTGTAGTATAGGTTTAAGCCCATTCGATTCTACCAACAAAAAATCAAGACATCAACTACGCATCGACGTCAAAGAATAAGTACTCTGTCTGCACAGTTTTCTGTAGAAAGTTCATTTTAAAAATTTTAGGTCTGATTCCATCAGCTCTGATTAAATACATGATGTGCTAACCAAGATTCTTTTTCAATCGAGGCTTTGATCATGATTGAATTGTGATGTGTTCCACTATAAAACTTTTGGTTCTGATTGGCTAATCATACACTTCTCTTATAACGGCGACTCTGATTTATTGTATTTCGAATCTCAGTTGACTTAAGGTGTCAAAATATTCATATAATGCGGGAAATTTTAGATTTCGACAAGTTAATAAAATAAGTTGACCGAGGCATCGAAGGCAATTGTGTTATTGTGTGGTTTGGGAGACAAGTAAAGGGGTAGAATGTAAAATATTATGGTGGACAAATCAGAAAGAGTATGTACAAAATATCATAATTATGTCAAGTCATCGTGATTTATCACAAGTTGCGTAGTATCGTAGAGCTAGGCATAAGCTGTATCATGAGCGTAATAGCGTGGTTTTTATTACTTTGTTTATCATATCCAGTTAATGAAAATTATTCACATTCCGTAAGAAACGAGAATAATGTCTATTATTCGAAACAATGTTTTTATATCAGACATATCTTTCTGTAACATGTTGCAAACTTTTTTTCATTAGGAGCAGTGAAGTTCCGCCAATAATTTTTGCTTACTGAAATCGTGTGGAAAAATCAGAATTAACTATGGTTTTCAAGATGATTAACTAGTTCTCCGAACGGTCGTGGTCTTCTTCATAGAGGATCATCAGATGAGGATAAAATATTATTATGAAACACAGCCATATTTCACTGCAGTAATATTGCAATTAAACTGAGATTTTCAGGTTATGTTACGTCGACCACTGATTAACTTTTATAATCGACTATTATTGAGGGGTTTGGTTAACCCAAGATTTTCTCCTCGTTATCATGATTAAAAGAAAAGTGGAGCGCAAAGTATTGATCAGAAAAGGCTAATCAGTGATTAAGGATTCAATCAGGTTAGTGAAAATAGCCTTTATAACATCAAAAACATCCATGGACACCACTTACGTTTTGCTGATATGATGGTTTACAAAGACTTATAGTTTTTCTGATATGTTTATCTCGAGAAATGTCTTCATAAATTCGAAAGACATTCAGTGAAACTGATAAGTCTCAGTCACGTACAGAAATCTCATATCTTAATTGTTTACCTACAGAAGAAGATCTTTTCACAGTTTGATATATTCCTATTATTTCCGGTTTGAAAGGTTCTGATATGAAAGACGGGCTCAAGTATATTAAAAAATAAAACACACAACGATATGAATAATGCAAGAGTTGCGTTATTCATTGTCATATAATGTATCTTGATATTGTAGCAGTATCAAGAGAATTATTTTTATATCTCTAAACAAATAATTTGTTATAATTCATGAACAATTGGTTTGTTTCAAATAGTTGATTGTTATTATCGGAACTGTTTTGAATTGGATCAATTCCAATAATTATAATAATAGAATAAAATTTATTTAGTTAGAATAAAGTAAGAAATAATACAATAATGATGATATACATCCATAAAAATTAGCAAAATATTTCAATACACCCAATAAAAACTGAACATTCAAGAGAAATTTAACACAAAGAGTACTCTAAAAAACATAACAACAAAAAGAACCTATTTTAGGATCAAAAATTTCTTCAACTTTTTCTTAAAGGTCTGTATACTAGTAATATTTCTAATTTCTTTGTTCAAATTGTCATATAACTTCAACCCTCCTACATTGATATAACCATATGTATAAGCTTTTATATAACTATCTATATACAAGTTATCCTTGTTCCCAGTGACATAACTATCAATCTCATTGTTAAAGGTTAACATCTTATACAAATATTTAGAAATCTTTTTATGTACAATTTCATAAACAAATATAACAGGAATGTACTAGATGAATCTACTTATATTCAATCAATTTAGCACAGATAGCATATCTACAATTTTAGTATATCTTCTGCAGTTTAGTATTCGCTCCTCCGTGCACATCTCAAGATTCGATCAAAGCGTTACAGCGAAGGTATTCTAAATTTTTTGTTTTTAACAAATCCAATGAATAAAATGTTGTAAACAAAGTAGGAAGAATATGAATATTTATGCATAAGCATATTTTTGTGATAAAAATGGAGCTTTTAATAGTTTATATATGTGGTTTTACTTTGTATGGGTGTAGAATAGAACTGTTCTCGCAAGATAACTTGGCAGTCAGAAAGAATGTAATGCGATTCAGTATGCTTACGATACGCTGTGTCAAACTTGAACTTTTGCTTAAGTAACGCACTACGCAAAATAGTGAGTCCTACTTTTACAACCATTTATTGCTAAACTTGGTGGTTAGAGGAATAGGGCAGCAGAGAGAATACATCATAAATGATCAATGAGGTACATTTGAATCTGTCTGTCCATTGGTGTAGACAATAAAAAAAAATTTATGTGAAAATATTATTTTACGCAAAAACATGGAACGTACAAATGATTTTGTTACAAAAATTTCAAATTAACATTCTGCAAGATGATTTTCAGTGCCCTTCACACAAACGAATTAGATAATCCCAGAAGAGCTATAAAATCTTGAGACTAATGACAAAAATAAGTACCTATTGATAAGTGAAAATTCATAGACTTCATAACATTCCCCTGAACAAGTATAGATATAACAGAGATTTGGATTGCATGTTCCAATCACCAATAACCAGTGCAATTTATTATTATACATGTATTTGTATGTTATATGAAAATACAAATTTTTTGGGTACGCCTATGGTTTTTGTCACTGCCAAGTTATCTTGCGCGGACAGTAAATGTAGTTCGTGTGACACTGCCTGGAATTGATTTTTGATTATCGAATCCATCCAATTTCTTAACCCTTATCACATAAGACGCTGCCAACATTTTTCCTTTATTTTCTTGAGGTTCAAATTCTACATCAAAAGTAATTGGCTGGAAACTGGTTCTCATGACTTGATTCATTCTGATATGTCAAATCAGTTATTCAGTTTTAGCACTAAATATACGTAAATATTGACTCAAAACTTTATTGTAAATAGAAACAATAAACTTTTAAAACTCTTATGTCGCGTTTACTTACACTATTTAACAAATTTTTCCATTAAATTATTATTTCAACACCATATTGTGTGCTATTGTATACAAAGTTTTGTTATAATTCAATCCGAGAGGCGCTACCTGTCATATGTGCACTGAGCGAATACATCGCCTACATTTATTCTGTAAAAGCTGCAGCTGAGCGAATTGCGACTTGTAATATTGCAGAAGAATTGATCCACAATAAGTTATATGTGGCAGCACTATAGTGTTATAAATAACTATTCTAGTCCATCTAAGTAGAGATTTCCCTATTCTACACATAAAGTTCAGTTTCTTGGCCACTTTCTTAACTATCAGTTTAATATGTTCAGTAAACTTCAACTTGTCAATGATCACGCCTAAGTATTCCACAATAGTCACAAAATCTATTTCACATTTATTGATTATTATTTTTTAATTAGTATCGCCAATTTTCTGCGTATATTTTGGTTTCAATAGCGTACACTTAGCTTTGCCAGTGTTCAATTCCAGTCTATTTGAATTCAACCAGTTATTTACATCTTTCAGTTCCTGTTTTAATGTATTTGACAATGAATCTTGGACGTTATCATCGAGAAATATCAATGTATCATTAGTGAAGAGATGAATTTAACACTTGTGTAACACGTCAGGGAGGTCATTGATGTAAAGAATGAACAGCAAAGGTCCCAATACACTGCCCTGCGGTACACCATTGTCACACGATTGTTGGTTCTAGATCTTGCTACAATATATAGTTTTCTGTATTCTATTTTCTAGATAACATTTCATCCAACAAAGAACGCTGCCCTCTATACTCATTCTTTCTATTTTTCCCAATTATATTTTGCGGCCTATGATTTAAAACGCTCGCTGAAAATCAAGAAACACAGCACAAGCTGCTCTTTCACGGTCAAGGAAGTCGTTCTATTTTTTAAAAAATAATTGTGTAGCATATTCACAAGAGTGGTTTTCTCTAGAACCTGACTGCCACTTACTAAGTAGATTATTTTCATCCACATACAACTTTATTTGTTTGTATATCGCTATTTCTAATTATTTTTCAATAGCAACCAACATGTTGATCGTTCTATGCTCTTCGATTTGAGATGTTGTAGATACTTTCGAAATTAGTATTATTGAAGACCTTCCAAGTCTTTTTGGGAATACCTCAGTTTCCAGTGACAAATTAATGAAAATGGGTATCCTATTACAGGACATAATTGTCGCAAACTTTTAATATCAATTCCATCCCAGCTAATTTCACTTTGGTTTTGATTGAGTAATATTCTCTCAAATTCAATAATAGAGAGTTGATTGAATTCGGAATGACTGCAACTGTTATTTTCACTTCTACTGAAATTGATATTGCTCGTATTGGGAATTCCATTCAAGATATCTTGTATACTATTAATATAATAATTATTCAACACATTTGAGACTTTTTCCTAATTCTCAATTTCTTCATCTCTATTAGTATATTCTTTTTGCCTACTGGCCATCTTTTTCCCTAATTATGTCTTCAAAATTTTACACATTTCTGATTGAGTACCTTTATGCAGATCAATTTTTTGTTTCATAGAACTCACTCTCATGTTTTCTATCCATCGCAACATAATTATTTCGCGACTTTTTGTATTTCTTCCAATCAATATTTTCATCTGTTAGCCTCAATTTCCGGTAATTATTGTCACGTTCTTTTCTGGCATTGAGAACAGCAATGTTATTAAGCCAAGGCTTATAAAATTTTTGTTTAATAATTTTAATATTACTGCGATCAAATTTTATTTGTAAGATATTATTGTAAAAAATATCACACAACTTATGACCATCACTAATGTTATATCCTCAGTCGCAAACAGCTAGTCCAGTTATCATGTTGTCAGTGTCGATATCTGTAAGAATTTTTTTATTCTGATGTATGAAATTATTTATAACTGGATGAAACGCGCAGATATCATAATTAGAGATTTTCCAAGTATGCCACATCTCCGTCTTTATATATGGATTATTCGTAATCACAAGATCAATGATTGATTTTGATATATTTGTTGTTCTTGTGTAGTCAGTAATGATTTGTTAGAATCCTGATTCCTCAACATGGATTTCCAGTTGTCTAGTGTAAAAATTGTTAGTGTCGGACCAATTGATGTTGACGTCGTCCATTAATATAATAATGTCACCAATATCTGATATGTTAATAATCCAGTTACGATGCAAATCAACAAAATTTGAAGGACTAGAACTGAAGGATCGGTACAGACAACACACAGTGTATTGTATACCACCTATTGAAATTCTAACAGACAAATAAAATAATACATTTTCAATACTATTGTTTTGAAGTATTCCATAATTCATATTGTTTGTTACGTACAATATGACTCTTCCTGTGAATCTGCTGTAAGAATCGCACCTTATTAGATCATGACCATCGATATCAATTTCATGATAATTTATGTCCTGAATAGTTCTTGATTCAGTTAGACCTAATATACTAAATCTCTTTTCATTTATAAGATGCTCTATCTGGTTCTTATGTGGGACGATACTTTGGATATTCAGGAGTAATATTGCATTGGAATTTTTCATGCGTTTAGAGTTAATTGCCATGCATGATTTGTTTTTCAACGTATCATATCTAGTTTCGTTCAATAAACTGGACAGTTTAAATCGGTAGCTTTACGGTTTGCATCAATTTTCAAATTAAGGTTTTTATTAGCTATTTTACAATTTATTGATACATTGAAGATTTTCACTCGTACAGTCTTTTATCAAATGTTCTCCACCGCAATTGGAACATTCCAATTTAGTACGACATTCTTCAGGTGTATGATTGAAGCCTGCACAATTTTGACATCCCCATACACTTAATTCCCAAAAACATTACATCTCCTCCAATTAATATCTATTTCACCTGGTTCCATGATTTTTTTTCCAAAGGAGTTATCATTTTTGGTAGCTAAAGCCATACAAAAATTATTCCTCAATTTCCGAATATATATTACTTTAAATGTATCACTGTCGCTGAAGTCATTTTAAGATTTAAGGCATTTTTCAATCTCTTTTTACCCCATATTCTCGTCAAAACCGAGTATTTTTGTTTCTGGATTACGCATTTAACTTTCTTCAATACCATATTCATCACCTAATCTCTTTCCTGCAGCTGTTTCAAATACATCAAAATCTGAGTTGTTTGTACACTGAATAACAGTTCCTCCATCTTTAATATTGTTAGCAGCTTTTACGCCAGCTTTTAATTATGTTGGCTCAATCTTCCGTTTGATTTTTTCTTTGGTTTTCGTTTCATTCGGTGAGGTTTCAGCTTTAATAACTATTGCAGGCTGATTCAATGCCTTTGCATATGATTTTTTTCCGGACCTCTCTTCAGCTTTAAATGTTGCAAGCGATTCAATTATTCCTTTCGAATTGCTAATTTCATTTTTTAAAGATTGCAGTTCAATTCGCATGCTTCTAGTTTCTAATTCATAAGACTTCTGCATGCAAAAGATACAAAACCATTTTAGACTGGGATTCTTCCTCGCCACATTATAATCTCTTCTTTAATTCAGCACAATGTAAATGAAACTATCCTGCACATTTTCCAGCACATCCTATAATTTTCTCTTCGTAATTCAGATTCATCTTCAGTACTCATGATAAATGCCAAACAGTTGGGAACACTGCATGTCTCTACTTATTTTTAGTTTTATCACGTTTGAGTTCGCGCGATTTGACTTGACTAAAGACAACTTTGATAACAAAAATTTCAAGAAGCATATGATTTTTACTCATTGCTTTTAAAAAAAACACTACATGACTCAGCAGAGAATGCCTGAAGCACAAATTTCACGTATTCATCACTTTCACTATTCATTTTTACTCATTTCCTGACAATATTTTGCAAAGTTAAATTGAAATACTGAGTGAGATTCGCACCCCACTGTTGCCAACTATATTCTAGCCATCCATTATTATTTGAAGGTATCATTCGGTTGACGTTTGGTAGCCCAGTCACCTTCAAGCTCCTTGTTTACAATCAAAAAGTTCTAAAGCAGCAGTATACAAATACAAGAGAAAAAACATGAAGGAAAAACATATGAATAGGCGAACAAGAATCCAAAATGATCACAGAGACATTCCTATTATCGGAAAAAAAAATGCATTCACATATTATTTGTATGTACTCAACTATATTTGTTTACCAACAACACTTGCATTCACAAAACTGTTTCCTACGTAGCAGAAATAACCTCGTATTTGAAGTCAACATGTGATATTGATTGTATTTGACTATCATAGTTTGAAAATCATCTTCTATCTATATGAATAAAAATCAATGTTTGTATGTTTGTACTACATGCGTTCCGAAACCATTGATCAGATTGTGATAAGACTTGGATATAGTGTTCTGGAGACGTACGAGACGGTTCGTGACACAAAACATCTATATATAGGTAGATGAGTTTTTTTTTTTAATGAATGTTTCTGTTTTGGTGGAAAGAATGTATATCAAGAATGACTCAATACACAAATATCTAACTGATATTATAACTTCATCAAAGTTTATATCGGAAATTAGATCGAGATAAGTAGTATATAAGAAAAAGTCAGGTTACTTACACCATTCATAAATCATAAAGAATAAGATTTGTCCCAGGATGGAACGAACAAAAGTAGCCGATAGGACCCAAAAATTAATTTGGATATTTCAGGTCGTATCGGCTGTTTCTTTTCGCCATGTGAGCGAAACAAGCTTGGTCAAAAATAAGTTGCCATGCAAGCGAAGCGAGCTTCGTCAATGTTAAAACGCCTTACTAGAGATGCAAACTCGGTTACCGGTAAGCTGCGCTGCCAGTGGAGCAAGCTCGAACAACGGTAAACTACTGTACGAGCAAATCAATCTCGGTCAACAGTAGACCGCTGTGCGAGCAAAACGAGCTCGGATTACTGTAAGCTGCTGTGTAAGCAAAGCGAGCTCGGTCAATGCCAAGCTGCTGTGCGAGCAAAAAGAGCTCAGTTAACGGCAAGCTGTCGTGCGAGTGAAACAAGCTCGGTTGACTATAAGCCAGCGTGCTAGAGAAGTGAGCTCGATCAACTGTAGAACGTCGTGCGAGCGGAACGAGATTGGTCAACGGTAAGATGTCGTGCAAGCGGAGCGTACTCGGTCAACGTTAAGACGCCGTGCGAGCATTGCAAACTTAGTTGAAGGCAAGCAGCCGTGCGAATGAAGCGACGTCGGTCAACAGTAAACCGGCATATGAACGTGTTTGGTAAACTTGGATTACTCCCAGCACATGCATATTAATTTCATTGCTACATTTTGGTTAGGTTTATATTCAAATAGGCAAGTTGGGTCCAATATAATAATTACTTCTGTATAATCACTTGAATAAGCATGTCATGGGAGATTAATATATTTAATGTATAATTTTTATCAAATCAACAAAAAAGAAAGTAATATAAACTCAAAAGACATTCAGTGGAACTGCGAAGACTCGGCCAAATACAAAAATCTCCTATTTCGATTGATTTCCTACAAAAGAAGATCTTTTCACAGTTTGACATGTCCTTATCATTACCGGGTTATTAGGTCCTGATATAAACGGTAGGCTCAAGTATCTTTAGGTCTGAATTTATCAATTCTGTGGCGTTAGGAATACGCCGGGTCAGCTGGTTCTTTTTAAATGGATTGTCGCAATTATTGGAATGCTTCACGCTTTGAAAATGATATGGAATATATCGAAACGTAGATGGCATTCGAATTGGCTTAGTTTTGGATCATTGCCTGTCTCAATTCCGACTACTCCTTTTTTTAACACATATCGCCGGGGTACGATCATCAAAAAAACAATTATTTCTTTCTTCCAGATATGATGAAGTAATTCTTGTTTTTCCAATAGAATATATATCACGATACAAGTTCGTATACTATTTTTGCCACAATCAAAGATGTCTGCGGAAATATCTTGAACCAAAATATGCCATTTTTTGAAAAATCATCAGCTTTATTGATCTCATTAAGAGAAAAAAAAGATGGCAAACAAGCAACTGAACAACACCCCTATAAACTCAGATAGAATGCGTCAAACCAGACTGCGCTCCTTTACAACGTCAAAAAGCTGAACAGTACATCTTTACCTGAATCGAACCACGCAATAATGTTCTGGAACATACACGGATTTGATAATATATCTAAATTGGATGAAAATGAAGAAAAATTTGTAACTTCACACGACATTATTTGCTTAAGTGAAACTTGGATGAATTTTGAAATTTCTATTATACCGAATTTTTTACATAATTATAACATAATTCAACAAGTAGCACTAAAGGAAGCAACAACTGGTAGAGCAAAGGGTGGCCTTGCTATTTTTTTGAGAAACACAATAAATAAGGTAGATATTTTAGTAAAGGAAATACATTGGCTTTTTGCAAGAATAGAACTAGACAATTTTGGAATCTTAATAGGATCTGTTCACTTTTCTCCATCATATGAATATAATGTCTTGCTAAATTTATTCAACGGAACTCTAACTTGCATTACTGGAAATTATCCAAATGATTGTATAATAGTTGGCGGTGATTTTAATGCTAAGATCGGGGATGAAAATCAATCAGAAGATGAGCTATTTGCAAATACATATTTATCCGCTTCACGTTGTACAAACGATACTCAAATTGATAAGAAGGGAAGCAGCTGTTGGAAATCTTTAAAACTGAAGGCTTTTATTTAGCGAATGGAAAGAGAATTGAATATTCGCCAGCTAACTTTACTTATGTAGGCTCTCAAAGTAAAAGTATAATAGACTTAATTTGGGTAAACATCAATGTACTGTCCTACATCAAAGATTTTTCTATTAATTGTAATATATGTTACTCTGACCATTTTATTTTTTCGCTTTCACTAATAACTATATACAATAAAAATCATAATACTCACTTACAGATGTCGAAAGAAAAAATTATACATAAAACAAAACACATATGGAATCCTGAAAATGCAAGTAAATATGTGGAGCTACTTGAACAGAATAAAAATGTCGATGTAATCAGTAAGGATTTATCAGAGATGTACATCATTTTATGTAACTCAATAAAAACAGCCTCTGAAGTTGCGAACATTTCCCAGAAAATTTCATTTATTTCAGGGGTCAAAACACATCGTCGTAACGAACCCTGGTACGATGTGAATTGCAAGAAATTGAAATTGGAAACTAAACATTGTCTCAAGAGTTGTAAGAAAAGTAATTTTAAGGAGGATGAAACTAGCAAATATCTTCAAAAGAAGAAACAATATAAATCTTACATTTCCATTGCAAAGAAGAATTACAAAAATACAGTAAAAAGTAAACTAAATAATATCCATGATCAGAAAGATTTTTGGTTGATGATAAAAAATCTAAATCCCAAGTCATACAAAAGTAACCCGATAGAATTAGAACATTGGACACAATATTTTAAATTGTGATATGGCTGCATAATTTGTTATGACACTGCATTTATAGATGTAAAACATCCATATCTCGATGCAGATATTTCATATAGCGAACTCTACGAGGCATTAAGTCACCTGAAAATTAACAAAAGCCCTGGTTTAGATAACATTACGAACGAACACTTAAAACTGCTCCCAGAAAAATGGATCACGTATATACTGAATATGTTCAACAAAATTATTTCAAATGAAGAGATCCCAAATAAATTAGTGAATATAAAATTGTCTCTTCTATACAAGAAAGGTGATGAGAACGATTTGAATAATTACAGGGGATTAGCTCTTTGTAGCTGTATAATGAAATTATTCACATACATTATAAATTGCAGAATCCAAACATGGGTCGAAAGTCATGATATTCTGCCGGAAGCTCAATCTGGATTTCGTAAAAATAGATCTTGTGTAGATAACATCTTTGTCTTGAATGCGATAGTACAGTCCCAAACTTTAACAAATAGAGAAGGTGTTCATGCAATATTTGTCGACTATCAAAAAGCTTTTGATTCTGTATGTCACATTTCACTCTGGCACAAACTCTTTGATTTTGAGATTAGCGGAAAACTAGTTCGATTGTTGAGAAATATATATAACCAAGCAAATATGACCCTTGAATTACAAGGAATTACGTCAGACCAAATACCTATTTCTAAAGGTGTATTACAAGTAGAGAGTACTAGTCCACTCTTATTCACCATCTATATATCCGACTTTGAAGATTATTTCAGATCTAAAAAACTGGAAGGCATATACATAAATCGTCAATCGGACATATTATCATTGCAATACGCAGATGACTTAGTAATACTTGCCAAAAATCCTATAGATCCAACTATAAAACTGAAAGCCCTTGAAGAATATAGCGACAAAATGAAATTAAGAGTAAATGCAACCAAAACTAAAATCTTACATTTTCATCTGGGACGACCTCCGAAAAATGTGAAGCGTTATTTTTGTCAAGACCAAGAAATATTCCAAATCAAGAAATACATATATCTGGGAAATGCATTCACCACATCTGGTCTATTTCACTTGAACACTTCTGAATTTTTAAACAAAACCAATAGAGCAACAGGTGCAGTGAAAACCACTATGAAAAAGTCGGGAGTGTATTCTTATTCTACAGTGATAAAACTTTACAACGCGGTAGTATTGTCCTCGCTATTATACGGATCAAAAGTATGGGCAATTAACCAGTTTGATGCAATAAAAAAATGCCAGTCGAGTTTTTTCGATTATTTTTGGGGATGGAGCAAATTAGCGCCTAACTATCTTGTAAGATATGAAACAAATCAAAACAAATTAGAAATTAGAGTGATTAAGCGTATTCTAATTTTTTGGGCTAAGATCTTGTCAATGTCAGATGAAAAATATGTGAAATTATGTTATGATAGACTTCTTGAATTGAGCAACAAAACTAATATCAACGCTGTAAGAATTAGAAAATATAACTGGGTATCAAGACTAAGAGAAATACTGCACAAAATCAATTATGATTTTCTGACGATTAAGCGAGAGATAAATAATATAATTGCTGCATACTCCAAACTTTATCTAGAAGACGACTTGCGCAGAATAAATAATTCATCATATAACCCATTGTACAAGTATTACTTAAATGGAAGGAGATACCTGTTGGCTGATGCTCCTTACAATGTAATAAAATTGATATCTCAATTACGTACTCCAAACAATAAAAAATTTAATATTTCAGCGGACGGTGTGTCCCACTCTTTCGATGCGAACGACACATGCTCGCTTTGCAATCTTTTTGAACAAGATAATCTCTACCACTTTTTTTATAGATGCCCAATCTTCACTCCACTTAGGACTCAGTTATTACCCCCAGCTAACTATGACTTAGAAAATCCGTTGATAACACTTCTCTCCTATGTATATGACACTAGCATAGCATTCTAAATGCATAATTATGTATTATCTGCACTGAAACTTTGAGCATTCATATTGAATATGTAATTATATCAATATTATGTATCAACTTATTATTATTATTTTCATGAAGTAATTTATTGCTGTTGCAAATTCCTTTATAATTAGTGTATGTACGCTTTTGATAAAAATATATCATTATTATTATTATTATTATTATTATTATTATGATTATAGTAGATCCTACTCTAATTCATCAAACATTGATGAAGTTATTTATATATTCCATCTTGACAAAGAATGATAATAAAATCAGAAATGAATAAAATTAAGACATCAATGAAACAGTTTTCCAGCGACATAACGCGGCTGTCTTGGGAGCTTCCGAGCGTGTGGCATGATGACATCTATATCTCACGCTGTAGTGACTGTAAAAAAAAATATTTCATTCACTTATAACTCATCTGTGATTCCCAATAGAGTATCTTCTAATTTTTATATGGAATTATTCCATTTCAATATGTTGAAGAAGTATGCTTCATCCTTCTATTGAAATTTTGAATTTTTTATGAGTTATAGAACCGATTGGTGCTGATGGTGCTTCTTGATGAATTAGAAACTTTCGAATAGAGGTATTCTATTTTCCCATTAAAGAATCTCACTTTAATAATCTATATATTCCAAAAAAATTAATACTGCTATTTTCATGATAAGATGCTATTTAAAGAATCGAAACACGATAGAATTCCTCTATCCTTCCCAATATGAATTGCTAATGTACAAATTTAAATACTTAAAGTCTCAATTCTGATAGAAAACACTATACTTTATTCAATCGATTTTCATAGAGCTTACTTGTGTTTCAAATACGGCTAATCTCTACGAAGCGACAACAAAATCTATCTTTTCTCTCGGGAAAGACAGTATTTATTATGAGGAACATAGCTTCAGATTATAAACATGTCGCAACACTTTAGACAGAGACAGGTTGCAGTTGCAGACAAACTAATTCACTGAACGAGTTTGAACTAACCACGTAGACAGAGAAAAATCAATACATAATCACGCTCGTAGAATGTTCCAGATACGTTCTGGATTGTTCCCGATTCTTGTAAGGAGTGAGGGGAGGGAACGCTCCGACCATGAATACGAGGAGGGAGGGACTGGAGTCAATTGGAATTCGACAAAGCGCGAGTTAAATTATTGTGGAAATAAATAGTCAGTGGAATTGTGTTACACATAAATAACTGTGAATATAAATAAGTTCAGTGATTGTAAAGTGTATTGAAAGTGTATCATAAGTGTAGCCATGAGTGTGGATAAATTTGCTAACTCGCGAACGAGTGAAGTTTAGTTACATTATGTTATGGAAAAATATGATTATGTAGCTTCTAGGGAAATACCAGAAAATGTTGCGATTTCAGTGAATTTGGGAGCGATGTCCTCACATAATTCCTCCTGCTATAGAGTTTTCTATACCTTCTAACGAAAATGAAGAAAATCATGATGGTTTTTTTTTGTTCAGTTTAAATTTTCTGTCAGCATCATATTTATTTCAAAATTTATTTGAACTCTATCAATTTCCAATTCTTAAGCCCGCTAGACACGATACAATATATCATCATGTTTCTCATACTGAATTCAAAATGATAATTTCTCTGGTGACTCATGCATAGAATAAAACTCATTTCTAATTTCGTGGGTATATACGATCCAATTTTTCTCGTATAGAAAAATGACGTACGCATGCACAAGCGGAAATATCCAAATGTCAAGTTGTTTTCAACCTAAAAATAAAGACGATGGATGAATTTTACGCTACTTGCGGAATTATTGTTACCACATTAGTTATGGGTTGCATTATTAAAAAACGAAACAAAGTGAGTAAAAGACGTTGCAAACGTTTAATCTAGACGAAACCGTGGATAGACAGACGAGAGGCCGGCCGGGGCATTCTAAAGTTGCTTGAAAAAGAATTATTACAAGAAGATAAAGATGCATATTGAAATTTCATTCCTCAAATTCGCAAATTTAGTTTTAATGTCTGCTATGGTGGTATTTGACCGCAATTATTTTAAACGTGTGATAATGGCAGTAAGTGCCTTATTTCTGGCTCCATTATTATGATTCAGTGGTTTTTTTACATACTAATCAAGTAGTTATTCAGTTTGAATATGAGACCAAGACATTCTAAAAGTATTCAAAATTTCAATTTTATTGTAATAATTATATTTAAATTCAATTATTTATCTGATTCTAGTTCCAATCAAGCGATCACAATAGACAACAGACAAGCTGTCAGAATGGCGCCAACGGCATTTAAATGTACTTTCACTAATATCGGTCCAATACTTTTGGTCCGTACGATTAAAATCATATGATATTCAAAATCACATGATATATCGGATGAAAAGTATGTAGTACACGATACAATAAATTTCATATTGAAATTAAAGTGATAAAAAGTATGAATTCTTGGTTCGTGTATTACGGGCTTTAGAGATGAACCTCAACTTATTATTGATAATGCATCTTCAAGTTGAATATGAAGCTTGCGTGATAATTTTTTCCATCTCTCATTCGCACTAAATTCTCACATTTTCTTTGTAAGGGTGGAACAAGTAAGTTATACCAGTGTTCGGGATGTTGGAGTATTCGTTTTTAGAATTTACATTAACCTAATTGCAATTTTAGATGTTGAGGCCAGTGAAGGAAAGGCTCACTACTTTCCTCAATTCAGTATGTTTTGGGTTAAACTATTTTGCATGAATCAACACATCTATTTCGAAAAATATTAAAAATTAACAATGTAACCGTAGCTATGGGAGCTTACTTATAGAACAAGAAAATGTAGACAGTTCAGTTCGCCTGCAGTTCGCATTCGGTAACTCAAACAGTCACACTTATTTGGTGGTGTTGTCGCTAGCAGAGAGGCAGTGGACTCTTAATCGTTGATTCCACTGAATCTATCTCAAGAAAAATGAGAAATTTGGTACAAAATTGAAAAATTCAAATTGGTGAAGAGCTTAGCCTTTTTGTAATAACCATCGAAATTTTGGATTTGGATTATTGCTAAATTGGTATCAAGCAAATCGAAATTTTGGATTAAAGAAGGTTATAAATTATTTTCTTCACCATAGCCAGATTTCTTTCTCTATCGTATCGCAAAAGTTATGTAATATACAGTTCACTTTGAAATTGTGACTTACTCAATGGAAGCCAAGCTATCAGATTTTATGTTTTGCAATTCCTATCGGTTGAGCATTGATCTTCAAAAATAGAACCCTATTTACTGAATGAAGCGTTTCATTTATTTGATAACATCTTGGATCATGATCAATTTCACAGTTATCTTCACTGTGATAACCAGACAAAATATCTAAAGTAGTATATTTATTTTCTTTACTTTAATAGATATAGGCATAAATTGGATGAGGTTGATTTATTGACTTGAAACAGGAATAGAGATGAGGATACTGAGAATATTATTGCCATATTTACAATGTGTTCTAATGAGGTGATTGTTGCTCTAATTATTGACCAATAGTCTATCAATCGGATCTTTAATTCCATCAATTATCAAACTCTAAATCTCTTCACAGGATACCAAACCGAAATGTAAAGTATTCATACTAATCCATAAAAAATATCTCTTATTCGTGGAATATCGATATCTTCTACTAAATACCCTATTTAATTCTGAAATTCACCCAAACTATCATGAATTATTTCATTATTCTCATTCATATTTTTTATATCCACGAGATAATGCTTTGAATGAATTTTATAAGGCTCTTTACGATACTTTTGATAAATACGTTCCCAAACACAAATCATCTAATTCAAGTTATCCTCCGTGGTTCACCTGTGATATCAAGTTCAATATTAAAACTGAGGATTATTATAGAAAGAAATGGATTAAGTCCGGAAAATTCTTCATATTAACAAATTCAAAAGAGTGAGATCTCTCATAAAAATCCAAATAAATTCATCATATAAAGAGTGTATGTGCTCAGTTGAATCGGATGTTAAGTCAAATCCGAAAGAGCTATGGAAATATGTTAACTTAAAGCAAGGGTGCTCTCGAATTCCAGGTAGAGTTAACTATAAGAATATTGAATACAGCAGTCCTGTTGATATAGTAAATACATTTGCTACATATTTTTCCGAATTCTTCAATACTAGCTCTTCTTTTCATGATAATGAAGATTTCACTTACTCTTCGTCGTTCTCTGTTGAATCTACTACAAAAAATCATTTAATTAACTTGAGGAATGAACTTTCTGATAAAACATCAAGTGGGGAAGATCAAATACCAAGTTTTCTAATTAAGGATTGCAGATTTATCTTCTCCAAACCACTATTAATAATAATAAACTTGGCTATCAATTGTTCTATCTTTCCCAAAGAATGGAAAAATACAAGAATCACCAGTTCATAAAAAAGGTGATAAAGCAAATATTGCTAACTACAGACCCATATCTATCTTAAATAATTTCGCTGGAATATTTGAAATGGTAATTTACAACGCCCTTTTTAAGAAAACTAAATCCCACATCTCAATTAATCAACATGGATTCATGCCAGGTCGCTCCACTGTTACTAATCTGGCTTGCTTCTCACAATATACTTCCGAAATTATTGATGTGGGAGGACAAGTTGATACGGTTTATAGTGACTTCTTTTGTGCATTTGACTCTATAGATCATGGTTTACTCCTACATAAGATAAGTGCCTTTGGTGCATCTCCTGCATTATTACAACTTCTTCAATCATATCTTTCTAATCGTAGCTGTTGTGTTCATTACAATGGTTTTATTTCCTATGAATTTGTAGCCACATCTGGAGTTCCCCAAGGCTCTAATTTGGGATCTCTGCTGTTTATACTTCTTATTAATGAGCTTTTGTTATCTTATACTTGTCTTGTTTTGGCTTACGCTGATGATATAGAAATTTTCATCTGTATCTCATCACATATTGATATTGATATTCTAAAAACCAACATATATCGCTTAGAAGCATGGTGTGAACATAATAAACTTCTGTTGAATGTTGGAAAATGCTTCTTAATTTCATACACTCGTAAACAAAATCTCATCGAATACTCTTATGAAATGGGTGGAGTTACTCTTTCACGATTGTATTCAACTGAAGACTTAGGTGTTACATTTGTTTCTGATTCCAATTTCAGCTTGCACATAAATAATACTTGTACATCTGCTAGCAAAACATTGGGCTTCATAATTAGGATATCCAGAGAATTTCTTGACTTAGCAGTTTTGAAATCTTTATATTCTGCTTATGTTGTAAGTAACCTGGAATATGCTAGCCTCATTTGGTATCCTTACTATGCAAATCAATGGTTACAAATTGAAAAAATACATCGCAGGTTTCTGAAGTATCTTTCCTATAAAATAGATGAAACTCATCCTAACAGAGGAATTGATCTTAACTTACTTCTTGAACGTCATTCTATAGATTCTTGAGGTTGCAGGTGTAAAATTTCATGTGCCAAATTTCTGTGGCTCCTAATACACAATAAAGTTGACTCCTCGTTTCTGCTATCTAGAATACCAAGACTCGCATCCAGACACTGTAGGACTTTCGATACACCAACTGCTCGAACTGATGTACTACGTCGCTCTCCTATTCATACCATGTGTTTTAATGCAGAAGTATTATATGAAGATATTTTCATGAATTGAAATATCCTAAATGTGTATTATTTTGAATCTCTATTTGCTCATTATATCAAATATGCATTTATTATATTATATTTTTCTTTGTAATTTTGCCCTGGAATTGGCTTCTGTTGGGTAATGAAATCTTTATTATTATTATTATTATTATATGTTCATTAAAACACTCTGTAAAATTTCGACTATACCAAATTTGTAGATTCATATAATTTCTGTAACTCACGTAATCATTTCGAATAGATTTCATTGAATTTTAATATTTTTGAGCGTCCTTCAGATCTGAATTTCCCGATATTGATTCTACTATTGTTCATTATACATTAATCAACCCTCGTTTGAATCAATTTTATCATCGATGCTTTGCTGTGAGTAGACGTGCCTAGTAGCCGCTCCGTTATAGACGGAGAGCTGGCTACATAAAAATCCATGTTATCGCCACATGGCTAATTCCTTTTGTAAAAGGATCCTTTCTTGTAACCAAGTTTGAATCGTCTTGTCTGCCAGCGCGATTCCGTGGCTTTTGGACATTTTGAAGTTGATATTTTAATTAAAATTTCCGAAAAAAATTCTGTCAATTTTGACGAAAATTTGTGATTCTCAAATATCGTTTCCTTAGTTACCAATAGTAGCCGTCAAACTGACATCTACAAAAGAGAGAGTATTCATGACAAATTTATTATATTTTAAGAAAATTGGGAGGATCGAGAATAAAATATTGTGAGATATACGCCTGGAAAAATCTCTAATGCACTCACGTGCACTCAATCTAAAAGCTGGCCACGTGAAAAAGCTTGTCATTGATACATGGCTGATTCTTATATTATGAAATAGTTTTTTTGTGTAGGCAAATTTAAATAGTCTTGTCTGCTAGCGGGATCCTGTGGCATACAGTAAGAGTAGCCGATTAGAAAGATGAAATTTTGATATCATTTTTTTTTTTTTATAAGATACATGTATTATGTTTAGCTACTATTTATTCTTGAGAAACAAGGAGAATTGTTGGTGGTTTGCTTGCGGCTAACGTGCTGGCAGACAGCACGAAAGTGGACTTAAATTTGAAATAAAAGATTGATCACATACATGCCGATTAATTAAATATTCTATTTATGCAAAATTTGAGCAAAAAAACTTGGCTTGAATCACGGCAGACAGCTATTCAATGCACACTGGTGCTAGAGCGTTCTCACCGCACACTCGCCGCGTGCTCAATTCAAATATGGAAGAATAATACAAACTGATCAGATTCTGAGTGAATAAGTCATATTATAGCTTATATACTATTAAGCTTCACTATGTATATCCGACTCATCGTGTTACTGATCGTCGCTGTCACAATCGGAGTCTTCTGATTCGATTCCCACATATAATTCTTAAATATTTAAAGAAAAAAATTAATTGTATGATATGTGTAAGAAAAATTTTACCATCATTGGTCACTTCATCAATCACATCCTTTACTGTGCTTGGCAACTGCTGACTATCAAACCATTTAAACATGTATTTTCCATCGGTTACTATCCAACCGCAATTCTCTGGTTTCAAAGATGTTAGTATTTTCTTGTGTGCATTTCTCCATGTTGTTGCAATGAACCATTATCTTGACAGATGTTGCGTCAATTCTGAATAGCAGGGTGGTAATGATGATGCATCAAAATTGTGTAATTTTTTCTTCTGAAATGGCTTATCTAGATTCTTCACTTTGTATGTTTCCAAGAACAATGTGAATCGAGCGCTATTCACTGAATTAAGAGCTTTGAAATTGTACAAATAACAGATGAGCTTTTCAAGTATGGGAAAAACGGCAACGGTGTCGCAATTTTCGTGGCCTATCTCATCGAATGCTTTTTGGAAATTTTCGCTCCTTCTCAGTATTTGTAAAGGTCGTGTCTTTCCTTTGCGAAATAGTGCCGGATTGTAATCGCATCCAGTTGATGCGTGAAATCCTGCTAAAGATTTGCAGAATAGTTCCCCTAGCTCTTCATACAACGTTGACACATCAATTATCCGTTCCTTGTTCCAAACCCCCGTCTGAATCCAAATTTTATTATTAACTTGTATATTGTTCATATTAGCTAGCATTATGATTAATATATCGGTATCTGAGCACTTTATTATAATATTAGCTGTTGATTCAATGCTGCATGCATGGTATACAATTTTTGTATCAGCTTCTTCATGGCATTCAAGTGTGTATTTATCATTGATTGAGAACAAAACGTTCTCATTCACAACTTCATATTGGTAGCATTGATCAAAGTTGAGTAATACTTTTTCATTACCCAAAAATGGTATCATGTCGTTTTGTTGCCAGTGTGTTATTAGAAATGTCACCAGAGCTTCTTTAAAATAGCTATTTCTCAACTCTTTCACAAAATCAGTTGGTCGTGTTTGCTCTGGTCCAGAAATCACGTACATATGATTAGCAAACGATGCGCCTCGATTAGATCTCTCGTAGTCTTTTACAGAGGGTGACCAATATCGATCAAAAATTAAATGTATTTCACGGGCTTTGTCATAGGTTACCATCTGAAGAATTTGTTTTGAAACATTTCCAAACGTTTTTGGTAATTCTTTCATAGAGTGTATAAGTAGTGTATAAGTAGATCTATTATTATTTTATCTCATTAAACCATGCCCGATACTCGCAGTAAAACTCTTGAAGAAGAGTCTGTGATTAAACGTTTAATAGAAAGTGCAGTATCAACAATTGTGAAAAAATTTGAGCTCTATACTAATGAGCTAAAAAGTGAAATTACATCCTTGAGGATGGAGTTGGCAGACTGTAAAGCTGTCATTAGCAAGCAAGCCGAGTGTTTGAAAGAACTCACAGTCTCTGATGTCCCTAAGGTAATAACTGCACTACCAACGTCCTCTGTTACAGTTCAGCAAAATTCGGTAAATGCTCATCAAAAAAGCGTTCCTAAGAAACATGATCGTCCAACATATAAAGAAGTACTGTCTAAACCAGCTGTTGACTCTCCGAAAGCACCTGAAAATCTTCAGGCGTCAGCGCAAAGTCATAAACGCGCACGCAACTTTACTTTGGGTTCAGCGCAGAGCTGTAACGCTAGCAAATTGACCGGCGCGCCTCGACGAGCTTGGCTTCACATTAGCAGAATTTCAAGCAAAGATATTTCTCACGAGGATATATTGAATCATTTGAAAACATTCAATCTTCAAACTAATTGCGTTTGCCAAAAGATTGATCACAGTGGCGACTATAGTTCCTTCAAACTTGGCGTGCCTTTTGAAAATTTGAGTTGTTACCAAGATTCGAACATCTGGCCGGAAGGAATCTTAGTGAAAAGATACTGGTTTCCAAGGAAGCGTAATGATAATTTTTTAGGGCAAGCACCAGTCGAACAACTCCCCGTGAAATAACCTTTTCCAGTTATTATCAAAATGTGCGAAGTTCACGTAACAAAGTTAGTGATTTCTATGTTTCTATATTTGATAGTGATTTTGACTTCATCGGTTTAACTGAAACTTGGTTGCATCCTGACTTTTCCAACTCCGAACTCTTTTCGCCTGAATACTTCTCTGTATTTCGTTACGACAGAGATTTTGCAGCGCACAACGTCAGTCGTGGTGGAGGCGTGTTATTGGCCATCAAAAATATGTACAAATTTGAACAAATCAACTTGGATGATATTCATACTCTGTTACCTCTTATTGATATTGTTGGTTGCAGGGTTTTCTTACAAAACTTCAGCATTGTGATTTTTGTTATTTACATTCATGAAACTCCAAATATTGTTACACTTAGTACATTAACTACATGTTTAGAGCAAAGATGTATCTATGAAAAATGTGTTTTAATTATGGGTGACTTCAATATACCTACATTTTGTTCAACTCATGGAAATGATGAACTACGCGATCATCTTTCTAATTTTGCTGTCTTCGCTCAACTTTCCCATTATAATTCAGTTCTAAATTATAACAATCGGTTGCTTGATCTGATATTTACAAATATATATTGTGAAGTCACTCATGATGAGAATCCACTTGTAAGAGAGGATGTTTTTCATCCAGCCTTAAACATTAATTTGTATCTTAACAATAACCCAGCAGTTAACTTTCACTCCAATAAGTGTTCTAAAATGTATAATTTCAACAAAGCTGATTTTGCTCTATTATATTATTCTTTACTTAATTATGATTGGTCTGAGGTGACTAGTGTGGTTGATGTTTCTGATGCGTGTGATAAGTTCTACGAATTATTGTATTCCATTTTTGACACTTGTGTACCTTCTTATAAAACTCACAAAAAATATTATCCACCCTGGTTCACTGCTAAAATTATTGATAATCTTAAATTGAAATCTAAATTGTATAGTAAGTATAAAACACATAATAGTGAGCAAAATTTACAGGATTACAGAAAACTAAAGTGTATTACCAAAAACCTCATTAGGGTTTCGTTCAAAAATTACGTTTCATCTATTGAAAATAACATAAGTCAAGACCCTAAGTGTTTTTGGTCTTACATTCAAAACAAAAAAGGAGTATCTAGGATTCCAGGACTCATGAAATTTAGGGACTTGTCCTCTGATTGTCCTCCAGATATTCTTGATATGTTCTGTGATCATTTTGCTAGTGTTTACACGGATCATTTAGACACTGTTCCGGATGTAAAATATAATAATAATAGTCTCCACAATTCCTATAATATAAATGTTGAAATATCTGAAAATGATCTAATCTCAGCTACAAAGAAGTTAAAAAACTCTATGACGGCCGGATTGGACCAAATACCAAGTTTTTTTTTGAAAGATTGTATATCAGCCCTTTCTACTCCCCTATTGTATTTGTATAATAATTGTCTAACCACTGGCTCATTTCCCTCTGTCTGGAAGCTTACAAAAATATGTCCAGTTCTAAAATCAGGTGACCCTTCGATCATCTCTAATTACAGGCCAATTTCAATTATTTCCAATTTGGCTAAATAGCTGGAAATTTGCCTGTACAATCAATTATTCCCTCAAGTAAAGCAATTCATCTCACCGTACCAGCACGGTTTTATGCCTAAACGCTCAACAGTTACTAACTTGTGTATTTTTACACAAAAAGTTTCAGAAGTTCTCGATCAAAAGGGTCAGCTTGATGTAGTATATACAGATTTTTCGAAGGCCTTCGATAAACTGAGTCATGTTATATTACTGAGGAAATTAGAAAATTTTGGATTCAATGCCGAACTTTTATCTTTTTTCAAATCTTACTTAGAAAATCGGCTTCAGATTGTCTCCTATAACGGCCATATCTCTAAGCCCTTTGTTGCTAAGTCAGGAGTTCCACAGGGCTCTAATCTAGGCCCTTTCTTATTTCTGTTATTCATCAATGACATTTGCGACATTAAAAGCTGTAGCATTCTGCTGTACGCAGATGATATGAAAGTTTCTAAGGTAATCAATGACATTGACGATTGCTGGGATTTGCAACTCGACATCAATCGTATTCAATCTTGGTGTTCAACCAACACGTTGCCACTCAATATAAGCAAATGTAAAATTATGACATATACACGTAAGAGAGACTTTATTGACTTTGCTTATAATATAGACCTCACACTATTATTTAGATGTGTCTCAACGAAAGATCTTGGTATTTTATTTGATCCTGGTCTTACATTTGTACCACATATCCATGATGTTGTTCTGACTTGCAATAGGACACTTGGTTTCATTATTCGTCAATGCAGGCAATTTAATAATCCGGAAACAATCAGAAAATTATTCTTTGCTTACATCAGATCTCGGTTAGATTACGCTATTCTAATCTGGTACTCACCACATATCACACATGCGAATCTTTTAGAGAGAGTACAACGTCGTTTTCTCAAATACATGTGGTTTAAAAAATATTCAAGGTATCCTGAGCGAGGTATTGATGAATGTATTTTGCTGAGCGAATTTAATATAATATCTTTGGATAGTAGGCATACTCAAGTAGCATTATCTACTTTAAACAATATTTTGTGTGATAAAACAGATGTTCCCCAAATGTTGTCTAATCTGCCATTTCATATATGCAGGGCCACATCCCGCTTACGTCTTACCTTCTATTTACCATCACATAAGTCTAATATCTTACTCAGATCTCCCGTTTATGTTATGTGTAAGTTATTCAATGATAATAATTATGATTCTGATAATGTGTTATAGTTAGGATTTATTTAGTTGTAATTTCATTTACTTGTTTTGGGTTTGTATACCTGCTAAGTAATAAAGGCTTATTATTATTATTATGCACTAGAGAAATTCAAAATTGTCGGTCCAGACCAATACTAACTTGAATTAAAATAAGAAAGAACCCGTCGATCAAGCATATATCAGTGAAAGTTGGAACTTCACTCTGAACGTCTCTCTCTAGAGATTTGAGCAAAGTCGATTTATTGGTCTTAAAGATTGATCCATCCAAGTAGCACATGGACATTGGAATGGGTGTGAGAGGATACGTAAGAATTTTTTCGATATTTGTATTTTCATTCATTGAAATCGCCAACATTCGACCGAATAAATCTCGCTGTAATCGCACTTCTTGAATTTTGTTATTGACTCGAACAATTTTTTTATCAGTAGAAGCAGCAAAATTAAGTATTTTGTTTTGTTTTATCGGTAATTCAAATCTGCTCCCTGAATCAGAGCATTCAGAAATAAACTTTTCTCTTAGCCTATGACCGTTTTTCTCGACGTTTAATAAAAAATCACAAATTTCTTGCGACTCTGCTCGTCCTGTTGCAATATTATATAAGTGACTACTATCTACACTGTTAAATGGGTTCATGTTCTGGTTCAATATGTCTATGCGCATTTTTTGAGTTTATCTTCTTGGAAAATTGTTATTTCAAGATTATGAAGATCACAGTCGAAAACACACCTTTTTACTGAAGTCATGTTGCAAATTCTCTCGGCGTGATAATAAGAATGAAATATAGCAAAATCAACGCTCGACCGTGTAGTCGTTCTCAAACGGTGGATTGACAGTCTAAATGGAAATTGTAATTAAAACAACAATAATATCACTATGACAATTTATTTGATTTTTATTTTATCTATTCGTTCGATTGTACAGTTTTGATAGTTTTAAAGCATTAGGAACAATGGTCAGCAACAAAAATGAATTCATCTTGGCTTATCTATCAAACTTTGCGATAGTATAAATACGTTTGATTATTCCTGCTAAAGCTGAAAATATGGCGAGTGTTTGCTATAAACGCTCTATCCCAGCCACAATTTTAATATTTGTCTGCCATGATCTTTTGTGCTGTCTGCCACTACGTTAGTCGCAAGCAAACCACCAACAATTTTCCTTGTTTCTCAAGAATAAATAGAAACTAAATATAATACATGTATCTTATAAAAAAAAAAAAACTGATATCAAAATTGTATCTCTCTGATCGGTCACTCTTCCTATATGCCGCAGGATCCCGCTAGCACACAAGACGATTTGAATTTGCCTACACAAAAAAATCCTTTCATATTATAGGAATCAGCCATGAATCAATGACAATCTTTATAATGTAGCCAGCTTTCAGATTGCATGTACGTGTGTGCATTAGAGATTTTTTCGGACGTGTATCTCATGTACAATGTTTTATTTTCGATCCTCCCAATTATCTTAAAATATAGTGAATTTTTCATGAATACTCTCTCTTTTGTGAATGTCAGTTTGACGGCTACTATTGGTAACTAAGGAAACGATATTTGAGAATGACAAATTTTCGTCAAAGTTGACAGAACTTTTTTCGGAAATTTTAATTAAAATATCAACTTCAAAATGTCCAAAAGCCACGGAATCGCGCTGGCAGACAAGACGATTCGAACTTGGTTACAAGAAAGGATCCTTTTACAAAAGGAATTAGCCATGTGGCGATAACATGGATTTTTATGTAGCCAGCTCTTAGACTATTAGTTCAGTGTTTTTTTCTCTTGTGTATTTGAAAATATATAGTTTTGTGTCATGAACAATGTCTTCAACACGTTATATTACAAATGTTGTTAAACCAGCAATCAGTTCATTGTTGTCGAACGAGAATTTTGTTGGAAAATTATTAGACAAATTGATGGATAAGTTCAACAAAAATCTTGAAGAAAAGCTACAAGAATAGAAGCAGTATTACGACAGTGTTATTGTTGACCTATCTGCTAATACAAATTCTTTGGAAAAACGTCTGGATCAACAGGAACAATATTCTCGTCGCAACTGTATTCGAATTTTTGGAGTCCCTGAACAAGTGAATGAAAATACTGAAGAAGCTGCGCGATCTGTTTTTTGCGATAAGCTTGCAACTGTTGTTACTCCAGATTTTAACGACAGGTGCCATCGTACAGGTAAACGTAATAATTCTAATTGTAATAACAAACCTCGCCCCATCATCGTAAAGTTTACCTCGTACAAAACTAGGGCCCTAGTAATACAAAACCGCAAAAAACTCCGTGTCAGTGGTATCATTGTTAAGGAGGACCTCATAAAAAGCCGATTAGAACTACTTAAACGTGCTTCTGATAGATACGGATATAAAAATGTGTGGTCCAATGATGGACATATATATGAAAAGTTCGGTGGATCTTTCATAAAACTGACACATTCAGCCCTTGCAAATATTAAATTTAATATACATAAATACTGTATAAAAGCTATGTATCACGGAGCGCCACTATTGCATTCTGCATATTGCTGTAATTTTGATATATTTTCTGTGTTTAAAAAACCATTAAATTCATTTCGTTTCCTACATTGTGTAAAAATAATATTTTAGTCTAAATACGAGTATAAAACCTTGAATTTCAAGTTGTCAAGCATATTCTCATTCATTGTTTTGATTTAAAGTTGCTTGTCTAAACTGACTCAAGTCACTTTAGCCGAAGAGTTCATTCACCTACACTGTTAACGAAAAAATACTACATCCAATTTTGATTTACTTTGCTTTAATTATTGATACTTTACATCTGATATATCTCTTTTAATATGCATATTTACTATAGTATAGAAATTTTGAGATATAGTATGGAAATTTTGACGTGCGCGCATGTGCTTTTTGCTGTTCTGAGATTTTTAATGTTTTAGTGGCCTAATATCTGTCTATAATTTCTATGATTTACACCGTTAGATGTGTTAAGTGTTCAGTTGTGTGGTTGAATTCTGGACCCCCTTTAAATTTTCGGTGGTGATAGGATCATCTGCGATATATATCAAAAACTTGAAGATTTATTGAAGTGTATTGACAGCACAAGTGTCGACTTGGTTTAATTTTATTATTAAAAACTGAAAGTGATACTAGAAATACAAGGTATCACTTAATACCGGGACATTACAAATGTTTAAAAATAAGTAAATCATGTTTTGAAAATATGGCCAACTACAATAATGTTAGATATATATGTACCGAGTGTGAAGATTGCACAGTCTAAAAAATGTTCGACAAATTGAACATACTGATGGAATTTTTCTATGAAGTCGATGTAAAAATTCAACAACATGATGTACAATTTAAGGATATACAAGATAATTTGAAGAAACTGAGTGAAAATTTCCTAGTAAGAGAGAGCAAGACTTTAGAATCTCTAGCAGGAAACTGTAGTTAAAAGTCATATGCTAGTACACTAAAATTAATAACAGAAGAAAATCGAAGAGGGATAGAAGTTAAATCAAAGAAAAAACAAAATAGTGAAATAAAAACCGCAATAAGAGAAACGATAAGTCCTTCACAGATACCTGTGAAAGGGATAAAAGATGCAGGAAAAGGCAAAGTACTACTACAGTGCAAGTCAAAAGATATTAAAGAAAACGTGATCAAGCAAGTATCTTAAAAAATAAGAAATGAGTATGGTGTCAAGGATGTAGCATTGAAAAAAACTGTTATAAAAATCATGAAGGTAGAAGATGACTATCGTGAAAAAGAAATAGAATTGATTGCAGACCTCAAATTTCAAAATGATATACTGGAAAATGCAGAAATAAATTTGATAAAAATAATAGAGCAAAAAAGAAATAAAAATATTAAGAAGTTCATAATTATTCTAGAAATTGATGGAAATAGCTACAGGTCTCTGATGAATAGGGGAAAAAAAGTGAACTTAGGGTGGCATCGATACTTGGTACACGAAGAACTGGGAGTATACCATTGCTTTAATTGCTGGAAATTCATTCACATAGCAGGAAAATGTGGAAATGAATACGAGATTTGTGGAAAATGCTCCCAACAGGATCATAAAGCAAAGGATTGTAAATCAGAAACATCCTAATGTATAACTTGTAAAGATACAAATGAAAAACTTAAATTGAAATTAGATGTCAATCATCACGCTTGGGACCAGAAATGTCCTGTTTACGTAAGAAGAATTCAACAATTCCGTGATTTAGTCAAATACGATTAGCAATTACAGAGAGAAGAAGAATTCAAATTAATTTATTCAAATGCAAGAGGTCTGATCAATAACTTAGAAAGTATAGAAATTAAAATTTTCGAGGAAAGCTCAGATATGCTTATGATTAGTGAAACACACATTACCGAAGAAATTGGAGAAAACGAAATTAAAATGCCAAATTATAATATGTTCAATGTTATATCTGTTTCCAAACACACTGGAGGGGTAACAATTTATTATAAAAGAGGACTACAAGTTAATTTCATCAAGCAGAAGAAAAATGAAATGAATTATTGGATGTTATGTGTCCAATGCAAGTTGAAAAATAACCTGTGGAAATTTGGATTGATTTATCGCTCCCCAAGTTCTTCGGCAACAGTTTTTTCAGACCACTCTGATAACTGGTGCGATGAAATGATGGAAGATAATTATCGTTGTATAATTGCTGGTGATTTTATTATTGATCTTTCTAAGAATGACAGTAATTGTAGCAAACTCAAAAGAATATTATGTGAATATAATTTGAAACAAATTATCACTGAAGCTACAAGAATAGCAGGTGACAGTAAAACGCTTATCGATTTCATAATAACTAATGACCATAACTTAATCTGCGCAAAAGTACTGGAAGAAGAAACAAGTGACCATAGAAATATTAGAATACAAATAAACGATAATGATGAAAATAATCAGATGGCTAAGACACAAATATGTACTTATAATAAAGAGATATTCTTTAAGAATTTGCAAAATACAAACTGGGAAGAAATAAAACAAATGCCTTTAGAAGATAAAATAAATACATTTATGAATATACTACGAGACAACATGAGATATTTCTTACGAACAATTAATAGCAATACCCAGTCAACCCAATGGATATCTAAGAATATACAAGTGTCGCGAAGAAAAAAAATAGATACTCATAAAAAAGCCAAATTATCAAACAATCAACAACACTGGCAAGAATATAAATGTGTACGAAATAAATACACCAATATTATTCGTAATTCTAGAAATAATTGGTACGCGAAACGTCTTGAGAAAAGTAAAGGAGATCAAAAACAAACTTGGAAAATTTTGAAAGAATTGACAAATAATAGAAGTGCTGCTCAGATAACTAACATAGACGTGAACGAATACGTAGAAACTGACAACAAGAAGATTGCAGAACATCTAAATAATTATTTTATAGAGAGCATATAAATAGTAGCATAATACTACACTCCCAAACCGAGGAATATCTAAATAATTTTGAACAAAGTACAGCCAAAACGCAGTTTGAGTTAGAACAAATAGCAAAATTGGAACTGAGAAGCGTTTTAGTTGCAATGAATAAAAAAATTGACGATTATTATCTCAATAGTACTAAAATTTTAGATGTTTTTGATTTAATCGGAGATACTCTTTTAAACATAATAAATGAACTATTGAACGAAGGTGTTGTGTGTAGTACATTGAAGCAATCTGTTATTAAACCATTGCAAAAAGTATTAGGAACAAATAAGTGCGAAGAAATGCGCCAAATTAATTCGGTAAGCTTAATAGAAAAAATAGTAGAAACCTGCGTCAAAAAGCAAGTGGATGATTTTATAGAACATTATGAAATAATTATTGATGAACAATCCGGATACAGAAATAAACACTCTTGTTAAACAGCTCTAAATTCTATAATAGGTGAATGGAAACAGGGAATAGAAAATAAAAAAATCATATTAGCAGTTTTTATTGACTTGAAGCGCGCGTTTGAAACGATAGATAGGACGATAATGTTGAAAAAATCAAAATATTATGGTGTCTCAGGAAAAGCGTACAAGTGGTTTGAAGACTTTCTCTCTGGAAGAACACAACGAACGAAGATAAATGATACTTATTCTAAATTTAAAGATGTGAAAATAGGTGTACTACAAGGAACGGTGCTTGGAGCATTGCTCTTTATATTATATATCAATGATATCAACAAATGTGTCAATTATTCATCAATTAAACTTTTCGCAGATGACACACTTTTGTATGTAGCAACAGATAACTTAGCTGATGGTGTTAATAAAATACAATCAGACTTGAATAGTGTATGCGGTTGGCTAAAAATTAATAAACTGAAACTTAATGTCGACAAAACTAAATTGATGACCATAAATAATAAAACAAATAACCATATAATATTAAGTCTAGATAACGCAATGATAGAAAGAGTAAATTCAATTAAGTATTTAGGCATTTATTTAGATGAAAATCTTCTTTTGGATGAATACGTGAATCACCTATGCAAAAAGATGGCGGAAAAAGTACATTTTCTAGGAGGAATTAGAAATAAATTGGATTACTTACAGGCTGTAGATTTATTCAAAACATTAATTTTACCTCATATAAATTTTTGTGCATCTGTCTTATACCTCTGTAATCAAAATCAAATGATGGCTATTCCAAAAATTCAAAACAGAGCTATGCGTACCATTCTGAGAGTAAACAGATACACTAGTATTAATCTAATGTTGAAAACTTTATGTTGGTTAAATGTCAAGCAACGAGTTACATATCTTGCTTTAATTTTCATTTTTAAGATAAAAAATAATTTAGTGCCCAAGTATTTGAGAAAAAATGTAAAACTTGTTGGAGATGACTGTAATTATAATCTCCGAGATAAAGATGATTTTAGATTAAGTAAAACAATGAAAACATCATCACAAAACTGTGTGTATTATAAAGGCATGAGATTATTTAACAGTTAACCTGAAGCATTGAAAAATGAAACTAGTTTGAATATATTTAAGAGAAATTGTAAAGAGTATGTGAAGAAGCATGTATAGATATATAAATGGTGATACAAATATATATATATATATATATATATATATATATATATATATATATATATATATATATATATATATATATATATATATATATATATATTAGCTATGTAAATAACAGAATTTTGTTGAATAAATATATATTATTATTATTATCATTATTATGTTACCAGAATACTGGAGGTTTGAACACTAAACTCGATACTGTTTATAACAATCTTTGTTTAACTTCTTTTGACGTTATTTGCTTGGCTGAAGCATGGCTCATTAACGGTGTCTAGACTTCAAAATTGTTCCCTCCAGCATATGATGTTCACAGAGAAGACAGAGACGTATCAAGTGGTAAAATACGTGGTGAAGGTGTTTTATGCGCTGTGAACGATAGTAAATTTGAATCTGTTCCAGTTAAGATTCCTCTACCCCCTAATTCTATTGCTGATCTCGTTTGTGTAAAAGTATACTGGACTCCTGCTATTTCTATTTGCATATTTGTAGTTTATATGCCACCACTCGTCACTATAGAACAGCAAACGCTAGTTTTTGAATGTATCGAATAATTTGTTCCCACCTTAAATGACAAATTTATCATAATAGGAGATTTTAATATACCCAAACTCAATGAAACTGAAATTTGTAACAATTCTGATAATCTTACATTAAATTTTGTGAACTTTGTGTCATTCTTGAATGCAGATCAATACAACAGAATAACTAATTCTCTTGGTAGGATATCGGACAATGTAGTAGCCGATTGCTCTTGTACAGTTTCTCATGATATCAACCCCATTGCTGGAGAGGGTGTCCATCATCCTGCACTGCTTATTTTTTCTTCTTTCTTCACTAACAAAATCCCTAATAGTGCTGTCAATACTAACTTATCTTCATATAATTATAGATCTGCGGATTTTATTACCTTTTATAATCTTTTATCTCGGGTTAACTGGAGCATACTACAAGCTGATAGTGACGTTGATGAGGCATTCACTGAATTCTATAAAATGTTGTATAATATTATGGACAAATGTATTCCTCATCGTAAATGGTGTCCAAATAAATATCCTCCATGGTTCGATTCGAATATAATTGACTCGATCAAACTCAAAGAACCAGCTCATAGACTCTTCAAAATGTATAAAATGGCAGACTCAAAGGGCTACGAGCTCTTATAAAATCTGAAATCAGAATTAAACATGGAAATTATATGCGAGAAATGGAAAACTCTCTATGGACTTATATTAACCATAAAAAGCGAGCATCTCGTATACCTAGTGCTACGTCTCTAGAGGACAATCCCGTCAAGTACCGGTTGATTTTCGACCCACTCAGTGAAGAACGGGCGTGGGTAGAATGATAATAAAAAAAAGGAAGTAATAATAACTCGATCACATGTTTGGGCGCCAGTTAGTCAAAAAACTACAATTAACCAAAAGGGTTGACTAACAAACCTCTCGGGAATTAGGTAACGAAGCAGTAAAGCAAATTGGTCTACTTTCAGGATAAAATTATATTCAAATTCAAGGAACCGTACACAGCAACTAAGTGAATAATGATATCACATTAGATGCATGAGCAACAATATAGTACGCTACTCGAGCGAGGCTTGCATATAACTTAGCGAAAACGACTGACATTGATCAAAACGACTTCAGAAGTGTCAAATAATTATAGGGACTAGGACTACGCATAGAGCCACGACCGCTCAGGTAATAATAGAAGTCGCTTAACTCACATGAGGGAGACGGTGGTCGACCAACGATCCGGCGTGACGCGAACCAACTTTAATAACGTATGACGCGAGCCCTGGTGACTATAGCTAGTGACGCGTCTTAAAATCGTTACTAGTGCAGAAAAACATCATAAATTGCTAATAGAGGCATAAGCAACTCAATTTCTCTCAAGAGCCAACAATTCGAATTCTCTATTCAGGATTTGAGATTCAGTTTAACTTATTATAAACCCTCAAACAGTGTGACATATATCAGTTGAGTTATCAGAGTACATACGAAATTATCCATCAGCAGATTTACCAAAATATGCCACGAAAGTAATAAATAATATTTAAAAGAACAAAAAAAATCAGCCAATTAAACAACCAAATACAATAACATAAATATGGCTTATCTGATGTATCCTGTTTGGTTGAGGTGATGTCCAGCCCCTTCCCGCAAATTATTGTCCGATTAGTTTATTCGGGACGGGCTGACCAAAATTGGAATAATGGATCCCAGTAGTAAGGATCGATGACGTCTTTTTATAGTTTGACGACCCCTAACTAACTCCCCAACCAGGAAATAATAAATAGCGAGCCTAAAATTTGAGAAAATTAACATACCTTTGCCACTGGCACGCGAGGCGAGCGAGAACAAGAACAAGAACAAGGTCCATATTCGATGGAATATGATGATTCAAGGGGTAGGAAATCATATACGGGACACAGTTGAAGTAACAGATTAAATGATACTCGATTTACCTGAGGTAGAAGGCGGCTCGAAGTTGTAAGACGATCCAGCTGCAGTGACTATGAAATCCGGGACTAGCCCGTGGAAAATACTTCCAAAAATCGAGAATTCGTCAAATTCCTGTAACATGGAGGCAATAAATCTAACCAACTCAAGCTTAACTTGAAATTTCAACTTAGCACAATAGCCAAAACACAAATTTTCGAACGCACTGTTAGCTGGCTCATTTACCCAAGGACCAAATATACTTAGACAAATCATTGCCTCTATTTCCCTATCGAATGTTTTGATTCCGGCTGGCCAGAAAGAGACAACTAGAGAGAGAGTAATGCATAGTCTGCTTCGAAGTTTGTCGGAAGATGTCACCATAGTTCATCTGTCACATTTGTTTGTTTATATTCGACTGCATCATAATCATGTAGTTTATGGTTGCATTTGGTGCTCATAATATGCCACTTAATTGGACTAGGACTTTTACTTTATATAATTGGACGGAACTGTCATTGTCAAAAAAAAATTATTCTGTTCTATCGTATTTATTCTTTTGTACACTTTCTGAAGTATCCATTTATTCTTTTCTATTATGTTCATTCTCTTCTACACTTTCTGAAGTATCTATTTCTTCTATTAAATTGTAATTAATATTTTTGACATCTGCAAACAAACAGTAAAAAACAAATGTAACAACAGCAACACTAACAAAGCACACCAAGTTATACTTAGCGAATTTTTGTATATGGGAATTAAGAAATATTTTTAGAAGATATCCTGCGTCTTTAGACCAGTCGAACATAAAGCATTGTATGTAATTCGTACATAAACAAACTTTATAGACTCGCTCGTCCATAACCAGCGGCTCGTCCAATAAAGTTCTATATTATATACTAATTACATAAATTGCTATTACGTATTTTCGGTTTTGTTTTTCTTCTTTGGATGTTCGATAGTTTCATAGTTTTTTAAACAATTCTTTTATTTTAAATCTGCCTTTTTCAAGTAAGTATAACCAATCAAGTATGTAAATACTCAATTTGTAACTTTTAAGCCTGATTTATAGATTATATAACCTGTACTTGCAAAAAGGAATTATAAATTAAATGTTTAGTTGTCCCAGATATCAATAATAGCTACTTTTCTTGTAGCGCTATTCAACACTAAAAAAATCCTTTGTTTCATCATACTATGTTATGAAAATCATAAATCATGTTTCATGTATGTTTTAGGGCAACTTCCCTTTTTGAGTGAACATATTTTTTGGGCTTGCAATATGGTTCGAACTTGTTCAGTTTATCGCTGTAATTCACAGTTCGTGAATGGAGGACAAGTATCTTTTCATATGTACGAATACAGACAGTTAAATTTTAAGTGTCACATTATTATTATCATGTGATTTATAGATTTCCTTCTGATCCTGTGAAAAGGAACCTGTGGATAACAGCTGTAAAAGAAGCTCGTAAAACGGATTGGAATTTCGTTCCAGGAAAATTTAGCTATGTGTGTTCAAAACATTTCACAGCAGAGTGTTTTAATATTTTTGGTGTTGCTGGTTTGCTTAAAAGAAGAACTTTGAAACCGAATGCTATTCCATCAGTTTTCTTCTCTAGTCCGACTAAAACTGTCAAGTAAGTTATAAAAATTAATTTGATCAGTATGTTGGACGTAAAATTAAAATGTGGCACATAAGAATTCCAATTATATTCCTTTAAAATTGTTGGTCCTCTACATTGTTTTATTCACTTCACAGCAAAAATGTAAATGCAAGAATTTCAAAGTTTCTTGAATTGGTTTATTCTATCAGGTGAACATAAAACATGATAAAACACACATTTCGATTCTGCACCCGATATGTATGAATTGAGTACCCGTGGGATAATATCTGTTAATTGCATGTACCGTAATATATTCCTAAACTGAGTGAAATTCATGGCAGTTGTGAGGCTGGCACATTGTCCATAATTATGTACAGAGTTGAATATGTTCGTATGTTATTATTAGAAAACAATTGGACTTTGGCAAACAATCAACATCCTCTTGTATGCAGCAACAAGAAACTCCTACTTTGCCAGCTACTGATACTTTACAAACGGAAATAACTCCATCTCCCATGGAAAGGTAATTTAACTTATTATTAATTTTGAGATACCATTATTTATACATCAACAGTATCAAAACTGCGATTCATACCCGTTATGTAGCATACAATAATTCTCTACAATATTTGTTTAAAGTACTTGCATTTAGTTAATGTTGAACATTTTCATTGCCTTAAAATGTTCTTGAAACAACCGAAAACAGAACTCGTGGTACCAGTCAATATATTCCGCTTAAAATTATTGAAGCGATATTAGCCAATTTGCTTGTAACCTTTCAATGTTACTAAATTTATTATATTGGAATTATTGACGTTTTTCTCTATAAAATATCTATCTGCTTAAGCAGATAAGAATTCTATCGTGTCAATCAAGTCTCATAAATTGTAATTTTTGAAAAGTTGTAGAAAAAAAAATTAATACAGAATTTTTAAATTTTAGTAAAGTAATTGAAGAGGAACACCAGCAGAGCGATATGGAATCACTAAGCGATTCTTCTACCATTACCGCCGATTCGAACAATCCTATAATTCTTACAAGTTCTTCTACTACATCTCCTGTAAAGCAACCTGTCAAACGAAGGTAATTAAACCAAACATATAAAACCTAAATTAGTAGTTAGTGGACCAAAGAAGTAATTAAAGCTTTCATTGTACCTTCATGATTATAAACATTTATATTTTTTTACCAATTCAGGAAATCAAGACCATGGAATCCTCGTTATGTAGGTGATTGTGCAAGTTCAGACATGTCTTCACCAAATAAAGCTAGGAGAAATTGGAGCATTGCTAAGCAACATACCAGCATTCAAAAGAAACGAATTCAGCATTTGAACGTGACTCATAGACGTCTACGAGCTAAAATCGATAATTTAAAAACTTTGCTACATCATTTGAGAGGAACAAATTTGATATCATCTGAGAATGCAGAAATTAATATTCTGGTAGGTGATGAGTGGGTACAGTTTTTATCACTGGAAAATTTAATAAAAACTAACATTATGATTTATAATTCAATCATCATTATAATTTTACTATTTCATTCCAGGCTTCATTACCTATTTCTGCTAAGGAGTTATTTAAAAGAATGCTAACAGGACCTACTCGACAGAAATATACTGAAGAACTACGCAATTTTGCGATAACCCTAAATTTCTATTCCCGGAAAGCATACGATTACGTAAGATTAAAATTTAATAATAGTCTGCCACATTCACAAACTATAAGTACATAGATGGTTCAGATCAATAGATGGTTCACCAGGTTTTACCATCGAGGCAATACATGCCCTGAAGATTAAAGTAGCAGAGGCCAACACTGCCAATAGAAACATTTTGTGCCATTTATTAATGGATGAAATGTCTATTAGACGGCAAGTAGAATGGACAGGCACTAAATTCATTGGCTTAGTGGGTAATCAGTTCGGTACTTCAGACATAGACTCTGTTTTTGGCGATACTAGGAGCCTTGTGTCAAGATGTGTTTCAACGCAATTAGAATTTTCCCAAATACTTTAGGAAATGAACTTCAGATGCAAATTACAGAAAACACATGTGTCTACAAAATTTATTTGAATATTTTCATTAAAATAGCTTGAAATATTTATATTGCCTTAAAACTCTTCCTAAAATAACACTGCTAGTATAGCCAAAAACAGAGCTTGTGGTACCAGCCATAATGTTTAAGTTCTTAAAATTATATGTTGACTTAATAGGTATTTGTACTCCTCCAAATAATAACGTATTACGGCCTGGTTGCATGAATGTTCAACAACTAAAGAGTTCTTTAAAAATGAACAATATCAAGTCGAATATATTTGTCAAATAAGTTGCTAAGCATTGGTGTCAAAACTTCGATTTGATATTGTTCATTTTTGATGAGCTGTTTAGCTAATGAACGTTCATACAACTGGGCAATGTTTTTGTTTTGTTCTTTTGCTTGTTACGTTAAACTTATTTTTTTTTGTCTGATATTAGGCTATGTACATTACCCATTTTAGCTTTTGAGGTAGCCTTATTGGAGACCTACTATAATTGTGTACATTAATATAATTGTTCGTAATTCCATTAGATCATTATATTTTGCACCACTGCAATTAGGCTGACAACTGATTCAAGCTGGTATGTCTATTAAATTCAAGAATTATTTGCATTTATTAATACTTTTTTGATAACGCAGATAAATCACAGAGCCTGCAAAATAAATATAAGGAAGAATGAATAACGTCAATTACATCTTGCAATAAAACATTCAATTGAATTTAATTCATCGCAATTGATATTTTTCTGATTAATGCAAAAATTGAAAATAAATAATGAAGTAATGCTCAACACTGATGTTTACTCAGAACACACGGACGGTGCTAAAATTATTGAAGTTTATGATTCATCGATAAAATTTTAATTTTTATAGGAATGGTACATATAACAATATTTATACATTCATCAGAAATATTGAAAATACTTTAAAATTTCATTACAAAAACTCGAGTACAGGTGGTGACATCTAGAGATGAATGCAAGAACAGACTCTGTTTATCTCTTTTTCTAGATGTCTCTTTCCGTCCAGCCAAAAACAAAACAAAAGCTTTGAAGTTTTGTCTAGGTATATGTTGTCCTTGCATTTACCAATGATCCGGGCGAGAGAGAACAGAAAAATACGAGTATTTATTGATTAAAAGCATAATTAATGAACAAGAAACAAAGGAGGAGGTACCCTTATCAGCAATTGAACGAGCAGAAGAGAGATAGCGAGTAATGTTCTATTGTTAAAATATCCAACCATATTCGCCAAACCCTATAACTATTCACTCATAATCATAGAAATAGAACGATAAAATAGCTGTAGTTGTGAGGAAGAGATTACTAGCATAATCATTGACATAAGGAGTGAGCAACGAGAAAAAAAGTAAGGTAAATAATAATTTAAATAAGACAATAGTTCAGACGGCTTGCGCGCGATGGCTCCACCAGGTAGACAAGCGGTACGTTGGGGTCATCGTTAATTTGTTGCGGGGTCATGGTTGTCAATTTACAAAGATTATTGTCGAGTAGCACAAAGTGGAAACCTAAATGTAACACTAGATGCATGCGCCTTAATGACTGCACCTCGAATACTACGCCTGACATAGTACAAAGTTTCGCAGACTTTTTCTCTAGCGTTTACGTCACTAATGATAAAAATGAATACTCTCCTAATATTTGTCACCGTAATGCATATGTTGAACTGATTTCTACGCCAAATATTACGAATGATGACGTACTTGAAGCAATCAACAATTCAAAGCTGACACGCAATCCTGGACCAGACCATCTTCCAGCCTACATTATCAAATCATGCAGTCATATTCTAGTTGAACCACTCAATTTTCTCTTCAACTTATTCTTAAAACATAATACTTTTCCTAAAATCCTCAAATCTGCCTTCATTTGTTCAATCTACAAATCAGTAGATATCACTGACATTTCCAACTATCGTCCAATAACCATACTGCCCAATAACGCAAAAATTTTTGAAAAGATCTTGTACAAATACATTCACTCATCCGTTCACAATTCAATCTCAAGTAAACAACATGGATTTGTTAAAGATAAGTCGACTACTACAAATCTCACAAATTTTACAGAATTTTCTTTGAATTCTATGCGTGACAACACGCAAATCGATGTTATTTATACTGATTTTAGAAAGGCATTTGATACTGTCGATCATAGTGTACTTTTGCACAAACTCGATAAAAACTTCAATTTTTCCTCAAATTTACTAGCGTTTCTTAGATCTTATCTACAAGATCGTACTATGACAGTGCAAGTCAATAATTTTTGTTCGAAACCGTTTTCCGCCACTTCCGGTGTACCTCAAGGCTGTAATCTAGGCCCTCTTCTTTTTGTTTTATTCATAAACGGTCTTGAATACTCTGTTGAACATTCTGAGGTGTTACTGTTTGCGCATGACCTAAAAATACGTCGGATGTGTAATATTTTCAACGAATGCCAATGTGACGTTGACATTTTCGCGGACTCCTATGAATTATTGAAACAAACACTTCAAGGAAAATATAATAAGGAAACTGCGAAGTAAATGAATATGGATTTTGTTTCTTTGATTTATGATTCTTTCTTTTATACTCGTATTCTTTATTGCTATTATAATGTTGTTAATAACATGTTGTATTTTGCGTGTCTGAAGAGTTTTGTTTTGTTCACCAATTCAGCAAAGCTCATTGTATTACTTTTTTGTATAATTCTTCCTGTAATTGGGATTTATCCTGTAGGAATGATTGAAATAAATAAATTTTGATTCAATACGTGAATTTCACTTCCTATTCTATCCAGAATATTTTCATGAATATTATGATTACTTTGGACCTCAGTACATAATTTTTGTAGGAGTTTCCATTTTCGAATGAAGAAATTTGTTTTTGGATGAGTGAATTATCATATTGTTTGATAACTGCATTGCATGTTATATCTATAGATATGAATTATTTATTTGTCTGAATATAAGCTTGATCTAATTCTATAATATTGTTGCCAAGGTTAGATGTTTGTTGTTGAATTTGGGATCCATCTACTATGGCAGTCCATCAGAGTGTTACAGAATTTATTCCTCTGGTGTTCTTGATGAATAATTTGTAAAAATTACTCTCACGATAGTTGTAGGCCAATAAATACTATTTCAATATTTAGTAATATTAATCTAAGTTGGATGGCTCCTATCTCTTGTTTGAAAGGCTCAGCTAACTAAAAGCATAGCTGCAAATACCAAATAGCGAAGATTGAAGAAGAAAAAAATTGGGCGTTACGGCTTGAAAGGAATAGATAGAGGGTTTAAGTAGTCCAACTTAGTAGAGATAGTAGTAGGAAGTAGAAGCATGAATGATTCAACAGAATTGTATGGCTATTCAGATTTTAATATTGCGGACCAGAACAAAAGTGAGTTATCCTTAACCATGAAAAGAAAAAATCGATAACTTACAGCTTGAAATACTGGTGTAGTGTATTATGGTGGCAGATCTGGAGTAGCTAGCTACAACTTTTTCTGGGTTGAGACAGAGGTGGTACCACGGCCCTTGCGGTTGGAGTTGACCAAAAACCCAACTAACAATACAGCAGGATTAAGTAAGTAATTAATTAAGACATGTGATACTAATACACTAACGTAAATTAGAAACTATTTAAAGTAATATTGACAGGGCACTGACCACCAGAAGAAGAGCCGAAAACCGCCTTACGGTCAACTATATGTGCTCGCAAGACCATGGCGCCCTCAACTGCATACTTGAGGAAGCCGGAAACGGCTCAAGGAATTTTTAAACTCTACTAGTTATATTTATAGAACGATTGGAGATAGTTGCGGTAAAATTTTGTCGAGTGAATAATTTCAAATTTAGGTTTCCTGCTTTCACCGGTATATCGTTCATGAATATTTTCATAGATTAGGGCTAGTATTGGTGGTGTTTGAATAACTTCTTCGCCATACTTTTTCTTATTTTCATCGATATTTTCTTTGATCTTGTCTTGAAGGGTGTTCATCATCACTTTATGGTTCTGGACATAGGTACCAGTAATTTGTTCTTCATTATTTTCTTATAAATTAGAATTTATATGTCCCAATATAATGTTGAAAGTGTTGTCTTTTGTAACAGGAAAAATTGATGAATAATATCCTCGCGATTTTTCATAGGTTTCTGTCATACCTCGGTGATACGTCTTACCTTCTTGATAATTCATAACGTGTTGAATTTGATCTTCAGAATTTTAGACATCAATTGATAGACTTTCACAAGAAATCAAACTGCAACTATTCGCTACATAATTTGTTATTGGATGAAATGGTTGACGCTGACTGGATTTGTAAATAATGTGAGTAATATATTTTTGGGATATCAGTCAATTTAATTTTATTTCTTTTCTGCCTAACAGTTTCGGCTTCACCTCAGCCATCCTCAGAAGCAAAAGAAACTATTGTTTAAAAAATTGAAGTTATACATTGGTTTGAAATGATATTAATATTAAAGAGCGGAGAAAAGAGAAATTTTCTCTTGTCCTTTGCCACATCCGACATCTATGGAAGGCATTGGCTAACTGTTATTTGCTATACTGAATTGATAGGAGAATGCAGGACACTGTAAAGTGACCTTCAAAATTTGTCCGTGGAACAAAATTTATATATTGGTCAAAATCAAAACCGTAGAAGTTTCACAAAAATACAAATTCAGGAGTCGGTTTTGACACCAACATCCTGAATAGGGCAGTACCCGTAGACACGTGTTCTGTCCTTATTAGGACTCTCCAGTACAGTATAGCAAGCCGCAGTTAGTCAGACTTGTAGCCGCGAGACTATTGAAAAGTGAGTTGATATATGGCATGCAGATAAATAAATCTGCAGCAGTGCCATCAATCATAATACAGCCGAGGTGGCAAATTTGAATAAATGCAGGACACTGAGTTAATATGTACCTTGAATTTTTCTAGAATAAAACAATGATAATAATTGATGCCGGGCTGTAAATATTCTCTCAAAATTTCAGCTTTATTGCCACTACTGTTAATAGGGTTCAAATGAAAATTATATCTTATTTCTTTCTTGTGAAATAGCCTCTCAATTTTTACTTGCCTCCTATTATCAATTTCTCTGATGATAATCTGATTTTGCCTATGAACCGATAATTCTATATATGTTGAACTAACTATTTATGAGGTTCTCGTTATATGAATGACAAGTTTCTGTTGTTTTTCCATCCAAGGTTCCGATAATCAAAGAACTAGCATAATTTTGAATATTTTGCAGTGGATTGTACGTTAATTTCAATGTTGACATATTCTTTAGTAATTGACTGTTCTATTTCATTTCAATCTTTTGAATCAAATGCTGAACATATTTTAGGCATATCATTTCCATGAATATTATTTTTAATGAGATATTTTACTAATAGTTTCAAACTTTGAGATATCTATTTATTTATTGATTTATTCATTAAGCACAGGCTGTACAACAGGACAAATCCCAATAACAGTACAGCACAAGATACAACAGAAATTGAATATGTGACAGAAAGTTAACAATCACATATCTTATAAATTATTATAAAACATATCATTCAAAAACAAAAATTAGTGACAAAAAATAGGAAACAGTATTACAGTAAGTATAATATGCTCCGACCTAATATGATGCAACAAATTTCCTCACAAAAGATTTAAACATAAACAAACTACATGAAAAAATATCAGGACAGCCGTGCACCAATTACATATTATTATATGAGAATGCCAAACGATAGATTGGCGAATTAATTGCTGCATAAGTCTTACAATAGGGCAAAGAGAACAAATCCAGTGATCTAGTATCGTGTGATGGTATTTTCAACAAGAATTTATGAAAAAGTGAAGCACTATCAACCAAATTGCTCATAACTTTATATAAAAATGACATAGCGAGTATGATTCGACGCTCCTCCAATGAAATCAAGTTGAATACATTATGAGGAAATCTTCTATTAAGAACGTGAATAAATTCACGTTGAATACTTTCAACTCTATCCATATAAACTTGATAGAGCGGTGACCAACAAATAGCTGTATATGCTAACTGAGATCGCACAAGTGAATAATAAAGTGAAAATAGAGTTCTAGCTTTTTTGGAATAATGACCAATCCTTAGGATGAATCCAAGCGTTTCATGAGCTTTTTTGACTATTAAATCAATGTGATGATCAGAAATGAGTTTATTATCAAGCACAATACCAAGATCTTCAACATGGGATACTCTTTTGATGGTTATACCAGAAATAGTGGAATTAGAATCAAATGTGTATCTGTTTCGTGTGAAAGTGATACATGAGCATTTATAAGTATTTGAAATTATATGATTATCATCAAGATACTCGTTAAATCTATCAAGGTCAGATTGTAAAGCTTGACAGTCTTGTAATAAGTCTATTTGGCAATAGATTTCAAATCGTCTGCATATATACAAAATAGAGCATGATGAGAACCATCAAATGATGGTCTATCCTCATTATAGCTTTTTTAATTGGGTGCAGTATCAATATTCCGCTGCAGTTCTAAAAAGCTAATAGATTTTGGACAATTCCAATTTCATCCAAATTATTTTTAATATCATATTCCTCATTAATTTGCCTTGCAAATCCTTGTGTTATTTGGAAATCTTTTGAAATGCAACGAAAGATCGGTTTATCACTCCCAAAAGTATTTGTAGATTTGTATTGTATTTCAAATTCTGGTGTTATTTACTCTATACAATAATTATATTTTTCTAATTCAAGGATCCAACGGATGAGTTTTTGATGGGGTTCTTACAATGAATCCAACCAAATTGAAGGTCCATGATCAGTTATAGTTTTGAAACTTCTCCCACAAAGATATGATCCAAAATTTCTACTGCCCATACGATTTCCAATAACTTCTTTTTTATTGTGCTGTAATTTTATTCATATTCATTTATTGTTCGTGATTCATAAGCTATGGGTAAATACTTTCCATATTCGTTTTTCTGAGATAAAACGGCTTCTAATGCAAAGTTACTTGCTCCTGTTGGTTATATGAATTATTTTTTGAAGTCCGGATATGTAATATGGGATTATTATTGAGTGTTCAAGAAAAATCAAAGTTTGTTATATAATCTTGATCGTTGAAATCAATCCTGGAATTTTTCTTCAAACATCGTGTGCAAAGTTCAGTTGATTTTAAAAAATCTCTTATGAATTGTCTATAATATTCGAATAAGCCTAGAAATAGTTTTATTCCATTGGGGTTTTGGATGATAAAAAATTGGAATGATCTCAATTTGGGTGTTATTCTTTTAGTCGTTAAAGTGTGACCTAGTGGTTCAACTACAAGCAGCTCGCATTTCGTTCATATTGTGCTCTGCAGTTTATTTAATTTCAAGCCTAACTTCGCCAACTAATTTTTGCATTTTACCATCAAGTTTCATGCAGTCACATAGGCTTCTTGGTGGATGATAAGTTGATTTATAGTGTTCCAGTTTCTCTAGGGAAAAGTGAAGCTTTAAATCTCAAGGTGCGATTACTAATTGAACAAAACTGTACACGCAAGTTTCATCCAAAATACCATGAATCCTTGTTCTACCGCTTCAATAAAGCATCAGCCAGGTCTACACAATGCAACATATGCTTCAAAAAATCATATGTAGCTTGCTTTGGATGTTCCCTTTCTTTTCATTCAGAGTGCGCTCAACACAATCACACAGCAGAAACCTACGATTCAGGAAAAATTTGAAATGATTTTGCAATTCGTGTGAGCCAACGGCTGAAGCTGATTCTTCGAGTTCAACAGAATTGAAGCAATTGATTCCAAGTATTCATGCTGGAATTCAAGTTCTGAAAACAGAGCTAAAAGTGATGAGAAAAACAAAATTTGAAGAAAACAGTGAATTTGAAAATCTGATATCTGAAGTCAGTGATCGCAACAATCAAGAATCAAATCCTATTGTGTATAATCTCCCTTATTCTTAATCTTTTGTTCCTAACCTAAATGACGATATAATTGAAATTTTGGATATCCGTATCTTGTCAATCAGCAGTCCATGAGTTGATGATTCCAACATTGACCTATCAAGGGATCAGAATAAATACAATATTCTGTCTAGTTTCTTGAAAACATACAATGTGAGTAATCCAACTAGAAACTCATATTTATCAGGTCATGTTTAGACTGATTTGAAAAATCTGAGATGTTACTTTGCGAATAATATGATTTCTGACCATAATACTGTTTTAGTGAATAGTGGAATACTCCCCAGTATCGCGAAGTCCACTTGCATGAGATACGGAAGAGTCTTCGATGATTGTAGTATCATTAACTTCATGAATGATATTAGTATGGAGACCAGGGGGCCGTTGCATAATAAAATACAAGTCAATATTATTAATGAAAAAACACGTAAAAATACAAATATTATTAACTTGCATTTTATTATGCAACAGGCCCTTGGAACGATACATATAGGAGCGAACTTTTCAAAAAACATATTGCTTTAGTACGGGAAACTAAATTACTCTATTTCCAGAACAAGATATTTTCTTCCGACAATATTTTGAAAAATGTGTGGAGTGTCATTAATAATAAGAAGAAAACAGATTCTAGCATCAAGCTGAAAGTTGATGATCTGTTGATTGACAAACAAACAGTAGTAGCTTACATATTCAATGACTTTTTCAGGTGTATTCCTCTGATGCTAATTGATTCAATATTATCAAACAATGAAGACGTCGTCCATGAAGCTGGTAATGCTTGCAAGGATGTAAATAATATGTTTCTATTTCTGTTTTGTGAAGAGGAGCTTATAAAATTATTGGTGAATGAAATAAAAAAATAAAATACTTCAGGACCGGACAAGATTCCTTGTTTTTCAATTAAAAAGGTTGTTCAGTACATAGTTAAACCTTTAACATATTAATTAAGTTCATCTTTTACTTCAGGATGCTTTCCTAGAAAGTTAAAACTATCAAAAATCATACCTGTTCACAAAAGAAGCAAGAAATTTATTGCGAACAATAAATACAGACCAGTTGCGATCACTTCCGTATTTCCCAAGATTTTTGAGTATTTTTTCTTACAAAGATTACAAAACATTCTGGATTTGTAGAATATAATTAATACAAATCAATTCGGAATCCAGAATAGTATATTCTACAATAAGTATTGAAATGGCCTATATTCTGAACGAGCGAAAAGTTTGTAAACCGAGCCGAAGGCGAGGATTACGGTTCGCGAGTGTGGAATACGCCATTCCAAACATATTGTAGACTATACTTTCTCTAACAAGGTTTTGGAAACTCACCAATATTTCAGAGGAAGCTTAAAAAATTATTAAATGTCAAACGTAAACCTAGATATGAATACTTGAATTGTTAGGAAGTAACCATGGCAGTGGCCAAACTAACAGCTTCTGATTCGTCGAAATGATTCTAATGTCATACAGAATCATTCTAAATGGCATACGGAATCATTCTAAGCGATTTTTCAGAATGTCATTCGTTCCAACTCAATTTTTGGTTATGGAATATGCAAGTTCCAAAACAGTGTTGAAAAAAAATAATTCTACAATAGATGCTCTAAAAACTATTGTTAACGGGACTTGAAAAGAGTGAATATCCCATAGGCATCTTTTGTGATATTTTTAAAGCATTTGACTGCATCAACCGTAATATTTGAGTCCAAAAACTTGATTCACTTGGCATCAGAGGACTACCTCTTCAGTGGTTAAGAACTTTCTTGAGTGACGTGAGTTTCATTGATTCCTCAGGTGTTAAATCAAACTCTAATAAGGTTCCGATGAACATTGGAGTGCCTCAGGGCACAATACTTGCATCTATCCTCTTTTGCATATACATCAACGACTTGTTTGATGAGCTGAGCGGCACTGATACAAAAATGTTTGCGGATGATGTATTTGTTCTGATCTTGGAGCTGTAAGCGTCAAAATAGCTGGAAGGCTGAATTTAGTAGGTCTCTCACCAAAGCTTCCTGGCGACACAGGCTTTTGTCAGGAGAATCACTCGTATAGGGATTCAAAGTTATGCTATCAACGCCATTGTGAGTAAAATTTGAAGCTCGAGAAGAGACATTGCGCGAGGTTATTGCATGGTGCACTATTGAAAATGAAGTGATTCACGGAGAATTTGCTGTTTTTAAGAGTAGTAAGTATCAATAGAAATTATAATGTAACTGATTATTATTGTTTTGAATTTGATTCCTCACATTTATGATAAATTTATGTTTTAGATAAATAATCCGATGAATAATAGCGGAATGACGAAGGATCTGAGATTTTCCCTAACAGAATATTTTCGATACATCAAAGGACATGAAAATTCTAGAGTAGTTTACGATGGCGAAAAAGTTCTTAATGCTGGACATATAATTCTTCGTGGCATTTCACTTGACAACCCAGATTCAATTATCAAGTTGTGTGGTTTGTGTTTGCAAATTTCAACGTTGCAGTCACCGCCACACAAAATTGAAGGAATTTTAAAGATAGCAAATAATGCCTGTCATGTGGAATCGATGGTTTGTTCTTGTAAGGCTGGTAAAGGAGGAAGCTGCAAGCAATATTATTACATTATACCAAGTGTTTGAGCTACCAATTAATTTCAGGCGTGATCATGCCAGTTTGATTTTAGTTCATTATGATATTGTGCTTATTGTTGTGTGTTGTTTGCTCTTTGTATTTATTTTTTCGCAGAATTTCCATGAATGAATTGGATGTAATATCTCAAACAGATATTCAATGTGTATGGTCAAAGCAAAAGGCAGAATCCAAAGAAAAGTTCAAAGCAGATCTTCCAGATGAAATGCCATGCTGAGAAGCAAAATTTAAGGAGCATCCATTGATAAATATAGATGACGAGAAGCAGGAGCAAATCACTAAAATGTTTCAAAGAACTCCCAAAATCCGTTTAATCTTTATATCGATAAATTTTTTGTAAATAATACAAAAGCCGAATTATTTAGATGTGTTTCTTTCTTTCAGTATTAAACGTATAACAGATATGACCACAAAAAGGTTCCAAGAATTGAGTGGAATAATCATTTATTATACCATAAGTAGTTGAAGTATTATCGATTATTTTTGTGGTGCTATCACGAATGTTTATTGTGCTTGCGTTTGAATACCACGAATGTGCAGCAGGAGTGGTATTCACAAGCACAATGAACATGAGTGAGTGCACAACAAAAATAGTCTATAATACTTCAACTACAAATGGTATATGGAGGACTATTCCAGGAGTCAAACCATTTTTTCAAATTAGTTTTATATGAATCTAGTAACAACTCACGTAATTTTCATAGGAACGAGTAAACAAACTTCTGTCAAACTGAAAAATTAGAATTTCTTGCAATTTCTTTGACGAATAATAGAGAAATATATTGCGTCTTGATATGGAATCTAGTTCAGAAAGGTTTGGTGATAGATCAGAAGATAAAATTGATGAAGATATTTAGAAAAATATTCCATTAAATACGAAGAAAGCACAAATTGGAGGTATCCACATCTTTGAGTAAAATACTCACTCTGACCACTAGTGTAATACTCGATGGTATTTCTATACGTCCAAATACCCACTGGTATGCACCGTATCTATGGCGATTTAGCATTGTTAACCTTGTTATAGATACTACGAATGGAATAGTCATTGAAAACACAGTGGTGTTGAATAACGCCAGTCAATCAGTAATTATGATGGAGCTTTATTCATAAAAAACTAAATTTGTGTGCCTGAATTGCTCATCATTTTACTTTGAGTATCTAGTTTCTGATGTAGATAGTATTTTATTCAACACGAAGCAATCTCAAACTTAGTGGAACTTGAGAAGAAAATTCGGAATAACGGGTTCAAGAGTTTATGAAATATTCATCTACAGACTTGAGAATTGGTCATTCAAATGTAGTAAATACTTATTTCTAGAGCCATTCAAGAATAAGTTTATAAGGCACGGCATTCAACAAGAACCCAATGCAAGAAAATTATTTGTAGAGAAGACTGGTTTCAAAGTTTCAGAATTTTGTTTAGTAGTATCTCCATCGAATCCGTGGCTAGGATTTTCACCTGACGGGATCATCTACGATAAAAATGATGAACCGTTCGCTTCGTTGAAGAAAAAATGCCTTTTTGCTGGTACCTATATTTAGAGCCCATATTACAATAATTGATCAATTTGTAAATCAATAGCTACAGTTGAATTCGCTATCAAAATATCACACTTATTGATGTATTGAATGAATCTGTGTTAGCGATTGTAGTAAGTAGGACCCTTAAAGGAATGAATATGGATGTTTTTTTTTTTTTGTAGGAGCTATTGCAAATATAGGCACAGTAGCAAAATCTCTTTCGAAGAAGAAACATGAATACTCTGCTCAAGTTCAATTGGGGATGGCACTATTACATTTAAGATCGTGTTATTCTGTTTCATATTGTTCTCATGATGAAAGTATTTCAATTAATAATATTCCGTCCGATTACGAGTATCCAAGAAAATTAGTTTTTTGAACAAAAAAAAATTATTTCAAGAATATGTTACATGAAGTGTGTAGTGATAAGATAGAATGAAGAAATATCAATTAAAAGGCTGTATTTGAGTGATGTTCGGTAATTTCAGTCAAAATCTTTCATGTTTCAGCTCACAAGTGTAAACTTCATGGATTACAAAATCATCAAAAAATTACGGCGAATAAATTCTAGTACAATCTTCCAATTCTGTCAGAGATATCATCCCAAAAATTTGTCACTAGCTAATATTGGTGAAGATAAATTTGTGATTGCACATGCTATCACAAAAATTTCATCTACATGGGAAACTAAGCCCCACTGCAATTTCCCTCCTAAAATTTTGAATATTTCAATTCTCTGATTCGTGCACTCTTGCAGATGCATTTTTTGCATTAAATTCAGCATCAGTTGCACTTAATTGTTTTTGACCTCGCAAAAATGGAGGTCGATATACTTTTATTTTATGTAAAGTGCATATGTTATCTACAAGGAATCCTTTATCAACCATAATAGCACTATTAATTTCAAATCTATGAATTAAGTTGCTCTGCTCAAAAATAAGTTTGTCTGATGCTCTTCCACCATAGGGACGACTGATAGAAGTCATAAGGCCAGCAGGTAAAACTCCTGTCATAAAATTAATGGTGTATGTGCCTTTATAATGTAAGTATAATCTTTTTCTACAGCATAAACATTTAGGAGTTTGTATGTTGATTTCAGTACAATACAAAACTATTTGAGTGTCCATAAATTTCTCAAAGCAAATCGGCATGTTCCTCTGTATTTCTTTCATATTGGATAAGACAATTGCACTTTTCAAGACAGAACTCAATAGATAAGCATATCAATAATATAAGTTTCACATGAAGTAGCACTGATTCCAAAAAATATTGCCAAAATTGAATAGCTGAGATTCCACTTCATTTTTGTAAGAGTGAGAATTACTCTTTCTTTAATAATCAGTCTGTGGACACGTTGCTCCGGAAACGCTTAATCTATGGCACTCAATATAAAATTTAATATATAAGGGCTATTTAAACCTGTTAAATTATTTTGCGATTTGTCATCAATAATGGAATTGCACAAAGTTAGTTTTTCTGGTGTGTTAACCTGCACTTGAGAGTCACAAAATTTTGGAAAAGCTTTTTTTGTCAATATTTACAAGTAAAAATATTGTGTTTGCAGCTTGAGTGTCCTTGACTGCTATGAAATTATCGTCCTCTGCGATATCTTCGTCACATACACTCACCATAGGATTTTCAGATAGATCTTTAACGCGATTTCTGATGGTCAAGCGTTGCTCTCAGTCAGATGGACCAGGATCTTGATGCTCAAATGCCAATGGTAAATTTTCTGTCGGAATTGCATTTTTTTTCAAAAATTTTCGGGTACTTTTTCTTTTTTCTGTGTAAATTACAACATCAATTAGTCCAAAGTATGAGGAAAAATCAGAGAGAGATGTGCTCTTACCTTTCAATCTAAGAAAACGTTCATCATCAAAATGCAAAGAGCATACTTTCATAAATGGACTCACTCTTTTTGTTAATTTTGAAAGAGTTAGTCCATACTTTCCTTCGACTTACAAATTCAAAATTATTAAATTTATTTTCAACTTTAACCTTACTTTCTTGTTCAAGGAATAGGAAAAAGCTTAGGCTTGGATCCCGCTTTTCCTAAGAATTGCAGCCAGGTACACAACAATATGCATTTGACATAATTATTTAGATGAAATATTAGAATGATCAAGCTGAAATTCTAGACAGATCCAGTTGAGAAATATAAAATAGTATAAATGACGTTTAACGAATATCTTTTATTGAGCTTCTAGAATTTGTCACTAGACTGCGTAGCGCTTAGCTGGAAATCCCTATACCCTCAACAATGAAACAGTGTCAATTCAATTTCCACCTAACTGCCGAAATAACCGCTGTTCTAAAATAGCCACAAACAGAGTGGAACGCTACCAAACTGCGAGATCTGTGGGCTCTCAAAATTGAGCTTTTGAAAGAAGATTAGGCTCAGCTGCTGAGCCAGGTGGATGATACCGACAACAACACTTTTTCTGGAAATCAAGCTACTTTGCCTGAAGCGCCATCCTGCTCATCTGTTACCACAATGCAGCTTACTAATGAGCCCACAAACAAGTCAACCCGCCATCAGAACATCTCTAATAGCGAAAACGACTTAGAGAACGGTTTCAATACCGTTCGTATGAGCCCACAAGCAAGCCAGCACGCCATCAGGACATCTCTAATAACGAAAACGACTTAGAGGACGGTTTTAATACCGTTCGTCACTCAAATGAAGCTAAAATAGAAGTACCGGAATTCGCTGTGCCTGTAGAACACAAATTTGATGTGCTCATAGCCGCAAAATGGTACCCGCGCCCTCTTCTTCAAATTTGGCCATCAAAACAGAAACACCATCTCAAATTTTTGGTCAAAACGTCGGAAAATGGACTTCTTTAATGCCATGAAAAGTCAAAACATACTGAAATCATCACGACCGACTGGCGATTCCATGAAGCTGCTTCCTTCTAGCCTTGTCGACTACAGGTAGTCGCAGTTTTTATTCTAACAATCAAACATTGAATTCTATACCTTTCGCCTCAATGATAAGATACCATTGCAAGAGGTCATTCGTGTACTCCTGTCCTCCATCTCATGCGATGAGATTACAACTGAACTCAAAGTGCTGAACTTTTTGATTCAGAATTGCTACAAGATTGGAGAATCCTAGAACTTGGCTGCGGTCAACCTTGAAAGATACGAAAGAGAAAGAAAAATATATGAGCTTACAGATCTGTTGTATCTGAAAATTAAAATTGAAGCCAAGCGCAGAGCTGAGGCTCCTGGTCAATGTCATCGCTACCAGCATTTTGAACAGTCTTCAGCCGGTTGCAATGTAAACTGGCCCTGTGTTCGCTGCACTGATACCTTAGATCATAAATAATCTCTAGATGGAAGAAACTGCGAACGGTTACGACGGAAAGAAATGGGAGATATATTGTAAGAGAGCTGAAGAAATAAACTGCGGAAGTGTTACAATAATCACGGTTTTTCAAGCCCGCAAAATGACAATCATAGGATGTTATAAGCTCTCATTTCTCTAAAAAAAAATTTATATTTATTCGCCGTTTTCTACTTGCAAAGTACATCTCCTCAAGATTAATTTTATAGATAGCAAATGAGATTGGATAGATATGCGCTGTACGTTTCACTTCATTTTTCTTTAATTATATTTTATTTCTTCGTCCCTAGAACGTAACCTATATTTTTCTTTCTTTCTGGCATAATCGCTCGCAAAAATGTATTGTGTGATATAGGACTCCTTCCATCTAGATATTATTTATGATCTGAGACTGATACTTACCCTCTAAGCGAATGCCCAATAAAACACAAAATGGAAATAAAATCCAAATGTGCCAACTGTGACAGTGAGCATACAGCCAATTACAAAGGCTGCTCAATCTACAAGGCAGCTATCGGAGAGAAAATAACTACTTGTGACAGTCGCAGCTATTCTACCGTGGTCAGCGTACCACTTTTTACGGCTTCTGCCAAAACCACAGCCAGCACTACTTCAGTACTTCCGAAAGAACCTATCAAATCTGCTCAAGGTAGCAGCATAACTGTTACGTCTGAACCAGGCATTTCTAGCACAAATAATTCAAGAAAGGTGGCTGTCAGACGTGGCGCTTCAATCATGAAGAAGCGAGCACGTTGGATTGAAAAATATGAACCAGTTGCGGCTGCTTCAAAACCTGACTAAGCTTTTCAAGCAATAGCATGAGCTTCATGTTAAATATCTTGAAAAATATCAAAATTGAGTCGATCTGAACCACTGAAGATAGCACTTCAAACTCTGCCCACAGTCATTCCTACACTCAATTATAGTAGCAAATGGAGTCAGAGCCGCCAAAAGCTCGAGAATAATAGCATGGAACGCTAATTCAATAGCAAACAGAATCGATGAGTTAGAAGAATTCATCTCTAGAACTCAAGTTGATGTAGTTCTGATTTGCGAAACGTTCCTGAGCAATACAAAGTCTACCCCTAAATGCAGGAGCTACAACATGCACAGAAATAAAAGCGATGGCAGAAGTGGTGAGACAGCCGTCCTTGTAAAAAATTCTCTTGATCACGAATTAATCGATCCTCCAGACTGTCAAATCCTGGAAGCCTGTTCTATAGGTCTTTAGGTTGAAGAATAAGGGTTGTTACGGCTAGTTGCTGCGTTGAACTCACCGAACAAAAATCTACTCGCCTCAGATCTCCTGGATGTGGTAAATCAGGATAAAAATCCTCCAATCATAGCTGACGATCTGAACATTTAGCATTCTGCCTGGAATGGTAGAGTTTCCAACAAATATAGTAGAACTCTATACAAATTTGCAATAGGGAATATTGATGTAATTTGAATTCAGTTTATTTATTTCTATTCCGAAATTTTATTGGCCGGATATTTGAACTGAACCATTATTTCAGTAATAAATATTTTTCTAATTACCTAAAATTTATAAATAAAAGTGCAAGTTGAGCAAGGGGAATCCAAATTTCTTAAACGTAAACACCATTGGTTAAAACAGAACGTGACGTCAAATACTATGTCAATAAGTTCGGAGTGCTTACAATTGTATGGCATTGCAGGCTTTTGGTGAGAAAATATAGTTGTAACGTATGTATTGTGAATACATTTATTGTTTAAGTGTAATTTTAGCATTCCAGTGAGATCATAAACCATTATAGACAATGACTGGAAGTGGTTTTATAGAAGCACAAAAAAGATGCAACGTATTCATTGTATGATAACATTATGAACGCTATTTCAGACATAAATATAATCCTACATTTGCTGAGCAGTCAACATAACCTATAATTTTAGATTTTTTGAAACGAGCAAATGTTAAAAGAAGCTGCCTACATACACTGTATTTTATTGCTAAAACTATTCACATGTAATGTTATCCACGGTTTGTTGAGTTCATTATGATACTTTCTATGTATTTTGGTAGAAAATTGTATCATGTGTATAAATCATGATTATTACTTTTTGTTATAGATCTGTGGTGGAACTACAACGACTTGACATTGATATTGACCTGATTTTTACTGTCAATGTGTCGCACAAATTGGACATGTTTCCAGTTAATATTTGTAATAGTGACATGATAGGGACTATGTCAGGTTATTGTTCTATTAAAATAAGATCTATGATAAATATTAACTGAACACATGTCCAACTTGCATGGCAAATTGACAGTAGAAATCAAGTCAATGTCAATGTCAAGTCGTTGTAGTTCCAGCTCTGAACGTGAATCTTATGGAGATTGAGCAATAGGTTACGTACAAGTGAAAAGAGATGGGGATAGGATTTGTGTGATTAAGGCTCGAATAATACCTGAGCATAACGTACGAAAGAAATTCTATGCTGTAACAGCTATTTGCAATTAAATTGAAGAAAATATTTTTCCTATTAACTGTGAAGATTGTTCAGCACACTAAGGTATGTGTTGATAGTAACTATATCATATATATTTAGGAGTGAAACTATAAACTATGCTTGTTTCAACATAAGAGGCTGATTTGACATACTGAGTTTTGGAAAGTGATCTATTATCATCTAAATTTAGCTATTCATATTTATATATAATAATTATAATTGTCTTCTATTTTAGGAGGGTGTAAGCATGCTATTGCCTTTTCAACATGGCTGCACAGGAGAATTGAAGACCCAGCAGCGACTAGCATTGACTGCTATTGGAAGAAATTCAAACTGTCTTCAGTTGGCACAAGCCCTAAATTTATAAAGGCTAGGAAAATTTGTTATGGTCCCAAGCTCAAGCTAGCATCAAAAACCTCAAATACTGAAAGTTTTCTATCACAATGATATATAGCTGTAAAAATGTCGACAATAATGATAATAATCAATTGATGCAATATTACACTGAGCCAAATAATATCGAAAAATTGTCAAATCATTATCTAACTACGACAAGCCAGGCAAAGCACCCTGATGATTTCATACAGCATTGCAACCTTATGATGTCTATAAGTGCATGTGAAGAAGCAGCGCTAGCAACTCTTGAACAAAATGATTGTTCATCATAGCATGAACTTCGTTATGCGAGGATCACAGCATCAAAAGCGTATGAGGCTGCAAGTTGCAATGTTTATGTCTGACCGAATCCATAGTGAAAATATGCAAATTGAAGGATAGTGAGGCAATAAAAAGATGGAGATTACTGAAAAGAAAAGTGATGAAGAAAGTTGAAAAACAAAGAAACATGAAAATGAAAAAATGTGAATTAAAATTAAATCTAAATTATCTAACTATGGGTGCTTCTTCAGATGGGAAGAGTGATATATATAGCATCGAAATCAAGTACTCCCTATCGAAAAAAGCCATAATCGATACATCAGTTCAGAAAATAGTATGTCCCAGAAATTTATGGCAGAAGTACAATTGCAAATGGATTTTCTATAGCAGTTAATATGCCAGTACGCATAAGACTTTTGAAATGTTTTTCATTTTCTGAGTCATCATCTTGCATCCAGCTTGATTCGGATGAAGAACTTGCTTTATAATCTTCAGATATCACTAAAGGAAGAGAAAACATTGACATACGATCTGGGCTGTCGGTAAACAATTTTTTTTGGCAACTGATTCTAATGGTGATGTTGCAGTATTTGTTAATGAAAGAGGACATTTTGATAAGATAGTGCTACATTTTCCTTGTCCATAGGGAAATTCACATGAACATCTTCACTTCTGTACTTAGATTTGATATTCACTTGCACAGCTTTATCAATAAGTAGTATATTTTCACTCTTTGATGAATAAATTCTCCCAATATGAGAAAAACTGGCTCCTGCTTCATCGTTATTTGTTTGTGGTGGTTCACTTATTTTGAAGACATCACTATTACCAGCAATAGTCTCTAACAGAGCAGCTTCTACCAGTGATGATAACCTTTTTCTCTTGATAGCACCCATTATTATAACGGGTGATGACATATTTCGATTTTAGCAATGGAATATGTGAGACAGAACTTTTTTTTTCAATCGTAGGGTCACATTTACACCTTCTTGTTTCATTATATTGTATTGAACATGATTTTCTGTATCCTTCTTTGTCTGTAATTGAAGATGTATTGTAAATATAGGAACAGAACATTCAAGTATGTATAACAAATATATAAAATATGAAATATAATATAAAGCATCAATATATATAATATAAATATATATAAATACCTAAATATATTTCATTTTCAAATGAGCATTTTTTTTCAATTATATACCATTTAAATACATTGTAATAATGGCCTTCAGGGAAGTAAGGTTCTAAGGTCAAAAAATTTGGATAAATAGATGAATACGTCATACTTACATTGAAGTGATCATTACAACAATGAAAAGAAGTTGTAGCAGATACTTCATCTCTTCTGATAACCTTACCTCATTCTTCATGTATTCAAGCACCCATCGGAACTGAAAGAAAACACTTTATCAGGAGCAATTTGGATAGTTTCTTTGTATACAGACACAATGCAATACCTATAAACTTGTATTTTGAAATTTTTTAATAGTGGAACTAGCTGAGAATCAAGAGCACCTGTAGTAAACAATGGACTAAACTGTCACTGGAAATAGTATTTGACGACATCAACAGAGTATGCGGAAATGGCGGCGTTTAAAAAGCTCAAAATCATTCTCTATTTTGAATATTTTTTCAACTCTATTACAGTACTTTCAAAGAGAATTTTTATTTCTTACCATGTTATAACGATGTTAACAATGATTTGCAAATATGGAAAAATCATAAATGTACCCCATTGAGCAGCAGCTACAGACTCTATGTCCAGACGGAACAACTCATTACAGAGGTTTTGAGAAACATGCTCCTGATGTTCTTGATATTGCTATAATCGGGAATACTGATGCTGATATAACAATACATACGACAAATGAATCATTGTCAGATCATACCCCGATCGTTGTGAGCTTTATGGCAGCAGACGACGAAGCACAGCACTTCGAGAGAAGAAGTACTGACTGGCAGTGCTTCTCAGAGCTCTTAGAACAAAATTTTGGTGATGTGCCATCAATCTCCAAAATTCAGGAGTTGGACGACGCAGTTAATGATCCGACGGATAAGATTAAGGATGGCATAGCAAAGGCATCTGCACAACAAAATCGCAGAAATATGATTCTCCTGCGCCACCACCGGCGATTCTCAAGCTGATATCAGACAGACGATGAGCACGTCATATTTGGCGCAGAACTGCTCAACCTGAGGTCGAACACGAATACAATAGGCTCACAACTTAAGTTCGTGATGCCATCCGCACAAGCAAAAATGAGAATTGGAAATCTGCTGTGCGCGCTGCAAAGGATAATGATACAAAACTGTGGAGAATCTCTAAGGGCTCACGCTTACAGCAAGCATCATCTGAGGCTATTCACGGTCTATGTGGACGAGCTCACTTCGCGGTATACAAAGCTGAGGCGATTGCAGACAGCCTTGTGAAGCAATGCTCTTCAAATCTTGAAGATGTACACCTGGAATCCATTGAAAGAACGCATCGAAAAGTGCGGAACAAGCTATTCAAAGTTGATAGCGAACCAATCAAATACACCACTCCTCACGATATAGGCACAGTTTCGGGGAAAACAAAAATCAGAAAAGTTCTACGCGCATTGACGTTAGAATGCATTGTGGCATAAACAAACATTATAAATGCAATAATGCGACATAACCACTTTCCGGCAGCTTGGGAAGAAGCAATAGTCACTGCACTGCTTGAACCTGGGAGAAATCCAATTTTCTCACAGAATTATAGGCCAATAAGTCTGATCAACTTACTGGCCAAGGTCGTCTGGAAAATTTTACCCAAACAATTAGAAGAGCTGACTGAAACATTGAGAACGCTACTAAACAAGTAATTTGGCTACCGGTACAAGCATTCTACAGTGCATCAACTTGCTCGTGTTATCGGCTCAGCTTCATAAGGCATAAAGACAAAAATAACAACCGATGCAGTATTCCTTGATGTAGCCAAGGTTTTCGATAGAGTCTAGCATCAAGGCCTGCTAAGCAAACTCATGGACCTCGGCTTCCCATTAAAACTAATCAAGACGATTGCCTCGTATTTGAAAGATGGAAAAATTTGGGTGCGCTACCAAGAGGCGTTATCGAAAGAAAGGAAAATTGCGGCAGGAGTAGCACAGGGCTCACTTCTGTCACCTCTACTTTCAAACACTTTTGTGAGTGATATGCCGCAGCAAGACGACCAGACAAAACTAGCATAATATGCAGATAATACAGCAGTGTTACATCGTCATCGTAACACAAAAATCATTACCAAACGGCTCTAGATCACTGTGGATAACATCGAGAAACGATACATCAAGTGGCGTGTACAGGTGAATCATGACATAAGCTCGACGATGCTCATTACTAGAAGATATCTGCAGCTACATGGAGAGATACGAATGTTCGGTCGGCCAGTTCCATTGCTCGACAAAACTGTCTATCTTGACGTAACGATTGACCGCAGATTGAATCTGAAGAGAGCAATTAACAAAGGGAAGGCTTCCTTTATCAGTATGCTTTCGCTCCTGGGCAGGCACAGCTTCTGAGTCTGAACAACAAAATAAGGCTCAGAATCCATACAAATGAACAAATACACGTCACATCAGCTGGATCATCATTACAATTAAGTTGGTGATTTCATACCAGCAGAGAATGTCTTAATTGTTTGTGATATTATTATACCAAATTTTCAGAGCTTCTACGACATCAATCCATCTGATAATTATGTTAAACATCTTGAGAACTTTGTTGATTTGCTTGATATGACGCAAAATAATGAAATTATCAATGAAAACCGCTATACTCTAGATGTGGTATTATCAAATCTCTCTTGCAAGGTGAACAGAAGTGATCAAGGTTTCATGGGAGAGGATAAACATTACCTAACACTAGAAATTGATTGTGAGCTATTCTTTACTGCTCTCCCTAAATTGAAGCTAAATCACGATACCTTTTATGATTATAAAAATGGCAATTTTTTGTCATTTCATCCGCTCATCGAGGAAGTCGATTGGAAAATTCCAAATAGCCCAAGCAATATAACTGATACTGTTGATCAATGTTATAGAACTATTTATGATATACTTGACACTTGTATCCCTAAAGAAGTTGTGAAAATGAACAAATAACCAATTTAGTTCACTCTCTAAGTAATTGATTGTTTGGGACAAAAAGAGCACCATCACAGACAATATGAAAAGTATAATCATAAATTTGATTATCATCGGAATAAATTTAAATCTTTGGGATCCCTAACTAAAACTCTCCTGGAAGAGGCCTATAAATAGTACATAAATCACATACAGAATAACTTGGGTAACAATTCAACAAACCTCTGGGATTTAGTAAACTCTAAAAATAGCACTGAGAGAACTCCCTTAATTATGCATTATGAACGTTTATCAAAGGGTCTGACATAGTTAATGCCTCTGCATCCTTTTTTCAAAGTACCTACAAAAACTCTCAAATAGAAGCCAGTGATCATAAGTTAGAGGGCAGTTTCCAATATATCTCAAAAATTACAGGTACCGACGTAGTCAATGATATTAGAAATCAGAGAAATACCAAGTCTCTTCGACCGGATAACATCCCTGTCTATCTTTCTAAGGGATGTACCGATTCTTCTCTCTCCCACCCAGTATCTTATTTAACCTTATTATTAAAACAGATACATTTCCGGATAAATGGGAAGAATCTAAAATCTGTCCAATTTTCAAGCCCGGCAAAAAAGAAATGTCAGCAACTATCGTCCAATCGCTTGACTGAATTTGATTGCTAAAATTTTGAGCCTATCCTATTGAAGCAAATTCAAAGTCAAACTGAGAATTTTATAAGTCTCTATCAATACGATAAGTACTGATATACTACTACAAATTTGACAAATTTGATTCAATTCATTCTTGAAGCTTACAACCATCAAACACAAGTCGATGTTATAAACACAGAATTTTCCAAAGCCTTTGACTCAGTTATATATCATGTTTTACTACATAAATTGAGATGCAAAGGTTTTCCTCGCAACCTTAACTGCCTGATGGAATCTTATTCAAGTAAATATAGTTTTGCTATTTGTTGCAACGGCTTCAAATCCTACAGATTAACAGCATTATCAGGTGTACCTCTAGGATCAATACTGGATTCCCTTTTATTCAACTACCTGGAAAGTATTGATTCATTGAGCAAACTGAACTTCTTTGTGAATAATTGTTATACTCGTTGTACTAAAATTTTTGTATGTAATTCTTGACGAACCAATTATTATTTGAACTGTCCTGTTATTTCAATGTGTCGTGAATGTAATGAAATATGCTCCGTTGTAGATCTTCCACTAAGTACCTATTCACAAGTTCAGGAACTCCAAAAGGAACTGTATGAGCGATGAGCACATAACTTCTTTATTCCTATTAGTAGGTAATTTTCATTATCTTGTTTTTCAATATGTGATACCATTCCGTTGTAGAAACTTTTCTTGTCCTGTTGGTTGATAAAGGATTTATCGTATATAATATCACAAGGGACTGTAACTTTATCAATAAATTTTTCTTGAAAACATTGATTACCTAGCAACATCTTGAGAGTCATCTGTCCGAATAAATCACGAGAGCGTAGCTCGAGGGATTTCATCTGAGCAGATGACTCGAAGGATGTTGCTTGAAGGTAATCAATGTTTGAAAGAAAAATTTATGATAGAATTAAAGTCGCGAGTGGTATTTGTGGAGAATATTTCTCGAATGAAATTGCTACTATAAGTACCTTTTAAATGATGTTAGTTGCAACTACAAACCTTTTTTATTGAAAAATGCACCAAATTGTCTCCATATACTCTTGTATTTTCAGACTTTTTGTTTTCAATTTCATTACTCTCGGCGAAAAATGCATTTCCAAAACGATTCAATTTTGACATTTCCTATAACTGATTGTTTGTTCATATTAGACCTGTGTATTTTTTCTTCATGACAAAGGCAATTTATCGTGATGAATCGCTTGCCAACGGGAATCTACCGAGATAACGGGAATTTATTGCGGTAAATTCCCGTTGGTAAGGTATTTATTATTATAATTGTCATTGTAACTATGCAAAATTTGTCAGTATAATTGACATGAGAAAAATTATCGTAATTATTATTATCATTTATTAGATATGCAGTTTCTTCATGAAGAAATTCGCATTTATTCGGTTGTATTGTCAGATTAGCTTCGAATAATTTCTGAGATATGTTCAGAATACTATCAATATGTTTTGGCAAGGAAGTGCCTAGAATTATTATATCATCCAGATGAACGAAACAAATTTTGTTAATCAAGTCTCATAGAACATAATTTATCAGACGTTGGAAATTTGAAGGTGCATTTCTTAGACTAAAAGGCTTGCGTTTGAATTTGTTATGTCATTTGTCTATTGATGTTGCCGTTTTTTAGAAATCCCCAGGATCCATATCTATTTGATGGGATCCACTAGTCAAGTCAAGTGTTATAAATTGTTAGATTTGCAAAGTTTGACTAATATTTCGGTAATGTTTGGTACTGGAAATTTGTCGTCTATAGTTTTATCATTCAATTTTCGATAGTCAATAATCGTTCTGACTTTTTTTCCCACTAGTATTCATCTTCTCAGTTACGATCCAAATTGGAGAACTTCATAGAGAATAAGAGTGTTGTGTTATTTTGTCATCTCTTGATTTTGAAATTTGATTCCCAACGTCTACCTTATAAATTTCAGGATATTTATGAGAACGGTTTGTAACACTGCTGACAGGTGAACATGTGTAATTCTTTGACTGCACAATTAATTCTGTAAAAAATAGGTACCGATACATGAATTGAATGATTAATTTTTGTTCTAAAATAATTATAAAGCTTGTGGAAGAACGTAAAATCGTTATCTTTGCTGTGTGCCTATGAAAAAAAGAAACATTCTGAGATTGAAAGCTATAAAAACAGTTGGTGATCACACCTGCCCACTTCTAATAGTGTGCGCAAGCGTCGAAGTGATCGCGTTTTTTTTTTCGACAAGAAATTGGAATTTGCAATCATAGAAGGTGAAATCGACAAGATACCATCAAAACTCGATAAATTGGGTAAAATCGGAGAAAAATCGCTAGTATTACAGCAAAGGTGTCAAAACTCTCTGAAGGATGAAACGCAATCTGATCTAACGTTTCTAACCTTCAAAGAACGACCTGTCAATAACAAAAGATTATCAACAATCTAGAGAAGCGAGTGAGAAAGAAAAATATCATTATTACCGGACTATACGATAATTTCAGAAATAAAGATAATTTCAAGCAACAAGTGGTTGAATTTTTCAACACATATTTGAAATTGAACTGCACAGATCAAGATATAGAGGAAGTCTGCATTCTTGGTAACGCTACTAAGCAAACTAGACCCAGGCCATTACTAATTTCTCTCTTCTTGATCTCTGTGAAAGTATTGTCAAGTCGACATAAATTGAAGGGAACAATACGTATACATTGATATTGACAGAAGCACACTATAACAGTTAGAGAAATCAAATCTCTTCGAAATCAGAGGACAACTTATTGATCAAGGAGAACAAATGCAACTAAGAGGAAATAAATTACTTGTGAGTGGCGTTCCTTTGCAACAAAACGTGACACCAGCGAAGAGAGGCAGATCCAGTAATTCATCGGAAGATACTTCAACAAAAACACCAGCGAAGCAGCAACAGTTACTACTACAGTTTTTTCTGCCGGGAATGATTCTTCTAGTGAAAACATAACATAGGACTTTCCATTTGACTCGCAATGTAGGTCTTTACAGAAGAATTACAACACGGTAGAGCCCAGGGCAGGTAATAATTTTCCATGCTTCAAAATAAAGCAAGTCTTCATATCTCATTTGGAGTATTCATGGCTTGAATTCAATACATAATTCAGATATTGGAGCAAAGATGGCACTTGGGTTTCAAACGATAAAATTCACTTACCAGTATTCCAAAACGATTATAAAATCATCTTTTTTGCAGCAGCCATCAAAGGACAGGATTAAGACAGGGTCAATGGCAGAATAGTGATAATGGTGAATGAAAATATTGATATTTTCTCTGGAATAATAGGTAATAACTATTTTTGGATCTTTCCTAGTTTGAAAACCCAATTTGAAAAATATGTTTTGTGTTCTATATATTTGAAGCCAGATCTGAATGATGAAATATGCTCAACCATGCTTCAGGATTCCTGTAGCACTTTTCAAACTTATATCCAGATTACATTCCTTCTGATAGGCGACTTCAACGCCAAAATTGATCAACTAAAGCCTCCGACAATACCTTTTCAAGTCACTCGGTCTTAGAGTACCAGAAGTCACTACAGGAGACTATAAAGGCCAGAGGCAGAAAATTTATTGAAGTCTTGGAAAGAATAGGATTATTTGGATGATTCACTGAATAATAAACTTTTTTTCAATTGGGTAACTCTAACTAAAAACTTCTCAGTTGAACAAGGCTTCAGTGTTGTTCGAGAGAAACAACTGGTAACTGCCAACACTATTGAAAAAATTATTTCCGAGTACACGGATTCATTGGGGCAGAGTGACATTAATAGGTGCGAAATATCAAACAACAAGTGAATATTTCAAGTCTTGAAAATTATCTGAAAACTACTCTAAATCTCCCAAAACAACAGAATCATTCAGAACAGATTCGGGAACAAGAAAGGTCTCAAAATATTTCACAAGTAAATAAAATATAGAATAGAAGCGAAAAAAAGTATGCATGGTGTGTAATCTTGATGTCTCAGAAAACGCACTGCACTTTTTCGTAACATGTTCTCTCTACAAAGCTCTCCCCAGTAACTGCTATTGTTAATTAGCTCAAAAATTATTTAAAATGTACTATTGGTGACATCTGCTGTCGGTGTTTTGTATAACACCATAGTTTAGTTTCTTTTGCTTTAACTATATTGGTAATACTGTTGTAAGAACAAGAGTATGTTATGGTTGTGCTGTAACCACCATGTTATTTTCATCTTGTAAACTGTAGCATAGTGATTAGTAAAATAAATATATTCTTTCAAGTGTAAATAACAAAAGCGACTTGTTTCTCATTTCTGCTCTTGCAGTCCAGTTATTTTCTACAGGTTATGGGCCCAGGAAGAATAATGAAAAATAAAAATTAATTCTTCAAGAGGAAAAATTACAAACAAGATGGCGGTTAATTACTTAACTAGTGTAGTGTTTGTTAGGCTGGGAAAATCATCAAGAATAGTCTTTTGCGGTAGAAAATGTCTTTGTTCTAGAAGGTTCAACTAAATGTCTAGATGGAACTGTAGAAAACACAGCACTAGCTGCAAGATCCAAAGCCAAGGTGATTTTAACGTTGGATCCGTCTCTATATTGCATGTAAAAGAAGCAAGGACAACTAAAAAAGCATGGGAAACGCTCAAAAAACTTCATGAAGATAATGGATTTACAAGGAAAATAGGGTTATTTCAAGCCCTCATTCAGACTTGATTATTGTGATACAATGTAGTCATACGTCAATCAAGTTATTGAAACAGTTCAAAATTGACAAAATCTGGACTGGCTCTCCTCTTCTTGCAGCTCTCCCAGATAGATTTATGCCTCTGGTTCTAGCAATCGAGCACTTGGGAATTGACATCAAAACGGGTGCAAACAAATCAAAGTTACTTGATATGCATATAGATGATGGAAAGAAGTCAGAGAGCGCATTTTCCAGCGGAGTGAATTTGGAGGAAGTAAAATCAATAAGACAATAGCTTTGTGAACAAAGATAAAAGTAATATCACTGGTTTTCGGTGCAAAAAGAAAGGTCATTTCATGAATAAGTGCCCATATATTGTAAAAAATGATTAAAAATGAAAACAAAAAGGTGGTAACAACGCATTCAATGCAATATTTTCAAGTGGAAGATTCAATGCTACGGATTTTTCCATTGATTCTGGTTGTAGCGTACATTTGACTGCCAGAAAAGACTGGTTGCAAACATTCGTGTAGAGCATAAATTGACAGAAATAACTGTGGCAAATAAGACCACACTTCTAGAAGATTGTGCAGGTGACACTGAAATTTGCGCTCCAGTTACCAATGAAAAATCTGATATAACCGTAAACAATATTCTGTACGTACCTGGCTCAACGACAAATCTTCTGTCTGTATCCCAGCTTATTGAAAGTGGTAACAAAGTTATATTCAATAAAGATTGCTGTGATATTTACAACAGTAAAGGTGTACTTATTGCAATAGCTGATTCCTACATAATGTGTATCGATTGAATTTTGAACATAAACAACATTCATTTGCACCAACAGCAATCACAGATAAAATATGACACCAAAGATTCGGACATATGAATTATGAAGATTCAAATTCAATGAGAAATGGCTAGTTGAAGGTATTGAATACAAAAGGAACTTGAATAAAAATATAGTGTTTAAAGTGTGTTGTGAAGGGAAGCAAGCCAGATTTTCTTCCAACCATAAAGGTCACAGAGCTTCTGCACCATTAGAACTTATACATGCTGATCTTTGTGGTCCCATGGAGGAAGCATCTTCAGGAGGCTCAAAATATTCTCTGATCCTTCAAGATGATTATAATAAAATAAGTTTTGTATATTATCTTGAGACAAAAGATGAAAATTTTGAATACTTTAAGATTTTCAATAATTTTCTAGAAAAGCAGATAAAAATTTCCGTACTGATGGAGGAGGAGAATGTGCAGCAACGAGTTCGGAACTTTTTTGGGTAAGAATGCAATTTCACACCAGAAATCAAATGCGTTTTGCCCCCAACAAAACGGTACAGCTGAACGTTCAAATCGTTCAATAAAAGAAAGAGCAAGATGTCTACTTTTTGATGCGAAGTTCAAAAAACGTTTTTGGGCGGAAGCTGTAACCACAGCAGTCTATTCAAGGAACCGTTCAGGAGTTACAGGGCTTGATATAACGCCAAGAGAAGCATGTACACAAAGAAAGCCTCATGTCAGAAACTTGCGAATTTTTGGAAGCGAGGTTATGATGCACGTCCTAAAGCAAAAACGTCAAAAATGGGATAGAAAGTCAAAGAAAGTATATCTAGTAGGATTTAGCAAAAATATTAGAGGCTATAGACTTCATGACTCTGAAACCAAAGATGTAGTGATAAGTAGTAGTTATAATTGTGGGTGAAAAACACATTGAAGGTAATGTACTCATGGATAACTGCGAACCAGAACTATCAGATTCAGTGGAAGATCTTGTTGACAGTCCTCATGGGAGCTCCAGTGAAAATTCAAATACAATTGATGAAATAAATGTGAGCAATATAAACTTCTGTGGAGATCCCTGAGGAAATTAGAAGATCAGCAAGAGTATCTAAACCAGTAAAACTTGATAATTATGTAACTTATACATGTTTAAGCAATGAAGATCCCGAAAGCGTCCCAATTTCCGTAGATGAAGCTTTATCTAGGCATGACCGAGACCAGTAGATAACGGCTACGAAGGATGAGATGCAATCTTTCGAGGATAATTTAGCCTAGGAGGTAACTGACATTTTTGAGGGCAGCACAGTGGTGAAGTGTAAGTGGGTTTCCAAGCAAAAAGTTAAAAGTGTTGGTGATGTGAGATATCATGCCAGACTTGTGACCAAGGGATTCACACAAAAATTTGGCATTTATTTTAATGAGACTTTCTCACCTGTAGTCCGAAATCGACGTTAAGACTTTTAATCGCTCTTTCAGCTGAATTAGATTCAGATATTTTCCATCTTGATGTAACAACAGCGTTACTGAATGGTGATTTGAAGAAGCAAGTTTTTATGATGATACCTGAAGGTCTAGAGATAAATGAGATGATTGGGAGGACACAACATCAGGATCATGATACGAAAAAGTTGATCATTTTTTAAGAAATTGAAATTATAAAAAATCTGAGTTGGAACCCTGTTTGTATACAAAGATGAGAAATAATCCGAAAACGATAGTAGCACTTTATGTAGCCGATTTTTTCAATTTTCAAAAATGACATATCTGAATCAAATGACCTAACTAAAAATCTTTTAATTCTTTCAAGTTTCTAGAATTAAAAACTTGGGGAAAATCAAGAATTGTTCACGTATGCAAATGAATAGAGAGAAGAAAAATGATGTTATAACACTTGATTAAGAGCAATATATTTACAAATTATTAGAAAAATTCAATTTAAATTCAAAAACTGTAAATACTCCAATGGAGATTGGTTTAAATTTAGATAGAAATGATGATATTGGAACTAACAATACGGTTAATTCTCTTCATCAGGAGCTTAGAGGAAGCTCAATGTATTTTTCTATACTAACGAGACCTGACATTGCATTTTCAGTAAGTTACCTTAGCCAATTTGACAATTGTCGTACAGAGACACATTGGAAGCATGCAAAGCATATCCTAAGATATTCACAAGAAACTAAAAATTATGGCCTGAAATTCAGCTAGGATAATAGTAGTTTAGAATATTTTACTGATGCCGACTGGGTAAGCAATACATAAATGATGAAAAATCACATACAGATTTTTATTTTCGTTTTTCAAGCAGTTCGGTTGTTCGGGAGAGCAGAAAGCAAAGAACTGTAGCCCTTCCTAGCACTGAAGCAAAATATATGGCTATTACAGAGGCTGCCAAAGAGACAATATATCCCAATAATCTGTTATTTGAGTTGACAGGTATGAAAGAATGTATAACCTTATTCAATGACAATATGGGTGCACAAAAATTGTCGGTAAATCTTGTTTTCCAAAAGAGAACAAAACTTATTGATGTAAAGTTATTGATAAAAACCTTGTTGAGCTCAAATATCGAGAGACGGCAGATATGCCAGCTGATGTATTAACTTAAAGTTCAAGTTCTATCAAACATAATAGATTTTTGAATGGACTAGGTATAGATAGAATTAATTGAAAGAGGGATTGTGTGTATATATATATATATATATATATATATATATATATATATATATATATATATATATATATATATATATATATATATATATATATATATATATATATATATATATATATATATATTATTCAATTGTTCAATTTTGTTTGTTTAAATATTTTTTGATCTAGTGGGAGTGTTGTTTGTTAGCTCAAAAATCATTTAAAATGTACTATTGGTGACATCTGCTGTCGGTGTTTTGTATAACATCACAGTTTAGTTTCTTTTGCTTTAGCTACATTGGTAATACTGTTGGTCAAACAAGAGTATGTTGTTGTTGTGCTGTAACCGCCATGTTTTTCTTAATCTTGTGGACTGTTGCATAGTGATTAGTGGAGTTGATATATTTCTCCAAGTGTAAATAACAGATACCAATTTGTTTCTTACTTCTGCTGTTGCAGTCCAGTTATTTTCTACAACTACCTCAGTGAATATAACAAAACAAAACTTAATGAAGAAAACTACTGTTTCAAGATCACGGTCTTACACACAGGTCTTGACACTAGCATCCATCACCATTGTTGCGGGTAACTCTTATTGAAGCTGTATTTAGTTATTATTTGCTCCAAAAGAGCTGCTGCGATCGAGAAGAGTATGCGAAAGATAAAGATGTAGAGTGTGTATTGAACAGGTTATTGAAGAAAGACAGAAACAATACGATTGAAAATACTATTAAATCTAACTTAACTAACCTTACCGTGTTTCATATTGAGTAATTAACTGTGAATCAATAAAAAATTAAGAGTACAACTCATTAAATATACCTGATTGTTGCTTTATACCACGATGTAAAACAGGGCGAAGCACCTTGGACTATAGCGTTCAGTTTTCAAAGTCTCCAATAATAAAGAATCACTGAAAAGATGGAAAAATGTTATATTTTGTAGTTAATAACTATGAATTCACTTACAATAATGATTCAATGAAAATATAGGAAAATATTTATGTATTCCAATGTAAAATTTCCAATCAAAATGTTTTTTTTGGTTTGTACTCTGTATATTCATTTATATTTTCTGACCTTTGAGGTTCAAACTTGCTGTTTCTTCTCTTTCTAATGCACATTCTCTGTTTCGCTCGCACAATTATCTTCTCAATCGTTACGCCGTATGTGTTAGTTTTAAGAACTAGAAACTGCTTCAATATTCACTACTGACGAGTGTCAAGACCTGTTTATAAGACCGTGTTCAAGATCTATAATTCGAAGAGGTTAACAACCTATTTCACTACACAATGAACGCACTGAAAATCTGAAGTTCTAGTCTGAATGAGTAAAGTCCGGTACTCTTTTCAATATCGTGATTTTTCTTGTGATTACATTGTCAATGCTACCACTATATGAATAATCTAACCACACTTATTTCATAATTATTTTTGAATGAATATTCTGCATGAAATATGGTTACATATGTACAATATTTTGTATTTGTTATGGAATTTGTGAGAATCTTTTTTTTTTGTGAATACCAACTCCCTGGCATAGGATATACCTCAAAACCAGTAAATGTATGATAATAATGATAATAATAATAATAATAATGATGATAATATGAGAACGCGTATGGACGGGTATTTCTTCTGTAGTTTTTATTTCATGTTCTATCCGATTCGTGAATATCAATTTTCAATTTTAATCCGGGAGCCAAAAGTCTTTCCCTTTTACGAAGGTTACCGAAATATTCTAGTTCAAGGGGTTGTGGACATGAACTTGTAGAGCCTGTTTCTTGCTGCCTGGGATGAGGGCGTTGAGACGCTGCAATTTTTTTTTGAAACATTTTGTGGCGGTTGCCTGTAAAACTTTAAGATTTTACCATTGAAATGAAGTGGACTGTATTATTGTTTATTGCAGTAAAAATTCTGGACTTGAATTCACAAAAGAAAGATCGCTCTCTCATCGATAACATAACAACTTCTGTTTTTTCTTACAACCACGATACATATTTCCTTTTTGAAAAATAGAAAGAAAATTCTCACACTCTACGCTTATGAATTTCAAGGAAATATCACTAACTGTGTGTCTCCAACATTCCGGCCGCCTTGAAATAATGAACACATTCCAATTCTTGCAGACAACGACAATTACTCGAAGATAGTCTTAAATGTTATAATGTCTAGTCACTGCTGACTGGGAGAACACATAACTGCCGCACGATCTCTTTACTATGGTATTTCGTACTGTGATGCTCACAGCTCGAACAATTCCATCATTTCCTGAGTGCAGCTCAACAATCCTACCTAGTGACTATTGCATTGGTAGGATGTTGTCTTCTTTCAGGACGACTACCGTGCCCACCTACAACAAGTTTTGATGCTCTTTCTTTGGAAGTTTTTGTGTTGTTGGGATTTGAAGCTCGTTCAAATATTCCTCTCTCCATCTTGCCCAAAAAATGCAGGGGATGTAGACAAAGCGTGCTCATGAGCAGCTCTGCGTCTACATCTGATGGGTGATGACACCACGGGTTCCCTAGTTATTCCAGGGTGGCAGCTCCACCTACACCGCTCGCAGTGTTAGCAGCTCTGCGGGCGAGAATACACAATTAGCTCCTGTAACTAGAAGTAATAGCCGAGGCGGGCTGGGACAGCAGGATTCAGATCGGAACCGTCGTGATGCCATACCTGCAAACGACCACAGCAATGAACCGGACAATGTTGAAACGATTCGAAGGAGAAGGCGAAACTTAAAACGTCAACCGCCTCCTGAAGATGTGATTGTTGTTGCGGACGATGAGCCGCAACCCAGCACATCTTACCGTAACAAGCAAAGGACCACTTGGAATACAGAAATGAATGAGCTCGTGGTCTGATGCTACTATATATTAACCAGATTAAAAACCTCCCAGGAACCATTTAGCAAGGAATTACATAGACAAGTAACAGCAAAATTCTCTGAACTGAAGAAGACAATCCAGAATATGATAGATCAACGTAGATCGATCTTCAGAAACAGCAGACTTCCGGCTGAAACAATAGAAAGAATAAGGACAGAGGTAGGGACTGAGCTTGGTATACTTACTCCTGACGAAACGATCCGAGATGAGGTTCTTGAAGAGCCTGATGCTACCGAAATAACAACAGAAGATCCCGTGGAAATGGTATACGCTGAAAACCTGATGAAATATGATGGAATGGATCCTTCCTCTCGACCGGCAAACCCGAAGTTAAGAGTGAAACCTGAAACAAACGAACTAATCAATAAGATCAATTCAGTGTTGGAGAAGCGCATTACCCTAAACACGACAATAACCGAATTACACATACTCCTTTACGTAGGTGCAGTGGGCACAGCAAAAAAAAAAATGGACAAAAAGTGAGCAATGCAGTACATATTGATTCTGGGAAAAGGAAGGAAGTGAATAGAGAAGTACTCGCATGGGAAGAACGGATTATGCGTAGAATCAACAAATTAAGAAAAGAAATAGGCATTCTCACCAGGAGTATTCAGGAAAATCCGAGTGGAAAAGTATAAAAAATGCAGAGACCATCGTGAAGAGATACAAATTCGTTGACAATCCCACAATAGTAGAAATCAGTGACTACCTGAAGCAAAAAACTTGCGGCAACGTCCACTAGACTCAAAAGGCATAGAAAAAGTGACAAGAGGCGGAAAGATAATCACGAATTCATGGCTCGCGAGAGAGCTTTCCATAAAAAGATCATGAAATCTACAGGAGAAAAAACCGCCATAGAAACACCTGCGGTCCTAGATATCAGGAGATTTGGGAGTGATATCTGGGATAAACCTGTTGAGCACAAGCGAACAAAATGGTTGTACAATGAAAAGGCTGAACATGCGAACATGCAAACAATGCTAAAGTGGAAAATAACAACGGAAGATCTACAGCAAGCATCAAGAAAGGCTCACAATTGGAAAGCTCCTGGACCAGATTAAATTCAGAATTACTGGCTCAAACATTTCACAAGCACGCACCATCATCTAGCTCACTGTTTAACTGAAATTCTACGAACACCAGAGACGATGCCCAAATTTTTGACACCTGGTGTCACTTACCCACTCCCAAAAACTGAATCTCCTTCTGCAGATCCCAAGAAGTATAGGCCTACCACCTGTCTTCCTACATTTTACAAGCTACTCACATCCGCAGTAGCTACAAACATCTATGATTTCTTGGAATCCAATAATGTACTTGATGAGGAACAAAAAGGATGTCGCAAAGAATCCTAAGGCTGTAAAGAACAGTTAATATTAGACACAGCTCTAATGAACTACGCGAAAAAGAGAAAGAAGAATTTACACATCGCTTATATTGACTATCAGAAAGCATTTGACAGTGTCCCACATTCTTGGTTGAAAGAAGTTTTGCAAATTTATAATGTCAACCAGCATATAACTAACTTTCTTTATTACGCCATGAGTCAATGGAACACTTGTCTCAGATTGAATACAGGTCAAAACACCATAGACGCTGGTAAAATCTGTATAAGACGTGGCATCTTCCAGGGTGATGCTCTAAGACCTCTTTGGTTCTGCTTGGCGATCAAATCTCTCACGAACATCCTGAACGCCCAAAAGAAAGGGTATGATATCAACGGAGTCCAGGTTTCTCATCTGTGGTACATGGATGACCTGAAACTGTTTACGGGAAGGGAAGAGCACCTGAAAAAGCTGCTGGAATGTGTGGGCCGGTTCAGCGATGATATACAGATGTCTTTTGGGCTCGAAAAATGCAAATCCAACTGCATGATAAAGGGCAAATGCAGACATAGTGGCGACATCAAGGTAGAGAATCAGGGTACCATCACAGGGCTAGAAGAAAGAGATACTTACCTGTATCTTGGATATGCTCAAGCACTGGGGATCGAGCAAGCGACTTGTAAAGAAAAGCTCACCCGCTCATACCAAGCACGTGTCAAAGCGATATTGGACACAGAATTATCGGCCAGAAACATCTCTAAGGCAATAAACACGAGTGCAACAGCAATACTCAATTACAGCTTCGGGGCTATAAACTGGACTAACACCGAGCTCCACGCTTTGGACGCGTTGGCGAGAAAAGAGTTCAGCAAAGCACGTGCACATCACCCGCACAGTGCAATCGAGAGATTCCACCTGCCGAGAAGACTAGGAGGAAGAGGAATCCCCAGTATTCCTGGTAGATGCCTGCAGCAAATCCTGAACCTTCGCTCGTACTTCTATGAGAAAGCCAGGCCCTGGAAACTTATATGAGGGTTGCTGGACCTACGTTTCTAGTATTTGGTCCTAACAAGAGATGTCGACACTGCTAAAATTTTTGTTGTTTTGTGCGTCACGTGACCCTTGACGTCATGTGGCCTTGTTCGTCGTGTTCACTTGACATGTCTGCACAGCATGTCTGCCATTTCGTTCGAATCTTTTATTGTGTCAATATCGTGTTTTACATTGAGTTGCTCAGTTTTGTTTCGTTGAAGTATATATTTTCTTACTTTTTCATTTGCAATTGTGTATTATTGTTGCCTCTTGGTGTATAAAATCTGTATTTTTCAATACAAGCAATAATGCCAGTTGCAAAAAAATGTGTTGCATGGATGCCAGGCCACTGGTAAGTACTTTCAATAATAAAGAAATAGGAGTTCTATATTGTTATGCAGATTTATGAACAAATGTGTAAATAGTGTAGTTCTGGAATTATTAATCTGCAAGCAGAAAAATTAAAATTTTCCTTAAAATATGTACAGATTTGTTCAGAATTGCACCATGATAATGATTTTAAATATTATGTTTCACTGTTATTGTTTTCTGTGAAGGTGTGTCCCATAATCGCTTTCCTAATCCTGATAAAGATTTGGAACGTTTTAATAAATGGCTGGAAATTTTGGATATCGAGGAATTACGTTCAATGGACAAGCTCAAGGTGTACAATAATAAACGTGTATGCTCTGTTCATTTTGATGCTGAATACAAGAGCATTGGAAATCCAAGACTACACTGGAATGCTTTGCCCTCTCTCAATCCATCAGGTATTTTTATACAATTATTTTTGACTTTATGATAGTTCGGGGTGTAGTAGATAATTAAGAATAAAGAATGAGCTACAACAAATATTTTTATGTATTTCAGAAACCCCACGTTCACCCGTGACTAGTCCAGTTCATTTAATTTCATGTTCGCAGCAGATGGAAGGAGCAGGTAAAAACATGCAAAGTTATGACTTCTTAGCCTTGAAAAAGTTTGAAAAAAATTACATACATATACTACAGTCCAAAATTATTATTACCTTTGAATAATTAATTTCATAATCTATAGGATCATCAACTTGGTGTTCCGTTTCGATGGCGTATGATTCTACAGAAGCTGTCCCATCAACGAGTTCAGGTATTGTTATTTAAAACGCGTCGTTCGAAAAATTACCTTATTAATTTAAAAAAATCCATCCTTCTTTTTAGATTCGCTACCATTGTCATTTCCTGTTTCTGATATTCAAACAGAGGCGTCGGTCAAAATCAGTGGTAAATATTTTTTTCATAAGAATACTTGGTTATTGTTTATTTCATAGTTTTCCTTATTTTTGTTCTTCTTTCTTGTAAACAGAATGTCACGGAGATTTCTTGCGAAGTGTTTCTGTCACAAGGCAACATGAATTGACACCGAAGGCGAAAACTTTATACAAGGCTGCTGTGCAGTGGAAAAAAATTGCTGTTCGCTCTAGAAGGAGAACCAATTCTTTCAAAAGTCGTGTAATGGGTGCGGAACGTTTCCTAATTACAAATGATTTTAGGAAGATGAGTACGTTAACACCATCTGCTCAAATGTTCTTTGAACTCCAGACGAGAGAAACAAGAAGGAAGAAGAAAGCGCGAAGATACACACGAGAGGAGAAGATTATGTGTCTGTCTCTCTTGAAACAAAGTGCAAGAGGATACGATTTATTGGAAAAAATGTTTACTTTGCCAACTAGAAAAACTCTACAGGTCTTTTTGGCCCAAGTTCAGCTGGATACTGGCATCAATAGACAATTTTTCGCTGCTCTCAAAAATCAAGTCAACAAACTTGCTCCTATACATCGGATGTGCTGTTTGATGTTTGATGAAATGAGCATCTCACCTCATCTTCAATATAATGAAAAATTAGATAGGATAGTCGGTTTTGTAGATGACGGAACAGTGAGAAATCCAGATTTTGCAAATCATGTCTTGGTTTTCATGGTGCGAGGCATTATGAAACAATGGAAACAGCCAGTCGCATATACTTTCAATAGAAGTGGTGCCAGTAGCATGTCATTAAGAGGTCAAATAAAATCTATCATTGCTACTCTGCAAGACATTGGCCTCAATATTGTGTGCACAGTCTGTGATCAAGCATCATACAATGTCAGTGCGATAAATGGACTCGTACAAGAAACTAGGCTTCTGTACAACCAGAGAGGAGGGGAACCGAAGCACAGTCACTTTGAAGTCAATGGACAAATTATTGTTGCCTTATTTGATGTGCCTCATATGATGAAATGTTTACGGAATAACTTCCAGAAGAAAGACATAGTATGTGTCTTAAATGGAATCAAAGTAACAGGAAAGTGGGATCATATCATTCAATTCTATAAGTATGATCAGGAGGAAGATGTTGGCAACTTAAGATTATGTCCGAAACTAAGCGAAAAACATGTTTTTTTGCCCAATTCAGGACATAAAATGAAGGTTAAATATTGCACGCAGACTCTCAGCCAACGAGTAGCAGCTTCAATGAATCAAGTTGCGAAGACTAGAGGTATGTCATTTCTAATATACAATGAAAAATTGCAAAATAAATAGAGATATTTTATGATAGTTCTCAAATGAAGAGTATGTTGCGCGAACGACAGATTAACGTTCACAGAAGATGCATGTATAAAAAAATAAGAGCAACTATACCATTATATTTTCTACTGTTTGCCTCACGCGTATCTGAACACCCTCTTTGTCAGGCAACATCTATATCAGCTCAATTTTAGTAGTACTAGAAGTTCCCCTTGCTTAGATTGTAGGCTCCTTTTTTTAATTTTTATCAATCAATGCTAATATTGTGTTCATTTTGTGCAGGTATCAGTGAAGACGCTACCCAAACAGCGCGGATTATTGCATTCATGGACCAATTATTCGATTCGTTGAACAATAGTACCAGAAGAGGAACTGAGGGAAAACCATTGACTGCTGCATTGAGTAGGGACTCACAACATTGGGAATTCTGGATCCAGGCTGTGCAAATATTGAATTCTATGGAATTTACTAGCACCAAACCTACGAGGAGCAATCCTCTCCCTTCACTCAAGAATTTTGTACTGACTATCAAAGGAATTGAGGATTTGTTCAAATCGTTGGAAGAGAACAGAGAAGTCAAATTTCTTTTTCTGAGAAATCTAAATCAGGATCCTCTAGAGAATTTTTTCGGTATGATTAGAAGCCAGGGTGTACGCAATGTTAATCCCGATTGCAACACATTCACTGCGGCGTTCAAAACATTAACTATAAATAATTTGACGTCCAAGCATTCTCTGGGCGCGAATTGCGAAGAAGATTTAAACACAAGCTTGTTGAAATCATTTAAAGATTTGTTTATAGTAGCAGAGAGCAACCTGGAAGAGACTTACATCTACCCTGATAAACCGTACGTTTCTGAACACACATGTAGGTGTTCTGAAATCAAATTATTGCACAGGTTTTATATTGAAGCATGTGAAAAAAATTATTAAAGGTTGTACAGATTGCAGATTTGATTTGTTGGCTGTAAAAAAAGGATTGCAGCATGAATTTATAGAAAACCTGGAATATGATCAATTTTCAAGACTCAATTATCCCTCGTTTTCAGTGGTGACATGTTTTGTCAAAATAAAAAAAATAACATTGATGTTTCTCAAAGAGAATGGTCATAAAAAAATGATTCTCAAAAACTTGCGGAAATTTATAAAACACAACGTCGACTTCAATTTTATAAGTTGTGAAAATCACAGTGACTGTGTTGTTAATTCACTTATATATAGAACAACACTTTTAATGACCAATCATTATATTGAAGAATTGAATAGGATAATTAATGGGAAGAAAAAAATTGAGTCCAGTAGTGATTGTTTGGCCAAGAAGGCGAAATTATGTTATGAGAAATCCTGCAGATATAAGAATATACCGAATAAAACATAAATATTATATTCTGGTAAATGAATATAATATATAGAAGCAGAGCACCCAAGCGCCAGCCCTTACGAAGGCGTCTTATCGGAAGAAAGGCTGTCGTTGAATCCAAAGAATTGATTTCGATTAAGTATAATTATTCTTATTGTTTTAATGTACGTCTCTGTAAGAAAAGAACGAATTATCATATTTATATGTCTGAAATAACTTTGACAATAACGATGAAGAATGTTTTGAAAATGCTGTTGTTGGAACTAGAGAATTAATTTTAAATTGACATAATTGATTTGTAATATTTATTCTGATTTGATCTTATTGTTTCAATGTACGTCTCTGTAAGAAAAAGTGGATTCAAAGAATTGATTTTAAATTGACAGAATTCATGTGTAATATTCATTGTGATTTGTTCTTAATGTTTTAATGTAAGATGAATACACTCTCTATTATGAATACGAGCCACCGCCTGTTTGTGAGGATGAAAATATCAAGCTGTACTGGAACAGGAAGATTATTACTGATGAAACAATTGGAGCGAATATACCCGATATAGTCCTCACCCTCAAAAACGACAAATCCACATATATCATCGACATTGCTGTACCGCTTAGTAGAAATATAGATAAGACCTACAGTGACAAGATCAACAAGTACATTCCATTTGCGGACGAAATGAAGGATAGAGAATGGAAAAGGTGAAGATAGTACCGATTATCATAGGATGTACTGGAGAAATACCTCACACACTACTTCAGAACTTGGGTGAACTTGAATTGAATCAACAGCTATACATATCTATGCAACGTGCTGTAATCTTTAGCACATGCCATATTGTAAGACGAGTCCTTAAGGACGGAGGTTCCTAGGAGGAAGAATAAAATCAATTAGTAAAATCTTGTATATGAATTATACCTACTTGTTACCCAACCGTAAGCTATAATTATTACCCATTGGAAAATGAAGAAATAGGCGAAGCAATAAATAAGAATAATGATGATAATATGAGAACGCGTATGGACGGGTATTTTATCTGTAGTTTTTATTTCATGTTCTATCCGATTCATGAATATCAATTTTCAATTTTAATCCGGGAGCCAAAAGTCTTTCCCTTTTACGAAGGTTATCGAAATATTCAAGTTCAAGGGGTTGTGGACATGAACTTGTAGAGCCTGTTTCTTGCTGCCTGGGATGAGGGCGTTGAGACGCTGCAATTTTTTTTAGAAACATTTTGTGGCGGTTGCCTGTAAAACTCTAAGATTTTACCATTGAAATGAAGTGGACTGTATTATTGTTTATTGCAGTAAAAATTCTGGACTTGAATTCACAAAAAAAAGATCGCTCTCTCATCGATAACATAACAACTTCTGTTTTTTCTTACAACCACGATACATATTTCCTTTTTGAAAACTAGAAAGAAAATTCTCACACTCTACGCTTATGAATTTCAAGGAAATATCACTAACTGTGTGTCTCCAACATTCCGGCCGCCTTGAAATAATGAACACGTTCCAATTCTTGCAGACAACGACAATTACTCGAGGATAGTCTTAAATATCAAAATGTCTAGTCACTGCTGACTGGGAGAACACATAACTGCCGCACGATCTCTTCACTATGGTATTTCGTACTGTGATGCTCACAGCCCGAACAATTCTATCATTTCCTGAGTGCAGCTCAACAATCCTACCTAGTGACCATTGCATTGGTAGGATGTTGTCTTCTTTCAGGACGACTACCGTGCCCACCTACAACAAGTTTTGATGCTCTTTCTTTGGAAGTTTTTGTGTTGTTGGGATTTGAAGCTCGTTCAAATATTCCTCTCTCCATCTTACTCAAAAATTTTGAACAATTTTTCGCAAGCTTTCGTATCTTCTCAGCCTGTTTCCAGGGACCGATTGATATTCCTTAGCATCAGGTGAGCTAGTTGAAGCTCTGCCTATTAGAAAGTATCCTGGAGTGAGAGTATCAATGCCATCTGTATTTTTTGTGAGGGGACAAAGAGGTCTAGAATTCGAAATACTTTCAATTAGACAGATAACTGTGAAAAACTCCTCATAAGTGACATGACTGTTGTCAAGTACCCTTTATAAATGATACTTGACTGACTCTATTTCTGCTTCCCAAACGCCGCTAAAAATAGGGGAATGTGCCGTTATAAAGTGTCAAGATATGTTATTGCGTGAAAGAACATTACAAATATCCTCCGCGTTTGATTGAACGAATAAATACAAAAACTACATTGACTGATTTGCAGACGACCACCCACTTGTAATAATTGATTTTCGTTCAATAACGGCAATAAATACAATAACTTGCTTTTTATATCAATTGATTGACCCCTCAGTAAACTGTTGTAATCATTTGGGAATGATTCTCTCTGTGAGAGACAAATCAATACTTGTAATGAATAGTTCAAATCTCAAACCGTTGATGAATCTTGTGGTTCTCTAATATCTGACTTCAACAATATGCGATAGTTCTTTGCAATTTGGTCAAATTAGAATATTTATCAAAAATAATGACTCAGTTTCAGCAGTAAACTATTATTAATCAACCACTGTGGGCCTGACCACCACAATCGACCAACAACTGCACCTCGCGATAATATGTCGGCAGGATTCTCCTTAGAAGACATGTGATACTAATACTCGATATGAGTCAATTCTTGTATCTGACTAACACGATTAGCGACGAATGTTTTCCACATTTGTAGACTATCTCGCAACCATGACAAAATTATAGTGGAATCTGATCAAAAATAGTATTTATCAAGCTTTGCTTTCATGAAATTTTTACCGATTTGGCTAGATGTGTCAGTAAATGTGCAGCACAGGGCTCTAGCCTGGGTAGCGGCAATTGTTTTAGAAGTGCCACGCTACTTTTCGCACAAAGAAGATGTGAATAATATTGATTAGACTCCGTTTTGCCATGCCAAACGATTATTTTGGTCTGACACTGGTATTGTCTTGATTGTTTCTAGAGCCTCCTTCTCCAAGGATAAACACAAATGCTGCATTTTTTGTACATTGCTTAGTACTGTGTTATCATCAATTAAAACATTGAAACTATCACGATACTCCAGCTATTTATTGTAGTCTCTATCGAATTTAGGCATTTGCGTTAATGGTAATTGTACCTACGGAAGATACAATTGACTATTCCATTCGTAGTATTTATAACAAGGTTAACAATGCTAAATCGCCATAGAAACGGTGCATATCAGTGAGTATTTGGACGTGTAGAAATACCATCGGGTATTACACTAGTGGTCAGAGTGAGTATTTTACTCAAAGATGTGAACACCTCCAATTTGTGCTTTCTTCGTATTTAATGGAATATTTTTCTGAATATCTTCATCCATTTTATCTTCTGATCTATCACCAAACCTTTCTGAATTAGATTCCATATCAAGACGCAATATATTTCGCTATTATTTTTCAAAGATAATGCAAGAAATTCAAATTTTTCAGTTTGACAGAAGTTTGTTAACTCGTTCCTATGAAAATTACGTGAGTTGTTACTAGATTCCTAGAAAACTAATTTAAAAAAATGGTTTGACTCCTGGAATAGTCCTCCGTATACCATTTGTAGTTAAAGTATTATAGACTATTTTTGTGGTGCAATCACTCATGTTCATTGTGCTTGTGAATACCACTCGTGCTGCACACTCGTGGTATTTAAACGCAAGCACAATAAACATTCGTGATAGCACCACAAAAATAATCGATAATACTTCAACAACTTATGGTATAATAAATGATTATCTTTCGATCTGGAAAATATCTACAGGTCCTCTTCCATTCTAGCCACTAAAGAAAAAAAACATTTGCTCAAAATTATCACGTTCATCGTCACCATCATCCCTAATGATTCCTTCAATAAGCTCAATTTTATCCTTAATATCATTTAATGAATCAAGAATACCTGGCAATCGATCTAATCTACTTCTTATTTCCTAAATTACCTTGCTTGTTTAATTGTCTAGATCAATTCTGCTCGAATAGTCATTTTGTCTATTCAAAGCTTGTTCTTGTTGTTTGAGATTATTTCCTAATTTCAATAGCTCGTTTGTCATTTTGAATGAATTTTTGACAGGAAATTGTATGGTATGATAGTAATTGTAATGGACTTATCTATTGGTAGTTGATGCAAAGGATTGCTTATGACTGATTGAAATCTAGTATTCTGGATTGAAGTCTTGAATTCTTGAATAATGTTTTGAATTATCAACTGAAGCCTTGAATTTTCTCAAACCAAATAACACTCGGCTCGAAGGTCGAGAATATGGCGGTTGCTTGTAGAACCTCTAGATTTTACGATTGAAATGAAATGGACTGTATTATTGTTCATTGCAGTAGAAATTCTGGACTTGAATTCACGAAGAAAATATTGTTTTCTTATCAATAACTGAACAACTTCTATTTTTTTCACTACTACGATACATATTTTCTTCTTGAAAAATAGAAACAAAATTCTTACACTTCAGGCTTCTTAATTTCGGGAAAATACCTGTTTGTCTTCAACACATTTCTTCCCGAAAAACTTGACAAAAGGTACGATGAATTTTTCCGATCGAAACCGATGAAAGGTAGTATCCTGTGCATGAAAATAGGTCAGCAAGAAGTTATCGGGACGGCTTTTATCTCCAGAAAAGTAGCCTGAAATATATTCATATCAAGATTCAACGAAGAGTACCATTGGAAATTTATAATAATAACTATGCAGGGTAATACACAGTACACTAGAAGCGATTGAATAGCAAGAAGTTTGAACCAAGGCTTCATACCCCAAGAAAGAGTTTTTTGATTTGTCAATTTAATTTTGACATTAAGTATCATACAAATTTGTTATCGGGAGTGATAAAAACTAATCTCCTGTACATGAGAATAAGTGAACAAGGAGTTTCAGGTACGGCTTTCTTCCCTCAAGAAAGCAATCCAACAATCTACTCATATCAAGAGAAATTTCAGGGAGAGTATCATGAGAAATTAATCATGAAAACTTTCGGAAGTAACCCACTTTACATCAAAAATAGCAAGCTAGATCTTTGAATCAAAGCTTCAATCCCCCCAAGGAAGAATTTTTTGATTCTGATAAGAAGTACTATGCAAATTCATTACCAAAAATTATTAGGAAGTATTCCCTGCCTATATATAAAAACAGGGAAGCAAGAAGTCTTTGGAGAGATTTTCATCCCCAAAGAATCAATCCAAGATATACTCTTCTCAAGAAAATTTTGCAAAGAGCACTATGAGAAATTTTTGTCAGTAATCAACAAAGATTCTTCATAGTACATCAGAACTGGCCGACAAAAAGTTTGGGCTGAGGCTTCTATGCTCCAAGGAAGGGTTTTTTGATTTTTCATTTGAATTCTGACAGAAATATGAATCAAATTATTAGAGATATTTCTTCATGAAAATAGGTAAGCAAGACCTTTCTGAGGGGCTTTCTTCCACCAAGAAGAAATTAAAATTGTATTCATATCAAAAAAATTCCACGGAGAGTACTATGAGAAAATTATAAAATCACCTCAAAATTCTAGAAACATTCAAAATTCAGGAACACATGATATTCCAGAAATTTTTAAAAAAGCGGTGTTTATAATCAAATAATGTTACTAGATTCATGACATCTAGAGCTAGAATTTCGAGCTATTGTGCTAGTCGTTAATATTCAAAGCAGCCAGAAACGTATAGGCACCGAGCACGAATTAGAAGAAAATATTTTTTTGGACAATGTTTTTCATGCTCTTTTGCTTATTTCACGTTTTTGTGGGTATTTGAATTTTCATGCATTCTTGGTGCATTTTTATCGCTTTTTTCAATGCTCTATTTTTCAAATAGGCGTAAATTTGGCTACGATTTGAAGACTCCAATTGCAACAAAATTTTCTAGTATAAAAATAAGTTTTACTGAAGCAAGCATCATCTGCGGTGTAGCTACGTGACCATCTTAGGCTCAAGCAAACAGGGACTTCCCCGAAATATTATCGATCTCGTTTCTAGCATTAGTGGAGTGCGTGCCGTTCAATATAAAACCACTCAATATAAACGCCATGTCCAGTCAATATAATCCCACTCAATATAGATATTTCCCCACCACTTAGCCACTCAGTATAAAATACAGCATGTCCAGTCAATATAAAACCGCTCCATATAAAAGTTTTCCCACTACAATGTTCGTTCAATATAATTCAACTCGATATAAATGAAAAATTACCGTTCAATATAAAATACAGCATTTCCACTCGATATAATCCCATTCAGTATAAATATTTCCCCACCGCAAGTCCATTCGATATAAAACACAGCAAAACCAGTCAATATAACTTGTCACGTAGGTCCTAGTTTGTTTCGCGCAAAGCTAGACATGCTGTGCTGATGTACAGTCGCTCAGTTAGGCTGTGTACAAATTTGCCTTTGTAGAATTCTGAATAACACAGGGGAACAAAAAAAAGACATTTTCTGCGGTATTGAGCTCATCAAATTCATGCATACAATAATTATTAAAATTGCTGAACATATAATTGGTTCAGATAAATTGTCTGTGGCTCTAATAAAAATTCTACTTTTGTCGTTCTATGGTTATTCAACCTTTATAGAGCAATGTGAAGATAGAAATGCTGCTCATAGGTCTCATACATCGAACTGATCATGAAATTTATCGAAAATGTCCATTTTAATAAAAGATCAACAAAACTGCTAAAGATAAACGTACAAAAAACTGTAATTTATATAAATTGATTGTCGTACAGTATGTAATTAATAGACTAGTGTGGGAGTCAAAGTGAGTTTTGAGTGAAAAATTGTTTTGAGGGCTCCAAAAATATGAAATTTGGCTCGAAATAACATTTAGAACAATATATTTCCAGTAATTTTTTTGCCAACAAAAATTGCACTTGTTACAAAAATCTGCTGTGGCTACACAGTATTTCTCCAACCATAAATTATATGGCTAGTTTCATAGTTGTTACATACATTTCGAGTAACGTATCAATTAAATGCATATTCCAAAGTGACAGCCGACATTGTCAAAGTGACAGATAGCGGTTATATGAAATTACTATTCTGTTTTACAATAGCTATAAGTTTTATATCCAGTTATGCCTGGTTAACTTGTGAAAGAACAATTAACGACTGAAAGAATAATTCATTCTAGATTTTTACTGAGGTCATCACCCCGAGAGCTTTAAATTAATACTGAACTAGACATCATTTGAGTGATTTGTAAAAAAGCACTTGACAATCGTTCAAATATCCCAGAATTATTACCACAGGAACTTTTATTTCACGCCAAACTCGATAGAAACAAATCATCTATCTAAAAAAAAAACAATTAACCAGCGTTTGCATGTGATGTCCAAATATGAGTAATAATAATTCTCATTTCCCGATACAATTCTCATTGTTTCTTTAGTTTAGAGAAATATAACGAATTTTATAATTATTAAGATATTGAACCGCTAATAATTTTGGAACATGTCACCTTAAGTAAGCAGAAGTTAGTATTTTATTTGCCTAATCAGATAAGGTGACACTTTTACCTTGGCAACAGAAACATGTCACTTTTGTGATGGTTGAAAAAATAGTATATTCCGATACAAGTGCGGAATGATCGATTCGCACGAGTGACGCTTGTTATTTTTTCTACAGTCAAAGTTGTTCGCGGAAATATCTATAATCAAAATATGCAGTTTTTTGAGAAAAAATTGTCTCTATTGATCTCATTCCAATTCATCAAACTTTGATAAAACTACTCATATTGATACTTTTTCTGAAAGGAGTGATAAGAAAATCAGAGAGAAATGAAATTATGACAGCAATGGAACAGTTTTCTCGCGACGCCACGTGGCTCTCCTACGAACTTCTGAGCGTGAGTAATGACCCGTATTCCGCACGTTACAGCGTGTGGAATATGTATCATTCTATATGTAGTATATTTCAAAAGATCATCGGATGATGGATAAAAATGAAGGATAAAGAATTATTGAGTCATCTCTTCACGTTGCAAACGTTTCGATCTTTATTAGACCTTCATCAGTGCCTAAGGGCAATAAAAAGAACAATAGAATATATAATATTCAATAACGTGCAAGTAATTCTCACAATGAACAATAAAATAATAATTACCTTAGAGAAAAGTAGAACATAACCAAACATTTTTTAATATTGTGCAAAGACATCTTTACACTTCTACAATACAGAAGCAACTGAATTACAAACGGAAATGTCAACAAGAAATCACTTGTTAATGAAACGTAACAACAAAAGACGTGCGCCAAAATTCAGCGGCAAATATAAAACCAAGAATAATTGAATAACAAGTGCTATCTTTTACAAAATGACAAATCCAAGATATTTTGATACGTTTTACTTAAATATTCAGTATCAGTTCTGAAATTGATCGAGTTATAATCTAGATAAATATATATCATCTCCAAGAAGTTCCTTTTCTTATAATTACTTTCATGATCTAAAATTTTAACATTAGCAAAATCGAAACGATGATTATTATCTATACTATGGCTGGATAAAGCTGTTTTTTTATCATCTAATTTCTTGCAATCATTTTTGTGATTATTCATACGACTTTTTACATACTGTTTCGTTTGACCTACGTACACGCCATTACAGTCAATACAATTTATTTTATAGATCACATTTGATGTATCTTCAATATTTACTCGATCTTTTAAACGACTAAATAAGCTTCCAATCTTTTTATTATTATAAAATACAATATTGGTTCTATTGTTGGTTAACACTTTCGCTAGCTGATATGAAACATTATTAATATATGGAATTTTAAAATATATTTTATGTTCAGTATTTATTTCTGTATTTTTATTAACTGTTAGAGAGGATAAAGTTGAGTGTAAAATTTTGGAAACAAATTTACGTGGATAACCGTTATTATTCAATGAAATTCTTAATTTCTGGAAATTCTCATGGTGAAAACGAGCATCACTAAGTGTGACAATCTTATTAATGGAGCTCTTAATAATTCCGATTTTTTGATGTAAAGGATGGTTAGACTGATAATGTAGCATCCTATCAGAAGAAGTAGGTTTTTTATAACAATTAGTTATCAAAGCACCGTGAGCTTGTCTCACATTGAGCAAATCCAGAAATGGTATACTGCCATCTTTCTCAATTTCCACTGTGAATTGAATTTTTGGGTTATAATTATTGAAAATGTTCAATGTTTCATCAATCATATCAGACGGAATAGAAGTCAAAATGTCATCAACATAAAGATGTGGGAAAATAAGATTGAAAGGAAGTTTGGTCAGGATATCATTTAATAATTTCGTCATGACCAAATTCGCAAAAATAGGAGACGCTGGATTGCCCATCGCACAACCATCAATCTGACTATAAAATTTTCCATTAAACTGAAAATAACTGCTGACAAAACAAAATTCAACAAAATTTTTTTGAAAGAAGCAAGATCAATGGATGTGTGAGGTTCAATTTCCTTCCACACATCATCAATGGCATCAATAAATCTTTTGTGACATTAGTAAATAAGGATGATACATCCAACGAGATCAACATGTGGTTATCGGGTAATATATAATCTTTACATTTATTTACCACTTCAATAGAGTTTTTCACGTTATATATGAGGTGTTCATCAATCATCAATAAAATATTCGATACAAATTTAGAAATATTATAAGAAGGTGAATTAATACATGACACCACCGGTCTCAAAGGAACTGGTGGAGGTTTATGGGTCTTAGGTAGACCATAAATCTTCAAAGATGCAGAATAATCTCTGTACTGCCATGTGTATATGGGTGGGAATGACGTGGTTGCTTCTGCATTGTAGAAGGAAGATTCTTCTGTTCTTCTGTGCCGTAAAGTTTTTCAATTTGTTGGACCATTGTTTGAGCGTATGAGACGCATCCTTTACAACGAAATGTCACATCAATTTGGCAAGGATGCGTCTCATACGCTCAAACAATGGTCCAACAAATTGAAAAACTTTACGGCACAGAAGAACAGAAGAATCTTCCTTCTACAATGCAGAAGCAACCACGTCATTCCCACCCATATACACATGGTAGTACAGAGATTATTCTGCATCTTTGAAGATAACAATCCATGTCTACTGGAATTCCAAAGTTTGTTAACTAGGTTAGAATCAAATTTATTACGTTTTGAAATCAATAGTACTCTTATCACTTTTAATATTATTAACAATGAATTAATTAAATTAGAGAATATGGCTGCTTCACAATTGCCTGCATCTGTTGTATCAAATTTCAAAGCACATCAAGATATATGGTGTGAAAAATATTTTAATAACATCAAGAATAAACAAATTATGAAGTTTAATGAATTAAAATCTATTCAAGTTGGTAATATGGTAGCTGATGGACAAAATAATGTGATTAATTTAACAGATAGAATCATTCCTGATGATATTAACAATTTACTATCATTGGGTCCCAAATTCAATTTAGAATACAATAAAAATGAATATCCCATCATTAATTTGCTTAAAGATGTGGAATATTGCATCAGTAGTCAAAATGATCTGTCAGTTGATGAGAAACAAGCCCTCAGATTGAGCACCACTAACATTATTACTAACTTCACTAAAAAACTGAATAATCATACTCATAAGGTCAGAAATAATAACAGTTTAAATGTAACATATCAAAAAACTAGGAAATTCCTTAAAGAAAATGATGATATTCTAGTAACTAATTCAGATAAAAGTAAGAGTACGGTTATTATCAAAAAAGAGTATTACAAAGAAAAAATGGGTGAGCTGTTGGATGACGTTAATACTTATAAGATTTTAAAATGTGATCCTACGTGTAAATATCAAACAATGAATAATAAACTGATTAAGGATCTTAATGATAAACAGTTCATAGATGACAATCTTGCAAAATTCTTAAAAACATATAATTCTGTTTCACCTAAAATTTATGGTCTACCTAAGACCCATAAACCTCCACCAGTTCCTTTGAGCCGGTGGTGTCATGTATTAATTCACCTTCTTATAATATTTCTAAATTTGTATCGAATATTTTATTGATGATTGATGAACACCTCATATATAACGTGAAAAACTCTATTGAAGTGGTAAATAAATGTAAAGATTATATATTACCCGATAACCACATGTTGATCTCGTTGGATGTATCATCCTTATTTACTAATGTCACAAAAGATTTATTGATGCCATTGATGATGTGTGGAAGAAAATTGAACCTCACACATCCATTGATCTTGCTTCTTTCAAAAAAATTTTGTTGAATTTTGTTTTGTCAGCAGTTATTTTCAGTTTAATGGAAAATTTTATAGTCAGATTGATGGTTGTGCGATGGGCAATCCAGCGTCTCCTATTTTTGCGAATTTGGTCATGACGAAATTATTAAATGATATCCTGACCAAACTTCCTTTCAATCTTATTTTCCTACATCTTTATGTTGATGACATTTTGACTTCTATTCCGTCTGATATGATTGATGAAACATTGAACATTTTCAATAATTATAACCCAAAAATTCAATTCACAGTGGAAATTGAAAAAGATGGCAGTATACCATTTCTGGATTTGCTCATTGTGAGACAAGCTCACGGTGCTTTGATAACTAATTGTTATAAAAAACCTACTTCTTCTGATAGGATGCTACATTATCAGTCTAACCATCCTTTACATCAAAAAATCGGAATTATTAAGAGCTCCATTAATAAGATTGTCACACTTATGCAGGGGCCACACTTATGTCTAATGCCGTTAAGTAAGGCGTTATGTGACAATTGACATATTGTCATTGACAATGTGTTTATTATTGAATAACGCCTCAATTAATGACATTACACGTAAATGTGGCCCCAGCATTAGTGATGCTCGATTTCACCATGAGAATTTCCAGAAATTAAGAATTTCATTGAATAATAACGGTTATCCACGTAAATTTGTTTCCAAAATTTTACACTCAACTTTATCCTCTCTAACAGTTAATAAAAATACAGAACTAAATACTGAACATAAAATATATTTTAAAATTCCATATATTAATAATGTTTCATATCAGCTAGCGAAAGTGTTAACCAACAATAGAACCAATATTGTATTTTATAATAATAAAAAGATTGGAAGCTTATTTAGTCGTTTAAAAGATCGAGTAAATATTGAAGATACATCAAATGTGATCTATAAAATAAATTGTATTGACTGTAATGGCGTGTACGTAGGTCAAACGAAACAGTATGTAAAAAGTCGTATGAATGATCACAAATATGATTGCAAGAAATTAGATGATAAAAAAACAGCTTCATCCAGCCATAGTATAGATAATAATCATCGTTTCGATTTTGCTAATGTTAAAATTTTAGATCATGAAAGTAATTATAAGAAAAGGAATTTCTTGGAGATGATATATATTTATCTAGATCATAACTCGATCAATTTCAGAACTGATACTGAATATTTAAGTAAAACGTATCAAAATATCTTGGATTTGTCATTTTGTAAAAGATAGCACTTGTTATTCAATTATTCTTGGTTTTATATTTGCCGCTGAATTTTGGCGCACGTCTTTTGTTGTTACGTTTCATTAACAAGTGATTTCTTGTTGACATTTCCGTTTGTAATTCAGTTGCTTCTGTATTGTAGAAGTGTAAAGATGTCTTTGCACAATATTAAAAAATGTTTGGTTATGTTCTACTTTTCTCTAAGGTAATTATTATTTTATTGTTCATTGTGAGAATTACTTGCACGTTATTGAATATTATATATTCTATTGTTCTTTTTATTGCCCTTAGGCACTGATGAAGGTCTAATAAAGATCGAAACGTTTGCAACGTGAAGAGATGACTCAATAATTCTTTATCCTTCATTTTTATCCATCATCCGATGATCTTTTGGAATATATAATTTTTACTGGATATGACTATTTTCTAAATCTATATGTAGTGACTGTAGAGAAAAAAATTCATAATATTAAATAACAATTTGATGATTCAAATAAATTATAATGTAATCTTACCAAATGAAAGGATGAAGTTCCGTTGAGAAAAATGTTTTAAAATTAATCCTTTATGTAGTGAGGCTATTGTGAAGTAGTTTTTTTTGGAAATATGTACTTATTGACTGGAAATTTTATAATTGGGAAGGGAAATTTTTATTTTTATTTTTCAGTTTCTACTAATTTCGGCACTACTTGTGTCATCTTCAGAAATTATTTTTTTCCGAAAATCAGTTCTTATTGAAAGAAAATATTGATTTATCCAGAAATTATGTGCTTCCTAGAGCCTTTCTCAAATAAATAGTTAACAAGACCACGATATATAAAATTTCAAAAATTGTTTTCTCTTGTTTATTATAAATTATGAACAAGAAATAGGTGGCGCTCAAGAGGTATAAGTCCGTTCAAGCATCGTTTATACGAATGAATTTGAACTTTCTATAGCTGTTGCAGGCGCTTATGTGAAAGTTCCTGAGAGTAGCTTTTATTTATACCAATATTATGAAGAGGAAAATTTTGCTTCTTAATTTGTAACGAATAAAATCAGTAGAGCTCTTTCTTATATCTAAGTAACATGGGCTATAGTCTACTTTCAAAAAAAAGTCCGACGTGAACATCACTATTGACAAGTTCCTTTGAATGAGAATTTTGGATTACTTATTACTTAATTACGATTATATATAAATATATATTCATATATATATATATATATATATATATATATATATATATATATATATATATATATATATATATATACATATATATATATATGTATATATATATATATATTTATATATATATATATATATATATATATATATATATATATATATACATATATATATATATGTATATATATATATATATATTTATATATATATATATATATATATATATATATATATATATATATATATATATATATAATCGTAATTAAGTAATAAGTAATCCAAAATTCTCATTCAAAGGAACTTGTCAATAGTTTACTTTTTAATGTTCATATACCAAAGGAACCTCCCCAGTGTCAAGTTGTACAGGTTGATGAAACTCGTCAGGGAGTTGTGTCTGCTTCAATTCCTTATATATCCAATCTTACACCTAAGCTCATGAAAATTTTGAGGAATGATGAAACTAAAATAATTACAAGAAGTTTTAGAACTATAAGGTCAATTTGCACAAGATAAAAAGATGAAGTACCAGCCCCGCTCATGTCAAATTTAATATATAAAATTCCTTGTAAAAAGTGCGATCAATGCTATATTGAGCAAACTTGTCAGCAGTTAATCAGTAGAATATCATCTCATACAAGTGACACGCGCTTAAAACCTAATGCTACTGCATTGACGATGCATGAAAATTCAAAAAAACATGAGATAGATTACAGTAATGCTACAGTTTTGGATGTTGAAGAGAATTTAAAAAGACGATCCTCTTTGGAAATGCTATACATTAAAACGACAGGTAATACAATGAATAAGAAAAGTGACATAGATGGCTCCAGTTCAATATATGCCAATTTATTTGAAATATCTGAGAAGTTGAAATGATCAACTAATAATTTTTCACCTACATTCATTTTTTGAGTTTTCCTGTCTTTGTGTCATTTCTTGGGATATTCAATTTCTCCTGAGATTTTTTTAGAATTTTTATCTTCATTTTCATTTTAATTTTGAAATTTTGGAAATCATGTTTTATGGGTAAAATTTTCTTTCAAAAAATTGTTTTATTTATATCATATTTTGACTGATCATATATATTACTTTTTCACAGTTTTTACTATCATTTTTTATTATAATTTTTGATCTGGTTCTTCTTCTTTTGAATTATTCTTGTATTAATTGTATTCATGTTGGTGATAGAAGTTATAATTATTATTATTAATCTGGCTGATTTTTGAAGCCTCACAAAATGTAAGTAGATAATGTAAGAGTTTCTTCTGTATCTTACATTATCATTAATATTGTAGTATCCTGATGAAGGTATAAAAATATACCGAAAGCTAAACAACTTCAAAGAGTCTACTTATTCCATTGCCCAGAAAACTTGACCGAAAATACCCAATAAATTTCCAAATACCATATATATATAAATATGGATAAATATATATATATATATATATATATATATATATATATATATATATATATATATATATATATATATAGTATGATGTGATTTTGTGTTCGATTATATATATCATTGGATATTTATATTCAAATACAAAATCTCATCGTTCCACAGTTGATGGTTTTGGATTTATCCAAGAGATCTCAAGAATCTGTCAAGTAAAATGCGCTTTCAGCCGAATCGGTTGCTGTGGAAACAGTAGGCCATTATGCTCATACTACAACATTTCTGATTACTGATTTCGACAACAGATCTAAATTTATGAGCAAAATAAAAAATTAATTCCTACTGAAGGGCACTTCCGGTTCAGTCTATTGTTATAAAAATAGTAGACAATCATTCAGATGCCACAGCAGACTGAAATACCAAATCTCAATATTCTACACCTAATCGTTTCGAGTTTATGTTTCAAATAAAGTTTCAAATAAAGTGCACTTCTGGCTTGACTGACTCATACAAAAATAGCATAAGACCATTCTGATACAACATCAAGTTTAAATACTGAATTTCAACATCCTACGATTGATCATTCTGGATTTATGCGGAAAATTCAAAAAAGTTGAAAGTAAAGTGCACTTCCGGTAGAGGCGATTGCAATCCTAATGCGAGTTGCACAACTAGACCCTATACCAGTCTTAAATACAGAATTTCAACATCATACGTTCAACCAGTTTTGAGATTGGCGAGTTACGCACGCACGCACGCACGCACGAAACAAACATATGTACCGACATCAAGCCAAAAATAGTCAAAAGGAATTCAGGGATGCTTAAAATGGATATTTCCATCAAAATCTCAATGGGTGAATTTTGTCGGTTTCACAATGCTTTCTTGTACTTAGTTCAAGTAAATAAAAAACATTATGAGATTTGATCAACATGTTTCATTTATTTTATCATCTACCATCTCTAATGAAGGAAATTGTTTCAAAACGCTATACGAAAACAAAAGTGTAGTATGTTAAGAATCACCCAAATCTTTACAACTAAAGTTTAATGCTAAAGACAAAATTTTATAAGGAAGTTCTCCAATTAGTACTTACAATTTAAACCCAAATTATCTGTCAACGTTAAATCTCAAGCAAAATTTTCTATAATGTCCCTGTGCTTAAAGTTGTAACCATAGAATTTTCTGCTATGACTGTTTGTTATTTGTTGACTCATCATCCAATGAATGCAGATTTCTCTCATCTCTTTTTGGGAACCATCAATGGGTCATTTGATTAGTTTATCTATAGGTACCCTAAAGAAACTTGAAATCATCTGTTCAGCAAAGGTGAAGTCAAGAATAATATCAAAATGTGCAAGTTTGATGTGTCTAAAATTTGTGTCCTGTGTTTCGATGACTGCGAGGAAAATATGAAGAATGAGTTTAGTAGAAATTTGTGATAAATATTCCTATCGATTTGTTAATAGTTCTTTTTTTCACAACTTAACCAGATTATGCCAAATTTGAGTTCAACTAAAGCAACTGAACATAAAACTTATGGCCATTGTATAATAAAATAATAATTTCTTATAACCGCCGTCTGTCACTCTGATACTGACGGCTCAGTCACTTTCAAATATGAAATTTATTGATATGACACTTTGAGGCCCAGTTGCATAAAGGATTGTTAACCCTAATCACATAGCCAAATATTTGATTAGGTGCGTGCACGTGACGTCACGGACATTTGAAAATGTCAGCCTGGTGGACCAACAAACGTTCTGTCATATGGAACACATTTAATAATACTCCAATTTTAGTGTTGTTGTTGGTTGTTTTTATATAACTGGGGCTGTACAAGGTTTATCTTTTAATAGATTTATTTCAGATAAAGACTTTAGAGGAAGAACTATTCCTCTAGACATTAAGAAACAAAAAAAATGCTTTGAAAAGGTGTGCTTAACTGACACCAAAATTAAGTAAAGCCGTATTTTTAACAGCAGGTATTTTATTTACTTAAATCTGATATTTGATATTCCAAATGAATATAAGGTAATTATTGAAATTTATGACTGCATAAAGTACATAGAGTGGGTATCTGAAATTAAGTCAGGTTTTATATGTTAGAAGTAACACAACAGGATAAACAAATTGTTCAAACTGAGTATAAGTTATGTTTTGTTGTAGAAACTGAATTTTTTATATAATACCTATTTAATAAATGCATGATTTCAATTAAGACCTAACTATTACACTTTATTTTTGTAAAATCGTTAAAAACTCAAACCGTAGAATTATTTCTAAATTATAGGCAAACCAGATTTTGGACGATAAAGATAATCCTAATTGAGTACTTTTTCTTAAATATAGACAAAGTTGTAGGACTCTGCTTTGTGCAGGTTAGAATAATTAGAATTCTAAAAATTTTTCCATCATTTCAAGCAAATGGCTCAACAGCAAAATGAATAATTAATAATATTTACTTGGAATGGTAAAATCAATTTAAAATAGTTTCAAAAGATATTAAATCAAAAAACAAATCAATTATTATATTATTATAGACCTCTATAAATGTTTTTGAAGATTATGGTTATGTTGGTTAGTGTTAATAATTTAAAGTTTCATGTAAGCTTTTACAAGTTGTAACATATTGTGGTTGTGTTTAGCTTTTTCTTTAGTTGAATAAGCTTCAGTAATTACCATGAAAATGTCTTATTTCTTTCATCTCCACCACATATGGATCTTCATAGATAATAAACGAGATATTTTCTTCAGGACAGGAATAATAATCGTCAAATAATATAGACATTATGCTAAAAGTAATTTTTAAAACAAAATTTCACTAAATAAACGTCAAATCCACAATACGCCAACCAAGCACAATGATATCAGAGGCAATGTTTTGGTTTGTTGGTCCACCAGGCTGGCAGGTTGCATAGATTCGACCACGTGATGCACGCTCCTAATTACGTGTTTCTAACCTGATCTTTTAGACAGTTAAATAGAAGCTATAATATTCTCATGTATAATTTCACAACAAACTCAATTTCAAATCTTAATTTGGACGTTGGAAACAAGTTAAATATTCACGCGACCTATATTTTTCCAGATAAACGTGAATAAAAAAATCGAGTTAATTATTTTCATGCAATTGGCTCTGAATCTATGAAACTGGCCATAAAATTCATGGTCGACGATTTTTTTCATATTTTTACTTATTGTGTTTCTTTTAAAATTTTTGTTATAGACTGTTCGCAATCAGGACAATCCAGAGTCTGTTTCCTTCAAGTGCATTACGACTTTGAACAGTTTCTACCTCTACAAGCAGATGTGCCTAGAAAACAACAGGCGTTTGAAGTACTACTACAAGAACTCACATATCTCTTAGTCCTTAAGAGATAAACTCTTCAACGCAAGCCATCTCAAGATATCGTATCTCCGAGACAGAAAATAATGGAGAAAGAGACAGATTTGCAAGCAGAACATTCTCACGCTTACATTTCCCACGATTCTAATCATATGCTCACAAAAACACAGGATTATGAAGAAATCCTAGCTCACGAAACTGATATCGACGATTTTCACTTGCATTAGGAAGATTCAGAGGAAAGCTTGGATATATTATCTAAAGAAAAACCAGAAAAGACAGAAAAACCAGAAGAAACAGAAAAACCAGAAGTAACAGAAAAATCAGAAGAAACAGAAAAACATAACGATGACGAAGATTCAGAGGCACAGCTCAACAATCTTTGGGAAGAAATCGAGCAGGTCAAAAAATTTGAAGAAAAAGCTGGTAGGCAATTTTTTCAATGTATAAAGTGTGAGAAAACTTTCTTAATTAGATTCCATTTGTCCAGACATTTGGAAAGCAAACATGGAACGATTTTTGATTAAGCTGATAAATCTAGATGTAATATTTGCCTCAAAGGATTTCCACGCGAACGTACTCTGAAGAAGCATATGATTACCGCTCATCAAAATGATATGAGCTATAAATACTCTAATTGCAGATTAAGACATAATAAAAATGACGATTGTGACGTATTTCATTGTGACAAATGTAAAAAATGTTTTTCCACTGGAGGTTTCTTTTGAAACATTCCAAAAGTCATGTCATTGTTAGAAAATTCAAATGTTCATTATGTAATAAAGCTTATCAGAAGAGAGGACATTTGAGAAATCATGAAAAAATTCATTTCAAAACGAATGGACACAAATGTGATGTTTGTCAAAAATCAATCAAATCAAAAATTAGGGGTAAATTTTTGCTGTAAATAATAATTTGGACATATTTTGCCTCATTTGTAGTTTGACGGAGACATAAAATGTTGTATATACATATTGGAAGATATTTCTGTGATATTGAATATTTTAATAGCTTTAATAAATGTACTATGTTAAATAAAACTAGCACTTATTTCGTTTTTCTTGATATTATACTCCATTATTTAGCGTAAAATCAGGGTAAGTACCAATAATTCTTTTTTATGAGTATAAATTGATGAATGCTGAGCTAACACCATAAGCTAATTTAGTGAATTTGCTTTTATTCTCACTTTGACGTCCTCGATTCTTATTCATTAATTTTGAAGATATTGACCTAATTTTTCTGCCAACTGGTAGCTTACTGAGAAGACGCGATCAACCAGAAAAAAAACTCCCAACTGTACTCATGACAATTAACGATTTGATAATCAGTTAAGAAGTAGCTAGTTTTTCTACATATATTGTGTACCTTATCATGGAAGCTTGTTACGTGTCTATTTGTTCCTATCAGTCTCTTTTTGGTTGATATTCTTTGTCTTGATCTAGTTGTACCTATAATGAGTCATTTGTTGTCCTATTCGTTATTCGATTTATTTGTTTTTGTATTCTACTTACATATTTCAATAGTTCGTCCTTTTTTCAAAATTATTTCCTCATTTTCTATTTTTAGGTTATCTTCAATATTTACTCCTATCATTTATGAATCTAGTTACTTTTGTTCAACTTCTACCATTTTTTCTGCTTGATTTAGTTATTTTGTGTACTGACATTTTGTCTTCCTCTGGCGTTTCGCCTTTCCCATATTCCATACTTGTTCTCCTCCTTCTATTTTCCTTGTTTTTTAGCTGTCCGTGCATTCCTAGCGCAGTTTTTAAATTATTCTCTATCCTCTTTTTCTTTCTCCTTCTTCCACAATGCACTTTTTTGGCGGAAAAAAACACGTAAGCATAGGGGATGACGCGTATTATTTAAGTTTAAGATTACTCAATTCTTCACCGGTTGCGAAAGTTAACGGTTATTTTTTTTATTTGCTGCTGGAGAGCTAATTTTTCTCGTTTTTCGTGATATATTTTCTTCGACGCCGATTTGTTCGAGAAGAGTAATTTTGGCTAAATTTCGCGAGTGGAAATTTTGATTTTCGCTTTGGTATCGCGCTCCGACACCCGAGAGGGAATATTTTTTGGCGCGTTGAAGCAGTGACTGTAGCGAGTCCTCAGCCGGAATCAAGACCCCAGGAACTTCACTCCTGAGTCCTACCCAACCCTGTGAAACACATCACCACTAGAGGGCCCTGTCATCTGGCACAGCTGTCGGCTTTCCTATCGCTGTTTATCTGCAGAAGACGCGTGGAGAAGGCAGATAAGTGCAGTGGTTGGGCTCTCGTTTTTAATTTCAAACTGTGTGTTACACGGCTTAGCCCGCATCCTTTGGTGCAGTAGTGTGCGTGATACCTAGCTGTGCATTCGTAGCTCACGTATTTCACAGTTTTCGGTAAAAAATAAAAATGCCAAAAATAGAGCCGACTATAAATGAATGGATACGAGAGCATTCTGAACTGCACTACGAACTTAACAAATTGATCTGTCGTGCGGGCCGGGAAAATGTGAGTTAATTTTCTCACATGTTATGCATTTGATACTAATAAATATAGTCTCAACAGGTAAACTGTGGGAAAAAATTCAACATTACTCAACATATACAAACAAGAATAAACAGGGAAATTTTTAATGAATTCAATTAGACAGGCAAACAGAAGACCCTACTAGAATGCATAGCTGGGACGAGTACCCAGAATCAGGAAAATTTTTGTTCCGATTTGTGTGATACAATGATTGCTACAAACGTATCGTTAGCAAAATTGAATAGTAGTATTTTTAAATAATTTTTACAAGACTACTGTGGTCCCCACATTCCGCCCGAGTCGACTCTTAGGAAAAGGTATGTGAACAAAGTTTAAAAAGAAGTCATGAGTAAAATCAAAGACAGAATTGGGAACTACTTCATTTGGCTTGGTGTGGATGAGACGACAGACGCATGCGGGCGGTATATTGCACTTTCAATCACAGGAACATTAAATAAAGATGAAACAAGCAACGCATATTTGATTAGTTCTAAAGAATTAGAGAGAACAAATAATAATACCATTAACAGATTTGTTCACGATCAATTATCAAAATTTTTCCTTCCAAATCCAGTGCCGAGTAAAAATATTTTATTGATGCTTTCTGATGCAGCAGCCTACATGGGAAAAGCATGATCCAATATAAAAGTGCTTAAAAGATACTTATGTGATTACACATCTCGGCTATCGCCTCGTTGTGCGAACTTCACATGCGTATCTTAATAATGCTCTTATCCCACTTGTATCGTAAATAACTCTTAATACACTGTACATGCTTCGCTCACAGCTTGAATATTGTATCTGAAATAATTAGACAACAGTTTCTTCTGTTTGACAATTTAATAAAATTTGACAAGAAAACTTTTGTTAAGGCACCTCTGCGAGTTCAGTATTTCAAAGAGAGAGCTCCTGGAGTGCCTCTACCTCCTGATCCTGTCGTGACGAGATGGAGAACGTGGCTAGAAGCTGCATTATACTATGCCGAAAATTTTGACGCATTTAGAAATATCGTTCTGGAATTCTAATCATCTGACTCACAGTCAATTAAAGAGTATCAGACACATCTTGAAGACAATACAATTCAGCAAAACTTACAATTCTTAAAAGCAAACTATTTCTTTGTTCCTGTGGCTATAAAAAGTTAGATATTGGTGGTCTAAGCCTAAACGAATCCCTGAAAATTGTGGAAGACTTTAGAACTGCCTGTTCGATGGTGGAAGGTAATGTTGGAAGTGTTGTAAAGAATAAATTGAACGACGTATTAATCAAAAACGAAGGTTGTCGTGTGCTAGCGCAGGTAGCAAATGTATTGAAAGGTGAAGTGATCGACGAACAGCCTGTTGAAGCATATCGTGTTTCTAATTTTAAATTTGCACCCATAACAAGCGTTGACGTGAAAAGAAGTTTCTCTCACTTGAAAAACATTCTGTCTGACAGAAGGAGAAGTTTTACGGCAGAAAATTTAGAGAAACATATTATTATAATTTCTTTCAGAAAACTGTAATGGTTTCGAGAACTGAATCAATGAGTATAAAGGTAGTGTATATTCAACGAAAATAAAGTTTATTTAAGTTTGCATTTTTCATTTATTTTCTACCTTAGTGCCTATTTGATGCATTTCTGCTAGGTTTGTGCTATTTCAAGATTATTTCCTCAAATTTCAATGCTACTTCAAGCGCATATTTATCATTCTTCTGTGTTTAAAATTCCTAGTTTTAATGATGTCACTTATGCTATGTTTACATAATACTCCTAAATCTGGTTCTGAATTGTACTGCATGTTGTAGAGAAACCAATAAAATATTGAAACAAAATTTATATTCATAATAGCTATATTCATACTATATATATAAATATATACAAATGAGTCGTACACCACTACCTGTGAGCGTATGACACAACATGGAGATACATTGTCATCAAAACATCGTAAAATTTTAACAAATCAGGCAACACTTTATTGATAATCACAGAATAGGAGGTAATAATACCTACTCAGACACAAATAGAATCTTCTCCACACAGGCAAAGTATAGAATATGACAAGAATAGAGAAAATATATGATGAGAATTAGTGCTGACTGTTTCAGGAGACTGAGCGTTTTAAGAATTCACATTACGAATGGGTATTAGAAAAAAAAACACTGCTGTCATAAAAACAGATAGGATTATGGTGCAATAGTCTACATCTGCACAAAATAGTCCGCATTAAGCATTCTGGAAACAATTCACAGCTCCGCTCCAAGGATTATTACAGGAAATCTCAGATGTAGTCTGTCGCGAAGACTTAACCATCAACCACCACCGACGAATATACCTTACAATTTAAAGAAGAAATCACATAAATGAGAATTTCACACAAAAACTGTGAAATATGTGAGGTGCTTGTGCTATGGAACATTCAAAAAATGAATAATTCTAAAAAAGAATTGGTTTCCATAGAAAATTCGAATCTAAGAGTCGGGGCTGAAGCCACCATCATCTTAGATTGTGTACAATAATAAAAAAGCTTGGATGATCTTGGGCAACAATCGTTGAACCTCGGCTAGCAACAATGGGGAAAGAGGTGGATCGGAAATTTATTATATTGACCACCCAGTAAGATATGTATGATTACTTTTTTGCTAACAATTTATATTCACGCGCCAATTGATCGATACAAGGTTCAAATTACAACTGATCTACAAGCCGTCCGGATAAAACTATTCGAAACAATTCGGGTATGACATAAACTGAATTTAATATATTGAATAAAATGTTGAAAAAAGAATGGTTAGTAAAAAGATTAGAATGAATACGGTAATAACAATTCAAAGTATCTTAAGTCGTAAATTTCAATTCAAATTGTAACGTATGAAAGAGAAAAAAGAAAGAGAATACTGGGGAGAGTCCCGCAAGTAATGATAGAGACTACGGCCATAAAACTCGAAGCACAAATTTGTCGGCCAATTCAAAATGATGCATGTGCTTCCTAATTCAGAAAAATCTACTAAATGTGTCTCAAACACTTCAGCCTACGCACCCTAATTTGTATATAATCCAATTTACTAGCAAAATCAATTCGCATGAGCTATCTTCAAGTGAATATACAAATCTGTCTTGACTATTCGGGTCAAATCGTCAACTAGTTCTATTTTGTTATATAAACCCCAAGTATTCAAATTATAAATCGTTTCGGGGAATTTGATACAGAGAAAAATTACTTCTCTGCCTATTCAGTGGTTGAAGGATGAAGATGGCGTGGTATATGACTTCCTGACCCGCTTGACAAATCGGTGGCTCATGCTGATAAATTTTCGGGTGAAAATACGTCCACGGATTCTCAAAAAATCAAGATTGGCACTAAGATGATTCGGTTTAGTAGATGTGTGTCCAAAATTTGATATGGTAAAAAAAAGTCTAAAAACTTTATCTGATCAGAATAATGGAAGGTACACCACTAGGGCGAAGCAAATCTAATTCAATAGAGTGAGAAAGCATTCCTCATATCATAGATTACTCTATTAAGAAAAATCTGAATTCAATCGCCTTGCAAATAACCAACCCGTTTTATTGTTGAACGTGCGGGCGATAGAAATAAGAATTTCTTCCATATATTAGTTGGAGTGCGGCTCGACGAAGTGTGCGATGCTAGATGGAATATGTCCGGGATTAATCAACGAGAAATATTTCTGAGTGAAGCATAGTGCAATCTTTATCCCAATTGAAAGGGCAAAAATAAACTATACAGTAAAGCACAGCTAAATTTCCCAAAAATAATGTACTAGCTTCTGTTTACCTTGCAAGTTAAAATAAGAGTGCGAATTCCTACCAACGCATCCAAGTACGAGCAGTACAATTGAAGATCGACCTTCTCCCTTTAAAGAACAAAACTCGGGGATTTCTTACGAAAGAACAGCGATATAACGACAAATCTGGTTGCCAATTCCTAGGCGAATAGAACAAAATCCAGACCGCAATAAGTAATCAACCAAATCGTCTATGCCACAGATGTACCTTAAATCCATTGTAGCCAGTCACAACTATCAAGAATCAGACAACTTTTCAACCTCACATATTGTGACGAAGTCATAAGACAGCGACAGAAAGTTTCACAAGTACGGCGCTAGCTTAGTGGCAGCAAGTTTGAATCCCGACTGATTCAATATTTACTTTTGTTTTTTTTTTATTCCAAGGATCATCCGAATATTTGCCAGTTCAGATCCGTTCAACTAGATTACAATTATCAAGAAACGAGTATAAAACGAGCGTCGTAGGCCTGCATGGTTTCCCTGATCGGTCCCTGGTAAGTTCGCTGATATCACTTGAGAGAGAAACGAGAGAAGCAAATGTCTAAATATAATCTACCCGTCTAGTAGCCGTGATGTTCCTTGCAACCGTTTCGTCCATTGCGCTAGCGTCATCTGTGGTTCACTTAGCAGACGTCTGGAACTTTCCTTCTGGTAGCCGTGGTTTTCCTGGCAATCATTCATTCCCTTGCGCTAGCGTCAGCCATGATTCTCCTGGCAGTCCTCTAGGACGTCTTTTCTGGTAGCCGTGGTTTTCCTGGCAACCATTCCTTCCCTTTTACTAGCGTCAGTTGTGGATTTCCTGGCAGTCGTCTAGGACATCCTTTCTGAAAGCCGTGGTTCTCCAGGCAATCCCATACCAATATTGTCCCACCGCATTAGTCACCGCCGTGGTTCTCCTGGCAGTGACTAGAGTATCCATTGGTGGTCTGGCAACCGTGGCCCTCCTGGAGGCCAGGACTCCCTTTCCTGCTATTCCCGCCACGGTAGCTTCGAACGTTAACTGTCACCGCGAAATACTCATCAGGCAGTTGAATGAATATATATTTTTTGTCATACTCTGTAGCCTGAATGGACTAAATTCATTTTTATTATCAGGTCATTGTTTTCTACTGTCCAGAATAACTCTTCTTAGTGTGACTGGGATTTTTTTTTTCTAGTTTGATCAGATTTTGGGTATTCCAGTTTCTTCTGTATCCATGAAGGGCTTATTCATCAATATTATTGTTTTCACTTACTTGTACCAAGTTCAAGGAAGTATTGTAAAAACTATTGGATTCACCCATCGAGATTTTGATGAAAATATGCGTTTTGAGCATCCATGAATCCATTTTGACAATTTTTGACTTGATGTCATTACGTATGTTCGTGCGTGCGAGCGTGCGTGTGTAACTCGCAAATCTCAAAACTGGTTGAACTTATAATGTTTAAATATCATATTTAAGGCTGGCATAGGATCTAGTTGTGCACCTCTCATTATGTTTTCAATCGTCTGTACCGGAAGTGCACTTTACCTAAATTTTTTTCAAATTTTTCTGATAAATCCAGAATGATCAACCGTAGGATATTGAAATTCAGCATTTGAAATTTCTGTAGCATCCAAATGGTCATCTCCTATTTTCATACCAATCGGCTTAGCTGGAAGTGCATTTTATATGATCGACTTCTCGAATTTACTTCATAAATTCAAAACAATCAGTCGTAGAATATTGATATCTCGTATTAAGCACTTCTATAATATCTAGTTGCACAATTTGCATTATGATTGAGTTTTCCGCATTAATCCAAAATGATTGAACGTAGAATATTGGAATTCAGTATTTAAGACGATGGTACTGTCTTCTAGATGCTCATATCCTATTTTCATTGAGATCGTACTGAGCCAGCAGTTCACTATACTTGACAATCTCTTGGAATCTGCAGAATATTGAAATTTGGTATTTCAGTCTGCTGTAGCATCTGAATGATTGGCCACTATTTTTATAACAATAATAATAACCGGAAGTGCATTCCAGTTGGAATTTATTCTTTAATTTTGCGTATGAATTTAGAACTGTGAGCCGTGGAATCTTGGAAATCAGTATTTAGGAATGTAGCATGAGAATGATGACCTACTGTTCCAATAGCAACCGACTAGGCTAGAAGCGCATTTTACTTGACAGTTTTTTAGAATTTTTTGGATAAATCAAAAACAATTAGCCGTGGAATGATGAGATTTTCTGTTTGATTTTATATATCCAATGACGTACAAGTGAGTCACGTGATGTTCACGTCAGATTTTTAATTGCTATTTTGCAACATTCATTCCACCAGGAGACAATTTTGCTCCATTTCCCGATTTCTCTCTTTCTAAATGTTTTGTCTGCTGGATTTGTGATGATGTTTGTGAGATCTTTTACTGCTTTGCTGATATTCGTTTGTTCATGCATTGTTCTTATTCCTGAAATGATTTCTGTTCCGAATTCTTTCCATTTATTATCATTCATTTTCCATCTGGCATATATCGGGTCTACTTCCGCAAGGATTGAGTTTGTTTTGATGAAGATGAGAAAGTGGTCCAAGTTATATAGGCAGGAAGTTATACCTCATGTGATAATTGTGGGTATGGATGGAGTACTAAGTGTTAGAACTATCGCTAAAAATTTTCCTTTGCGTGTTGGGAAGTGTGTTGGCGAGCCATCGTTAAGTAGTATCAAGTTATTGGTATCAATGATTTTTTCTTATATTCTACTTTTGTTGTTTATGTCTGCCGTCCCCAGATCATGTTGTGGGAGTTTAAGTCTCCAGTGATGATGAAAAGTGTTGGTAGTTGGTCGATTCTGTTATTGATCTCGGTTTCTTGTACCCTGTAGTCTGATGGTATGTAAATACTGTATAGTGTAAGCTTGTTTGGATATGTTATTTCAACTGCTACGGCTTCAGGCTCTATATTAAGTGGGAATTCAGTTCATGGTTACATACTCTACTACTAGCGTTATTGCGTGTGTTTCAATCTTTCCTGAATATGTCATAGTCCTTTATATTTATTGCTTGGGATTCTTTGAGTTCATTTTCTTGTAAGCATATGTATTCCGAAGTGTGGTTTGATATAAGCATTTGGAATTCGCCTCTTTGTACTGTGATCACGTTTCCCTTGCATTTGATTAGCATTCTGATCGATATTCTGAACTCGAATAAGTGTCAGTACTGTATCTTTCTAGAGTTTTCTGCCTTTTTTTGAACCGTGATTATTTGTAATAAGGGATATAGTTCATTCATCATTTGAATGGGGTTGGCTATTCCCGGTGTAAGTCCTCCAGCGTGTTTTAGTTGATCTGTTTCAACGAAATCGTCTTCAAGAAATTTTTTGAAGGACTCGTATGAAATTATAAATTTACTTGAATTTCTCTTCATTTCTATTCCAAATAATTGTAGCGAGATGCTGAGTGGTTCTCCGGGACTGAGTGTAATGTGTTTTTCCGTCACTGCTTCCGGCGTTGGTTTCGGTATTAGTTCCAGCGTTTTTTTTTGCTTCTGTTTTGTCTTTTTCTGTTGTTGTGTTAGATATTGCAGGATCAGGAGAAGTTGCAATTTTTTGATTGTGTTCAACGGCTGATGATATATTTGATTCCGGTGCTGGCCGTTTATTAGTGTCGTTGTTTAAATTCCTCTTGAATTTGTTGATATTTGTAATTTCGGTAATATTTGGATCAAGTGTCTTGTTGAGCTCCATGCTAGTGTTGGTTGGATGGATTTCGGCGATTGGGGTGTGCGTAGTGCTCATTCAATTGCATTGACTGCTTGTGTAACCATGTTTCTTACAGTTGAAACATAGAATTGCTTCTTCGTTCAAGAATGTTCTATATTCTATGTCCTCATGGCTGATTATTATAGTTGGTGGAAAGTTGTACGGTTCATCTGGCGATCCGAACTCTGACGTCTGAAGCTGAGTATGTGAGAGTACTCGAAATTCTGTACTCCCTCTTTTCACTTCCCGAACGATAAATACTTCAAATTTTCAAGGAGGAAAGGCGTCTTTCCATATAAGTATATGAATTCATTTGGTAGACTGAAAGATGTTTCACTGCCACATAAGAAACAGTTCAAAGATAGCTTCAGTAATAACAATATTACTAATAAAAAGTACAAACATGCAAAAACTCTATGCAAAACATTTTGTTACCAGAATTTGGGAGAATATTCAGATTCATATTTGAGAACTGACGTCCTACTTCTCACTGATATTCTTGGACAATTTCGTAATATCTGCTCAATAGCTTATAAACTTGATCCAGCAAATTATTCTATGATTGCAGGTCTCAACTGGAATGCCATGTTGAAAATTACTGGAATTGAACTGGAGCTTCTCACAGATATTAATATGTATCATTTTTACCAGAGAGGTATCAGAGGTGGAATCTATCAAGCTACACTTAGATATTATGTAAGGGCTAACAACAAGTATATTCCGGACTACGATAAAAATCACCCATACTGTATTCAGATGTAGAAAGTCCTCACGGTTGGGCTCTCTTACAATTCATGCCACACGGAAATTTTGAATGGTTGAATGATAAACAAATTTCGAGAATAGATTTCTAACGAATCGATGATGATTCATCTACCAGTTATTTTCTCGGAGTTATTATTGAATATCCTGAATCATCACATGATCTACACAATGTTTTACCATTTTCAGCTGAAAAAATGATTCCTTCAAAATCCAAATATATAGATAAGTAACTCATTCCAAATCTATAAGATGAATCAAAGTATATTATTTACTACCGTAACTTGAAACAAGCCATTAAAAACGGTTTAAAGTTGTAACGATGTGCCCCGCAGATGGCGGAGTTGTTCCCTTTGGCGTCGCGGTCAGAACTGCTGACGGTGTGCTCGGGCGTCAATGCGATTGGTGATGCAGTTTCTGAGACATATGGCTGGATAGCTCATCAAAATAATTATCAGAAGGAATGAGATTTATTACACACAAATACGACGACGATGAACATAGAACATATATTTCACAGGAACTTGCACGGAGATAATTTGGCTGACAGTGACGGGACGGCTGTACATGACACTCGACACCAGCGGTCGCAGATGACGAGAAACTTCATAACAAATAAATCATGGAGCGATTTTCCAAACGGTGGATCAACTTATCTTCGACGCCTGTGAAACCAAACTGATTCCAAGTAGTGACTCTACGTTAAGTCATTCAACGCTGTGACGTTAATGATGACCCCCTCAACTGTGATTCTACGTTGAAACAATCAAACGCTGCGAAATCACGAAGACTTTATCAGTGGCGATGCTACGTTAAGTTAATCCAACACTGTAAAATCAACAAAGACCTCACCAACAGTGACTCTACGTTAAATTATTCAAACATTGTGAAATTATCAAGGACTTCACAAGCGGTGATTCTACGGTAAAACGATCTAACACTGTGAAATCAATGAAGACTTTTTCAGTTCAAAAACAGCAAAAGTAATTCAAGTTCAAAACAGCAAAAGCAAACAAGTCTAAGTTCCTTCTACGGACTTATAAAAAAACAAACAAACTCACAGATCGTGTCAGACACTTGTGCTAACGGACTCAGCACAAAAACTCCTCTTGGACGGTAAACACTCTAAAGACGACATTTGGAATCGGAACTAGAAGTGTACTTTGGAACGGCTACTTAGAAGACTGGACTTTCAAAGAAGTGACTTACATCGGCCGTAAGGCCTTATTTATACTTAAATTTCAATGAATCTTTAATTAACATGCTCTGAAGACAGCTATGAAGATGCTTGGCTTCATGATTCGGTGCACTCGACCCTTCCATAACATTCCTCCTATCTCCGCTCTTGACTTTTCATTTATGCACTCAAAGCTAGAACATTGTTCTCATATTTGGAAGATATCAAGACCGTGTAGATAACATTCAGAAAAAAATTCACAAACTCATTTATTTTAAACTTCATGGTAGCTACCCTGATCGCTCAATATCTTATAAATATCTTCTAGAGATGTTATTTCCACATACTCTTCATGAAAATCGTGACTTTATTGCTGCTCACTTTCTAAGGAAGCCAATTCATGGGAAAATTGATGATCCCTACTGTCTGTTGCCCTTCTACACACCACTCATGCTCTACCGTAGATGCCGAACTTTTTACTTGCCCACTCCAATATTTCTAGCTCATCTCCAATACACAGAATGTGTCTTATTTATAAAAATAAATCTGCAAATGTTGATGTTTTTCTTCTTCAACCAAAAAATTTGTTAATGAGATTAAGTTACAATAATGTGTATCTATTTGTTTTTTATGTAATTTCGTGTATTTCCTGTTCAATTATTGGGTATAACCTATTGGACAGTGTATTCATAATAATAATAATAAAAATGATATTAAAGTCAATTTCTTATGAGCGTTATCAGTAATGTAAAGAAGACGTACAGATAAGAAAAGAAGGAATTTTACAAATACAAATTTCTTTATAATAACAAATTTCATATTCTTTCCCTACTAAATACATCCTTGTGAACATTTCCTTGAAATTCTAATTATCCTACATCCTTTTCGTCTGTCGATAGAGTAGCTACGATTTAATCCTCTGTCGGTCAATTGTCAGATATCAAATGTTTATTTGTGTATAGTCAAAGCTCACGAAGAACATCAAACAAAATATACAATATATAACATATTTACACAACAACGGTTTATTACATTAAGGATTCATTACCGGTGAGCACAAAACATAAATATAGATCAAACAGATATAGATTGAACTTAATTTAAGATATTCTCAAACCTAACCTCATTTCACTACATGTTTTGAAATATAAAAAATGAATTTTTTCCAACTGGTAGCTGATAAGATTGAGGAAAACGGTGATGCATATTTAAACAGAATCACGGATATTGAAATTCATAGGATGTGCAAGATGTGAAACAATTTTGATAGACTTTAAATATTTGGCGGTAGCAGAAGGCTCTGAGATGTCCAACTGTGACGGAAATTTGGAACATAATTCGTCACAAGGTTTAAAAAGATTCGTAGAGTTATAGGATTTCAACATTCAGCCTGGCTGAAGCAATATATTGATCTAAATACATCTATGAGACAGCGTGCTGGAAATAATTTCGAAAAAGACTTTTTCAAATGTATGAATAATGCAGCTTTCGGGAGAACTTCAGAGAATGTTTAAAATCGGGTTGATAATCAATTGGTGGATCATTAGGATATTGGCCGTAAACTGAGAGCCCAATTCTCAGAAAATTTAGCTGCGGGAAAATCTGTACAAGACACCAATTTATATTGGATTCTCCGTTTCAGATTTCTCGAAGATATTGATGTTCGAATTTTTCTACGATTTTCTGAAAACAAAATACGACGGCCAAGTCTCATTGTGCTACTGTGACACATATATCTTTGTATTATCAATTGAAACCGACGGTATCTACCAGAATCTTGCTGATGATATTGCAAAGTTCGATACTATTAATTTAAGTCCTGAAAATAGATTTGGAATACTATTGAAAGATAAAGCAGTGTTGGATCTGATGAAAGATGTTTGAAGTGGAAAAGCGACGTATGAATTCTTCACTTTACGCTTAAAAATGTACGCGTATTGTATGAAGGATGAACAAGATGATTGGAAGAAGAAGGCGAAGGGTATCACAAAGAATATTGTCGATGGTATCTCAACTGAAAATCATTAAAAACAATGTTCGGTCCAAAACGATTTAGGCACGCGGCAGCGTGTCAAGCCAAGTCGAACAGCAGTTGTGTATAATATTACACGAATCATTTGAAGCCACTTTTGACTCTCCAATAACTCAAAATCTGTTCAACGTGGAGACATGAAATTTGGCTCATTTATTAAAACCCCTAGGATCAACTAGAATCTCTAATTTTATGGATATAGCTCAGATGGTTATTGAGGTATTAACGTCTTAAGATCGGCATTTTTCTCACTGATTGACTGACATATGGATCAAAAACCTAACTCACTTCCAGATGACCTAAAAAGTTAAAATTGGGTTTCCAGCTGGGTAATTGTGTATACAGAGGGAACAATTTGAAAACTGCACTTTTACGATATGAATTTGAAGCGAGTGGTAGCCGGGCCTAATAATGCAACCAGTTCTACAACTTACTGTTACACACGTCAACATAATAGTTTATGTATATTGGCAAAACGTTTCCGAGCTTTACTCAAGCCAATTGATCCTGATGGTAAAAAATATGACGTGAACATCACGTGACTTACTTGTACATCATTGGATATATATATATATATATCCAATGATGTACAAGTAAGTCACGTGATGTTCACGTCATATTTTTTACCATCAGGATCAATTGGCTTGAGTAAAGCTCGGAAACGTTTTGCCAATATACATAAACTATTATGTTGACGTGTATAACAGTAAGTTGTAGAACTGGTTGCATTATTAGGGCCGGCTACCACTCGCTTCAAATTCATATCGTATATATCGTTGGATATGTATAATCAAACACAAAATCTCATCGTTCCACAGTTAATCGTTTTGGATTTACTCAGGAGATTCTGAAAATCTGTCAAGTAAAACGCGCTTCCAGCTAAGTCGGTTGCTATGGAATCAGTAGGCCATTATTCTCATACTACAACATTCCTAAATAGTGATTTCCAAAATTCTACGACTCCAAAAATAAAAAATAAATTCCTACTGAAGTGCACTTTCGGTTGAGTCTATTGTTATGGAAATAGTAGGCAATCATTCAGATGCTACAGCAGATTGAAATACCAAATTTTAATATTCCACACAAGATCGTTTCGAATCTATGCAAAAAATTCCAAAAGACTGTCAAGTAAAGTGCACTTCCGACTCGATGGATCTTGATAAAAATGTGATATGAACATCTAGACGGTATAATCGTCTTAAATACTGAATTCTAACGATCTGCGCTCAATCGTTTTGGATTTATGCGGAAAGTTCAAAAATTGTTTCGAATAAAGTGCTCTTCCGGCTTAGTCATGATGCAAGGTGTACAACTAGATATCACAGAAGTGCCAAACTACAAAATTTAAATATTCTACGATTGATTAGAATTCATCCGGAAAATTGAAAAAGGCTGTCATATGAAGTGCATTTTCGGCTCAGCCGATTGTTACAAAAATAGAAGATGATCATTTAGATGCTACAACAATTTCAAATGCCAAATTCCAGTATCCTATGGCTGATCATTCTGGATTTATGCGAAAAATTAAAAAAAAATTTCAAGTAAAGTGCACTTCCGGTTTAGCCAATATCAATCGTAATGCAAGATGTACAAAAAGATGTTATAGTAGTTCTTTGTACAAAATTTCAATATGCTATGGCGGATCATTCTATATTTATGCAAAAAATTCGAAAAAAGTTTCGAGTAAAGTGCGCTTCTGGCTTAGCCGATTCATACAAAAATAGCAGATGATCATTCTGGTACAACATCAAGTTCAAATATTGATTTCCAAAATCCTGATCATTCTGGATTTATTGGAAAAATTCGAAGTACACTTCCGGTACAGACGATTGGAACCATATTGCGAGGTGCACAACTAGACCCTATATCAGTCTTGAATACATAGTTTCGACATTATACGTTTAACCACTTTTGAGATTTGCAAGTTACGCACGCACGTACGAACGCACGCTCGCACGAACATACGTACCGACATCAAGCCAAAAATAGTAAAATAGATTCTGAGATGTTCAAAATGGATATTTTCATCAAAATCTCGATAGGTGACTTCAGTCGGTTTCACAATACTTACTTGTTACTCTGTACAAGTAAGTAAAAAGAGCTTATTACCTTCGCTTGTGTTCTTCTACACAGTGTTCTAGTAACTACATAAGGTTGAAGTCACACAGATACTGATATAGAAAATATTACAATGAAAAGAATAACGTAGAGATAAAAAAGTCTGCAAGAAGATCAACAAATAGTGGTGTGGAAGTGAAAGAAAGATTCTGAGAATATTTCAATTCCTCGAAAGGTGCCGTGTTCCTGAGCTTCAATTCATACGTACATATCTCAACTATTTATCACAACGATTGGTGCATTTCGACATTACGATTATCTTCAGTCTAAATATAGTAAATATTCGACCTGAAGATGACAGTCGGGTTGAAATGAGTTCATAGTTGCGATGAATAATCTATTAAATAATCGAGTGTTCTTATTCAACCTATTGTTCAATCATGTTTCACCAGGTGCCAACCACTCATCTCTCAAAATTATTAATTTTACAGATCACATTTTAATGATCAATTATAACAATTTTGGAGTATAAATTTGTATGTAGTAAGATAATATCAAAGCTTATAATCTCCTCTCAATCTGATGTTAATACAAAGTGAGAGAAGAGTTATTGAAACTAAGGTTCAATTTTAAATACCGTCAGTTTAGTTTAGTCTCTCGAGTTTTTCAAGTGCTTAGGATTGTGTGATTTTGGCTTCGCGTATTGGTGAGTAGAGTAGTTATAGGCCTTTATTTGTATCTATTGAAGCCAAAGTCATTGTAATAATTTTCCTCATGTTGTCGTTTTGTCGCAGCTCGTGTGAAAGAGCAAGATGCAAATTTCTCACTGGACACTATACGGTAGGGGCAGAGGGATTCACCTTTAGCTACTCCTGACTTCTAGACGGATGAGTCTACGGGGTTAATGCATCTTGAGAACTCAGCTACTTAGGGTTGAACAAGTCTAGCTAGACTAGCTTTGGCGTTCCTGGCAGAGGTTGAGCGGACCGTTTGATCTACGTTCCTTTATGTTGTTCATGTGTTCTGCACTTTGTGCATTTCTTCTTTACGTGTGTGTTACGGTGTTCTAACTGGTTTTTCTCACTCAGTTAGTTGACTGATATCTGGAGTTCCCCAAGGTTCTAAATTGGGGCCATTATTATTCAACTTCTTGATAAACGATCTTATTGAATCCTTTGATTGCCATGTTCTTGCAAACGCAGATGATGATAAACTATTCACTAGAATATCGAGGTATGACGATGCTGTTAATTTGCAAAGGAATATTGATGTGATGACTTCTTGGTGTGATAGAATCTTCATATTCAATTTTGATTGTTTGGAGCATCTACTTAATGTCTTCAAATCGGCATGTGAAACTTCAGGGTTCATTATGAGAATTTCCAAAATATTTAAGGATATCAATGCTATTAAGTCTTTATTTTTCGCTTACGTCTTGAGTGGACTCGAATATTCTGTGATAATATGGTATCCATTCTATACGTAACAATGCCTGATGCTTGATCAAATTCATCGTCAATTTTTGGAATACCTTTCACTTAAAAATGATGGTACTTATCCTCAACAAGGTATTGACCAAAATTCTCTTCTTCGTCGCCATTCTATGGACTCCCTAGCATCTCGGCGAAAGATTAGCACCGTCAAAATTTTGTGGCAGATATTGCATAATAAAATCGATGCGCCTTTTTTGCTATCCCGAATATTTTTTTATGTTCCTAGATCCGCTGCCAGATTTGCCAGGATATTCTTTTTACCAGCCTTGCGTAGCAATGTACATCAGCGTTCTCCAATTTTTGTGATGTGTCGCAACGCCGACATCCATATAAATGATATATTCTATTGATTTTTTCATATTATTATTATTATTTCTCTAGTAATTATTAATATATTAATGTCCGACTAGTTTATTATTGCTGTCATAATAACATTATTTCAGGGTAGTTACGTAACAAATAATATCCGAGGTCATTATGTTTTAAAATAATGCCCTCGGGCATTATTTTGAAAAATGACAAACAAGTTGCCTAGTTACAGCAAGTAACTAGAGTAATTTGTCTGACAGAAATCACAATGACAGCACATACATTACTAAAAATTTTGATTGAAATGCAACAAAAATCGGACATTAAACATTGAACGCAACACGGGTGTTGAACAGACAATAATGCCTACGGTCAACGTACACACCTCGGGCCAGAGGCCCTCGGAAAATACACTGTTGACCTCAGGCATTATTGTCCTTTTAACACCCTTGATACCTTAATTACTATTTCATATTTATTCTCTTTCCTGCATTTATGCTTGAAATGTAGTTTTTTTTGAGAAGTATTTTACACTAAATTTTTGTTATATACTTGATGTAATCTTGCCCTGTAAATGGACAATCTGTTTGGCAATAAATTATTTCTATTATTATTATTATTATTTATGTTTTGTTCTCTCAGCGAATAAATGATTTGTTCATATCACATCAATGGGCCATGACATGGACTGTAGTTTTTTTTCATTTAAATTTATGAAGCAAGTTTCCTGTTGGCTATTCCGGATGTTAACTGATGCTCCTTATCTGAAATAAATTGGAATATAATATAATAATAATAATAATAGATTTATTTGCCCAAAGATATAACTTTGTACAAATAGATTGATAACATTGACAATTTCATTACATTTTTTTCTTCTTATAGACTACCTGTTTATATAATTTATTTGAGTATTGAATATATGCTTGAAAGTTTATTTTATCTGACATATCATACATTCAGAATGAATGCTCTTATCTTCAGAAATGATTGGACGAATTTATAAATATCATACATCTTTTCCTTGGTCGGGGTACCCAGTAAGGCTGTAGCGGCTTCTTCATTATCAGTTTGGTTGACGTATTTTGTAATATAGAGTAGTCTGAAATGATAGTTAATCGGACAGCGGAATAGCAAATGGAATTGGGTATTTTCTTCTTGAAAATTACAAATATCGCATGATTCTTCACTGTCGAATTTGTGTGTGAATCCATCTTGGTAAAGCGGAGTGTAGTTTGGGTTCGATATTTTGAGGAGTCCGGTTAATTTTGAGATATTGTGTGGGAGATTTGAGGAGTAATTCAGGGTTGTGTTATAGGTTTTATATGTTTTTTTGTATGAGGAGTTAAGGATGTTCTTGGTATCTTGATTGTATGATATCTCTTAATGAGCTTTATTCATATCATCCATTTCAATCTTTAATGAAACGCAGCTTTGTGATTCAAACAACCACTGAAAGTTTGTTGCGATTGAGATATTTTTGAGTTTTCTTACTCAATTGTGTTTAATTTGTAAATCTTCTGGAATGTTATTATTTTTGTTTATTTCAGAAAGTTTATTGTAACTTGTTTTTGGGTATTTTGTGTCTGTCATTAATTAAATATTATGCCACCAGCCTATCACTTTTTCAATTATTCCAGCTTCGATATTGTACTTCTCTTCTAATTAGATAATTTGGTGTGTTCTTTGACCATGTTAAAATACTTTTGAAATACTGAGTCATTCCCTTCTCTATATTAATTATTTGAAAAGGACCATACAATTCGGCACGATATGATATCGTAGGAATAATTAACGTGGAGTATAATTTAGTTTTCGTTTCTCAACTATTCTCTTTTGCTCTTGATAGTGTGTTCTTGAGTGCCCCTGTTATTCAAGTTGTTTTGCTCATAAGTTCCTTTGTATTATCGTTAAATGCACCCATTGACGTGAACTTAGTTTCTAGATAAGTATAGTTGTTTGTGAATTGAGTTTCTCGATTTTGGCATAAATGCTTAATTCTACGCCGAGGAGCTGTATCTTTGTGGAAGTGTAATATTCTTGTTTTCTGCGGATTGACTTTTAATTGAAGTGCATTACAATAAGCCGTCAATGCTTCTAACTTTCTTTAGACAACTGCTGCTGAATGTGCTAAAATAACGATGTCGTATCTTGCGTACAACATAAGGAGAATAAGTTGATAAGCCAAATATAAGATGAATTGTATGTGAAAAATTGTCAAGTAAAATCTTGAACTTCAGTTCATCCTAAGTTATTTGCTTTTTGTGAATAATCCGACTGTTCTAATATGAAAAGTAATATTTTTGAATAGCTTATATTGCTGTAGCAGAAAAAAACAAAAAACTGTGTTCCAAATGTATTTTAGAATGTTGTATGTCCCTATGAATATATTTTAGGATTATCTACAGAACTTGGCACCCATATAGATAACAATCCATCTTTTGGCAAAGTCGACAGCCACGCATATTCTAAATATCGAGCTTGGCTCCCATTTTCATATTTATGTTTTGTATCAGTATTATACAATCAAAATAATATACCAGTAAAGTGGAGTATAGTGTATAGTGTAGTGACAGTAAAAAAAAAGCCGGGTTCCACAGACAAATATAAAATAAACTATTTGAAATAGTGTACTTAGATTAAAATTGATTAGTGTAATGAGTGAAAACAGTAGAGCCGCGCGCTCGCCGACTAAATTCGCGCACGCGCATTGAAGGATAGACGCAACGATTAAAGCGCAATAAAAATACAGACCCGTATCCAGGAGAACGTATTAAATAAAATTTACTTGAATTGCAAGTGCATCATATGAACGAAAAATTTAGGGAAAGGAGCATCTCAGAGCCAAAAAGAAGGAGGAGTGAAGAAGAAAGAGAAGTTGCGTAAAGAAGTAAAATCATAGGAGGAACACCACCTAAAATATCTGATAATAATTCTCTAGATAGCAATACCGACATGGAGGAAATAAGAAAACTAATAATTAACCTGTCACGTGATCTCAAACAGGACATGAAAACTAATAAAGAGGAGTTAAAAGAGCATATTAACGAAAATAGTGCGATACAGAAGAAACTACAGCTCGATATATTGGAAAAAGAGAGAAAATGGAAAGAGGAAAAGAAACAGATATACGACAGACTAGAAAAACTTGAAGAAAAATTAGAAAAGAAGAGCAAAATGAGAAGGAGAAACCACATTGTCATTAAGGGGCTAATATTAAAAGATAAAAAACAAAATATAAAAGGAGTGAAGAGATTGCTGAAAGAAGAGCTAACAGTAGAGCCGGAGATTGATAAAGTAAGCACAATTGCATTGAAGAATGAACAAGTGATTCTAGTAGCTGAAATAGGACAATGGGAAGATGAAATTGAAATAATGAAGAACAAATATGAATTGGGAAATAAGAGAATTCACATTGGAGACGACCTAACGAAAGAAGAAAGAAAAATCTAAGCGACAATTAGACAGCGAAGTAAGGGAAAAAATTACAAGGGAATACGGCAGAAATCGGATACATGAAAATAATCATCAACGGCAGAACTTTGGTATGGAACAAACAAAATGGCCAATTAGAGTAGAAACTAGAACAAGGCTTTATAGAAAAGCAACCCAAATCAAAAAACTAAACAATACAAATCCATTGTCAATATCGGAGACGACTATAGCTGGCAAACTGGAAATGAAACTGGAGAACGATAAGAACAACTTGAGGAAATCAACCCAATACGAAACAATGAAAATCGGAACATGGAACATCAGAAGTATAAAAGGGAAAGAATCAGAACTTATTGCAGAATTTGAAAAGTCAGGAATCAGTATACTCGGTATTACAGAAATAAAAAAGCAGGGAAAAGGTACACAATCACTCAAAGGGCATATGCTAATCTACAGCGGTGTAACACAAGAAGAAAATGCAAAAGAAGGAGTAGCATGTCTCATAAGAGAATCACTAGTAAGTGAAATACTCCATTGGAACTTCTATAACCAAAGAGCGCTATCCATTACAATAGAAATAGAAAAAATAAAAACAACGATATTAGTGATATACGGGCCAAGCGACGATGAGATCAGCAACAAAAAAAACACTTTCTGGGAAGAAATGCAAAATATAGTGGAGGAAATACTGGAGCCAGTTTTTATAATAGGAGATTTCAATGCCAGAGTCGGAAATAGTAATCAAGCTATGGAGACAACAATGGGCATTCTTGGAGAAAAAATAAGAAATAATAATGGAACTAGGCTCATCGATTTTTGCTTCGTGAATGATTTAATAATAACAAACACCTTTTTCTCTCATAAAGAGATCCATAAATATACCAGGAAAGTCATAAGTAGGAAGGAAAAATCAATAATAGATTATATTATAGTTAGAAAGATCGATAAACAAAAAATAAAAGATGTGCGAGTAAAACGAGGATATGAAATAGGTAGTGAACATTACCTGGTAGAAGCTAAATTGAAAATTTGAAAGAATCAAGTATCAATCTATAACACTCTACAAAGAAAAGGAAAAGATTCAATTAGAACATACAAACTGGAAAATGCAGAGTTTAGAGAGAAATACGGACAAATAGTTCAGGAACAAATTACAAGTATCGATAACTATGAGAACCTGAATGTCGAGACGATATGAAATATGTTGACCAACATTACATACAAAGCAGCAAAGATCACTTGTGGTACAATAAATACGACGATTAAAAAGGAACGAACACATTGGTGGAGTGAGGAGTTGAGAAACGAGATTAAAAAGAAGAAACAGAAATGGAAGGAATATATCAATTGCAAGAATCAAACCAACTACGATAAATACAAGGCACAACGAAAGAAGATAGAAGAACCAGTCCAACGAAACAAAAAAGGAGAGTGGAATGAATTTGGTGAGCAATTGGAAATAAACCACAGAGAAAATGAGAAACTATACTATAAAGTGACAAAGAACTTACGTAGAAAAAGGAAACTCCCTTGAAACAAATAAAGAACAAGGCTGGGCATATAATTGATAACGAAATTGATATAATGGAAAGATGGAAAGAATATTTTCAAGAGCTACTAGATACCGATATAAATGGGACAGGCAATACAACCCAAACAATCGTTGTGAATGAAGAAGATGAAGGTGAAATAACAATGGATGAAATAAATGAAGCAATACGAAGAATAAAAACAGGTAAAGCCCCAGGATACGATGATATCAAACCCGAACAAATAAAATATATAGGAAATGAAGGTCTAGAGATGATGCACATCTTATTCAATAAAATATGGAACGGTGAAAGCATACCAACAAACTGGGAGAAAACAGTGATTATGCCAATACATAAGAAAGGAGACACTACAAACTGCTTAAACTACCAAGGTATATCACTGTTATGCATAACTGCTAAAGTATATGAAGCAATACTGACAAATAGACTAACAAAGAGAATAGAGAACAAACTAGAAGAACCACAGAGCGGTTTTAGACGAGGGTATTGCACACAGGACCACATCTTCAGTGTCAGACAAATGATAGAAAGAGACATATTATACAACAAACATATATATTTATGCTTTATTGATATTGAAAAAGCGTTTGATAGAGTAAATAGAGAATTATTATGGGAGATCTTGAATGAAAATAAATTGTCAAGAGCTATACAAAATATATATAAAAATACAAGGAACTACATACGTACTGGCAATTGTATTTCAGAAGAATTCAGAACGAACCAGGGGCCTAAACAAGGTGGTAATCTGAGTCCGCTCTTGTTCATCATATATATGGATAACATATTAAAGAAAACGAAACAAAGAACAAAGAAGTCAGCCATAGTATACTTAAACCTCAATAAAATCGAGGCAGCGGAGCTCTTATTTGCAGACGATATGGTCATATTTGGAAACACAGAGAGCAAATATGAACATCAACACAGAAAAAACCAAAGTGATGGTAATAGGAAAGGAGAACAAAATCATAGAATTGCACATTGCCAACAGAAAAATACAGCAGATTCAAAGTTTCAAGTACCTAGGTAGCATTCTCAAGGGACAAGGAGGCTTTGAAGAAGAGATCAACAACAGAATACAAATGACAAATATTATATACCACAACTTTAAAACGGCATTTTTCAAAAATAGGAATATATTAACCGTGACAAAACTGACTGTATACAAGACGATAATAATACCGACGCTTTTATATGGTAGCGAGACATGGGTACTTAATCAAAGACAGAGCAGTAAAATCCAAGCAATAGAAATGAAATGCCTAAGAGCTATAGCAGGGATAACAAAGCTAGACCGGATAAGAAACGTAGACATTAGAAGCCAACTCGAAGTAAAGCATGTGAAGCAATTGATAGAAGAAAAGCAGTTAAATTGGTTCGGACATGTCATCAGACTTCCCCAAACTAGAATAGTGGAAACAATATGGAAATCCCACACAATAGACAACAGGACAGAAAGAAACAGAGGAAGACCTCAAAAAACATGGCATGATACAATAGAAGAAATTCTTAAAGAAAGAGGAACAGCAACCAAAACGGCACATCAACTAGCAAATAACAAAGTACTATGGAAAAACTTTGTAGAAAATAAATAAACAGAATAAAACTCTACACCCTAAGGGTAGACAAAGTAACCAATTATATATTTATCAGTATTATATATCAGAAACAGTGCACATGCCGAAGTTATAAACACACAATATATACAGTGGAACAAAACAAAATTGCACTGACTCGCAACGTCGATAAATGATTCATATGTTCAGATGGTTATAGAACATTAGCGTGGGATCACTTTCTGATGAGCGATCTGAAATATTAGTACCACACGGAGTAGTTAACATATTGATTGTCATCATTATGTACACATAATCTATCTGAAATTAAGATTTTGGCTGATGAAGAGGCTAGAGCAAACATCGAGCACCAAGAAGAAAAGAAAAGTACCTGTCAACTGGATTATTCAAACCGCAGTTCCATGTGATGATAAATTAGTATAGGAAATTTGCTATTGCAGCAACCAAAACCTTTCTCTATGAGCGAAGTATCCCATGGAACATTTCCAAAACCTAATACCGGAATGAATAAGTTTCTAGACCGCCAAACACGGAATTATGCTGTAGAAGGAATGTATAATGAAAATAACGAATATTCTCATGGAAGTTACGAAATTGTCAAGACCAATTATAATTTACAAAATAGTGACTTAGAAGATAGTTTTGAAACTTACTCACTCGGAGACAAGCAAAATTTTCGCGAGACAAATCAAACAGCAAAACAAAACTAGAATTACATTCAATATACGATAGAAAAGATTTGCCGTTTATAAAAATTCCAAATTTTCTCTTAAAATCAATAATTGACACAGAAGGGACAAAATCATTTCAATTCCGGATATAGCCGAGAAATATTTCGAAAATTCCATCAGAAAAAAAAATTTCACTTTATCTCCAATATTTCAGACAACAAATAGAAATATTTGTTTGCATTGAGATACAAGCATTTCCTCAATTGAGCGTTAATGAGAATATGAAGATTCATTCTCTCAAATTCCATCATTTTTTCGACGGTTAAATCGGCCATGACACTCTTAAAGATTCCAATGCTCATTTAGATTTTAAAAATTCAGTATCGAGAACACCAAATACAAATTTAAATCCATCCCATTATGAAACTGAAACTTTTTTTTTTGTTTTATTTTTATTTGATTTACAACTGGCTTACAAAGCCAACAAGAAAATTTGATAAATTATAATGTATCATGCGAGGGATTATTTTGTCTTCTCCTTAGTATTATTGTCTGTCTGTAATTTAAATGCTGAGATCCAGTGGTTTTTTTCTATTCAGTCTTCGTGTGTTGTTTTCATTACTTAGTAGGTTTAAGGCTAGTTCGTTAGGATGATTGTGGAGACGTTTTTCGTATGTTGTTGCATATTGTTGGATTTTTTCGCATACGTATTCTATTCCTAGGTCCTTGTGGAGTATTTCGCTATTTACGTACCACGGGGCATTGGCGATCATTCCTAATGTTTTATTCTGGAATCTTTGTATTATATCCAAATTGGACTTTTTAGCACATCCCCAAAGTTGAATTCCATAAGTCCAAATTGGAACTAAGGTTACTTTGTATAATGATATTTTGTTTTCTAGGGATAGCTGAGACTTATTTCTGATTGCTCTTTTTTTTGCAATTTTTTCTTTCAAGTATTTAGGATAGTTAATGTTATTTGGAATTTTTGAAGTTATATTTTGTGTTGAGTTCCATGCGGAGCTCTGGATTATTTTAGTGAGATGTTCAACTGACTCTTCTATGTCATTTTCGGATTCTAATATTGTTCGTATGTTTATATGGTCATTTATATAGATGCGAAATTGATTCCAGTCTGTTTTTGAGTTATATAGTGACAGTTTTTTGTCTTTAGTGATAATTGTACTGCCTGTTGTTAATATTACAGGTGTGTGGTCCGATATGAGGTCATGGTTTGAAGTAATATTCATGTAATTTGTGGATGTTATGTTGGTAACGAAAAAATCTAATGGGTCCGGGATTTTGGTGGGATTGGTAGGCCAGTGACTGAATTTCGGGTGATTTGTTTAATTGTGATAAATAGGCTGAGATCTGAGACTTTTTCCAGAATTTCTGAAAAAGTTAGCAAAGTACTTATTGGTCTAAAATCATTTAGATCGGAGAGATTCTTACATTTAGGGATTGGTTCAACAATAGCCTTTCCCCACAACTTTGGGAATACACAGTCAAGAATGCATGAGTTCACTAGATGTGTTAACTAAGGAAGAATTTGGACTAAAATTAGTTTCAACATTTTCAAGTTTATACCATCGGAGCCTATTGCTTCCGATTTCATGGCAACAACAATACGATAAATCTCATTATCACCGACACAGCAAAAGGAAAATTGAAAACAAGAAAATCTATTATTATTATAGAAACTCAGAGTCTCTTGACAAAGCTGTGACGTTGATCGGGCGTTTGTAAAGTGGTTATTCATATCATTGGCATTGAAAGTATCCAACATAATAATTCCAGGTCTCAAATTAATATAAAATTCTTTGAGAGCACTCCAAATATTAATATTATTTGCTCTTAACTTATAGTCAAGATACACAAAACTTCAAGATGTAGAGAGTCAAAACAAAATACAAGAGTTAATCCAAAACTACCACTAAAACAATACTAACCATCGAGGTCTTGACGAAACGTAAAATCAAATGAAAAAGCGTAATTACTGGCCAAATTTGCGTGAATCAATTTAAACAGATATCAACGAATGTGAAATATGTCTGAAGACCAAACCCAACATATCTCCTACCTCAACCAAACTCTTTGAGATATTACATGTTGACACTATCACGTTAGAAAAACAAAAATTTCTCATAATCATTGACGCATTTTCAAGATATGCGCCAGTTTATACATTAAATTCTGGACAAAGTATAGAAATCGTGAGCAATCTCATCAAATATTTCACAAATCACGGTATACGGGATCAAATAATGAATAAAATCAAATAACATCAGATAACGGTCTTTATTCAAAGATTCATTAGATGTTCACAAAGTAAATCTATATTCTATAAGTTCCTAACATTCCAAATCTAATGGTTTATTCGAAAGATTTCATTCGACTCTAATCGAACATGTAAGATTGCTGAACAATCTAGAAGTATATTCTGAAGAACCGATAGAAATTGAAATCAACTATGCACTTTTAGCATACAATAATTCTATTCTTTCAGCTACTAAACTGAAACTCAGTGGAATTATTTCAGGACATTTAGAAGTAAGTTCACTTTTAGATATCGAATTACGGAAGCAATCAGTTATTAATTATATTACAAATCATAGAGAAAAAATTAAATTGTTATATAATAAAATTGGAGACAGTAACGAATCATATAAACAGAAAACTATGAAATATGCTGATAAAAAACGCGAAAAACTACCGGATATTTCTGTGAAAATTTATATAAAGGAAGAACAAGAGCATAGTAAAACAAAGAATGAATTCAAACCTGAACAAATTTAAAAAATCCACCCTGAGCTGTGAACAGCAGAAATATTCAGAATGAATCATCAATATATAAGTTGGTCAAACTGGTGTGAGAAATCATTTTTCACGACTTTTCGCACAGTTATGTGAAATTGTAAGTTTTCTAGTTGTGTTTTGTATGAGAAATATGTTGTTCTCTGTGGTGATCGTAGAAAAAAATAGTTTTATTAATTCCTATAGGATTTGCATATTCTACAGGTGTGTGATAGTAGATTGAAAATATTAAATATAAACGCTCTTTATCCTGAGAATACAAATGATGCTTTCATTTGGAATAATTTGACTTCAAAATGAGTATTATAGGAACTACATCTGCAGGGGCTGACAAATTATTATATATTAGGCAGATGGCAAATTTCTATCATAAGGCAAGTATTGGATAATACATTATATAATCACTTCAGGGGATCAAGGATACCCGCTCAGATCATATATATCGACACCAAATGCAAGATGAACCGGAGTCACATACTCCGGAAGCATATTATAACAGATGTTATAAAACTACGCGAATCATTATAGAAAAATGTAATGGAGTCCTAAGAATGCGTTTCCGATGTTCATTGGAGTATCGATTTCTACATTATTCACCCGAAAAGGCATCGAAAATGATAATGGCATGCACCATATTGCACAATATGTGCATCATCAATAACATATCCGATCCAGAATCAGAAGACAGCGATAGTGATATAGACTTTGGGATTTATAGTATAAATTTACGTGTGGAAAATAATCAGGAGCCAAGAAAAGTGGATTTGGAATTGACTGCAAGTCGAAGAATAAGGCAGAATATAATTCGTAGCCATTCCAGATTATTCTTATGCTTATCAAATCGTATTTACTGTTTTATTATGGATAGTTTATATTCACAGATTGCAGTACAGATATTTATTTTCTAAATACGTATGATTATAATATCGCTCATAGTTACTCGTACTGAATGACTTGAAATATTTCACATTTGTGACAATATGATGTCAATTTTTTATTAGTTCTTGGAAAATAAAATTGTTCTACTTGTGTAATGGGATAACTATGAGGATCATAAATGAATCTACTGTTGCTGGAAACATGAAAACTAGTATATTGAACTCAGACAAATTCTTTGATCCTGAGCCAATTTCAGCGTTTTCACATTGCATTATCAATTGTGGAGCTAACATGTAAAACTCGATAAGTCCTGATTAAGTTATTTCTCTGGTGGAAGCAAGCGAATATTTGTGGAGAACATCTGAAAAAAATTACCGTGATATGAATTTTTAACTTTTTCTATCAATTTAACAGAACTTAATCGGCGAGACATCTTAATTCACTCTTAGCTAATGCTGAGAAAATAGCGATTATTGATGCACAGTTTCTTATAACAACATTGAGCATCAGCGAATATATTATTTTGAGATCCAAATTTCATTCTTATTCTTCATGTTCCAATATAAAAATCTCGATCTGTGGGATTAGATCCCACCAGACGGTTTCGTGGCTCTATTCAGTTGGGTTTGCATTGCTTTGGATTTTAAATCAGAGTGTGGAAGCCAACGGCTCAGTTTTCTTGTGCACAAAAGCAGTGAAAGCCATTGATCCCGCAGCAAGCCAGAAGCTCTGAGCTCTGCCCAAATGCCACCAACGCGAATAACACTGGAGTTCGTTGAGCTTTTTACCGTTACCGTAACAATCTACGACCTCCAATAAGTTTGATTGAAGTGCAATGCTACTTAATCTGAACGTCTTATTCAGAGATTGAATAAATTCGTATCGAACACAAGTTTTTCTCACTTTTATCTATTTGCCTTACTGTGTTTGTTCCAGTTGCGATAAACTAGGGAACGTATTATACCTACTACACTACAAACTTTCGAAACTTTTTATACTGTAATACATTCTCATTTTTATCGGCAATTTATCAGAGCACACAATTTACTGTTGGGTTCACTAACACATTGAGTAAATGATATCCAGTAATTCATGCAATTATGATATTTTACAGAAAAGAGAAACATTTTCTTACGGGCAGCCATTCATAAGGAAGATATTTACAACTGTGAGCTTAAAATATTTGCATTTGAAAGTCTCCGCTAGATGTTGGTGCATATTGAAAAATTCATCCTTTTAGTCTAAACCGCATTTTGCGGTCTGCCATTTTTTTGAACTTGAAGCAAGTTTGCAAAATCGACTGGAAGTTTATTGGTATACGGTCTACATGAGTAGAGTATTTTTCGATGAACTTGTAAATTTATTACGTAACTCGGAACAATTTTTTGTCGTTAATTGGAATCTATTGTACAATATGCAATAACACCTACCATGAACATTAAAATTCAAATATCTAAAGCTAATAGCTGTAAGTAACTACCCTATAGATGGCAGTTTGTAAAATACTGTTACCTTTTTCTATCACGAGCGCCCGGTCTATATTGCGTATAATCATTTGTCCACGGTCCTCAACTTCCATGTTTTCACAATTATTAAGCACTCAGCAAAGGATCCCAGAGTATAGAATAACATATACATTCATCAATTATATGACTGACTAGATTATACCGTGGAAATAAACATATAGTAGGTAATATGTAGAAAACACATCTGTGTAAAGAACTCCTCAACTGAATTAAATGTAATCTCTTCATTTCAAAGTGATATAAAATGTTATCTCCTCAAGAAAATCATTATAAAAATTGTATCTCAATAATAAGCCGATTGAATAATTTTTCATAAGAACTGTGTCTGTCATAATAGCATATCTCATATTTTTGCAAAAATATGCTCATTGTCTCTCACTCCTGAACAGTGACGAGATTTCATCAATATTATTGGAGGGGCAATATTTGAATCTTCATATCAACATTAGGAGCTAGGCTCATATCCAAGATTTCCAGGGTGTAGAGAGGGGGAAATGATGGTTCAGTAACTTATTTGATACAAGGTAGAATCATTTTTCTAATACCTTTTATTTATTTTGAGTTATTCTGGTATGTGAAAGAATAAATTCTCAAATAAAAAGAAGTTGTGGGATCTAGCGAATGAATTTCTGATTCTATGAACATACGACTTTTTTTTTCATTCAATTTTCTCTACTGGATTTTCCTCTGGCATTATTTTTGTACCATCAATTATATTTTTGCTGAAATCAATATTAAATTCCGAGGAGAAAATAATTTTTTAATGCAATAGGCTATGTGCAAGGTGGCGAAATTTGAACATATATCGATGCTAGCGCTTATAGTGAGCACCATTGTAGGCTTTGAACTTCATGTCTCAGAATATGTCATTGAGTATTGTAGTTTAAAAGTAGAAATAATTGCATATAAAACATAGAGAAATACTTGTGTTTCAGACTGTTGTGTTAAGGATGATTCAAGTGGAATATAGTTGTATAGATTTCCTGTATGGAATTATAACATTGGAAAACAATTTATTAAAGTGGATCAAGGCGAAAAATCGGTCTCTCATTATCAATCTTGATAACAAAGATGTTTGTAATTCAATTAAGATATTGGAAAAACTCATTATTGATTTGGGATTCATAAATCAACTTCTGTCCCTAATTTGTATGGTGTTTCAGTGATAGAAGTTTTTCGGGGGCGCTTCGCAATAATTTTGTTGTTAATATTGTCAACAACATAGTTTTCAACATGTTTAATATTTGGCAAAAAGCTAGACTCACGCTTTTCTTTGATGATTCCTCGGTAAAAGGGATACAATGTTTTATATATTCAAATTTGTCCACAAGATCATCGGCGTCATAGTTTGAGGTTATCCTGTCAATTCAAACGAAATAGGTACGTCAAAATAAAAGAAGAAAATACCAAAAATAAATAATTTCAACGTGCCTTTTATGCTATGCAAGTTATATTATATGCACACAGCTGAATTGAATAATATTAGTACATTAAAAAAATTATAGGTATACAACAATGATAAAAAGGAAGTATAATCGTTCTCCATTGCCTGTTAGAGGTGCTGGTAGACTTCATGCACAAAGTCTATAGGTGCACTGTGTCAGTGACACTTGAACAGTAGTTTTTGTTTTTAACTGGTCTGACCAGGGCTGGAACTACAACGACTTGACATTGACATTGAATTGATCTCTTACTCTCAATTTGCCATGCAAATTGAACATGTTTTCAGTTGATATTTATCATAGAGACATGACTGGGACTAGGTTAAGTTATCATTCTATGAAAATAAGATCTAGATAACGATGACAAGGATTGGGAGCTCAAGACAAGATCAGAATATGTCAGTGTCGACTTGATGTGGTTCTAGCCCATAAATAAATGAATTGATTATTTTGATGCTTGCTAGAATTGAATATATTCATCCACTCGATTATTACGTGTAGTAAATCTGATATATGGACTTCACCACTCCTTAAATAGCTACATTCATAGCTTGACTTATCCGTTGTTGCTTCATTTTCAGCACATAGTTTCAATTTGACTTTGATTGAATGTTAAATGATGGTACAATTTTATGAACTTTTTTTTCTATTCATAAAAATCCTTTCTCTTCTTTCTTTTCGTTTAGATTCGTTGACTTTCCTATGCAGGACATCGTTCAGTTAACGGGCGCCTCCAATTCTATTTTGTAATAGACTATAATTTATTAACCCATTTCCTGTTCAGCCTCTAGCCGGTGTCAAGTTTTTAACTGTGGAAAATTGTTTAGGTTTGAGAGGAGCTACGATTTTGTATGATATCCGTCCAAGTTACGATCTCCTATATATGTGTTTGTATAGGTTAGGTATGGGCTGATAATTTGTTGAGAATCGCAATTCTTCGAAGTACACAAAGTGGCACTGAGTGATAAATTTTTCTCTTTCGCAACAAATAGAGAAAAATTCTTCCGCAAATTGTTGAAAAAAGTCTGAGGAAGTCCTGAAAGTTTTGATTACGTAACAGCTTGAGAGTTTTTTCATTTCTTCCAAAGTTTAATTTGCAGAAATTTGTGCGAAGCTTGTTGCGGTTTATTTTACCGCAACCATTTCCAAACCTTTTATCAATATTACTAGTAGAGTTCAAAAATTTCTCAAGCCGTCTCTGGCTTTCTCAAGTATGCAGTTGAGACCGCCACTGGTCTTGCGAGAGCATAAAGAGAACCGCAAGGCTGTTTTCTGTCTCATCCTACGGTGGTCAGTGCCCTGTCAGTATTACTTTAAACAGTTCCTATTTTTTACGTTAGTGTATTTGTATCACAGGTTTTGAACGTAAGATAAATCCATAGTTCTGCTTTTCATTTCACTTTGAGGCTCCAGCGGAGTACTGCCCATCGCAAGAAGACCGTCACGAGTCTTTTTGGGCTGTTGGAGTTTTCTTTTCTTCTCAAGTACTCAAGTTCAGGTGACGTACTCTCCTTCCCGTTTTATTTTTTATCTCTTGGTCCAATCCTGCATTTGTGGAGTTCCAATTTTTCTAGTCGCTTTAATACTCATGTTTTTTGATTGATTTACTTCTCGTACTAGTGATTGGTTCTACAGAACCCTTGGTTCTCTGTTTTGGTATTTTATTTTGGAATTACTAGTCCGAGTTCAGCGAAGTATTAAACTTGTCGTGAACTTCACAAATCAGTATCGTCCTTCTACTCGTTTCCTACATGCTCTTTCATCCTCTTCTTGGAATGAATAAGTGAGTGAGGAGTGAATGTATTTACTGACAATATATTTTTTTGTATTCGGACTTGAAGCTTCGTTAATTTTGCGCTTTACTGTTTCTATCAGAAAGGACTTTTCTCTTACTTCCTTTTGTTTATTTTATTTTGGCTCGACGTCATAACTTTTCACTCACCTGTACAAAGTAACAAGTGAGTATTGTGAAACCGACAAAATTCAACTATCGAGATTTTGATGCAGATATCCGTTTTGAGCATCCCTGAATTCATTTTAACTATTTTTGGCTTGATGGCGGTATTTATGTTCGTGCGTTCGTACGTGCGTTCGTGCGTGCGTGCGTAACTCGCAAATCTCAAAACTGGTTGAATGTGTAATGTTGAAATTTTGTTTTTGAGACTGATATGGGGTCTAGTTGTTCACCTCGCATTATGGTTCCAATCGTCTGTACCGGAAGTACACTTGAATTGAAACTTTTTTCGAATTTCTCTAATGAATTCAGAATGATCAACCATAGAATGTTGAAGTCAGGTATTTAAACTTGATGTTGTATTAGAATGGTTATCTGCTATTTTTGTAAGAATCAGCAAGGCCAAAAGTGCACTTAACTTGAAATTTTTTTTGAATTTTCTGCATAAATATAGAATGATTCGCCATAGCATATCGAAATTCCTCTATAACATCTTAATGTACATCTTGCATTATAATTGCGATCGGCTGAACCAGAAGTGCATTTTACTCAAGACTTTTTTCCAATTTTCCGCATAAATCCAGGATGATCAGCCGTAAGATACTGAAATACAGCATTTGAAATTGCTGTAGCATCTCAATGGTCATCTTTATTTTCGTAACAATCGGCTGAGCCGGAAGTACACTTTATATGACAGACTTTTTGAATTTCCCGCATAAATTTTAGACAATCAGTCGTAGAATGTATAAATTTTGTATAAGGCTCTTCCATAATATCTTGTTGTACACTCTGCATTATGATTGCTATCGATTAATGCTCGGTTTCACAACACCGTGCTAAATTTTAACAAACTGTTAAACCGTTTGACATTCTGTTAAATCATAAAATTCGTTTCACGAAACTTTGCTAAATTTGACAACATGTTAAATCAGTTGTTAATTTAACAGGTACTCTGTAGTCGATTTAAATATTTAACAAAGTGCTAGTTTTGACACACAAAATATTTTTGTCAAGATATGATTATTATTTGAATTTGTTGTCAAATATATCTCATAAAATGTTAGTGATCCGCAAAATTGATATTATAATACGTGCATATGATATTCTAACTAATATTTTTGTCTTTGTGATAATTAGATATGATATGATTTCTGAGTCAGAGAATTCCGAAGATGAGTTTTTTGAAAATATTATGCTATTTCTTCCACGGCCTAGAGTTTTCAAGGACAGAACAAATCTGTTTCTTGTTTATACTGATGATGAATTCAAAATGAGATTTCGATTTAGTAAAAATAATGTTGTTGCAATTTTGGAGCATATTTATGAAAATTTAAATAGTAGCACCGACAGAAATAATCCTGTTGATCCAATGGAACAGTTGTTGATTTGTCTTAGATTTTACGCAACTGGTACATTTCAAAGTGTATTAGGAGATCACATAAATTTAAGCAAACCAAGTGTTTCCCGAATAATAAAGAGAGTAACACATCAGATTGCTTGCTTAAAACCATTGTATTTGAGAATGCCCCCACAGCAAGAGATACATAAAATAAAGAAACAGTTTTATTTAATAGCTGGTTTTCCCGGTGTCCTGGCAGCTTTAGATTGTACCCATATTCGAATTCAAACTCCTGGTGGTGTTTCTACTGAACTTTATCGTAACAGAAAGGGCTACTTTTCGATAAATACTCAAGCAATGTGTACGGCAGAGTTGAAATTCATTAATATAATAGCTCGCTGGCCAGGATCTGTGCATGACAGCACAATATTTCATGATTCACCCATAAGAAACGATATGGAAATGAATTTATATCCCAATTGTTATATTCTTGGTGATAATGGATATCCATGTAAGAATTTTTTACTGACTCCTCTATTAAATCCTAATACTCCTGCCGAACAGGCTGATAACAGAGCGCACATAAATATACTATATGTTCTTTCTTTCAAATTCAGATTGTTTCCTCTTTATCTCCCACCAAATCTAATAATATAATTTTTTGGTTAAAGTGAAGAAAAGCACCCCGATGTGGAGCGCTTGCGGACAAAACTCACGTGTTGTTGTGTAAGCAATACAAGCAGTAGTCTTCAAACAATTGCTAATCTGTAGCAAATCTGTTGATCCTAGTGTTGGTCATGTTGGTGTAAGCTGCTTAACCTACAGTCATTGTTGCACATAAACATTTATTTTTTGACCTGGTTTCAGACCAACATTGAGTAGTTTAGTTCACCCTTCGAGGTGGTTTCCTCTCAAGTTTAGTCCCACAGGTGCGCGTAGTGCGATTGCGGTAAGATTCAGATATGTTTTTCAAAGCCTCGAGCGTAGCTAGCTTACCTGCAACTATTGTTATACGTGAACAATTCTGCATTTTTTTTTTTAGTAGAAATGATACTGTTCCAGTGCCATTGCCAGAATTTTATTGCACTGGTGAATCGCTAGTGATGTCATCTCTTTGAAATTGAGTTAAATGCACGGAATGCTATTCTTCACTGCTATCCAAACGTATGAATGATGAAGAACCGCTTGCTGATCCCAGTGTCGATATACCTGTCGATGCTCACAACCCAGTACCAATTCAACCAGTAAGACAATTATGTCAAACATCGGCAAGAACATATACATTATTAATTAAGTTTTCACATAGAAAAATTTTTTTTGAATATCAAATTAACATATATTCTTTTATAAGTATGAACATGTTCACAACATATTCATAAAATCTTACTTATGAATACATTTATAAACGCTGTATATTATCACAATTTGATTATTATGAATTATTTGATTTTATTTGGAGTTCTTTTTCTTTAATCTGTATTTCTAATTTAAGTAACATTATTTTGTACTTGTGTTCCTCTTTCTGCTGTTCTAATTGCAAGTTTATTAATTCTATTTTCTTCTCATTATACATTCTCACTAAATCAGTTTCCGTTTCTAATTTCTTCTTTCTTTGATTTGTATAATCTGCTAGTTTTTCTTTAAATGATTTTTTTTTATTTCTGTTATCAATTTCGGTACTTGAAATTTGTACACCTGTGTCATCTGTACTTCTAGCATGTGTCACAGTTTTATGTACACTGATTGGTGTCGCATTGTTTTCATTTCTAGTTTCCTCCAACACCACTGGTATATTTTGTGTAGCTCCTACTTCTTCATTGAAATTCAAAATTAATAAATTTTCATCATTATCTACATCTACAAATGATGAATTATGTATCTTAAAAGTCAAATAAGCAATTATTTTACATTTAAAATATGTAGCTGCATCATCATATGTGTTTGGTAAAGGATTAAATTGTTCTTGACAGATAGCAGTAATTCTTTCGTCTATATCTGTGGTTTTCTCGACAAATGTTCCTCCGCTTGTTCGAATTGCTTCCATCTATATTATTATATGATGTTTATTTTAAATACTTTGCTTTATCGCATTTTTTATGACTTATCGCCTGTTTTTTTATATCTTGAAACATATTTTTTGCAGCATGCCCATCTATTTGCTGGAATTCATCTTGCAAATTTTGTAAATATTCTTGTCCCTATAATTAATAGTAATTAGTTATTGATTTATATCAATCAAATCAATTTGTATATCTCGATCTTAGCTCTATCATTTGCAGTCCGTTTTTTTCCATTTCGTTTCATATTTTGATAGCAGCTTTTGAGTTGCTCCGCAGCTCTTGGTCTTTCGGTAATACTGTTGTATTCGAAAGCAATGACATTCCACTTCTCTTGCTTTTCTTTCACTGTTACATTGTCGATCTTCTTATTTTCTTCAACAGCTCGGTATTTTTTTATAATGTTTAACAGCTCCTGCTTCTCCCTTTCAGTATAATTACTGCCTCTATTTTTTAGCATTTCGCGAATTGAAACTGTAAATAATATGTTCGAATATCTGCAATTATGCACTTTAATTTTTTCTATACTTACATTTTAATTGTCACAAACACAAAACGCAAAAAATATTCAAATTGAAGCGATGACATCTATCATCAGTTCAAAATAAACGAATGATAATAATTGTCAGATAACTGTGAAGCGAGTTGTTTTACCAACTTATGTAGGAAAATCCCTAAAATTATTTAGCAGCGTAGTTTGTTAACAACGGATTTAAATTGGAATGTTATATACATGAAACACCTAGTAAAATTAACAGCTTGCTATTTTAACATCGTTCTTACGGAACATTTGATTTAACACACGTTCATGAAACCGGACATAAACCGGAAAAGCACTTTATTCGAAACATTTTTGAATTTTCCGCATAAATCCAAAACGATTGAAAGTAGATTGTTAGAATTCAGTATTTAGGACGATTATACCGTCTAGATGCTCATATCCCATTTTTATTGAGATCCACCAAGCCGGAAGTGCACTTTACTTGACAGTCTACCTACTATTTTCATAACGATAGACTGAACCGGAAGTGCCCTTCAGTAGCAATTTATTCCAGATCTGTTGGTAGTCGTAGAATTTTGGAAATCAGTATTAGGGAATGTTGTGGCATGAGAATGATGACCTACTGTTTTAATAGCAACAGACTTGGCTGAAAACGCATTCTACCTGACAGATTCTTTGAATCTCTTGGATAAATTCAAAACGATTAACCGTGGACGATGAGATTTTGTGTTTGATTATATATATCCAATAATATATATGATTAAACACAAAATCACATCGTATTATATATATATATATATATATATATATATATATATATATATATATATATATATATATATATATATATATATATATATATATATATATATAAATATATATATATATATTATATATATCCAATGATGTACAAGTGAGTCACGTGATGTTCACGTCAGATTTATTTATAGGTTATACGGTCGAGTAGACCTTACTGATAGAACTTGTTTTCTTCTTTCGGTCAACGAGTTACTCGTTTAATTTTGTCATTGCGTTCATGCGCTTCCGCACCATGTATGCTTGCAATCACCCCATTTGTGTTGTGGCATCTTCTCTTCTTGCATTGGCGTAGTTTCTTATATTGTTAAGTTTTTGGTGCCAAAATTCAGTTGTAAATTAATTGTAATTTTGTGTTACCATTCAAACCATTGTCAAATTCATTTCCGAACAAATTACTGGCGTGAGCTGTTCCAGATTATTATTGTGTCTTTCAACCATTACATCAGCAAGGGAACTTAGCTGGGTTGAGAGCAGAGGCCGGATACCAGCAGTAGGAGCAGCCGAAGTCGTCTTTATTCTTTATCGCTTCTAAGGAGGCCGGAGGCTGTCAACACCCACTGTATTGGTTCGTCCAACCGACGAAGACCGTAGATACAGCCCAAAAACTTCGACGACACTTCTAAGTTTTTTTTTTGGTCAACTCCAACCGCAAGGGCCGTGACACCGCTTCTGACTCAACCCAGGAGAAGTCATAGCTAGCTACCCACAATATTCAGCGATCGTAAGGTACATTTTTGCTTTACTCAGGTAAAATAAACATATACCAGTAATTCAATCTGTATAATTCATCAATTTTCTATCAGTTCATGGTTTTGGATAACTGGTTATCACTTTCTTCTTTGTTAGCCAAATTAAAATCTAGATTTACATACATTTCTGCTGAATCATCTATGCTTTTACTGCCCACTATTATCTCTACTAAGTTGGACTACTTAAACCCTCTATCTATTCCTTTCAAGTCCTGACGCCCAATTTTTTTCTTTTGCGCTCTTCGCTATTTGGTTTTTGCAGCGGTGCTTTTAATGACTTGAGCCTTCCAAACAAAAGGCAGGAGCAATTTAACACAGATATATATTATTAATACCTTATTGGTATATAATTTATTTGCCTACCACTATCGTGGAAGTAGCTTTTACAAATTTTTCTTCAAGAACACCAGAGGGAATAATTATGTAACAAGCTTTCTGGGAGAGTAAAATCAGTAGGGGTGAGGAAGGCACATTGGTACGTGGGGCACTATGGTACATTCCAAATTTTCGCGCTTGTATCGTTGGAAAAAAAGTGACTGAAATTGCTAATAGATGGTGATACATTATGTGAGCTACAGTGAGAATGATAGCGGTGTGAATCACAAGAATAGTGAATTATCGGCCATAAATTGTTTTCATCCATCAAAAGTAAGTTCCATTCAGAATTTTTGTAAGCATAAAACTCTTGCAGTGATGTTAAATTCCATTTGCCTACAATATATTATATATTAACATATAATTTGGCTAGTATTTTCTATTTCGTAATATTTAAGTTCTCGAACTATGAAATTTCAACTCATTTTTCTATGTAAAATGAGCGTATGGGGTACGATGGTACAGTTGTTGGTGAGGTACATTGGTACATATACCAATGTGCCCCAATATCAATTTTTATCGAACTTATACATTTTTACTCTGAATTTCACTTAAATATTTCACAGATAAAATGGTTCGCAATTACGAAAAGAAAACTAACCGTCATCTCCTTTCTGAAGAGGCAGTGTCACGTGCTATCAATGACGTTTTGAACGGAAATATATCAATTCGCGTAGCAGCATTGAATCATGGAATTAAGAAAACTACTCTGCAACATCGACTTGAAAAAGCGAGAAAATCATTCATAGTGCAAGCAATTGATCCTGTTCTGTATAAATTCAATAGTGAATATACACATAATCAGGTATTTACTGAAGACCAAGAAGAAATGTTAGTGCAGTATATTTTGCGTTGTTCCAAAACTCAATATGGCATGTTTTACAAACAAGTTCGGCGTTTTTCATATGAATATGCAAAGAAATTAAATTTCAAATTTCCACAAAGCTGGGAAGAAAACCAGTGTGCTGACGAAGAATGGATGAAATCATCATGAAGCGGAATAATACACTCAGTTTGCGTAAGCCGGAAAATACTAGTTTATCTCGCGCAACTAGTTTCAATCCAACAAATGTTTCGGCAGTTTTTGATAATTATGAGCGTGCTCTCACTGAATATAAGATTCTCCCTGAAAGAATTTTTAACCTGGACGAAACAGGAGTAACAACAGTATTGGAGGCTCCTGAAATTATTGCGCAAAAAGGTTCCAAGCCAGTAGGACAAGCAGTGTCAGCTGAAAGGGGAGAGCTAGTTACTTTTTGTGCTATTGCAAGTCCTGTTGGAAATTCTATCCCACCAGTTTTCATTTTTCCCAGGAAAAGATTTAAAGATGCTTTTCTAAATGGTCCTCCTGCTGGAAGCTTAAGATTGGCTAGTCTGTCAGGTTGGATGAAATCTGAATTATTTTTGATGGTTTGCAAACATATAAAAAATTATGCACGATGTTCTAGAGAAGATCCAATTTTGATCTTACTCGATAATCATGAGTCACATACTTTCTTCGAAATAATTTCATATTGCAGAGAAAATGGAATACATCTAGTAACATTTCCACCGCATTGCTCCCATAAATTACAACCATTGGATGTTGGCTTATATAGGTCTATTTGAATGTTATTGCAAGAAGGAATTCAATGACTGGATGATTTCGAACTCTGCTCGAACTATAAGCATTTACGGTATTGCTTAATTAGCAACACGTGCTTACCATGCAGCTTTTACTTTAAAAAATATTTCGTCTGCGTTTTCCAAAACAGGAACATGGCCGTTTTTGCGAAATATATTTACCGAAGATGATTTTTTGTCTTCCTACGTCACCGATCAGTCTATGCCAATTATTAATCATGCAGAAGAAGTCCCTACTAGTAATCCATCAGTGATAGTGACTAATACTACAACCTGAAGAAACCAATGATGAACAAGGAACATCCACTAAAGTTCACATATTAACTCCAGAACATGTTCGTCCTTATCCAAAAGGCACAAGAAAGACTACCACTAGAGGCAGAAAAAAAGAACAATCAACCATTTTAACAGAAACACCAGAAAAAAATTGCGTTGAATTAGAAAAGATACATGAAGGTACGAGTGCAGATGTAATCAGAAGGTCCGAGAAAAGAGCATTATTTTTAAAGAAGAGTTCCGCAAACTTACAATCTGATTAAGAATCTGATACAAGTGATGCCATAATCAACTATTCCGATTCCAATATTAGTGAGATGGATAAACAAATATCAGACGATGAATTCAATAGTTCAACACTAGCTCCATTGGTTGATCCTATTACAGGAGCCAGAAATATATTTCCTGGAGATTTTATTTTAGTTAGATGTTCCACCAAGAAAACTTGTGAATATTCCATTGAAAAAGTTATCGAAATCTTGAATATTGATTCATTTTCCGTTACATTTTTGAGGAAAAAAATGAGTGGAACTTTCATATATCCCAATGTTGCCGACATAAGCGATATCGATTTGGATGACATTGTTCTTAAATTACCATAACCAAAAATAGTTGGTGGTACTGCATGCCAAATGTCCTCTTTCAAGTTTTCAATTGATTTGAACAGTTACTTGGTAGAATAAAATTCCTATAATAAATATTTTGTATTTGAACATAATTGTATTTTATTTTTTTAAGTACATGATTAAAATTCCTCAATGCTTCTATTTTTTTCAACTTATTCATAAGTCATTTAAAACATACGTACCATTGTTCCCCAGGCATGTATCTCCTCCAGGATGTAGAAAATGGTCCTGAAGATGTTAAATGAATGTACACGATAGAAGAAAAGCCTTAAGCATTGATTAATCATGAACCTTTTCGAATAGAGTATCAAGATCATCAATAATAAAATAGAGTCTACGAATTGTACCAATGTGTTCCCCTCTCCCCTAGAGAATCTATTTTTCGAATTTCTCTTCTCTTTAATAACGAAAGAGCCATTAATGTTCAGATACTGATCACAGTTTCTCTCAAAAATAAATAGAGTGAATTGATATTTCAAAACGAAAATAGCCATTTTCAATGAAATAGTGCACACATAATTCAAGATGTGCTTTTTAGTTTTGAATACCTCCACATAAAATTTGTCCAACCCTTTGCTGAATTCGAAATTGCATGCAGAGTTTCCTACTTCCAGAGGTCAACAGTCGTTGTTCCTTTACTTCGCCAAATCGTAAAACATTGGTTGTGCTCCAATAACTTGACTCATTAGCTTGCTAGTAATTCAGCTGTACAACAATTACTAGTCCAAGCTATGTGAAAAGGTCGGAATAACTTTGCAATGACATCTGATGTAGCGACGAGATTAAACATTCCAATATGCATGCCTAATTTAATTTTCATATATACAATGCTGGCGAAAATAGACGTTCTTCAAAATGAATTTATTAACTATATTTCCAATTGTCTTGACATCGCATCAATATGCTCTGATTTTACTTTATTTTTGCATCTATTTGATTTCGATGTTGCATAATCTACTTTACTGTTGTATTCAATACATCACAGACATCATGTGATAGCATGATATACTTAAACAAAAATAAAGAGCTATGTAAAAATTCGATTTCCAGCTTTGAAGCTTATAATGGATGCGATTCGGGAATGATAAAGCTAAAATTGGATTCAATGAATTCGTCTATGAGAGGTAAAAGAGGGAAAAGTTAGTAAGGATATGATATACAGTAATAACAGGTAATTCAAGTATCTGGAACAAAAGTGAATATATTGGAAATTATCCAGCAGGATCTTACATAAATTAGTCAGTGCGAGCTCGTTCATCGCAATATGAGCTCCGTACGATATTGAGGTTTATTCATCATTCCGTCGCCCTGTATCATTCATAGCACACTCATACATGCGTAATATATATTTACGACTTCGATTCAATACGGCAGGATCAACTTTGAGATGGCAAAAAGTTATTTACAGATCCCTATGCTAAGTCTCACTCTGGCAGAATTCAATTTCCCTTTAGACTTATTCACACATATCAATGAATTCAAAACTTTCCCCTGTGGATGGAATACTTTTTGCGGACTGAATTTTTATTTCTTTGTTTGAATTTTGGTTCTCGAACCAACTGGAGGCCAATCGGATAATTAGCACTAAAATAATATTTTGGAAACAAAAACAGTGTGAATCTGACTCATGAATAATAAATTTGGGTGAGTCTCATTGTGTTTATTAATCTATTCCAATCTGCACACATTTTTGGACAAAAGCGTAATTGATTAGCTAACAGAATATAAGAGATGGCCATCCGATACTACTAATCCATTTAGAACTAGACAAAATACATCATCATCAGTTCCGGTAGAATAACAAAAAAGTCGCAAAAACATTGTGTTTATTATGAGAAATTATAATAATTATTTGATATCTGATAGGAATTGAGTCGAATACGTTTCAAATAAATTCAAATAGAGATGATACAATGCAGCATAATAGGTTGAAAAATATCTGTTCCATTATTGGGATTAGAGTGCAGGATGTTGAAGTTTTTCGTGGGTCTGTTGTTCACGATTCTCTTTTTTTATGAAACTTCTGTAAGTAATATTGTATGAGCTTCACTGTATGACTTCCCTAAAATCAAAAATTTTCCAGAGATGTTGGAGATTGGTCTTGAAACAAGCGAGTATAGTTTATATGCATCCAGGTATGATTGAGGCAACCATCAATGTTAAAAAAATAAACAGGACCACATTTGCTCTTAATTACACAGGGGATCTCCATATAGATTGCTCTCCTGCTTCCGAGGTGAGTAGTAGAATCAATCAATTAAGATCGATGACGGGACCATTTGCATATAAGCATTGAGCTCTATAACGTACTGAAATCAGCAATCCATTGTTGGTAAACGTTCCAGAAGACATATTTCCTTCTTTTTAACTCTCGAATATATCTATGTGAATTTGAACATGCATGCAATTCAAAGAGGCATACAAAAAACTTATATGCAGAGCTGGTACGAACAAATGAAAAACTACATCTAAATCCTTGAGAGTGTGAAAATTAGAGGAAGCAATTTATTAGTGAGTATTGAAGTAAATACTCGTAGCCATTTACAACAAACAATCCATGAAATTTCTTAGATTCATGTTGCAATTCTGTGCGAACCAATAGTTCCTCCAGATATATGAATCTATAAGGAACTGATACACTAGAGAGGTAGCAAGTAGAAATGAGAAATCTATAATCGATTACTTGATATGGGACAAACATAAGAACAAACATTTAATAGAAGATATTCGAATAAAAAGAGGATACTAAATCGGCAGCGACCACTTCTTCCTGGAAGCCGAAATGAAGAAGAGTAATGAAATAGAAGTAACAAGGACAGAGAATAATATAAGAACCAAAAAAGAAGTAACCAAAATTTACAAGCTCAAGGAGGAATCAGTCAAGGGAAAATACAATGAACTAGTACAAGAAAAAATGATAAAACAAGGAGTATATGGAAAATATATACTCCTGTAATATAACGCAAAAAAATTATGAAAAATACAAAGTACAGAAGAGGACTGAATAATCAATATAAAATGCTGAGCAACAAGAATGAGAAGACTTCCGAAAATGTATAAATAATAACTACAAAGGGAACAAGAAACTTTTTTATAAAGTAGCGGAGAATTTGAGGGAAGGAAAAGAACAACCAATTAAACAATCAAAAGGCACGAATGGAACAATACTAAGAAAGGATACAGACAAACTAAAAAGATGAAGAGAACATTCCATAAGCAATGTGTACAATAACGACCCTGTACCAGAGCAAAATCCAGAAGTTACAAATACAGAAATTAGCATCAAAGAAGTTACAATTGCTTTTGGAAAGGTGAAGATAGAGAATGCAGCTGGATATGACGAGATAAAACCAGAGCAGCTAAGATAAATGGGATAAGAAGAAGCAAGAAAATGCTGCACACATTAGTAGACAAAATTTGAGATGAAGAGCAGACACTTACAGACTGGAGAAAAATAATCATACTGCCAATATACAAAACGGGAGACAGCCGCAACTGTTGCAATTATCGAGGGATCTGTACCAAACGATACTTGAAATTGAAGCAAGAAAGTTAGTAGAAGACAAGATTGGGGATACTCTAAACGGATTGAGAGAAGGCCACAGCATTAAAGATCATGTATCTACAATTCAACAAATAACGGGAAAAACACTAAGACATAACAAAGAAATATTTAACTATGTAAGAGTTCAAAGCTAGGGAGGATTGATACAAAAAGAGACTCCAAGTCTTTCATTGTTCATACTATACATGGATGAAATTAACGTTGAAGCAGACGACATGGTAATCTTTGCGAATACAGAGAAAAATCTGCAAAAGTACTTAAAGATATGCAACGAAGAACTACTCAGAGCAAATATTGAAATAAAAGCCTACAAAACAAAGGTAATGATAATAGCCATAAGAGAAAAACAATTGTAAATACGAATAGATAATAGAAATATATAAATGTTCGAAGCTCTAGATATCTAGGAGGTATAATTGAAACTAAAGGAGGGTACGGAGATGAAATGGATAGCAGAATACAGACAACAGTAGGAACTTACCATTCAATTAGTAAGGCACTAATCAAGCACAAAACCGTGAATAAAAGAACGAAGCTAACCATCCACAAGACGATAATACTACCAATACTGCTGTAGAGTTCAGAAAACTGGGTACTAAATAGAAGACAACAAAGTAAAATCACAGCGGTGGGAATGAAATGTCTTAGAGCTATTGAAGGAGTAACAAAACTAGACAAAATTAGAAATCAAGAGATCAGAGAGAGATTGGAAAGTCAGTAATGGAGAAGATGGAGCAAAAACAATTGAGGTGATATGGACATCTAATTCGACTCGAGGATAAAAGAGAAGTAGAAGGAATATAGAAAGGAAGAGCAATAGGAGAAAGAAACGACAGGCCTCGGAAAATATAGGACAATGTTATACGAGAAATAATAACCAAGAAGAAAATGACAACCAGAAGAGAACACGAGCTTGCGAAGAATCAGAATGAATAGAGAAAGTTCATAGGAAACATTTAAGCGAAGCAACCTCGACACCCTTTGGGTAGAAGAGGAACAGATTTTATATACATATTCTCATACATATATATATATATATATATATATATATATATATATATATATATATATATATATATATATATATATATATATATATATATATATATATTAATATATATATGTTATGAAGTTTATTGAGTAGTCAGTCTTTAATTATTCAAAAATTCTCATTTATTTCAATGAAGGAAAAAACTTTTCAGAACTCATTTTATAAATAAATATGTTTTATTGGGTATAAGTTCTTTAAATTTGCCTTTTTCAAGTGAAAATAAATATTTATTTTCACTTGAAAAAGGCAGCACTTTGCTGTTGAAACGTTGTGTTTCTAATAAATTTAAAGAACTTATACCCAATAAAACATATTTACTCATTTATTTCATTTACCCAAGTTTTCACCAATAATTTTTGGCTTCTTCAGGGGACTAAAGTAATATGAACAATAAGACAGTTGAATTGGATGAACAAATAAAAACAGATAAACTTCAACTTACAGAAAAAAAAAAAATTAATTATCACAAACATTCAGAAAACTAACAACAACTGGACAAGAGGAGTAAACCAACCATAAAAAACCATGAAATACCATTAAAAAACTCTTGAAAAATTTATAAATAAAAAGAATAGAGGAATAAAATAACTGACAATGAAAAATATATTCTTCGCAAAACATGTGTAGAATTTGATAAATGAATAAATGAATAATCAACAAATGAATAAACTCTTCGAAATTGAAAAAATAAATAAACATGGAGTGTCATGAATATGAACACTTGATTATATTCGAATAATATGAACTCAAATTTTCATATATTTCTGATTATAAGTATCTCCATGAAAATCTGCAAAAATTGGAATATATTCTCTTAGATAATGGTTATCCCTTACATTTTATCAATAAATACATTTTCAGGAATAATAATAATGATTTTTTGAACAATATCAATTCTAATATTAATGATTGCAATTTATCAATTTCTCCTCCTTCTAATTTGAACAATCGATCTTCCTCTGATGCTGTCATTCATACATCTTTACTACAGGCTACGTGCATGAAGTCTACTAGCGCCTCTAGCGGGCAATGGAGAACGATTTTATCATTGTTTCATACCTATAATTTTTTAAATGTACTAATATTATTCAATTCAGCTGTGTGCGTATAATATAACTTGCATAGCATAAAAGGTACGTTGAAATTATTTATTTAAGTATTTTTTTCTTCAATGATAACGTACCTATTATAGAGAAAACGTCTTAATTCGTCCAAATTGACAGGATAACCTCAAATTATGATGTTGATGATCTTGCTGATCGGGTTTGTATTTATCAAACACTGTATCCCTTTTACCAAGGAAGCATTGAAGAAAAGCGTGAAATTAGTTTTGCCATATTAAACATGTTGAAGAATATGTTGCTGACAATATTAACAAAATTATTGCGAAGTGCATCTGACAAACTTCTATCACTGAAACATCTTACAAATTAGAGATAGAGGTAAATTCATGAATCTCAAATCGATGATGAATATTTCTTATTCCACAATTGAATTACAAACATATTTGTTATATAGATTAATAATGAAAGACAGACAATACTCTATTTACCGCTTTGATTCACTTCACTCGTTTTTTCATGTTATAACTGGCTACTTGAAATCTATGAAACTATATTTCATTTGAATCATCCTCAATACAACAGCCTGAAACAGAACAAACGTTTTCCCATGTTTTATATGCAATTATTTTCACTTTTAAACTACAATGCTCAATGTCAGCTAATTGACGTATTCTGAGAAATGGAGTTCAATGGTTACAATGGTGCTCACAATGAGCGCTCGCATCGATATTTGTTCAAACTTCGCCCCCTTGCACATAGCCTATATATCTCTCTTTTATCTGACAGAATTAAAAAAATTCTGAAGAATGATTATTCCATTATAACATTTGAGAATTACCTCACTATCAGAAGTCTTTACACTAAACTCAAAGATTCCACATCTATTGATAATCAAAGTAATGTTATATATATATATATATATATATATATATATATATATATATATATATATATATATATATATATATATATATATATATATATATATATATATATATATATATATATATATATATATGAAAGCTTTATGGTCTTCATACAAATTACTATCTCTACAAACTGCCTGATGATATTCTTCTATGTTTTTAGGTGATTGTGAGACTGTATGGCTTATACAGTAATACATATCGACCATTGCCTTACAATGTAAAGAGAAATTTATGTGATCATTTCAAATATGAGTTCAGTTTTATGGGAGAATTGAATGGTCATTATCCCAACAGTTGTCCTGTTAAAAAAGTATAAATTGAGCAGTTAGTTTAGTTTGTCCTCTATAACTCTTCACTTTTCAGGGACATTATTATTTAAGGGATCTGGTCGCAGATACAAGTCGTATACCATTCAGTAATCCTTGGAAAGTTAACAGTATACTGATAAATGTAACTATTTCTCATGGCTGGCCTAATAAAGGAGATCCAAATCTCATCATCGTTATAATCCAGTTGGATTCAACTATTGAGGATGAATTATTCAAAACAAAATGAACCACTATTACTATAAGATGATAATTGATGTTAAAATATTTGAGTACAAGAGAAATACATTTTTTTCTGATTGCTCCAATGCATTGGTTCGGATTATTCCCTCTAGTTTTGGAAGCAATGTTGCAATCCAGGAAATGACGCATGAGACTTTTAATTCATCGGTATCTTGAGTATTACAGTAACAGATATTTTACAATTGAATCGAAATGATATTGTTGCTCACATTTCGAGTAGAATTGAACACTCAAAACAAAGAATCTTCAGAAAATTGTTGTACATATTTTCAAGTATTCTAATAACTTGATAATTGAATATATGATTTCCGCGAAAATAACCATCAAACTCCTAAGATGGATTCTTATGTTTCACGGAGTACTCAATCTTTGTACTCATATCATAACACTCAATATATAGGGCATAACAGAAATAAGTACATCAATTTTAACCTGTAACAGAACTCGTCAAGCAGAACTATTTTCCTCAAAAACTTTTTTCTGTAAATCCACTGGATATCAAGTGGAAATTCATATAAGTTTTGTCAAAATTTTCATAGTGCACCTATGGTTCGAACTGAATGTTTCTCATTTGTTGGAAAAATGAGAGCTGTCGATTGAAATTAGTATTTTGCAACTTTGAACCATCGTAGTCTTGTTAATCATCATTCATTTGAGACTAAAAGAATATTAGAATTCTGGCAATACATTGATATTCGCTCACCTCGATAATTCTATTTTTGTATGTGTTGAGAGAAACAATGAATTTGTCTCTGAAATCAACAAATTCATTTCATTTCTATTCAGGGATCTCATGTATATTTTCGAATAGTACATTTCTTAAACGAGCATTGTTCATGATATATTTTCGAAACTTACCATGCGATGACTTTACGAGTAAGTTTATATCGAGGACTTAAATCGGATTTAACTGGATTTAGGACTATAAATCTGATTCATAGAAATGATGTAAACGGTCTGAATTAGATTTAAAATCGGATTCCTAATCGATTTTATGAACAAGATTTGTCCATAAATCTGATTCACTTTACCGAGATAAACAGCGATTGAAATAAAAACTTAATAGTAGATACTGAAACAAAATAATGCAAATTATTTGTTCACCTGACAGACGTTGGTTTGTTCAGTTCAGTCATCCAAATAATAATTTGAGGTTTTAGAAATAAGTCTACGTGTTTCTTGGATTACCAAAGTAACTGAATACTTTCTAAAATGAATTTAAGAGAGGAAAATTATGAGTTTTCTAGATGGAAAAATGACACGAGGGAATCAAATATTTAAAGAATGAACCTAAAATAGAAGAATTTTGATGTTATCGTTATATTTCTATGGTACCAGTAATAAATAAATAAATCCAATTTTATCCGATAGAACTAGATCGGTTTATAAAATTGTCGATGTAAACAGTCGACATTTGAAATTTAATTAAATCCGATTTAGATCTTCGATATAAACTTACTCTATATTGTCTCGGACAGTTTCGTCTCAATCAGCAGCAATAATAGGACCAAAGACGTTCTTCAGTATCATATTGAATGAATAGATGATTGATGAGGCAACATTGTTGTATGGTAAATTCGAGAAACATTATTGCCTCCAATTGAAACGGTGGCTGAAGTGCCACGGACGGAAATAGAGTGGCAATAAAGAAGAATTAGTAAAGAGGTTAGTATCATTTTCTGTATTCGTCATTCTTATATTATGTATATCCTCAAAGTTATTTCATTATTGATTTTGTCATCAATTATCACAAATTGAAATATATGACAGCTCTGTGATAGTATTTATAGCAAACGTCAAGCGATTGTGTAGCCGTAGAGTGTAAAGTGTACAATCTTCGTATGATAGGAAATATCTTAATTTTTGATTATTTTATTGATATTCAGTTGAGTTTAGCTTATGTGGGCTCAGTGCCATCATAAAAATGAAAAGAACAAATATTTGTGTCCTTTGTTACGTGATCCAGAGTTTGGAATCTTTACATCGTTATGATTTCACCCACGAATCACATTTTGCACACTCAGAACAATTTTTTATGTGCACTTCACAAGAAATTTGTGCTTTCTTCTGTCGATATGTGAAGTAAATAGTACATTTTACCTTCTCGTGACGATTTTGAACGACTGTCACTTTGACATATTCTAGAACAACACCGTTTTGTAACTCCTTTCCTGCCTTTCCGATCTCCTATAATCAACTCAGCTTAGCTTCAACCTTTTATAATATCTATTATTTCTTAGTATTGATGAACTACTTGTATTGAACATTGGAAATACACTTAAACAATATTGCTTCACGTTAACTGTACGAAACTGTCCGAAACAATATAGTGGAGTCAATGCATGCTAAGTTTCGGAATTATTTCATGAACAATGCCATTGCACTTGAATCAGCTGATTTGGATAGCCTGAACGCAGTTAGAATTTGTGCCAGACAGTGCTGAAGATTTTAGAAAATGTATGAATGATAACTACAAAGAAAACAAAAAACTCTTCTATAAAGTAAAGAAGAATTAGGAAAAACAAAAAGAACAGCCTTAAAAACAATTGGAAGAAAAAGAAAATTAGGCAATACTGAGAAAGGATACAGACAAACTAAAAAAAATGGGACAACATTCTGAAGAATTACTAGAACCGCAAGAACCAATCATAAGCAACGCGTACAATCACGACTCTGTACCAGAGCAAAATCCAGAAAATACAAATACAGAAATCGTAATCGAAAAAGTTACAATTGCTATTGGGGAGTTAAAAATAGGGAAAGCAGCTGGATATAATGTGATAAGATTATAGCAGCTGAAATATATGGAAGAGGGAGGAAGAAAAATGGTGCACACATTAGTAAACAAAATTTGGGATGAAGAGCAGACACCTACAGACAGGAGAAAAACAATAATACTGTTAATATACAAAAGAGGAGACAGCCGCAACTGTTGCAATTATCAAGGGATCTTACACCTATGTACAGCAGTAAAAGTGTACGAAATAATACTTGAAAGTAAACTGAGGAAGTTAGTAGAAGACAAGATTGAGGATACTCAAAGCGGATATAGAGAAGATCACAGAACCCAAGACTATGTAGCTACGATTTGACAGATAACGGAAAAAACACTAGGACACAACTAAGAAATCTTTGAATGTTTCATAGACCTTGAAAAAGCCTTTGATAGAGTGACCAAAAATTGTTGTGGGAAATATTAGAAAGGAGAGATATAGAACAGTAGCTGCTAGAACAATCCAAAATATATATAAAGATAACAAACTATGTAAAAACCGCCAGCTTATTATCAGACGAATTCAAAGCAGGTGGAGGATTAAAGCAATGGAAAACTCTAAGTCCTTTATAGTTGATACTATAAATGGATGAAATTAACATTGAAGCAAACAAAAGAACAATAAAAACTGTAAATAATAAATTTTGAACAAATAAAAATAGCTGAGTGCATTTTTGCAGACGACCTGGTAATCTTTGCGAATACAGAGAAAAATCTGCAAGAGACCTTGAAGATATGGAACGAAGAACTATCAAGACCAAATATGGAAATAAATGCCAACAAAACAAAGGTAATGATAATAGCCAAAGAAGAAAATCAATTGAAAAAACAAATAAATAATAAAAATATACAACAAGTCCAAAGCTTTAGATATCTAGAAAGTATAATCGATAATAAGAGAGGGCACGAAGATGACATAAATAGCTGAATACAGGCAATAGTAGAAACTTACTATTCAATTAGCAAGGTACTATTGAAGCACAAATCAGTGAACAAAAGAACGAAGCTGACCATCTACAAGACAATAACACAACCAAAGCTACTGTACAGTCCAGAAGCCTAAGTACTAGATGAAAGACAACAAAGTGAAATCACAGCAGTGGCAATGAAATGTCTTAGAGCTAGAGAAGGAGTAACAAAACTAGACAATATTGGAAATGAAAAGATTAGAGCGAGATTGGAAATACAGTCGGTAATGAAGAAGATGGATCCGAGACAATTAGGGTGGTATGGACATTTGATCCGACTGGAGGAAGAAAGAAAAGTGAAAGAAATATGGAAAGCAAGAACAAAAGCAAAAAGAAACCACAGCAGGCCACGGAAAGCATAGGACGACATAATACAAGAAATAATAACAAAAAAATATATAACAACCAGAAGAGCACACGAGCTAGCAAGCAACTGGAACGAATGGAGAAAATTCATAGAAGACATTTGAGCGAAGCAGCCTCATCATCCAGTAAACTGCATTATATCAGCAGATGAGAAATGAACACAGGATACTGATATTTGGAAAAAATCCATCAGCAGGAAGCTTGCAATTTATTCTTGTTCTTGGTCAGGTCTTGCACTTATTATTTTGCGCATCTTGGACTCAGACTTGGTCTATTGAAAGAAGAAGTCGTTTTGGTCTTGCATTTGGTCTTGCTAGGGCTTAAGTCCAAGACCAAGATTGCAGAACCAAGATCCATTTCACTCATCACAGGCATGCATAATCAGATCTCACCGTGCCTGCATTAGTTGTATTCTACTTTAAGTTACTGATTTTTCCGTTCGTGTTTATTTTGCCTCTTGCATCACATTGACTATTCGTGTTGAACGAAAAGCAAGGAGAAATCATTGCAAGACATAAAAGAAAAGTTCCAGAAAATTGCTGCCTCTGAAATAATGCTCCAAGTTTCATCAATTTTGTTTGAGTAAATGAAAACGTAAATAAATTTCAAGGTAGACATTTGTTTGATTATGATCCGTTTCGAGTAATCATCTATAGACTCGAACATCGAGCAGTCATTTATTGATTCGAACATCGAGCGCCATCTCAACCATAACTATACTTATTTGGTCGTGAATTTATTCGCTTCAGAGTCAAATATCTTTTATTGGGGCAATTTGTTGGCAGCATGGGCTAGGATCACATGTAAACAAATAGAAACGTTCAACAATTATCTATTCATCCTTCGTCAGTAAAAGTTCAAATGAAGTGATAGTGCCGTTTACTTTCTTGGTGTGAATTGATTCAACTTATTGGACATTCAAATTTACGTTGAATATTTTAAACTAGAGAACGGATGACATATATTTTGAACTTATTTCCATAATTATAAATTGTGGTTTGAGAAGAACACCTCAATTGGTTTCAAAGTATATTATCAGAATTTTGGTGCCAAGAGAAAAGATTGAAAGATTAGTAAAGACGTTTTCCAATAGCACATTTTTATCCACAGATTATTTTGTTGTTCTATTGATGCTCACTAATACTTTCTATTTGAATCGTGCAGATTATTTTTACTCGATGTCCAATCAATTGAAGACTACTGAACATCGAGGAGCTTACTGTTGGAACAGGTTTTTTAAGAATTTATACCGGATTGGAATCTTCATATTCAATAGGTAGAAGAGGGTTGAAAAACAAACTAGTACGCAATCGTCCCTCTTCTTCTCGTTGCTGTTTTATTTAGTCGCACATTTCTTTCATCATGCTGAGTTGATGAGTGAAATGGACTTCCGGTTTGGTGGATCTTGATTAAAATAGGATATGAGCATTTGGACGGTATGATCGTCCTAAATACTAAATTCCAACAATCCATGTTGAAGCATTTTAGATTTATGCGGGAAATTTAAAAAATGTATTGAATAAAGTGCACTTCCAGTTAAGCCGATAATAATAATAATGTAAGGTGTACAACTACATATTATAGAAGTGCCTAATACAGAATTTGAATAATCTACGACTGATTGCTTTAGAATTTATGCGAAAAATTCAAAAAGTCTGTCATATGATGTAAACTCTCGGTTCAGCCGGTTGGTACAAAAATAGGAGATGACCATTAAAATACTACAGAAATCTGAAATACTGATTTCAGCATCCTGCGGCTTATCATTATAGTCTGAGTGCCAGACCACTTGGTAGTATAATTGGGAGGGACCAGATGACATTCACATTTTATGTTCTTGTGACCATATAGAGTGTGAAAAACCATGACAGCCATCTTAGAATGGTAGCTTTCAAAAATGGCGACTATTCAAAATGACTGCCGACTGGGATCTTTCAAACCATCATTTCTCGCAAACGGTCGATCAAATTGAAACTCTCTCTTCGAATGTAGGCAGTCTCACGTCTAACATTTCTGTGTTTATTAATGAAAGTCGAATGATCAATATCTCATCCAGAGAAAGTAAAAGAAGTTGGAATGACATTTTTCAACATTCTTGTTTCAGTTCTTTCCAAGAAAATGGTGCAAGGTAGAAACATCCACTTTGATATAAAAGCTGTAGTGCATTTCATGACCTATAAGAAGAAAAAAAACGTTCGTATAGGTTTATTTGAAGCCAAGATATATCGAAATTTGTGCCGCCGGGAAGCTGTCGCTTCAAAAGTTCACAGTATGAAAAAATTTATTATGCCAGTGAAAATTGATACCGGGCATTTTAAATGAAAATTTCTTGATCTAAAACATAATATTGATGCATGTAGAAGATTGGATAACAAACTTGGGAACGCAGTAGATGTATTATAAGTGGAAACATACATTTTCACAATGAGAATAATTGAGGTACGTATCCAATTGGTATATCTTTTGTAGATATGGTATTTATTTCTTCTCACTAGAATCACTATCATAGTTCTTGATTATCTCATCACATTCTTCATCATTGCTATAATTGTGCGAATCCCTACACTCTTTGCAGCCGCAAGAATTAGTGCACCTTCACTTGTTCTGAAGGTAACTACATGCCCCAATCAGATAGATCTTTTTCCTAAAGAAGCACTACATCAATGAGCGGATAATTCAGAATCAGGAAGATTTGTTATTTTCTTTATTTTCCAGTTATCCTAACGATCTTTTCCCCTAAATCTCTCATGCACTGAGATGATATTCACTTTTTGTTTCAGAAAAAAAATATCATCTTGGCACAGTTGCCATGATCATAATAAAAATTCCGTGATAGCATGCTTTTGCTCACTACTTACTTTACAAAAAAAATTATGTCATATTCGAACAGTTGACAGAAACAGTAATTTGAGTTTCAAGGCCATAGAAGTAATATTCTATTGTCTTATCTCTTGTTCGCGACCTAAGCACTAGCTTAGGCAAGAATTCAGGTGAGACCAAGAAAGTATTTCCAGTCGAGATGCACACAAAGTTTTCCAGTCGATCATCACGAAAGATCAAAAATCAAAAAATCAAGTCTATTTATTTCTAAGACGTCACAATTATAAATCTTGTTTGAGATCTATTAAGTTGACATTTGTGGAAAAATGTGTACTGATCTATATCAAGATTCTAAAAACTGGAAAGGTTGACTGATAATATTGCCACAAATATGAAATTTTCGTAGTAATTAGGTCACATAATTATTCATTTGGATTCGCCGTTTACTGTAATCCCAGTTAGTATTGACAAGGTCGATGTTCCATTGTCGGACATGATTGACAGGCTATGGTCACTGAATGTTCAGTGGTTGCTAGGCAGCAACTGTTAGACAATTGAATGTTAGTTCATTGTCGGCTTAGGTATATGAGAGCGTAAGCTAGGAGAGGAAGTCAGTCATTCAGTCAGTGATTCAGTGATTCAGTAAGAGTAACTGTGAGTGATATTGTGTTCAAACGAGTTTGTAAAGTGAAGATTGGCACTGTAACCTGTGTAAATAAATTATTCACAATAAAATTTGTGAAGCGGGATCCTAAAAAATTCAGTGGAAATAATTTTGGCTCCGGACGACGAAGAGTAGATTGAGTTGCTGTGTTGTGAAGTATCTATATTTGTGTCGGGAATGTTCTAAATGCACAAGACAAGAAGCATGGCTACCAGCGAGATTCAGGATCAGCTGAAGATGATGATGGAGCTCATGAAAACGTCAGTAGCTCAACAGAAAGCGTCGGCAACGGCCATGGAGAAGAAGATGGTCAAGTTTACGGAAGGTATGAAGGCCATGGAAGAGAAAATGTCTGTATCTACAGAAGCGATGCAGAAGAGAATAACAGAATCTTTAGCCAAGCAAATGCAGTCCATAGAAGAGAGGAGATTTAAGAAAAATTCACTGAGGTGAAGTGTCAAGTTATGCAATTTGAAGATCAATTCTAGCAAGTTGAACAACAAATAAGGCAAGTTGAACGAGATTCAGAATCAAAATTAGACCTCATTGTCACCGAGAAAATGCAGAACCTTAGTCTCTATAGCGATGGCGCAGCCCTACGGATATAAAATGTTCCAACATCCACACCAAGAGAGGTTACATCCAATTTCACCTTGGAACCGACGCCGTTTGATAGCAAGACATCCTGGGATAAGTACTTTGCTCAACTGGAGCTGATTCCAAAAAATAATGGCTGGAATATGGAGCAAAGAGCTATTGCACTGGCAGGTCAACAATCTTCATATACTCAAAAGAGGAAGTAGTCCAGCTGTACAAGGTTTCGTGAGGAATGTACGATGTAGGATGCTGCTGGGCGTATGTCACTATTGTACATCCATAGGTTTTTGCAAAGATAAGACAAATTCCAAGAGAACGTGCCCAGAACTAGCGGATTTTACTCAAAACAGCAAATGTTGGGAGAGTACCAGTAATCAGTGTGGAGGAGCATGAATTCACAATAGGCAATTTTAAGAAGAAACATTAAGCTCCTCCCATTGCTGCAATCGTGGATGATTGCATTATGGGTGTCGAGTTCCTGCGAGATCTTGGTTGTGTCTTGGATTTGAACGGCGATGCACTACGAATTGGTGATGAAGAAGAAGTACCTTTCCATTGTCGGCAAATAAAGATGGAAGTGACGGATGTTGTTGCTCCAAAAAATTTCCTGGTACCTTCTCGATCAGAAAAGGTGGTTTGACTCAAGCTAGACAACATTTCAGAAAGTATAACGTATGTCTGTGGATCATACTGATGAGCTGGAATAAATCCATTGCACTGAACTCTAATAGAATCTTCACGGCGTGTGATAAGAATTCAGAGCATTCCGTATTGTCAAGTTCGAATTAAAAAACGAACACCATCAGGTAGATCAGAGGCCGTCACATTGATTCGCAAGATGGAAGGTACAGCTATCAAGAAGAACCCATTTACGAGGTAACTGAGCCACATAATTCAGGATTTATCCAACAGAAGCAGCGCTAACTTGGCAGAAGAACAGAAAGAGAAGCTACGCGATTTGCTGTTGGAATATCAGAATGTCTTTGTCAAGGATTCAAGTGATTTTGGGCGCACACATCTGGTTCAGCATAAAATCGATGATGGAGATGCACGGCTACTAAAACAGTCCCCAAGGCGAATACCTATATCCCGGATTGACGAAGTTCAAGAACTGGTAGCCGACATGCAGAAGAGAGGAGTCATTGAGCCATCGACAAGTCCGTGGGCCTTTCCAATCGTTTTGGTGAGAAGAAAGAAGGTTCTACTGGGTTTTGTGTGGACTACCAAAAATTTGATGAAGTGACAAAGAAAGATTCATACCTCCTGCCAAGAATCGATGACACCCTCGATGCTGTTGGAAATTCAAAATGTTTTTCTACCTTAGACTTGCAGAGTGGATACTGACAAGTTGAGATGAACAAGAAAGATGGAGAGAAGACAGCATTCACGTCCTGTGCGAGTCTATGGCAATTTACAGTTATGCCTTTTGGACTCTGCAATGCTCCAAGTACGTTTGAGCAATTAATGGAGAGAGTACTACAGGGATTGTCATGGAAAACTGCACTTGACTACCTTGATGATGTGATAGTTCATAGGAGAGATTTTGAAGAAGAAATGACCCGACTGAGACAGATGCTCCACCGGTTGAAAGAAGCCAACTTGAAATTGAATCCTAAGAAATGTCACTCATTTCAGAAGACAGTCAAATATTTGGGACATGTGCTGTCTAGTGATGGAGTACAAACAGATCCAGAGAAAATTGAAGCTGTGAAAACTTGGGAAATCCCAAGCAACATCCACGAACTGAGAAGCTTTCTGGGTTTGGCCAGTTATTATCGCCAATTTGTTAAGAACTTTTCATTGATTGCCAAGCTGCTGTTTGCTTCAACAGAAAATAATCGAAAATTTGAGTGGAAGCCAAGAAGCTTTCAAAAAACTGGAGAATGCTCTTACGACGTCTCCAGTGTTGGCGCATCCAAACGAAGAGTGCAAATTCTTCTTGGATACGGACGCTAGTTATTCTGGAGTTGGAGCTATTTTCAAGAATAAGATGGCATGGGGAAAGTGATTGGCTATTACAGCAAAACTCTACATGAAGCCCAGAAGAACTGGTGCGTTACAAGAAAAGAGCTTTATGCTGTAATCAAATCGATTGAGAATTTTCACAGCTCACCATACGGCCAAAAATTTGTCGTCAGAGCCGACCATTCGGCGCTGCAATGGCTCATGAAGCTCAAAAATCCTGAAGGTTAAACAATCTGTTGTCGGGTGCATCAGCAGGTATATGATTTTGAGATTCGTCACAGACCCGGATAAACTCATGCTAATGTAGATTCTTTGTCCCATGAACCATGTGACGATGATTGTTACAACTGCCGTGAGCAGGAGGAAAGTGAACGATCCCTAAAAATCATCAGAGTTCAAGAATTTGAGCAAGATGGATCCGTATTATCCATGCACGAAGTGCAACAGGCTCTGATTCTGTACTGAAGCCGATCATGGAGTGGGTAAAGACTGGCCAGCAGCCTGGTTTCCAGGAAACGTCAGCTATGGATCCGATCACCAAGGCCTATTTGGCACGATGGAATTCTCTGGCAGTCAAAAATGACTCAAGATAACACAAGAAATACTGATAGTGCCAAAAAATTGAAAGGGCGGATTTTGGAACAATTGCATGACGGTAACAGCGGTGGACACTCTGGCATCAAGTAGACACTTGATAAAGTCTGCGAACGTTACTACTGGGTTGGCTGTCAAGAAGACGTGGAACAATATCGCAAGACTTGTGAACGTTGTAACTCAAAGAAGAGGCCCACCACTCTGCAGCACGCTATGATGCAGCAGCAAAACAGGGGCTCTCCGTTTGAGAGAATTGCCGTGGATATACTTGGACCTTTGCCTATTACCGAACGGGGAAACAAGTACCTGGTTGTTGTCATAGATTATTTATAAATGGCCGGAAGTAATACTGGCGAGGAATCAAGAAGTTGAAACAGTTGCAGAAGCCCTTATTGAGAGTGTGATTTTGAGATTCGGGGTGCCATTGGAGCTACACTCCGATCAAGACAGGAATTTTGAGTCAACTTTCTAAATGTGTAATGAAGATTTTGAGCATAAGCAAAACAAGAACTACAGCGCTACATCTACAGTCTGATGGCATGGGGGAACGTTTCAACAAAACAATCCTGGATTATCTGTCATAACTCGTCAACGAGCATCAAGGTGATTTAGATGAGAAGATTTACCTGTGCCTACTACAGGTCAGCGGTCAATGAATCCACCCAGTGCACTCCAGTCGATGATGGATCGAGAGCTGCGGTTACAGGTGGATATGCTGGCTGAACATCCACTTGAAGAAAACAAGCAACAGTTGCTGGAATGGGTCAGCCACTACTTGTGGAACGTCCATGAGTTTGCACGGAAGAACATACAAGCCACCAGCGACAGAATGAAGGCCCGATATGACCTGCGAGCAAACATTCTAAAGATCCAGCAAGGCGATAGGGTGTGGCTCTATAACCCCAGGAGACGAAGAGAAAAGTATCCCAAGTTTCAGAGAGACTGGGAGGGATCATACGAGGTCTTAAAATGCCTAAACAACGATGTATTCCCGATACAGAGATGCAGAAACGGAAAACCGAAAGTCGTCCATGGAAACAGGTAGTGGCCGTACCAAGGACGAGATTCAAAGTTCGTCGAAGACGACGAACCATGAGGGGGGAGTAGTGTTACAAATATGAAATATTTGTAGTAATTAGGTCACATAATTTTTTAATTGAATTCGCTGTAACTGTAATCCTAGTTGTCGGACATGATTGACAGACTATGGTCACTAGATGTTCGGTGGTTGCAAGGTAACAACTGTCAGACAATCAAATGTTGGCCCGTTGTCGGCTTAGGTATATTAGAGCATAAGCTAGGAGAGGAAGTCAGTCATTCAGTCAGTGATTCAGTGATTCAGTAAGAGTAACTGTGAGCGATACTGTATTCATACGAGTTTGTAAAGTAGATATTGGCACTGTAATCTGTGCAAATAAATTATTTACAATAAAATTTGTGACAATAAAATATGCATCTCGACAAAATCTTTTTTTCAAGGTATTCATGAAACTGCTTATATAAGTAGGTGAGAGATGTTTCTAAAGTAGTTTTTCATAGATCTGTCCCACAAAATTGGAATTTGATAATTGTGTACAAGAAAAGTAATATTCGACGAATGTATACAATAAAGTGAAACTTCACAGCCGCAAAAGAGATTATTGAGTCACTTTTCTTGTTATAATTACTTTAGAATATTTTTTGATGACTACAGGCATCATTTCGAAATGTATAGTACTGGTGTATTCGCTGAAAATACCTCACCGAATAACACCAATTATAATTAACCACATGCAAAACTTCCAAAAGACATGTCTTCAGAAATTTTTGATTAACAATATTTTCCGTTGTACTGTTATGTTAAGACCATATGTGTATTATCGGTCAACGTTTCAATCTACACTTCTACAGCATTAGATGGTAGTGCAGCCCCAGCATAATGGAAATGACTTGGAATGAAAAGAGAAAAATTATTCTCTATCTTTCAATATAAATTTGATTCAAAAGGTATATGCCAAATTTTCTCCAGAATCTATTGCTTCTACAAAAAGTGGCGTTCGTATCGCGAACTTTGTGATGAACATGACAATTTTCCTTCGGTCATGCCTTAAGTAGATACTTTACTCACTGTAGACGTTACGTGACGCAAGGCTTTGTCGCGTCTCAGTTTTACCACTATTTGAACACATAGCAGTAGTTTTCTGTGAACTCTTGCTGCCAACACTTCTTCGGCTTCTGAAATATTAATTTACTGTTTTCTATCGTATTATTTCTTCTCTACACTTCCTTAAGTAACTATTTATTCTCTTCAATCGTATTTAATCGCTTCTACACTTTCTGTAGTATCTATTTCTTCTACTACATTGCATTAAATATTTTTGACATCAGCAAACAAACAGTAAAAAGCAATTGTAACAATAGCAACACTAGCAAAGCACACCAAGTTATACTTACCGAATTTTTGTATAGGGAAATTAGTAAATATTTTAAGAATATATCCTGCGTCTTTAGAGCAGTCGAACATAAAGCATTGTATGTAATTCGTACATTAACAAACTTTATAGACTTGCCTTCTATATTGGACTTGCACGCGCTGCTTGCTCGTCCATAACCAGCGGCTCGTCCAATAAAGTTCTATATTATATAATAATCACATAAATAGCTATTATGGTCTCATGGTACTTAGTTCCATTCTGATACAGGAATTAATCGATCATTCAATCAATCAAACCCTCTTCTCCATCTACCTGTCTGTCCACCATTCATTCAATAGGGAAGTACATGAACAGAAAAGTAATGAACAGTGAATACATTTTTTAACTTATGCCCATGTGAGGCGTACACGAATTCGGCACCAAATACATGAAGTCGGCACCATTGCTGAGCCGATTAGCGCGGGGCGCACATGAAGTCGGCACTGTCAATTCTGAATGAGCCCACGATCACTCTGCAAGATTCTATTCTATAAGTGAGTACAACTTTGGCTGAAATACAGTCTATAACAATGATCGTAGGCTGACAACGAGGCTAACAATGATTATAGTCTAGCTCGCTACGTTCGCGCTATTAGAGAACATTCCGTAATATTACCGAATTGCGCTGCACGCGCCCATGGGCCAGAAGGGTGCACTGAGCTCATGTTGGGCCGAAATCCACTTTATCCATTTTGAGTCTAGTTTATTATTGATATGAAATCGCATGTATCCAGAGAATCTCACACAGGCATTCATCCATAGTATAGTGCCAAATTTGAGTAGGGGATTAAAGATTCAGATAGTTTTATGCCGAGATCGAGGCCGCCTCCCATGTGAATGTATCGAAATGGCCAAGTCACATATTTTGACCAAGGTGTAGAGTTTGTGAAGCTAGGGCTTGTAGAATTAGAGCGTGTAGAGTTGAGAGCTTGGCTCCACATGAGATCTGATAACTTTTTGGCAATGCGAGCCATATGGTCTCATCTTGGCAACATTATACATAAAAATATTTTTGGTGGGATCTCACTCCTTTTAGTAAGTTTTTATTTCACTATTATCCATAACAAAGAATCCCTATATCAATTCTCAGACCTCCAGCACTTATTGTAAATTTATTGTTCTACAAGATTGAGCTTGAAGATCTAAGGCGTAGGAATGAAGGGGAAAAAGTTACAGGACAAAAACTGGAAAAAGTGCCAAAATTTCATAGTTTTTTCCTACCCCTAAAAATTGCTCCGTGAAATTTTGGTCGGAAAACATGGAAATAACACTATTGAGTGATCAATAACAACATACTAAAGTTTCTTCTAGTTCGCATTCTTTCCTAATCTCCCTCCTACTTTGTCTACATGTCGACGGGACTAATATATGAATTTATATTCATCCAAACAATTTCAAATTGTTGCATGCCGTTGGGACCGCAGAAAAAATATTGTATGCAATTCGAGTGAATGGCTAGTCATCTTTTGACTTGAAGATTGATATAATTTCTGATCTCACGCAGAAATATTATCTACCTATACTAGTTTCTATGTGTTATTGACAGATTTTCATGATATTTCATTCGTTTTGATTTTTCTGATAGATGTGTATACTGTTTTTTCGTGCATTAGAAAAGGACAACACCATTATACTATCGAAAATCATTTTCGATCGACTGCCAATAACGTATCGTTACGAATAATAAACAATCAATTGTCATGGAAACTGAATGATAGCAGTGGTATGCACAGTCGTTTGTCAGCGATCCGTCAGTGAATACCTAGCTAGCAATATTGTGCTGGCGAGTAATAGGCGAACGACGGTGCATACCTCTGTGAGTGTTTTTCGTGTAACCAAACATATTCTGTTATCGATTCTCGTCATGAACTTTTTGAGAGCTGTTCATTAAAATAGTATTTTCGTGGTAGGAGAAACTTCATTTACAATGACATTCCGCGAACCAACAAGTCACTTGATTTTGCTGGTTATGCACACTGCAGAATTCTCCTTTTGTGCACCAAATAGAACGAATAATGTTTCTATGTCACGCATCTTCGCTTGCTCCAATTTTATAATTTAAGAGCTTGGCATCTGTAATTCATGACCGATTTGCACAGGCTACGAGTTTATTTCATGAAGCAGAACATTCACGATATGTTCGGTAACATATGTTTGATGAAAATCCTTGTTATCCAATAAGCAGATCAGTGAAGGATGATTCTACTTCGAATTCTAGACTAGGATTATTGACTACAAATGTTGCGCAGCTATGACCAGCATCGGCATTGACAGTGAATTTTGTTGTAAAATGAGCCTTTATTTTAGGTTTTTGTATGAATGCGACACATTTGTCCAAAATATATTGACAAATACTGAAAAAATATTCACCTCCAAATGAATATGTAGCAGTTACGTATTTGAGATCTATAATACTAGAAATAAATTGACAAAACAGTTTTAAAAGGTGTAATTTTTGACAATTGGCAATTTTTTTGAACTCATAACAGTAGACAATTGTTTGCAATCATATGTCAAGAGTCGTTCATTTTTGACATTTACCAGCAAATCATCCAGAAGCAAATGGGTTGGTTGAAAAATTTAACAGACAACTTAAATCAGCGTTAAAAACGTGTAACAAAGCAAATAACTGGTATGAAAATTTGCCTCTAGTGCTCCTTGGCATCCGTACTCTCTTCAAAGAATCTCTTGGATATAGTTCGGCCGAACTAGTCTATGGTACTTTAAGATTGTCAGGTGAACTCTTATTTCATTTAAATAACCACAGTTCTGAATACTCTGACCCAACACATGTTTTTCAAGACTTCGCAAGTGAAATGGAAATCTTAAAACCAGTTTCTTCTAGAACACCAGTTTCTTTTAGAACATCAAATGAAAATACTACTTACATCCAGAACTATTCAAAACTTCTCACGTTTACATTCGTTTCGACGGAATCAAAAATTCCTTACAACTCTCTTACAATGGTACCTATCAAGTTATCAATAGAAATCAGAAATTTTTCACCTCAAATATAAACGGTAACATTGACACTGTTGCCATCGACAGGCTAAAACCAGCTTACTTGTAATTTCAGTTTTTCCAGAACAATAACACTAGCTCCTTCAACCTGTACTTTTGGGAGAGAAAAACTTTTTTTTTCTGGAGAAGAAGTGATGTAGCAGTTACGTATTTGGGATCTAGAATACTGCCACATGGCTCCTCGACCAGGAAATATTTTGATATCGCTATGGTGTTTTTTGACTTGTTTGGTATCCATTATGATAGTTTTTGTTATTTTTCTACGCTTCAACAAGATAATTAGTTTTACTCCCAATAGTTCTCGTCAATAAAAGAAGTGTTGGAATTCCTTATATATTTCATCATTCATTCTACGATTTTACTGCTCTTAGTTATTATCTTAAGTTTATATAACAGATTATATCTGTTATAAATATACCCAAAGTGCAACTAGACAACATATGTTCCAGTTGTTATGTAATTAAAATTTCCATTCGTGTCCTCCTGAAATTATTTTTCTTAATATGTGGTCCTAATTCTCCCACTCCTATAGCAACGGCTATCAAGGATTCTATCCATAGCTCCCATACTCTTCAAAATAATAAGCCTCAAAATATACAATCCGGTACAACACTAATAAAAAATAATCTTCACCTCATGCAATTTACTTAATGACGAATTGTAGAGATTTCGCTATCCAAGATCTTCAACTAACTGTTCAAAAATCCTAAAATTCTTATGGATGCTATATGAATTAATCTCTTTCTCAAATGTAAGTGAGAGTCGTCAAGAACAAAACAAGATATTTTTGATGAACCCAAATCCAACAAAAATGCTTTCTTTGATTTTACTATCGGAATAAGGTCAAAATTGACCCATTCGTTGTCTTCTATTCAAAAATATTCAAAGTATAAATTATATTCTCCCATTGTGTTTTCGAATCATATCGACAGGTATATGAATATAACCACATAGATTTTGTTGATTGACCGGCATTAACTATCAAATTATTTAGATATCCTCATGAATAACATGAAACTCTTCCACAAATTGAGTCAGAAAAAAAGAAATTATCAATCTGTTGAACTCAGACATGAATCATTCCAATATTCATTCTTCGATGGTGTTATATACGAGTACGACGGCATTGATAGAAAAACAGCCAATGAGTTCTCGAGATAAACTTAGGTTCAATTGAATTGAACCAGATCACTGTTGGCCCAGACCCACAAAATTTGTATATTATCGTCATATTGCGTTATTTTTTTCAATGATTTTAGGAATCAGAATCTATTGGTTATGTCCCTAGATTGGCTTTTTGATACACACAGCTATTTCTTATCTTACTTGCCACGTTTTTACATATCTACTATGTGTGCTGCCAGTCAACTGTGCAGACTCTTGTTACAACAATTAGCCACAAAGCTTCATTGCTGCCAAGTCAATTTGATTCCTCTTTTGGGAAGATGATAAGAGTGAAAACCGATTCAGCGAAGCAGTGAAAAATTTCATTATCCGATTGAGATTCAAATTCACGATCTCCACGGCCAGAGGCTAGCATTCTACCACAGTGCTAGCTATTACTACTTCCAGCACAAAATTCTAGCCACAAGAGCAAGAAAAATCTGAGAATTCCGGATAAGCAGATGAAAAACAGAGCGCCTTGATATTTTCAAGTTGTTGTAATTGATATATCATTTGGACTCACAAGTAGATAATCCCTCATCCACTGTCTAAAATTGTGAATATCATGTTATGTAGCAAATTATACTATTGTTCATAGGGCTTCCAAAAATGACTTGAAATTAGATCACAGCAAATTTGAAACAAAGTTTTATACTAGTGATAGATTGTTTCAAGTTGAAATCCGTATAATTAACAATATTATTCTATTTTTCAGTTATATATTTCAATGCTTAAGTTTGTGAGATTCTGGCAGAAAAGTTCAGTAACATCTAGTGAGAGAACTTTACAACTCGGAGATTAGTAGTAGAGATTGTCTCGTGGTCCCACATAAAATATCAATATAAAACATGAATTATATCGAAAAAATTCTACAACAGAACTGCTATCGTTTGTTGTCCATTAATACACATAAAGCTAACGTTTTCATATCTCAAACAACAAAAAATTGATGTAGTCCAATTGATTAACGCTGAAACATCAGCTCCAACTTATTTTGTCATTAATTATGAGATAAAAATTGGATTCAGAAAGATGATAGAAGTTTTAAATATTACAAATAATAACTTTTGCACAAAACACACTTATCAAAAGTAAAACTTACATCATCAATACATACTATCCCCACATTTATAATACATTAAATTGTACGGTGAATGAATACAACATTCAATTCCCATCGAAATCACACCTCACTCTGGACAATATTCTCATTAACAATAAATCAAAGAAACATCCCACAGAACACAGCGGTATTCACAATGTTAACTGCAACGATTGCAGTAGTACATAAATAAGGATGACCACCAGAAAATTCAACACACAAAAAATATCCCTTAATTGGTATTCGGCTCCCATCTAAAAACACAAAATCACTACAGATAATATCTGCAAACTTGATAAAGAAAACAATCATGAAGAACTATCCATCTTCGAGAGATTATTAGAAATATTAAAACATCTTCAACTTGAAAATTAACATATTTGGAATGAACAAGCAAGCTTCCCAGAATTTCACTATCCTAAAGCCTTACCGCCTCTCAGTTGCAAAACTGACCACACGCCACACGACATCCAGTGAAAATTTCTTGTTCTGTATGTATTACATCCTCTTGACTCTGATAAACTTACTTTCTTGTGAAAATCTTCATTGTTTGAAAAATAGATCAATCGATTATTGCTGCAATCTAATTTGAGGGTGAGTGTTTTTTCAATACCATGTTTGCTTACGTGCATTATATTTTTTAACATTTCCATGCCAAACCTGATCTACTGCTACAATTTTGTTCTTATCAGAATATCATCTCTTTGTTTATCCATATATTATGTCCCCTTTTTTTCCTCTTTCTTCAACTCCAATCATAAATTTATCATATATATTTTCTGCCTACGCTCAATATAAACACTCAATTCAATAATATTCCTAAACCTTAAACTTTTACTAGATTATATTAGAACAAAATTTTTTGTAAAACTAAATTATACTTTTGTTACATAATGTATTTTTCAGCTGACGGTCTAAAGATTGACATCGATCGCCACATAGTAGAATGAGAACGTATGTTTTCTCAAAAATTTAAATCATGTTTGAATAAATTCACATACCACTACCGTGGAGAATTTAATCAACAAAACTTCTCACATTACTTATTATTAGAGCCCTGATTTTATGCAATTGCATATCAGCATATATTTTTGCATATTTTTATCATTATAATAATAATTGATCATTGATTATATTCAGATGTAAAGTTTTCAGATTGCAAGAAGTAATCGAATCCCCTACATCTTTCAAGACATTCAAAATTGAATCATACAATATTATAAGCTGGTCGTGGATATTTTCCACAAGAAGAATACCTTGAAAATGCATTCCATTTATAATTTCAAAATGTTGTAAAGTCTCTGATTTCAATATTTCCTCACTAAAACTTATATAAATAGTGGCCTAACACTCCTTGAACAGTTGCGCCACTTCTAACGAAGCTTTCTAGATCTTTTTTTTCTGGAGGGGACTGCTCTCCATCACAACTTTGAATATTCTTGTCTATGCTGCTCCATATTTTCCTGTTTTCTGGTTTTTGTCCCCGATCTCTAATTCCCGCTGATTTTAAGTCTTCTTCTACTTCTTTTATCCACGTAGATCTTGGCCTTTCCTTTCTTCTTTTGCTTCTAGGGCTCCACTGCATTATCGACTTGATTGTATCTTGCTCGCTTGCTCTCCATACATGCCCAAGCCATATTATCTCTTGTTGTTCCATTCTTGTTACTATGTTTTCTCTATTCAGTTCTTGTTCAATCTTGTCATGGATTTATTATATATATTTTCTGCCTTCGTTCAATTTAAACACTAAATTTAATAATATTTTTCTACTTCAAAAATTTTATTGGATTATATTAGAACAGAATTTATTGTAAAATTGGATTATTGTAACATGATGTATAATACAGCTGACGGCCTGAAGATGAGCTCATGCTCGAAATCGATCGCCACATAATAAAATAAAAACATATGATTTATTCAAAAACTGAAGTCATGGAAAGATAAGTTAGTGAATATAATAATGTAATTGCTTTAAGATATACTTTGTGATTAAATAAAAGTCACTATTCAATAACCTAGAATGAAATAAAAGTTTTACTCTCCTGATGTCAATTACAACACTATATTATCTATTTATCACTTGATACTAGCTCAAACAAAGTCGCAGATATTTATATTTAACTATTCATATCCACTGATCACTTCACTGTTTGATTTTCACTGCTCTAGCTTTACTATTACACTACTTCACTCAAGTCGTTTGCTTGTCTTTATATATAGAAATATCCATTTTTCGAAAGTTCTACCACATTTTCAGATTATTGCTACAGTCTTCCATCGGAAGAAGCGATGTGATGCGGTGCGGCGCGACGCAACGAGGACGAAAGGCTCCGCCCATGCAAGGTCATCTCAATGAGCCTTCACACTCTCGCACGTTGCATTAAATTCTTTGATGATGGAGGCATCAATTGAAAGAAATTAAACATCAACTTCTAAACTGCAAAACATGATATTCATATCCCAAAACAGAATCAAATTAATGAAGACATAGCAGATGACAATTGTGACTTTAATCTCAGTTGGGTCATGAAATATTCCACGACTTTTCTGGATTGGGAATCAAATTGAGTTGGCCTCAATGAAACTATCTGGCACTGGCTGATTGTTGTGAAATGGGCCTGCACCGGTTGATTGGCAACACACATAAAAGCAAGGTAAAAACGTGGAAAGTGAAGTGCAAAATAGTTTTGTGTGTAAAGAGTTAATCTGGGGACATAACCGACAGGTTGTAGTCTCGAAATTCATTGAATAAAATGAGAATTCAACTATAAGAAACAAGCTCCATTGTCTGTGATAATGGAAGAATTATAGCAAGGTATATAGACGTTCTCACACAGAACGCTACAACATTGTCTTGAATACTGTCGGCCAAATCATTGTTTTGTTGGATAGGTAATCCCGATAACAGAGAAGCAAGATATTCTTTGGTATCTTGGTTTGATATGGTTGAGAGTGCAAAGACTCAAATCCAATAGAAGAAGAAGTTCTCACAAAGTTAAGTGGTTTTTTTGAAATCTCGAATTGGAAAGAAACTAAGTTTCCCACATAGGAAGTTTTTCTGGACTCACAAGTGTAGCGCTAGTCTTCTCTTGTCATTGATTTACAAAAGATCATGAAATCTTATATTAAGATATTTCCAACTGGTATTGACAAACTCCACAATTTTCACATAATTTCCAAATGTTCAGAATGTTCATTGGCTGCAATATGATCTATTTGAATTTGAAAGATCTTTCAAGTGACTGTTTCTCTTGCAGTTCGTGAGCCTACTCTTCTTCCTCAAATACTACATATTGCTTTCTCATATAGAGCACATATGTTTCATTCAAATCTTATTCTGATGACATTGGGTCTTAGAATGTATATGATTTTTTCAAGCATGCAATTGATTTTTAGAATATGACATAGCTATTGACATCAATTTCTGTGATGGCAGAAGGATGTTATTTCAATAGGGTCCAAATAGACTTCACAGGCATCAATTCTCATTATTATTCATTATTCAGAATGATATTGTCGCACATTCTCTTGATTCATTTCGAAACATCATTCAACTGGCCACTGTTGTACCCAGAGCATGTCTGAGAACTGGTTATTTGAAAATGATATACTGTAAGTATACAAGACGCTCGATTTAGATTTCTAAATCACCTTTGCTCTCACCAATGAGCTAATTTGATACGGAAGCGGGGATTGCTAGTTAGTTCTCATCCTCTGATAACATCAAATATCTCATTCCATTCCCAATCATTCGATATTTTTCTTCCAAAGTATTATCAAGAGAATCTGATTAATCAACCTTGAGAAACGAGAATACAGGAAGGACGTCAAAATTCTCTTTTTCATTGCCGCTATCATAATACTCATTCTTTTCACCTTATAAATCATCATTTAAATCAATATCGATATAATTAAGCGCCTTTTTTCTGGAATCGCTGCTGCCACTTCTAGAACTTATGACAGCTTGGTTATTATCTTTGGTAAACGGTCTCTAGACGATCTGAAGGAGCCTCTATAAATGAAGACTATGTACAGGTTCATTTAGATGTACAAGCCAATAAAGCAAATGCTCAGGGCTAGCTCCGACAAGACTTCCCAATAGATAGTGGAAAAAATTAAAATTATGGAGGGAGGAACAAGTTTTTGAAAAAAGGAAAATTTTTATTTCATAAATTAGTTGATATTATCACAATCTAATTAGTGTTTCTTGATTTTCTGGAATTACTATAATACTCAATTTGATGGGGTGTCAAACACTATAAAACAAATCATGACAACAGAAAAAAAATTTGACGTATAAAAAAATCTGCTTCTATGTTTTTAGACTCTGTTAGCAACATGGATAAATATAAATAAAATTAAGAAAGCTGATTGGATGAGTGAATTTAAGGGAGTAAAACAGTATTGAGAACATGGTCAATTTTTATGATTTTATTTTTTTTCTACTTTACAGTTCCGGCTGTACCTCAGCCATCTTCAGAAGTGGAAAGAAACTTGTTAAGTTTCACTGCGACTTGCTATACCGTACCGAAGTATCCTAATGAAGACGAGACACACGTGTCCCTATTCAGGATGATGGTGTGAAAACCGACTCCTGAACTTGTACTTTTGTGTAACTCATCAGGTTATGATTTTTCAACAGACTATAGTGCTTATATTGAAAAAAGCTACAGCGTTGTTCTAGGTTGTTGATCGACAATAAGAGCGGCTATAGTTGAATCACTGATTTCAGAAGCAACCTAATGGATCGATTCTGTTCACTGTCTTATAAATTTGTAAAATTGTAAATTCATAAGCTACAGATCGTTCGTAAGAGAACAATTTATAAATTTACAAATATGGCGATTCTGTTCATATATTTATAGAAAACGTTGTTACAGATTCCAAATATCAAGATTATCTCGTAAACATATCTTGAGCTAACTTCATTCTATTCATTAAACAATTGTTTCAATACTTCAAAGTTCAAACGTCAAATCTCATATAGAAAAAAAGTATTTCTTTATGTGTATAATACGTGCGATTGTGAGGAATTTAAATAACTAGTAATATATATTATGATGTGAGAAATTATTACTAGATTTTTTCTTCAAGCATCATTACTTATTGTTATTGTCAAAACATTGATAATTCAAGAAAGTAATGCAGGTACAAATGATTTTTTTTAATTCAGAGATAGAAGTTAAAATTAAATATTTCGATATCGGTAACAATTTTAATTAAAATTATTTTTCATTAATTTTAACTAGGTGCCTTCTTTTAGATGTACAGAAATTTGATCCTTTGAAATTGTTGTATGAATGGTTCAAGTGTTAGAATTAATTCATAAAGTGTAATTTTGGTCAGCCTAACATTTTTTTGAAATTATTTTCTGGTACGTCGAACGGGTTTATAGTGCCCCTGAGGTTTCTTCGTAGTAATCGCGTATAATTTCTAGAAACTGTTTTATTGAATCAATCTGTTAAATAATGTCAGATAATATTCCAAGAAAAAACATTCCAATCTCTGTCATTCACGTTTTATCATCTCCTTCTAATAAAAGACCTATAAAAATAAGCACTTCACCCTGATTTATTTTGAACTGTCAAAATCTATAGCAGCTATGGCTACTCTCTATTCAACTGTAAAAACTTACGAGAACCGTAAGACTATAAAAAATCTGTAAGCTACTGAGGTGATCAGAATTGCGATTTTATCCGATGCATACTATAGGGCTTACGATTAGCGTTACAGATCGTAAAAGTGTGAACAGAATCGACCCATAAGTCACATATGACTAATTCAAAGATGATCAGAAAAAACTTATCAACTCCCCCAATTATTTTCATATGACTTTTGAAAAAACCTATCTGTTCCATCAGCACCATAGCTTCAGAAAAATCACAAAATATGTGAATTTCAATTGTGTACAGAGAAGTTCAAAGGTGAAATGTAACTGGACTGGAGTTAGTCCGGTCAAGTTGGCCCTAAAAATACGGGTACCCTTGCATAATTTCCCAAGAAGCTGAAAATTGACATAAACGTTAGGTATACCATTATGATGGAATAATAGAAAGTCCCCATCGATCCCATATGTGCAAAAAATTCTATGCGATGTCAAAGTTCGTAGATATGAGTTTTTCGAGTTTTTTAATGAAATTGTCGGTTTTATGATAGAAATAGCCCAGACAAAAATTATTGCTCTCTACAAAAATGGTCCTCATACTTTCTTTCCCATGATTTGCCTTTTCTGAGAAAAAGCCGTTCTAAAGTTATATTTCCAATATTATGCATGACTATGTTGCCTTTGTACATTATTGACGTATAATATTAGTGAAACTATAAATCTCGTGCATTAATATTGAATGATAATTCTGAAGATATGAAATGAAAAGAAACCTAGTCCCTCATTTTATGTGGCCTTAAGCAACACCTGTCTTCTGTTCAATTGTCAACGTGGCAGTGTCCGTCTCTTACTTACTTTGAACTATTTGCATGGATGAGTTACATCACGTATCTTTTGCAAAACATAAACGTAATGAAAAAAGGTGTTCAATTAGCTTGTCTTCCTTCAAACCTTAGCTGCTGCTCATCAACATTTTTATCGAGTATATTACCAGATTCAATTGTGGCTTGGTAATGAACTGGACCCAGAATAATGGGGTTGGCAGCCAATTCACTCTCTACTCACCCTCCTCCACCCCTGCACCAGAGAAGCACCTGATTACTATTTTTCAAACTGCACAAAAGAGTGTTATTCGACATGCGGCTGCAAAAAAATAGGCTTACTTTGTTCACCAGCATGCACCAGCTGTGCAGGTCAGTCGTATTCAAATACTGAGTCTCCAACAGAAGATGATCGTTACATCAACGACAAGAAAACTGATGTATCGCTGTTTGAACAATTTATGTCAACTCAGGAGGATGAAGAGGAAGAGCAAGCAGTTGAATAACAAGACCTTATATTATATTGAACTTCAATATGAAGATCGTGAGATAAGACTACCGGAGAAACCACGACAAAAAATACGTGCCAAGTACACTACCTTATAGGTGGCGTGGAAAAGTGGGCATATCATGGATAATATAACATTAGAATGTCTTTTTCTCAGAAATGGTGAGTTTTGGAGAAAAAAGTGTGGAGACCATTTTTGTAGAGAATTGGAAGATCTATAATTCTTGTTTGAGCTATTTCTATCATAAATCTGACAATTTCGTTGAATAATTCGAAAAACTCATTTCTACGAACTTAGACCTCGCATATTTATTTTTTTGCACACATTGGATCGATGGGGACTTTCCATAACTTTATCATGATGATATCCTTCACGTTCATGCCAATTTCCAGCTTCTTAAGAATTCATGCAAGGGTGTATGTCTATTTTGACTGGACTAAGTGGTTTCTGCATTAAATGAACAATTATTATATATTTTTTGGAAATTTGATTGAAAAGAATGAGCATATCAAAGAATCAAATAAAACTTATGACGCTGTACGTAACTTCAACTAAAAAACCATTCAAATTGCTCAATTATCATTCTTTGCAACTACTGGCCAGTACAAAGTCACTATCCGAAAGCTCTGGACTCTCTCATTTTTATCAACAATTTCATAAGCTTTTTTGATATGCATAATTTTTTTGTCATACAGAACACTACCAAGATGAGAGTGATGCACGCGAATAAGTTCAGAAACAACTCAAGTCATGGACTAAGGATGTTTTGGCACTTGGTACATATTTTCGGATCGTGTAAAATACCTTTTGTTTGTTGAACTTTGGTTGTTTATGTGCTCAATAGATAGGTCTACATATTTTAAACACCATTTCGTGTATAACCCAAAAGTGGACTTAGGTGTTTCTGAAATCAATGATTCAGTTATTTTTATTCTAGATTGCGAAATGTCCCTTTTGCATCCTCAAATGCAGAAGAAAATTCCGCATCCTGGCTGCGAAGTATTCCACGTCCTGTAGACAAAACAATCAGTTTATAGTTTCAGAATGTTTATCTGTTATTTTTGTATGAATCGGCCAAGCCAGAAGTGCACTTTACTAGGAACTTTTTTTAAATCTCCTCCATAAATCTATAATTATCAGCCATAGGCTATGTGCAAGAAGGCGGAGTTTGAACAAATATCGATGCGAGCGCTCATGGTGAGCACCATTGTAACCATTGAACTCCATTTCTCAGAATACGTCATTGAGCTCTCATTGAGTATTGTAGTTAAAAGTGAAAATAATTGCATATGAAACATGGGAAAACGCTTGTTCTGTTTCAGGCTGTTGTGTTAAGTCGATCAAAGCGATAAATTGAGTATAATCTGTCTTCCATCAATAATCTATGTTACAAAGATTTTTGTAATTCAATTGTGAAATCAGGAAAATTCACCATCGATTTGGGATTCATAAATTTACCTCTATCTCCAATTTGTAAGGTGTTTCAGTGATGGAAGTTTGTCGGATGCACATCGCAATAATTTTGTTGTTAATATTGTCAGCAACATATTCTTCAACATGTTTAATATGGCAAAACTAGTTTCACGCTTCTCTTCAATGCTTCCTCGGTAAAAGGGATACAGTGTTTGATACATACAAACCCGATCCGCAAGATAATTGGCGTCATAATTTGAGGTTATCCTGTGAATTTGGACGAATAAAGACGTTTTCTCTAATATGTACGTTATAATTGAGGAAAAAAATACTCAAAATAAATAATTTCAACGTACCTTTTATGCTCTGCAAGTTATATCATACGCACACAGCTGAATTTAATAATATTAGTACATTTAACCGAGGAATAACACTCTTAAGTACAGCGGCGAAATTGTTTGCAAGAATCCTGGAGAAGAAACTAAGGACCCAAGTAGAAAAATCCCTAGAAGATAATCAATATGGCTTCAGACCAAACAGAGGAGTGAATGACGCAATTAGTATAATGAGGCAGGTGAGTGAGAAAATAATAAAACAAGGAGACAAGGTGCATCTGTGCTTCATAGATCTGAAGAAGGAGTTCGACAGAGTGGATAGAGAAGACATATGGAACACGCTAAGAGAAAGAGAAGTAGATACTAACATAATAATGGGTATACAAAGTCTATACAAAAAGACTAAAAATTATGTAAGAACAAAGAAAGAAACATCAGACATGTTCGAAACTACAAAAGGAGTAAGACAAGGCTGCATATTAAGCCCGTTACTCTTTACACTAGTGATTGACAAAGCAATAAAAGGAGCAAGAAAGGAAGCGAAAGAATACATAATAGGAAAGTGGAAAATGGAAAACGTAAAAATAATAGAGACATTATGCAGATGACATGGTAATAATAGGAAAAGACAAAGACACACTAAACAAGAACTTAGAAATATTCAGAAGACATCTTGAAAAAATTTACATGAAGATTAACCGCAATAAAACCAAATCGATGGTCATAAGCAGAAACGAGGAAAAACACACAATTAAGTTAGAAGGAGAAACGTTAGAACAAGTCAAGAAGTTTAAATACCTAGGAACAATACTGACTTATGACGGAAAACTAGATGATGAAATAAACGAAAGAACAGGAGCCACAGGTAGACTTTTCAACGCTTTGAAGAAGACTATACTAACAAATAAAGAAATACCGAAGGAAACCAAAACACAAATATACAAAAAAGTAGCTGTGCCTATCCTGTCTTACGGATCAGAAACCTGGACAACAACAGAAAGACAACGTAGTAAATTGAACAGTACAGAGATGAGATTCCTGAGAAAAATACAAGGGAAAACAGTTTTCAACAAGATAAGAAACAAGGTATATAGAGAGACACTGAATGTAAAACCGATAGAAAACATAATAGAAGAAGGACAATTAAGATGGTGGGGCCATATACAAACAATGGAAGAGGAGAGAACGCTAAAAAAGTGTACGAAGCAAGAACAGCAGAAACAAAACAGAGAGGAAGACCCAGAAAAACATGGAAAGAAGAAGTGAAGAAAGCACTGAAAAAGAGGGGCTGTAAATGAGAGGAAGCAGACCACTTAAGCAAAAAGAGAGAAAAATGGAAGGAGATCTGGAAGCGGATACCAATAGAAAAAGAAGAAGAATGAACAAGAAAAGTAAAAACCACCAGCCTTACACCTGAAAAGGTAGATAGGCTTTAGAATTAAGTAAGTAAGTAAGTATATTTGAAAAATTATAGGTATAAAACAATGATAAAATGTGAGTTCAATCGTTCTCCATTGCCCGCTAGAGGCGCTAGTAGACTTCATGCACGTAGCCTATAGCATATTGAAATTTAGTGTTTGAACTTGTTGTATCCTGATTGTAATCAATCGTTGTTCTGTAAAATATGTTGTATATTCTGGTCCTGATTTTGTTGTTCGTGATCCTTGACATAACAAATGAAGATCTGACACTTGACAACATTACCAATTTCACCGACATGAAGAAAGAGTTTAAGATGATATTACTTTGCGGAAATGTAACCGATGAGGATGTATATAAGCAGAAGGACAAATTAGGGAATTTGTTGAAAACAAAATTTGTATTTGTAAAATATATTCTTTTTTTTTTCTGTTTTTGGGATGATATTACATTACTGACAGCGCTAATATAAAATCTATTTGAAAATGAGTCAAATAAGGTTTCATCAAACTTCAAGTGTAAATAAGGTATTGCGGCCGATTTAAGTTACTTCTTTTGAAAGTTAGGACTCCCAGCCATTTTCCAAAGTTCTACAGTGTTAACCGTTTGACGTCCGTTCGAAGTTCTTGTGATAAATCCGTTGGTACGATTTTTTGAGAAAAAATTGTGATTTTAATTGTTTCCTCCCGTTCTTTATGAGTGCGTGAAAAAAACTCAGTTTATTTTGCCATTGTTTTTGCTGTTTTTGCACTCAAAATATTTTTGCTGTATTTGAACTTGGAATATTTTTGCGAAGTTCAACTTAGAGTCGTTTTGTTCTATTTTGGCCGTCCGCTCCACGAATGTTCAAATAATTCAGCGTAGAGTCACCGCTAGAGGTATCTTCATTGATTTCACAGCGTTAGATTGTTTTACCTTAGAATCACCGCTTCATTTATCTCACAGTGTTTGAATAATTCAACGTAGCGTCACCGCTGGAGGAGTCTTTATTGATTTCACAGTGTAAGATTGTTTAGCCCTGAATTCACCGCTGGAGAAGTCCTTGTTGACTTCACTGCGTTTGAATAATTCAACGTAGAGTCACCGCTAATGAAGTATTTGTTGATTTCACAGTGTTCGAATAATTTAATGTGGAGTCACCGCTGGCGAAGTCTTTGTTGATTTCACAGCGTCTAAATAATTTAACGTAGAGTAACCGCTGGCGGAGCCATTGCTGGCTTCGCAGTGTCAGAAATATTGAACGTAGAATCACTACTGGAGAGGTCATTTGGTGGCTTAACAGTATTGAAACAACTTAACGTAGAGTTACTGCTGGGGTATCAGTTTGGTTTCACAATCATAGAACGAGTTGTGAAGTTGATCCACCGTTCGGGAAATCGTTTCGCGATTCCGCGAATGTTGATTATCTTGGGCAGTCACCGCATCGTCGTCGTCAGCCCTTAGCCAAGCTATCTCTGTGCAAATATCTGCATTATACGTGTATGTTCAACGGCTCCATTCTTGTATGTGAATAAATATCGTAGTAACACTTACCTCCTGAATATTATTCTCTTAAACAACCTGACCTTCACCTATGAGCTACTCAGCCGTCCATCTTCAGAAACTGCATCACCGACCGCATTGGCGCCCGAGTATACCGTCGACATTTTCAACAGCGACCTCAGAATTTCCAAGCCCGCCATCAGCGAGGTATTGTTACAATATGAATATTAATATCAGAACAGAAGCGGCGGTAACGCGTGCTTGCTGTCCACTGCAGGTATTGAGAGTAGAAATCTAACAATATCGTGACGTTATAATAATAATAATTGATAACAATAATAATTTCATTCATTCCATGACCAAAGTACATTGGGATGAAAAATGTCAAACATAATATAAAATGAATTTCATAACATGCCTACATACATGAATTTGAAGTTTTTATATCAAAAACAATTCCATCCAAATTTCTCATTCGAAGAATCTTCGATGGTATAGAAGCTTTTACAAAGCAAAAACTTTTTCAATACGATTTTAAACTTTTTTTTCTCGACTAAATCTTTCAGAAATCGTGGTAGGTGATCATGAATTTCCAATCCAAGATAGTTGGGATTGTTTTTGGATTTGCTCAGAGTGACTTTAGGTACTCTTAGGTTTCCTCTATCTCGTGTATCATGTTGATGTATGTCACCATGCGTTGATAAACTGTTCAAGTTTCCTTTAATGTGTAAAGCAGCATTTAAGATATATATGCGAGGTAGTGTTAGTATGAGTTCTCTCTTGAACGATTCGCGACATGATGCTCTGAAAGGCAGTGGAAATATATTTCTAACTGCTGCTTTCTGTAACTTGAACGCTCGTTGCCCTGCTTGAGAGCAGCCCAGAAAAATTACTCCGTGCGACAGTGAATGATAGAGCTTTCCAATTTAGAAAGTTCTTACTATATATATATTTGTGAGAAATCTTATGGTGCTATTCTGTATTTTACTCCTATGGCGCCGTCATTCTATAGACACTGTAAGCTATAGAGCTCTATAACTGTGGATCTTATAGTGCAGCGATTTCCGAATTCTGTATCTCGTTCTATAACCAGTGTTCCTACAGTACCGACTTCATAGTGTATAATTTCAAATATATTATGATGGTTTGAATTTACTGAAAAATTCAGTATTTGTTTGGTATCGCAACTCTTTTGAAAATATGAATATTAAGTTCATATCATTGTTATAAATCAAAGTAAGTGGAATATTGATATTATACTATCATATTTTATATCAAATAGTTATATTTCTATTTGTGTACAAACGGTTTACTTAAATGATAGGAATCAATAAAAGAATCGTCAGGTACTTCAAGAGGATTCTCTCTATCCCTTAATGGATATGCCAGGATATTACAAATATTATCGACATGAGGATCCTAGATTTCGCGTTCGAAAATTTTATCAAGGATTTTTTGACATTAAGTGCGAGTTTCAAAGTAGCCAACCAATTATTTAGATCATCGATTGAATAAGAAATATCACAGAACGAGGATTCAGTATTGCTGTGCGAGATCATTATAGTTATATCATCTGCAAAACAGACAATTTCTTTTGATAGTAGTACACTTTCGATACTATTGAAATATAATGAAAATAATAAACCTGATATCACATCGTTGCAACTGGATCTCAGATTATTACATTCCACGTATTTTTTTCAATTGCTAAAAAGGATTCTAGCCATTGTGGATACTTACCAGTAGTAAATATAGGAGAGTTCTGGATCAAAAACACTTTGCGGACAACTTGTATATAGCGGTGGCGGCAGCGTAGCGGCGGCGAAATTCTTTATGGACATACTGTATGTATCTTTAGTTCAGCATTTCAATGATAGATGGCGTTGTGGTGCGGATCAGAATTTGGATGATTGATGGCGCTGGTGCATGTTTGTGCATTCGGATGAGAGATGAAACCAGTGGCGGGGGCGGGAAAATTTGAATTCTGGTGGTAAAATTAGAATTTTGGCTAGTAGAATTTGAATTTAGGACTTTGGAATTGTGGTTTAGAGCCGGAGATGTTACAGTATGGTGAGGAAAATTTGAATTTTGGCGGTAAAATTTGAGTATTGGTGGTAAAATTTGAATTTTGACAGATGTCGCTGGTGGTTTGACGAATTTGAATTTTTGGCGATGTGATTGGCGATGCGAGAATTCAATACTTGGCATGGTAACAGTCATTTATATTCTAAAATCTATGCTTGGAAGATCCAATTCCAAAATTCTTCAATACAAGATTCTGAATTATTCCTCCAAGTGCTCATAATATTGAACTGATAATTCTAATTTAAACTCTTTATCAGTAAAAGGTCATGATGGGGGATTATCGGTTTGTTGTTCTGGGAAGACACGCGCGGAGCACATGATTTTCGATTGACGCACAACAAAGATAAGAGATTTCGAAACATGAGTGAGATAAATGGAAGAAATAGCGGAAAAATTCAGATTTCAATTGAGTATCATTTCGTCAACCGTTGATTTGTTTTGAAATAAGAGTCGAGTGCTATTATGCAGGTAAGATGATGAAATAAGTTTTGATTGAATTAAATTATCATGGAAATTTCCATTGTTTCCAAAACAGACTATACCAAACCAAAAATGTTCAAAGAGGAGGGTACCCACAAACACGGTGCCATCACGGGAACAATTGAACAATAGCGAAGACGTCTATGTTGAAAAAAGAAATGAGCAAGTACAAGACTCACAACAATATTGTTCAGAGTAACAACAATTGAATACAGATCAGATTGTTAAAAATAATTTCAACTCCAATAATGAAGTATTTGTTTGCAACAGTAGAAATAAGTTGAGTCTTATCGAAGATTTTGAAGTGAACGATTGAGTGATTAGTGACAGAAGTTAAATCTATAAATTACTAGGTAATAACGATAGATCATAATTTCTTAAATCATAATTCCTTCTACAATATTATCCTAAAAGCTGAAACTCTAAATTTGGTCTTTTTATATGCCCAATCTAACTCCTTAACCTTATTGTGAGCACGGTCAATATTATCAAAAATCGAAAATCATCACTGTCAGCGACAGCTATTGAACAGCAGCAAAATAAATCACAACCTTCACAGGTTGTGACAATGCAATACAGTCGGCAACTAATTTATAAATCAGTAAATTGGTGGCCACACATGCAAGTACTGCTAGTCACAGCAAAAAAATAAAATAAAATATTACACAAACAACTCGAAACACCAATTACAAAACAAAATGAATACAAACTCACAAAGCTATGTTCAAACAACAAACAAACCAAAACTGAATAGACCCTACTTATTCCCATCAAAGCAACAAGCGATAATTCTAAATGCGGTAAATGAAATAGAGATCAAAAACTACATAAAAGCAGTTGGTAACATAGTAGGCCCCAAAAACATACTATTTGTATCAAAAATATCTTACAATCGGATTTGTATATATCTATCCAAAAAAGAAATAGTAGATATACTAACTGAAAACCATAAAACCATTGATATAGAAAATCATAAAATAGAAATGAGACGACCAATCACACCATCTATTAGAATTGTTATATCAAATGTCTCTCCGACTATTCCACACAGAGATATATAGATACTATTGAAACAGTATGGATTAAAACCAGTTTCGCCAATATATTTTCAAAGAGCTGGATTGCAGGAAGAAAATTATGCCCACATATGTAGTTTTCGAAGACAGCTGTACGTATCACAAGACAGCCAGCAAGTACCCGATAGTATCTTATTCAAGCATGAGAATATCGAATACAGAATTTTTTCAAGTCGCAAGAAAGTTATATGTCACTTTGGCAATAAAACGGGACACACATCATCGAAATGCGAAGAACAACCGCAAAATCTTGATTTGTCACAATTTCCAGAAATATCCCAAAAATCGACAAACAAAAGATCTGCACCAACAGATTCAGAACCGGAGAATAGTCTTAACAAATCTATAGTGAATGATGCTATCACAACAGAACTGAAACCTAGCTATAACGAACCATCACAAGAATGCTCTAAAGTGCAAATGACAGAAAACACACAAACTTCAAGTCATAGACCAAGCGATAACACAACATTCAAACAACCAGCCAAGAAAACAAAAAAAGGAACAAGATCTATGTCTCAAAGTACAGCCACACAAGAAACATTGGACGAGCAATAAGCTCCAATATCCGAAGACATAAAGTTGAACTCTGATAAATACATATTGACATATGACGAAATTAAAGATTTTCTACAAAACATACACGGATCGAATGACCAAGCCAATATCGCAAAAGAATACACAGATGATATGAAGAAGCTTATGACAATGTTAGAATATATGAAACCAATAATAAATAGTAAAGAACTCAAAAACAGAATAACGCGCACTATAACAAAGCTAAAAATCCAACAACTAGAAGAAGCAAGACAAACGCAAAAAATTGTTGGAACATAAATGATAGTTCTTCAATGGAACAATAACGGTATCCAAACTCATTTACCAGAATCACAGATACTAATAAAAGAACACCAATCCCACTATATATGTATCAAAGAAACCAGATTGAAACAAGATAAACAATTTAATATAACACATTATGATTGCCATAGAAAAGATAGGATTACCGAAGGTACAGCAAGCGGTGGAGTCGCAATTCTTTATGAGTAATTGATTCAAGTAGATACGATAGATTTGAAAACGGAACTTGAAGCAATTGCAATTAGAACTAACTATCCAGAACCACTTACACTGTGCAACATAAACAGTCCACCAAATAAAATAACAACAACAACAGAAATACAAAATTTGATCAAACAATTACCTCAACCTGCAATTATCCTTGGGGATTTTAATGCGTACAATACACTATGGGGCTCAAAATATACCAATTCAAAAGGAAAAGTGTTGGAAGAAATGATATTAGTTAGCTTTGTTCTATTGAACGATGGATCTCCCACTCATATCTGCGCACGGTCCGGAGATACCAGCATTATTGACCTTACTTTCGTGGATCCCAAGTTAGCCCCGAACATAACATGGGAAACCATACCCATCCTATTTAGTGACGGTCATTTTCCAATCAAACCTACATATCATACTAAAGATACTGCAGACCAAGAGGTCGAAATAGAACGAAATCGATGGAACCACAAAAAAGCAAACTGGGGAGAATATCAAGAAACTTTGAGAAACAAGAACTCGCCAAAAAATTTCAACAATATAAACGAAATGATACAAGACTTCAATTCATATATAATACAAGCGGCTGAAACAACAGTAGGATATAAAAAGAAACGAGTAGATAAAAACGTTCCATGGTGGAACACAGAGTGCCGTACCGCAATAAAAGAGCATGAAAAAGCCTTATATAAGGTCCGAAAATGCAATATCCCCGAAAATATTCGAGAACTACAAAGACCCAAAGCCATTAGCAGGAAAATAATCAGGCAAAGCAGAAGAAAATTTTGGCAAAATTTTGTTGCAACAATTAACAAAGATACTCCAACCAAAATAATCTGGAACAAAATAAACAGAATCAAAGGTAGCAACAAAACTCGAGAAATCAGTTGTATAACAACAGAGAGCCAAACAATTACAAATTCTAAAGAAATAGCGAACGAACTAGCACAAAACTACCAAAAAATATCAAGTGATGAGCACTACGAGGATACCTTTTTGCAGCACAAAAAAGAAGTAGAAAAAACAAACATCATGCTTGAATCAAGCTCAAACAATGCGCTTAATAATGAGTTCTCAACATGGGAACTAAACACAGTAATAGCAGAAATGAAAGAAGAAACAAGTCCTGGACCCGATAACATCACAGCAAAACTAATAAAACATTTTCCTGAAGAAGCCAGAGAATATCTGTTAACAATATATAACTTCATGTGGACAACACACGCTTTTCCAGACATATGGCGAGAAGTAACCATAGTACCAATACTTAAGCTAAACAAAAACAAAAGCAACACATCAAGCTATAGACCTATCTCACTAACAAATTGTCTGTGCAAAGTTCTGGAAAAAATGGTCTCGAGAAGGCTTAACTGGTATCTAGAAGAAAAATACCTCCCTACACAGATGCAAGCAGGATTCAGAACAGGAAGATCAACAATGGACAATCTTGTGATACTCACATCTGAAGTACAAAAAGCTTTCAAAAATAAACAGCACATGATAGCAGTCTCGTTTGACTTAGAGAAAGCATATGATACGACATGGAAACATAATATATTGAAGAATTTACAAAACTCTAGCGTACAAGGTCATATACTACATTTTATAAGAAATTTTTTGATGAACCGAACATTCAAAGTTAAAGCAAATAACCAATATTCAGATAAATTCGAACAGCGAAATGGAATCCCACAGGGATCAACCTTGAGTGCAACACTCTTCCTTGTTGCAATAAATAGCGTCAATGAAAGAATAAATAATCCTACCAAATGTCTCCTATATGCTGATGACCTAATTATCTACCACAAAAATAGAAATAATGATGCGGTGCAAGAGCAAATTCAAAAATCAATAAACAAAATACAAAAATGGTCGGACAACACGGGATCTAAATTTTCAGAGCCTAAAACCAGGGAAATTCACTTTTCAAAACATAGGAAAAGACTTGACAACCCAACAATATTTTTAAAAAACAGAAGCATAGGATATGTGAATGAAATTAGAATACTAGGAGTAATTATTGATAGAAAGTTGACATGGAAAAAGCATATCGTAGAATTATGTGCTGAATGTTCCAGAAAAATGAACGTTCTTAAGATCCTCTCTCATCATGATTGGGGATCGGACATGACGACGCTGCACTCAATCTACAAATCACTAATAAGAACCAAATTAGATAATGGAGCAATAATATATTCAAGTGCAAAAAATACGTTCTACGGAAGTTATATACAATCCATCATTCTGCACTCAGGATGATCACAGGAGCCGTGAGATCAAGTCCAGTAGAAAGCCTATACTGTGAAACAAATGAACCATCACTACCTTACCGTAGAAAATACCTTATGTTAACATATGTCAACAAAATAGCAAGTCGAAGAGAGCATCCATGCTACAAACAAATCTTCGATCCATCAATACCAGTTACAGCTATAAAAACTGAAAGTCCTTTCCAGAACCATATTACACAGATGAGCAATTCAATAAACTACATGCTACCAAACATACAGAGAAACAATCCATCTAAATTCCCTCCCTGGTCTATCGTGAAATCTTCTGTCAATTTAAAACTGACTAATTACTGCAAAAAAGATACAAGTCACAAAATTATTATAAATAAATTCAACAAACTCAAAGGAGAGAATGACGGGCAACTCATCTTCACGGATGCCTCCAAAATGCAAAATAGTGTGGGAGCAGCAATCGTAACACAAAACAAAACATACAAGTACCGATTACCAGATGAGTTCAACATATACACCGCAGAAATGTACGGTATATACAACAGTTTATCAAATGTAAAAGAAGAAGCAAAAGAGAACTCATCCCATATACTATGCACAGACTCCCTTAGCACACTCCACTCCATTCGAATTATTTATCCCAAACACCCAATAGTTAATAGTATTCAAGATCTCCTACATCAACTATCCTTAAAAAACATTTCAATCAAATTCATCTGGGTCCCTTCACACATTGGAATACAGGCAAACGAACAAGCTGACACAGCTGCAGAAGAGGCCATCCAAGAAGCTACTACCTCAACACCAATAGAAATAAACGATGCTAGAGCGATAGTAAGGCAAAAACTACAAGAAACGTGGAAGAGTCATTGGAGCCAACAGAACACAAATAAATTGAGAGGAATACAAGAAAACATAGAGCCCTACAATCTGAAAACAAACTGTAATCGCAAAGAACAAGTGGTATTTACAAGAATGAGAATAGGTCACACAATGCCAACGCATAAATACATCTTCGAAAAAACTGATCCCCCAACATGCGACAGATGTAATACCACTATAACAGTTGACCATGTACTGCTGCATTGCCCACAATATAACAAAGAAAGAAGAAAACACAAAGTCCCAGATACGACCAAAGAAGCCCTGAACACAAAAAGTAGGAATTGTATAATAGAATATATAAAAGAAATAAACCTATATAATAAAATGTAAAACAACATCATATTGTTAGATGAAGATAACATTAACCATAATTATAAGACTACAACCAATGTACTCTGAGTGCTAATACCCAAAGGGGGAAGCACGATGAACAAATAAAAAAAAAAAAAAAAGAAATAAGTTAATTTTTGGATATCAGTATTATTTGAATAATGATACAACATTGAATGTGGGTATAGGTCCACGGCAAAATTTTGAAATAGTTATGAATTTGTGCAATGAAAAACTAGGTAAAATTATAAATTTCAATGTCAATAGCTGGAATGGATTAATATTGTGTTATAATTTAATTATGAACTATTTACACAACATCTCGAATTTGGATTCATACTCGTTCAATTATTCTGAAATATTCTTTGAAATAATTGAAAAGAGTAGAATTATAATGCTTCAATGGAAAAATACTGAAATTTTCTTGGAATATAACTCTATATCCAATTTATTTAAAATATCTACCATTATTGGGGAGATTATAGCTAATCTGAATTCTTCATGTTTCGGTTATTACTTTAAAAATATTTTGCAACAAGCTTCAAGCATTGAAGGTGATGTATATGCAGATGTTTATAATCAAATTGCAAAGTCTTGTACTCTGGTGAACATAGCTATAAGAGAAATCATGATATATTTTCCTGATCTTATAATATCTACTTTAGTGGATACATGTGTAATTTTAGATGGAATAAATGTATGAAAAATAGTTGGTTTCGATTTTATGTTGATAAGAGGTTGAAGGTTACTGATAAAAAGTATTTATACTTGCAATATGAACGTTATCTCATGTACTAATGCAAAATGAGCTCTTCCGCTAACTTGTGTGATTTGAGTGCTGAAGTGGTTGAGGATATTAAAAAAGCTTTTGTTCTTATAAAAACTAGCTCTGAAGTATCAACGTGGCTGAAAAATATCAAAAAATGTGTGAATACTCTAGTTCAATATTTAAAACATAAATCTCCAGATGAATTTTCACATTTATTCAATGTAGAATCAAATCTTCTTATCTTGATATATTTTAAATATGAATTAACATCGGTGAAAAATAATGATATCAAGAAAACTGGAGGTCGTCTAAGGATTACTTCAAATTCACAGACACGTTATAAAACAGGCCAACTACCCTCTACAGAAAACTCATTACAATGGTGTGATGTAGAAACAGCTTTTAAAAGTTGATTTAAAACAGGTGCAATTCTAAATATGAACTCATATAAAGACCCCAAAGAATTTTTGAGGAGTGCTGGAAGAATATTTCAGAGTAAAATGAAGGCAAAAGTGCGAGCTGGTGCAGTAAAAGCGAATGTTATATTTACAGCAGATTCCATCCTACCTTCTTCGGGGAAAATTGAAGCAAAATCATTCAATACACGCAATTTGATTGTTGATACAACAACAAATATAAAGGTGAGGTACTAAGATAATGTTATTGATAAAATATTGAGCAAGATGGAGGAGTTCCAAGTACGAGACTCGGGATGAACACTATATGAAATAATATTCCTAAAGGTGAATATTTGCAGCTATTCACCTTTCTCGGTTGGTTGTCATATTGATCTACCTACAAGCATAAAAAGAAAAAAAGCTATAATGAATATACAAAACAACGATGACCATTGTTTCTTGTGAGCTGTTATTTCCGCTCTTTACCCTGCTCAAATGAATGTAACTCGAGTTAGGCCATACCCACTTATTTCGGAGACTACATTGGAATATGAGGGCATTGAATTTCCAATAAAGTTGAAACAAATTGAAAAATACGAAAATATAAATTCTTTGAATATAAATGTTCATACTTTGAAGAAAGTTGGTAAAAAAACAGATCAACTTGTACCAGTTTAATTGACCAAAAATACTTATAACCGCACTATACTTTTGTTAGTGTTGAAATCGCAACATGAGAGTGAGGAAGAAGAACAAGAAGAGGACGAGGAAGACACGGAAAGGAAGGTATATGAAAATCCAAATTTTAGGTGTAGATATCATTTCATATGGATTGAAAATTTCTCTAGATCAGTGAGTAAAAATGTATCTGAACATAATGGTAGAATGTGGTTTTGTGGTAGATGTTCAATTAACTTTAATTCTGAGTACAGTTTGGAAAAACATTTTGGCGATTGTTTAAAAATCAATTCTTGTTGAATGACATTACCAGAAAAACATGAGAACGAATTTTTAACTCTTGAGAATTACAAATTTCAAGAGAGAGTTCTATTTTCAATATATGCTAATATTGAATCAATTCTTGAAAAAAGTTAAAAATAACAAAGAGCACCGAAATACACAGTTTCAGCAAAAACATATTCCATTTAGTGTGTGTTACTATTCTAAATGTAGCTATGATGATTCTTTGTCTTATTATAGATCACATCGTGGTGAATATTGTATAAAATGGTTTGTAGAACAATATTAGGCATATCTTCAATTATCGACAATAAAATGGAATCTATCATACCTTGGAATTTATCTAGCAGTCAAGAGAAATTATTTCAGAACGAAAATATCTGTCATATTTGTAAAAAGTTAATTGATATTACTACACCAAAAGTTAGAGATCATAATCATTTGACAGGAGAATATAGAGGACCTGCACATCAATTATGTAATCTACGATACACTAAATCACGAATGATTCCTGTAATTTTCCACAACTTGTCATGCTACGATTCCCATTTTTAAATTGAAGCAATTGCTAAGAATATACCCAGATGAATAGTTACCCATTGATAAAAAAAAATACATATCTTTTACGGAGTATATTGAAAATAGCAGAATTAATTTCCGGTTTATCGACTTAATTCGTTTTATGTCGTGTAGTTTACATAAATTATCATCTTATTTGGATAATTCGGACAAATAAGTCACTAGAATGCACTGCAATTCCGAAGAAGAGTTCTCATTACTCACTAAAAAAAGATTTTTTTGACATGAATATCTTGATTCATGGGCTAAGTTAGATGATGACGAACTACCCCCGAAATAGTTTTTCTATTCATCCATTAAAAATGAAAATGTAACTGATTTGGAATATGAGTTTGCAAAAAAAATTTGGAATACATTTAGAATAAGCACCTTAGGTGAATATTCAGATCTGTATTTAAAAACAGATGTTTTATTGCTTTGTGATATTTTTGAAAATTTCAGAAAAAGTTGTATGGAAACGTATGGCTTAGATGCTTTGCATTATTTTACAGCCCCCGGGCTTGCTTTTGATGCGATGTTGAAAATTTCCAATGTTAAATTGGAACTTCTCACTGATGTAGATAAGATTTTGTTCTCAGAACACTCTATTCGTGATGGTATTAGTCAATGTTCCAACCGATACGGCAGAGCCAATAACAAACCTATGCATGAGCAATATATTCCCAATGAGCAGGAATCATATTTATGTATTTTGATATTAACAACCTGTATGGGGCTGCAATGAGCAGATATTTACCTTATGGTGACTTTGAATGGGTTTCACCAACAGAATTCCATAATGTTTCCAATATTATTTGTTTAGAAGAAGATTCTGAAATGGTTACATATTTGAGGTAGATTTACATTATCCGCAGGCATTATTTAGGAGTCATAGCGATCTCCCACTTTCGCCAGAACATATAGCACCACCAAATTCAGAACAAACTTAATTAATGACAACTCTTTATGATAAAAAGAAATATGTAATTCATTACGGAAATTCAAAGCAAAATTTAGAATTGGGGTTGCAAATAAGTGAAATACACAGAGTACTGAAATTTAAACAGTCTGCTTGATTTCGAAAATATATCAATTTGAATACTGATATGAGACAAAGATCTCGAAATGATTTTGAAAAAAATTTCTATAAGTTGATGAACAATGCTGTTTTTGGAAAATCTATGGAAAATGTGCGTGAACATAGAATGGTGAAACTTGTTACAAAATGGGGTGGTTAAGGTGGTGCCAAAAGGTTAATTATGCAACCAAAATTTCATAGTTACATTGTATTAGAGGAGAATATTATAATAATTGGAAAGTATAAAAAAAGAAGTGATCTTTAATAAACCGATTTATGTCGGATTTCACATACTGTATGTATCCAAAACATATATTTATGATTTCCATTATAATTATGTTGAAAAAATTTTTGGTGAAAATGCAAAATTATTGTATACAGATACTGATAGCTTATTGTACCATTTTTTTGATATTATTATTTATGATGTGATTGAAAGAGATTTGCACAAATTTGATACATCAAATTATGACATAAATAATATTCATGGCAAACCTCTGGCAAATAATAAAGTCATAGGACTAATGAATGATGAGAATGGAGGTCTGATTATGACTGAATTCATAGGGCTCAAGTCGAAGATGTATACATATAAATTAATAAATGATTTTGTTAGTAAAAGAATTGGAGGAATAACTGGAGTTACTTTAAAAACAATAACTTTCGATGATTATTATGATTGTTTACTTGATGAATCACTTGTATATCGCGAACAATTTATAATGAAATGAAAAAACCATGAAATTCCCACAATTAAGCAAAACAAACTAGCATCAAGTCCTTTTGATAATAAAAGAATAATCATACCATCGAAAACAGACACAATACCATGGGACTTATCGTTGTAAGGTTTTTAATAATAATTAGTTAAAAAAAATAATTGCTTTTAACTAAATGAATGCTTGAATGCATAAGTGTAGAATTCACTTAGTCGTCATGGAGAGCCCTAACGTTCAGAAACTAAATTCAATACCCAAGCGAATTGCACATCGTGAAATCTATAACAGCCATATTGCACCATCACATACACGTGGTTATACTAATTACATAAAATATCATGAGAATGAAGACGGCACATCACCAATGGTTATGGGAGATTATATAAGACTACGAAGAAATTATGATGATCAAATATTAATATTTAGAAATGATACTATTATAAAAAATTTGAAAATTGTAAATGATTTGAATAAATATGTGAACAAGTTTTGAGCATTTTTTTTATCTCCTTCTTCATGAAATTTGGAACCATGAACAGATGTTTTTTACACAATACATTTTGAAGTTTTCACAGAAAAATTTGTTGATTACGTTACATTGCGTGTGATTCATTGTTGATGTAAGCAGTAACAACATTAAAGGTCAAAAGATTATCAGTAATGTGGTATAAAAGAGCTAAATTTAAGCTTAGATTATCCACTTCAAACTAAAGAGTTAGTCTGCTTGAGTAAACATTCATCTATATCTAGGTATGTACCAATTTATTTCTACTTATTTTATCTCAGTATTGATTGTGGATGAATTACAGCTGTGGAAAAATTTGCTTACCTAACAAAAATATTGTTATATAACCTGCAAAAATTTATTTTATTTGGTTATTATCATTTGAGTGTGCAAGAGTGAAGTAGAAATATATGAAAAATGTTATTAATTCTTATATTTTCCAATTTTTTCCTCAATTTATCTCACATATTCTCTAGAAGAGATTATGAATAGTGGAGAAAATCAAAGTATCCATTCAAACAATGGCTTCGAATTGTTATCCAGTGTCAATAGTATTGAAAACATTGATAATGAAGGATTCAGCGAATCGTTATATTTTTTGGAAAGATATGGATACTTGGATATACCCGAAAATGAAATGTCCACTATAAATTCGAGCGATAAGAAGTATTTAAATGCTTTAGCATTATTTCAAGAATATTACGAATAAGATATAACAAAAACATTGGATAGTAGCACACTCGAATTGATGAATGAGTCTAGATGTGGCGTAACTGATAATTATGAGAATAGCTTACATAATAAAAAATCATTCTGGCAGCAGTCTATTATAACATGGGATATTATGAACAATAAAAATGAATAGTTATTGGAAGTTGTAGCTAAAGCGTTTGCAATTTGGGAACAATATGCTAATATATCATTTGAATATAATGAACCAAGTATGAAACATGTACCAAATAATTCGATCTCTTCTAGACCAATACAACATAAATCGTTTCCATCGAGTGAAAAGTGTATTTTAGATTTTGATGGCCCAGGAAATGTATTCAGGACATGCTTTCTTTCCGAACCCAACCCACGTATCTATTGATGTACATATTGATAAATCAGAAAAATGGAGTTATAAGCTATCACATAAAAAATTAGATGATGATCAGGGCAGTATCTCGCTCTTTGCTGTATTGGTACATGAAATTGGTCATTTGCTAGAACTTGATCACATCAAAAACAAAAATTCTGTCATGTATGCTTATAATAGAAATATTCGTTCTGATAACATATCAGAATTTCAATTAGATGGTGATGATATAAATGCCATCCAAAATATTCATGGAAAAAAGGAGATAAATTCACCTAAAAGTCATAAAAAAAAACACTAGTGGAACCAACACAAAAAGAAACAATCTTAACACCCACATCTGATCAAATAAATCTATGTGATTTGGATAATGTGATTAAATTCCTAGTTATAAACAATAAATTGCTCATATTTCATGAAGAATGGTTTTGGATAAAAAAATTATCTGAAGAAAATTTTCAGACACAACCAATAAATTTACTGAACTGGCTTCCTTTCATACCGAAAAATTTCAAAAGTTTATTTGTTGCCTATTATAGATCGAACAACGATATTGTTCTAGTAACAGATGATAAATTATACAGTATTTTATGGCCTGAGATGGAACAATCAATTTATCAAATCTCCTTACCACCAAACATTAAAAATATAAAGGGTATAATTTTCACAAATTTGGGGAATACTTATATATTTTATGATAGTAATTACGTTGCAAAATTTAGTGAGTGTAACTCTGATATATCATCTTAAGCTTTATTGAACACACATTTTCCAGGTACTCCACAAAACATTGATGGAGTATTTCAATACATAAATGGTTTTATATATTTTTTAAGAAATAATATTTCCTATGAATATAGTGAGCATATGCGACAAGTTGTTGGAGCATCACATTTTGACTTTTCATTATTTAAAAAACAATGCCCTTATATAAGTATTTTGAGACAGCCAAGAAATTTGCTATCAAAATTAGAAAAATAAGAATGAAATATTTGGATTTGTTTTTTGCAACTGTTACAGCTTCAATATGTCTACTTCCAACAACTACAACGCTATCAACACACTAACCAAACCGAAAGAGTTCATTGGGTTGCGTAACCTAAGAATTGGCGAGAAGTATTTTGTAAAAAATATTGAACGAAAAGCTGATACTAATTATGGTGAGAGAATTAAGCTGGAATTGGTAGAATTTCAAATGTATTTGGGTGAAAGATACAATCAAATTGATGATCAAACATTACAGTTAATGTTGGAAGATGCGGAAAACAATAAACTCTACCTAATTTCAAATGGAAGTATAGGGAAAGCCATAGATGTTGAATTCAATACTATTTGAAATGTTAATATTCAATAAGTTTAGTATACTGTTTGCCCCTCATGCTATGGTGAAACAAATACACCAAATCATAAATGTGATTACTGTTTGCATTGAGAAATATTAGAAAATTGAGGACAGAAACATTAGTTTCAAAGCATGAGCAAATAAAATGTCTATACTACAATACAACCTCCCTCTACCTACCCCACCCCTATTTTTTTACCATCGTTTTGTCATATCCATGATTCCTACTTGCTTCACCCCTTTTCCCTCTACCGAAGCTGCTGCTGATGGCGCCACCAAATTGTAAGCCAAGTGAGCAAGTACAGATAATCATGATTATGTTCCCCCACCCACAGCCCTCTCCACCGGAGGAGGCGGAGACGGCGGTGCTAGAAAATGAACATTTTCTCACATAAACTGCCCCGCTTGAGTATAAAATATGGAAACAGAGAGATAGAAATTGGTCGCGATGCCAGTTTCAACAATAGCAACTCTAAACAAAATAGAAGAAGTCGGTCTTATGAATCAATTAGAATGTGAATCGAAAATTTGTTATTTCATAGACGTTTATCAAATAGAGTCTATGTATTCTCATAACGATGGACAGCGACATTTTTCAATACCTGGAGATTGCGATCTTGTACGTTATAGCCATCAATCTTTGATTAATGACCTATATCCACACCCGAGTATGGGGTCGTTTTTCCCGAATGACTTATTAAGAGTTGGTTGTAGAATAGTACAAGAGATGCATAATGTATATGCTTTTGCTGTTCCACCGTTGGAATATATTAATAAAAGATGTTTAGTTTGCAAACTTGAATTGGTAGAAACAATCCAAACAAGGAATTGTCAAGCATGCGTGAATGATTTAAATATGGCTAATATTGATATTTAATAGGCAAACATGATTTAAATTTTTTAAAATAAAATATCTTGTAACAATAAATAAAACAAATATTAAAAATATTCAAATTGGTTAAATTTTTATTTAAACAATGGTATTACACTATATACAAGGTCTTATAATCATTTGACCAGTTCTCCTGTAAATGGACTCGACAAGAAAAATAATAACAACTCGCGGTGAGTTTTTGACTTCAAATTTGGAATTTTTAGAGCCCGCAAGTAATATGTTTATGGAGTGTGTAAATAGGAGAATTTTGCTATGGAAAGAACCAAACAAAACCATTTTTTCCAATCAAGAATATTCCTTATCGTACAATTATTGAAAATTAAATTACTTGATGTTTTATTACCATATTATAATGAATTGGAATGTAAGTTTTCAATATCCATTATTTTATATTCATTATTTAGAAGTTTTTCTAACCACATTTTTTTTTTTCACCGGGCACATACACTTTCTCATAATTATTTACAGCATTTTTCGAAACTTCGCACCACTTTGCATATGAAATATCTTCAAAGTTCCATTGCAAACTATAATTATCTTGTTGAGACAGCACTTTCAATTCACTTTTTTCATTTAGCTGAGAATATGAAAATGGTTGATTGAAGCAACCAGTTTTGATATCATTGGTTTGAAGATCAATACTCGCAAATTCTTTAATAATGAATTTATCATTTTTATTGATGTGAAAACCTTCAATATCAATTATAACTGCGGCAACCATTGTCAAAGCTTGTTCTTATCTTATTGATGAGTATGTCGCAAGCAAACTGAGTGTTTGTATTGATGGGAGCAATATTTATACTATCTCTTATCGTTAAATTGTCTACGCAATTCCTTTTTCATCAACCCAGTTGTTGTAATCTTCAGAAAAGCCTAACCATTTCACATATATTCTGTTTTTATTCTTTTTCAGAATTTTTTCTACTAAATAAACATTTGGATGTTCAACTTTTGGAAGTTCTTGCTCGTAGGAAGCCCCCTGAATTATTTGATTGGATTTATCCTGTATAACATATGTTATTGGGTTTGTTAATTATTTGTGTCGTGATAGTGAACACGTGCTTTTATTACACCGTCACCATTTGTCCAAAATTAACGGAAGTTGTCGTGTAAAGAAGCCGTGAGTATTACAGCATAATCGTTGTGATCATATACAACTGCGGAAATAAAGAATATTTCAGAATAGTAGTGAAAATAAACGAGAAAATCGAAAAACAATTTTAGTGCTCTTGAGGCTATCAACGCTTAAACCAAATAAGTACGCCACTGGGAGCAGTAAGTAGCGCATGTGCTGTTACTGCAAACATTGGCAGAGAGCGCAGAGAGCATAAGCGCAAGTAGAAGAACCAAATAGTGCAAGTCCAAAATAACACAAGATCATCAAAACCAGTGGCGGATTAAGTACGATTTCATGAGCAGATCAAGGAGTAGCTTCTTTAACAAATGGTCAAGAGAAATCCAGGAAGAAGCAGAAATAGAAGGAGAAGTAGTCGGAATAAGTAAAAAAATTCAAAGATCGCCAAATTACATACAAAAAGAAGAAAATCAAATAAACATGGAGAGACTGAAAAGTATGATGGAGCAATTATTGACTGAAGTCAAATTAAATACTGCAGAACTAAGAGAGATGAAAGAAAAATTTAAGAAGAAAGAAGAAATCTGGAAAGAAGAAAAGCAACAACTTTATAAAAGAATTGACGCAATTGAACAAAAATTGGAATATCATGAAGAAGATAAGAAACAACACTATAATAACAGGTGTAGAGTTCAAGGAGCATAACCTAAAACAGAATATACAAAACATGGTGAATAAAAGTTTTGGTATTTCTTCCGAAATTGATAAAGCTTATAAAATGTACAAAAGCGGCAAAACTGCGAAATATATAGTACAATGGAGTTCATGGGAAAACACAAAAAGTGACATGCAGAATAAATACAAATTGAAACAACAAAATAAAAATATATTCGTAGAGAATGATATAACTAAGGAAGAAGGTAGAATCCAATATGAGCTGAGGAAAATATCTAGAGAATGGAAGAAGAAAAATCGAAGTGACAAAATGAGAATAGGTTACCAAAAAATCCAAATCAATGAAATAATGCATGAATGCTTTAATTCAAAAACAACATTATGAAGAAGAACCCAGATTCAAAAAAACGGAAGTAACAAATAACAATTTTGATTCGGTGGTCATAATACAACGATAAAGCAAAAATACATGGTTATGAAATTGGGTATATGGAACATAAGAAGTATTGATGGGAAAGAAATTGAACTGAATAACGATCTGAAAAGACTGGAATTGATATACTAACTATAACAGAAACGAAAAAAAAAGGAAGGGGGTAGAAAAGCTGGAGGGAGGACACATATTCATATATAGCGGAGTTCCACAGTATGAATACGAACGAATGAACAGGATGCAATTAAAATAATAGTAGCTCACGGGCCAAGTAAAGACGCAAATAGAGAAGCAAAGACTAAATTTTGGGAAGAATTAGAAGATATATTAGATGATACTGAAGAAAAATTCTGTGTATTAGGTGATCTTAATGCCAGCGTTGGAAACAATATAGACGGACTCAAAAGCATAATGGGACCACTCGGCGAAAGAGCTAGAAATTCAAATGTAAAATTATTTATAGTTTCCTGTTCAATAAATGGTCTAATAATAACAAATACCACTTTTAAACATAAGGATATACATAAGTTCACGCGCGTAGAACCAAGCAGACAGGAAAACTCGATAATCCATCATCTTTTAATCGATAAAACCTTTAGGAAATCAATACTCGACGTAAGAGTGGAAAGATAATTTGATATAGCAAGTGACCACTATCTTGTCGAATCCAAAATAAAAATGACAAACAGGCACACAAAGAAATGCACAAAAATCTACAAAGAAGAACAAAGCCCAAGAACATATTCAATTAAAAGCTACAAACTCAGAGATCAGGAAACACAAGAACTTCATCAGATATACATTGAAAAAGAGATAAGAAAGATGAGTCCAATAAATGACGATACAAACATAAATGAAGCGTGGTCAAAGTTCAAAGAGGTATCATACTCTGCATCCAGAAGGGCTTGTGGAGCAAAGTTAATTATTAGTACGAAGAAACAGACAACGTGGTGGAGCAAGGAGATCAAGAATGAAGTGAGAGATAGGAAAATTATGTGGAAAAGATATCTAAACACAAAAAGTATACAAGACTGCGACTCATACAAACAGCAAGAAATAAAAGTCAAAGAAGTAGTTTTGGCAGCTAAAATGAAGGCTGTTACATTCCATTTCCATCACATTCATCTTCATCACCTGAAATCATTTGATGTCAATCATCTCTCCTAATTGTTTATTTGTTCTTGACCTGTTGACCCTAATTCATCGCCTTTTATCAGCTGTGGCCTTCACCTGTCAGTTTCGTTTTGTTCATGCACCATGTCCCTCTAGCGTATACTATTGTTACCAGTATTATTGTGTCTCGTCTGCAACCCTCTTAGCGTCTCTGTATTCTTGATGGATGAAAATTGGAGTTTGAAGTGTGTCTTCTTTTCTTATTAAACTAATAATCAGAGAAACCATACTTAACTTGAAAACAGACTTAACTTTGTAAAGGTCTTTCTAATGGCCAATTTTAAATGAGATAGTGAAGAGTTGATATCAGATAGTGTTCGGGAGTTTATTAAGAGATTTTTGTGCCAAATTGCGTACCGGGCCTAAATTTTACTCACGTTTTGTGGATTTGAATTCTCGAAGTTTTTTTTGAACTCAGTTCAGCGGAGATTCTCCAGACTTATTTTGATAAATTTCTTCAAGCTAAAAGCCGATCAACACCTCAAGGTAAAAAAATCATTCAAGTTACAGTCATTTATTTTCTACGTTAAAACTTATTTGCTACATCAAAATCATTGAAATCACACTTTGAACATATCACAAATTAAAACTTAAGTGAATTGAGATCATATGAATTAATCTTGCCATCGACGAAGCGCATTTCAGACTCTAATTGGTAGTCCTTTCAGGCTTTCTGTTTTGTACCCTTTTCGTTGGGTTTTTCGTCTACGTTGCATTATTCCCATTTGTTCCTGTACCATTTTTATCGTTCTCGTCATCTTGGAGTCCTCGTTCAAATTCACCGACCATCTTCGTCGATCTCCGTGTCTGTGACGTCATCCTCGACATCTGTGTTCTTCTCGAGGAGCGACTTGCCGCCATCTTGCGATCTCGTCATTGTCTCGATTTCCCGCTCCGGCGCAACGCTAAGCACCATTCATTTCGTTTTATGCTCCAATTTATTAAATATTTTATTTTATTACGTTAATGATTTTGTTTATTGCTTGATAATTTTACTACATTGGGTAGAACCGTTTGTAATATACCATACCATCACTAGAAAACTCTTTAATAATGCAAAAGTTTTTCTCAAAAATAACCCAGAACTTATAATTGTTAACTCTGATAAAGGTAACGTAACTGTTGCCTTGAATAAAGAACATTATAATTCTCTTTGCCTTTCAGCTTTAGATGATCCTAAATATTATAAAAAAATTGATAAAGATCCGACAACTTCTACACAGAATAGATGTAATAAAAGGATCAGTGAGCTTAAGTCAAAAAAGTTTATCTCAGATATAGTTGCTAAATCACTAACTATATATAATGCTCAAAGTGCCAAGTTTTATGGCTTACCTAAAATTCATAAACAAGATTTAAAAGTCAGACCAATAATTTCGTCGATCCTTTCTCCTACGTCTAATTTGTGTATGTTTATAACAAAAATTTTATCACTTTCAATTGAAGGCGAAACGCGCTATTTTATCAAAGACAGTTTTCAATTTGCTGAAAATATTCAGAATTTACAATTACCAGATGATTTCGTCCTAATAAGCTTGGATGTAGTGAGTCTTTCCACCAATATTCCATTAGAACTTGTTATTAATATAATTACTTTAAATTGGGAAGCCATTGAACATCATACGGATATTTCAAAAAATGTTTTCATCGATCTAGTCACTTTCATTTTTAACAATACTTTTTTCATTTACAATGGACAATATTACCAGCAAATTTTTGGCTGTCCAATGGGAAGTAAATTAAGTCCCATTATTAGCAGAATTGTCATGGATTGGGTCCTTGATCAATGCATTCCTAAATTACCGTTTGCTTTTCCGTTTATTTTCAAATACGTTGATGATTTGATTTGTGCAGTTCCGGCGGATAAGATTGAAGAAACCCTAAATATATTTAACAACGTGAACAGTAACATACAATTTACTGTGGAGACGGAAGTGGACAGTAGCGTTCCGTTCCTGGATACTAAAGTTATCCGTACATCAAATCAAACAGTTATACTTGATTGGTATCAGAAACCAACATCATCTGGGAAGTACATCAACTATCACTCCGGGCACACAAATCAAACAAAAATTAACCTAATACTAGGTTTAAAAAATAGGATAGAAAAAATTTGTCATCCTACTTTAAAAATACCATCGTTGCAACGGTTAGAGAATGTATTGATCGAGAACTCCTATCCAAGGCGTCTCATTAAACGTCTTTTGTTTAACACCAGCTCAGCTGTTGCTGTACGAGAAAGTGTCACGGACAACGAAACTAAAAAAAGGTATATCTCTTTTCCCAATGTTCCAGGCCTCACATCTGATCTTATTGGTTTATTTAAAGATGAAAAACATATTATTTTTGCTAAGCAAAATTTGAAAACCGTCAATCAATTGTATTCAAAATTAAAGGATAAAACAGCTGATTTCAACCAATCCAACTTAATTTACAAAATTCCATGCGGTGGTTGTAGCAAATGTTACATCGGCCAAACTTCTCAGAAATTAAGTGCTAGAATGTCTCAACATAGACGAGGTGAGGGAAAGCTTGACATCAGTAATAAATGTGCTATGGCTATACATGTTCAAGAAACGCAGCATTTTGTGGACTATGACCAAACAGTCATTTTAGAATTTGAAAATAACTATAGAAAAAGATTGTTTCTTGAAATGTGTCACATTAAATTAAATAAGAATATCACTGTGAACTATAAAACTGACACTCAGAACCTGAGTGTAATGTACGCTCATCTTCTGGGGTCTTTTTAAAAGTATTAATAATTTAAATTTTGCGCGCTTATTTCTGATGACAAGATTTCCGTCCCCTCTTCTTGTTGAGTTAGTTCTCGTCGTTTACGTGTAGCCGGCAGTCAAAAACATGGCGTCAGCACGTTGGCTGTGAACTTTTTGATAATTTTTATCATAAATATGGCTGTATTCTTTGACAAAAAATTGAGTTTGTGTTAACATAGTTAGTCACGTAATAAATGTGTGTTACGAAGACTTTTAACAATGAAAAATTTTCAAACTGTTTCAAAAAAATTTAACAATTTTATTCCAAGTTATAACTATTTGTAAGTTGTTTTCAAAATTTATATTTTTGGATAAGTATTAAAAGAATTTATGTACGTTTTCAGTATTCCTGATGAATTAACAAAATTGTTACGAAATATTGGACTTTAAATAAAAATAACATCTGAATGAAACTTTTCTGCTGAAGTGTTTCTGCCCTACAACCACCGTAATCTCCGTTAAATTATTGTTTTATCCTTCAACAAGTCGGTATTACTTCTTTCCAACGTTTGTAATACCAATCAAACGGGTATTTAAATTGCATGTGTATTCAGTATTGCTTACGTTATGTTATTGCCACACACGGGTGGTAGACGCATTCTACGCCGAACCGTGCGACATTATAGCTTTTAAAGAGCAGTTAGGTAGTCAAGTTTTATGTCACGAGCGTACTACAAACACTGAGGGTACCCCCATCTGTCGCGTAGGCTACATTGCACGCTTAGATCGTATTATACGACTGTTCAGTTGCCTGAACTCTGACCGCTGTCGTAAGCGCGATTCTCGCGGGGACTGTGCTTGCCATTCGCGCGGCCTACGTAATTCTTTCACCCACACTTACCAAGGTTTGATCGGCAGCTCCGTGGCCACCATTCTTGTGGAAATAAACAAAATGGTGAATAAAATCACTCAACGCGATATTACGCATTTTTCATTTAGCGCCTCGATCATTTCCTTCCCCTTTCCGCTTAGGTTCGGCGATCAACCATCGACTGACCCGAGGAGCTTCCAGATCGCCTGGCGCCCAACAAATACAAAATCCTCCATCACTCAAAGTAGACCGCACGCCGTCTCCACCGAGCTAGCTAGGGTCAACCCGGATAGGGGTTGTAGGGAGATAATAAATTGGCGTCCCACGTTGAGGTACAAAACAAAAAGTCTGAAAGGAATACCAATTGGAGTCTGGAATGCGCTTCGTCGATGGCGGGATTAATTAATATGATTTTAATCTAATTAAGTTTTAATTTGTGATATGTTCAAAGTGTCATTTTAATGATTTTAATGTAGCAAATAAGTTTCAACATAAAAAATAAATGACCGTAACTTGAATGATTCTTTTACCTTGAGGTGTTGATCGGCTTTTAGCTTGAAGAAATTTATCAAAATAAATTTCTTCAAGCTAAAAACGAAAACGTTGGGCCCCAATTTATTACCTCCCTACAACTCCTATCCGGGTTTACCCTAGCTTGCTCGGTGAAGACGGCGTGCGGTCTATTTTGAGTGATAGAGGATTTTGTATTTGTTGGACGCCAGGCGATCTGGAAGCTCTTCGGATAAGTCGATGGTTGATCGCCGAACCTAAGCGGAAGGGGGAAGGAAATAATCGGGGCGCTAAATGAAAAATGCGTGATATCTCGTTGAGTGATTTTATTCACCATTCGGTTTATTACTACAACAATGGTGTCCTCGGAGCTGCCAATCAAACTTTGGTAAGTGTAGGCCAAAGAATAAGGTAGGCCGCGCGAATGGCAAGCACAGTTCCCGCGAGAATCGCGCTCACGACAGCGGTTAGAGTTCAGGCAACCGAACAGTGGTATAATTAGAACTAAGCGTGTACTGTAATCTACGCGACAGATGGAGGAACCCTCAGTGTTCGTGGTACGCGCTTGACATAAAACTAGACTACCTAACTGCTCTCTAAAAGCTATAATGTCGCACGGTTTGGCGTAGAATGCGTCTACCACCCGTTTGTGGCAATAACACAACGTAAGCAATACTGAATACACACGCAACTGAAATACACGTTTGAATGGTATTACAGAAGGTTTCACCCAATGTAGTAAAATTATCAAGCAATAAACAAAATCATTAACGTAATAAATAAAATATTTAATAAATTGGAGCACAAACAAAATGAATGGTGCTTAGCTCTGCGCCGGAGCGGGAAATCGAGACGATGACGAGATCGTAAGATGGCGGCAAGTCGCTCCTCGAGAAGAACACAGATGTCGAGGATGACGTCACAGACACGGAGATGGACGAAGATAGTCGGTGAATTTGAACGATGGTTCCAAGATGACGAGAACGATGGGAATGGTACAGGAATAAATGGGAATAATTCAACGTAGACGAAAAACCTAACGAAAAGAGTACTAGACAAAAAGCCTGAAAGGAATACCAATTAGAGTCTGACATGCGCCTCGTCGATGGCGGGATTAATTTATATGACTTCAATTTAATCAAGTTTCAATTTGTGATATATTCAAAGTGTGATTTTAATGATTTTAATGTAGCAAATAAGTTTGAACGCAGAAAATAAATGACTGTAACTTGGATGATTCTTTTACCTTGAGGTGTTGATCGGCTTTTAGCTTGAAGAAATTCATCAAAATGAATCCGGAGAATCTCCGCTGAACTGAGTTCAAAAAAAACGTCGAGAGTTCAAATCCACAAAACGTGAGTAAAATTTCGGCCCGGTACGCAATTTGGCACAAAAATCTTCCAATGAACTCCCGAACACTATCTGATATTCACTCTCAACTATCTAATTTAAAAGTGGCCGTTAGAAAGACCTTCACAAAGTTAAGTCTGTTTTCAAGTTAAGTATGGTTTTTCTAATTATTAGTCTAATAAGAAAAGAAGACGCATTTCAAACTCCAATTCTCATCCACCAAGAACACAGAAACGCTAAGAGGGTTGCAGACGAGACACAACAATACTGGTAACAATAGTTTACGCTAGAGGGACATGGTGCATGAACAAAACGGAACCGACAGGTGAAGGTTACAGCTGATAAAAAGCGATGTATGAGGGTCAACAGGTAAAGAACAAATGAACAATTAGGAGAGATGATAGACATTGAATGATTTCAGGTGATGAAGATGAATGTGATGAAAATGAAATGTCACAACTCGCCCTCCACTTCCTTGTGGAAAAATTCCGGACTGAAATTTTGCACACACGCTCAAAACTAATGTGGAACTTCCAAGTCGTCGTCAATAACATGGTTAGTATTTTTGTCATGGTCGGGAGGATGTGTTTTTGAGTCCTTTATGTGCCAAATCCCTTTCTTTACGTCGTGATCGTCAATTAGTTCGTACGTCAGTCCGGAAAGTTTTTTGTGAATGCGAAAGGGTCCTACGTATTTTGGTGCTAGTTTCTGTGCGAAGTCATCTGCCGCGTTTGACAGGACGAAACTGCTTCTCCACACATATTGTCCTACGCTGTATTTCAAAGGTCGCCGTCGTAAGTCGTAAGTTTGTTTACTCTGTTCGTATGCTGATCTTAGTCTTTTCTCAATGTCCTCGTATAGTTCTGCAAAGCCTTGGAGTCGTAACGGTATATGTTCTCGTGCAAAGTCGAGGTCGGGAGCGGCATACAAGTCCGTTGTCGCGTATTCGTCACCGCGTAAAATGTGTTCGCGTCCAAAGTTCACGTAGTAGGGGGTCTGGCCGATAACTTCATGTTTTAGGGAGCGTATGGCGCAAGTCACAGACAGTAAGTATTTGTCCCAAGTATTGTGTTTGTCTTCAACGTAAGAGGCAAGCATTGTCTTAATTACACGGTTTACTCGTTCAGTGGGGCTTGTCTCGGGATGGTAAGGGGCAGTAAAAAATGTTTTCACTTGGTACTCATCACACATGTTGTGGAATTCGTGAGACTTAAACTGCACACCGTTGTCACAGATGATAAACTGGGGGACGCCGAACAAAAGTAAAATGTTATCCTCGACGTCTTCAACTACAGCCTTCGCGGTAGAGGCACGTAACGGAAAGGTCATGACGAACTTGCTGAAGTAACCCGAAATGACGAGAATAAAGCCATAACCCTGTGACGTTCGCGGTGAGGGTCCGATAAGATCGGTACTAACCATCTGGAAGGAACGATACACTTTTGGTTTTCCACTCATTAATCCGGGAGGCTTACGCTGAATCGGTTTCTGTTCTAAGCAAACGCGACATCTTCTGACGTAATTGGCTACGTCGCACTTCATTTTGGACCAATAATACCGTTGTCTGAGCCGGTGGAATGTCTTATAGGCGCCTGGATGTCCAGCAGTCATCACACAATGTGCGTCAGCGATAATCATGCTCCGTTTTGAGACGACCAGCTACCAGGCCAGCTCATCACCATCTAACGCAGGTAATTTGCTTTTGACATAGCGATAAAGTTTGGTACCTTCCACGCGCCAGGTCGAAAACTTTCCAGGGCTTCTAATAACGCGCCTAACCATTTCGTTGTGCCATTTATCCGTAGGCACGTTATCGGGCACGTCAATTACATCGATCACCGGCACAGATCATGACAAACAGTCAGGGACGGCATGATCCTTTCCTTTACGATGTTGGATCGTGAAGGAGTACCGCTGTAACCGTACAGTTCAACGACAAAGTCTACCTGTTGGATCTTTCAACGTGCTCAACCACAATAAGGAATAGTGTTCCGTGATCACTGTAAACTCGGAACCTTCAATATACGGACGCAACCGATCAAGAGTCCAAATCGACGCTAGACACTCACGCTCAGTGGTACTATAATCACGTTCTGCCTTCGTTATTGAGCGACTTAAGTGGGCAATGACCTTCCCACCATCATCAAAGGTTTCGGATAAAACGGCACCGAGTCCGTAGGCGCTGGTGTCAGTTTGCACTACGAAAGGTTTGTCGAAATCAAGACACGTTAAAATGGGTGCGCTAATTAATTTCTCTTTTAGGAGCGTGAACGACCGCTCACATTCCTCAGTCAACAAGAACTTCTTGTTCTTGCGCAGCAGCTGTGTCAGCGGGAATAACAAATCGTCATAATCCGGGACGAAGCGACGGTACCAACCCGACATACCGATGAATGATCGCATCTCTTTGACATTGCGTGGCGTGGGGATGTTGAGGATGGCCTCAACCTTCGAAGGGTCGACATGCAGACCGTGCTTGTCTACTACGTAACCCAGATATTTAATCTTGGAACGACAATACTGGCTCTTCTCTCGACTAACCGTAAGGCCGGCCGCAAACAACCGTAGGAAAACTTGGTCGAGAAGGCCATATGTTCAGCGGAAGTTCGCGAGATCACGATGATGTCGTCCAGGTAGACAAACACGTTAGGCAGTAAATCGGCACCAATGACCTTGTCTATCAACCTCTGCCAGGTAGCGGGCTTGTTGGCAACTCCAAACGGCAGGCGATTGAAATGGAACAGACCACGCCCCGGAACTGTGAATGCCGTGATCTCCTTGCTCTGTTGTTTCATGGGGATCTGCCAATACGCTGACTTGACATTAAAGCGGTAGGTCTCATCCTTTTTCGGGACCAACAAAATCGGTGAAGACCATGAGCTGTTGGATGGCTTCACTATAGTAAAATCTATTACCTCCCTACAGCCCCTATCCGGGTTCACCCTAGCTAGCTCCTAGCTCCTAATTGTTTATTTGTTCCTTACCTGTTGACCCTAATTCATCGCCTTTTATCAGCTGTAATCTTCACCTGTTAGTTCCGTTTTGTTCATGCACCATGTCCCTCTAGCGTAAACTATTGTTACCAGTATTGTTGTGTCTCGTCTGCAACCCTCTTAGCGTCTCTGTGCTATTGGTAGATGAGAATTGGAGTTTGAGATGCGTCTTCTTTTCCTATTAAACTAATAATTAGAAAAACCATACTTAACTTGAAAACAGACTTAACTTTTTGAAGGTCTTTCTAACATCCACTTTTAAATTGGATAGTGAACAGTAAATATCAGATAGTGTTCGGGAGTTTATTGAGAGATTTTTGTGCCAAATTACTTACCGGACCGAAATTTTACTCACGTTTTGTGGATTTAAACTCTTGGCCTTTTCTTTTAAACTCAGTTCAGCGGAGATTCTCCGGATTTATTTTGATAAATTTCTTCAAGCTAAAAGCCGATCAACACCTCAAGGTAAAAGAATCATTCAAGTTACAGTCATTTATTTTCTGCGTTAAAACTTATTTGCTACATTAAAATCATTAAAATCACACTTTGAACATATCACAAATTGAACCTTGATTAAATTAAAGTCATATTAATTGATCCCGCCATCGACGAAGCGCATTTCAGACTCTAATTGGTATTCCTTTCAGGCTTTTTGTTCTGTAACCTTTTCGTTGGGTTTTCCGTCTACGTTGCATTATTCCCATTTGTTCCTGTACCATTTTCATCGATCTTGTCATCTTGGAGCCATCGTTCAAATTCACCGACCATCTTCGTCGATCTCCGTGTCTGTGACGTCATCCTCGACATCTGTGTTCTTGCGATCTCGTCATCGTCTCGATTTCCCGCTCCGGTGCAAAGCTAAGCACCATTGATTTTGTTTATGCTCCAATTTATTGAATATTTTATTTATAACGTTAATGATTCCGTTTATTGCTTGATAATTTTATTACATTGGGTGGAACCTTTTGTGATACCAATTAAACGGATATTTCAGTTGCGTGTGTAGTCAGTATTGATTACGTTGTGTTATTGCCACACACGGGTGGTAGACGCATCCTACGCCGAACCGTGCGACATTATAGCTTTCAGAGAGCAGTTAGGTTGTCTAGTTTTATGTCACGAGCGTTCTACGAACACTGAGGGTACCCCCATCTGTTGCGTAGGTTACAGTACACGCTTAGTTCTTATTATACCACTATTTGGTTGCCTTAACTCTAACCGCTGTTGTGAGCGCGATTCTCGCACTTACCAAAGTTTGATTGGCAGCTCCAAGACCACCATTGTTGTAGTAATGAACCGAATGGTGACTAAAATCACTCAACGCGATATTACGCATTTTTCATTCAGCGCCCCGATCATTTCCTTCCCCTCTCCGCTTAGGTTCAGCGATCAATCATCGACTGACTCGAGGAGCTTCCAGATCGCCTGGCGCCCAACAAATACAAAACCCTCCATCACTCAAAGTAGACCGCACGCCGTCTCCACCGAGCTAGCTAGGGGTTGTAGGGAGGTAATAAGGCATGGGAAGACTTTGGAAATAAATTGGAAGAAAATAGTAAAAGTAAGAAGAAGCTATTCTACAAGGCAATAAAGAAGCAGAAAACCAAGAAACAAACAGCAATAAGGCAACTAAAAGACAAAAAATGGCCAAATATTGAGGGAAAAAACAGAAATATTGGCCAGATGGAGGCAGTATTTTCAAGAGCTCTTAGATATCCCACCATTCAATGAGCAAGAAGAATCAGTAACCACGCAAACAAAAAGGCAACAAGAAGACACAACCAGCCTAAGCGAGGTTCAGACAGCCATTGGGCGAGTGAAAACAGGAAAAGCCGGAGGACATGATAATATTTCTCCCTAGATGATCAAATATATGGGCGAAACTGGAACACATTTGTTACATACTATCATCAATCTTATTTGGAGGAAGAGACAAGTTCCATCTAAATAGGAGATAGCGATAATATCACCAATATATAAAAAAGGTGACAACAGATCATGCTCTAATTACAGGGGAATATCGCTTCTCTGTACAGCGGCATAAATTTATGAATCAATATTAGAAGAAAGATTACGTGACAAAATAGAAATATCATTAGAAAAATCACAAAGTGGCTTCGGTAAGGGCCATAGCATCCAAGATCACATTTTTACAGTGAGACAGTTGATAGAAAAAAAACACAAAAACATAATAGATTATCATTCCTATGTTTTATAGACTTAGAAAAAGCGTTTGATCGAGCACTAAGAGAATAAATATGGAAAATCATGAAACAGAGAAATGTGGATGAACATTTGATAGGAGCCATCAAAAGCATCTATGCAGAAACAAGAAATTATTTGCGAACAATGAATGCAAACTCTGAAGAATTTAAAACGGTTGAAGGTTTGAGACAAGGAGGGGTACTCAGTCCCCTATTATTCATAACTCTTATGGATGAAGTATCGAAGAAGATAAGAAATGAAGTAACTGAACTAGACAAAATTAGAAGTGAAAATATAAGGAATGATCTTAATAGGAAAGCTGCAGAAAAGAAAATTGAAGAAAAACAACTAAGTTGGTATGGACATCTAATACGTATGGAAAACAATAGACCTGTGAAAAAGACATGGAAATCAAGAACGCAAGGGCGGAGACGAAGAAGAAGACCTCAAAAAACCTGGGATGGAATAGTAGAAGAAATCTTAGGAAATAGAGGAAAGTCAGTAACTGAAGCAAGATCAATGGCAATATATATATATATATATATATATATATATATATATATATATATATATATATATATATATATATATATATATATATATATATATATATATATATATATATATATATCCGGATATCAATATGACGGCCTACGATGATCACGTAATTTGGCATCCACTGAAAGGATTGAGTATAGTGTTATTTTTATTGAAGTATACACAACAGCTTAGTGCTCTTGAACCCAAAGTGACTTATATTCAAATTTTAATTGTCGACATGAGTTTCATACTATCATCAATATGACGGTATCAAGAAGTCGTTCAATGTGACGGTCAAATATACGTTCTTGTTTGTTTCCATGTCATGGTACGACCGGGTATTACAAAATTCCTTCATTTGGACGACCGGCAATGTTGCCAAACAATTTCGTATTCGTTTACTATGAGAATATTCGGATTAATTGCATTTCATCGAATATTTTTGTAGATCTCGTAATGAGATACAGATACTGATTTTACTGACACATTGTGAGAGAATGCTCGTAGCTTACGAAAAATTTCTCCAACACTGTTTTGGAATTTGAATATTCCATAATCGAAAATTATGTTGGAACGAATCACATACCAAAAAATCGTTCAGAATGATTCCGTATGCCGCTTAGAATCATTTCGACGAATCAGAAGCTGTTAGTTTGGTTACTACCATATGGTTACTTCCTAACAATTCAAATATTCATATCTGGTTTTACGTTTGACATTTAATAATTTTTCAAGCTTTCTCTGAAATGTTGATGAGTTTCCAAAACCTTGTTTAAGAAAGTATAGTCTACAACATGTTTGGAATGGCGTATTCCACACTTGCGAACCGTTATCCTCGCCTTCGGCTCGGATAACAAACTTTTCACTCGTTTAGAATATAGGCCATTCCAATACTTATTGTAGAATATACTATTAAATACTTGTACAAAGCAAAAGTAAGTATTGTGGAACCGACATATTCAAATTTCAAGATTTTCATGGAAATACTCGTTTTGAGCATCCCTGAATTAATTTTGACTATTTTCGGCTGGATGTCGGTATGTATGTTCGTTTGTTTGTAACTTGCAAATCTCAGAAGCTGTCAAACGTATAATGTTGAAATTTTGTATTTGATACTGCTCTAAGGTCTAGTTGTGCAACTCGCATTATGGTTGCAATCGTCTGTACCGAAAATTCGGTATTTGAGATTGAAATAGCATCTTAATGTTTATTTTCTATTTATGTATCAATCGGCTAAGCCGAAAGTGCACTTTATGTAACAGTTTTTCCCGATTTTTTTTGCATAAATTCAAAACAATTAGTCATAGAATATTAAGATTCCGTATTAAGCTTTTCTATAACATCTAGTTGTAAATCTCGCATTAGGATTGCAATCAGCTGGACCAGAAGTACAGTGTACTGGAAAGTGTTTCGAATTTTTCGCAATAATCCAGAAATTTCAGTCGTAGAATCATGAAATTTAGAACTTAAAGTAATTGTAGAATCCATATGATGACTTTATTTTCTCATAGCAATCTACTGAAAATATGATTTGACAATATTCTTCAATTCTCTGCAAAAATTCGAGACCATTGGGCGTAGATTGATGAAATTTAGTGTTTGAGACTGCTACAGCGTTTGAATGAATCGTAACATCTAAGAGTACGTTCCACTAGATGACCGCAACGCTCACGCTCACGACCGCGATTTTTGCTCTTCCACTCACTCATGGTCGATGTGGCTGGTGCTCTTAATAATTAATAATGATAATGAGAGACCATGAAATGGAGAATCTTGAATCAATTGACATAACTTGGTATCGAAGGAACAAATTGGAAAGACATCTTCTCATTCAATTTGAACTTCTTGGCGATTTCTGCAAAAATGAACGCAACGACCGCTTCGTCCCACCTTTCAATCGCGGGTGTTGTGAGCTTGAAGTGATCTGGATCAATGAAGTCATCTATGATGTATTCATCATGAACGCCAAGACCTCGATCGTCTTGAGGAGCGATTATTAAGGCGACATAAGCATTGTGATCGTCTAGTGGAACGTACTTTAAATGTTTAAATGATCACCTCAAATTTTGGTTGCAATTGATTTTGTTTCATGTCAATGTCAGTGTCAACTGTCAATTATTCAGTCGAAAGAGTTCATGGTTACATTAAATGCGAGCGCGTGCGATTTAAGAATGTCGGTATATACGACATTGTGTCAGACCTATTGGTGATTACATTGTCTCTGCCCGATTGACAAGAACCAAACAAGCAGTCTCGTGGAATTAATCGAAATTTGCTAAATTATCATTCACTAGTTGAAAATGATAGTGCTTTGAGATAAACGATTACAAACCAAAAGAGAAAATATCAGGTGATTGAATCATATGTATATGAATAGAGACGAAAATAAAGAGTATATAGAACTTTGAAAAAATAATAATAAACAACCTGAGAGACTCTTTGAGTAATTCATATATATATATATACAAAATCCATACTAAAGTGGAAAAATACTCCACTTTCCGAAAATGTATTGGATATAGTGAGAAGCTAACCATAAGTGTGTGATTACATTCAAAGCGAGCGCGTGCGATATTTTAGACTTACGTGCGCGTACGACGTCGCCGGTAAAAACAAACCTGTTGATATCAACACGTATGGTTATGGTTATGGTATACTATCACCAAAGATATACGATGGAGTTGTGTAATGAAAGAGCCATCAGTGCGAGCACTCAATTAACGCACAACTTAAAGCTCTATATTTGACGAGATATATATCGCAATAATTGGCATTAAACAATCACATAAGCGTGGCCCCAGCACAATGCCTAATGCCATTAATTAAGGTATTGTTGAACGATTAGTATTTTTTTCTACCATCATTTATATCCTAGACCAGAAATTTTCCAAAAACTGAATATTTCTTCATAGTTTCATTCTAAGGAATGAGATGCATGATTATTCACCTATATATTCAGCAGAAAATAAACGAAAATAAGATTTTGTTGTCATATTCATCAAGCTACATGCACATTCTATAGTTGAAAATTCACTGAGATAACACATGTTTGTATTTCGAATGACATTTCAGTGTTGCCAAGTAAATGGCCGTCGAGTAGTCAGTGACATGTTGGAAGAATATACCCCAAATTCAGACGTTGAACAGCGCCGCGAACAAGGACGGAATTTCAATGAACTAGAAATATACAAAAAGATTTTTCGGCACACAAATCGACGGCTAACTAATTTTCTCGTACCATCTTATATCTCATCGTAGAACGCTTTAACAGCGATTGTAATCTGACGGCCATATATGGCCGTCTGATGTACTCGGCCGTCGAAATGATGGCAAAATGACAATGTATGGCCGTCGGATAGCCCTATGGATGAATATATATATATATATATATATATATATATATATATATATATATATATATATATATATATATATATATATATATATATATATATATATATATATATATATATATATATATATATATATATATATATATATATATATATATGTGTATATATGTATGTATATATATATATATATATATATATATATATATATATATATATATATATATATATATATATATATATATATATATATATATATATATATATATATATATATATATATATATATGATTGGATTTTTTTTATTATTAATATTTCGTTTGACCAATTTTGCGTGTATCCTTTTGAGAATACAGCACGATTTTCACTGATACATGATCATTGAGATGAAATTTAGGTTTTATATTTGGAGCTATCTTAATATGGCTATTAACAGTTTTCAATAGTTTTTCCTCATTTTTTCGATTTATATCAATAGGTTTCATGCGAATAGTACTATGCTTCTCATTATTATATTCCGAAATAACAATTTATAGTAGCTTTAACCATTTGTAAGACCCCTGCAGACTGAATTTTTTATACATGATATTTTTCAGAGTTCGATTCACGCGTTCAATAATAGAAGCTTTCACAGCTTGTTTTGCAAAATAATGATTTATTCCATATTTTATTGTCAATTTCTTGAGATCCGCACTATTGAACTCTTTCCCCAAATCAGTGTGTAAGTTTTTTGGTACTCGCTTACTTGATCTGCATATTTGCTCTAAAGCGGTAGACACTTCAATACTCGATTTATGTTTAATAGGCTTAGCCCAAACATATTTTGGAAAAATATCAATCACAACCAGTATGTAATTATAATTTTGGTTTGATTTAGCATATGGTCTCATTTCAACCAAATCAGCCTCAGAAGTCTCATCTAATCCTTTGATTATCACTCGCCTTCTCTTGAAATGTTTTCTTGCTGTCTTATGAAGCTCTTCAACTATTTCGCGTTTAATATATGTTGACATATTTTCTATTGTGTCTTATCATAAATTTTTAATTCTACGAATAGAATATCCAGATCTTCTCTAACACTCCTTATTATTCGATCAGCTTTCTCAATCTTCTTATCCCCGTTAACTTTATTATCAACAATATTTATTTTGCTTTCAAGCAAATTCACAACTTATTTAATTTTGTCATCCAAAAATTTTTTATTTACCGTAGAAGTGCAAACTCTTATTAATTTTTCATCGTCATTGCTGCTGCTATCAGAATCATTGGAATTACAACACCCAAATTTATTATGATACACAGCGCCACTATAATGTCCAAACTTATCTAGTGGCATTTTGCTACTGATTATTATGCGATAATTCCAGCTTCTTTCAATTCCTCAATTATTGAAATAATTTCATTATTGTGATTATTGTTGCCAGCGTTCTTAGAAGCTATATATTTCTCTAATTTATTCACCAACTCATTTGGATCATCCCAGAATTTGTACTCAACATTTTTAGTATTATAACTTTTTAGAAGTCCCAAGCCGGATACGTTATTCTTGCGTGATAATTTTGGATCTTCAGTTGAAGAAACTGGGCTAGTAGCCAATTTAAAATATTTCTTAGACTTGACATTTATTAATGGGCCTACAATATCTGTATATTTTTTTGCTTTGCTACCTTCAAGTTGCCCTGTGCTTATATTACCTTCACGCGCTGAGTTAGTGATATTCAAAATATTTTTATAATAATACAAATCATTCTCTGTATATTTTTCTTCTGGCTCTTTCTTGAATATAAGTTAAAGTAAACCAATTGTAGCAGGGGAAATATTTTTATCGATAATTATATTCTCGTCATAAAAATAATCACGATCAGGTGTTTCTCTATAATTAACACCATATGCTTCATCTATTTCGTTTGAACGTGTTCTAACTTTTTTGATATATTCTCGAAATAATGGATCAAAACGATTTAAATAACTCCCCATGGCTTTTTTATCATGTGCTATTTCTGTTTCAGTATGTGTCGATAATTATGAAAAGTGAATCTATTGGAGTATCACTTTCTGCAGCAGCTTGCTCTTCTAAAATACCACGTTGATCATTATTTTTCTCTTCCCTCCCCTACACCCCCCTCCCTTAAATGAATTTTCTTTTCAACGGGTGTAACGTTTTGTAAAGTTTCATTAATTTTTGCTAATTTACTAGTAATTGGTGTGAAACTTTCATCAAGCTCTGATACGCGTTCTATCCCACTATTCTTCAGTAATGCTAGTTTCTGTTTCACATTTTTTCTGGCTTGTATTATTCGCCTTTTCAATTTTTTATTCACATTTATGTTTTAATATACTAAAATAAACAATGAACAATACATGGCTTCTGTATGTTAGGGATCTTTCTTGAAGTATTAAATAACAATAATTTAATTGCAGATAATGACGTTAGCATAACATGCATATCAGTAATCTTATTCAATAACTGTTTCGTCAGTCTCGTTTCATCGTTCTAAGTGAATAGTTGTGTTTTATTGCAGTGTTTGTGCCGAATATTATAATGATATTCACGGTGAGTTATCCATGGTTGACCATTCTAGATATTATGTTATTTGAGTATTGCTATTGTTGTTATTGAGTATGATGTTGAGTATTAAGCGATGTTGCTATTCTTTAATTCCTTTATTCCAGCGGTGGCCTCCTGATATCTTTAGTGTTTATCAGGAGGAGCCCAGCAATGGAGTGTTCCTAGAACTCACTTCGGTGGAGGAACGATCAGCTAACTCCCAACGATGCACTGGTGTAATTCCAGGGCCAGCGGTGCCCTCCTGCCATCTTTAGTGTTATATCAGGAGGTGCCCAGCGATGGAGTGTTCCTAGAACTCACTTCGGTGGGGGAACGATCAGCTAACTCCCAACGATGCACTGGTGTAACTCCAGGGCCAGCGGTGCCCTCCTGCCATCTCTAGTGTTTTATCAGGAGGTGCCCAGCGATGGAGTGTTCCTATAACTCACTACGGTGGGGGAACGATCAGCTAACTCCCAACGATGCACTGGTGTGATTCCAGGGCCAGCGGTGCCCTCCTGCCATCTTTAGTGTTTAATCAGGAGGTGCCTAGCGTTTTGGTTGCTTATCTTTGAGTGAGCAGGCGAAGACTGAGTTTCAACTTGGCTTCAACTCTTTCTTCTATGGCCTCGCAGATCACTCCACGAAAGTTTGCAAGTGTCGCAGATTCACATCCTCCGGATAGGTCTTTCCGCAGATTCACGCTTAGCGTGGAACGGAGCTCAGTTTCACAAAAATGCCTGCGGACAGCGTGGAGTGAGCTATTTTTCCTCTTTTAAAGTTGTTCTTCATACCAACTCCTGTTTTCTGAGGGTCGCTTGCGAGAATGATTATATCAGTGTTCTTTATTTCAGTCATGGATCCTTACTGAGTATGATCTACTCATATCTCTTTTCTCTTTTACAGACTTCCTGAACTTCGGACATCTTGATTTGAAGACTCTATGATCTACATATTACTTAATGTTATAGTCAGCAGACTTATTATTATGTAACAATATGTATGTATTTTATTTCTTTTGTGAATAAAGCTTATTTGATTCAACTAAACTGGAATTCTTAACAATTATCAGAAGTGGGATCAGAATCAGGATCAGGTTTAGAATCAGGTTTATGTACAACTGCATTAACGACCTGGATAACCGGTTCAAAATGTCGACAGATAGAAATATTGCGGACGATTTGAGTTCTCCTCCTATTGTCAGACCTCCAAATTCAAGGCGTCACACAGAGTATTTAGCGTACGCAGCAAATGCAATCTTCAAGTATCCTCACAACAAATCACATAAGATTGGATTGTAGAGAAATATTCGTATTTTGGACCCATCAGATAGCTAATTGTTCGTTGAGGAATGTCACATAAATGGGACTGTTGAAACTTTGAATAAAGTGGTTCGCAGATTCACATTCTGTGTGGATGTGGAGCAAAGTGATTCGCAGATTCACATCCTGTGTGGATGTGGAGCGAGGTGGTTCGCAGATTAAGCTTAGCGTGGAACGGAGCTCAGTTTCACATTAATGCCTGCGGGCAGCGTGGAGTGAGGTATTTTTCCTCTATTAAAGGTGTTCTTCATACCAACTCCTGTTTTCTGAGGGTCGCTTGCGAGAATGATTATATTAGTGTTCTTTATTTCAGTCATGGATCCTTACTGAGTATCATTTACTTATATCTCTGTTTTCTTTTACAGACTTCCTGAACTTCGGAAATCTTGATTTGGAGACTCTATGATCTACATATTATTTAATGTTATAGTCAACAGACTTATTATTATGTAACAATATGTATTACATTCCTTTTGTGAATAAAGCTTATTTGATTCAACTAAACTGGAATTCTTAACATGTATAGGCTTATATACGGAATAGCAGGGTGGTTTTGAACCGAGGGTGGTTCTTAACCGAGATGGTTATCAACCGAGCCTGTTCAAAACCGCAATATCCATTCAAAGAGATATAAAATTATGGAATCCTTTTCTATACCTGCCAAAATTTATATCAGATTCCTTTTTAATGACCAAGAATCCATATTCATCTTCCCAACATATAGCACATATTTTTTTGAAGTTATCAAAACTCATATCTGTACCCACGTGATCATTGTACATATTCCGTAGATTCAACTCATCTTGTCCGAATGATATTAGCATATTAGCATTATCACGTATTAGATGTTTTGGCATTCTTGTACAGGTTTGTGACAAATAAAAACAATCAATCAATTTATGTCTACCCATTGAAAAGTAATCTCGTATAATGTTCTGCTTCCTACAAGCAATATCATCAAATATAAAAACGGAATTATATTTGGCTTCGCTCGGCTTCATCATTTTTTCACTGCTATTGTATGTATGATAACCAATATTTTTCATTGGATTCAATGAATTCTCAAGATATACATATTTCGGTTGGAAAGAGAATTTAAATATATATGAACACTCTCAAAATGTAACCCGTTCGGATGCTCTAAAAGTGCAATCAGAATATTAGTTTTTCCACAACCAGAAGGACCACTTATGAGACAACGGAAGGTTGATGGAAGTGAAACACTATGTCTCGGTTTATAATTAGATTCTATACTATCATTTAAATCATAAATCTGAACACTCGATGTATCTTTTTGCTTCAATATCTTCATGATAACTGAAATTGAATATAAAACTTCGATATTAATATATTTTTTTAGTTAAATGTGTACTTTCAATGATTGAAAAAGTGAAAGAAGAACTAGCAAGCATACCCACAGTGGTAGTGGATTTTGAATGAAGCAATAAATAAACAACCTATAAACTTTATATACCGGGTTACAGATACTGTGGACCGGGGACAAAACTCGATAAAAGGCTTGCTAGCGGTGATAAAGGTATCAATGAATTAGACGCAGCGTGAAAACTTCATGACATAGCCTATTCCAAGAATAATAATTCGAAAGAACGACATAAAGCAGATAAAATATTGCCTGATACAGCAACAAAGAGATTTCTTTCTGAAGACACATCTTTCTGAGAAAAAATTGCTGCTCTGGGTGTTTACTTCAAAAATGAACTGGAACGAACTCGCTCAAAATTACTAAACACTAACTCTTCCGATAAGAATATTTCAATTGCTCTAAGAGATTCCGCAAAAAACAAGAAAAAAATAAATAAACCAAGAATAATTCCAGTACCAAAAATAGGTGGCATATTACCGCTAATACATATTTTTACAGGGTTGAGTGCGTTAGGGGCTCTTACAGGGGGCGCTGCAGCAGTAGCTAAATCTATCAATGATGTTCGATCGGTTAATGAGCAATTAAAAGAAAACCAACGACATAATAAAATTATGGAATCCGTAGCGTTAAGTAGAGGATCATATTTGAAACCATATCAACAAGGATTGGGTCTCCACTTATCTCCAACGAAAACACAACAAAAATCTAATAGAAAAGCTACCAAAACATGCACTAAGTAATATTGAATTATCAAAATTTGCAGCAGACCTTAAAATCAATAATTTTAGAGAAGTTTTTATGCGAAACAATTCACCTGAACAAATAAAAATCACCGAATGTGGAAAACTTTATCTGGATGATTATGATAGTTCAGGTACTCATTGGGTGCCGTATAAAAAATACGGTGACAATGTTATATATTTTGATAGTTTTGGTAACTTGAAACCACCAAAAGAATTAGTGAAATATTTTGGTAGCAAATGTGATATTGAGTATAATTACAATCAATTTCAGCAGTATTATACCAATAATTGTGGACACCTTTGTTTAAAATTTTTATGTAAAGAATAATGTTTGAAAAATACTTTTAGTAATTAATAAACAATCATGTCGTACATATCTACTTTCTCCGATTAAAAATCTTATCTAACAGCTGCAATACATCCTGCTATTGAACTTGATCCTAATTGGGAGTATGCGATAGGTCTCATCAATTTTGAGTCATATAATTCTATCCCAAATATTGATGAGCGCAATAATAAATTCTATTTCGGTGATAAAACAATAACTATACCAAATGGATCGTATGAGCTTGAAAATATAAATAACTTTTTGAAAAGAAAAGTGAAGAATAGTAACAAAGATTTTAAAATTTCTATTGCTGCTAATAACAATACTCTGAAATGTGAAATGCTTGTTACAGAAGGAGTTGATTCCACAGAACCAAATATCATCAGAGAATTATTGAGCTTTAATGCTGGAGTTTATAAGGCGAAATCGCTTCATATATCTCAAAGTCCTGTAAGCATAATCAAAGTAAATGCAATTTGTATTGAGTGTAACATTGTAACTGGTTCTTATGCTAATTCCAAACCCGTACCCCAAATACACCAGTTCTTCCCGAGCGTTGCTTCCGGGTTCAAGATAAGCGAAAATCTCTCGAACTATTTACCAATCAACACACACATAATTGATAATATTGAGCTTAAAATAGTTGATCAAAGCGGAGAATCAGTTAATTTCGAAGGAGAGCCCATAACAATCAGATTACATTTGGAAAAGTTGTAAAAAAAATGAGGATAATTTATAATGGTAGTACCGAATTATATAAAGAAGAACATGTTCACAAAATGTTCAATACAAAACGAGAAGTATAACAATCAGCATCAAAATATAGAAAATCAAGTTTCCAACAAAAGAAAAAACAATGAACATTGGAAAATAGAGAGTACTCGAAGAATTTGGGGCTCAACGTGTTTTAAGAAATGAGTAGTGATATTTTCAATATATCGGAACGTATAAATTTTGATGAGAAAATACAATATGCAGAAACTCATACTTATCAACCCTATTCACCAACTTTATTGAGTAATAATGATGATACAGAGTATCTATACAACAACAAGATCTATACACATTACCATCAAATAGTTATATATATATATATATATATATATATATATATATATATATATATATCTATATATATATATATACATATATATATATATATATATATATATATATATATATATATATATATATATATATATATATATATATATATATATATATATATATTGAGGGTCAATTATTAGATCACGAAAGTAAACCATCTAAAACGGGACAACTAATAAAAAAAGGACTGATGGAACTTTTTGATGAGATTCGCTATGAAATTAGTGGAATCGTAATAGACCGAATACGTAATCCTGGAATTACCACAACACTTAAGGACGTTCACTCGGCGAGAGAGTGACAGAAAAATTCATGCGAGAGAGAGGGAATGTGCGTAGTTTGATGCGGCAACATAGCTTTACATGGACAGACGTAATCTGTGCCTGTGTGAGTTGAGCGACCATAAGGCGCGCAGAGCGATTCCCAACGTTGCAACCTCTCTCTCATGTCTCTTTCTCTCAGCGTGAAACTGTAGTGTTTACATTTTTCTTATGGCTCTTTCTTGATAATGAATATGGATAGGTGGAATATTTTGAATGGTAAATTTTCCTCACATTCTATTCTATAGTATATTGTTTTTCCAGAGATATGTGAAGGAAACTTCTTTTGATATTAGTAAAAATGTTCATTTTTACGATGTATAACCTATACCTCCCATGTTAATGTCGCCAGCTTTAACGATAAATTTCTCTAAATTTTGCATGGATAGCGATATTTTGAAAAATACTACTGTATAGAGGGCATTTTCATTCATACATTTGAGGAAAGTCAGAAGAAAATCGATTTAACCAGTGAACGTCCTTAAACATTATTGCTCATATTCAGCCAATAAAAATTCCGCTTCACAAAATGCTGGTTGGTTACCAACACCATCGGCTAATACTTATTCTTTTGATGAATCAAAGGGAAATTTCAGCTTTTGTATATCTCTCCGCACGCTATTTGGATTTGCTGAGGACTATAAAAAAAATCTTCTAAGCTTACGTCAAGAATTGACTCTATTGCGTAGTAGTCATGATAAAAATGCAGTATTATCAACTAGAGCAGATGAGAAAGAAATCCTAAAAGTGAATTTGATAAAAATCCAATGGCACGTACCACACATCAAAGTTTCAGATCAGGAGATATTAAAACTCAAATTCATGGGGAATAACTCAGAAATATCTACGCAATTCCGTGCATGGGAGTTACATGAATATGCAGTTTCACCTACAACCCAACATCATACATGGATTGCAAAAACAGCTGCACAGTTAGAAAAACCTAGGTTCATTATTTTTGGATTTCAAACTGATCGTAAAAATAAATTTAACAAAAATATGAGTGAATTTGATCATTGTTATTTGAATAATTCCAAGGTGAAATTGAACGCAGAGGTTTATCTCTATGATAACATGAACCTCAATGGTCTATTTTATATAGCATGTACAGCCAATTTCAATTCGCCTACTATCAAAAAAACAATGAACTTGTTTTCACACCTAGGGATTCCTTAAAATATTGTCCCATTGTTGTTATGGAAACATTCTATCAGAATGAAACTTTGAAGTCTGGACCCATAGATTTGAAACTCACTTTTGAAACAAGTGAAAACATTCCTGCTAATACAACTGCTTACTGTTTAATATTGTATGATAATATTGTCAAATACACTCCATTAACAAATATTGTACGATTAATGTAAGAAATAGTTTCTATTTTGAATAAAGAAATTACATGTGAAACATATTATGTATTATATTGAGTTTTAACCTTATCTATGTGTTTCAGCTTCTCAAATTTCTCTTATCAATGACTCGTTTGCTATGTGTGACATAGCACGTAATTAACACGTGATATAGATCAATCTCGGTTTCGAAATTTTTAATCATACTGTACATCATTTAAAATTCATGTGCTTTGCGCGTGTCTTTCTAGAACAACAAATCGATAGCCCACATCATGACCTTTCACCGATAAAGGGTTTAAATTAGAATTATCAGTTCAATTCTATGGGGACTTATACAAAATTAATTGAATCCTGTATTGAAGAATTGGCATTGAATTTGAAGCATGAATTTTAGGCAACAAACCAAGATCATGACCTTCTACTGATATTGGCCGAACTCTTGTACTACCAAACCATCATTTTTGTATTAAATATCTCTCTAATTGCCTGAAATCAATGAATAAATGCAAATTTAACGAGGGAAATTCAAAGTTCTAGAACGCAACACCATTGGCTAAAACAAAATGTGACGTGAAATAATATGCCAACATGTGCGCACTGCTTACATTTGTATGGTATTGCAGGCTCTTGATTAGAAAACATAGTAATAACGTGTGTGTTGTGAATTCATTTCTTGTCTAAGTGTAATTTCAGCATCCTAGTAAGATTATAAATCATTCCAGACAAAGTGGTTTCGTAAAAGCATAATCGGATAATCTGCCAAGAATAGATCCATCCATGATAAAGTCTTATTTTCTTTCAAATCCAAATTTTAGGTCCGCTGAAGTAAAAACAGTGAACACTGCAAAGTAATTATGCAATAATACATTAGGTACGCTATTTTAATAAATACAATCCGAAATATGATTGGCAAATAAACCTATATTTTGAAACGAGCAAATGTCAAACGAAGCCGCATACATACAATGTATTTTTTCGTGTACTAGATAGAAAACAGCGTCTTTTCTGGATAGAAAATAATGGAGAAAAGTGCTACTTTTTTCATTAGTAACACTTTTCCACTTAACAACACTTTTCTGCATAGAAACACTTTTCTTCATAGCAACAAACAATATAAACAAATTTATTCATTATCATCACACTTATTGATATTAATTACAAATGTATAATTGTGTAAATTATTAAATGTTGTGCCAGAAGAAGATGCCATCGACTGGAAAACCGAAACTGACAAAGAAGTGCTGGCTCGTTCTCTTGATGCTACTGTTGATGAGACACAAGAAGTTCCAATGGATGAAGGTTGCTTACTAACGTTATGCTGGTCATTAAAAATTCTTCTCGTCGTATTTATTTTATTCTCGATACTCTTCTCAACGTATCCCTCGGCAACGGTGCTCGAACGCCATCCTCCATGCCTTTTCAACATTTGGATGTCAGCCCCACTCTCTGCAAGTAATGTCGCAGAAGTCCTTCGGAAACAATGTCCGGTGTAACTACTGGCATTTGGAAGTTGTAAATACTCTGCAATTTTTCTTGGTATACTGTAGAAAGTATTAATTCCTATTGGCTGCACAATACATTTACCTTTTCGGTAACATACGAGGAACCTACGATGACCAATACTTTTTGGTCGTAAACTTGAATACGTTCGATATAATGCAATTGCATTGACACCTCCCACATCCGATAAGATTGTAAAGACACGTTTTTTCTTTGTTTTTGTATCATGCATTGTGACAACCAAAACAGATCCGTTATCTTAAATGTTGTCAACTTGTAACATACGTAGTTCATCACCTCGACATGCACTGTGAAGAGTGAAAATTAATACAATTTTCATGAACAGAAATAAATCATCAGGAGCTTTGGACAAAAACATTATAACATGATCCATCGTCAAAGCTTTAGATTTCTCTGCCATATACCCTTCATTTTGACGTTATATATATGCAATCAATTTTCTATATACAGAAATGTCCACATTTTCATTAACTTGCAACGTGCAAGAACAGTGTTTTTTAATAAAATGATCACAAATAATTATTCTAGGGAGAATTGATCGAAGCAGAGCGTGGTTCAATTTGTCTGTGTTTGAAGGTGAATATCAACATGGTAGCAGAGCGTGATTCAATTTGTTTTACCACATTCTGTGTTTTAAGGTAAATATCAACATGGTAGCAGATACTAATCCAAGCTGGTGAAAGAAGTGAAAGAATCCATCATCCGGGTCGGTCGCAGGCTGTACTGTGGAAAATTTTGAGCAGAAAGCTAAGACAAGACAAGATGAATAACCAAGAACCTGAAAACCTGTCTTCAATTACCAAGTTAAAGGACGCAGGAACTTTATTATTTGAAAGCTCCAGTTTGATATCCTTTTAAAAAGTGCTGGTTAGTATGGTTATGTAGATGGGTCAAGAGTAGCGTCTGTAACCTGGCAAAAGGCAGATGCAAAGGTACAGAAATATATTGTCTCTTCTGTGGAGAAGAATGTATTAATTCATCTTATGACGTGCAATAATAGTCATGACATGTATAAAAATATACTAACTTTATTCGATAGAAACACTGAACACCAAAAATTATGTCTGTTGACTGACCTGTACAATTTCAAATTTGATACATCTCTGCCCGTTGCGGACAATATTGCACAACTCCAGAATGTAGCACATAGATTGAAAATTTTAATTGAACTTCCAGAAGATTTTCGACACTTTGGTAGTGCCTGAGAGTCGACAGCAACAGAGGGAATAGTATATTACAATACAAGTGAAGAAACTATGTGTTTTGCTCACGCGGATGGCAGTTTTGTGCACGAGGCGCTAGCCGAGTGTGCAAAGGCACACAAGTGAGCGAATTCGTTTCTTCACGAGTTCTGTATTATTGAAACATTCATTAAAACATTGAAATCTATAACACTTCTTAAACAAAGATCATGTGTAGAATCTGAAGTAGCATTGGCGGCGGATGCGTTGTTATAGATCATGTAAATAAATATAAACATCCGCAACTGTCAAAAATAATCAAATTGTTTTGTCCTGATATTTTTACAAATATAAATTGTGACACTAAAATGGAACAAGATAATAATGAAATTGTGCGAGGAGAATAATTAACGAAGAAAACAAAACAAGTAATAGAAATAGCACTCAAGTTGATATTACAAAAGTTACTACGATAACTACAGTCTCATCAGTTTTCAGTTGCTTGTATATCTTGTTCAAGTGACGCAATTTTCAATAATTGTGAAGCTCATTTTCATATCAGTAAATACTTACTTACTTAATCCTATGCCCTTCTACCTTGCGGTGTAGGGCGTATTGCGCTTGGATTTGTTTTTCTTATTTATCTGACGGTGCTCTCTTCCAAATTTCTTTCCAACCGCTTCTATTTAACATCTGTTTTCTAGCGTCTGTCCAGGTTAGACCTCTCCTTTCCGCTGCTTCCCTTGTTTCTTCTTCCCACTTCTTAATTGGCCTGCCCTTCCTTCTTTTGTGACACAATTTTGCTTCGTACACTTGCTTCGCTATTCGATTTTCTTCCATTCTTCTGATATGTCCTGCCCATCCTAATTGTCCTTCTTGAATAATGTGTTGTACTGGTCTGACTTTTAAGTTTTCTCTGTGTACTGTGTTCTTTATTTTGTCCAATTTTGTTTTTCCTTCTATTTTCCGTATTTCTATATTTCTAACTTTGCTTTGATGTTTTTCTAGCGTAGTCCAGGATTCGCTGCTGTATGTCAATACTGGTATTGCCACTTTTTTGTACACTTCTGTCTTGACATTTTTTGGAATCTCTTTTTTATTCAGGAATTTTGTTTTTAGTGCGTTAAATAGTCTTCCCGTGTTACCGACTCTTCTATTTATTTCTTCGTCAATACTACCTATTTCATTTATGACCACCCCTAGATATATATATGTTTTTACTTGTTCTATTCTTTCTTTTTCTATTTCTATATTGTGTAACTTTCCATTTCCGTTAATTATCATAGTTTTCGTTTTCTGATTGTTTATTTTCATATTCCACTTCTTTAATTCTTCGTTGAGGTAGTTTAAATTGTCTTGCAGGTGTTTTTCGTTTTCCGCTACCAAAATCATATCATCCGCATAGCACAGGTTTGTGATGTTGCGCAGAGGCGATATCGTAACCGATGAGGTTTTACCGAGGTGCGATTATTGCTTGAAAAATCAATAAATACATGTAATAAAATGTTTTGTAGTTTATTCTCTATATCGTTATGAAGGAGTGAGTGGATGGAAGTAATTACACTCACTACTTTCCCGTTGTCATAGGAATCACTGTAGTTGACAAAACAAACAGTTTCAAGATTGGTATCCAAGTAAAAAATAACATGTTCCAATAATAGGATTGAACAAAAACTATTACCAATCTCATAGGAGGGGATGAAACTCAAAAGTTCTGCTGGAAATTTTGAGGACAAACAAGAAATAAGCGTGGCATTCAAGGCAAATAGCAAGTATGAAAATATAAAATGCAATTACTGTAAGAGAAACGGTCATATTGCGCGGTACTATAGAAAGAAGAAAGAAAAAGAAATTCTCACCACATCTGCAAAGCCGAAGATGTGCAACATTTGCAAGAAAAAGGGTCATGAAGAGAAGGATTGCTGGTTCAAAAATAAGGAGAACGAAGAACGAGTGGCTTCCCTAATGTCTTCAGGAATAAATGAAAAGCAGAAGTTCATAATTGACTCAGGCGCAAGTTGGCATATGACAAATCAGGTTGGTTTTCTGACAGAAATCGTAGACAAGAAAATTCCTTTTACTGTAGCCAACAATGGAGAAATGTTTGGTGAAGCTGTAGGAACCATACCAGAAGAAAAGTGTATTTTACAAGATATAGCATATGTGCCAGAATTGCACACGAACTTGTTATCAGTAAACAAAGTGACTGAGAACGAAGGGACAGTCGCATTTAGCAAAGACAAAGTCACAATATTAAAAGATGGAAAAGAAGTCTTGTCAGGCAAGAAAAATGAAATTGGTCTTTACAAGATTGATGTGAAGGCTTCTGAACAACCAGTACTGATGACAGCAACGCAAGTTGGATGGCATAAGAAGATGGGTCATATATGTTCAAAAAATTTGCAGAAATTGAAAAAGATCGTTGATGGAGTGGTATTCAACGATGAAAGTGAAATGTTCTGTGAGGTCTGCGTGAAGGTGAAGCATGCAAGATGTTCATTTGAAGATCATCTTCCAGAAGCTAAACGCTCACTAGAGATTATCCATACAGACGTTTGTGGACCTATAGACACTCCCACACACGACAGAAACGTTATTTTGTGACGTTTATTGACGGTTATACGCAATACACAGAATGGAAAGTAAGGAAGAAGTTACCGAAATCTTGGAGCAATATGTAAATAGGGTTGAAAATGAAAAACAAATGAAAGTGTCAACCGTCAAGTGTGATGGCGGGACTGAGTATGAGCCTATGTTCAGCTGGTTAAAAGAAAAGAGTATAAAAGTGGATGTAACTTGTCCATATTGTCAGCAATTAAATTCAAAGGCGGAGCGAATGAATCGCACGTTATGCGAGAAAATGAGGGCACTTTTATTCGATTCGAAGATGTCCAAAGAATTCTGAGGCGAAGCGCTTCTTACCGCGTGCTATCTCACAAACATAAGCCCGACTAGTGTTCAGGAAGTGACACTAATCAAACTATGGTCAAATAAGAGACCAAACCTGTTAAAGATTGAAATGTTTGGATGCGATGCATTTGTGAAGAAACTGACTTTTACTAAGAAGTTAGATGAAAAATCAACTAAGATGAAGTTGGTGGGGTATGCCAATGTTGGGTATCGTTTGTGGGACGGAGAAAAACGAAAAATAATCATCTCTCGAGACGTAAAATTTGTGAAAGCAGAAGAGTTGAAGAAAGCTTGGAAGAAAAACCAGAAGTCATTGTATCCCTTGATCTAGAGGACGAAGATGAAAACAAGAAAAATGATGGAAACGAACATAACGGAAGCGATGAATCTGTGTCAAATTCTAATGCACCAGATAATGATTCTGACACAGATGATGATACTCCCAATTAAAATACATGCTCGTGCTATGGATTAAGACAAACTCGTCGTAGGCCACAACGTTTTGATGACTACGAGCTAGATATTTCAGGGGTAACTATGCTGTCGTATGTCGAGGCGCTGAATAGTCCACAGAAAGAAAAATGGCAGAAAGCCATACATAAAGAGAAAAAGTCACTGGAGAAAAATAAAACTTGGAAGTATATGAAGAAAGACAAAGTCAATGGTCATAAAATACTTACGAGTAAATGGGTCTTAAAGGAGAAGGAAGATGGAAAATACAAGGCAAGGCTTGTTGTAAGAGGCTTCGAGCAATGGTACGTAACTGACATATACAGTCCAATGGTAAATATGAGTAGCCTGAGAGTGTTGTTAGCCTTAACTGCGGCAAAAGATTCAAAAATACAAATATTTGACGTAAAAACAGCTTTCTTGAATGGAGAATTGATGGAGTGTGTACATGTTCATCCCAGAAGATTTCATTCAGAAAAAGGGAATGATATTTAAACTGGAACAGAGCCTTTATGGTTTAATGCAAACTGCACTACTGTGGAATCAGACATTGACGAAACGTCTGAGCGAAATTGGATTAAAGCCACAGAAAAGCGATCCATGCATATTTATTAATGGAACAAAGTCAGTATATGTAGCAATCTACGTTAACGATGGAATAATCGTGGCTAAAGACATGCACAAAGTAGATGCAGAGATCAGCAAACTGCAAGCTATGTTTGAAATTACAGTTGATCCAGATGCGAAATCGTTCATTGGAATGAACATCAAATATGAAAATGATGGCATTCGTTCAACTCAAAAAAATTACTGCAAAGATGTTATTAAGAAATATGACATGGAAAATGCAAGGATCTCAGAAGTTCCAATGATGTCCAAATCTAAAAACTGACCGAGAGACAAATGTTCGTTTTCCTCATCGTGAAGCAGTGGGTAGTCTTTCATATCTTGGCATGAAGACACGTCCTGATATTAGTTATGCTGTTGGAAGAGAAGCTCAGTCTGTGGAATTTCCATGCGATGCAGACGTGAAAAATGTTAAACGAACTATAAACTATATTTAGAATTATTCATTTTTTGAATGTTCCATAGCACAAGCACCTCACATATTTCACAGTTTTTGTGTGAAATTTTTATTAATGTGATTTCTTCTTGAACTATAAAATATTTGAAAGGCACTTCAGATCGTGGCTTATTTCACAAGAGACACGGGGACTTGACAGAATTGAGCATATACAGCGATAGCAATTTTGCTGAAGATGTCAAAACTAGGCGAAGTACAACTGGATATATCTTTTTCTTGAACGGAGGTCCAGTAAGTTGGTGTTCAAGGAGGCAATCAATAGTAGCCCTGTCTTTCACTGAGGCGGAATTTATTGCTGCCACCGAAAGCGTGAAAGAGGTGCTGTATCTGAAGGCACATATAACTGAAATGTGTGACATCAAATTGAAAGTAACCTTGAATATAGACAACCAAAGTACTATGTTTATTATGAAATCCAACACGTTCAATCAACGGAGCAAACACATTGACACGAAATACTATTTTATCTGTGAAAAATTGAAAGAAGATGTTTTTGATCTTAAGTATTGTCCTACGAATGATCCAATAGCGGACATATTAACCAAGCCGTTGATGGCTGGTGAATTTAAGTTGTTTAGAGACATGTTGGACTTATAACTAAGTTAAGTTTTTGTTTGTTTTCTTTTGATTCTGAAAATCGTGAATCACAGATTAGGGAGGAGTGTAGAGATAGATAATTTATGATTCACGAGAGAAATTATGTTAGCAGTAGTAACTTTTATGTTTTGGCAGTGCAATAAGTTGACACTAATTATTATTATCAAGTTGTTGTCATGATACTAGAAAAAAAAAAAACAATATATGATGTATAAAGAAAAATAAAATATAACAAGATTATTGAAGAACAGTGTTTTCTGATGAAATAATTACAAATAATTAATCCAGGGAGAATTAATCGAAGCAGAGCGTGGTTCAATCTGTTTTACCACATTCTGTGTTTTAAGGTAAATATCAACATACGTCTTCACTAATTTCTTATGGGTATGTTATTTTGAATTTACAATCGCTGTTAGAATTGTATGAATAGAGAATAGTAAATTGCAACAAAGAACAACAAAATGCGCAATAGTTGATTTTATAGAAAATAATAAATATTCAACTAACTATATCGAGAATAAGACACAATTAAAATAGATGGAAGGAATTAAAAGATATGCTCAATAATATGGATGGGCCAAAAAGAACAGTGAGAGAATGAGAATCTGTAACTAAATGAGTTCTGCTGACTTCATCAAAAACTCAATAGCTTAAGATATATTAGGGATATATAATGAGTGTTATAATTGATACTTTAGAGAGAAAAAGTTGTACTCTAATAACTGTGACGAATTAGGTCCCAAGACTCCGTCACAGTTGCACATCCCAGAGCCTTCTGCTACCGCCAAGTATTTGAGGTTCATCAAAATTTTTTCACATCTTGCAATGCTTATACTCAGACAACTCATGAATATTCAAGAAATAGTCCTAGAATTCATTCAAGGGATATCCACGAATTAATGGAATATCCTATATTTATCTAGATATATGTATAGAATATTCTAAGAATGCTCCCATGTCCCACTTTTGCACATCCTCAGAATATCCTTACAATATACTCTAAAATATTCCCTGCATATATGAAGACGATACAAAATCCAATGGAAAGAATATTCTCAGAATATATGATTGCGCTCTCTTTCTACGAAATAAATGCGTAAAAAAGTTACGTAACTCTTTTCATCGGAAATATCAAATACATACATTTAAAAAGTTTTTATATATGATTTATTGAAAATACTATGAGAATAAACATTCAATGATTAAATGTATATATATATATATATCTATATATCTATATATATATATATATATATATATATATATATATATATATATATATATATATATATATATATATATATATATATATATATATCTATATATATATATATCTATATATATATATATATATATATATATATATATATATATATATATATATATATATATATATATATATATATATATATATATATATATATATATATATATATATTGTACAGAACAAAATAAAGAATTATTCATAACACAAATGTTCAAATAATAATCATTATATATCAAATATAACATATGAAAAATTCGTGAGTCAAATGAGAAATGATTATATTGGAATACATCAGATTTTAAATTAGCAAAATGCTACATCCTCTAATGCCTATGTCACACCAAACAGTGACCATGAGTGGCTATGAGTGAGCACTCATGAAACAACAGAAAGCACGCATCACTCATGGGAATAGCGGATCCTCTAGTTTTCAACGGTGGCCACTGAAAAAATACAGCTAGAAAAATACAGCACATTATATAATTCTTATTGGAATGTATTTAAATAGAGAGAGTGCGTTTTTTTGTTTCATAGGTGAAATCACTCATGGCTACTCATGGCCACTCTTAAGTGTGACGTAAGCATGAAGTAATTACAGTAAGTAGCACTCACTGGTATCAAAACAATGGGCCGAATTCATCTCTCGTCACTTCTTGAAGAAGATTCACTCAAATATTAGATATGAAGACGAATTAATATAAAAATTATTGGATGAAGAAGTGATAGAGGACATTCTTATGGTGATTGAAGAAGCTATCCTATCTAATGTTGGGAGCTGAATTTGGGCCTTTGTTTTGGATGATGTTCGAAATAAATTTTACAAATACAAAAAAAAATCGAACAAAACTATTTTTTTCTCTTGTTTCTTTCGAGAGCTTTACTAAGCCATTTAGCAGCGACCATCTCAATATCTTTGTCGGTTGATTCAATTCTCCTATTCCTCTTCACTGCTTCTGTTTTTTTTTTTTTTTTTAAGAAAAATAATGCTTGAATATGATTTCTAACTGATTAATATCTCAAACTTACCGAGAACAACAGCCGCCAATCTCAGTTTTGAAAATACCTTCTTCCCCTTATGACCCTTCCAGCTATATAAAACTGCTATTTCATCATTTAAAAGTTTTCCCATAATGCGTCGGACTATTGCGTTCGTATTATCGCCTCCTACTCGCGCCATTGCAGAAACCTGCATGAATAAAAAAATCGTTGGAGCTATCAAATATTCATGTACGTCGTAACTCTTACCAAGATATTAAAATGATTTCCATTACTAAGAGAATCCTCCACATCTTCCAATTGATCATCGAAAGCTAGAGGAAACTTTTGTAAGAATTCTTCATAATTGTTTTTGTTTGCATCTGATTCATTCTGTACCTCACGCTGTTCTACGTAATTAAGTATTTTATCCAATGTCTCAGATTGTTTTTTTAACATGAAATTGATTGACATAAGTTGATGTAATACTTGACGCTGGAAACTATCTGAAAAAACACATATTTTTTCAGTAGCTGTATAAATGAACAGTGTTGACATCTCAGAAGTTGTAACATTGTTATATCATCGATGCACCACGACTAATTGAATAATTTGGGATTAAATGATTATCGACATAAGATACTTTGATACAACAACGTAGTTTCTTCGATGTTGCACTTATTTTGTGAGTACTTACCTGTCTCAGATTCTACATCATGGCATCTGTAAGTATTTGAAGAAGCCGATGTAGAGTTCTTAGGGGTGCTTAGGGGAACTGACGGAGTCTCTGACTGATGAGGGCTGTCCATTATTTTTGTAGTCGGTGTTGATACGGCCAAAGAAGGGCGAATTGAACGTTTGGATGAGGATGTACGGTCATTTTTTGATTGCTGTTTCATTAGGATGTTCGGAAATTCTTCTATATTATCCAAATTACTTGTTGCTGAAGAGCAACTCGAATAAGATCGGGATGCCTCAACTCTTCGTATCTTTGATGGAATGCTTTCTGCACTAGATACATCACTAGTAAATCGTGCTTTGGTAGCGTGGGTGGTGGCTGGGAGAAAATTTTCAAATAGTTTTTTTGATACTAATCGAAGGTTGTGAGTTGTCCATGTTGAATCTGACTTTTCCTGTGATTTTATCGCCTCCTGCAGCTTTACTTTTGTATATGGAGGCCATAAACAAGTGGAATGTACTTTATCAATCCAATTCGCTGGTATAACTTCGATTGAGTCATTTTTATCCGGAAATTTTACTACATACCAGCCCTTCATACTGAAATGAGATAAAATACGGTCTTTAATTTTATGATATAATGGAAACACAACAGAAGAAACATTCTCATAGGGCAATCTCAACAGTTTGAATTCAATGTCTCCAAGTGGCCAATAATTAATTTTTTCTCCAAGTTTTGCGACAGAATAAGTATCAAGCAGAAGAGATGGACATGGTTTTGAATAAAAATCACCTTCTATTTCATATTCTTTACCAATTATCACGTGTTTCTGCAACTTTGAACAATAGGCAATATTGATCACTTCAACAACTGTTTCATTATCCAGCATACAGCAACTATTGTTCTTATTCAGTAAAATTTTGTAATTTTGAAACACAATTTCTCGATATCAAGGTCCAACAGTCTTGTATCAAAACACCTTTATGTTTCAAATTAGGATAATATTGCTGTTCACTAATATTCTTATATTTCGAATCTAGCAGCCCATTTGAATTTATCTCAAAGATGCGGTTAATAATTTGTGATAAAATGTTGTCAGGTTTTCTTATTAATTTTTTCAGATATTGTAGAAAATTTTCACTTGAAAAATTATTAAAATTGTTCAAACTTCAAAATGTTTTGACATCTTTAGTAATATGTGATAAATTGTAAACATTATGTGTGAAAATGTGGACCATATATTTTTCTTGTGGATGACACAAAATGTTTTAATAATGCATTTGCATATTCAAGATAGTGCTTAATTCTATCGTGATTTAACAGAATTGATATCGCGACATGCAGTGTTGAAAAATGTTCGTATTTTTGGACAGGTGGTATATTTCTTAAAATGAGAGGACCGGTATATAGTAAAAATTGCCGGAACTCTGTGGCTTTCCATCGTTTACTTTCTCTCGATGTTCGCGGTTTTTTCGCAAATTCTGATGGCATATACGCTGCAATAGTTTCCAATACTGCAGACATATCAATTATGATTTTTGACTCCGTTATTTATGTGGAGGGGAATCAAAGCACCAGGTTGACATCAAAAATTTTCTAACTACTTCCAAGCAAAGTAAATGCACATAGTTCAATGGTATTTCCGTCACCAAATTGATTCCAGGAATATTTTTCAAGATTGTGGTACCGGTATGATAATTTTCATCTGATTTATTCAGGAAATTATCATCGGTACGTTCAATGAATTCAATTTCTGAAAAACATATTCTATCTTCAATATAATCACCTTCTTGAGTACATTTTGTGCATGAAGAATACCCAGAGTGACCTTTGATGTACAAAATGCTCGCCTTCGCAGCTGCATCCAGCAGAAACATTTTAATTTTGAAACTAAGTATGCTTCCGGACAAAACAATACCATTAGAAGCTGATTCCGTCGCTTCATCTGCAGATTCTTTCAAATAATCATTGAAATCAGTAGGCTTCTCATAACCGTGGTACATTCCAATCAGAAAAATGTAATTTTTCATTTTAGTATATAATAATTAATCCAATATAGGATATAATTGACTCCCAGAGCTTCCACAAATAGGCAAGCCGTCTATATTTATTGCTAATTCCACATATGGTGGAATTGTGTTGTGGTCGACCGAAAAAATTTGTTGCAAATTTTTTCCATTTCAAAATGATAATATACACCAGGTGGAGCTTCACGCTGAATGTTTGTTCTTGGAATTTTCTAAAAAGTTCGAGGGTCTCGTGGAAGTGAAGAAAACTCCCGTGTTTCTCTCAATATCGATAGTAAACCTGTCATAGCACTATGTGTGATTTTATTTCCAATTGCCCACTGCTTTAAATCATTGACATGATCAATACCAGAGTCATTGTCTGCCACTGTATGTTTTGACCGTTTGGCATCAGATAAAACATTAATGTCTTCAATATTACTAAGATTGTATACTGCTTCTTCCTCATTCGACAATATAAAATTATCAGTGACTGGTATTTCTATAAGAGAAACGTTGGGCGAATTCATATCATCAGATAATTGCGTCTGTTCTGATACAACTGAAGTATTCGATAAATCGGAATTACGAATTGAAATAGAATCCAAGTGATGTCTATCGCTATCAATTATATAAGCCATGTAGCCTATGTCAGATTTCACAAGTCTATTGAAGTGACGACGAGATATTGCTGTTCTAGTCGCTTTAGGCATTCTGAATTAGAAGGAAATACATGTACATATCAGTTATCTACAAGTTGGGTTTCAGAAAAACTTGGACAATAATAATTTCATTAGGAGCTACATTTTATTTCAGAGAAGAGCAGTAGTAAATAGCAATGTGAAGACAAAATTAACAATAGAACAAATCTTATTGACCGCGAACTCTTCAAAATATGACAGAATATACAAAAAAAAATCAGGTCAATTGAGAAGAAAATCTGTTATAAGTTTCACACAACAGCAAATAATTCTATTTGATACAATAAAGAAGTACAAATACTGCTAATATATTTTATTCCACTTTAAATTCTTAGAGCCAAATATGACGATGAGCTTACCGACTTTGTCCGACATTCAACGAAATTTAGGAGGCCTTTTGTGATAAGATAACTTCAAAATCTTTATGTATTTGTGAATCTGGAGTTATTCATAGAATGTAAACGAATTATCGAATTGTATTGCGTCTATTTTCAAGCTCGTTTAAGTTGAAATATATGCATCGCTAATTATAGTGGAACATAGCCTCAAAACAGGCTAATAAAATTCACTGACACGCATGCACATTCAGAATTTTATACATAAACCCAGAGTAACTACAATACTTACGTTTTATCCGACATAAATCCAGAGGCACAAATTCAACAGGACGAACTTATTTCATTTTAAATATGATTGGAACATTTCTTCCACCATTCGTGGGTAGCACAGCTGCACAGCTGGAGTTGTTTGTCTTTGATGTACGAGTCCAGTCTACGCGCAAGCGCGAGCATAGGCGTCTGCTTTAGCAATGGGGGTACTCATAGTTTCGACATAAATAGTTCGGAATGTTAGTTTTCAATGTTCAAATTTCGCTGTACATATACTATATTTGAATACGAATTAATGGTTTCTTCCATGTTATATTTAGTATTTAATATTGAGACTTGAAGTCTTGGATGCAAATGTCCTTCAATGTAAGCACGTACGGCACTGTTGGACTCAAATACATACTTCTAGTATAATTACTGAAAATAATAGTACCCGATATTATTTTGTACTATTCCATGAAATTATGTATTACTGATTGACCGGTCAATAATTATTTTTTCATAATACCTGCATTCAGACAATGCGTTTCAATGCCTGTTTTGCCAGTCGAAACAAGATAATTTCAGACAAATGCGAGTGTAGCCGGGCAGAAACAAGCCTTTTTCTACCCAAGGGGAGAAACAAGCCTGTTTCTGCCCGCTGAATTTGTTTCTCACATCATTTTGTCCCTGGCAGAGTCGCATTTGTTCATTGCCAATCTCTAAATGAGAATCATATAACCTCAGTTAATTTGACAGTTGTTGAAATAGTAAGTGTGAATTGAATTGAGAAGAGGATTAGTTTCTGAAAAGAAGTATAAATACGATAATCTCAAGTACACCACAACATCTTATTGATAAAGCACAAGCAGGTACTCTCGATTTGTTACCTGCAAAATCAAAACAAAAATATTCACTTTGTTATGTCAAATTTGTAATATGGAAAGTTTCAATGCAGGTATTATGAAAAATACAGTGTGTGGCACGGGACAAAACAGGATTTCAGCCAGGGTAACGCCAGCCCTCGCTTCGCTCGGGCAAGCAGCTCTCACCCTCAGCTTGAATCGTCTTGTTTCGTCCCTAGCCACACAATATACTATTTCACTAATGTTGCTCACGTTTCCAATCTCAAGCATAAAGATGTTATTTTCTGTGTTTTTGAAACAAGTGCAATTAACCAGAATATACAGAATGATCAAAAATGATTGTCCGTGCCGCCTTGTTCTGATTTTCTCTTTGCCGCCTGCTTGAGATAGTGAGCTTCAAGTGACAGATGACAGTTCCTCTGAAAACACTATTCTAACCTAATAATTTGGTAGAATAATAATAAATTCTCAATAATCAGTCAATAATACAGCTTTTTACTTACTTTTTTATTTATTGAATCAGATTATTGATGAATCCGTCATAAAAATATGCAAAATATACACCATTGTGTTCTTGAAATGTCGGTAATGTAATTATCAAAATAAATAAGTTTATACTAACTTTATTCCATGAAGATAGTTTTGATCATAATGCGAGCTTTTGTCTGTCACCTGTCAGACAATCATTATTGATCACGCTGTGTATATCATACTACGTTATGTTCATCCATACTCTGATTCAATAAACAAAACAGTAAGTAAATAGCTGTATTATTGACTGATTATTGAGAATTTATTATTATTCTACCAAATTATCAGGTTAGAATAGTGTTTTCAGAGGAACTGTTATCTGTCACTATCTCAAGCAGGTGGGAAAGAAAAAATCAGAACAAAGCGCCACGGACAATCATTTTTGATCACTTTGTATATACAATTGAATATTCCTATAGAATATTCAGAGATTGTTCCATTTTAAATATGATATGAATATTCCATCCGAGAAGATCACAGAATATTCAAGGATTATTTGAATATTATAAGAATATTACGAATATTCCGGGTATTTATAGGAGATTCATAGGAAATTCTGGAGAGGTTGTTGTTATCTGGGTAAATTTTATTATTCGTAATTCTGTTTATATACATCACCGTTTATCTTGATTTTATCAGTCATCAGCTGAAATAAATCTGTTTCAATATTTCACATGTGGTGGAATGAGGTTAGGTTTTTGAAAACCGACATTGCTTGATCTGTATTCATGTCTTGTGCCTTACCGTTAAAAAATTCTGGATGTAATCAACCGTTGTTCCGTAAATATGTTGTATATTATATTTTTTGTCTGATGCTATGTTCGACCTTTGACACAACAGAATAAAAGATCCGACATTTAACAGTTTCAAACTTACCGACATAGCATTACCTACGTTACCGACAGATAAAAAGATATTAGGGACAAGTTCAATTTCAAGGAAATATAATCATGAAAGGATGTATTTAACGAAAAAATAATAGGAAATTTGTTATTGTAAAGAAATTTGTATGTGTAATTTTTTTTTGTCTGTATCTCCTCTTTATATTAGTGACAGCGTTGGGCGTCAACAATTTTGTAACGATATCTCGCTGATGGCGGAGTGGGGTATTATGGCGTCTCTTTTGAAACTGCCGACGGTATGCTTGGGCGCCAATGTGGCCGGTGACGCAATTTCTAACGGTTGATGGCTAAGTAGCCTTGATTTGTTCAAATCTGCGAAATTATCAACACATAGTTTAGATATTTTAGTTCCAGAACATACAGCTACAAGACCTCATAATCCATCCGTTGTGATGTATTGCGTTATTTCATATGAAAGCGGTCGAAAGGACTTGATATCCTGTTGAACCACAGTATAAAACAACGCAATATACTACTGCAACCGTATCTGTAAGTATCCGATCCAAATTTAAAATATTCTAATATCAAATAAAATGGAACAGATATGAATGAAATGGAAATAATTATACTTATTGAGCCTACAATAACGCAAAATTGCAAAGAAATATTGATTGAGAAGATGCTGTGCATTCTGTCTTGTTCTCCTGTTCCTTGAATCAAAAATAAATTATTTTGAATTTGAAGATTATTGTTATTGAAATAATCTCCTTCATTTTTATAATTAACTGGAACTGGTACTTTGAAATATTGTGCAATATTATGAAGAACACCGCATGAGTAGATGACCTGTGCTGCTTTCAAAGGGTTATAGTTTGGAGCTCTATGTTTCAGTAAGCATCTGAATCGTCCTTTCAAAATACCATTCAAATGTTCAATTGTAAATCTGGCTCGAGTCAAAAGTTCATTGAAATGATCTTATGGGATGTCAAAGTTCAAATCACCAGGGTATTTGATCAAAAGCTAAGGTAGTAATGGGTAATCTTCATCTCCTATAGAATGATATCCAATATTATTGTGTTAATTTTCATTCGGTAAATGTTTGGTCACGTTTGACATCATTGAATCTGCAGCGTTATGCACACTTTCAGGAAATTTTCCATTGATATTCAATATATTCAATTCCAAATCAGTGATTATTTGTGGATTGATACTATACTCTCAGTTGGAATAGGGTCCTGCAGAAAGTGCAAATTATAGCAATATGTAGCTCCCACTATATCTAAAATGTGATATTTGTTCAGAAATTGATTCTGAATTCTTGCAATATGTTCTTGTCCTGTTTAAAATTTTATCCATTTTTGCAATAAAAGTGCAATCGTGTGATAAGACTGATGATTCTGCTTTCAGCAAGCTGACTTATTGCAAAATTAAAGCTGACACCAATGCTCACCTGACAGCTTCCGTGTTCAAAGAAATGTATATCACAAAGTACCTATAGATGATTTGATATGGCTGTAGATCTTTTTGAAACATTTAAATATGGATCTATTGAATAACTTGCAGCTCCTTCATTCAGTCGAAATAATTTGAGAAACATACCACACTTCCATATTCGATAATATTCCTATGAATTACCTACTTTCTTGCATTTTGTCGAACTTCTTCAGGAAGTTTAATTCTTACATACTGTTTAAAATCAACATTTTAAATGCAGAATACACTCCAATCTACCTGAAAATTGTGAGATCTTGGAAATGATTGTGAAACAGTGTCTTCATAAGATAAGTAGAATGAATAGTGTTGTATTAGAACAAAAAAACACCTAATTGTCAGGACAGAAAATGCAAAGAAGTCGATAAAACTTAAATTTATTGAAGTAAAATACATTTTGAGCACCAATCATATTAGGTAAGAACTACAAATATCAACACTTGCTATTTTATACGGGTACTGACGTCTCAAGTTATGAATCATAATAGGTAGTCGGCTCTAGGGACATTGGAGCGTTTTGCATGTAAAATAGTATTCATGCCATTCTCATGAACAAGGCAATAGTAGAATTTAGACAGCAGAAAAGAGTCTATTGCAAATAAAACCTTCGTGTGAAGATATATTCCGGGATACATTTTATTAAAAATTTTTTTTTCAAATTTTTCACTTCTTGTCGTTGTGCTAACCATGTGTTTTTGTGGGAACTGAACACTCGCAAATTGGCATTCAACTTCGTTAATTATCAAGGCAGTCTGATAAATTTTTCCCCACAGGACTGTGCGTAAAGTAAGCATTTTTCGCATTTTAATTTAACAATTTTTAAAACGCGAAGTAGTTCAATTTTTGTGAATTTATATTCGTAGCAACTCTAACTTCAAGTCTAAGTCTGAATGTCAATTTGTGCTGTCTTGCTGAGTGCTCAATAATTGTCAAAATATGAAAGTTGAAGGTTACAGGAAAACATCTTGTATGCAATATGAGTTCAAACCAGAGCACGATATTCGGCCCACAATTTTAGCTATTTGCAAGCCTCGTTACTGATATTTAGTCTCATGTTATAATGCTCAACTTTACAGATTGACTTCGAAGCAACTTTTTCCCAATAATCCTACATTACTCTAATTATTTTTATTGTTCTCCGAGGTTCTAGATAAATAATTGAATTTGACTTTATATTATTTCATATCTTACATCAAATATGTTCCATTCTCTAAAGCTGATTACCACATGTATATTGACAACTTGGACTTTCATTCTACACAATAAATGGAACACAAACATTCCTCGTAACTTGTATAATCAACATAATATGATATTACAGAATTCCTAACACGTCTATTGTAAAATATTATTACAATAAAAGTATCTAGATATTGTCATTGTGTTTTTAAACTGTGTTTTAAATTTCTCTCTTGTAGTTAGAAATGCCTTATAATACTGTTTACATTATTCCATAGTTACATTATTCCTTTCAAATATATTTTTCTCATATCTACATAACAAGTTTTTCACTCATATGTCAAATAAAGTACATAGCAAAATATTCACTCTACAAAAGTTGAAAAACTAGGTACAGCATTTACTTACACAATAATTATAGTAATACTAGATAAACACTCTCAATGTTTCAAGAATAGAATCTCCATGAGAATTCACACTCAAGGTATGTTAACAACAATATATAATTTCAATCTGGTCAGTAATAATTCATAGAAAGACGAAACAATTTTTCAGTTACAGCATGATCAAATAACAAACAAAATACCAATTTCAATAGAATATAATACATCTTGCAGTGAAAATATTAAAGCGAAAAAAATTCATCTTGCCATAAATGTGCATAGGCTTGGACCTATGATTCTCAATTATAGCAATATCAACACGTAAAATCGCACTCTCCTGATCCAAATTATTCAGTTATAAATTATAACGGCAAAAGCTGGACATGAGAATCCTGCAAATTTCATTTCAAATAGCGACAATCATGAAAGTAGAAAGAAATAGTGGATAAATTTTTCATGTTCCACGATCAGAGTAATTTTGCTGATAGCTCATTCAATTTGCGCTTTTACACATCAAGAGATGGGCTAGGCGCTCGTAGCGCCGCATCTTGGCTGATTGACGAAATGGAAAAAAACTAGCTTCACAACTGCTATACATAAGTACATACGGGATGCACTACTAAATTTCAATTAATTTACGAAGACATTCCATTAAATAACTGCTATTATTTGGGGTAGATTCGGTCGAGAATATTTTTTTCATAAATCTGTGTTGTCAAAGTCTCAAATAAAGTTTCGCCATCAGGGTCATGTTATGATAATTGCGTAAGATGCTGGGTACTTGCTAATAAAATATACTACATACGAGCTGATAGTACTTCAGAAAAGTACGTGAAGAATGCTGAACAGTGAGAAGAATAATCAACCTTTTCTGGCGACAAGAACTTGAATATTCATGTAATGGAATAATCACTGGATGAGAAGTAAATGAGACACAATATTTATATACGAATGAATTCGTGGAATCAATGCAGCAACAGACTAATTTCGCACTGGACTAATTGTTTTGACTCTTGATCATTTTATCTCATAGATTAAAATATTGGAGAATGAAATTTGTCAGCTGAATGAAAAAAATTGATATTACTTGTATGAAATTCTGCTGAAAAACGGTTAATATCAGAATATTCCATTTGGATAATACTCCACCTATTATTCCAAGAGTTTGCAGATAATCACATAATGAGTAGTTCATAAGCTCAAATACTGAATAATAAATCATCAATTGTTCGAATTTTTTTTTTCTCGTAATGGCTATTGTTATTTCCAGGCTAGATGACTCCTAATTGTTCCATATTCAATTTCTGCTGTTTTCTTGGATGTTCTTGTGGATAGTGAGATATAGAGACTGTTACATTTAGAGCTTATTTGACAAGACCCAGCCTAAGTTTGAGAACAAAATGGAACTTGATGGTTACTGCACTATACAAGAATCCTTACATGTGTCGATTTGCTGAGTACTCCAAAGATAACATCTCTAAATGATAAATCAGAATTGATAATTTCGATTCTTGTATCGTTCCAGAATTGATGACAAAATATATTTGTGAGAAACTGTTGCAAGCAGTATCGATAATTTGAAGAAACATCAAAAAAATTGTAATGGTCATGAAAAAACTAGTACATAAAATTGCTACGAATGAACCGCATAATAAGACTATAGCTGAGGGAGAACAATACCCTATTCCGGAGCACCATTGCCTTACCTTAAAAAATGTGTCACGTCAAAAGAAAAATTTTGTTCATCACGAACGTTTGCACTCCACATACACAATACTTACAAAAATAAGAGACCAGGAATAATCGCAGGGTCAAGAATAAGAAAAATATCTTAATACTTTCTAGCTTCTACTAGTGATATAGGTTCTAGCTCATTCAATGACAATCGGGAAAAGCTAGCTATAAATGTATTAGATAGGGGAAAAGAATCCATTACTGATCTTACCACAAGAAGCAGCACTGCTGCATGCAAACCAAAATTCTCCACTTTGACTTTGATCAATAAACCTCAGAGAATGTCTACAGGTCATGGAAAAGTACCAGGCTTAACCCTTCTAGCATTCGGAAATAAAAAATAAAAATGGTAGTAGATCTCAACGAAGTTCTCCGCAAATTTGCCACTCGAAGAAAAATCTCTCACAGTTTGAGCCTCATCGGATCAAATGTGGCTCCAGAACAGTTTTTTTAAGACTCAAAAAAAAAAAAAACTAATCTCCAGTGTATCAAAAATTCATCCACAGAAGTCCACATAACCGATCAACCTACGCTCTATCACATTATTCTTGTCGAAATCTTAATTTTTTGGAGAGCACACTATTCTTGTCGAACTCTTAATTTTTTGGAGAGCACATATTCCAGGTACCATCTCAGAGGAAGATTTTGATTGATGAATTGGTTTCACATATTTGATCCATATTCAAAGTACGGATTTTTGTAGCAATTATGAGATTTTAATATTAAGCTTGGCTCATTTTGTTTTGGCTCGAGAAGATTTTCTGAAATTTTACTCTAACTTCGAATTGTTTCAAATTCTTAGGGCAATTCCTATATAATATTCTTGAATTATATATGTATATACATATCACCTACTACAGAAATTTGCGAATATTGAAAATCAATTCTAAATGAGAAGAAGGGTTGTGTGGAAAATCAATTCTCGAATGGTGAAGTATGACAGAGTTTGCTACATAGCAGGGCCATTTGACACCATAAATCAGATGCTGCATTCTTTCTTAATTTTTAGGCTAAGGAATATATAGCGTGTCATACATTAAATTAGACTACAATCAGCTACTGCAAAAAAATAGTCAATTACAACTACCAAATACTTGTTCAAAAAATAGTTAAAACTACTTAGTATTTAATTATTTTCTTTGAAAAGTAGTTGAATTACTAACTACTTTGTAGTTAAGTACCTATTTTTCAACTATTTGGCTAATTACTCCGTAGTAGTAAATAGTTTCACTAATTTTATTATATAAAGTTGAGAAACAGAATAAATGAAAAATAGGTAAATTATACACATAAAGTAGGTGGGTTTTAAAGACAATTATGGAAATAGTTGACAATTAGATTTCATGAAAACTAATTTTTGAAATAGCTCATCCGATAGAGCATGTATTCGTGGTGCATTTGTATATAATGCAAATGAAAATAATCTCTACTGGTGCTGAAAATGGTGAACATGTATTCTGCTCCACAAACAGTTGTCTCAAAAGTCTGTAGTCTTCAAAAATCTCTAAAGCCTCCCTGTCATCGTCTAAATATTGTGGAAGTTCCAAATCCAATTTATTTTTTAATGATGATATTGAGCTATACTCAGCGGATTCATTTTTGTCACTATCACTCATGATGATATTCTTGCCAAAATCAAAAAATTTGTCTGTAATAGTTTTTTGTGCAGAAACTTTTCGATTTTTGTAGGTAGTAAGTGCATCCAAATTGAGTATTCGTATGCCGTCATTCACAATCATATCTTCCGCTATAATTCTAATGTCAGCTCTTGTATGACTATCTAATATTGAACCAATGGAATTTTATGTTCGGAATTATAACAGCTGCTGTTATCGCACTTTTAAATTTTCAATAATTAGGAAATAATTGAAAACCTTTCTTCAAACTTTCACAAAGTTTTTGTGTTAAACCTGTTGTATATTTTTCATATCCAATTTTTATTTGTTGAATTTTACATAATCAAAAGTAGTTCAAGTATCTGGAAATAGTTGAATTCCTTAAATGTAGTTAAATTAGTAGTTGTTCCTCAAACTACCAACTACTTCAATAATTTTGTAACAACTACCAACTAAACTACATTTTTTCAAGAATAATTCAACTACAATTACTTTTTCTGAGAAAGCAGTTTAATTGGTATTTCAACTACTTTGTAGTTAACTACTGCCTAGCTCTGACTACAATGCACAAAATTTTGTGTATGACACGGCTTATTTCTCTTTGCATTAAAATAAATCATTGAAATTAGAAGAAAAATACAGCATTTGATGCATTGTGTCAGACGGTTCTTGAGACCAAACATTCCTAATTTAACAATGATAATACGTTCAATGTAAGCGACTCCTAATCTTGCCACCAAGTAAAAATACGATACACATTATGAGGTATTATGTTATTTGAAATTTGGTGATTTCGGTGCAGGAATCAATGATTACGATATAATTTGTCATTGTGAATTCCACTCGTGCATCATTATCTCATCCTATTCCTTGAGAAATAATAATTTTGAATCCTGTTGAAGATAGATAGTCCCAAAGAGATTATTGTTATCTTTATTGTAAGCCTATGAAAATGTTCATTATTCTTGAACAAATGTTCGACATGTATATTTTCTATTCGCCAGCAGTATTTGATATTCTACTTGGTATTATACGATAATTAATCTTTTTATATGGTTCAATTCTTACATTCTGAGGCCCAGTTGTACAATTTAAGATTATTTGTAGTTCAGCTGATCCGAGCTTATTTACCATAGTCATAATTGCTGAAATGATAGTAACCATAGAAATTAAACTCAGTTTAACTGAATTGTGGATAGGCTTAGATTGTACAACCGGGCCTGAGAGTCATATTAATTGGGTGCCATTGATATTTGATTTCGCTATTTCTGAAGACATGATGTATTTTTCAAGAAGAATGGGTCGTCCGTTCCAACTCAATATTTTAATTTTTCCACAAAATATTTTCTGCTCAGTAACTCGGACTGTTTTTATGAGGCCTGTTCCAACAAGCAGTTCAGCACTGGTTCTGTATCGGTTTCAGATTTGACTTATTCGCATGCGTGTCGAATAAATCAGTTTCGGACTGAGTCGAACGTCGCGCGTGTTGGAACGCATTTCTGACAAGTTTTGACTGTTAACGGTCAAACATATAATTTCAGGTCATAACTATTCAGTTGTAGTAAACATGGAAAGTAAAAATTTAAACTATAAAATATCTACGCACTTAATTTCGATAAAGAATTTCCCATATTGTCCAGAGTGCTGTTTGTACTGATCGCTTCTCTTTAATTTTTGTGATATATTCTGATGCTGGGGCCACACTCACATAAAATGGCATTAATCGAGGCGTTCTTCAATAATGAACACATTGTCAATGACAATCTGACAATTGTCATATAACACCTTACTTAACGGCATTAGACATTAGTGTGGCTTCTGCATGAGAAATTTCTTTACTCAGACGAGTGTTCAAAAAATATGTCAGAGTTGTAGAGAGACACTGTTGTTTTTAAAATGAGATTCAAAAATCACACAAAATAAATTTTCAAATCAATATATCAAATCAAAATATAGTTCTACATGCCTATACAATTGATATTTTTAATTTGATGTATTCTCACGGGTATCAAATTCACCATCGCTAGAATGTGACGAAAGTATATTTCCAGCACTTGAATCATCCATTTTTATTTGAGATTATCTTATTTGACGAATAGTACAAGCATTGGTCCATAGACTGTTTTGACTGTCCACAAACTGCTTTGCGGATTGAGTCGCACGTTGTTGGAATGCTTGACTAATAGTCAAAATCCTCGTTTGAAATCTGTTGGAACGCTTATTTGTAGATGCGCATGCGTCGGACAGTTCTGGACTGGTTTCTGTACTTGTTGGAACCAATGACGTATTAACAGTAGACCCAGCACGAGGCATTTGTTTTGATGCAGGAGTAAACAGTGGAGCGAGGAGGGTAAACATCGTTGTATCGCAGGTTGCGTTTTTCATTTGAAAAAATATCGATTGTGAGATGTGGGAAAGTTCTAGTTTATTTTTTATTTTGAATCAATTAAGATATTATTACATCTATTTAAACAAATATATACATACAGTACAGAATATAGGCGCGCACTTCTCAAACATAAATAAAAGCAGGCAAACCGCATAACAAGCATGTTTACTCCCTTCGCTTCTCAGAGCCCCTCACCTTGTAAGTGCTAACATCACAACAAACTGTGGACTGCCATAGGACGCGCTGGGTCTACTTTAATAATACGTCATTGGTTGGAACCAACCTATACACTAACGTATCTGTGAGCTCCATTCTCCCAGCAGTGTGAGAGAGAAGATATCTTCCCACTCTATACAAACAATAGTACGAGCTGAAGATACTCAGCTGTCCATTGAAATGATCAAGTTCAATAGGAAGCTCACAATTTCGTAACATAAATATCAATATTTAAAAAAAAAATATCTGCCCAATTTTTCTTGAGATGATTCATGATAAGATAACGGTGAACATATGAGAATGACTTCAACTAAGATTTCATACACAAGATATCTGTGGAATTATAGAAAAGAATCTAAGATATTCCAAAAAAGTGTCGTATTACAAGCGATAATTGTTTCATGCTTTCATAGTAATTCTGCAGCACTTCTTTTCCTGTGTTGTAGATATCATGAATTCTCACGTCAATCAATAATTGACATCTGCCGTGATAAAAATTAATTATTTCTATGGGAACATATGGGATTACAATGCCCATAAATATCAAACACAGCGAAATTTAAATTCATACATTTTCATAGTGATCTTCAAGAGTAATGTACCAATGATCCATTGCACTTCATTTGATATTAACGACAATGCTTACATCACGGCTTTTTGCGAGTTGTGCAAGAAGTACTTGAATATTTTTTGGAGTAACAGAGCCAGCATGCATTCGACAATATAATATTTTCTTGTGTGGGATTTGAAAAGGGAATTTTTCCCATCAATTGCGATCGGAGAACATTTGACAATATATCCATTACTAAATTCTGTGTGCATATTTCATTGGCGTTTAGTTTCACTAAAATGTCAATGAATATGTTACCTTTCTCCATTATATGAAAAAAAGTCATTGTTTGATGCGATATAACAATACTATATTACATGAGTCAAGGTTGAAGACCATCGTCATCAATCCATTGTGAAGACTGTTTCCCGAGGTCCAAAATATGTCATGAATACAAGACGCTGATCAGTTATAATCTTCTCAGTCTTAGTTGTGTGCTGGCATATTCATCACTGGCACTTAAATTTTATTTAATGACATTTTTATTAATTGACATTATTGTAAACAGTTCGACATGGAGATCCACTCCCAACTGTCAGTTAATATTAGAAAATGACCTGTTTACCAATAATTTTTTTCATTTTATATTTGCTACTAGAGATTCTCTAGTTGGGAGGTTCTGAAAATATGAACTGTATTTTTTTTTTAAATGTTGATAGATGACAGCATACTTTTCTCGCTTTCAATGCATTGGAAGGCTAAAGACTCTGTAGAATGTGAATTTTCCATCAATAGATGAGCATAATTCCATTATTGACTGTTGATAAGCCAGTGACAATAAGAAATAATTGAACGATGCGAAAAGATATGTATTGCTGGGCTTGTAGTGCATAAATTTTTCTACGTTCTGTGGCTATTCGCAGTTTTTCGATAGAGATATTCAGCTCGCTATAAATCCTAATAAATTCTCGTAATATATGTGAGGTGCATAAACTTATTAAGAATCTAAGATGGGTAAATCAGTATTTCATGCACATTTTTGTAAGCCTGAATAAAGATCTTTCACTTATACTTATTATTACTCGTACAACGATAAAGAGAAACAATACTTAAAGTACATAGAATTTACAAATTTAAGTTTTGCTTTTTGCATCAAATCACATAGATAATACGTTTTATCTCGCAGCTATTTCAACTGTACACTATATACACAACTATTCAACATCTACTTCGAAAATGGTCGCCAAGAGTATTTTTGATCGATGAATTACAGTTCTACTCAAAACAAAATATCTGGCTAAATGTGTAGAATACTTTCGTATACGCTTCTGCTCTTCTATCGTTGCTCAATTCATCGAGTTGAACAGCGACCATTTTGTGACTAAATGAACTTGTAATTATATATATACCTCAAATATCTAAGGATCTACTGTACATCAATATTTTACTGATTTAATCCATAATTTCCATTCGAAAACTTCGGCTCATAATATTTCTAGATATATAGGGGGCATCATCATCCTCGCTGTCATCATTGTGGAAATCACCCAATCGATCCGTTTCATCAGGCTCTTCGTCGTCTTCCTGTTAACAAAGAAATGATATGTGAGAAATTTTATCAACCAGTTTTTACAGATGTATTTGACTATCAGTGAGTTTAGATTGAGAATACTAAAAACATATGATAGGAGAATCTGCGAATTATTAATAATAAGAAACTTTGTCTCCCCATAATGCTGAGTGAGTAAGCTGTTGGCACTTGTTGAAACATATTAAATGAAATTGATAGAAGAACACTTAGTTAAGCTCTGAAAATGGTATACTTATTACTTTATATGTATTCTGGTTTCCACACTATCATTAGAAGTATCATGATTTCTACATAAAATTACATTTGTCTTGAATACTGAACAAATGTACATGAAATTGTAGGGGGGAGGACAGTAGGAGTCTCCATAGGGAATCTACTAGAGGTTATGGTTATTTCTACAAATGAAGCTGTTCATTCATTGAATTTATGTGTTTGGCTATGTTGAAATTATTGAGGTTATTCTGAGGTTATATGAGGTAAGCTCTATCGTGTTCTTTAGATCTAATTGTAAAACTCCTAGATACCTTCCAAATGTATATTTGATTACAGTTTTTATATCTGATTTGGCATATATCCGATCGTTCTGACGTACATTTTCTGCTTGATTGATTTATTCATTCTCATAGTTTTTGGATGTTTTTATGATGATAACATCATAAATACCTAGAAATTGTGAAGTTGTACCAGCTTATTATAACCAAAAAACTGCAGGTAGATTCCTAATTGATGATAAATTAAGATCGTTGAGAAGTGAATCTAAGTATTTGGGAATTTACTGAAATTTACACAGTGTATTATTTGTTCAGTGAACAATATTCTGGCAAAGTTTGAGCTCAATCTTATTTCTAGTTATCGAGATAAAAAATATCAAATTTGCTGTTCGGTGATATGTTATCACATTGCGTTAATGCACGCGACGTGTTTCACATTGATTTATACGTCATTATCTCGACTACCTGCAATGACAAAATCACAAAAAATCGTTAAAATATCTACGAATGTCTTATAAACATATGTGTACCAAGTTTCAAAAAAGTCTTGCTAATAGTTTCAGAGAAAATAAAATATTACTCAAAAAAATTGTACAAAAGCTACTAAAATTTAGCAAGTTATCACACGCTTGACAACGTCGCCGCGTGAGATAAAATGGGAAGAGTTTGTGTGATCAGAATAAACAAGATTCTTTTATCATTTGATGGTACACTGATTGAGTAACCCATTTATTCTTCCATCGATATTATTTTTTTGATGTAGATTTGTCATCAATAAGTTTGTTTGTTTATGAAACGCAGTACCACTACTGAACGTCAGATGTCAAAAATACTTCCGAAAGTCTACAGTGTTGCGCACTATACATATCATATTGTAGCTGTGTTAAAATATAAAAAAAGAATATCTCAACGGATGAAAGCTCTTTAAAAGAATATAATAAGAAACCAAATTATTCAAAATCATGTATTTCCAACCGAAAACAAACATTTCTATTAGTTTTAATCATTGAAATTTTGTTTATTTGAAGTTGGCAATGAATATTTATCCTATGTATTTAGAATAGAGCAGGGTTCCCACCACAGCGTGACGCCACTCCTTTTCTTAACAACCTTAATTCTGGGAGGGGCAGTGACTTGTGTAGTGCTAAGTGGACCCTTCAGGTCTAGCCAGACCTTCACCAAGTTTTATTGTTGTGTGAATTGTAAGGGTTTTTCAGGGCTTGATAGATGTATTTTAGTGTTGAATAATCTACTAAAAGATTGAATAGACTGTGCGAGTGGCAGTGGGTGTGTATGTGTGTGGGTGTAAGAGAGAAAAAAAATTGTAACTAGCTTGACTATTCGACTTGGCTCAGGGTATACACTATATTTACTGGGGTCAATTTTGACCTATCGATTGAAATAATCTTCGAATTGATGTTCGTCTTCCATGCATGAAAAATCAGTCATACTCTGTTCATATTCATTTTGAATAGCTGCAGATAAATCTTGGAGGCATGCTGTATGATTCAAAACTATATTTACTTTATCCGCTCCATCTATATGGTGTTACATTACGACACACGTCACAATGACACATTTAGTGATGACATGAATGGATATCAAAGAAAATATAGAACATCCACTAAAAAATATAACAAAATGATGATTCTATGTTTCTCTCATAAATATTTACTAACCAAACACTACTGCGGAACAAAACAGTTGCCTCTTTGAATAAAAGTATCTGCCTTTGCCTATTACAACACCAGACACAGGTCTATCATGTTTGAAAATGTCAGAATTGGTCAAGGTCTGGTCAGACCACTTGAGTCAATTTAAGATAAAGCACAATAAAATCGATTTTTTCTTGCTTTGAATATGTCGGAATCGCTTTGAAGATGGTCTCATCGGATTCAACAAGTCGAGTTTATAGAAGTCAACGAGTTTTAGTTCTCAATTATTGTTGAGCAAAGAGTAATTGAGCATTGAATTTCGAATAGGTCTGGTCAGACCTCATTGCCCTTCCCAGGGTTAAATAAGAAATGTACATTAGAACAATCAAGAATATACCAAATCAGTTGTAAAAATTGTGATCACATATATATTGGGAAGACATCTAGGAGTTTTAATATTAGATTTTAAAAACACGAGAGATCTCACAGAATGAATCATCCCAATTATTTCAACGTAGTCAAACACATGCTATCTCTAAATCATACTCTCAATACAACTTGTCTAAAAACTCTCCATATCCAAAAACGTGGTTTCAAGCTTAATTTATTGGAATCTTCGAAAATTCAGAAAGCGATGGAGCTTATTGAATGAACAGCTTGATTTGAAAAAATCATCTCCAGTTAAACCTCTTTAGGAACTTCCACTATCTTTTCCTCCTACTATCTTATGTAGGTACTTTTGCTTGGTATTTAGGGCGATTGTGATTTTAGGTAGGAGTTATTGTATTCCTGATGATGGTGTAAAAACCGAAATACGTATACAGTAATTGATATATCATTTTTGAAACTTGACCAAGTGTTCTTATTTTGATTTGATTTGTCTCCCTATTTTTTTTTATGTAATAATGATACAAATCTTAACACACACTTTGATTGTGATTCAGTACAAAAAGAATCATTCCGGACTGTCATAAATATTTTAGATACACACATATAAGTTCCAAACTCTTGAACATATACAATCTTGACATTTAAAGGTATCATACTATATGCTTTCAAATATTCAGTCAAGCAAGTGGTTCAAAAATGGTGCTAGGTATGAAATAGGGGCAATGACTTCACAAGTGATCAGTTGATAGTTCAAGATCCTAGACCCGCCAGACGTTACTCATTTTCTGAGAAACAAAATGTGTGAATTGGAATAGTGTTAGTCGGTACTTTGATCATACGCATAATTGCTTGTTGTGCCGACGGCCAGTTTATAGATACGAGATGCTAGATATGCGTTGAGACAATACTCACTTTTCTTGAAGTCTGAGTGCTGATTTCTATGTATTTCTCAGAGAATATTGTTGAAAATTGATAATCAATACTAGTCCAGTCAAATCAGACATTCATCCTTGCATAAATTCCCAAGAAGCTGAAAATTGACATGAATGTTGGGAATACCATTATAATGAAGTTGTGAAAAGTCCCCTACGATCCCGTGTGTGCAAAAAATTTTATGCGAGGTCAAAGTTCGCAGAAACGAGATTTTTTAATATTCGAAACAATCAATTTCAGGATATAAATATCTCAGATACAAATTGTGATCTTTCAATTCTCTACAATAATAGTTTATATCTCCTTATTCCTAAGATTCACTATTTCTGAGAGAAAGCCATTCCAATGTTATATTCTTCATTTATGCACACGTTGCCACGCCACCTATGAGGAAGTGTACTTGGCGCGTATTTTTCAATGGGGTTTGCCCGGTAGGCCTACTCTATGGTCTTCGCATTGAAGTTCAATATGATATTAGGTCTTCTTATTCAACTTCTTCTTCATCTTTATCTTCCTTAGTTGACGTGAATTGCTCAAATAGCGATACAACAGTTGTTTCATCGTTGATGTAAGGATTATCTTCCGTTGAAGATTCAGTATTTGAACACGACTAAGTTTGACAGCTGCTGTAGTGGAGAGTGGTGCATGCTTGTGAACAAAGTCATCTTACTTTTTTGCAGCCGCATTTCGAAATACACTCTTTTCTATAGCTATAAAAAAAAAGTATTAAGGAGCTTCTCTAGTGCAGGTGGAAGTAGAGTGTGGATTGATCCCAATGCATTATTAATTAGCTTTCAACCCTATTGATCTGGGTCCAGTTGAGCCTGCTAATATACTTGATAAAAATGTCTATGAGCAGGTAGGTTGGAATAGGACAAGCTAATTGAACACATTTTTAATTAGGTGTATGCTTTGCAAATGATACGAAACATAACTTATCTATGCAAGTAATTTAAAGTAAGTGAAAGACGGACACGGCTACATTGACAATTGAACAGCAGACAGATTTTGCTCAAGGCCGCATGGTCACATAAAATGAGAGACTGGGTTTCTTTCCATTCCATATTCTTCGAATTATCATTCAATATTAATGTACGAGTACTAGCTACGCAGACTAATAGTTGTACCTATATTATACGTCCAGAATGTACATAGGCAGCGTAGTCATGCATATTATTAAGAGAATAATTCTAGAATGGCTTTTTTTCAGAAATGGTGAGTCTTAGGAAAGAATAAAGTGGGACCATTTTTGTAGAAAATTGGAGGATCTACAGTTTTTGTCTGATTTATTTTTATCATTTATTCAACCGTTCCGCTTAAAAACCCAGAAAACCCATTTTTGCGAACTTTGACCTCGTATAAAAATTTTTGCACTCATGGGATCGATAGGTACTTTCGACAATTCCATTATAATGGTATCCCTAACGTTCATGTCAATTTTCAGCTTCTTGGGAATTTATGCAAGGGTACCTCTATTTTTAAGGCTAATTTGACTGGGCTATACTGCCAAAATTTTCTCTTCGGAAGTAATTTCTGCTAGGCGCTTTGAAGTTCGCTGAAAAATAACGTACTCTCACTCAGAGTTTAAGTTATAATTTCTATATATGATACTCAGAAAGCAATTTCAGTACTTTTTGTGGACAGCCAGACCAAGAAAGAGTTGGATGCTCATAGATAGTCCGCTTACTATCAAGCGTACAAATAGTGACCTCGCGCTTATACTCACAGCGATATTTCAATTGTATCTGGGGGACTTACAGCCCTACGATTGTTCTGGCTATTTACCAAAAAATTTTGAAATTGCTCCCTGAATATCATATATGAGAATTGGGACTCAGACTTTGAACAAGATTACGTTATTCTTTGGGAGCTTTGAAGAGTCTAGTAAAAATCATCAGCGATGGAAAGTGTCTAGCAGTGTTGATTATCAATTTCTAACAATATTCTCTCAAACATACATAAGAATCAGCACTCAGACTTTTAGAAAAGTGAGTAATGTCTTAACGTACCTCTAGCACTCGTCCCTTTGAATTGGCCGTCGGCACAAACTAGCAAGCATTCGTAAGATTGTAGTACAAACTAACACTACTATATTTAATACATTTTGTTTCTAAGAAAATAAGTAATGTCTGGCGGGCCTAGGATCTTGCTCCAAAATTTGTTGACTACAACTTTTCTCTGTAGTTCATAAAATTTCTCTTAAGCCTCACTTACAATATAAAATTAGTAGATAAAATGGTTGACGCTGACTGGATATGTAAATAATGTAAGATATATATTCTTGGGATTTCAGTCAATATTTTAATTTTATTTCTTTTCTGCTTTACAGTTTCGGCGGCACCTCAGCCATCCTCGAAAGCGAAATCAAACAATAATTCATTTCGCTTTTGAGGATGGCTGAGGTGCAGCCGAAACTGTAAAGCAGAAAAGAAATAAAATCAAAATATTGACTGAAATCCCAAGAATATATATCTTACATTATGAAATTAGTAGTTAGTGATAGTAGCTATGGTTGGTAACTGGTAGTTAGTGTTTAATTGACGCCTTATGATCATAGTTTCTCTTGTTGATAAAGTGAACTTTGACTACAATTTAAACTTCACAGTAATTCTGCAGATGTTCTTAGTGCCAAGAGTCAGAATAAAACGTATTAGATCAGAAAATATTGAGCTTACCTCAATTTTATCATAACTTCAAATTAATTATTAATCTGGCTTCTTCAAATGATCAACATAAATAAGTGATATATTCTTTAAAATTTTATGGTGATCTATTTCGTTCAAATTTCGTGGCAAAAATAGATAAAAGTCAAATGTCGAAAAGATTAAAAAAGAAATATATTATTATTTTTTTCTCTCTCCTCTGATTGGTCGAGCCACTGCAAACTAACTGAGAAGTTTGAAGCATGCAAACTCTTGCACTTTTGCATATTGGTTTTAAAAACGTTAACAGATGATTGTATCTGTCTAAATTCTTGCACCAACCGCAACTACTGATTTCATGTTGTAGATGGGACTTTAGTACCACAAAAGCAAGTTTTGTTCAGGAGCCGACACACCTTATATTCTCTGATCGGATTAACGGACCAATTTTTCATAAATCGATCGGGTATTTAGTGATCAATAGGATGCCAGACTTCATAAATGTAGGGCCCTGTTCTAAGTGCCAATTCTGGTTGAGTTTTTCGATAAAACTTCCCTAACAAAACTTACGATTGGAACTAATACCAATTGATAGCGAAGATCAAGTACTTCAAGGAAAAATTAGGGCTGCAGCCACCCTTAAATGTAATCCACTTTCGTATTAAGCTTCTGTGATCGATCCTACGATTGATATTTTTTCCAAATTTGAGCTTGAGCTTTTCTAAATACAATAAAAAAAAAGAATCATCACTCTACCTGTGCAAAAGGGCGGCAATCCCAATTTTGAACGCAGCTGTATTTCTTTCATCAAATGTACAATTATTTTTTCATATTGTAGCTAAGCCTTTCTGAACATGAGAACACTGAAGTGCTGCCTTTCACTTTGTCTGGGAGGGCGGCAGCCACTCTTAAATAGTCCCAATTTCAGCACATCTGTACTTCTCTCATCAAATGTACAATTATTCTCTATGGATTCCAGCTTAAGACTTCCAAAATACAAAAAAACCTAAGTGCTACCTCTTGTCCTCGTTGAGAGATTGGCAGTCGTTTCAGAGTGTAACGCATTTTAGTATGCAGCTTTCCGCATTGAACTCACAATTTTTTCCAATTTGAACCTTTAGCCTACCTGAACACGGGAAAACCAGGCTACATTCGATGAGAGAAGTACAGCTGCGTTTGATATTGGGACATAAAAATCGGGTGGACTTTAAGAACGGCTGCTACTCTCCCGAACAGGGTAGAAGGCAGCACTTTGATACTCTCGTGTTCAGGAAGGCGCAAGCTATAATTAGAAAAAAATACTCGTATATTCAATCAGAGAAGTACAGTTGCGCTCGAAATTAGGATCTGAAAATCGAATAACTTTAAGTGTGGCTGTCGCCCTCCCGGACAGGTAGAGAGGCAGTACCATGGTCTTTTTCGTGCCCAGGAAGGATCAAACTTCAACTCAAAAAAAAATATTATCATGAACTCGATCAGGAAAGTTCAATATAAAAATAGGCTATACCTAGGAGTAACTGCGGCCCTCCTAGACAGGACGAAAGGTGACACTCTGTTTTTTCCTCAAAAAACTTGACCGTCGCTCTCGATTGGTACTAGCTTCAATCGAAAGTTTTATCAGGGAAGTTGATTCGAAAACCTTGACCAGAATTAGCTTCTTTGCAACACTCAAAACAGGATCCTGCATTCATGAAGATTGGCATCTTATTAACTGCTAGATACCCGATCGATCTTCATACAATTTGGCCGTGAGTCCCGATCAGAAAACATGTGGAGCGGTCGAATTTGGTGCAATGTGTCAAATGTGTCATGACATTCTATCCGTTCTTCCTATATCCGGCCTTCGTTTTTCAAGAAGCTGTGTTTCAATATGTGAACCCAAATGAACATCACAAATGCTGTCGAGTGTGAGACAAACTGATATTCAAAAATAGTGATATACTAAAAAGTTTCAAGGAAGTGGTGGACGTAATATAATAATATGACAAGATTCATGATGTCACGTATTATTATGTCTACATGGTATACCAGGATCCTGTTTTAAACTGTATTGTTAGTCGCAGAGAAACCAATAAAATATTAAAATAGAGTTTATATCCATATAAGGTACATTTAAAATATATTTATTAAATATATTTGAATGTGACGTACACTGCTACCTTGAAAATCTCAACTATACTCAGTTCTATTGAGTAATCAATTGAATGATGAATTCCAGTGATAGTACGTTTGAGAGAAGGAAAAAACAGTTATTAAAAATTTGATTACTGAATGAAGAGGATTGGAGGTGAATAGTCTCAAAAGAATGCGTGAAGATTGGAATCTGCAGAAAAGACTTCATCAAGCTGTATTCAAGTAAAGGACGTCCCTGATGACTGAACTTCTGAGATGGAATAGAGTAAGGTCAGAAGAGAGTTGGAAGAAATGTCTGGTAAGAAGAAGAGAGCTCTAAAATTCTAAAAAAGATATTGAAAGAAGTTATCAATGCGAAGGAAGGAACTCCAGAAAAAAGTTGAATCGTGAGAAAATTCCAGAGATCCGACAGAATAGGGAATATACATGAAATTTGAATTTTGTTCGAATATTTTTTTCCGAATTTTTATTGGCCGGACATTTGTACTAAGCCATCATTTTGGTAATTGATATCTTCTTGATTGCTCAAAATTAATAAATAGAAGTGCGAATTGAGCAAGGGAAATTCAAAGTTCTAAAACGCAACACCATTGGTCGAAGCAAAACGTGACGTCAAATGCTATGCCGACAAGTGCGCACTGCTTATATTTGTATGGCATTGCAGGCTTTTGATTACAAAACATAGTTATAACGTGTATGTTGTGAATTCATTTATTGTTTAAGTGTAATTTTAGCATCCCAGTGAGATTATGAATCATTTAAGACAAAGTGGTTTTGTAAAAGCACAATCGAATAATCTGCCAAGAATAGATCCATCCATGATGTCGTCTTATTTTCTTTGAAATCCAAATTTTGCGTCCGCTGAAATAGAAAGAGTGAACACTGCAGAGTAGTTATTCGATAAAAACACATTATGTACGCTATTCTAATAAATACAATCCGAAATATGATGAGCAGTAAACATAACCTATAATTTTTGTTTATTCCAAAACAAGCAGATTTTAAACGAAGCCGCATATATACACTGTATTTTATTGCTGAAACTAATCACATATAATGTGATTCATGATCTATCAAGTTTATTATGATACTTCATCCCTTCTAATAACCTTACATCATTTCTTACGTATTATAAAACCTGTCTGGATTAGAGAAAAGATTTTATCAGATACATTTCTGATGGTATTTTGCATTCAGGCACAATGCAATACTTATAAACTGACTTTTGAGCTTTTTTAATACTGAAATAGACTGAGAACGAGAACAACTGTAGTAAACAATGATCTGTTATGTCACTGGACATAGTATTTGACGTCATCAATAGAGCGCGCAAAAATGGCGGCGTTTAAACAGCTCAAAATTATTCTCAATCCTGAATATCTTTCAACTCGATTACAGCCCCTTTTGAACATGATTTATATTTTTCACTATGTTATAATAGTCCGTGAGACAACGCCTAAATTTTTTGTTGATTACCGCTCATTCGAAACTTTGTGAGTGGCTTCATTGTGATGAGTCCGACAACTTTTTCATTTAGCAAAATTCTAGATTTGGGGACGTTTACCCGTGAGGGCTAATTAATTGAAAGAATATTACCGTAATACTGATCTTTACACTAATCGAAAGATTTTTTGATGATAAAATGAAGGAAAAATATTGTCCGACATGAATATTGAGGCTACCGGTGAATCCGACAAGCCGCACTTGTCATAAGTATGTTGGTACTAATGGTAAGTATGTTGGTACTTATGACAAGTCGGACCCACCGGTAGCCTCAATATTCATGTCGGACAATATTTTTCCTTCATTTTATTATCAAATAATCTTTCGATTAGTGTAAAAATCAGTATTACGGTAATATTCTTTCAATTAATTAGCCCTCGCGGGTAAACGCCTTCAGATCTAGAATTTTGCCAAATAAAAAAGTTGTCGGACTCATCACAATGAAGCCACTCACAAAGTTTCAAGTGAGCGGTAATCAACAAAAAATTTATGCGCTGTCTCACGGACTATAACGGTATAAGCAGTAAATTCAAAATATAAAATGAATCCATGAATATACCCTATTGGAGGAATATGCAGGAAGATAATTCTAGGAGTTCAAAGAAGAGTTGTAACAGGTTTCTAGTGAGCAGAAAAAAATTCCAAGTAGAGAGAATAAGCTGGAAGAATATTTTAGAAACTTGAGAGAAATGTCGAAATAATGAGAACGAGTATATCAACATTGAATTCATAGATTTAATTTGGACGTAACACAGATTATAACAGAGTATAAAAACACAGTAATTTGATAATGAAGTACATTGGTCCAGACTATTTGAGGCAACTTTGAGCTGATGTTAGAGCTAATGACTTATCATCGCTGTAAATAGCTACAGATTAGATTGTTGTCCTTCATAGTGGAGCTCTTGATATGTTACAGAAAATTGCATTTGTGGAACAATAAGACTATAAACAGCTTGTCCAAGTTTGAAAATGCAATATGAGGCAGGTATATCACTCGCAGCTGAAGAATAAATATCAGAAAGCAGACGAGACCATGTGGAGATTTGAAGTAGATATTGCTCACTTAGTTCGGTTGGCGTATCCAACAATTCCAGAAAATGATCTAGATCACCTAGCCATACAAGCATTGATGAACTCCGTGGCGCTGTTATCAGAAAGGTGCTAATCTTGTCCTGCTCATAGATGCAATCAGTGCAATCACCTCATCGCAAGTGAACACTTCTACTCATTTCAAAAGCTCTCAAGAAAGATTTGCCTCTTTTCCAATATAAGTTCTTTTCAGCATGAAGGGTATCGTTTTTTAGGTGAGTAACGATTGTTCCATTCGGAACAACAAGTCAAAAAATCATCATCATCACATTGAGAAAATTCAATAATATTGTCTTCAAATCAATCTCGTAAAATACAGATACTCATGAATGTTGATGGATCTATACCGAGCCCAAACAGAAGTCGAGATATACATATATACATATAGAGATTATGACATATTCCCAAAGCAGGTTGACATGAGCTCAAAATCCAGCAGAAAATCACTCAATGTGAACGAACCCGTTTCCTTTCTTCATTTAAAGATTCACTCAGCATATATCCACCAGTTGCGCATTTTAATTTATTCTTTTCTAAGAACTTCTCATTTTACACGTTGAAACTGACTCATTCTTACTTCTTCAAACTCATTCTTTTTGATATAATATCGTCTGAAAAGCTCAAGCTTGTACATCTTCAGACAATCACATTTCCTAAAAACGTCCCTAACGCACTCAAAATCTCAAAATTAACACATGTGAGAGAATTTTCTCTTAATATGAAATATTTCAATATGAGGATTTTTGGTTCCATAATTCCATCATTCAAATCCACCGAAAATTGTTTGTAGACACAACAGGAGAATCTCCATCTGATATTTTAAACAATATGGATATTAGAAATATATTGAATAATATTGTTGAGTCTGACTGGAATAATGAATGTAACTAAACAAAATATGGGAGCTAAGTCAATTCAAGCTAGGAGCTAGAAAAGGAATAAAATTAATAAATTGACTTCATTCCCAGATTCTATTCACTTACATTAGGAATATAGTTGAACATATATGATATGTTCGTGAATGCAAGAACTGTATAAATATTGGCAAGAAGTGATGAGTTTTTGTTAGTATTTGTTAGTACTTACGTTAGACTTCAAAATCTCCAATAGTAAATTTATTTTTGCGAGTGTTAGTAGCTGTTGTTATACATGGACCATCGGGACTGGTTAATTGTTCCTATCCAAAGCAATAAACAAAATGTTAGTACAAACTTAATATCCTGAATTTCACAATGTATAATGGTAGTGCCAGATTATATAGAGGGTTGGCAACAGAGCATATTCAGGACGACATAACATATACATTGAAGAAGTCTGCTTGGATTTATATTAGTGATTAGTGCCAACAATTTCCAAGACTAATCAACTTTCTTATATTTTGCTCTGATAATTTGACTCTTGAATGTTGTCTTGAGCAAATAAACATTAGGAGCACAACAAATAGCTGCGAAACCAACCGATGAGAACAAAACATAAACCTCTTTTTTTCTACGGCCATGCGTGAAGTCAGTTCTTCATGCATTGCAAGCTAACTTTTAATAATATATCTTAGGTTAATTATCTCACGCACCACAGAGCAGTTAACACGCAGTTGTTAACTTGTGTAATCTTAATTCAATTTTTCTATCTACATATCCAAATTATGTTCCTAGCAATATTTATTTGGATTGAATAGTTAAACTCTCAGTTTTCGTGCTCTTTGTAGTGTTGCTGGTTCTTAATAAGTGTTACAATATGGAGGTCGAAAATAAGGATGAATTAAATTGAGAATATATTGGAATCTCATCTCCTCTATACATTGTGATCGATCTATTGTTTAGATTATTTTCAGAGTTTAAATGTGAATTTTTGGAGTTGTATGCAGCGATTTTTTCTTGGTAGCTACTATTTAGGGCCGTAGAACAAAATGCTATACAGATTTGGACAAGTTACTATAATTATTGGCCTCAACTCCAGTCTCTTGTTGTATTATTAAGAAGTTACTTTGTGATATCCATAAAGAAAAAAAACGTTTTAGCCATCTAAATGCAACCTATTCTCACAACACTTACTCTTGATAAAATGTTCACGATCACTCTACGCACAGACCTACAGATTCTAATGATCATTAGAATAATACTCCTTTTCTAGGAGATTTCAATTTGTGCCGCCTAGAAATACGTCCGAAATATCAAAAGTGGAGCATCACGATATGTTTGGAATACTCTTATGGATTCAACAGATAATGTAATTTGTTTATCTAGGCAGGAAAATTGCAAATAAGCTTCTGCGGCTGATGTTTTACACTTGAGACGAAGTCGAGGAATCAAACATACAAGACAGTGAATCAAATTCTGTACCGTATTCAACACTGAATTTTTCCGTCGGTCATTAGTAATATAACATCAATTTTTCAATATTGGATAGTTAATTCGATGTCATCAGGAGCATCGTACAAATTGTATCACTTATATATAATATAAAATTTTGAATAGAGAATACAATCAGAACTGTCTTCATCTGGGCACCAATTGATGTGATAGTTTTTGCTTTCCAATAGAATAATTGCAGAGAGACCGATTATCCTTCCTTCAAATCGATATCAAATAGAATTCATGATATGTGAGGTTATGAAATTATATATTCAAATGTCAAATCATAAGTTTATCCTGATAGCATTACTTTTTCTTCCTGGGCTAAAGAAGTATTATTTGCCTGACTGTAAACTGTCAGAGGAAGCTTACGCAGCATTTTGAGTGGCGGAGAGTCAATCTTGTGCACAATGCAGAATCATAGCCCCGTATTCTCACCTCCCAAACAAGCGATTCTTCTTAAACTTGGGTGTACTATCTTTTCTATTTCGATGTTTCACTATAGCGTCATTTCTAATATTTCAATTTTTGTTTGAGTAGCACTTCAGTAAGAGCTGAGAATACGGAACATAGTCTTATTAGCAGAGATATGCTTTTGTATTTTCGTCCTACAACAGGAGATATCAAGATGACTCTGTATCTATGGTTTTGTCCAAATCAATAATATTATGTGGTAAATGAAAACAAATATTTTACTCACATCTTGATCTCCCATCATCTCTTTTGTAGAAACGGTTGTATCAATGCGACGAATGGAGCCTTGGTGTATGTCCAAATCGATCTTCAAACATTGGAATCGTCTGAGCAAGAACACCACGGGCATAGGAAGAACACCAGCCGTTATCATTGCAATTGCGACACCCATAACCCATGGAGGATACTCAGTGTTGACAACCTCGCCCTAATGAAATATGATATAGAATTACTAAGATCATTTTACATCACTTTTCGAGGAAAATCAATGCAGAAAACAAGAAGTAAAATTAAATTTCAGCTAGGTGATACATTCAGTAACAGCTATGATTGATATGTTTCTAGTTGAAGCCAGTTCCCCGTTCTTGCCAAAACAGAAGTGTGATATTCTTATTAACTTGACATCTCAGTATTTACACCATACATGGAAGGAAAATACCATCTAGGTATAGAGAGTATGTAGAGAAACGTTGCACATAGTAATCCAACATGCTCAAACTCGAATGGAAATTGATCTCAAGCTATGAATTATTGATCCATAATCATGCGAATCACTTTGATTGTATGTTCCTCAATTTCTACATGTGATTATGTTGAAGAATTATGACGATAATAGGATAAATAGGCCAAATAAACGTTGGTCTGGACCTATGTTGGTGTGATAAGATCATAAATCAGAATATCATGAATTAATGAGAGGTATGAATTAGATGTGTATAGCAGTCCACGCAAAACAGAATCAGAATATGAGAAATAATTTTATGTCAAAAGAAGAGATGAAAAGACAATTCTATTCGTTCTATTCGAGAAAAAAAGTTTGAATAGTATTCATCAGATCAGAAAAGAAGGAAGCACAATTTGAGTCACCCAGGAAAATGGAAATTCTAGGAAGTGTTAGCAGAAATCCAAATGTAAGTAGTGGATAATGCTGACTGTTAGATGATATGAAGAAAACGAAATATGGGAGTTCAGTCAAGAATTTAATTTTAATCTACTCTACAGTTTCGATCCCACCTGGACCATCTTCAAGAGTGCTACATTGTACAAATGTGTGAACATGAGGGACAAAATGACGAAGTGAAATTAACAGAGTACTTACAATTAAATTAAAGTGTGTATGTATTACACACAGATGTCAACAGTATTATTCAGAAACAGGAAAATGCATGAAAATATTGCAGATGATGTTATACTTTTGACAGATGGTAAAGAAGTTTATAAATGAGAATATCTAGATGGAGTTGATGGAAATAAAAAAGAAAGATGAGCAGGACAAGGTAGAAGGAGCAACAAGTCTGTAATTTTCTCTCAATGGACAGAGATTTTGGGTGGTTCTTAGTATTGTATGCTCCACTGAATGGATTGTATTCTATCTGGACTAAAAGGAGCATCGGTACAGTTCTTAGACAAGACTTAGCATCAACGTTTCATGCTTAGTACATATAAACAGTAGCATTCGTTTTCAATCGGTGGTGCTCCGCATCTAACCTTGGGCGATCTTCATCCACTCTGACCAAGCTTGAATTATCATGCTCAATGTTCATATACAGTGGTTTTTGTTTCTAACTGGTGAAGCTTCGCACTCAACCAATAAGAAGGCTTCGTCCGCTTTGACTATGCTTGACGTGCCATGCTCAATGTTTATCAAACTGCTAGTACAGTAATTTTGCCTCAACGGACACTCACACACAGCAGTTCTGGAAGTAAATTCGCTGCAGTGGACATTTGTCGGAATGGATCTACGACGATGCGAACTGCTCCATAGAACCTTATATCGAAGATGTGCAGAAAGAATGGATGTTCAAGATCAAGCAATTATCAACTCACTTTACCGACAGCATCAATGACCATCATTTCAATGGCCATCTAACATGGGCTAGAGAAGGACTGTAATGATAATCTTCTTGGCTTTGGTTTTGTTGTACCGACTACTGCGCGAGTCAAAGCGGGCAATTTAATACACTACTGATATCTAGTCTGGTCTTGGCACATCCGCTCGCTCCGTCACCGGGCTTCTTCTCTATCTAGCGTTGCGGCGTATCGGTGGCACGGTGGCTACCTCTGACATCAAAATCTTGAGTCCTCATTGTTCATGAGTTTAGAGGTTGGTGATAAAAGACGATCCAACTCACGAATTACTGAGTGGTACAACTGCCTATCAAGAGACGTGGATTAACTGTTGTGCAAGACAAAGAGATGATTTACTTTCGAAAACATCCGTGACAAGCATGAGGTCCATAGTTTGACATCCCAGGAACTTTTGAATATAATCTTCATATATAAAAGTTAAATACCACTCATTGGCTAAGTAGGAAATCTCGAAAACTACTTGGTCGATTTCGTTGAAACTTGGTGAGTAGGGAACATTTGGGAAGTAAATGTCAGGGCCAAATTGTAAGGGTGTTGAGGCGATTGCAAATTCATATTGAGATTTTATGTTTTTGCTGTGAAAAGCATGAAATTTGGCATTTAGGTGGACAATGAAGAAAAAAGAGAAAAATCAAGGAATAACGTAATATTATATGCTCGACACAGATCAATTGAGATTGTTCAAAGGGCAATAAGATTATTTAGGTAGTCCTTTTGTTTATTGATGTCAAGGACATCAATAATATACAATTTCTACGGAAGTTCAATGTTTCCAATACCAGTGTCATAGTGAATACTATGATATGATTCTTACAACAGGGACAGATTAAGGATGTTTATTAAATTCAGGAAAAAAATAGTTTCACTGGAATTTCGTGAGTAAGTAGTTCATGGCGAGGGAAAACCAGTTGAGAGAAGATTTTGAGAATCAAGGGGGTATGAAGACAATTACAGTTTTAGTTTAATGTTCTTGCTGTTAAAGGCATAAAATTAAGTACTTAATAAGCAATATGAAAAAAAAGTCGTAATACTTTTTTTTCTTCAACAGGGAAGGATTTATGTGGTTCACTCTTGCTTGAAAGTCTTTGACATAGCATCAATAACAAAGTAGGGGACGCGCAAGTCATATACGATATTTCACTTTGTTCATTGTTGTACTTTATCAGTTGAAGCTTTATTTTATTCCTCATTCTCATTTTCTTTTGACTATCTTCATGAAATCACCCCTCATTATCCATTTTTTTTCCTGATAACACCTTATGCACTGTTTTTTCTATCTTTTTCTATTTCTTCTTCACAGTACTACCTCATACGTTTCTTATAGTCACTCAAGTAATTGTAGTTTTTGTATATTGTAACGCTCTACTCTGCATGTCATCCACCTTTAGCCAAATTCTCACCATGAGACGATCCGTTCTGTTTTCCGCACCTCTTTGAGATGTTTCATTCTTAATTATTCTGGCCTCCTTATGTTCTGAAAAAACATGGTCAACCTGGCTGCAAGTTTTTTCATCAGACGACAATCAGGTCCTCTTATGTATATCCATTTGTTACACATGAATACATTCTTTTATTCCTTATTCAGGCATTTAGAGCACTTATTCAAATTTAAATATCATATTTTAGTATACAACTTATCTCTATTTCTGGATCTTCGTGAAAGCTATTGTTCTATTTTCCATCTTCTTCCTCTATCTACACGTGTACACTGATTATGCTTATCTTTTTGTGAGCGCCTTTAATTCCTAGCCTACAAATTTTGTCTGATGTGAGCTCGGAGCTCATCATATTGATTTTCAATCATTTCTTCACCATAAAACTCATCCCATGATGACTCATCTGAAAATCGGCATTGAAGACAACGTTATCGTCTATCTTAGAAATATTATCTACTTGCTGCTCAATCTCCTGCAGCGCAGCTACATCTTTCTTATAATTACTAAAAACTTGAAGAAGATTATTTTAAGCTTTTGCAGTTTTGTGCCCCCAAAACTCCATTTGAACAAAATAATTTTTCATTCCTGTTGCAAAGTCTTTTTCGTAGCCATGTTTTCGCCATGATGCTGCCCTGTGCATCTACAAGTTTCTTGATTCCTCCACTTTTGTGTCATTTGATCTACATTGTTTCTTCTACATTTCATCCTTTGCTTTCCGTAATAATGTATTGTAGAACACTTTCACATTTTATGCCTTGCATTCTCTCTTCCTTCGCTTTCTTCATGATAATAGCTTGCATCTCTCTTCCATATTTTGTCTTATCATTGTAAGAATGAATATCACGAGTTTGAAGCTTGTATCTGTATTTCTTGTAAGTACTTGAGCAAATTTGGTTGGACATTTGAACATCAATTTTCTTCCCACCATTCGTTTACTACATCTTCAGGTTTCTTTCTCTCAAGATCCAAGTCCATGAGAACTAATTCTTGATTCAATTTATCATCTTGGTCTTCAATTCTTTCGTCAGTGTTCCTATTTCGGTATTCGTCTCTCTTTTTCCTTTTTGCCAGTTTCTTTTTTTCCTCCAAAATCTTTCTTAAGCTGTACTAATAACGTCTTAATCCATATTATTTTATGTCTGAAATCCACATGATTAGTATATATTTGTTCCCTAATCTCACTGACATTGTTTCTTTCATGAATAGAGTCATAAATAGAACGATATGGACAGCATCGATCGACAGTAACTAGCGTTCTAAAGCAAACCATTATAATAAAGCCAAAAGTAAGTATTTCATTCTAGATGTTGCATTATAGTATTGTGATCCGAGTAATTTGCTACGATTGTACCTATTTTTCGAGCGGAATTCTTATATATTCAATGGAAGACTATAGGCTTAGAAAAAAAAAAGAAACAGTTCAAACTCACTAATTCTTCCTTCCAGGCTTGATATTTTGGATTATTTATCACCATAAAAGTGATTGAAGATATCAAAATCACTGTCATAATAAATGGACCCACATATCGCCATGTTATTTGCCAGTATAATCCAGGTCGATATCCAGTCATATCTTCTATATCTTGAGTGAACCTGAAACATTACAAAGTTTCATATTGACGTTGCAATAATGTATACATGCTCTGAATAGTTCCGGAATCACAAACTGAATTCACGAGAAAAATTATATCTCATTTACTGATTCTAGATTGGATGATATTCATTCAAACTAACAAAAACAGAAAGGTACATCCACAATCATCCGCAAGACTACTGGTTACATAGCAAATTGAATATACAATTAATTGAGTCAATATATGAAAAATAACATGATTGTGACCTGATTGGACTTATATCGTGAAATAGATGAAATTTATTTTTTATTTTTTTGTTGCAGTATAGCCATTTTACACTCGACAGCCCAAACTTGTGAATATTTCTATGAGATCAAGATATGTGTAAGAACTACATATAAATCACGCATTTTTCCTAGCATAAGGTTGGCATGCTATTCAGTTTATAATCAAGACAATAACCATTCTTTGTCAGACTCCCCTATTCAAACATCTCTTTAGATTTATCATTCATTATCCAATCTCCCTGGAGTAATCCACTGATAATTCGTATCTATTCACTTATACAACATGACTTATACATAATCTCTCACCCTCAATTTCACTAACATCTCTTTGAACAACCTTTTATTCTATTTGAGTAAGTAAAGAATTTTTTGGGAATTCAGTCAATTTTTTGTTTTAATTTCTTTTCTACTTTACAGTTCCCGCTGTACCTCAGCCATCTTCAGAAGCGGAAAGAATCATATTGTGTGGAATCAAAATTGTATATTTATGTGTGATATCGAGCTTAATAGAATAGCACTTAGTCAACGTCTTCCACAGATGTCGGTTGTGGCATTTGACAAATGGAAGAAAATATTTTTTCCGCTATTCTATTGAGTTCCATATCACACATGAATGTACAATTTTAATGTTACACAATATAAATCTTTTCACTTCTGAAGATGGCTGAGGTACAGCCGAAACTGTAAAGTAGAAAAGAAATTAGAACAAAAAATTGACTGAATTCCCAAAAAATTTTTTACTCACTTAAATTCACTCATCCAGTTAGCTTCATCTATTTTATCTTTTATTCTATGCTTGCTCCACCTGTCCGAACGAACGTAACCCATTCATTCCTACTCTTTCAACTACACTTTTCTTAGTATTGTATATTTACAGAAATTTATTCCGTACTGTTAACTGTAACATTTACACAACCATTACGCGAAAATTTTATTTCCACGGGTATCATTTTCCGTTTATGCGTCTATAATAGAGCAAGATCCCAGGCCCGGCAGACCTTACTTATTTTCTGAGGAACAAAATGTGTGGAATAGAGTAGTGTATGTACTTTGATGATACGCATATTTGCTAGTTTGTGCCGACGGCCAATTTACGGATACAAGGTGCTAGAGGTACGTTAGGACATTACTCACTTTTATTGAAGTCTTGAGTGCTGATTTTTATGTATGCTTTAGAGAATATTGTTGAAAATTGACAATCCAGACTGCTAGACACTTTCCATCGGTGGTGATTTCTGTTATGCTGTTTGAAGCTCGCAAAGAATAACGTAATCCTGCTCATAGTCTAAGTGCTAAATTTCATATATGATACTCAGGGAACAATTTCAATATTTTTTGTTGATAGCTAAATCAGTCGCAGGGCTAAACATCCCTCAGACACAATTAAAATATCACTGTGAGTGAAAGTGCCAGAAGTCACTATTTGTATGCTTGATAGTAAGCGAAGTATCTATGGGCATCTAACTCTTGTTTGATCTGGCTGTTTACAAAAAGTACTAAAATTGCTTTCCTGAGTATCATATATAAAGATTAGTACTCAGACTATAAATAAGATTTTGTGATTTTTCTGCGAGCTTAGAAGTGTTTAGCGATAATTACTGCCAATGGAAAGTGTCTGGCAGTGTTGATTATCAATTTTCAACAATATTCTCTAGAACGTACATAAGAATCAGCACTCAGATTTGAGAAAAGTGAGTAATGTCTTAACGCACTTTTAGTACCTCCTATCTATAAATTGGCCGTCGGCACAAACTAGCAAATATCCGTATGATTAAAGTACCGACTAACACTACTCTATTCCACAAATTTTGTTACTCAGAAAATAAGTATTGTCGGGCGGGTCTGAGATCTTGGACTATAGCTACGTTCAGCATTCATTACAATATGCTAACACAAGTACATTCAATTTTAAATGCATTCCAATTGTTAAAATACTGACGTTTCCAATACAACCAATATATACTCTTCTCTCGATATCTTCGTGAACTTCCGTATTATTTGACATTATATTACACTCATGAAGCCTCAGATGGCGGTGTGCAAAGTTTAGACTTGTGTGTTCAGTAGACGTGTTGAAGATGAGTAAATTATCTCTGTCTGTCTCATGAAATGTATAGAATTGAAGCTCGTGTTGTTGAATGAATAATGCACTTTCAAAGGCTTAAGGCAGACAGAGATAAGTAATAAGCTAAATTCTACATAAAATAATCAGCTTTTTGTGCGACTGATATTATACCATATCATCCCTAAACAATTTCGGATTATGCATATATTTCTAAAATAATTGCTTTTATTGGAATCTGACATCGTGACGTTACAATCCAAGATGGCCGCACTATGCTACAGCTTAGCATTGCTAGCATAGGCAACGAAAATTTTTTTTCATTTTAAAGCAATTCTTGATGTAATTGAGAAGTTAATTCATTGAAGCCTTGATAATAATTATTATAATATATATGAAGCTCATTTGAACATGTATCGTTAGGGCTCTTCCTTCATCTAAATTGTAGTCCACAAAGCAATTTTTACCATATTCTTTTTAGATAGGGTATATATCATCATGTTCTATTCTTCTTATATCAATATGTTCCTTTGTTTGAAGTTTTTACATGGTTTTTCCTCAGACTTTGGGTAAATGCCAGAGATATTTTGTTCTTTTTGCACTAATTGTGGAGCCCACGTTTTCACATCTAGTAATCCGTATATTTCCAATTTTTAATTTGTAATTATCCAGATATCAACTTGCCTTGTTCATTTTTGTATCAATATTTCCTGAACAAGACTTTCAGATAGAAAATGGAAGCGTCAAAAGAAAAATAAATATACAGAAATGGAACCAAACAAATCTATTTATTATAATTTAATTCTGAAAACATGTATGGATCATTAATATGATTTATTCCTAATTATTATTAAATCATAAAAGTGAACCTAATTGTTCAATTTTTGTTTCGTTTCTTGTTGAGCTATATTCTTCCCCATGTTCCATGAATGAAGTACCTCATATTTTGTCTCCATATTGTTGTACTAAAATGTTTCTATGATAATGGTATTATTGAAATTTATAACAGCCTTCCCTAGAATCCGTCGTATCAGCCAGAGAAATCCAGGGACTTTCGTTTGAGGCAAATGTCCATATTTTTGGGTAGGATCAAAATGATCGGATTAAAAGCTTCACATTGGCCCAGATGGCATACGACCTTTCTTATGCTAGCAATGCTGAGCTGTGGCATAGCGTGGTCATGTTGGATCATGACGTCACAATGTCAGATCTCAATAGAAGAATTTAACACAATACTAGCACAAACTTCATGTGATAACGACCAATTCCAAAGGCAAAAGTATTTAACAGAAAAAACAAATGTAAATAGTATAGAGACGAACCAAATGTCTGTCATCTGTCATTTGTAGTTCACTATCTCAAGCAGGCGACAGAGAAAAAAACAGAACAAGGTGGTACAATCAATCATTTTTGATCACTCTGTACATGTTTCCACTCTATTCATACCCATGTGACTAGGAGCTAGCTTTCTATTGATCACCTTTCGAATCCATCAGACAAACAATCATGAATAATAGTACATGTTCTATCACGGAGTCCAGTTAGCAACCATGCATCGAAGCCAGCAGTGTATGTCATTCCTACCATAGAAACAAGCTTGGTTGCCAGCACAACTCCTTGCAGAAACACCAGCAATGAAATAAGCGTCGTGTGAGGCGAGCTTCAGAGCTAATTGCATTGCACTAAAAATCTATATACTGACTTAATATGTTACAATTTGGATATTTGTTTAAAAAAAAAGTATATATCATTCGGAGCAAAAATGGCTTCATGTGCTTCGATTACTTTGACTGCAAAGTGCAAACCATAGCACATAAAGCCTAATTCTGGCTCTCAATGATGTAGTCCACGCTCTTGAAAATATTTTGATGGTTGTATTTTAATTTTATTACTCTCATACAGAATGTATCGGGACCAGTATGAAGAAAGATAAAAGCATATTCCTGACATTATTTTGAGTGGAAAATGTTCTATGAACATAGATCCTATTCCTTTTGGTTACCAAAATACATGAGATCAAAATAGCAGCCAATTTGAGATCAAAGCAGAGTAAGAAACAATGAAGATATTGCATATATTTATTTTATGTCATAGAAAATTTTCAAAATGTATCCTTTGAACTTGGATGCATGTTTGACTTCGACGAATCATGAAGTTATGATCTGAATTGTTTTTTGGTTGTTACGAATGTCAGCTGAGGCGTTTATTATTCTCTTCAGTGATTGGCTGTTTGTAAATATTCATTCGTGAATTTGGAATCAATTTTGCATTGTTTCTCTTTGTTTCTACATTGTTCCAAAAGAATATAGATTCAATTTTTTTTTTTTAAATTAGCTGCTATTCATGAAATTTTTATCTCTTGTATTTGGTAGGCAATCAAAAGAAATGGGTCGTATGTTACATAACATGTCGGAAATATTCTATTATTCCTCTTTACACTAGTCCTGAAACCGTATGTATGTAGGTATAAACTTTATAATATAAGATGTACATTGTATATTTTAAAATATGTGGAATTTAATAACATGGCAATCTCTCCTTCACTCAACCTAAGGATTATTTGAGTATTATAAGAATATCACAAATATCGTGAGTATCTGTACTGTAGGAGATTCGTAGAATATTCTAGTAATATTAGTCTTGTCTGGAAATATTCAAGAATAATTTTTTATCTACCATCCTTGTTTCTAGAATAACTCAAAATTTATTTAGTTGACCTTGAATTCCTGGTACTTGATTCTCTTAGAATATGACAATAATAAAAGGATGATCAGCTTTGTTACTAATTTTAACTTGTATTCAATAGCATAACATGTTCAAGGTGCCTAGTGGCAATCCATTGTTCAAATATTGAAGTGACAGTTCATGATTTATGTCAAAACAAAATAGAAATTATTGGTGTGTGCCGCTTCTAGTCAAGGAGATGCTAGCTGCCCACGTTTTAACTGATGGTTCTTCCAAAGGTTTTAATATTTGTACAGATTATTGTCAGGTTTCATGAACATTCACTAAACAGAGTTCTTCAAGAATGAAAAATATCAAATCGAATTTTTAATAGCAATGCTAGGCAACTGATTTGATGAATGCATTCGATTCGATATTGTTCATTTTTGAAGAACTCTTTAATTAATGCTCGTTCATGCAACCATGCCTAAGTATGGAGAAATCGGGGCTATCGAGCTCTAATGGCAGATCTCAGGCTAGTTCTCATTCATGAGTCTCTATTATCTAATTACCTTAACCAAAAGGAAAAAGATTGTTATGAGATCGTTTGTTTTAGGAAAATATTGTTACCGAAGACAGGAAACTTGGATCTTATAATTATTGAGCATGCTTTAATATGTATATAAACTGTAGAACTATTGATTACTTACTTTTTGTGTCCGTAGATATAAACAACAGCAATCATTTCTAGTAAAGCCACAACAACTAGACCGATAGTTCCAGCGAAAGAATCAAACATCTTCAACCAGTATTCGCCAGCACCCGTGCAGAAAATGAGTCCAACGAAGAAACAGATCACACATACGACACCTGAGAAAACAGAAATCTTCAGAATAAATGATTGTGATTATAGTCTGGTCTTTAAGAACATCATTAGCTAAGTGAACAATGAATACTGTTAATAGAATAGTACATGATTATTTGTTGTTCAGTTTACATCCCTGGATACGAATATAATTTTGTTAATTGAATTGAATGGAGAATCTCGAATAGTAGCTCAAATTTTAGAACACTTATACAATCAATAACAAAATCTCACATTTTCCATTTCATATGATTATTCTCGTCTCGAACAATGTATGTGTTTCCATTGCCTCATAACTCATACTGTAAGATTCTCAGTATTCAATGTCGATTTAATTACATATTGATGCTTCACAACTTATTCGTAGAGCAATTGATAATGTAGAATGATTCCAGTTATAACATTCAATTGAAAAGAATAGTAATAACGAAAAATAAACAATTCTTCAGGACAAAAGAATAACAATTAAACATTTACTGATGACTATTAATTCTGAAAGAGTTTGCATCCTCTTGAGCATGCTCCGAAAAATATTTTCAATGGTTTGTTGTTGATTGCAGCACATATGGCGTTCATCAAGAAACTTGAACATATATTCTAGTGAGAGAATCTATGTACACCACTCTCTCGTTAATCACAAACACAAAGCTTCTCCATTAGAATGTTCTCCTTGTTATTTAGTTGCTTGAAATTTGAACGAGGTAGAAGGAATCGACGGTTATCAGTTCAGGTGACCTATGAGAAATTTTAGTGGAAATAAATTACCTTTGTGGTATCCTCATAATGTGCACTACAGTCTCTATTGAATTTAAACCGTAGTGGCCCATATAGTTCGAAAGTTAGCCATGTTATCGCCTTGAAATACATCACAAAACAATGGCATTATGGATATTTTCACGGAATATTTCTAATTAACCTTTCCATGTGTATGTGAGTTCTGTTACTTCTCAAGCTTTGCTCTATTTTTGGGGTCTGTGAAAGAAATTCCTTCTATAGACGGTCACTAAAGTTAGCATTAACCTTTACAGATTGCAATCGTTCAGTTTTGTTACTTAGTAGGCGCCTAAGAACTCTAGCACATATGGGCCACATCGGGTATGACAATTTTGTTCTGGAGGATAATAATATTTCTGCCAACATCGCGAAAGATATTATTCATCATCTAGAGGATGTAGAGATTGCAGCATTCTAATATAGTGGTAAATTGGTAATTCCTCTTCCAGTGAATTCTTAAGCAGCTCCAAATTCAGATATTTTTGGATACTCTGATTTAAAATGAATAAAAATGGAATATTGAAGAAGGGTGACTGTGCCTTGAGCTAAGCACCGATTCATAGGCCTTGTAGAAAGGAAATAAAACTATTATTGGAATGTGCAGATCCTCGATTTCTACCCCTCTTATAACTCCATTTCTGCCTGAACTCCCGCCGAGGTATAGAGGGTTAAAGATATCGATTTTTAAGAATGAAGCATTGATTTCTCGAAAGTTCTAAGCAAATTACTGGAAAAAAGTCACATTCTCGGAAAAGTTTCTTGAGAAGCAATGAAGTATGAAAAATGACGCTCTTCCTGTTATCTTGATAAAATCGCTAACTTGAGAGTTGGAAGGAGTCCAACCTAACTTCAATTAGATTGATATAATTTTTTTCTAATAGAGTTTTGAAATGAATATAAAGAAACTCACTGATAATATAATGTTCTAATCGATATAATTTTGAAGAATATCAGAAAACTTCCGCGATTCTCCTCTTGGATAATTTTTAGAGTTAATTGCAGAAGAAATGTGTCCTAAATAAGGTGTGTGGTACTTTCAGCAAATTCCGATATTGCTTGTTTGGCGGTAAACGCTCACAGTATCCACAATCAGCGTTTAACAATAATTTATATATGTACTTTTTTGATATTCAGGCACATTTCTCAATTCCTTGAACATCGCATGTATATATACATTTGTGTGAATTCGTATATTACAAACTTTTATTGAAATTTGTATGTATTAGAGGTGATGTACAATAACGATAGATAACTCATGCATTTCATTCCTTCCATATTGGTCATATTTAAGGTAAAATTGGAAAACTCCATTTACTGACTCTCATTTTTGATCAGCGACCTCAAAAATATAGATAGTATAATTTTCGTCAATCTATTCTTGATACTTCTTAAGTTGGTGATTTTCAACTCTAGGGGTAGTTTCCACTCTATCAGGGATAAGAGCAATGATTTTTCTCTTGAAGAATATAAGTTTATGTCCTACAATATGAAATTCTTTCTCACAAAATGAGTTTTAAATATATATTACGTTCTCTTGTTCTCCATTCTCAGTAACTTCAACTATAAATACTGATGAATTAATTTCTCGGTTATTTGATCCAAATTCAATATATACTATTTCTGCTACTGTATAGATAAGTGAGCTTTGTATCCCTGGCAACTCGAACGATAACGAAAGGTGGCGAAAGCAAACCTTCGTGTAACCTCGTTGCTATGCGTTGCTAGCTACGAAAGTAATAATTTTGGGGCCAGGACAGAAAAGTAAAAGTTTGAAAAAATGCAAATATATTGGAAATTCCAATATTTATTTGAATGAATTAGTAGTTTATAACAATAATATAATTTCATCCAATCTATTCAATTTAATTTTATCTATCTATTGGTTTTAGGTAGTTATGCAATTTGAACAATTGGAAAAAGTCATGGTAGAAGTTTTATTTGAATTATTAACTTCTTCACTTTGTAATGGGAGATTTCTATCATTTTGAATAGCATTGTTCATGAAATATTTTTGAAACTAAGCATGCGTTGACTTTACTATATTGTTTCGGACAGTTTCATCTCAATAAGCAGTAATAATAGGACCAAAGTTGTTTTTCAGTATCATATTGAACGAATAGATGATTGATGAGGCAACATTGTTGTATGATGAACTTGAGAAACATTCTTGCCTTCGATTGAAATAGTGACTGAAGTGCCACGGACGAAAATAGAGTGGTGACAAAGAAGAATTACAGAAGAGGTTAGTATTATTTTCCGTATTCGTCATTCTTGTATTAAGTTTATCCTCAAAATTATCTCATTAATCATTTTACATCAATTATCACAAATTAAAGTATATGACAGCTCTGTGATAGTATCTATAATGAATGTCTTGAATGTCAAGCGATTATGTATTCGCAAAGTTTAAAATGTACAATCTTCGTATGATAAAAAATACCTTAATTTTCAATTCTTTTATTGATATTGAGCTGAGTTTCGCTTATGTGAGCTCATTTCCACCATGAAAATAAAGGGAACAAATATATGTGTCTTTTGTTACGTGATCCAGAGTTTGAAATCTTCACGCCGATACGATTCCATCCACGAATCACATTTTGCACACTCAGAACAATTTTTCATATGCACTTCACCAGAAATTTGTGTTTTCTTCTGTCGATATGTGAAGTAAATAGTACATATTATCTTCTCGTAACGATTTTGAACGACTGTCACTTTGACATATTCTAAAACAACACCGTTTTGTTGCTCCTTTCCTACCTTTCCGATCTTCTATAATTAACTCAGCTCGGCCACAGCCTCTTTTAATATCAATTATCCCTTTATATCAATAAGCTACTTGTATTCAACATTATCAATACACTTTAACAATATTGCTTCAGGTCAACTGTACGATACTGTCCGAAACAATATAGTGGAGTCAACGCATGCTAAGTTTCCAAAGTATTTCATGAACAATGCTATTACGTCAAAATTCTTATTTGTTACTGTTTCTTTATTTGAGGAAATATTGATGTAAATTTCATATAACACCTTTTTAGAAATTTCAATTTCATTACTTTATGAAGAAGACTTCCATCCGCTCTTAAAATCCAAGATATCGGCACCCGCAGCATTATATTTTCATCAATTCGAGTAACGTTTTTATCAGCAAACCATTTAGAAAGCATGCTGTATGTTTGATTGTACCTTTCTTTGGATTCATCCGCAAAAAGTGAGGCACATGCATTGTTAGCTGCCTTTTGAATACCATTTTTATTTTCTGTCAACATTTTGAATCGTCAAATGCAATGTTTCACTGAATTATTGAAATTCAAAATCTGTGACAGGCGCTGATGACAGATAACATCGTAAATAAACCGTTGCTATGGATAATATTAGACAGGTAAAACAGCTTCCACAACAATTGGTCGTATTCTGTAACACAATCATCAACTTATTATCGATCAATAAGATTTTTGACAAATAGAAACAATTGTTACAGGCGAATATTCATTGGTTGAAATAGATAATGATCGATAAAAATTTATCGATTGAATTACAGAATAGCCCCAATCATTCCAAATTTAATAATCATTATTAAATACTAATATCTATATAGAACAGTAGCAGAAAAAATTTAATACTTCACACGATGCGAAAGCCCTTTCAGATGTTCGGAGGTTTTGAACGGCCTCGGCTTCACCTCGGCCATTCAAATACCACCTCACACAAAAAAGTATACTTTCGCATCTTGTAATGTAAGTAACTATTTTTAGGCGATCATAACAAAAAAGGTGTTTCTATGGCTCCTTTTGCGGCCGTGAAGTTTCACTTTTTGGTATTTCACTTTTTGGGACTGATCTGTCAAACACAACTTTTTTGGGACTTACTGTCAAAAACTACTTCAAAAACATTTCATACTTATCTATATGGGCTGCTTGATGAACTCTTTAAGATACAGTTTTTGCCGAAATACATATTATACTCCTCCGTCAATCTTAATAGTTTGTGCAATTCACGAAATTGATACGCATCTTTTACAAATATCACTTTGATAGAAGACAATAAAATAAAACAATTTCAACGGCAACTAACATTCACAATTGCAATGTTTTAGCGATAAATAGATAAAATTTTGTGGTTTTGAGTTATATCGTGATGATCGCCTGGAAAACGTTGTGTGCACCTCGGCCTACAGTTCTTTTTTGGTCTCAACAGATTCAACCAAAAAAGATAACCTTTACGGCCTTGATACACAAATAACTATTATAGCTTTGTACTTTCAGAGACATTTCATATTGTATTTTTTAGGCGATCATGACAAAAAAGGTGTTTTTATGGCTTCTTTTGCGGCCGTGAAGTTTCACTTTTTGGGACTGATCTGTCAAATTTTACTTTTTGGGACTGATCTGTCAAATATTACTTTTTGGGACTGATCTGTCAAAAAATATTTCATAAACACTTTATATTTACCTATATGGGCAGCTTGATGAACTCTTTAAGAAACAGTTTTCGCTTAAATAGTACATATATTCTTCCGTCAACCTCTGTAGTTCTTGCAATTCAAAAAATTAATACGCATTTTTTGTTGAATGTCAACTTGATAGAAGACAATAAAATAAAACAATTTCAACGGCAACTAAGATTTATGATTGCAATGTTTTAGAAATAAATAGATAAAATGATGTGATTTTGAATTATTTCGTAATGATCGCCTAAAAAACGTTGTGTGCACCTCGGCCTACAGTTCTTTTTTGGTCTCACCTGAATTGCAGCCTCAGCTACGCTTCGGCCGCAAACAACAGATTCGACCAAAAAAGATAACCTTTACGGCCTTGATACACAAATAACTATTATAAACCTGTTATAAAATTCGTTAGGCATAACAATTTTACTTTATAATTTTTCTCTGTAAGTCCACTGGAAATCGAGTGAAAATTATTCATAGTTTTGGATTAGATTGAAATAGGTATTTTGCAACTTTGAACCATCGTAGTCTTGTAAATCATTCATTTAAAACTGAAAGAATATCAGTACTTTGGCAATACATTGATATTCGCTCACCTCGATAATTCTATTTTTGCATGTGTTGTGAGAAAGATTGAATCTGTCTCTGAGATCAACAATTTGGTTCATTAATCGTACTTATATGTCATTGTTAATAAATATTATTTCCTAATAAATAGACTTTTTTGGTTTTAATTCTGTATATTTTATTTTATTTTTGACGTTTCGACTTTCTAAACGTCAAAAATAAAATAAAATATACAGAATTAAAACCAAAAAAGTCTATTTATTATGATATAATTCTGAAAGTATGTATAGATCATTAAATATTATTTCCATTTAGGGATTCCACGAATATTCTCAAACATAAAGAGGAGATTATTCAACGATTTATTCAAAGTGAACGGTAGAATATTGAATGGAATGCAATTCCAAAATAATTAGTTCATTGAATAATTCGACTGAAAATATTGTAGCAATATAATTGTAAGAGCTTATTCTTGAAGAACCAAAAACATAATCTACGAATGTATCAAACTGAATTTGATAATTGATTTTAAATATTTTCTGAGATATAAGATACAATATTCTGTTTCTTCAGTAGATCATTTTACGGAGCATACTTCATTGAAACGACCTGAGTACTGAGTGTGAAGTTTGTAATAATATGAGAAAGAACTAGTACACAGGTGCTTCATTTATAGATTAATGTATTTCAGTCAATTCATCTGCTGTTTTATGTTTGAAAATAAGATCCAAATAACTCATAGTATTGTCATCATAATGTATGAGTACACAATATTTTCACATCAAATACATTGGCATAAGCACAATATTTAAATTTTTAGTGAAAAATGACGATTAGGAAATCGTTCCAAAATTATTCGCTGAGCTAATTCTGAACTGCCTGCAAAATCATAGACAGAAAAGCTAGACATTTTCACAGATTTAACTTTTGTGACAACAATTATTAATCGATTTTTTTCTAGAATTCATGTCCAGTTCTATAAAAGGCGGAGTAACTTTCTTCCAGAGTAAATAAAATTTACTTTGTGAATTGTTAGTCGATTTTTGACAGCAATGATTCTGTTGTCATAAAGAAATTCAGAACGATTAGAATTTGTTGAGTAGAATAAATCTACTTTGAGAGTAAGTTCACTTGGTCTTTTATAAAACCGGCCATAATTGGAGAAAATTAGAAACTTATATATATATATATATATATATATATATATATATATATATATATATATATATATATATATATATATATATATATATATATATATATATATATATATATATATATATATATATATATATATATATATTTATATGTGTATATATATATATATATATATATATCTAAATCAATTGTTTCATTGTAGCTTCTACTGGATCCGATAATTATGCATCCGAACGACTCGTTTAATTATAGGGGATAAAAAATGCTAAGAAATATGAGAATTTAGCAAAAAGTTATCAAGTAAAATTGTTATGTCTGACGAGTTCTGTCACTGGTTGAAATTAATGTATCTATTTCTGTTACACCCTGTATAAAAAATAGGAAATCGATTTCTGACGACCTGAACATGGCAAAATGATCCGATCTCGACAGCCACATAGTAACTATATGAAGAATATATGCATGTTTCTTCACCATTGAATTTTATGAACTGAACATAGTTTTTTTCCAATAACTGAAAAATTAGAAACTCGTATTTTTGATGCTGATAACCATTAAATCAAGAAGTGGTCTGTGACAACTGCAATTATGTCTGTTCAAAGTGTTCTCATATTGTCATTATTGTTGTTAAACCAAAATCAGGCTACTGCAAAATTTTCTCTTCAAATCTGTTGCTGAATTTCAAAGTGTGATTCATTCGACGCTAACATGGGTAAAAAATGTGAGGCATTTAGCAATCAAAACTACATAGTTAGTCCAGTCGGCATGTTGGAAGAATAGGTCGGAGTTTGGGAAAAAATGCGAACTTGACGAGACTTTGATATGTTGTTCTCCGACCAAAATTTCGCAAAGCGATTTTCAGGGGAAAGGAAAAACCACGAAATTCCGGCACTTTCTTCAGATTTTGCCCTGTAACTTTTCCTCTTCATTCCTACGCCTTAGATCATGAAGTTCAATTTCGTAGAGCATAAAATTTCCGATAAGTTTATCTTATAAAACTTGTTTGTAGACTCATTAAGTTCCAAGATACAGCACTTCAAAAAAGTTAAAAATTCTTGAAAATCTGAGAAAACGTCAAAAATGATGGCTCTCGCCAAGTATCCTCTATTTTCCAATATTTTTTAGGGTATTATGGTACTTTGTTCCATTCTGACACAGCAATCAATCAACAACTCACCTCCTATCCTACCTACCTACGCCACTATATCACGTTCACTGCGGTATATTTTTCTATGTTCTTCCCGGTATGCATTGAGGGACAATTTGTCCCCAAGAAATCTTCCCTATTATGCGGCAAGGGGTCATTTAATCCCTAAATTTTCGTTTCACCTTACTCCACATATTGGCATGAAACTCAACTAAAATGATGGTTTGAAAGTCGGATAGCTTTCTATAAGTATCCATCTTTACTATACTGGCTCAGTAAAGGGACTGATTTGCCCTTATCGCATATAGAGATGACAAAAGTTTGAATTATCATTTTTCCATCTTCAATCAAAGTAAAAATACAATCGTGAGAGGATATCACATCTATTCCATAAAAATTGAATTATATTCTGTGAGCTATCAATATAAATGGCTAACAGAACATGATTATATAGTTCTAAAAGAAATACAAAATTGTAAGTTTCAAGGTGAATTTTGTTAAAACAGGGTAAATATAACTTGGGATCGTTGGGGCTGTCTGCACAGAAACTATTGTATGTATTTCTTTGCTTTTCTCTGTGTCTTAACACTAGACATTGATTTTCGTTAAGTATTTGCATTCTTGACATTTATTTTTCTTTTTTACTCCTGGTCCATCTCGTTTCGTGAATAAATGTCTTTATTTAGTTGTTTGCCTATTTAGATTGTGTCCAACTTCAGGTGATGCAAGAAATATTGTGTTACGAACATGAATCAATTTGTATGAATGTAAGGGACGATGAGCCCCTGATTGAAGAAATCGAATATATTCACAATATATATGCTGGGAGGGACCAAAAGACCCTAACAAAATCAATGAAATATTCAACTAATACACGATATGCTCTTCACAAAGCTACATTTGACGACAAATTCAGCAAAATTTCAAAAAAGTAATAGCTTTCGCAAAACAGAGAATTTGCAAAAAATATTGCCGCACTACAGGAAAGTCAAATGAGGGACAATTGGATCCTTAACGCAGTGAACGTGATATCTGGAGGCACAGTAGTGCCCCCGCCAAGACAAGCCAAGCGAAGCGCAAGAGCACTATCTACCTTTTCTCAAAGAGCTTTGTCGTTCCTTCGAACCCTCATAACTTGAGTTTGGATCATACCAGATAGACAAAGCTCTCGGGATATGATGTCAATAGTGGACTCGTCAAATATAGACAGTTTCATTAACTCTCAACTTTGTTCTCGTGTGCAAGTGATAACATCGATCGAGTTGCAGATATCATTCTTTATCACGAATGCAGGATAAGTATTATTTTGGGTTCAACGAAAATCATACTTGACGCACGCAAAAAGCAGAGGATCACTTACCGCCCGAAAAAACGTGCGCAAAATAGGACTCATCCCGCATAAGTGATAAAAATATTTATTACTTCAAATATGTGTCACCTAACTAGTTAAGAGTGCTCCAATTGTTTTTTTTTTTTTGTTTTTATGTAATATTTCTAACAAAGATGGAATATTTGAGGCAAAAAAATGATAGTATCTCTCCAGGAAAAGTGCAACATGAGACTAAATAGTAATAATCGAACTAAAACGAAACAGTATAGACAAAATCTGAATTCTGCAAGCCTCTAGTAGAGGAGTTTCATGCCACTTATTGCTCTTTGACTTGACTTGACAGAAACTAGAACTATCACACTTAAAATCGTCTCAAATCTCAACAGTATCATAATGTCATTCTTTAAATCACGTACGATATCAAAATGTGGATTGATACTTCGCAAGAAGTTTTTATTGACAGAAAGCTGTTTTCCTATTATATCATTCTTGTGGCCACCTTTTATAAGGGAGTAGAAAACAGATCTTATTTAGAAACTATGTATGAGCCCTTCCATCAATGTTTATTCATTAAGGATCATAAGAAATGTCTATAACTCATTACCTGTTACATATTGTTTTCGAATCCTCTTGAATATATCAATATCGAAAATAGTACAGAGCATGCCTTCCAATATTCCAATCTGTGAGCCAATTCCAAGTGACAATAACATCATGAAAAATATCACAGCCCAAAATGGAGCACCAGGCAGTTCCACAATGGCTTGAGTGAAAACGATGAATGCTAAACCTGTTCCTTCGGCAGCCTACAAAATTATACATTGTCAGATTTGATGGTCTAATGATTATTTTCACCAGCAGTTATCTTATCATCGCAATATTAATATTTTCCTTCTAAAATTGATTTTTTCTATAGCAATGCGTGAAACAAAAGTCCTCATATTTCATTTATCTCATGTCTTCCAGGACTAAATCATCAAGACTTCCAACTTGTGCTCTGTGCTCTTCTCAACTTTGTTAGTACTTGATACTCAAGTGTCAAAATATGGTATTCGATTATATAAGAGGAGAAATTTATTATGAAATTGAAATCTGATTGCTCTGTGAGGCAATATCTGTTACTGACGCATTTATTGAATTATTTGTGAGATCTAAATATCAGATAGTGTTGTTTTGTGTGTTGCGATTTATTTAGTGAGTTAGTATTCAAAACCCTACGAGGAAATTTGTGATAAATACAAGCAATATGATATTCGGCCAACAATTTTATGGATTCTGCAAGTCTCGATACTAAATACTTGGCCTCATATTATAATATTCAATCTTACACTTTAGTATCACTATTTTCTATGGTCACCTCTAAACTTTGTCATGCATTGCGAACGATGTGTCAGTTGAGCGTTTCCCGTAATCAAATTCTACCACCATACGAACGCTCGGAATTAGAGTTCAGCGCCCTGAATTTAGTTTCGCTGTGAATTTATGTTGATAACTTTTGCCTGAGAATCATTTGTTTGGTTGTTCGCTAAGTATCAATGTTAAATTCCTGTACCTTTGCTGTGTGGTTAATAATTATAGAAATAGTAAGTAACATTATGACATTCGAATAACAATTCCTGTTACTCGATAAGTCTTGATTTATTCACCTTATATTTATGATGCTGAAATTTATACACTTGTTACATGAGTTATTATTATCGCCTGATCACAAGAAGATGGGAGATGAATCAAATGATAATTTTATTGTTATACTAGATTCCATGTGCCTATCTACATACCATATCATCTAATACTGGAATATATCCTCTGAGGAATATTGAAGTGATCATCATAGGCAACATTAGAAGCAAAGCAAAGAAACATGATTGAGATATCTTATGAAAATTATAATGCACAGTACATATTTATGAATAGCGATTCCACATTGAGCTGTCCAGATATTGATATTACAATAATAATTTCAAGTGAAATGATCATGCAAATTCATTATTCAAGCTTCAGAAAATTGTTAGAGGCTTAGTTATGGATTTCGAGAGAACCCGACCTAAAGACAATAATTCATGAGAGAGCTGAGAAAACAGAGTCGATTACACAGCTGTCGAATGAAATTGTACTATTCTCCCTTGGAAAATGTAGTTTTTGATTGATTCAAATTTTTTTTATCTTCTTTACTTCAACGCAAATCAAAAAAGTCTTCTGGTCTTTTTTTTTTTGAGTTAATATTCCACAGGATTTGTATCTTAAATGTTTGAGAATCTACGATTTTGATGAATATTATTCATTTTAGTTATCATTATTATTGGAAATTGGTTGGTTTAAAGCAGAAGTTGGCAACCTTTTTCGGACGGCGGGCCATTTTCACAATAAATTTTTTTATGCGGGCCGCACATAGAAATGTGAAATGTAAGTTGAATAGTGATTTTATATAATATACAAGCATAAATATTATTAAAAATTAATATTCGTGCATTGGCGGGCCGCGCAAGAAGTTGCAAAGGACCGCAGGTTGCCGATCCCTGGTTTAAAGGATCGGAATAAATCATGATCATTGTAGACACAGTTTATTTGGATGTTTCGGTTGTCACAGCAACCATCTTTAGCGACTATTCAATAAATTACAAGGTTTTGTATTATTTAATTTTGGTACATTAGTAGTGGTATTTACATGGATAATATTTTCCTCAAAAATAGATTCCTAAGGAAAACATTGATATAGTCTCTTCTACATTCCATTTAACAGCACCCACTCATTCTGTTTCCGGCGATTTATGGCCATTCTTGATCAGTCACCCGAGGTGATAGTTCGTTTTACTGTTTAACTTTTTTCATTACCATGTGACCACAAATTCTTGTTTTGCCATTTTGGTTTGAAAACTGTGCCTTCCGCTATTTTTGGAAATGTATTAAAAGGAAACGATATCAATCTTTCCCATGGGAATCAATTTATGAAAAAAATATTATCCATGTAAGTACCACTACTAATGTACCAAGATTAAATGATACAAAACCTTGTAATTTATTGGATAGTCGCTGGAGATGGTTGCTGTGACAACCGAAACGCCCAAATAAACTGTGTCTACAATGACTATGATTTATTCCGATCCTTTAAGTCAACCAATTTCCAATTATGATGCTATAAGGATAGGATCAAACTTCAAAATTCATATTTTAGTTATAATATATTTTTTATATTCTTTATAGTAGTCAACCAGAATGACAAATATGAAAATTCCCATCACTAAATACTTTTCTTTCAGTTTCGTAGCCAAATAGCAAGAACAGAACCCTTATAATCTCGCGGTATTCATCTGTCCGTCTGTCCGTACGTCTCAGTCATTTTACTTGAAGACTATTGGCATTATACACATCCAATTGACTCATTAATCATTTTAAAATCAAATTCAATAAATTGTTATCATAATTATCAATGAAATTTTTCAATTTAATGATGTTCATTGTGCAAAATAAATGTCAATCTACCTACTTTTATATTTATTTTTCAACATTGATAAATGTAGTCTTCGTTCGGACACCGTAGTGAACGGACGTAGTAACAGTGTGCTCCTGAGCAGTGACATAATCTTCTAGATCTTCTAGTGCTAGTGTAATTAGTGTTATCCAGTTACCAGTGTGGTAATACCTATTCATTAATCAGTTAATCAAAACCAATCTAATTTAAAAAGTTGTAAACAACATGTCTGAATCAAGTGATGGTGTGACTGCGACTTGTGCGAAATTCGTACCAACAACAACAATAGATGTACTGACAACTACAACTATAACACTACATACACAAACAACGACATGTTCAACAACATATGAGACATCTCCTAGAGTTACATCTCTACAGACAAGCCCTGTATATCAACCGAATACATCCAGTACACCATTTTCTAATCCAGGTACAAAACCTTTCTCTACACCACTCTACGGATCCCCCATCATAAGCTATCAAGACAAGAGCCCATGCTGCTCATGACAAATCGTTAAAAATAGAACACAGAAAAGAAATAAAGAAGATGATAGGAACTATACTGAACCCACGAATAAAAGAACAAATAACAACAACATCGCAATACCACATAAAAACAGATTTGCACCACTGGACAATGAAATATTGGGGACTACAAACTCTCAGCAAGACGCAAACCCAAAGCTTGAACACAAGCCACCTCCTATATATATACAGGATGTAGTAAACTATCCTGACATGATGACAGCCATTAAAACTGTTCTTCAGAAAGAGGAATTCATATGTAGAGCATTACCAAAAAATGTGATCAAAGTCAACACTAGCACCTCGGATGCATATCGGAGACTTATCCATTTATTGAAGCATAGCAATATTGCTGACCACACCTACCAGGCTAGAGAAGACAGGTCTTACAGAGTGGTAATCAAAAACATACATCTCTCGGTACCAACGGAAGATATAAAAGAAGCTCTAGAAGAATTAGGCTCCAATATTCGTAATGTAACAAACATAAGAAATTGGAGAACAAAGGAATCATTGTCTTTATTTTTCATCGACCAAGAACCAGGTGAAAATAATAAAGATATAAATAAAATAAAGCAACTACTGAGTACAAAAATCCTGATAGAGGCACCACGAAAAAAGAAAGAAATACCACAGTGCATGAGATGCCAGGAATATGATCACACAAAGACGTATTGTAATAAACCGTACTACTGTGTCAAATGTGCAGGTAATCATTCCACAAACGATTGTAAGAAACCTAAAGATAATCAAGTCAAATGTATCCTGTGAGGAGGATCTCACCCGGCCAATTATAAAGGCTGTTCAGTATATCGCGAACTCCAGAAAATTAGAGAAAAAGCAAGCCAGCCAAAATACCCAGAAAATAAATATTATCGCGATAGCCAAACAGAATACTCCAGACAATATAGAGCTACAAATGCCCATCAAAGCTATGCTGAGGCAGTCGCAAATCATTCTCAAGACGATGCAAATACTAACAACGAAAATATTTCTTTAGCCAACTTCCTTCATTAATTCGAAATAATGTTTAATCAGCGTATGAATCAAAACAGCATGATGATCAACATGCTTACCACATTAATTGAAAGTTTAAGTAATGGATAGTCTACGGGTAGCAGAATGGAACGCTAATGGCTTAATACAACAGAAACTGGAGATAGAATCATTCCTCAAGCTACAAAAAATTTATATTTCTTTGGTGGCAGAAACACACTTCACAAACAGAAGCTTCTTCAACATACACAAGTATAGAACATACCACACAAACCACCCTGACGGTACTGCACATGGAGGAACTGCAATACTAGTAAGTGACAAAATAAAACACCTCGAAATGGCTAAGTATGAAACAGAACACCTGCAAGCAACCTACATCAAGATTAAAGAAGCAAACGGTACACTAGTAGTAGCTGCCGTCTATTGCCCACCGGAGCATGCAATGAAAGAAGCAGATTTTGAACACTACTTTAAAGCATAAGGGGACAGATTTGTTGTAGGGGGGACTACAATTCATAACATACCTGGTGGGGATCTCGTCTGAATACTACCAAAGGCAAACAACTTCAACTTGCAATGACTGACAGAGGCTTTAAACCTATAAGCACTGGTAAACCCACTTACTGGCCCACAGATCCCACAAAAATCCCTGATCTTCTAGACTTTTTCATCACTTCAGGAATTTCTACAAACTACATCGATATGAACGAAAGTTTCGACCTGTCATCGGATCACTCTCCAATCATAATAACAGTTAGCTCAACAATAATTCATAAAGAACAGCAACCAACTCCCACCAACAAAAGAACTAATTGGGAGCTATTCAAAGAAACTCTTAACAATATAGTCGATCTCAACATTTTACTAAGGTCTGAAGATGATATTGATTCTGCCGTACAGCAATTGACTAATCAGATACAAGAAGCGGCCTGGATATCGACGCCTATTATGAAACCGAGAAACGACACAATCATGAATTACCCAAAATATATAAGAGACAAGATCTCTGAAAAAAGAAAGGCTAGAAGAAAGTGGCAATATACCAGACACCCAAGTGTTAAAAATGTTCTCAACAAACTGAGTAAGGAAATAAAAACTCTTCTGTCCACACTTGAAAATGAATCATTCCAAAGCTACATAAGAAACCTAACTTCTTACGCACATGAAGATTATTCGCTATGGAAGTCAACAAAAAAACTAAAGAGACCAATATTAGCAGTTCCCCCAATTCGAAAAAATGACGGAACATGGGTCAGATCTGATGACGATAAAGCAGAAGCGTTTGCTGAATACTTAGCTAGCACATTCCAACCGAATCCGTTATAATCATCGCTGGAAGAAGAAAATGTCCTTTTATCATATTTAGATGCTCCATTACAACTATGAAAGAAGTAAAATTTCTGAACAACAGGAGAGCTCCCGGGTATGATCTTATACCCGCCACAGGACTAAAACAACTACCAAAGAGAGCTTTGATCGCAATAAAGCAAATATTTAATGCAATTATCAGAATTCAGTACATTCCAATACAATGGAAATTCGCCCAGATTATTATGATACATAAACCAGGCAAACCAACTAACGAAGTGTCTTCCTACCGGCTTATTTTCCTACTTCCTGTCCTATCGAAACTCCTTGAAAAATTAGTGCTGAAACGACTTAAGCCACTAATTGAAGAAAACGACTTAGTCCCGAAGCACCAATTTGGATTTAGAAATCAACATTCGACCTTGGAATAGATACATAGAGTAATTGAAGCAATAGAAGAGAGCTTTGAAGAACGAAAGCTCTGCACAGCTGCTTTTTTAGATATTAGTCAAGCTTTTGACCGTGTCTGAAATATAGGACTTCTGTACAAAGTCAAACTCACTCTCCCTCATCAGTTTCACCTGTTCATTAAATCCTACCTAACTGACAGATGTTTTCAGGTAAATCAAGACGGTAGGTGCTCCAAATACTACCCATCCACTTCAGACGTTTATATAATGTCAAATTTCACACGGTATTGATTTCATTCTCTCTGATTCGCACAGCCAGTATTTTGAGAAAATAGTTAATCAATTTCTGGGCTAAATTCTACCATACCAAACCATACATACACCGGGATCAAATTATTATTATATGGTACAGTACATGACCATTTGTCAATCAATAATCAACCGGAAAACATGGACCAAGAGGCCCTTCTGAGCTTGATCTATGATCAATATTATGTTGAAGTGATTTGAGGGCTGAAAAGAAGAAAAAATAGTTTGAAAAATATGAAAAACACGCTCTTGTCGGTAACACATTGAAAAAGACGAATGATGAGATCAACTTTTCAATATTTAATAACTAGGCTGCAAAATGATGGAAATTTTGACTATAATTATTTGAGAAACTCTCAATAAAACGCCCTAGGGTTAGCATTGGACATCAGGTGTATTTTTATATTATATTTGAGTGCAAGAATCGATCGGACATTTCTGGATCACATTATACAAAAGTTACCTGGAAGCTTCTCAATCGGACCTTAGACTGAATTATAGCCTAAGAAAGTATATTATAATTCAAGCTTAAAGCTTGAATCAAATCACATAGGGAGTGAATCAAATTATTCTGTCCTTTTCAATGCTCCACTGACAGAAGTGCCTATTTTTATTTATTTCCTTTGAGCTATTGATATTATTCTTCTGTCAAAAAATATGCAAGCCAATCTCTGGTTGGGCTGGTGATTTGATACATGAAATAAGAAAAAGGGTTTCCGAATCATAGCTACACTATCCCGACATTAGTTATTCATAAGGAAAAATAATATTCTCATGCTATGTAAAATTGGAGAATTTTTACAAATATCATGTAGCATGTCGTAAGTGTATTTTTCAACTGTTCAATAAAATTCTCATTCTAATATTTGAGGATGCAGAAATGAATTCGGATCATTTCTTGTGTCACTTTTCACTGAGGTATTGTTCATTTAGAAAATATGATTAATATCATTGTTATTAGATTCATTTGGAAGAATACGGCAAACATGTAAATAGGAATAAATTGCCAGAAGTGAACGATAGATGTTGATGGTGTTGCGGTCATAATGTTATTCATATTTTCCAATATTCAAACGAATTATTTCCGATTGTTTACCACCCACTTCTCTCTCTAGGCTTCCGTTCTCTCGAAATATACTTATAAAATTGCCAACAATACCGTAAATGGCATCAAATGAACATTTTCGGCCAGAATAAATTGAGTAAATTCTTCATGATTAGAAATTAAGAGATATTTACATTCGCTATTTCCAAATTCTTCGCCATTTGTAAAACAGATATTGAAAAAAATGCTCTGATTCTTCTACGGAATATTCCATATAATGTTCAGTATGAAACTAACTTGTATTAGATTCAATCCGAATTATGACAGCAGTTTATGTAATAAGAGTAAAAAATCAGGTATAATGTAATATATTTGGTAACAAGATATGCGAATTCACTAAAATTGTTGGTCGAATGTCACAATGCGTATTTACTCTTGTACTCCATTCTTTTTACTATCCTAAATAGCAGCTCTAAAAACATGACCAAGACACATAAAACAGCACTAGTTGACATGTAGACTACACGCATAATCTAAGCAATAGGTTGACAACAGATGAACACACAGTAGTAGTAATTTCCTTCCAACTCTGTCGTCAATATCATAAATATTCATGTTTTACAATAATTAGGAACCAACAAATGTTCTATAGATACATATATGTATGAAACATCTATTTGAAGTTTTGACAGTTCAAAGCAAATGACTGCTTATTATCAAATGTCAAGTTACAAAGTACAACTAAATTCAGGTTACACAATTCAATAGATGCGTGTGTATTGATAGTGGTAGCGTTAGTAGCCATTGTAAGGCTAAAGTATATAAAAAAATATGGGAAACACTCCATACATTCTTTGCAATGCGAACAGAACCAATTTTGCGCTTGAGTCCATGAACTATTATGACTTTTTTTTTTGATGTTATGTATTTTGGAGCGATTATAAAAAACTGATGTAACTAGATCCGTAGTATGAATGTTGACTTACCGCCTCCAGTTGTTTATCCAAAGAACACACTTCTATTATTGTGCTCATATTTTTTGTGGAAGTGGATATATTCTGACTATGAATCACTTGTTCGTATAGTTCATCGGTTGCGTTGGCAGGCAGCAATCCATGGAACATCAAACGATGTTTGTTGCTTTAAAATAAAAATTACTTAGAATCAAATTATTACAAGAGTCTTCTTATCAATATAATACAGAAAGACACACAATTTCTACGTAAACTTCCGCTGAGAACATCATTACTGAATGGCAGATATTGAGCATTCGAGTGACGCATTCCTTGGAATATCAATAGTTGCAATATTCAATTTACTATTGACATATTTTTCATAATAGAAATTTATTTGTAAAGCCAGAATTTCATCATCAAGTAAACAATAATATGTCCTATATTTATTGGCAGGTGACATTTATCCAAACACAGCCTTTTGGAAATAGTAGAAAATCTAGTCTTACTGTTCATATCTTCTTCATATAGAGCAGAGCATTATGAATCAATTTCCAACGGAATTTCTATCAGTCCAAGAGCCAGCAATACTGTCGAGTATGTGATCGTTCCTATGGACCGTACCCACATGAAATAGAAGTTTATAACTGCCTGTGAACCAAATGAATAGGCTGCCTCGATAATTATTGCCGGAAAGTTGTTTAATAAATAAATGTTCTTTTAAATTTTTGACATATCATCAATAAATGAGCGCTACAAAAAAAAAAAGTACATTTCCATGTAGAGGGTCACCATCATATGCAATTGGCAAAGGGTTGTCACCCCACGTGTTGCCAGAACTCCTTGGTGGTCGGGCATAAGTGACCTCTATTTTTTCGTTATCAGCATGTTATCGTTCCTGAAAGTTAAAAATTTGAAGATATCTTTTTGAAAACCAGATACATACAGTTGCCTCAATTTTGATTGCTGGAAATGGTGGCAACCGTCGTCAAAAGATGAGCGCGCTACACTTCGTATAATTTTCAGCACGATTCGAACTATTAACGACTATTCTTTTCATCCAGAAATATCAAATGTAATGAAGTTACCAGTAGCAACAAGCTACACCATTCTATATGAATGAATTTTGGAAGGTGAATTCAAATTCAAACGAAATTTTTGCCTAGTTCTGCAACTTTTTGTTTCGTAAAACAGTCATCACTGAAATGGTACTAAAGTGTACTATTACACCAATTTTCAGGACATTCGAAGTGATGTGGAAAAAATTAGCAGTGAATATAGTTAACAGTATGAAGTAGTAATATTAGTAGTAGTAGTATAAATGTAATCTATTCCTGTGAATTCAAGATAATTTAAATTTCTGATTGAGCATTATTTCTGATATACTATTATTCTACCTTTCTGGGCGTTTGAATTGTATTGATATAATTGCACGCGGTTAAAAAAATTGCACTTACCTCTTTGTGCATCATAGTGAATCCATCTTGAAAACTGTCATAAATGTGGGAGTTTTTCTATTAACCTACGATAGTGGTTCAATGTGGAACAATGCTACAAATGCCGAGTGCTAATCTCTAGATCCCTTGACGTGTGGATGGATGCTTGATGAGATGTACAAGCCTTTGTGGTTTACAGGCGAAGCAACACCTTTCTCCAATCAATGACGTGTTATCAAGAAAACACACCTTCATAGAGAATGAGGAGGAAAGTGTTTCCTTCTAGCCGCGTGCAAAAATATCAGACGCTCAGAAAGGCGAAATAATAGACCGTCAGATAGTCGTAGATTTGAGTGCTCCATTTGGTTTTCTCTGCCTTCAAGAGTTTTGATAAATATGTATATTTGGAGTGTAATAATGTCAAAATTAAAGCTTGGTCGTGTGTCCAATATAATAAAAATTAATGTCAAATTTTTATTAAAAAAAATATGTTCTGATCTAATTTTGTATCGCTTCTGCCATGCCTACGGAATGAAATTCAGCGAAAAAAGCGCTAGCGGAAAACGATAGGCAGAAGTAATCCACTTGGCCGAGGGTTTGGAATAAGGGCTCGATTGTGCAAAAAAATTATATCAATTGTTCACATTCTTTTCGTTTCTACCGTTTGGCCGTATGAAAGTTGATATCATGGGTATCTCGTAGAAACGAATAGCACATGTTTTCCGAATGACCAAGTCAAGATATGCACGAAAACATTCAAATTTCCGCAAAATGTTTCTATTTATATCTTGACTTGGTCATTCGAAGAACTTATGCTATTCGTCTCTACGAGATACTCAAGATATCAACTTTCATACGGCCAAACGGCAGAAACGACAAGAACGTGAACAATTGATATAATTTTTTTGCACAATCGAGTCCTCATTCCAAACCCTCGGCCGAATGGATCACTCCTGCCTATCGTTTTCCGCGGACTCTTTTTTCCCTGAATTTCATTTCGTAAGCATCGCAAAAGCAGAAAAATTGGATCATAACATGTTTTTTGAGAAAAAAAATTGACATTGATTTTTATTATGTTTGCCACACGGTCCAGCTCTAATTTTGGCATTATTATACTTCAAATATACATACTTATCACAACTCTTGAAGGCAGAGAGAATGAAATGGGGCACTTAAATCCACGACTATGTGACGGTCTATAATAGTTTATCAGAAATAATAGTTTATCAGAAATTCAAATTCTCTAGGATTCACAGAAATAGGTTACATTTATACTACTACAGCTAATACTACTTCTACTGTACTGGTAACAAAATTCACTACTGATTCTTCCCAAATCACGTCGAATGTCCTGAGAATTGGAGTGATAATATACTTTAGTACCATTCGAGTGATAATTGTTTCACGGAACAAAAAGTTACAGAACTAGACAAAAATTTCATTCACCTTCCAAAATTCATTCATCTAGAATAGTGTTGCCTTGTTGCTACTGGTAGCTACATTTACATTTAATATATCCAGATGAAAAGACTAGTCGTAAATAGTTCGAATCGTGCAGAAAATGGCTCACGTGCGAATTATAAAAAGCGTCGCGCGCGCTCGCCTTTTGACGACGGTTGCTACCATTTCCGACAATCAAAATTGAGGCAACCATATGTATCTTTTCAGGTAACGTATTTAAGAAGATATCTACAAATTTTTACCTTTAGAAACGATAGCATGCTGACAACGAGAAGATAGGGGTTACTTATGCCCGGCCACCAAAGGGTTCTGGCAACATGTGGCGTAGCAACCCTATGTCAATTAGTTAGATGGTTACCCTCTATACGACAATGTACTTTTTTTGTAGCGCTTATTCATTGATGATTTGTCAAAAATTCAAATTTATAAGACAACCTTCCGGCAATAAAAGGCAACCTATCCATTAGGTCTACATGCAATTAAAAACTTCTGTTTTATGGGGGCACGGTTCATAGGAACGATCACATACCAGACAGTATTGCTGGCTCTTTACCTTTATTAGCCTCCATATGAAACAGCTTTTTATATTGACCCATTCACAGAGATTATACGTCTGAATTGAAGATAGTATAAATACTCGCAAAGATTGCCTCGCCATTTCGATAATCATTACCTAGATCTCAAGAAGTAGACAAGCAGACTTCATCAGTATCAAATTCTTGAAGATAGAAATAGTTTGACAGTTGATTCTGTAAATCGAATGTACGCTGGGGCACAACATTGGTCTTCGATACTTACTGTTACTTGGATGAATTCTGGATATTAATTTATCGATTTCATGTTTCTGATTGTTAGGAACTAACTTTGTTCAGAAATATTTTTCTATCTCACAATTTACATGTTTCTCTGATATAATTTGGAGAATGATTTAAAAATGATATCTTCAATCTACAGTCAGAATTCAATAAAGCGATGTGTAGTCTTTATATTAGATATAAGATATAATGTGAATATGAGAATCAAAGAAATCAGGTTATTCAACTGCCTCGAAAGTTTCGCTCATATCTTAGCGATCTTTAAGACTGCTCTATACAATTTGTAGTACAGTCATATTCTATGTATCTATCGCAATCAAAATTTTGTTACAATGGTAATAGTTGTAATATATTCATGTGATTTGTATACTATAAATTATTTCTTGGGAACATCTTATTTAATAAAAGTGGAAAAGAGCAATTCCAATTCTGCCATACGTCATAAGCTCACAATCAACTATTATAAACGATGCTAATCAAATCCATGTTGATAATAGTGCGTACACGCGTAATCAAATATCGACTAATTGACACATGCTAAAAATAGCTGCTGTGGGGTCGACCAATTCATATTTTAATTATATCATGCATTATATATTGTACTAAGCGCTATTCTATCTGTCTTTTCATAAATGTTGTGTTTATCATGTTTGATACGTGATATTTCAAGCGTAATCGTTTGTTTGAAATATTTTCATTACGGATAATACGAGTCTTATTGAAGAAACGTCCCGCATTTTTAATGAGACTGGTATTATCCATAATGAAACTATTTTAAATACATCAATGAAAGGACAGATAATACAGTGCTCAGCACAGTATACAGGTTGTAACAGAAATAAGTATATTAATTTTAACCATTAATAGAACTCGTCAAGAATCACAATATTTTTGAATAACTTCTTCCTGGAAACTCTCTAGATATTAAATGAAAATTCATCGAAGTTTTGTCAATAATTAGACTGCGCTTATCTCCGTACCTATATTTTTGCATTATGTGGTGAGATAGACCTAATTTGTCTCTGAGATCAACAATTTGGTCCATTAGCTATATAAATATCTCACTGTCAAGTAAATTTATTTCTTCAACACTTTTATGGAATTTGCATATTCTATAACTAACACGTCATGTGAGAATGATATTCTGTAACCATGTAGGAGCACTCTGCCGCATCAGAAGCTGTTATTTTGGCAACTATGGTTACGTCTCAACAAATCAGATATTCTTTTCTGGCTTAACGTTTGACATTTCAAGATTTTCAAAGTTTCTCCTGAAATATTGGTGAGTTTCCAGAACCTTGCTGAAAAAAGTATAGTCTACAACATGTATTGGACTGGCGTATTTGAATGAGGGCCATTCCAATACTTGTTGTGGAATATACTATTCTACTTGGAGATTTTAGGTATTTTCTCATATAGTTGATACATCTCTTTAGCATGAGATTGTCTGCACAAGTTCATCGCACTTCACGGAACAGCTGATTGAAGCATTTTGAAAACAGTCAAAACATGTGCTGCCATCTATGAGCGGCGCGGGAGAGTAGCGTATAATCTAATTATCATTCTCAAACATCAAAGTCCAAAAGCTGGTAGTATTATCGAGTATGTGATCGCTCCTATGAATCGTACTTACATGAAACAGAAGTTCATAATTTCCTATAAACCAAATGAATAGATTGTCTCGATTTCTATTGCCGGAAAGTTTTTTAATAAATTATTGTTCTTTTTTAAATTTCTCATACGTCATCTATGAATGAGCGCTTCAAAATAGTATGCATCGTCGTGTATAGGGTAACCATTATATGCAATTGGCATAGAGTTGCCACTCCTTCCATTGCTGGAACTCCCTGGTGGCCGGGAGTGAGCAACCCCTATTTTTAAGTTATGAGCATGTTATCGTTCCTCAAGGTGAAAATTTGAAGATATCTTGTTGAGGTCACTTGCCAAGGTACATACGGTTGCCTCAATTTTGATTGCCGGAAATGGTGGCAGCCGTTATCAAATGATGAGCGCACGCGATACTTTTCATGCATCCCACACGAGTGATTCGAACGATCCACGACCACTTTTCTTATCCGGAAAAAATTGAATGTAAATATATAGTCACCAGCATCAATGAGTTAGACACTCTAAATAAATGAGTTTTGGAAGATGAATTTCAATAGGAATAAAATTTTTGTCTTGTTCTGAGAATTTTGTTTCGTAAAACAATTATCACTTAGATAGTACTACAGTTTACGATTACTTCACCTTCCAGGACGCTCGACTTGATCTAGAAAAATCAAACATAAATATAGTTACCAGTAATAGTAATAGTAGTAATATAAGTATAATCTATTTCTGTGAATCAAAAAAGAAATATAGCTATGAAACATAACTCAAATAATAAGCAGATCAGGCAAAACGGATGCAATGAGCTATTCCGAAAAAAGGTGCTTCAAAGTTCAGTTTTGTATATGAATACTGAAATATTGAGTTGTGGATCAATATTTGAGACATGTTTTTGGTAAAATTGCCTGAGAAATACATCCCCTAGTCAAGTCCATCAGCACACGTATATTGATACAGTGAGAAATCAAAGCTCACCACTACAATATAATTGTTTCCAGATCAACCAGTAAAATTGACCAACCTAATTGAAGTTCATAGTTTAAATACATTCTGTGCCAAATTTCCATATTCCAATTTAACCTCATAGTTGCGACGTTTCCAGTATTTGTAACTCCAACCTGAAGGTGAAATTAATAAAAATATTGTCACAAATTTCAATGTGAATAATTTATTAGCACAGGTTACAGTGTGTATCTCCACTTTACAAACTCGTACGTTCACAATATCACTTACTGTTACTTGTACTGAATCACTGAATGAATGACTTTCCCTTCTAGCTCACGTACTTATATACCTTAGCCGACAATGGGTTAACATTCAATTGTTCAACAGTTGCTGTCTAGCAACCACCGAACATCTAGTGACCATAGCCTGTCAATCATGTCCAACAATTGAACATCGACTTTGTCAATACTAACTAGGATTACAGTTACAACGAATTAAGATAAATAATTATGTGGAGTCATTACTACAAATATCTCATATTTGTGACAATATGACTGTGTATCCTAATTAATTCGCGAGCTTAAACTATCAAAGCTTGGTAGGAAACCTCTCACATTAACGATAATTTTCCAGATGGATTGCTATGATGCACGAAGAGGTAAGTGCAATTTTTTCAGCCGCGTGAAAAATATCACTATATGTCAAACGCCCTGGAAGGTGAAATAATAGTATATCAGAAATGATCGTTCATCAGAAAATAAAATTTCTGCTGCTAGCTACACTCACTTTTGATTTTTTCCGGATCAAGTCGAATGTCCTTGAAGGTAGAGTAATAGTCTACTGTAGTACCATGTGAGTAATAATTGTTCTACGAAACAAAAACTTACAGAACTAGATAAAATTTTTATTTGAATTTGAACTCATCTTTCAAAACTAATTTATTTGTTTGCTGCTATTGTTATTTACTTGTTGCTTCTGGTAACTATATTCACATTTGATTTTTTCCAGATCGAAAGAATGGTTGTAATTCGTTCGAGTCGCTGGAAATAGCTCGCGTGCAATTTATGAATAGTATCGCGCGTGCTCGTCTTTTGGCGGCAATAAAAATTAAGGTAACCGTATGTATTTTGTCCGGTAAAGTATTCCAGAAGATATCTTCAAATTTTAACCTTAAGAAACGATAACACGCTGATAACGGAAAAATAGGGGTTGTTTACGCCCGGCCATCAAGGGGCTCCGGCAATGGGTGAAGTGGCAACCTCATACCAATTGCATATAATGGCTACCCTCTGGACGACAGTTTTTTTTTGTAGTCCTTATCCATTGATAATGTTCAAAAAATTTTAAAAAACAAGAATTTATTAAACAACTTAAAGGCAATTATAAATTTTTATTTAATGTGAGTACGGTGCATAGAAACGATCACATACCTGATAGTATTGCAGGTTCTTTGTCTATCAAGAGAGAATTATTGGACGATTTATTAAAAGAGAACGGTTAAATATTCAATGAAAATTAATTTTGGAATAATGAATTTGGTGAATAATCGAACCGAAAATATTGCCACAATGCTGCAAGCATCTATTCTTAGAGAAAAGAAAACATAGCCTACAAATGTAATCAAGATAAATTTGGTAAATGATTTTGAATGTTTTCTGAAATATTATTGAAACGACCCGAGTGTGAAGTCTGTACTAATATATTCTGAATGGAATCTAATAGTTTTTCTGGTCATCTATGTTTAACTTGGTGCATTGTCTAGCTATTTTGTTTCCTATGGACTCAGCTTCAATCTTTCTGACATCAAAATTTCTGAGACTATAGTCACTTAACAAGTTTTCATACTGAGACATTCCTATGTTGTATCAATATACTATTCAGTTCTGATTGAATAAATCTCTCAAATAACAACATTCTTCATGATGCTTCCAACTGTTTCAAATTACAATTATTGTAATATCATCAAATGCTGCATTCGTTTTATATTATTTATGTACCTTATTGACTTAAATTTGTGTTCTGAGTTTTACTGTATTCTAAATCATTCATCATACTCCCCAGTATCTTTGAGGATGGTTTGAGATTGAATCGAAATATTATATGCCATTCAAACTGCTTTTTCCGATACCTTATATTATTAGCGACAAATTTAATTAAAAAAACCTTAAAAATGATTTATTCACTCATTTAGATAGAAATCTATAGATATAGATACTCCAGGAGTAGTCCTCCAATTCACATGTAAATAGATTGAAGTTAGCCGGTTTCGATTCTTCAGAATCGGATCAGAAAGAATTCATGCGAATACAACCCGATCATTTCACAGCTTGTATTCTCGATCAATTCTTGATGAAATACTTAGATCAGTCCAGTCTGAATTTGTCGATTGAAATAGATGATCAAGAGTAAATTAATAGTTCAAAATGTTGAATAGTGAGCTTCCGTTTTTTTTTGTTGGTAAAATGTAAAAAAGAGACCTCTTAAAATTTTTTTCATCTCCCTATATTTCTACATTCCTATTACTATATCAAATCTTCACTTTAGTCAGCTACGTTTTGATAATTTACTAATTTGTTCCAAGGGCATTACTTCATCTGAATTAGAAATTCACATTTTCTCATTACATGCATATAGACTTATCCGTGCTCCTGACGAAATTCAGAACCAAGACACTAGCTACTAGCAATAAAGATTTTTCTGACTATCTTATTGATTCAACGTATTTAGAGGTTCGCAAAAAACTACAGCAAGCATTAGTTACAGTAATCAACATGATTATCATATCCAATTTCATGATACGCTGTTACATTAAGGATAAATATTGGGAATATACTATAAGGAAATTATTGAACTTACTTCTCAATGCAGCGATCAACATTGCTCATTGCCTTAAATCCAAGAATAGCAAATATAACCACACTGGCGTATATTGCAGTTAGAGCATTACATACGGAGACCAGAATCACATCACGCACACAATTGTTGTTTGGGGTATTGTACGATCCGAACGCAATAAGTGATCCAAATGCTAAGCCGAATGAATAGAATACTTGTGTAGCGGCATCTAACCAAACTGTAGGGTCTAAAAGTTTCTCCACCTTGAAAAGAAAAAGAAAATGTTAATAATTCCTGGAAAATTTGCGTGACGGAGAAGATAGTCTTAATCTTCCTTCTCTCAGTTTGTTCACTCATAGAATCATAATTCTGCTAGACTATCATATTCTAAATATAGCGGATATATTATTATATCTATAGTTTCTTGGCTCACTACTCGTTTGATTATCATAATTAGATATTCCACAAAATCCGACTTTTTTCTTGATTAAACTTCATGAGGTTATGAATTTGAAGCTGAGAACAAGGTGAAATAGCCATTCAGCATCACACAATCACGACTTTTATCTGGTACGAGTGTGGCAGACACTTATAAGTGCAATATAGTCAGTCGTCCAGATACGGATACTCTCAATTTTTGTGAAGTGCACGCTATAGAGTATATTAGAATTCAGTGGAAAACTTAATGAGAAATTGGTAAGGGCTTTCTGAATAATAGAACCATAGAATTCTCAATCACACTGTTCTCTAAATTTGATTGAGTAACTGGTTTCGAGCACTGAGTGATCATCTTGAGACTACCGGAGAGACTGAAAATAAAGGGAATAACAAACTAAACATACACACAAGCAGGTAGAAATTTTAACAAATCAAAAAAATATAAAATGATAACTTACACTATGAAACTACTCGAACTTCAAAAAAGTGAACGGAGTAAAATAGCCCGCTAGTATCAAGATAGGTGAAAAATGTGTTGAACAGCGGCAATGAAGCAATCACTAAAATACAAATTGAAACTGGAAAAAATGGAAGAATTCCCAAAAAATCTCGTGAGAACTTCATAATACGTATTATCGAAGAATATCATAACTTGAATTATAAAGTGTTTGTTCAGTAATACTTTGAGGAATGAAACTATTATTATCTATTTTTTATTGAAGAGTGATTCTCATTTTGATAATAAGCACTTCATTCATAGTAATAGACATTACAGTATTAAAATACAGTCTACAAATTATTAAAATATCTGAAAGAAGTCGGTCGGTCTGTCGGTCTGTCTAAAAGTATGATAACCTGAAGAATGCGTACGAATTTTTGACTGAAATTTTATATTCAAGTTTGTTATTGAAAAGTTAGGTTCAACTTTATTGATGGAAGTCCTTAGTTATTTGCGTTCATTTTATCATAAAATGTTGAATAATTGAAATTGATCTATGAATAATTTGACATAACGTCTACTTTAAGTATTTCTAAAAATCATCACTGATTTATATGTCATTATTGAAATTCAAATTATGGAATTTGTCAATTTTTCCTGAGGCCAAGATATAATGGGAATCATAATTATCATCACTTATATTTAGACATCACATGCAAACGTTTTAAGCATCCCCGAATCCATTTTCAAATTTTTGACTTGATATCGGTACTGTGCGTTCGTGCGTTCGTTCGTAACTCGCAAATCTCAAAACCAATTGAACGTATAATGTTAAAATTTTGTATTTGAGATTGGTATAGGATCTATGTTTGTGTGCACCTCTCATTATGGTTTAGATCGTCTGTACCGGAAATGCACTTTACTTGAAAGTTTTTTCGAATTTTTCTGATAAATCCAGAATGATCAATCGTAGGATGTTGAAATCCAGTATTTGAACTTGATGTTGTATCAGATTGGTTATCTGCTATTTTTGTGGGAATCGGCCAAGCCAGAAGTGCACTTTACTTGAAACTTTTTTTGAATTTTTTGCATAAATCTAGAATGATCAGCTATAGCATATTGAAATTTCGTATCATGCACCAATATAACATCTTTTTGTACATCTTGCATTAATATTGCGATCAGCTAAACCAGGAGTGCACTTTACTTGAGATTTTTTTCAATTTTCCACATAAATCCAGAATGATCAGCCGTGGGATACTGGAATTCAGCATTTGAAATTGCTGTAGCATCTAAATGGCCATTTTCTATTTTTGTACCAATCGGCTGAGCCGGAAGTGCACTTTGTAGGACGGACTTTTTGAATTTTCCGCATAAATTCTGAACAATCAGTCGTGGAATATTTAAATTCTGTATCAGGCACTTCAATAATATCTATTTGTACACTTTGCATTATGATTGCTATCGACTGAGAGCACTTCATTCAGAACAATTTTATGAATTTTCCGCGTAAATCCTAAACGATTGAACACAGATTATTGGATTATATCGTCTAGATGCTCATATCCTATTTTCATTGAGATCCACTAAGCCGGAAGTGCACTTTACTTGACAGTTTCTTGGAATTTCTCGCATAAATTCGAACGAGAATATTGAAATTTTGTATTTCAGTCTGCTGTAGCATCTGAATGATTGCCTACTATTTTCATAACAATAGACTGAACCGGAAGTGCACTTCAGTGGAAACTTATTTTTGGATTTTGCGCATAAAATCAGATCTATTGGTAGTCGTAGAATTTTGGAAATCAGTATTTAGGGATGCTGTTGTATTGACTGATTTTTAGAATCTCTTGGGTGAATCCAAAACGATTGACTGTGAAACGATGAGATTTTGTGTTTGAATATACTGGGTGTTTCAGACCACTCGTACCACCCAAATATTTCGCGAAATGCTAAACGAATTAATAAAAGAAAAAATACGTGTGGAATGACTTCCAAGATTTTTTCGAATGGTAGCAACTTCAAGTTCATCCCCTCACCCCCTAAGAGTGGGGAGGGTGCAACTCTCAAATTTCGAATGGCAGTTCCTTCATTTTGATGCAGATTTGGATTCTCATCTCAAAAATATGAAGTTTTTGTCTGAAACTTTTTTTCATGTTCTTGACAGATGGCGCTGTAGTCGCAAAGATCAGTTATTTTTTGTTATCACTCCAACGGGTAATACTAAGTGACCTAGGCATGCACAAACTTCAAAACACATTTTTTGAGTGTGGAGTGCGTTCAGGAAAGCGTTCTTGCCATTTCCTGGCGGTTGCTCTGAACTCAACACGACATTGCCCAAAATTTGCAACATGTCAGCAGCTTCCCTATTGTTGTAGAATATTCTAATAACAATAAAAATTTTCAAACTCCTTGACTCTTCTGACAAGGAGTCTTGTCGAAACAATAGAGAGTTTTTGCAAGCCCCCGCTAATGAAACGTCAACGCTAACGTCAAAAACTATTTTCTTTGGGCACCGTTACTGAATTGACAAATAATATTGATTGTTATGTTATTGATGTTTGCTTACCCTTGAAGTTTCTTGTGAGTACACTCTGATTCAAGCTAGCACTACTGAGCGAGCATTTTCCAAAAAAATTGTTCTCCACGTTAGCGTTATCGTATCAATAGCGGAGGCTTGCAAAAACTCCCTAATGTACGGCTGAAATATTAATTTATTACTCAGTATTAGCCGTTGAAGTATATACGGAAAATAACTTATCTTTGCGATTACAGCGTCATTTGTCAGGAACATGAAAAAAAGTTTTAGACAGTTGAGTTCAGTTGAGAATAGAAATTTACATTTAAAAGTAGGGGTTGCTATTCAAAATTTAAAAGTTGCACCCTTCTTACCCTCATGGGGCGGGGGGCTGGACTTGAATTTGCTACTATTCAATAGAATCTTAGAAATCATTTCACACATATTTTTTTTTTCCAATTCGTTCAGCATTTTGCGAGATATTTGAGTGGTACTGGTGGTCTGAAACACCCGGTATATATCCAATGATATATACGATCAAACACTAAATCACATTATATTAAATACATATATATATATATATATATATATATATATATATATATATATATATATATATATATATATATATATATATGTATATATATATATATATATATATATATATATATATATATATATATGTATATATATATATATATATATATATATATATATATATATATATATATATATATATATATATATATATATATATATATATATATATATATATATATATATATATATATATATATATATATATATATATATATATATATATATATATATATATATATATATATATATCTCCAATGATGTACAAGTAAGTTCACGTCAGATTTTTCGAACTATGTAATCTGTTTCTATCATGTTTGGCATCAAATTAGAGCTTATGTGGTTATTTTTTTTTTTCTTTACAACTTATATAGATATTCGGGCTGATTCTCTGAGCAAAGTTGTTATCCAGTTTTTGTGTAACCACTAGAAAATAACAACGATTTTTAAAGATTGGTTCAACGACTTGCCAGATTTTTGCATTCTCTATGTTACTTGATAACGAAGTTATTGGAAATTTAAGATGCAACAACTGTCGCTACAGACTAACGTGAATGCAGGTATAGAGCTTGTGCATTTCAATGATAACATATGTCAATTCTCTCCCGTTTGCTTCTCAAATGTCAAACATTTGAGGTTATGTTGTTATATTCATTTTTTTACATTCTATAAGATTTGATAAAATGTCTTGTGATAAAGAAACACGCGATGGCCGTTGCTCTGCGGAGCAATACACTTAAATGATGAATTTCACTGAGCAAAATCGAGTACTTATAGAAAGTGCTCAAAAAACTCCAGAACAATGGAAGAGGGTAACAAAAATTCAGAATTTCTGAAACCGTGTTAGTGCGTGAAAGTCGGGCAAGCTGCACATGCTCGGCAACAAACTTTCAAAAATATTGACTGTTAGATTATTTTTTCCATATTTAGACTTTTGCGGAGTAAAGGCAAAGTATAATTTATTGTTGATAGAACCTGAATTGAAAGTATGCTTGTGGAATATGTGATTTGAAATTATTCAATATTAGATCATCTGATAATTTGGAATACATGTTGACCTTATTGGTTGTCCTAAAATGCCATCTAATCTTGAACACAAAAAATACATTAATTCGCGATCTAATCAGAAAAATTCATAGAGACGGTTTGGAGTCAGGCTACAATCTCTTTGTTGATGAAGTCATGATATAGTTACATTTATAGGGATTTCAATATTGTGTGTTTGTGCAGACGATATGATCTACAAATTTATGTTGGTAATAATAACCCGCCACGGTTATTCTCACTTGACCACTACCACTCGAAAGTGAACAAAAACATGTGTCAAAGAAAAACTATATCATATTGCAGAGATTGTCCCGACCCAGTCTCTCCCATTTGAACTGCAACTTTGACGTCCCAGAATAATTTCTACAATTATCCTCTCGGTGGCATATGTATCGAATGTCTCTAAAATCTATCATCTTTTTGAAGTGCTGTATCTTGGAACTTGGTGGGTCTAGAAACAAGTTTTACGAGTCTGACTTATTGGAAATTCAGTCTTCTACGAAACTGAACTTGACAATCGTAGGAGTAGAGGGGGAAAAGTTACAGGGCAAAAACTGAAAAAAGTACCAGAATTTCCTAGTTTTTTCCTCCCCCTGAAAATTGCCTTGCAAAATTCTGGTCGGGAAACATGGCAATAATACTATTGAGTGGTCAAAACCAACATATCAAAGTTCCATCAAGTTCGCATTTTTCCCGACCCCAAAGTAAATGTCCACTGGACTATCAACTGGAATAAATTCTCAGATCTCATGAATTCCGGTCATGCGTGACCGGAATTCACGAGATCTCGGGTTCGAATCCCGGCGCTGTACAATACTTTTTCAAAAATTAATTTTCTTTCATTCAATAGTCTGGCTTATTACGGATTCGCCAACTAGATTTACATTCAGAAAATTTATATATATATATATATATATATATATATATATATATATATATATATATATATATATATATATATATATATATATATATATATATATATATATATATATATATATGCATATTATTTGAAGATAATTGGATACACTGTTTGGATGAAACCAACTATGATCCCAATATAGATTTATCTCAATACCATCAAAACTTAATGAGTTCCACAAAAAATACAAATTCAGGAAGTGGTTCTTACACCATCATCCTGAATAGGACAGCAACCGTATTTTTCATGATTGCTAATATTGCTAGGAATTAGATGCAGGTACTACAATTCTAACTCATTTTCATAATGATTGGGAACAGATATGAAATAAATGACTTGTGACTTCTCAATTCTACTATTGAAATTCAAAAGAGACTAATGGTTCGATAGGTCTTCTTGTTGAGGATTAACTGTGCTGGAGGCTTCTTGAATTTTACAATTTATATTAGATTTTGTAGCTAAAAATGCAAATTATAATTCTAAAGACAGTGAAAGTCAAATTTTCTGTGATGAGTCACTTGCTGAGTGAATTGATTTGTGCTCTACAGCAAGTTTTGAATCGGTGTTTTCAACTGTGTTATAGAAAAATTTATAGTAAAAGAAGAAAGTAACAAAAAGGCTTCAGTTGAATAAGCAAAAGAGTAATAAGTAAAAGGCTCAACAACAATGTTAATAAATATCAAAGAATTAAAAAAAAATCAGGATAATAGATAAAATAATCGGGCTGCTAGAGAAATGATGATAATAATAATAATGAGTATACTTAGGAGAAACATAATTTTTTTAGGTACACATGGGGAAATATTAATGAGAGTTTAGAACATCGTGTCTGATAACTTTCAAATGATCATATAGAACTAGGAAACATTATTGTGAGAAATATAGAAGCTGCAAAACGACTTGAAAAAGCAAAGAATGAAGATATTGAACTAATACTGATCGAATTTGACTTGGGAAGAGTCACAGTAATTATCTCACAAAATTCAAGGATAAATGGGACTACACAGTCAATGTACAGCAATCAAGTAGAATCTCGCTTCATAAAAGCTAGAAAAAAATAATATAAAGCTAATTTTTATCAGGATATATAGACGGGGACAGTTCTTCCACTGTGTGTCTTTGTCATAGCGGTCCACTTTCACCACTCCACTTCCACCGTTTATCTTATACAACTTCATTTCTACTACCATCCATTTTTACCACCATACTATTCTACAAATATACATTTGCACCACTATTCTAATTTACCACCAACATATTTTCCTAATATTTCTACAATTATAATACGATAAAGTTTTGTTCAAAATAAGATGTTATGTCCTATAACTCATGGGTATACTTGAGACTATCTACATCAATACACTTAATTCAGAAATTTATATAAAAAAGCTATAAATGAAGAAAAAATAAAATTTCAAAATGATCTGACAAATAGACTGCAGAATATTAGAGATCAAAAATAGTTCCGGCAGACAATTGAGTCACTACCCCTACAAACTTCACTCCAAATAGTCCAGTCATTTAAGCTTAAATCAGGTAAGAATCTCGGAGTTCGAGATACCCAGCTGTAAGTCTGTAAATACTTGTATATTGACACCCTAAAAGTTGTCTCATAACCTACATATGGTAGGGTGTACGCAGCCATTAAATTTCAAAGTCAAAGGTCACAAAAATCGGTTTTTTGCGCTTTTTTTGTAAATATCTCCTTTCCTATGGGTTTTTTGCTATTTGTATTTATTATTAATATTGTAGAATACAAAATTCTCTACAAATTTTGTTTGAAAAATTTTTCATACTGTGAACCGTTTTCGAGGTAGAGGGCGGAGAGCGCGCGGTCACAGCACCGGCTTATCATTTAATGAAATAAAGTTGAAACGTTCCGAAAAAGTAATGCCGCTTTCCAGTGTTAACAAATCTGTAAAAATAAATGATTGTAAAGTTGCAGTGGATCCATTATTACTCTTCCGAAGAACTACTGTCAGCAAATAATTTGAAAGTAATCTTGAAGAATATCTTCAATATGAATTGAATCCGTATCCAACAGCTCTATTTGATGATGATGGCATGAGAAAAACAACAAAATCGTCATTGTATGACAACATGAGCCCAATTGATTTTGTTCTTAATGAAAATAATATGACTTTCATTATTGATGGCGGATTTCTTCTTTATCATGTTGTATGGAGCAGGGGAGATACTTTTTCTATTATTTTTGATAGATACATGAATTATTTACAAAGGCATTACAGTTCCAAAATAATTGTTGTATTTGACGGATATTCAGACTACAGTAAGAACGTTAAAGCTATGGAGCAGCAGAGAAGAACTACTGCACTATCCAAAACGTATGAAGTCTGTTTCGATGAAACAATGGTTGTACCAGTTACTCAAGAAAAATTCTTATCAAAGCGAAATAACAAAGATATGCTCATCAATTTGTTAATTGAAAAATTACAAGCTGTAAATATTACTACTAAACAAGCCAGAGATGATGTGGATGTTCTTATTGTTGAAACTGCAATTGAAGAATCAAAGTCTGAAAAAACTGCAGTTATAATAGGACAAGATATTGATTTACTTGTCATTTTAATCGGGCGTACACTGTCTTACGAACAAGAAATTTTCTTCAAAAAAGTTGGGAAAGGAAATGTAAAAACGGAGAAATACTCGACTAAAAGTTTTGATGATTATTCTCATTCCAAAACACATATTTAATTCCTGCGCACAATAAGTGGCTGTGACACAACTTCTGCGCTCTTCAAAAAGGAAAAAAAAATAATTTTTAAAATTTTTTGAGAAACTGACAAATTTGGATGAATTAACTGCAAGCATTTGAGGAAAAAAATTGTTCGGCCCAGAGATTATTAGAGAGTGGAACTCAAACCTTATTGGCAGTCTATAATGCTCCGAAATCTGTAAAAAGTCTCGATCATCTTCGTTATATGCATTACATCAAGTCTACAAAACTTAATAAACCTGTGCAGCTTTCAAATATTCCACCAACAAGTGCAGCTGCTCATCAAAATTTCAAACGTGTATATTATCAAGTTCAAACTTGGTTAGGGCATGATTTGGAACCCCAGGTATGGGGTTGAAAAATGCGAAACGATTTTCTGGAGCCTATCATGACAATTTTACCACCTGCTCCAGAAGATTTGCTGAATACAATTTTCTGTAACTGCAAGAGTGGTTGTGGTTCGCGATGCGGATGCAGGAAAGCGGGTTTGCAATGCTCTTTAGCTTGTGGCCAATGTAATGGGCAAGCTTGTCTCAATGCTCTACCATATCAGAGCGACATTAACAAAGATGGTACCTTTGACCCCGAAATCATGGAAGAACTTGAGACAAATGTCGTTCAAGACGATAATGAAGACCAGTTCAAAATTTACCAGCAGCCGAAAGACGACGATGAAGAGGAAGAAAATGATTAAAATTATAAATTGTAGTTTTTGTACCCTTTATTCCAATTTTTTACTTTCAATGAAAATAAATGTATTGAATGATATTTTCTAATGGGAAGAATAATTCATAATTTATTTGTTTTTTTTTTCATCGTGTAAGAAGTTTTCAATATTAATTAGGTCAAAATTCAAATATAATTTTTATATTTTCATTACCAATTACATGAGCAGGTAAGTGTTGTTGAATAAATTAATATTGAATAAAAAGTGGATAGGTTAGGAAAAAAATTATAAAATATAGTATAATAGTTAATAAAAATTGACATATATTTATAATCATTGATTTATCGATAGTTCATCAACTATATACGGCGCGTTTTCGACCGGTGGCACCGGTTGACCTGAAGTGATGCTGTGACCGCACGCTCTCCGCCCTCTATCTCGAAAACGGTTCACAGTATAAAAAAAATTTCCAAACTAAATTTGTAGAGAATTTTGTATTCTACAATATTAATTATAAATACAAATAGCAAAAGACCCATAGGAGATGAGATATTTACAAAAAAAGCGCAAAAAATCGATTTTGTGACCTTTGACCTTGAAATTTGATAGTTGCGTACACCCTACCATATGCAGGTTTTGAGACAACTTTTAGGGTGACAATATACAAGTATCAACAGACTTACAGCTGGGTATCTCGAATTCCGAGGTGAACTTACTATAATGACTGGACTAAAGCCCGATACAAGTTGAGGAATAGGAAGAATATTCACAAAACTTTCATAGAAACGTAATAATTAATGAATAGATATTTTTTTGCACTCATAATTTTTATTTAGACCAAGGATCGAATCGTTAAAGTTTCAAATAAAATATACTGAAGTCGAAATCAAAAGTAGTTTTTTTTCACAAAATATATATATATATATATATATATATATATATATATATATATATATATATATATATATATATATATATATATATATATATATATATATATATATATATATATATATATATATATATATCAATTGGCTATTAGTGGAAAAGTCATTATAGATATTCATGTATTAAGAGCATAATCGAAAGCTTATAGCACGAGGAAATTTTTAAAGGTCGACGCGAAGTGGAGAGCTTTAAATTTTCCGTGTGCATGGTACATGCAACATTTTATTTTATTTTGGCCCACGTAATCCAAGGATTCAGTAAGAATCGATTTGTTATCGTTGTGCTGGCGCTATGTATTTCAGGTATAAGGTGGTTTCTATGTATGTATGTATTGTTTTTCCACGAACAAAGTATTCAATGCCTTGTCAAATGGCAATGGAAGAAATTTTTGATGAATTTGGGGCTGCACAGGGTAAGTTCGTTCTACATAAGTACAAAGACGTATATACAAAGGCACAAGAAAAGCTTTGCAAGTGACGGCGTTCATAAAATATTATTGTGTTGTTCGGTAGAGTTTTTTGACATTGACATTAAACACGATTTTAAATTGTCTGAGTAGCTATTGCTTGACAACTTTATACGCCCTGAAACTATAAAAGCCCAATTGCGCCCGCATTCAAAAGTTGCAAAACATGATTATAATTCCAGAATGGAATAAAAAATATTCACAACAAGGTTACTTTGCAAGTAAATGTGAGTAACGAACTGTCAAATGAAATCAAAATTGCTTAGGGAGTTCTGCAGGGTGAGTGTACCATTCTCTTACTTTTCGCGTTTAACATTTTCGATTTAGGGAGTTACTCGAGAAAAAAAAACTCGGAAGGCTTTTATATGAATAATGAAACAGACAATATGCTGATCGTATTGTCATCTTTGCATATTTACCACCAGACGTACAAAGAAAGTTGAACGCTTTAACTGCATACATAGTCAACGCTGAATAAATGAAAGCTGTCTATTTATACCTGAGACGACCTCCTAAACGCACAATAGAATATGTATGTCAAAATAAAGAAATTTAGTATGGGAATGAATAGACTTATTTGGGAATAACATTGACATCGGCGGGAAGAATAATAGAAATACCAATGACAACATAAGTCAAGCGAGAAGTCACAAGTACCATGAAAAATTTGACGTAAACATCACGTGACTCACTTGTACATTATTGGATCTATATAGATATATATATATATATATATATATATATATATATATATATATATATATATATATATATATATATATATATATATATATATATATATATATCTATATAGATCCAATAATGTACAAGTGAGTCACGTGATGTTTACGTCAAATATATATATATATATATATATATATATATATATTTATGTATATATAATACGATGTGATTTTGTGTTTGATCGTATATATCTTTGGATATGTATAATCAAACACAAAATTTCATCGTTCCACAGTTGATCGTTTTGGATTTACCCAGGAGATTCTAAAAATCTGTCAAGTAAAATGCATTTTCAGCCAAGTCGGTCGCTTTGAGAACAGTAGGCCAAATACTGCTAATGACTAAAGAAAGATTCATTCAAATGTGTTATAGCAAATTACTTATCCTTTATGCAAAACCAACAAGCATATCGCAGATAAGAAACAAATAAGAAATAATTGGATCGGCAATTTCAACTCATATTGTCCAAATCTAACTTTGAATGGGCTTGGGAATCACAAAATTGTATCACAATGAAGGCAGAAATCATGTTTATAGCAACTGCTCATGATAAAAATTTATATAAAGGAGACACAACTAGATTCGTTAATTCCTCCCACAATCCACTTTATCAAACATGACTCAACCCATAACTGCATTTATCTTGACATAACTTTTGCAGCTCTCAAATTTTGTAGTCAATCAATATCCAATCACAAAATTCTCTCTCCCCGTCAAGATGAATATCACAACAAATATATGAACGATGAGGTATGCAACATCTGTAACCTACTTGAAGACAGTTCAACTTCTCATTTGTTTTTTAGATGTCCTGTATTCAACCCCATAAGAGACATTTGTTCTCCAAAATATATGTAAGGTAGCGACCCATTAAATCACGACACCAATTTATTTGCTCATCTAACGAAAAACTTGATATTCATAATTCTGTTGAAATGGCTTTGAAAACTAGAAATTCAATCTTGAATCCATGGAATGAATAGCATAAAAGCAGGATATATTAAATGTATATGATTAAGATAAAAGTATAAATGTTTGTGTAAAATAATTAATGTATTTCACAAGAAGAAAAATAAATACTGTACTGTACCAACCAGTTCGTATGGAATAATTTTTCTGAAAATATAAATCAATTCATTCATTTAATAACAGAACAAAAATTTTTTTCCACTAAATTGCGTACTACACAATATTTATCTTCTACAAAATTGATTATTGACTTTCAATATTCACGTGAAGTATTGTTATTTTAGGAGTAGTCATCAAACCAGTGATTCAAAACTTTTCATCTACTCAAATCCCTTTTTAAAATGAAGAATTTGGAAAGAGATCTTGTTGATTCATGATAAGTACGCCGAATAGTATATACCATTAAAGTTTTGTTACATACTCAGATATATGGATAGTCCCATCCACATTTTTATAACAATGATAGAACTAGTGCGCTATTTGGCGCCATTCTCTCTTGGCAATGTTCTGTAATTTCATTGTGTAAGTTTTCGTTTATTTTTGGTTTATTAGGGACACAAGTGTGAAAAGTTTTCCTTCAAGGTGCGAGCGGCTTTGTATAAAATACGAGCGAGAAGAATGTATTTTTCATTGAAACAACGAGTTTCAACGCCTGTTTTAACAGATATGAAAAGAAATAGGCTTGTATTTTCTCGCTGAATTTGTTTTCCACATTGTTTTAACCTTGGCAGAGTCGCATTTGTTTGTTGTCAATTTCTGAATGAACGGCTGAATCTATTCGTCCAGCGACCGGACGAGAATATATTTTTATTCATCCGGCTGGAAAAATTCATTTTTTAAAAATTTAAACAAAATATGTACATTATGGTAACCAAGACATCAACAGAAAATCAATCTTTCCGGTACTAGTACTGAAAAATAATTACTTTTCGATACTGGTACTAATAATTAGGTAGCCCAAAGATTAGGTATATAATTTTTCAAACAGTATATTAATGAAATTATAATTACATGAATATGAGACTTAATTAGGCATAATAATTACTGGTTGATATTTCGAAACTTATTTTTTTACAATAATTTTAAAATTAATATTACAATTAGAACAATTATTAACAGATGATCCAGATAGTCCAGACACAGATGGCATAGAAACTTCTGAACCAAATATTCCGTTTATACAGTTGTTAACATCTAGCGGCTTAGAACTAGTAGTGGTAGATTCCTTTGAATCTTCACGTAAAAAAATTTTATTTGCAATTTTTTTTTTATTTTCGATAGAATCTTCAATGTAGCCTTCAGCAACAGCTGAAGACTTCCATCCCCCGTGGCGCTTTATTGTTGTTAAATTTGCTCCTGAATCTGCTAAAAAAGATGCAGAACAGCGTCTAAAGCAGTGACCTGTATACATCGAGCAATCTTTTAAGTTAAGAAATTGAGCAATTTTAGTCGGTATTTTGCCCATAGTGTGTAAGCCAACTGGCTGTACGGTACATTTCCATTTTTTATAAAATATAAATAATCGACGGTGTCCAGTATATCCAGGACGAAGGCTCAAGTATTTTCTGAAAATATCGATAGAATTGTATGGTGCATCTTCTGGAGCAGTGATAGTAAAGACTCTTTCAATTTTAGTCTTGTCGACCGGCACTTTTACTATTATTAAGGATCCTAGGTCTTGAATATCATCTATAGTCGTAGATATTAGTTCTTGTCGACGACAAGCACCGGCAATACCCATTATTGCTACAACCTATTACAGAGAAGGGTGTTAATAAAGTTTTATCTAAAAGTAACAGATTAATAACTCTTATTAATAAATAATCTTCATCGGGCGCTTCAACCATAAATTTGTCTATCTCTTCCTTCGAGAATATTTTAGATTTTTCAGCCTTGCAACCCTCCGAATTGCGTTTTAGAAACGAAAATAATTTTGAAAAGCGGCTGATATTTATATTCTCGCGAACTATTAAAACTGCCTTTAGCATGGAATATTTTGACCATAGTGTTGAAGCTTTATAGGTTTTACCTTATGCTGAGAAATACGCTAGTAAAATATTTTCAGACACTTTCTTCATTTTTCCTTGTATACACCAATCTTGGAGTTTTTTATATTCATGCTCGTACTTCTCTCGCGATTTTGAAGGCAGTAAATTTAAAGTTGCTGCGTTAGCAGCCTCTACAATATCAGGTGGAGTACCCGGATCTTCAAAATCACTTTCATTACTTTTTCCGTTCATAATTTTATCGATAACTTTTACTTTTTTTACACTATTACATGAAGCATCTGTCAGAAATATTATTTTTCTTGTTGTCAATAGACATTTTCAATTTTCGTCTCCTTAGAAACGATGAATTGATTTTATTTAAATTACGTCAATCAAAAACTGTATAGGTAATAATGTGTAAATTTTCTTCAGTAACACAATTTTAAAAAAAATATTGTATGCATCTTGTACAGAAAGTGCGTTTTCAGCACTCGCATGATTGCAGACCTCGGCGTTGCCTCGGGCTGCAATTATCCATGCTTGTACTGAAAATATGCACTTTTGGTACTTGATACATAAATAACTATTTCAACAGTCTAATTCTGCATTAATAAATACGGTATCCTCCCAAAAGTTGAATTATATCTTCCCAAAGTTTTTTTAAACCATGCTTTGTTACTTTTATGACTAACTGTGGCATGGCCCACTATTTTAGTTATAGTTTTTACTGGTATATAAAGCTGAATCACATCACCACTTTTCACAGTAGTATAGAGCAATGTCGATTCCAAAGAGCTAATAATATTTGGCGCCCTTATAATCTTGATAAAGAGAATAATAATCTAGAAGTTATTTCTCAGAGAAATGGTTTTAGTTATCATTCCATTTGAATAGCACCTCGACCAAAGTGAGACCTGTGAAGGACGTGATTCCCTTGAAATCTTCGGGTATTCACAAGATCCCTAGTACATGTAGTCAGACGAACAGAACTGCTAGCATACGCATTGCTGAACATAGGAGATGCATAAGAAGTTGCTGATCATGTTATTGAATTTTTGCGTGAGAAAAAGTTCGAAGAAACAAGATTGATCGCAAGATGCTCATCGATTCATGGTAGATTGGTCAGAGAAGCGATTGAAATAATTAAAGATTCGAATAGTTTCAACCATACTGATGGTTTTGAGTAAGCAAATGTCAGGCTTTCCATAATTGGTTATATACATGCATGATCTGTAAGATATTGATCTGTCTCGATTTTCATTTTTCTCACGTTCATGTACATCATTGAGACTCAGCTCTTTTGCTGGAAAAAATTATATGACGTTTTTGTACTTTGGAACTGTGTGCGTCTGCAAAAACGGGACATCGTCGTTTTGCCATATTAATTAATTCTCTCTTCTCAATTATTATTGTCGAGATTCATATAATTGATCCCTCTGTTTGAGGCTGTTCCACGTGGTTTATGAGACCTTGCGTAAATGCCAAAGATTTTTTCTTCTGCACTAAATGTCGAATCAACATTTTCACATCAACTATTCTATATATTTTCAATTATTCAGATACTTGCCTTATTCATATTTGTATCACTGTTTTTCTGATGAAGTCAAAACGTCAAAAATAAATAAAGTATACAGAATTTCAACAAAAATGCAGAACCTTCCAATTATGACTCAATTCTTCAAGAGAATTTATAGATTATTCTATTTATATATTATTGTCTCTACGCCTCTGCTAACTAACGATCTTTTCTCCATTATAACGTTACCTGACTATTAGTTCAACAAAGCTTAGTGTTAGAACTAGTAAATATGAAAATTTGAGCAATTATAAAAACGATTTAACCCATATTTACTGCTTCAAACACTTTTTATACCAATAATATTACCGGTTTATGAGGGACAAACGTATGATGTTGAAATTCTGCATTTGAGACTGGTCCAAGGTCTAGTTGTGCATCTCGCATTGAGGTTGCAATCGTCTGTACCGGGAGTGCAGTTCACTCTAAACTTTTTTTGAATTTTCTGCATAAATCCAGGATGATTTGGCGAAGGATACTGAAATTCAGTATTTGAGAAGGCTCTAGAAGGTTATCTTTTATTTCTGTACTAATCGATCAAGCCGGAAATGCACTTTATATAACAGACTTTTCGAATTTATCGCATAAACTCGAAACAATCAGTCGTAGGCTACCGAAATTTTGTATTGAGCTTCTATAACATCTAGTTGTACAACTCGCATTATGATTGCAATCAACTGTACCGGAAGTGCACTTCATTTGGAACATCTTTCAAATTTCCCAAATAAATCCAAAACAATTGAACGTAGAATGTTGAAGTTCAGTATTTAGAACGACAGTACCGTATTGATGCTCATATCGTATTCTTATTAGGATCGACTGAGCCGGAAATGCATTTTACTTGACAGTTTTTTGGAATTTTTCGCATAAATTCGAAACGATTGGCTGTAGAGTATAGAAATTCAGTATTCCAGTCTGCTGTAGCATTTGAATGATTACCCACTTCTCTCATAATCGACTCAACCGGAAATGCACTTCAGTGCAATTTTTTTTCAAATTTGTGCATAAATTCAGGACTCCTGGCCGTAAAATCTTGAAAAAAAGTATTTAGAAATGTTCTAGCTTAGGAATGATGACTTGCCGTTTCCAAAGCAACCGACTGGACCGAAGGCGCACTCTACCTTATAGATTTTCAGACTTTTTTGGATAAATCCAAAACGATTATCCGTGGAACGTTGGATTTTTGTATAAGGGTTCATAAGAGTAGCTGGCGAGTAATCTACCAATTTCAATGCAGATGACGGATATTTTTACAATATTTGTTATCCAAACATCAATCTTTCAAATTTTGATGTTTTATGAAATGACTTTCTCCTACAACTGGCTCCACCACTACCGATGCAGCTGACCGTCAGATCATCAATTAACTGTTAGTAAATAATCATTTATGGCCAGTTGCAAAAATCTTCCATTCTTAGATACATTATTTATTCTTCACATTACAACGGATAATTAACTACTTACTACGGTTTTTACTCAAAAATATTGATGTGGGATATATAACAATGTTGACTAGAAGTGAAATAAATTTTCTGTTGGAACGAATGTCAATGGTGTGATATTCATTCAGGGGACTTTCATGTGTTGCGTGTTGCATAATCAAATGAACACAAAGTAACCCAACAATTTCTAATGAATGATAAATTATATGAGGAAAAAGTATATAAAAACGAGAAGTATATTTTTTTCCCGAGGGCAATAGCTACTTTTTAATCACTTAATATTCTGAGCTGGAGAAATATAATTCAATTCTTCTATTAAAACATACCAAAATTGAATGTTATTGTTCCATTGCCCTCCACAAGGAAGAATAATTCATAAATAATTGAGAAAAATTCTAGTTAAATCAATAATTTCTTCAAAATTGTTGAAATAAATTTCGAGACATTTTAGAAGACTTTACCATAGACTCGAACCAAAATAGTTCAGTCTTTTTCTGACAGGTGGCTGAATCATCGGCCTGGTTTTATAATTCTCAGAAATTCTAATGCGACAAGTGACTCCAGCGATTTTGAAGGAGTAAAAGACCATTCACTTCTTTGTGCATATGATTATTTATGATGAAATTTCAGAATTGTGCAGCATTTATGAGCCATAGAATGAAAGTTATCTTCTACGATAATAATAATAAGAATTGCTATTAAAATACGAATTTGTCATTAACAATTGATTGTTTGTAACAAATTTGTTATAAGCATATTATTGTTATCAACATAACAATTTGTTATAAGCAATCAATTTTTCATAAACAACTGAGCAATAAGGATTAAAAGGTCCTTTTGAGTTTGTACGTACATAAGTAATGTAAGAAATAGTCACAAAATCAAAATTTCAATAGAAGAATCGTTTCTGTTTTATCAATAAATAACCCAAACCGTCAATAAGTTCGTAAGTTTACCCAGACTGCTTGATTTCAAGCTCAGTGATTGTAGAAGATAGTTACTCGAGAAATTTTTGGAATAACAAGCTTTTATGAATTGCCAGAAATGTGCTTTGATCATCAAGATGATTCTTAATTTTTTTCATATAACTTTGATAAAAGTCAAATTATTATTTTATGGTAGAGCACATGACCTCCCGTCAGTCAATAACTAAACAATGAAGACTTAAAGATCATTCTGAATTTTACATGCACAAGTTATATATATATATATAGTCAAGAGCTCTATTTATATTCTACTCTACAGTTTCGGTCCCACCTGGACCATCTTCAGGAGTGGATGAAATTAGTGTGTATATGTGTTGACATCTGTGTGTGATAATAAGCTAAATAAAAGTCGAAGTAATAAAAATGAAGAAAACGATCATGTTTTCGGTCACAAATTTTGAAATAAAATATTCAAAATATTTAAAAAACTGTGCTTGGCAACAATTGACCGTTATGAAAGACTAAAAATAAGTCACAGATGTCAACACATACACACACTAATTTTATTCACTCCTGAAGATGGTCTAGATGGGACCGAAACTGTAGAGTAGAATGAAAATAAAGCTCTTGACTGAATTCCCACATTTCATTTTCTTCATATCATCATATATATATATATATATATATATATATATATATATATATATATATATATATATATATATATATATATATATATATATATATATATATATATATATATATATATATTCAATACTCAGAACATCATAAACCGAAGAAACTTAAGACATATCATACTATGAAAAGATCTTCCTTTGTAGAAAAACAATCAAGATATGAGATTTCAGTATTTGGCTGAGCTCGAGACTTTTCAGTTTCACTGAATGTCTTTTGAGTTTGAATAACTTTATTTTTATGAAAATTACTTCTGATTTCAAATTCTGTATATTTTATTCGAAACTTTGACGTTTTTCTTCTTTGTTAGTTCATAATGTTATTATTGTTCATAATAAATGGTTTATTCACAATTGATTGTTCATAACAAATTGTAATTATTTCATCTTGGATAATTGCATGAAGAGATAGGAAGTTACAAGATATATATATATATATATATATATATATATATATATATATATATATATATATATATATATATATATATATATATATATATATATATATATTTATTGTTATGTATAAAATTCGTGAAAATATGATCAAATCTTATAAATCATAATTTGTGAAGGTTCATTGATAGGAGCTATAGGAGCAAAACAAAATCTTCATGGATAATTACTGAAATAGATCAATATACCACATAATTAGCTATAAGATCAATTATTATTACAGATTTGCTTAATACTGAAAAAGTGGATAGAAAAAAAAATTACGAATTATAATTTATATACACTTTCAACCAAAGGATGGGAGCTCATTGTATTCAGTTTGATATTCCATTTCTTATCTTGATATTTGATAATACCCTGACAAAATAAATTCTTAAGCTTGCTATGAGTTAATAGAGCAAGATCCCAGGCCCGCCAGACGTCACTCATTTTCTGAGAAACAAAATGTGTGGAATAGAGTAGTGGTAGTATGCACTTTGATCATACGCATATTCGCTAGTTTATGCCGACGGCCAATTTACAGATACGGGGTGCTAGAGGTACGTTGAAACATAAGTAACTTTCCTTGAATTCTGAGTGCTTATTTTTATATATGTTCTAGAGAATATTGTTGAAAATCAATAATCAACACTGCCAGACACTTCCCATCGGCGGTAATTTTTGCTAGACCCATTAAAGTTCGCAGAAAAATAACTTCATCTTACTCATAGTTTGAGTCCTAATTTTCATATATGATACTCAGGGAACAATTTGAACACTTCTTGTAAAGAGCCAGACCAATTGTAGGGGCCAAACATCCTCCAGACAAAATTAAAATATCGCGGTGAGTATGAGTGTGAGCGTAATAATTTGATGATTTTATCACGCAATTTCATTGAACTTATGCTGCTAGTGGTATAATGGAAGTTTTCAGTAATAATTAAGTAATATTCCAACGCTTTATTATAGAGATAGTTCCAATACGATGAAATACAAATACAATAAAACTCCTAATGAAAATTTTCAACATTTGGTTGTTTACTCAAGGACGAAGGTCTGTTTCTATATATATATATATATATATATATATATATATATATATATATATATATATATATATATATATATATATATATATATATATATATATATATATATATATATATATATATATATATATATATATATATATATATATATATATATATATATATGTATATATATATATATATATATATATATATATATATATATGTATATATATATATATATATATATATATATATATATATATATATATATATATATATATATATATATATATATATATATATATATACATATATATACCGAGTGTTTCAGACCACCCGTACCACTCATATATCTCGCGAAATGCTGAACGGCTTGAAAAAAGAAAAAATATGTGTAAAATGATTTCTAAGATTCTATTGAATAGTAGCAAATTCAAGTCCACTCCCTCACCCCTTGAGGGTAAGGAGGGTGCAACTTCCAAATTTTACATGGCAACCCCTACTTTTAAATGCAGATTTGGATTTTCAACTGAAAAATATGAAGTTTTTGTCTGAAACTTTTTTTCATGTTCCTGAAAAATGGCACTGTAATCGCAGAGAATAGTTATTTTTTGTGATTACTCCAACTAATACTGAGTAATGAATAAATATTCCAACCGTACATTGTTTTTAAAATTGCGGCGTAGGGGACGTGTTTATAAACAAAATCCGGCAAGACTTCTTGTCAGAAGAGTCAAAGCGTTTGAAAATTTTTATTGTTATTAGAATGGTTTATACCAATAGGTAAGCTGCTGACATGTTGCAAATTTTGAGCGAATGTCGTAGTGGGTTCAAAGCAGCCGCCAGGAAATGGCAAGAACGCTTTCCCGAACGCACTCCACACTCAAAAAATGTGTTTTGAAGACTGTGCAAGTCTAGGTTACTTAGTATTAGCCGTTGAAATAATTACGGAAAATACTCAATCTTTGCGATTACAGCGCCATTTGTCAGGAGCATGGAAAAAGTTTCAGACAAAAACTTCATATTTTTCAGTTCCAAATCTGCATTTAAAAGTAGTGGTTGCCATTTGAAATTTGAAAGTCGCACCCTCCTTACCCTCAGAGGGTGAGGGGGTGGACTTAGATTAGCTACTATTCAATAGAATCTTAGAAATCATTTCACACGTATTTTTTCTTTTTTCAATCCTTTCAGCATTTCGAGAGATATTTGAGTGGTACGGGTGGTCTGAAACACCCGGTAAATATATCAAGGTCTTTATTCCAAAAGACTGTCAAGTAAAGTGCACTTCTGGCTCGATGGATCTCAATAAAAATAGGATTTGAGCATCTAGACGGTATAATCGTCCTAAATACTGAATTCTAACAATCTACGTTCAATCGTTTTGGATTTATGCGGAAAATTTAAAGAAATGTTTCGAATAAAGTGCTCTTCCGGCTCAATCGATAGCAATCATAATGCAAGGAGTACAACTAGATATTATAAAAGTGCCTTATACAGAATTTAAATATTCTACGACTGATTGTTTAGAATTTACGCGGAAAATTCAAAAAGTCTGTCATATGAAGTGCACTTCCAGCTCAGCCGATGATTACAAAAATAGATGACCATTGAGATGGTACAGCAATTCAAATGCTGAATTCCAGTATCCTACGGCTGATCATTTTTGATTCATGCGGAAAACTTAAAAAAAGTCTTGAGTAAAGTGCACTTCCGGTTTAGCCGATCGCAATCACAATGCAAGATGTACAATAAGATGTTATAGAAGTGCTTAATACGAAATTTCAATGAGCTATGGCGGATCATTTTATATTCATGCAAAAAATTCAAAAAAAGTTTCAAGTAAAATGCACTTCAAGTTCAAATACTGAGTTTCAACATCCTACGATTGATCATTCTGGATTTATTAGAGGAATTCGGAAAAAGTTTCAATTAAAGTGCACTTCCGGTACAGATGCTTGAAACCATAATGCGAGGTGCACAACTAGACCCTATACTAGTCTTAAATACAGAATTTCAACATCATACGTTCGACCAGTTTTGAGATTTGCGAGTTACGCACGCTCGCACGATCATACGTACCGAAATCAAGCCAAAAATAGTCAAAATGGATTCAGGGATGCTCAAAACGAATGTATCCATCAAAATATCGATATGTGAATTTTGTCGGTTTCACAATACTTCCTTGAACTTTGTACAAGTAAGTAAAAACACAATTAGATAACTCTGTCATTATTTTTCTTCCCAGACACTGCAAACAGTTTTTATTTTTACTTACACGCGTTGTAACTGAAATGACAGTTGTGCTGAACAGACTTAACAACACAGTAGACTAGATTAGACCGTGAGTAAAAAAAAGAGGAATTGGATGCTCATAGATATTTCGCTTATTTTCAAGCGTACAAATAATGACCATGCGCTCATACTCAGAGCAATATTTTAATTTTGTCTGGAGGATGTTTGGCCCCTACAATTGGTCTGGCTCTTTACAAAAAGTGTTCAAATTATTTCCTGAGTATCGTATATAAAAATTAGGACTCAGACTATAAGTAAGATGAAGTTATTTTTTTGCGAACTTCAAAGGGTCTAGCAAAAATTACCGCCGATGGGAAGTGTCTGGCAGTGTTGATTATTGATTTTCAACAATATTCTCTAGAACATACATAAAAATCAGTACTCAGAATTTAAGAAAAGTTACCAATCTTTTAACGTACCTCTAGCACCTCGTATCTGTGAATTGGCCGTCGGCACAAACTAGCGAATATGCGTATGATCAAAATACATACTAGCACTATTCTATTCCACACATTTAGTTTCTCAGAAAATAAGTAACGTCTGGCGGGCCTGGGATCTTAGACTATAAGAAGATTAGTTGGACACATGTTTTCAGGTAGTTTCTATGAATAGATTTGTCTTTAGATCTCAGCTACAAACCAATATGTAGCCATCTACTGGCAGTAATCTGAAAATTCACTAGTAGTTGTAACTTTAGCCACTATCACTTCAGGTCGCTGTTTTTGATACGCACTCTTAATAAAAAACTACAATACAATTGATAGATATTATTGAAATAATGTGTAGAAATATTAGGATAATGATGAATGAGAATACGAGCGTGGATAATATTAAAACATGCGATGATAATACATATATTACTTATTTGGAAATAATTGGTTGGTGCAAAAGAAATACTATATTTGCAGGATCAGATACAATTTCATCATGAGCATTTATTATTATCTCATGTAAAACACATATTTTAAGAGTCAAAACGTTCATAATTCGCGACTCTTTGCATTTGATATTCCATGCAAAACTATCAGTTAATTTCATCATTCCATCTAACCATTGCAAACGTGTCAACAAAATCATGATGATTCAATATGTATTCTATTGTATTGTTAAGATTGTATGTAATATTTAAATTTGTGCATAATTTGTCAACATAGATATTCTGTGGACTATTTTCTTCTGCGGAAACGAACTAAAAAATGTAAATGGTTCAACAATCCTAACTTCCTGTTAGGGGGTATAGTCTGCTAGCTAGACTGATCTTAACGAGATATGAATGATTGAATACTGATTAATGCTGAGTTTCCCAACAACTTAACAAAATCAAGGAGCCAAACAAATTCACATTCAGATTAGTTTCCATCGTAGATCAAGTCCAGAGCAATAAACTATCGGCTACAATCATTGTTCTCTGATTAATATAATGATTTATGAATTTCTCGTGTATAATCAATTTCTTGAAGAATTTGTGAGATGTATAGCATAGTCGTAGTGAGAGAATCATACCTTTGGAGTGTACATGTGGACCAAACCAGCACCAGCGCCTTTCAGTGTTATTCCTCTGATGAAGAATATTGTGAGGACAATATACGGGAACATCGAAGTAAAATACACCACCTGGAAAGATACATACTGTGTTTATATTATCCACTAAGAGGGTAGCTTGTTTGTATGATACTGTTTTAAATAAAACTATAGCAGCATAAAATGTATCGATAAGCAAACTCAAATCGAATATTGGTTACATTCTCAGTTCTATACTGTCTTTGAGAATGATCTATACATACTTTCAGAATTATATCATAATAAATAGACTTTTTTGGTTTTAATTCTGTATATTTAATTTTATTTTTGACGTTTCGACTCTCTAACCTAAAGTCTTCTTCAGAAAAAATGATCATTTTTTTCTAAAGAAACCAAAAAAGTCTATTTATTCTGTCTTGAGAAATTACACAATTTTTAATTTGATTTTGCGATGAGGATCAAGTTTGAAGCTTCATGTAAATTTCGTTCCAGATATCCACTTGGAGTTTTATACGAATCTCAACGCCCATATTTGTATAATTATATGACGAAGGAGCACAGATAACAAGTTGACATCTGAATATTGAGATTTGAATGATAACTTAAGAATTAGATTTATGATAGGTATTGTGCTTGGTAGAACCAACATGAATTCACAGGAAAACTGAATTGGGGCTATGAGATTCAAGTTACAATGGTTATAAATCTGAGATGTATGAACATTCAATTCACGTTTTATTTGCGATGTATAATCACAGCTCTAAGAAGTGGTCGTGAAAAAAATTACATTCGGATAGGGCGACACGAAAAAGACGAAGTATCACAGATATGTTTAGTGAAGTCAATTGATTGATAATATAATCGAGTTTCGTCAAGTTTCACAGCCCAAATCCATTTTGTGACTTTATTATCTTCATAATAGCAATGAAGAATCCAGAATAGCTATTTATGTAATTAGTATATAATATAGAACTTTATTGGACGAGCCGCTGGTTAGGGACGAGTGAGCAGCGCGAGCGAGTCTAATAAGGAAGGCGAGTCTATAAAGTTTGTTTATATACGAATTACATACAAAGCTTTATGTTCGACTGCTCTAAAGATGCAGGATATATCCTATATTTTTAGAAGATATATCTTCTGAAAATATTTTTTAATTTCCCTACACAAAAATTCGGTAAGTATAGCTTGGTGTGCTTTGCTAGTGTTGCTCTTGTTACAATTGTTTTTTACTGTTTGTTTGCAGATGTCAAAAATATCAAATACAATTCAAAAGAAGAAATAGATACTTCAGAAAGTGTAGAAGAGATTAAATACGATAGAAAAGAATGAATGGATACTTCAGAAAGTGTAGAAGAGAATAGATACGATAGAAAAGAATAAATGGATACTTCAGAAATCGTGGAAGAGTTGGCAGCAAGTGTCAAAGAATCACAAATATTGAGAGAAAAATGTTTTTGTAACAATGAGAATTTATTTTCGGGTCTGAATATTCGCATGAATCATAAATAATATATTGATTCAATTGTTTGGATTTATTTTATGTTAATAAAAAAATCTATTTGTGTGACTTTTTTGGGCAATGATAGTTTCGTCCAATTATATAAAGTAAAAGTCCTAGTCCAATTAAGTGGCACATTGTAAGCACTGAATGCAACCATAAACTACATGATGATGATGCAGTCGAACATAAAAAGTATTTTTGGGGCTCCATAGCCAAATCACAGAAACAGAAGCCTCATAATTTCGTATTGTCCGTCTATTCGTATGTCACAGCCATATAGATAATATTTGGGAGGAAAGTATTTCCTTTAAAACGCTGTAAAGTAGTGTAGTGAGATTATTAGAAGAAAAAAATCACGTGTGGCACAACATACATATAAGTAATTGATGAGAGGAGATTTTAATGCACATAAGCTTGAAAACTATCATTAGCTTCTAAAGTCTTGGAAAGTTTCTTATCTTTTTTGTCTGTTCAACTATACAGTGGAAAATTCATGATAATTAAAGGTGATGGAGCACTTTGAAAAGAATTGGTTTGAATAAGATATATCGTGTAGTTCTCCAAATATGGGATATTTTTGTTGCACGTCATTTTTATCAACTATATTATACAGAGTGATCGAATATGATTGTCTGTCACGTGACTAGTCAAAGTTCGCATTATGATCAAAACTATCTTCATGGCATAAAGTTAGTATAAATTCATTTATTTTGATAACTACGCTACCGACATTTCAAGAACACAGTGGCGCATATTTCACATATTTTGTGACGGATTTATCCCTAATCTGATTCAAAAACCAAGGAAGTAAGTGAGAAGATGTATAATTGAATGATTATTGAAAATTTATAATTATTCTAATCTAAGAATCATTTTTGACACTATCATCTTGGATCGGTGAACAGCTGAAGAAACGTGTTAAGTCCTCATTAGGACTTGTCAGTATAGTCTAGCCAAGAACCCAGGATATTCAAGGCTTGGATCCCAAATTGTTCAAGCTCACAACTAACTTTGTGATATTTTTTTATCTACATGCCGTAACTGGTTTTATGCTTGACAGATGATACTGCATTAATTTTTACCTAGGGGCTGTAAATTTACTATTTTTGCAATTGCAAGTTACTCGATAAAATATTCAATTGGAACCGATTGACCAGTAGTTCACCGTTTTCTAAATATTGTTAGGACACAAGAGGTGGTATTAAAAAATAAATCATTTCATCAATATTTATCATTATTTCTCTAGCATTACAAAAAATATGGAAAAAAATTGCACAAAACATGTTGGCAAACTGAGCAGTGGATACATTTGAATTATTGAGCTTTAAATTTCTCTACGGAAACAATGATACTGTGGTATCGCCTCTATTAGTATTTATTTCATTCACAAGAACACTTACACTACCTACGTCCTTCTATATTATAAATAATAGCGCATCTATAAATCCCTGTCGCTGTGAACTATTTTGTTTTCCCATCAGTCGCCGGTTGCCGCGTGAATAGCATTTTATAGTCGCGTTTCTCAACTTGAAAACGCATAAATGCATCATTTCGCTAATATGTAACTAACCGAATTACTGATTGAAAACTGGCGGGTCTTACCGAAGAAATTGGAGAATTTATTGGCTATTCACTGGTAAATAGGCTTATCGTTATCACAGTTCCAAACTCAATCTCTACAGACCATCTATCCTTACGAGCTTAGAAACGTTGGAATCAAAGTCCTGACTGTCCTGGGATCTTGGCTATACTGTACTGACGAGTCCCAATAAGAATAAAACACGAATCTACGGCTTTGCATTGATCTAAGATGATTGTGTCAAAATTGACTCTTAGATTTGGAATTTTATGGGACTAATACATGCTCCAGATTTTTGATTTCTATTATTGAAATGCTCCACATTTGTCACAATTTATTTTGTGCAATATTTCTTATATTGTACACTTTGAATTTTAACGTTCTTCCATACTATGGAGCCCTTCACTGTGCCACGCACTTGGCCAGAATTATAAAATCTCAATGTATCAATTGTTGCGCGTCTATCGTCCATTAGGTCTGCCACGATATTGATGTTTCCCATGTGACAGACAAATCTATTCTAGAACGTGGGTTTCAAACTTATGTTCTGAGAGAAAAATGAAACTGATAGCTTCCTACGAACTATTCATTGAAAGATATGATATTAGTGGAAGATTTGCTCACCATTTTTGCTCCAAAAGACTACAGGTTTGAAATTTCTATGAAAAACAATCCTTTTTTAGAATTATTCATTATTTGAATGTTCCATAGCACAGCACTTCAAATATTCTACAGTTTTTGTGTGAAATTATTATTTATGTGAGTTCTTCTCTACAATTGTTGTTTATGAGACGTTTCAAACTCACTATGGGGGGAAACGTGATTTAATATTCAACCTGATTTAATACCCTTACAGTAATATTATTTGGGACAGCCTAACATTTTATACTCAATTCGATAAATGTTCAACGTGGTAGTAGCTGTCATACTTATTGATAATAACCTAGTGTTCAAAATATTGCGTTGTTATTGAACCTAAGCTATATGTATATTTATGTCAGAAAATGTCGAGAGTTTCACTACTTGGTCAATTTTACCCAAATAATACAACTAGAAGAATTGGTGGGTGAGAGAAGTATCAATCGAATAATCTTGTCATCAATGACCCACCCATAATTTTAATTTTGATAGACAAATTTTGACACTACGAGCCGCTGCAACCTACTTGAGAATTTTTGACATGTAACTTCAGTATATGATCAAATTATCATGTACTCAGACCTTGTTCAGCAAAATTCTAGGGACAGACTACGCATTTTAGATTCATTCGGAATCAGTACATTATCAGTCCAAATGATTACCGCCAGAATACCATGGTTATCACTGAAGAAATAAGTTTTTGATCCAGAGCGCACATAATGGCTTGTTTCATTCTACTTCGGAGCGATATAATCTTAAAATTATCATTCAAACGCTTCATAAAATATATGAGTCTAAGAGCTAGCGGCCCAACTGAATAACCCAATAGTCAGAAAGTTGAAATTTTTTTAGTCAATATTGCATTCGTGCATGTGAATAAGGAAAAACAAATTTTGACTGAGATCAAGGAAGACCAATATGCAGCAGATTTTAAGAACTCAAAAATTTACTAGAAAAAAAAAAAAAATGTTTTTACAAGGTTGTGTTTTCGAGAGAGTGTTCTGGACGCCGTATCAGAACTATTCCACAGGAAAACAATTCTTAAATTCTCATGTGCGCAGTGATCGGAGCATTTTCTCATGATACAAGGTTTCGATTGACAAGAGATCTGAGCAATTAGAAATCCACTTCAAAAATGTAGAGTTTTTTCCAACACCAAATTACACTTCTGAAGTCCACATCCAGTAGTTCAGATCTCCTGCCGATCGAAATCTTGTATATGGCATATCATGGAAAAAAAAAGCTTCGATCACAGCGCGCATAAAGCGTTTTAGGGTTTTGTGCTCGCTTCTAGAAAATTGGAAACGATCTCACTCCAGTTGATCAATAAACAGCAGTTGACACTATTTCAAGCATATCAAGATAGTAGATGATCGGTTGAAGACGATATAATACAAAGAAAGTTTTATATGTAAGTTTCTATGTAATTTTCCTTGATTTTCTGTATTTCAACTATGTTAGGGATGCTTAGCCCTTTTCCACTGCTGTTGTTCAAAATACAGTGGAGTATGTGAATATGTCATTAGCTGTCTCACTCTCACTGAGACGGGACTTCTATGTATACTGGATGTAACAGCGAAACGAGCTACCTCGAATAACTTCTATGTTATTGACGGTACAATAGAATACTATAGGATAATCTCATGCAAGACTAAGGGGGACACTCAGTCATACCCTTATATGATGGAAAGATTGACAAAAATGCGATTGGAATTCAGATAAATCCTATTTTCATAGTCATTTCTCAGTATGCTATGAAAAACAAAATCTGCTATTTGTCACTTTGAATTATTTGACACTATTATAATTCCCATTGTTGCTAATTGCTATGAAGTAAACTTCACACCAGTACCAACAATAGGAGATTTGATGGATCGCATGAGAGATGCGTGTACTACTTTAACACCAAAAAAAATTAAGAGTGCTACTTTTGACCCAGTTTAAAAAAAATTAGAATGAGGCTTAGGAAGAGATGGATATCAGCTAGAACACAATTCATGAAGCTATCAATAATTAATCGAATGTATTTATGTAGCCCAATTGTTCATAGCCTACTGAAAAATAACTATGAAAATGAAGTTTTATTAAATTTAAAACGCATTTTTCTGAATATTTCCATCCTATAAAGGTGTAAAACGAATACATGGATAGGTATCCAAAGGGACTAAAAAATATAAAGCCTCTCATTTAGAAAAATATAGCTTTTTGTTGTAGTTTGAGAACCACTAGTGTGGAAAAATATTTTCTTCCATAATTGGGTTTCCCCGTTAATCCTGCATAAATTTGTGCCACAGTATTTCATTGTATCTTCAATAACATAGAAGCTATTCGATATAGCATGTTTCCCTGTAACACCTTGTATATTAAGTGATCTTTGAAAAATGTCTGTGGAACCGAGTGCGATAGATTGTTAGAAATCGAAACTTGATTGCCTCACAAAATTACAAATTCAGGAAACGGTTTTCACACAATCGAAACAAAACACGAACATTTTTATAAGATTACTTCAGTGTCCTGCATGAAAGAAGATGGGACTGCAACATACTTACATTTGTATGCCATGTGTCAATTCAATTTTCATAGCCTCGCGGCAACATATCTGATTATTATTTGAGACTTGCTCTACTGTTTTGAAGAGTCCTAGTGGGGAAAGAGCAGAATATTGTGCATTGTTAAAGACAGGTAGATATGGAAAAACTTCGATATGAATATGTATAAATCTCAATATTATAATATTCATTTATGTAGTGAGTTGGTTCGTGGTCATATAACTATCAGAAGACAATGAAACTTAGTTTCTCAAAATTATTTCTATCATTATTGATAGCAGATATTAACGCTGCGGCAATAATATTGACATCGATATTGATAGGAGCATAGCCAGTATGAACTCTTCAATCTCTTCTTCAATTCTTACGGGCGGATTTGATGGGTCCTAGCTTCTTACTTCCTTATACAAAGTAAATGTAAGTATTGTGTGACCAAAACAATTCACATTTTGAGATTTGGATTAAAATATCCGTTTTGAGAATCCCTGAATCTATTTTGACTATTTTCGGCTTGAAGTCGGTACGTATGTGCGTTCGTAGCTTACAAATCTCAAAACCCGTCGAATGTATAATGTTGAAACTTTGTATTTAAGACTGATCTTGGCCTAGAGTCTAGTTTTGTACCTCGCATTATGGTTATAATCATCTGAACCGGAAGTGAACTTTCCTTGATTTTCTTACCATTTTACATATAAATCTAGAATGATTAGCCGTGGGAAATTGAAATTTAGTATATATCGTCACAAATATGAAATATTTATAGTAATTGGGTCACACAATTATTTACTTAAATTCGCTGTAACTGTAATCCTAGTTAGTATTGACAAGGTCAATGTTCAATTGTTGGACATGATTGACAGGCTATGGTCACTAGATGTTCGGTGTTGATCGTTTTGGATTTACCCATGAGATTCTCAAAATCTGTCAAGTCAAATGCGCTTTCAGCCAAGTTGGTTGCTATGGAAACAGTAGGACATTATTCTCATACTACAACATTCCTAAACAGATCTGAGTTCATGCGCAAAATTGGAAAATAAATTACTACTAAAGTGCACTTCCGGTTCTGGTTGCTATGAACATAGGAGGCAATCATTCAGATGCTACAGCAGACTGGAATACCAGATTTTGATATTCTTCACCTGATCGTTTCGAATTCACGCGGAAAATTCCAAAAGACTGTCAAGTAAAGTGCACTTCCGGCTCCGTGGATCTTAATAAAATAGGATATGAATATTTAGACGGTATAATCGTCCTAAATACGGAATTCCAGCAATGTACGTTCAATCGTTTTGGATTTATGCGGAAAATTCGAAAAATGTTTCGAATAAAGTGCTCTTCCGGCTTAGTCAATGACAAACCTAATGCAATGTGTACAATTAGATATCACAAAAGTGCCTGATACAAAATTAAAATATTCTACGACTGATTGTTTAGAATTTTTGCGGAAAATTCAAAAAGTCTGTCATATAAAGTGCACTTCCGGCCGATTGTTACAAAAATAGAAGATGACAATTCAGATGCTACAGTAATTCTGAATGCTGAATTCCAGTATCCTACAGCTGATCATTCTGAATTTATGCGGAAAATTGAAAAATGTCTAAAGTAAAGTGCACTTCCGGCTCAGCCGATCGCAATCATGAAGCAAGATGTACAATAAGATGTTATAGAAGTGCTTAATACGAAATTTCAATATGCTATGGCTCATCATTCTAGATTTATGCAAAAAATTCAAAAAAAGTTCCAAGTAAAGTGCACTTCTTCTGGCTTGGCCGATTCATACAAAAATAGCAGATGACCATTCTGATACAACATCAAATTCAAATACTGAATTCCAACATCTCACGGTTGATCATTCTGGATTTATCAGAAAAATTCGAAAAAAGTTTCAAGTAAAGTGCACTTCCGGTACAGACGATTGGAACAATAGTGCGAGGTGCATAACTAGACCCTATACCAGTCTCAAATACAGAATTTCAATATTATACGTTCAACTAGTTTTGAGATTTGCGAGTTACGCACGCATGAACGCACGCACGCACGAACGCACGCACGCACGAACATATGTACCGACATCAAGCCAAAAATAGTCAAAATGGATTCAGGGATGCTCAAAACGGTATTTCCATCAAAATTTCGATAGGTGAATTTTGTCGGTTTCACAATACTTGTTACTTTGTAGAAAACGTAAGTTCCATGCACCAATCGTAGGTAGTTTAACCACTGACAGTCCCATCAAATCTGCGGAGACCAAACCAGTACACCTCCACGTATATAAGCTCCATCCAAATACGACTACTGAAGAGTTAAAGGAATACTTGGTGACTTTCTTTCCCGAAGTCGAATGTGATAAACTTTTATCGAAATATTCAAACTATTACTCTTCTTTCAAAGTTACCGTGAATGAATCTCATCGCGTGAAAGCTATGGATCCCGTTATCTGGCCTAGTGGCTCACATATTGATATATTGATATATTGATAATCCATATAAATACATATAAATACAGATTAACTAGCAGGTTCAGCAAGCTGATCTTCCACCATGCTATTTACACAATTATACATATTAAGTTAATACACAACAAAAATGTGAGTAGTACATGACAAATATTTACAACTAAATCATACATTCCTTTTCATGTTCACAATACATTAAAATTATTATTTTTACAATCATCGAAAAAACCACATATAGAATAATATTCCTTTTGTTTCAAAATTTGTTTGATTTGTGACAGCGCTCGCTTGATTGGCATTGTTTTGAAATATTGAGGAAGACTATTGAAAAATTTTATGCCCATGAAATATACACTTTTTTCAATCGCAGATGTTCTATGGCATGGTATTTCCAATATATTTGTTTGTCTGGTGTTATAATTAGATTGAATGAGATCAAATTTGCTTGAATTATTAAATACATATTTTATCACTTCATATACATACAAAGATTGAACAGTCAATAGATTTAGATATTTAAATTTACCACGACATGAACATACTGATTTTAATTTATATATAATTCTGAGTGCTCTCTTCTGTACAACAAAAATTTCGGATATTCAAGGTGATCCACCCCACACTATAATACCATAAGTTAACATAGAATGAAGATAACTATAATATACATTTAGTAAAGAAGGTACATCCAATTGGTGTGATAATACTCTTAAACAGTAACAAGCTCTGTTCAATTTTACCAGGACATTGTCAATATGAGTATTGTTTTTTAAGTCATGATCAAAGTACATCCCTAAACATTTTATACAACTAGTTTTTTTGACTAGCGCATTAGCAGCAGTGGTTTCAACTTTACTTTTGATGTTAAGGTTAAATTGAATTATATTTGTTCTATCCAAATTGATGGCTAGATAATTGCAGTCACACCATTTCTTAATATTGGAAATTGTATTATTTATTCTGCCATATATTAGTCTGGATTCATTTTTAGGACAACTTGAAATAAAATAAGCATCATCAGCATACATAACGGATACATCACAGTCAATACATTTGGGTAGATCATTTATATAAATTAGGAATAGGAGAGGGCCCAATACAGAGCCTTGTGGAACACCTGATGTTATTTTTCCCCATGTGGAATAGTGGGTCACATTAGTATCATCCACATTAGAATTGATCTTCACTGCTTGAGTTCTCCCATTTAGATATGATGCAATAAGTGAAAGGGCAACACCACGGACACCATAATGTTCAAGTTTTTGCAGGAGCACATTATGATTTACATTGTGAAATGCTTTCGATAAGTCACTTAAGATACTGTCATATTTTGGTCTAATTTTATCATTATAATTTCAACTATGCTAATTACAGCACTGATGGTTGATTTATTTTTCACAAATCCATGTTGACTATCAGACAATATATTGTTCCTTTGAATATGGTGCCACAGTCTTTTGTAAATAAGTTTTTCAAAGATCTTTGAGAAAACACATAATAAGGATATAGGTCTATAGTTCTCCACTGATTCATGGTCACCTTTTTTAAATACAGGGGTTATTACGGATTGTTTAAATTGAGAGGGGAATTTGCCAGAACAGATTGAATTATTAAAAATTAAACATAGCGGCTCAGAAACACTGGATGCACATCATTTTATCAGAATGGAAGGTGTATTATCATAACCGGTAGTTAAACTACATTTTAGAGATTTTATTGATTCTTCAACTTCCAATTCAGTGATTGGACTCATAAAAATTGTACTATCGCAGAATTGATCACAAAAATCATATTGACACTGGGGACTAGTATTACCCATGCTGAGAAAATAAGAGTTGAATTCATTTGCAAGTTCTTCAGGATTTTCAGATATTATAATTTGTTTACTGCAGTTGTTGGTTTCTTTTCTAACAATATTCCAAATAGTTTTATTCTTGTTATTAGAATTACAGATATAGCTGCTAATGTGGATACTTTTTGCTATTCGAATTGTCCTAGTCAGTATGTTACAATATTTTTTATAGTGATTCAGTAGATCATTGGATTGTTCGATTTTTAGGCGTCGACGTAGCTGCTTTTCAGTTTTACACGATTTACGTATTCCCTTGGTGATCCACACTGACTTGTTCTCAACTTTAGTTTTGATTTTTTTCAAGGGGAACATTTGATCAAAGTGGTGCTGGAATATTTTATAAAATTCAGTTACTTGCTCATCGACTTCCATAGTTTCATTCAGTGATGCCCATGATTGAATCTTAAGTGTTTCATTGAGATTTGGTATATTACTTTCATGAAAATTTCTTCTTAGTTGATAAGAAGTTTTAATTCTCTCAGATAGATTCAAACATTCCAAAATAATTGCATCGTGATCAGAGAATCCAGGATCCAATATTTTATGCTTACTTTTTAAACGATTTGAAATGATAATATTATCAATTCCAGTTGCAGATATTGCCGTTGTTCTCGTGGACTCTTGTATCTGTAGACTAAGATTGAATGAATGAAGTAATGTAGTTAGTTGAAGTTTTTGAATACTGTCTTTCAAAATGTCCATATTTAGGTCAGCTCCAATGATAATTTCTATTCCATTTCGACATATATTTTGTAATAATATTTCTAAATGTTTTATACAATTTTGAAAATCAGAATCTGGAGTTCTATAAATTGATAATACATACAGATTAGTTTGAGAATATTCCAGATTCACAATTGAGAACTCAAGATGCTTTTCCAACAACAAATAATTGAATTCAGTAATATTTTTTGCCATGATTGAATTTTTGACATATATACATGTGTCCCCATGATCTTGATTATTCCGACAGAAATATGATATAATTTTGTAATTATTCAAGTGATATAATTGTATTTCATCTTCTTTAAGCCAATGTTCAGTTAAACATAATAAACTTGGTGCATGATCTAACTCTTCTAAAAATATCTCTAATTCAAACTTTTTATTGCGTATACCTTGGACATTGTGATAGAAAATTGTGAAATTATTACTTTCCATTCTTTTGGCTGTTAATTTTGCGAAAGTTATATTTTTTACCGGGTTCATTTATTTTCTGATCTGGAAGGTCGAAGGTTGAATGAGATTTCACAGGGGTAAGATATTTAACATCTTCCGGAAGCACTAACAATTGCTTCTTGGCTTTTTCCACGTCCGTTGGATTTACAGGATTGTCTTCTTCGTCGGACAACACTTCTTCATTTTCTTCAAGCTCTTTGATCTAAAAATATTTATTATCAATTTTCAGTCCGTTTTTATATTGTACTACCATATGTCCTTTATCTTGTGCTTCTTTCTTATGTCTGTTGAGGATTTTTTTATTTTCTAATTCAAATTTTGTTAGATCATCATTAATATATATATTAGAACCCTTTGACATTTTGATCTCACTCATTACATCTCTTTCGCATTTATTTCGCAAGAATTTTAGTAAAATTGGCCTAGTTTTAGTATCTGTGTATCTTCCTAATCGACGCACTTCATTAATGTCATTTCCATCAATCTGTATTTCAAATTTTTCATTGAATAGGATGATTATGACGTTCTCCAAAATTTCATTGCGTTTTTCTTCAATTCCTGTTATTATTACATTATTAATCTTCAAATTTTTTTCAAACATCCCAATTTTATTTCTGAGCTGTTCATTTTCGGTTTTCAGGATTTTTATTTCAGAGTTTGCATTATTAAGTAATTGCTCTAATCTTGTAGAACTCTGAGATATCTCACTTCTCAAAGTATCGAGACAATCATAGAATTTTTTATTTGATAGATTGAATAATTGTTGGTTAGTAATATCTGGCGTCATAATTTGAATTTTAGCAGTTTAAAAATTTATTTACTTATTTTAATATATGTAGGTAACCAGTATTACACCAGCCAGTAACAAGTTGTATATAAACTGGCGTTATTATATTCAAAATCTTCACTTGACTTAAGTCACAAATTTAATTAGTAGATATCTGCTTAAACACGCAAACTACAATTTATATTTTACAGACAGTTCTCAAAATATATTTATGGAAAACAGAGCACTTACATTAAGAATATCGTCCTTATTCCACTCAAATATGTATAATTCGTTTATCTCCAGGACCGTATCAGAAGAAAATATTTAAATATTTCTTAAAACTCGTGTAAAACATACAAAAGCGGAGATCAAATAAAACACGACTATCATCAAAACTACTCACTCTCTGCATATAAATAGGTTTTTCCATCTACGGGGCCTTCCCAAAACGGTATAGCTGATAATCAAGCCAATATCAGTTACGTGGATTCTATTCAAGCAGCTGATAATCAAGGTAGTACCGAATATAAATTGAGTGATATAAATGATCAACATTTCCTTATTCTCAATCGTCAATATTTGACTTATGACAATGTGGATTCAATATTCACGGAATATTTAATTTACTGCAAAAACCTGAAATTCTTATGCCTATCAGAAACATGGTGTAATAAAAGTAATATAGGTACGTTTGTTTTTATTAACTTTAAAAATGTTCCTAATTTTTGTAGGAGTAGATATAAAGGAGGAGGTGTGGGAATCTGGTGCCATACAAGCTTAGCAGATAAAATAAAAAATATTGATATTTCAAGTTTTTGTGCCATGAAACACTTCGAAGTCTGTGCGGTTTTATGGCAAACTGATTCTCATAATCCGGTGATAATCATTACTATTCATAGATCCCCTGGCTCTGATTTTAAAACATTTTGTGAATGTATCACTCGAGTTCTTGAGAACACGTTAAAGCCTAATTATAATCTAATAATCGGCGGTGTCATGAATTTGGATCCATTTAGAGATAGTAATGAATACAACACTGTAAAACAGATACTTATCAGCTTCAATTTATTTAATATAGTACATGGAGCAACCAGAGGTAGATACACTCTGGATCATAGTTTTACAAGCCCCCGTGATAGCACATCTATTGTGATAGAAAATTTTATATCTGACCATAAAAGTGTGTTTGTATATAGTGGTAGAAATCGAACCCAATACAGGAGAATTTTTGACGATTTCAATATAAGTAATTTTTGTCTGGAACTAAATAATGAATCATGGGTTGATGTTTTGTCTAAAACAGAAACTGATGATGTCTATAACTGTTTTTCTGAGATATTTATGTATTATTCTACTAAATCCTTTCCCTTACAGAAATCAAACCTAAAAGGTCATAAGAGAAAATTATGGGTGAACAAGAACATCATAAACTCAAGTAAAAACTTAAAATCACTCTATTTAATGAGTAAATCCTACCCGGAGCTCATAACTATCTATAAACTAGCTAAGCAACGACATTCTCAACTAGTAGTCTCTACTAAAAGACTCTACTATCAGAATCAAATAGTTTCCTCTGACAACATGATAAAGAGTGGATGGAATCTGATCAACAGTATTAAAAATAGTAGTAAGAATAATTCTAATATTAAAATATCACATAATGATGATACATATGATGATTCGCAGGAAGTTGTGAATTTGTTTAACAACTTTTTCAGGGACGCTCCTCTACATATACTCAGTAGTATCCCGGGGGTTAATACAGATACAGATGCTAATGGTTGCAAAAATGCCGCCTCTAACACTAGAAATTTTTTTCTTCAACCCATCTGTGAAGATGAGCTGTTAGATATTATGAAGACTAGGATTAAATATAAAATGTCAGCAGGCTCGGATGAGATACCTAATTTTATTGTAAAATTGATATCTGAATTCGTTGCAGCTCCACTAACACATATTGTAAATACTTCTTTTGAATCTGGTCTTTTTCCCGGTAAACTTAAACTAAATAAAGTTATACCGGCTTATAAGAAAAGAGACAAGTCATCTATGAATAACTACAGGCCAGTTTCTTTAACTTCAATTTTTTCAAAAGTTCTAGAATATTGTTTTTTGAATAGATTTGAATGTTTTCTGAAAAAAAGTGGTATTATTTCTAAATATCAATTTGATTCCAGAGCAAATAGTTCAACAATGAACGTTTTTCAACTTTTATATAATAAAATCACTAATTTTCTAAATAAGGGTGAGTGTCCAGTCGGTATATTTTGTGACCTTAGCAAAGCTTTTGACTGTGTCGACCACTCTAGGCTACTAAATAAACTGGAAAATCTGGGTTTTCGGGGGGTTGCACTGAATTGGACTGCTAGCTTTTTGCAAAGGAGACATCAATATGTATCGTTTGATTATTCCAATGAGTCTGGCCCAAACACGGCAAACTCAGGACAACTGCTAATTGATGTTGGTCTTGCGCAGGGGACGATCCTTGCTCCTGTACTTTTTATCTACTATATAAACAACATTATAACTGTGATAGCTGATGACTGCACTCTCATTCTCTTTGCAGACGATACTTCTTTGATTATATCCCATAAAGACGAGCACTCTGTCATGGTTAGATGTAATTCAATTATAAACTCTATTTCATTCTGGTTCTATGAAAACAAACTCTATTTAGATTAATCAAAAACTAGAATACAACGTTTTCATACCCACCAGAACTTGAGTAATAATCAAACTGTTTTGAACTTTGGAGACAAAGAGGAGTCCAATGTGAATACTACCAAGGTCTTGGGTTTAAATCTTAACGAAAATCTCGATTGGAAGCCCTACTCAATTGAACTTATAAGCAAACTAAATTCGATCTGCTATCAAGTAAGGCATTTAAAAGTTTATATGTTAATATAGCGCAGTTGTTAATGTTTTATCATGCTTGTGAGGAGTCGAGACTCAGATAGGGTATCTGTTTTTGGGAGTCCTCCCAAGTAATAAAAGAGGTTTTTCTATGCCAGAAGAGGATTGTTCGTTGTATGGCTGGTGTAGGACAAAATATTTCTTGTAGAAATATCTTCAAAAAATATCATATTCTCACAATTATCGATATTTATATATTTGAAAATTGTGTTTCAATTCACAATAATAAAACTGATTTCCTTAAAAATAGTGGAAGGCATCATCATGCCACTAGAAATAAAAATGAATTATATGTTCCTAGCTCTAGGATCGACATCGTCAAAGTTGCTCCTGATCGGGTTGGTCTACTGTTATACAATAAACTCCCATTGTACATTAAAAACGTAGATGATGTAAAAAAAGTTCAAAAATATGTTAAAACTGTATTTGAAGAATCATAATTTCTACGATCTCCAAGAATTTTATAGATTAACATAATCTCTAACCTGTTTTCTGTGTTCTGACTTTTTCTACACACTATGTATTGTGTCTAAAGAAATAAACTTTAATTATTATTATTAAAAATCAGTATTCAACACTAGTAATCATTTCTCAGCATAATCAGAACAAAAACCCTCAGCAGGTGAAGAAAAAACAGCGAATCAAGGTTCTCTTTTTGTATATTTTTGAATTCAAAACTGATCAGGAAATGATAAGAGATATAACAGACTATCACAAAAAAAATATGTAAAAGTAGAACAAGAAGAAAAAACTAGTCAAAATCAAGTCACAACAAAAAACTGATCATAGATGATGGAAAATGAATATTCACCATTGTGAACACAAAAACTAGAGGAATAAGTACAGACATGAATAAAAACTCTTCCAAAAATATAGAGTAAATTTCAAAACTCCGCTCTTCTTCCGAGATGTGTGACACAAACATTACTGAAGAAGCACTTTGGCACTTTAAAACTCAAGTTCTTATATTTTCATGAAATTTGAAGGAAAAAACAGTTTGATTTTGACAGGATAGTTAACGAGTAAATAGAGGCGCAAGCAACATGGCAGAAAATAGATCGAAACCTTATCTTGTCAAAACCTTGTTTCATCGGAGTCTTGACTCGTGGGATCGCTGCCGCGACCCTTGATTTAGGAATGTTGTAGCATAAGAATGATGACCTACTGTTTTCATATCAACGGTCTGGGCCACAGCGCACTTTACTTGAGAGATTTTTTTCCTTGATAAATTTTAAACGATTAGCTATGGAACGATGAGTTTATGTGTTCAATTATCGTATCATTGTATGCAAAAAACCTATCCAATGATGTACAAATGTACAAGTGAGTCAGGTGGTGTCCACATCAATTTTTTTTTTTTTTTCAGTGCAACAAGTGTCAAAAATTTGATTGACGCAGTCGGTAGGATAACGTTGTCATAGTGAAATTTGATATTTTCTGTGATATTTCGTGAAGTTTAACGCCGTTATATCTTTGAAATATCAAATCTATAATGCTTCATCAAACGGCTATAACTTAAGCCGCTTTAATGCTCTTAAAGCAACAATCGATTGACAATTTGCTGTTCCATTATCAAATCATGTCGTCATCATAGAACGAGTATTTGCTGTTCTCACAACTAGTTCGCGTCGCAGGAGTTGCTGTCTTCACAACATATATCCGAATTTCCAGCGCAGAGAACCCGATGATGTCCGTAAAGCATCCAATTTGTATTTTATTTTTGCAGTTAATCATTTCGATCACATTTGTATTGATTACTGCGTTCTGATAGTTTCATTCCTCTTATAGACCTTGATGTAAACGAGTACTTTTTGCGTAGAACTTGTTCAGGTATAAGTCCCATTTTTTGAAAAAGTTCTGTAGTGAATTTTCTGTTTTAAGGGGATAAATGGTTAGCATCTAGCATACTGGAAAGCTGATTTTCAGTTTTTGGCAGTATCATCTTTATACTTTCACCAATGCAAAGTCCTTATCGTACTCCATGTAAGAGAGTCCTCGGAATGTAACATGTTTCCGGTAGTGAATTACATGATACGTAAATCAAAATATTGTCCAATTTCTTGCATGAATCCAAAATGATCGGCCATAGCATATTTAGTGTTTGAACTTGTTGTAGCATCAAAATAGCTATCTACTATATTTGTATCAATCAGCTGAGTTTGAAGTGCAGTTTATATGTATAACAGACATTCATAATTTGCCGTATGAAACAGTCAGTCTAATTGAAATGATAAGGTCGGCAATGATAATCTGCTGTGATTTTGTTTGGCATTGTTCATGTCAAAATATTATTAGAATTATATTAATTATAATCTTAAGTGACAGAAAACTGCATTGAATAAATTTGTATATATACAGGATGTGCAACGAAACGTGGAATATGGGATTTCAACATGCGATTTTCAAAATGTGCGGATATTGGCTCTTCTGTATATTTTAGAGCAAAAGTACAGAAATGTAAAGTTGTTCAAAATCAATTTTAATTTCAAAAATTTTTCATTCAATGCAAAAGAATATCTGTTAGCATCAGATATTTAGGAAATTAGATGACATTTCCGTCAAGAATTAATGAAAAAAATTCTCATTCTGACAGTACAATTCAGTGTTATTACAACAATTCTAATCAATAATGAAGAATGGTTTAAAATCAATTTCCACTCATAAACAGTCTTCATTGCAAAAGAATATCTATAGAATCTAATAAAAGTTAGCAATAATAACACCGAGTGAAATTTTGGAATGAAAAATTTCATTTTTTATTCTCATGGCAATCTGATTTTTGACAAAAATGTCATATTTTTTTTTCTAGAGATCTACTACAAATATTATACTGCAACAAATGAAGACTTTTCATAAGTGAAAATTGATTTTCGACAACTCTCCATTCCTGTACTTTTATATCCGCACATTTTATAAATCCTATGTTAAACTCCTATGTTCCGCGTTTCGTTGCACACCTGTATATGGAATGATGTAAAGTAAGTCACGTGTTGCTCACGTCAGATTTTCTTTACTGCTGTTTTCCTAATATAGAATGTGTTAGCCTTTTCCAAATGAAGAATCTTGATTATTCCTAATTTTTGTAATTGTTGAAGAGTGTCTCTTTTTTCTACGTGAGTTGCTTTTGGAATCTTGAAGTGCATGTTCTGTAGCTTGATGTTCATTTCTTCGCAACAAGAATACGTATGAAAAAGAGGATAACCGAAACTGATATTGAACTTCTCGTTGTAAATGAATCTATTGCTATCATACGATATTTTTGAACCAGCGTGCAGCATGGTAAAATGGTAAAATTCTAGGACTAATGCAGCTAGTGGTAGACTCTGACAGTGATATGCACAGTCGTTCGCCGGTGACCCGCCAGCGATCTGCCAGTGGATACTCCGTAAGCGATACGTAGAGAAACGCCATATTGTGCTGGCGAATCACCGGCGAACGACTGTGCATACCGCTGTAAGCGTTATTTGCTCTCACGCGTAGACTTACGGCGTTCTTTCGCATTATACCTTATTTCTGAACGTCACAGGTATAAGACTTCGAAAAGAACACATGCCTCCATCTAACAGACTCTCTTGAAGTTTCAGACATTCATCATTTTTTCCCTTTATTTCAAATATTCTCTACATACTTATCATACTTTTCGGATACAACATGAAACTTGAATTTTTCAAATAAAAACTACTGTTGGCTATGACATGGAAAATACACAATTCTTTCTCTATTCAACTTTGAAATATTGTTTATTGTCATGTTTATTATAGGTGATGTAATAAAATTATGGATGAATTACAATCTACTGATATTTGAGGCTATTCTTCAACCTAATCGATACATTTTCATCGATCATTGTCTATTTTATCCAACCAATAAACACTGACCAAAGAATTCAAAAACTGATTATAACAACTGTTTCCAATTGCCAAAAATCTTATCTATTGATAACAAATTGATGATTGTGTAATAGAATATGCCAAACTTTTCGTACTGTAATAATTGATCAAATAATTGACAAAGGAGAGTACTAATCAAATTTATAAGTATTATTCTACTATCAACCGCTGCAATTCTCTATGTTCTACATATATCTTCAATAACATTGCATGAGATTTTCCATAGATTTATATTTTAATGATCTAAGGCAGCTATGAAACAAAATCGATGTACTGCCTGTCATGATAATTGAATAGATGTTGATTTCATTGTTAGTAACAGTCAATACTAATCATTTCTTGAACCATTATTAAAGAAAATACGTGTTCACTACGGAAAACTTCGATGAGTAGATTGAAATGTTGTTAATTTATGGTCAATGTCGCAGAAATTAAGTTGACGCTGCTAGAATTCATTCACATACTTATCTAAATTGAATTCTTTCAAATAGAATCTATTCGAGAAGAGTAAGACTGACTGCATCATTGAGTAAAACTGGAAGCAAGATGAGAGTTTGTGAGAACAATCGAAATATAGTGAATGTTCTCGCGTTTGTTCATTACAAGAATAACAATGAGGATGCTGTTTCTCTACGAAAAATAGCAGAGGAATGTTATGTTAGTACAAACACTGTTAGGAAAATATTAAGAAAAGACTAATTTAGAGCCTACACAATAAAGCATCTGAGAAATGAAGATTACGTCAGAAGGCAAGAATTTTGCAGATGGTTTGTAAGAAAACGCGGACGGGATGAAAATATTGCTTGGAAAATAATATGGACCCATGAATCTACTTCTCCACATAATGGCATGTTGAATAGAAATATACATCACCAGTGGAGAAATTAAAATAATCATACAAATAGAGATTTATCCACAAATATTGAATATTGCTACTTTGATTGGTGAACTTCATTCGAAAGTATTTTATGGTTATTTTTTTGAGAATAAACCGCAGCGGACTATTTGGATTTATGATAAAATGTTCTAGAAGATATGACGGATAATGCACTCCTGGAAGTAAGAAGAAATTTTCATCATGTACATCCTGAAATAGTACGGAAATGCTTCCAAATTTCATAGCGAATCTGTTTATTGAATTTTCGTTCCTCGTTTGTTTGATTCAATTTTCACAATACAGTACTAGATACATCAGTAGATACCTATCCATCATTTATTCTTCTATTTCACTCAAAATTATAGCATGACAATAAGAATTAGTTTCTCTTCTATGGCTTGAATCAGACTTCATATTGTAACACTACACTACAGACAGAAATAATTTATTTTGGTCTTCCAACAATCTGTCACAGCTATTGCAACTGTACAAAAAGCATCAATTTTTCTGGACAAGTACCTACAGAGAACAAATTACTCTATATACTTTGTATTAACTAACTACTAGTTAATCTGAAGATTATTATTCAATTAAATATCAATTATTGTGTCACTCATTTTAGTGGAATTCATTACTTAGGAATAGGCACATGGAATTCAAGTTTTGACAATTGCCACTTCAATATTTTCAATATATATTTATTGTAAGTACAATGTTTCAATCAAAAATAATAATCAATGAATTAATTCTTCGATAAGATCAGAATGAAAATGGAATTAAAAATCAGTTTCATTCATGTTCATGCGTGAAATAATTAATCTGAACCTCCTGAAATAAACATATGTAACAAACTTTTATTTATTACATTAATTAAATGAATAACAATAACAAAACTACAAATAATAATGAAAAGAATACACTAAATAACTAAAAATTGAATAAATGCAAATTGACAAATAATGAAATATCAAGCACTCGCGATGGTGACGGGGAAGAACTCTCTCACACAACTGACTTTTTTTTCCACACGTCACTGATCAAAACAATAACACCGTACCGCACCGCTCTATCAAACCATCATAGCCGCGGGACCACCCAAAGATGCTGACGGTATCACTTTGTTGATAAAACATTTGTCACACACTCCCCCTAGAGTTCGCATCTACGACCTCGGATGTGAACTCTGGATTTTCCTTGGTCTGCCACGTTTCCTCTTCGGGTTCACTGGGTCAGTTTCTTCGGCACATGTATATGGTGCAATGTCACTTGTGTTTACACGTCCAACAGGCTCGTCGGGATTCGATATTTCCGAAATCTCATACGATGTTGGTGAAATGCTGCGCAATATTATGTATGGACCATCTCGTTTTGGCACAAATTTTGAAGTGACGCCTTTCGCTGCATCACTCAGGACATGCGCTGTGATCATGACTTTATCGCCAGGTGAATAATTTGGGGCAGGCCGATGATGTTTGTCATAATATGATTTTTGCCTATCTTGCTCCTTTTGGAAACATTCCTTTGCGTCGTTCAAGGTATCGACGAGTTTTCGAAGATGTGGCGTTATTTGAGGGACGAAATTGTCCGCTGTGATGACTTGTCGTAAATCATTCTGCATTTCATCTAACGTTTGTAATTCTCTGCCAAATGTTAAATAGGCGGCTGTATGACCAGTGCTCTGACACCAGCCGGTATTCATGGAGAATCGGATTGCCGAAAGTTTCTCGTCCCAAACTGTATGTTCTCGACCTACGAAAATGGCAAGCATCGGTTTTAAATCACGATTTTTCCGTTCTGTTGGATTGGATTCGGGATGATAGATAGAAGTCAGACTCTGTTTAATGCCTAACACATGGCATGCTTGTTGCATGATTGCACTTATGAATTGTACTCCATTATCTGATATAATTCTTCTTGAAAATCCGTACCTCAGAAATATTTCTTCTATCAGGATACTCACGCAAGCAAATGCAGTTGCTTGAGGTAATGCAAAAAGTTCCACCCATCTAGAGCAGACGTCTTCTACTATTAGAATCCATCGATTACCCTTAGCAGTTTCAGGCAATGGCCCAAACAGATCTATTGATAGCGTCTCAAATCGTTAAGCGTAAACTGGAGTTTGTAGTAACCCTGCTGGCTTCATATTGGAAGATTTGTAACGTTTACAGTCAATACAATTTTGTGTATGTTCTGATATGGTTCTTCTCATACCTGGTCAGAAGTAGCTGTGGGAAATTCGACGATAAGTCCTTTCCATACCATTATGTCCAGCCATAGGTGAATTATGGTGATCTTCAAGAATCTTCTTCCTATTTTGAATTGGTACAACCAACTGTGCTTCATCTGATTCAGCGTCATCATGATAATGATACAAAACACCATTGAGCATAACGTAACCTCGATCTGTCCATCTGACGAAATTGTTATTGATTTCTTGAGCTTCGAAGTCGTTAATTATTTTCGCTATATCAGGATCTGCCAGTTGATCTTTTCGTATGGTTCCAGAATTTTCTCGGGGAAGGTCAACAGTTACTATGTTGACATCCATCGTTGTAGAATTCTGTGATTCGTTCGGAGGTCTCGACAATGCATCAGCTACCACATTTGATTTACCTGGGCAGTAGTCAACATTCAGATTGTAAGATTGGAGCTGCAATCCCCATCGTGCTAAACGTCCTGTTGGTGACTTCAGATTTAAAATCCATCGAAGCGGCTGATGGTCAGTCAAAACTTTGACTTCGGAACACTCTAAGTAGCCACGAAATTTTTGCAAAGCCCAGACAACAGCTAGAGCTTCTCTTTCTGTTGTTGAATAATTACGTTCAGGCTGTGTTAGCAATCGACTAATATATTCGATAGGTTTTTCGTCAGCTGCTTCACCTTGCAGGAGAACTGCGCCGATAGCGTAGTCGCTCGCATCGGTTCTTACTTTGAATGGAAGAGATGAATCTGCTTGTCGCAAGATTGGTGCAGTTATTAACTGTTTCTTCAGTTGATCATATGCAATTTGTTGTGCTTCGCCCCACTGGAAAACAGCATGTTTCTTCAGTAGATTGGTTAAAGGTCGAGCAACTTCTGAAAAGTTGGAAATAAAGCGACGATACCATGAACACATTTGTACAAATGACTGAATTTCTTTGATGGATTTCGGCGGAGGTCTATTTTGAATTGCAGATACCTTTTCTGGATCCATACTGATTCCTTCTTCTGTAAGTATGTGCCCTAAATAAGACACATTTGGGCGAACGAACTTGCATTTATCGCGATTCGCACTTAATTTATAAAGTTCAAGTCTTTTGAAAACTGCATCAAGGTCTTTCAAGTGATTTTCAAAACTATCGGACAAGATTATTAAATCGTCAAGATATGCGCACATTTTCACATCACTTAAACCGGCACGGAATCGGTCCATTAACCTTTGGAAGGTTGCGGGCGCGTTTCGAAGTCCGAAAGGCATTCGCTTGAATCTGAATGTTCCGAACGGGGTAATAAACGCCGTTTTATCGCGATCAGAAAACCGAACACTGACCTGCCAGTATCCGCTTTTCAGGTCGAGCGTAGACATGTACTTGGTGCATTTTGCGTCATGAAGAAGATCATCGATTCTTGGCAATGGGTATGTATCAGGTACGGTGACAGAGTTTAGTTTCCGGTAATCTATACATACTCTTGGACTGCCATCTTTTTTGGAAACGAGAACGACTGGAGTAGCCCATGGGCTCTCACATTCTTCAATGATGTCATCATTTATCATCTTGTCAATTTCTATTCTCAATATTTCTTTTTTTGGTGCGGCCATCCGGTAAGGAGGTACTGCGATAGGCACTTGGTTCTCTGGTATCTCGATGCAATTTCTGTTGCTTCTGTTCGCGTCTTGAAAATGTTTTCATGGCTCTGAAGTAGATTATTGAATTGTAAGCGTTGAGCGTCGTCGAGATTGATACCTTCTGTAGAACGTAGTTTCACTGAAGCTGCATAAATTTTGTTCGTTTGATAACCCAAGCGTTCATTTTTGACGTATTTATGCTGAATATGAGGAGTATCTCTGAAATACCAAGTTTGGTTAGGAATATCCAACACTATTCCTGCTTCTGAGATGAAATCAACTCCTAAGAATGTGCAATTATCTCCAGAATCTGGCAAAACAACCATTTTCGTGTACACTTTGCGATCTATTATGCTAATAGGTATTGTTGCTATTAGAACTTTTCGTGTTGTACAATGTCGATCAGCTAGATTGAGAGATAACGTCTCTTCTTCGAAAGAAATTCTGTCTTTCAGTTTGTCGTACAGGTTACGACCCATAACGCTGCGCGATGCGCCTGTGTCGGCAAATGCAACACCTTGCATTTCAAAAATGTTGATATCCAATAATGGTCTTCCGATTTCTTCGGTATGTTGTATAGTTTCTATTCCATAAAAGTCGGCTGAAGCAACATTTTGTGTTGAAGATTTTGCAGCGCTTCTACAATTTGGACATTGCGACTTAATTACACCTGGTGTGTTGCAACCGTAGCAAACAAGAGCTGGTTTAGCCATTGTTGTAGATACAGCTGTAGCAGTCGATGTCGTTTGAATAGAAGTAGGATTGCATTCCTTTTTCTTCTTCCTGCAGTCAGATTCTACGTGACCAAAAACTTTGCAAAAAGTGCAACGCGGTCGTGTCTTCTTTGCGATATTCACATATTTGTCTGTTTTGATTTTATCACTATCACTTACTAATGATGTTTCACGTTCAGAGTTTTCAATGTCTTTTGCACGTTCCAATAATATTTAAAATGTAGTGACATCATTTCTCGGTAGTCTTTTACGCAACTTCCGATTCAAAAGTCCATAAACAATGTCAAGTTGAGCCCGTTCCGGCAATTGATACGGCAACTGAGCGATAAGAGCGCGAAAATTGCAGACGTACAGTTCACACGATTCACCGTCACTTTGCTCGCGGGCAAATATTTCGCGGTACACCAAATGTGGCGGTAATTTTCGAGAGAACGCGTCGCGTAACGCGGTTACTGCACTATCCCAAGTTTGGATACTGTCTTTTACTCCTCTCCACCATGTAGCTGCAGTTTCTTCTAAAAGCATAGAAATACCACGTAGTGCATTAGCGTCGCTAATGTTTGTACAATCTTTGTACGTCAAGATTGCATCTAAAAAAGCGTCAACATCAGAAATTTTGTTGCCGTTGAATCGCGAAGTACACTTCGAAAAATTTCCTGTGTGTTGTGACGTCACTGAGCTTTGAGAATGTTCATTGTCACTCACTTGTGTTAGCGAACTTTTAGTTAATTGTGAAATAAGCATTTGTAGCTGTTCATTTGTCATTGTAATTGCTCGTAAAGAAGTATTACTTTCGGTACTTTCTCTGGGCTTTAGTTTTGGAGGCATTTTGTATTATTTGCGCGGAACACGGACACAACGATGTCGCGAAACTTTCCAGCAAAACACTTGACTAAACAAAAAACCGAACTATGCAATAATTATTTATGATTATTTTTGTGAATTCGGCTATTAGTTGGGCGCCATTTATGTAACAAACTTTTATTTATTACATTAATTAAATGAATAACAATAACAAAACTACAAATAATAATGAAAAGAATACACTAAATAACTAAAAATTGAATAATTATGCGAATTGACAAACAATGAAATATCAAGCACTCGCGATGGTGACGGGGAAGAACACTCTCACACAACTGACTTTTTTTTCCACACGTCACTGATCAAAACAATAACACCGTACCGCACCGCTCTATCAAACCATCATAGCCGCGGGACCACCCAAAGATGCTGACGGTATCACTTTGTTGATAAAACATTTGTCACACATATGATTATATAATTCTGAAAAAAAAAGCACTACAATTTTCCAATATTCATGGTCTGTTGCACTGCTCTAGCTTGAATTTTATGTTTCACTTGAACAAAAAATATCGAATCAAAATAATGATGGAAATGTTTATGTCACATTTGACGTTCGAATCTTGATAAAATATTGTTCAACTAGGCGACTATTAAAATTCAAGATACGTCTCGTCGGTGCAACTGACTATTAATAATATAGTGGAGAAGAAGAAAAAAGTTTAATACGTACAAAAATATGCTTTTGAGACTCTTATGTCCAGTTGCACCGCTGTACTTTTGATTTTAAGTGTTGCTTAAATGAACAATATCGTATCAAGACTCAAAAATCAAATGTGACATAAACATTGCTGTCATTATTTCAATTCGATATTTTTTGTTCGAGTGAAACTTGAGAATCAAGCTAGAGCTAAAGCGGTGCAACTGGCCATCATTCACCCAAGAATCTAGCAATTTTTATTCAATTGTATAAAATAAAATAAAGTATTGTAAAAGCACATTCCGAGATTCTAGACCGTCAGATAGTCATAGATTTGAGTGCCCCATTTTGTTTTCTCTGCCTTCAAGAGTTTTGATAAGTATGTATATTTGAAGTATAATAATGTTAAGATTAGAGCTGGACCGTGTGGCCAACATAATAAATATTAATTTAAATTTTTTATGAAAAAACATGTTTTGACCCAATTCTCTCGCTTCTGCCATGCTTACGGGATGAAATTTAGGGAAAAAGAGTCAGCGAAAAACGATAGGCAGAAGTGATCCACTTGACGGAAGATTTGAAATGAAGGCTCGATTGTACAAAGAAATGTATCAATTGTTAACGTTCTTCCCGTTTCTGCCGTTTGGCCATATGAAAGTTGATATCATGAGTATTTCGTAGAAACGAGTGGCATAAGTTTTTCGAATGACCAAATCAAGATATGCTCTTTAATACAGTTTTTTGTGACTGCAAAAAGAGCTTCAAATCAAAATGCGGCTGCAAAAAGTAGGTTTACTTTGTTCACCAGTATGCACCAGCTATGAAAGCCAGTCGTATTCAAATACTGGAATACTGAATCTCAAGCAGAAGAGAATTCTTACATCAACGACGAAACAACTGATGTATCGCTATTTGGACAATTCAAGTCAACTCAGGAAGATGAAGAAGATGTTGAATAAGAAGATCTCATATTAAAGTAAACTTCAATAAGCAGACCGTGGAGTAGGTCTAACATACAATCACGTTGAAAAATACGCGCCAAGTACACTGCCTTGTAGGTGGCGTGGAAATGTGTGCATGTGCATATTATGAAGAATATAACTTTGGAATAGCTTTTTTTCCAGAAATGGTGAGTCTTAGGAGAAAAAAATGGTGACTATTTTTGTAGAGAATTGAAAGATCTGCAATTTTTGATGAAGCTATTTCTATCATAAAACTGACCGTTTCGATAAAAAATCCAAAAAACCCATTTTTGTGAGGTGAAGGGTGAATATCTATTTTGACTGGACTATTATTTTACTTCAAATGTACATACTTATCAAAACTCTTGAAAGCAGGAAAAACAAAATAGGGCACTTAAATCTACGACTAGCTGACGGTCTAATACTCGACTGCATTAATAGAGACTTTTCATGGGTGAAAATTAATTTCAAACAACTTTTTTGTTCCTGTACTTGCGCTCTAACATATACAGGAGAGCCAATATCCGCACATTCTAAAAATCCTATATACCGCATTACGTTTCATAAAAATAGTTATTCTGAGTGTACCTGTAGGTCTTTTTGATGCATGTATCGCTCAAGATTTGGCCAGCGTTAGCCATGTTATCTCACAAAAACAGTTTTTTAGCGCATTTTTGCAGAAAAATGTCTGTCTGGCTGGCTGGCTGGCGTGATGCTGATATCTCAGCAACTACAGCACTCACAAACTTGAAATTGATACTTAATAAAAGCTGCTGTTCTTTAGGTTTGCACAAACTACTTGATTTTTCTATTTATACATCCAGTTTCCAGTAAAAAATCGAATAGATATTCAAAAGGTAATTACTGCTAACCTATGCCTTGTTGAAATCTAAAAATTGCTACACAGAATGAGCAACATGTCAGACGTCGAACATAACTTGAATCTCGGACTGATATGGGTCAGTACTTATGTTAGGAAAGAAATCGTTCATCTGAATATCTCACGAGTTACACAAGATATTGACATGTCGTTTCCGATGTTGATGTCAGAATGAATAGAATTTTGTTTTTGAGATCAATTTTAACCATAACATGACTATCTGTTACTTGTTTTCTTGTATCTGTAGTCTTGGAGGTAATTGCACCAAGTTTTCAGGGTTTTTTATCATAAAACTTTGATAAAGATCAAATTGCTATTTTGGAGTACAGCACATGACCTTCCGTCTGTCAATAACTGAGCAATAAAGGTCCTCTTAAGTTTGTACGTGCACAATTTTTGTATAGAATAGTCATAACATGAAAGTGGTACTGAATTGTGGTGGTTTTTGTTTCCAATTGTAAGTGCTTCGCCCTCAACTTGAGTCCGAGACAATGACGGCAGATAAAACTTAACATGAGGTGTTTAGTGCACCCAACATCATTGTCCCGGACTCAAGACTCTATGTTGAGCTTGCTCAGAACGGGCGAAACTCGCCTGTTAGTCAAGTGTGAAGCACCGCTTGTTGAAAACAAAAATCACTGTTTTAGTGCCAACGGGATAATTTAATTTCACTAAAGAGTAGCTACACAAGCACAGTGTATACTCACATGTTATATTATTATGAATCAAAAAATATATTTGTAATTCTAAAACAAATATTTCCATTGAAATCGGAGATAAAGTAATGCATCGACAGTTTGACCGAAATATTTTTATAAATGTAGCATACTGGCTAGTATTTTCATGAACAGATGTCTATTCATGTCCAACATTGTTCTCCAAAAGTTTTCTCAATGAATGCTGAGTGCTGAGAACCAATTCAATTTAATTATCATACAGTCATATCTTAAAATTGTCTTAATTCATTTTATTTTCGATCATTCACTGTATTTATCAGATGCAAATGACAATTATCTAGATAATTTTCTTAGAATGCGGCTAGAATATTACATATTGGGATAAGTCAAGAGTATTAATTATTTAAAATACCTTTCTGATAGTTAGCATGCAATTGAAATTCATATTGACGTACACCAGAGTAACTCTTAAATGGCAGGATTCTTGTCGACTTACTTAACAATGATAGTTATACTTCGGCCAATTCACACAATAGTTTATATATTGTAGCCTATATGCTATTCTGATGTATGAGCTTTATCATTGCGAAGTTTTATCAAAATCCGTTCAGTAGTTTTCACATCCATTCTCACAAACTTTCTTGTTTTTAATATTGGTAAGATGAAATTATTACGCTACTGGTTTGTGTTTCACAGAACACTAAGCTGTGATGTGCTGAAAAACGAACGTATTGTAGAAAGAGATATCAATGAACAGTTAAGAATCCACTTGACAATTAGAGAAAATAACAAGGTTACGAAATCATAAAACTTATAGTTTGATAGTTTCCTGAATGGCTCAAATATAAAGCCCAAGGACTTGATGTGCTAATAAGAAGCACATCTCGTCTTCCCAAACTTTTCAACTCTTGTTGTATAATCTGTGTACTCGTATATGAATATGATGGATCTGCTTGTATTCAAGGTTCGATTGTTAAAATGAATCCATGAAATATCTTGATAATATGGAGATCATTGAGAGGGGATTTGACAGTGTTGTTTCTATCTAGAAAAGAGAAATACTATTCTGCAGAATAATATAATTCTGAAAAATCTGGTTTTGGATCAATCCACGTAACCTCTTGAAATTAGAAATCATAATTGTTTCATCCATTCAATCGTCGCTAATACAATTTTTAAGAAGGGTCATGTTCAACTTGAATTGAAGATTTTTGTACAGTGGTCTTTTCAATGTGATTGAATAATGTTATCTTACTTGAGTCGTAGCTCTCAGTATGCCAGAAATTTTAGTTGTGACTTACGAAATCAGGACTCAGTATCACTATTCAATAAAGTATTGCAATTCATGTAATATTCAAACAAATATTATACCTACTAATTTTTATTGATAAATATACATCTATGTTCATAGGACACCTCCATCAGGCATCTGCATCAGTTATCAAAATGAGTAAATAGTCTGTCAAATAACCAATGGAATTTTCAAGAGGACATTTGTGCTACCAAAATTGTTCTGTTTACTCTGCTCAATATGTGTGAGTAAATACAATCGACGATGGTGTAGATATTATTGTCATTTAAAATCCATTGCAAAGAAAGATACTGCTGATGAAGAAGTATTTCCACTTCATGGATAGAAGCTCAACTACTAGTCAATGGTACATCATGTCAATGGGGATACTTACAGTGGCACAAAAGTTTTTGAGTAAATCAAGAAGAAGTACCGGTATGCGAGAATTGAGTATTCAAGATTCAATCTGATGAAAAGTTGTGAGCGCTTCTGGATTCTCTCATAGGAAAATTCATCACTTTTATGCAGGTATATATTTTGGTGAGAAAGAGCTTCTCTTCTGTCGACAAAAAATCAACAAGAGCTGCTGAGATCTTGATGAAGAGAATAGAACGTATTCCATCATTTTTGTAGTAACCATAAGAACGAGTATTTTGTTCTTCAACACATTTTTGTCACATATACATACATGTATATATATATATATATATATATATATATATATATATATATATATATATATATATATATATATATATATATATATATATATATATATATATATATATATATATATATATATTTATATATTCTCAGTTCTGAACTACCTTATGAGGATATTTCTCAGATACAAACTAGTAGTCTAAAGCAGATTTGTACTTACTTTTCCAGAACTTTGGATGCCTTTCATAACAATGAAGAACACAATAATCCAAGAAATTAATAAACAGAGAACAATCCACCATTTTAAACCACCAGGTTCATCAATGGAAGGTGCAGCATCCAGCGTTGTGCGATACCAAAAATAAGCAGTTTCAGAAGATTTTTCGCATTCTTCCACCACTGTACCATTTATTACAGGACATGTTGACCAAGGTAGTGGACTCTGTAACAAGAAAAACCATGTATAAATAACCATTTATTATCAGTATAATAAGAACATGAGCATTATTGTATTGATATGTGGAAACAGATGAGGTGTATGACCATAGCTAGAGCAACACTTTAGTAAGCATATAAAGTATAAAAATACATTACGTCAAATTCCAAGATTGCGAGTAGAAGTGATCTGGGTTGAATAGACTATTTGCTTGGTAGCAAAATCAATTACTCAATTCTTGTGTTATCATTAATCGGACGAATTGATTGAAAAAATCAAAGCATAATCTATTGATTAACTCTTCGTCATTCTAACTCAGGTCAATTTTACTCCTGTTCATGGAATCAGGTATAAGAATCACACTGATCAATTAGTATCGGCTCATTTGATCATAATTAGAAGTAACGTCGGTAAATGATTATCGCACTTAGCTAATTAATTATTGATTCACTTGATTTAACTGCGGAGAATTATTGAAGCAGATCTGTAGCAAAGTTGAACATCAAGGCCTGGTCTTTCCACCAACAAATAATTCCATTCGGTGGATAATATCCACAGCCACAACTGTTGCAATAATTCTTAGCATTGTATTTATCCTGGGAATACAGTTATTCGGAGATGGAAAGATCAAACCTCAATGTGGAACTTATAACTGTGGACAGAATTGAATGAAATTTTTTCGACAAATATGTTGATATTCATGGTATATCAAACAATATTGCAAGTTCATCAATATTTCCAATTCGATATAGTCAAAGACGAATAGTATTCTTAAAGGTTGTTGAGAAGAAAATCAAAGTATATGAGAATTCATTCAAATTTTTACAGTATATTATTTGTTTAGTATAGAATATTCTGGCAAAGTTTGAACTCAATCTTGTTTCCAGTTATCGAGATAAAGAAATGTCAAAGTTGCTGTTCGGTGACATATTATTACATTGCGTTAATGCACGCGACGTGTTTCACATTGATTCATACGTCATTATCTCGACTAACTGAAATGACAATATTACAAAAAATCGTCAAAATATCTATGAAAGTCTTATGAACATGTGTCCCAAATTCCAAAAAAGTTTTGTTCATAGTTTCAGAGAAAATTGAATTATTATTAGAAAAAATTGTACAAAAGCTACTGAAATTTAGCAAGTTATCATACGCTTGGCAACGTCGCCGCATGAGATGAAATGGAAAGAGTGTGTGTGATTAGAATAAACAAAAATATTTATCACTTCCCTGACTTGACGGTACACTGATTGAGTAATCCATTTATTCTTCCATCGGTATCAATTTTTTGATGTAGATTTATCATCAATAAATTTGTTTGGTTATGAAACGCAGCACCACTACTGAACGTCAAATGTCAAAAATATTCCCGAAAGTCTACAGTGTTGCGTACTATAGGCTACGTGCATGAAGTCTACTAGCGCCTCTAGCGGGCAATGGAGAACAATTGAACTCACATTTTATCATTTTTTCATACCTATAATTTTTTTAATGTACTAATATTATTTAATTCAGCTGTGTGCGTATGATATAACTTGCATAGCATAAAAGGTACGTTGAAATTATTTATTTGGAGTATTTTTTTCTTCAATTATAACGTACCTATTATGGAGAAAACGTCTTAATTCGTTCAAATTGACAGGATAACCTCAAATTATGACGCCAATGATCTTGCGGATCGGGTTTGTGTGTATCAAACACTGTATCCTTTTTACCGAGGAAGCATTGAAGAAAAGCGTGAAACTAGTTTTGCCATATTAAACATGTTGAAGAATATGTTGCTGACAATATTAACAACAAAATTATTGCGATGTGCATCCGATAAACTTCTATCACTGAAACACCTTACAAATTAGGGATAGAGGTAAATTCATGAATCCCAAATCGATGGTGCATTTTTCTGATTTCACAATTGAATTACAAACATCTTTGTAATATAGATTAATGATGGAAGACAGATAATATTCAATTTATCGCTTTGATCCACTTCATTCGTTTTCTTATGTTATAACTGCGTACATGAAATCTATGAAACTATATTTCACTTGAATCATCCCTAACACAACAGCCTGCAACAGAACAAGCGTTTCCCTATGTATTATATGCAATTATTTTCACTTTTAACTACAATACTCAATGACGTATTCTGAGAAATGGAGTTCAATGGTTACAATTGTGCTCACCATGAACGCTCGCATTGATATTTGTTCAAACTCCGCCCCCTTGCACACAGCCTATACTCATCATATTGTAGCTCCATTAAAATATGAAAAAAAAAATACTCAACCGATAAAAGCTCTTTAAAAGAATAAAATAAGGAACCAAATTATTCAAAATCATGTATTTTCAACCGAAAACAAACATTTACATTAGTTTTAATCATTGAAATTTTGTTGTTTTGAAGTTGGCAATGAATGTTCATCCTATGTATTTAGCATAGAGCAGGGTTCCCACCACAGCTTGACCCCACTCCTCTTCTTAACAACCTTAAATAATGGTAGATTCTCATTTCAATCCATCTTATACATATATGTCTCGATTAATAAATTTGCTCAATCAATGCCCTAATATAGGCTATAATATTTCATTCTCTATATGTAATTCGTATTTGATAGGAATTTTCACACATTGACCCATTCAATATCTCAATGAATCATTTTAAAAGAACTATAAATGCACACTATAGTCCAAGATCCCAGACCCGCCAAACGTTACTTATTTTCTGAGAAATAAAATTTGTGGATTAAAGTAATGTTAATCGATACTTTGATCATATGCACATTCGCTAGTTTGTGCCGGCGGCCAATTTATATATACGAGGTGTTATAGGTACGTTAAAACATTACTCATTTTTCTTCACTTTTCTCGAAGTCTAAGTGCTAGTCTTTATGTATGTTCTAGAGCAGGGGTCGGCAACCTTTTTCAGACGGCGGGCCATTTTCACAATAAATTTTCTTATGAGGGCCGCACATTAAGATGTAAAATGTAGCTTGAATAGTGCTCTTATATCATATACGAGTATAAATATTATTAAAAATAGATATTGGTGCTTTGGCGAGCCGCACAAAAAGTTGCAAAGGGCCGCATGCGGCCCGCGGGCCGCAGGTTGCCGACCCCTGTTCTAGAGAATATTGCTGAACATTGATGATCAACACTGCCAGACACTTCCCATCGGCAGTAATTCCTGCTAAACGTTCAAAAACTCGCAAAGGAATGACGTTATCTTACTTAGCTTAGCCCTACTTGATAACATTTGAGCCATAGAAGTTCGTGGGATACCGAGTCAAAGACTTTCTTGAAGTCAATAAATATTACATATATGCCCTGTCTGTTTGTTAAGAGTGTTTTTTTGATAATGGTACTTAGAACAACTATGTTGTCAATGCAAGATCTCTTTTTTATACACCCAGATTGTACATACTTTGGGCAACAAATTCTTGCTTTCGACTCATGTTTGAATCCTGGAGTTCAAAATATATGTGAACAATTTTGTAATAGTGTTCATAAGCGCGATTGGTCTATAATTATTCATATCCATAGGGTCTCCTTTTTTGTGAATAAGTGCTACGTTCGACCTCTTTGATTCAGTTGGCTGGCTTTCATTTTTTATAAAGTTATTGAACATGTTCTTCAGGTACTCCATTGCTTTAAATAGTTCAAATGGTAAATTCTGTAGCTGTTCATTTAGGATGCCATCAGTACCTGGGCTTTTGTTTGGCTTGAGATTTCGTATGGCCATCTTTATTTCGTAAATTGTTATATCATCATCAAGATATGGATGGTGCACATCAAAGAATATTTGTTCGTTTGTGAGTTTGTCATTGTGCCACTTTTGGAAGTTATTTTTCCAGTCAGTTAGGTTCATTGGATTTGAAACGGGTTTTGAGGAGTTTAGTGATTTTATTGTACTCTAAAACTGTTTTTGATCCTCTATGTTTTCAAGAGTTACTCTAATCTCATTAAAGAATTTGATTTTTGGCTCGTTTATATATTTTTTAAAGAGTACCTTTGATTCTAAGTATTCTCAAAGTATTTCGTCCCCAAAATTATGTTTTTTACACTTTCTTAGAGCTCTTCTAGCAGTTTTCTTGAGCTAAATACATGTTTTGTTGAATCATGGCTTGTTGGTAGTTTTCTGGTGATATTGTTCTTGAACTTTAAATGTGTGTATGATTCCTATGTTGTTGATTGAGGGATCAGAGAGAGTAGCCCGTATATTATTCTTATATAGCTCAAACAATTCACCATACCAAATCGCTCTTCCAATTTTGGTGAATTTCGATTTCTGGATGCTATCTTTACCAGGCATAATGTTAACAATTTTTAAAGAACATAGTAAATGGTCAGATTACAGACTACAACTATTGTTATACGCTATATGATGATTATCCAAGGGTTCAAATAGTTTCGAAAACCAAATCATTCAAGGGTTTGATTTTCCTTTTTGATATAACAATAGCTGTAGCTCAGCTCACTACGCTCGTGGCTTTGGAAAACATCTTTGAATATTATCGCAATTGCGCTGCGTGCGCCTGTGGGACTGAACTTAAGAGGAAATCACATCGTAAGGTGAACCGAACTCCTTAATGATGGGCTCAAGTCAATTGTATTGAATGAATGACTAATTTCAAGGTCATATAATGGTTTCTGCCACTTGTCACTCTTTTTCCCATATTTGTTATTCTTCAGGTAAGATCTGCGCAGAGTCTCCATTTCCATCCATCCATTTCGGACTTAAGGCCCATCATAGACAATTTGACCATATCCTGTTATAAGTTTTGCATATAAAATAAATTTTTTCGTCGAACTGGAAATTGTGAAATACATCATTGATGTACAGAAAAAACAAATATCTTATTTCCAGCATTTTTAGAGGACTTTCGTGATAGAATAACAGTGATACATCACCTGGAATAACTATTTCAACGCGAGATTTGAAATGATGAATCTTGTAGCAATATGTTTGATGAATACTTTCTTATAATAAATTGACAAAGTTTTTAGTAGTGTGTATGATAAAAATTAGATAATTTGTCGAAGGCTATGAATCCGTACAAAATTTGCATTCAAATCCTATTTGTCAGAGACGTTGATAGGTACTCATCTGAACAAAATATTTATACAGGGTGTTGCAACGATACCCTTCGCTGATGGCGTGGTTGTTACTTTTGACGTCGCTGTTGAAAACTGCTAACGGTGTGCTCGGGCGCCAATACGGTCGGTGACGCAGTTTTTCTATGACGGACGGCTGGATAGCTCAGACAGGAAGGGTTAGGGTTGTCAGAGATAATTATCAGGAGGTAGGTGTCACAATGAGATTTATTATACACAAACGATGACGATGAACATACAACATTATTTTACAGAACACTTCTACGGAGATACTTCGGCTGACGGTGACGGAACGGCTGTACATGACACTCGACACCAGCGGTCGCAGTACGGACCCAGGCGGTCGCAGATGACGAGAAATTTTATATGCGGGTGGAACCAAACTTGCTCCCTCGCAGTGATTCTACGTTAAGGTGGTTTGATACTGTGAAGTCACCAGGTGACTCCTCCAGCAGTGCTTTTACGTTAAATCAATCAAACGCTTCGAAATCACGAAGACTCCTTCAGCGGTGCTACTACGTTAAATAATCAAACGCTTCGAAATCACGAAGACCTCTTCAGCGGTGCTTTTACGTTAAATAATCAAACGCTTCGAAATCACGAAGACTTCTTCAGCGGCGCTTCTACGCTAAATGATCAAACGCTTTGAAATCACGGAGACTTCGTCCCCGGTGCTTCTACGTTAAATAATCCAGAAAATATTCCAAGTTCAGAAACAGCAAAAATATCCTAAGTTCAAAACAGTAAAATATTCAAAGTTCAAAATAGCAAAAATATTCTAAGTTCCTTTTACGGACTTAGAAAGAACAAAACAAACTTACAAATTGTGTCGGACAGTTGCGCTAACGGACTTAGCACAAAAACTTCACTTGGACGGTGCACACTCTGAAGATGACGCTCGGTATCGGAACTGGTAGCGTACTTGGCACGGCTGCTCAGAAGACTTGACTTACAAAGAAGTGACTTAAGTCGGCCAGAAGGCCTTATTTATACCCATATTTTAATGAAACCTCACTTAACATGTTTTTAAAATTAAATCCATATTAGCGCTAGCAATAATATAAAGAAGAAATACAGAAAAAAGAAGAAGTAAATTTTCAAATACAAATTTCATTACAATAATACATTTCTTATTACTCTCCTGTCGAATACATCCTTTTCTGATTTTATTTTCTCAATATTAAAATTGTCCGAAATAATTTTCCAATCGGTCGATAATATAGGAACTGTCGAGTGTCGGATCTAGTTTGTGTATGGTCAACGGTCGCGCAGAATGTCAAACAACAACAAAATATACAATATACAATATATTTACAGGACAACAGTGGATTACATTCAGACTTCATTACGGTAAGACATAAGACATAAATACAGATCATACGATCTCTACTTCTCTTAATTTCAGATGTTGTTAACACATAACCTTATTCATCCACATGTGAAAGATAGTAAACGGTATTGGAAGCAGCTGAACACGGATGAACGAACGGTAAGTGATGTTGTTTGTTGATGCAGAGTTACTGAATTTAAAGTTTACAGGGTGCGCAAAAAGTGAATGAAATTGTGATGGGCTAAAAAATGTTTGACGGCAGCAGAAGGCTCTGGGATGTGCAACAGTGACGGATTTTGGGGCCTAATTCGTCACAGTGTAACTGAACCTTTGTAACAAAATTTGATGGTATTCGCTATGTGCAGCTGCTTGGAAGAGAAACATTGAACGACCATGTGCGCTTGGCGGCGAAAATTGGCATTTTTAATGCACATGTACTGATATGAAATCAAAAGTCAAGAATGACAATTCGTGAATGCTACATTATCATTTCCAATAATAAATCGAAGAATAGTGATGCTAGCTTTTATTGTTTATCAAAATATATATAAGCATGAGTTTATTCAAAGAGAAAAGTTGATTTTCGTCGTGCTATAATTTTTCGTAGTCTAGTTTGATTCAAACCTCCAATTCTTCCAATCAATGTTAAAATTATAAGAAAGCAAAAGTGAGTATCACAACCTCAATTGTACATTTATAATGATGTTCTAAAAAATTAGCGCGAACGCAATATATAAATATAATTTTAGTATAAAATAAACATGGGAATAATGAAATTCAATAATTTTTATGGTATAACAGCTCGAATTTTGTTATTAAATTGATAAAGTAAGACATATTTTTTCATTTTCAAGTGAATATACATACAGTTGGAATCCTACATCAAGATATCTAATTTGCAGTGCACATTTTATTGAGAATAAAAAAGGAGAAGAGAAGCTGTGTCCTAATTTCGTACCTAGCCAATTTTCTTCTCCTCATTGGAAGCCAGAATTAAATGACGAGACAGTTTCGACTAGACACCAATGTTTCATTAAGCGTAGGCTACAAAATACTTCATTAATGGCTTCAAGTTCAAAATATATTGAAAACTGAAGTTTTAATTCAAGAAGGGCTGCCAATACAGAAGTCTCAATGGATATAAGTTCAATGAATTATATAAGCTCAATATATGAAAATGACTGTGACAGAGCACATGACAATTTAATGATAGTTGATTCGAGAACCGAAAGCACAAGTGATGTAGAATGCCAAGCTGATACTCTTGCTTATTGTGATAGTGTTGAAAAAATACTGTTTTGTAATGACATTACTGAAAAAAGTCTTAATACTTGTGAGCTTTACCCTTTGACACAGTTTGAGGTTGAAGACTGATAGTATGACTCATTTTGTCAAAACCCGTTCTTAATATAGGATCCATACTTATTACATTCATGATTAATTTTGATTTCAATTCACTTTTTACTAGTTGTCACATTTGACAGAATATATAAAAGCGGCAGTGGGTTCGCCGATCAATGCCGCTAGTTGTCACCACTTTGATGTTGCACATAGTGAATTAGAACGTCAGATAGTCGTAGATTCAAGTGCCCCATTTTGTTTCCTCTGCCTTCAAGAGTTTTGATAAGTATGTATATTTGGAGTATAATAATGCCAAAATCAAAGCATGACCGTGTGACCAACCTAATAAAAATAAATTTTGAATTTTTATGAAAAAAAACATGTTCTGATCCAACTTTCTCGCTTTTGCCATGCCTACGAAATGAGATTTAGGGACAAAAGAGTCAGCAAAAAACGATAGGTAGAAGTGATCCACTTGGCCGAGAGTTTGGAGTGAGAGCTCGATTGTGCAAAAAAATTATATCAATAATTGTTAACGTTCTTCTCGTTTCTGGCCGTATGACAGTTGATATCATGAGTATCTCATAGAAATAAGTGGCACAAGTTCTCAGAATGACCAAATCAAGATATGTACGAAAACATCTTGCGAAAATTTGAATGTTTTCGTGCATATCTTGATTTGGTCATCCGAAAAACTTATGCCAATCGTTTCTACAAGATACTCATGATATCAACTTTCATATGGCCAAACGGCAGAAACGAGAAGAACGTGAACAATTGATATAATTTTTTTGCACAATCGAGTTCTTATTCCAGACCCTTGGCCAAGTGGATCACTGCTGCCTATCGTTTTCCGCTTTTTTACCTAAATTTCATTTCGTTAGCATGGCAGACGCGAGAAAATTAGATCAGAACATGTTTTCTTATAAAAATTTAGAGTTAATTTTTATTATGGAAGTATTAGATGATGCTGACTGTTACGTGGAATGAAAAAAACGATGTACGGGAATTCAGTCACAAGTTTATTATTTCTATCCTACTCTACAGTTTTGGTCCTGAAGATGGTCCAAGTGGGACCGAAACTGTAGAGTAGGATAGAAATAATAAACTTGTGACTGAATTCCCGTACATCGTTTTCTTCAATTTTTATTATGTTGGCCACACGGTTCAGCTTCAATTTTGGCATTATTATACTCCAAATATACATACTGATCAAAATCTCTGGAGCCAGTAAAGACAAAATGAGGCACTTAAATCTACTAAAAATATATTTGCAAACTACTGCTGTTTTCACGAATTTCAGCAAAATACTTTTTGATTCATGATCAGTACGTCCAGTATTATATACCATCAATTTTTGTTACAGAGGTTCAGTTACACTCTATATAGGTATACTAGGCACTATACTTGTCGTTATCATATAAAAATTCTCATGAAAATTGAACATGACCATTCCGAGAAAAAAATAGTTATCTCAAAATACCAATTTCTCCAAGACTATTTAGTTTTTTGGGACAATAGAATAGTGTTGTGTCGAGCCCGTTATTTCAAAGTGAAACGGTACTAGTTGTGACTGTCTAGTCTAATCTTGTTTTGGAGTAAGTGAGACTTATGGAAGGTCAGTGATTACATTTCACTAACTCAGATTTTGACCAATTTCTACAAGGAATCAGATCAGTTTCTGACACTTCCATTTTCAAATTTAAAAATAAAATATATTTGCAAGTTGATGGTACTCTGCAAGGCTCTAGTATTAGTGGTTTTCAAGCTGACACAGTTTTAAATAAAATTTGATCATCTTTCTTGGATAACGCTTCCTTCCAAATAACAAATTTTAAACGTTACGTCGACGATATTTTTATTATTATTAAAAAAGAACAAATTTCACCTTTATTGGACTTCATCAATCAATTTCACTCACGTATTCAATTCACTTTAGCAAATGAGAACCTCAATACCAATAATTTCCTAGACGTAATTATTACAAGACATTATAGCGGTACCATTGACACCAATTGGTATAGAAAAAACATTCATTCTGGTAGAAATGCTAATTTATATTCTAATATTTCTTTCACTCATAAAAATAGTGTTGTCACAGCTTCAGTTGACCGAGCAATTTTACTATCTTCTTCAAAATTCCACCAACAAAACTTAGCCTATATTCGTGATGTCTTGTCAGAAAACTGCTATCCTCTTACATTTATAAACCAACAGATTAATAAACGTTTAAATATTCTTGATAACAAAAATCTTGATGCAGCTAATGAAAAACAACCAAATTCAAAAATTTATCTCAAACTACCCTACTTCATTCCTCTAAATAAACAAATTAAACATTTACTTGGTGATCCAAATCTTGTAATTGCTCCACAGTCTAGTAATATCTCTCAATTGTTCACGAATTCAAGAGATCGTCCTTCTAATCTTGATTTTACTAATGTGGTTTATAAAATCAATTGTGGTGTATGTGAACAATCGTATATTGGTCAAACAAAATAAAAAGTATCTAAGCGTATTTCTTAGCATCGTAATAATTTTTGTCTGATGAATGATTCGCATAGCGCACTTGTAGAGCATACTGTTAACATCGAGCATAGATTTAACTTGGAAAATTTTGGAATTAATCAAAAAGAACCTAATTTTTTTGAAAGACTTTTATATGAGACTCTGTTTATAAATATGGATAAACCTAAACATGTGAATCATATTACTGATTTTTATAATACAATAAATTCGAATGTCAACTTTACTCAACATATTTACCGCTTGACGGCACCACCTGTGTCCGTCTTCAGTTTGTTGTCAAAGCTATACTATTTCCTAATCACTCCGACGTTTGCCACTATGGCACGTGAGGAGGGCTTTGGGTTATTTCTGTACTATCAAATTTACTGTTACTTTTAATTTCCAAATTTATGTTGTATTCCCAACTACTTTGTTGTTCAAACATGTTACTTAATTCAACATCAGCAGGTATGTTTCATTTGTTTCTCTTTCTCATGGTTCTCATGTGTTGCATAAAATTTATACTCTATCTAATAATTAGATAAATTTGTAGCTGATGATGGCGGGCCGTTTCGGCGCCGAAACGTCCAAACATTAAGAAAGTCTCCTAATTTTTAATCACTTTGCCACATCCATAACCTCAAAAATGTAATTTACTCCTATTTTATATTTGGGAAAAAATTTGATATTTGATAACCATGAAAACAACTACAACTATTTTTCTCACCAACTAACTATACAACATATTTCTATTCATTTTTCGTGTCAACATCACTGACATGAATGTCAATGCCATTTATTCTATCAATATTATACAGAGCAATTGGCCTCTACGGCTTTGTTGGCTCATACGGACTCTTGGAAAAATTTCCATGGCCGTTTTACGAACTGAATGTGACTGAATTTCGTTGATAGAGCATGCACTTTCCAAAACCATATGTCGTTCACATCCATACATTACAATGTAGGCACAAAATATTTGAATATCATATCGAGATAGCGAGCACCATCAAATGTTTTTGCCTGTTCAGCTGTTTTTTCGAAGAAGAATGGCTCAATGACGCCTGCAACTCAAAATTTGCACCAAATAGTGACACGTTGTGGATGCAGGATGCATTTGTTCTCCAACAATCACTCGTGGATTTTCTGGATCCCAAATGCGACAGTTTTCACTACAGTTTATTTCAGTTAAGAACGGCCCAAAGTCATAAATGCGAGCACAATTTATTCACAGTAAATGCAGGATATTATACAAGCTGTCTGGAAATGAATTGAAGAAATAAAAGCAAAAAATATATTCACATGTTAAATGAGTAAATACAAATTTTAATCTTCGAGCTGCACAAATCTAGTTATGATAATTGATGGATGACTGACAAATGATGCAAGTGACAGATAGTCAAATACGACTTCTCTGCTATTGTAAAATTGGATCGTATTTTAGGCAATCAGAAGATTCAAATCGTAGTGCCATGAGAATGCTTCGACCGTTCTCAACTGAAATGAATTATAATTAGAGAACTAATTACAAAATAGATAATTCTGTAAATGGGAGAAAAACCATTCAAGTCTCTTAATAACTATCAGTGACCTACTAATTGCTTTTTGATTTTCTAGAGCTGACTCTTATGATTTGAAATTAATTAGTTCTTTCTGCTTCTAGAGAAGTATAATACATTTGTTGCAAAATTCGACTTCAAAACTATGATATTGATCACTTCACATTTTCATCTGTACAATTACAGCTAAAGCAAGTAGCATTCAGGATCTGAAAGAAAGAAATTTCACATATTAAAATTTTTATATACTTAGGCCCAATATTTCAGTCCTTGATTAATCTTAGGCGGAGCTTAATTACCTCAGTAACAATTGTTCTGACAATCATCACTATGGAAATTAAACTACGTTTGAGATAAATCAATGACTGAAATACTGAACCTTAGTCCAATAAACTTACTGCAACAATATTATATACAGCTTCTTCAAATTTCTTGGAACAGAAAACATTCTTCTATATTTTATGCAGTACCGAACTACCAGTTACATGAAAAATATCTCCAAAACGGAATTTAGCTAGGATAGGTCATTCTATTTGCCTTCGTGTCGTCATATTCGGGATACTGATGGGAGCACATGACAGCAATAAGCTTTTTGCACAGACGTTGGAGAACGATACTCATGCTCGGGGTGGTTGATTTTGAAAGTAGCTGCATGTAAAAACTTGAATGGTCATTACGTGAAATAAGTAAATAAAACCTGGAAAGTTTATGTTGAAGCTTGAAATAAGTTCAAAAACACAAATGAATGATGACTATTGGACATATAAAAGCAACAGGACTTCAATCCATATAACCTGGTTGTATTCGGAGTACAATATAAGAAAAAGAAATATTGGTGCAAGAAAGTAAGCATGTGTTTAACGATGAAGAAAAACAGTTTTTAGATAAGAATTTGATTCCCAAACATGTTGTAGAGCAAATGTCGATTAATTCTTGTCCGTGTGAAGTTGTTATAGAAGTAAGATATGTTATCTTAAAGTAATTAATAATTATAGATTGCTGCATGTCTATTAAACAAATCAAAACATGTTATATGAAAGAACATTCTTTCGCATTGTCTTAGGTTGATTAAACGCAAGATATTTTGCATGCATCTCTAAAAGCTTATCTAATACATGAGAATGATACATATAAAATTGCAATAGCTTGCAATCGCTCAACTCAACTAATTACATAAATTTACTGGTTTCATCAAGTAATTTCTCCATCCAATATATATTCTATAATTATTATTGACTTCTTTTTCACTTTCTTCATTCGTTTAATAGCCTGAATTCATTTTTTTCTCATTCCTATTTCATGTTCTCTGGATGGGACCTTGTAAAAATGTTGATGTTTTTTAGGTTTCCGTAACTGTTTTACAGTTTTGAAACCAACAATTTGTATAACCAACACGCGGTATTTCAATTTCCATGTTAAATTTACTTATAATTCAAATTTGATACATATATTCTGGAATCATTATGGAATTATAACGTTTTGTTTACTTGCTAGTACTGTCAAAATTAGCCACTAGTGGCGCTGCAATCTATTCGCGAAGAGCCTATAGCATTATTCATGTAATACTTTCGAAACCTAGCAAACGTACACTCCACTGGTTTGTTTGGGACAGTTTCGTATAGGTAACGTGAAGCAATATTGTTAAAGTGTATATCCAATGAAGAGTACAAGTAGTTTATTCATATAAAGAAATAATTGATATGATAAAAGCTTGTAGCTGAGCTGAGTTAATTGAAGGAGATCGGAAAGGCAGGAAGGAAACTACAAAACGGTGTTGTTTTGGAATATGTCGTTCATAGTCCCCGTCAACATATAAGAAAACGAGCTTCCCAGCGGGTACTTAACAAAAGGATTATCCCCAAATTTATTGAGGTGTACAGGTAAAATAGAACAGGGTCTTACACAGGAATATTGTATTTAATATTTTAGCAATCGCAGAAATGTGCGACAAGATACTGTTTATACCACACAAAAGTAATAATTAACATTTATAACAATTAATAAGCATTTAAAGAATCATCTTCCATGTTTATACAAATAAAATTAAAATATTGAAAATGAATAGGTTTTATTCTGTGAAGTTCTATATAATTCCAGTAATATACGACGTTTCTACAGCATAAACATTTAATATGAAAAAAGAATTGATTATCGACTTATTCTATATTTATTTCTTGATTTTCATCACTCTCCCTGTCATCACTCTCATCACTGGAACCAGTGACATGTATTATGAATTCATTCGCTTCATTATTTATGTCAATGTATCCATTTTCAATATCAATTACATGTCGAACACTATTTTCCCATTGTTCGTTGGGAATGTTGTCAACTTCGCGTTTTATTAGCATGTTACTTGCTCACATTTTGGATAAGAAATAAATATGTTACAAATATACTTTTCAAACTAATGTTTACACAAGAATAGAGACAGCACAAGTACTGATATAGTTAAATTTTTTGCGATATTCAAATACGTACACTTAGGGTACATGAACCGTTATATTAGTTATAATCCTATTATCTAAGTGGGTACATTGTGGAAAATATATTATTAATTATCAATCCCAAAATTTCCAAATTAAATTGAAAATTTTCCTCAATACTACTTCTACAATTTCTTAACCGCATCCCCTACTGGGATAAGCTACTCCTACCGATTAGTAAGTCAGGCGAATTTCTTATATCTTGACGGGGACTATAAAAACGTTACGAGAAGATAGTATGTACCATTCACTTGACATATCGACAGAAGAAAGCACAATTTTTTTGTGAAATACACTGAAAAGTTGTTCTGAGTGTGCAAAATGTGATTTGTGGATGAAACCATATCGACGTGAAGATTTCAAACTCTGGATAACGTAACAAAGGGCACATATATTTGTTCTCTTTATTTTTATGGCGACACTGAGCCCACATAAGCTAAACTCAACTAAATATCAATAAAAGAATTGAAAGTTATGATCTGGTTATGATATTTTCTATCATACAAAGATTGTACATTTTACATTTTGCGGATACACAATCGCTTGACATTTGCTATGAGTACTATCACAGAGCTGTCATATATTTTAATTTGTAATAATTGATGACAAAATCAATAATGAGATAACTTCGAGGATATACATAATACAAGAATGACGAATACAGAAAATAATACTAATCTCTTCACTAATTCTTCTTTGTTACCACTCTATTCTCGTTCGTGGAATTTCAACCATCATTTCAATTGGAGGCAAAAATGTTTCTCGAATTTACCACAACAATGTGGTCCCATCAATCATCTATTCATTTAGTATGGTACTGAAAAACGTCTTTGGTCCTATTATTGATGCTTATTTCAAGAATATTTCATAAACAATGCTACAGAAAGCCATACACGCATCACTAGAAAAATTTATGAATATTAATCAAAATTATAATATTTTATTATTTATTATTGCTAGGATTCAGACAAGTGTTGTGAAAAAGCTCATGATTCTTGAATGATGTAAATATACTTTTTCTGTTCATTAAATGTAGAAATCTATGGTTTCTCAAAAACTATTGCTTCTGTCTCTTTCAGAAAAATATATTACCCCTGAAAAACTTTCATCCACGAAATAACACTGATTTTGTGAAAATGAATAGACACAATTTTGATGGAGAATAAAAAAAAGATAAAAAAACATAAGAGAAGTCCCCAAATATCGGAAATTTCAAGTCCAAAATTCAGTGGTTAGTGTAAAAAAAAATTAGTTACTCAAATATGAATACTGTTCTAATATGAATATTATATTCAAAAAAGTGCGCAAAAATGAAATATTAATGATTGAAAGTAGAATTTTTTTCCACAGCATTCTAAAAAATTATGTTATCTATCTAGTGAGTTTTGTCCCAAATATTTTTTTCTCAACCGGACCACCATTGAGATCTCAAGAAGAGTTGCAATATTGGTAGGCCAATTTAAAAATATCGAATCAGAATTATGACAACAATGTTTATGTCACATTTGACTTTTAAATTTTGATACGGTATTGTTAAGTTAGGCTACACCTAAAATTCAATGGATAGCGTTGCGATTGACCATCAGTCTCTCTGGGAAACTGCATAGACAACTGTATTTCTCAAAATATATAAAATTAGCCATTTCAGAAATAGTAGATTATTTGACAAGTGGAGGAAAATGAGAGTTTACCAGCGAATGTGAATGTTTCGTATATAATATCACAAGGGACTGTAATTTTATCAATAAATTTTTCTTGAAAACATCGATTACCTAGCAACATCGTGAGAGTCATCTGTCCGATTAAATCACGAGAGCGTAGCTCGAGGGATTTCATCTGAGCAGATGACTCGAAGGATGTTGCTTAAAGGTAATCAGTAAGAAAAATTTATGATAAAATTAAAGTCGCGAGTGGTATTTGTGGAGAATATTTCTCGAATGAAATTGCTACTATAAGTATCTATTAAATAATGTAAGTTGCAACTACTAACCTTTTTTATTGAAAAATGCACTAAATTGCCTCCATATACTCTTGTATTTTTCAACTTTTTGTTTTCAATTTCATTATTTTCGGCGAAAAATGCATTTCCAATACGAATAAATTTTGACATTTCCGAGAACTGGTTGTTTGTTTATATTAGAACTGTGTATTGTTTCTCCATGACAAAGGCAATTTATCGCAATAAATCGCTTGCCAACGGGAATTTATCGAGGTAACGGGAATTTTCAGAGGTAAATTCCCGTTGGCAAGGAATTTATTATTATAATTATCATTGTAACTATGCAAAATTTGTCAGTATAATTGACATGAGTGAAATAATCAATCAAATTTACACGAGCGAAGTAATACCGCTTCTCTCACGTGTTAAACATGCTATTTTTTTGTATACAACTGCTTTCGAAGCTGGATGCTTCTGCCGGTTTTTATCAGATTTCCCTTGATGAGAATCACGATTATTCACGACGGTTATTATTCCAATATCACGAGTGCGCCAGAGCATTTTCAGCACAAAATGCAAACAAATTTGCAAGACTGTGAAGGTATTGTGTATCTCATTGACGACATACTTGTATTCGCGGATACTCAAGAAGAAGACAGTCATCAATGTAGAGTCAGTTGAGTTTCTTGGACATCCCACTGATGAGCATGGAATTAGAATTCATCCCGATGAGATTAAGGCTATTACCGAATTGGAACTGTCGAAAGACAAAGGAGCGGTACAGATACTATTGGGAATGGTGAATTTTCTCAACAAAGCTATTCCTAACCGAGCTTGTATTCTGGAACCGTTGTCCTCGTTACAAAAGGAAGATATTGTTTTCATTTGGAGAGAGCAGCGAGCTGCTGCATTCGAGAAACTAGAAGGTGTTCTTACTACGGCACCAGTACTAGCAAAATTTGATCCGATGAAGAGAACTATTATGACTGCCGATTTTAATGAGTAAAAAGTCTTGGGAGTTCAATCAATATTTCTGTTTTAATTTCTTTCCTACTTTACAGTTCCGGCTGTACTTCAGCCATCTTCAGAATTTTTAATTTTTCACAATATACTTCTTTTCGCTTTTGAAGATGGCTGAGGTACAGCCGAAACTGTAAAGTAGAAAAGAAATTAAAACAGAAATATTGACTGAATTCCCAAGACTTTTTACTCACTCAAATTCACTCATCCAGTCAGCTTCATCAATTTTATCTAATAACTGCCGATGTTTCGTTTTTTGTTATTGGTGGAGCTCTCTTGCAAATTCAAAAAAATGAAGACGTCAGGCCGGTAGCGTATATATCACGTACTTCACCGGATACAGGAAAACGCTACGCACAAGTTGAGAAAGAAGCTTTTGCCTCAGTTTATGTATGTGAGAAGTTAGAAGATTATATACTAGGCGTAAAAATTGAACTTGAAACCGACCATTAACCTTTGGTACGTATTTCCACAACCAAGAACCTAAATTACCTATCCCCTCGTTTGAAACGTTTTCGAATTCGTTTCATGCGTTATTGATATATGATATAGCATGTTCTAGGCCAGGAGCTTGTGACTGCAGATACTTTATCCAGAGCACAACTCCAAGAAAATAAAGAAGATAAAGATTTTGAAATGGATGTGGAAACTCACGCATGTTGTGCGGTATCTTCAGTAAGATTGCAACAAATGATGAATGAACAGAATAATGACGAAGATCTTACTGCAGTTCATGCATTTGTGAAAAATGAATGGCCAGAATAGAAATTAATTCCCCTCAACCTTTTACCTTACTGGAAGAAGAGATAGAAGTTCTCCATTTAAGATAAATTGTTATTGTATAACTCACGTATTGTTACTCCACGTAAGTTGCGTCTTGACATGCTGAGCAAGATTCACGAAAGTCATTTGGGAATAACCAAATGTCGAGCGACAGCAAAATAAGAAATTTGATGGCCAAATATGTCTACAGAAATTGAAAAATTAATCAATAGTTGTAAAACATGTGCGAAAGATTGAGATAGGCGTTACGAGCCTCTCATGTAGCAGAGGCGGCAGCTCGTCATTGAAAAAAAGTAGGCATGGATCTTTCCAAAGTACGGTTGGAGTAGTATGCTCTGATTATAGACTGTTATTCACGCCACCCTGAAATTGAGAAACTATGTAATCTGCGAATGGAAACTGTCAATGAGAAGATTTCAGCAATTATGGCTAGACATGGCATTCCTGAAGAAACTCTCACAGAAAACGGAACGCAGTCCAATCCGTTCTTCGGATCAAAAAAATTTGAAAATTTTGAGAGATCGTATGGATTTAGGTTATTCATTAGAAGTCCAAGATATCCACAATCTCATGGTTTGGAGGAGGTAGGTGTTAGGATAGTGAAGAGAATAATACTGAAAGAAAAGGATAACTGCAAAGGATTATCGAACTACCGTGATACCTCTCTTGTGAACAGCTATTCATCAGACGAATTATGTATGGGTAGAAGATTGAATGACTTGTTGCCAGCTGTTCCAGAGAAACTAAGTCCAAAATTAGTGGATCAAGATATTTTGCAAACAAGAGAATTCGATCGAAGATTGCGTATTGAAGAATAACACAATAATACCACGGGTGTGCGCAATCTACCTTTCTTCTACCTGGATCTCGTGTCTATGTAAACAATGTTAAGAAAGTTTGGCATAGTTGTAAATCAGGCTGAAGAGCCGCGAACATATATCATACAGACTGATTCGTAACAGTAACAGGTACACGATCTATTCAACGCAGTCTGAAGAAAGCACAGAAGGAGAAACACCACCAATATCCAAAAACTTGCCAGAGTACATAGAAACAAAAAATCTTCCTATTTCAACCGACGAACCAAGCTTTCCCAAGACGACTATATACTAAACTCGATTTGGAAGAATAGTCGTTCCACCGGATAAATCAGACCTTCAAAGGAGAATATGTTGTAGTAGCATATGATTTCTTAGAAATATACAGGCAATTGAATGTGATATAAATAAGTATGTCAAATAAAATTCTTGAACATAATTGCATGTTTTGCTATAAACTTAACAAATATAGCAGTACGAAATTCATGTGAAATATTTTGAACAGAAATAGATTGTTTCCAATGCAACCAGGAGAATAGCTTGAGATGGGGCTATTTTTGTGTGGTACAATGTACAATCGAACATATAGATACTTAAGTGGACAAGACAGTCATCTTCATTTTGTTTTGGATCCCATACATCGACTTGCGGTTGGACGCTGCAAGATGTCATTGAAATCGAAGTACTTACCGCAAGTAATTGGTAAGTATATGAGTACTGTATTTCTGTGCTATTATATGAGCGAAAAATTATCAACATATTTATCACAAGGTTGTTACCGATTCACTTCCTTCGGCTCCAGCTCACGGTCCTGTCATTCATTGGGAGCTCAAGAAGAGCAGAAAGTATCTGAGACAGAAAATTTTCCTTTCATCACAATTCTCTCAACTGCAAGTTATCATTGAGATGAATAAATCATTACAATTACCTATAATTCAAGGAAAAGAAGAAATATTTGAGGCGTGTTACCTGTCCGAATATCATTACCTGAATTTCTCATCCCAATAATAACGCAAAATTCAAACAGCGTATTAATTTCCTCGGAATGAGAGACAAAGTATATATTTTTGCCAACAATATATTTGATGAAGATTTTGATCTAGATAACATAGTAACATACAGTTCCCCTTAGAATCTGAATTATATAACAAAATCAATTATTTAGACATAACTATCATCAGGAGTGGTAACAATGATTTTGTTACCAATTGGTACCACAAAGACTCTTGGTTAGGTAGATATTTGAATTTCAATTCCCATTATCCCTTAAAATACAAAAGAGCAGTTATCACCAGTTTGGTGGACAGGTCTATATTATTATCTGACAAAATTTATCAAAACTCTAATTTAAAATCAATCAAAACTACCTTGTTACAGAATAGTTACAGAATAGTTACAGATACTAACAATAACACACAACCTATTGTTCCTGCCAACCAACTGGGTGCTAAAGATAAATATTTAATTTTACCGTTCTATAATCATTTACAACGTCCCTTAACCGGAATAGGAACCTTACTCAATTCAAACTTAGCCTACACCTTTAGTGCGAACACCAATTTTCTTTCCACACGTTTAAAATCTAAAGTTGAATTGCGGGATAAAAGTTCTCTGGTCTACAAGTTGGGCTGTGGTGGTTGTGATTCTGTCTATATAGGCAAAACGAAACAACGTTTGTCTTCTCGCATGTACAACCACGCTTATAATTATAGAAGGAATAACGACTGCCACAGTACCATTGTTGACCATGCGATCAACTCCAATCACAAAATTGACTTCGACAATGTAAAAATCGAGAAAAAAATCGTTACAAGCGCTTGTTCCTTGAGTCTTGCTATATAAATTCTACAGATAATACCTTAAACCAAAAAACTGATTTCTTCAATTCCGGCTCTGTTTACAAAAAATGTATAAAACTTTTTTCTCAGGTTGATTGTTACTCTTCTTGACAATTGTGACCTTCAAATTTTGTGAGTTCCAATTTTACTGTACAGAGGTCTGTAGTAGTCATTTTTTTTTTGTAATTATTTCACGATTCAACTTCAGTCTGTTTTGACTCGTAGGAGTTGTTACTCCACGATGTTGTTTTAACTTTTTGGTTTGAAACTATGTAAATAATAGAGGAGTTAACTCCTTTTTTATAATAAACCTTAATGGTTACCTAGCTGGTAAGTTACTCATACTTTAAATTTTGTAAACTTATCCATTATCAATTGTAACCATTCTGTAGACTTGAATAATGGCCGCAAACAATGGCCGAAACGTCGTCGTATTTTCCAAATTATAAAGTTTTTTCTTGAAGCCAGTCTTTCTTTATTCTCCTACCAATTTAACTTATCATCGGTTTTTCAAATTCTTCAACTTATATTCAATTTATGTCAATGTTGATTTATTTTGATGACACAATTTATTTCAATCCATAGCATAAGGTCACTGAGCCAAAAATCAATGATGCTTCTCACTGTCAGTCGCATATATATACCTTGGGTCTCTCCCTACTACGTCCTTCCCGCAAACGTCCAGGCATCTCTAGAAAAACGCTAGAAGGCGCCAGCAGTTCGCCGGAAAACAAATATATTCGCTTCTATTTCTCAATGTGAGATAATTCCATAATAATTCGAAGCACCAGTAAAGCCTGAATGACTAATTTATAGACTTAAATTCACTACACTGCCCCCTCCTTAGGACTGTTTCGTCCCGAAACGGTTCTTCACGAATTCCTGAAGAGTCATGTTGGAGTCTGCAATGGTCACCTTTGGTATATCGGGATGTTTTGTAGAAGTAGCAGTCGATGGTCTGTCCATTATTCGTCTGCTGTTTAGGGTTGTAGCTACAGACGAGGATTTCTATTCCGGTAGACCGGAAGAGGGTTTCCAACATATTCCTTACTACTCTCCAATTCAGTTTATCTAGTCGACAACCCAACTTCGGTACTGCCAGCTTCATCACGTCGTTTTCCAATAGGTGCTTCCGGAGGTCGAGCAGAGCAATCCACATAGTGCGGTATGTCAGTTTCTGGTAAGAGCATGACTTAGTCACCATATAGTACAGGTATCGTTTGTGCTCCGTGCGGATGTCCTTTAGGTGTAGTGTTTGCCCGACTGATGGATTTTGGTTGGCCAGCTCTTCTAATCTTCCATAATTCTCCTTGAAAACGGACGCTATTCCTCGGGACATCTTCAAGTCACTCGCCACACAGTGAGCCAGGGCATGGTTCAAGGGCACTGCGGACAGGTCTTGTTGTTCTTCTTTCGTCACGCCATACCGCACTTTAAGATCGCTGGAATAGTTGGCCATGAACTCTTCAAAGGTTGGCTCTTGCTCAACAATTCGTCGAACCGTGACTCTATGTCGGTCTTCATGGTTATCGCCGGCGAATAAGGCTAGCCGATCAAAGTGGACGACTCTCGGCTCTCCGCTTAGAGTTTTGCGTATCCGGTAGACGACGTCGTTAATTCTCTTCATCACTTCATATGGATCTTCCCAGTTCCGCTAAAGTTTTGGTGACAGCCCTCGGCGCTTCTTGGGATTATAAAGCCACACAAAATCCCCGGGTTGATAACCACCTTTCTCGGCCTTGATGTCATAATTTTCCTTCATTCGATCGCTAGCATTTTGTATGTTTGAACGAACTCGGTCATGAATGTCGTCCATTCTTCTTCGGAGGTCGGTAACGTAGTCTTCTCCTGCTAGATCTTCATCTGGTTTACTACCAAATATCAGGTCGCATGGCAAGCGCAACTCTCGTCCAAATAAAATGTTCGCAGGTGTCTGCCCAGTAGTTTCGTGTACTGCTGAGCAGTATGCTAACAGAAACAGATAAAGGTGTTCGTCCCAGTCTCGCTGATGCCAGATATCGATTTATTGTTCTGTTTATCCGTTCAACCATGCCGTCGGACTGCGGATGTAATGCAGTGGTCCTGGTTTTGTGGATTCCCAAGATTTTACAAATGTTTTGGAAGACGGCCGACTCGAAATTCCTTCCCTAATCCGAATGAAGTTCTCGTGGTACTCCAAATCGACAGATCACCAAAACTTCGGCGACAGTGACAGCTTCCTGATTGGGTAGAGCGTACGCCTCCACTCATTTAGTAGTCCATCACAACGATTATGTATTTATTTCCGTTGTAAGTTTCTGAAAACGGTCCGGCCACATCGATTGTAATGCGCTCCAGAGGACTTCCCACATTGTATTGACGCATCGGAGCTCTTCTTTTTCTCTGTGGCCCGTTACTACTGGCGCAGACCACGCATTTCCTATACCATTCTTTAACATCCTCCTTACAGTTCATCCAATGAAATCGCTGGCGTAATTTCTCCAATGTTTTACTGATTCCAAAGTGCCCTCCACCAGCTTCATCATGAATCCCTCCCAGTACTTCCGGTACTCTTTTCCTAGAGATTATCAACTGCGTCCTGCTCTCATTTCCGTCCGTGCTCTCCACGACGCGTTTCAGGAGGCCCTCTTCAACCACGATGGAATTCCACTGCGCCCAATACAATTTTACATTCCGAGAGTGTGGTGCAACATTTTCCCAAGCTGGTCTAACATTATTACTCTTCCACTTCAGTACAGTCTTCAAATCCGGATCATTTTCCTGGTCTTTGCGTAACTCTTCCGGTTGCCATCTCTCATCGACTACTGTTGTTCCTTTGACGGCAACAAGTTTTTCTTCTTCTGCTTTTTTGGTTTTGATTACCGTCTTAATCTACGGTTCTTCACACAGCCTCTGCGGATGGCCTGATTCTCCACAGTTCCAGCAGCGAAGTTGTGTTTCCCCTGCAGTAATTCTGGACTCGATACGCCGCAACTTTTCTTCCAGGCGAGTTTCCAAATCTTCAATTTCATCATGTCTATCGGCACTCATTTGTCTAGTTCTGGACTGTCCATGCGATGCTTGTTTTGCTGCTTCATGCTTTAACGCATACTATAATGCATCAACTGAGGACTTTGAACGATAAATTTGTAGTGTCTGCTGTATTTCGCTATCTCGAACCCCAAAAATGAATGCTTGAGTGGCTAAGCCCTCCAAAACGCTACCGGAGGCGGTAGGGTGTGCGAGGTGAACTAAAGGAGCAATGTCAGCTTCAAATTCTCAAAGAGTTTCTTGCGATATCTGGCATCGGTTTCTCAGTTGCGTCTGATACACCTATTCGAGGTGCGCGTTGCCGTAGTGCATCTTCAGCCGCTTAATCAGTTGGTTATAGTGACCTTGTTCATCTTCTTTCAATGTTTGAAGAACATTCATGGCTTCTCCCCGCAACGAAACGGTCAGTGCTATGACCTTATCTGCAGATGACCATATGACCATCCATATGCCTTCGCAACAGCTTCGAATTGTTTAAGGTAAATCGGCCATGACGTCTTCTAATCAAATTCCGGTGTCTTAATGTGGATCCTTGCATTATTCTCTTCTTTAATTATCCTTACATTGCCCGCTTCACATGCAGTAGATTCTGATATCGGTGATGAAGTCATCTTCAAGAAATTTTCTTCCAATTCCTGTATTTTCTTCACATAATCTTCCCTCAAGTTCTTCAAATCCTTTTCCACTTTTCTAGAACTCTCTTCCAATTTTTCTTCCATTCTTTGTTCCAACTTTCTAGAATTTTGTAGCTGCTCTTCCTTCAATTTTTCTTCCATTCTCTGTTCCAACGTTCTAGAATTCTCTAGCAACTCTTCTTTCAGTATTCTACAATTTTCAGTTAATTTGTCTTCTAATGTTCTGGTTTGTTCTGTGAATTTTTTTTCTAATGTTCTAGAATTTCCTGTAAATTTTTCTTCTAATGTTCTAGAACTTTCTGTAATTCCTGTCAATTTTTCTTCCAATGTTCTAGAATTTTCTGTAATCTCTGTCAATTCTTCTTATTATTTTCTAGAATTTTCCAATAGCTTTCCTTCTGATTTCTTTTGAATTTTCCATTAACTTTCCTTCTGATTTTCTTGAATTTTCTAGCAGCTCTTCTTTCATTCTCCCGAAATCGAATATGCCACACGGAATAAATTCATTAGGATTCTCACCAGCATTCCATCCGTTGAAATATTATTTTTTCATATTTTAACAAAGCTACAATATGATATTTATAGTGCGCAACGCTGTAGACTTTCAGAAGTATTTTTGACATCTGACGTTTAGTAGTGGTACTGCGTTTCATAACCAAACAAACTTATTGATGATAAATCTATATAAAAAAAAATATATCGATGGAAGAATAAATGGGTTACTCGACCAGTGTACCGTCAAGTCAGGAAAATGATGAAAAATCTCGTTTATTCTAATCACACACACTCTTCCCATTTCATCTTACGCGGCGACGTTGCCAAGCGTATGATAACTTGCTAGATTTCAGTAGCTTTTGTACAATTTTTTTTAATAATAATTCAATTTTCTTTGAAACTATAAACAAGACTTTTTTGAAACTTGGTACACATGTTTATAAGACTTTCGTAGACATTTTGACGATTTTTTGTAATGTTGTCATTTCAAGTAGTCCAGATAATGACGTATAAATCAATGTGAAACACGTCGCGTGCATTAACGCAATGTAATAACATGTCACCGAACAGCAACTTTGACATTTTTTATCTCGGTAACTAGGAACAAGATTGAGTTCAAACTTTGCCAGAATATTCTTCACTAAACAAATAATATACTGTGAAAATTTAAATGAATTCTCATATACTTTGATTCCCTTCTCAACAACCTTAAATTTTTATTGCCACGTGAAAATTTCAATTCTTTATATGAATTCTAGAATTCAATATTTCAGAAATTCTATGTCTTATTTCATAAATTCAAATTCAAATAGAATAAATTCAAAAAAGAGCCAGTGCCACCATGCGGCTCTAGGGGAACTAATAATTTTTTGTGCTAGTTATGCAACAAGGCAGTACTCCCTGAATTCATTGTTAGTAACAATCACCACCAATCATATCTTAAGCTATTATTCGAAAAAAATACGTGATTACGTAATCAATATGGAAAACTTCAGTGTCAATAAAAGATTGATATAGTATTCATTTATGGTCAATGTTGCAAGAATTTTGTTGACGCTGCTCGAGTACATTCACAAACTCATCCAAATAGGAGACATCCGAACAGAATCTATTAGAGAAGAATTGAACAGCAACTCAGACTGACTGAATGATAGGATGAAAGTAAAAAGCAAACTGAAATTGTTGAATATGAAAAAAATTTAGTAAATGTTCTCGCGTTTGTTCAATATTAGAGTAACAATGGAAAGTGGAGTAATGTTAGTGTGAACACTGACAGAAAAATATTTGGGAAAGATAAATTTAAACCCTACAAAATAACGCCTATTTATCATCTGAGAATATGAGATCACGTTGGAAGACAGCAATTTTGCAAATGGTTTGTACATGAACTCAGACAGGACTCCAATATTGCTCAGATAATTATATGGACCGACTAATCTACGTTTACAAATAATGGCATGTTCAAAAGGAACACACATTATCACTGGAGGAATAGAAACATCAATACAAAGATTCAGTGTTAATTTTTGGATTGGTGAAGAGTATTCTATTATTCTTTATTTTTTTTCCTTCTCCAAATGGATAAGTTAAGATAGAACTCGCACTAAGATTCAGCATTTCAGTTTTCAGCATGCGATTATAGTATTTGTTCTCACTCTTTATTTAAAAAACTCTGAAAAGTTATAGTGTATTACTAAGAAGAAGGAATGCTCTGTCAAGCTACTTTGTTACCTTGAATGCACGTATGAACGATATATCTTATTTTATTCTTTCATGTACGTGAAATCATATAAATTGACACCAATTTGGAAACAAATCAACATTCGAAGAAAAATCCTCACACGAAATCTAATTAGAAGAAATTATCAGCGTTCTTCTTTGGATGCATGAAGATCAAATCTTCGATTTTTGGTAAAATCTTGAATATTGGAGAAAAATCGAATATGTACTTTGATATTTAATTTATTTTTTTTTGTACAATCAAGTACATTTTTTCAGAAAAAAGCATGCTGTCTACGTTCTACCTATGGTTGCGTAATGCTTGATTGCACTTGTACACTGATACAAGGGGAAAGATTTTGTAGTTTGAAAAGGGCTGCTTCTTGCATGGATGAGCATTTTGATTCCGGCTTTGATCACTGACAGCCAAGTTGCTGGTATTGGAATTCTAATTCGAATCTCTAATAGTCCAATTTACTAGAGTAACGTTGACACACTTTGTTGTAGCTATCTCCATCCAGTTTCTGATGTGACGCTCGGAGGAGTCGTTGAAGTTCAGTTACTGGTGTCACGTTGGCACATCCACAACGCAAGCTTGTAAGTAAGGCCTCGTGAGCCATATCTATCCTCCGCCCACTTGTTGGTGTAACATTAGCACGTTTGAAGAAGACCCGTCGATAGAGTCTTGCAAGTTCAGCTCCACAAGCCACCTTAAATTTATCGTAGTTCAGCCAGGTGGCATAAGCCCGTTTTTGAACTTATCATACATGCATTACTAGGAATGTATTGCACAAATACGTCTGATTTTATGCAATTTGCAAAGCTTCAATTGGTCTCTATGGCCGTAATAACAATAACGCAGGTAGCGAGGCAGGTCCTTTAAATTTGTTACAGATACTCACCTCACCTATATGGTGAAATGAGAACGTGAGAAAACATGTCCAACAAACCGCTACTGAGTTTAATAGCAGTCGTCCTATCCCAACATAAAGAGAAGCCAAGGACAACTGTCACGTCTGTAGGCTGCTTGGTGCCGCTGCGGATCACACATCGCTGCACTAAATCAGCGCCGTCCGTCATCTCCTTCGACCGAAGTTCAAGTGCAGTCCAAAGCCACTACTGTCGCCTCCTGGACTCCACTCTTCAAGCTCTCTGACTACCTTCATATTACTCTCCTCAATTAAGTATAAAATAAGTAATTCCATATAAGTTTTGTGTTGTTTGGAGGACAAAAAATTGTATCTTATTATTTGTGATCTGCGTTTGTGTTGTATTTTTTTCTTTCAAAGTAGAACTTATCTGAAACAAATAATAGATGCTCGCCGCGTTGCGTTATACTTTTTCCTCTGCGATAGAATTTATTAGTTTTCCTATACAACGTTTCTTGTTCTTGTCAAAGCAATCATATTTCTGTAGATTCTCAATACGTTTGAAAATCATATATTACACTTCTGATGATTACACTTTAGTGCGTGTATCTTTTTCATGTCTCTTACAGCCAGTTGCAGCGCTGTCATTTGATTTCTTAGCGATGCTTTGGTATCATATGAAAACAGGAAGGTCGAATGAACATCTTCCATTATTCCTTGTCTAAGAGACATTTCAAGATGAAATAGGGCAATTGGACATAATACTAGTTCCTGGCTCAGCTCACACAGTTTATCATAACGTAATATACACAAAATTCAACATCTCCTAAACCCGTAGACTCTTATGGTGATCACTATTAAGTCTCTTGTCGAAGGTATGTAGCATATTCTCAATTATCAAAAAAGTGTCAAATGGTTACGCGTCTCATCTGTGGATTAGGTGTCGCCCGTTAGACACGTAATACTTCTGAAGAGAAAAGAAACACTTCGGCATGCTTATTATGCAGGCTAAAACGATAGTCTGGAAAATATATGAAGGTATACAGACTTATTTCTTCCATTGGAAATTTTCTCAGATCTTACTTAGATCGTACTGTTATAACTATCGGCACTACTTTATACATGACCCGTCACTATGAAGATATTTTTTCCTTTTTGCGTGACATATCTGTTGACTGGCAAATTAATACTTTGATGTTCACTATGGATGTTTTTTGGATACATCGGCGTTGATTGTGACACTGTCAGTATGATCTTATTGTGTATAGACCCTGAATCACATAGAAGTTCATTGAACTCGACATATACAGACATAGACATGAACCACACTTTCCCAAAATGATGCTGACATGAACCCTATTCAACATTTATTCAGAAATAATTCTTCGCTAGATATATTTTGCTTAGACCATTCATACTTCATTTACATTCATATTCTAAATATTCCTAGGAATTTACCAGTTTCGCGTTAGATGTAATTACTGAACAAAAAGTACTAGAAGCCACTCTGTCATTGATATTCTAAGCGCTGCAATATTGCTGATATAGATATGGGAGTCAATAAAGAATATATCCATGACATCATTTTTAATAAATGTCTTGTGGAAGAGGTAATCCCTGACTTCTTGAGAACCATCAATGTAATATTAGAGAGAGGATGGGGAAGATTCAGAGTGCTACTGTCTTTTTTAGATCACACATATATGTTAAGTAATGTTTCTGAGGCTTTCATCTCAATGACACTTGTAATTGTTTTTTCAAGTGATAAAATTCTCTGTACCTAAGTCTCAATTTGTTTTTTGAAGATATTATTCTATAGTAAAGTTTAAATCAATTATCTTGCAGGATATAATAACTGCTTTAGAGCAAGATCAATTCATAGCAGTAATCATTTCTGAGCATTTGACTGCGTTTGACACAATTTATTGATAAAGAGATGCAAATATCATCCGCTAGTTCAAGCATCTTTGCATGAGTGCATGTCTCGATGTCTAAGTCCACAACGACTAAAATGTTATTTACAATTTGTTCATACAGTCTAATGACGCCCATCTGACTCCCACCACTCATATTGCTCTGTGGACCAGATGAATACTAGTGTGAACCCCCTTCCTAAAATTATGTAAGAAGGCTCTCACGTAATCAAGCGTACGCTATCGTGACCTGTGTGCTTCGAAGAATCGTAAGATTCTACAATAATTGTGCCTTCGACATTTTACCTACGAGAGCTGGAATTAAATTACGCAAATGTATCTGTGTATTCACCACATAGTAGTAAAGGTGGAAGTTAGGAGTATGATTCTCTGTGTGAAGTGTAACGTCACTTGAAATGCGCAATTTGAGGCAATTCAGAGGAAAAGTGATATCTTGATCTATTCCAGTCAGCAGATGAATAGAGTAGTTGACTAGTACTGTGTGAAATATTCATTCATACATTTATATTCTGTATTATGTTGATACTGACCAATATAGGTGCATGAAATTTTGTAGATGGAATCTTTCATCTATTAATCCATTTGAATCCAGTGAGTCAAAAACGACTCATTCAGATCCTAATTTCTTTCTTGTCGCTATATATAATCTTAGGACTATGATATTGATAACTTTAAATTCTCATCTGTATATACTCAGTTCTAGTAGCATTTTGTAATCTGAGAGAGAGCAGTTTTCCAGAATTAGATTCAAATTCAATTTTGAATGTATTTATCCGATGAACCAACTCTAACATTGTAATATGATCAGATTTGTTAAATTAATTGCAATCTGAATCATTATTCGTACCAGTATAACAAGATCGGTAAAACTACAATTGAAACCAATCATTTTGGTTCTTGAGAGATTGATATCGAAATATGTGAAGGCAATATTGTATCAAAATATCATAAACATGGATAAGATTTCATGAACACAGCCAGAAGCAGATATTCGAAATGGCTTCTGCTGATAAAAACAGTCATAGCCTATTTTTTATCCAATAAATGAATAATTAAACTGATTTAGTTAGTTTAATAAATCACATATAGCTGTCATTTCATACACGACCCGATATAGTTAGCGTTAGTAAGGAAGTCATATTCAAACCTCTAGAAGAAATTAATACTATATAATGCTACAAGGACTGTCATCATTGTCCAGGGTGAATTTGGTTGCACTCAGTAAGTCGAGGGCAAAGCTCGGGGCAAAGGCAAGGAGGAAGTACGAGACGAAGGCGAGGACCAAGGACAAAGCACGAGGCGAAGATGAGGGTGAAGCCCAAGGCATAGAGGAGAATAGGGAAACCCAAGTGTGACTGCTAATAGGAATTGGTAGGGGCTTTTTTAATAAAAAAAAAACCATAAAATTCTTGATCACACTGTTCTCTAATTTTGTTAAGTTACCGGTTTCGATCACTGGGTGATCATCCTCAGACTACCGGAGAGACTACAATGAGAGGAAATAAAACGTAAAACAAACAAACATACAAGCAGGTAGAAATCTTAACAAATCAAAAAATACAAAATGGTAACTTACACAATAAAATTACAGGAGCTTCACAAAAGAAAACGGCGTCAAGTAGCCCGCTAGTGCCATGTTAATGAAAAAATGTAAATGTTAATGAAAAAATGTAAGAAAGCGGTAAAAAGCACTAAAAAAATGTAGAATGATATAAAAAGATCTATCCAATCTGTTCAACAAAATCTAAACTATAACTGAAAAAAACTGAAAAAACTCGAGAACTATTCATAAAATCTCGTAAGAACTAGTTATGTGAACCGCGAATTAAATCAGAAGATTTAAAAGAGGGGTGTGTCTAAGGTTCGTTAAGTCATTCAAACTAAAATCGGCATGGTTTTTTAAAGACTTCTTAATCTCTAAGTTTTCCAGGAGATCAAGAATCTTGCCATTTTTGCATATGTGTAAAATTTCAAAGTTTCAAGTAATATTGAAGTCGTGTCCGCTTTCAATTAAATGATCAGCAAAACTTGATTGGCTGTTTTGAAATTTTACTGCGCGCGCATGTTCTTTGAATCTCGTTGCAAATCTCCGACCAGTCTTGCCAATGTAAAAACATTTACACGGGTCGCATTTCAACTTATAGACGCCAGATTTAGTGGCGCAATCTGGCGTCTATAAGTTGAAATGCGATTTTGATATTACTAAAGACTTTGAAATTTTACACAAACTTAGAAATCAAGAAGTCTTTAAAAAACCATGCCGATTTTAGTTTGAATGACCATACGAACCCTAGACACACCTCACTTTTAACTCTTTTGATCCAATTCGCGGTTTACATAATTAGTTCTTACGAGATTTTTGGGATAGTTTTCGAGTTTATTTCAGTTGTAGTTTGGATATTGTTGAACAGATTGGATATTCCTTCTATATCATTCTACATTTTTTTAGTGCTTTTTACCGCTTTTTTACATTTCTTCATGACCATTTACATTAACATGGCACTAGCGGGCTACTTGATGCCGCTTTCTTTTGTGAAGCTCCTGTAATTTTGTTGTGTAAGTTACCATTTTGTATTTTTTGATTTGTTAAAATTTCTACCTGCTTGTATGTTTGTTTGTTTTACGTTTTATTTCCTCTCATTGTAGTCTCTCCGGTAGTCTGAGGATGATCACCCAGTGATCGAAACCGGTAACTAAACAAAATTAGAAAATAGTGTGATCAAGAATTTCATGTTTTTTTTTCATTAAAAAAGCCCTTACCAATTCCCCAAGGCATTGATTTGTGCAGCCAAATTCATCTGTGACAATAATGACAGTCGTTTATAATCCATATTGCATACAATACTTTCTGTAACAAGTACACCTATGTACCCCCATTACTGAGCCTTTTTAATAAATTTTGATGCATTGAAACTATCTTATCGATTATACAATCAAATTTTTGCAATTGCGATCACATTACAGTAAACTAGTACAATGTACATTATTTATTTTATTGATTGATAGCTCATAAGGTACGGTCACATAGCGTATGTCATGTTATGTCTGTGTTATGTCATTATGTTGAGATCTATTAAAACTTATGAAACATGTCACATAGGTTATGTCATGTTCGTAATGTCATTTGACATAACACAACAGTTGATTTCAACTCAACTTTCGGACGCTGTGTTATGTCTGCGCCGGCGCAGTTGATGGTTATCATTCTTTGACATTTCATATAACCTCAAAAGATGGAGGAAAATTGATTAATCACATTAGTAGAAAGTAATCCTGAATCCTATTTATTATTATAACAATTATAAGAATTATAATCATGTTGCGAAAAAGAAAATACATGAGAGCGTTTAAGAAATTATGAATAATCTCGTTATTGAAAATATGTAGTTCTAAAATCCTACACATGATGGCTTCAAATCTTTGTGTCTGTTGACATAACATAACATACGAACATAACACAGACATGACACGACATAAGCTATGTGACCTTAGCTTTACATTCTCTGTGCTATCATACCAACAGCATATGCAGATTCTGTAACGAATAGATTCAAAGCAATCAGACGTAGAATATTAAAATTTTGTATTGAACCCTTCCATGACATTAGCTTCGTTTAAGGTAAACCACAGACTGAGATACTAGACCTTAGTGTGTTACTCCTATTAGTTACCAATTGTGACTGATTCATTCACATCCCTTGTTTTCCAAGTAACCTCCCATAGTCCGGTAACATTGTTAGTTTTTTATGTTTTTCAAACTAGATATGTTGATTCATTCAAAATACTTAAACCCAAAACACACTAGATTAAGAAAAGTAGTGAATTTTCCTTCACCGACCTCAACAAATATTATCACAGAAAGAGATGTACAACTAATATAATTTGACAGATATTGACATGTCGATCTCGTGGAATGTATTTTTATCGACATACTCTTCATTAGCTCACTCATGGCCAATTGCACCATCGTCACTTAACTTTAAGGGAGGAATAATAACCGTGGTTAAAATTGTGCATACAATAATTGCCATGGAGATAAACTTTCACTTAAAGCTATATGACTGTTGTGCAACTAGCCATCAAAGAAATAAATGAACCGTACCAAGTTTAATGATGATTTTATGATTGGGGCAAACGCGTCAAGTTACAGTTTACTTGAATCAGCTTTTACATTATTCACTTTTACAGATTGATTATTAATTGATCTACGGAAACTTCATGATTTATAACAAGTAAATACGACTTTCCACCATTTGAATGAATTTTTTTATATTATTATATCCAATGATTTACAAGTAAGTCATGTGATGACCACGTCAGATTTTTTCAAGTAAAATCGTTAGTGCAGTTTCTGTAAAGATTTGCATGCTAATTCAATGTGTTAGCACTAATTAAATACGGATTCATCGCGGACAAAATAAGACTCTGCCACATTATCCAATTTTTAATATACATACCACTGAAATATCTGTTGATTCATTATTAGAATGTACTCAACAAACATATTGCTACAAGACTCATCATCTCCAATTTCGCGCTAAAATATTTGTTCCGGGTGATGCTTCACCTGAAGATTGATCTTAGTGCTAGCTATGCCACTCACATTATAGTTGCAGTCGTCTGTACCGAAATTATTTCCGAATTTTTCTAACAAATCTGGAATGGTTTGCCGTAGGATGCAAAAACTCAGAACCTGAAATTGCTGTAGCATCTGAATGGTTATCATATATTTTCATCTCAATCGGCTGAGCAGGAGGACTTTTCGGGCTCTTGACAATTCAGAGAATGATTTGGATTAAAAAACTTTGGAATACAATAATTTGTTCATAGATTTCATACGCAATATTGCCGATCGTTTCTTCCGTTGACTTAAGCACAGAAAATTTGAAAGCTTCACATGCAAACAGTGTAGGACAATATTTTTCTTTTCAATGCCGTTTTGAAATAGTTGATATGAACATTTCCTGAGCAAGTATGAATTGTGCAAGAAATTGCACAGGATTGAAGAATCATCTTTATGATCAAACCGCATTTTTGGCAGCTTATTAATGTTTTCGCGAATTACTATCTCTCACAATCACTGAGCTTGGAATCAAGAAGTTTGGGTAGAGGTAGCGTTTCCTTCATGCGGGTTGAAAGTATAATTTCCAACATTTTTCTGTCACAATCCTAGAAAATCGGAGCTAGGGGCAGAGACATGAAGAACATAAATGGAAAGATAAGTTTCCTCCCCTTAATACCTAATTATCTTTGTTTCTAAATAGATCTGAATTTGGATGAAAAATTCCATGAAAAGTGGATCATTGGATCATTCAGATGTTACGATTCATTAAAACGCTGTGGCAGGCTCCAATACTGAATCAAATCACTCCACGGTCAATAGTCTCGTATTTATTCAAAAATTCAGAAAATAAATAAAGTTAACATGCAGATCAGTAGATTGCAATGAAAATATGATGTTATCATTTGAATGCTACAATTGCTTTGAATACTAAATTTTACGTTCTGGATTTATGTGCGAAATTCAAAATACTGTTTTTCAAATTGCACATCCGGCTCAACCAGTCGCAATTATAATGCGAGCTGTACAACTAGATGTTATAGAAGTTCTGAAAAAGATATTTCAATGTTCTACGGTTGATTGTTTTGAGTTCATGCGGAAATTTGGGAAGACTGTTCTATAGAATGCATACCCAAACCAGCTAAACCCACCGATTGTAACAAAAATGGAGTATGACCATCAATACTATAGCTATTTCAAATACCGAATTTGTAGTAGAGTGCATTTTCGGAACAGACATTTGCTTCCATAATGTGTGCGAGGTGCACAACAAGACTTTAGACCAGTCTTGCATACAAAATTTAAGTTTCAAGTTCGACGAGTTCAGAGATTTGCGAGTTACATACATACGTACACACGTACCTTTCGCCGTCAAGCCAAAAGCAGTCAAGATAGATTCTAGTATACTCAAAACGAATATTTCCATCCAAATCTTGGGATGTGAATTTGTCGGTTTCACAATTCTTGTACTTTGTACAATTAGAAATCAATTGGGAACTATTAATTTTGCTTTTCATCCGCTAGGGGTGTGGTGGGCCCCTAAATTGCACTCGGTATATTGTTTGATATTTTATCGGTCGCGAGGTGCAGTCACCAGTCATCAAGCCACGGATAATTTTAGTTTTCGTGAAGAGTACCTACTCCACAGAGAGTATTATAATTTGAATAAAATATAACTGAATTTTTGTCTGTCGGTTCTAGATATATTCACAGTCACGGCTTTCTTGACAATTTGATAGAAACTAATTTTATACTAGTTTTTCATGTATTTTCTTGGATATAACCAACGCTATCACGTACTATAAGATCAATTTTTGCAGCATCATTTATTCGAGATTTCTAGAAGACAATAGAATTGGTTTTATGCTATTATAATTTTTGTTCTTCTGACTGAATATCTGTACTTTCGAATGTACAGATCTTGATATTCCGCTTCTCCTATAACTCTAATCATTTTTCTGACAATTTGCCAAGCATTCAAAGCTATTTAAAATGTCAATTAAACATCATAGCTTAGGATCACGATCCAAAACATTAATATGTTACAGTTATTATTTCTTATATTATTTGATTCAAACCAGATGTTCCCAAACCTTTTTTTCTCGTAGACCACTTTCAAAATTCAACTAGTTTCGGTGACTTCAAATCCCTTCTCGTGTACGCCCACTTATAACTTGTGAACCAACAATAATTTTTTCCGCCAACGTAGAACATCGTCAAGTCTTCTGAACCACTTCGAGAATCACTGATTTAGAAGAAGTATCATGTCTCTTTAACCTACATTTTCATTCCAACTATTCATATTCCGCGCCATTTCCCTTATAAATTCCAATAATATTATATATAAGACTTGGCACCAATTTTTCATCACTGATTGACCTCTCATCAAATAAGTACCATATATTTGTTTCCAAAATGCATTGAATTATTGTAAAATATTGTTTGAGCTGAGCTGCAAAATACTCTGACTAATTTTCTAGTAAGGATGATGACGTTCGGTAGACGTAGTCTTACTGTGATTTGATTGTACTTAGACATTATGGACAAATTGGTAGAGAAACTTTCAGTTTTATGAGATTAGTCGTAGTGGGAAAGGTGATTGGACGAAGTGTTGTCAGACGTCGTGACATGATCCGCTTTAAATGTCTCAAGCTCATTATTGTTCTTTTTCCTGCTACATCTTTATCAATATGCACTTTTCTAATTTCATTTTAATGCGGCCCTGCCGTAATATATTACTTTTATCGATCAAGATTCTTCCGCCCAGATTTCAATTCATTTGTTTTTAGAGTTGCAACGAATATTTGGTTATCATTCGGTATTTAGCGTAATCAGCCAGTATTTGATATTGATCATGATAGTTTCATTATTGCTGAATATGCATTGCTAGTTCGGGAGAGTGCATTTTTTCGTTTCATATATCTGCAGGATGAATGGACAGTTAAGTGCGTGGATAATTTTTCTGGAAGATCAAAAACAGGTGATTAATGAAATTCAGACTAACTTGTTATGTAGTTCAGTCACGACTAGATAAAAGCTCACAAATTCAACTGAATACTTACTTATGCTTTAATTGAGTTTTTAAAGATATCCTTGATTTAAATTATAGTCTTGAAGGGTAATTTATGTTCAAACGTATTTCCAGCACCTGCTATTTGTTAATTGGTCGTCGGCCCAAACTAGCAGGTATGCATACGATAGAAGTACATACTAACATTATTCTATTCCACACATTTAGTTTCTCAGTAAATTAGTATCGTCTGGCGGCCCTAAAATGTTGGACTACAAGTATTAATTCATTACCAATTTTTCCGACCTATTTCATATTTGGGGAAGTCGATGTATTTTGTTCACAAAATTTGACTTGTCAAGGCTAGACCTACACTGAGAACGTATTTGATTCGATTGTCGTCCGACATGGAGCCGAAGGACGCCATACGACGTCTCACTACGTCGGATTGGAGACAAATCCTCGTGCGAAAGCTAGGTCACCTATAGTTGTACAGAAGGGTAGTAAATACATTCCACCGACATTCCACAATAGGTTCCGACAGTCTATGAAATAACAGAGTGTAGTCCGAGATCTCGCAGCAAGATATCTATGTTCATCTGTTTTTTGATTGAAATACATTTTTATAGATAATTATTGATACAGGAATACAATTTTGTAGGGTTGTCTATCAAAATATGGTCGCAAGTATTTTTCATTGTAATATATTCAGCTTATTTCTTTTGAGTACTTGCGTTCATTTACTTCCTGGAAATCATATGATTTATTAAGAAGAGAGGTACATATAGGATCTAAAAAGTCAGAGTTGCCACCTCTCACTTGGCAGCAACCTCTTGACAGCCAGGTGTAAACAAGCACATGAACTTTGATTTTATACGTTCACAACGTATTTAAATTAAATGTCAAATTGTAGCTTACATGGGTACATGTTTGCCAATGTGGAAGTGTCTGCAAATAAGGGCTGTCAACTTCAAAGATACATAAGATATTTCTATAACAAATCATCCATTTCTATCGGGCTCACGGCATTCAATGCAGTATTTCTAAAAATAAAGCTAATCAGATCGTGAAATTGATGGGTAGAATAGTTAACAAGCTATTTTGAAGCATCAATTTTCTGAATGCTTGATCAATCCAATTGAAATTATTAGTAAATCTTGACCAAATAAAACTCTGTCGAATGTCGCATACAAGATCTTAATCGATCAGTTTGTTCAAAAGTTACAAGACACTTACGTACGTATACATATATGAATACATACAGAAATTCTCATAGAGGTAGTCTAAATAGCTTCCTCAGACCTCAAAACGTCGACTTTTGATGAAAACTCAATTTTCTGAGACCGGACTGGAAAGCAAAACATATTTTCGAGATATTTTTGGCGGAAAGTTGAAACTACTCTGGTTGTCTGGTTATTGATGGAAAATGGAATATGGAACCAAATTACGGAAATAAGATTTAGGCATCAGTTCAATTTCATTCATTGTTAGAGATCTTGAGCGTGAACTGACTATCCATCGTTCAATAACGAAATTAAGACACACATATAATAGAATTACAGGTGTTACTCATTTTTAATATTTTATTTGTGGTATATTACGAAAAAGGAAAGAACGAAATAGTTGATGAAGCGATACCACTTTCTTCTGCCTTCTATTCATCGTTTGGTCCATCGGTTATATTACTATCATAACTACAAATATCAGAATCATCATCCGCATTCTCAGAGGATTCCTTGCTTGAATCGCAAATAACATCTACAACTTGCAGTTGAGTTGAGTCTTCAACAAACCATGTTGGTTTTACAACATTATCTGAGAACCAATCGCTATTTCCAGCGCTAAGCTCAATACATATAATTTCATTTCGACGGAACAATATCATCAAAATTAGCATTTTAAATGATGCATCACTAAGGTCAAGCACATTTTGCTTCCCACTGCATAACAGAAAACGCTCCTTCATTTTTCATATGTTAAATTTGCTTTCACAGATGTAATTTTGATTGCAATCGCAATGAAAATTTCCAAAAACATGCGCTCAGAACAATAAAAGATTTAAAGAGTTCTTCAGAACAAAATTGGCCAAAAAACTATTTCTTGAAATACCTTCCAACTACTTTGCCGGTTATATTCAAATTCCAGCTTTATCACCCAAAATACTGTGTTCAATATAATAAACTCGATTGGAAATCATTGATTCGTTTGATATACCATTGTTTAAACATTCTCAGACAAGTGTTCTCTCAAAATACTTCTAATATTTCTCTTAAAGCCCAGAAAAATATATACATCTAAATATTTGAGTTCGGAGAGCTCAAGGACATACTGATGAATGGATTTTGGAGCCCTTGTCCTTTAAAGATAGTAAATAGTTTCAGTAATGGCCCTAGGATCAATTAATTCTCATATTTTCTTGGATTTCAATGATAGTATATTATGCTACAAGGACCGAACGACTGTCATTTTTGTCCAGGATGAATTTGGCTGCATTCAGTGAAGACGAGAGCAAATCTCAAGGCGTAGCTGCATGTAGCCAAATTTATCCGTAAAAATGATGACAGTCGTTCAGTGTCTGTGTTGCATACGATACTTCTTGTAACAATTGCACCGAAGTACCCACATTACTAAACTTTTTAAATTAATCTGGATGTATCGAAACTATCTTATCTATTTGACAAACAGATTTTTGCAAATGCAATCACATTACAGTAAAATAATATAATGGAACATAACCTCCATGACTTGTTGATATTTTTCACATTTTCTGTGCTATCCCATCAACAATAAATGCACATAATATAACGAACACATTCTAAAATACAAATTTCTTCCAAATATCAATTGAATAAAAAAATCCAACGGCATCCATGATTTATGATCTACAATTTCATTTTTACCCAGAGGATGAAAATATCCATTAATTCCCAGTCAACAGAGAATTAATGAGAATTGTCTCCACGATTTGGAATTAAGAACTTTCAAAGCAGAAGTCAGCTCAATAATAGGGTACTTTTGGTGTACGTGTTACAAAAACCCTTTTTTCAATAATATGGTTGAGGATACTAGCTGGTACGTAAGATATGAGTATAGAAATGAGGGAATTCAGTCAGGGCATTCAATGTTTCATCTTCTTCTAGGTGGAACCGGAGCTCTAGAACAAAATAGAACATTCAAACTTTTCACTGTACTCCCTCATGTCTATATCCTATATTCTTCAAAAAATGGAAGAGACACAATACGTGACTTCTAAATATAATTTTTTTCATCATTATAATATTTTGAATGCAACTGAAAATGAATTCTTAGGTCGTTCTTACTGCCTATGTTTCAATTTGAGCACCTTACCTATCGAACACGCGCAATAGTCCTCAAACGGATAGTTCCGCACTTCGCCCTTGTCTGAGGGCCAGTGTGATGTGCTAGCTCTCCCTCGCTCGTATGTATCTTTGGTAGTTTGCAAGCTCTATTTGCGGCTACTTTCACATTAGTCAACCATGTACCCTCAGGTGAAGATGAAAATTGGCTACAATTCGACATATAATTCATTGGAATACGTTGTGAACGTATAAAATCAACGTTCATGTACCTGTTCACACCTGGCTGTCAAGAGGTTGCGGCCAAGTAAGAGATGACAACCCCAACTTTTCAGGTCTTTTATGTACCTCTTTTTCAAAAAAATTATATAATTTCCAAAAAGCAAATGAACGTAACTGATCATGAAAAATGAGCTTGGTGAAATTCAATAAAGAATACTCGCGGACATATTCTGATAAGCAATCTTGCAAAATCTATAAAAAATATATTTCAATCATGGAGTTCAGGTCGCAACGAGAGTTTCAACACATACTAGTATTTCCAAATAAACGACAAGCCGTAACTAACATCATGACACGCAGGTCAACAGGCAGTGTCATGGTTGGCCAAAATCTCTTTTTACCGAATGCCTCCAATCGTAGTGAATTTGTTAACTTGGCATGGGACTCATAGGAGGCAGTATTAGAAGTGTGGAGACTCTTGTCCCATACCGGTAATCTATTTTCAATGCTCAAGCTCCTCTATACATTGTATAATGTATTACGGTATATTTATAACAGCCAACCGCAAAGAAAATGGTTTCTACTAGCTAGTCTGTGGGACACCCTGATGACACGATATCTAGTCAACTTGATGCATGAGAGCGCATCTTCCTTCACTAAACTGAATGACAAGATTTCAACACAGCCACCAATCTATCCAGAACTGGGCCTTCAATGGCCTCGCTACACAGCAGTTTGGAGCCGCTCGTAAACTTTAGCATGTTACGTCAGCCCATATTCCAGTTGAATATGATGTATAAGTAATAATTATAAGCATTTTCGGGAGCTGAACTGATCCTATTTAGACTCAACTTTAAAGATTATAAAAAGTCAAGTTCAGAGGGGAGAGCATTGTAACAGTCACCGAAAGTCTACGTTTCAATTCCCGTTCAAGTACGTTGCTCTGTGACTGTTATGTACTGGTAGCAAGCGGCTGGGCAACTTTCATTTGGAATAGTTTATTGCATGCAAAAATCAGTGGAAATTTTCCAGAAAAGTGTTAATAGAGCCAGGGCCAGTTTGGTTCGATGATTGACTGAGCATTTCTGAATGACTGATTGATCGCGCGATAGTCTGAGATTCGGTAGGAATTTCTCATACTAATTCAATGTGAGTTTAATTCATATACTCAAATATCTAGACCATTCGGCACAATAATTCAGGACGTCAAAAAGGATTGTGCTCCACTGCCACACCCATCGTTACCCAATTTTATTGACGGAGATTGAACCTGAGTTTTTTACATTGCATCTCTCGAATATATATTGATTGTGAAAGATCTGATAAATAATTGTATTCTATGAAATAGTAAGTAGAATCTCTCCCAAACCAATCCTATTCCTGCAAGCATGTCTATTCTTTCTACTTAAGAAACATTTTCAATGTTTCAAAATTAGGTCCTATTAGAGGGAATCAGATCATTGATAATGATATTTTGCAGTAATTTTCATTGTCGAAATGATGTGTTCACAAACATTTTTTGATTGTGGAATCTGATCTTTTGCTAATATTACAATTCTCAATAATATTTCCAAATTGATGTTCTTAACTCTCAAGATTCTCTACCCGGAATGAAAAATAGAGAAATGTCCCAAATATTCTATGTATTCTAGGATATATACTTATCTTAGTCTTCTCAATATTATCAAAACAAGCGGAAGTTTCATCAGAAGAAACTTTGTCTTCCATTGGTGATTTGTATGGAACGACATATATACAGTTAACTTAAACACAAAGAAATAATCGCGGGAACAGTAGCAAAAATTGATCTTTAATCTAAGTTATCCATGAATAGGGAAGTACATATAATGAAACATCTGTACTAGAATATGAACTTACCTGAAAACTGTTGAAGAGATAAAAGAAGCACCACGTGATTATAACATTGTAATATAAAGCTACGAAGAAAGTAACAATACAAGAGGCGATGCCTATTCCGCCTAACCAAGGATGGATTGTATTCCATACGCCTAAGGATCCAAGACGCATCTTCTGTCCGATCCCCAGTTCGATTAGGAATAATGGTATACCCTCAAGTATGAGCATTATTGCGAAAGGAATAAGGAAGGCTCCTGAAACAATATAAAATTATCAGAAAATGTTAAGGATTTCACAAAAATGAGCTAGTGACGAATGATTACAGTATGATCGTAGTTTGAGTTGGAGATACGCCAACAACTTACTTGGCGTAGCCAGCAAGCTTACGAATAAATTATCTAAAAGTCCTCAGTGTTGACATCGAAATACATCTAATGAGTTTAAATAGTGCGATATTACATATAATTTATGTTGAATTGGAATTCTCGAATACCGTGTGAACAGATTTCAAACTGCACACAGATGTCATATTCTACAGACTCTTGGAAACATATGAAATTCCAATCACTGTAAAAAAATATCACGATCTGAATTTATGCTCTGGATATAAAGACTAAACATATCATAGTGACAATAAAATCAGTTCAAAATTGTCTACCGCTATACAGTATGAATAAAGCGTTTCATCAAATTTGAAACACAAATAACTCAACTTATGGTTGAAAAACTGTTTTTTATTCAAAGTTGTTTAGAAACATTGAGGTTACTAAATAACTCCTTGGTGGATGGGGCTTTATTTTGATTGATGAAAAGAGCTCGTGAAAGCCAGAGAAATTGAACTAACACTTGAGTTTTATAATAGAGCAACCCACATGTCGTTGTTATTAGCTTCAAAGAGAAGATTTAGCTTAAGAAAAATGTGCAAGAATTTTGGATAAATCATCATTCCCAAAGCTGGGAAATGACAGCTCCTGACTGGTTGGTGCTCTAATTTCAGTGTGTAGGGGAATACTATACGGTATGTTGTATACCTAACTTCTGAAGAGAAATAGATAGAGGGCTTCAATTAAGACTGATCAAGACTTTGAGCAGACGATGTTGATAGTAAGCAAGATTATTAAATAATGACCTTGATTTTTTGCATATTTTCACAAGAGGACAGTGAAAACGGACAAAAATTCAATAGCTGAAACCGATGTGTATTTATGTTACTACTCATAAGTATTAAAGAAAAGAAACGATATTGAGCCTTGTCGATACGATCTCCAAAATCTCTGAACATTTACTATGTAGTCTCGTAGAACGAGACTAGAAATATAGTTGATAATCAAACAAACTCACTTGTAAGTGAAATTCGATTACAATTATACGAGAATCTCGTGTGCGACGATTGCATCCCTTCTAAATCAATTAGAGTGATATCATCCTTTGAATAAGAACTTATCGCATGATGCAAGACAGATTTTTTTTTATCTTCGAATTGAGCATTGTTAGCTTTGAACTGTATTAGGAATATATGGAGTGGACTGTCTTTGAGTATTTCTAAATTTTACTTCGAATTTTGTGGCTTCAACTAGTATGAAGCATAGTAACCACTATTTAATCACCTCGAACCCTCGAACAAGACTCTCATATAATTGTAATCGAACTTTGCTTACAAGTGAGTTCGTTTGATTTTCAATCTTCAGTACCATCAATTGTTATTACGGACGCTCACGGATATACGGCATTATTTGTTTGCAAACCAAATAAAGCAGGAGCATGTATGTTCATATTTCATGATAGTCTGTTATCATAGTATAATCGACTTATAGATGTAAGGAATTCATTTTCGATTTATGAATCCAAATTAAAAACATATGTAATGTCCTATCTTCCATTTATTATTATTATTGGTACTGTACCTAACAGGCCCAAGCCCAATTATGAGGTAAGAGAAAAGTACTATTAAAACAATTCAATGCAGTTCTTAATATCTTTTATAGTGCAGTTAAATATATCTACGTGCTGTTGAATTTCATGATAGGACGAAATAATGTAATACAGCGGAGATCTCAAAAGAATATTTGTGCGAGCATTATATGTTAGAAACCTTGAAACTGAGAAATTCAACTTGTGCAATTTAAAGTAGCAGTCAATAAAACTAGCAATAATCTTATACAACAGTACAACAGCATGCATGCATCTTGTGTGATGTAAAAAGTGAAGATTGAAAGATTGAAGCAGTGTTACTTGAGGAATGCCTCTTCGCGGGTAACTACCTTCTAATATGTAGGTGGCAGCTTTTAGAAATTTACGTTGTACTCTTTCGATCGAATTAAATCGATTATTTCAGATGGGACTTCAAATCGATGAGCAGTACTCCAAATATGGTCGTATCAGTGTAACAAAAAGTAATTTAAAAACTTTCTTATCAGTGAAAATCTGAGAATTACGTATAACAAGACCCATACAACAAAAAGCAGTTGTTACTTTGGGAGTAATATGCTTGGTTACCAATAAAGAGGGGTCGAATATCACAGGACTATGTTTTCTGGTAAAAGTCATAATTGTAAATTTTCACAGTCAGTGATAGAGGTTATATTGGAAAACACTTTCAGGTCATCAGCATACAACAGATGTTCAACGATAATGATTGCAGTTATCTCATTGATATAAGTATTGAACAATAAAGGCCCCAAAACAGAACCCTGAGGGACTCCAGATTTCTGTATGAAATTTTTAGATCAATACACATGCATACCAACAAATTGATGTCTGCGATATAAATATGAAGCAATCAAGAGGACAAGCCAAATGATTCTAGTTTGTGAAATAGGATAGAATGATCTAACCTATCAAATGCCTTCGGGAAGTCAGTATAAATTACATCAACCTGACCCTGAACTTCCAAAGCATCGCTAATGAATTGCGTTTTATGGATCAAATTAGTTTCAGTTGACTTCCCTTTAATAAAACCATGCTGATTATTGGATATCATTGTAGAGACATGATTTGAAATTATTTCATGAAGTATTGTTTCAAATAATTCACTAAAATCACAAATCAGTGCCACAGGTCTATAATTAGTTATGTCATTTTTATCACCTTTCTTGAAGATTGGCTGCACACGAGACAACTTCCAGATTTCTGGGAAAGTAGAAAAATGGAAGATTTATACTCATTCTATGATGTAATAGCGATGCTATTCAATGGAATATTATTATTATGTTTATATTCGGTATACTTGTAATCCAGATGCAACAATCTTGATTTAATTTTATCTTTGGAACACAAACCGAGTAACGTTAATAAGGCAATTCAGTCTTTCATTTTAGCTTTTCTTTTCACTTTTTCGGCCCTACCTAGACCATGCTCAGAAGTGGGAATAATTTTTGCGTATGTAATTGAACAACATATGCCTAACGGTGAATCAAAATCACGATTGGCTTATCTTTATAAAAACAAAAAAGTTTTTGTTCAAAAACTGCAACCACCGACCGTTATGGTGACTCAAAACTAGATGCTTTGATGTGAACAAACAGTGAATTTGTGAGTGTAAATAAATGTGAAATTGAATACAGCAGCTGACATTTGATTCGTACAATACATCGTGGTATTTAATATTGAATGAAGAGAAATTCGACATTGTAATCATCATCCATCAATTGACGATTATTTTCACACAACATTCAACAAAATGATCATACTAGTACAAGCTATCTTTCATAGGTTAGTTAGAATTGGATCCTCTGTAATCCATTACGATCAAACAGCTTATTAGATTGAAGACTTTTACTACGAAGTGCGCAAGTCTCGAGCAAATGATCAAAGATTGTAATTCGGAGTTTTGTTGTTCCTCATACATAAAGTTCCCGAAGTACATTAGATGAGGTGTGATTCATCCAACAGTAATTCTCCACGGTGCAAAATAATTTCGTATCTTCAGTTTTTTTTCCATTGCTAAGGATTCAATCTTGGTCCCATTTCATTCTACTCATTTTTTCATTCTTTAAATAATCAGAACCACAATGAATAACATTATTATTATTTTTTAAATTCACATGCTACTGCTGAGTTTCATTAATTGTGTCCAACAAATTGCGATCTTAGTTCACACCACTATCCAAATTAATTTTTCATCCGATGGAAATTTTCTAGGTAGTATGAGGAAGCTTGTGTAATATCATGCAACGTTTTTTGTGCATTTGTGATTGTCTCGTATATATTAGCATTATATTTTCCATAGAACACGTTATAATACCAGTTGACAAACGAAAACATATTTGACAAATACGTTCTTGGTTTCAGTTCAAAAGAAAGTTGTATACAGTCTTCTTCCAGGAGGCAATATTCAAATATGCGCTATTATTTTTTCAAGTTTCATCTTGTTTCATTCTCATATTCCAGCAAAAATCCGTTAACTCGAAGAAGAAATACTGCGCAAATGATTTTCACCTACAGTAGTAACGATAACAATTTGTTTACATTCATACCACGTACTACTTATCATAAAAAATAAATGCAAAATACATTCTTCAGAAACATTCATATACAAGGTGCAACAGAAATAGGTACATGAAATTTAACAAGTAATAAAGCTCGATGAGAGCAACAATATCTCCCAATAACTTTTTTCCCGAATCCTCAATTTCATCAGCATTTTACCCTCCGCTGAGTTGATTTTGACAGAAAAAAATCGTTCAATGATTATCACGAGAGCTTAAACTTATGAAAAACCTGCTTTTGCTGATAGCAATTGCATGGACATTGGGCAGCCAATGATGAATAAAATAATTGTAGCCAGGTTCAAATTCCATGATGGAATATTGTCTACTAAAACATAATTATGAAAACGGTGTGAGATATTTGAGATTTATCATTCTTATAGAACGCAAAACAGCAGATTTAGAGCCTAAAACATCAAGGATGTGAGATAACTAAATTGAATCAATTCAAATGAAACGTACGTAATATTGCATATAATAGTCCAGGGAACAATTATTCCACTCACCAAATTCAGTTTGACTACATTTGTAGGTTACGCGTTCTCTGTTTGGAGAAAAGCTTCAAGATTATGGCAATATCCAAAATAAATTGCACGAAACTCATATTTTTTTTTAGACATGAGTTCAGTTCAATATTCTATCGATCTCTTTGAATATTTTTCTCCCAGTTTTGGAAAATGATAGTTTGTTTATTCAAGATTGAGGTGGCAGTACAGATTTCAACTTCATCTCCACAACTGTTATTTGTAGGAGTGCAATGAACTCTGTGAACAATCTATTTGTCCGATCCAATACCAAGAATGCTCATGATGGTGATAATCATATAATGTATTCAATAAATCTAATTACATACATCATAAAAAGTATATGAGAAGTATATTCGTGGAATATTTGAACTGGAATGTCATTCTCTTTCACTTGCGATTTCTAGCAATAGTTCACCTGCACCCTGTCTCTGTACAGTCGACCAGGTGTATATTGCAGCAATCAATTCATCTATTTTTGTAATCAATCAATAATAACACAAGTTAACACGAAATTTGTGCCTAAGATTTGGGTATGCAATTGCGATAGGCTAAATGACTTTCATGCATCCGAGAAAAAGTTAAACTCCCCAAAAAAAGTTTGCTTTTGTAGCCAGGGGAACATTATATGAATATTCAAGAACATCTCTAATCTACATCTTTCACCTATCGAAAATCCGAGTCAAATATGTTCGTTCATCTTTTTTATTACTCTGAACTGCAATATTGATATGGATTATATCACACACCTTAGCAACAACCAATAAAATTAAGGGATTTTGCAATGTAAGGAGATATATCGCGATTATATTTTCTCCTAACTCGAAATATCACAGTAGCTTTTCAAAGAATAATAAAAAATATTAATACAATTGATAAATTTTATGGTTTGTGGAATAATCCTTGCAAATACACTTCAAGATTCGGTGTATTATCTCATATACCTTCAGTTTAACTTAAATACTTTTTGTCTTGGGTAATTTTTTACTCGGCAGATTTGGAGATTTATAACTAACGGTAATATCCCTCGAGCTAAAGCTCTCGGGTATTATCAGATTATAAATCCCCAAATTTGTCTCGTAAAAAGTTACCCAAGACAAAAAGTATCCTCGTAAAATTAATATCGATAATACATCTCTCCATCGGTATATTACCGTTGGAATTATTCGGAAGAACCAAGAAGTGAGTCCATTCACTCCTTTTATTATGTTCATGAGTACTTGATCTAATCAAATGCCAAATGTAATTTTCCATCATATTTTCATAATATTGGCCTTGATGACGGCGCTCCAAGCCCATAATGTATTGAAGAAAGCGTCCGCTTTGTTCTTCAGAGTATGTCGTTATGTTGTTTTCCAATTGAACCAATAAGCATGTAGCTTGTAGAGTATAAATTTCCAAAGACATCCTGCAAATCATGAACTTAAAGTTCATGATAAATTTTTTGAACTAGCTTTCGGTGGTTTTTAACTCTGTTGTCTCTTTAAAAACCAGATACTGTTTCGAAACAATATTTAACCTCCTTTTGATCATTTGAGAACAATTTTGGAGATCCTTCATTGCCAAGAATTCTTTCAATTTGTGGACCAACGAAAACTGCTGCCTTAACTTTGCTTCTGACAGCTTTGGCTAGTGATTTTTGAGAAAGAGAGCTTATGCTCACAAATTATATTATCGTATCTAACTTAATATGAAGGGGTGACATTAAAAGACTTCTATCTACTATCTCATTTCCAATGAGCTGCCACTCATATTCCTGATATTTTGAAGCTTTTGGTAAAATTACTACAAGCACTACATAAGCAATTTTTAGGAGCAGCTTGGACATTTTTTGATAGTTTTTTTCTTCGATTTGTGGAATTGTGTAATCATCCATTGATTCCCGTGATTTACATTAATCTCAAAATATTATTGTGACTGACTCATTTATTGTATGACATATTCCAATAACGTGATATCCTTATATATAAATTAATTTACTTAATAGTGAGATCACATGTCCGATCTCAGAGACGTCGTTCAGGAAATCCAGCCTATTCTGCAGAACATGCAAAAGTTTTAGTGCTGGATAAGTTGAGTTAGTGGATGTGTGAGTTGAGTCACTTGATGCATGTGTAAAAAAGCAATGTTTAGGGTACTGCTTGGAGAGTACAGGAGTGGGGTGTATATGGTACGGCTTGTAGTTGGGTATGTGTGATGTGATTTTGATTGGTTGCCGACGGTTCAGCGAGCACCTTCGGGCTGTAGAGTACTGTGGCTCGCCGCCAACGATACAGAGAGCAGTTTTGGGCTATAGTAAACCTTTCCAGATTACAGAGACTGGGATTGAGCAGTTGGACTGTAGCAATCCTGATCAGGTTGCCAAAAGGGGAAAAGTGTATATAGGTGTATGATGTGTGATGGAACTGTTGACACCGGTAATTTCTCACCGAATCTTGTGCTTAGATATTTCAACCGTTCCAGAGTTTCCAGTTAACCACCAGGTTCAAGAGGACTGAAAACTCATCCAAACGCTGAAACGTCGTTATGTTTGACATTGTGATTATTACAGGAGATCAATAGAACATATTGGGTAGGAGTTTTTAGAGTAATATATTTCTACCTACGGTTTTCCAACGTTCATAATACAAGTATCTTATTCTTGCATTAAAATAATAAGATTGATATTTGAACTTTATTCCGCTAGAATATAATAACTTTTTTCACAAGCTGTAGTGACCAATCTTCAATTGTACAGTTGTACATTTCAACTGATATACTATTGCTATTTCCGAAGTTGACTTTTGATAAATTTTATATTCAATCTACCTCCTCCCCTACCTAATCAATCTTCCACTCAGCACTTGTGCTATTTTTAGAACTCGTCTAGCGTGAAAGGGGATGGAAATTCTTTTTGTATTGATGAGACTCCAATAATTTTCAAGTTTCCTAGTAATTATCTATCAGTTATACATAACTTAGTTTGAAATTATACCTGAACGGTCAAAAAAAAAAATTAACTTCATTGATGGCGGATATTTATATGTTAATAATAAAACATCTGCGAGATAATCAGCTTGATTTTGGCGATGTGAAAGAAAATCAGAATGTGAAGTTGAAATTCATATTGTCGATGGTATAATAAATATGAATGAATAAATACACCTGACGGTTCGAAACTAAAAATTGAGAAGAATATTGTAATGGACAACATGAAACATTGTGCAGCGAATACTGACAAAATGACCTCGTATGTGATCAGCGAATGTGTCAATACTTTACCTGAAGCATGTTTATGATGTTTACCGACTCAAAATGCGCTTAGAAAGAATGTTCGCCGGACAAGAAATGAGGTGCAGGCAGCACCTGTAAATCCGAATAATTTAGTGGACCCATATATTCCTGAAAATTATGAAGGATCGTTCATAGAGTAGACGCTGATGTCGCGCCTGCGCACAGCTCACATTATGCTGCTGTTGTACACTGTGACTCTCAAACAAACCATCTGAAAGCTTAGACCACATTTCACACTATTCCAGCCCAACATCGAGAAGTTCAGTTCACTCTTCGAGGTGGTTTCCTCTCACCCTCAGTCCCACAGGCACACGCAGCGCGATTGCGGTAATATTCGAGGATGTTTTCCAAAGCCGCCAGCGTAGCGAGCCAGCTTACAGCCATTGTTAAACGTACACAATTATTCATCCATAGAATTTTTGCTACACATTTGAAACAAGAACCACTGTTTTAGTGCCACTGAAGAAACTTTTACTAGCTAGCGTACCGCTGGTGTCGCCATCTAACAAGAAAAATTTTGTGGTTTGTAGCGACTACTCTGGGAACGTACCAATTCGACTTGTCATTCATGATGATTCAATATTTAAGTGAATATGTATATTATTATTTATTGAGAATTAATGCGGATATAAATCATTAAATCTTTCAGACATACAAATATATCAACTACATATTTTTCATGATTCCTACATTGAAACAACGCGCTTCAATGCCTGTTTTGTTAGTCGAAACAAGACAATTTCAGATAAATGCAAGTGTAGTCGGGCAGAAACAAGCTTGTTCCTGCCCTAGGAAAGAAACAAGCTGATTTCTGCCCGCTGAATTTGTTTTTCAAATCGTTTCATCCCTGGCAGAGTCGCATTTGTTCATTGTCAATCTCTAAATGAAAATCATATAACCTCAGTTAATTTGACAGTTATAGTATTCGTAACTGTGAATTGAATTAAAAAGACGATAGTTTCAAGAGAAAAAATAATATTACGACAATTTCAAGTACATCACAACATCTTGTTGATAAAGCATAAGCAGTTACTCTTGACTTGTTACCTGCAAAATAAAAACAAAAAATATCTACTTTGTTATGACAAATTTGTTATATGGAAAGTTTCAATGCAGATATTATGAAAAATGCAGTGTGTGGAAAGAGACAAAATACGATTTCAGCCGAGGGTAATGCCAGCCCTCCCTTCGCTGAGGCAAGCAACACTAACTCTCAACTGAAATTGTCTTATTTCGTCCCTAGCCACACAATATACTATTGTGTCAATAGGGTATGTGAATATATGAATAGTAATTGTTGTGGAGAAAAATACGTTACCGCTGAACGTCAGATTGGTTACGATTGCGGAGAGATTGTTGTCTAAGACCGTACTAGAGGCCTAAGTAACTAACAAGTTGGCATATATCATACCACTGATCCTGCAAACGGTCAGAGCCCTTAAAAATTTCAATTTTCTTTACTTTATGATTGTAAATAATAGATGGAGCCTTATCATTGAAAATATGAATCACTTGATTTGCACTCAAGATTTCTATCTGATTATCTCAATTGAAAATGCATATAACGCAGATGAGAGAAAAATAAAAATCAAGGGATTCATTCCTGCAATATTTCACCAGAAGTGTGGGAGATAATTATCTCAGAATATCGATAAATTAGTAAGTGAACAGTTACTGAACCTCGAAAAGAGTTTACAAAATATTGTAAATTGACAGATGCTATTAATTATACAAACAAAATGGTTTTCTCGAAATGAGTTATCATCATTATTTCAGAAATCTCTGCATATCAAGTAAAGTAATACACCTCTTATCGCATTTTTCCGTCTTTGGAATTTATTTGTTAGATTCCAACTTTGAAGTGAACAATTTAGTTACATGTTTGCGCATATCCGTTTGATTGATGGTTCAGTTGTGTACTCAAGCGCAGTCTAGCTATTGTCGGATTAATTGCTGCGCATTTAGTTATTGTATTTGTTATAAATTGAATATCAATGTTCAGCCTCAAATGTGCTCTAAATTTCATATTAGCTACAAGAGATGGAGAAAAATTATAGTCAGAATATTTTATTCAGTTCAGGAAGCATAACTAGGAAGAAGAAAAAGTTAAGAAGAGAATAGAGCAAGGAGGAGTGAGGACACTCACCTGGACTATGTAGAGTCTGTTCTTATCATTACAGATCCTACAGTGGAAAGTCCGGTAGTGTATTCACGATTTACATTGGGAAGGGCCAATTTTATCTTTTAAGGAAATCTGAAAGAGAAAATGTTCATATGGTTGAAATCATTCTCCGATATTTTCATGTATATAAGAACATTCCATGAAATAAAAACTCATGAACGCAGTACTTGATGTATATTACTTTTAGTGTGATGAATTTCCTGATATCACTAGAAATGGTAGTCATACTGAATCTATATGATTCAATAATTTAGAGTTCCAATGGATTCCTATTTCATATCAAAGATTATGAACTGAGATTATAACTATCTATATAACACAGGAATTCAAATAGATGAGTATGATCGGACAATATAGACATAACAAATGGAAACTAAAAAGTGCCGTATAGTTTTTCCAAAAGCAGGTTTGAAGACGATAGTGTCACTTCACCCTATATCATTATAAATTGATTAAATTAACATACAGATGCTTATACAAAACTTTTGATGGACTATTCGATAACAAATCATATCCCAGTGAAAGATAAATGAAATATTATTGCATGAGTCTTGAAGCCGCAAAGGAGCTTAAGCTTGTATGAATGAATGAATTATTGCTATCAAGATGAAATTATCCTCACTTTGAGTACTTCAATTCCATTCAAAAAGAAATAAAATGTACTACGGCAATACTAAAATAGATCGACTTTTGGATTGAAAAATGAGGGTCTTAAGTGGACATCTGGAATTGTCAGACAATCATGAGAATTTTAATACATGGTACATATTTCGGATTCGTACAACTCACTCGATTTGCTCTGTTTATTATTTCTATATAATTGATACAGATATAATCAAAACTCAACTTGTTAAAGAAATTATGCATAAAAATTATTTGGTTGAGAAGTGAATATACGAGTCATCATTAATATTATGAACACAATTTGAACTTGATTGAGAGTTTAAAATCCATTCAGCTGGAATAAGGTGTAGGTATTATAGACATAGTACAACTGTTATGGTAACACTATCTCCGTTCAAACTTCGGTGTTCACTTTCTGCTCTATGAATTGTTGGTTAAAATCATAGACCACATTGAAAATTTAGAGTTTCTAGACAATTATGGTGAGAATCATATAGAACATATTATAAATAGACGACAATCCTCCAAATTCCAAGCAAGACCTGACAGTATAAACTTTTGGGATAACTGAGCTCTCTCATTCGTTTATCATGAATATAACTTTTGTATTGTTTTCCCTAACTGAGCATGAACTACAATAAAAAATCATCTCGTATAGACTCAGACTGCAGTGTCATACGTTAGTTTATACTTTATTGAATGGAGCAAAACGATATATTGAGAATTGAGATAATGAAACTACTTGCGATAGTAATGATAATATTATTTCATATTATGACTTTTGTTGAAAATTCCCGTACAAAAACCTGTTAGTGAGTATACCAAAAATATGAAAGACTCCCAAAACAACAAGTTCACTTCAATGCCATCGGTCGATGAATAGTTCCGTTGACGAAGAAATGTCACAATAATGCCAATCTAAATGAAGATTAGATTAAATTCAAGCTGAATCAAACTTTTAACTGTAATATACTCCATAAATCAAAGCGTATCTATTCGCTATCTGCTGGTTTCATGGAGAATTCATTGTTAAATAGCAAACAAATTATACTAATAAAGATCTTGATCATGCAATCAATAGAACGGCCGAAGCAGACTGTCTAAATAATTATACTATGAAAAATAAGTGCAAAATAGCAATGATATCTTTATTGTTGATACATTTTTGTGAAATCGAAAATCTAATGTAGAGCATGCTATGACTCGACTTCCGTGAACTGTGGCCTCAAGAATCGTAAGTATCCACCTATAAGTGTTTTACAATATGCATAGTCATCTCAGTATTCTTTGGATCAAGTCCGAAATGCATCGAAAATAATAGCACCTGTGCCATAAAGAATAATTATGTATTAGATATTTCTTGGATATCATACTCTCAACAATCGGGAATTCATGTATCTTTTCATAGTTACAAAAATTATGAGCTTCTTGATGTCCAGTTTCTGTTACTTCAGTTACCTTGAAGTTGAAAAAGAAGTGAAACAGAACCTTGCCTCTTGAAATGCAGTATGTGTGATACATTTTTTTGGATTAGAATACGGTATTTATTGGTTCCATGAAACATGGATATTTCCTGCACGGCTTCAAAAACGTACCACAGATATGAGAAAACAACATTTGGATGGGAATATGCGGCACAGAATGCTATGAGTGAGGTTGCCAAGCATCGCGATGAACATGCTAGAGAGCATAATTTTTTGGATTCGCACATAATTCCTTTAGTATCGGAATAGATAGAGTGCATTTAGGATTATCCTTATGAGATTTGCTATTATAACAATATTGTTTGATCAACAAGAATAACAAAAATAACAATAGCAATTTGGTTTAATTTTGGTATTCATGTGATACTGTTGTTATTGTTTTCTACTCTACAATATTGTTGTCAACTTCAGAGTTATATTCGTGAGAGACATCAACAACCTCCAAATATGTCGGGAATTTACAGAAATTTTTATGATAGTACAAAGATCAGATTCCTTGAACGTTAAAAAGTATTCCAATAAAAAAGATTAAATTCCAATAAATATGTCAAAATGATAGAAGTGCGAGTCACGCAATATTATCGAATTCCATATTCAGATTAGTGCGTGATGGAACTCACTTTTCTGTATCATTCCAACAAATACCCATGCTGTATACACCTTTTTTTGTCCTCACTATCATCGGTAATGTAATACGGGCGCTGTGAGTACATAGACTTGTTATATTTATCAGTATTGTGTAGCATAAGTCTTCTGCTCAATATTATTATAAAATTAGGAGAGAGTTATGCTGAGAATGCTATCAATAATTAGATATCTACTGCATGAAAATAGCTACTAGAAATATTTTCTTCCATTTCAAATTCGATATATTTGTTCATTGGCAATCAGAATAAATTTCGTCAATAGCATTGACTGTTAAATCTTTCAGAGTATCTTAATAGTCGGATAAAATTAGCTCACGAACAGGCTACAATGAAGAAAATTGATGACTTTATTTTTCTTATTTATTTGCTAGTTTATAACAAAGCAATTAACATACTCTTCTTGAACGCAGCTACGTATCCATCCGACGGAAAATTGTTTTGATATAATATGCGTGATGAGAAGATGAATCAAATGAGTTTTTTTTGAGCCACGATCGGTCAAGTAGATTTGGATAAATTGCAAAGAATCGTCACCTCATGCCATTTCTTTGAACATTCATGAATCACGTTCAATTCAATATTAGACTTGAAATTGAATCTGTAGCTTGCAGCCTACGCACCAAGTTTCAGAAAGATTGACTGCAAATTTTTTGGCCGATGTCGAGAAACCCAAAAAAAGCCCTTCCGAAATACGACCTTAGAAATGTTTCTGGCCAAGGTAGACCTATTTTACAGAAGTCCTGAAACTAAGATCCACTCTACAACGCACTCAAACGTTCCCTTTCAATGAGTGAAAGTATGAAAAAAATCGATCGCGAGAAGCCGCAATTCTGCGCTTCAGCCGTTATGCTCGGAAGACCACGTCCTATTCGCGCACTTTTTGAGCGTTGTATGACTGTACATTAATCCCTTACAGCGCTCAACAGGTGAAGATCACATTCAATCAAAGTTTCAAGTCTTGATATTGAATGGAACGCAAGCTATGGGTTCTCGAAAAAATTTCAAACAATAACGGTTTTCTGCAATTTACCGAAAAGCTACTGAACTGATTGGGGATCAAAAAACTGATTCGATTTGTTTATTTATTGCACATTTTTTATACTGGAGCAATTTTTTTCGTCAGATGCATTAGGTTCTTTTAAAACGCAGTAAACCGTTCTTGGCAGTTTTTGACAATTTTTTTTTGACAGCCTGCCGAGCAACGTAGTCTGGTTCGAATGGGATATGTTATTTATCACACTATACACCAACAAATGAAAAAAAGATTATAATTTTTTTTCCTGGATATGATAATTCTATCCGACCAAAGAAAACATTATCCTATTTGACAAAATAAGCTTTTTTTTGAAGCACTTCCCATGTGTAAAGAAAAGTAGACAAAATCTTGAAACCTCACACCTTCGATATGACACCTAGATAAATCATATTGAAGAGCATATATCTATGAAATCTCATTATAATAGTGAGCTGTTGAACTGCAGGAACTACAAACTTTCAATAGACAAATCGATTAGCAACAGACATAAGTATCCAGATCATGGAGAGGCCCTCGAAAAAAGCGGCATGGTTGGAAATCGTAAAGAAAAACCATAATTCAGAAAAAGTCCTTGTGCAGTCTCAATCAGCGCATCATACTTGCAATCATCATTATTTATCATTGAAAAACTTGTTCCAGTAAAAATGTATGTACATATATTTCTTTTCTTTTCCTCCGATTGCTACTAATTGTAATAAAAACCATGATGAATATCACAGCATTTGATATTGGAAAGTTTCCGGCAGTTGTTGTTCACTGCACGGAATTCAAACAATGAATTCTAGCAATTCATTGTCGACTTAACAACATATACCTTCCACGTGAATTACATTTCCGATTGTTTGTTTGGATGACAATATTGTTCACTGAGCCGAGCAATTTCATGTCATTATTGTCAAATTCATTGATGAGAAGTGGATTTATTATTCGTTTTCAAATTCACTCCAGCTTGGTACCAATACAGCACACCCAGATTTTAGGAGGAAAACTGTCGGTGGATTAAAAAATCTTTGTAAAATATTTGAAAAATTACACACACATGTGTACGTTGTTCAGGTTTGTTAGTAAAATACAATTTCATATTCTCATCAAATAGCTAACAGCGTGCGAGAAAACATTTGTGCTCTCTTCTGTTGAAGAAAAAGTATGTTCTTCTTCATTCTAACAATTCATCAGATATCATTCCTATTTTTACAGAGGTTATGTATATAGTCTATAAAATTAAGCAGAGGAGAGACGTCATTAAAACATTACAAAATGAAAAGAACCTGTCGTAATGGCAACCTGATGTTTATGTTTTGAAAAATAAAGAAAATAAATGCAATTTTTTGCATACTATAAGAAAAGTATATTTCAATTTAATTAACAATTATTTTATACTCAAATTTATTGTTTCCAACAAAATTTCATTCATTTGCAATAATTGCTGTCTATTTTTTTATCATACGTTGGTACTATGAAGTTTGACTACGCTTACATTCTCATTCGCTGCATTCGTTTTCGACTTTCAGTGCGATCAACACATGTTGACTTTGTTCTTTTCGGTTAGAATATCATTACTGTTGCCTTGTTGCGTATTAAATCTGTATTCTTCAATACAAACAGTAATTGTTATTCAAGTTTTGCTTTCTTGGTATAGCATATAAACGTAGTAATTACGTGACGTCATTATCTAGTTATAAATTTTGATGACGTCTCTCCTCTGCTTAATTTTATAGTAGTTAGTCCGGAAAGTATGGTGTCTGGCTCATTGTGTTAGCGCGCTGTTCATTGCACGTCTGTGACGTACGAATCTAGGGGTGCCTGGATCAATTCTTGGCCAATATATGAAACATCGAAAAAGTGCTACAAGATCAAGCACTTAGATCATACACAGAATCTATCGGTATAACACCTGCATATCTCAAAGATAATCCTGGTAGTATGAGAAATCTTCAAGATATAAATAGCGCAATCGTTGTGATATCGAGGATAATTTGATCGTCGCACAGATTAACGTTTCGAATATATCAGGATAATTCGATAATAAGACGAGTACGCATGTACTTGAAGCCTTGATCCTCCCAGGGCTGTAAGGGAAGAGGAAGAAAAAGTCCAAAAATTATGAGAAAAAGCAGGACCTTCCACCCTGAAAGTCAACTTCTCGATTCTTATACCAGATGCGGTGCTACAAACTCTGATTATACATGACTAGATGATGCTTGAGATATCTATTTCTAGCATGAAAAGTTGAATCTCAGCTAATTCCGTGATGTTGTGAGTAATTCTAACTCAGGAGGGAATAAACTTAGCATTATGAAGAAAGCACTAGAATAGTTTGTTATCAATCATTTCAATTGTAGCTATGGCAATGACACATATTCTATGTATTCTCATACAAAAAAACTCCTGATATAATGAGCAAGCTCTATTTACATTTTTTTCTCGGACAAAGCTATCAGATTTTCTATGTCATCATGGAAATTGCAAAACTAGCTGAATTCAATAAGATATACTGAATGGTAATAGTTTCAGTGTAAGAAGTACATTTCTTGAGAATATTATTCAAAATCCCTCAAAAGTTGTGTCAACATGATTCATGGAGTGAATTGTTTGAGATGATCATTTATATGATGTCACAACTACCTTGATCAAAATCATAACTTTGCAAAAGTGGATATTGGAAAATATACGTTATTATAAAACTGTATTTGAATGAGTAAAAAAGTATTGAGGATTCAGTCAATTTTTATGATTTTATTTCTTTCCTACCTCACAGTTTCGGCTGTAAAATGGGAAAGAAATAGAGCCATATAATTGACTGAATTCTCAGTAATCTTTTCACTAACTCTTATTCACTCATCCAGTCAGCTACATCAATTTCATCCAATAAAACTGTATATCCATTGTTTTTCAATCCAGTTAACACAATTTTCTTATCGAAGCAAAAATAGATTTGAATGGAATAGAAAAACATCGTCTGTTATTTGCATGATGATCTTAATAAGTATTATCACAATAAAACATTTAGGTGATTATCATGGTAATAATTGCTCTAACAACAATTGATATAAGAATCAAGCTGCGTTTAAGGGAAAGTATGGACTCAAATATCATATTTAACAGTTGTGGTTGTGTTTGTGGTAGGAATAGATGTTTTACACAAGTTTTCGAATCTAATACATGTAAAAAATTAACTCTGAAAAATTTATTGGAAAAAATCTACGCGTCAGAACTCTTATGAAGCATCAATTAAATGGTGTGCTTTCACAATAGATAGATTAGCGAAATACTAAAAATTTCATTGTTCGTCTCCACATTGCTCTACTGATCGGCCAACCTTCTACACAATCAAATTAGTAACAAGAGTTTCGTTGATAATGATAAAGAAACAATCAAGAGTACATTATACGCCACCGACAAAGCGTTTGTAGCGCCTCTAGCGATGCTTTAAGAGATAATTTCATATATATCGGCTTGACATCGAGGTCAACGTATATTGGCTAGATGGTCGGAAAACGAGTGAAAAGAACCAGAGAAGATATATTCGTGGTTGTTCGATTGTCAAATGTTAATCCTGAATGTCAAGAGATAGAGATATTCACTTTTACTCCCTCCATAATTAGAGGTACGAAGTTGACAGGAAAAAAGATTGGGTCGTTGCTGTCAGGCTAACAAAATGCAGCCGGAAACAATGAGGTTGATATAAATGGAATTTGCATACTTTGAATGGCAGTATTCAAACATATATTAAAACAATACACTATGAATAGCTAAACAAACACGCGACGAGTCAAAATTAATATTTCGGTAGCGTATAAAATATCAAACTTCGCTACAATCTTGACTGTTTGTTTATTGGAACAATTGCCATGAGAATTGTTGTATTATAGAAAATTCGAATCTACATTCTGATCTGAAATCAATCAATATGTATGGTTATTAAATATGCATTATCTACCCAAGATTTCTCTGACTATACAACCAGATTCTTTTTTCTGATTGAGTAAGCACTGAAATTCAATTGTTAATTAATTCACTCGCTCTGTCAGATTATGAGTAATATCATTATTATTATCTGGGGGCATGGCAGTGCCCCGCCAAGATGAGCCAAGCGGAACGAGGGTAATACCTATCTTTTCTCGAAGAGCTTCGTAACTTGGGTTTGGATCATACCAGATGAACAAAATTTTTGGGATATGATATGAATAGTGGAATTATCAAGTTTGTAACGTTTCGATCACATAGCTCTCATACTTCAGATTTTATTGATATCTAAAAAATCCCGATTTTGTCACTGATTCACTCACTGATGCTTATCAAAATGTTCAGGGTACTTCCTTAATTCTTAGAAAGCTGAAATACGGTACATGAACTAGTATTAGTACTCAGACAATAAAAAAATTCTAAAACTTGTAACTTTTATCCTCCCAACCACTTAAACTAAGGGATGGAAGTTTGTATAAGATTTTCGCAAATTTTGATGCTAGAGATCTGAAAATTGATATAGGGATTTTTTGTTATAGATAATAGTAGAATGAACCCAAAAAAAATATACAAAATGAAAAAATATTGCTATAATCAATCAACAAAAAGAAGTGAAATCCCACTAGGAACATCTTCATGTAAAATGTTGTCAAGACGATGCCATATGTCTCGCACTGTCAAAAAGTTATTAGATCTCATGTAGAGCCAAGCTTGTAACACTACATGCCCTAACTCTACAAGCTCTAACCTCGCAAACTCTACACCTGAGTTAAAATATGTGGTTTGACTATTTCGCTATAGTCACATAAGCATGAAGCGAAAAATGTATTCACTGTTTATTACTTTTCTATTATACGATAGCTCTTGTAGAAACAAAACGGCCAAGCCACATATTTTGACTGAGGTGTAGAATTTGCAAAGTCAGGGCTTGTAGAGTTACGGCGTGTAGTGTTAGAAACTTGGCTCTACATGAGATCTGATAACTTTTTGACAGTGCGAGACATATGGTCTCGTCTTGGCTTCATTTTACATGAAAATGCTTCAAGTGGGATCTTCTTCTCTTAAGAGACTAGATTTGCAGCAAATGTGAGAGGGAATATTTTCACGTTCAATCTCTTTCTTACTTGCTCTATAATTATATATTTGTTGAAAATTTTCACAGTAGATATCTATTTTTGCTTATCCAGCATATATATATATATATATATATATATATATATATATATATATATATATATATATATATATATATATATATATATATATATATATATATATATTTATTATATTGACTAATTCAATTTAAAGGATATTTACCACAAAGATTTTGAACTTACTTTAATAACAATATTACAAGAATTTGTAACATTCTTCGAGGTATTACGACCTGATATTCCTCTAAATATATCTTACAAAATATGCACCGAGAAATATTCACATTAATCTCCTCATACACATATGAAACATAAGAACTTATACATAATTTTATACTTCGAGAACTACTTTTTTCATTGGAAATAACTAATTGCATTCCTTGGAAGCTGTTAATGAGCTTTTTCATCTCAAATCTAATTTCAAAATGAGAACAAATGATGACTATATTAATAACGCCTTTTGCTAGAGATGTCGCAGACACTTAAAGTGCACTCGGTACAGCGATTGATATTTCTTTCTTATTGACTGATTAATCTAGACATTATCTGCTCTTCCCATGATGTGTATGCTATATGTTCATATCTTGAGATGGCGCAAGGTTTTCTCGCAAAAAATACTGCGCTAGCGTATTAGATATTTGCCTTATATCTAATTTAGGCCCGATTGCACAATTCAAGCTTATCTACATTTTAGTTGAATCAAGCTTTTGTACTATTGTTACTATCGTTGGAATAATTGTGACAACAGGAAATGAACTTGGATGATTAAACTGTGGATAAGCTTAGATTGTACAACCAGGCCTTGGTGTCAGTTTTGTAGGACTAAGTTCAAACTTTGTCTGAGTATCTCTTTCAATTGACTTATTCACACCAGGTCTTTTCTAGGTCCAGTAAACCAAGAATGAACCTAGTCTCTGTGTCTCGTCAAGAACAAGATTGATATGAGCTATTAGGTTCTCAAAAATATCAAGCGACTGTAAGGAAAAAATTGATCGAATATGTTTTATTGGTCAAAAAGCTGTATAAAAATAAAATGGAAATGAATTCAAATTACTCGGTGATTTTCTCATTTCTATTGCTTCCTTTATTATTCTCTTGAACCAATAAAAGAGTCACCGAATAATTTTGATTTGAATACTGGTTATTAACTCAATCGATCGTGACTACCAGTAATTCGTTTGTAATTTCAAATATTTTTTTATCTACGAATCTATTGTGCAAGATTTACTTAATTACGAACATTCTGAAGATCTGTGGATGGTTCAGTTACGCGCCAAACCAAATATAGTAGAACCAAAATTGATCTGAAACCACAAGGAACTAACTTTCCATTTTATCTCCTGAAGACTTGTGGACATCGAATTATAAGTTAAACCACAAGCAAGGCTCTTAGATCCTAGGAGCTAATATTTTAAACTGATCAGACTTATCCACAGCGGAAAGCATTCAAGATCCTAATTATTATGCACAAAAAATTAATAGTACCAATATCAATTCAGAATCACCTCTAATATTTATCATCTCTATTTGTTACGGATCTTATCGATCGATTGTGAATCAATAATTGGATTATTGGAGGGAGAGAGGGTATTTGTACTTTTTTTCGATAAATGATGTTGATCAGCAACTATCAATGTAATGGTATTCAATTTCTGAACATACCAGTAATTTTTTTCTATAAGGCTGCATAATACATAAGAGTTATTGCTATATTTCCTATCCAGAACTATCAATGTGATATTATTCAATCTTTAAACATACCAGTAGTTTTTTTTTGAAAGGCTGCATAATAGATGAGAGTCATTGCTATAGTTTTGATCCAAATGATCAAAAGAAATTTATTCAGGTGTTTTTTCTATAAATGAAGATATAGATACTTTTTCCGCTCATGATAGTGACGTGAAGCATACTTCATACAATTTGCTAAGTGAGTAACATGAGCATAGCTATAGCAGAAAAATATAGCTTCTGAATAGCAACAAACAATCAAACAAAGAAACTAGACAAAAGTTATCATTTGCATAGACTAATTCGGTTGGATAAAAAAACTAACATGTATTTACAATAGATATTAGCGAACACAAAAAATACAGAAGCTAATTCACGACGTCATTTCTAACGGAAGCAGAGAAAACAATAATATGGATACTATCATTCGTACGTATAGAGAGGAATCAAACATCGGATCTATCTGCAAAGAAGCTATCACAGCAGAGTCCTACAACAACCAAACAAACACAACTTCAGATATGAAACTGTAAATAAAACAAAAAGTGAGAGTAATTTGTCAGATGAAATGGATGTGAAACAGATTCCAAATTGCGGCAAATAAAGAGAAACACGCCAGAATGGAGGGAGTCAGCAATGGAATAGACCATATCCAGATCAGGAAACCGTCACACACGCCTACACAATCCACCACGTACAATACACGTGAAGAGCATTATTTCAAAACTAACTAAGTCCAAAATATTAAAATTCAACCAAATGTTGGTTTCGAACACTACGTGATGAGCTTGATAGGATAATTGACTTATATTTTCCAGAACTGCATTATAACATAGTCATAATGTATTAGAAACTTCAAGCGTTTTTCCAAAACTAAACTAAGTCCAAAAAGAATATATTCCAAAGGTGACTAAGTCCTTGATCATGCGCAGCAACTTGTTTTTGATAGTAGCACACTGTGTTTTAGAGTAGAACACAAAGATAAACATAACCTCCTGATAACTGTCAACTTTGTAGGTGCTTGTGTTACAGTTTATGTAATTTTCAAGTGTATATCAATAACAATGTGTGATGATTATCAAGAAATAGTTTATCAATCGACGAGAGAAAGACGTAAGAAGGAAAATAAAACTGTTTGGAAGAAAAGTATAAGATCTGCTTGGATTAATAGTTCAGCGGGAAAACTCCAAGGGTTGCATGTAAACATGTTAGCAGTAAGCTATGCAAAGCAAATGAGCTAAGTGATGAAGATATACAAGGTTAGTCCATTGTGATCTTTTACTTATCGTAAAGGAAAAAAAGTAGTCTCAGTGAGAAATACATACTGTGGAGTGCCGTGTTCACACGTTATTCTGAAAAGCAACAATACTGATATCTCCAATGCTTTGCAGAAAGTGGAACTGGCAAAACCGATCAACAAAATCATCGTTGCTAAAATGGAAAATGTCAGACATCTACTCAAGTACGCCAAATTAACCGGTTGAAGATAATTTAGTGGAAGAAGCCGTTGATGATGAATCATTTTTATAATATGATGACTCTATTTTGACCGGCAAATAACTCCAATATATTGTATTAGTATTAAAACAAAATGATAAAGCAATAGATAGTGAATGTTGTGTGTATTTTCCAAATGTAGTTTAAGTCCATGGACATAGTTTACTTTGGCATATTACTTGGAATAAATATTTGTTCAAACAAATAAATAACAAATGAAAGCTAAATCTGTGAGTGCATTTCTATTGAATTCTCAAATCTACTGTATTTTGCAGAATATTACATTTATATCAGCAACTGATTTTTACAAATTAATAAGAGCTTCTTATATGGAAAATGGCATTATGGACTTGGGTACTTTTGGAATAATGCTCTTCACGTGTAACACTTACATCACGGTACATAACATTATTGAAGTCAACGTGACTCTATATCAACAGAACTAATAGACACTCTTGCGAACAATGTGTAACAGAAAAAATTCCGGAATATTTGGAACCAATGAAAATCCACAATAAAATATAAAATAATATGAATGTGAATACAATATGCCTATTAAAATTAGATCAAAAAAAAAATATTGGAAAAATTTGTCATATTGACACGATATGACAGGAAGAGCAACCTCCGTTAGCCAAAGATATATTTTGATTATCCAACACAGTCAATAGCAGTATGTTGTAGAGTGAACTGACGTTTACTGATGAGCAAAAAATCCAATATATTGCTGCCAATCGCCATAGCTGCGGTAGTGACAAATTTTCTATATATCTTAACGGAAACATGCTTTTAGTACATGCAAATTGATGAATAATTTAAATAACATTCAGTTAAAATGCGAGTATATAGTTCAATGTAGCCATCTCTTATATATAAAACTATAAATTTCGGTATCATCTGAGTGTGAAGCCTGCAGAAATTATTAGAAGCACACGGAGAAATACCTTGTACTATTCGAATTGATTTTTCATGAATAATTGAAATTTCCTATTTTTCAAATCGCATTATAGGTACATACTTTTCAGGCGGTTCTGATTGGAGATGCTTTCTTGAATCAATTCAGGCAATAATTCTTGGTATATTGCATCTAATTATGAATCTCTCTGCAATTTACAAAAGTTAGTGGTACCAAGGGACAGATTCCATCAAAGTTTTAGCTGCGCTTAAAATTCCACTAAATACAGTTTCTCACTATGTTCTAGATTGTGATATTCAGGATTACATTTAATAGTTAATGCCCAGCTGGTTAATTATTGTTGTTATAATAATACTGACTCCAGGGTTATTTCGTAACAAAATAATACCCTAGGACAGTATTCTTCAAAATAATGCCCTCGGGCATTATTTTGAAAAATGACGAACAAGCTTCCTATTTACAGCAAGTAACTAGAGTAATTTCTGTGACAGAAACCACAATGACAGGACATACATTGCTGAAGATTCTGATCAAAATAATAAAAAAGTCGGACATTGAACATTGAAGGCACCACGGGAGTTGACAATACATAAAATGAACGATAACACTGGAAATGATACTTTGCAACATCAGTTCTTTTTCTTACATTTTAGCAACATTCCTAGATATATTGTCTTTCCGAGTCACTAAAATTTCATCTCATTTTCAACTTTTTGTAGAAAATGATATCTTAGTTTCACTTCGCTTGAAATGGAATACATAAAATAGTTCTGTTTCTTTTGCGAACGCTTACAAAGTAAACAAATAGGCAGAGATTCAACTATCGTGTTAGTTTATTCAGAAAGCAGATCACACTCCAATGAATTTTGGTCATATGGTCTGTGTGCTCAGAGTGCTTGATATATTCAATTTTCGAACGTATCCTTGGAAACAATGCTACAGCTATTATTTCATTTTGATGAGCTTAGAGCTCATTTTGAAATAATGCTGAAAGACCGTATCGACAAGAAATGTTTTATATTATGTTGAAAAGAAGTAACACCGACTTGTTGAAAGATAAAACAATAATTTAACGGAGATTACGGTGGTTGTAGGGCAGAAACACTTCAGCAGAAAAGTTTCATTTAAATGTTATTTTTATTTAAAGTCCAATATTTCGTAACAATTTTGTTACTTCATCAGGGATACTGAAAACGTACATAATTTTTCTACTCAATTGTAAAAACAACGATGTCAAACCTAACCACATTTCACAAGGCGTTCAAGGAATCAGCAGCCTGATAACTTCAAGACCAACCAAACTAGACTCAAAAGCACTTCAATTCAATAACAGGTTGAAGGATAAAATCATAAAACTAGAAATTAATATAACTAACGAGTTATTGCGTTCAATTGAAAGAGATCAAATTTCTATTGAAAATTCTATCACCAGCGATCAAAATTTACCTACAGTTACCTTTGCTGAGTTCAAACGTAAGCAAATGAGAGGTTATAATGTTATCTTTAATAAAATTAAGAATAGAAATATATCAAAGTTAAATAAATTGATTGAAGATCAAATGAAAACCACTGTCAAAGCGAAAGATACTTGGTTTAAAAATCTGTCAACAGTAGCAATTCCTGAAGACATAAAAAATTTTCTATCTCTGGGAAAAAAGTTTTGCATTATTCCTGAGAAACAAGACATTAAGCCCAAAAATTTATTGGCAGATGTGGAACAAGTGGTTAACGCTTGCAAAGGCGATCAGAACATTCTGAGAGCTAGAGCAACGAACATTGTTACCAATTTTTTTAATAAAGATCAATCTTGCAATACCATCACTAGAAAACTCTTTAATAATGCAAAAGTTTTTCTAAAAAATAACCCAGAACTTATAATTGTTAACTCTGATAAAGGTAACGTAACTGTTGCCTTGAATAAAGAACATTATAATTCTCTTTGCCTTTCAGCTTTAGATGATCCTAAATATTATAAAAAAATTGATAAAGATCCGACAACTTCTACTCAGAATAGATGTAATAAAAGGATCAGTGAGCTTAAGTCAAAAAAGTTTATCTCAGATATAGTTGCTAAATCACTAACTATATATAATGCTCAAAGTGCCAAATTTTATGGCTTACCTAAAATTCATAAACAAGATTTAAAAGTCAGACCAATAATTTCGTCGATTCTTTCTCCTACGTCTAATTTGTGTATGTTTATAACAAAAATTTTATCACTTTCAATTGAAGGCGAAACGCGCTATTTTATCAAAGACAGTTTTCAATTTGCTGAAAATATTCAGAATTTACAATTACCAGATGATTTCGTCCTAATAAGCTTGGATGTAGTGAGTCTTTTCACCAATATTCCATCAGAACTTGTTATTAATATAATTACTTTAAATTGGGAAGCCATTGAACATCATACGAATATTTCAAAAAATGTTTTCATCGATCTAGTCACTTTCATTTTTAACAATACTTTTTTCATTTACAATGGACAATATTACCAGAAAATTTTTGGCTGTCCAATGGGAAGTAAATTGAGTCCCATTATTAGCAGAATTGTCATGGATTGGGTCCTTGATCAATGCATTCCTAAATTACCGTTTGCTTTTCCGTTTATTTTCAAATACGTTGATGATTTGATTTGTGCAGTTCCGGCGGATAAGATTGAAGAAACCCTGAATATATTTAACAACGTGAACAGTAACATACAATTTACTGTGGAGACGGAAGTGGACAGGAGCGTTCCGTTCCTGGATACTAAAGTTATCCGTACATCAAATCAAACAGTTATACTTGATTGGTATCAGAAACCAACATCATCTGGGAAGTACATCAACTATCACTCCGGGCACACAAATCAAACAAAAATTAACCTAATACTAGGTTTAAAAAATAGGATAGAAAAAATTTGTCATCCTACTTTCAAAATACCATCGTTGCAACGGTTAGAGAATATATTGATCGAGAACTCCTATCCAAGGCGTCTCATTAAACGTCTTTTGTTTAACACCAGCTCAGCTGTTGCTGTACGAGAAAGTGTCACGGACAACGAAACTAAAAAAAGGTTTATCTCTTTTCCCAATGTTCCAGGCCTCACATCTGATCTTATTGGTTTATTTAAAGATGAAAAACATATTATTTTCGCTAAGCAAAATTTGAAAACCGTCAATCAATTGTATTCAAAATTAAAGGATAAAACAGCTGATTTTAACCAATCCAACTTAATTTACAAAATTCCATGCGGTGGATGTAGCAAATGTTACATCGGCCAAACTTCTCAGAAATTAAGTGCTAGAATGTCTCAACATAGACGAGGTGAGGGAAAGCTTGACATCAGTAATAAATGTGCTATGGCTATACATGTTCAAGAAACGCAGCATTTTGTGGACTATGACCAAACAGTCATTTTAGAATTTGAAAATAACTATAGAAAAAGATTGTTTCTTGAAATGTGTCATATTAAATGTGTCATATTAAATTAAATAAAAATATCACTGTTAACTATAAAACTGACACTCAGAACCTGAGTGTAATGTACGCTCATCTTCTGGGGTCTTTTTAAAAGTATTAATAATTTAAATTTGCGCGCTTATTTCTGATGACAGGATTTCCGTCCCCTCTTCTTGTTGAGTTAGTTTTCGTCGTTTACGTGTAGCCGGCAGTCAAAAACATGGCGTCAGCACGTTGGCTGTGAATTTTTTAATAATTTTTATCATAAATATGGCTGTATTCTTTGACAAAAAATTGAGTTTGTGTTAACATAGTTAGTCACGTAATAAATGTGTGTTACGAAGACTTTTAACAATGAAAAATTTTCAAACTGTTTCAAAAAATTTAACAATTTTATTCCAAGTTATAACTATTTGTAAGTTGTTTTCAAAATTTATATTTTTGGATAAGTATTAAAAGAATTTATGTACGTTTTCAGTATCCCTGATGAAGTAACAAAATTGTTACGAAATATTGGACTTTAAATAAAAATAACATCTAAATGAAACTTTTCTGCTGAAGTGTTTCTGCCCTACAACCACCGTAATCTCCGTTAAATTATTGTTTTATGTTTTATATTATGTTGGGTCCACATTTACGTCTGATGCCGTTAATTGAGGCGTCAATTGAGAATGTGTTTTATTTCCTTCATTCGAAATAAAAGGTATTGGACATCAATGCAGCCCCAATTTCAGTCAAAAGAAGAAATTATAGACTAGCAGTTGGATAGATGATTACTATGGTATCTACTGTGTTCCTCGTAATCTTTCTATTATTCTTCCATTGAGTGACTAATGATAGATGATTCTCATACCAACTAACCATAGAAACAGTTCTATTTATTGTTAGATCCATATATTCATCCGAAATATATAGCTAGGCTGTATGTTGAGTTTATTCAACACGCAAGCGCGTTGTACGTTATCAAGTGATCATAACTTTCAGAGCTGCTCAGTGAGTTGGGAAGGATGGTGTAATGCTCGAAATTTGAATGACACATTATTTGTAGCGTAGTGAGCTGGAAGCTCACTTTTGGAGGATCATGATCAAGCTATGAAACTTGACTATGCGCACTAGACACACAAAAATATATATTTAGTAGAAGTCAGAGCCAAAAATAATCAGGTAGAAAGAACTGATTCTTGCATATAGGAATATGTTATTTTGGAAAATCATGGCGAGACAAGACTGACTTACTCGAGCCTAAAGCGTGACCAAGATGAGACCTAGATAAGCTAGACTACCACAAGACCAAGACGGGTCTCACTGAACGTCTCGTCTCGTGGCAACACTATATTAAAAGATTGTCAGTGGTTTCTCTCACAGATTATGTCAGGTTTGATACCAATCTAAAGCTTTTGGAGAGATAAGCTTAGTAGATATCAACAGTTAATAATTGAACGAGTCCACTTCATCATCTTCAAATCACACATCCGGCAATCAAATGTTAAAATTGTATATTTCAGTGTATTAAAGACTCCGATAATCGAAGAACAGATTCTTCATGTTCAAAAATACTTATTTTACGCAAGAACTGAAATATAACCGCTTTCTGTCACGTTAACAATGACAGTTGTCACTCTGACAATAACAACTGTCACTTTGACAATCCCAGCTGTCACTTCTAAATATGCAATTGATTGATACGACATTCTGAATTTCTGAAACAGAAATTAAACTTTCCTTGAAATTTATGATCGCTGAAGTACTGCGTGGCCACAGCTGATTTTCTATCTTTTTATTCGAAATTCTATTTAGTTTGAGTTTCATTTCTTCATGTAAACAGAATCATTGCTGTCAGAAAATCGATTGTTATCTAGTAGAATGAATTTTATTAACTTGGGAAGTAAATCACTCTGCCCCTTGTAAAACCGGGTATAATAAGAAGAAATTATTGAGAAAAATTGATCTTCATCTTTTATTTTATGGTTTACAATAATTCAATAAAAAGTTTATTTATAATCCAATTTAGATTGATTCAATTGATAGTTTCATTCTATTCCAATTGAAGGGCGGAGTAATTTACTTCTAGGGAACAAAATTATTCTACTAGATGATAATCAATAATTTGACATCAATAGTTCTGATGTCACAAGGAAACTTGAACTGATTAGAATTTTTGAAATAAAATAAATTCACTCTCGGAGCAAATTTATTTGGTCTTTCATGAGATCAATCATCAGTAATGTAATGTTATTGATTAGTCCAGCTCTAGATAAGAAAAATTATTATATCAATCACGCCTTTTGCACGGTACAAGAGTGGCAGACACTTTAGTGCATTTGGCAGATTGACTCCAATTCCAAATAGTTTTGAGTATTGCTCAAAACTGTCTTCGTTATCATGGAAACATAATACCAAGAATAATATCTGCAATATCGTCTTTCGAATGTCATATGTTTAGATGCATAGTGCTATATACTTTAGCCATAACATGGAACCAGGGAAAATAAATCTACAGCATATGAGTATGGAGAACTTGTGGACTATGCTATAGTGCCATTGTTCTCAATCCACCTATTCGAAAATTGTTTATTTAAATACCGCTACATAACGTACATTATAACCAATACATAACGTATATGAATAATAGTTATTTAAATACGTTATCATAATAGTCCCAGAAACAGCGTTTAAAATGGAAAAGTCATTTCAGAAAATCCGATTTATACTTTAAATGATTGTTCACTAACAGTCTATAGAACAAAACATATAGATTATCTGAGCGTCAAGTCCAGCAGTAGCGGTGGAGCCAACTGTAGGAGCATTCAGAACATGAAAAAAAAAACGTGGAGAGAAGTCATTTCATAAAACTTCAAAATGCGTAGGATCAATGTTTGGATAGCGGACATTACAAAAATAACCGTCAGCTGCATTGAAATTGGTGGAAAAATCGTCAGTCAGTCAGTTAATTGAATTATTCGACACTGAAAATTCATGCGCCCTTGACACCTATAATCCGCTAGCTGATGGTCTAACATACACACAGAAGCTCACTTGCCTATTATTTTCATCATTTTTATAATGTTATAAGTACGCATTATGAATTTGATGATTTATCGAATAATCCCGTATAACCTCATTTTTTATTAGCGGTTAATAAAGGTAGCTAACGGATTTTCCACCAATTTCAATGCAGCTTACTGTTATTTTTGTAATGTCCGCCTATTAAAACATCAACTTTACAAATTTTGAAGTTTTATGAAATGACTTCTCTCCATAATCCAGAAATAGATGCCAAAATTGTCGAAAACGAAAGTAACACTTCTATTATATTTTGAAAGTCTCCCATTCTAATTAGTGAAGTGACTGCAATAACTCAAGATATAATTGAGGGCATATACGTTTGAGTAAATAATGTAGTGGTAACTAAATGAATTAACACTAAAATATAATATTCTTGTCAATATTCATGCATTATTGTTTACTATTACATATTTATATGACCAACATCAAAACTTAAAAAAAAAAATAATAAAATATTAATTCAATAGAATTATAGAGAAAAAGGAATAGAGCAAGAATTGATTTTGTGAAAGCTATTAGTTATGATTTTTCGGAAAAGTAATATACATAAATATACTTATGTAAATGATGACGAGTCTTTAATAAAATGAATCGATAAGTATAGTAAAATATGAATATGTATATATGACGAGTTTTCAATAATAGTTATTTACGTATAGAGGGCTCAAAGATTAAGTTTACACCCGCGGATGAAGTTTGAGGCCCGAAGCGTAGCGAGGGCCTTAATTTGTCCAAGAGTGTGAATTGTCTTTCAGGCCGATGCACGTACAACGTTTTACGCACAACTGTGACAAAATTCACTTGTGAATTTCTTGTAAGTAATTGGTGTTAAACAATTGATTTTGTTTATATGTCAACAAAATTCTGTTAGGATCAGGTCAGAATTGTATTATCTGTTCTGATCTGTTTAATATGGAGATTCAAAATGATATATTGGTTGGGGCTGAAGAAGCTTTGGCGGATTTGTGTCCTAAGAAGTCCAAGAGAAGGAGTTTCAATGCATGAAAAGCTGGATGATAGAAAAAAAGATAGACACTATCAACGAAACTGTTTCGCTGGCATATTCTAATGAACTGGTAAATAATAGTATTTCATTGTGTATATTTGATGAATAATTTGAATGAAGGAAAATTTGAACATTAGTACTTACTACAAGCTCATTACATCTTTAAAGAATAAAAGCATTGGATATGAAGCAAAGAAGGCTATGTTGTTGTCCAAAGATAATATTATCAAATTTATAATGGAATCTCCAGACTCCACATATTTGATGTTCAAGGTACGACAATTATTAAATCGCTACGAATTTGTCTAGTGATGCATAATGTTTTGAATAGGTTGCCTTATAATTTGGAATTTATGAGGCTTGTCGAAGAGAAGAACTCGCAAATATTCAAGTGGACGATTTGGAAGACAGGAGTTCTGTCCTTCTTGTGAACATACTAAAAACAAAAACAAATAGAAAACGTCAATTTGGTATTGTAGATGACGAGATATCAGCATTGACGATTTATAGAAAGCATGTCGCATTGCGGCCAGGGAACCTAAGTCATCGTCGTTTTTTTCTACAATTTAGAAATGATAAATGCACTTGTCAGCCAGTAGGGAAAAATACATTTGGAGCTATTTCTAAAATTATTGCAAAATACCTCCGGCTTCCTAGTTCTGAGCGCTATACGGGGCATACCTTCCGTAGAACATCTGCGAAATTATTAGCAGATAGTGGAGCAGATATTACATCTCTAAAAAGGCACGGAGGTTGAAACAGTACTTTTGTTGCCGAAGGATATTCAGAAGATTCGGTAGAATCGAAAACAAGAACTGTAAGATTAATTCTCAATACTAAGTCTGGAACAAGTACGTCGAGCGATATTTCTCAAGTAACACATGAAGAGATCGGGATCAATAATTTAAATATCGAATTAAATAAGTCTGCTGGAATTTCATTCCATAATTTGATTAATTGTATATTTGATATCAGTAAATGATAGAGAAAACTAGAAAAACATTCTAATAAATATTCATAACAATCACTAATCAAGATTTCGAGCTTTATTACTTCAATAATAATACTGGTGGCAAATTCTCTAGTTTACAGTTGTAAGAGTCAGCAAATTCACAGTTCACTAAGCTCTTACGAGATCAGGAAACTGCTGTCCACTCAAATCAAGTCCTACAGGTAATTGTACCAATGCAAATACAATTGACGTCAATAATAAATATTGTTATATCGGCATTTATTTTGGAACTTATATATAAAAGGTAAATATTGATTAGTAGTTAGTTGATACCGGTTAGCTAATACGTTCCGTTGTAAGTTTGTTAATAAGTAGTCGGGCATTAATCGGGGTTGTACGATATTTATAAACATTTTATTATTAATTAAATATATTTATACTTGTTAAAAATTATATTAATTCAAAGTTCCTGCTGTGAGCCATCCTCCGTTTCAGAGTCTTATCACAGTGCAGGTAAGTACCTTTACATGATATTTTATCCTCACAGTTCAGCAAAAAACCCAATCTACCAAATATAAATCTATTGTAAGTGGAAACCCTTACAATTAGTGGCAGCGGTGGGATATTTTGCTGAATATAGTTAGTCAAAAATAGTTTAATTTCTTTTGATGTTCTTGTGACGATATACTTTTTTCTTTTTCCTCAATTTTTTTCTGTACATGCCGCTACGTATATTACCACACATGCTCAGAACTAGATCAAATAATGCAAATGCAATCAATGATGACGTATCTGATATGAACCAAAATTCAAATGATAACGTAAATTCAAGTATGATTAAAAATGAGTTAGAACAGATACTTAGACCATCTAGCGTACCTTTTGACATTTTAGCAAATTAAGTAGAAGAATATGATGGTACAAATACAATAGAATTTTTTGGAAAATTAGAGCTCAGAGCTGAGATAGAAAATTTGGTCCGAAAAGCAGACAATAGACATCATAAAATGCAGGCTTGTTGGAGACGCTTACGACTTCTATGCACAAAGACCAGATTTACAACAACGTAATGTGAATTATAAAGATTTTAAAAGAAGTGTTCTAGACAGATTTACTTAAAGAAAAACCGAGGGTGAAATATATCGAGAAATTTATAGCTGTACACAAGAATTTGGTGGGAACGTTCAAACCTTCGCATCTAACTTACGTAGATCAAAGCAAGAACTATTAAACAAGGGCGAAGTAGATGGGAAATTTTTAGAAAAAGTTATGATTTATTAATTTAAGAGTGGACTCAGACCAGATCTTCGAAAATACGTACGAACAATCACAGAAATGAAACAGAATATAACTTTTGAAGAGGCAGTTAATGTCGCGGAACAAGAAGAAATGGAAATTTTAAGGGAAAACATGGACTCATTGAATATTGGACACAAAAAATAATGCAATCAGTGACAGAAATGAGCAAAGGGAATCAAGGCAATGTTATAAATGTGGAATGACTGGACACTCAAAGAGGGACTGTGCAAGAAACGTAATAAAATGTCACAGGGGTAACAAAATAGGACATATGGCGGTAGGGTGCCGAGAAAAAATTTATTAAAATCAATATAGCCCAAGAGTCAACAATAACTATCAAAGATGACACGACGTAAACAGAGACTTTAGACATCAGAACCAGCGAATATACACGAAACCCAGTGCCCAATATTGAACACTTGTGAATGTGAAGTGAATTCCCTCCTCAGAACTATTAAATAAATCCCCTTGAAACATTGACATTGAAGTGAGTGGCCGTGCAGAGACACTAGTGGCCGATTTCACGATCTCGAGTTAAATTAATCCGATTCAAAGCGTTCATTTGCTTGGTAGCAGTATCAATTTCTGCATTATTTGTGTCATCACTGACTAATCAAATCTATCAAATAAATCGAAACTCAATCCATTGGTTAACTCCCCGTCACTTAAACTCAGGTTCATCTAACTCCCGGTCATGAAATCGGGCATAAGTGTATTAATTAGGGAAAAAAATTTAGAACAAAAAAATGTCCATATAACAATGAAAATTTCCAAATTTTTCTAAATTGTGCTCTAGGGAAAGCAAATTTCTCAGAAGGGGAGGATTGTAAGAGTCATCAAATTTACAGTTTACTAAGCTCTTACGAAATCAGGAGACTGTTGTCCACTCAAAGCAAGTCGTACAAGTAATTGTACTATTGCAAATACAATTGACGTCAATAATGAATGAGTCGAGCAATAATCGGGGTTGCATGATATCTATAAACATTTTATTATTAACTAAATATATTTATACTTGTTGAAAGTGATACTAATTCTAGGTTCCTGCTGTGAGCCATCCTCCGTTTCAGAGACTTGATACAGTGCAGGTAAGTATATTTACATAATATTTCATCCTCACAGTTCAGCAAAGAACCCAATCTACCAAATATGAATTCATTGTAGGTGGAAACTCTTACACAGTCCAACGGGCGGTAAAAATTTTTACCGCTCGGTGAGCGTAAAGTAGAAGTTACCACCATGGTAACTTAGTTGTAAACAAACTATTTTGTATTAGTTGTGCGTAAAATGAATTATATTAGTTGTAAGACAGTGTAAAAATGTTATATTTTTTCTACATATATAGTTTTTATCAGTCGTTATTTGTTCATGATAAAATAAAATGAATTGTTATCCAAGTCCGTTCATTATATAAACTTACAATTTTTGGCATTCAGGGAAGATGTATTTATTTGAAACTACAAGATTAAATTAATAAATTTGGCTCAATCGGTATACAAGGATGAAGAGAAAATGCTCAAATGGTCCATGGCATTAGGACAAAACTGATCGCCGCGCTAAAACGGTATATCCTCATTATTTAGAGCTACTATGTGGCCAAATTTGAAGCCGATACGAGGTACAGATCAAAAGAAAAGAAATAAAGAAGAGAGTCGCAAAACTTCAAATCACGATTTCTCCGAACTGGGTCACTTCGACTTATGTCACTTTCGTTCTTGGTGATCTATATATTCTGTAACGTGCGCACGAAGAAATGTAAGATTTGGCATACTTGAAGTCCATATGAAGAAGGAGTGCAGAACGCTCAAAAAACTGCAATTAGGATTATTTGCAACGTAGGTGATAAAAATATTGTGAACCATCTTCTCTCAATTTGTGGATAATGACCTAGCATCCTTATCTATTTCACACCAATTGAAACACATGAGAAAAATAATCTATTATCTGAAAACTGATTATGTGCACAATCACAATACGCGATCAGCGGAATTATAACGCAAACCGAAATTAAGACTTAATGAATCTATTACAAATTCTCTACAGTTTGATAACTATAATATTCCACCTGATCATATGAAGAGTCTGAAAATGATGATAGTCAAATATAAAATTGAAAGTTTCCTTCAGGACAATAGTTTTTATACTACACAGGAGTACTTGAACTCAAATTTCAAGAATATTGACATGTACTTATGTACCTTCATCATACTTTTTCATCCCTAACTTGACATTATTCAATGTAAAATAGCTCATGAATATATGAATATGGATAAACAGCATGTCCCATTTTTATTTCACGTGATGAAAAAACTTTGTAATGCGCGCACAAAGGAATGTGAGATTTGGCATACTCAAAGTTTATCTGGAGAAGGAGTACGGAAAACTAAAATTATAGACAGGTGTCCTATCATACTGACAGAAATGCTGATTCCTTATCTTTCTTCATGAAAAGTAGATTTGAAAAATATCTTCAAATTCTGCTTATCGCTGTCATAGTTTTCAGTGCATGAAATATGTATTCAAAGAAATAAATTGAGTCCTAATTGAGAGAGCTGTTGGATATTTGTACTAGATAAAATCCTTAATATATATGTTTGCGTATAAATGTTTTTATTAAACGCTGAGATAAAAGTTCTTTGGATTATAGTAGAAATAGTTTATTTAATCAGATAAGTAATACATTATTTTCTTTTGTAGTATTAAGCACTATAAATACATACAATAAACTCTAACTATAAAGTTCTGATGGATTGACCTTGCCATCATATTTGAATAAGATTGAGGTTGACAATGATATTGTTCTATTTCTTAACATGCATGATATTTTATTAACTTAACAGAGCATAGTTGAAGTGGGGGTTGGCTAAAATTGATAATTTCATTGGTTGTTTAAAATCACATACTTATTCTATTGGTGGAAAACAAAATTTTAGAGAGGGCTGACAATTCTAAGAAATAATATGGATCAAGATAACCACGTGCAGTTTGGTAATTTGAGAAGCACTGCACTATATTATTTTAAGTCATGGTGTCAACCACTTGACCACAAATTTATATAACACGTCACAAAATACAAGGACTTAAGCAAAAACACTTAAAGTTTTGGGGTTTTTCAATGAGAAGGGCCTGGTGCCCGCCTGACGGCAATTCTGATAATTTATGATATGCACATGACAGGCACATTTTCGTTATGGCAATTTGTAAAATAAACATTTTATAGTTAATTCCTAACATATAACTTGGAGAAGTCGGTAACATTAAAGTGTCTAAGTCTAATGATTAGCATGTCTTAAGAACGTCACTTGGCGTGAGCTTGAATCAACGTTAAATGTTCAGATTGCAAGAATAACAAACAAGAGTTGAAATCACAGTAACGCTCGGTTTCAGATTCTCTATCAACCTTATTGCAGTCTGACACTTGTAAAAAGCATTACAAATTGATTTTCTGCTCTATTACACATACAAAAAAAGAGTAGGAGCATGCGTCGGAGCGTTATATTGTAAAAATAACTTGAGTTGATATAATCATATTGCACTATGTGCGCAACAGGCTGGAATGCAGTTGGAATAACATCTTTATCAGTTACATTGATTTTATAATACTTAATCATAAAATCAATATCAGTTTTCAATGAAAGATGAAATGTAGAAGAAAATAGATAGAAGTTTCTCACAAGTATGTATCAATAATCAAATAATCACCAGAAGCAAGGGAAGAATAAAATCAATCTTTAAGAAGAATATGGAGCAAATATAAATATTCCGCCAACTTATAAGAGCATGAGACTATTTGGAATGATAAATCTTGTTACATAATATACAGTCAATTTTGTATTGCTAATATATTATAAGTTCTATTGGAAAATTTAATCTTACGCTCCTCTTCCAGAATATTTGATGTAAGTGCATTGAATATTTGAAATACCTAAATATTTGAAGCTACGAGAATAAAACTTTCAAGAGCGGTTGAGAATTTATCAGTATGATTAAATAAAGGAAGTGTATATATTTAGATCTTGCCCATGGATTATAATTAGTTGCAATGTCACAAAAGTAGTTCAACGTAGAGCTCTTATAATAGGCTAAGATGTTTCTCGACATTAATATGATTTTAAGACAGTTTATCAGCACTTTAAAACTAGCTCTAGCTGCGCCTATGATACAGGTTCATTAAAATACTGCATGAATTTGATACCATAAATTACCGTAAGTGTATAATCAATTACTAGGTATGTGTTTTGTAATACTGGTGATCGATTAGAACTGATTTTTTTCTATTTCAGAGAGCCGATTGACCGAATATGTATACAGACTATGAAGTTAGAATTGACATCTATCGAGATTGGATAACAAATATTCAGAGTATCACAAGATAAAGTTTTCTCTCAATGTGAGAATTATCGCTTGTAGTTTCTCTAAGTAAAAATAAATTGCAACACAAAGCAAAGAGTAAATAACATCATTCCATCGAAAAGATATTGTTGATAGACGCATAGAGTGCGTGTATTATAAATCTTTATCTACTACTTGTTTACACATGAATTGTTACATTTTATAGATCAAAAGAAACATCTCCTATATTTAGAGCTTATTGAATGCTTTATAATATGCGCATAGAGCAGATAATACAAGAATTGTGTTTGCAAAGGAATAATAATATGTTCTAGAAATTTGGACATAGCTGAAGCTCACGTGAATGATATTCTTAATAGATTAAATTTTGCTGAAACAAAAAGGAAATAATCCATACATTTCTTGAAATTTAATTTTTTGAAGGAGATGTATAATACTCACATAGTTATTTTATACGATTGTAATATACTATATATATATAAATTGTGATATACCATATGGCGTACTGTTCACAAAAACGAATACTCGTGGTTTGACCGCACTCCATAATATAGGAAGTATCAATCAATTTGTATCGGATCAAAGGCGTGTTTGATATTCATCTATTCCTCCCTATCTCATTCATCTTATATCATAAATAGTCTCCTCCAACACTGGTTTGGAATTACTCATTTCATAACCAAATATTATGTTGAAACAAGTGACATTCCAACATTAAGTTATTCAGAATGATTCCGTACGCCGTTTGGAACCATTCATTCCTTATTTTCGACGAATCATGAACTGTTATTTTGGTTACTATGGTTATTTCTTAACAATTCAGATATTCATGCTTGGCTTTAACTTTTCTTGAATAAAACATGCATTGATACAAGCTAAGTAGGTCCAGGATATTTCAGCTATATTTTCTAATTACCGGGACACTAAATTTCCGTTATTTGAGATCACAAACAACGTCATATCTTTCTCTTAAAATATAAGAAGAAAGTCTAAATCAATACTTTGTCAAGATAAATAGAATATTGAAAATAACATCTCTTCAAAGTAATGTCGGGATCAAAAATCGTATTGACGCAGTCGATAAGCTAATCAAGAGAAATTCAGTGAATTCATAGAGCCTCATCAGCTTGTGAAACGCTTGCCGAGTAATTTCAAATTTTTAAAGAAAGCTTTCAGAACATCATCTACGATCTCCAAACGACTTAAACAGTTGTCCACATCATTGGATGAACCATCTTCGAAAGCCGAAGACATCAATCCGCTATTACGAGACTGTCACGGAAACTTTCTAATCCAGACCACTATTCTAATCGATTCTACAGTTTGCGTAACAAGATATAAGCCTCCACCCACTTGCACCGTATCAGTATCCTCACTACTATAAGCCCACTGCAGTAAGTCTTCTGCCTTAGTGGATAAATATATTTTTGCCGGATGTAAGAATCGGTCCATGACAAAATGCTATTATATAGAAACACATTATGATTTTGTAGGATGGTTAATGCTGTTAGGCCACAAAATAAGCCACGACGCAAGTCAAAAACATACAATTACACATTGTGGTAATTAAAAATGACAGTATGTCCTCAGACGGATAAGAAATGAGGAATTTTGATGGAATACCGATTATACTCGAACTCAAGTGAATTGAGTAACAGTTCTTGAGTCAGGCAGTCAGTTGTTAATAACAAAAATATACTTAGTACACATCTTACATACCCAGTAGAAGAATAACGTAAGTGTCAATTTGAATTGACCGTTATAGCCACAACGATCACTGATTCTTGAAACTTCATTCATGCATTTTCTGGATATAACGTGTAAATCAAATTTCTCCCTAGGTCCATAAGAGATAAATTTTCATCCATTAGTACGAAAAGCACATTTTTATTTCATGCTCCACAGAAAAATTCATCGACAAAGCCAGAGATATATCAGACACTCAAGAATTCACATCTTGGGACGATATAAGATTATAGATTCTAACTAATTCTGAAGAAAAAGAGTACCAACAACCCACTCATATTGACAAAAAATAAAATAGCAGAAATACACAGCAAATTAGATGACACCTCTAGGATTACTCCAGAGAAATTTGACAATCTCTATCAAAGAATAATCTCCAATACACAATTATCACAATATGAATAATATAGAAAATAGACACAAAGAACAAGAGTTTTCTCACCCCATTCCATTATGACCTATGAATTTTTGAGTAAAGACCCGCTGATTTTTGATTCCTGTGAATAACTTCTAGTGAATTTATATCATTCAATCAAATGACACAAATCTCCTATTAACAAAGTAATGTCATAGAACGCACAGCTTACATCACAGAGACATTTCAATCCCCTATCCAGAAGATACCAATACCACAATGCCCTTCACGACTACTCAACCCTCAACATTCACGCCGTTCGGAATCACAAATATTTGCTAAGCATTAATATTATGTTCGGTATGACGGAAACTATTAAGGTCGATTCGCACTATACGGAACGTCAATTCAACGTCATAAACGGTAAGGTCACGTCAAAATATTTTTCAATTGTTTTTAAATGACTACATTTACATCTACAACAACTTAACGGAGCGTCAATGGTACGTCACGTCTAGCATAACCGCAAAGAATGTTTTGACATTCTGGTCCGTGATGCTGACGGTCCGATTCTGCAAGTCCGAGGATACAGCCGGACCGGCAACAACAACACTATTGATATTGAAATTTTGACATTCTGCAATATTTGTTAGAACTTATATCGTCATTAAAATTGAGAAGGAATTAGAAATGTTCTGTGAACTACAAATCTAAGAGTCAGATTTATTTAGAATGCTCCTGGCATTAAAAACTCACATCTTGTGATATTTCTTTTGAACTTATATTGTCATCTTCTGATTCTCTATATTTGCCACATTTGGCATACCCAAATTTTTCGCCTATTGTTGCTTCTCCCTACCTCTTCTTCATCCGGAAGTAGTGCAATCATACCAAGCTTTTTTAGATTGAAAATTGGCATTTGAAATATAAATTATATATTCGAAAAATTTTACTGCTCTGCACGCCATCACCCGTCACACTGGACGGTGAAGTTACGGTCTAATATGAATATCTGGCATATTTGACGTAATATTGTCATGCCGTGACGTTACGTTGACGTTCCAAATAGTGTGAATCGACCTTTAGACGGAATAATAGCCTAGTCTCGAAGAATTGTGCAGATATTAACAACGGCAGAAGATAAAAACCAGAGTAAGAAGAATAGGACGAAAATTTTGAGCCCCAATATTTTTTAGATTCCGACCCAGAACGGATGGACAAGAGTACATAATTATATGCTTTCCAGAACCAAGACGATTCCGATCATTATATTTGAAAATTTTGGAATCTAAAATGATCCAGAATCAGATATTCACCTTATAACTGAAAGAACTGTAGAGCATGACATAATGAGAATTTAAAATGAATTTTCAACTTTCAGGACCGCAACAAATAAAGTAAATTGTAATAATAACGATGAAGAATTGAAATATGGGAATTCAGTTGCAACAAAAATAATCTCTTTTTCTCTACACTTTCGACCCCATCTGGGTCATCTTCAGGAGTGAGAAGATTTTAGTTCTGAAACAAATTGAACACAAGAATTTTTGAGATAAAAAATCCTCATGATATATTCACTTATAATAATTGGATAAACAAAAAACGTGAAACGTTTGAAAACTAAACTAATAGATGATTTGGATTTTCCATCCTCAATTTTTATTCCCAATGTGATTTTTCATTTAGAACAGAAGAAAAACTTCGTGAAACGGGTACAATTATAAATTTTACAGAAAATGTCATTCAAGTGAGGCAGCTGAAATTCGATATGCGTAACTTGAGTAAGCAGAATAACAGAAGTCACGCACAAATTCATGACGAACACTCACAATTAAATAATAATATATTGTGCAACGAATGCGGCCAGTTGTCAATTGCGCATGCGAGCGAAATTGAACGCACGAACGAAGTGAGTGCGCTCATCAGCTCAAGTGGGCAATTGACAACACCGCACGAGTTGCAGATACTATTTTTTATCACGAATGCAAGACAAGTACTATATTATGCTTCTTTTGCCGAGTGGTAAATGTTCTGTGTGCGATAAATCATACTTGGCGCACGCTTAAGGCAAAGAGCCATTTACCGCCTGGAAGAGCGTGCGCAAAATAGTATTCATTCAGCATGAGTTATCAAATAGTATATTTTACAATAAGTATTGGAATGGCCTATTTTCTGAACGAGCGAAAAGTTTGTAAACCGAGCCGGAGGCGAGGATTACGGTTCGCGAGTGCGGAATACGCCATTCCAAACATGTTGTAGACTATACTTTCTCCAACAAGGTTTTGGAAACTCACCAATATTTCAGAGGAAACTTGAAAAATTATTAAATGTCAAACGTCAAATTCAGATATGAGTACTTGAATTGTTAGGAAGTAACCATGGTAGTAGCCAAACTAACAGCTTCTGATTCGTCGAAATGATTCAAAAGGCTTACGGAATCATTCTGAACGGCATACGGAATCATTCTAAACGATCTTTTGGAATGTCATCCGTTCCAACTTAATTTTTGATTATGGAATACGCAAAATCCAAAACAGTGTTGGAGAAAAATATATATCAACTACTCACACTTTCAATAAGGCAATGGGCGCAGCGCTTTCCTAAAATCACAATTTACAGGAATAACCACTTTCCTTTGCTTCAAAAACTTTTCACTCCTATGAACGAAATCACTCCACGACTAAAAAAAAAAATTGAGAGTAATAGTACGATACATTCAAAATTTCAAATCTTATCGTTATGAAAGAGAACTCACAATATATACAAAACACAGACCACTGACGTAGCTTTCCAATTCAAACGTAATGCACTGAAAGATTAAATTAAGCGGATATTATTCCGAGATAGGGTACATTGAAGGCAGAACGAATGAGATCTCAGATTTTTGTAGCAGAGTGAGAAGTTAATCCAAAATTAATTTATTATAGAATATCTGACGTTACATAAGCTCATTTCTTGCACATTGCATTCCCAAAGATTATAAATAGGGATACTCCGATACGATACCAATGTCAAAATTTATGGAAAAGTATCGGCGATAACGATGCCGATACCGATACGGACAGTGAAGATTTCATAATGTGAAGAGGGTTGAGGGTTTGGATTAGAAACAGACGCATATGATTACGTATTGTCTGTAGATGAATTCCGAACCCAACTTGTTGAAATTTACAATAAATGTGCTCTACTATATAATTGATCATTCATTCGGAAAAAATGTTACAATCATAAGTCACTACCATAGATGATGAATTATTTATTTTATTATGTGCCGAAAGCAACAACCTACAACAAGCAATTAACTGAGTGAAATTAATTGAATAAAATGAGGGTTTCTCTGAAATAAGATAGATTCACATGGACGAACTAAGCACGAGAATGGCGCATCTCCAATAATTAATTTGGTAAAGAGTCAGCTAACTACGTTAGGAATCTATTTATTATTAAATGATGTGTGTAATAGGAGAGTTTCCAGGCAATCAATAATCCTACTAAATGATTACTCATTGAAAATGTTATATACGTAGCATTTCTCATCCATTGTCAGGATTGGATGAATTACCGAAAAAAGAATTGAGCGAAACCTTAATTGCAATAATTGAAAATACTCGTCTACAAATTCATATTTATCGATTATTCTGGAATTTTGTACTTAGTGATGAATTAGAATCAAGTATTGAGTCAGAAAACATTATAGAACAAGATGACGATTTGATAAGAAAACTAATAGAGTGATAAAAACATCTAGTAGAAGGACTAGTAATCCTCGAAAACCGAATAAACATATCTAATGATCGAATTGAATTTTCTTTCGATGGAAAATATGTGACAATTGGAAGATTTTTCGATGCTGACAAAAATTGTATGTGGCCTCCATTGAAAAAATAGAGCAGTAAGTCGACTGCGAGAATTTATGAAGAATTTCATCGTGTCCAAAGCATATTTTATGACAAAAATATATGAAATTTTGAGTCAATTGATTCATATAGATTTGGTAACAAATAGTAGCAATATCAGTAATAAAGTCGAAAGGGAAGTTATTAATCAATCGGATAAACAAAATGAGTTTGTTTATTCTTATATCATATCATACAGGTTGAAAGATCTACTATGGCATTATGAAACATATAGTAAATTCACAGAGGAATACTTCACTCATAAATAATTGCCAAGCATGTAAAAAACGCAAATATGACAGAAGCCCCATACAGTCCACTGGTAACCTCACCGAAACACCCAAAATACCTCTCGAAATCAGTGGACAATATCATTCAACAGTATATGATCAATTTTTGAAATTCGCACAAGCATATTCTTTTAAAACGAGAGATAGTAAGCATATAGGCATATAGTGAAAATTCTAGAAACATATATCAGAATGAGAATACTCGTGCAAAAAATTATACACGACCAAGATTATGAATTCAACGACATATTCATACAAACATTCTGTCACAGCAGTCAGGCTGAGTTACACTTGACATCAGCCAGTAGCCCAAAAATAAATGCTATAGAGAGATTGCACTCGATTATAATTAAGCATTTGAGAATTAAGACACGTACCTGCAATCTGGAACAATTCGAAAGAATTTATGAATGACTGTGTTTTCGCATATAACAATTTGATTCAGACGGTAACAAACATGATACGAAGCTAGATACTTTACAAGAATATTGAGACAAATAACACGAACAAATGAAAGAAGTTAAAATCAACATTAAAGAAATTACGGAAGCACATGTGATAAAACACATGCTTGATAACGAAATTCAATAGGCTATCTTATATAAAAACAAAGATTAGATATCATGATAATGAATTCAAAATGATAGATGCTGAAGATAAATCAAGAGAACAAAAAGTGAAAATTAATGGAATCAAAATTTGATTGTTTGAGGATCCCTCATGAATTCACAGATGTCAGAAATATAACAACCAATCCTGTTTTTTTATAACATACTATTGGTAAGTGTAATTCAAAAGGAAGTGAATATTTGAAATTGAAACAAATTATCAACAGAGAAATAAAACAACCTCTTGTTGAAACATTTCTTGTTGCAAGCGGTAATATCGTAGAGTATATGTTCATGTTTGAAGAATTAAGATTGGATTTGATAAAATTATTCAAGAAAAAAGAGGTGAAAGGATGAATTAACTGACTCGACTCGATAATAAAATCTACAACTAGAAATTGGTACGCCTTCGACGAAGAACGATACAATTCAATGTTAGAACAAGTCAGCTACAATGGAAAATCGTCGCAAACATAAGTAAACGTTACAGTTTTGCTCATTGAATCAATCAGATATTACAACAATAGATCTCAACAGTCTTCTTAACATTACACAAAATTCGAAGAGTGAGAATTCAGTCAAGAGTTTTATTGTTCCATCCTACTCTCTAATTTCGGTCCCACCTGGACCGTCTTCAGGAGTGCTACATTGTACAACAATGTGAAAATAAGGAACAAAATGACAAAGTGAAATGAAAAGTGTACTTGAATAGAATTATTGTTTGTATGACTTAACATCTGTGTGTAATAATAAATTATGTGAAGATTAACAAGAAATATTGTCTTAATGTTCACTTCTCATCTTGCCTTGATTTTCAAGACAGGAAAATGGAAATTTCTCATTTTGCTCATTTCTAGGCCACATATTTGTTGTCTTGCTTCAAGAATGTTTGATATTTCTTGACATTTTAGGGAAATCCCTTTCCACTATCGCTTCATCCAATCCGAACATTCAAGTGTAGCGTTGGCATCCACCTTCTCCTCTCTCTTTTAGTTATTCTAGTAACGCTTCTTAGAACTGACACTGATGAAAATAAATAGGAATTCTGTAGTTTTCATATTTTAATCTGTGTTTGCGATTATTATTTGTAATATATGCTGAGTATTGAACTATTTTTCAAGGTATCGAGAGATTCATCTACTTTCACTTCACGTAATCGATTTATTCACCGGAAAGTGTGGACTTATTCTCCCGATGTCTGCAAAATTTTCGTCTTGAAAATCATAGTCACAGATAGTAAGGAATTACAATTATTATTACACATATTTTTTGGACATCACTCATGCAAACATTCGTCGAATGTTGTTTCAAAATAGAACGTTTGGTTCTATCGCGTCTAGTATCAAATTCAAGTTCCTGCGAGAATAATTCTATTGAAAGTGACAGAAAGGATAGTTTAGACGATTGTCAATTGTTTTTTACAAGTTGTTTGAATGATGTCTAGTTTTTAATTTGAAACTCTCGTAAATATAAGAAATATGAAATAAATAATGTGTGCAGCTCATGTTACCATCTCTAAATTACACTTTTGGCAATCAAGTATCAGGACTGTATGTTCCAATGAATTGAAAACCCCAAAAATATAGAGAAGAACTCTTTATTCTCAAAAATATTTATTTTATATAGAGATTAAAATACAACTGCTATTTGGTACTTGAGAGTTGTCACTTTTACAATGACAGCTGTCACATTGACAATGACAGCTGTTACTTTGATAATGACAGCTGTCACTCTGGAGTATGCTTTCTAAATTTATGAAACAGCGATGAAAATGGCCATGAAATTTATGCTCGGGAAACTACTGTAATGGCCAGAGCAGATTTTTATATTCTAATAATAGATCAATAAATGTGGTTGCGGAAGATGATGTGTCAAGATATCAAGATTTCGTGACAAGAAATCTTGAGTCTTGATGATTCATTCTTGTCTTGTCTTGGGAAATAAAATATACTCTTTATCTTGGACTCGTCTTGATTTCAAGATAAGATCAATATAAGATTAGGATTCTATCTTGATTCTTGTAAAACACTAACATTGTTTAATCTAAGCACACTTGAGCAGACGAAATCAAATGCTGATATGATATTACTGTATAAAATAATGATAAATATTATCATTAAGAGTGAATTAATCATAGAGCCACTAAAGCTGATGTACAACACTAAAAAAATTTCCAATATATAAATTTCTTGTGTATCTAATTATACTATAATATCAATATATCTATGTGCTATGCTACGCAGATAGTTCATAACTACGTGGAAGCTAGTTATTGGAGTTCTTTTTGATCTGTAAGCTCATATTAAATAGATAATATGGCAGTTACTGCAGGAGACAGCCATCAGATCTCTATTATACATCTAATTTGAGTATTAATTTTTCCAAGAATCAAGAAAGATTCGCAGATATATTCCAAAGCTTCAGGAGAAATGCTCCTCAACACAAATTTCAACTAAACTTTCTGTAAAATATATAGCGTGAAATGAGGTAGGATCTACAAATTGAATTGAATATTATTAGATAAAATTTAATATTTCTGTCACTTGACATCGGTGCGCTAAGCTGACAAGTAGTTTCTACGATTGATATTCAATCCATTCTCATGAGTTATTTTATCCAATTCATTTCGACTTTTCCCCTTCTAGAGATCAGAAGCTATATTTATCTCATTATCTATACTTCAACCCATGGAAACTCTTCTTCTTGGATGATTCTATTATTTCATGTTACTCGTGTAAATAAGACGAATGAAAATAACGTGTGGCAAGTTTGATGTCCCATCTCATATGTAGGTGTGAAATGAAGCTACGCATTAACTATTGCCTCCTATTCACGTTACATACGAAAGAACATAGAGCAGTATGAAAAAACTCTGAATTTACTGAACCGAGTTTCTACATAGCTTATCACAGTGGTTGTATACACAAACATACTGTGGTCAGTTAACTCCATTGATGAATGTTGATAAAATGGTTATCAATAAACTACCAACAAACATAAAGCTTAATAGATTTGTCTACCAACTAACAGAGAGTACCTAGATGCAAAAGTTAATGAAAAAATTTACTCAAAAAACGATCCATCTATAGAAAAACCTGCTTATTCGAAAAATAAGGATCAAGAATGTTTTCAGAGAGTAACATAGAAAGAAGAGTCATGCACATTACCATCATGAGGTCAGCTAAAAATGATCGCAATTAAATTAAAGTCACCGCTAGATCATTCTGAATATTTTTATTTCATTATTTTATATTGCGACGGACGTCACTTAAGATAATATCATGATTCTCATTTCTTGCAAACTGAATATGATTATTGTTATTGTACGAAAAATACAGGAAAAAGATGGAAGGACTCAAGCTTTCGAAATAGAAATAGATTTCACACATCTCAAAACAATAAATGAGAGCAGATTCTTGCCTCAAAATGTTATTGTTTTCGATTTAACTTTTCTCATATAAGGATAAATAGATCAAAGAGCTTCTTATGAACTACTCAACGTGTTTATTTCACATGCAAAGCCATAACAATAGAATGGTCCATTTAGAAGCACTTCTGCAATTAAATAAGTATGGAAATTGTGACATACTATTTATTTCTGTACATTGACTACGTGAAGAGGAAATCTAATTTGAAGTCATTGAAAACTTCAACCTAGCGTCCCACTCCTGTAGGTCTTAAGAAATTCATGGTGGTTGCAATCTACGTCAACAGCATTGAAGTCTTAAAATCTACCTAAAATCCAAAATCTATCGAAAAAAATTCACTTTGAGATTTATCCAATTGTATTCAAGAAAAAAATGCATCATAGATTGCATTCATAGATCGCCAGATGGTAGTTTCTCTTATTTAAGAAAACATATCGTATTTATGATGACTCCAATGTCGACCTATTGAAAAATTACAAAAAATTTAAAAGTCCTAGAGAGAATTTTATAAGCTCTGGTTTATATCAAACTGTAAATTCTTCAACAAATGTGACTTTAATAGCTTCCAGTTGTTTTGACAACATCTCCGCCAGTATTAAGTTGTGTGGTATTCAAGCTTATTGGATATATGAACAATTAGTGGACCATTATGGCACACTGTTCAGTAAGAAAATTGGTTCATCAAATTTAGATACCCATAGAATAGAACCACATTGTGTGACCAAAATGAATATCGATGGCTTACACCATAAACTAGCCAAAGCTAATTGGTCTAATATGTACAGTACTACGTACGACATCATGATTGAAATTAATAATATATTAGCCGATTTGACACATTCTGCTTCCTACGCGGTAGCAATATTGCATGGCAAAGAGGATCTGATAACTTTGTTTGATGATAAACTACGAAATCAAATAGTTTTTTCACATTTTCTTCAAGATTATCAGCGAATAAATAGTAATCCGATCTAAAACTTATCATTGAAAACTTCGAAACACAATGAATATTGACAAAATTTTAGATTTTCTACAAAAAAAGCGACTTGCGGTTTTCTATTAGCTCAAAAAATTATCAAAAAAAACTCTTGAAGCCTGGAAACTTTTTGGATAATGCCACCCAAACCACTACTAATATAGACTCAGATGATTTCAACAGCTATTCCACAGATATAGCGATAGAGATAGATTCAAAAATTATAGCTTTTCTCCAAGTTCATGCGGCATTGTCATTTTCTCCTAGTTTTTTCCTCCTAGATTTTTCTAGCACCATTTACTCATGTCAGAAACCTACACTGAGATTTGTAACCTGATCACATCTCACAGTAGAGACAACTTTGGTATAAATACTATAACAGTGGAAGAGTCTGCTGCATTCAAATCTTCACTCTTTTCTTCAATCACAAATGAAATGGAGTGCTTTCCAAATGGACTCAAATTCGCCAAAGTATGCTCCATCTTCAGAAAAGGCTACGGATCTGAACTAGAGAATTATAGGTCTATTTTATTGGTGCCCTAGTTTTATAAGATTATAGAGATAATTCCAAAAGATGAAGTGATATTTTTATTTGTCATTAATAGCGCCATCACCAAAAAAGAATTTGGTTTTATGAAAAGTGAAAAACTTGATGAGCTCATTTTAAAACATAGTCCGATTAACAAATATTGTCGATAGGTCCTAATTTGAAAATATAAGTCAAAATTAAATATAAATATGAAAACTAAAATATTAAATCAATGCAACGACTTATAGACTTTGCTCCTTGCTAGTTCGCTGTATCCTGGGTTTCCTTCCACTGATACTAATTTCTTGGATTTCTTTCTTGTTTTCAATTATTGCCGGTGAATATTACTCCTCATTCTTGTCTTTCCTTATATTTTATATTTTTCATATTTTTCACATCTGTTCATAATTATTCACCTCTCTTATTTATTCATCTGTGAAAAATTTTGTTCTGATGTTCTTCCACAATTTATTATGCCTAACTGACACACTCATAGCCAGTTGCACAGCACTTTCTCAAATTTTAGGCTTGAACAAAAAATATCGAACAGAAATATTGGAAGCAATGTTTATGTGACATTTGACTTTGAAAAATTGATATGTGGCCAGTTGCACCACTCTAGCTTAAATCTTAAGTTTCACCTAAACAAAAAATATCGTATCGGAATAATGACAGCAATGTTTATGTCATATTTAACTTTCAAGACTTGATACGATATTGTTGAATCAAGCAACACTTTAAATTCAAGGGATAGCGGTACAACTGACCAATAATATTCTTCAGTCAAGCGAAACTTAAAATACAAGGGACAGCAGTGCAACCGGTCATTAGAGTCTAAATTTTATTTTTTCAAACTCTCGCGCATGCCGTTACTTGGCCAGTTAAGAAGGAGAGTGGTGTTGCTGTCAGTGACTGAAAATATTTTCAGCCCAGTACACGTGGTGTCGCCATGTTTATCAAAATTTGAGCTTGTGATATATTTATCAAATTTTAAAATTTCTGAAAGCGTCAAACTGAAATGACGACTGATTCAATTGTAATAATGCTCCTGAACGCTAATGACATAAAGTCACGCAGAATTTGTCAATCTGACTATGTTTCAAAATGAGCTCATCAAGCTGCAAATTCTCACAAAATTCAAATTCATAATACTTATTTTCTAAATTGCTTATAGACTTGATGAAGTGTCCTGCGGAGTGATTGTATTCAATTCGGAAGCTTGACCATACTTGAAAGAGTCAACAACTATTTGACTGACTGCACACACGAGTCGTTCAGGTGTATAATTATCGGATCTAGTAGCAGTTGATGATTATTGTCACAAAAATTCAAACCTGTGTAGGTATCTAGCTTTTCTGTCTACGATTTCGCAGGCAGTTCAGAATTAGCTCAGCAAATTTATTTGGAACGATTTTCGAATTGTCATTTTCCACTAAAAATTGGAACAGTGCGGTTATGCTAATGTATTCAATATTGTACACTTACACGTGAGAATACTATGAGATATCAAGAACTTATCGTTTATCTGAAACCTAAAACAGCAGATAATAATAATAATGATAATCTTTATAAATTCAAGCAGAACGTACAGAGAAGTAAATGCTAATGGTAACAAAAAAAACAGAGATATACTATATGAAAGTAGGCATTATTATGACATTGATTTCTTCAAATTTTGCCTAAACTCTGACACATATCTCAAATTTTCAATATTTACTTCTAACGAATCAAATTTGACAAATCCTTCGCGAAATATATAACTTTTAACACTAGTATTATTCAAATTTTGTACATGAATGTCACCTTTAGATCTAGTATTGTAAGTATGTATGTCTTTATTTTTCTCAACTACATCTCTAAAATAATCTGACTCAGCATTGTGTATAAGTTTATATACAGGATGTAACAGAAATAAGTACATTAATTATAACCTGTGATCCAATTTGTCAAGCATAACAATTTTTCTCAATAACTTTTTTCCGTAAATCCTCTGGATACAGAGTAAAAATTCATCAAAGTTTTGTCAAAAATTTCATAGTGCGCCTATGGTTCAAACTGAATGTTTTTCATTTGTTGGAAGAATGACTACTGTCGATTGAAAGGAGTATTTTGCAACTTTGAGCCATTGTAGTCTTGTCAATCGTTCATTTGAAGCTGAAAAAATATTAATATTTTGACAATACATTGATATTCGCTCACCTCGATTATTCTATTCTTGTATATGTTGGGAGAAAAACTGAATTTGTCTCTGTAATCAACAATTCGGTCTTTTAGTCGTATATATTATATATTTAGAAGTTTGATTTTTATTTAGGGATTTCACTTATATTTTTGGATAGTACATTTCTGAAACATAAGATTATCTGCAAAAGTTCATTGCACTTGAATCAGCTGATTTGAATTGTCTGAAACTGTGTCACTGTGTCAGGAAAGTCAGATTGTGCTGCCATCTACAAGCAGTTCGACAAGTTGTTGCTGTTCCCAACTTACTTCATCAGAAACTTAGAGAGAAAATCATTCAACGATTTATTTAAACAAAATGGTAGAATATTAAATGGAATGTAATTCTTGATTAATTAATTCACTGAATAATTTAATAGAAATATTGCTACATGAAATTTTGAAGATTCTATTCTTGAAGAACAGAAAATATAACCTATAAATGTAACAAACTGAATTTGATAATTGATTTTATATATTTTCTGAAATATATGATACAATATTTTGCTTATTTAGCAGATCATTTCACGGGGCATACTTCATTGAAACGACCTGAGTGTGAAGTTTGTAATAATATGAGAAAAACTAATACACAGATGCTTATTATTTATTATATATTATTTCATTCATCTCATCTGCTGTTTTACGTACCAGATAAACGTTAGGTTCTAAATATCCCATGGTATTCTCCCCGTAATGTATAAGTGCATAATATTTTGACATTAAATACATTAGCATTACCACAATAATTCAATTTTTAGTGAGAAATGACAATTCGGAGATCGTTCCAAATAAATTTGCTAAGCTAATCCAAAACTGCCCATGAAATCGTACACAGAATTAATAATTTATAATCTGTTTTATTCCAGAATTTATTTGAAGGAATTGATAACTCATATATGTCAAAATCAATTATTGTTCTATTGCAACTGCTACTGGATCCGATAACTACGCACCTGAACGACTCGTTAAATAAAAGGGGATAAAAATGCTAAAAAAAAGATGAGAATTCAGGAAAAAGTTACAAAGAAAAATTGTTAGGCTTGACGAGAACTATCACTGGTTGAAATTAATGTACTTATTTCTGTTACACCCTGTATATAAAAGTTGAAACAATTAGTTCAATCAATTGATCAACATTCGGCCAATTTAATCTACTTAACATATAGCTTATGCTCGTATAACTTCTACAATTCAAAACACATCTCATACATTTATATTGTAGTTCTTGGAGATCATATATTTGAGACTGATTACAAAAGAATAATATTGAACCACATTAATCAAAATAAGGCAAAATAATAGTATCAAAAATATTGAGCTTAGCGTACGCAGATACATTTTTACTGATTCTAAACATGAAGTTACATTTTTTAGTAATTTTTTTAGTTATGTACTCAATATGTTCTTTGAGTTTCAGTTCTTCATCAATTATGATTTCCAAGTATTTCATATTTTTCACAAAATCAATTTTGTCATTTATAAACCACTAAAAGTTCAGCATTGTCGTGAAAAAAGTATAGTAAAGAGTCAGCTACAAACAGATGAATTTTACGATGAACTAAGACATCAGGGATATAATTAATGTATAAAAAAAAAACAGTAAAGCCCCTAGGACACTTCCTTGGGGTACTCCTTGCTTACATTTCAATGTTCCGGATACTTCATCAAAGAATTTCACTTTTTGTCACCTATTTTCCAAATACGAACGAAACCAGTCTACAACATCACCCCGTATTTCATAACTATGTAATTTATGTATGAGTCTATCTCTATTGATAGTTTCAAATGCTCGCTTAGAATCTGGATGATATGAATGGAATACATTGATTTATAAATGGAACACCTGTGTATTAGTTTTCTCTCATATCATTACAAACTTCACACTCAGGTCGTTTGAATAAAGTATGCCCTCTAGTATGCCCCATAAACTGATCTGCAGAATGAATAAAATATTCTATCTTATATTTCAGAAAATATTTACAATCAATCACCAAATTAAGTTCGATACATTTGTAGGTTATGTTTCCTGTTTTTCGGAAATAGAAGCTTCTAGAATTAAATGTTGCAATATTCTCGATTGAATAATTCATTTTTAATTAATTATTTTAGAATTGCATTCTATTTAACATTCCACCGTTTTCTTCAGATAAACCGTTGAATGAATTTCTCTTCATGTTTGAGAGCCCACGATAATAAAGTAAGTTAAGACCAGCAACTACTTTTCAAGCTGCTCATAGATGGCAACTCAGTCTGGCACAGATTCTGACTGTATTCATACTATACAAATCAGCTGATTCAAGTGCAATGAACTTGTGCAGACATTCGTTTAAAAAATGTACTATCTGAAAATATACGTGAAATCCCTAAATAGTAATGGAATTTATTAACAATAACATATAATTATATACGACTAATAGACCAAATTATTGATTTCAGACACAAATCCACTCTTTCTTTCAACATACGTGAAAATTGAATTATCGAGATGAGAATACCAATGTATTGCCAAAATACAAAAAATATTCTTCCATTTTAAAAATGAATGTTTGACAAGACTACGGTGATTCAAAGTTGTGAAATACTTATTCAATCGACAGCAGTCATTCTTCCAACAAATGAGAAACATTTAGTTTGAACCATAAGCGCACTATGGAATTTTTTTTTAAATTCTGATGATTTTAAACTTGATATCCAGAGGATTCACAGAAAAATTTATTAGGAAAAATTGTTATTCCACAATAAAATTTATCCTGGATTACGTAATGGTCCAATGAAACTTGCCAGGAGAGCCATATAGCTAGGATTATCGATACATTATTTATGCTCGATTGAGGAGATCGTGAGTTGTCAGAATTTTCTGTGGAAGCCCGAAATATGTAAAAAAAATTATTGTCTGATGTTATTATGGCCGAATATTCATGCAATGTTTCAAGTGTACTCATACCAAATTTTATTGGTTCGTTTAACAGTTATCCATGATTTTTTTTCGTCATACATTATATTCAGATTGCCGACTACACACATTTTTCATGTCCTCTGCCAGTTGTTTCTATTGATTTATATAGTGTCACAAATTAATGTGAAATATTTTAAATAATTAGCTCACATAATCATTTATTTGTATTCGCTGTAACTGTAAACCTGGTTAGCATTGACCGAATCGATGTTCAATTGTCGGACATGATTGACAGCCTATTGTGAACATACGAGTATATAAAATAAGTACTGGCACTGTAATCTGTGTCAATAAATTATTCTGAATAAAATTTGTGACAATATAATATGAATAACTTGATGGAAGAAAAAATCCACATTTTATCAAAATGGCAGTTTGTTGGTCATTCAAAACCCAGTACTATGTGTTAAATTGGAAATTCATAAAACATGTTTTCACATCTAATATAGCAGCATAATAAAAATACTGGAGAAACTCATAATACATGAATGTGCATTTTGATCAGATTTTTCATATTGTATTCGTGTAGAAATGACCTTGTATCTATCTTAATCTCATTTTTCTTCTAGCATTCACAACATACTACAATATTAGCTGAATATTCCAGGAAGAATATGTGAAAAATGATTTAGAAGTCGTAGGAATTATACCAGAATAATAAAGAACATGAATCAAGTATCAAGTTCCCAACAGCACAAATACATTTGTATTGAATATTTTCACAAAGAGCGAGCTCGCAAAGCACGAAATAAGAATAAACATTAGATCAAATTGATTATCTCTGATTTGTCACTTTCGATTGTTGAAACATCTTGTAGCAGTTGCCTGTAGAACTTTTAGGTTTTACGATTGGAATGGAGTAAACTGTAATTATTGTTTATTGCAGTAAAATTCTAGACTTGGAGCTCATAAAAATATATTGTTCACTTATCAATCATGACAATAATTATTTTTCATCACTACGATACACATTCTCTTTATAAGAAATAATAACGGGATGCAAGCACTCTAAGTTTCTTAATTGCAAAAAATGTCACTGACTTTGTGTCCCCAAAATTCAGACCGTCTTGCAATACTGAACATATTTCAATTCTTGCAGCTAACCGCAGTTACTCGAATATAGTCTTGAATGTGAATATATCTAGTCGAGGCTGACTGAGCGAACACATAACTGCTGAACCGATCTCTTCATTCTGCTATTTCATACTCTTACGCTCACAGCCCGAGCAATTCCATCATTTCCTGGGTGCAGCTTGACGATCCCACCTAATGAGCATTGCATTGGTGAGATTTTGTCTTATTTTAGACCAACTACCGTGCTCACCTTTAACCAGTGTTAGTGCTCATCCTTCGGCATTTTCCATGTTGTTTGGATCTGAAGCGTGTTCAGGTATTCTCCCCTCCATTCTACCTGAAAATCTTGGATAATTTTTTACGAACGTTTTTTTTTGGCCTGTTTTCAGGAACCTATTAATATTCCTAAGCATCAGGTGGACTGATTAAGACTCCACCTATTAAAAAGTGTTCTGGAGTGGAAGAGTCAATGGCTTCTGTGTTTGTTGTGAGAGGACAGAGAGGTCTGGTATTTGAAAATCCCTTAATTTGACAGACGATTGTGGAAAAATTCTCATTGGTAACATGCCTGTTGTCAAGTACCCTTTTTAAATGATATTTAACTGACTTTATTCCTGCTTCCCAAGCGCCGCCAAAACTAGAAGAACGTGCCGGAATAAAGTGCCAAGATATTATTGCGTAAAAAAGCATTACAAATATTCTCCGCGTTTGTCTGAATGGATAAACACTAATTTCATATTCCAATTCACTTATCAGGATAGTTTTCCAACCACTGCCGACAGAGAAATAAGCGAATCCAGCTGGAAATACATATTGGGTCGTAATTCATATTGTAGTAAACCTAGTACATATTGAAAAATTTCCTGATCAAAGAAGCTAAAAAAAATATTGTGAGCACCAAAAGCAATAATCAATTTTTTTTCTCCATCTCGTCTAAGTAACGTGTGTACTTTTGGTTCAAATGGTTTCAGTTTATGTTTTCCTAATATTTTATTAGCACTATCAGAGACGATCAGAGATATGACAGTAGTCCTGCTGATCTGTCTTATACTTCTTTAAGGTTTATCTTCAACTGAAGCTAGAGCTTTAAATTTTGCAGCTTCATCATGTATTCTAATATCTCTGTCCAGTTTAGTTTCGTTTACACCTCGTGCACTTTCAAAACAAGCTATTAATCAACTGACAGTAGGTTTATCCAATCCAGGATGCCTTGTATTTCATTCGGCTGCTGTTTAGCAACTTGTTCTATTCACCCAAAATTAGAAATATTTCAACTTTCTCCTCTTATGTCAATTGAGTATTTTTTATATTAACATAGATATAATAATAATGATATTAACACATAATAGTACCATGATAGTGTCTTGTTGATACAAAACAATGATAAAATTGGAAGTCGAATATTCATCGCACATTTGAATTTGTTCAATAAAAAACAACATTTTCATGCTAGGAGTTGGTATGCTTATTGAAACAAAATTTTTCCTACTGCAATGCAGTTATGAAGACTGAATCAATGATAAGTTGGATTCGTGACTCTATGCAAATTCTGCATAAGTTTATTTATGCAGCCAAATATCCGTTAAATGATAGTCTGGCAGAGAAAATGCATTCTCCAATAAGAGCTTGATACATTTCATTGTACATACATACAAAATTATGTGCAGCATATATCTGCAAGGTCTGTTGTGTATTATCTCTCATTGTCCTCAGATTATATAGTCATATAACTTCTAAACATATGGTAAAGCATCATTACGAAGCAATACATTCTGTTATATAATAAATAAATACCTCTAAATGAGCTGTTGTTTCATTTGAATTCACTAGTGAATTGGAACCGTAATTGTTATGAGTCAGTTCTCAAAATACTTATTCTCGTATGTAAACCTAATGTATATTATTTTCGACAAAAGTGAAATGCAGAATGGTAGAGATGCAACTCTTTATGATTGGACTCAAGTAATCCAATAGCACTTATCAAAGAAAAAATATTCCGGAGAATTGATTTATGTAGGCTATTATCTTCTGAATTCTTCTTGATAGACAGTTAAACCGTTCAAGTCATTTTTTCGCCCCAGAGTTGGAAAAACTCACTATTTATATGGAAACATTAATAATCATAGACTCAGTTGATTCCAATCATATTTTCATGCTTTCTCAGATTATCTTCCATTTTTCAGAACTGTATTATACAATGTAGAGGTGATTAGAATTCTTGTTCATCCATATAAAAAATACTTATAGTTTCATTTTGAGTGTCACATCACTTGATGCGTATTTCAATGTAACAGCTGTCATTGTCAAAGACAGATGGTGGTTATATTCCAGTTCTTACATAAAAAATATGGGGTCTTTATCTAAATTTTCGGCGTCTTTCATTCATGGAGCATACAGTTTTCACATTTGATAAGTTATTTCAAAATGGTAGCAATTAGGTATTACCAAAATAGACAACATGTTGATAAGTTGTGAAAGAACAATTGACAGTCGCTTGAAAATTCTTTTTGACACTCCAACCCAGCAGCTTATTTAGATACCAAAGACGATAAAACCAAATCACTTATTTATTCTGGGAAAACAATTGACGAATGTTTGCATTTGATGTCCAAATATAAGTTATAATAATTATTTAGTTAATTTCAGTCAAGAGCGGTCCAAGGAATATTATAGGACTACGGTTCAAACCTTCTGATTATCCGAAATTTCAAACCGATTCATTCACATTGAATTCAGGATTTGGAACAAACGTGCTGGAAATCAAAAGATAGAAGTAACAAATATGTTCGTCATTATCTACATAGATACAAATTTTTATTTTTGGACAGCACGAACCTATTCATAATAATTGATAAGCGACTAACAAATGATGGGAATGACAAATAGACAAGCGCGATTTTTGTGTTAATCTGGAATTTATTTCGCTTTGCGGCCAGTTGGAAAGCTTAAACAGTAGATCAATAAGAGCTATTAGACCATTCCTAAATGAGATTGAATTATTATTCCATATTAAGATTCTCATCATTTCTTAGCTTCAAGGAAATATAACGAATTTTAAAATAATTCAAATATTATATTAACAAATGCGCCGTTGATAATTTTGAGAGATGTTTCAGGTAGATTTTGTGCCAAAATCTATAAAATAAACGCAAAAAACCAAATAATTTCTTCTTTAAAGTTTTAGTACAACTGGTTGAAAAAAGCTTATTCACGATCTTCTTATATAAGACTTAGATATGATATGTAGGTCAAAAATTCGTACACGTTTTCAAGATATACCTTTGACACAGACCGACAGACCGAATTTTTGATTCAGTAGAGTGTGAAACATTGATTCATCAAAATCTTAAGCTGTCAAAAAAACATGATAACAATATTTCCCTTCATTACACAAGCTGTGGCAGGAATAAGTTCATTAATTTCAACCAGTCAACTCGTCAAGTATAACAATTTTTCTCGATAACTTTTCTCCGGATTCTCATTTTTTTAGCATTTTCACCATCCCATTATTTAAAGACTCGTTCGGGTGCATAATTATTGGATCCAGTAGCAGTAACGAAGAAATAATCGATTCTGACACATGTGAGATAAGCTCTGAGAAGAATCGATTAGATTATCACAAAAATGCAAGCTTTTGAAAATATCTACTTTCTCTGTTCACGATTCCGCTGACATTTCAGAATAAGATCAGCAAATTCATTTGGAACGATCGACGAACTGTTATTTAACACTAAAAATCAAATAACTGTGGCTATGTTAACATATTCTATGTCAAAATCTGACCAACCAATACATAATTATGTAAATACAATGAGGTATTTAGAACTTATTGTTTATCTGAAACGTAAAACGACAGATGTAATGAATGGAATAATTTAATTTATAAATGAAGTCATTCCTTCATATTCATCACAAACTTCGTATACCATAATGGGTGCCTCTTAAATTGATTTGATGAACAAATAAAACGTACCTAATATTGCATCTCATATTTGAGAAAACATTTGAAATGACTTACACAATGAAGTTAGGTTACATTTGTAAGTTATGTTGAGAACAGAATTGTGGCAATAGATTAATTATCTCAGAATGCAATTCCATATGTCATTTTAACATTTTCTTCGAATAAATTGTAAAATGATTTTTTTGTAACACGTGCACCGAAAGTTCTCTATTACACAGCCAAATTCTGCTCCGATAGTTCTTTATTCCAAACCATGGTAACAATTTTCATTAATTCTCAGTTGACAGGGAAGCAATGGATATTTTCGTCCACCGGGTAAAAATAAATAAATTGTGGGTCATGGATGCCTTTGGAATTCCTTTATTCTATTAGTATATATAAAATTAATATTTGAAAGGAATTTGTATCATAGGAGGTGTTCGTTAAATTGTGTGCATTGATTGTGAACGGGATAGCACAGAAAATGTTAAGAATATCAATCAATAAAATAAATCATGTAAGTCATGTTTCATTAAATTAGTTCACTGTAATGGGATCGCAATTGCAAAAATTCGTTTGCCAAGCTGATAAGATAGTTTCAGTACATCTCAATTTATTTGAAAAGCTTAGTTATGGGGGTACTTTGGTGCACTTGTTACAAATAGTATCGTATGCAACACGGACACTGAACGACTGTTATTATTGTCACGGACAAATTTGGCTGCACGATGATACGCCTTGGGCTTTGCCCTCGTCTTCGCCTCGTGCTTCGCCCTCGTCTTCACCGAGTGCAGCCAAATTTATCCTGGACAAAAATGACAGGCGTTCGGTCCTTGTTACATAATATACTATTCTCTTTGTTTGAAAATAACAACTATCACAACAAAAACATCCTAGGCCGCTCGTAGATGGCAGCACAGGCTTTGTACTCAGATTATTCAAAATTCAAAACAGCTGATGATTGTAAAAGTGCCAGGTGAAGAGCAATGGACTTGTTTAAAAAAAAAAATAGTATTTGGAAAAATACGTGAAATCTCCAAATAGGAATCAATCAAATTGACAATGAGATATAAATATGACATATAGACCAAATTGTTGATCCTAGAGATCAATTAAGTCTACCTTACAACATATGCAAAAACAGAATCACGGATGTAAGCGAAGTTTGATGTATTGCTAAAATACAAATATTCTTGAAATTTTGAATGAATGATTGACATGACTACGATGGTTTGAAAGTTAAAAAAACTCTCTTTATAATCGACATCTGTCATTCTTTCAACAAATGATAAATATCCAATAGCATTATTCATGAAATACTTTGGAAACTTAGCATGCGTTGACTCCACTATATTGTTTCGGACAGTTCCGTACAGTTAACGTGAAGCAATATTTTTGAAGTGTATTTTCAATGTTGAATACAAGTATTTTATCGATATAAAGAGATAATTGATATGATAAAAGGTTGTAGCTGAGCTGAGTTATTTATAGAAGATCGGAAAGGCAGGAAAGAAGCTATAAAACGATGTTGTTCTATATGTCAAAGTGACAGTTGTTCAAAATCGTTACAAGATGATAATATGTACTCTTCACTTCACATATCGACAGAAGAAAGCACAAATTTCTGGTGAAGTGCACATGAAAAATTGTTCTGAGTGCGCAAAATGTGATTCGTGGATGAAATCGTATCGACGTGAAGATTTCAAACTCTGAATATATATATTTGTTCTCCATATTTTTATGGTGACACTGGGCTCACATGAGCTAAACTCAGCTTAATATCAATAATATAATTGAAAATGAAGGTATTTTCTATCATACGAAGATTGTACATTTTATACTTTGCGGATACACAATCGCTTGACATTAATGACATTTATTATAAATACTATTACAGAGCTGTCATATATTTTAATTTGAAATAATTGATGACAAAATTAATGATGAGATAACTGCGAGGATAAACATAATACAAGTTTGACGAATACAGAAAATAATACTTACATTTTCACTAATTCCTCTTTGTTACCACTCTATTTCCGTCCTTGCACTTCAGCCACCGTTCCAATTGAAGGCAAGAATGTTTCTCCAATTTACCATACAACAATGTTGCCTCATCAATCATCTATTCATTCAATATGCTACTGAAAAACGTCTTTGGTCCTATTATTACTGCTGATTGAGATGAAACTGTCCGAAACAATATAGTAAAGTCAACGCATGCTAAGTTTCAAAAATATAAAATGAACAATGCTATTTGAACAGTAGGCACACCGTGAAATTTGTGACAAAACTTTGATTGAATTATACTTGTTATCCAGAGGGATTACAGGGCAAAATTATCAACAAGAATTGTTACTTATATTTGACGAGTTCTATTACTGGTTGAAATTATTGTACTTATTTCTGGTACAGTCTGTATAAAGATCAGGGAGGTTAACATATGAGAATTATTTGAATCAATGATTCTCCAAAGAATATTACTTATTCAAATTATGATCCAAATCAATCTAAAACAGTTTTCCTGTATTGTCAGTGATATATTCCATTCAACAATTACATGGATATATCTGTAAGTCAGTACTTATATAAATTACTTGGATATTTGGTGCACAATATAATGTATTTTCATTCAAATAACAGCGTGAACAATAATTTTTGATGGAACGAATCACTTACTTGAACAGCACTATCACATTCGGTTTAGTATAGAAGTTAATAACGACGAAATAATTCAATTAGGTGTTTTCTCAAATTCGGAAAATTATAACTTACGTTAGTCTTGGGCCAAAAATGAATATATAAACAAACCAAAGTTGATCTAATCAGAACACACTCTTGAAACACCGGAAATGATCAGTGGGTCGATTTCTGAAGATATTTTCTATTTTTAAGCTGTGGTTTGTGAGTCTGGATAAATTTCTACACCATAAGTAACCTGTTCTTATAATAGGACAATAGGGTTATCGTTCATGTGAGTTTACAATATGAGACTGGAGACTTTTTTTTCGAATCGTGGATTATACTCTTCCAATAATATGCTATTGAAGATTCGAATTATCCAGAGCTTATTCATACACTGCGATAAGAACGGTACACAATATCTTACAAATGTCCTTCATAACTCTATTGGCGCAATGATACTTTTGAACTAGTTTAGGCAGGGTACTATTGCGTAATATTACACAATCACGGAGTTTTCTTGTGATGGTTCACTTAAATCCTGAACGCTGTGACAGATCGTGTCACATAGCATAATATGTCCTTTAGATTTGTAGAAACCAATTAAGGTTAACAAAAATTCAATCCTCATTTTATTTGTAACATATTCTGAGCTAGAAAAATGTAATATAATCATCTTTGCGGCTGATAAACTGTAATTATTCAACTGAAAGATACAAGAGAGCACCGACAGAGTCTTGGGGAATTGTTGTTAAGTATCATGTTCCACAATAATGCAGACCATCAAGTAGAAGAATAATGAACTCAAATATAATAGAGCATCCATCAATCATATAATCATTTAGTCATACAGATGCTCAATATTTGAACAAATCTAAACTGAAATAAAGGTATCATTGAACATTGTGCTCCTGTCAAACCATTTGATATCAACAACAGGAAGTTTGCACTCACCTCCACCATTTTGCTGACACAAATAGGGAAACCTCCAAATATTTCCAAGGCCTACTGAATAGCCTATGATGGATAGAAAAAATTGCATTTTTCCAGACCATGCTGCACGATCTCCATCACCCTCGTTTCCTCCACTAGCTCTTGATACGATAGATCCTCGTGCTCCTTGAAGCACGATCGTCACACCCGGTCGCCCACTGCCATCACCAGAATTACGCGAGTTCAGAGGAGCTAATTCATGTCCATTACGTGTCATCTCAGATTTCGACATTTTTAATGAACTACTTTCGGTACTTGAATAATAACTATGGAGCGGAAAATAATACTGCTCGAATTGTTGAAATCCTTGAACTTATTGCACTTGCAACTATTATTGTTATGTATTGAGTAAATATTTTCATAAAATCAATACTAAATATAATTTATGTAATTTTCCTATGCACGTGATACGGACGACGTGTTAGATATTATCTACATTATTATATATTGGACACTAATTATGTCACTTGAATATTTTTAGCTCAAAATATATCGATTCCATTTACTTTTTATTCACAAATATTTTTCTATTAATAAAACGTCAATCTTAGAGCCACCACACACATACACTGTGCAACGATCAATACGTATTCTGTATTTGAATATTCCACTTGAATAGCACAAAATTTTCATTTAACGTACACAGACTCAAAGACCATGGACAACAATCGCGTTTTTCACAACACATGGAATTATTCTGATTAGTGTCGTACTGAAGAAAACGCGAGGAAGGTTACTGTAAAAGCTGTAATATGCGCGATAGGTACGCTTGAACGTAACTCTTCACGGGCTATTTCTGAGTTAACCTGAAACAGGATCAATACGAATGAAAAACAGTTTTGGCATCAAACGGTATGCGCAGATTTTCCCCATCGAGTATACGAATGCGCATCATTGACGCAACCTTGAAAACCATTCTGTTCGTCTCGAGCGAGTACGGAATCGTTATCTGACGTAATACGTCGTTAGCATACCGTTAAATATATACGTCACTACTACAGATTTAAACTAGTTAATTTTGGCACTGAGTATTAGATCAGCAGGAATTAGTTACGTTATTGTAAACAAAAATATTAAACATTAATAAATGATCAATAACAATAACATTTATTCTTCAATGAGAAAAATTGGAAAGTAACTCAATTATGTATGTTTTTAGGTCATATTTCATTATGTGGATCGCATGTCTATTCTAAAAATAATTCTTCAATTGCAAATTTACTATTGGGATCATTGGATTGAACTTTTAATATATGTTTCCATCAAATGTATAACTACTCATCATTAGTAATCAATTAGATAATTTCAACTCCTGTTTTTCGCTTCCCCGACCTATAATATAATAGAAGAAGTATTAATTGTGATCGTGATTTTTTGACAGTTCGAGATTTTTATGAATCCTCACGTTCTAGACCCTACTGAATCCGAGAAGCATAATTTTTAAAAAAATGGTCTGTCGGTCTGTTTGGAAGCACGATAACTTGAGAACGCATTCGAATTTTTGTCTGAAACTTTATATCTGAATTTTTCATGTGAAAACTAGATTCAAATTCATAGATGATCTTTTTTCAACCAGTGGTACCAAAGCTTTATTGATGGAACCTTTTAGTTTTTTTGTTTTTATTCTATGAACGGAAGTACTTATTATGAAATATGGGATAACTAGAATCAATCCTTAGATAATCTTGCACAGTATTCACAGGAGACATTTTTTTCAATTATCAGCGGCTCATTTCTTATTATCAGAATTTGAATTATTATAAAATTCGTTATATTTTTCTAAGCCAAAGAAATATGAGAAACATAATGTGGAGTTGAAATTATCGTCACTTATATTTAGACATCATATGCAAATGTTCGTTAATTGTTTTTTTTCAAATGAGTAATTTGGCTCTATCTTATTTTGTATCAACTTAAAGCTCTTGTGGAGATAATTTGGTTTGAATTTCAAGCTCTCGGGTAGATGAGCTTTGTAGATATCAAAAATAAATGATCAAGTAGTGGAATCCACGTTACCGGCGATCAAATATCAAAACTGTATGTTCAAATGAATTAGAGATCTATTCATTTCTTCGTACAACTGAGTTTTGAGTAAGCTCCATCCAACGAATAGATTTTGATATTAACACTGCTTCTCCGAAGGGAAAAAGCTTCCAAGTTAAATAAAATATAATCAGTGATTGAATCACAGGAAAAAATTGATTGATGTAAAAATAGTCTGACAAGTTACTGAAAGAATCAGGGGTGCTAATCCGTTCATTATCAATGTGCATTAAATTTTTTTGCCAGTCTTAGTTACTAGGTATTGCTTCTAAGTCCATTCATATGAATCGAAGAATTGATTTCTGAGGATGGGAACTTGGGATGAGTATATATATGGACCGAATTAAGTGTATCTTGTGGGATTAGGAACCAATTGAGTTTAGGCGTAGAAATTTCTTCCATATTATGATTTCTTTTTCAGAACTATTCAGCCGAAGCTGAGATTTCACTATTCTTTATCATCTCCATATAGACTCAATAAGATATATCATACTATTAAGATGATTTTGATGAACCAATAACCTTCAATCAAAATTTGATAGCTTCTAAAGTTAATTAAAGTTGGTATGATTTATACAATTTTCCGTAGCTTTATTGGCAGTCATTACGAAATAGAATAAACTGGCATAAGATACGAGTTTCCTGTTTGAAACTCTTATCTCTTCTTCAATTCTGTATAAAATTCTATTATCAGATATGTTCTCGATGAATTTTCTTTTGAGGCAAATGATTGCTTTCAATATGAGGAATATCCGATTATTTCTCAGATATAATACTAAATAATGTAAGATATATATTCTTGGGATTTCAGTCAATATTTTAATTTTATTTCTTTTCTGCTCTACAGTTTCGGCTGCACCTCAGCCATCCTCAAAAGCGCTACAATTTTATGTTATTACTAATTATGTGTCTATGAATGTTAAAATACTTACAAATGAATTATTGTTTAAAAAATTGAAGTTATACATATGTTAAAACTGTTATTAATATTAATAAGCGGAAAAAAGAGAAATTTTCTCTTGTCCTTTGCCACACCCGACATCTATGGAAGGCGTTGGCTAACTGCATGTTAAAAATCGTGCATGCACGCATTGTCAAAAAACTACATATTGACACTGGTAAAAGTTTGTCAATTGTGGTGTCAATCAATTAAAATTGTGCACCACGCAAGGTGTCAAAAATATAAACAAAATCAAAAAAGTAACATGAGCCTACATCTGAAGGATATTGTTGTAAATCGTGCTAAGCGCTATAGTATCTGTTTTTTCATTAATATTTTGTTTGTCCTGTTTTATATACAACATCTCTAATGTAAGTCTTTTATTTAAGTTTACTTCATCATGAATAATATTAGTTTCATCAAAATTAAATGTATGACCTGAATCAATGCAATGTGTGACTAGTGCACATTTTGGCGTATTTTTATTTAATTTTTTACTATTTCGTTTGTGATCATCCAGCCTTGTTTTTAAATATCTTTTAGTTTGTCCTGTGTACTGTGCATCACAATCATTACACGGTATTTTGTAGATTAAATTAGATCTTAAGTTTTTGTCAGTTTTATCTTTTATTTTGGAGAATAAATTGCCCACTGTTTTGTACTGCTTGAAACAAATTTCAATTCCCTCTTTATTTTCGAATACTCGTTTAATCATGTAACTAACGCTATCTATGTAAGGAATTGTGAAATATTTATCAGTCAAAGATTTGTTCTTTCTTTTGTCATTGTCATTTAAACTAGGTGAATGATTTATGATTTGATTTCTGATACCGTTTATAATGCCACATGGATATTTATTGGAACGAAGTAAGCTAGTAACTATGTTGATTTCTTCAGTATGATATTTTTCAGAGGTCAATTTAAGTGCCCTGCTGAACATATTTCTAGCCACATTGAGAAGTTGACTTTTGGGATGATTGGATTGAAAACTTAAGTATCTGGTACTTGCTGAGGGCTTTTTGTACCATTTGGTGGTAATGTTGCCACATTCTTCTCTAATTAGTACCATATCAAGAAAAGGTAAGCTGTTTTTCACCTCTGTTTCTACTGTGAATTGTATGTGAGCATTAAAGCCATTGAAAATAGTTACAATCTCATCTATTTTAGATCTTGGCACAGCTGTAATTAAATCATCCACATACTTTTTTATGAACGGAATTTCAAAAGACAACTTTGCAATAACCTCTTTCAGAACCAAATCCATAACCAAATTAGCCACAACAGGAGACATTGAATTTCCCATCGCTGCACCAAATACCTGTCTATAAAGCTCACCATTAAATTTGAAGTAACAACTTTCAAAACAAAATGTAATTAAATTCAACAATTCATCTAGTGGTATGTTTGTACGTTGAGATATGATATTATATTTTTGTTCTACAGCTTGCAGTACCAGGCTTATTGGAATATTAGTGTATAAAGAAACAACATCTAAGGAAATAAGAACATAATCTTGATTTAAATTTACTTGAGTGACAAACTCTTGGAATTCAAATGAATTTCTGATGTAGTACTCATCTTCATATAAGTCACTCAGTAAGCGAGTTGAATATTTAGATAATTTATCTGTTGGGGAATTAATTCCAGAGACGATAGGGCGGAGCGGTTTGTTATCTTTATGCAATTTAACAAGACCATAAATTCTAGGAGGAATCGCATTATCAGATGTAAGGCTTTTTTTTGTTGCTACGTCAATATATTGTTTTTCAAATAAATTTTTGACTATTTTGTTGTTTGCATTTTGAATTTTTGTTGTAAGATCTTTATTTATTTTCATGTATGTGCTACTATCATCCAATAAATCTTCCATTTTACTAATATAATCATTTTTACTAATTGCAACGGTTAAATTTGATTTGTCAGCTTTGATGATAAGAAGGTCTTCATTTTGTTTAAAAAATTGTTTAGTTTCATTATATTTTTTAATTATATCACTGTTAGTTTTGTTTTGGTGAATTTTATGTTTGTAATTGGTAACTATATTGGCAATTTGCGCTCTGTATTGGTTCTTAATCTCAATGTCATCCATTTGACAGATAACATACTCCACATCTGCAATTAATTGAAAAAGAGGTAATTGATTCATTTCAAACGGCACACTAAATTTACGATTTACAACAATATCCTTCAGATGTAGGCTCATGTTACTTTTTTGATTTTGATTATATTTTTGACACCTTGCGTGGTGCACAATTTTAATTGATTGACACCACAATTGACAAACTTTTACCAGTGTCAATATGTAGTTTTTTGACAATGCGTGCATGCACGATTTTTAACATGCAGTTAGCCAACGCCTTCCATAGATGTCGGGTGTGGCAAAGGACAAGAGAAAATTTCTCTTTTTTCCGCTTATTAATATTAATAACAGTTTTAACATATGTATAACTTCAATTTTTTAAACAATAATTCATTTGTAAGTATTTTAACATTCATAGACACATAATTAGTAATAACATAAAATTGTAGCGCTTTTGAGGATGGCTGAGGTGCAGCCGAAACTGTAGAGCAGAAAAGAAATAAAATTAAAATATTGACTGAAATCCCAAGAATATATATCTTACATTATTTACATATCCAGTCAGCGTCAACCATTTTATCCCATAATACTAAATAATCAAGATTTTGAATGTTGCTATCAAATTTTGATTGTTGGTTTATAGCTACAAACGGAATACCCCTGACGACATGGAAGTCTTGATATCTCCTAGAGCAATAAAAAAAGGAACTAACTAAATTCCAACAATGAACATTTCCTAAAAGTGTATACTATACGATTGGTCCAAAAAATTGGTTTTTATAGTTATTAGTATCTCGTGTGCGAAGTTATACTCTGAAGAAAGAAATAAAAAAGTTGCATACAAAATTAAAACAAGCTTGTTTCTCCCCTCAAGTAAAAACAGGCTCGTTTCTACGTTCGCTTTTGTCTGAAATTGTCTTGTTTTGACTGACGAAACAGACATTGAAACGTGTTGTTACTTACTTGTACTGAGTACAAGGAAGTATTGTGAAACCGACAAAACTCACCAATCTAGATTTTGATGGAAATATCCGTTTTGAGCATCCCTGAATCCATTTTGACTATTTTTGGTTTGATGTCAGTACGTATGCTCGTTCGTGCGTGCGTGCGTAACCAGCAAATCTCAAAACTGGTCGAACTTTTGATGTTGAAATTTAGTATTTAAGACTCGTATATAGTCTAGTTGTGCACCTTGCATTATGGTTCCAATCGTCTATACCGGAAGTGCACTTTACTTGAAACTTTTTTCGAATTTTTCTGATAAATCGAGAATGATCAACCGTAGGATGTTGAAATTCAGTATTTGGAATTGCTGTAGCATCCAAATGGCCATCTTCTAGTTTAATACCAATCGGCTCAGCCGGAAGTGCACTTTGTATGACTTTTCAAATCATTTTCATAAATTCAAAACAATCGGTCGTAGAATATTAGAATTCTTTATTAGGCACTTTTATAACATCTCGTTGTACTTCTTGCATTATGATTACGATCGGCTGAACCGGAAGTGCAGTTTACTCGAAAAATTTCTTGAATTTTCCGCATAAATCCAAAACGATTCAAAGTAGAATATTAGAATTCAGTATTCAAGACGATAGTACCATCTTCTAGATGCTCATATCCTACTTTCACTGAGATCGACCGAGCCGGCAGTGCACCGTACTTGACAGTCTTTTGGAACTTTTCGCATAAATTCAGAACGATCATCTATAGAATATTGAAATTTGGTATTTCAGTGTGCTGTAGCATCTGAATGATTGCCTACTATTTTTATAACAATGATAATAACCGGAAGTGCACTTCAGTTGGAGTTTATTTCTAAATTTTGCGTATAAATTTAGAACTGTGAGCCGTAGAATCTTGGAAATCAGTATTTAGGAATGTTGTAGCATGAGAATGATGACCTTCTGTTCCCATCAAAACAATTAGCCGTGGAATGATGAGATTCTCAGTTTCATTATATATATCCAATGATGTACAAGTAATTTAAAGCAGGTTATATGAAAATATCTTTTTTGATACTTTCACTGGAAGTATTACCACAGGAGCTCTGATTTGATACAGAACAAGATTGAGTCAAGTTATTTATTTCAAAAAAGCAATCCATGAACCTCTGCATGTGATGTCCAAATATAAGAAATAATTATTCTAATTTTATATTATGATTCTGAATATTTCTTCGCTCAAGAAAATTATAACGAATCTTATGATTATCCAAAATTTCAATAATAACAAATGAACCGCTGATTATTTTAGAAATGTTTGAGGTGAATGTTGTGCCAAATTATTGAGGGATCAATTCCAGTAATTTTATATACCATGATAAAAATTACCGTTCATAATAGAAACGCGAAAAACTAAAAAGTTCCTTCAGTACAGTCTTGGTATCACTGGTTGAAAAAAGCTAATTCACAAACTTGGACCAAGCTTTTTAAGAAAAAATTGAAACATGAAATTTCAGTCCAGAATTTATACGTGTTCTCAAGTACTTGTGTTTTCAGACAGACCGACTTTTTTTAGAATTATATTTTCTGGGCTCAGTAGAGTCTGGAACAAAACATTCCATTCAAATCTCCAACCGTGAAAAATCACGACCACAATACTCCCTATCATATATATGTAGGTCGGAGAAGTGAAAAAATAACTCTAAGAATAATCCAACATATCAACACATCATTGGGAACAAAGTAGAATGACTTATTATTTCACTTTGCATCTTGTGATCTTTTGATGTCCTGATAAAAATCACAAAGATTCCCTGCATGGCATTCACTATTGTAAAACATATAACTAAATATGTGAGATAAACCAAATTTGGATATTTTGAAAACAACAAAATTTCGAAATGAGTAACTGTCAGCACCATTAAAACTAGGAGGGTTCCAATCAAAATGAAAATTTCCATTCTGCTGGAAAATCCAAAAATATATGATAGATATAAGCTAATGTTTTTTGAATTTGCGGTTGTGCCAAAGTATCGCAAAATAATTTGGCAGCATTGAAAATCTTTTAGATAGGATTAACAAGGCTTAAAAACAAGACTCTTATGGCTGATTCCAGGATCTCGAGTTAAATTAATCCGGTTTAAAAGGCTTATTTCCTTGGTAACAATATCAATTTCAGCATTTTTTGTGTCATCATTGGCCAATCAAATAAATTAAATTAAATTAAACCCATTTTATTGGTCAACTCCCCGTCATTTAAACCCAGGTTAATTCAACTCTTGATCATGAAATCGGGCACAAAAAAGATAAAAGTAATTTTCAAAAATACTTATATAAAGGGAAGTGTTGGAGCTTATCTCAAAGTTATTTCATGAGAGAGTCCTATAAACAATAATTCTATAATCTATACATCTATAATGGTCGAGACAATTCATTACTTCTGATTACAGTGGCCAACATAGAAAAATTTTCCAGACTTCTGTCAATCGTCCTTGGTTAAATTGAGGGTACTAATTACGAAAATAACACTTGTTTTTCTCTAGCAGCTCTAGTTTCTGAATTACTCACAGGCTCTAAGTTCTCACACACTCTATTTCACAGAGTTGATTTGTGCCCATACAAAATTGTCCCTTATAGGACTTTTTTGAACAAGTGGCTTGCTCAAGGTCGCAACAAAGATTCCAGCCATAGTCTACCCTTATATGGTTGTCTCACCTTCTTTGGTATCGTTCATCCATTACTCAGATCTTGGTGGAATCTTTCACTCTGCTTCTCACTAAAATCTCCAAGATTTCTGGGGAATCAGTTCAAATGGGAATGTAAATGATGAACTTTAATGCTTATCTTAAACCTAAGATCTATTAAATTTGACAATATGTCCTGTACCAGTTATAAATATATATTTTTCGCCAACTGTCAAAAATCATGATATTTTTGTATTGTTATGGATACGCAAAGTTTGTGATTTTTTCACTAGTAAAAAAATTAAACATATTTTTTCACTAGTGGAAAAATGAACATATTTTTCCACTAGTGAAAAAATAAATTCTATCTTTGCACACCTAATCTAATATAATTCAGTTCAGTCATGCTTCAAGGATAGAAACAAACAGGTATTTAACAAAAAATAAATATGAATTTGTACACAAAACTACTTATTTTTGAATATAAAAATTAATTGTTGACAGTTCTTTATTTATCAAACAACAATTGCGTATACTTTTGGTGACAATACCCAGGTGACTGCAAATTAATTATAGTTTGTACATTTTTCCTAAATTTTACTTGAAAACAATAATTATTGTTGATCTATTATTTTTTGACATTTGGCGACAAAATATTGTTTGTATTACGTGTGCCAAGTGATTGAATTTTGTTGCGCTTTCGAATGAATTTGTTACCTCGACCTTACGGTCACGGTTAAAATTGACATTCTCTCGCGCAACAAAAAAAAAAAAACAATCACTTCGCACACTTAATACAAAAATAACTATTTTTCTTTTAATTATCAAGAAAATTTTCGATTACCAAAATGAATTAATTCAAAGTTCTCTTTTCGAGCTCATTCATATATTCGACAAAATTTGAATTTTTGACCACCACAAATGAAACAGAAACTATCTGGATCGTTCGTACAACGTTTACATTTTGTAGCTATTGTACTATCAACTGGTAAATAAACAGATGTGCTAAGTAAACCAGAAAAACAAGAATCTACCCCCTAAATGGCAATGAATGTGTGAAATTAGAATATCTCAAAAACTAGAGCTGTCAAGAAAAAACTAGTATGATATATAAGATCACCACATCAAAATACTTTGAAATTGACATCAATATTTTAGGAAAATTTCATGAAGTTGTGAATTGTTCACAAGTGATTAGTCTACATTAATATATATTTATGACGATTGAAGTCTATTTTTCATTTATCGTGTAATTGTTGCGACATAGAAATCAAATATTTCTTGATAGTCATATAAATTTCAATTTTATAGAATTCTTTAATAAGAATATAGAAAAATCGCTCGCCACACAGTTTCGGCTTGTCAAGTGAATATAATCATGGAACACTCCAGTAGGTAGGCTTTACGTGTAGTTGCAGAGAATTTCACAGTGGCAGCACCGTTCATACTAAAATTTTAGACAGAATATGTTTTCACAGCGTCTCCGATCATTGAAAAGATTTTTTTATATTTGTAATTCACAATAAAACATTTGATCCTATCTTGTAGTTGATAGTTCAAACTAGGACTCTATGGTGCCACTTTTTCAAATTTTTGTCGTGATAATTAGGAAAATCGTTCGTAAAAAGAGAAAAATACATTGGATTCAAGACTTCAAAAGTCACATATCAAATAATTTTTCCCGAATATTATTATCATAGGAACCTAGATTCATCCTTTCCTTATCAGAAATCACTTCCCCTTTTAATATGTATTCAACAAGTCAAGCAGAAAAGCGTATGAGCTGAATCATGTTTTGTGCTCTCGCAGCAAGGCTGTGACTTTCTCTAAATTTACAATAAACAAAATTATCCATTGTAGGTATATCAAATTTTCTTATGAAAAATCTGTATCATTTCTTGCTCTGTATCACAGTTACAGAGAAGCTTATGTGAGCGTCAGGATAGAGGTGAGGATAAAGAACGAATCCATCTCTCAATAAGCACATCTACTTATCTCGTTTTACCTGAAATAATAATACACATCCGTTCCGTATTGAATTAGTGACACAACTGTCGTTTCGCTATATATTGCCGTACACATCGTATTTTTATTCATAATTCCCAATTAATAAATAATCATCTGTATTTCCGGAGACGTAATTCAGGTAGCTTAAACCATTCTTATTAATACTTTGAATTGTGTCGTTCATCAATCCATCGTTGGCTATTCCATATTCATATATTTTCAGTCATTAATGTGGTGATCAAAAATTCAAATTTTGTCGAATATATGAATGAGCTCGAAAAGAGAACATTGAATTAATTCATTTTGATAACCGAAAATTTTTTTGACAATTAAAAGAAAAATATATATTTATAACTGGTACAGGACATATTGTCAAATTTAATAGATCTTAGGTGTAAAATGAGTTTTTTGCGTGTTATGTGAATACACTAGTCTAAAACAAATGCGGAATGAATTAGTGTATGAAAAATGTTATACTGAAAGAAATGTGTTGGAAAAAGTGAGCATAAGTCAACTATATTAGTTTGGACATGTGAAACGTGTGTCGAGTGAAAGATTTTTTGGAAGGATTTTTTTTAGTGAAATTGGAGATAGAAAGTTACTCAAATACTCAAATTCAATTTATAATATTCGAGTGAAAATGTCATTGAAATCGTTTAAAAAACGGATATGGTATTCTACTTGCGGAACAACATATTCTTTTATTTAATCCATTTCAAAATTCTCATAATTCCCTATTTCTGGAGAATTCTATTGAATTGCGCATATTTCTATTATCATATAATATTCTAATTATCATTGGCTTTGGGTTACGTTCGTTATTGGCTATGGTAATTGTATTTTCACTGTTATCTACGATACCTTCCACTATCGGTATTCCGATGATAGAATATCGTCATATCATTATCACTTATGTCGTCATCGTCCATGTCGTTTTGCTATGAGTCACCTACCTCAACTGCTAGGGACTGAATGTTATCGTTCTTGTTATTCTGCTCATTTAATTCAACATGGAAATTCTTTGTACTCAAGTAATTCATTAGAATAAAATAATGTGTCCTATATATTTTCTGACGTAATTTTGATGATTTAGAATCACGTATTTTTCTTCAAGTTTGTTCTCCATAAATTTAATAGATTTGTTTCTGAAAGTATATAGATATATTCAGTGTCCTTATTGAAATAATATAAGTAGAAATTCACTTTAAAATCTTCGAAGAAATCGAGATTTGCCGAGATCTCAAATTTCGCTTTCGCATAGTCTCGAAAAGTCGAGACGATAATAAAGATATTCTCTTCTTGAATTTCTGGAAATTTTGAGACGAGGTCTCGTTTAGACCAGATCTCGCGGTACCACTATTTGCTAGATGTTCGGTTGTCGTACATTTGAATGCTGGCTCATTCTTGTTTAACTATCAGACATTTGAATGCTGGCTCATTGTTCAGTCAATTTAGACTAAAAATGACCCAATCTACCGAATTGATGATACTGGTTTTTTTTATTGTGGGAATATCTTCGTTTTGGCATGTACAATGAGTGTGCAAAAATCACGTTGTCAAATCATTGTGCTTCAGAAGATATCGAACGCCAAAGATCAAAAACCATGTTTTGATCAGTTTTTTGCAAATACCTCATTTTCCAACGGTCGCAGAGCATTTATGGTTCAGAGTAAAATTGAATGAACACTTCTACATGAAAGATTGCTTGACTCATTTGCGTATCTATAAATTAACAAATAACTTAGCTAGAATCAAATATTTGTTGTTAAAATTTTAGTTTGTTAGAATTTAACGAACACAAATGCTAAAATTTTATTTAACAAACAACGTTTTGATAATATCAAAATTATTTGTATTTATTAAATTTAAACTTTGTCATTTTACCAAAAAAAAATTTCTTATTTTTATACATTTAAGTTGTAGTACTAGCAAAACTAATTGTTACAATAATACAAAACATTTTGTATTCATTGGAATAAATTTTGTTAAAATAACCAAATATTTTGTTGTTTCAGCAAAATTATTTGTCTCTTGTACAAACTAGCAAATTGTTTTGTAAAATTTAGGAACATGATGGAACTTGTTTGTTGGAAGACGCATTTCAGTTCGGACCGTTTCGAGTTGCAGTGGTGTGATAAATATTTGGTTTCAGTGTAGTGTCAATTTAAGTTAGTGGGTATTTATTTTTTAAAATACAATAAAAATGGATAGGAACATGGCAGACGTGTTTTTAAATCCAATTGTTGATGTACCAAGTGTATCTATACATAAAATTCACTTTAGATTCAAACTAAATGATATAATTGAGTGGCCATCACTGCATCAGTCCAGCCACCGTTTGTTTACAACGATTTAATTTCGATCGGTAAGTTACTTGATTTATTCCCATTTCGTATACTTATTACTTATACTTCTTACAATTTTAGCTAAGTCAATATATCCTGAGTTATTGGACAGTGACATTTATTTTACGGATGAAATCGGCGTAATACTACGTGAAAATTTTATTGAAGAATTCCTAAACATATGTGTTGTTGTAGAAGTTAAACGAAAAATACGTATGTTGACTAATAAATAATAGTAAAAAGTTAATTAATTAAATTTTTAAAAATTTCCTGAGAAACTGCTAGCAACTTTGTGTCGTTTTCGACTTTTTCTGTCGACTCCGATAATTTGCCAAGTCCATTGAGTAGTTTAAGTAACAGTACGCAATCAAGTGATCTAGGAGAAAAAACCCCGGGAAATAAAACCCCGGAAGAAAACCCCTGGAAAAAAAACCTCCAGGAATAAAAACCTCCGGAAAAAAAGCCCCCTGTGATAAAAACCGAAGAAATTTTATATAACGAATATTATAAATTAAATATATAAGGGTGCTTTCATTATGTTTGATAATAAAACCAAGATTTATAAACAACAATTCTATATAATGTGTGATGTATAATGTAACACAGACTGTTTTATTTATCTGTTAGCGTCAATAATAGTATAGTGCAGTAAAACATTTACATACATTTGATTTTTGTGCATGTTTAAGAGACAATCTTTAAAATAGTTGAGTTTTTTGAAGAATTTCCAGAGGCCAAAAGATAATGACGAAAAATTGATTTTAGTCGATTGTTTATTCTGTAAATAATTCCTGAACTGTCGCAAATCAAGTAGAAGGTTTCATGTAAAAAAACTAAATATTGTTATTAACCAGACAGTGGCGTGCGTGATCATTTTTATTGTAGGGCATATTTTCCAAATACGACACAAAGTTATAATTTTTTAAATAGAACTAATATCTGAAAATAACAGCAAAAAACTGCATATTTTTTTTTTGATATCAATGATATGAAATCAATTCTTGTTATTTTTGTACAACATTGAAAATTTTACAATTTCTGTATTTTATGTTGAATTAAATTTGAAGCCTCAACTTATGCTAGTACCTAGCCTTTATATCTTTAAATAATTTAAGACAATTGAAAATAATTAACATCATTCATAGAATATTTTCATATTGAAGCTAAATATTTGTAATCTGTATAAAAAATATCAATCTGCTGTGGCCATCACAGTACTTTCCCGACCATAAATTTCATGGCCAGTTTCAGCACTTTCATAAATTTAGGCCCGAGATATCCACCTTCTAATAAATTTATTCTGTGAATAATAACTACGGCAACCATTGTTACTATAGTATAGCCTTAGAGTATAGCATCAATCAATTACATATTTTAAAGTGACAGCTGTCATCGTATAAGTCATAGCTATCATTGTAAAAGTGACATCTTTCATTGTCAAAGTGACAGCTGTCATTGTTAAAGTGACAGATGGCGATTATATTTCAGTCCTTTCATAAAATGAGTATTTTTGAAAATGAAGGCTCTTTTTACAAATTTTTGGGGGTCTCTAATTCATTGGAACATACCGTTCTAGCATTTGATCGCCGGAAGTGTAATTTCAAAATGGCAACATGAACACTACCGATTTTTTATTTCAGATTTCTACTAAGTCCAACTCAGAAATTTCAATTAGATACCAAGCACGGAAAAAACAAATTACTCATTTTCAAAAAACAATTGACGAACGTTTGCATTTGCTGCCTAAAAATAAGTGATAATAATTCTAATTCCACATCATGATTCTCATCAATTCTTCGCTTCAGAAAAATATAATGAATACACTAATAATTAAAATTCTAGGAATAGTATAAATTAGATATATAAGGTTGTTTTCATCATGTTTGATAATAAAACCAAGAATTATAGACAACAATTATTTATATTGGGTGTTATGTACAATTTGTCAAAAATATATATACAGTATCTTCATCTATTAGCGTCAATAATAATATAGCGAAATATATACACAATGCACCTGAAAAAAAATGTTAATACGTGAGAAATATATTTTAATGAAGGCGTAATCTGATGTAAAATTAGCTAATGGTTGAGGAAGTACTGTGATGGCCATAGTAGATTTTTCACTCTCATATATATGAGAAATGCAACACTTGCTCTCATAATTTTCTTAATAAAGGAATAGTGAACAATTATTTTCCAAGGATTATTTGTACAAGGATTATTATATGTATTAAAGATAGAAATGTGATAAAGTTTCTCGAAGTCCGTCCTTATATAATCCCAATGTAATAAGTATTTCAAATTCAAAATAAATAGGTACCTACGTAATCCGATTGGAAATCGGTACATGTATTATTGACAATTTAATGAGTAACATAATTTTCAGAGTATTTTGAAATAAGCTCATGACGCAACTGAGAAAAACAGATTTTTTTCTTATAATCCCTAAATCCTTAGAATGAACCAATAAAGCAATGCATTGAATTTGTATTTAAGAGCTGAAAATTTCATTATCATCTCAGTTCTTAATTTGGTGTCAAAACTATCTCAAGAACTTTATACTGCTGTTGTTGTGTTGGTTTAAAAGAACTGATTTTGTTTATTTAAAGTAAATGAACCTTTATTTTTATCTATTTTAGTGTCAGGCAACTCTGAATACATCTCTTCAGCATGACGATCCAATTTTGATCAACCTCCACAATCATCCAGCCGATGAAGATACTGTTAAGGTACAAAAGACCATCCAAGCCATGAAAATATATACACAATGCACCTGAAAAAATTTTAATACGTGAGAAATATATTTTAATGAGGGCGTAATCTGATGTTATGGCTAATTGCACTTAAGAATTGCTCAAGATTTCTTGTAGTCTCTTTATATTCTTCACATAAAGTCTTCAATGTCCGCTGAAGTCTAGCGTATCCTGGGCGCTGTTTTATTTGTGGCGTAGGTCCTGTTGTCAGCTGCTCCAACTTGGTATAGTCCGCTGCCAGTTCAATTCTCATTTTACTTATGAAAAACCATATTGCTGGGTGTTTGATTCCAACCAAATGACTGAAGCGGTTGTTCCAGCCTGGAAAAAACACAAAAACTAATAATGTCGGATAGGTTTTCAGAAGAGTCCACAAACCTTCTGTGCTGTTATTCGTCTTATCATCCCCAGCCATGACAGCATCATCGACATTCCAGATTTGGCATAGAAATTGAGGTGGAATCCTTTTGAATCTTGCACCAGCTCCTTGATCACCTATTCTAGGTCCGTGAAGTTGGCGTACCCATAGTGAAGTATCATAATTTCTTCTACACTATAATTTTTTGCTCATTTTTTGCTAATTTTTGCTATATGAATAGAATTTTTTGCCGCTCTCATTCGAAAGTTAATAACATTTTAAAAAAGGCACGCTAACTCCACGTTTGCGTACCCTCAGCTAAATTTCACTATTCTTGTTGTACTATAATTTTTTGCTAATTTTTTGCTAATTATTGCTGGGTATCTCGAATTTTTTGCCATCTTCATATATTACATATAAACAATACAAAAAGTGTACGCTAACTTCACGTTCGCGTACCTATAACTAAATTTCACTTTTCTTGTTGTACTATAATTTTTTGCTCATTTTTTGCTAATTATTGCTGTATGTTTAGAATTTTCTGCTATCTGTATATAAAATTTATAGACAATATGAAATGGGAACGCTAACTTCACGTTTGCGTACACATAACCAAATTAATGTAGGTTGAGCAAAAGAAAAATTACAATTCCCAACATTTTTTGGATTTCAGACTTTATTTTAAATTCAAACTTGCGATTGTTAGAATCGTCCCTTCAGCCAAAAACAAATAGTTGCATAATTTGTCAATAAGTCACAGATGACTTGTGAATCAATTGAATGTGGAAGAACATTGTTAATAGTTTTGTGTACCTATGTAGTCTAGCCGAGAAGTGAGTTTTCTGAGAAAAATAGTTCTAAGAGTCCAAAAAATATGAGCAATAGCTCAATCGATTCGGAATAAAATTTAAAAGATGTTTTCAGGATTTTTCTCGACAACAAGAATTGCAATTGTCATGAACAAGAAATGGGGGAAAAAAAAGTCGCCTAGTTCTCTTGCAATAACTTGGAGACTATGAGGGATACTGGCAATCGAAAAGAATATTTTTAAAGTGAAGAAAATTTCAAATGAACAAGTTTTGCTTTCTAACCTCTATTTGTATTGTTTATAGTTTTAATTTAATGTTGAACATAGGATTCCAAGCAACCTTAATATTACGAGCGCAACGGCGGTTAAGAGGAGACAGCACATAAAATAATTCTTTTATAGTATTAAATAACAATTTGAGAATTCCAAAAAATTGCGGTGTCATCTTATAATTTGGAAGAATTGAGTTTTGTTGTGAAAATTTTTTTTTAATAATTTTCAAGAGAGTGAGGCAATTGAGGCTATTGTAGACTAACTAATTTTCTTCGAGCCTCCGTTTTCACTGAGAGGAACTAAAAATGTTCAAATAATTCGTCAATAAATTATTGCTTATTAGAGCTTTTTTTAAAAGTAAACTCAACAAGATTACATCGTATAAGTGTCCAAAATTAACTTATCTTATTTATTATTTATTTTTAAAGTTGACAAAAAATTAAATATTTAATAAATGTTTTCGAAAAAACATTTGTATATGTTATGCTATTGCTAGCTTCAGGTCTAATAAAGGCATTCAAAAACCTCATCCTAATTTTTTTCAAGCCATTTGTTCATATCCTTTTCATGAACAAATTGACATGTTTGCTATTTGAAAGGAAAATTTTCTCACCATTCTATTCTTTAGATTACTTATATAATAATTGGGAGAAATTTCTTTTCTCAAATATATTCTTTTATCATCCATAATCTTTTTTTTTTCTACACATCCACCATTTAAATTCAGATCCAGATATATCGTAAACTATTGATGTTTAAGACTGGGACAAGAATTTATTTGATACTAAAATAATAGACCTACTAAATTGTCTTGGAAAATAATGTTTCTAACAGCAATAATTTAGGAGATATAAGCATCGTAAGATGTAGAGAATGGAATTTTTTATGAACAAATGCATGTTAAAATTGCAGACACAGGCTCAACAAAAGTTCTATTTGGAAGACCAACTGATGCTCTGAGAATCAGTTTGGATGTTCTTTAAAAAACAAAAAATTATATTTCAGTATTTGGTTGCATATAGTTGTTTTCTGAGTTTTTGTAGCTTTGGAAAAAAAATATACCAAAAACATCTTCTACATTACATTCTGAATCGAATGAGCTATTGCTCAAATAAATGAATGAATTAATCAATTATTTTATAAAGCATTTATATGTTTAAATTTTCAACGTATAGTACATAACAGGCTATTAGAAAGACTTTAAATTTGAAAAGCACTTTTACATTGTTAGAGATCATTTTTAAGTCAAGTATAAAAGATGTGCAAATAATAAAACGTTAACGTTACATCATTCAATTTTGGCAATTGTGATAACATTTAAATTCATACAATTACTTGGGAGTACCCAAAGGAGTCCAAAATCTTGCATTTTTATCCAGTCCACGATGAAAACCCAAAATCTTTTATCGGCTAATTAATTTTATAACAACTATTTTTACGTTTTATCTATCCGAAGTTTCGAATAATAAAAATAGCCTTGAATTTAGCCGTAATATTTCATTGATTTGATATTCAAGACTGAGAAGTATATTTTGCTTAGGTAGCGGTATTTCATCATGTGACTCATTTGAGTTTTACTACCAAGTATAGTATGGGTGGTCCGTCCCACATCCCCCCGTCGCCGACATTGACCCATATTGTGTATTTATTTACGGCACGTGCCCCTTTTTTATGCAGGCCAATAGTGCATTTAACTCCAACCACGTGTATGAACCAGGGAACACATGATGAGATGGAAAGAGGTATTCTATATTCGAAAATATTATTAAACATAATTCAATATTATCTGTGCTACAATATTCGATAATTATATTTAAGTGTTACGAGTTTCGAGTTTTATATAGATACATTCTTACCTACAAAATCGCCTACAATAGAAAGTGAAATCATAAAAATATGGCTGGACGTAAAATAAAAGCTGTTTCTATTGAAATTAATAACATTTTGACACAAATGGTCGAGAAATATACTGAGAATAATAAAGTTCTACCACCTTCGTCGAAAATATGGGCTGAATTAATAAATGAAAATAATTTGAATATCTCGGTAAAAAATTTGTATACCAGAGCACTTGGTTATTGGAAATCGCTAAAAAGCACTGTAGTGATTAGTACTAAAAATATTTATGAAGAACAGATTCATTCCACCTCTGGAGACGATTCCACATCTGATGAATTTGAAAATGAAATTAATACAACAGCTTCAGTGAAAGCTGATTTTCGTTTCAAAATATTCATTAAAAGTTCTGTCCGGGGAAAGATCACTCCAGTACTTAAGGAATATAAAGACAAAGAGGGAAAAACGCTTGAAATTTCCCACAAGATCATGGATCAATTTATTTTGTAATGAAATTAGGAACACCTCAAAATTGTCATGTGCCTGGAAATTCAAGTCTCATTTTATATCTTTAAATAAGACCACTACATTTTATCTTAATACCAAAGGATATTGCAGCGAATGTGAAAGCACCATAACATGTTATGTGAGAAACAATGATATAAATATTCCTGAAATTAACGGTGTTTTAATCAGTTGCGTCGTAATTGGAAATCCCAATATCATGGACCACAAGAAAAAAAGACCATTTACTGGAAACGAAAGAAGAGAAATAAGTGAAGAAATGATAGAAAAAAATATTACTGCTTGCTTCACGCGTAGAAAAATGTATGGTTCTTCTACAGAATTATTCGATAAAGATCCTCCTACAGTACCTTCATTAGAAGTTCTGAGAAAAGCGAAATCTGAAATAAGGAATATGAATAGCTTACACGAAGATCCTATCAGATCTCTAGAATTAATGGCGCAAAGAAGTCCTATGCAGTACATTATACACGAAATTGGGTGCTACAAATTTTTTATACATTACTGGTCGCCCGATCAATTACGCGTGTACAACACTTACTGTGAGAAAGAAAACTACCCAAAAGTATGCATAGATGCAACTGGTAAAATTGCAAGAAAATTAAAGAGACTTGAAGGTACTTTGTCAGGACATATATTTTTATATGTTATTGTTGTAAGTCTACCAAGTGAACATGAGGGTCAAATATCTGTGTGTCAGATGTTATCTGAAAGACATAATAGTGATTGTATTAATTACTGGTTGAGCGAATGGCGTCGACTAGGAGCAAAAAATCCCAAAGAAGCTGTGTGTGATTTTTCTATCGCACTGATAAGTGCTATTTGTAGAGCATTTGCTAATTGTTCGGATATGAACCATTACATTGAAGAGTGTTGTAGAGCTTTGAATAATGAAGATGGAGCTAAAATTCCTGCATGTTACATTCGTGTAGATGTAGCACACCTTATCAAAAGTGTAAGCAGATGGAAAGAAATACATTCATGAAAGACAAGAAGAAGAGAAGTCCGACAGTTCTATATTAGAGATATTGGGCAGTTAATTCTAGCTACCAGTTTCGATGAGATTAGGAATCTAATTTATTCAATTTTTGTGACAGCTTTGTCTCAGACAGAAGGATATGCGAACGATAGAAAAACGCCAACACTCCGCGAAACTGAAAAAAATAAACTCATAAATAAGTTTGCATATGGAATACAACAAAGTGCTATTAATGACTTTGTAGAAATGGAAACAGATACTACTGAAGATAAAGAAAAATTGGAGGACGAAGTGAATACACCACCTCTTGGCATGAAACAAATAGTCGATGACATTCTACATAACGCTGAAATGTCTGTAGAAAATGAAGAAGACGGTGACAGAGATAATCTAATGTATATGCCAGAAATAGTAAATCGCATAAAAATTTTGTGCTATCGGTGAGATAATTGATATATTCAGAAATATATTGATCTTTTTATTTCGTCTTATGTTCTATCATGATGCATGTATGACTGGAAAACACTATGTAAACAGGCATCTCCCATATTAACATAATTATTCCAATTTTAGATTACCATTATGGACCGGAATTATGGTAAAATATTTCGGTTACGGAAATATTACTGCATCTTCGGCTCCTGTGAAGAGTTATTATAATGATTTAAAAAACCGATGTTTCTCCAACTTGCCAATGAGGGTGGATCATTTTGTCCTAGAACACACAAAAATATTGGAGATTATGTTATTCCTAATATTTTTTGATTTCACGTTTATATTGTGACGTGCGAAAGGAGGGGGGAGCTCGTAAAGACGACGTAGTATGGGGCGGAGCTTCTTCGGCCGCTTACGTCGCACCGCGTCGCAGCCCATCACCCCTCTCAATGGAAGCCTCTAGTGATTTCTAGAAATGGAAAGAGTCGCGAAAATCGAAAATTCGAGAAGGACAGTGTTTCTCTATATAAGGCAAAGCCAAATACGTGTAGGACAGTACAGTAATAATAGTAGCACTGGAGATAAATAATAAACAGTGACAGTGAAGTGGGAGTATATATAAATAGTGAAATATAAATATCTGTGACCTTGATTAAATTAGAATTAAGTGATTGATATATAAATATAGTATTATTAGTGACATGAGAAGAATAAAACTTTTATTTCATTTAGATTATTGAATACTGTCTTTTATTTGATTAAAAACTGATTTCGTCAAGCAATAAACATTACAATATATATATATATATATATATATATATATATATATATATATATATATATATATATATATATATATATATATATATATATATATATATATATATATATATATATGTATATATGTAGATTTTGTTATAGTGCCCATATGTTCATTTTAGATACTAAGCATCTGGCGTCATGTTTAAAATATTTTTCAATGAGCAAAGATGATACAATAAAAAATGTAGACGAAACAGATACCTATCAGAAAAGTACGGAAATTTGTACGAACAACTTAGCTTCTACATATATGAGAATGAAAGAGGTATATTATTGATATTTTATTACTAAATTATAATATCTATGTTCTTTCTAGGATATGACTAATGAAGATATTCATGCCCAAGAAATGAATATGAATGAAGTTTGGATGAAAAGTAAGAGTCAAAAAAAATTAAAAACAACACACCAAAGTCTGTATTTGAATCCCAAAAGTGAATGGGCAACGTCAGGTCATGTTTCTGATAATTTAGTGCCTAGAATAGTTATTTTGAAAAATGGTGGTAGTATTAGGACACCGGTGACAAGACATCAAAAAAAACAGATGCTTAGTTTATCAAATACTTGCTCTTTCGATGCTATTATTCAGAGCTTAGCGGCTAGTTACTGTGACAGTAAGAAATTAAGGGCGACATTAGACCAGAATGAGGAAAATTTGCCAGACATATTGAAGTTAGCAATAAATATGGGAAACAAAATATCACTTATCGAACATATTGATCTCCACATTTAATTCCTCAAGCTCAGCAAATTTGTTAACTAGAGTAGATTGTGCCGCAACAATCAATCAAATGATTGCAAAACTCAATTTGGTCTCACATACAGAAACAACAACTAGCTCAAAATGCCAACAAATTTTTATTCAAAATTTTAACCTCATTCCTACAAACTCAAATATCTTAAGAACTGGAATTGAAAATTTGGAGTCTGCAATCACAAATAATAGACTTATTTATAAAAATAACAGATGTTCAAAAGAACAGTGTGATGGTATTATTTCTATTGAAATTAACACAGCATATTGAATTTTCATCGATTATTTCGCTGACCATAATAACTTCCTTGTGTTGAAAAAAATATCAAATATATTGAATATGGGAAAACATTCTCATTTTCTAAGAGCCACGATCAGATTTCAGGAACCATCTGTTACTGGAACTTTAGGTCATTTTATTTGTTATTGTAAGAGAAATAACTGAACATGGGAAATATATAATGGTTTGTCAGATAAAGTTATTTTAGCATCTTCGGATACTATTATCAACGCATGTTCGTTAGTTTATAGTATATAAATTAGATTACATGATTATTAAGCTACATGAAGAATTAATTATTCTATTTTCTCTATGTTACAATTATTATGGCTAATTTTATGTATCAAACTATTTTTTTGTTCATGAATAAATTAAAAACGATGAATTTGTCTTTTTGTTCTATTATCTACATGGTGAGTGAGTTAGATATATCCACTACTGTAGTTTATGTTTGAGCGACAAATATTTTACAGCACTCTTTCTTCAAAAAATATAATTATAATAGTAGAAGTTAATAAATACCGAAGTAGATTAACTATTTGTATGCGATATCAATGAACAAATTGAAATGTACTGTTCTAGTACTGTGAACATATCTTTCTGTCCTTGCTAGATGACAAGTAAATTACCTTTTACATTCGTCTTTCAATTTTTTCCTAGTTAACGGAAGATGAATATTTTGCTTAGGTAAAAGACGGGAAGTGAAACTTTTACCGTTCTAGTATGGTGAATAACGTATTTTCTCTTACTGCTCGTCCAAATTTTGATGTTGATGATGGGATTCTGAACATCTATAGACTTATTTTCTCGTATTTTTTATTATTATCATTGTCGAAGAAATCGTATAGATACAAATTGTAAAACACTAGAGTAGCTTCGATATTTACGTACTGTAACATTGCACGAATTGAATCATTTTATTGATGCATTTACTCTAATACGTATGAAAGATCAGCAAACAGTAAACGAAAATTTGTGGCTGCAATAAGAAATGTGAAATATCATCATACGTACACAATTTTATTAACAATGTTCTTCCACATTCAATTGATTCACAAGTCATTTGTGACTTATTGACAAATTATGTAACTTATTGACAAATTATGCAACTATTTGTTTTTGGCTGAAGGGACGATTCTAACAGTCGCAAGTTTGAATTTAAAATAAAGTCTGAAATCCAAAAAATTGTTGGGAATTGTAATTTTTCTTTTGCTCAACCTACATTAATTTGGTTATGTGTACGCAAACGTGAAGTTAGCGTTCCTATTTCATATTGTCTATAAATTTTATATACAGATAGCAAAAAATTCTAAACATACAGCAATAATTAGCAAAAAATGAGCAAAAAATTATAATACAACAAGAAAAGTGAAATTTAGTTATGGGTACGCAAACGTGAAGTTAGCGTACACTTTTTGTATTGTTTATATGTAATATATAAAGATGGCAAAAAATTCGAGACACCCAGCAATAATTAGTAAAATATTATAGTACAACAAGAATAGTGAAATTCAGCTGAGGGTACGCAAACGTGAAGTTAGCGTGCCTTTTTTATAATGTTATTAACTTTCGAATGAGAGCGGCAGAAAATTTTATTCATATAGCAAAAATTAGCAAAAAATTATAGTGTAGAAAAAATTATAATACTTCACTATGGGTACACCAACTTCACGGACCTACCTATTCTTCTGTAGGTGCCAGTTACGTAGGTTTGATCAAAGTAATCGAGGAGGGCGGCATAAGTTGTTCCATTTGGATGGCTTCTGAGGAATTGCATCCCTTCGGGAAACTTATCGTCTGGCAAGAATGCCAATCCATCCATCATTCCCACGAAATTGTTCAGATCCGTATTATTTAAATATTCTCGCTGCAAACCTATCTCTTGTAATTTTCTATGGGTACTCTGACAGAGATGGAGAAAGCAGCCTCTTATGATAATTCCATGTCCCAATATGGACTTAGCGGCAATAATTGCAGCTTTTTCGAAATCCATATAGATATGCTGAGGGTCAGGAAATAAATGCCGCTGTTCGCATTGCTGAATTAAATGCCGGAAGAGCGATTCATACGTTTTCTCAGTTTTCCTCTGGAGAAGCGAATAAGCTGCTGCTACAAAAACTTCATTGACCTTTACTCTAACCACGTAGAGCTGCTGGAAAAGGGGTGCAGCTAAGGGAAATGTTCCATCAACGTACCAAGATGAGGCACTCGCAAGGCATTTCAACATTCTATCAGTTGCAGAAACTATAATTCGGCCCTCTTCATCTAAATCATCATTCCGGTTATCAACGAGAAGAAATCTTTCAGGTGCTGGACCAGCTGTTGACGCCCATTCTCCTGAAAAAATAATTTGAGTAAGTATTACATATTAACTCTAAAAATTACGACATTCTACTATTTAAAAATATGTTATGTACCTTCGATTACTAACTTGCAATAATGCAGGATTTCCAGGATTCTCCTTTGACTCGGAGAGTACGTTTCACATGCTCCTCTGAAGGTAACCTACTCTTAACGGAATCCGCTACTTTAGATACTTCCTCAGCAAATACCTGGGAAGGTTTGGCTAACGTATCTTTAATTCGCGTTTTCATGGCTTGGATGGTCTTTTGTGCCTTGACAGTATCTTTATCGACTGGATGATTGTGGAGGTTGATCAAAATTGGATCGTCATGCTGAAGAGATGTGTTCAGAGTTGCCTGACACTAAAATAGATAAAAATAAAGGTTCATTCACTTTAAATAAACAAAATCAGTTCTTTTAAACTAACACAACAACAGCAGAAACACTGCAACAATAATAATAATAGCGAAAATATTTCGGGCACAGTATGAAGTTCTTGAGATAGTTTTGACGCCAAATTAAGAACTGAGATGATAATAAAATTTTCAGCTCTTAAATACAAATTCAATGCATTGCTTTATTGGTTCATTCTAAGGATTTAGGGATTATAAGAAAAAATCTGTTTTTCTCAGTTGCGTCATGAGCTTATTTCAAAATACTCTGAAAACTATGTTACTCATTAAATTGTCAATAATACATGTACCGATTTCCAATCGGATTACGTAGGTACCTATTTATTTTGAATTTGAAATACTTATTACATTGGGATTATATAAGGACGGACTTCGAGAAACCTTATCACATTTCTATCTTTAATACATATAATAATCCTTGTACAAATAATCCTAGAAAAATAATTGTTCACTATTCATTTATTAAGAAAATTATGAGAGCAAGTGTTGCATTTCTCATATATATGAGAGTAAAAAATCTACTATGACCATCACAGTACTTCCTCGACCATTAGCTAATTTTACATCAGATTACGCCTTCATTAAAATATGTTTCTCACGTATTAACATTTTTTTTTCAGGTGCATTGTGTATATATTTCGCTATATTATTATTGACTCTAATAGATGAAGATACTGTATATATGTTTATAACAAATTGTACATAACACCCAATATGAAATAATTGTTGTCCATAATTCTTGGTTTTATTATCAAACATGATGAAAACAACCTTATATATCTAATTTATACTATTCCTAGAATTTTAATTATTATTGTATTCATTATATTTTTCTGAAGCAAAGAATTGATGAGAATCATGATATGGAATTAGAATTATTATCACTCATTTTTAGGCAGCAAATGCGAACGTTCGTCAATTGTTTTTTAAAAATGAGTAATTTGTTTTTTCCGTGCTTGGTATCTAATTGAAATTTCTGAGTTGGACTTAGTAGAAATCTGAAATAAAAAATCAGTGGAGTTCATGTTGCTATTTTGAAATTACACTTCCGGCGATCAAATGCTAGAACTGTATGTTCCAATGAATTAGAGACCCCCAAAAATTTGTAAAAAGAGCCTTCATTCTCAAAAATACTCATTTTATGTAAGGACTGAAATATAATCGCCATCTGTCACTTTAACAATGGCAGATGTCACTTTGACAATGAAAGATGTCACTTTTACAATGATAGCTATGACTTATACGATGACAGCTGTCACTTTAAAATATGTAATTGATTGATGCTATACTCTAAGGCCAGAGATATCCACCTCCTAATAAATTTATTTGGTGAATAATAACTATAGTAACAATTGTTGCCGTAGTTATTATTCACAGAATAAATTTATTAGAAGGTGGATATCTCGGGCCTAAATTTATGAAAGTGCTGAAACTGGCCATGAAATTTATGGTCGGGAAAGTACTGTGATGGCCACAGCAGATTGATATTTTTTATACAAATTACAAATATTTAGCTTCAATATGAAAATATTCTATGAATGATGTTAATTACTTTCAATTGTCTTAAATTATTTAAAGATATAAAGGCTAGGTACTAGCATAAGTTGAGGCTTCAAATTTAATTCAACATAAAATATAGAAATTGTAAAACTTTCAATGTTGTACAAAAATATCAAGAATTGATTTCATATCATTGATATCAAAAAAAAAATATGTAGTTTTTTGCTGTTATTTTCAGATATTAGTTCTATTTAAAAAATTATAACTTTGTGTCGTATTTGAAAAATATGCCCTACATTAAAAATGTTCACGCACGCCACTGTCTGGTTAATAACAATATTTAATTTTTTCACATGAAACCTTCTACTTGAATTGCGACAGTTCAGGAATTATTTACAGAATAAACAATCGACTAAAATCAATTTTTCGTCATTATCTTTTGGCCTCTGGAAATTCTTCAAAAAACTTAACTATTTCAAAGATTGTCTCTTAAACATGCACAAAAATCAAATGTATGTAAATGTTTTACTGCACTATACTATTATTGACGCTAACAGATAAATAAAACAGTCTGTGTTACATTATACATCACACATTATATAGAATTGTTGTTTATAAATCTTGGTTTTATTATCAAACATAATGAATGCACCCTTATATATTTAATTTATAATATTCGTTATATAAAATTTCTTCGATTTTTATCACAGGGGGCTTTTTTTCCGGGGGTTTTTTTTCCTGGAGGTTTTTTTTTCCGGGGGTTTTTTTTCCGGGGGTTTTTTTCCGGGATTTTATTTCCCGGGAATTTTATTTCCTGTTACCCAATCAAGTGCATTAGACAGCCATAGCAATTGTTCCTCTGAATCGTCGCCGTCACTAGCCACAAGAAACCATTCGTACACATCAAGTTGCAGTCCAAGTAGGCCAATTACACCTGAGGTATGTTTTATAAATATTTAATTTTACATAAAATGACTTCTTTCAAAGTGCAATGCATTTGTGACTAAAACCAAAACTTTATTTGCAGTATTTAGAAGAGATTATTTCTAAATCATGTTATGGACACAAAATTCTAAATTTTTATAAAACTAAACAAAGGTTAGATGATTCGAACAGAAAGAAACTTGTGAATATTTCAGTGGATGATACCAATTTACCAAAGTATGATTTACCAAGTATTTCTACGCGAACGGCATATGCAAAAGCACTTATATTATTATTTCTAAAATTGGAAGATCCTTATACAGCAGAAGGATATGTAATAATATTCCTACTGTTGAAAAATATAAATCTGATTACAATCTTCTTTTAGGAAGCATTTTTTGATCCTGCAACTCAAAAAGGATTTTTCACAACAAGATTGAGAACTGTAAATCGTCGTTATGGTACATCAAGTGCTACAAATTTAGATCTACACAATATACCAGCACCAGAACCAACAACGACACCTGATTCTGTAAACAAAGAAATTGAAGAAGCAATTCATTGGTTAAAATCAACTACTCCACATAGAGACAACATTGAATTGATATTTCAAAAGACGCAACTGACTTTCAATTACAGACGCCAGAATAAGAAATTGAATATATTAGACTCATTTCCACGGTTTACTGATACAAAAGGCCTTGTATAAAATTCATTTTATTTTATTAAATTCTTGATACTATGTGATTTGATCTCAGATCTCTTACGAATTTTCTTTACTTTATCCAAGTATAAAATTTGAACTTTTTAATGATAAATTTATTAATAATATCGATAAAATATTGACTATTTTTAAATAAACAGTTAAAAATGTAAATACCACTATTTTAACAGAAACAGGTGTAAATACCTGAGATAAACCAACAAAGGCATTTTCAGCACTATTGTATTTACTACCTCCCTTGTCAAAGGGGAGATTATAAAATTATAATCTTGTACAAGTGCAGCAGGAGCAGAAGAAAAATTAATCTTATTTCAAAAGGTATTATTTACTATATCAAGGTAAAATATTGCGTCTCCTATAATTATGTTTGTATTACAGACAGACACTCCGCTTGAAGAAGTTTCGAGAAGAAAAACAACAAATCAATCTATATTACTAGCAGTGGGAGATTACAAATCAGAAATTCAGAACTACTATGTAGTATTTGAGTCCCGGCGATTCCCAACTCGGCATATTTATAGGTAGTCTCTGCTAATGACTCCCCAACTCGGCGCATACGAGTTTCACAGGTACCTGCAGAAATACCCAACTCGGCACATTTACAGGTAATCTCCGAATGAAATGACTCAGGTACCCCGTCGCTACAGAAAGCAATTAGAAGCAATGCTTTCGGGCCCTGGCTCTTGGGGGCCCATTTAGAAATTTATTTGCTCATTATATATAAATCATATATATATTTTTCATTTTGTATATAAATATCGTTTAGAAATAATGGAATATCGAATACATTTATTTATTTAAAATTAAATTATAACCACAAAGCAACGGCTGCAAAATCGAGACAAAAGAGTATATTATAATAAAAGTTTCATAGGACATGATTTTTCTAATGAACAAGTGACCTGAAATATCTTATGATACGTGCATCTTATACAATTTTTTATATTTGGACTCATATATGTCAAAAAATAATAAATTTTTAATTCTGAAAACAGCGATAATAGTAGATTGTTTGAAAGTGAGGTTTTCTAGCGGGTATAAATTTTTCAATTCAAGAGCAAGAGTAACAAACGAGTGAATCAAATTCACACGAGCAAAGTTATATCGCTTTGCTTACGTCTTGAACATGCTATAGAATAGAAATAACTTTCTACAGAAATTCTAATCAAGCTTGTGTTCTTGCAAAAATCATAGTAACGGTTTTGACTTTTGACAACGGCCAAACAAAGCATAGTAGCAAATAAACAATATTGAAAAATAATTTGTCAGAAACGACGAAAACTAAAAATCGAGAGAATTTTTGTTTTGTTACATGTTTACCCTTTTTTTTTCTTGATTAGGTCAAAGCTGTCATTTGGGCGCGTGTCAGAGCATTTTTTGTTTGTTACTTTTGTTGCTTATTAAAAAAGTGTTGCTAATAGGCACCTCCACCTCAATCAAATTACTATGAACTGGTCATAAAAACATAACGTAAATGTAAAACTGTGGCCAGCAATGCAGAAAGTTCTCAAAACAATATGTTTATTTTCAAATTATTTATAAATTAAAACTACTTTTTTGAATTTTTGCCGGCAGACATGCGCGGAACAAACATTAACTATAACTATTAGCTAACACTTCTATCTGCTGCCATTTTGTTTATTGCCGTTATATCGTTTTTTGGTTAAAATTTATTATTTTGAAAGAAATATAATTTTAATTCTATTATATTAGCTTATACATGAGATAAAACTATTCGTTTGGCACACTAGCGCCACCTTAAACTGTTTTTTTACATGAATATTTTCTAATAATTACTTGAATTACCGTATTTTCTCTACTTCGCCGAGCAAATATTGTAATATAAAATGTATATATCAATAAAATTTCATTGAAACGACTTTTGGTTTCATTAAATAAAATTTCAAAAAATGTATAGATTATTAATAATATCTCATTTTAATTTCAATACTTAATTTCTTTGCGCTTCTTTCAGATGATAATCTGGAATAAAAAACACTAGCACCACTAACGTCATACCTGAATTTTTAAATTCTAAAAATTCACATTTTGCTGAATAAATAGAATTTAATAAATATAAACCTGAACAATTTGAGAATTCTCTTCAAAATATATTGTATTTTCACATATCAAAATGACAATTAGGCTATCTAGCAACGTAGCTATCAACCTAATAAAAATTAGGTTTGAAGTCTATAAAGAGGCACATTACGATACCCAAACGAATTTCATAAAGCACACTTGACACCGAAATAGAAAAAATCATTCAAATAACTTTTCATACTTTTATTAAAATTCAAATATGTCTTGTTTGATACTCGTATTTAAATATATTTTGAAATCATATATATATATATTATATATATTATATATATATATATATATATATATATATATATATATATATATATATATATATATATATATATATATATATATATATATATATATATATATATATATATATATATATATATATATATATATGTATATATATATATTTCATTATCTGCTCTCAAGTTAAAAAATAATTTTTTTTTGTATACACAGTTGGAATGTGCTTATGGGCATAAAAAAAACTAGTTCCGCCACTGCAGATACCTAAACAATGGAAGAATTGGGCATTTTGATGTTTTTAAATGAAATAAAATTAATTTTATAGTTCCTCTTTTATTATCATCGAAACTTCAACATACAATAAAACAAAAACAAAATTATAAAATAAATAGATTACATTAAACAAATATGGTCGAAATGTCAAATAAAAAAGTACAGAAAAAAAACTACGAGATGTCAAAAAAATGATGAACATCTAATACCTATGTTACATATCTATAAAAAACATTCACACATTTTTATAACTGTGCCCATATGACGTTTATTTTACATATTCGAGTACAGAGTATTCTTTATTTTTTTATTTTTCTATTGCGTCTTTCAGAAAATCGCGCTTCTTTTTAGATTTGGAGTCCCCGCAAGGGGATGCATATTCACTCATGCATCTTGTTGTGTGACGACAGCATGGCCCCAGTCAAGTTTATGAGGGTGGTCAACGGAAATGACGCTAAAGTTATTTCCGCTGACCAGTCTCCCACGTGTTTGTGCCGTGCGTGGAAACCCGTGTCGGTTGGATGGAAGGATCCTGGTGGCTGAGTCGTGAGACAACACTCCACTTTGGCCTTGATTTCACCTAAACGGGCGGTTAAGGCTAACCCACCTTAATCAATCGGCTGCGATGTCGGGTCAGACCGTCATCAGGGTGAGTCTTTGGGGATAATGGGCATACAGGAGATCCAGACACCATTGAGTGTTCAGTCACACTTATTTGGTTGCCTGGCCCCCTCTTCGTGTTGTTCGTTACCCTTGAAGGCTATATCGATCTCATAGGCCCTGGCGTTGAAGTTCAACGCCCCCTTTCGGGGCTCCTAGGCGGGTGGAGCGCCGGTGAGATGAATCTTAACTTCTTCATGGATGTAAATTACACGACTGGTTCAGCGGGTGCATCTTCGGATACCCCGCAAAATTTTTCTGTAGCAGAAGCGTCTTCGGATACTCTGAATACAAATGCTCAATCGGGTACATCTTCGGTCACCCCGATTGATAATTAACAAAAGAGGCGTCGAATCAGCGGTGCTGAACAAAAACGTAGAAAGAAGGCACGCGAAGCTGAGCTGGCCGCAGCTAACTCAGCCAGCAAACCGTCCTCCACGTCTTCAGCGAAACAAGGGAAAGCTAACCCTACTGGCTCTGGACAACAGTCCAAAACAGTCATGAAGGCTGGCTGCCCTGGTAACACCAAACGATGTAGATCGGATGGTTCTGAACCTTCTCCTCACGCTAGGAAGAAGAATCGTCCTCATCCGTCTGCAAAAGTTCCTGCGACCGGGAACTACGCAGATGCTTCCAAGAGACATCTCAAGGTAGCGGTGATTTGCCGAAGCAAACCGCTAGGAAAACTCACTTCCTCACAGGTCGAAACGCTGCAGAACCAACTGTCTCAACAGCTGGATATCTGCTTGTTCGCCCTTAAGGAAGGACAATCGCCACCTATCTTTGATGGATGGCTATACTCGGGTGAGATTCTTCGTATCACCTGTGGCGATAACCATTCCTTGGAATGGCTTAAATCCACGGTGAGCAAACTCCCCGTTCTCTGGGACAACGCCCAGCTGGAGGTCGTGGCACTGGACCAGCTTCCACGTCTAGTCAAGACAGCTGTCTGGATTCCGGGTAAAGCTGATAAAAGGGAGAATGTCGTCCGGAGGTTAGCGGCTCAAAACCCCGACCTCAAAGTCTCCAACTGGTGACTGGCAGTCAAGGAGGAGCCAATGGGCAGATTATTGGTCTTCGGCGTTAATGACCTTGACGCTAAAACTTTAATCGCAAAAGGTAAGAAGCTGAGAAATCACTTCTCTCAGCTTACAGTCAAGCTAAAAGTAGGCGATTCTATATCTGCCAAGCCTTCCTCAACGGAGACTACGACTCAGTCTTCGCAGTGTGCAACCTCAACGGAACCTAGTTCCAATGAGGCTGCTGATCTGCTAGAGCTCGAGTCTCTGCTAATATCTGAAATGTCCCTCTCCAAAAATGCCTCCCCTTAAACCATCTAGAACCCATCCCTCTCCATCACCCAAAATCAATCCTCCATCTAAGACCTCCATTTCCTTCATTCAGATCAATCTGCAACACTGTAGGGCGGCATCCTCTACTCTGAGGTGCCACCTAAACAGGAAGCAGAACAGTATTGCCCTGATCCAAGAACCCTGGATTGTCAAATCTAGGATATATGGACTAGGCAACAAAAATTCCTCTATAATAACAGGTTTTGGTATTGAAAATCCAAGAGCATGTATCATAATACTCAAGCACATACAAGCTGTTGCCTTACAACAACTTTGCACTCGGGATCTTACAGCAGTTCTTTTAAGTGAAATCACCAACTCCAGCAAGGAAGATATCGTTCTTGCTTCCTGCTACCTTCCTTCAGACTCTCTACAACTTCCTCCTAGTTCTGAACTAACGGAGCTAGTAAAATTCTGTGAAGTCAATCACAAACATCCTATTGTTGGCTGTGATTCTAACTCACATCACACTATCTGGGGCAGTAGAGATACAAACCCTAGAGGTAGATCCCTTTGTGAATACATAAGTAGTACTAATCTACAAATCCTTAACAAAGGAATCGAACCTACTTTTGTCACCTCCCGTGCACAAACTAGAGTTGATATTACCCTTGCCACTCCAAAGATTTCCATTGACATATCAGATTGGCACGTATCATCCGAGGCATCCATGTCTGATCATAGATGGATATGCTTTACTATCAACTCCAAACATCTGGAGCAACGGGTATTTAGAAATCCAAGGAGGACTGACATAACCAAATTCCAAGATCTTTTATCCTCGGGATTGGAAAGTTGTCAGATCCCTCAACATATTAATGTGGAATGTGGAATGAGGATGTTCTGAAGATTGTTGACACAACCTTCAGAACATCCTCATTAATTCATAAAAAGGTCCTGCCCTTTATCCACAATAAAACCAACTAACACACCCTGGTGGTGTGACGATCTGGAGAAAATGAGAACAATTGTCAGAAAACTGTTTAACAAAGCCAAAAACTCAAAGGTAGAGGAAGACTGGCGCAATTATCAAAAAGAAAAAGCTTTATACAAAAGAGCTATTCGACAGAAACAGAGAACTGCTTGGCGCAACTACGTAAGTAGTTTTGAGTCAACCACTCCTGTAGCTCGACTGAAAACAGTTCTTTCGAAAGAACCAAATCAACAACTTAGCTGCCTCAGACGTGAGGACGGCTCTCACGCTACTTCCATTGCAGAAAACTATCAGATTCTGCTAAAAACTCATTTCCCAGGCTGTGTGATTTTGCAAAGCTCTCCGAGGGTAGCTCGTGAGCACTCGATCTCAGAGGAGGCGCTCAGGTTCTCCTGCGTAGTCGTCGATGAAAATCGCATAGCCGGGGCAATAGAAAACCTGAAGCTATATAAATCCCCAGGCTCAGATGGCATTGTATCAGCCCTTCTTCGGTGGGGGTGCAATCTGTTAATGCATCACCTGGTTTGGATTTTCAGAGCCTGCATTACCCTCACTTATGTTCCACACCTATGGAGGGAATTAAAAGTAGTCTATATTCCAAAACCCGGGCGTGTAGACTACTCTACACCAAGATCCTATCGCCCTATAAGTCTTACCTCTGTTTTTCTTAAAACCTTGGAGAGACTTTGCGATAGACACATAAGAGATACGGCTCTGACTACCAACCCGCTACACTCCAACCAACATGCCTATATCCAGGGCAGATCTACCGAGACTGCTCTTCACGCCGTGATCAGCAACATCGAGAAATCTCTGGAATATAAAAATTCCACCCTGGATATATTCATTGATATATAAGGAGCTTTTGACAAAGCAACATTCTTCCCCATTGTCCATGCTCTCGAAGAACATGGAGTCGAAGCACCTCTTGTTAAATGGATTCATTTCATGCTAGAACATAGAGCTATACAATTTCCCACTGGGGAATCAAATAACAAAGGCTACGTTACTAGAGGATGCCCTCAAGGAGGTGTACTCTCACCTCTTCTGTGGGCGATTGTTGTTAACAGTCTTCTGGAACTCCTTAACAATAACGGTTATCATACCAACGGATACGCGGATGATATTGCAATTCTGCTCAACGGTAGATTCAAGACCACTTTTGCCTGTATAGCAGGTGATGCTCTCAAACTCACTGAACACTGGTGTAAAGAACATTCTCTTCTGGTTAACCCAACCAAGATGGAAGTAGTCCTTTTCACAAGGAAACGAAAGATTGGCACACTGAATATGCCAAAAATCTTCAACCAAACACTAAGTTTGTCTAAGCTCGTCAAGTACCTGGGCATCATACTCGACGGCAAACTCAACTGGAGTTTACACCTGAACTTCAAAGTTGAAAAAGCCTGTATAGCCTTTTGGCAATGTCGTCGAACCTTAGGTCAAACTTGGGGTCTTAGCCCAAAGCTTACCTTAGTGCTCTACACTGCTATTATTAGGCCAATGATATCCTATGATGCATTTGTTTGGTGGCCTAGAGTCAGACAATCAACTGCACGATCAAAACTAGAACATATACAACGGTTATCATGTCTAGCAATTACAGGTGCCATGCGCACAACTCTAACAGCAGCGATGGAAGTCCTTCTATGTCTTACCCCTCTTAATCTTCACCTAGAGGAGGTTGCTACGAAGGGAATTCTTCGCCTCCTACACTTAGGTTTGTATTCTAAAACTGAAGCTAATACCAGGCATTGCTCCATCTTAAGGGAGGCAACATCGGGAGCTCCTCTCCTAGAGATGAGTACCGACTCCATTCTTCCAAAATTCTTCTCTGATAAATCTTATCAAATCATATTAGATGGTCAGATATCCTCAACCTCTAATATTAAAATATTTACTGACGGTTCCAAGAAAGGAAAAGGTTCTGGTTCTAGTATTTTTTCAGACCAAATGAACTTGTATGTCAGTATACCATTGGGACAGTACCCCAGCGTCTTCCAAACAGAGATCTTTGCAATTTTGCATTCCGCGACATTGATCAAAGAACGCAAATTTATAAATAGAAATATAAAGATATATACAGACAGTAAAGCTGCTCTTCGCAGCCTAAGTGGATGCAAATTCACATCTAGGCTTGTCGAACTCTGTCACCTTGCATTGTTAAATATATCTCAACACAACGTTGTGGAACTTATTTGGGTAAGAGGGCACAATGGAAATGAAGGCAACATCTGTGCAGATAACCTTGCTAAACAAGGCTCGTCAGTTCGACCCTATGGTCCAGAACCAATGTTGCCCCTACCAAAAACTGTTTTTCACAACATAATCCACAGAATTACTTTTGAGAAATTCTCCAGCAGCTGGAACACTTCAACTTACTGCAAACAAACGAGAAATCTTATCCCCAAGCCATCCACCGAGCTGGCCATTTATCTCCTAAGACTTTCAAGGAGGAATCTTAAACTTCTCACAGAGGTCCTTACAGGGCACGGTCGCTCTAATAAGCACATGCACCGAATAAAAATTTCGAGCAGTCCTCTTTGTAGAGGCTGCAAGGACGACGATGAAACAGTTGAGCATATTCTTTGCGAATGCTCCGCTCTATCTCGTAAAAGAGGATCCATACTGGGGGAAGCATGGCCTTCCATGGCTGCACTTAGCACAACTCCTGCTGCTGACTTGTTAGCCTTCTTCCTCAGCGTTGACTGGCTTCAAGACCAGTAGCATGTAGCTGTGCACCCGGAAGTAGCACAATGGGCCCTTAAAGTGGCCTCGGTGCGCGTGTTCTTCACCCTCCCCCTCTCTATCTATCTATCTATCTAGATTTGGAATTCTGAATTTTTTGTGTGCCATCAATGCTTTTACACTCGATGTAAGTTTCTGTCTGAATTTTTAATAAAATATCCATAAAAACAAATATAGATGGATGCGAGTTATAAAATGAATTATTAAAGTGGCTGTGAAATGATTCACATGCGTTCGTGGTTTTATGCAAACTCGCCGAGGCCTCCGCCCATACTGAAGGTGGAAAAAGTGCTTCTTCTGATATATAAGCTTCAATTAAATAATCCGAAAATTTACTTAGTCTGTCATCGTTTGGTCTAATTCCAAACAGCTCGAAAACAAAAAAGTCGCTAACAACGTTAGCATCTAAAATAGTATATTGTGTGGCTAGGGACGAAACAAGACGATTTCAGCTGAGGGTGAGCGTTGCTTGCCCGAGCGAAGCGAGGGCCGGCATCACCCTTGGCTGAAATCGTGTTTTGTCCCGTGCCACACACTGTATTTTTCATAATACCTGCATTGAAACTTTCCACATTACAAATTTGTCATAACAAAGTAAATATTTTTCTTTTAATTTTGCAGGTAACAATTCGAGAGTAGCTGCTTGTGCTTCATCAATAAGATGTTGTGGTGCACTTAAAATTGTCGTATTAATACTTTTTTTCTTGAAACTAATTGTCTTTTTAATTTAATTTACAGTTCCGAATACAACAACTGTCAAATTAACTAAGGTTATGTGATTTTCATTTACAGATTGACAATGAACAAATGCGACTCTGCCAGGGATGAAACGATGTAAAAAATTAATTCAGCGGGCAGAAACAAGCTTGTTCCTGCCCGGCTACACTCGCATTTGTCTGCAATTGTCTTGTTTCGACTGACAAAACAGGCGTTGAAACGCGTTGTTTCAATGCAGGTATTATGAAAATATAATTCCGAAACAATAATTTAACCATTTTCCAATTTCGCTATCCTTATTTTTGTATTCTGTGGACAGTCCCAAATTTTGAATTTTTCGCCACCATGCTTGGCTTAAATGAAAACGGCAACCAGTGATTTTTGACTTGCTCCAAATGAACTTTATAGCATTGTGAACTGCAATTTCAAAATCAATAACGATTTCACAAGGACTAAACATGTAATAGACTAGCGTTCTTACAGATGTCTGTTAATTTTTGAAAACATTTTAAATAAGTAATTTCACTTTTATCCTGGAGTAAACAAAACACCAGTGGGATATAATGTTCATTTAAGCCGTGAATAGTAGACAGCTGTTGAAAATATCTCGTGCAATAAGAAAATGTGCCGTCCATGTACAAAATTTTTGCATTACACAAGAATTCCAGATTGCTTGGAGGACAGAATATTATTAGACCTGATGTTATGTCACTGAAAAGAACAAATTCTTCACCACGCAGACTTAAAGTGTCTATGTTTTCCAATACTTCAAATACTTCTTTGGCACAAGAAGGAAGTGTTGGAACTATTCTCCGCCGAGAATAGTACATTGATTTTTTGACGCAGTTTAAATCGTTCACTTGAAGTTCGTTATGAACACTTTCAATGCACTGATGCAAAATTTCTGTTGGTTTCTCACAAATATCATCCACCGCTTTTCTTTTCGCTGAAGCATTCACAATGTGTCTTTGTATGACATTTTCGGCAATTTCAGCATGATCGTGAATTAACCTTTTTGTCGTTATTACGCGATTTTTTGATTCGCGCATGGTGTGAAAAAATGCCTTACACTTTCGATTAATACATCGCCACTTCACTTCACCAGATAACAATTTACGATTTAATTCACTGAATTTATATTGTCCTACAATCAGTTGTGTTTTGCCACGTTGACTTGTTACCTCGCGAATTGACATCTTTGATGCTGTTGACCAAACTATTAGATTGATAATAGATAGTTACTAAACAAAACATTTCAATTTATATTCATCTTAGGTGTCAATTCCATAATAAGGATAAGTTTTTCTACAATCACCTGTTTAAGATGTACCGAAAGGGCTACACCGGTATAAGTTTTAAAGATTAGAGAAGACCCTGCTTTACGGATTAAAAATTGACCGCGCAGCTCAAAGATCTATGCCCGTGCCGAGTTGGTCATAAGGATTACCACCAACCCTTGGCTGACCTCGCATTGGGAGATTAAGTGTGTTGAGTTGGGGTGTGACCCAATTAACAGCTTTGACCTAATTAAGAAAAAAATACAGGTTAAACATGTAACAAAACAAAAATTCTCTCGATTTTCAGTTTTTGACGTTTCTGACAAATTAATTTTCAATATTGTTTATTTGTTACTATGCTTTGCTTGGCCGTTGTCAAAACCGTTATTATGTTTTTTGCAAGAACACAAGCTTGATTAGAATTTCTGTAGAAAATTATTTCTATTCTATAGGCTATGTGCAAGAAGGCGGAGTTTGAACAAATATCGATGCGAGCGCTTATTGTGAGCACCGTTGTAACCATTGAACTCCATTTCTCAGAATACGCCAATGAGCTGTCATTGAGCATTATAGTTTAAAAGTGAGAATAATTGCATATAAAACATGGGAAAACGTTTGTTTTGTTTCAGGCTGTTGTGTTAAGGATGATTCAAGTGAAATATAGTTTCATAGATTTTATGTACCCAGTTATAACATAAAAAAACGAGTGAAGTGAATCAAAGCGGTAAATAGAGTATTGTCTGTCTTTCATTATTGATCTATATAACAAATAGGTTTGTAATTCAATTGTGAAATTAGAAATATTCTTCATCGATTTGGGATGTATGAATTTACCTCTATCTCTAATTTGTAAGATGTTTCAGTGATAGAAGTTTGTCAGATGCACTTCGCAATAATTTTGTTGTTAATATTGTCAGCAACATATTCTTCAACATGTTTGATATGGCAAAACTAACTTCACGCTTTTCTTCAATGTTTCCTCGGTAAAAGGGATACAGTGTTTGATAAATACAAACCCGATCTGCAAGATCAACTGTGTCATAATTTAAGGTTATCCTGTAAATTTGGACGAATTAAGACGTTTTCTTTATAATAGGTACGTTATCATTGAAAAAAAAAATACTCAAAATAAATTATCTCAACGTACCTTTTATGATATACAAGTTATATTATACGCACACAGCTGAATTAAATAATATTAGTACGTTTATAATTATAGATATGAAACAATGATAAAATGGAGTTCAATCGTTCTCCATTGCCCGCTAGAGGCGCTAGTAGACTTCATGCACTTAGCCTATAGCATGTTCAACACGTGAGCAAAGCGATATTACTTTGCTCGCGTAAATTTAATTTACTCGTTTGTTACTCTTGCTCTTGAATTGAAAAATTCACACCCGCTAGAAAACTCTCACTTTCAAACAATCTACTTTTATCGCTGTTTTCAGAATTCGATTTATTATTTTTTGACATATATGAGTCCAAATAGAAAAAATTGAATAAGATGCACGTTTCGTGAGATATTTTAGGTCACTTGTTCATTAGAAAAATCATGTCTTATGAAACTTTTACGATAATATACTATTTTGTCTCGATTTTGCAGCCGTTGTTTTGTAGTTATAATTTAATTTTAAATGAGTAAATGTATTTGATATTTCATTATTTCTGAACGATATTTATATACAAAATTGAAAAAACATATATGATTTTTATATAATGGGCAAATAAATTTTTAGAGGGGCCCCCAAGAGCCAGGGCTCGAAAGCATTGCTTCTAATTGCTTTCTGTAGCGACGGGCTACCTGAGTCATTTCATTCGGAGACTAACTGTAAATGTGCCGAGTTGGGTATTTCTGCAGGTACCTGTGAAACTCGTATGTGCCGAGTTGGGGAGTCATTAGCAGAGACTACCTGCAAATGTGCCGAGTTGGGAATCGCCGCCATGATTTGACAACAAGATTTTTGCACACTCATTGTACATACCGAAACGAAGATATTTCCGCAATAAAAAAAAACACTTCCAATTATTTGGTAGATGGAACCTGAATTAACTGGAATACTGTTAGCAATTTTATCATTGTGAACAAATTTTTGAGTGAAAAATTGTACTGGAATCTGTAACACTATTTGCGACAGTTGTCGTGCTATATGCATAGTATCAGAATATTCCAAATTTTAGTACACTTATTGAGAATATCATTCAACAATCATTCTAGAAATTTGAAGACGATCGACCATCTCAAACTTGAGATAAACGTAGTTGAGGCTCAAAGCTTCAACATTGAGAGCGATTCCCCATTGCTCCATATACTCCCCGTATACATTTTAGGCAGTTATTACATCAGTTTTAATTTTCAATGAGAAAAGTTACTGACAGAATCTCCTGGAAAAAATCTGTGAATTGATAAATATGTTTTGCGTATCTGGTAATAAACAAAAAATTATTGACCATCCCATTGTTTATATATAAGAACGCATAGTTGAATATTTTATATATAAAATACGTGCCGAAACATTTGTTATACACTAAATTAGATATAACAAAGAATAAATGGGTTCTTGCTGGACGGAGGGTAAAGATTATTGCAAATATAAAGAATGCCAAATTTGTATAACAAATAAATATAATAAAGAATAAATAACAAAGATTATAATGACGAATGAATATGTAAACAAAGTATAAAGATTATAACTTACGACTAGTCGGCTAGGTGCGGGTGGAGCTCTTAATTCCCCTACATTCTAATGCTTCTTGACTTCTATTTCCTCACTATCCTTACTCTACTGCCTCACTCTATATATATACTAAACAAGTGCTGTTTCGTGACAATATAAATCTTACCTTGAAAGTGTTGCAAATATCATGTTTATTATTAATACAAATGCAAATAACGTAATTTGGAATACTGACTCGACAATTATTAAGTGTGTCTCTTGCATCACGAATTAGCCTTGTTACATTCCTCCCTTCCTAGGAATTTGCTTCCAAAGGGAGCACAATTTCCCTTCAATAAAATTACACTTAAAAGTCCCTAAAGAACCACTCACTCACTGGACTTCTTATGTTTGGTGCGGCCTTTGTCGCAGATGGATCTTCTTTTTGTATGGATCCTCTTTCTGATTCGCACTGCAGTTATTCTGAGTACTGCTGGGCGGTATCCCTTAAAAGCCAGTTGCAACATCTGGTGATCCGTGAGCTGGTTCATCTTATCTTACTAACATAAATAAACAATTATTTAAAAAAAAAAAAACTAGCTACTTGCATTGCATTTCGTTAATGTCATTGTTCAGTTAAATTTCTTCCAGACGCAGCTGCAGATTTCTGGAATCTCGTTGTTGATGATTTCTGGAATCTCGTTATTCCCAACGATGGCTTTCTTCTCCAGTCTGCTTTTTGGTGCATGTTGCGGTGTTCCTGTGGTCTGCTGTGGCTCTATCTTGAACATCTGTTCCTTCGGCCCATCTTAGACATCAGGGTCTCAGCTTTGCCCAAGTTTGAACTGGACGGAAGCTGCTTGTAGCCCAAATAGAGATGAGGGAGACATCTGTTGACTGCAGTCTACTTATCTCGCTTATCCTGGCTAGTGAGCGTAAACGAAATTATATGACTTTTCCCTAAATACCCTGTCTGAATTTCAAATTATTTATCATATAGCTAATTCAGCGGGGCAAGAAGCTTTGAGAATCGCAGCATGTCTTTGTACATGGAAAAAAAAATTAAAACCAATATTAACAAAAATGATAGACATGTTGCTTTGTTTATCTTGCCCTACTGATTTTTCCTGTTTCTACCGACTCCACCCGTACTCAGGTTACATATTCTTATGATTAATTTTTCTGTCAATGAGATTTGAAATTCTTATAATTTTCATTTCGAATCAAAATAAAATGTATTCTCTTAATCTCATTTAGAGAACAAAATTCTAGCTTTTAACATTTCTATCTTTGATTAATTCACATATTCTAATTCAATTTCAAATTGTTCCAAAAAGAACTATGTGGACTTCAGAAATAAATTTTTGCCGAATAGTCTATTTTCCAATTTTGTAATTTGGAGGTCCTAATTTCCAACTGTTCAAGTACGGACCTGTCCACGGAAAAAAAATCTTCACATATCTTCATTCACACTGGTCTTGTGTGAATGAATTGTATCTTCTACCATGTCTGTCATCGTTGCTGAACGCTGTTCTCCCCTAGTCACAGTGTGTAATTGTACCTGCAAGTATCCTAATGCAAAGTCCAAGCTGCGAGCAGAAGTAGCGTTCCCCAACTGATCCAAGGTCTCCTGTCCATTGGCAACCCACAAATTGACTGATTGCGTGACTCGGATCCTTGAAGGCCTTTAATGCAGATTGTCTCTGCTATCGTCGCTTTCCGTTTCCTACGGAACTACCATACCGGTGCCGACCTCGGTATATCTGAGAAGCACTGTATAATTCCCATACTTCAAAATTTCCTCCAGCTTCTTGTCTTCACTGACATCTGGCTGTACAGGACTACGTCTTCACTTCTGGTTTCTTCATCCAAACTGTACAAATCTTTAACTTGTCGGCACTCACCCTATAAATTCAGAATACCCTGCCAGCGGATTCCTCCCGCTCTTCTCATGACCATATCATACATGCGTCATAAATTTTTAACTTCTTAACTCTCAACCCTGGCGTTGCTATGATACCCACTGTCATATCCCAAAAAATTTGATTCCTTTCGGCTCTTACCAAGATATTCTGTACAGAAGTGACCAATTCCTGTGCTGATAATTTCTTGATAAAAGCTGAAACTCCAAGTGCTGCAACTTTCTTGTTTTGCAACCGTACTGACCTAAGTCAGTCTGACGTATTATTATACGTCACGATGTTCGAAAAAAAGCAGACGTCTGCTTTTTGCTTATACTATTCGTTGATATCGTATATAATTTTCAAATTCTATTGATACTATGCTTGAAGTTAATAGTTTTTTTGAAAACATTTTTGTGATAAAAAAAACACTAACGGCCAAAAATACTCTTAAACAAATCCTTGACTAAAAAAAATTTAGTGTCTCTTCTTTGATGTTCGTTTTCTTCGTTTCTATTTCGATTAATCATTTGTTCCCCGCACCAACTCCGATTTTTTGGTATCTGAAATGTTACTGCGTTCTCCAAGATCAGAGCATAGTAAAAATTATTCCAATTCATTTCTCAAAGTCTACTGTAACTGAACGCTAGAACTCAAATCTTCTCATGAACTTCTCTACAATTGTCGTATATACTGAACAAAAATTCTGAATATCTACAATAAAGCTTGTCTCCGCGAGTGAGCGAGATATACTAGTCACTCTGGTCCAGCATGAATTTCCCTAAACCGCTGCCACCATTTGTCACACCCTAAATTGGATATAACAAAGAATAAATGGGTTCTTGCTGGATGAAGGGTAAAAGTTATTGCAAATATAAAGAATGCCAAATTTGTATAACAAATAAATATATTAAAGAATAAATAACAAAGATAATAATGACGAATGAATATGTAAAAAAAGTATAAAGATTATAACTTACGACTAGTCGGTTAGATGCGGGTGGAGCTCTTAATTCCCCTACATTCTAATGCTTCTTGACTTCTACTTGTTCACTATCCTTACTCTACTGCCTCACTCTATATATATACTAAACAAGTGCTGATTCGTGACAATACCAATCTTACCTTGAAAGTGCTGCAAATATTATGTTTATTATCAATACAAATACAAATAACGTAATTTGGAATACTGACTCGACAATTATTAAGTGTGTCTCTTGCATCACGAATTAGCCTTGTTACACATTGAATAGAAATGACTTGGCCACACTGTACGGCACTCTATACTTTGCATTGTACTATACAACCCACAAATTCGAAGGGCAAAAGATAGAAATAAATAGTTTATAATGGTTCCGGTAAAACAATATTATTCATGATGGATAAGAAATATAATATATTTGGTAACGTGAAAAATTATATCAATATAATCTTAATATTGAATATTGAATTAACACAATACATAAGAGTGAAAAACTATGATTAACTTGAGTATATAGATATTAATTATAACAGATAGAAATAATATGAAATGAACTTACGTATGGAATTGCACTCAGGATCAGTTGTACAATCTAAGCTCATCTATAGTTTACCCAAATTAAGTTCATTTTCTATAGTAACAATATTTTAGCAATTTTTATTAGAATTATTCAATAATTATTTGATAAGCTTGGTTTAACTAAGCTGTACGTAAGCTCAGATTATACAACTGGGCCTCAATCATATATATTTTTGGGAGTACCGGAGTTTCTCCACTTTTACCTGTTTTAATCCTCGACAATAAGGTTGGAAGGATAATCCCATAGCTGAGCTCCTCCACATTCACGTTCAATCCTAATACCGCTTGTGTTTTGTTTGCTACCAGTTAAAAAGCTCTGACAAAAAAATGTATGGAACTTAATTTGGTTTTCGATCCACAGCAAATATTCATTGATTTTGGAAGTGCAATTCATAATGCTGTTCGCAAGGTAGGACCGAGTGTTAAAATCATTAAGCCCAGATTTCATTCAGGGCAAGCTTGGCTTCGAAAAATTTAAGCATGAGGTTTAACTCAAGTGTATAATTCTTTGGCAGCCAATATTTAAAACAATTTTTTGGTATCCAGTTTTTAAGTCCAGAGAAGGTAGGTGATTCCTTCATATCGGTAATATTTGGCAATGTTCTTTTGGATGATTCCAAATCGATACAATTTTGTGATTATGTGCTAGAATGTTATATTAGTGAAGAAGCTCGGTTTCCTCCGGAAATATGGGCCTGTGCTGATGGTTCTATGTACAGAACAACAAACTCGTATCTAATGTTTGGTGAGCAAAATACATTGTAAATAAAATATCCCTGTACAGAATGATATTTGTATGATGCGTTATCATTTATGACCTGAACATACCCTCCAAGTTCCCAGAATTGTTTTAATCCCTGCGGTTATCGGTAGTGGAGCAACTCAGCTATGAGATCATAGCTACCTGAGGTCTGGTGGAGCAACTCCGCTATGACCATATTTTTTGGCTTGAAATAAAACAAAAAATGAGCGTGATCATTCGCTTGTTTTTTGTAACTCGTGGTTTATCATTTTTGTACTGTGTTATAATGCGGATAAGTCCTTGCTCTCTTTCTTCATCGTAACTTTTTTTCAATGTTCCGTGAGTTGAACCTTCTGTAGCCATTTTTTGTAGAATACTATCTTTCAAAATACTTTCAAAATGTTTTAATGAAGGTAAAACTGCATAAAACCATTGTAACTCGATTATGTGGTTTCACGAGTCACCAGAAGATTTTGCTCTTTCAAAAATATCATTACTATCAAGATAGGATGGTGTTAGTGATTCAAATATTTACACACCTTATAATGATGCTTCGTTCCACTTGTTTTCTCATTTAAAAAATCGTTTGCTAGAGTTCCCAATTCCAATGCTCTCTCACTTTTTCTTTCGTGAAAATTTTCTCGGAATAATGGTGAATGATCACAAAATCCAGTAATAGTATTGAAATTGTTCACCATGTTCAATTTGAAAATAGCTCGAATTGATTGAGAAATATCGAATTATGCATTATGGGCAACATGTAAACACAGTTTCTTAGATAGACTCAAAATTGCTAGAATAAATATAATGCAGCTCTCAAAGGGACTATTAGTAATTTATCATGACTTAAGTACAGTTGTCCACTGATATTTCTCAATCCAGTATGCTCAGAAGCTTTAGAAATAATATCGTCCGTAGAAGTAACGTGAACACTGAACTTGTAATTTTCATATTTGTTATATTTGATCATTTTTATGGAGTCCTGATGTTTCAAGCTCAAAATAAACAATACTCAAAATTTCTAAGGGAATTATGACGCTGGGAGAATCAATATAAGCAGCTTGAAAATCAAAATCTTTATTCATGCATTTGGATCGTATCACATTTGGATTTATACTGTATTCCTTCGAACTTTCCATTTTTCTGTCTTAAATAATCGCGTTTCGGACTGATATAATTCTTCTGCGTTTAGTTGAAGATGACTTGGACTTGATAGCTCTTTCCAATCGTGTCTCATTAACTTTAGTGATAAATGATGCTGTACGTTTTCCCGGCGAAAGTGATAATTTCTCGTAGACACTCAATACATGTGAATCACCTTCCTTTTTTGTACATATTGTGCTAGCATATCGATAATCAGCCAACTCGCTTCGACTATAACAGCGATTTTTCGGGACTTCATGAGCACTAATATCATTCACACTCTCATTCGCTTGACTTGAGGCAGCAATACAAAATTTTTGAGCATTTTCAATATACTCAGCGAATATTGCTTCTTATGTATTATATAAGTCTTGAGTTTTAAGCAAAACTGTTTGTTTAGTTGAATCTTTTTCACCACAACGACACTGTGAATCGCAGTTTTCATGCTCATTAAATAAATGATCCGGTATACTCACTATTGCATCTGCAAGCTCTAGATTCTCTCCTTTGTGTTGGGCAATCGCGCAGCAAAGACATTTTTAATATGCGTAACATCTCCTTTTTTTTATCTCATTGAATTTTGTGCGCAATTTTTCGAATCATTATTCATAGATATTTGTATTTCAAGGCCATAAAGGCTATATTTCTTGGTTAGACTAGAAAGGAGCTGTAGGCCGAGCTGCACACAACATTTTTCTGGCGATCATTATGAAATAACACAAAATCATTGAACTTCATGTATTCATTTCTGGACGTACGACCAATTGCGGATACTGAAGGTATTTGCTGTGATAGTGGAGAGAATATAAAAAGTGCAGATGAACTTGAAATTACTTGCTCGGGTTTTATGTGTAAGCAATCTTACCATATGTCTTGTGCGTTAATTAAGAAGAGTGAATTATATTTAATGTTGTGCTTGCTAATAAAAGTATCAAATGGTTCTGTCCCAAGTGCAATGACAGACTTAGAAAACACAAGTATCTTCCAGAAAGTACTGAAATATATGAAAGGTCAGGATAATCTTATCAATTCACTGAACTTTGAATTGAATATGATGATATCTACCACCATTGAGCTGAAAGAGAATGTACATAAGTTAAATGAGAAATCAGCAAGTGCTTCAGCAAACCAAGGTCAAATTCATATTGCTCATCAATCATATATCGATAATATCGCTAACAACAAGAATAATCGGGCGGGAAGTGCATCTACTTTACCGATAAAAACTACTTAAAATGCAGAAACTTCAAATGTGTCAAGTAATGTAAACAAAAATATGAACATAACCTACTTCGATAAATTACGTTCAAAGTCAACCTTTACACCTAATCCCATCGAAATTAGCCTTCCTGTGCTGCAAACCGCTGACACAAAACATACAGAACATGAATTTCAGGTACATACAAACAGGAGAGAGAAGAAAATAAGATTATTATTGGTACTGGCTCACATGTTACAAGCGAAAGCGAACAATTACAAACTGCCAAAAATTGAAATCTTGTGTTCATATTAAGATTCACCCTAAATGTATCAACAAATCAGATAGAAAATCATTTATCTAGCTTGAAGGTAACCAATTATAAGTGTTCTACTGTAAAAACTGAATATGACTAACTCATAATTCAAAATTGATTTTCCTCGTAACTACGTTAGAACAGTGAGGGATGGTAACAATTGGCCTAAAGGTGTCTCTATAAATGAATTCTTCATAGATAATCGCAAACAAAAAAGTTCAGGCAATGAAATGAATAACAAATGACTAGATCAAGTACCAAATAGAGCAAATGTACTTGATACTGCTTCTTACTTCTCAGGGCTTTATATATGTTCGTGGTATTCGAACTAAAACACAAAAATTATATAAATCTATTCTATGTTAAAACCATCCCATATTAGTGCTCACTGGAATCTGGCTATGTGATGGAGTTTTTAATTCCGAGTTCATTCATAATAGGTACTTAATTTTTTGGAAAAAATCTAAATTTTATTATAAATAAAGTTACTAGAGGCGGAGGTGTGCTTATCGCAATAAGGAATGATCCTAAATCTCTATCGATTTATATTGGCAGTAACAATAGAGAAGAAATATGGGTAAACTTTTTCTTCAACAATAAAAGCTTAGCAATATGTGCTATTTACATTCCACCAAACTTAAGCCAAGATATTTATATGGAACACTTACGCTCTGTTAAAAACGTTATGCTTCGATTTGCTGAGAATGAAATCATTCTAGTTGGTGACTACAACTCACCGCGAATCAGATAGGAAAGCGATATAATAAACTAGAAGTGTGGGAAAGACAAATTCTGAGGAAGATTTATGGTGATGAAAAAAAAGGTGACGTGCGGTTGAGACGAACTGATACCAAGCTTATGGAACTCTACAGTGAGCCTGGAATAATGGAAGTGGCTGAAGCGAAACGGTTAAGGTGGCTGGGGCATGTGCTGAGACTATTAGAGTAGTAAGAAAGATGTTAGACGAAGGTGTTGTAAGAAAAAAAAAAAGGGAAAGACTATAGGAGAGATGGTATGACGCAGTAAAAGAAGACGTAGAAACACTAGGCACTACGAACTTTGAGCGATTAGCACAGGATCGTGGAAAATTATTTTCAATAATACAATTTATTTCAATCACTAGCAATCCACATTAAAAGATCACTGTGCTAAGAAATCAATGATGCTCCTCGCTTAGTCAGTGAATATATACCGTCGGTCTCTCCCCACTACATTTTACCCGCAAACGCTTAGGCTATTCTAGAAAATGCTAGAAAGTACCAGCAATTTTCTGGAAGACAAATATATTCGCTTCTATTTGTTGATGTAAGATATCTCCACAATAATTCTGAGCACTAGTAGAGCCGAATTTGCAGACTTGAACTCGTTACACTGCCCTCTCCTTACGATTGTTTTGTCCCGACACGGTTCCTCACGAATCCCTGGAGAGTCATGTCAGAATCTGCATTGGTCACCCTTGGTACATCGGGATGTTACAGATAAAGGTGTTGGTCCCAATCTCGCTGATGGTCGGAGACAACCTTTGCCAGATATCGATTGATTGTTCTGTTCATCCGTTCAACCATGCCGTCGGACTGCGGATGTAAGGCAGTGGTCCTAATTTTGTGGATTCCCAAGATTTTACAAATGTTTTGAAAGACGGCCGACTCGAAATTTCTTCCCTAGTCCGGAAGAAGTTCTCGAGGTACTCCAAATCGACAGATACATTCTCTCCCCAAAACTTCGGCGACAGTAACTGCTTTCTGGTTGGGTAGAGCGTATGCCAACACCCATTTACTGAAGTAGTCTATCCCAAAGATTATGTATTTATTTCCGTTGTTAGTTTTTGGGAACGGTTCGGTCACATCGATTGCAATGCGCTCGAAAGGACTTCCCACATTGTACTGACGCATGGAGCTCTTCTTTTCTCTGTGACGCGTTACTACTGGCGCAGACCACGCATTTCCTACACCACTCTTTAACATCCTCCTTAAAATTTATCCAGTAAAATCGCTGGCCTAATGCTCCCAATGTTTTACTGATTCCAAAGTGCCCTCCACCAGCTTTATCATGAATCCCTCCCAGTACTTCCGGTACTCTGTTTCTAGGGATAATCAACTGCGTCCTGATCTCATTTCCGTTCACACTCTCTACGATGCGTTTCAGGAGACCCTCTTCAACCACGATGAAATTCCAATGCGCTCAATACGATTTTCATTCCGAGAGTGTGGTGCAACATCTTTCCAAGCTGGTCTAACATTATTTTTCCACTTCAGTACAATTTTCAAATCCGGATCATCCTCCTGGTCTTTGCGTAACTCTTTCGGTTGCCATCTCTCATCTACTTCTGTTGTCCTCTTGACGGTAATAAGTTTTTCTTCTAAGCGACAATAGTGTTTGCAGTCTTTGTGACACGGTCTTCTTGATAATGCGTCAGCATTGCGATGGCTGGCTCCTGGTCGATGCTCGATTACAAAGCCATACTGCTGCACTCTTTCAATCCACCTGATCACTTGTCCTCCAGGATTCCTAAAGTGTTCTACCGACTTTACGACTGCCAATATCCCTTTAGGGTAAGGCAATAATTTCTTTCTGGTCTTGATAATGTCTTAATGAAATAGGCTGATACTTTCTCTTGCCCATCTTGTACTTGAAAAAGGACGCCACCAATTCCCACGTTACTAGCGTCTGTGTCCAGTATGAATCTTTTATTAGTCGAAGGATATCTCAAGATTGGTGCGCTAGTTGGGAGCTCTTTCAGTTGTTCAAAAGCTGCTGGATAGTCCATTTCCTAGGTGAATCTTCTGCCTTCCTCAGTAAGTCGTGTCAATGGCTTGGCTATATTGGCGAATCCAAGGACAAACCGTCAAGGATAAGTGCATAAACCAAGAAAACTTCCTGATTCATGTTTGTCTTTTGGTACTGGCCATTCTTTTACAGCCTGTATTTTGTCTGGGTCAACTGCAATTTTCTTTCCGGAGACTACATGGCCCAGGTAATAGACCTTTTTCTGAAAAAGATGATATTTCTTTAGACTGAGCTTGAGGTTGGCAATCTTCAATTTTCTAAACACGTCTTCTAGATTTTTCATGTGGTCCTCTAATGCTTTATCGATCACAATATTGTCGTTGAGGTACATTAAACAGGTTTTCCTTGACAGCCCAGCTAACACGTTTTCCATCAATCTCTCGAATGTTACAGGGGCATTGCAGAGCCCAGATGGCATAACAGTGAACTGCCAGAGCCCTGTGCCAATAGTAAAGGCTGTCTCTTCTTTATCTTTGGGCTCCAAATCGACTTGCCAGTACCCGCTTTCCAGATCTAAGGTCGAGAAAATTCTTGATCCTGCCAATGTGTCTAGCGTGTCATCTTTGCAAGGTAGCGGGTAGCTATCCTTCTTCGTCACATAATCAATTTGACTATAATCCACGCAAAATCAAGTAGATTCATCCTTTTTCTTTACTAGTACCACTGGCAAAGCTCATGGGCTACTTAAAGGCTCAATAAGCCCATCGGTCTTCATTTCTCAAGCTATCTTTTCAGCTTCTTCACGCTTCGCCAGTGGTAGTCTTCTTGTTGCTTGGCGAATAGGTGTTGCTTCTCTGGTGTCAATTCTTTGTCGGACTATATTGGTTTTTCCTTTGGATCCTTTGTCATGTTCAAAAACATCTTGATACTTCTCAATTAAATGTATCGCCTTGATCCTCTGGTCGGCTGTCAAGTCTTGGAAGGATGTTGAAATCTAGTTCAATAACTTGTTCAGGATTTTACTTGATGTGCTATCCTTGATATTTCCGGTCATGGTTTAAACAATAGAAGACACTGACGAACATTCCCCTATTATTGTGCCTCGTTCAATTATTACTGGATAATAATTCATGTTCATCATTCTCCTGGATTTAATATTACTTCTTCTTCGTTGACTCTCAAAACGCCGTTTTCCGGATCAAGCTTGAAACCGTGCTTTTTTATTATGTCCATGCCAAGTATAAGCTTATCTTTGATTTCAGCTACCAGCACACGATGTTTGAAGGAACTATTTCCAATAGACATGGTCAAGTCTAATTCTCCAGACGTAGTAGCTAGTTCACCAGTTGCAGTTCGTAGTCGCCAATGTGTTGGATGTAACGATGCAGAGATCCCGTTTGCCAAATCAGATCTTATTATTGTCTGCATCGCACCCGTATCCAGCAGCATTTTTTAGAGTCTTCCATTAATAAATCCATCCACGAAGATGCTGTTGGCTTGATGATACAGCGAGGCGACATAACCGATGGATTGTGGGGATACAACGATGGTCCCTTCGCATCAACCCGACTTAGTTTTCCTGACTTCTCTTCTTCTGCTCCTTTGGTTTTGATTGCCGTCTTGATCTGTTTCTTACACAGCCTCTGCGAATGGCCCAATTCTCCAAAGTTCCAGCAGCGTAGTTGTCTTTTCCCTGCAGTTATTTTGGACTCGATACGCCGCAACTTTTCCTCTAAGCGAGTTTCTAAATCTTCAATTTCAAGTTTGTCGGCGCTCATTTGACTAGCTCTGGACTGTCCATGCGATGCTTGTTTGGCCGCTTCATGCTCTAACGCAGAGGTCGGCAACCTGCGGCCCTTTGCAACTTTTTGTGCGGCCCGCCAAAGCACCAATATTTATTTTTAATAATATTTATACTCGTATATGATATAAAAGCTCTATTCAAGTTACATCTTACATTTCAATGTGCGGCCCGTATGAAAAATTTTATTGTGAAAATGGCCCGCCGTCCGAAAAAGGTTGCCGACCCCTGCTCTAACGCATACGATAATGCATCAACTGAAGACTTTGAACGATATATCCGTAATGCCTGCTGTAATTCGCTATCTCGAACTCAAAAATAAATGCTTGAGTGACTAAGCCCTCCAAAACGCTATCGGTGGCGGTAGGGTGTGCAAAGTGAACTAAATGAGCAATGTCAGCTTCAAATTCTTGAAGAGTTTCTTGCGATTTCTGGCATCGGTTTCTCAGTTGCGTCTCATACTCCTGTTCGAGGTGCGCGTTGTCATAGCGCATCTCCAGCCGCTTGATCAGTTGGTCATAGTCACCTTGTTCGTCTTCTTTTAATGTTTGAAGAACACTCATGGCTTCTTCCCGCAACGAAACGGTCAATGCTGTTGCCTTATCTGCAGATGACCATCTATACGCTTTCGCAACAGCTTCGAATTGCTTAACATTAATCCACCACGACGTCTTCCGGTATCTTCATGTGGATCTTTGCCTTATTCTCTTCTTTTATCATTCTCACATTGCCCGCTTCACATGCAACAGATTCTGATATCGGTGATGAAGTCATCTTCGAGAGATTTTCTTCTAATTCCTGTATTTTATTCTCATAATCTGCCCTTAATTTCTTCAAATCCTCTTCTGCTTTTCTAGAACTCTCTTCCAATTTTTCTTCCTATCTCCGTTCCAAGACTCTGGAATTTTCTAGCAACTCTTCTCTCAGTGTTCTACAATCTTCAGTTGATTTGTTTTCTAACGTTTTAGAGTTTTCTAGCAACTCTTCTTCCAATGTTCTACAATTTTCAGTTAATTTGTCTTGTAATGTTCTGTGGATTTGTCTTCTGATGTTCTAGAATTTTCTGTGAATTTTTCTTCTAATGTTCTAGAATTTTCTGTAATCTCGGTCAATTTTTCTTCTGATTTCCTAGAGTTCTCCATTGACTTTTCTTCTGAATATCTTGGATTTTCTGTCAATTTTTCTTCCAATTTTCTAGAATTTTCCATCAACTTTTTTTCTGATTTTCTTGAATTTTTCAGCAACTCTTCTTTCATTTTCCCGTAATTGAATATGCCACACGGGATAAATTCATTAGGATTCTCACAAGTATTTCTCAATGCTTGTCGGAGACGGTTTTGGTTCCTGTTGCCTCCAATTCTAGTTAGCCCAGCTTATTCTTGAGATCAACCACTTACAATTCACTAAATTTGACTGTCATTGTCGCCATTTCATTTATTTGAATTCAAAGACTTCACACCTGATTACCAATTGTAACGTTATTTATTTCAATTTAGGGAGCAAAAGTTACTAAACACTACTAATCATTTCTATGATTCATCAGAATAATAAATTGGATAACTAGCACTATTTTTGATAACTAATTCTAACTCAAACTAACGATTATTACACTACACTATAATCACTAGCAATCTATATCATAAGGTCACTGTGCTAAGAAATCAATAATACTCCTCGCTCAGTCAGTGAATATATACCGTCGGTCTCTCTCCACTACATTTTTCCCGCAAACGTCTAGGCTATTCTAGAAGATGCTAGAAGGTACGAGCAATCTTCTGGAGAACAAATATATTCGCTTCTATTTGTTGATGTAGAATATCTTCACAATAATTCTAAGCACCAGTAGAGCCAAAATGACTAATTTACAGACATAAATTCGTTACAATATATATATATATATATATATATATATATATATATATATATATATATATATATATATATATATATATATATATATATATATATATATATATATATATATATATATATATATATATATTCGAAGGATGACTAAGCTGCACTAGAACCTCTAACTTTTATATTCAACTTATCGTTGAGAAATGGTCAGACTCCAGATATATGGAAAATGACACATGTAGTATTTATACACAAGTCAGGTAACAGAGCTGATATTAGGAGCTATAGACCTATTTCCATATTATCGGCTGTCCCTAAGATGCAAGAAAGTATTATAAATGATAAATTATCCGAAAACTCCAAACAAGTAATAATTGGACAGGATCACGGTTTTTATATGGGCAGATCTACAGCAACGAATCTGCTACCGTACGCACAATCTATTCAAAATATCATGCAGAAAGGTAACGGTGTTGATAGTATTAACTGTTATTTTTTTTTTTTAAGTTGTACTAGAGCACAAGACCAACAACCCTTGGTATATTTTCTCTTTTTATCAAACACCCGAAAACTACACTTCACAAATTTCAAAAAGCATCAACAACATGAATACTGATTCAGATCATTAACATTAACATTCTGACAGTGAAAGTCCCCAAATCTAATTACATTTTTGTTCATCACTTCAATTTTCGGAGCCTCAACACTTTCCCTTGTTGAATAAAAATTATCACAACAGTCTTATCACTTGAAAGTCTGAAAAGTTGTCTTGGTAGCGGTTTTGTCATGATATCTGCAATCTGCTAGAGTGTTGAAATCTGTTGAACGCAGAGTCTCCCTTTAGCTAGTTTCTCGCAAATACTTGATTGAAATATATTTGATCCGGCGATGAAATTCTGGGTTCAATGTCAACTGCACTGCTGCTGCATTGTCGATTTGTAGAACCGAGATGTGCTCCAGCGTCGTAGTCTCTTTAAATAGACAAGTTAACCATATGATCTCTTTGACAGCTTCGTGTGCTGCCATAAGTTCCGCCTTCGTAGCTGATGTCGCCACCATAGCTTGCCGTTGACTAAGCCATGAAATAGCTCATCCTGCGAACATAATGATCACATCAGAAGTTGACCGACCTGTTGTAGAACAACCTCCGAAGTCTGCGTCGCTGTAACACTTGATACTGCTGGTCTTCCCTGCTGACTTGTAGAGAATTCTCTGGCCTGTGGTTCCTGAAATGTAGCGGAAGACTCTCTTCAGTCAGGTTATGTCTTCAGCGGTAGAATTCTCAAGGGACCTGGACAGGAAGCTCAAACTGTAAGCCAAGTCAATGCATCGACAGCCTCTCTGTATGGAAACTTCTGCTTCCTGTCGTCGTCTCTTCCTGGTTGTAGTTGATCTGTACTCTTTAACATAAGCGTGGACACGGCCTTGCATTCAGAAAAATTGAAACGTTCCGGTCGTACGTTTGTTGACTTATCTTGATACCAAGCGAGTTCTGTTCTCCGACTTCAACATGTCAAATAGCGCCCCCAGGTCTCGTTGTTCAGTTGCTGCAACTAGCTCGTCGTCCACATACAAGATCAACATGATTTTACTTCCTCCTTTGTGTCGAATATATAAGGACAGGTCAGCCTCACTTGCCTCAAATCCAAGGTTCAGGAGGAAACTTCCATAGCGCTTGTTTCAGCACCTCGAAGCTTGTTTAAGGGTGCGTTTCAAGCCCTCTACAAATAAATGCGGTCAATGTTGAAAGTAAATTTGAGTAGCTGACTTATTTTTGGTCAATAAATGGCTCTTACCAAAGTAATAAATTTGTAGAAATCTGTAAATTTGAATACTTCTTTTCACCCCTCAACATCCCGCAGGAAGCCCTTGGTCGATTTTATGACTTTGACCACAAACCGTAGAGCAGGTAGATTTTGTGAAAAAGGCAATTTTGTAAGATATGATAATCTGACGGATGTTTGACTAATTCTGGTCTGTGGAAGTAATAGAAGACCAATGACAATGACATGTTATAAATAGATTAATTTGATTGAAAAAAATTAGCACACACACAGAAGTAACAAACTCTCAGCTATAAATTACGTGCAAAGATTTAGAGATTTTATAGTTCAGTATTTATTCAATTTTGAATATAATTATATGATGGACATTTCGGATGATGACCATAAAATTATTTTCGAAATTGAATGAATAATGGATTATAATACCTTCAAATTATCCTTCAACATATTTCCTAGGTCCTTCAAATTTAACAAAAAACTATACATTACAAATTAATAGACATATCATGGATAAGAACAGCTTTATTTATATTACAACAGAAATATACAAACTTGAATAAGTACAATATAATATGAGTAATTATAGATTCGCTGAACCAATTAATGTAACATATGTTAACTTGGGATCTACAGGTTGGAAATGAATACATCATCGACATTATACCAATTTTTATTTCCGTATGGACGTTTCGGAAGCCTCAACCTGCAATCATCTTCAGCAATATTTAGTCTAGACTTAAAAATACAAGAAATGATTAACATAACATACTAGATCAATAAAATTGCAAACTGCATATCAAATGGCTGCTTTATGAAGATATTTAACAAAATATCATCTAGGCTCGTGAATCAGGGATGTACTGGGTCAATCAAAACATAAAAAACACGGCATCTCTCTGATTCACGAGCCTCGATGATATTTCTGTGAAAGCAGACTTTTGGTTTGCTTCTTGCAATTTTATTGATCTAGAATGTTGTCTCAATCATTCATTGTATTTTCATTCCAGACTTTATATTGCTAGAGATGGTTGCCGGTTGAAGCCTCCGAAACATCCATATGTAAATAAGAATTGGTATAATGTCGATAATGTATTAATTTTCAACCTGAAGATCCTTAAGCCAACATATGTTAAATTAGAGTATTAAATAAGTATTTTATGGACTAAGATCTTTATCTCGGCATATCATACCCCTTGCTATTCTGCTATCTATTATTTCCAGAAGCATAAAATTTAGATAAAAATTCTGAAGCTTTGGTAGCATGGTTTGCTCCCAGATTATAGTATCCCTCTCAATTTTCTCAATGAAAACATCAATGTTGTCATTTATGTAAATGATAAAATAACAATATTTATGGTTGGAAATATTCATTTGTCCCTGTATCTGTAAGATCAGAACAGGATTAAAAACATTCCAACGATAATTATAACTTGATTTCAAACCTGATAATAATAATGATGTGTTCTTTTCAGTGATAGTACTCCATTTTGTGAAGATAAACAAGAATTTTGTTCAGTTGCGGCTGCTTCTGCTAGACTCATCGAACTGTTATTCAAACTGTATAAACATTTCACTTCAATCACACACAATATGGCGGCAGTCAATAAGTCTTGTTATGAGTGCGGTGAAAAATTCGCGACTGGTTATGAAACAATAATAAATTGTAGCGGTAAATGTAACAATATATTTCATATGACATGTGCAAATATTAAAAAAAAGTGAATTCAACGTAATAGTTGCACACAAACAGATATTTTGGAATTGCACCATGTGTTTCAAATCAGAAGTGGAGTCTCCATCGATTGCTCTAATTGAGCAACTTATAAATCTTGTTAAATCCCAAGAAACAACAATGCAGATTTTGCGGAAAGAGATTGAAATAATAAGTAATAAAGTTGATACAATAGTTGACAGTGATAAAAAATATGATTATTCATCTTCAAATCACATTGTTAGAGGTCAAATAAATGACAGCGTGTCCAAAAATTGTACTGAAGAAATTGTTATGAACAATGTCGGTAATATTACTCACTGCGAATCGAATGAACAAACAGACTTGCGCAGCTGTCGACTAGCGAAGACATCTTTTACGACTCAGCCTGTCAAAAAACATAAACAAAATATAAATAAGCAAGCAGAGAAACTGCAATTTACTCATAACTTACAAAACGATAATCCACAGAAAACAACTAAAAAATCACAGGTAATTGTTGGTTCTGCATCTTCATCTATCAACACAAAACTGAGGTGCGCTGATAAATATGCATGGATCTATGTTGGAAAAGTTCATACTGGAGTAAATGAATCCGATATGAAAGAATATCTTTGTGGAAAGTGTCCAAATAGAATCTTCACAGTAGATAAAATATCAAGTGAAGCCTCACGAAATAATTCTTTCAAAATAAGAGCAGATTATGACCTACTAAGTCTGCTTAATGAAAGTTCTTTTTGGCCATCTGGATTGATCGTAAAAAGGTTCAGATTTTTTCGATCAAACAATACCAATGATATCAACAAATAATCAATTACAAAATAATTATACTCACTGTTATAATAAAACACCAGCTTCAACTTTAAGCATCACTCATTTCAATACACAATGTTTGAGGAATAAGATAGAAGAAATAGAAGTTTTCCTAAAATTGAATCCCTGCGACATTTTATGCGTATCAGAACATTGAATGAAGAAAGAAGAAATTTCCTCTCTCCGAATAAATAACTACTCATATGTTTCAGGCTTTTTCAGACTGGATCATTCTCATGGAGGAGTTGTTATTTTCGATAAAAATAATACAATTGATAAAAATGAATCTATTGACTTCATTGAAAAATTCAATATTGAGCTGACATTTGAATGCTGTGGTTTAAAATATAGAGTAAATGAGAGCATTACCTACATTGTAATAGGAATATATAGATCACCAAATGGGAACTTCAACCAGTTTTTGAAGCAACTCAATTATGTTTTAGGAATGATAATCGATCATCACAAAAATAGGGAAATTCTTGTAATAGGCGATTATAATATCAACCTTTTTAGTGAATGATCTGAGACCAAACTTTTCTTAGATCTGATGGCCTCATTCAATTTGTATCCTACTATAAAAAGTGCAACTAGAACATCTAGTTCCAGTGCGACATGCATAGATAATATTTTTACGAACTTGAATACAAATTCTTATGATGCTAGAGTCATAAATTATAATCTATCAGATCATTTACCTATAACTATTATCTTTGCATGCCCTGTACCAAATTGTCCTGATATTGATATCAATAACGATGTCCGTCTATTTAATATCAATAACATAAGCAAATTCAAATATTTTTTGTCAAAAGAATCATGGAATGATGTCTATTCATGCAATGAAATGGACATTATGTTTGACAACTTCATGAATACTTTCTTATATTATTTTGAAATATGTTTTTCTAAAACTAGATTGATCAATAAACAAAATAATTGGGTAACAAATAACATAGAGAGAGACTGCCAATATATGAAAGATATTTTCTTGCTATATAAGGCTAGTAGAGTTTCCAAACAATTCTATAACGAGTGTAAAAATAAATACAGGAAATCAATCAAGGAGGCTAAAAAACAGTTCAACTTAAAGAAAATTCAAAAATCTATGAATAATAATAAGCAATTATGGAACATCATTAATAGCAATGTAACTCAAAACAGCAGCAATAAAAATAATATCAAGGAATTAATAAATAATGATTCTGTTGTTCGCTGTTCTACTGATATAGCCAATGTATTCAATGATTATTTCATTAATCAACCTCAGATATTGAGTAATGATATTTGTAACAGTATTAAAAACGGAACTATATCGAAACCATGTATTTCAATTAATAAGATATGTATTTTCTTGCGACCAACTACTGAAACCGAAGTGATTTCAGCTATAATGTCGTTAAATAGCTCATCTTCCACTGGATTGGATGAAATTCCAAGTAAACTTTTAAAAGAAAGCCATGAATACTTTATTACACCACTAACACATTGTATAAATTGCTCAATGGTTCAAGGAATCTTTCCTGAAGCATTGAAAAATATTAAAGTTATACCTTTGTATAAGAAAGGTGTCAAAAGCAGTGTCTCAAACTATAGACCAATAAGTTTGATATCGGTTTTTCATAAAGTTTTTGAAAAAGTTATTTTGATCAGAATTTTATCATTTTTACAAGATAGTCAGACATTAATACCTAAACAATTTGGTTTCCGTAAAAAACGTAGTACAATTACAGCTCTAGCAAACCTTATTGGTAATATATATGAAAATTTGAACGAAAAAAAGCCGATTTCGGGAGTTTTTCTAGACTTATCGAAAGTTTTCGACTGCGTTGACCATAACAAGCTGATTGAAGTCATGTCTCAGTACGGGTTCCGAGGAATTTTTGAAAATTGGCTCTCATCCTATCTGCGAAACAGGCAACAATTGGTTGTCTGCAATAATAATAAATCTGAACTTAGAACAATCTCATGTGGAGTGCCCCAAGGCAGTATACTTGGACCAATTTTATTTATCTTGTATATTAATCACATCAAACTTGCTATGAGTCAACATGAGTTCATTGCATTTGCTGACGATATTTCTGTATTAGTACCTTTAGAGGATCCCAAAAAGCACGCAGGTGTGCTATCTAAATTAGTAAATGATTTATGTGGATGGTTTTCTTCTTTACATTTGACACTGAATATCAACAAATCAGCTGTTGTTCATTTCAGCACTGTTAAACGAAACGAGAGTATGCTAATCCGATGCAACAATATTTCATTACCTCATCTCAATACTACTAAGCTACTTGGCATGAATATAACTGAAAATTTAAATTGGGACAGTGAAGTAAATAGTATTTGTAGTAAACTGGCTTCCTTATGTTTTGCAATAAGAAGATTAGTACAGATATCAAATATGAAAACAGCAAAAAAATTCTATTATGCTAAATTCAATTCAATCATTACATATAGTATTCTATTTTGGGGGTGTGCCACAACAGCAATTCGAGTCTTCAAATTACAGAAAATAGCTATACGTAATTTATTCAATCTAAGTTTTCGTGAGTCCTGCAGAGAAATATTCCAACGCGAAAAAATTTTAACAGTGCCATGTTTGTACCTCTACACAGTTATTTTGCACGTACACTCTACTCTAGATAACTTTCCAAAGCATAAACAAATTCATAATTATAATACTAGAAATAAAGATAATTTAGTTAAACCAAATTGTAGATCAGAGATAATGTTTAAAAATCCAAATATTATTGGTGTCAAACTTTATAACAAACTTCCAATATATTTGGAAATGCCAATGTCTTTAAAACTATTTAAAATCAAGTTGAAGAATTTTTTGCTGAGAAATCATACTATTGTATTGAAGAGTATTTATGTGAAAAATTGTGACTATAATGTTTGTATAATATATGTATTTTTTGTGTTCCTTTTGTATACTCAAAAGTTTTATGTAATTTCTGACATGCTAGACATCAGTATATCTGATCTATTGGCGAATAAAGAATTATTATTATTATTGTTATTATGATTTTCATCTATAATTCCTGGAGAAAAAATAAGTTGTGATTACAAATACAAATTAAATTAAGGTAGTTTATTACCATCAGGAGAAGCGCCTAGATATCCAAAATTGGAATCCACAAAAAGACCACTGGGAGAAACATGCAAACCAGTTTTATCTTCAAATTTTTTTATGGCTACTGGCTCCTTCATTTTCCCATATCGTGTGGCATTAGTGCTCAAATTGGATGAAAATAATAGTCTTTTTAACATATTATGGCATGGGGTGTTTTTGCGTCGTCTAACAACCAAAATTAGAAGCAGTCAATCTTTTTTTTTTTCGTACTCGTACCTATTATTTCCAAACTGTCCAATTGTTCTCAATAATAATTTTTCCTGGTCTTTTTTTGATATACTTGGAGTTTAGTTAATAATCTTTTTTTCTCGGAGTCCAATTCTTCATCTGAAAGATCAGGCTTAATTGAATTTGGCCCATAATCCAAATCGGGAATTGTAGATTTTGTGGGTTTTGCTTTTCTGTAAGCTAAATTCAAATTTCGCCTTGTTTTTGAGATTTTTGACCGTTGTGAAATAAACTTTTTGAAATGTTTGCCAGGACTTCTTCTGGCTTTTTTTTTTTTTTAAATGGTTTGGAATACCAGTTACAGCTATTATTATACTGAAGCCCAGAAAGACAGGTTCTCATTTGGAAAGAGCCTCGTTGAATTAGGTTGAGCCTTTTTCCGGCATTAACTTTGGCCAAAATTGACATGAAGCATTCCGATTTATCATTGCTCTCATTTGCAATTAATTTAGAACTGTGCTTCAACAAAGAATTCAGTGCACTATTCACGTGAATGAACAATGGATTACTTTGAATTTCGTCGTTCCTGTCTGTTTGACCAATTTGGCTACAGAAATATGTCTGGCAATTCTTATGATTACCAAATATATGTATTTGACCATCATTTTTAAGATTCTCAACGTTTCCATTCTTATTGAAATTTAAGGATAACATAACTATTTTTTGGAACTCTTTTATATGGTTTGTAGTTAACCATTTACGATCAGAAACAGATATATCATCTTTAATTTTATATAAATGTTTACCATAGTTTTTCACTGCATGATTCACGCAGTCAATTTTATTTACATCTCTGCCATAACTAACATTCTCCCTAGTTTTGGAGAATACACTGGAATCTCCATCGCCAATAAACTCCAGATATCGCAGACCATGCATTTCTTCACTATTATTAAAACCCTCGACAATAATATCAGCTTTCATTGCCGATGAAGATCCTGACCAATTTCTGTAGCAATTGTGTTCTATCGGTTTATTATTTTTATTCGCGGCTCGAGCACAAATACTACAAAATTTATTCCTTGCACCAAGAAATAAAATTTTGCCAGTTGTATTCCCTATTATAACCGCCTGGAAAAGAATAGAGGAGAATAATTAATGAACTTATTTTTCGTAAGTAAAATCCAAGCTTATAGCCGTAAGCAAAGAAAAATAGAAAAGCATAATTATATGAGCGGAGAATAGTTAACGTTTTATAATTATCATGGTTTTAAATTAGACTCAGTTTTTGCAGAAAGATTTGACATTGCATCGACATTTAACATAACTGATCTTTTTGATTCGCCCCCATTTCTATTACTGTTTTGTATATCAGTGTGTGTTCAGCTTGCAATGATTCGTACTCAAACTAACGAGCGGGCTTGGCTTGTTCTGGCCGAACTTATCGTGCTATGATCAATGCTTATCAAGCCACATTGGTTTATATTTTTGATCGGCGGTGCTTTGCACCCAACTAACGTGCAGGATTCACCCGTTCTGACCAAGCTCGATGCGTCATGCCACGCTAACCTCCCAATCTGATTTCAAAGTCAACCTCAATTTATTCACGATATCAGAGAAGACGAAGGGGAAATTTTTGAGTATTTAAGAGCTATAATACATCCAATTTTGAATAAAACTTTAAATAGTGGTGAAATATATTAGTGGTAAAATAAAATTCATCTGAGAAATTTTGGGGACGGTAATTCTGTGAGAATTGTAGTGAAAATGATTAGCAACAATAACAGCAGTTATCAATTAAATAAGGGATAGAATAAAATAATAAACTTACAGCTTCAGATGCAGCATTATAATTATGTCTATACGATCTTTTACTCCAACCTCCATCAAGATTCACGCGAATCCAAGGAATATTATTTTCATCGACTTGGTTTTTTGCGACAGCTATCGATAATTCCTCTTTTCCGGCTCTTTCCATTTCTTCCCACAATTCATCCTTCCAAATCTATAATACAGAAGAATATGTATCATCTACTTGAAAAAGAAAATAATCAATCAACTTACGTTTGATAATTCTTGTTCAATTTTCGCGTATGTGTAATATGGCATTGACGGAATATTTGCGATGGATAAAAATTCCTTCAAATGTCCGTATGTACTACCAGTGGACAAGGTACCCCACACAGCACCAATATTTATGGAAGATTGAGATTTATTCGGATCTTCAGTCATGTGAGTTACTTCTTTCTCACACATATTGCATTTGAAAACTATTTTCGAAACAAGTCCGAGCCCGTAACATTCTTCTCTTATGGGTGATAATTTTCCGAGAGTACAAATTTTAGCATGTTCATATTGTAAAATGATTGCCCAATTTAGTACATAATCAATTTCTACAATGCGGTTTCCAGTTAATATGGAGGGAATACCATCTTTAGTACGGTCCACCTCTATACAAAGTTTATGCCCCTTAATCCTAGAGTAAAATTTTAATTATGAAATATGGATGAGCTAGTGAAGCATATGTGGAATACTTTCTCGAGTGGATAGCATTTTCATTCATATAAAAAGTGAGATTTGGGACTATCAAACAGAAGATACCGTTTCGAACAAACAAATTGAAAAATACACGTATTCAAACGAATAAATTGTAAAATACATATTCAAAGATCTACAGATAGATTTATCTAAAAAAAAATTACACTTACGATTTATATTCCTCATCTGTACCCCAAGCTTGTAATAATTACAGTTCTCCATTAGATATTGTTGAAGTCTTATCACTAAAAAAAAAGTAATAATTGAGTTTCTATAGATTTAGAAACATATGTATCCACATACCCTTTATTTGCATTGCTATTGTTGATCTGAGCGCACGGAGTATCTTTCAGATTTGGATTTAGACAATGGTTGTCTAATCTTAATACAGTGGATTTCATGCAACTAAAATAATAAGAGTATTAAAAAATAATCTGCTAATAATATCCCAATTTTTACCTTGTATCTAGATCGATTTTCACTTTCTTCCATCTGTTTTGAGCAACAATAGCGCGCTTACCACGTTTAGAAACTCTGCTTTGTCTTTTCTCATTATGTTTACCCATTGTTATCAAACAAATAGATTTTCACACACAAATTGATATCACTATGTAGAAATTAAATTCACCAAACAATACCAAAATACATAGACAACTGAGGACATTCCAAAATTTCATCATTTATATATCATTCTAACAGTGGTTGATTAGAGACATCCAATAGATCCTTTATAATATTTATCCCAATTTCAAGATTTTCGAGTTAATTCATTCTTAAACCTTTCTCGTTATTTTCGTAAGCCCCATTGAAGCTGTTTATCGTGAAAGTAGTGGTCTGTTGCATTTGTTCCCTTGATTATCGGATCTATCTAAGTACCGACATAGTCATTGTTCAGTTATAATCCGAAAATCACTTTCACTGACAGATAAATGTATTAAATAAAAAATTGCCCTTGTTTACTGAGAATTAGAGTTACAGCCCAATAAATCAACTTGTAAGTAAATGAATTTTGCATATGTTGGATTTACTGGACGATTATATAACAAAATGGTTTTTCAATCGAATAATATCCAACAAATACCAATTCTTGATATTCTTAAATTTGATGAAAATGTTAATTTTTGATTGTGATAGTGACACTCCTCTCACCTCTAACTGTTTAAATATAGATGTATTATGTGTATAACTTTAAATATAAAAAATTATCCATTATACAGTATCTGTATTTCATTCAGATAATTACAACATTCGTCTTTGGTTCGTGCTAGCATTATCCTGGAAAGCAAGTTATACACTCTTCAAATAATCTACTATTATTTAATAGCCGATTGCCAAATAAAATTCAGGAAAATTAGGAATTATCGAAGTAATATTCATTGAATTTAAATTAAATGTCTATTTGGAGAATTCTAATTGAAATTAATCGCATTTTTTGCGTTGCTACTATTTATTCAAAAAAGTTCACAATTACTTCAAGAATTTCTTGAAAATATCTTTACAAGCGTATTGATTAAGTTATTAAGTATTCTGGAGTCATTAATTAATTATAGCTCTCAAATAAACATTAAAACTTCAAAATGATAATCATAGTGGTGAAAGTGTCAATAATCATTTTCAAAAGAGTTTAAAAAGAGAAATTCCAATTTCATAAGAAAGATAAGCACATATATTTGATTTGGCAAATGAATTACGAACAGTCAGCAATCGCTAGTCCAAAATATACCTATTTTGTTCTCTCTTTAAGCCTCTGCCCTAAACCATAAATCAATTAGCTAAGCTCCTTCCGCTCCTAGCCCCTACAATCTTTGAAGTACCACTATAGACCGTCAGATAGTCGAAGATTTGAGTGCCCCATTTTGTTTTCTCTGCCTTCAAGAGTTTTGATAAGTATGTATATTTAGAGTATAATAATGCCAAAATTAAAGCTGGACCGTGTGGCTAACATAATAATAATTGATTTTAAATATTCATGAAAAATCCTGTTTTGATCCAATTTTCTCGTTTCTGCCATGCTCACAAAATGAAATTTAGGGAAAAAAGAGTCAGCGAAAAACGATAGGCAGAAGTGATCCACTTGGCCAAGGGTTTGGAATGAGGGCTCGATTATGCAAAAAAATATATAAATTTTTCACGTTTTTCTCGTTTCTGCCGTTTGGCCATATGAAAGTTGATATCATAAGTATCTCGTAAAAACGAACGGCATAAGTTTTTCGAATGGCTAAGTCAAGATATGTACAAAAACATCCTGCGAAAGTCTGAATGTTTTCGTGCATATCTTGACTTGGCCATTCGAAAAACTTATGCCATTCGTTTTTACGAGGTACTTATGATATCAACTTTCATATGGCCAAACGGCAGAAACGAGAAAAACGTGAAAAATTTATATATTTTTTTGCATAATCGAGCTCTCATTCCAAACCCTTGGCCAAGTGGATCACTTCTGCCTATCGTTTTTCGCTGACTCTTTTTCCCCTAAATTTCATTTCGTAAGCATGGCAGAAACGAGAAAATTGGATCAAAACAGGATTTTTCATGAAAATTTAAAATTAATTATTATTATGTTAGCCACACGGTCCAGCTTTAATTTTAGCATTATTATACTCTAAATATACATACTTATCAAAACTCTTGAAGGCAGAGAAAACAAAATGGGGCACTCAAATCTACGACTATCTGACGGTCTACTACTACGCCGAGATAATCGAGCGGAGTGTAGTCGAACTATTTCGCTATTTTTGTACGTGAAAAATTCAATTCTTCTGTCGAAATACATTCAAATTGAGGTAGTGATATTCAAATTTGTCTTTCGCCAAGTGAAAATTAATATTATTATCTAGTAGAATAGCTATCTAATTGGGTGAATAGCAAAAAAAAATATAATCTTTCTAATATTTCTCTTTTAATAGAGATTTGTTAGCAATAAAAAATAGTCATTCTACTAGAACATTAAATGAGCTGTATTTTCAGCCAAAATTTATATTGATAAACTTAATCATATTTGAGTTAGTTTCGACAAGAAATTATTACTGCTGGCAGACTACCTGCACTACTTCGAACGCACCCTTAAGGCCCTACAGGCTCTTTTGTAGCCTGAAAACCTTGCCCGTGCCATCGTTGTATCCTTGGGGCTGTATCATGTAAATCGTTTCCTGAAGTTCTCCGTACAAGAAGGCTATTGATACGTCAAGTTCCGCAAGATTCATCTCTCCACTTGCAGCAATGCTCAGAACGGATAGAATCGTTGACATTTCTGCTACTGGGCTGAAAGTCTGACTATAATCAACGCCTTCACGCTGGACAAAGCCTTTTGCGACTAGTATTTATTTATTTATTTATTTATTTATTTATTTATTTATTTACTCATTTGAAACTGATCAACAGGTCAAAGACCCAAAAACAAGTATTTCAATTTTATACAAAGTGATATGAAAATACAAATATGTATGGAAAAAAAGTAATACCAATTAAGAATAAAAACAATATATAGTATTAAGCCAAATCTTGTAGAAACTTAAGGAATATTAAAACGTAACATAGCTAAGGATTCTGAATCGTTGACCATATTATGAATTAGTTTGTATAAGAAAATAACTGAAAAGATTTCACGTCGTTGAGTGTTACGTTCAATAAATCCTAGCATCTTATTTGCTGCGGAAAAAATATTTCGAATATGAATATTGGAACTCAATTTGGAGTTACTATTCAATGTCGGCGACACGTTCTAAAAGAATATGCTGTAGTTTATATTCATAATAGTGGACATTTTCTTGTACGTTAGAATTATACATTTTGATAGGTTAAGACAAAGAAAGCTGATGGTGCACCAATTATCAATTCTATTTAAATCTTCCTGCAGGGCGATACAATCAGAAATATCTAATATTGTGGTGAATAATTTTAAGTCATCTGCAAACATGAGTTTTCTATTATTAATAATGCTAGTTATTTCATTAATAAAAATTAAAATCAACAATGAACCAAAGTTTGAGCCTTGGGGTACTCCTGAAGTAAAAAAATCTGAGATGGAATCGTATCCTTTGTAGTTGACAAATGAAGATCTTTTATCTAGATAAGATGATAAATATGAGATAATAGAAGAAGAAAAACCGAAGGCTTCTAATTCATTAAGTATTATTTTGTCTTGCCTCATACTTGTCGATGCTACCATCTGCATTTGTCTGCAGCCGAAAGACCCATTTACATGTTATTGCTTTAGCACCACTCGGTAGCTCTTCGAGCTCCCACGTTCGATTTTCCTTGAGGGAATTCATTTCCCTGTCCATTGTTTGTTTGTTTTCTGCTCTATCTTCGTGCTCAAGAGCGTCTTTGTATGCTTGAGGTGTCTTTACTGGGTGAATTGCTTCTGCTGCCATCACGTATTCATCGTATAATTTTGGCTTCTTCAGGGTTGACCAGTTCCGCAAACTGTGTGCTGGTGGTGCCCTCCTATTTTGGATGTCATCGTGGTCTGTCTCGTTTCCAGTTTCGTGGTCCTGTTCACTTTCTCCAGAGTCGCTGGATCTGCCATCATTGTTGTCGAGACTGGATCTCTTGTCGTCGTCAGCTGGTTCTTCAGGTGGTGAGCCTTGAAGTGGCAGTTGGACACGTTCGACGTAGCTTCCAGGTACCTCCTTGAACAGAACATCTCTCAATAGGATAACCTTGTTGCTCTCTCTAATCCAAATTATGTGGCGTTCTTCATTTTCATATCCTACAAGATACCCCTTCGAAGCCTTTTGGTCCATTTTCTTTCGCTTATGACTTGGAACATGAGCGTAGCTCGTGCAACCGATGATTCTCAAGTGCTTCGTTCTCGGTAGCTTGTTTATCCACAGCTCGCTGGGACAAATACCTTCAGCAGACGATTTTCCTGTTCGGTTAGGAATGTAGATAGGGCAGTTCACCAACTCAGCCCATATTGCTTCTGGGTGGACTATGTCCGGATTTGAGTACTTCAGTGTCCTGGCCATCTCAACTATAATCCGATTGTCCCGCTTACAGCTGCCATTTTGCTCAGGAATTAAGAGAGCTGTCAATCGTTGTCTTATCCTCTTGACACGCAGGGTGGATCGGACTTCTTCATTGTCCAACTCTCCGCCATTATCGCTCAACAGCTCCTTGACCGTATGTTCTAAGGTTGTAGCCTGCATGAGTAAATCCTTTGGGACCTTACTCACTTCCGATTTCTACACGACAAAGTAGCCGTATTTCCGATTTCTACACGACAAAGTAGCCGTAGCGGAATTTGGTGTAGTTGTCCTTTAACACGACGAGATATCTTTTTTCCTGAAATGACTCAGCAAAAGGTCCGCACACGTCCGTCGATACAAGGTCTCCAGGTTTTGTTGATTTCTCTCTTGTGCCGGAAGATAAACGTTGCGCTCTGCCGTAGACACAGGGCTCGCACAGTTCTGTCTTCATCTTGAAAATTATGCCGAATGGCGCTTGTCTTGATGACCCCATCTTTCGTGGTAAAGCTGCAGCAGGTTCAAAATATCATAAGCAGTGGCTTCTTTAATTTGACGCTTGGCTACTATCGGTTCAATGGTTGCTTTGTACAGGGTACCACTGATCTTACGAGTTCCGACAAACGTCATCTGACCATTAATAAAGAGCGAGCAGCTCGTCGCTGACGATTCAAATTTGCTCCTCTTGTTCCGATCCTACGCAGCTAGAACAGAAAACAAATTTCTGACAATTCTCAGAACATACCAGACATTCATCAACGTGATTTCTTTAGAGTTGCCTCCAACAGTTGACAAGAACCGGATCGATCCTTCTCCAAATGCAGTGAAAATTTCTCTTCCGGCCGCCGAGATGTGGTGGGGATGTCGAAACTCTTTGAACTCGACGAAATAGCTTGAACAATTCATCATGTGCCTGGTCGCGCCGTTGTCGATCCATCAGTCCTTCTTGTTCATCTTCATTGAGAAGATCTCACGGCTGATGGACACCAGCGCTACGTTGGTGGTTTCCGTTCTGTTCTGGTCCTTGCTCCCGTTGGCATTCTGTGATCCATTGCCTGCATTCTTTGATCTAATGTCCCTTTTTCTTGCAATAATTGCAGTTGCCGACTTTATCTGAAGGTTTATTTTTGTTGAAGACTTTACCCTGATTGTTGATACCTGATTTCACCAACAATGCTTCTTGTGCGACTCTTCCATTTGTAGCAGTTTTTGTGAAGTTTCACTCGTACATGCACAACTGCACTGTCAGTTCATCGGACGTTTCGTCCTCGTTTTTTGTCAACAGCATCCAACTGGATCTGAATGTTTCAAAATTTGTTAGCAAAATGTTCAGGACCTAGCAAACTAATATTAACTCAGGCAACCTGTGCTTACCTTTGGATACTAGTCCGTTATTCAACTCATTCCACAGACCTCTCAAATTTGCGATGTGCGTCGAAACATCTCTTCCTGGTGCCCAACTGAAGGCGAAGAAATCCGTGCAGATCTTGAAGAGCTGATCTCTTGAAGTTGCTTCAAAATTTCGCTTCAGCTCCTCCCACGCATCATGGGCCGACTCCATATCCATAATCTTTTGGTAGACTGCATCCGTGACTGCGCTGGTGATCGAGGACTTGGCATAGCTGTTCGTTTTTCGATAAAGGTCCGATTCCTGTTTGTGCTTTTCCTGTTCAGCATCCGTTGCTCCAGCTGCTAACGGATTCGGCTTCTTGAGTGTACCATCGATTGCGTCTAGTGCTCCCTCATGGTAATCGAGCAAATCTCGTATTTTTCTTTTCCGTACCGGCCAGTCAACCTCGTTGTTCAGCAACTTGAAATGCTTCACGAGATCCATAATGATCAACAACCGTAGCGGCGGTAAAAAAAACACGAGGTGGCTCAAACTAACCTCACTTTTCTGGTTTCTTTCCGAACGTAGAAACGCTGGTCCCATAACCTGTTTTTCAAATTTAAGGTTGTACTAAAGCACGAGACAAACAACTCTCAGTGTATTTTCTCTTTTTTATCAGACACCCGAAAACTACACTTCACACATTACAAAAAGCATCAACAATATGAAAACTGATTCAGAACATTACCATTAACATTTTGGCAGTGAGAGTCCTCAAATCCAGCTACATTTTTGTTCAAAATTTCAATTCTCGAAACTTTAACATTCACACTGACCTCAAAAAAAGCTTTTGACAGAGTTAATATTCAAGGATTAATGCTTAAACTTTAGAACTTAGGAATTGAAAATCCTCTTTCACCCTGGATTCATTCCTATCTCAATGATAGTATTCAGATAGTAAAAGTCAACACCGGTTTCTTATCGAAACAAATTCGGGTAACTTCCGGCAACCCACAAGGGTCACATATTAGCCCGCTGTTCTTTTGTCTGTATATAAACGATCTTTCTCAAGTTATTCTACATTCAAAAACTGCATTCTTTGCCGATGATCCGGAAGTTTACAGGGAAATCTAAACGTTACACGACATTCTAGATTCACAAAATGATCTGATCGTTTTTCAAAATGGTGCAGTGATAATTTCATGGAACTAAATATAAATGAATGTGAACATATGCGCTTCACGCGAAAAATATTGCAAACAGAATTCTCTTACTACCTGAATGAAAGTAAATTAGATCTAGTTGACAATATAAGGGTCTAGGAATGATTTTAGACAAAAAAATTGCTTCTTGACGCACACTTAGATTATATAGTGAATAAAGGTATGAAAATGTTAGCCTTCTTGAGAAGATCATGTGTCGATTTTACCGAAACACGAACTCTTCTGATACTACGCAATGCTCTTGTCAGATCACAATTAAAATACTGCTCTGTCATCTGGTCACCAACTTATATTGTTCATATCAATATAGATTGGAAAATGTACAATGGAAGTTTGTGGAATTTTTAGCACTCAAATACAAAGTACATTATGGAAGCAGTAATTTTAAACTATTACTTCAATATTTCGGTCTATCTTTGTTGAGTGCGAGACGAAAATATTTTGACATCTTCTTTATTCACAAAGTTTTGAATACCTAATCTCATAAACTCAATCCACATTCTCAATATGTTCCTCAATATAATACCAGAAATAATAAACTTATGACAATTCACGATGCGAAAACTAATTATACACTTCATTCACCTCTCAACAGCATTGCAAAAAATATTCATGAAATCTACGATGAAATTTCCAATATCTATATCAAATTGGAATTATTTAAATATGAAGTTAGAAAAACACTGTCAATAGATCAAATATATCATTTATACCAGCTTTTTGTATCCAAAATATAATATGTTTTACGTGCTGTATTCAAAAGTATATCCGTAAATAGACCCATTATTATTATTATTATTAACATTGGAATTGTAAATCTCAGTTACCGTTGAAATGTTCATTTTATTATCGTCTATGGAAGTGACCTTTATGAAAAATGTGTGATCAATTTCTTGAATTGCGCGAACTATAAAGGTTAACGGAAGAATATAATATATATCTCGGCGAAAACTGTTTCTTAAAGTGTTCATCAAGTAGCCAATATAGGTACGTATCAAGTGTTTATCAAGTAGCTTTTGACAGATCAGTCCCAAAAAAGGAGTATTTGACAGATCAGTCCCAAAAAGTGAAATTTAACAGAAATCGAATCTGTTGTTGGCGGCCGAAGCATAGCGGAGGCTGCAATTCGGTTGAGACCAAAAAACATCTTCAGGCTGAGGTGCACACAACGTTTTTCAGGCGATCATCACAAAATAATTCGAAATATTTCTGTTTTATCTATTTATTTTTAAAACATTGCAATTGTGATTCTTTGCTGGAGTTGAAATAGATTTATTTTATTGTCTTCAATCGCAGTGAAATTTGTAAATCATGCGTACCAATTTTAGACCGGGAGATAGCGACAGAAAATTTGGAGTCATCTTTTACAAGTATGGCGTTTTTTGGAGAACGAATTACGTAATTGATGGAAGAAAAATAATTGTCGTAGCGCTGGTCGTCGAAGCGTAGCCGTAGGATAATTAATTGAACTTGTCGAATCAAATTACAAGTTTCATCATTCTTTTACACAAAGATTTTTGTTTTTTCCAGAAGTTGTTAAACGAAAATCTTGGCCCGTAGAAATGCAATACTTTTCTAGTGGGGCTTACATCTCGTCATACCAATGAGAACACATAGATGCTTAAATTTTCCAAAATATTTGTTACAGACAATTTTTTTCTTTTGAATTTATCATTTTTGTGTAATCAATCACGGAAATCACTATGCCCTACCGTTTAGACGGTTCCTACCGCCGCAAAGAAGTAGATTTATCAAATAATGCAAAACGATTTGTTACAATATGGCACTCGATTTGTGGACAGCTTATAGCACAATGAGATTATTATTATATTTATGATTAAAATAATATATTTGCTTAGAGATTGAACTCATATAGAGAAAGTAGTAACAAAAAATAATCTAGTGAAACCTAGCCCATGAACATACATTTTATTTCATACATTCAAGATAAAAGCTCGTAATTTGAGGGCATGAATACTATAGTTTTAAATATCAAACGATTCCCTTTGAGAGATTTCGGCTAGTAGGGCCATGTTGGCGTTGTCGGGGTTATTGGTATAGATATGTTCAGTGGGATAGGTGCATCGTAAAGGATTATGAATTGGGCATTAAAAGAGAGAATGGGTAATGTTGTTTTCATGTATTGGAAGCTCTAAGGTGACTGATCAATTTCAGGACTATGAAAGGTACATCAAGGGAAAGGTAATTGTAACTCGTAAGGTATAATTGGAAGTTTGAATTGTATGTGGAGTGAACTATTCTTTTGGTGTCTATATCGTAAAGAATTCCGCTGTAAGCTTTGAGTATCTTGTTGAGCTCTAGGTCAAGTAAATGGCGCTTTGTCTTTCCCATATTTCATAGAAGTAAACTTTCCCAAGTAGAACTTGAAGAATATGTTTCCAATTGTATTTTTATTATTTTTTTGTTAAGATGCTTGATATTTGCTTGGCATTTAGAGACATCAATTTGTTGTGAGTTAATTTTACGTATCGGTCGTCAGGCATTACCAAGATTTTGTATCAGAATCTCAAATTTTTCTCCAAAATCGATACTTCAGAATGAAGCATTCCTGTTTCTCTCCTCACTATGTATTGTGGTGTGGTTTTTTGCCAAGATATTTTTTTTTTTGAAATAGTGACATGTACTTCTTTCCACGATTTCATCCTTAGAGAAGCCCCAGACTTCGGAGCCGTGGAGAAGTGTTGGGATAAGGATGGAGTTGAATAATGTCAAATTTGTGTCACAACTGAATGTTTTCGCCTTCAACATTGTACTGTTTATTGTTCCAGTAGTTCTGTTCGTCTTGTTTAAATTATCTTTAGAGTTCTCAAGGGATAAACCAGATGATGTAAATGTGATGTCAAGGTGTGTGTACTTCTTAGCAAATTGTATATCCTTGTCTTGGCAAGTGTGCGTCATGATCCGTTTAGGTGGTCTGCCTAGATGAAAATGGATTATTTTAGTTTTTTCTGAGTTTACTCCAAGTTCGTGTAAATTACAGTACTCTGTAGAAGCATCTAGCTTCCTCTGTAAGTCCGGTTGAGAGTGTGCGAAAGTAACTATATCATCCGCATACTGTGAAGAAAGGACGTCTGTTGTTTGATCGATGAAGTGTCCTTCCAAGAATTTACTCCTAATGAACGATTCTAGGTCGGAGATATAGAGTGCAAATAGAAATGAATCCAAACAATCACCTTATAATACGCCTCTCGTTATGTTCGTTTCCTTTGATATTCCGTTATTTACGTTTACTCTTAGTGTTGCTCCGTCGTATATGTTTTTTGGAACTCTTGTATATTTACCACTTTTTTTCCATGTTTTTGTCATACTTTTGGTGAAGTGCAAAAGTGGTTCCATAAGTCTTCTAAGATACGGCTATAAGACGTAAAATTATTAATAACAGTATGTAATTATTATGATGAATTTGTTTCAATATGAGTGTACTTGAAAAGGTATCCCATACTAAGACCGTGAGGCTGGAGATAATCATATTCGCGCTACGATGTAACAGAATAAGAAATGTCAGGACGACTTGTTACAGTATAGCATTTGAATTTTTCGAGAGTCAATAAGATGAAATGCTTCGGAAAAATTTTGCCATACTTATGGTGAAGTGCTAGTGATGCCACATCCAGAAACTGATTTTCAGCAACTTCATTCTGCTGTAAGGAGCCATCCATAAACTACGTCACACGAATTTATGATTTTTTTATGTTCTCTTCGTCCTTGTCTTAGCTGGTCACATTTGTAAGAGTCCTTTCACCCTGATGTGACGTTACATATTCTGCAAATTTACACCCAAAAAGGCAGATAGAGCTGGAAATATTGTCAGGTTTTCCGCCAACAGTTCAAATTTCGTGTTTTAATACTTGAATATATTAAATTTTGAAATGTGACGTCACAAAATTTGGGACCCCTTCCACCCCTTGTCAAACAATATCGCAGTTCGTCGACCCTCTCCCACCTAGTGTGTGACGTAATTTATGGATGGCCCCTAATTTGTATACGACACATAAGTTCTCATAACAGTACAGTTAAGCTATATCGAATCTTGTTTTCATCAAATTTTCCTTCTAAATCAGTCCATACTGTTACCGCGCTTACTTTAATATTCAATATTCACATTCTTCGCACTTCAAACTTTCATGCAAATCTGTGCCATACTGTAACAAATTATTTGAACTCCGCATGAAATACTATCATTATGTAATACCATTCCACGTATTTGATCCATTTCACAGGTATGGCATAGTGAGATTTGAATTTCTAATCATACAAATAACTGGTAGCCAAGGTTTCAGGCTGTAACAAATAGTTTTGCATTATTAGATAGATCTACTCCTTTGTGGCGGTATGGCGGTTATTTGGAATCATCGAAACGGTATGGCATAGTGATTTTCGTGATTGCTTACTCAAAAATAATAAGTTACAAAAGGATATTGTCCGTTACAAATATCTTTGAAAAAATTCAAGAATCTACTTGTTCTCATTGGTATGGCGGAATATGAGTCCCACCAAAAAACTATTGCTTTTCTATGGGTCAAGCTCATCATTTAACGACTTCTGGGAAATACAAAAATCTTGGTCTAACAAATCGTTCAAACTTGTAATTTACTTCGACAATTTCAATTAATTACCCCGCGACTACGCTCCGACGACCAGCAATATGACCAATATTTTCTCCCATCAATCACGTAATTTGTTTCCTCAAGGGTCGTCATAGATATAGTAACAAATGACTTAGAATTTTCTGTCAGTTTCTCCCGGTTTATTTTCTGAATTGCACGAACTTTAAATGTGGACGGAGGAATATAATATGTATTACGGCGAGAACTGTTTCTTGAAGAGTTCACCAAGCAGCCTATATAGGTAGGTATGGAATGTTTATCAACTGATTTTTGACAGATCAGTTCCAGAAAAGTAATATTCAACAGATCAGTCCTAAAAAGTGAAATTTGACAAATGTGTACCAAAAAGTAAAACTTTACGGCCGCAGAAGGAACCATAGGAACACCTTTTTTGTTATGATCGCCTAAAAAAGATTTATGGAAGTGATTCTTATCTGAAAATTCAAATATTACTCTAGTAGTTTCTTTACGCACCGCTTGAATCGTAGAACTGTCTTCATCCCCAATTAAGACTCGGACTTTCACACCTGACTTTCCTAATATTTCACTAGTGTCAACCAACAAAACTCCAACAGTAGGCTCCACTGTCTCAGCACTGCCTTGCAATCGTGGTCATTTTTTTATGGCCTAAATCACACAATCAACATTTGCGGTTGCATGTCACGTAGTATGAAACTTTTCCGCTTAGAAATCCAATTATGTAGCCATATCCATTCAAGCTATCGTAGCTGCAATCATTGCACGTTTACTCCAACCCATATCATAAGACACAGGACGCAAGAGACAGATGCTGCCAGACTTGAAGATTTTCAAATCGGAAACACATTCACAGATATACTTGATATCATTTCACCTTACGTAGATACATCAGCTGCAAAATACAACATGATAATAAGTAGCACCAAATACAACCACCCAAAGATGCGTAAAATAACATGGATGTCACCGAACCAAACAAATCAAACACAAATAGACCATGTTCTAATTACAAAAAGAAGATAATCAACAATAACGGATGTAAGAACTTACAGAGAAGCATGTGCCGATTCAGATCACTATATGGTGACAGCAACAACAAGACAAAAAATAAAAAAAAAAATAATAAGAAAACAAATGAAAAGTCTAAATGGAATGTAGGGATATTCAAAAATGAAAACATAAGAGAAAGATATGCTGAGGAACTAGATAAACAACTGAGTGAACAATCGCAGAAGGAAGAAAATATTGAAATAAAATGGAGCAGCATCCAAAGTAGTATAAATCGAGCGGCCGGAGAAGAAATAGGGAAAGAGGTCAGAGACAATAAGAAAGAAAGGTTATACAAAGTATGCCAAGAAGTAGTAGAAAAAAGAGGGAAGCCAGAATGAAATGGATAGAAACAAGCCAAGCAGAACACGAAGAGGGATACAAAAAAATTAGAAAAGAATGCAACCGGATCTTGAGGAAATGCAAAAGAGAATGGACAGAAAATTAATTGAAAGACATAGAAACAGAACGAGTACACAGAAACACGGAGCAATTTTATCGAAAGATTAGAGAACAGAAAGAAACAAATGAAGCTAAAATAAATGGAGTAAAAAACAAGAATGGAATGTTAACCGAGAGTGGAGAACAATATAAGCAGGTATGAATGGAGTATTTCACAAAGCTACTCACAGAAGAACAAACAAACATAGAGAACCAAGAGATAGCGCAAGTATCAGAAGAAACATTAGCAGAACCATCAATGGAGGAAGTAAAAGAAATAATACAAAACAGTAAAAACGGAAAATCATCTGGAAAGGATGGAATTGATATTGAACTGATTGAATATGGGGGAATTAAACTACAAAAACATATACACAACCTGATAAAAACAAGATGGAAAGAAGAAAATATGCCAAAAGAATGGGAAACAGGACAAATATTAACTATTCACAAAAAAGGAGATTAACAAATATGCCAAAACCACAGAGGAATTACTTTATCACAAACTGCATATAAGATAATGACAGCAATAGTACAAAGAAGACTATCAAGAGAATCAAGTAATATTGTAGGACAATACCAATGTGGTTTCAGCAGCGGCAGATCAACAACAGATGCGATTCATACCTTGAAACAGATTATTGGAAAAACTTATGAGCACAGAATCCATGTAGAACTGCTTTTCAAAGATTTCAAACAGGCATTCGACTCAATTTGAAGAAATAAGCTGACTGAAGTATTAATAACGCTAGGAGTATCAGCAAAATTAATAAGATTAGTGACGATGACTGTGAGACGAACCACTGCTGTGGCTATGACGCCAATGGGAGAAACGAAAAACTTCGAAATAAATGAAGCAGTAAGGCAAGGAGACTCACTATCTGCAACTCTGTTCAATAAGCATTGGAATATTGTAATGTTATCTAGTTGTAAGATTTATTGTTCTTGTTTTGGAATTATTGTTTTTTGGAAAAAATCAAAACTGTCATGAATTGAATCAGTTTCTGAGATTATACTCTCTTATTTATCTAATGCAGATCTAGAATATAACATATCTTGGCGACAAGGTATTTCGAAACACGCTTAGGAAAATAGTGAAAGAACAACTACTAAAATGTCACTGTTTGAGAACATAGAACCGTTCAAGCCAGAAATAGACAACTTTGAATCGTACATCGAAAGATTAGAACAATTCTTCATAGTTAATGATATTCAGAATACGAAGAAAGTTGCATTGTTTTCAACATTAATTGGCAGTCAAGTGTATGAAGTTTTGAAAAATCTATTAGTTCCTGAAAAACCGTCTGATAAATCTTATGAGTCGTTAGTCGAGATTTTGGAGCAACATTCTTCACCTAAAACTGTCGTCATAGTGGAGAGATTTAAGTTTAATAAGCGAGATCAAGGAGTAGATAAACCTGTTGGCGATTATATTGTTGAACTTAAAAGGCTAGCTGAAACATGTAATTTTGACACATTCTTGAATGATGCTTTACGAGATAAGTTGGTATGCGGTTTGAGAAGAGAAGAGATTCAAAATAAACTGTTATCAGAGGCTAATTTAACATTTAGAAGAGTTTGTGATATAGCTCTGGGTATGGAGCTAGCACATGAACAATGTAGAGCTATGCAGCCAGTGTCAGTAGGTTACTTCAATAGATCATTCAACAAAAATGTCAATAAAAATCAAAATCAAACACCAAAAGGCGAAAATTATCGACGACAATATGCGAATAATATGGGGAAAATGGGAGTACAGGAACTGGAATTGTTTCATTTGTCAGAGAAAAGGATATACAACGCGAATGAGCAAGATTGAAGCAGAAGTCTGTCAACTTGGTCAACACTGAAGAATGTGGACCAGGAGAAGTTGAACAAGAGGAAATTTCAGAGTCATTTGAATATAATTTAGGATTCATAGGCTTAGTCAAAGCAAAAGGTAAAATGTTGCAAGTATCGGTATCAATTGAAGGTCATAATGTAACTATAGATGTAGATACCGGTGCTTGTACTAGTGTTTTATCCTATGGTACATATATTGAATACTTTAAACATGTTGAAATATTTGAAATGTCTGAGAATTTGAAAACTGTCACTGGGCAAAGTGTCAATGTGTTAGGGCGTATCACAGTTTCAGTTTTATTCAATTCAAAATATTATAAGTTAGAGCTAGTCATTGTTAAACCAGAATATAATTTCAACCCATTATTGGAAAGGACATGGTTAGATGTGCTATTCCTGGAATGGAAGTCAAAACTTTTGTCATATTCCTCAAGTAAAAATGTTAATTGTCGAGTGTCAAAGTTGATGATCTAATATATAAATTGGAATGTCAATTTCCTGAGGTATTTGAAAAGACTCCGTCAAATATATCTATTTTCAAAGCACAAGTACATATCAAGCAAGGTTTTACTCCAATATTCCACATACCCTATTCGGTACCATATGCTCTTGTGGAAAAAGTGGAGTCAGAAATAAATAAAATGGTCGGAGATGAAGTCCTTATTCCAGTCAAATACAGTGAATGGGCCAGTCTAATTGTCGTTGTACCCAAAAAAGAAAACCAAATTAGATTGTGTGTTGATTTTAAGGTAACAGTCAATAAGGCAATTGGAACAGAATATTATCCTTTGCCATGTTTTAATAATATTCTAGTTACTTTAGCGGGTAAACAAGTCTTTACAGTCTTAGATTTATCAGGGGCTCATCAACAGGTGATGATAGATGATGGATCTCGAGAATATTTCACAGTAAATACACATATGGGTCTTTTTCAATATACGCGTTTAACTTATGGTATTTCTAGTGCACCAGCTATTTTTCAGTCAATTATGGACCAGGTATTACAAGAGTTAAATGTGAGTTGTTATATTGATGACATACTAATTGCTGGAAAAGATGTTGATGAGTTTTTTTCAATAGTGGCCAAGGTCTTTGAACGGTTGAATAAATATAATGTTAAAATTAACTTCGATAAATGCACATTCTTTGCTGATGAAGTCAAATACCTTGGACATAAAATAGATAAATACGGGGTGCATCCTACGGAGGATAAAGTAAAAGCTATTAGTAATGCTCCAGAACCTAAAAATGTGGGACAGTTGAAATCATATTTGGGTATGTTAAACTTCTATAACAGATTTCTTTTGATGCTTTCGTCTGAGTTAAAACCTTTGTATGAATTGTTGGAAAAAGGAAAGAAGTTTGTCTGGTCTCAGAACTGCCATTCCGCTTTTGGAAACAGTAAAAAACTACTTATGTCAAATACATTGCTTGTTTACTTTGATCCAAAAAAAACAATAACTGTGTCTTGCGATGCCAGTCAATATGGAGTGGGTGCTGTACTCAGTCATACAATAGATGGTAAAGAATATGCGGTTTCATTTGCATCAAGTACGTTGTCTGTGGCAGAGAAAGGTTATTCTCGATTAGAAAAGGAAGCATTAGCCATAATTTTTGCAATGAAACGTTTTCATAAATATTTGTATGGACATAAATTCACTTTAATAACGGATTATGAACCATTGAAAATGATACTTAACGAAAATAAAGGTGTACCAACATCAGCTACTGCAAGATTGCAAAGATGGTCACTGATCTTGCAAGCATACCGTTACCGTATAATTTATAGGAAGGGTTCAGAGAATTTGGTAGCTAATGCATTATCGCGATTACCTCTTTCTGACGCGACTGAAGATGATAAAAATAATATTTTTGTTAACTCTTTCAATTTTGAAGATAATTTTCCTATATCGTTTCTAGATATTGCAAAAGATACTCAATCCGATCTTATATTATCAAAAGCATATGATTTGACTCTTAGAGGTTGGCCAAATTATATAATCGATAAGAACTTGGAGCCATATTTCAAACGTAGATTTGGATTAACAGTTGATGAAGGTTGTTTGATGTCAGGAAAGAATGTGGTAATACCTACAAAATTACGGCCATATGTTCTAAATCTTTTACATAATGAACATCCTGGCATAGTGAGAATGAAGATGCTTAGTAGATCATATTTTTGGTGGCCTAACATTGATCGCGATATCGATGAATTAGTTGCTACGTGTGAAAGTTGTCAGTCCAATTTGAATAGAACAACACCAAAATTTTCATGAATTGGCCAAAAACACAAAGCAATTGGGAAAGAATTCACCTAGATTTTCTTCATGAGGATAGGAAATCATTTTTAATTATTGTTGATAGTAAGACGAAATGGATTGATTGTTATATAATGTCAAATACTATAGCTTCCACAACAATTGAGAAACTCAGACATTCTTTTTCAATTTTTGGTATCACTAAGGAAATAGTATCTGATAATGGACCTCCATTCAATTCTTCAGAATTTCTTACATTTTGTCAAGCTAATGGAGTTAAGGTCACTAAAAGTCCTCCATATCATCCAATATCAAATAGATGGGCAGAAAGAAGTGTTCAAACTATCAAGAGGATAATGGAGAAGCAATTGTTTGATATTCAGAAATATAACAGAAAATTGAATATACAGGAGAGATTGGATAACTTACTGTTTGTATATAGGAATACACCTTCCACTGTAACAGGTTTTTCGCCTGCGGAAATAATATTCAAGCAAGAACCAAGAACCAGATTAGACTTGCTGAAACCACATTACTTATCATCCCGAAGGACAAATGAAATTGAATATGAGGGGAGATTAGTGATGCATTCAATTTTTAAAATAGGTGACTTAGTTTGGGTCAAGACAATACAGGCAGAGCAGGTGAAGTGGTTGGCTGGTAGAGTATTAAAAATAATAAGCTCTGTAATTTATCGAGTGAATGTAAACAATAAAGACAAATTTGTGCATTCAGATAGTTTAAGAAAGTCCAGGTTACATGAGGACAAACACCCTGCATTCGAAATATCAGTTTGCCCCGAAACAGATTCAAACTCTCATTCTACGAACAACAATGATATTAGCGCAACTAACAATATTGTCAATGATAATATTGCATCAGATACGGCTATAGATAATAATGAAATTGATCCAAATATTATAAATAAAAATGTAACTTCACAATTAGATTCCAATGCTCAAAACAATATAATACGTAGATCCAACAGATTAAGAAGAACTCCTGATCAACATCAATATTATTAAAAACGGAAGAAATGTAATGTAATCTAGTTGTAAGATTTATTGTTCTTGTTTTGGAATTATTGTTTTTTGGGAAAAAATAAAAACTGTCATGAATTGAATCAGTTTCTGAGATTATACTCTTTCATTTATCTTATGCATACATAGAATATAACAAATATGTTACAAGAAAAATTAATAAGAGAACACTTAGGACAAAGGGAGGCCAGATAATAGCATATGCTGATGACATAGTGGTAGCAGCAAAAAACCGAAAAATAATGAAAGAAATGCTACAGGAAATAATTGAGGAAGGGAAGGATTTGGGATTAAAACTGAATCAAGATAAAACTAAGATAATGGTATTAGGACAAAAATCAGGAGATAGAAATATTAAAATAGGTGAACATGAATTTGCACAAGTGGATAAATTTAGATACTTAGGTATAATGCTATCGTGGGACGGAAAAAATGAGGAAGAAATCAAAGAAAAACTAATAGCAACAAATAGAGCTTACTAAGCGAATACCACTCTGCTGAAAAGCAAAATTTTCTCGAAAACAACAGAAATTAGAGTTTATAACACATTGATAAGACCAATAACAATGTAAGCAGCCGGAACCATGACAATGACAAAACAAGATAAGGAAAATTTAAGAATTACAGAAATAAAGATAATAAGATCGATATTAGGGTCGATAAATAAGCAGAAAATGAGTACAGAACATTAATGAATCATGAAATAGAACAGAAATTGAAAGGAGAACACATAGTCAAAAAAAATAAAACAACAGAGAGTCAAATGGCTTGGACATGTATGGAGAGCAGACGCGCAAAAGACCATCAAATCAATAGTTGAATGGGACCCAGGAGGTACAAGGAAAAGAGAAAGACCAAGATCGGAATGGTTGGCAGAAGTAGAAGAGGATTTGAGAAAAATTGGCGTAAGAAATTGGAAAGGAAAAACAAATGATAGGAAGACATGGAGAGAAATAGCAGGAAAAATTCAGGCCAGAGCAACGGAGACTGATCCACTCCAGCATTTCGGATCTAGAAAGCATCGTAAAGATGCGGCGCAATCCCATAGGGATGTTAAGCCATTATTTATATAGATACATCAGCAAAACCATCGTCAGCTCTCCGACTAGAAGGTTTGTCTGGAACTTCTTGTTTCATGAATTCACTTTCATACCGCAATCTTTCGGACATAATTTCTATATTGAGATGACATCTAAGCACAATGTTGCCGAGCAATTCTTCCGACCAGTACCCGTGAATGTATATTATGATGTACTTGTAATTTATACTTAATTTTCTAGTCTTTATTCATCAATATTATCATAAATATCTATGTACTGAACTATCCATATTATGCACAATTTTTGACAAGAATCTATATATCAGCTTGCAAAGCGCTTTTGATAGTTAGGTTAGACTTTACTTTTTGGTGTCAGAAGTAGGATCCTGAAAAATTAAGTGGAAGTAATTTTGAGTCCGAACGGCAAAAAGTGGAATTAGTTGCAATGCTGGAAGATGTTTAAAAATGGTGTTGGCACTGTTGTAAATATCCACGAGAAGAAGCATGGCCACCAGTGAGAGTCCACGGAGTAAAATATAACTGATTCTATGGAAGGTAAGAGAACAATAATTATAGCAAAGCAGACAAAGTCCATGGAGAAGAAAATGACTGAATCAGTAAATGAGACCGTAGCTGTAGAGAAGCAAGCAGTAACAATAGCTGATGAGATTAGAGCGGTGACTACAGAGTTGAATAAGATTCCGGAGTAGAATGAAACGGTGACAGTGGAAATCCAGGAGATTGATGAAGAACTTTTTGGAATAAAGAGTCAAGTCAAGCAAGTCTCGCAAATTGAACGTGGTTTGGAAGCAAAATCAGACTCTACTGTCATTGATCTCGGTTGATCGACGGATAGAATGTGTTCCAGCATATAACCCAAAAAAAAGTAACAGGTAATTTCATCCTGGAACTGATACCGTACGATAAAGAAACATGATTGGATAAGTATTTCTGGCCAATAATAGCTGAAGTATGCGGAAAAGTATAAGCGTAGCTAGGAAATTTTCCTAGGAGGGGAAGGCCGGCCAGCTGATCAGCCAATGCAAGATTCTAATTTCAATGATTTCACTGAACTTTTTAGTGGAATCGATCAATTATGGGAGTAGTGAAGCGATGAAGTTATGAAGCTCATTCACTCTTCTGGAGAATTGGCAACAAAAAGAGGTTCTTATAGAAATCAGCGAGATTTTCTGCAGAGAAATAACTTTTGGGGTAATAATAAGGGATCAATGTTCCAACCAGAATTTGAAAGGTGCACAATGGTTATATATGTGTTTTCATGCGATTTATAGCGTTTTTTTTTTTTTTCAGCAAGTAATCCTAAAATACCTCCAGAACTATTGATTCCACCAAAAAATACTCTATAGTTGAGTTTCCTACAATAAAGCTTCATGGAAGATTTTATCACTGAAATGCATAATTTTTGAAATATGGTTGACTTTTGATAGATTATTATATTTGGATATAATGATAACTCATTGATTGAGGGAAATTGATATCGTACATACAGATCATTCAGTAGGGAATCTAATTATAAAACTTTTTCCATTGGAATTTTTTTGATAAAACAGACAGCATATGAGATATTACCAGAAAATGCGAAAAATCGTGTAAAAATGCAAGTATAACCATGAAGAACCCTCCAAATTCCAAATGGAACATTGATACATTATTAAGTACTCAATCAAGAGTCTACTTTCTGCGAGTAATCTTGCTTACTTCTGGAAAAGAAACCTTTTTTGCTAATTCCCCTGAACTGAAAGTGGCGCCTTTCTCAAATTTGCAGTAAAATTGAAAGTCTGACGATGGAGCTAGATTTAAAGGATGAGCAATAAGTTTTATAGGATAGGCGTTGTCCACCCTTGCCAACCCTCACTACGCCCATGCAGAAAAGAGCTATTGTATTGTCTGGAATGCTCCAAGATACAGCATTATCGGTGATATCAGGATTGATTGTACCTATAAGAATGCTTGGATTATGGGAAGCTGACGTTACAATTGGAGCTGCGTTCCGGAAAGGAGCTTACGACAAAACTACCGCATGGACAGCTACAAAAACGGTAGCAGCTTCATATATTTATATATATATATATATATATATATATATATATATATATATATATATATATATATATATATATATATATATATATATATATATATATATATATATATATATATATATATATATATATATATATATATATATATATATATATATATATATATATATATATATATATATATATATATATATATAGATATATTTTTACTTACATGTACTAAGAACAAGAAAGTATTGTGAATCCATTTTGACTATTTTCGGCTTGATATCGGTACGTATGTTCGTGCGTTCGTGCGCTCATAGCTCGTAAATCTCAAAACTGGTTGAACGTATAATGTTGAAATTTTGTACTCAAGACTGGTATTAGGTCTAGTTATGCACTTCGCATTATGGTTAGAATCGTCTGCACTGGAAGTGCACTTTAATTGAAACTTTTTTCGAATTCTTCTTATAAATCCAGCATGATCAACCATAGGATGTTGAAATTCAGTATTTTAACTTAATATTGTGTCAAAATGGTTATCTGCTATTTTTGTATGAATCGGTCAAGCCAGAAGTGCACTTAACCCTAAAATTTCTTCTAATTTCTTGCATATATTAAGAATGATCAGCCATAGCATATTGAAATTTAGTGTTTGAACTTGTATAGCATCAAAATAATTATCTACTAATTTGGCATCAATCGGCTGAGCCGGAAGTGCAGTTTATATGTATAACAGGCATTCAGAATCTGCCGCATGAAACAATCAGTTTAATAATTGAAATGATAAGGTAGGCAATGATTATCTGTTGTCAACGTTCTGATCTTGTTCGACATTGTACATGTCAAAATATTATTGAAATTATAATAATAATATTCTGAAGTGTCAGAAAACTTCATTCAATGAATTTGTGTATATATCAAATGATGTACAAGTAGGTCTCGTGATGTTCATGTCAGATTTTTCCCTTTATACCAATGATATGAAGATAGTGTTCAATTGTCATAATGTGAATGATAGTCCATTGTTGCTAGATGTTCGGTTGTTGGTCATTTGAATACTGGCTCACTGTTGTTCAGCTGGCAGACATTTGAATGCTGGCTCATTTTTGGGGGAGAGTATATAAGGCCTGTGGGCTGATGAGAGATGATTCATTCAATAAGAGTGACTGAGCGATTTTATTATTGTGAACGAATTGTTAAATCAAAAATTGTAATTCAACCTATTAGTATAATAATGATAAAATCAATAATAATAACAATAAGGGGTCTGAAGTCCAACCTCACCTTCCCGTGGTTGACCCTGGATAATGCTAACGAGGCACTGGCAAACTGGTGGCAGCCCCACCTGTGGATTTAACAATCCCCCCCACCCACTGTGTTAGCCACTTGGTGGGTGTGCAATAACTCGCTCCTGTCAATACAAGAAGGAAACGTTATCCGGGCGGGCTGGGACAGCAGGACCCAAGTCGAAACCGTCGTGATTCCATACCTGCAACCCACCAAAGCAATGTCACCGGACAACGCTATAACAATACGAGAACAAATAGGCGACCACAACAACCCCTAACGCCAAATGTAGTTGTAACTGTTGGGCAGGAAAATGAGCCTCTGCCCAGTACATCTACCCGCACGCGACATCGAACTTTATGGACCGAGGAAATGAACAAATATATAGTTCGATGTTTTTATAAATTGACAGAATTAGAGTCTTCGAATACCCCATTTGTACACGAACTACATCGCTTGATAACCTCACAATTCGAAGAACTGAGAAATAAAACTCTACAAAATATCGTGGGCCAAAAGCGGTCAATCTTTCGTAATAATAGGTTACCAGCTGAGACCATCAACAAGATCAAAAGAGAATTGCCCAAGAACTTGGTATACATGATGAACAAGAAATAGTAGTAGAGCCGGAAGAACATACTATGAAAGTAACAACAGAGAATATCAGCAAGGCGGTTGAAGAGTTTGAAACAATGTTTATAATGTATGAAGGAATGGACCCGGAATTTCGACCACCTCTTCCAAAACTTAAGCTCAAGAATCAAACATCTAGCATCATAGAGGAAATAAATGGAGAGATAGGACAACGTATCCAAAATGATGTCTCTACAAGATCTATACACGCTACTCTATGTTGATGCAGCAACTGCATTAAGTATGCATGGGCAAAGACTTGGAGCAGCCCTGAAGAGACGGATTCAACAAAAAATATCTGCTTGGGAGAGGCGGTTGAACAGCAAAACTGGCAATTTGAGGTAGGATATTGGAATACTGACTCAAAGCACCAAGCCTACTCCCAGCGATAAGATATGCCGCTCAAATTGTTCTCAAACACAAGTCACAAGATAATCCATGATTAATAGAAGTACTTGAATTTCTCAAACAAACACTAGCAGCATTGTCACTACGCTTAAAAAGACATAAGAAAAGTAACAAGAGAAGGGAAGATAACCATCTTTTTAATGTGAACGAGAAAGCATTCTACAAAAGTCTTTCACCCAATGCAACATCAGCAGACATTGTAGCTTCACCTAAAACAGACGAAGTGAACAAATTTTGGGGCAGCATATGGGATAACCCAAAACAGCATAAAAGAAATAAATGGTTATTTTAGGAAAGGAGGAGAATGTCTGATCTACAAACAATGTTAGACTGGGAAATAACAGCAGAAGACATAGAACGGGCTGTTAGTAAAAGTAAGAACTGGAAGTTCCCTGGAGTAGATGAGCTGCAAGATTTTTGGCTGCAGAAATTCACGTCATCTTACAATCAACTATCAAAAATACTCACGAATATCTTGCGAGAGCCAACAAAGCTGCCTAAATTCATGACTAGTGGCATAACCTACCTTCTTCCAAAAACTCCACAAATGTCAGCAAATCCAGAAAAATATAGGCCAATTACCTGTCTGCCTACACTGTATAAAGTGCTCACCTCAATAATATCCGAGAATATATACAAGCACCTGGAAAAAAATCATCTGTTAGATGAAGAACAGAAGAGGTGCAGGAAAGGATCTCAGGGATGTAAAGAACAACTACTGGTAGGTGCGGCAATTACCAACTACGCAAGATTGAAGAAGGGAGCTCTGTACACCGCGTACATTGATTATCAGAAGACCTTTGACAGTGTACCTCATTCGTGACTGATTGAATGCCTTGAAATCTACAAAATTGAGAGTCACATAGTAGAGCTATTACGTCACGCAATGAGACACTGGAACACCCGACTAACCATGAATGAACAGGAAGGGAGCATACAAATGGGTCAAGTGAACGTGGTATATTTCAAGGGGACGCGTTGAGTCCACTGTGGTTCTGTTCAAGTATTAAGCCACTAACAACTCAGCTTGATAACATAAAGAAGAGCTGTACGTTAGAAAACACGCAGATAAGCCATCTCTGGTATATGGACGACATGAAACTATTTGCCTCACGCGAAGACCATCTCCAAAAATTGATAGAATGTGTCGGTCGTTTCAGCACTGACATTCATATGAAATTTGGACTGGATAAATGCAAAACAAACGGCATGACCCAGGGAAAATGGACAAAAAGCACTTGATTTGTCATCATCAATCAAGGGAGAATGGAGGAGATGGAGGAAAAGGACACCTACAGGTATCTAGGTTATGCACAGGTTGAAGGCATAGAGCAAAGTAAGTGTAAAGAGGAAGTCACCAACACGTATCGAGTGAGAGTAAGGGCGTTGTTGAGGTCAGGACTTATTGCCAGAAACATAACAAAAGCCATTAACACTTTTGCAACCTCAATTATAACCTATAGCTTTGGGATACTAAAGTGGACCGATACAGAAATGCATGCCCTGGATACACTTACTAGAAAGGAATTCACTAAGCATAGAGTACATTACCCGCATAGCGCAGTTGAGCGATTCCATCTACCAAGGAAGCTGGGGGGAAGAGGAGTACCCAGTATACACGCTCGCCATTGCAAACAAGTGATGAATTTGAAAACTTACTTCTACCAAAAAGCGGAAACAAGTGCTATGCACCTCGCAATTGTGAATAACGACTCTAAATTAACTCCCTTACATCTCCAGAATAGAGATTGTATACCGGCGAAGGAGGTCCTAAGCTACGATCAGCTGAAAGACCAGTGGAAAAGTAAACCGCTCCATGGCAAATATGTAGCATCCCTAGAAGAACCGCATATAGATGGAACTGCTTCTCAAAAATGGCTCAATACAGGTAATCTCTTCAAAGAGACTGGAGGATTTGCTCTAGCTATCCAGGACCAGGTCATTAACACAAACAGCTATAAGAAGAGAATTATGAAACTACCTGTCGTGAATATCAAGTGTAGAATGTGTGGTGAGAAAGAAGAGTCTATAGCTCATCTAATCTCGGGCTGCCCTATATTGGCACACAAGCAATACCTGCACCGCCACAGTAAAGTAGCCAATATAGTGCATCAAGTGCTACGCAACAAGCTATTCGAAGACCAAGAAGCAGTACCATACTATAAATATGTCCCTCCACCGATCTGCGAGAATAACGATGTCCTCCTATATTGGAATCGAGAAAATAATAACCGACAAGACGATAACCGCTAACATCCCGGATATCGTTTTGACCTTGAAGAGAGAAAAACTCATTCACATTATAGACATTGGAGTACCATTATGTGCAAATGTCGAAAAAACATATGCAGATAAAATAGACAAGTACATTCCACTGGCTGACGAAATGAAGAAGATGTACAAAATGGAAAACGCTCAGATAACACCTGTAATAATAGGCTGTATGGGAGAAATCCCACACAAATTACACAAGAGCTTACAGCGCTTGGACATCAACAAAAACTTATACTTACCAATGCAACGTGCAGTGATCCTGGATACCTGTAGCATCGTCCGTCGGGTCCTGGGGGATAAGAAGTGAAAAATTAAAAGGGAGTCTTTCATTTGAGACTCACCTCCTCATTAAGTGTATGTACTTGCTCAAAAAGCCGTACATAACACACACTTACCTGTAATACTTATTGCAGAGAGATGGCAAAAAAGAAAATAATAATAATAGTAATGATGATGATGGTAATAATGAGTTTATCGTGAAATGACTGAGACTTCCAAGCGAGTGGTTTCACAAAAGATTTTTTAAATATTAGAAAATTGTGATTTGTCAACAAAACATTGGAGTAGGCAGTTATTGTGAAATTGTGGATGTCATACATTTTTTCTTTGGTTGAAGAGTTTAGTAGAAGGACTAGACGGTAATCTTCGGTAGCACCTTGAAGGTATTTTCCCAGATATGCTGATCGAGAAGATGTATCAAATGGAAATCCCCAAAAGAAATGAGACAGATTATCCGACTCTAGGAGATTGCAAATAGAACGAATGTTCAATACATCAAATTTGTGAACTTGTACTGTTCCATCGATATACAGTTATATGATGTAATTTGTTGGAGCTGTTCGAATTTGGCATAAGGTTTTGAGTACTTTGATGCTTATTTAGGTGGTTATATAGTTATTTTTTCAGATCGAAGAACATAATTTCCTTGTGAATATTGCTGCTAGTAGAGATGATTATTCTGCTATGATCGTCGTCTTGCACAGCTTCGTGAGGATATTACGATTACTTTTGTCAAGGCGCATGAATTTGTCGTAGCATGCTTTTGAATATCGTTGAGGGTTCATCAATAGTAGTTCGTTTTGATAATTCAGAGCTGGATCGAAAACTTGCACTTTCAGTTTTGGAAGGTCAACTCCTTCTCGAACCATATAATTCGGAGTAAATTTGAACCAGTTTGGAAGACTTTTGAAGAAGCCTACCTGGAGTTTTTCATCAGTATATAGTAAGCAGTGTATTTTGGCTGCATATAGTAGTGTTAGAAGTATGGCTATTCTGTAGTGATGAATCCTTGCATCTTATGTCACTTTAATCCTGATCATTAGGTTTTTGATATCATCCTCCGTTTATCTCGCTTTACTTATCATAATGTTTTGCTTCTTTTGAATGAACCTATGCTGGAAAAATGAATTCCTAGGTACGTTTACTTGTTGTTATATTCATTGGAGATTGTCTTCTAGTACTAAGTTTGATAACTTTAGTCCTTTTGTGATTTATGCCAAGGTTGTTATTGTTACAATATGTTTCAAGACATTCAAATTTACTCTGAAAATCGGATATAGAATCACATAGCACAACTAGATCGTCAGCATATTGTGATAACATAATGTTTATGACATGGGACATGTAGATTCCTTCGGCGTCTTGATTTCTGAAATAGTTCTCTGTATCAGATATAAAAAGAATAAATTGAATTGAGCTGAGAGCATCTCCCTGTAGAACACCTTCATTTACTTATATAGGTTCAGAGTTCTGGTTATTCATTTTTAGACTTATGCTGGCATTTATATAGATGTTCCTTATTGGTCTGATGAGTTTCGTACTGACGCCTATATCGTGAGGTTAACTCCACATTTTCGTATGATCTATTGAGTCAAAAGCTTGCTTCAGGCTTACAAAGATGGCAGAATTATTTCTGTGGTTAATAATTCTGGACTGAATTATCGTATTTAGCGTGAATTCATTGTCCAAACAAGATCTTTTTTTCTAAACTCACAGTGGGCTTCGGGTAGGATATCAGAGCTTCCAGCCTAAGTTTAGATCCGATTCAAGATGATTGTAGTTAGAACTTCTGAAATTGTATCGCTAGTCCCTTGTAATTCGCTGGATTTGTTTTATTTAATTTTTCATGTGATCATTAATAAATAAGTGCTGTTGCATAGTCTCTGCGGTACTATTCCAGAACCTAGACATTCATCTAAGAAATTCATTAAAGTTGAGATCCAGCTGGTAGTGTACGATTTCCAAATTCCGTTTGGAATAAAGTCTGGTCCGGGAGTTCTATTATTTTTAAGTAGTTTCAATGTGTATGATGGTCCATTTTTGTTAATCATAGTGTCTGAAAAAGGATGACGAACATCCGATTTTCTGTTCCAATGGTTGGTTTGTAGATATTCTGATAAAAGATCGTCCACTCATTTGATCGAATGGGGCTCAAAGTGTGTGTTCCAGCTATATGTTTTTGATATATTCTCAAAAATGGTTCAGATTCTGATATACCGTTGATCAATTTTTGTATTCTAATCAGATATATTTTTTTCTCTATATCAATGATATCTAGATAATGTTCAATTGTCAAAATGTAAATGCTAGCCCATTGTTGCTAGGTGTTTGGTTGTCGATTATTTGAATGCTGGCTCATTGATTTTCAACTGTCAAACATCTGAATCCTGGTTCATTATTGAATGAGAGTATATAAGGCCCTTGGGCTGATGAGAGATGATTCATTCAATAAAAGTTATTGTGAGCGATTTTATTATTGTGATTGAATTGTTAAGGGAAAAGTGTATTGTGACCTAGTGTAATTTGCAACATGTGCAACAAGTTGTCGATTGCTTACTCCGTTCATAGGCTTACTATATTATGCATGGGTAACAGAAAATATTATAACGTTATTTCTTTCAATTTGGCGACCAAAGTTACTAGACACTACTATTCATTTTTATGATCCATTGAAGTAATAAATTAGATAACTAACACTATTTTTAATTAATAATTCTAATGTAAACTGAAGATTATTACACAACACTATAACCTCACTTCAATTATTTATGTCAATATTGATTTATTTCAAATAACACAATTTATTTCAACCATTAGCAGTCCATATCATAAGGTCTCTGAGCCAAAATCAATAATACTTCTTGTTGAGTCAGCGGATATATACCGTGGGTCTCTCCCCACTATGTTTTTCCCGCAAACGTCCAGGCGTTTCTAGAGAATGCTAGAAGGTGTAGGGAAACTTGGAGAGTAGAATACAAACATACATGGTGTCAGGCTGAAGAATCGAAAAAAAAAAGAAAAGGAAAGAACCGCAATAAATATGGCAGATCTGGAAGAGCTGAACAGAGAAGTTTTGGAGTTACAAAACACATTGGCACAATTGCAAGTACACTCAAATGTTGAATTCAGACAACAAGCAGTGATACAAATTCCTCAACCAGATAAATTTTCATTCGAAAAAGAAGACCAGTCAACTTGGCTGGCTACGTACGAACGATATCGTGTAGCAACAGCACTGGATCGACAATCAGAAATGACGCGAGTAAATGATTTATTTCTACATATGGGAAGTCAAGTAGACCGTTTGTTGTGAACTTTAGGCAAGAAAGCTCAAGAAATAACCAAATACAAAGAAGCAATTGATATTTTTTTGAATTATTATGTAGAAAAGGTCAATAGATAATGCAATGAGAAACGATAAATAATCAAACAATGGACATAAAACAGCGAACAGCACTACAAAAGAATGGCGAAGAAGTGAATCGTGTACAAAACAACAAATATGATTACACAAGAGAAAAATATAGCTGCAATAATAGGAAGAATGAAAAAAGTAAGTACAAAGCAAATACAAGCAACATGTGAACTTATCCCGAGTGTGGCAGATGTGGAGCAAAGCCAAGCCATGAACTACAACAGTGTCCGGCAATAAAAGTAAGATGGAAAAAATTTAAACTAAAAGGGCATTTTACAAGCAAATGTCGCACAATGAACATTAGAGAAATACTGCAGGAATCTGATCCAGAAACAGCGAATTTGGTCGAATCACAGGTGGAACAATCGTACCATGGAACATAAAATTGAATGTTTTTGATCAAAATATGTCATTCAAGATCGATACTGGAGCAGACGAAACTCTACTTTCGAGAAAAAAGTATGAAAAAATGAGGCAGAAACCAAAATTAATTAAGACAGATAATAAATTATACGCGGTTGGAAAACAACCATTAAAAATATATGGAGTAATTCAAATTCTTGTTAAATGGAGAAACGAACAAGAAAATATCAAAATGTACGTTGTAGATGCTGAAGAAAACTCAAATCAATTTTAATAAGATGGATTCATAGTTTAACGAAAGAAACGGATTTCAAGACCAAAATTGTCACAGAATATCCAAACTTATTCAAAGGATTAGGAAAAATTGTAAACAAGGCATACGATTTGAAAATGATGGAAGGAGCAACTCCATTTTTGATCAGAATTCATAGCAGAATTCCAATTCCTGTTATGGACAAGATGAGAAATTAATTATCAAGAATGGTTTTCGAGGACGTAATAGAACCTGTACAGGAACCAACTGAGTGGTGCGCACTAACTGTTATTGTTTAGAAAGAATCAGGAAAGATCAGAATTTGCGCAGATATTACCGAATTGAATAGATATGTAGTCCGAGAAAAATTATTACTACCATCTGTGGAAGAAACGTTGGCATAACTAAAGAGAGGAAAATTTTTCACAAAACAAGACGCTTCCTCAGGATTCTGGAAGCTTGAATTAACATCAAGATCAAGAAAATATATGACATTTATTATGCCGTTTGGATGTTACAACTATACACGACTACCATTTGGAATTACTTCAGCTCCAGAAACTCATAAAAATGTAATGAATGATTTGATTTGAGGTCAACCAGGTACGATAGTTCACATGGACGATATAATTATTTTTGGAAATGATCAGAGACCGCATGATGAATGTCTACATAATATATTAACAATATTAGAAACTAATGGCATAACAGAAATAAAAATAAATGCGAATTTAGTGCTCAAACAATTGAATTTTTGGGTCTTATAATCGATAGTGAAGGAGTAAGAGCGAACAAAAATTCAACAGCAGCTATTAAAAGATTTCGAAAGACCGAGAAACTTGACAGAATTACGCCAGTTCTTGGGAATGGTGAATCATCTTACGAAATTCATCAAAAATTCAACTGATGAAACAAAAGAGCCAAGAGAACTTCTGAAGAAGAAGAATGAATATTTGTGGACGCCAGCTCACGGAAATTGTTGCAATAAACTGAAAAAAATATTCAGTACATCACCAGTTCTTGCAATGTACGATGCGAAACTAGATACAAGAGTTTCAGCGGATGCATCTTCTTACGGAATAGATGGTATCATGGAACGAAAACAAGAAAACGGTGAATGGCGCACAGTTCTGTATACATCATGATCTTTGACATAACAGAACAAAAATACGCCCAAATTGAGAAGGAATCTCTTGCTTTAGTTTGGACATGTAAGAGATTACGTTAGTATCTTATTGGCAAACATCTTATTTTATGTACTGATCATAAACCACTCATATCGATATTAAAAACAAAACCAATTAATGATTTAACACTCAGACTCCAAAAAATAGGAATGAGAATAATGAGATTCTATTATGATATCCATTAGGTACCGGGTGAAGAGTTTTATGCAGCAGGCGCTCTTTCGAGACGACCGTTGGAGACAAACAATATAGAAGAAGACAATATAATGGAGAAAGTGTGTGATATTTATTTTGATGCAGTATTAGGGAGAGTTCCAGAAGGAATTAGTGTATCAGAAGACGAAATAATGAAAAAACAAGGAAAAGATGGAACACTGAGTACGATAAAACGGTACCTAACAGAAAGATGGTCGAGCAGAGACAAATGTGAAGAAGATTCATTACAATACTATAAATATAGAGAAGGAATAACAATACATTATCAATTATTATTGTACAAGAATAGAATATTCATGTCAAAACATCAGACAAAAATAATATCAGAGAAGATACATGTTGGTCATCAAGGAATAGATCGGTGTAAGCAAAGAGCTGGATCTAGTATGTGAAATATGAATAATCACATTGAAAATATGATTCAAAATTGTGAACTGAGTTCAAAATATCAGAAAGCTGTTACTGAACTACTAATGCCAAGCGAAATACTGAAAAATCCATGGAAAAATATTGCCGCAGATTTATGCGAACTGAAATGTAAAACATATCTTGTTACACAAGATTACTATAGTAAATTTCCAGAATTGTTATCTCTACAAGAAACTAGAAGCATGGAAATAATAAAGAAAATGAAAAGTGTATTTTCAAGATATGGAATTCCAAAATTGGTGAGGACAGACAACGGACCAAAGTTTAATTGCTTTGAATTTAAAAATTTTGCAAAACAATATTATTTTAAATACATAACAAGTAGTCCAAAGTACGCTCAATTAAATGAATTGGCTGAGCGAACAGTTCAGAGTATGAAAAATATTCTTAAAAAGTGTGAGGATCCTTATTTGGGGCTACTTGCTCACAGAAACACAACTTTATCGTGTGGAGCATCTCTAGCGCAGTTGTTGATAGGAAGAAAATTGAGAGACAACCTGTCAGTTACCGACGAGTTGTTTAAACCTAAATTACCAGATCATTAAGCAGCTCATAAATACTTTAGGAAAGAGCAAGAAATACAGAAAAAATATTTTTATAATAGACATAAAGAAAGAAAATTAACAGAATTAGAAGCTAAGGACAGAGTATGGATAATTGATCTGAAAAAACAGGGCATAGTAACAAAAAAGGCTCAGGAACCAAGATCATATATAATTAATACAGAAAAACTGAAGATTCGAAGAAACCGAAACCAATTAGTGAAACTTCCAGAGAAACAATAGATATCGACAAAGACAGGATCAGAAGTTCAAAGTCCCGAACTAAGACGAAGCTAATGCAAGAAATCAAATCTCGTTAGATTTGAAGATTAATTAAATAATTATATAAATGCTTAGTTAGAATGTAAGCATCTCCTAAGAAGAGAAGATGTAGCGAAACTTGGAGAGTAGAATAGGGGTTGGTAAGATTGAGAAGTAGAACAAATGTCATGTGATAAAAACGTTATAAATAAAAGCTATTTAATATATTACAAATAGTATTAACAAGTTTTGTTTAATTATAATCATAACAAACATACAGAAGGTACCAGTAATTTTCTAGAAAACAAATATATTCGCTTCTATTTCTTGATGTAAAATATTTCTATAATAATTCTAAGCACCAGTAAAGTCGAGATGACTAGTTTATAGACTCAAATTCGTTATACTGCCCCTTTCTCAGGACTTTTTCGTCCCGAAACGTTTCTTCACAAATCCCCGAAGAGTCATGTGCAATCTGCATTGGTCACCCTTGGTACATTGGGATGTTTTATAGAAGTAGCACTCGATGGTCCGTCCATTATTCGTCTGCTGTTTGGGGTTGTAGCTACAGACAAGGATTTATCTTCCATTATACCGGAAGAGGGTTTCCAACATATTCCTTACCACCCTCCAATCCAATTTATCTAGACCACAATTCAACTTCGGTACTGCCAGCTTCATCACGTCATTGTCCATAATTATCACATAATTTTGATAGTTATACGTGAATCCTCAATGTTATTGATTCAACAGAACTTCTTTGAATTGTTGTAGCTTATTGGAAAAATCTCATCAAGTAAGCTTGTCAAAATATATTTCATCTGTTATAGATGTTCTTGAATGAACTAAATATCGAATTTTTATGGAATAAAATAGTTGAAGCTGATTGGATTAGTTTATGTGGATATCAAAAATTAGGGAATTTAGTCTATTCAACCTTTTCTCATCTGACTCTACAGTTTTGGCTATACCTCAGTCATCTTTATAAGCGTGAGGCAAATAATTTTTAGATTTGGATTTTTAAACTTATTATTATTATAGAACTCGATTTTTGATTCATTTTTCAACACTTCTTAGAGGTATTTGATACTATTGTACTTCTTTAAGAGCTCTGTAATAATTTCAACTTCTCTTTTAACCTAGTAGCACCGTTATCATCTTAGCTCCAATATCGTAGAACTACTCTATGTATCAATAATTTCACTTAGGCACAATTTTTCTCTACGTCAAGTGCTCTACATGGCTCCAATCTTACCTCTCTCACTTTTAATTTTGTTCAATAATGACATCACTGATATAGTCAAACATTGTCAAGTACGCTCGACAAAAGCAATATGAAAATTTTTGGAGAAATCTTGATCGTGACCAGCTAGAAGATCTCTGAGTACTTCTTGATGATGGATATATTTTCAATAAACATATGGTGTACAACCATCATATGAGATATGAAGCTTCCTTGTTAGAGTTACGATACAGTTTGATATGATTTTCCTTTTGTCCGTTCGAAATTAGAGTATTGCTTTCAAGTGGAACGCTATCGGCGGAAAATATATCTCACTTGTCGGATCTGTGCAAAAGAGCCCCGTGAAATATTTTGATTCCATAAGACACAAATTCCATCCAAATTTTGATCGTCTTCACTGCGATTTATTGCTGGAAATTGATATGGCCTCACTTGAAAATCATGGAAGAATGAGACTTAGGAGAATTTTATCATTGAATTAATTTGATAAGTAGATTCAGCGATAGTATTGTGGAAGCTTGTGTTACAGCATATGATAATGAAACAGATACTCCATGTGAGTATTTTTATCAGGTCATTAGACCCAAATCATCATATATCAAAGCAAAAATACTAGTATTGTTAAGTTTAATTTCATATTAAGAACAAGGCCATAGGAAAAGAGATTTATCTGATTTCATGGGTGAAATTTCGAAAACATTGTTTTATACAAAGTATTCTATCCTCAGCTAAGCAACAAATTAACGTTATTAAATCTTCACTTGCATCATTCAATAGTTCAATTAGTTTTGCTCATAAAAATGAGCAAATGTTATTTTCTCATATTAATGAATTATGAAAATCCTTAACAGAGATAGATATAAACTCATTGCAGAATAAATTTCATCCAATTATTGATAATGATTTAATTTCACTTGATTTTTTCATACATGAGTAATAGATTGGAATAGAAACTCTGATAGATGCTTTTTTATTTGCCAGGTTAGGAGTTATTCACCCTCTTGTTAAAGAGTTGAAGATTATCCAAGATTTCATTCCTCTGGGATCAGAATTCCCTTTTAACATCAATTTGAACGACATGCACGATTTGTTGAATTCTATATCCAATATAAATGTGTATATTAGAGATAATAAGTTATTATACATTGTAGAAACTCCACTTATAGATAACAAGATATTCAAAGGTTTTCATCTGATTCCATTACCTATAAGTGTTACAAATAATACGTATTTATATATTCCAAGTGCCAGTAAATATATGTTTATTGGAGATAATTAGCAAAAATTTACATTATTATATGAGTTTGATTTTCGTAGATGTAAATCAACTCCAATTTATAAACTATGCCTTTCGAAACAGCCTTTATACCATTCTCATTTATACAAGACTTGTGAAATACAAGATAGATAGATAGAGAGGGGGAGGGTGAAGAACACGCGCACCGAGGCCACTTTAAGGGCCCATTGTGCTACCTCCGGGTGCACAGCTACATGCTACTGGTCTTGAAGCCAGTCAACACTGAGGAAGTAGGCTAACAAGTCAGCAGCAGGAGTTGTGCTAAGTGCAGCCATGGAAGGCCATGCTTCCCCCAGCATGGATCTTCTTTCACGAGATAGAGCGGAGCATTCGCAAAGAATATGCTCCATTGTTTCATCGTCGTCCTTGCAGCCTCTACAAAGAGGACTGCTCGAAATTTTTATTCGGTGCATGTGCTTATTAAAGCGACCGTGCCCAGTAAGGACCTCTGTGAGAAGTTTAAGATTCCTCCTTGAAAGTCTTAGGAGATAATTGGCCAGCTCGGTGGATGGCTTGGGGATAAGATTTCTCGTTTGTTTGCAATAAGTTGGAGTGTTCCAGCTGCTGGAGAATTTCTCAAAAGTAATTCTGTGGATTATGTTGTGAAAAACAGTTTTTGATAGGGGCAACATTAGTTCTGAACCATAGGGTCGAACTGACGAGCCTTGTTTAGCAAGGTTATCTGCACAGATGTTGCCTTCATTTCCATTGTGCCCTCTTACCCAAATAAGTTCCACAACGTTGTGTTGAGATATATTTGACAATGCAAGGTGACAGAGTTCGACAAGCCTAGATGTGAATTTGCATCCACTTAGGCTGCGAAGAGCAGCTTTACTGTCTGTATATATCTTCATATTTCTATTTATAAATTTGCGTTCTTTGATCAATGTCGCGGAGTGCAAAATTGCAAAGATCTCTGTTTGGAAGACGCTGGGGTACTGTCCTAAGGGTATACTGATATACAAGTTCATTTGGTCTGAAAAGATACCAGAACCATAACCTTTTCCTTTCTTGGAACCGTCAGTAAATATTTTAATATCAGAGGTTGAGGATATCTGACCATCTAATATGATTTGATAAGATTTATCAAAGTAGAATTTTGGAAGAATGGAGTCGGTACTCATCTCTAGGAGAGGAGCTCCCGATGTTGCCTCCCTTAAGATGGAGCAATGCATGGTATTAGCTCCAGTTTTAGGATACAAACCTAAGTGTAGGAAGCGAAGATTTCCCATCGTAGCAACCTCCTCTCAGTGAAGATTTAGAGGGGTGAGACATAGAAGGACTTTCATCGCTGCTGTTGGAGTTGTGCGCATGGCACCTGTAATTGCTAGACATGATAACCGTTGTTTGATCGTGCAGTTGATTGTCTGACTCTAGGCCACCAAACGGATGCACCATAGGATATCATTGGCCTAATAATAGCAGTGTAGAGCCATAAGGTAAGCTTTGGGCTAAGGCCCCAAGTTTGACCTAAGGTTCGACGACATTGTCAAAAGGCTATACAGGCTTTTTCAACTTTGAAGTTCAGGTGTAAACTCCAGTTGAGTCTGCTGTCAAGTATGATGCCCAGGTACTTGACGAACTTAGACAAACTTAGTGTTTGGTTGAAGTTTTTGTGGCATATTCAGTGTGCCAATCTTTCGTTTCCTTGTGAAAAGGACTACTTCCGTCTTGGTTGGGTTGACCAAAAGAGAATGTTCTTTACACCAGTGTTCAGTGAGTTTGAGAGCATCACCTGCTATACAGGCAAGAGTGGTCTCGAATCTACCGTTGAGCAGAATTGCAATATCATCCGCGTATCCGATGGTATGATAACCGTTATTGTTAAGGAGTTTCAGAAGACTGTTAACAACAATCGCCCACAGAAGAGGTGAGAGTACACCTCCTTGAGGGCATCCTCTAGTAACGTAGCCTTTGTTACTTGATTCCCCAGTGGGAAATTGTATAGCTCTATGTTCTAGCATGAAATGAATCCATTTAACAAGAGGTGCTTCGACTCCATGTTTTTTGAGAGCATGGACAATGGAGAAGAATGTTGCTTTGTCAAAAGCTCCTTCTATATCAATGAATATACCCAGGGTGGAATTTTTATATTCCAGAGATTTCTCGATGTTGCTGATCACGGCGTGAAGAGCAGTCTCGGTAGATCTGCCCTGGATATAGGCATGTTGGTTGGAGTGTAGCGGGCTGGTAGTCAGAGCCGTATCTCTTATGTGTCTATCGCAAAATCTCTCCAAGGTTTTAAGAAAAACAGAGGTAAGACTTATAGGGCGATAGGATTTTGGTGTAGAGTAGTCTACACGCCCGGGTTTTGGAATATAGACTACTTTCACTTCCCTCCATAGGTGTGGAACATAAGTGAGGGTAATGCAGGCTCTAAAAATCCAAACCAGGTGATGCATTAACAGATTGCACCCCCACCGAAGAAGGGCTGGTACAATCCCATCTGAGCCTGGGGACTGAGAAATACAATTATTCAGTTCAGAATATAAGACTCCCAGTTCTTGTAATGTTAAATCAATTAATATCGAACATAATATTTGGCATGCCTTAATTAGGCCCAATGAATGGCTTCACGTTTCTGAGAAGGATGAAGAAATTCTCATAAGCTATTGAAATGTACTGGAATTTTAAGATTTTTGGATATATCTATTGCTTATACAATTGAAATGGAACAGGTTAGTAACAGAAAATAGAATTCAACTATAATGATTGATTTTATTCCTAGATGGCATAGGAGGATAAGCAAAGTTAAAGTGCCCCAGACGGAGAATTAATTTCAAGTGCTGGAATTCGTTAGTATAATCGAAAGATAGTGAGCGTCAAAATTTCAGACGTCTAACCCAACCGGATATGGAGTAAACCAAGAGATACTCAGATATGAAAAAAAAAATTTTTCGAAGGAATGACTGAACTGATTCCGATGAGATTTGAATATGCTATAGGGACATGTGGATACCATCCTGGGACAAAGTATTAACCGCATGAAAAATAATTCTCCAGCGAAAAAAAAAAATCCTCAAAACTATTTTTTTTGATAGGCAAAAATATGAATAAATTTTTTTTAGAAGCTTTATACTCTCTTATTTAACATATATTACTTTTGATTTACTCCAAGTGGTGCGCCATACAGAAATAAAATAAAAAATATTTTCAAATGTTATTTTTTGGTTTCTTCATAATTGTATTATTCTGTATTCTATGATGATGATGAAAATATCAAAAATTCCAGTGAAAATCAGCTGAACTTATTTTGTCTATACTAGAAAAAATATTTCTAATATATATTAATAGAGGAAACTAATAATTTTCAGATATTCTACTTTTTTTATGTTGATATATCCAAACAAATGTGATGAAATTCTGTACAACAGTTTTTTGTTAGTGTTATTTTCAAATGTTCTACAAAATGTCATCCTCCAAAACTAATACGGCTCAGTGTTGCATATGCCTCAAGTATTCAAGGAAAAATGCGGGTAATCACAAAAAAATATCATCAGAATTAGACGTAGAGGAGTTCTCACCATTTTTTGATAATGAAATATATATTGGTGACATTATATGTGCTGTTTGTCGGATGAAAAAATATAAGAAACCTAAAGTTGATACGAGAGTTGCTGGAAGTTCTAAGGGTGAGTCTGGCGTGAGTTTGAATAATGAACTAGAAGAATCAGAGCCTAGCTTATCACAATTAAGCCTGTCTTAATCAAGTTCTGAAGATTCGACCTTTAATACGTACGATAGGCATCCCAAACTTAGCGAGAATGAGGAATACATTACAATTTCAATGAAAAGAACTGTCGCTACTCATACATATTGTTGTGTCTGTTATGTTAGTGAAAAAGGTTTAATCAATGTCACGCAAAATGCTTATAAAAAACAGGATTTTTATTCCAAAAGGGAATCGCTGCTGTGAGAAACATCTTATTCTCAAACGTTTTTATGAAGATGAACTCGATGATATTAAAGTTTAGTCAAATTGGACTTTAATATCGGCATCTGAATTGGCCGAAGTTATGAGTAACATTGCGGTCGAATGTGATTCCACTTTGCTTGATCGGATGGATGATTTCCTCTTATCAGATCAGCAAATTCGTATAGTTTAATAATTGTAAGAAAACACCTACACTGTCCAATGATCATGAACTTCCTCGTTTAACTAGATCAGAAACCGATTAATTGAATGCTACTGTTTCCAATCGTCATAATTTAACCACGCGCAATTGTCAATTATAAGTGCTGATATCCAAAAATGATTTGAAAGAGTTCATCCCTTATTTTAAGGGAAGAAGTATTGACATCATATTAAATAAGCATTTCCTTTCATGTATTCTGCCAAGTAGCGTCTACTTGCTACCGTAAACCAGCGTGAGATTCATTCGCATTAGCATTTCCCAAAAGCGTCGGATAACAAGCAAGAATCTCGAATCAACGTTCAATGAGAACAGTCCTGAAAATTATTAATGTGACTCAACTTTGAATTTCGATGAAATGTTCAAGATGTAATGATTCAAATATTCAATAATAATAAGCCATGAGTTGAACACAAAACCTGGAGTATTCATTCAAAAATCATCTATAAATCCTCGCAAATTTATCATAAGTGGTCAATGGAAAAATTGGCCACAACACTATATTGCCATTTTTATACAAAAACGTCTTATTGAGTTTGTGCCGTCCTTCAATAATTTTTACTATCTTAGTTTTCCCTGTGTTTACCACTAGACCATTCTGATCCCTGTATTTTGCAAGAATACTGAGCTTGATCTGAACATCGACTGAAGAGTTCAAAAGTATAACGATGTCGTCCGTGTAAACCAGCAAAATGAGATCGTTATGGCCGTCAATGTTCAGTCCACTCGCTCCTTGAGTATGAAAAAATTGCTCAATTTCATTTAAGTATAAGGAAAATAGTGTAGGGCTTGAAATTTCCCCTTTGAAAATGCTTTCTGTACAATTTATGTAGTTTGATGTTACGCTTTCATTTTTAACACATACTGCAAATTTTGTGTATAGATATTGTAATATTTCAATATAGTTAGAGCTGAGACCAATATTATGAAACTTTTGTGAATCGAATCAGATCTATGAAGATCACAAAACAACTATTACTTTTCAGCCGGAGATGCAGGTGAATTACCGAGGTCAGAACGAAGATATTATCCGTCCTTTACCTGCTCTGAAACCCGCTTGAAACTCTTTGAGGATTTCATTTTCGTCTAACCACGTATTAAGTCTATGAGCCAAAATCGTTGCAAAGATTTTTGCGACAGCATTAATTGAGGTGATGCCGCGTTAATTATTTGAAACGTTCAGATCACCTTTTTTCATACTAGGTACAAGAAAGTATTGTGGAACCGACAAAATTCACCTATCGAGATTTGGATGGAAATATCCGTTTTGAGCATCCCTGAATCCATTTTGACTATTTTGGCTTGATGTCGGTACGTATGTTCGTGCGTGCGTGCGTAACTCGCAAATCTCAAAACTGGTTGAACGTATAATGTTGAAATTTTGTATTTGAGACTGATATAGAGTCTAGTTGTGCACCTCGCATTATGGTTCTAAGTGTTTGTACCGGAAGCGCACTTTACTTGAAACTTTTTTCGAATTTTTCTAATAAATCCAGATTTATCAACCGTAGGATGTTGAAATTCAGTATTTAGGACGATTATATCATCTAGATGCTCATATCCTACTTTTATTGAGATCCACCGAGCCGAAGAGCACTTCATCTCACAGTCTTTTGGAATTTTTCGCATAAATTCGAAACGATCAGGTGTAGAATATTTAAATTCGGTATTTCAGTCTGCTGTAGCATCTGAATTATTGCCTATTTTTCTAATAACAATAGACTGAACTGGAAGTGCACTTTAGATGGAGTTTATTTTCTAATTTTGGGCATAAATTCAGATCTGTTGGTAGTCCTAGAATTTTGAAAACCAGTATTAGGGAATGTTGTAGTATAAGAATAATGGCCTACTGTTTCCATAGCAACCGACTTGGCTGAAAGCGCATTTCACTTCACAGATTTTTAGGATCTCTTGGGTCAATCCAAAGCGATTAACTGTGCAATGATGAGATTCTGTGTTTGATTATATATGTCTAATGACATATATAATCAAACACAGAATCACATCGTACTATCAATATATCCAATGATGTACAAGTAAGTCACGTGATGTTCACGTCAGATTTTTTGTCTAAATAAAACGTGAAGAAAAGGACTACTTCTGGAGTTTTTATCTCCTAATATTACCTTCCTATCATTCTTACTTACTTGCACTAAGTACAAAGTAACTAGTAAGTATTGCGAGACCAAAAAAAATCACCTATCAAGATTTTGATGGGAGTATCCGTTTTGAGCATATCTGAGTCCATTTTGACTATTTTCGGCTTGATGTCGGTACGTATGTGCGTGCGTAGCTCGCAACTCTCAAAACTGGTTAAACGTATAATGTTGGAATTTTGTATTTAAGACTTCAATAGAGTCAAGTTGTGCATCTCGCATTATGGTTCCAATTGTCTGTACCGGAAGTGCACTTTACTTGGAACTTTTTTCGAATTCTACTAATAAATCAAGAATGATCAACCGTAGGATGTTGAAATTAGGTATTTGGACTTGATGTTGCATCAGAATGGTTATCAGCTATTTTTGTATGAATCGGCCAAGTCAGAAGTGCACTTTACTTGAAACTTCTTCTAAAATTTTTGCATAAATCTGGAATAATCAGCCATAGCATATTGAAATTTAGTGTTTGAACTTGTTGTAGCATCGAAATAGTTATCTACTATTTTTGTATCAATCGGCCAAGCCGGAAGTGCAGTTTATTAGTATAACATACATTCAGAACTTGCCGTATAAAACAATCAGTTTAATTGAAATAATAAGTAAGGCAATGATAATCTGTTGTCAATTTTTCAATTTTTTTGACATTTCACATATCAAAATGTTTATCACTAAATTTCATGTCGTAAGCATGACAAAAGCGACAGAATTGGATCAGAACATGTTTTTCATACAAATTTAAAATGGATTTTCATTATGTTGGTCACACGGACCAGCTTCAGTGGCGTAAATAGGGTCCGCAAAACCCCGCAATGCGGGGGGGACGCGCAACTAAGGGGGCACAGCACACTTTGCCACGGAACTATAATATACCATTTGGATATGAATCAAATATCTTCCAACCAAGCCACATTTGAGTCATAATTATTGCGATTGTTGTACCCAAATAATAATATATTTAGTTTATTACTGCTGCCAATTATACCTGATTTAAAAAAATATTCGACTATCTATTGCCAACTGCCGTTGCCGATGCTTCATATATGCTAACTCTAATTTCTTGGGTATTTGTATCACATAATTTATTATCCGAAATCAATTATGCGTCAATAATATCACAAAAGAAGAATAAAGCATAAGATGAAGCAGTAACTGCGTTAGAGACAGTAGAAACTAATTTGAATGATTTTAGGTCAAAATATAGTGAAATAAAATCCGAATCAGAAAGTATCTGCAAAAAATGGGAAATAATACCCGTGTTTAAAGGAACAAGAAAATCAAAAAGAAAACGTCAATTTGATGAGTAATGTGACTACGATTTAGTTAATGCCGAACATAAATTAAAAGTTAATGTTTTTTATAGAACAGTTCAATAGTTTTATAAAACAAATCAAACATAGATTCAAAGGAATGTTAGAAATTGCAAATCTTTTAGAATTTTTAAGACCAAAAACATTGCTAACATTATCAGAAAAAGAACTTCAAATGTCGGCAATAGAATTATAAAAACATTATAGCGATGATTTATCAGAAAATTTTCCGATGCAATTAATTAATGCTGTATATTTTCTTAAAAATGACATAAATGCCAATACAACTATTCAGGAAATGACAGATATTATTTTAATCAAATATTCATTTATCGAAAGTGATTTATGTGAGGTTTGCAGTGCTTTATTACTATTTTTAAGAGTTCCTGTCCCTGTGGCTGCAGCAGAATAATTTATTCCGATGCAAGTGCGAAATGGGGATCATTCCATGCGAATGAGAATAATTCAGCCACGAGACTGAGTAGAGTGGCAGAATTCACATGAGCATGATATGATCGATTCGCACGAGTGACGGATGTTATTTTTTCCTCGGTCAAAAGTGTCCGCGTGAATTTCTATAACCAAAATATATTGTTTTCTGAAAAAGAATTTGCTTCATTGATCTTATCCCAATTCATCAGATGTTGTTAGAATCACTTATATTGACTCCATTTTTGAAAGGAATGATAAGAAGATCAAAAAGAATTAGAATTATGATAGTAATGAAATAGTTTTTTGCGACGCCACGCGGCTTTGGCTACAGCGTATGGACTAGGTATCATTCTATAGTGACTGTAGGAAGAGATCTTACAGCAAATTAAAAATAATCAAATCCTATCTTAGAAACAGCATAAATCAAGATAGATTAAGTAATCTTGTTCTTTTGGCAATAGAACATCATGCAACAGAAAATTGGAATTTAAAAATTGTTTTAACAGGTTTTGCGAATAAAAAAGCCCGAGGGACTGATATTCGATTCAATTTTATATAAAATATGTGAATTATCATTTTTTTTGTAATTATTTTTTTACCTTTAGGAATTATAAGAAATATTGCATTTATGACTGTTTTCTTGCACCTAATCGCTAAATTTTCAAAAGTATATTGGGTCCTACATTTTGTTTCGCGGGGTGGCCACCAAATCCTAGCTACGCCACTGACCAGCTTCAATTAGTATGATTAATAAGGTAGGTCTACAAGGTTACAGGGCCCTACAAATGCACGATCCGTTCCTGCAGATTATAATTATAACATTTTTTATCTCGGATTGGAATCATTCTTTATCGATTGAATTCTTGGTAAATATCCATGAAGAATTATTATCTTGAATACTGTGCTTCCTTTCAATAAATGATCAACCCCAAAACAATATTTCAAATTTATAATAATGAATTACAGAAATATCAATGTCCATGACAATAAGATCTACTGATTAATAGATAAGCCATGCTATTTTCATTTCTCAAACAATATTTTTGATTTTAATATCAAATTATATTTCCAAGAAATATATTGGAGTATTTTCATTTATTTTGTGTACAAACTACAAGAATATTCATTTATTCTTTCAATGCTAAACTTTATTTGATTGAAAATAAATCAATAATTGATGTTGTAACTTGTTCATAGCAGCAAGCCCATGAATCCACTGCAGCGGAAGCCTACTGCTGCGCGTCTATCTTACTCTCTCTAGCGCGTTGTGCTCATGCCGATGAGTTTGGAACGTACGTCGACATTTCTGATAAAACTCATTCCACTCTCTTCAGTTTTGTCGACTGGCTGTTGCTTTTTCGCGTAGCTCGTGATTTTGCGTTACTTTGGGGCTCGTGGGGCATCTAAAGGGTGGAATTAGCTCGATTCAACATAAATTCAAATTGGGATATCGCGATTAGTGTTTTTACATGCACCCTTCTGGTGCACTTGTTGGTTTTGGTATCAAGTGTTTTTTTTTTGTTTCTTGCGAAGTCCTTCCGCTTAGGCGAGGCAAGGCTCTTCCATGAGAGTCCAACGAGGGATCGGTGCACAAGCTAGGCCTTTTAAGGCCTTTCAAGTACCTTTTAAGTGTCTGGACGATCTTGTCGGGAGTGCATAACTCGTGTTTTCAGAGAGCGCGCCGGGGGCCCAACACCACGAGAAGCTGCGGAGTGAACAGTTATGCCCGTGTTATGTAAGCGACCATTCGGCTGTCTGGCTAGACACAGCTCGTAATTTGCTAAGAGGGGGATACGCAGAGGGACTCCTGGGGTGTAGATACAATAGGTCGACGATATAATATGCATCTCAAACTTCAAAGTAACGTTCGTTATATAGGCAAAAATCAACAAACTTCGCGTAACTAGCTCGGCAATATCGGATAGGTTTGGAGGGTTAGGGACAACAAGGTTAGAAGGAAGCCGACAAGAAGAAAGAACTCAAGAGAGAAGCGAAAATAGAAAAAAGAAGCGTTTGAATGATGAATGAATGTTGAATGATTGTGACTAATCAAAAAATTCCTTTCCAGCCTTCTTTTTCAGCTCATCAACATCATCTTTAGGACGTAAGTTGACTAAAAACTATTTTTCTTTAGGTTCCTAATCTATTTGCAAATTTAATTACTGTTAAATTATTTCCTGATGTTCAAATCACAATTGTACTAATATTTGTGTGATTTTATCGATTTCAGGACCTGGAGCAGTAGTTGGAGGATCATAGCAGTTGCAGAGAACAAGCAGCAGCCCAGATATCATCGAGCATCAGCTGAGCACCATCGCTGGAGCAACCCACCGCGGGAGCAACCACCGTGGGAGCGACCACCGCGGGAGTTACTAATCAAACTTCCCTTCCAGCTTTCTCTTTCAGGTCATTGTCATCACCACAACATCAGGGCGTAAGTTGATTAAAAATCTGTGATATTAAAAATTTCCAATCATTTCTGAATGTATTACAGCTTTCCCAACTGCCGAAGAACACATCATCAGCTCCAGAGCATCAGCCAAGCAGCTGAAGATTCAACCAGCTGTTGCAGAGGATCAACACAGCAGTAGCAAAGCTCATCCAGCGTGGTACCTGCAACTTCAGAGACAGCCATGATAAAAGAAGGTGAAGATGATCCAAAGACTTGAATTGGTTCAGCCCACAGCTTGCAGAACCTAAGTAAGAATCATTCATCTATGGTCAACATTTAATTCCATATCATGCTCAATTATTTCTTTTATAATTCAAATTACTTGAATTTATTGGTTATTCTGATCTGTTGTTTATTTTTATTACAGTTGCAGCCTCGAAAAAGCCACTTCTCTGGTCTAGGTTTCGCTAGAGTTTTTCTAGACCCGAAGGGAGAATTCCCGGGGAAGATTCCATCTCTTTCCCCTTAGTCAATGCCTGGAGACGAACAAGGCTTACAACATCACAACAGCATCGCGACAAGACTTCTAACATCACAACAGCATCGAGTATTTGACAATTATTCTCCGAACCTTTGTATCCCTTCCAAGTTGTCAAAATAAACTCATTTCCACAAAATTCACAGTTGTATTAAAGTCTAAAACCTATTTTTATTCTTTTCAGAAGTAGCAAGGAAAATAAATGTATTGTTAAATAATTTTCAAAATTGATTAGGTTCAATAATAACTCTCATATTTTATTTTTGAAGTGGAACAATTCAATATTTGAATTGTATTGTTGAGATTCAGATATATTATCAGAATGAAATCAGTAATTCAGGAGATTGATTTTCTCCCTAAAATTGTTATGTTTTCAGATTTCGGTTTAAACTATCGAATGGAATAATAATTGTTATATGAATAGATATATTCCAGTTCCAAAATAGTAGTTAATTTTTTGTTAAATAGATGCTTGAAAAAGAAATATATTTTGAATTATAATCTTACACATTAATTTGAATCAGAATACATTGTTGAACCTGTATTGGACTCTAATAATATCCTCAATGATATTTTACAATGGGAATGTTCCAATAAATATTTCATGACTTCAATTTTGCTTATGTTTTAAAGTTTGTTAAAAATAACCCTTGTTCAATTTTTTCTCGTTATGCGGCAGCACTTGTCGACTACTGAAAAATCAGCTCCATTTACACAAGCATGTTTCTATTAATAGCATGATAAAACAAGTTATCTGATCAACAAATTCGAGTTTCAGGTGTAAAACTAATTTTACTTGGAGTAGCGAATTTTATTCTGCAAAATGTAAGTTGAACTTAATTACGTTGATTGTGAAAGTTGATTTTATAAGCTGATATATACATAATATAATATTTTTGATAGATCCCACAGTTATAATGTCTAAAATTGTTTGATTTGCTTAAAATTTCAAATTAGTTTAAATTTGTGGTTCAGATTTTTTCGTTATGGGGCAGCACATGTCAACTACTGAAAATTGACCAATAATATAATATACTTGATGAAGAATATATTACTTTTAGTGATCAACTAGCTCTAGTTCATTTGAATGAACTTATTGAAATTGTATCTTACAAAATTGAACATCAAGTTCACACAAATGTTTATTTAGGTTTCTTATTTATTAAATCAGTGGCAGCGACAAGCTGTTTTTAAAGTGGCTCGAGCCAATGCGAAATTGTCCCAAGCCATTGTAAAATGCTCAGAAATTAAATATGAAATATTTAGAATTGCATTTTATATACATACTATTATTGGAGATATTTGTTATAACTTTTGAATAGTTATCTTGTGAACGTCATTTTGAGAACGCTTTCCAGATGACCAAAAGTTATACTAAATATCACTTTAAAACTGAATAGCTATCTCGTGAACGTCATTTCAGGTACAAGAATACAAGATATCCATCATGATCCTACAAGAATTTCAAACACCTAATTCCAATATTCTACGACTGATAATTCTGGATTTATGCGAAAAATTCAAAAAAAAATTCAAGTAAAGTGCACTTTCGGTACAGACTATTGAAACCATAATGCGAGGTGCTCAACTAGATCCTAGGTCAGTCTTAAATACAGAATTTCAACATCATACGTTCGACGAACCTTGAGATTGGCGAGATAAATACGTACACTCGTACCGACGTCAAGCCGAAACAGTCAAAATGGATTCAATCATGTTCAAAACAGATATTTCAATCGAAATTATAGAGAAAATGTGAATTTTATCAATTCTACATTATTTATTTGTACTTTGTACCAGTGACAATTATTTGATAAATAAGAAACCTGAATAAACATTAGTGTGAACTTGATACTTAATTATGTAAAATAAAATTTCGATAAGTTCATTCAGATGAATTGAAGCTAGTTGTCTATTCAAAATATTTACTTTAATTTAATCAAGTTTAACTTACATTTTGCAGTATAAAATTGGCCACTTCAAGAAAAGTTAGTTTAACACCTAAAACTCGAATTTGTAGATCAAATAACTTATTTTATCCTACTTTTAATGGGAACATGCTTGTGTAAATGAAGCTGATTTTCCAGTAATCGACAGATGCTGCCACACAACGACAAAAATTGAATTAGGGTTATTTGAAATAAATTTGAAAATTGAAGTCATGAAATATTTATTGGAACATTCGCTTTGTAAAATATCATTTAGGGTATTACTAGGGTTCAGTACCGATTTAACAATGTATTCTTATTGATATGTAAAATATCCAAGATTATAACATGGACAAAACTTAAATTGAAATACAATATATTTACTTTCTCAAACATTTATTCAACAAAAAATTAACTACAATTTTGGAACTGGAGTATATTTATTCAAATAACAATTATTATTCCATTCGATGGTTTGAACAAAAATCTAGAAACATAACAATTTTTGGGAAGAAATAATTCTTCTAAATTACTGATTTCATTCTGACAATATATCTAAATCTCAACAATACAATTCGAATATTGAATTGTTCCACTTCAAAAATGAAATATGAAAGTTATTATTGAACCTTATCAATTTTGAAAATTATTTAACAATGCATTTATTTTCCTAACTACTTCTGAAAACAATAAAAATAGGTTTTAGAAATGAATACAACTGTAAATTTTGTGAGATTGAGTTTATTTTGACAACGTGGAAGGGATACCAAGGTTCGGAGAATAATTGTTGAATTAATGGTGTCTAAGCCTGTGATACAACTATATGTGAATTTTTTGTGTTTTTCTGTCCTTAGGCACTGATAAAGGTATAATATATATTGAAACGTTTGCAATAAAGGAGATGACTTAATTCTTTATCCTTCTTGTTATCCACAATCCGACGATTTCAATACAATATGAATAATTATAGAATCATAAATCAGACTTCGGAAGGAGAGCTAGCATAGTGTCATCTTTGCTCCTTTTTTCATTTTCACTTACTTGTTCTAAGTACAAGACAGTATTGTGAAACCGGCAAAATCTACCTATCGAGATTCTGATGGAAATATCCGTTTTTCGCATCCCTGAATCTATTTGGATTATTTTCGGCATGATGTCGGTACGTTCGTGCGTTCGTAACTCGGAAATCTCAAAACTGACTGAAAGTATAATGTTGAAATTTTGTATTTAAGACTGGTATAGGGTCTAGTTGTGCACCTCGCATTAGAGTGTCAATCGTCTGTACTGGAAGTGCACTTTACTTGAAACTTTTTCCGAATTTCTCTAATGAATCAAGAATGATCAACTGTAGGATGCTAAAACTCAGTATTTGAACTTGATGTTGTATATCAGAATGGTTATCTGCTATTTTTGTATGAATCCGCCAAGCCAGAAGTACACTTTACTTGAAATTTTTGTTTTTTTTTTTGCATAAATCTAGAATGATCAGCCATAACATATGAAATTTAGTGTTTGAAATTATTGTAGCATCAATATAGTTATCTACTATGTTTGTATCAATCGGCTAAGCCGAAAGTGCAGTTTATATGAAAACAAACATTCAGATATTCAGAATTTGCCGTATAAAACAATCAGTTCAATTGAAATGATAAGGTAGGCAATGATAATCTGTTGTCAATTTTTTGATTTTGTTTGACACTGTAAGTACATGTCAAAATATTATGAAAATTATATTGAGGTAGTTGTAGCGTGGAATAATTTTATGTAAGATTCTGATAAAACTTCGCTCAATTATTTTTTGAATAATTATAAATGACATAAGCCCATTTTGATCGGAAAAAAGCGATACCAAAATTTTGGAATTTTAACGTAAGCTCTTATGAGAAATAGAGGTTTTCACGCAATTTTTTTTGATTTAAATTAAAACTCAATATAGGAATTTATTCAAAATTGAATATGTGATGAACAGAGAGGTTATAAGCCATAAAGAAAAAATCTAAGTTGTTGACCATGCGGTTTCTGAGATATAATTTTTCAGAATGGGCAGTTCTAGATGAAACTCAAAACAGTATTAGTATCATCTTCGTAGATACGTAATTACATGATCAATTTACCAATATAACGTCAATGTTCTGAAATTTAATTTATTTAATTATCACAAACTTGTGTATAAACATAGATTTTCTTGGCTATGTCAACTTATATACTGTCGTAGATTGACAACTAAGCGCGATTTTATCAAGTTATTTCGCCGACCATACACGTGTATGTGTAACTGTATGTATACTAGAATGTACTAGTACACTCTCCGACAGAAAATTCAGAAATTCACTAAGCTTATTCCAAATTTTCTGGTCTTGATTCATTATTACCATTATAAAAATCAACGAAGTGAATTATCTATGTATTAACAAGCTCTGCGAAGATACACCTAGCATTATGATTGTGATCGGCCAAGCCGGGAGTGCAGTTTACTCGAAACATTTTTTCAAATTTTTCGCATGAATCCAAAACGATTGAACGTAGATTATGGGAGTACAGTATTCACGATGATAGTACTGTCTAGATGCTCATATCCTATTTTCATTGAGATCGACTGAGTCGAAAGTGCCCTATACTTAACGATCTTGCAATTTTGAGCATAAATTCGGAACTGTTAGCCGTAGAATCCTGGAAATTGTAGCATAAGAATGATGACCTACCGTTTCCATAGCAACCGACTAGCCCTGGAATGAAAATATATATATATATAATTGAGTTATATAGGGACACAACCCTTATTTCATAACATTTCGTCAGCTTTTAATAAATCCGCATCAGCATTATATCAACGATTTTTGTAACTTTCCATTGTGATAAGAGTTACATAAAACCAGTTGTAATATTGTAATAGAGATGTTAGCCAGATTGTGTTCTAGCATCTTATAAGAAACATTGGCTGGTACCACGAGCTCTGTTTTTGGCGCAACTAAGAGCGTTGTGCCAAGATAACGCAATTAGAATTTTCCCAAATACTTTAGAAAATAGTCTTCAGATACAAATTACGGAAAACACATATGTCTACAAAATTTATTCAAATATTTTCCTTTAAAAAATCTTGAAATATTTATATTGCCTTAAAACTGTTCTTAAAATAACACTGCTAGTATAGCCAAAAACAGAGCTTGTGGTATCAGCCTTTGTATCTTCGTGTAACAATTACTCTCTGAATATTTAAATAAACTAAAGTTTAAATAAAGTTTTGAATTATTCTCTAAAAATAGAACCTTCAGACTTGATAATTTAAGTTATATATATATATATATATATATATATATATATATATATATATATATATATATATATATATATATATATATATATATATATATATATATATATATATATATATATATATATATATATATATATATATATATATATATATATATATATATATATATATATATATATATATATATATATATATATATATATATATATATATATAAGAAGAATGGGCATATCTTTTTATTTGTTCGAATCTATTTCTTCTCATTGGTTTGGCAACTGCAATGTTATACGTCTCGGTATCAGTTTCCCACAACATTCTCTATCTAGGCACACGAATATATCCAGATACTAGGAGAACTGCAAAAAACATCTCAAGTCTTTTGTATTCATGTCAAAATTGTGATCTCCTTTTGATTTTGCATAAATAATAAACATGTCGGCTAGAAAGCCACAAACCTCTTCATCAAAGAAGAGTTCAAAACAGCTCACCGTATCCAATGGTACATGCTCTGGATCTTTGGGACAGATAAAAGTATCAAAAGAAGGACGCAAATCAATCTTAGACCAATTTCGTTCAACTTTTTCAGCACGTCGAACCGGTAATGTGCTTCTTAGTTGTGCTAGAGGAATCTTGTCTTCTTCATCGTAATCACTGTCATCATCAGACTTGTCATCCAATCTAGTAGCTCTACGTTGTGTATAAATTGTAGCCGTAGCCTGTGCTTGCAGTTGACGTCCACTCAGATTATCAATTTTTGTATTTTCTTCTTCATTACCACTATCTTCTTCGCTTTCGTCCCCATCACTTGGAGGTGTTATAAATATGTCGACGTTATTCACAGTCAAATCATCAAAGAAAGAATCACTTTCAATCAATGTTGTTAACTCTTCGGTTGTCAGTGGTCTGAAAGAATTTCCGGATGAGCATGTATAGTAGGCCCGATGTTCCATTTTTGGAACATACAAGTTTCATGCAATATAAAAAAAAGGAAGAAAATAGAATCCGCAATATGACTAATCTAAATTGATCTACAAGCTTCCACAAGCTTCATATAATAATGCAACGAGAGATATATATTATAAATAAAGAATTATTCACATACTTATGCAGCGACATTTTCATCAGAAAATATTTTGAGATTGGAAACGACACTAAATCTATGTATCATGAAACTTTTCTCTGTTATATGCGCTAATAGCTGCTCACATATGTGTAGAATAAGTAGAGAGGGACAGGAATCTTATTTGATTGGGCAATTCTTTAGAATTAGGGGAAGAACCTTGTGTTCCAATATTGGAACACCGGGTAAAAATGGGTTAAAGCACTTCCCAGTAAACACACATACGTTTTACAAACGTGTAAGCAACGTGTATTTGGTTGATGAAACGTGTTACGTTGAGAAATTAACGGTTTATTATTGGGTTAGAAGAACACGGTATCATTCCAACGTTATAAATACGTAGTTTTTTCATACAATACCAAGCAAATGATATTCTAACGTTGAATTAACGTTTTGCAGATTGTATATTTACTATTGTTGGAAACGTTTTCTAAATGTAAATTTCAATGACTTTTTCGATCATTATTACAGAAAACGTTCATGTAACGTTGTATCAATCAGTTGAAAAAATGTTGAAATATTGGATACCACCTCCATATTTTGGCAACCTAATAATAATCAATGAATATTCTAACGTTATCATAACGATATTTGTAGATCGTAGGTTTACTATTATTAGAAACGTTTCTCAAATATGCGTTCAGATGTTTTTTTCCATCCGATACTACTAAGAAGATTTAACGTTTAAATTATTGGTTTAGAAAATGTTAGAATATATTATTTCGATTCCATATTTTCACAAGCAAGTAATAACAAATAAATATTCCAACGTTTTGTATATAACATATGTTAATCGCACTTTCATAATCAAAAGCAATGTTCTCTACAAATAGTATTCTTGACAGATGAGTTGCGGATTCTTCTAGCATGAGAAACAAACAATTCCTATGTCTTACAATGTTTTATTATGACATTCTCTATAGAAACAATCTCAGTTTATGACTTTTTCATTAAAGGCAAGTTATACCGCTGGAAATATCTAGGAAAATTCATCTTGCTCCTATTATCACATACAGCTAAAAGATTTTCAAAGAAGTTTCTGAAAACTAGAATATTCTGTGACGAATTAGGCCCCAAAATCCGTCACTGTTGCACATCCCAGAGCCTTCTGAGACCGTCAATAATTTTTTAGTCCGTCACAATTTTATTCACTTCTTGCGCACCCTGTAAACTTTAAATTCTGTAACTCTGCATCAACATACAACAACACTTACCGTCAAGTTCATCGGTCTTCAACTGTTTTAAATACCTTGAATATTTCACATGTGGACGAATAAGGTTAGGTTTTTAAAAAACACCTGAAATCAAAAGAAGTTGAGATCGTGTGATCTGTATTTATGTCTTATGTCTTACCGTGATAAAGTCTAAGTGTAGTCCACTGTTGTCCTGTAAATATGTTGTATATTGTATATTTTTTGATGTTATGTTCGTGACCGCTGACAAATACCCAAATACAAACAGCTGACATTTTGACAGTTCAACTTACCGACATAATCTTTATTATCGACCGAGGAAGTATTTAGAATAATTTTAATATTAAGGCGGTAATGTAGCTGTTGAACAATTTCTCGCTGAACTCCTACTCCTGCAAACTAGTTTTCCGCAGTGGGCGTGATTCCCCTCACCCAGAAATTATTTTGTCTTCTTCTAAAAAGGAGACAGAAGTCATCTTATATAGTACTCCAATGCAGCTGTGGTAATCATTTTCGGTGCTAAAATTTATTTTTCTACATCATAGCTAAAACGCTTGTTCCAATTGTTTCTACAAGACGAGTAGCTTGATTCGGAGAACATTGAGCTTTTACAAACATCCAAATAGTTGAATGCATATAAAATTAAGAAATTCATATAACAAAACATTACAAATTATTTAAAGTGATAAATATAGAAAACGAAAAGATATTTATTATTTTCGTTATACTTTGACAGCTGTAAGCTGTAACTGAGTAATAATTATTAACATCGATAAAATTCCTTCAGATTTTAACCCTAAAAATCAATGTATTCTGTTATGGAATATATATTATATTGTCTACCATAAAATTTAATATAGATGTCGTGCGCTAAATAGTTTACAGAGCTCTGGCTAATAACAAAACGTGCGGCTGTTACAGCACTGGCTGTTGAGATAAAGCAGCACATGATATAATTTTTTTATGGTATTACATAGGAATTTAAAAATTTGAATGGATTATTGTGGCATTTTAACACTGGGAAGGATGAAATTCCGTTTCAGAAGAAATATTTATATTAATTTTTCAAAAAGTGAAGCTATTGTTGATTAATTTTTGCCGAACCTCCATTTTCATTCGGAAAATCAGAAAAAGCTTATATAATTCGTCTATAACTTTTTACGTTGTATAAGTATCCAAATTTTTTTAATCTTGTTTATTAAATTTTTTTAAAGTTGACAAGAAATTAAAAATCTGATGGTAGTTCAAAATTTTTTTTTTTGCATTATGTTATGCATTGCTGGTCGCAGACCGACAAAAGCATGAAAAAGCCTCGTTTTCAATCTTTTTGAATCTATTCGTTTATAATTTATTTATGAAGAAATCAACCAGGTTAATATTAGAAACAAAGGAAAATTGTACCATTTTATTGTTTAGAGTATATAATTATTAGAACAGAAAGTACAACTTTACGTGCTGAAGCCACTTCATTGCACACAAAATATTTAATATAATACAATATTATAAGTAATTCAAATAGTTCTTAAATCTTTAATTGGTTTTTTGCGTGGAAAGCACGGGTCTATAATCTCTGGAAGCAAACATTTATGATAAAATGTGCACAAAGAATCAATCATTTTCTCTTTCTAAAAATTTTCGTCGACCTGTATTACTTCCATTTCAAGTCCAATCAAAGTCCACACTACAAACACACAGTATTTTCTTTTTGCGATGCGCAGTTGTCCTTGGATTTGATAGAAGTAAATATGGTTGCGCTTTAATTTGAGTTTTCCATCAACAATTTCAGCAAAAGATATTTTTTTCTGCTTTATTGCTTCAAGTGGAGCTAGTGTTTTCACAGATGCTGGACATTTCACTTCTATAATGCCATCTTCGCCCAAAAGACCATCAGGAGATGCACCCAAAAAAGGATATTCTTTATCGATAAACAATCCACATGGAAGAACAGCTTGATTTGATATTTCTTCATACTTTCGGATGGCAATGCCTTCATGATCAATTCCCCATTTAGTATTATCATTCCCTGTGAAATTACTGTAGAGTAATAACTTTACAATACTGTCGCACTTAGTTGTACGTCTCATTTTACATATTCTACCAAACATAGATGCAGTGAGTCTTTTGTATCGTTCAGTACGCCATTTCGATATGCTACTTTGCCCAATCGTTTCCTTTTGCAAAATGTCAATTTCTTCTTCAGACATTTTCAAACCATTTAAAAATTCTGAGCATTTTGTGTCAGAAATTTCCTTAGGCATATCTTCTTCTACAGCTGTATCGAGTCCGTATTCTTCGTCTGGTGGGGCAGAACGATTTTTTCGAACTTTGGGAAATAATTTTCTTCTACATTTTGTCCATTTTTAACGTCTATATTTTTTTTCCATATATTTTTTTGTGTATTTACCAGGACTGCGACCGGTCATAGATTTAATAATCTGACGCGGATATTTGCTTGCATGCACATTATAGGAAACTGATGCAGCCTGGCAACGTGTTTCATAAGATCCTTTTGATGCGAAATTAATTCTTTTTCCTCCAACAAATTTAGCGACAATGCTATTATATCGCTCTGCAGCATTTGTGTCTATGTTGAGAATCAGACTTTCAGCATTTTTCACAAGTCGATTAAAAATAATGAGAATATCTTCAAAAAGTCCACTCTCCTTCATTTCTGGGACCCAGTTATATTCATTAAGTCTTGGGCCTGAACAAAAATAAGAAGAACAACTAGCGTGACTTCCAAATACATGATATGGTGAATTAATTATGTCTTGTTGCACTCTTAAAATTTTATCCTGATGGGAATTTTGCAACTGCGTATGATGTTTGATTGAGCACTGAACTGCTACACGCAGACGCCTTATACAATTATTTAAATTATTTCTCTGTCTGAAATCAACTATCTTCTTGGAAGAACTGATTCTTTTGGTGGTCAAATCTTTAAGCTTGGTACACAAATTACGCAGTAAGTGATTTTTACATTCAATCTTATGAACTAATCTTGTTCCGTATGGTCTTGCTTCATATAATTTCTTTGTGACGCTGCTGTCACCATCTCCAATTAAATATGCATATATTAAACCATGCGTTGATAAACTTTGTCGAAAGCCCTCAACAATAATATCTGCTTCCATCGCTGTTGACGGTTTGTTCCAATTTTTAAAACAAATGTGAGGGGGGGGGGGGTGATTCTTCATGTTTACTCTCTGCTTTTGAGTACACAAAACAATATTTATTTCGGACTCCCAATTACAAAATTTTTCCTGTTTGTTGCCCAACAATCACTCCCTGAAAACATGGCTTAAATAATTATTTTTATCGTTTTCCTCCTATATAAAATTAACTTACAACGCCAGATGGTGCATTATAATTTGATTTATAAGATCTTTTGCTCCATGCACCATCTGCAATCACAGAAATAAGTGGAATCCCATTCTCGTCAACCTTTCCAGCATCGATTGCTAGTCTACTTTCTTCTTTCGCTGCTTCTTCCATAGTTGCAAAAGCTGTCTGCTGAATGTGTGATGCAACAAAATTTTCATATTTTATGAAAGTATGTGCATTCATGGAAGGAATATTGAAAAATGATAAAATTTCATCCAGTAGTGAGTAGCCACCGCCACTGGAAATCATGCCTACTACAAGAGACTGATTTATATTGATTTGATGTGGATCTTCATCATTCTCGCTACATATTTTTTTTGGAGCTCTACAGACAGTACATCTAAGAAAAAAATAGCTTCGCACTCCTATTCTCTTCTCATTAGAAATTTCGACATTCTGAATAGAACAATCGAATAATTCACAATGCTTGAACTCTTTGATACTATAAAAAAAGAAATTCATATCAATAATACGCCTTCCAGTTATTTCAAATGAACTTGATGATTCTTCCTTGGAATGTTCTCTATGGAATAAAATTACGGAGAATGTCATAATTTATTTATCGTCAGTACTTCAATAAATAACTTACATAGATTCATTTGTTATATTTTCTTCATTTTCCAACATGCTCACACTGCTATTCTCGATCTCATTTCTAAAAACGTAGAAAATTATTTTCAATATGATTGGATTGAATACTACAATTGAATATATATTTCGAACGTATACAACTTTGAAATATAATTCTAGGAAAACTCACATATTCAGATCTTCCGCAGCCTCTTCACGAACCAAAGGAGGGTTCTTGTCTATATCTAACCTAAATTAATAATACACATTTTAAGACTTATATCATTTATATAATTACTTACAATTTACCATCTTTTTTGTGCTCTACGACGCATTTCTTTCTTTTTCCTAGCGTACGTACATCTACGCTTAGACAATCTAGGTTTCTTTTTCAAATTTCGATCTCCTCTAGCCATAATTTCAATACAAATTGATACGAAAAATCACCCAATAAAACAATGTAATCCGCACGCAAATGTATTCAACATTGACTGGCCTACTGTGCACGTCAAAAGGAAAAAGCTCCACCCATTACCATTTTCTAGATTCAGTTCACAATAGCTCCATCTATTATTACAATTGAGTGACAAGAATTGATATTCCAATAAATCAAATAATGAAAAAGTTATAGAATATTGTGCTTGTTTTATCACTTATACAAAAAGATAGGGTCATAATTTAGAGTGCAGTGCTTTGATATTCTAAATTACTCATATAATAACTACGAAAATGTATATTTGAAAATCCAATATTTCTTCAATTTTCTTATCTATTGTACGTAAAATATGTACATGATTCTTAGTAAATTATTGCTTATCTCTCTTCAGATGCCTTTTATGTTCAGATCCTGCTTAAAAATTCTGTTCTTTATCACAATGTTCGCACACATTATGGCAAATTCAAAGCATCTAATTTTATCACATTTTATATAGCTACATCACCCCCTTAAGGAAATAAGATCAGAAAAGGATGTATTCGACAGGAGAATACTAAGAAATGTATTATTGTAATGAAATTTATATTTGAAAAATTACTTCTTCTTTCTGCTGTATTTCTTCTCTATATTATTGCTAGCGCTAATATGGATTTAATTTTTGAAACATGTTAAGTAAGGTTTCATCAAAATATGGGTATAAATAAGGCCTTCTGGCCGACTTAAGTCACTTCTTTGTAAGTTAGTTCTCCAAGCCATCTTCCAGAGTCTATATACTGTGTTTACCGTTCGACGTCCGTTCGAAGTTTTCGTGCTAAGTCCGTTAGTACGTTTGTCAAGGCAAAGTTGTAAGTTTGATTATTTTGTTTATTTCTTTCTAAGTCCGTAAAAGGAACTTAGTTTATTCTTCAATTGTTTTGCTATTTTTGAACTTAGAATATTTTTGTAAGATACAATTTAGTCATTTTGTTTAACTTCCACCGTCCGCTCCGCAAGCGTTGGATCAACGTAGAAGCACTGCTGAAGAAGTCTTCGTGATTTCGAAGCGTCGATTATTTAACGTAGAAGCTCCGCTGAAGAAGTCTTCGTGATTTCGAAGTGTTGATTATTAAACGTAGAAGCTCCGCTGAAGAAGTCTTCGTGATTTCGAAGCGTCGATTATTTAACGTAGAAGCTCCGCTGAAGAAGTCTTCGTGATTTCGAAGTGTTGATTATTTAACGTAAGAGCTCCGCTGAAGAAGTCTTCGTGATTTCGAAGCGTCGATTATTCAACGTAGGAGTCACCTGGTTAACCATATTAACGTAGAATCACTGTGAGGGAGCAAGTTTTGTTCCACTCGCGTAGAACAAGTGGTAAAGTTGATCCACCGTTCGGGAAGTCGCTTCGCGATTCCGCGAATGTTGATTGTCTTGGGCAATTGCCGCATCGTCGTCGTCAGCCTTCAGCCCAGCAATCTCAGTGCAAATCCCTGCAACATATATGTGCGTACAACCGAGCTATTTTTTGTGTGTAAATAAATCTCATAGTTATACTTACATCCTGAATATTATTCCTAAAAACGCCCTGACCCACTCCTTTGAGCTACTCAGCCGTCCACCATCAGAAACTGCGTCACCGACCGTATTGGCGCCCGAGTATACCGTTGGCAGTTTTAACGGCGACGCCAAAAGTAACCAACCCGCCATCAGCCAAGGGTAACGTTACAGAATTGGCGCCCGAGCTAGTACTGACCAGTCCGAACAAGGTCCTACCAGATATTCAGGATGAGTGATAATGAGAGCGTTGTCTCCGACGGGGAGGCTCCCGTCCGTACCACCTGGGTGTACACCATCCGCAAAGAAGAGCTGCAGAGCAATCTCCAAGAGCTGGGGTTGGCTAGCACAGGCACCGTGGAAGAACTCCATAAGCGAATGGTGACGCTTATCCGAACGTTGCCCAATCTGAACCTGAACGCAGCCCAACCGGATGCCGACGAACCAGTCGTCGCCCATACTGCGCCACCAGCACCACCGCTCGCGCCCGTTTGCGAGATGGTGCGCAAATGGAACACAATCTTCGACGGCAAAACCGACCCGATCTCTTTTCTAGAGCGTATCTCAGAGCTCCGGGAAATCTACCGTATATCCGAGGGGCAACTGCTGTCCGCCCTACCAGAACTCATGCGCGGGGCCCACTCCAATGGCTCCGTAACAATCGAGAGGCATGGAAATCCTGGTCGGACTTCTTGGACGACTTCCGTCTCGTCATTTGCTGCGCCTGGAGGAGGTAATAAATAACCGGAAGCAGAAGCCGGGCGAAAAGGGCCGGGATTTCGTCACTGAAATGCAAACTGCGATGAGACGACATGAAGGGTATACGCCGGAACGTGAGTTATTTGAAATTCACCAAAATCTGTTGCCTGAGTACCGGCAGCACATCCGGCGTCGTGACTTCACCGACATTCGGGGGCTGCTCCAGGAGATGGAAGAGTTTGAAAGACTGCAGAGGGAACTCAAACCAGCCCCGACGCGGCTGCACGCAATCGCTGCCCCCAACGGCCCCGTAGCTCACTTCAACCAATCGCGAGCTACCACTGCCAACATATGCTGGCGTTGCGGAGAGCATGGTCATTTCCGCTTCCAATGCAAAAATTCCCGGAAGATGTTCTGCAATCAATGCCGTAAGCCTGGCGTCCTCACCCGAGACTGCCCCTGTCAAAATCCAGGTCAACCGTCGGAAAATGGGGAATGAGCTGTGGCTATCGAGGACCCACACAGTTCAAAACACCCCAGGGCCCTCAAATAAAACAATCCACCGACTTACCCGCCATCCACGACGACATGCCCGTCAAAAACCGCCTCTTCGTGACCGTCACCACACAGGGGCTATGTTTTCATATAATCATGCCGATCTTGCCGCAGCCCTGACCAGCAGAATGCGCCTATCCAATCAGGGTACCGCCAGCCTACGCAAATGGCCAACGGCACCACCGTATGTACCCAGGGAACCTGGACGGTCGGCTGCCTCATTGTGGGCATTTGGAAAAAGATTCCGCGGCAGGTGCTTCCACACCCTATCATCCTGGGTATCGATACGCTGTCCGCCTTGAGGGCTACAGTCCACGCCACCCAGAGGGTTATTACCATCACCGCTCCTCCCGTTACAATCACGCAGATTACAGCCGCTCCAATTCTCTCGTCAACCAAGGATGAGTTGAGTCAGTTTCTGCGTGAAGAACTACCCCGCTTCTAGGGGATAAAAGGGGTTACGCCTGAAATCAAACATCATATTAAGCTCCGTGACACACAGCCCATAAAGCAGCGCTACTTACCCCGCAATCCGCGCATGCAGAAGATCGTGGACAGAGAGGTCGAAAAAATGCTGGCAGATGGCATCATCGAGCCTTCACAAAGCCCCTGGAGCTCACCCGTAGTCATCGTAAACAAAAAAGATGGCAAGCCACGATTTTGCATCGACTTCCGGCAACTAAATAAGGCCACCAAGAAAGACGCCTACCCACTGCCCTATATCTCCGCCATATTGGACAAACTTCGACCTGCAAACTACTTCTCCATGATTGACCTGAAAAACGGATACTGGCAAGTGGCACTCACGGAGGAAAGCAAACCCCTCACGGCTTTCACGGTCTCAGGAAAGGGCCTATACCAGTTCAAGGTCCTCCCCTTCGGGCTACATGCAGCCCCGGCGACGTTCCAACGGCTCCTGGACTCTGTCATCGGTCCAGAGCTAGAACCACCAAATACTTGGAGCACGTCGTCACAGAGCGAGGCATACAGACGGACTCCGACAAAATCCAGGCCTTCCTACAGATGCCGCCACCTAAGAGTGTCCGAGAACTGCGCCTCGCACCGCCAAGGAACACCAGTACCTGATCGTGTTTCAGGACCTAATGACAAAATGGGTAGAGTGTCGCCCTCTCCGCCGTGCTACTGCAACCACTGTCCTCAGCGCCTTCCGTGAGCTGGTGCTATGTCGATTCGGTTACCCCAAGACTCTCCTGACCGATAATGGGACCGAGTTCGACAATAGGGCCGTTCTTCAATTCCTGGAGAAGCACCAGGTCAAACAGAGGCTCACGCCGCCGTACACACCCCAAGCTAATCCCGTGGAGAGGGTGAACAGGGTCCTGAAGCCGATGATCGCCCAGTTTTGCGAGGACCAGCACCGTGACTGGGACCACTACATCCCGGAGTTCATGCTGGCGTCGAACACGGGCCGACATTCGTCCACAGGCTACTCCGCGGCCTACCAAAATCTTGGGCGAGAACCGAAGCTACCCAGCAGCTTCACCGAGGCCTCCGGAAACGTGGAGGCCCAACCAGCCACCAAAGCCGACCATATCCGCCGAGTGAAGGCCATGCAAGAGGCTCAAGAACTTGCAAGGCTCAATATCACCGTGGCTGCAACAAAACAAAGCCGACATTATAACCTCCGACGCCGGCTGGTGCAGTACCACCTGGGGGACCAAGTGATGAGACGTGAACATCCACTGTCAGCAGCCGCAAAGGGGATCGCTGCTAAATTATCCCCTAAATTCTCCGGTCCTTGGTCCATCTCCAAATGTATTTTCCCTAATGTGTACAATTTTCGTGGAGCACGATGCAAAATCTGTAAAAACATCCACATTAAAGACTTAAAACTCGCTTTCACAGATGAGTCCGTACCTGAGAGGCCAGTCGAAGTCGAAGACCGTACCGACGGCACTGCTTGACGCCTTCAAGGATGCCGTGAAGCGTCCTTCGAGCCGTCCTGCCAAGCAGACCAGCCGGCCGAAGATCAGGCCTGTCATGGGGGCCCTGCTGATGTCCGCCCGCCGGCCCGACGAGCGTCTGCAGAACCCTCCGCCATCGCTGCCGCAAAAGACGCTGTCGACTCTACCGCCGCAGCCACAGGTGCCCCCTACCAACATGATGCCGTTATTGGAGGCTAGTTCCAGGGCAGGGGCTAGTGGCATCAGGAGCCGGGAGAGGACTCCACCATGTTTAAACCTTCCCGAGCTCCCCCGAGCTCCCAGGAGAGAGACCGCACTCCTTGCGTCGCCGATTCGGACTCCGGACCGGCCAACAACAGCCCGCTCACCTTTGTGGGACCTGGAGGCCCTGCTACAGACTCCGCCGACGTCACCGGTACCCTCGGAGGACGACCATCCGCTGCCGGCATTTCCGTTAACGCCGGGTAGGCAATTCTGGGTTGGGCAGAAGTCTAGTCCGAGAAGTAACAATCGCTGTATCTATTACATTAAAGTAGGATTGTTATTTTGTTCAGATACGTTGAAACATGAGTAGAAATTAACGTTTCTCAAACGTCCAAACAAACATGTAGTTAGTCGTTTGTATGGATTGGAACAATTCTATTGGTAGAGAGAAGATCATCTGATATGTCGTCATGCGCATTTTGCTGGTTTTGCTGTAGAATGTATCAGTTCAGCTTTGAGTCAAAACCAAAGAGTGACATCAATTACCAGTGCGTGCATATTTCTATTTTCAGTAAGTACAAACTTGTCGATGTAATATGAATAGTGTTATGTGATATTTCTAGTTTAGTGATTATCTAAATTGAACTAGTTCCTGCCTTTCGACGTTGTGAACAATTGCAAATATGCAACATGTGTTAGGCAGATGAGCAAATAAGACATGGCGACTGATTATTCGAATAGTGCTTGTTGTTCATAGTTCATCAATTCTATTTCAATATCTTCATTGCGTATCTCAAAAGAAACTGTAATCGATCATTGCATATCATGAAGTTTATAGTAAAAATGATCATTCATTGAATATTTTAGCTATGAAAATATACTTCCCTCCAGGATTTCCTGTATTTCTTCTGTACAAAATTTCATATTTCACGGACTCTTAAAAAGACTACTTTCCGTATTTCAACAAAATTATCAAAATTTGAATCGATTTTCACTCTTATTTTATCCATTTTATTCACTGCTTTTCCGTTACATGTGATGCCGCTGAGAGTTACAATAGCCTCCATCAAGATGAAAGTATACTTTATTTTAGTAACACGTACTTTTTTGAAGAAATTCAAAATAAGTAGATACGTATTTGAATTTTTTTTGGATATCTCAAAACTTTTCAAATTTTGAAAATGAGTTGATATTCGAACACTTTAATCTGATTCGTGAAATTCTAGGTGATACATATAGTTTTCTTCTAATAATTATCAGATTCCTTTTGATGGCTTAAACATTCATCAACAAGAATGAGGCAATGTATAAAGAACAAATACTGCTCTGAGTTGTGTTAATATATTTAATTATTATAATTTTTTTTGCAAAGAATATTTTTATTTTTTATATACATATTTTGTAAATTAACATAAAAATAAGATGTAAATATGAATGAATCTGAATTTTTCTTTATTACCACAATTGATGAATTGAATAATAATAACATTGAAATAACGATAAATATGTAGAAACCTATTGTTGATTAAAAGGATGCTTGAAACATTGAACCAATTATTACACGCAGAATTAGGGTAGCGACTCTACCCTTCAAAACTGCCTAGCTCAGTATTAAAAAAAAAATAAACAGAATAATCCCAGGGCCAGACTGGGTTGTTGTGGGGTTAGCTTTAAGGGTGCGCTTCCAAAACAGCGACCTTAAGTGATAGTGGCTAAAGTTACAACTACTGGTGAATTTTTAAGTAACTGCCACTAGATGGCGAAGAATTGGTTTGTATCTGAGATATAAAAAACAAATCTACCTATGGAAACTACCTGAAAACATGTTTACGTGTGATCATATAATTATATGCACAATGGATATAATGGTCTTCTACTCCTTCAAAAACGCTGGAGTCAATTTTTGCATTAGAATTTCGAATCAAACCGATGGTTTAGCCACCTGTCAAAAAAAGTCTGAACTATTTTGGTTCGAGTCTATGGTAAAATCTTCTAAAATGACTCGAAATTTATTTCGACAATTTTGGAGAAATTATTGACATAACTAAAAAATTTCTCATTTATTTATGAATTATTCTTCATTGAGGAGGGCAATGGACCAATATAATTCAATTTTGGTATGTTTTAATAGGAGAACTGAATCATATTTCTTCAGTTGAGAATATTTAGTGTATAAAAAATAGCTATTGCCCTCGGGAAAAAAATTTATCTTCCGTCTTCATATACTTTTTCCTCATATAAATTATCATTCATTAGAAATTGTTGAATTACTTTGTATTAATTTGATTATGCAACACGCAACACATGAACGCCCCCTTAAGAAAAAAGTATGTGAACTTTACTGAAACACATCTACTGGACGTTACGTAAGCTAACTTCAATGAAACAAAAAATAAGGGCGCCACGCAATTGTCAATTTCTCCGTCCTCGGGCACACAACTGCGAAAGTACCTGTAAAATAGAAGATGGTAGGATGGACGGGTAGAATATTGGGTGTTAGGATAATTAGATCTGTCGGCATCGATCAAGATGCCGCAGAACATGAAATAAAATAATATCTCAAACAGCGATACTTACTCATCAGCTGTAAGAAAACACTAAATGAAATAACTCTCCGAAAATGAAAGTGGTAGGTATTTTTTATTTTTTTTTTGACAAGATAAATAATTCAAAATTCACCCAAAGAAGTGAATATTTAATAACGTCAATTCAATAAATGAGATAAAGTAAATATTAAAAGTAAAATGAGAGTAAAAACCATGTAAAACAGCAGTAAAGTACAATAATGAAGAGCAAAATGGCGGCGATTCGCGTTCCTAACGCAGACTTCAGCAAGTCCTAATTGAATTGTTTTGAACCAAACACTTATAAGCCTACTCCATAAAAAAAGGTACACAAGAAATGAGAATCAGGCCCAAGATCGATCGACCTGGTTCACAATCAGACGTAGCGTTTATAATGTAACGAAAAAGCATAAAAAAGAAAAAGGCGACAACAAATGCCTACCGCAGCAGAGTTATACATAAAAAAATAAACAAAAGTCTGGTGAAGCCACGAGGTGTCCAATGACTTAATTAGCACCAACAAAAAGAGTCTGAGTAACAAAATGAATGAAAATAGACCACTTAGCTGGCGACGTCGCTGGAGATCCTTATTGACTTTTCTGCCTGGCATCTGGATCTTGGCCTCAGATCTAATTGGCAGGGTTCCGGAAGGTCGGGGAAGCCAGGATGGAAGCGAGATACTTCCACAGTATGTGCCTTGGTACGGACGACGTTTTATCGCTGATGGTAAGCAAAAGCAAAGAATTACCACTAATAACTTCAACTGATCCACAACATGTGGGCTGCTCCGCCGAATAAAACCAAATGGCCAACTACCTCAAAATATTCGGCCGGAGCACAGGTTTTCCTCAGAAGAATCCCTAAACTTGGGCTTGCATAGACAACAAAAACTTTGGGAAAACCCACAAAATTGTAGTAGTAAAATAAGAGAATAATAAAACATCCGTCCTATACGAGGACTTAAGGCTAACTATCTTCAATTAGGTCAAATCCGGTCTGTTTGACTTCATTGAAAATAGACCGTGTTTCATTAAAAAAAACCTAGCGGACGCCCCAGTACTAAGATTCAAAGAAAAACTCAGTCACGTCACTGAATACAGCGCGCGAATTGTCACAGCGACAATTTGAAACAAAAATCTTGAACTAAAGTTAATTAATGAAAGTAAACAAAAACACGCTCTTAATATAACCAAAAGAACTGAGCTTAAAGAAGAGGAAAGAAACGGAACTGAAGACTTGAAAAATTAATGAAACTATGGAATTGAAAACTAAAATATCTCTGACCAAAAGTAGGTACATAAAGTTGACCAAAAAAAAGCCCAAATCAGCCCAAACTATATAACAGAATTTAACCCAGCAAAAAAGTGACCAAAAGTCAAATTGGCACATAACACAATGTTGATGGACACGTTTTAGAAACAATAATTTCAACCTTTCATCTACGTTTCAAATATATGCATATTAAACGTTGCATTCTGACGTAACTATTTGAAGATTTTGACAAGTTCAATGTTTGTGTTCTGATTATTGAAACTAATCGTTTCTTTGTGGGTGTTCTGTAATGTGTAACACAGCGACATTTCGAAGTTAATTCGACATTATGCAGGCATGTATTCATTTATTGATGTTTGACACATTAAACGTTTTATGAACGTATATGTGTTTTAGGGAGTACTGGGAGTGTTCACTGCCATGTTAAGTAACTAGCACAAAAAATGATTAGTTTTCTCCAAAGCCGCATGGTAGCACTTGCTGTTTTTTAAATTTATTCTTTTTAAATTTGAATTCATGAAATGAGACATATAGTTTCCAAGATATTGAATTTCAGGTTTTATAATTTAAATTTTCATTGCCACGTGAAAGTTTGAGTTATAAAGCCTGTAATTCAAAATCTTAGAAATTTCATATCTTATTTCTTGATAATTCAATTCGAATTCTCATTACGACTATGAGTTCTCAAATTAATCTTGAAGCAATTGATATAATGATCCAATACAAAAATAATATAATTACATATTTTATATATCAATACAATGATAATATTTCCTATATCTCTATAAATTACAATTTATGGTAAATAACAATTTTTCGATTCACCTTTTCTACACAATAATTGAAATTCTGAGAGTATTTGCGAATGATGAAAACGATGAACAGATACAGTTATAGATAATTACATATAGTTAGAATCAGACAATCATTTCACACAAGAGTATAAAATACATCATCGGGATAAAATTTTCACGAAATACATTGTTGTGTGGACAAAACTACTCATTGTAAAGACCGGCAGGAAATATGCATTTTGTCTCCCATTCCGGGAAAATTATCAATTTTTTGAATTTTGCGTTATTGTTGGGATGAGAAATTCAGGTAACAGTATTCGGACAAGTGATTCGTGTCGAATATCTCATGGTCTTCTCGAATTATGGGTGATCGTGATGATTTATTCATCTCAATAATTACTTGCAGCTATGAGAGTTCCAATGAATGGAAAATCCTGCGTTTTTCGAACTCCAAATGAATGACAGGGCTGTGAGCTGAATCCGAAGAAAGTGAAGCAGTAGTAGCCTTGAAATAAATATGTCAATTATTTACTCATAATAGTAAGAAATACAGTACTTATTTACTTACCAATTACTTGCGGTACTTCGATTTCAATGACTTCTTGCAGCGTCAAAGCGCAAGTCGTTGCATGGAGTCTAAATCAGCATAAAGACAACTGTCTTGTCTACTTGAGTATCAATGGCTGGTACCACAAGCTCTGTTTTTGGCGCTACTAAGAGCGTTGTGTCAAGATGTGTTTTAACGCAATTAGAATTTTCCCAAATACTTTAAAAAATAATCTTCAGATACAAATTATGGAAAACACATATGTCTACAAAATTCATTTGAATATTTTCCTTTAAAATAGCTTTAAATATTTATATTGCCTTAAAACTCTTCTTAAAATCACACTGCTAGTATAGCCAAAAACAGAGCTTGTGGTACTAGCCTATTTGTCTGTTTGTACCACACAAAAATAGCCCCAGCTTTATTCTCCTAGTTGAATTGAGAACAATCTACTTCTGTTCAAAATATTTCACATAAATTTCGTACTCATACCGAATAATCGACGCAACAATGTTTCTTGTAGCTCATCTAAAAAATTAGTAATGTTTATACTCATCCAGATTTTTAACATGACTAATTTGTATATATAGTTAGAGAGCTGGTGGCAGAAATCTTTATATAATTTTATTGTGCGAATAAAGTTGATAATTGTAAAGATGTCATTATAAAGAGTAAGAAAAACCATTTCATTCATTCAGGCGCTGCTGATTTTTGATTGAGAGTCAATTGAAAATGCTAAAGAAAAACATGCTTCTATATAATCTTACTGTGTCAGCCACATATTTGGAACGTTACTTGTCGATATGACATAGATATAAATATAATCGGCTGAAATCTATATGTCTGCATGTTTTTGCGATATGATTTTCTAATATAGTTTTTGATATACTCAAAATTAAATGATTTTATTGTCGACGTATCTTGTATCAGAAGTTTCGCAATGTAATTAGGAACAATAAAACAAGCTTCAGTCACCTGACTGCTGCTGCGTTTGATATGGATGAGTTTTCGAAAATGAGGAAAAAAAAATGCTTCTATATAATTTTATTGTGTCAGCCACTTGACAGGCAGCATCCTCTATTTGTAAAAGACATTAAAATAGTAGTGGTTGAAATCTACGACTCTGAGCTTTCATTGGCTGACGTTTCTTAATAATTATTCTTATAAGATTTTTGTCGCTATCTAGGAAGTTTCAAGAAGAATTTCAATGTTTTCACAATTATTTTCTTCTATTTCAAGTAATTGCTTAGAAAATCAATTCGAACTACAAATATTGGAGTAGAAAAAATACGTAAGTGAACTAAATAGTTTTCGTTACTTCCAGGTTTTGGAACTTGGACCGTTATTCGTAGTCCTAATTACATTTTTTTGTAAGAGTAAGATCACTCTGGATGTCAATTTTTGAATGTTCAGTTTGCACAGAAAAACACTTTATCATATTGCAGCTATAGTGAATTTATAGTTCCATTATTCTCATGGGTTAATTCATGATATCCATCTTCTTTTCTTTTTTTTACTCTGATATACAATGATGTATTCGTAAGCTAACTTCGAATATTACGCGTGAATGATAAGACCTTGTATTTTTCAATATTTAGGCAAAGCTTGTTTTCGAGACACCAGTATTGAATGTTATTTATATCATTTTGAAGGAAGTCACAATCAGTTATTTCAGAAATACGGCGATATATTTTCAAATCATCTGCAAACATCAATTTAGGACTATTGATTACATCTGCAAGGTCATTAATGAAACTTCTAGACTTTTGGAAGTGATGACGTTTTCAATGACAAATTAAGAATAGGAAGTAAAGCGGAGGAGAATGGAACAGCGCAGTCCTTGATAATATAATTGGGGATGAAATCTGGTCCTGAAGTTCCATTTGATTTCAATTTCTTCAATTCAATATTGCCAATTCAACTCACCCCTTTAGTCTTGCTCAAAATTTTGAAATATTTTTCATTTTTGCACATTCGACATATTTTCATAAACAAAATAAACAAACATTAGTTGTCTGTTGTCTACCTAGTTACCAATCAGATTTCAGCAAAATATTTTATCGCGCAAAAGCTTCTGAAACCTAGTAAACACAGCTAAGAATTTCAACTTTCTCCAAACTCGCTAGATAGCGCGAAACTGTTCAATTTGCTTCATAGGTGTGGACACTCTTAGTACTCCCTGATGTGTTTATAGGGTTATGGACTTGAAACTGATACTCAATGAAAGCTCTTGTTTGGAGGGTCCAATAACAATGATAATAGATTTATTTACCAAACCAAAAAAAAAATTGAATATTCTTCTAGTAAAAGCTGTGTTCTGTGAGCATAACCTCAATATAATTCCTGAATTTTTATACATCAGTTATACTTTTGAAATGCTGTGGTATACGCTATGTGCACGAAGTCTACTAGCGCTCCTAGCGGGCAGTAGAGAACGATTGGACTCCTATCTTATCATTGCTTCAAACGTAGAATTTTTTAAATAAGCTAATATCTTTTAATTCAGTTGTGTGTGGATGATATGAATAACATAGCATGAAAGGTACGTTGAAATTACATATTTTGAGTATTTTTTTATTCAATTATGACGTATTTATGATAGGAAAGATCTTAATTTGTTTAAATTGACAGGATGGCGCTGATGATCTTGCGAACCAGGTTTTAATGTATCCGCCATTGTATCCCTTCTACTGAGGCTGTTTTGAAGGAAGGCATGAAATTGGTCTTTTGCCATATTAAACATGTAGAAGAATATGTTTCTGATGATATCAACAACAAAATTATTGCGAAGTGCATCCGGCACTGAAACACCGTACAAATTAGAGATAGAGGTGAATTCATGAGTCCCAAATTGATGATGAATTTTTCTAAGTTCACAATTGAATCACATATATCTTTGAAATATAGATTAATGATGAAAGACACATAATACGGGTTCAATGTACTTGCATCGCTAAAGAGACTGGCGAGTGTAAACATATAGCAGCATTAATTAATCGCATCAACAATGACAGGAGTATTTCGAAGACGAGTGTCAAGCAGGAGTGGGACCTTCCATCGATCAACCATTTGGCAAAAGAAAAATATTCGAAAGGTACAACAGTGCACGAGCTCTTCCCTCAGAAAGATCTAGAAAAGGCTCCACCTCCATTCGAATTCACGGTTGAACATTTCACCCAAATTGAATGCCTCATAAAAAAAGACTGAAGCTTGATCATACGAGTGAGGAAGAACGAGTGTGTATTTTTATCATGAACATCCCTTTTCGAACGAGAAATGGAAATATTGCTCCAATGCACAAAAGATATCATTGCGCATCTCCTAATTGCTGCTGATCATAGCATAATGATAAGGAAGAATGGAATCTCTGTGTCTCAATATTACAATAGCTGCATAGCATTAAATAATGATGATATTATTAATTTATGTTTGCGAACCGCGCAACAGAGCGAAACGGCAGAATGGTTTGAAGCTAGACGAATAAGAATTACAGCTGGTGAAAAAGCTCATAAAACTAAAACCGTGACTCGCACTTCTGCTGAATTATTGTTGGAGCAATTTTTGAATCCCAAAACTTCGAACATCGAAAGTCTGAATTATGGAATTCAGAATAAACAAAAAGCTTGCGACCGTTATAAAATAGAACGTGATGTTCACGTTTTTCGAATTGGATTATTTCTGTCACCCAAACAGCCCTGGTAAGGGGTCTTAGTAGAGGTTTAGTGCTAAGCGATGGCATAATAATCAAATTTGTTGAGATACAATATCCCATATCATGTCGATCTAAGCCAATATGAAATAGAGAAGCTGAGAAATTCAATGTTAGTCTTATTGAAACTTCTTTCAATGGAATAACCCAATTGAAAAGAAATCATCTATATTACACAATGTCAATCACAAATGTATGTTACAGGATTCACAATGTGTGATTTTTTTGTGTGGTCTTTATTGATCACGAATTTCTGAAAAGCTTAATTCCAAAGTTGGAAAATTTCTATTCCAATAAATATCTACCTGCTTTGTGCAATGAAACTGAAAGAAAAATAAAAAGGAAAGTCATTAAAACACATAACGTTAATCGTTTTAGCAAATTTCATCAAAATGTGAGCAAATTGAATAGTTAAATTGAAGAACTTAATAGTTTAATATTTTGATACGTTGAATGTATATAAGTCTGCGTGAAACTACTTGTTTATTGCTTCAAATGAATAATTCTATATTGATATTTATTAATTATATAAAGCACGGAAATGAACAAATATATTTAATTGTATACGTTTATTATAATTTTGTCATTAAGAACATAATCACATTTATTAACTTAAATTGAATACCAATCATCTACCAAATGCACTATCAGTGTTTGCCACACGCCAAGCGGGTGGAAGGTGTTATTGGTATATTTATTTATTTTTCATTTCTTCAAAGCTGCCACCTCAGTGACATGGTAGATGGTATTGCTGCAGGTTTACATCTCTACATGCAATGTATCAATTCACTTTTCATTAGTTTCGCAGCCACGAGTCTGACTATCTGTGGCTTGCTATACAGTTCTAAAGAGTCCTAATAAGGACAAAACACGTGTCCACAGTTGCTGCCCTATTCAAGAAGACGATGATGTAAGAACCGACACCTGAATATATATATATATATATATATATATATATATATATATATATATATATATATATATATATATATATATATATATATATATATATATATATATATATATATATATATATATTTGAAGAGTACTCGCGACTGTTGCGAATAGTTAAGGAAACAAAAATAACGCAGGTTAAACAGTCAAAAATTTTTTTGTGAGTGGGCTCAAGTAAAAAACGCTCTTTTAGATTAGTCAAGCTTTCGGTCTTTAATTAAAACCATCCTCAGGACTATCCAGTGAGATTCCAAAAATAAATAAATTTTCATCACAGATCAACATATTTGTGCAAGAATTGGAAATACATGTTAAAAATTTGAACAACAATTGTTTTTTTTTTTTGTGAGTAAAAAATGGCTGGCTGTCATGGTTCCGTTTGGTGGTCCAACATGTGACTAAATTTTACTTTTTGAAAAACAATTGTTGTTCAAATTTTTAACATGTATTTCCAATTCTTGCACAAATATGTTGATCTGTGATGAAAATTTATTTATTTTTGGAATCTCACTGGCTAGTCCTGAGGATGGTTTTAATTAAAGACCGAAAGCTTGACTAATCTAAAAGAGCGTTTTTTACTTGAGCCCACTCACAAAAAAATTTTTGACTGTTTAACCTGCGTTATTTTTGTTTCCTTATATATATATATATATATATATATATATATATATATATATATATATATATATATATATATATATATATATATATATATATATATACAATATAATTATATAATCTACCCGTTTCATCATTTGCACTGCTCTTTATCATTGGTGGTTGTTAGTTCACTGATACACAGGCCATAAATATTATATTGTCCAAATGCTCAAATTCAGATACGGGAAAGTTTGCAGTTATTCTATATGTTCTAATCCTTTGCATTATCCTCTCTATATGAATCCCGAGACTAGCAATTTTCTGCGTTTCACGTACTTCATCAGCTGTAAAATTACCATCTTTCAGAAATAGTGGCATAGCCACTATTACTTTTTTCCCTGATGCATCTTGTGCAAATGTTATCTCTGGAAACCCCTTGTCTGCCATAATCAAGTCTCCATGTCCAACTAAATTTAAAAATTCACTGTGATTTGTAATCTGTGCGTCAGTGCGGCCACCGAAGCATCAGGACACAAATATTATTTCTCCTCCTGGAGAACACGCAACTAAAATTTTTACTGTATAAGCGTGTTTATAATTTGAATGAAAAATGACACGCTGAGAGACTTCCGGGAGTTCCTTAACTTTTAATTCTGTGCTATCTATTATTGCACGGCAATTAGGATATTCTTTCTTGAAACAATCAGGCATTGTTTGCTCATTGACGAATTTCGAAGGCCATTGAAATGAATTTTTACATGAATGAGCGAGATACATCAGGTATGTGTAAAAAATTCGCAATACAGTCATTCGATGAAGACCAAAAAAAACTCCGATAGAAGAATAAGTTAATCCTAATTTCATTCTCATCAGAGAAATGAGGTGCATATCATTTTTTGATTTTGCTCTCTTGTAACAGTTTCCAGCTGCTAACGGTAATAATTGAAAACGGCTGAAAGACACTCCTGCAGGATCAATCAAATCTTGTTTATCTTTTACAGATAAAAAACCATGGAATCCCTGTCGACATGCTAGCAGTGAATCGTCATCATCCAAAGGAACTGGTTCAACTTGTTTATCTGCGTACTCTGTGAAGGGTCCACATCCTATTTCAGCCGTACTCTTCGGGGTATTAATTTTTTCTTCATTTTTTTTGAATAAGATATTTGCTTGAGTCTCAGCTTCACATGTTGTCCCATTCTTACGTACTATAGAAAAAATATTTATGTGGGTTGAGCTAGCCTCATCTTCGTAAAAATCATCCTGAGTAGCCACTTCACAAAATCGCGGTTCCGTTGGCTGGATAACAATATTCATATTATCTTGTTGTATAGTATTATTCAAACAATCGTACTGCATATCATTCAATTCCCTTATATTAGTGAGCTCAGTGTTTTTCAATTCAAATCCGTTTTGATTTTGACTTCCTTGCATTGCTCTCGCAAACCTATGACAAAAAATAAGAGTTCAGTCTGTTATTACATTTTATTTTCATGTAAAATGAGCTTACATAATCTTATACCTATTTTGTGCTTCTAATTGAGCTGTCTCAGTATTCTTCAGTTTGTCGTAATATTTTTAAGGATATATTGTTGGAAGATATGCAGGGCTACGAGGATGTTCTGACTTTTCACCTTCTACAAAATACTGGCTACTTATACGAGATCTTGAATTTGGTTCTCAAGAACTTGCATCAGCACTAAAGAAAAGCAATAAATAAATTAGTTATTAGTAAAATCATGATTTTACTTACTTGGCTCTATTTACGGCTTCAATCCACTTTGCTCATTTTTCCATGTTATAATTCCGTGAAGGAAATCTATAAAGCCTTATTTTTCTCAAATCATCGTTTACACAACACCCTGAAACACAACAAGTGTTTCCAGATCGCCTAGCTCTTCCCATTTTCACCTTTTAACTGTAATGCTCAATGACATATTTTCAAGAATGGAGTTCAAAGCTTCCTATGTTACTCACCGCGAGCGCTCGCATCGATATTTGTTTAAGCTCCGCCCCCTTGCACATAGCCTATAGCATATTACGTAATGAGCACGGAAAGTGATTGATATCGCGCGAGTGAGAATTTTGATGCACGAGGCGGCAGCCGAGTGTGGAAATTCACGAGCAAAGATAGACACATTCCTGCGAGTAATGTACGCTATTTTTTCCCACAACCATATGAATGTTATAAATTTTCATGATTCAAAATTTAGCGCTTGCGTAAAGCTTCGGAAATATATATTTGAACTTTTGTTTCATATTTTAGTAGGCTAGTGTTTACTTTTTAACAGTTAAATATTTTTCCTGTCATTTCGTATTTCGCGATAAGTCTCATTATCCTCTAAAACATGAGTAATGACGAAGTTGAAACTGATTCATCCGTGAAGTGCACCCCGCCAAGTATTACTGAATCAGCTCAAAACACCTCCTTGAATCTATCACCCGAAAAATCTCAAAAGAGATATAAAATAGCGTATAATCAGTTCATAGATTGGAGGAAAACTGAAGAAATCAAATCGTCTCTTTCGGAAAATGTGTTCCTAGCTTACTTTGAGAAATTATCGGAAAAGGTAGAACCGAATACATTATGGGTGCAATATTCTATGCTGCGGAGCTTGCTTATTGTCCATCATAATGTGAACATGAGCGAATATCTGAAATTAAGAGCATATTTGGAGAGGAAATCAGACGGTTAAGAGCCAAAAAAATCTAAAACTTTTACATCGAAGGAAATCAACCAATTCTTACTTGGAGCTTCTGATTACAAATATTTATTTATCAAGGTAAATATAGAAGAGAATTCTTTTATGAAATCCTATCTATTTTAGTGTTCTTCAGGTAGATCTAATTGTGGGTATTAGTGGAGCATGCCGTAAGCAAGAATTAGCCCAATTGAAGATCGATGATGTCGAACATCTAAAATCAGCTGCTTTGATTGACACTAAAATAAAAAAACCCGTTCATTCACTATTACTGGCAAGTTCTATGAGTATTTTAATAAATATGCCTTACTTAGACCATCAGATGTGAATAAGCGACGTTTCTTTCTGAACTACCGGGAACAAAAATTATATACCGGGCATTGTTCTCGCCGATCGTCAGCAACGATATTAGTAGATGCAGGTAGAGATATTACCACTCCTAAATGTCATGGCGGGTGGAAGTCCACCACCGTGGCTGAAGCTACATCGATGAATCTCTAACAGAATACAAGCCGCAAATACAATTTTACAAGCTGTAAACCCTGCTGTAAACACTACTGGAATACTCCAGAGTTCATCAGCTACATTAGTAGAAACTTGGAATCATAATAACGAAATCATACTCTATCTAATTGGATGAGAAATCAAACACCCACTCACCCCATTGCTTTTAATAATAGTTACAATATATATATATATATATATATATATATATATATATATATATATATATATATATATATATATATATATATATATATATATATATATATATATATATATATATATATATACAATATCCTATACAATATGACCTCCTTTCATCATAACATCAATGTAGCGTCAATAATATACGTTACATATTGCGTTTATAGTGGCGTCCTATCTATATATATGCTTTCACTTCATGTTTGAAGTGGCGTCCCCCTTGTTGCCAGATTCAGTTTTTACAATCCGACAAGCACCTCTCTTGCGTTGAATGTTCTATCGATAACACATGTGAAGCGATATATTCAAAGGTTTGCGTAGAATTACATTATTCAAGTTTTGAAATGGGTTGATACTTAAGACATCTTCATAGAGTAGTAATATGTCATTGGTTGATAGAGAACTTATAGTAAATTGAAAGATTTCGCGAAAAAATATGGATTTTTGATTGTTAATTGCTATTTTTGAGTTCTGAAGTAAAATGTATTTGCCATGTCCGTGAACTGTTGGTAGATTTCATGAATGGAAGTATGTGAAGGACAATTCATCAGGAAGGGCTTACGGATGTCATATGAATCGTGATAATAATTGCTCTATGGAAATGTGACAAAATTTTGGTCTAAACTTGCATTTTGCTCAAGATTTTTCTATAAATGTGTGATGAGGGTCAGTGTGAATATAAATCTTAATTCTGGGAGCTGAAAACCTCTCCTCATTAGGTCATCATATTGTAAAGGAAAGTACAGAGTATTTTTGCAATATCCTAAGAGCCGTAAGGCACACAAAAAAGTCTCATAACTTCTTGGAAGAGTATTGAATTCTTCACAATCTTAGTTCAGATACTTTTCACTGTGAAATTATCATGTCTACGTCCTCTCTTAATCAACACAAATGTCGGATCAAGACTCATTGAAGCTCATAGGTCGTAATTCAATGAGATCCATGAGCTGGTGACTCAAATGCTTGTGAAATCCTCAAAGTTAAGGCCTCCTTAAGCCAAGGTCCGTGAATCCGTGCCTATCGGGCTTCATGCATAATCTGGCTCTGGTAAGGAATACTTCCTACTCACCTTATCAAATACCCTATACTACTTGGTACATGTCTTAGAGTTCTTCCCTTGGATTCAGCTCTAGCGGATAAAATATTTGTTTACAATTATTATCATATTACCGACTTTCCTCTCAACATTCAAAATATTTAAACTAATGTTGCTACCCTAATTCAAGTATGCGTTATCAGTTCAATCAATAATTGTCAAATTAAATTATTGAAATGCTGGGAAATCTTCCCTACAGAAACTTTTGGTTGGGAATGAAATTTGGATAGCAACAGTAATGGAGTTTCAGGCAACTAAATGAAACTTTATCTGTGTACTGAGTTATTATTTGTTGCTTTCATAAGATGCCTCATCTTAGTACTTCAATAATAAATACCAGTCTATCGAGTAGTCCTCATACATATCCTTATGAATACCTGAGAGAGAACTCACTTCACCATTATGAATCGATCCTGTTAGATGGAAGATACAAAATAGGAATTATATGGAAGATACAAAAAAGGAATTAGTGTATCAAGACCATGGAGGTGATCTTTATTGGTCGAATTTGTGGTTCACGGCCGAAACGCCAGCTGAGACCAGAAGAGAGTATCAGAATATTTTGTTTTTTTAGGCGATCATCACGAAAGAATTCAAAATCACTAAATTTTATTCATTCGTTTCTGAAACATTGCGAATGTTCATCTTAGTTGCCATTGTAATTGTCTTATTTTATTGTCTGAAAATGCGTATCTACCTCTCTAATTGCAAGATCTATAGAGATTGACGGAAGAATATGATACATATTTCGGCGAAAATTGTTTCTAAGACTTCATCAAACTGCCCATAGAGGTGAGTGTGAAGTGTTAATCAAGTAGTTTTCATAGATCAGTCCCAAAAAAGTAATATTGGACAGATCAGTCCCAAAATAGTTATTCAAGTATTAAGGTCAGTAAGTACGGTTCACCGATTGAGAATAATTGTTTGGAGGCCGAGCCTTGGCGAGGTTTGCAAATATTGAGCGAAATCGGTCCTGTAATTATTGACAGTGATGCTCACAAAAATTTTTGCACGATTGGAAGACCTACCCCAAATATGAAACCTAATATTCTCTTTCAAATTGAGTAACCACTCATAGCGCACTCGCTGTCAGCTGTCAAGTTTGACATTTTATTGTGAATATTCAATCATAAATAACGATAAATAAATTTATACTTTCTGTGGAAGTCCACAATTTTTCAGTTACCGCTTTCGCTCATGGGCGGTAAGTCAGCATAACCATACACAGTTTGCCGGTAAAATCAACATACCACCTTGAATGGGGAGCCGGTAAACATATGAATACGCCCAATCGTGCAAATAGTGAATTTAGATAGATGTGCACAAGTAAGTAAAACTCCATGGTAACAAAAATGGCCATAGAAATACCTTTTCCGTTATAATCGCCTACAAAATTGATTTATAGCACATCGCACATAAACTTCTGAAGCAAAACTGTAACTGATGATAAATACAACAATTATGTGGGCATAAAGTTAATCTACAATCAAAATTGTCCAAATATTTGACACCTATTCTTCAAAGTTGCTGGGAGCATGTCGTATATCAGTATTCATTCTTCATATCTTATATATGAATCTAAAGGCAAAAAGTTCAAACGTTGAGAATGGATTTTGTTGAACTATGCACAACTACATTCTCTGATTAGTTTTTCCACAATGCAAATTGGTAAACGTATAATTTTGAAAGTCGGGAGTCTTCCATATCGTATATCCCTAGGAATTTCGTTCGCTGTTCGTGTTGCAATATTGCACAAAGTCAGATACTACTTATAATAAGAAATAATGAACATTCAATAAGTATCGAAGTAATCCAAGTGAATCTCTTTTAACTCACTTGTACAAAGTATAAATAAGTAGTATTGTTGAACCGCCTGAATCACATTTCAAGATTTTGATGGAAATTCTTGTTTTGAGCATCCCTAAATGCATTTTGACTATTTTCGGCTTGACTTCGGTACGTACGTATGAATGTATGTATCTACATAGTTGAATTTTGTATTTGAGACTGGTCCAAAGTCTAGTTTTGCAGCGCCTTTTATGGTTGCAATCGTCTGTACCGCAAATGCACTGAACTTGGAATTTTTTTTGAATTTTCCTGAGGCATCTTAATGTTTATTTTCTATTTTAATATTAATTGGCTGTGCTGAAATTGCACAGTCTATTCGAGTTTCTTGTATTAATTCAAAACAATCAGGCGTGGAGTATTGAAATTTCGTATCAAACACTTCTATAAAATCTAATTGTACACCTTGTATTATGACTGCAGTCGGATTAAACAGGAGTGCAGTTTACTAAGCACGTTTCGAATTTTCATATAAATCCAGAACAATCAGTCGTAGAATCTTGAAATTTTGTATCTGAAGAAATTGTAGCATTCGAATAATAACTTAATATTTTCATAACAATCCATTAGCTGGAAGTAAGCTTTATCTGACAATCTTTCTCAAGTTTTCGCATAAATTCGAGACTTAGGCCGTAGAATGATGAAATTTGGTACTTGAGACTGCTGAAGCGTTACATGGCCAGTTGCATCGCTGTTACTTAGATTTTAGGTGCCACCTAACTCAATAATATCGTATCAAAATTTGAAAATTGAATGTGACATGAACATTGCTGTCCTTATTTCGATTCGACATTTTTTGTATAAGTGGAGTTTAAAATTTCAGTTAGAGCGGTACAACTGACAATTAATGAACTGTAGCATCTGAATGATTGAATTATCATCTAAAATTTTGATTGGAGTCTATTTTGCCTAGAGTCAATATTAGTATCAACTGTTAATTATTGAGTCAAAAAATGTACAAGTAAGACATGTGGTGTTCACATTAGATTTTATTCATGTTTTCGAGCAAAACGGTGTTATATCTTTCATCAAAGATCAAATATGGAATGCAAAATTGTTCAAAATGCTACCAGCCTAATTTTGTCACTACATAATATTATCCTTGTCTATTCTTCGCCTTTCCTTTCCGAACGGAGCATGGTTTTTTCCTGAAGCATTTGACCTGCACTATCAATTGGTACTAGTTTCAGTCATAAGATCTAACAGGGAAGTTGATCCTAACAAAAATGAACAATAGTAACCTTTTTCCGACACTTGAAGCAGAATTCAAAATTTATAAAGTCCGTCATCTCATTGACCACATATTTGATTGATTCATATTATACAATTTGACCATAAGTTCGATCAGGGAGCTTGAGGTGCAACCGCCTCCCCGACTTCAAGAAATGTTTTCACACAGTTGCGACAACAGAGTCAATGTTCATCTATCCACAAACTGAATCAGAGAAGCGATGATATGATAACTCGCACAAATTGAAATATGAGATAGAATGGATGTATGTTATATGGAATCAGTTTGAGCATATCATTCCCAAACTACAGTTATTTTTGAATACATTGAATATATAGCCCTTTGCAGAAACCGGGCACTCGAATAGTTAAAGCTCTCCTTTGAAAAAAATTCAACTTGTACCTTGAACCAAATTGTGGCTTTTCCAGTAATTCAAATTATCTTCTGGTGTACTCTGTTACCGACAGATTCAAGAAAAAACAAGCAACATTTTCGTTTCTTACACAAAATTTTTCCGGTTTTATGTTGCCAGTGAATTCTAAATTGAACGAAAAGAAAAACTCAAATAATGTTTTCGCCAAGTCCCAACTTATATGTATGTTGTATACCAACTTTTTACATCTTTCAGCCATGATGGATGTGATATCCTGTAATAGATTATATTATTAGGAGCAAGAATTAGTTTTCATTCCCTTGTATATCACAAGCTTATATTTATCTTATAATGTATTACAGGAGATATGCAATAATGATAATTCATCCATCCATTATAACTTTCTTTCGATCACACTGAGAATGCAACTTTGTGACCATCAGGGACTTCAAAAACATGAATAATTTGAGATACATCAATTTGGTCCCAATAACAGCAATGATGATCTTGCAACAAAAATGTTCCACTTGCTTTGTACAAACGATATAATTTGTTTTTCTAGAACAATTATAAGACCACAACACGGATGAAATAGCGAGTTCCCTAATCGAACTTACGGTCAAATTTTATATGAATCAATCAAAAATATAGTGGTCAATTGGATGACAGACTTTTTAAATCTGGAATCTTGTCCTAAGCGTCAGAAAAAGGCTACTTCCGGTCAATTTTCGCCTGAGTCAACTTCTCCACCAACTTATTGACCGGATATGGCCTTTTTTTGATCCTTAGGACTAGATCCTGGATTTATGAAGGTGACATCTTGATGACTACTATATCTTCAATCAATTCATATACAATTCGGCCCTAAATCTGACTAGGAACGTTAAGATGCGTTCGGCTCTTGAACTATTAGAAAGAGGTACATGAATTTGCTCACTTACTCCTCATTCTTGAGTCAGTACTCAACTGTTTTTTCCTAATATTCCAAATTGACTGCTAAAATTTTAAGTTGATAAATAATTACTTCTAAGCAAGAATAATTTCTGACATCGAGTAACTGTACTATAATATAAGTCTGCAATAAAATATTGGTAGAAATATTATGTTATGATATACATAAGAAATGCAATTCCAAATTCAAGCCATACTCTCGACAAATTCCATGTCAGAAGCGCAAGCATCTGTTTCATTATCGATTGATGTTCTGCGACAGTGTTGTCAAGTTTCTGGACGCCAGTATGATGGCGAAATATATGAAGTTGGAATATACACGTATATTTTTGACGCCACTGAAAATTGGAGCGGAATTTTTCGGAACTAAAAATATACGAAAATTTTCATTTCCCTATCATTTTGGCGTCAAAATGAAATTTTGAATTTAGCCTCTAGAGGTCGGGAACAAGCCAGGAAAAAATTTTGAAGCAATTCTAAAGTGGCGTCCGATATACGGACTCCAATTTACAATGGACGCCAGATTAAATGCAAACGCGCAATATTAGGACGCCAGAATGATATGAGGATTTATATATATATATATATATATATATATATATATATATATATATATATATATATATATATATATATATATATATATATATATATATATATATATATATATATATATATATATATATATATATATATATATATATATATATATATATATATATGTATATATATATATATATATAATATATATATATATATATATATATAATATATATATATATATATATATATATATATATATATATATATATATATATATATATATATATATATATATATATATATATATATATATATATATATATATATATATATATATATAAACGGAACAGTGCGAACAATGAAACAGTGGAAATAGTGAGTGGTCAGTATCATAAATGAATGAATAGTTGAACATGAATATCTGCGACTTTGTTCAATAGCAGTGAGTGATGAATCACTACATAGTATAAAGCAAAGTCGCTTTCTCTGTCCCTATATCCCTATGTATGCTTAAATCTTTAAAACTACGCAACGGATTTTGATGCGGTTTTTTTTAATAGATAGAGTGATTGAAGAGGAAGGTTTATATGTATAATAACATCCATTAAATAGTGGAGAAATACTGTTATTTTTGAGGTTTCTAATGTGATGTCGTAAATAATTACATTTTTTCCGCTTACATTGCAAACGCAGGCTGAACCCTACGAGATTTATCCCAACACATTTGCGAGGGTTCTTATTGTAGTATTATCAACGTGGCGCACGAGCCGTATTAGTTTGTTCACGCATCGTTTATCCGATTGATTAGAAACTTACTACAGTTGTTGTTGGCTCTCTCGAGAAAGTTCTCAGTATTGTACCACCAGCATATATCAAGTGGCACACGAGCCGTATTTGTCCGTTCACACATCGTTCATCCAATTGAGTTATAATTTTATATAGTGGTTGTTGAATGAAGGTTCTGACATAGTAACACTAACGGTATTTGTCTGATCGAGCATCGTTCAACCGTTTAAATTGAAACTTTCTATAGTTGCTGCTGGCGCTTGCGTGGGGACCGATTTCAAGAGTTCTTCCACCTGTATAATCACATACCTATTATCACTATGAACATGGGCTATAATTCACTCTCAAAAAAAGGGTTACCTACAAAAACTTCAATTCTGACCCAAGATGTGAAAAAATGACCAGTAAAACTCCTTGCATTGCCTGCGCTGCAATACAATCTTTTATTTACCGTAAATGATCAAATTAAATACTGATGATGCTATCTATACATAGATCTACGCATTTATCAAGAAATTCTGACAGCTTAGGTTATGTTTCAATTGAGTTACTCAAGCAAGATATGTGGTATTATTCTTAATAATTATCTTATACTATAAAACTATGCTTCAAAGATTCGTATAAAAATGTTGAATATTATTAAATGTCCACCCGTGCGAAGCCGGCACGGGTTGCTAGTAAATTATATAGTGCTGCGTAGTGATATTTTAGAAGAATAAAACATTTATTTTATTTTTAATTCTTGAATATTGACTTTTATCTTAATTATAAATAACCTCCGTTCAAGCAATCAATTACAGTGGTATCAGAAATGGGATGTTATAAACAATTCAGCATTTCGTTTATTTGCTGCATTGTGAAACTGGAAAATGGCATATAAGAAGTTGTTGAAAGATATGAAGGTCACGGAGTTGAAATATCAATTAGAAGAGCGCAATCTGGACACCAGTCGCCGAATACAAGTTTTAATGGAACGACTGCGGGAAGCTATGACTGTAGACAGTGAGGATTCTGATACATATTTGTTTGAAGTTCAACTTTCTTCAACCGACTTGGCAATAAATTTGGAGAAAAATTATAAAAATTTGGAGCTTAAATTGAAGAATATTGTACAAATTTAGAAGAGGATTCAAAATCAATATTGAAAGAGAATTGTACAAGTTTAAAAGAGGATTTGGAAACAAAATTATATGAAAAATTGAGAGAATTAGGAGAAAATTCTAGAAACCTGAGTGAAAAATTGCATGGCAAAATGGAGGAAAATACAAGCAAAATTGAACAGCAGATAGAAAAATTCAGAGAAAATTCAAAAGTATTGGAGACAGTATTTGAAGATAAATATGAAATGTTAAGAGAAGAATTGAATGCGAAATTGAATGAAAGAATGGAGATTTCCGAATAAAAATTTATAGTAGGTGTTTCTTTTCTAGAAAAAGTTTCAAAAGCTGAGACAATTGAATTATCTGCACCAAATTTTGACTCAACCGCAAAAGTGCGTGTCAAACCTCCAACCATCGATGGCCAAACATCTTGCATGAATTATCCTAGACAATTTGAAGCCGCTGCTAAGGCTAATTGTTGGACTGATACTGAAAAGGTCTTAGCGCTTACGGTTGCTCTCCGAGGAGAAGCAGTGAATATTTTACAGGCCATTCCTCCAGAAGAAAAGAGCAGCTATGGAAAATTGGTCAAGTGACTGGAGCTGCGATACCGCCATGCACACTTGGAGAAAGTGTATTACACACAAATAAAGAACTGATATCAACGACCGGGAGCTCGAAGCTGATGTGGTATGCCTAGTTCGATTTGCATATCCAGCTGGCCCTGATGATTTCCTGGAAAACTGGGCTGTGAGAATATACGGCATTCGACACTACGAAACACAACAAGCCCTGCGTTTGGCGCGGCCGAAGAAGTTAGTGGAAGCATTGGCATATGCGCTGGAATACGAAGCGGCAAAGCAAGCATCCAAAAGCAGTGCTCGAGTGCGGGAGGTTATATGCGACTCCGACGCCACGGAAAGTCTAGAAGTCTAGGTCCAGCGGTTGGTTCAGGTCGCAGTAAAAGATCTCAAGAATTCCAGACAATTCCGATGTTGGAACTGTGGAGAACTAGGTCAACCAAAAAGTCGATGCAAGATACCTTTGAAGACATGGCCCAAAAAAATTTTTGACAACATGTGTTCATAGTAATCTTTTAAATCTTGTTGTTGGCAATATTTCTATCAAATAAGTTCACGTTGACATCGTGATGTTCTTTGCTCTTTTGCTCAAGCATGTAGCAAGTAATTTTATTTCTTATTTTTCTTAATTATATCATTAATTCAATACAAAAAATACTTGGTAGAGTGTTTTTTTAAGTCCGTTTCAACCAATAGGTTATGGGCCCAGACCCAGAGAAGTGATTTATTGAAAAGTAAAATTTTTTTGTGTGATTGTAACCAAAAACGCCTGATTTTTAAAACAAGTTGAGTTAACTTCAAAATGAGTGATACAACTATGAACAACAGTGTTCAGTTGGGATTCAAGAAGTTAGAAGGTAGAAACAATTATGCAAATTGGAGAATTGGCATGCGAATGGCTTTCATGCACGACAATCTATGGGAATGTATAGAAGCTAGGACTGAGCCAGGAGAAGAACAAAAGGGAAAAACAGACTAAAGAATACGTTGAGAATAACGAGCATTAGCAGAAATATGTCTTATGGTAGGGCCTTGTGTTTATCCGTATGTCCGTGAAGCAAAAACAGCATCTGAAGCTTGGAAAAATTAAGAAAAAATGTGCGATGATAAAGGTCTCACAAGAAGGCTCACATTCATGCGTCGAATAGCCAATATCAAGCTTGCTGATTGCTCATCAATGGATGTATATGTGAGTGAAATCATGACAACTTCTCAGCGTTTATCAAGTATGGGAGCTCCATTAGATGATAAATTCAAAGCAGTTATCATGCTGAGCGGACTTACATCGGAGTACGACCCTATGGTGATGGCTTTAGATAGTAGTAACTAGAAAATAAGTACTGATTTAATCAAGTCAAAGTTACTGCAGGATAAGCATCATGAAAAAGCAAGTAGTAGTACTGAAAATGCCTTAGTTGGCATCAAGTAATTAATAAGAAGAATTTTGTATGTTTTAAATGCGGTAGACCCGACCATTTCAACAATAAATGTCCAGAAAACAAGAGTCAAAAGGAAGACAAAGATAAAGCCTTGCACATCTGTTTGTCAGCAGAGAGCAGCACTGACGGAAGGGAAGAATGGATAATTGACTCTGGAGCTACAGCACATATCATGATATGCAGAAAAGATTGGTTGAAATATTATAAGGAAAAGGAAGTACAAGTGACAGTTGCAAATAATTCCAATATCAAATGTGAAGGCATTGGAATTGCAAAAATTACCGTACAAAATTCTAGTTATGATGTAACCAATGTGCTAAATGTACCAGCATTGGAAACAAATTTACTTTCAGTGGAGCAAATGGTGCAAAGAGGTCATATAGTTGTATTTGACAAAGATGGTTGTCGAGCAATGGACGGAAATGCAAGTACCATAAAGGGTAAAGTATTAATGAATGCTTTTAGACAAGGAGGACTGTTTAAGATAATCTCATCAAAGAAAGAAAACGTTTGTTATACTGTGGGTATAAGAATGGATCAAAATCTTTGGCATTTAAAGTTAGCTCATTTAAACAAAGTTAGCATGAATTTGTTGAAGAATGACTTAGCTACATGAATTGATTTTTATCTTTCACAGTGCATTGCTTGCATTGAGGGGAAGCAAGCCCGTCTGCCCTTTGAGAAAAATAATGTGAAAAAAGCAGAAGCAGCGCCAGATTTAGTACATTCAGATGTGTGTGGTCCTATGCCCAAGAGTTCATGGATTGGTACCATATACTTTATTACTCTCATTGACGACCTCACAAGAAGAATTTTTGTTTATTCTATTAATGGCGAAGATAATATAAGAAATGTTTTCAAGAATTTTGTCAACAAAGTAGAAACGGTAACAGGAAGAAAGGTGAAGATCTTTAGAACAGACAGTGGCAAAGAATATGTCAATAAGATGATGGAAGATTACATGAACACTTAAGGAATACAGCATCAAACAACAATTACTTATAATCCAGAGCAGAATGGATAAGTCGAAAGAACAAACAGAACTCTTACAGAAATGGCTAGAAGTATGATGAAACAGTCTAGTTGTGATGAACAAATGTGGACAAAAGCCGTAAACACGGCAGATTACATAAGAAAACGCTCCCCACATAAAGTTGTACCTTGAAAAACATCAGAAAAATCATGTCGGGAAGAAAAGTAGATTTGAAACATCTCAGAGTATTTGGATGTATCGCCCATAACCATACACCAGATCAATTAAGAAAGGAATGGGATTCAGAAGGAAAACCTAATATTTTTGTAGGATACTGCGAGGATACAAAAGGATATCGCTTATTCGATCCAGGAAAACCGAAAGCAATTACAAAAAGCAGAAACATCATCTTCATGGACTACAACTTTTGGTCGAAAAAGAAAGAATAAGGAGGAAATGTAATTCAGTCAATACTTCTACTTAATGTGGAAGATATAGAACGTACTGAGGATCATTCATTCACACAAGAGCTTGAAATAGAAGAAGTAATTGAAGAAAATGGTGAAAACACGGAAGAAAATACATTGAAAAAATCGCAGAGAATAAAAAAAGAGAAAGAATATCCTGACTATATTCCAGTTGATGTAGGAGATGCTTTATCACGAAGTGATAGTGTTCAGTGGTAAAGTGCAATGAATGGTGAGTTCCAATCAATCAGAGAAAATAAAGCGTGGACACTAATGGAAAGGCCTGTTGATAAAAATGTAGTGGGTATTCAGGTTGAAGAAGATGCCAAAAAATTAAGTGAAGTACAAAGCTAGACTAGTTGCGAAAGGGTTTACGCAACAGATTACGAAGAAATTCTCTCACCAGTAGTTCGGAACTCAGCATTAAGAGTTTTGTTCGCTCATAAAAACTCAAACATATACCATTTTGATGTTGAAACAGCATTTCTTAATGAGCATTTAAAAGAAAAGGTATATATGGAACAACCCAAAGGTTTCAAAACTCCTGAGAACAAGGTAAAAGTTTGCTTGTTGAATATGGCCATTTATGGTCTATAACAGTCCTAAAGAGTTTGCAACGAGATAGCTGTGTATACTTTGTTAAATTTGGATTTCTACACAATCAAAATATGAACCATATGTACTTGAGAAATATTTTGCTGAAAGTATTGTTATTGTTACTATATATGTAGATGATTTCTCAATATTTGCAAATTCGCTTTGCAAAAAATATAATTTGAAGAAATAATTATCAGAAAAAATCTAAATGAAAGATTTAGAAAAAGTTAAACAATGTATGAGTATTTCTGTTCATGGAGATATTGAGAAGGAAACAGTTTAAATTCATCAAAAACAATATATTATAAATATGTTACATAAATATCATATGCAAGATCATAAACCTGCAAAAACTCCACTTATACCTAATTTAAGGTTAGACAAACGTGAAAAAATTAACGGAAAGCTTCCTTATCAAAGATTGGTTGGTGCACTTATGTATCTAGCTATCAATACCAGACCTGATATAGCTTTCTCAGAAAATTTTAGGAATCAATTCAATAATTGTTATGGCAGTGTTCACTGGAATCATTTAAAAAGAGTTCTCAGATATTTACAAGGTACTATCGATTATCAGCTAGTTCTTAATGGTAATGTTATTCTTGAATTAACAGGATATATAGATGCCGATTGGGCTAATGATCCAAATTGTAAATCATATAGTGGTTTTGTATATATGCTAGGAAGTACTGCTGTGTATTGGGAAGCTAAAAAACAGAAAAGTGTTGTGCTCTAGAATACTGAAGCAGAATTTATTGCTATTTGTGTAAGCGACATTTCTTATAGGTTTTACGTAAGATTAATAATCAGTCATTTTTAACAGTTTCAACAAGTTACACAACACGTAGGTTATTTAAACGGTCCGACATCCATTTGTTACCTCAGTTTGTTTTATTATTCAGGAGAATGAAGTTACAGTGTCTTAGTGTATCTTGAAAAGTTTAGGGTGAGTTAGTCACGTGTGTGTATTGGAGAGTGTTTGTATATTGGAGGTGTGTGAATTGCAGTGGTTGTATGGTATGTGGTAGTCCTTATCCTAATGGCGCGTAGCACCATAATGTTGGGAGTCGAGATGCCCAACGATGTACCAGTTACCGGCCTGGTACCAACGGTACACTGCTGAGTACAGTTGTCCAACACGTTCGCTTACATCTGAGTGGGGAGGTTGAGCTTCATTTTATTCTCGGCTTTCACTGAATACATCAAATGCCTTGTTTAAGAGTGCGTTTCCAAAACAGCGACCTGAAGTGATAGTGGCTAAAGTTACAACTACTAGTGAATTTTCAAATAACTGCCAGTAGATGGCTAAATATTGGTTTGTAGCTGAGACCTAAAGAGAAATCTATCTATAGAAACTACCTCAGAACATGTGTCCAACTAATCTTCTTAACTCATAGCAAGCTTAAGAATTTATTTTGTCAGGGTATTATCAAATAACAGGATAGGAAATAAATTACCAAATTAAATAAAATGAGCTCCCATCCTTTGGTTGAAAGTGTATATAAATTATAATTCGTAATTTTTTTTTCATCCATTTTCTCAATATTAAGCAAATATGCAATACTGAATGATTTTATAGCCAATCATATGGTATATTAATCTATTTCAGTAATTATCCATGAAGATTTCGTTTTGTTCCTTAGTTTCCATCAAGGAACCTTCACAAATTATGATTTATAGGATTTCATCACATTTTCACGAATTTCATACATAACAATTAATATATATATCTTGTAACTTTCTATCCCTTTATGCAATTATTCAAGATGAGACAATTACAATTTATTATGAGCAATAATAACATCATGGATTAAAAAAAGAGAAAAACGTCAAAGTTCCAAATAATATATACAGAATTTAAAATCAAAAGTAGTTTTTATAAAAATAAAGTGATATGAACTCAAAAGACATTCAGTGAAACTAAAAAGTCTTGATCCCAGCCAAATACTGAAATCTCATATCTTGATTGTTTTTCTACAAACGAAGATCTTTTTATGATATGATATGTCCTAATTATTTTCTGGTTATGATGTCCTGAGTAATATATATAACTTGTGCACGTAGAAACTCAGAATGATCTTTTAAGGCTCATTCACAGTCACGAAATCTTCGACTTGAACCTACAAATTCAATCTTGTATAAGCAACTGACCAATAGGAATGCGCGTGCAACAAATTCGTGCAACGAATTTGTTCAAAACGAAAAGTATGCATACTCCAAACTTTTCAATCATGTAGTCGTTGATTGCACCAATCAAAACGTAGACAATTTGAATGTGACACATAGCTGACCTATTCTTCAATAACGTAAAAAAAAATGGAAGAAATTCAGTTAAGTGTAATGAGGCGAAGATTAATTTGTGCTGCATATTTGTTTAATGAATATTTTCTCAATCAACAACGCAGATGGGGGGTTCGGCCTATAAATGCGAACAGGATAGAACAAGGAGATTAGGAACATCTGATCCAAGAAATGAGGCTGTCTGATCCAGACATGTTCTTTAATTACACACGTCTTACAATCGTGCAATTTGACCACTCATTATCATTGGTGGGGCCGCTTATGAAAAGAAGTAATATCAGAAGAGAGGCAATATCTGAAGGAGCTAGATTAGCGCTTACATTACGATAATTTTTAAATATGGAAAAACATTTTGTGAAGGCAACTAATTTTTAATTTTGTTCTTCAGTCATCTTACTGGTGATTCATTAGCATCATTATCTTTTTCATACCGCATTGCTAGATCAACAGCTTGTGGAATAATAAAAGAAACTTGCAGTGCTTTGTGGGACGTTCTGCAAAATTATATACAGTTTCCAACGAACGACGAGTGGCTGCCTACAGCTGCAGAATTCGAAAATCAATGGAATCTACCAAATTGTATTGATGCTATCGACGGAAAACATGTAGTCATAAAAGAACCAAATTATTCTGGGTCTAATTTCTTCAACTACAAGAAATCGTTCAACATCGTACTATTTTCAATATGTAATGTTGATTATGAATTTACATATGTGGATATCGGAGCTTATGGTTCTCAGAGTGATGGCAGCGTACTTCGCGAATCAATATTTGGCCGGCGATTATTTGATGACCAGTTAGGCTTGCCTGGAGATGCAAATCTACCAAATTCAGATATATCAGTACCATATTTTTTTGTAGGAGACGAAGTGTTTCCTCTTGTAAAACATTTATTCCGACCATACCGCGGAAAATTCCTACCACTTAATAAGCGAATTTTCAATTATCGTTTATCAAGGGCAAGAGGATGCATAGAAAATGCATTTGGGATATTGGTAGCAAGATTCCAAATATTTCATCGAGTTATTTACTCTCACTCACAGACCGCTGACTCAATTATAAAAGCATTTGTAGCTCTTCACAATTCCATCAAAATAAAAGAAAAAAGTATGGCTGAACAAGAGCGTAAGTATTGTACGCAAAGTTATCTTGACCAGTACTATAGTGCTGGTAATATGATTCCTGGAGAATGGCGAAATAATGTTCCAAAAGATATTGCATTAGCAAGGGCGGGGCAATTGCAGCGGCGACTTGGAGCAAGAAATACATCCAGAAATGCGAGCCAGATACGCGATTGTTACAAAAACTATGTAAATAGTGAAGCCGGCAAAGTTCCCTGGCAACAAAATAGTGTTTAGATGGAATATATAATTTTTTTCACTGTACAATTTTTCTTTACGAGAAATTTATATATTTTTTTCAATTAAAAATTATGTAGATATAATTTTTGTTGCTGTAAGTGAAATATTTTCTGATTTATATTTCCGAGAGTGAAAATATTGTTCAAATTAAATCCAACTTTATTCATAAGATTCAAAATAGTAGTAAAAATAATAGACAAAAAAAAAAAAATGGAAAATTCAAATTTATTTGAAAGATTCAAAGTTCCAGATTCGAGTTCTTTTTTTTTATTCGGAAGTTCTTTCATCCTTGACCCGATATACTAGCAGAAAGATTTTGTTGGTTGGGATAAATTGGCATCCCATTCTGGTTTCTGTGGCTGAGTATGATGAATAGGTGATACCATGGCCTGTAGTAACGCATCCTGAAAATCTGTTTTCTGGTCGTTTTTCCGCCTTTTACGAGGTGGTTCCAAAGAAACACATGATGTTGTTGACGGTTTCACTTTTTTGCTCGCTGGATTCTTGCTTTGGCACTCTATTGGCGAAGAAAACATAGAGAAAGAGGTGGATGGTGTAGAGGTTTCCATCTTAGTATTTCGGCACTCGGATGGCAAAAAAGGAGTATCTATACACTGAGAAGTGGATTGTACAGTCAGTGGTTGACAGGAATCCTCTTCTATTTGTATCAGTAGCTCCTGGTTGAAACGGCTTTCGTGTGTTTCCAAAACCGAAGCTTCTTCTGCTGCTACTACTTCTGTGCTGCTGATACCGCCCCAAATAAATTGAGTCTTTGATAGCACAATAGATGGCAGCACCAGCGAAATTGTGTTGATTGCTGTTAGGATTTCGGAACTGTGAACGCTAGGATTGAATTTTTGTACAGGGGCATTGCACAAGATTGGATTTGTAGTTTCAAGTCGAAGATTTCGTGACTGTGAATGAGCCTTTGATCGTTATTATTCAGTTATTACGGGAGATAATGTGCTGTACCATAAAATAATAGTTTGACTTTCATCAAAGCTATATAAAAAAATTGAAGGATCATCTTGATGATCAAAGCACATTTTTGACAATTCATTAAAGCTTGTCATTCCAAAATTTTTCAAGCTACTATCTCTTACAATCACTGAGCTTAAAATCAAGCAGTCTGGGCAAACTTACAAAAAGTAGCTTTAATTAATATCAGTTTCAAGTCTGTGAGTGCTGTAGCTCCTGAAAACTCAGCGTCATACCAGACAGTTAGACAGCCAAAGTGAATATATAAGCCTATTTTCCTCCAAAAATGCGCTGTCAACCACAAAATAACAAATAATGATTGATAGGAGGTCATACGCTACCCTTGTTCCATTTTTAATTACTCCAACCTCTACTGAGACTCATTTTGAAATCAATTATCAGCTATACATCTTGATTTATTTACAATTCAAGTTACTTAAGACAGAAACGAATCGCCTATTGGAATTTTAATTCTGTGACTATTTTTACTTACTTGTACAAAGTAACAAGTAAGTATTGTGAAACCGACAAACTCACCTATCGAGATTTTTTGGGAATATCCGTTTTGAGTATCCCTGAATCCATTTTGACTATTTTTGGCTTGATGTCGGTACGTATGTTCGTGCGTGCGTGCATGCGTAACTCGCAAATCTCAAAACTGGTTCAACGTATAATGTTGAAATTTTGTATTTGAGACTGGTATAGGGTCTAGTTGTGCACTTCGCATTATAGTTCCAATCGTCTGTACCAGAATCGCACTTCACTTGAAATTTCTCTCAAATTTCTCTAATAAATCCAGAGTGACCAACCGTAGGATGTTTAAATTCAGTATTCGAACTTGATGTTGTATAAGAATGGTTATCTGACTAAGCCGGAAGAGCACTTTATCCAAAAAATCTTTTGAGTTTTCCGCATAAATCCATAACGATTAAACGTAGATTATTAGAATACAGTATTTAGGATGATTATACCGTCTAGATGCTCATATCCTATTTTAAGCGAGATCCACCGAGCAGGAAGAGCACTTTATTTGACAGTCGTTTAGAATTTTTCGCATAAATTCGGAACGATCAGGTGTAGAATATTGAAACATGGTTTTTCAGTCTGCTGTAGCATCTGAATGATTGCCTACTATTTTTATAGCAATAGACTGAACCGGAAGTGCACTTCAGTAGGAATTAATTTTTTAAGATTGCGCATAAAATCAGATCTGTTGGTAGTCGTACAATTTTGAAAATCAGTATTTAGGAATGTTGTAGTATAAGAATAATGGCCTACTGTTTCCATTCAACCGACTTGGCTGAAAGCGCATTTTACTAGACAGATTTTTAGAATATCTTGGGTAGATCCAAAACGATTCACAGTGAGACGATGAGATTTTGTGTTTGATTATACATATCCAATGATATATACGATCAAACACAAAAATGTACAAGTAAGTCATGTGATGTTCACGTCAGATTTTTTACATTACTTATGTACGTACAAACTCAAAAGGACCTTTTAATCCTTATTGTTCAGTTGTTCATTGAAAATTGATTGCTTATAACAAATTGTTATGTTGATAACAATAATATGTTTATAACAAATGTGTTATAAACAATCAATTGTTCATAACAAATTCGTATTTCAATAGCAATATTTTTCACAATTATCGATGAAGATAATTCTCATTCTATTGCTTATTAAAATTGCGCAATTCTGAAATTTTATCATAAAAATTATATGCACAAAGGAGTGAATGGTCTTTTACTCCTTCAAATTGCTGGAGTCAATTGTCGCACTAGAGTTTCTGAGAATTTTAAGCCAGACCGATGGTTCAGCCACCTGCCAGAAAAAGACTGAACTATTTTGGTTTGAGTCTATAGTAGAATTTTCTAAAATGACTCGAAATTTATTTCGACAATTTTGGAGAAATTATTGATATAACTAGAATTTGTCTCAATTATTTATGAGTTATTCTTTATTGTGGAGGGCAATAGACCAATATCATTCAATTTTGGTATGTTTTAATAGAAGAACTGAATTATATTTCTTCAGTTGTGAATATTTAGTGAATAAAAAATAGCTATTGCTCTCGGAAAAGATATATACTTCTTGTTTTTATATAATTTTTCTCCATATAATCTATCATTAATTGGAAATTTGCGAATTACTTTGTATCAATTTGATAATGCAACACGCAACACATGAACCCACTGGTGACAGATGCTAAGTTATTTGATCCGGGATCAAGTGTTCTTACCAGGTCTGAGACCTGGGGCGAGTCTGGGACTCGCTGCAAACCTGGGATTTGCGTGTGAATCTGGGATTCACAAGAGCGTCTGGGACGCTCAGTCCGAACTTCTGATCTTATTATTCTAGTCTACCTGGCTGAACTTAGAATGGTGTGATTATGTGTTGATGATGTTGAGTCACTGAACTATATATATAACGGGAACTCTGATGTCCTATGGCAGTGCATTGCAAGAATCTGTATTTCATGGAGGCCGCCATTTTGATGGGTTGGCAGCAGTTGGAATAACAATTTTTAGAGTCTTTACAAATAGGGATTGGTACTATTTAGTGACTTTCATTTTATTGTGCTGTCGTTTGTTTACCAAGCGTGTATTTTCGTGTGGAAGTATTGTGTTTTTTTGTTTGTTATATTATTAAATATCGTGTTATCTTGGATTATTTTTTTTTGTGTTTTTAATTTATTGTAGAAACTTGAGTGCTTGAGTTTTATTTTGTTTTTATTGAAATCGGGTCAAAATGCCGCAATGTTACGTTGCGTCATGTAGACTTACTCATCGAAATAAACCAAAATTCATCAAATTTCATAAGTAAGTTCACAGTATTTTATAAAGAATCTCTATATTCATTTAATACTTTTTTTTTAGATTTCCGGTAGCTTTGAAAAAACATTGGATGAAAGCTCTGGGAGAAGATCCAGAGAAAATAATCTCAAATCTAAGTGTGGTATGCTCAAAACATTTCAAAGATGAGGATTATAAAATAAGAGGCTCAGTAAAGCGATTGAAAAAAAACGCTATCCCTTCGCTAGAGCTTACATCATGTGCAAAACGATTAACTTTTGAAGAAACCACACAAGCTAATGCAAGTAGAGACGAAATCCCATCACCCGTACTTTTGCCTTTAAGCAGTACGAGTGGAACAGAAAATAGTGGTACTGAGCAAAAAACTGGAACTAGAAAACGTAAACGGTATATACATTATGCTGATAGTGATAGAAGCAGAGCCGATTGCATTGAATCCTGCCTCATGTAACATGGAGATAAATCCAATAAAATGCCGAAAAGACATTAATCGCTATTAAATATTTGCTGGTAGAGATCCATAAAATTTCAACTTTTTGTTGTTGAAAAAACAACTCAGAAGTATCTTTTTTTAAATATTTTGGTCGAAGGCATGTGAGATCTTGTGCCGTCTTAAATAGTACATATGCTGCCAGTTGAAGAGAATTATCCCTATGTTATTTGAAGGAGGCTTTAGTGTAGTCTGCTCTTGGACTGAAATATTTGCATCATTATTATTTTCTTTTTGTTTTTAGCATTCAAGAATCTGATGATTCAACAGATAGTGATATAAAGTCAATTAAAATAGCTCAAAATATCACGAAAACTGCAATAATGAAATCATTTCATAATTATAGGTAATAAGATATAATTTTCACTTAAAAATTATTTAGTATGTATCTGTCACACTTTACTTACACAGATTATTTACATTTCTGTATGCAAGTATATTATTACTATTAGGCATTTATTCTTTTATAACTTTTGAAGTAAAAATCCTGCGACAACATGAGTGATGTAGATAAGTTGTGACTGATACTTTTAAATTTTATTGAGCTTAATTACTACATTTCAATTTGCAGTAAAATGAGGAAACAAGAGGAAAGTGATTCTGTTTCTACAGATAGTTCTAGTCCATTAAGACAATTTAGAAAGCCTCAGGAACTTTCTGTATCTTCTCCAACAAAAAGTGTTTCGTCGTCAGTCGAAAAAAAACGAAAACTAATAAAAACATATCATTCGTACAGGTATGAGAAATAATATTTCTGTTATGAAATAACTAAATAATATTTTCAATCATATCACAGTCACTCACCGAGCTACGTACAAAAACAGCTAAAAATTCAGAAAGAGAAGAATATAATAATGAAAAGGAAGTTATTATCAACCTCAAGGAGAAATATCACTTTGAAGAGAAAAGTCAATTCGCTGAGAGATATTATAACGGATCTCAAACAAAGAAAAGCCTTATCGGATTCAAGTTTCACTATATTAGAGCAAACATTATCGGGTATACCTTTATCTTTGATGCAAAGGTTATCATTAAAATCTAGGTATGGCAAATTACGGACTAAATATCCAATTGAACTCAGAAGTTTTGCAATGACTTTACAATTTTATTCGCCAAAAGCATACGAGTATGTCAGAAAGACATTCAACCATGCTCTGCCACATCAGTCTGTGATTAGGAGCTGGTATTCCAAAGTTGATTGTGAACCAGGTTTTTCTGCGCCAGCATTTTCCGAACTTAGAAGTAAAGTGGCTGAAGAAAAAACTAAAAATAGAACAATTTATTGCAGCCTGATGTTGGATGAAATGGCTATTAAAAAGCAAATAGAATTTGACGGCAAAACTACAAGAGGCTACGTAGATTTTGGATCCAGTATTGAAAATGACGAAGTCGAGGAGGCTACAGAAGCTCTTGTCATCATGGTTGTAGCAATAAATGGTAGTTGGAAATTGCCTGTTGCTTATTTCCTTATGAAACAATTAAGTGGGGAAGAAAGAGCAAATATTATTAGGGAAACTCTTATCAGACTAGATGAAAGTGGAATAAAAATAGTATCTTTAACGTGTGATGGTCCAAATGTTCACATAAAAATGATGAAGAGTCTAGGTTGCAATGTGACTGATGTAAATAATATCATAAGCTGGTTTAAACATCCAATAACAAATGAAAATATTTATGTAATATTTGACATTTGTCATATGTTGAAACTGATCCGAAACAATTGGGTTCGATTGGAACAAATTAAAGATCCATCCGGCGAAATTATTAATTGGCGTTATATCGTCGAATTATATGAGTTGCAAGAAAAAGAGATGTTTTCTTTAGGTAATAAATTAAGAAGAAGTCATGTGGAATGGAGGAAACAAATCATGAAGGTAGTTAAGGTTTTATTCTGTTGAAAGTGTAATTTCAATGTAATGGTTTTAGGTTCGTCTGGCGGCTCACACATTAAGTGCAAGTGTTGCGGACGCACTAGAATTCTTAGACAAAGATATGCATCTCCCACAATTTGCAAATGTGTCTGCAACAGTAAAATTTATAAGAAATGTAGACCAATTATTCGATATGCTGAACTCGAGAAACATTTTTGGATCTGGTTTCAAGGCTCCACTTCGACAAACAAACGAAAAATTTTGGAGACCTTTTTTTGAGAATATGATCGAATATTTTAAAAAATGTACTACTGTGGAAAACATTCCATTAGTTAGAACCAAGAATAAAACACCATTTATTGGTTTTATCTGTTCTACAACTTCTTTTTTAAAAATTTCTCAAGATTATTTGAAGGATAATAAACTAAATTATATACTTGCCTACAAATTTAGTCAAGATCATTTGGAATTATTTTTTTGTTGTATGAGGTAAATTCTTTCAATTTTTTCACTTGATTACTTATTTATTGTGGATATATTATTTACAGATGTAGAAATGGATGGAACAACAATCCCACGGCATTGCAATTTATAAGATCTTATAAAAAACTACTCCTACATCATGATGTAAAAAACATAAGTGGAAATTGTATCCCTCAAGATAGTACGAATGTTTTGTTTGTTTCGTCCACTCGAAGAGAACCTTCTACAAGTGATATTCAGGATATGAGACTTAGAAATCAAGATGGAAGTGAAGCACTTATGGAAATATTAGATATGCCAGTTAATTTGAAATTAAGTGATCTAGCTGAAAATGTTGTAACATACATAAGTGGCTATGTTGTGAAAATGTTGGAAAAAAGAATTTCTTGCAGTGAGTGTAAGACATATATTTCACAAGAACATTGTCCACAACATAACAGCTGCTTCAAACTACTAAGTAGAAAACAAAGAGGTATAATATTTATTATTCTTAATTTAAATATGTTAATGAAATATAAATTTATATTTTAGGTGGATTAAAAGTGCCATCAAAAGATTTGAAAGAAATTTGTCTTTTTGTGGAAATAAAAATTAGAAATTTGTTTTTCATGTATAACAGAATGCCTTCTTTCAACAACTACTTACCAGCTCTAGTATTTAAAACAGTGGAATATTTCCTTGTAGAGAAGCCAAATATTTTTGAAAATATAAACAACCATATATTTGATTTAAGTATAGAAGAAGATTTACACAAGAAAAAATTAATTCAAGAAATTGCTTCGTGTTATTGTAAAATCAGATTCCACAATTTGGCGAAAAGGCAGACCGAAAAAATTCGAGGAGAAAATATTAGAACTGTTTTGAATAGAACCATTCTATTCCGACATCAATAAATCTTTTTTTATTCATGTCATTTTTTATTTGTTCCTCATTGAAATATTAAATAGTAATTTTTACAAGTTATGAACGATTCTTATGATTAATTCCACCATGCATATATGAAAAATTGCTTTCATACATTTATACTGGTTATTCAGTGGAAATTGTATAATGATTTTCAGTACGAAACATTAAACCTTCAAATTTAATTGAAAAGGTTCATTTATCGTTGCGTTACTATTGTCTTATTTTAATTTCGTAAGATTTTAAAATTTCGCGGTTTTCCAAGAATAAGAAGAGATCAGTGTGATTCCAACTGCTGCCAACCTTTCATCCAATGCGAATACGTTTTTGATATTCAATCGTTGTTCCCGTTAATTTATAGTTCAGTGTGTTGAGTATATACTTCGTGTGTGGATGTGATTCCTCACTAAGCAAGTAGTTTCCTTAGGTTATGTTTCATTTTCAGAATACATGAGATCGGCGTTCTGGAACCAGTGGCCGCTGCACATCACTTATAGATGAATATTGTTTTGTTGTAATGTTCAATTGAAATTTGATACAGGTGTTATATGAAATTATGCTTTGTTCAATTTATCCTCTAATTTTTGTGAAGCCAGCAAAGGAGCATTATACTTTAAAGGTTTTCTATATGAATTAGGTTTTCATTATGAAACTTTGAATATATCTAATGTTAATAAGAGCGCTCAAAAAATGCTACATACTGATGGATTTGGTAACCGAATAAAACATATAAATGTAAAATCTTGCTTTGCAAATGATCTAGTTGATTCAGATATTATTTCTGTTTCATATTTATGTACAAAAGAAATGATTGCTGATGCCTACACAAAAAGTTTAACTAGTGTTAAAGTATTATTATGTATTAAAAGTTTTGGTATGATGTAACAAGAAGAACCAAATAACAAAAAATTCTCGATACAACCTCTCTCTTTGACTGATTGTACAGAACTGCCCCCAACATGCCTATCTAGCCAGTAATCCTGAATAATCATAATAACTCACGCAATGTTTCACAAGTGAATAATTGAGTTTGTCTCTAGTCAATTGTGTGGAATCCGGTTATCTTATACTTCGTATTGACAACTCGCACATGTTATTCATTCCTTACGGCGATACATCAATTATGTTATCCTATACACTCAGGCAACACATGCCACGCGCTTGGCAACAAATTCCAGGCAACAAATGCCAGGCAACACATGCCACGCGTTTGGCATCAAATGCCTGGCAACACATGCCACGCGTTTGGCAACAAACGCCAGGCAACACATACCACGGGTAATTTGGTGATTGTCATTAACAATAATAATCCGAGGTGGTGATATTAACGTTTTATCTTTTTGCACCAATAATATACCACCACAACAAAAAAAATAGTAATCAGAATTTGATATAAGCGTCTTTCATTCGGCCATTCTGTGAAATCTTCGTCCCGAAAATAGTTTAATACCTTAAATATCATCTCCATCGCTTGACATCCCATTAGCTGCTTTCCACGGTTTCATTCGGTCTACGACGATTGTGTTGCGATACTTGACACGATTGCTCCTTCTTGAGCCTGGTATATCGCTTACTTCGTATCAGTCATAAGGTGAAATTTTCGTACATTGGAATGGGCCTGCGAACATCAGGTGTATATTCTGACTGCAACATGTTGCTGTGTTTGCTTTTTTTATCAACACCAAATACCCTAATTGATATCCCGTAGCGGACTTGCGTCTTTGATCAAAATACCGCTTTTGCCGTTGATGCTCTATTCACATTTTATTCGCTGCCTCTTTTCGAACCCCCTGCAAAAATTTGGTCAAATGCGCGTCAGTTGGGGGTCGGGGTTTGTATCCAAATAGCATTCCGCCAGCCGTTCTTCCTATAGCTTTATTATTGGTGTTACATTTTCTTTTCATCACATTCATCTTCATCACCTGAAATCATTTAATGTCAATCATCTCTCCTAATTATTTATTTGTTTCTTACCTGTTGACCCAAAGTCATCGCCTTCGATCAGCTGTGACATACACCTGTCAGTTTCGTTATGTTCATGCACCATGTCCCTCTGGCGTAAGCTATTGTTACCAGTATTATTGTGTCTCGTCTGCAACCCTCTTAGCGTCTCTGTGTTCTTGGTGGATGAGAATTGGAGTTTGAAGTGCGTCTTCTTTTCTTATTAAAGTAATAATTAGAAAAACCATACTTAACTTGAAAACAGGCTTAACTTTGTGAAGGTCTTTCTAACGGCCACTTTTAAATTAGATAGTGAAGAGTTGATATCAGATAGTGTTCGGGAGTTTATTGAGAAATTTTTGTGCCAAATTGCTTACCGAGCCGAAATTTTACTCACTTTTTGTGGATTTAAACTCTCGACGTTTTTTTTAACTCAGTTCAGCGGAGATTCTCCGGATTTATTTTGATAAATTTCTTCAAGCTAAAAGCCGATCAACACCTCAAGGTAAAAGAATCATTACAGTTACAGTCATTTATTTTCTACGTTAAAACTTATTTGCTACATTAAAATCATTAAAATCACACTTTGAGCATATCACAAATTAAAACTTTATCGAATTAAAGTCATATTAATTAATCCCGCCATCGACGAAGCGCATTTCAGACTCTAATTGGTATTCCTTTCAGGCTTTTTGTTTTGTACCCTTTTCGTTAGGTTTTTTGTCTTCGTTGCATTATTCCCATTTGTTCCTGTACCATTTTCCTCGTTCTCGTCATCTTGGAGCCATCGCTCAAATTCACCGACCATCTTCGTTTATATCCGTGTCTGTGACGTCATCCTCGACATCTGTGTTCTTCTCGAGGAGCGACTTGCCGCCATCTTGCGATCTCGTCATCGTCTCGATTTCCCGCTCCGGCGCAGAGCTGAGCACCATTCATTTTGTTTTACGCTCCAATTTACTAAATATTTTATTTATTACGTTAATGATTTTGTTTATTGCTTTGATAATTTTACTATATTGGGTGGAACCTTTTATAATACCAATCAAACGGGTATTTAAGTTGCATGTGTATTCAGTATTGCTGACGTTGTGCTATTGCCACACACTGTCGTGAGCGCGATTCTCGCGGGAACTGTGCTTGCCATTCGCGCGGCCTACCTAATTTTTTGGCCCACACTTACCAAGGTTTGATTGGCAGCTCCGAGGCCACCATTGTTGTAGTAATAAACCGAATGGTGAATAAAATCTTTTCACGCGATATCACGCATTTTTTATTTAATGCCCCGATTAGTTCCGTCCCCCTTCCGCTTAGGTTTGGCGATCAACCATCGACTGACCCGAGGAGCTTCCAGATCCCCTGGCACCCAACAAATACAAAATCCTCCATCACTCAAAGTAGACCGCACGCCGTCTCCACCGGGCTAGCTAGGGTCAACCTGGATAGGGGTTGTAGGGAGGTAATGAATTGGCGCCCAACGTGAGGCCTGTTTAATTTTTTTCGGTCAATCGGATCCTGTTCATTTTTATTTTTTTCTGTCGATCGGGCCTGTTCAAATTTTTTTGGTCAATCGAGGCCTTTTTAAATTTTTTTGGTCAATCGGGGCCTATTTAATTTTTTTTCTTTCGGTCAATCGGGGCGTGTTTAATTTTTTTTGGGGCAATTTCATATTTGCTATTTTGGTTTTTCTATTCGGTTTATTGGGTCATTTTCTTCCGTTTGTTTATTATTAGTTAGTTGGTAAGTTAATTTTTTTTTTAATCTATTCACGCATTATTGGGTTGTTATTCATTATCACCAGGTCACGCATTTATTCCTCTATTCATTTACCATTCATTCACGCATTCATCCATTCATCGATTATTGACTATTTCCCTTGTTTCTGTGTACTACTTATCACACATTGCCACTCTGGATTTCCGTATTGATCCCTATCGTTTACTGACCGCCGAGCTCACCTACGAATTACTTGTACGCGATCTTGATACTGGAGGTACTGCCGCGGAAAGACGTTCACGGTTATCCACTCATCTCAAGACGGAGAAGCCAATACACCAGTCGGAGCTCAAGGCTAACTTAACGCCTGCCTCGGAGCTAAAAATTTGTCATCAACAACTCCAGGCTTCGTCGACCGCGTTGGAGAAGTTCGTTTTCGATAATTTTCGGAAGACTATGCGCGTATTGGTAGTCGTTTAGCCCATGTTACGCTTCGCGTTCAGCGTATTCAGCCTCTCGACGAGACTGACTAACAAGCACAGAAGGAATTAGCGGCGAAATGTCTCACCTGTGCTACAAAATTAAAATTAAAGTATTTGGCCAAAGCTTTAGCTCTACTGTTGGGTGAGCATGAGCGCTCGTTGATCGGACCTTAAGTTGAGGAAGATCTTCCGAGCGAAAATACCGCCCTACCGCAATTAGAGACTGCTAGTAGCCCCCTCTCTCGTCCGGCAGATATGGAAGCGCGTTTAGTACGAGCGCTTGAGAATTTGTCTTGCGTGTACCCTCCGCCTCGCCCTCAGCCTCAGGAAGTGATTCCGGCCATTTATAAATGGAATCTGACGTATGCAGGTGGCACGGGTTTGACGAGCTTTCTACAACGGGTGAAAGAGTTACGGTAAGGTAGCGCGTAACGTTACGCGAGCTCAGCTTATCGCTTCCGCTATCGACCTATTTAGCGGTGACGCACTCACCTGGTTTCGGGCCCATAGGCATAGTCTTTTGTCGTGGAATGACCTGGTAGGCGCCCTCCGAATCACTTTCCTACCGTGTGATTACGACTTCGACATATGGACGGAAATCTGTAACCGCACACAAGGAGATGAGGAACGGTCCTCTGTCTTCATCGCGAGTATGAAGTGTCTATTCGACCGGTTGAGTACTCCACCCGCCGAATCAAAACGGCTCAACCACATCAAACGGAATTTATTGCCGTACCTACAAAAAGGAATCGCGTTATTACGTTTCGTCACCATGAGCGAATTGGACGATACCCGTCGGCAACTGGAAGAACTTCAATTGCGGACGAGACGTTTTCAGCCTCCACCCACCGCGCAAAAATCGTTAGAGCCAGATCTCGCTTATCGTCGCGAATGTTCGGACCGACGTAACGTGGACTTGCACTCAATGGATACTATGAAGTGCTGGAGCTGCGATCAGACGGGACATGTGTCAAGAAGATGTCCACAACCGTTGTGGCGACATTGCTTCCGATGTGGTCAGCTGGGGGTAACGACGCGTACCTGCCCCAAATGTTCTTGGTCGGGAAACGGCCGTGGAAGACGCTGAGCGATCGCGCTGTGTCTTCCACCTCCTCTATCGCGATTAATTATGTGTCTGACATTTTACGGCACGAAAGTGAACAACTGGCGCGCAATCAAGAACTTCTGAGCTATCTATTGGAGCATTACGCTAACGACGAGCGATCCTTTTTGCGTATCCAAGTCTTCGAGGTCGAGTTTTTGAGTTTGTTGGACTCGGGTACGACGAGATCCATTATTGGTGAGCCAGGATGGGATCAGTTGCGTACTTTCGGTCTCGTTTTGGGTAGGAAAGATTCCCCTGACTGCACTATCGCGAATGGAAGCTCCTGCGTGAGTTTGGGTTCCATTACCGTACCGGTTTCCCTTTTTGGACAGTGTAAGCTGATTAATTTCCTCGTAGTACCTGAGGTTAACCAGACTGTGATTCTCGGTCTCGACTTCTGGAAAAAGTGCCTGACTTGCGTCGCGATGTTTAGACATTCAGTCCCGTTTCTAAGTACATCGGTAGCGTGAACACGACGTTGACACTGACGGACAAAGAGCAAGCGGAGCTCGACAATTTTTTAGAGGCCAAATAGAGTGCCATGGGCACGACTTTGGGTTGTACGGACCTGGTGGAGCATGAGATTGCTGTTACGGGTGTTCCAATCAAACAACGATATTATCCAGTCTCACCTGTGATGCAGCAGCATATCAATGATGAGCTGGATAAGATGCTGAAGAAGGGTATAGTGGAGCCATCCAACAGCTCATGGTATTCACCGATTCTGTTGGTCCCGAAAAAGGATAAGACCTACCGCTTCTGCGTCGACTTCCGCCGGGTCAATCAAGTGACAAAAAAAGACGCTTACCCGCTTCCGTTTGTCTCTTCGATACTTGACAGCTTGCGTTGCGCGCTTTTTATTAGCTCTCTTGATGTCAAGTCCGCGTATTGGCAAATCCTCAAGAAACAACAGGGCAAGGAGATCGCGGCATTCACAGTTCCGGGGCGTGGTCTGTTTCATTTTAATCGCGTGCAATTAGGATTTGCCAACGGGCCCGCTACCTGGCAGAGGTTGATAGACAAGGTCATCGGTGCCGATTTACTGCCTAACGTGTTTGTCTACCTGGACGACATCATCGTAATCTCGCGAACTTTCGCTGAACATATCGCCCTTCTCGACCAAGTTTTTCTACGGTTGTTTGCGGCCGGCCTTACGGTTAGTCGAGAGAAGAGCCAGTTTTGTCGTTTCGAGATTGAATACCTGGGTTACGTAGTAGACAAGCACGGTCTGCATGTCGACCCTTCGAAGGTTGAGGCCATCCTCAACATTCCCACGCCACTGTCAAAGAGGTGCGATCATTCATCGGTATGTCGGGCTGGTACCGTCGCTCCGTCCCGGATTATGCTGATTTGTTGTTCCCGCTGACACAGCTGCTGCGCAATAACAAGAAGTTCTTGTGGACCGAGAAATGTTAGCGGTCGTTCACGCTCCTGAAAGAGAAATTGATTAGCGCACCAATTTTAACGTGTCCCGATTTCGACAAACCTTTCGCGGTGCAAACTGACGCCAGCGCCTACGGACTTGGTGCCGTTTCATTCCAAACCTTTGATGATGGTGGAAAGGTCATTGCATACTTAAGTCGCTCATTAACGAAGGCAGAACGTTATTATAGTACCACTGAGCGTGAGTGTCTAGCGGTGATTTAGGCTCTTGATCGGTTGCGTCCGTATATTAAAAGTTCCGAGCTTACAGTGATCACGGATCACTATTCTCTATTGTGGTTCAGCAAGCTAAGTAATAGCAACCAAGAATTTGGTTTTTAAAAAAGATTTATTTTACTGGATGACTGTTGAAAAAGAACCAAACTTGTTACATGTTGTTTTACAGTATTTATACATAATAAATGATGAGTAAGAGAATGGAATCGTCCTACAACTTCAAGCATACATAATTCCTCTCTTCTTTAGAAGAGGATTCCATTCGTTAGAAGGGATTTCTATTTTGATTTTCATTCAAATTTGTTAATTCAATATTATTAATTGGTTTAGAAGTCCTTTCGCGTTTATTTCGAGTTCGTATTCTATATACAACATGAAATATTATAAAAATAACAACAAAAATAATAATTACAAAGGAATTAATATAACCATGATAATTTTCATCAACTATAATGTCCTGAAGTCTTGGAATCTCTTTTACAATAATATTTTCTTCATTTACTTGTTTCAATTTTGAAGTTTTGTTACTAAATTGATTTTTATTTATGCTGAAATTCAGATTTTCAAATATTATTTCCTTTGCTTCAATACCTATTTTTCCCAAATTATAATTATCTATTTTAAAATTATCATTTGTTGAAAATCTATGAACTCCCTTGATTCGTTTATGTTTAATACTATTCTTACATTTTATTTCCATATTTCTATTCATAGTACTAGCAATTACTGCCAAATTTTGATTTACTATTTCAATAATTATAAATGCGTCACTTATCTTGTGATACTCACAATCTTTGTTATTGTGATTTATAACAATATTCTTTATACAGTTATTACTTTCTATGTAATTTGTTCTGCAAAAATAATTACTATTAGAAATTTGCAACAAAAACGATTTAACTATAGGTAATTCTTTCTTTAAGCACAAGGACATACACAAGCACACGCGAGAACAACATACAAGAAATGAAAAGTCGATAATAGACTACTTCATAACTAATCAGAAGCTGAGAACACAAGTAAAGGACATGAGGGCATATAGAGGGCCGGAAATTGGAAGTGACCATTTCTTGCTAGTGATGAAGTTCAATCCCAGAGTACAAGGCAGGAAAGAAGCAAAAAGAAAAACTATAACGAAATATAAAATCAAAAGCCACCGACTGAAAGAAGAAGAAGGTAAAACTAAGTATTTGGAGAGAGTAAGAGAAAAGCTGGTAGACTTTGAGAAAGAAGTCGATATTCCGAGCATGTGGGAGAAACTCAAGAACACCTTAATAAGTGCTGCAGAAGAAGCTTGCGGAACCACAAGGCTAAGTAATAAACAGATGAAAAAAAGCTCATGGTGGACAGAAGAAATAAAAAGGACAGTACAAAGAAAGAAACTCGCTTGGCGAAAATATTCAGCAAACAAAAATACAACGAACTACGATGAATACAGGAAGGTTAGAACGGAAGTAAAAACAATTATAAAGGAAGCAAAGAAAGAGGAATGGATGAAGTTCGGTCATCGATTAACTACAGCACATAATGAGAATAGAAAATTGTTCTACGGAGCTATTAAAGCAATGCGCGCAGGAAAACAAACTACACTGGGAGTTATCAAAAATAAAAAAGGGGCGGTGTTACAGACAGAACAAGAAATAATGACAAGATAGGGCGAGTATTTTAAAGAACTGTTGGAAGAAGAAGCTATACCAAATAAGACACACCAGGAAGCAAAAAGGGAGAGACCAAGAAATACATTAGGAGATACAAAACTAATTACAGAAGAAGAGTCCATAGCGGCAATAAGGAGAATGAAACTAGGAAAAGCTCCCGGGCACGACAATATCACAGCGGATATGTTGAAGTATATGGGCACAAGAGGACAAGAATGCTTGATTAAAATTCACAACAAAGTGGAAGAACAAGGTACACCACAAGACTGGTAAGTAGGAGTGATAACACCAATTTTCAAAAAAGGCGACAGCAAGGAATGCAAGAATTTCAGAGGCATCACTCTACTAAGTGTTGCAGCAAAATTGTATGCCAGAATTCTTGAGGATAGAATAAGAAAGCAAGTAGAGCACACGATCGGAAAGACACTAAGCGGGTTTAGGCCAGGACGGAGTGCACAGGACCATATCTTTACATTGCGCCAACTAATTGAAAAAGCCAGATCAGTGAACAAATGCATGCACTTATGCTTTATCGATTTAGAAAAAGCGTTCGACAAGGTTAACAGGAACCTATTATGGAAGTGCCTGGAATCAAGAGGAGTCGACGTAGCTACAATAAACAGTGTAAGAAGGCTATACGAACAAAATAAATGCTACGTCAGAGTTAGAAACAATGCTTCCGAAATGTTCCAAACAAATACGGGTTTAAAACAAGGGTGCATATTAAGCCCTTTGCTATTCAATCTATATCTTAATGAGGCACTGAAACGAATCAGAAACAAATTGAAGGTCTACAAGGTCGGCTTCTGGAAATTGGAAAAAATAACAATATCTGAACTATGCTACGCAGACGACATGATATTAATAGCAGAAAGCGAAGAAGATCTACAAGTCAATATCAACTTGGTGAAAAAGGAGTTCGATACCTGGAACATGGTAATTAACAAGGAGAAAACAAAAACCATGGTAATAAACAACACAAAATGGGTGCATAAACTAAAAATAGAAAGTACAAGGATAGAGCAGGTGGAAATATTCAAGTACCTAGGAGTTATCATACATGAAAACGCTAATCTTAATCAAGAAATAACAGAAAGAACAAATAACGGTGGGAGACTCTTCAATGCCCTGAAAACAAAATTTCTTGCAAAGAAAGAAGTACCAACGCAAACAAAAATTGAAGTATTTAAAAAGGTAGCAATTCCAGTTCTAACATACGGATGCGAATCGTGGACAACAACTGAAAAAATACATAGTCGAATAAGAAACGTGGAAATGAGGTTCCTTAGGAGAATAGAAGGAAAAACCAAATACGATCGCATTAGAAATGAGACGTACAGAACAAATCTGAACGTGAGACCGGTAAAGGAAGTAATAGAAGAAGGACAATTGAGGTGGAGAGGACACGTACACAGAATGCAGAACGACAGAATAGCCAAACGAGTATATAAAGCCAGAGTGGTAGGAAAAAGGAAGAGAGGCAGACCCGCAAAAACATGGGAGGAAGATATCAAAACGGCGATAGAAATTAGAGGGTCGACATTTCCAAAAGCCAAGCAGATTATGGGAGACAGAAAAGCTTGGAAAGACTTCTGGAAAAGAAAACCCACAGAACAAGAAAGAAGAGATTGAAGAAAAATACGCAGCCTTACACCGAAAGGTAGAAAGGCTTTAGGATTAAGTAAGTAAGTAATCTTGTGATACTCACAATCTTTGTTATTGTGATTTATAACAATATTCTTTATACAGTTATTACTTTCCATGTAATTTGTTCTGCAATAGTATATTGTGTGGCTAGGGACGAAACAAGACGATTTCAGCTAAGGGTGAGTGTTGCTTGCCCGAGCGAAGCGAGGGCCGGCATCACCCTCGGCTGAAATCGTGTTTTGTCCCGTGCCACACACTGTATTTTTCATAATACCTGCATTGAAACTTTCCACATTACAATGTCATAACAAAGTAAATATTTTTCTTTTGATTTTGCAGGTAACAAGTCGAGAGTAGCTGCTTGTGCTTCATCAATAAGATGTTGTGGTGTACTTAAAATTGTCGTATTAATACTTTTTTTCTTGAAACTAATCGTCTTTCCAATTTAATTTACAGTTCCGAATACAACAACTGTCAAATTAACTAAGGTTATATGATTTTATTTAGAGATTGACAATGAACAAATGCGACTTTGCCAGGGATAAAACGATGTAAAAAATTAATTCAGCGGGCAGAAACAAGCTTGTTTCTCCCCTCGGGTAGAAACAAACCTGTTCCTGCCCGGCTACACTCGCATTTGTCTGCAATTTTCTTGTTTCGACTGACAAAACAGGCGTAGAAACGCGTTGTTTCAATGCAGGTATTATGAAAAAATAATTACTATTCGCCTTGTTACAATCATGTGTATTAAATAATTTATTTTGATACTAAATTAATAATTCCTTTTCTTCATTTACAATAAACATTTCTGTGTTGTTAATATTTGGTATAGGAGCTATTTGCAATAATCTGTAATCTTCGCTACTATCGTGAATAGGTATTTCCAATAAATATTCAATCTGGTTTTGTGTAATTCTACAATGGCTTGTAATTTGTTCAAATAATTCCCAAAAATTTAATGTTTGGCTAGTTTCTTCAATTAATGTATTTGATTCATCTTTAGATATGATAGAACTATGAATTCTATTCAAATTATAAAAAGTTAAACTAATTCCAATTTCATCCAATATTTCGATCAAGTTAATACTTAATAATATTAGTTGATTAAAGATATCTTTAATTTTCGATATATTATGCCAATTCATGACCTCTCCTAGCACATTATTCATTTCTGTGATTCGGGACTTCAATACATTCTCATTATGCTGAATATTTTGAAGTTGTTTATTAAATTTTGGAATCATTTCTTCATTAACACGGATATTTTCCAAATTTTGTGCTTGAAGTATATTTTGATTCTTGTTTATAGTTTAAAATAATTTATCATATCTCTCAAAATCATGTGAGTCTAAATTCCCAGTAATACTTTTGATAATTGATCCTAATCCGTTTATTAATCCACGTTTGCTACGCTCATGTTTAAATAAATTATTAATCTTGTTTTCTAATCTATGTATATTGAAATTCAAAATGTTCAAGTAAGTCTGTGCTTCCTCTTTATAGGTAAAATCTATGGTTTCTTTATTATTTTAATTTGCCGGTACTTCATTCTTATATTCGACTATCTTCTGATATTCTAACTCTAAATTATTAATTTTATAATTATAATATGAATAATAAGATGATTTATAAATATTTTCCCGGCCTAAATCTAAAATATTTATTCCAGGATTGTCTTTAATTCCGGTCAATTCTTCTTCTGTGCTTGTGCAGAAGCATCTGCAACAAATAATCGCTTTCTTCTAATTTTATCAATTTTACGTCTTTTATTTGAATTTACTCTTATTGTCCCTAATTTAGGGTTATATTCCTCGATCTTGTGGATTTTGAATAATGGCTTTTTTATTTTTTGTATCCTTCTCTTGCCTTCTTCAATAAATGCTGTATCAAATTTTAAACTATCTAAATTTTGTTCGGACGGTTTATGTTTTAAAAATCTTTTATTCTTCTCTACTTGAATATTTTTATTTACATTCTCTCTCAAAACAATAAGGTTATTTTGCCATTCTTGTAAATCATCCTAGTTACTATTTTTTTATTTTAAAATATTGTTATCCTTTTCAGAACGAAACAATATTTTGATTGGTGTTAATTTAGTAATTGAATTCATAGAATTATTATAAGCTATTGAGGCTTATTGTATTTTTCTAGATATTTTTTGTTCTTTAAATTCAGGTCTTTGATTCAAAATTCTTAAATGCTCGATTAAAGTAGAATGAAACCTTCTTATTATTCCATTTGATTTTGGATTATCATCACAAGTCATGTGAATTTTAATACTATAACTTCTCAAAAGATCTTTTACTAAGTGGTTTTTAAATTCGGTGCCACTGTCGAAGGTTATTCCATTCAGAGTTTGATACTGAGGAAAGTAATTTAAAAGTGCGTCTGTTATTTCTATAGCTGCAAGTGTTTTGACATAAAATATCTGTCCGAATTTGGAAAATGAGTCTACGAGGGTTAAATATTTTCTATTTTTCAATGTCAGTGTGTCAATGTGTAATATGTCTAGAGGATATTTAGGGGTTGGTGTGAGATTGTTCTTCCATATTTGTTTTGCTGACAAATATCGCAATTGTTTATATATTTTTGAATGTCTACAAATATTTTTGGCAAATAAAATCTACGTTTTGATTTTCGATAAGTTTCTAGAATACCTCTATGATTAGTTTTTCCTAAATGATAATTTTGAACAATTTCTAATTGGTCTTCGGGTGTAAGAATGTCTTCTATTCTTCTATACACTGAATAAATTTATACGTATCTTTACCAAACATTTCTTGTAACACTTCATTTATAGGGATTATCAAGTCTTTACCGATTAAACAATAATGATTCACGTGAGGTACGCAAAAATCTTTTATAAACTTAAATATTTCATCTTTTATATTAACGCCGCTTAAACTGATGATTAATCTTTGTTTCTGAGTGCCAATAATTTTTTCAAGGTGCTATTTGTTTCGGCGTCATGTTTTTTGATAATAATTTGATTTTTGCCAACATTTATACATGTGTCCCCATATGATATTCCGTTAGTTTCATTTTAACTCTGCTGAATGTACCGTATCTGAATTTTCTTCGTCGATATTAGCTATTATGCTTCCAGTTTCGTCGTTCATGTTAATTTCTTCGCGAATTTTTTCGTGAATTACTAATTTCACATGAGTTTCTTTGAATATTTCTTGCAATAAATTTCCTATTGAGGGGAAGGAAATTTTATCGCAACCGGAGCAAATTTTCGGCATATGTATTTCGAAAACATCGTTTTGGATTAGATAGTTTCGTAATTTTATTAAACATTGTCTTATATCATTTAGTGTGGGCTTATCATAATAATTTTGTTTCGTTACCAAATGAAATAATTCATATTTGTCGGAAATAGGTTGAATTAATAAACTCTCGTTTTTACTATTCTTATTTATTAAATAATTTTTGCTATTGAAGTTTGCATCCACTTGTTCCGCAAATCCTGTGCCAAGTTTGAAGTCTTGTGGAATACAATAAACTAAATTCTGCAGTTATTCGAAAATATCATGTTGTATTTCAAAAATTTGGAATTGAGGTCTTATTCTTGAAAGTGCATCAGCATTTGAATTCAAAGTACCTTTCTTGTATCCTATATCGTAATTATATTCATCCAATTTTACTCGCCATCGCATTAATTTCGAATTTGGATCTTTTAGACTCATCAGCCATGTTAAAGGTCGATGGTCTGTACGAGTTTCAAATTTTGTTCAATATATGTATGGCCTAAAATATTTCACGGCCCAAGCTATTCCCAATAATTCTTTCTCTGTAGTGCTATAATTGATTTCATGATCATTCACTGTTCTTGATGCGTAAGCAATGGGCATATCTTTACCGTTAATGTTTTGGTTCAAAAGTGCACCAATAGCAAAGTTACTCGCGTCAGTGGTAACAATAAACTGTTTCTCAAAATCCGGGTATTGTAAAATAGGAGCATTAATCAATAAATTTTTACTATCGTTGAACTTTGTCTATATTCATCATTATCTATATTTACTATTTGTCCTTTCTTCAAATATCTGGTTGTAGGTTTAGTGAGCTTTGCGAAATTTGGAATAAATTTTCTATAATACCCTAAGAGGCCTAAAAATTGTTTTATTTCTCTCTGTGTCTTGGGAAGAGGGAAATTTTTTGCTGCCTCGATCTTTGCTAGATTTGGTTTTGTACCTTCCTGTGAAACTACATGACCGAAAAAAGCTACTTCTTTGCGCATAAACTCTAATTTATCTAACTGGATTTTTAAATTATATTCTTCTAATTTCGAAAATATTTTACGGATGTTTTGGCAATGCTCTTGAAGTGATGTCCCTAATTTATGATATCGTCCAAGTATACAAGACATATCTTATTCATATATTCTCTCAAAACATAATTCATTAATCTCTGGAACGTAGCTGGAGCGTTTTTTAAACCAAAAGGCATGCGGGTGGATTCAAAATGTCCTTTATCTGTACAAAAAGCTGTTTTTGGAATAGAATCTTGGTGCATTTTGATTTGATGAAATCCAGAAGTTAAATCTAATGTGGTGTAATATATATTTTTGCCTAATTTATCTAATATTTCTGAAATATTTGGAATCGGAAATTTATCGTCAATTGTTTTTGAATTAACCTTTCGATAATCAATGACCACTCTGAATTTTCTTTTTCCAGAGGCGTCTGCTTTCTTCTCAACAAGCCAGACTGGAGAACACCACGGCGAGTGGCTCTCTTGGATAATTTTGTTCTCTTATAAATTTTTAATTTGATTATTAATTTCTTTTTTATAAACTTCCAGGTAACGGTAAGGTCTTGTATGAATAGGCGTGTCATCTTTAGTAATAATTTTGTGTTGAACGACATCCGTATGTGTTAAAATCTTGTTTGCTCTTGGAATAATATTCTCATATTCCTTCAATAATTTAGAAAGCTCATTTCTTTCTTCTAAGTTCGAATGTTCGGCTCCAATTTTTATTTCTTCAATACTATTAACAGAATTTTGATTATCAAAATACTGCAATTTATATTTCTTGTTTTGGATTGTGATAGTGTTGAAACTGAAATCAATTTTAACTCGCATTTCAATCATGGTTGGCAAACTGAGTAGTAAATTAAACTGACTATGAAAATCATGTAAACAAAATTTCAAATCTTTACCTTCGAACTGCAGGATGCCATATTCGATTCCACTGTGTTCTCCGACAGCAGTTTTGAAATTGAAGCTTTCTTTGTGAATTTTGAATTTATTTTAATTTTTATAAACGTAAGTTTTACTAATTAAATTGATGATAGAACCAGTGTCGATCAACATGTAATAATCTCTCATTTTCAGGAATGGTAATCGAGAGTTTTGAAAAATGTTCAAGATTTCTCGTGGATATTCGGAGGGTTCTCTTAAAAATATTCGTCGTCGCGTGTATTTTCAATTTCGTGGTTATTTTCTAAAATTTCCTCAGTAAAATTGTCGCAACTTTGTTCATTTGAGTTTTCGGGATCATAATCACTATTTTCGTCGGAGTTTTCTGTATTATTTATTTCTTCAACAATATAATTTGGCTGATACGCTCCGAACTGCCTATTTTGTTGCGTGAAATAGTTGCTAGGGCCTGGCCTGGGTTGAAATGACTGTCTCGTTTGTGTAGACATAGGAGTTGGTTGAATCCTTTAAGCATTTTTGACTTGTTGCTTAGGAGCAAATCTTTGGTTATTGGACAAGTTTTTATTATGGATATTTATCGGTCCAGTCGGGAAGCTTGTACCGGGAAATCTTCGAGGAGGAATGTTTGATAAATGTCTAGTTACGGTATTAGTGATAGGTTTGTTAATTGTATTTGTATTGATGTTTGATTTAGAATATTGAAAGTCATTTTGTAATAACGTTTTTACGTCCGCTAAGTTCTGTGGACTCCTAGTTGCTAGGTTATTTCTGTATGGATCACTGATAGTTGAAAAAAAATTATTTATAATAAATTTTTCAGCGAATCTTATAGTTTCTAGTTTAGTGCCTGGATCATTTTCTTCTATACCTATTCTAGATTTAAAACTGAGGAATTTCTCCTTCGTGATTTCTAGCAATTTGTATGGATTTCTAATATTTTGTATTTTCAAAATTTCGTTCATAATTGTGACCGAAATTGCTCTATCTTTGAAGTTACTTACTGAATGTAAACGTAATTCGTTCCAGTTGGTGAAATGGAGATCTATTATACTATCTAATGCTTTATCAGTAATTCTATTTTTAATGTTCAAAAATGTAATTGATTTATCAAAATCATCTAACGGTGGATTCAACGTGCCAAAGAGATCCTGAACTGTATTTACTGCGTTAATGAAGTTATTTAATTTATTTGGATCGCCATTGTATGTTGGAATTGAATTTAGGGCAAAATTAATTTTTCCGGTTCTGTTATCCATTACTGCTGGATTATAAGTACTAACGTTTTCAATTTCTAGAATTGATTCTAATAACGCCGTTTTATCTTCCAGTTTGAATATTCATATTATTTATTCTTAGATTCGCAATAAAATATTTCTTTTACTTATAATTACTTGGAATTAATAAGTTAGTAAATAAATGTGTGTAGTGTATTAAAAGTGACTCTGTACCGGAGCTCGGTCTCCGTCTTAACAGCGTTGGCCGTTCAGGAAACCCCTGTGTATTTTGTTGTTAGTAAATAATATTCTATTTTATTAATAATATATTTTTGTATGTTATTTTTGTAAATAGTTTTTCCACTTACAATGATATTATGCTTACTAACACTGCGAAAGTCTGCATTGGAATTAGACACTCGCTGACTCGGTTTACGGGATCTGAGCGGTGTTGTCTTTCCGGAGGTTAACGGACCTGGCTCTCGTTTTGCGGGCTCTGTGGTACGGAGTTCTATGTACTGTCGTTTCGGCTTGGAAGACCTGGGGCTCTGTTTCTAGCGGCTCTGTAGGCTCTTCTTATAATATTTGTATGTGGATATTCGTAGTTAATGGCAGAAACCAAAAAGCGATGATAATAACAAATTGAACTTTTTACAAGTTTTCGATCAGCTACTTTTCTACGAATCCTACCGACTGTGCCAGCTAAATAATAGCAACCAAGAATTTGGTTTTTAAAAAAGATTTATTTTACTGAATGACTGTTGACAAAGAACTAAACTTGTTACATGTTGTTTCACAGTATTTATATGTTAGCGCCGCATATGGTTTATCACGATTTTAACTAATTGATAATTAATTTTGGATGGTTATAATACTCTTAATTGATTATAATCAATTAAGAGTGTTGGCTGATTTATCTATGAATGTTATGTTATATAAGGTGTTTAATTGTGTTGCATTATATTGCATAATATACGTTGTATTTATATTAATGTTTGTTGTGTGAACGGATTTATTATTATCTTGTCTATGGAAGTGAACAGTAGGTGATTGCTAAATAAAAGTTACTTTTTCAAAGTGTATTTGTTGAATTTCTTAATAAAACCCATACCAAATCTAACATCAGAAGTGGGATAGAATTCATTAGAGGTACCAAAAAAATGGAAGCATTAGTGAAAGTGTTGGGTGATACGCTACAAGAGCTGCGAGATCAATCATCGAAGTGCGCTGTACCATCCAGTGCTATCAACATACCAGCTTTCGATCCTCAGGTCGCTGACAACGGTGCATCCAAGTGGACTGATGAAATCATGGAGCTAGGAAAACTGTTCAAGTGATCTGATTATGAAATGCTAGTTCGAGGTGCTAGTGGTTTAGCTGGTGAAGCCAAGGACTGGTACGCGACGTGGAGACCTGCTGAGAGAAACTGGAAGAACTTCAAGACAGAGGTTGAGAGTTTATATCCTCCGAGGAGAAACTTGAGTGAAAGATTCAGGAAAACTGGGTTGTATACAAGCGATGATGCTGAATCGTATAGTGAGTATGCAAGAAAAAAGATTGCACTTATCAAATCATTAAATTTCAATTTATCTTTAGATCAGTTACTTGAATTAGTAATAGGTGACATAAAAGATGTCCAGATTAAAACTGCGGCTTTCAACAGCCGACCAACGTCTGTGAGCGAGCTATTAATCTTGTTAGAGGATTATAATAAGCCAAAGTCTGTGTTACATAACCCTGTCAAAAGAAAACACTCCATAGAATCATCTGCGCCAAAAGTGTGTTTCACGTGTAGACAGCCAGGGCATATTCAACGTAATTGCAATAAATTCAAAAGTCACGAGAAATCTGATTCGAACTTGCCTCTCAAACGTCCTAAGCTTGAGAACGAGCGTGGGGCTGTTACAATTTGTGATTTTTGTAAAAAATTGGGTCACACATTCGAAAATTGCTTTTTCAGATTGCGAAATCAACCATCTACTTCAAAAATTAACTGTTTTTCAGTAACTTTGGACGAGGATTTTTGTACCAAATTTATTGTTCAGGATATAGAATTGAGATGTCTTGTCGATACGGGAGCAGAGTGTAGCTTATTATCAGAGAGAATAACAAAGGTCGTCAAATGTAAACTAGAGCCCGTTTTTAGAGCTTTAAAAGGCTTAGGAAATAATATCGTTTATGCAAACAACAAAACCACGTTGCGCATTGAAAGAAATGGCACGGCATTTGAAATAGTTTTTCTTGTTGTAGACGACTCGGCTATTAACTTTGACGCTATTCCAGGTAGGAACTTATTTTTGTTCAAGGGTATTCAAATTTGTACTGACTTCAGAAGAACTAGGATTCACTTAGACACTTTTAGAAATTTGGAGATAAGTAAAATCCAACCAGTCACCATTTCTTCTGAAACGGTGAAAACCCCTCTTTCTGGCACTGACTTACAGAACTTATTGAATTTACTGAGCAAGTTTTCCAATAATATGACTGTAGGTAATTCGGTGAACCCTATAAAAACCGCTGAACTCTCCATAAAATTAAAGGAAAACAAAATAGTTCATTACCAACCATATCGCATGGCAATAACCGAGCGCGAAAAAGTTAAAACCATAATCGACGATTTGCTAAAGAACGGTATTATCCGCGAGAGTACTTCTCCTTACGCGAGTCCAATTGTACTTGTTCATAAAAAAGATGGAAACTGCCGTCTGTGTGTGGACTTTCGAGCCTTGAATAAAATAACTATCAAGGATAGATATCCATTACCTCTTATTCAAGATCAGCTAGATAGGTTAGGTCAGAATAAGTACTTCACAGCTCTAGATATGGCCTTCGGGTTTCACCAGATACCGGTTGCCCAAGACTCAATTGAGAAAACAGCATTTATAACGCCAGACGGACATTATGAATATTTACGGGTCCCATTTGGATTGTCTAATGCACCCGCTGCATTTCAACGTGCAATATCCAATGCCCTGGGTAAACTAAAAGACAATGTAGCATTAATATACCTAGATGACATATTAATCCCATCAAAATCCATACCAAAAGGTAGTCGTATTGGCTTACTGAAGCTTTTCCACGATGATCAATGGCATGTAGGCCCAGATAAAACTTTTGCAAAAATAAATCATTACTTTTGGTTTCCGGGAATGACCAGGTTTGTACGAAAATATTGTAAGCATTGCTTGAAGTGTATTATCAACAAAAAGCACACCGGACCCCAACAAGGGAAACTACACCCTATAGAAAAAAAGCCAGTTCCCTTCTACACAGTTCACTCCGATTGCGTAGGTCCTTTTACCGCCTCTCCTGAAGGATATAAACATATTCTCCTTATCGTAGACGCCTTCACAAAATACCTATTTTTGATACCATTAAAGACACTTTGCGGCTTAGAAACCCGCGATACACTAAGAATTCACTTAAATATATTTGGTTGCACCAAACGGTTCATTAGTGATAGAGGCACTAACTTTACTGATAGTCTAGTGAGACGGTTGCTTTCCGATCTGGGTATCGAGCAACATTTAATTGCTAAAAGTGCCCCGCGTGGCAACGGGCAAGTAGAAAGGTACGTGGGAACAGTATTGAATCTGTTAACTACCGAAATTGAGAAGAAGTCAGATTGGCCGAACGCGGTTTTCAAATTACAAACTGTGCTAAACACAACGATACATAAAACTACCGGCTTTTGTCCAATTTATTTATTAACCGGTCTCAATACTAGCTCCCCTGAGATAACTACCCTCACTGACCCTATTCAAAATATTGATACTTCCAGTAACTTAGAAAATGATCGAAAAATTGCGTACGAACGTATGAAAAGACAGGCGGAATCGTCCAAAACTTTATTCGACAAAAAAAAGACGTTCTAATAAAATTATTGAAGTTGGCGACTTTGTGTTCCACCCATCGGGCAATTCACACCTATCAAAGTTAGATGAAAAGTATGACGGACCCTTTGAAGTAGTTCAGATTCTACCGAATGAAAGATTTGAATTAAAAAACCTGGCCACCAATCGAAAAAGAACTGTAGCCAAAGATATGATCAGAAAATGGCCCGGAGAATTCTCTGAAAACTCTAGTTAGTATTTTTGTGTTATGACAATTATAGTTTCATGAAATAGCTGTTGAAATGCGAAACGCTTCACAGTATATGTGGTAAAATATGATGCTGGAAAACAGTATGTTTCTCATTGGGGTAATTCTGCAATTTAGTTTTATTATTTTAAGGTATACAATGTTGAAAGACGTAACGCTTTGCATTGGTAGGATCTTGTGATCTTGGTTATTAGATACAATGTTGGAAGACCAAACGCTTCACATTGATATAGATTGGTCAAATCTTGATATCTGAGACTGTTGGAATGCGGCGCGCTTCGCAGTTCTCGAGTGTATTTCCTAGGTAATTCGAGGACGAATTATTTTGTCAGAATTGGCCGTGTTAGCGCCGCATATGGTTTATCACGATTTTAACTAATTGATAATTAATTTTGGATGGTTATAATACTCTTAATTGATTATAATCAATTAAGAGTGTTGGCTGATTTATCTATGAATGTTATGTTATATAAGGTGTTTAATTGTGTTGCATTATATTGCATAATATACGTTGTATTTATATTAATGTTTGTTGTGTGAACGGATTTATTATTATCTTGTCTATGGAAGTGAACAGTAGGTGATTGCTAAATAAAAGTTACTTTTTCAAAGTGTATTTGTTGAATTTCTTAATAAAACCCATACCAAATCTAACATATACATAATAAACGATGAGTAAGAAAATGGAATCGTCTTACAACTTCAAGCATACATAACTAGCACGTTAGAAGATCCAACGGGTAGACTTTGTCACTGGGCTGTACGGTTACAGCGGTACTCTTTCACGATCCAACATCGTAAAGGAAAGGATCATGCCGTCCCTGACTGTTTGTCACGATCTGTGCCGGTGATTATGTAGTCGACGTGTCCGATAACGTGCCTACGGATAAGTGGCACAGCGAAATGATTAGGCGCGTTATTAAAAGCCCTAGAAAGTTTTCGACCTGGCGCGTGGAAGGTACCAAACTTTATCGCTATGTCAAAAGCAAATTACCTGCGTTAGATGGTGATGAGCTGGCCAGGAAGCTGGTCGTCCTGAAACCGGAACGTGTACCTTTTCCTATTTCCAAGGTGGCAGTAGGAAATTAAAAAAGGTAATGTTTCTTCACTATTTGGTAGCAAAAACTTAATGTACTGCTGATTGACACTAAATTTAAGTAATGGAATATCCTACCTTGAAAGTAAAGACCCAGGCTAGCTATTAATAAGGACACCAGAAATATTTCACCTGAAAAATAGGAAATGGGCGCCACTGCCAGGAAATGATCAAAGGAGAAAAAGGTACTATTCTGGGAGACAATAGCGACAGCAAAAAAGAAATAAAGCATAGACGTCGAAATCAATTATAAATAAAATTATTATTAATTTAAAGCAAAGAATTCGAAAAATTATAATTCAAAAAATTTGTAACTTACGAAAATGATTGAAGCTATTATACAAAAAAATCTCACTGCAACAGCCAAAAGGGAACTGGAGAGCACGTCACAGACGTTCAAAATTACGTTACAAAAACTAGCTAAATATCCTCTTCAGGCAGAACTCAAGACTAGTATCGGCAGAGAAGATAGATGTCGAATTGGTAGCCACAAAAACAACGTCAGACAAGAACGTTCCCTGAATTAAGTAAAGTTGATCTTGCGTCTTATAGGGCTTTGATAAATACCCAACGGTCCTTGAAGATGTTAAGGTTGGCCGTGCGCTTGGTCGTCAACTTCGGGAGATATTAGTGTTCTTCTTAAATTCGTAGACGTGTTGATGTTTTTCTTAATTTGAAGTTGGTAAAAAACTAGTCTCAAGTGGCCACTGGTCCCTAAGATTCCTAGCAGTTTACACTGAAAATAAACAACCCAACCAGTATCCAATTCAACTGAAACAGGAGGTTCCTACAAAAAAAATTGGAGAGCTCTCTTCAAACGTGAAGCGTTAAACTTGCGCCATACGCTCTCTAAAACATGAAGTTATCGGCCAGACCCCCTACTACGTGAACTTTGGACGCGAACACGCGACAACGGACTTGTATGCCGCTCCCGACCTCGACTTTGCACGAGAACATATACCTTTACGACCCCAAGGCTTTGCAGAACTATACGAGGACATTGAGAAAAGACTGAGATCAGCATACGAACGGAGTAAACAAACTTACGACTTACGACGGCGACCTTTGGAATACAGCGTAGGACAATATGTGTGGACAAGGAATTTCGTCCTGTCAAACGCGGCAGATAACTTCGCACAGAAACTAGCACCAATATACGTAGGACCCTTTCGCATTTACAAAAAACTTTCCAGACTGACGTATGAACTAATTGACGTCCACGACGTGAAGAAAGGGATTTGGCACATAAAGGACTTGAAAACACATCCTCCCGACCATGACGAAAATACTTACCATGTTATTGACGACCACTTGGAAGTTGGACATTAGTTTTGAGCGTGTGTGTAAAAATTTTTCCACAAGGAAACGGAGGGCGAGTTGTTACATTTCATTTTCATCACATTCATCTTCATCAATTGAAATCATCTAATGTCAATCATCTCTCCTAATTGTTTATTTGTTTCTTACCTGTTGACCCAAAGTCATCGCTTTCGATCAGCTGTGACCTTCACCTGTCAGTCTCGTTTCGTTCATGCACCATGTCCCTCTAGCGTAAACTATTGTTACCAGTATTACTGTGTCTCGTCTGCAACCCTCTTAGCGTCTCTGTGTTCTTGGTGGATGAGAATTGGAGTTTGAAATGCGTCTTCTCTTCTTATTAAACTAATAATTAGAAAAACCATACTTAACTTGAAAACAGGCTTAACTTTGTGAAGGTCTTTCTAACGGCCACTTTCAAATTAGATAGTGAAGAGTTGATATCAGATAGTGTTCAGATTCATCGACCATCTTCGTCCATCTCCGTGTCTGTGACGTCATCCTCGACATTTGTGTTCTTCTCGAGGAGCGACTTACCGCCATCTTACGATCTCGTCATCGTCTCGATTTCCCGCTCCGGTGCAAAGCTGAGCACCATTAATTTTGTTTTATGCTTCAATTTACTAAATATTTTATTTATTACGTTAAGGATTCTGTTTATTGCTTCGATAATTTTACTATATTGGGTGAAACCTTTTGTTATACCAATCAAACGGGTATTTAAGTTGCATGTGTATTAAGTATTGCTTACGTTGTGCTATTGCCACACACGGGTGGTAGACGCATTCTACGCCGAACCGTGCGACATTATAGCTTTTAGAGAGCAGTTAGGTAGTCTAGATTTATTTCACGAGCGTACTACGAACACTGAGGGTACCCCCTATCTGTCGCGTAGGTTACATTGCACGCTTAGATCGTATTATACGACTGTTTAGTTGCCTGAACTCTAACCGCTGTCTCAAGCGCGATTCTCGCGGGGACTGTGCTTGCCATTCGCGCGGCCTACCTAATTCTTTGGCCTACACTTACCAAGGTTTGATTGGCAGCTCCAAGGCCACCATTTTTGTAGTAATAAACCGAATGGTGAATAAAATTACTCAACGCGATATCACGCATTTCTCATTTAGCGCCCCGATTATTTCCTTCTCCCTTCCGCTTAAGTTCGGCGATCAACCATCGACTGACCCGAGGAACTTTCAGATCGCCTGGCGCCCAACAAATACAAAATCCTCCATCACTCAAAGTAGACCGCACGCCGTCTCCACCGAGCAAGCTAGGGTCAACCCGGATAGGGGTTGTAGGGAGGTAATAATGGTTATGTTTATCAAGAATTGTGCTCTACTCTACACCATGTCCTATTTGTTTTCTTCTATCATGCTCGTTTTCATTGTTGACATTATGGTGCGATTGCAGTGTTCGCATTGTCCGTTAGCTCTAGGGGTCGCGACAGCGTTTTGTGTGTGTCATACACCCGATTCTTTGTAGAATATTGTAAATGCCTCAGAGGTTAATGCTGTTCTGCGGTCAGTTATAATCCTTGTAGGGACCCCGTAGATCGGTATGATCTCCTTCAGAAAGGTAATCACGTCTCGAGCTTTCGTCGAGCGTACCGCCCTAATATGTACGTACTTGGTAGATGCACGCATTGTCAAAATAAGTACAAGTTTTTCTTTGTTGATTTCACAAATGGTCCCAAATGATCCATGTGTACAGTGTGAAAAGATATAGGCGTCTTCAGGATTGGATGGAGTTTTCCTGGTTTTGGTCTCGATGACTTTTTATGACAAAGGCATGGGATGCAGCATGTCAGATATTTTCTCACGTAGTCTGTCATATCTAGAAACCAAAAATTCTCTTTCAGTTTCGCTAGAGTCTTCTTCAATGCAAAGTGACCTATATCATTCCGAGCTGTTTTCGCCAACTCTCTCCTCATACCTTTGGGCTCCGCTCATAGTGGTCAATTGGGTCTTTTCCGGTATATTTTCCCTTCGCGGAGCTCATATCTATCGTGAATTTCTTTTGTTCTCTCAGTTTCTTCGTTTCGTGATAGTATTTCTTGAACGTTACGTAATCTGTGTCTCCAATGCGCAAGACATCAGTTTCTTTAATCTTGTTAGATTGAGTGACCAGATTCTTGCTTAGCGCATCCACATGTTTCATTTTGTTGCCATAACGATGTTCCATTTCGAATTCGTATTTGCAACCACCACCTTGCGATTTTTGCGCACAAATCCTTATACCGTCTTATATGTAAAATATCGGAGTGAACGGGATTCTCTTCTGACCCTGCTGTGCACGGCAGACCCGTCGTCATCTTAGTACGCGGTTACTGAATTTTTATTTCTCCGAATAGATCGTTGTCGGCCTTCACGGAAATATATCCTAAGTGGTTTATTGTGTAACGATACCCTCGCAGATGGCGTGGTTGTTACTTTTGACGTCGCATTTGAAAACTGCTAACAGTGTGCTCGGGCGCCAATACGGTCGGTGACGCAGTTTTTCTATGACGGACGGCTGGATAGCACAGACGGGAAGGGTTAGGGTTGTTGAAAATAATCATCCGGAGGTAGGTGTCACAATGAGATTTATTACACAAAACGACGACGATGAACAAAGAACATTATTCTACAGAACTCTTACACGATGATAACTTTGGCGGACGGTGACGGACGGCTGTACATGACACTCGACACCAGCGGTCGCAGTACGGACCCAGGCGGTCGCAGATGGCGAGAAGTCGTTCTATGCGGGTGGAACAAAACTTGCTCCCTCACAGTGATTCTACGTTAATAGGGTTCGATACTGTGAAGTCACCAGGTGACTCCTCCAGCAGTGCTTCTACGTTAAAAATAATCGACGCTTCGAGATCACGAAGACTTCTTCAGCGGAGCTTCTACGTTAAATAATCAACACTTCGAAATCACGAAGACTTCTTCAGCGAAGCTTCTACGTTAAATAATCGACGCTTCGAAATCACGAAGACTTCTTCAGCGGAGCTTCTACGTTAAATAATCAACACTTCGAATTCACGAAGACTTCTTCAGCGGTGCTTCTAAATAATCCAAAAAATATTCTAAGTTCAAAAACAGCAAAAATATTCTAATGTTCAAAACAGCAAAAATATTCAAAGTTCAAAACAGCAAAAATATCCTAAGTTCCTTTTACGGACTTAAAAAAAAACAAGACAAACTCACAAATCGTGTCGGACAGTTGTGCTAACGGACATAGCACAAAAACTTCACTTGGACGGTACACACTCTGAAGATGACGCTCGGTATCGGAACTGGTAGCGTACTTGGAACGGCTGCTGAGAGGACTTGACTTACAAAGAAGTGACTTAAGTCGGCCAGAAGGCCTTATTTATAACCATAATTTAATGAAACCTTACTTAACATGTTTTAAAATTGAATCCATATTAGCGCTAGCAATAATATAAAGAAGAAATACAGAAAAAAGAAGAAGTCATTTTTCAAATACACATTTTGTTACAATAATACATTTCTTATCACTCTCCTGTCGACTACATCCTTTTCTGATTTTATTTCCTTAATATTAAAATTATTCTGAATAATTTTCACATCGGTCGATAATATAGAAATTGTCAAGTGTCGGATCTAGTTTGTATATGGTCAACGGTGGCGCGGAATGTCAAACAACAACAAAATATACAATATACAATATACAACATAATTACAGGACAACAGTGGATTACATTCAGACTTTATTACGGTGAGACATGAGACATAAATACAGATCACACGATCTCAACTTCTTTTGATTTCAGGTGTTCTTAAAAACCTAACCTTATTCGTCCACATGTGAAAGATAGTAATCGGTATTGGAGCAGCTGAAAACGGATGAATAAACGGTACGTGATGTTGTAGGTTGATACAGAGTTACTGAATTTAAATTTTACAGGGTGCGCAAGAAGTGAAATAAAATTGTGATGGACTAAAAATGTTTGACGGTGGCAGACGGCTCTGGGATGTGCAACGGTAACGGATTTTGGGGCCTAATTCGTTACAATTGGTATTACTAATGCTGACTTGGCCCACAGGGTTGTAGATTCAATAAGGACATCATTTATGACTCAAACTTGTATCTCTGTACTAGATATCCTGAGTGTCTTACTGTTTTTGTATGTTACTATGTTCGATCTTTCCGTAAATGGGTGTCCAATGACAAGTTGAATGTCTTGGATATTGTTTGGCACCACATCTGCTTCGATTGTCACTTCAGTATCATCAAACTCTAGATTGAAACTTGACTGTACCATGTCCATAGCCGCGAATGATTTAAGTCTTCTGTGGGTCTATCACCAGACTAAACTGGTTGATGGCGTTATTCTTGATAGTCACGCATCCTTTTCCTAAATCGACATATCCGCACGATGGTTTTCCGTTGACGTATGCATTCACGAAGAATTTTTCATACTATTTACTGCGTCTTCGTCTAAATGAAGAGTGGTTCGCGTAGGTGCCTGGGGTTTTTTGTGTATTGCCCTACTTGGGCAGTGAACAGCAATGTGTAATTTCTGATTGCACGCATAGCATGTAAAAGGCTTTTCCTGGCTCATTCCGCCCATTGCATTGTGCTTTACCACTCTTTTATGTTTAAAGCACCGTGGTTGTTGGTGGAATCTCTTCTGTTGCTGGTAATATCGATCCTGTCGGGAAGGACGTTCCTTATAGGTTCTGGAAAGTCCAAATAAGGATTCCGGTTCCTTGTATTTTTCAGCTCGAGCTATGGTTAGTAGCTTTTCATCTGGTATGCTCGCAATAATGCAAGATACCGCATCTTTGCCTGTTATATTGACTGTTGTCATTAGTACGTTCTTCTTGTAGAAGTATCTTATCATTGTCTCGTCAGGCCGTTTTTTGCGTTGCATCATCTCTTCAAGACGGGCATGAAAATCGCGTTTGCTGGGAGAGCATACAATTATTTTGCATCCATCCGTCCCACGTGAATCAAATAGAGGCGAGGCTCTCATACCACACGTTTGCAAGGCCTTGCAGTTTCTCCAGCGCGTAGTGAACAGTGGAATTTTCAGACTACCCGTGGGTCTCACGTAACTCATCAATTTCATTAGTCCAAACTACTATATCCTGAAGAGGGTCCTCCGGATCAAATGGCGGTATAGCCTCACCGCGACCATTGTTTCGCGGGTAGAATAGGACCATGTGTGGAATACTATGACACTACCCCAACTGAATATTACTTGAACTCAACTATACTACATCAACTAAACATGTACTGATAAGATGAAATAAGATAAAGTAGAAAGTCCGTGTGAACTGGTCAGAAGTGTTTAGGTCAGCAGGTCATTGTAACACCTCCATCTTTAAGAAGAGACTCTAGGATGAAACAACCTGTGTTTCGTCGACGTCCCTTGGATTTTGATTGACTTGTTCTTTCTGTAACATTTTGTTCATAATTTCAACAACAAAATATTAAATAATTATTGTTGCGAAAATGGTGACGCAAATAATCGATACTCTTCAATAATGCATATGGAGATTGATTAGGTCGATTGGCAACTTTTGGGCCTCTCGTAGTTAAATTTGATGTAGTTTATCCAGCGATAACTTGTCCAGCTTCAATAATTCGACTTGTACTATCGATGAATTTTGCATATTTATTTTCTCCAGGCTCATTGAATGTCCGGGTATTGTCTCCGTTATATTCTTATAAACAAGAAGAAATGTTTTGGATGAACAATCTGGTGTAACAACAGATAGGTACGTTCCTGGCAGCGAAGCGATTGTATTTTCTCTGCACATTGTTTGTAGTAGTTGTAATTTTGGGAATATTTCGATATAATGTGCTTTATTGATTTCTAGGATGATTTGTTCAATGATTTTGACTTGTACTTTTTGACAATTGATAGCTATTGTTTCGGTTGATACAATAGATGTGGAAAATTCTTGACTTTTGTAAAAAGGCAGCAAATTTGTACCTCTCCAAAGGAATTCGGTTTGTAAGTCGATACATTCATCATTATTATATTGGTATGCATTGTTTCTAATTGATAGGTAGGTTGAGAGTGATGATAATTGATTGATTTTTATTTGGAATTGAAAATAAATGATGATGGCCCAATATTTCTGGATGTACTAGAGGAAAATCTAGTGAAAACATAATTCTTCCGTTCATTGCATATACCTCAGTTTCAATGACATTGATATATTTGAAAAAATCGTTGGTGTTAGAAAATAACTATTTATGGTCATAAATTAAATATAACTCGTTCACACGACATTTTTCAATTCTTGATGAGAAATAATTATACTGTGATGTACAACTTTCGGACTAGCAAAAGTTACAGCGTTTTCTATGTCTGAAAGAAAATTTAATACAAAATCAAGATCAAGCTTTATTTGTTCTACAAGTTCGTGAGTATCCAAATAACATATGAAACTATATTCTGTTTATTCAATATCCGAATTATTTAGTTAGTTTTATTCTCAATTGTATTTTGATTTTTAGTTATTAACGTTAGTGAACTGTTGATATCAGACATCATATTTTTTGATAAAGAAATTTGTTTATTCAGTTTATTTTATTCTGATTTATTCCCATTTCTAAAATATTGTCATGAAATTCTTAAGCGTCTTCATGATCCATATTAAAAGTAATAAATTTTACAATTAAACTTTGCTTTTGTTGTTTCTCATGATTATATGATTCTTTTTTATAATTAACAATTCTTAACTCATATTCTAATTGATTATAATAATTCTTGAGTGATTGAAAGAATTCCGCGGGGACTGGATTTATAACACCTTTCAAATCTAAATATCCATTATTCACTTGATTGATTTGATCGCGTATAATGTTGGAATGTTGTATTTAAGACCGGTATAGAGTCTAGCTGTACACTTTGCATTATGGTTTCAATCGTCTGTACTGGAAGTGCACTTTACTCAGATCTTTTTTCGAATTTTTCCAATAAATCAAGAATAATTGACCGCAGGATGTTGAAATCAAGGATTTGAACTGAGTGTTGTATCAGAATGATTATCTGCTATTTTGGTATAAATCGGTTGAGCCGGAAGTGCACTTTACTTGGAGCTTTTTTCGAACTTTCCGCATAAATCCAGAATGATAAGCCATAGCATATTGAAATTCAGTGTTTCAACTTGCTGTAGTTGTGCTACTATTTTTGTATCAATCGGCTGAACCTTAGGTGCAGTTTATATTTGCCGTATAAAACAATCAGTTCAATTTAAATAATAAGGTAGGCAATGATAGATCTGTTGTCAATTTTTTGATTTGGTTTGACATTGTACATGTCAAAATACCGGTTCGGGATCTCTAATTCTCGCTAAACGTGTTTTCAGTGGTGGCCGATAATAATCTCGAATTGTGCGGAACTGATCGCTTTCCCGAGAAGCAAACTACGTTATTAAGTGGATGAAGAGTGTGTAAAGAGGTGTAAATAAAGTGGAGGTGACTAATAGTTAAAATAGACTTTAACTTCAGTTAATCTTTTGACATTGAACGAGTGACAAGTATGGACCTTAGAGGCCATGAGTAGCGGTCAGCGCACGAGCGCAAACCAGTGGCGTAGTTGGAGTAGTTAGCGGTAAACAAATCTAAAATCTTTTAACTAAAACGTGAAGTAAAAGATCAAATAGAGTGTTCCTACTAAAAGGAAGTTTGGAAATAAGTGAAAGAGCAAGAGAAGTAGAGGAAGAATATCAAAGGATATTTAACAAAAGTAGAAAAGTACTTCGCTCACCAGAACAAAGAAAAAAGAAGAAAGAGAAACAGAAGAGAGAGATTACCAAAAAAATACCAATGAATCAGGAGAAAACAGAATAGAAGAAAGAGTGATGGAGGAATTGAAGGACATGATGCGAACAATGCTGGTAAAAATGGATGAAAATACGAAAGTATTAAAACAAGAGATAATGGAAATGAAATCAGGAATGGAAAAGAAAGGTGAAGCATGGAAGAGAGGGAAACAAAACTTATTAAAAAGAATAGAGAATCCGGAGAGGAACGTAGAGAAGAAAGAAAAACTGAAAAGGAAGAACAACATATTAATGAAGGGCTTAAAGTTAAAACAGGGAACAAAGGAAGAAATTAAAGTCTGGCTGGAAGAAAAGCTACGAGTCAAGGCAGGCATCAAACACGTCATAGCTCTGGATAGGAACACGATAAAAGAGATAGTAAAAACTGAGTTAGCATGTTGGGAAGAAAAACAAAAGATTATGAAAGCTAGAAATAAACTAGCAGAGACAAATATATTCATAGATGATGATCTAACATGGAAAGAAAGGACAATTCGAAGAGAAATAAGAAGCATCGGAAAAGAAGAGAAGGCAAAAGGAAAAAGAATGAAAATTGGCTATCAAAAGATAACAATCGATAAAATACTATATATCTGGAGCAAGCAACTAAAAGAAGTTACAGCACTGGAAAACAAAGTTGAGGAAAATAAGCAAGGACCTAAGAATTCATGGAGAAAAAGGAGAAGTGGACAAGAAAGTTCAAAAAACGAATAGCAAATGAAACAACAAGGGAGGATCAAATAAAGACGAACTGGCAGAAACAAAGGATAATGCAAATAGGAACATGGAACATTAGAAGTTTAAAACAGAGAAGAAGAATTAATAGATGAATTCGAAGAAGCAGCAAATTTTAGCAATAACGGAGACAAAAAGAAAAGGAAAAGGAATAACAAGCCTAAGAAATAATCATACACTAATATATAGCAGAGTCGACGAGAATGAAAGAGCAAAACTTGGGTGAGTTGCATAATACCTCAAAAAATAGAACAACTAATTAAGGAATAGGTTGGAGTGAATGATAGAATACTTACAATAAGACTTGAAGATATTGAGGTATTCAAAGCAAGTATAATAATAATATATGGACCAAACGGAGACCGGGACAAAGCAACTAAAGATGATTTTTGGGACACGCTACAGTTGAAATTTTAAAAATTAGTAGAACCTATATACGTGATGGGGGACTTTAATGCAAGAACAAAGGTTTGGAAAAAATAATGGGAACTCACGGTGAGCCAGTAAGAAACAATAACGGTAACAGACTGATAGATTTCTGCATCATAAAAGGATTGATAATATTGAACACGATCTTCGAACACAAAGAAATTCAACACAACACAAAGAAATCCAAAGAACAAAGAAGTTATCAAAATTTCTAAGGCAAAATCTTGGGAACAGTTTGGGAGATAATTTTAGAGAAAATAAAAAATTATTCTATAACACATTGAAAAACAGCAAAAAGGGAAACCAAAGTGCATAAAGACAGCTATATGACAAACAAGGGAATATTTTGAAAGAAAACGAGGAAATGATAGGAAGATGGAAAGAACACTTCGAGGAATTGCTGTAAGAAAAACACTCTAACAACGAAAATGAAGAGGAGGAGATCCAGCAATGCGAGAACATCAATAAGCACAGAAGAACAAACAATATAACAGAAGAAGAGATGAAACTAGCATTAAATAGGCTAAGAAACGGAAAAGCTCCGGGACACGATGGAATAAGACCAGAACAACTTGAATACATGGGGCCAGCAAGAGAGCAAATACTATTAGTGATGCTGAATAGAATCTGGACAATAGGAAAAATCCCCAAAAATTAAGAAAAGGCAGTGATTTTCTCCATTCATAAAAAAGGAGACAAAAGAAATTATGACAATCACAGAGGAATATCACTAATATGCACGACAGCCAAAATATATGAAGCCATACTAGAAAAGAAACTGAGACAAGAGGTGGAATCAAAAATGGAAAGGTCACAAATCGGATTTAGGAAAGGACATTGCACACAAGACCACATATACACAATAAGGAGGCTCAAGGCGGGTTTATGATGGATGTAACCGGTGACTTATTCTGTAGTCTTTAAAATTAAACTATACGCATTTCCACGTTGACGTTTATAATGACATGAAATATGATGTTAACTTATGCTGTAACCGTAAAGTTCACCAAGTTTCAAGTTTAACATCATACATCTTATTCCCAACCAATAGCGAGCAAGCATGCATTGCATTTATTTTTGTATTTCAGCAGACATATTTGACATTTCGTCTTCACATCATGAAGTTTGTACTGCTGTTTGAAATGAGTGATTTTTGTAGAAAAATTTCTGCATTTACATTACAAATGTAACGTGCATTATAATAATTAATTATGTAATGAAAATTCGTGGAAATACATAGCTGATGAATTAAAAACACCAAGTAAGGAATTACATGAAATTATAATACATTTCATGGTTACTCCTTTGTAATAATTGTCTTATATTTTAAGAGAGTTATTGAGAACATGACAGAATCGTTTTACTGTCAATCTATTCAAGAATAGTTCTCTAGATCCATTTCTGACAAGGTTAAGATACACGATCTTAAAGTTTTGACGTTTGATTATGAACCAAGCTGTTGGAAATAACATCATACATCCTGCATCATAAGTTAACAGATTAAGTTTACATCTATTATAAACAATCCTTTATAGAAAAAATTCTGATACAAGAAAGCAAGCTCTATATTAGGTTTATCGATCTAGAAAAAGCTTTCGACCGAGTACTACGGAAACAAATGTGGAAAATACTGGGAGAAAAACAAATGAACATAGAACTACTAAACGCCATGTAAAGCGTGTATAGAAAAACAACAAATAACATAGGAACAGGTAACGAAATATCAGGAGAATTCAACACCATGCAGGGTTCAAGACAAGGAGGAGCATTAAGCCCACTATTATTTATTGTTTTCTTGGATAATATGATGAAGCAAATAAATGATAAAACGAAGAAATTAGACATTGCACATTACCAGTTGACCGTAACTAAAATAGCAGAGTATGCATTTGCAGACGATCTAGCAGTCCTGGCTAAGAATGAGTAAGATATGAAATATAATTTAAATGTATGGAACGAGAAATTGGGAAAACACAACATGAACATAAATGTCAGAGAAACAAGAGTAATGGTGATATCGAAAGAGGACATAATCACTAATATACAGCAAAATGGATGCGAAATAGAACAAGTAGAAGACTGTACGTATCTAGGAGCAACAATAAATAATAAAGGAAATATGGAACCAGAAATCAACAGAAGAATACAAGCAGCTAGGAGAAACTACTATGCACTCAACAGAGCGGTACTAGGAAATAAGCAAGTACCCAAGAATACAAAAATGACACTTAACAAAACTGTATACCGACCAGCTTTAATATACGAAAGTGAGTCGTGAATACTCGAGCGGAGACTGAAAAGTAAAGTACAAGCATCAGAAATGCGATACTTAAGAAGGTTTGAAGGCGTTACAAGGATAGACAAAATGAGAAACGAACGAATAAGAGATAATTTAGAAATAGAGAGCATACATAAGACCATAGAAAAGAAACAAGTTTCATGGTATGGTCACTTAGTCAGAATGCCAGAGGAAAATCAGACAAAGCAAGATTGGAAAGCAAGAACCACAAGAAAAAAAAAAAAGAGGACAACATCAGCTGGCAAGAAACAAAGAGAATAGCACAAAATAGACAAGAAAGGAAAGAACTGACCAATAACTTAAAGTGAAAATAATTACAATCTAGACACCCGAAAGGGTATAAATGGACTCAAAAAGGTTGATAATAATAATAATAATAATAGAGTCTAGTTGTATACCTTGCAATATGGTTCCAATCGTCTTTACTGGAAGTGCACTTTACTCAGATCTATTTTCCAATTTTTCCAATAAATCAAGAATCATTGACTGCAGGATGTTGAAATCAAGGATTTAAACTGAGTGTTGTATCAGAATAATTATCTGCTATTTTGGTATCAATCGGCTGAGCCGGAAGTGCACTTTACTTGAAACTTTTTTCGAACTTTCCGCATAAATCCAGAATGATTAGCCATAGCATATTGAAATTTAGTGTTTGAAGTTGCTGTAGTTGTGCTACTATTCTTGTATCAATCGGCTGAGCCGGAGGTGCAGTCTATTTTTGCCGTATAAAAGAAATCAGTTTAATTTAAATATTAAGGTGGGCAATGATAAATCTGTTGTCAATAATTTTTGATATTGTACATGTCAAAATATCATAAAAATTATATTAATTATGATCTGATGTGAGAGAAGACTTTATCGAATAAATTTGTGTATATATCAAATGATGTACAAGTGAGTCACGTGATGTTCACGTCAGATTTTTCCATTTTGTTTAGGTTTAAATTCATTCTTTGTTTTACTTTGCTTTTGTTTATTCTATATATAGATTGTCTTAGGAATATCCGGTGATTCTTCACGTTTTTAGCGCATTTTTACAAAAAAAAAAAAAAAACGCTATTATACGCACTTTGGCTGTCTGGCTGGCCAGCTGGCTGGCTGGCGTGATGTTGAGATCTCAGTAACTACAACACTTACAGACTTTAAACAGGTACTAAATGGGAGATATTGATTTGTTGATTTGCACAAACTGCTAGATATTCTTATTCATACACCTAGTTTTGGGTGAAAATTGAAACAAAAATTGAAAAGGTAATTACTGCTGAACCATGCGAAGTTGAAATCAGAAAATTGCTGCACAGAATAAGTAGCATATCAGTAATTGGATTTTATACCCAAAATTTGGAGCCGATATGGGTTACTTCTCATTTTAGGGTAGAAACTATTTATTTCAATATCTCGCAAGTTACACAAGATATTGACATGCAGTTTTCGAAGTTATTAGTATCACTATGAGTTTAATTTTTGCTTCTACGATCAATTTAGGCCAGTACGTGACCGCCTGTAGCCTATTTTCTTGAATCTGTAGCTTTTGAGGTAATTTTCAGAGACTTCTTCTATATAGCTATGATGAAGATTAAATTATTACTTTAATGTACAGTACATGATCTTCCATCAGTCAATAACTAAACAATGAAGATTAAAAAGTATTTTCAAGTTTGTACGTGCTCAAATTATGTATCTAACAAATAGTCAACTTGGAACTGGTACTAAATGAAAGCTGCTGTTTCGTAGGTTTACTTAAACTGTTTGATTTCAAGTTCAGTGATTGTTGGAGATGGTAATTGGCGAAGTCTCTGAACAAGCATTCATAAGCTGTAAAAAATTCGCTTTTATCATCAAGATGATTCTTCAATTTTCTATTAGCACATTCTATAGTTTTCTATTTGTATGATTCGTTATTGTCTTTGATTTTGTTATATAATTATTCTCTATGATTTGTAATATAATTTTTAACTAAGTAATTGCATTTGTAATTCAATATCTGAAGGTGACTCTACTTCTAAATGTCCTAAAATGATTTCACTGGATTTCAGTTTGGTAGCCGAATGAATGGAATTGTTGTATGCTAAAAGTGCATGGTTGATTCCAATTTCTATCGGTTCTTCAAAATATACTTCTTGATTGTTCAGCAATCTCACATGTTCAATTAGAGTCGAATGGAATCTTTGAATTGAACCATTGGATTCAGGATGTTGAGAACTTATAACATGCAGAATCACTTTGTGCGTCTGGTGAATCTTTGATTAAAGAGTTCCTAAACTCAAGACTGATATCTGATGTTATTTGATCTGGTATGCCGTGATGCGTAGAATATTTGATAAGATTATTCACGATTTATTTACTTTGTCCAGAAATTATTTCATAAGCTTGCACATATCTTCAAAATGCGTCATTGATTGTGAGAAATTTTTGTGTGTCCAACGTGATGGTGTCAACATGTAAAATTTCAAAGGGTTTTCACTGATAAAAAGTCCTTTTTAAATGAATATCTGTAGCATCAGATGTTCAAGGAATGAAATATGACATTTTCGTCAAAAATCAGATAGCTATGGAAATAAGAACAAATGGAAAAAACTTTTATTCTGACAGTTCAATTCCGTGTTATTATTGTTATTTTTTTAGGTGCTACAGATATTCTATTGCGTTAAATGAAGGTTTTTTATGAGTGAAAATTGATTTTGAACAACTTTTTGTCATTGTTCATAATTGTTGTTATAACATGGAGTTGAACTGTCAGAATGACAGTTTGTTTCATTCGGTTTTTTATTTCCATGGCTATTTGATTTTTGACGGATATGTCATATTTCATTTCTTGAATATCTTATAATATAGATACTCTACTGCATAAAATGAAGACTTTTCAAGAGTAAAACTTGATTTTAAACAACTTCTCATTCCTGTACTCTTCCCCGAACATATACAGGGGAGCCAATATTCGCACATTTTGAAAATCCTATTTTTAACTCATATGTTCCGCATTTCGTTGCACAGGATGTTCAAAATTCTAAGATTTTTTGTTCAACAATTACCGAACTTAAAATGTGAATAAGAGCTAAAAAAATGATTTCTCAACAAAAGCTTCATTTAATATCAAATGTTTAAAAAAAATTTCTGATAACGATATATTTTTTTCCAAGTTTCTAGATGATTGTAGTATATTTCAATCAATAAAACAATATCTCTTAATTAATTGCTTTATTATTGCCGAAATACTTTTAATTAAATTATACTTTTACTGACAGCTCTCCCTTATCGTTTATTTTCCGTTGCTAACATATATTCATTGTTTTGTTTGTATTCCAAAACACTACATTTACTTTTTTTTTTCAAATACAATTCAACAAAGACAATTATTATTATCTAAATGAGCTATTACCTAACAAAATTCGCGTCATCTTCGATTTTCTTTGTCTCTTCTTAGAATTTCTTTACAAAAGTAGAATTACGTCTTCTTATTTGTCCTTCCGGTGATTCAATTGTTACTTCATCCCCAATTTTCTCAATAACTATCCACGGATCTTTTTCAAAATAAGTTTGTAATTCATCACCTTTATTCTGTCTAACTAAAACTTTATCTCCTGGTACTATTTCTGATTCTTTTGCCAATCTCTAAGCATCACCGCACTCCTCTCCTTTCATCTTTTCACTCCAATCTCTATCTCTTAAATCTTCATCTAGTTTAACTTTATCTCTAGTTTCTTTTCCTTCGAAAATTGGTAGCTTTCATTTGATATTTCTTCCAAACATCAACTCACTTGGTGTTCTTCCTGTGATTGTATGTAGAGTTGTTCGATACATAATTGAATAATCTATGAGATGCATTCTCCAGTTATTCGGATCTAATTCATATGTAGTTTTCAAACGTTTACTTAGAGATCTATTTTGGCGTTCTACTTCTCTATTACTCTGAGGCCATAAAGGTGTTGATGCTCTGTGTTCAATATCGTATTCCAAACAGAAATTCTTGAATTCTTCACTACAAAACTGTCGACCATTATCTGTCTTCAGCATTCTTGGAAATCCATATCTTCTAAACATAATAAGTAGTTGCTCTATTGTATCTTTGCTAGTAATGTTTTTCATAATTGCGATATCGTAAAATCGGCTATAATAATCTGTAACAACTAAAATATATTCTCCCGATGGTAGTGGACCTTTGAAATCAGCACATAAATCTTCCCATGGTTTTTCAGGTAATCTTGTTCTTCTCATTTCTTCAGGCGGTTCGGGTTTGCCAACCAATTGAAAACCGTAGCAATGTTTTACAAAATTTTCCGCATCTTCATCTATATTTTTCCACCATACTTTAGCTCGTAATCTGTGTTTCATTTGAACTATGCCTGGATGACCCTCATGAGCTAATTTTAATGTCAATTTATGTAACTTCCAGGGTATTATAATTCTAGATCCTCTGAGTACAACCGAATCAACTATGCAGATTTTTTCTTTCAAGTATTCGTAGGTTTTTAAATCTTGACTCCATCTATTTGATGTTATCGCTTCTTTCAACTTCATTATTTCATCGTCTGATTCACTACAATCTTTTATTTGTTCCAACGTTATTGCTCTTGGCCTAGAATATTCTACAATATTTCTAACATATTCTTCAGTTCTCTGGTCAAATTCTTGTTTAACATTTGTTTTCAACAAACGTGATAAACAATCAGCTATGTTCATCTTGCCTTTACAATACTCCACCTTATAATCATATCCTTGTATTCTAAGTACCCATCTTTCTAATCTTAAATTTGGCTTAGATTTCGGTGTGAAAATATATTTCAAACTTTTGTGGTCCGTATAAAGGATGAATTGTTTACCATATAAATACTGATGCATTCTTTCACACGACCAAACTGAAGCTAAAGCCTCCTTCTCCGTTTGAGAATATCTCTTTTCTACATCTGTTAGACTCTTACTCGCATATTCTATAATTTCATTTACTCCATTGATTTCTTGAACCAACATACATCCTAGTCCTACTAGGCTGGCGTCAGCAATTATCATAGTTTTAGCTTTTGGATCATTACACGCTAAAGTTTCTTCATTTGCTAACCGTGATTTTATTTCTTGAAATGCTTTTTCTTCTTTATTTCTCCAATAGAATCTTTCTGACTTCAAAACTTCTCTCAGTGGACTCGAAATAGTTGATAAATTAGGAATATACCTTTTAATATACGTGACAAGTCCTAATAAACTTCTGATTTTTTCTTTTGTATTTGGTCTTCTGAACTCTTATATAGCTTGAATGTTACTAGAGTCTGCGTTTATACCCTGTGGGGTCAAAATGTGTCCTAAAAATTTCATTTCAGTTTTGCTGTACTGACATTTTTCCTCGTTTAGTTTGATTCCTTTTCCTTCTAGTGCTTTCAACACTGCCTGCAGTCTTTTATCATGCTCTTCTTTGGTCTTACCATAGATAAGAGTATCATCCATGTACACAAATATGCTTTCACAAGCTTGCAGAGTTTGTGTCATTATTTTCTGAAACAATACTGGAGCGTTACTTATACCAAATACCAATCTTGTATACTGATATAATCCTTTGTTAGTTTGGAAAGTTGTTAATGGTCTAGATTCAGGGTGTAACTCTATTTGATGAAAAGCATTTTTAATATCCAACTTGGTAAAATATGTACTACCCTGTAACTCCACTGTAAGATAATTTATGGTAGGTATTGGGTGTCGTTCTCTCATAACCATTTCCATTTACTCTTCTCAAATCTGAACATTCTAACGTCTTCTTTCCATTTTGGTATTGCTACTATTTGTGAGCATCATTCAGTTGGACCATGTATTTTTTCAATTATTCCTTGAAGCTCTAATTCCGTTACTTTTTTATCTACTCTTTCTTGTAAAGCTATAGGGATTCTTATAGACGGTGCTATGACAGGCGTTGCATCTGCTTCTAATAAAATTTGCAACTGAAAATCTTTTAATTTAGGGAATTCTTTATTTTCAAACACATTTATATTATTCCCCATTCTCAATATATTTAATTTAATGGCAGTGTCTTTCCCAAGTATTGACATACCTTGACCTTTGAGAACATAAAATTTGGTATACGTACGTAGCCCATTTTCAGCTTGAACCATTGTTTTAACAATTCCTTTAACTGGTAATGGTTTTGATTCTCCATATGGCTTCAAACTATCGCAGCTATTTTCTTGTTTGCATACAATTTTGTTCTTCTTCAAATATTCCCACGTTTCTGAGCCTACAACATTGCAACTGGAACCTGAATCAATTAATACTCCAATCCTTACTTCTCCCACTAAAACTTCTATATCTACTTCTTTGTTGTTTATTTCATTTATCTGCCAAGTGTATTCTTCAAACTTTGATTCATCTTCTTTTCCTTCATCTATTTGTCGTATAGATTTTCCCAATTCTCTTTTCTTTGAATCTTCTCCCTTATTTCCTGTAGTACCTTTCCTATTTTTCTTCTTTGTTCTGCAATACTTAGCATAATATCCCTCAATTCCACACTTTATACAAGTTTTCTTTAAAGCTGGACAGTTTTTATCAAAACTTAAGTGATTTTCACTTCCACAACGGAGACATTTCTTGATTTTTGACCTTTCAATAGCGTTTATTTCATTGTTCAGTTTTCCTTCTATATACCCAGCTTGAAATACCGAAGCTTCAACTATTCTACTTAAGTCTTGTACCAAATCTAATGTTAATTCAGTTCCCTTTACAAGAAACTTACTCCGCAATTCAGAATTCAAACATTTTTCAATAACTTGATCTCGAACTTGTTCAGTTAATGTGTCCTTGAAATCACATAACTGTGCCCGCTGTTTCAGCCTCACAATAAACTGTGATACTGTTTCGGTTTCAGTCTGCTTCATTTTCCTAAAAACATGTCTTTCGTATGGTACATTAGCTTTAGGTGTAAAATAATCTGTTAATATTTTAACAGCATTATCATATTTTGTACCAAGACTAGTAGTTCCCTCACTCGTAGTTTGTGTTGCAGTATTCTCATTTTCTTCTAAAGTATAATAGATATCTTGCACATCCATTCCTGCAGCATGTAATAAAGATGCAAATATTCTGTTATCTCCCGTGATATTCTTGGCATCTAGAAAGATTTTGAATGCTCTTAACCAACGTGTCCATCTTGCTCCTATCTCAGCTGGAGTTCCTTGAATGTTGAGCTCTTCTATTTCACCTTTGTCCATTCTATGTTTTTATTATTTTGAGTTCTCAATCCTCGATTCTCGTCGCCAAAATATAGTATATTTCATCAAATAAAACAATATCTCTTAATTAATTGCTTTATTATTATCAAAATACTTTTAATCAAATTATACTTTTATTGACAGCTCTCCCTTATTGTTTATTTTCCGTTGCTAACATATATTCATTGTTTTGTTTGTATTCCAGAACACTACAATGATAGTAATGTTTTCAGAATCTTGAAATAATATTCAATGCATTAAAAATAGTTTTTTCCTATTTCACGTATACAAAAAGAACTTTGTGCCACTGTTTTCAGTGACTTTTTTATTCGTGAAGTTGTCTAGTTGTCAAATATAATTCTATCATTTTGGCTGTCACTTCACATGTACCTGATATTTTCTTATGCAGGGGCCACACTTACGTCTAATGTCATTTATAACGACATTATGTGACAATTGACATATTGTCATTGACAATGTGTTCATTATTGAATAACGCCTCAATAAGTGACATTAGACGTAAATGTGGCCCCAGCATTACAGTAAAATAATAACATTGAACTGCAAATAAATAGGAATATTTATTTTTATAGTAACCATCATATTAATTGTCACTCTAACCCAGCCTAACCTAACCTAACATATAAAAACCAGTCATTGTCAAATTCAACCGAAAACTCAAAACATGAAGAAAAATTTTATTGGGAAATACAAAAATGAGTACAGCAATCCACAAAAAGTAGCAACTGCATGGTTGATGGCGAAGTAGGTACAGCTAAAACAGTAAAACGTTTGAGGACTGTTGGTTTCATGACTGGCTCAAAATTGCACATGCTTCTCAACTCTTTTACTTAGAATCATCAAACTGTAAAGCGATTTGGGAGTATTTATTTTCATTTTACATACTTATGAAATAAAAACCTAGAATTTAACTTTTACAGGATAGACATAAATAATAAATAACTCTACATAAATATAATTATTAATCATTTTGTACAGTGCAATGACTGAATATTCTGACAGTTACAGTAGCATTGTCACTTGCAGAAATAGAAATTGCCGGATGTGATTGCTCGGCAAGGAGAATTTCATTGTGAGTTACTACTGTTTCATCCTGATTTGTTTCGGTTTCATTTAGTATATTTTTTTCACAGCAGTGTGAGGAACAGAATTTGTTGAATTACAATTTTGAAACACCTGGGTTTAGGATGATTCTTCTTGATGCACAGCAGCAGGAGTAGAACGTTGTGATGAATTTGAGAACACTTGTGCTACTTCAATTTTCTTTTTTATTGACGCATCAACGTATTCTTCTGCTACAGTTTAGTATTTTCAGCCTCCATGTTTTTTGATTGATGACAAATCACCTTCCTGATTCGCAAGATGTGAAGCCGACGATCTTCGAAGACAGTGACCCGTATATGATTCTGGATTGTCCAACTTTAGATATTTTGCAATAGTTTTAGGTACCTCCCCGATTTTAATAATACCAATTAGAGATGTTGTGCGTCTGCCTCTGCGATACGTGGGAAAAAATCGATTGTGTGTAACATGAGCTGGCCGAAGTTTGACGTAATTCTTAATAAGAATTATCCATAAATTTTTTATCATGACGCGAAGTGTTATTTTTGGTTTTAGGTACATCTACTGTTATTACGTCAGATTCAATTTCAATATCGGTCACATTCATACGTGTTAATTCGTCTCTTCTATAGGCCCCACAGTATCCCATAATTAATATGACCTGATTTAAAACAGATATAGAGATAAACTTTTACATTAAAATTACAACAATGAACCTACCCTCATTGCCAAAAACGTATCATTATCAGCATCATTGATAAATTTAATAATGTCCTCAGACTCTGTTTTTTTGGATTTTTTTGGCTGATACTTCGAAATGTCAATATCTCTGTAGAGTGAAAGACAAGCTCTGAGCATGGAATAACATGATCTCATTGTGGATGCCTTTTTTGTTTCGCTCATAACAGTGAAATATACTGGCATAATATTTTCCGTAATGGCTCCCACATTTTTTCAGTACACCTTGTACTGAGTAGATTTCTCAGGTAGTGATACATTAATTGCGTTCGGAGCAATGTTTCCTAATTCTGGGGGTGTTAATTTTAATTCTACATCTATTTTCTGATGTAATAAACAATCTAGTGAACGTAAAGATCGATAAAATTTGAAATATTCATTAAATTTGATAATATAACTAACCTTAAATTATAATTTTCCGATAATTATATTCAGATTCACAGGAAATGGATGGGAAAAGGCAGGAGAAATGTAAAATCGTTCATTTTGAGTAACAAAACGCTGGAGTGAACAAACTCTGTTCCATTTACTCCGTTTATTGAATCTGTCGGTGCAACCAACTTTGAATAACACTTATTTCCCAATATTTTGATAATTTTTGAATTAAAATGGAATTCATGCGGAAAAGAAAAAATAGTATGAAAAACACGTGTTACAATAACCAATTGTATTATTCGTACAATTTGCGTAACTCGCCAGCGGCTCGTTTACGCAAACTGCACTCATATTACAACCATGGTCATTGTAATACTTGTTTTACAATATACTTTTATAATGAGCGGTCGGATTCAAGGCAGCGTAACTGCACCGCACTTACCGTGCGAAGCCTCATTTTCAACATAAAATAAAAAGTATCAACAATAAAAGTCAAGTACCAAGAGTCATATTTTTCCTTCAAAATGTTCTTCTCTTGAAGATTCAGTTTGTAGAATTCTTTCAGCACCAATAGTTTCAGAGTAATTTTAAAAAAAGTAGATCCCTTTTCTTTGGAATCTTCAATTGTTTATAACTTTTGTAATTGTTCATGTGCGGACTCGAAATTATTGCACATTCTTCTAGACGTCATAACGAGTTGAACAAGCTATCGCACGTATTTTGATCTACAGTAGCAAGAATCAACACAATTATTAATTTGTAGACTAGACTATTAGCCTCAATATCTGGCTCGGCATTTTAGGTGATACTTAAATAGGACCAGTTGTTTTGTCTAATAGGTTAAATGATGTCGCATATCATGATTTTCCACGAAATGAGCTACCAGTGCTCATAGTAAATGTATTAATTAATCGAATGATGAATATGTGATTTATGCAAGATGGAGCTCCGCCTCATTTGACGCTTCGTGTCGAAGAGCACTTGAACCACATGTGCCCTGAGAGATGGATAAGAAGAGGAGGTTCCATTCAATGGCCTCCTAGATCTCCAGGTTCAACACAATAAGATTTTTTTGTATGGGGTTATCTTAAAAGTTTGGTCTATGCAACACAAATATGCAATTTAGAAGAAATTGCAGCAGTTTTTGAGTAATTTTCGGAAAAGTAGACTCCTTTTCTTTAGAGTCTTCAATTTTTTATAACTTTTGCAATTGTTTATGTGCTGGTTTGATATTTTTGCACACTTTGCTAGACGTCATGACGAGTTCAATGAGCTATCACTCGTATTTTAATCACAGTAGCAAGAAATAATACGTTTTTCAATTTGTTACCTGATTCGTCAACGGGACGTGAGGATTTTCATCCGACCAAACATGATTATTATGAAGATCAAATATTCCATCTCTAGTAAAATCGGCCTCATCTGTAAAAAAAATATTCGAAACGAAATCTGGATAATCGGCATTCTAGTGTAAAATCCACAGACAAAATTCCATTCTGGCTTGATATTTAGGAATATTTAGGGCTTGCACCACTTTCAACGAGTACAAGCCCTAGATATTCCTGATTATCAAGCCAAAATGGAATTTTGTCTATGGATTAAATACCAGAGTGCCGATTATCCAGATTTCGTTTCGAATATTTTTTCACACATGAGGCCGGTTCCAACAAAGATGGAATATTCAATCTTCACCACTGATATCTACTCCAGCGGATATCCTTCTAACACTTGTTTCGGAATTTTCTTCAATAATATCTAACACTCTTCCTTCAACTTCGGGTGTAACTACTGTCCCTGGCTGTCTACTATGGGTGGAAAGTTTATGAAGTAGACCAGTACCTCTCAGCCGCTGAAAACTTTTAGAAGTATTTCTGGTTGAAGGCAATGCGCGATTTGGATAGGCTTCTTCATGAAGACGCCGCGCTTGGAGTGAGTTTTCATTAGCACGACCATACATTAAAATTATATCGGCCTTTTCAATATTGGAATGAAAACACATGTTTTATTATTTTTATAAAGAAACCACACCAATGTTCAATCACTTAATTTGATGATCAGTGACAATGTAAGTATTATTATAAAACGCCAGAATAAAATTAATTAATTTGTTATTCAACATTATTTTGTGTAGACCAGTGTTATTTCAATATGTAGCACTCCTGAAGATGACCCAGGTGGGGTCAAAACTGTAGAGGAGAAGAGCTTAAAAAAATTATCCAAATGAATTCGCTCGACTCACTTTTCATAAATTCAACTGATTAGTCAGCTTCATGTACACATTCATTGAATTCCAAATATTAACTTTGTTGACTAAAAGAGGAAGCTCCGCTGGGAGTTGCTCTCACACAAGACATTTTATATTCCATTAAATTTGCTGGTTGGCCAACAATAGGTCAGCTGTAGATATAATTAACAATAAAAACTAAGAGAAAATTGAGAATATCTAGGACCAATATCAGCAAATTTGCGCTTGTTACCCCTAGGAGTTTTTTTCTTGTTTTGCTATGCATCGTTGGGATGCAGTTGAAGGATATTTTGTCAGCCTCTTGCCAGCAGCCGGTGATGTGAGTTGATTCCATTCAACACCTCTCACATAACATGGATCTCTTGAAGTTTTCTTCATTTATTATCATGACTAAATAAGATAGAGTTTTCTCACCGAAAGTCCCAGGTTTTTCAACATGTTTTTTCTCAAGTATTGATAAGTAACCAATGAATTCCTTTAAACTGATTCAATCGGTTATTTATTCAACCCAAATTAGAAATATAGGGTCAGCAATCACATCATAATTAACGTAAGCTAATTTGATACAATTTATTCTATCAACATTCATATTTTTCAATCAATACAATAATAATTGTTACACTGTTCAATTTAAAGATCTTCACAACACGATGGGACAATAATTCAAACCACACAGTTATCGCTGTGAAGAAAGTCAGCTGCAGTAAAAGGTAGCTTGTGCTTCAGGAAATTACTGTAAAAATGTATCAAAAGTTAGTTTGTACGTATTAGGAACTAATCTTGAATGAAACCTACTATTTTGAATCGCTGATGACGAAATGAATATCCGGTTTTAAAAATCCATTAAATTCTGAAGCAGCTTTGAACGTGTAGTCACCCATATCATGAAATATAATCCATTCCCCTATCTTCGTCTCGGGAAACATGCCTTCCCAAACTTTGTCCTTACTATCACATGTGGGACCCCAAATAGTACACTTGAATAATTTGGAATCCTGATTCTTCTGGAAAATATTTTATACAAACAGAACATTAGAACTATGTTCAAAATTACAATAATGATTGGAATGAATGCAAAAAATTATGAAAATTTTTTTCATCGATCATCTCTTTCTGTTTTGTTGATAGTAGAAAGATTACTCTGTACTTATTCTGGGGCAGTTTAATAAAATAGTCTCTCAACTAAGTAAGTCTCAACTTATTAAATTCATGAAGTCATACTTGATTAACCATCTAATATACAAAGAGTTTGATTTAAGTTCCTCATATCACCTAACAAATTGATTTCGGGACAACAACTTAGAACTGATGAGTTTAGGAATGGATTTTATCTTCAAAACATTACATATTGTAGACAGCATAAATAAGGCTCAAAAGAATCGACAATATGATCAGATTCAATTAGATACTCAGTTGTTGGACTTATGGATATACCTTCTATATGTATCGAGTGAATCAACAGAATGAACTCCCAGTGAAAGAATAAAATAACATTGGGAATATGTAACTTGAATATAAACGTATTATTCTCATAATAGCAACAATCACTACATAGGTAATCAGACTACAATTCAGATATCCCAATGTCTGTGCTACGAAGCCCAAATATCTCTGCAACTACACTAGTGGAAAACTATCAATCTGGTCGTGAGCTTAATCCTATCCAAAAATATTTGTGCTGAAAGAATAAGTATGCCCTTGAGTCGCCTTTCAGGTGACTCTGCAGTTAATATAAAGTGTTTTAGGAAAGATTCTATTGGCAAATTGAATGGAATTGAACTGATACACTTTGACGGTATCTGCAAAGCCAATTTTTTTTGTAAAATATGATAACCTAACTCAATATACCCCTCTATGGGTCCGTTGAGTTGGCCCTCCGGAGTTATATTTTTTCATTTTATGATAGACTATTTTGAATTGTGCTGATATTGTGCTGCTTTGTGCCGTATATTGATTCGATTGTGCCGGTTTAGTTCTAGAGGTATTGCAAAATGAAGTTCAGAGGCCAACTTAACGCATAGCTTCCCCGAGTGTATCCTATTGATCATTCTATTACAGTGATCGTCTGTGCTCGGTTTGTGCTATATTGTGCCGTATTTCTTTTCGTTTGTGCTGTTTTTGTTTATGAATTATCACAAAATAAAGTTCGGGGGCCAACTTAACGCTCAGTCCCCCTGATGTATTATTTGCTCATATTATTGTAGCAATCGTATGTGCTCGCTTTGTGTTATATTGTGCCGTATTTTATTCCGTTTGTGCTACTTCTGTTTATGAGTTATGACAAAATTGAGCCTGGAGGACCAACTTAAGGCCTAGTCCCCTGAATGTGCATATTGATCATCTTATTTCAGCAATCGATTCTGCTCGGTTTGTGCTTTATTGTGCCATATTTCATTCCGATTGTGCTGCTCTTGTTCATAAGTTATGACAAAAACAATTTCAGGGGTCAACTTGAGAAATATTAATTATATCAGCAATCGATTGTGCTAGGTTTTCCAGTATGGTAATAATTAGGATTTATTCGATATTTTTGAGATACTTCATGTATAATATCAAGATCTACTGAAAATCGTAGAGAATGACATTCTAATAATCAGATCATTCACAGTCAAAATATAGTATCTCAATTAATACGTTACTCAAAGTAGAGAGTTCTGAAATCTGTGGGAATTATTATCATATTTTGACAGTGCTGATTGAATTTCAACATATTCGCTCAATTTTTCTGTTGTCATCATGATATAAATATATACTCATGACAATTATATGTAGATAATTGAGTTCTTATTCATATTATGCTATGTTATAGTTTTGATGATATTATGAATTAATATTCTACAATAAATTATTCATAATTGTTATTAGTCCTTGAATCATTCAAACATTCAATTCAATTTCGATATATACGGTACAAAACGAGGATCATGTCATATCTTCAAGAGTTGTCCAACACAAGAGTAATATTCAAACTCACGAATAATTTTTAAATTTTATCTATGGGTCTATTTTTTTTTTCGAACATAAGAAATTCAATGCTATGATTTCTATTCCGCCTTATGCCTCTACCTATCAATTCTATAACGAAAGTGCAAATACAAAACAAGATTGTTTTCAATATGTAGGTTTCTAGATAGTTTTATTGATGTGAATAATCACTATAGAGAATCAAGTTTCAGGAATCATCTATTCAATATAATACAAGGATCATAACCTCAGGTCAAATTATAGCAAGGGAAACTTCTGGGACTAATAGAAACAGGAGATATTTTCAAGGTAAGTTTCAACAAAAACTAGAAATATTCACAGAATTGGAAAATAAAAACATATATTCCAAGAAAGATGGAAATCTCTATATCAATACGCTAAGAGAAATATTTCGGTCCCTTTTTCAAGCATATTGCTTGCACGAAGAAATGTGAGATTCAGCATACTTGAAGTTTTTATGGCAACATTGCTATGGTGTTGAAAAGTTTTGTGCAGAAATCAGTGATAAATTTATCTGAATAAAATCTGTGAAATATTGGTTCTTCAATTCTTCAAACTGTGTCCTGAAAAGACAGCTACCTTTCTCAATAGGGCAAAGTGATTCAATCCATAATAAATGCAAGTGAATATAAAAAAATAATGTTCTTTGGTATTCAAGGCTAAGTCAAAACTTGAGTCACTTGCTAATTAATCGTGATCAAACCACCTGAACAAGTTTCAAAATTCAGTAATTAAGAGACAAGTTCCTAAGAGTCACCGAGGCAGCTGGAGGAAAGAGAAAAAAACCAAAAATATGGGCCCTTAGACAAACACATTGTAACGAGGGCACGAACTCAGTCCATCTCAAAAAACTCGAGTGCAAAAAAGTTAATTTACTAGACACAAAACATTTCACTAAAATCATGTTCTGGAATATACAGAGCTTGAAAAATATTTACAAACTTAACAGCCAAGAAAAATCGTTTATCACTGAACACGACGTCATGTGCTTAACAGAAACATAGGCAAATTATGAGTTACAGGAGAATCCTTCTTTTCTGGAAAATTATGTAAAATTTGGGAGACAAGCAACTGAAGAATCTATACTTGGAAAAGCTATTGGCGGAATTTTAATCTTCTCAAAAATAGAGCCTAAAAATGTGAAAGTTATTGCGAAAGAGCCTCACTAGATATTCATAGGAATATCAAATAAAATTCAAAATATCATTTTGGGCGTGATATACTTGATACTCTGATCATCTCCAAAATATAACTAATTCATACCCTAATCATGCTGTAATACTCGGTGGAGATTATAACGCTCACATTGGAAATCTTAACGAAATTGATGAAACTATAGTCATGAATACAAACTTAAATTTTTCCAGAAGTGTTGAAGACTGCACAATAAATAGAAAAGGGACAGATCTTCTGGAAATAATGGAAAGAGAAAATCTTATCGTCCTAAACAGAAGGACTCAAAGCGATACTCCAGCAGAGTTGACATTTATAGGTTCTTCTGGAAAGAGCATCATAGGTCTCATATGGGTAGATATAAATGCAACTCTGTTAATTCTCGACATGAAAATATCTGATGAAATCCACCTATCAGATCATATGATATGTTTTCTAACAACTCAAAACTTAAACGACTCTATTACAGCTGGCAAAAATTGTAGCATTATGAAACTTAAAAAAACTAAATGTGATGAAGCAAAAACAAACTCATTCAAGGAAGAGGTACAGGAATTCTTACAAAATTCCACAAATATAAATAATATTGAAAAACAATATAGTTTTTTGAAGAATGCTATAGAAACAGTTTCTGACAAAATAGGAGTTTCAAAACAAATCTCAATTTTACAGTGTCCATACAAATGCTCAAACAAAAAGTGGTATGATACAACATGCAAAGAACTCAAAAGAAAACCAAAAAATTCTTTTCAGGAGTTCAAAGCAAGTAACTTCAACAAAGAGTGCTTAGAACTCTATTTAGGAAAAAAATAGCAGTACAAGCAACATATCACAGAACGGAAAAAGAGATATAAACTAGAAATTCAAATAATGTTACAAAATGTATCAGACCAAACACAATTTTTGAAAACAATAAGATCTCTTCAAAATAACAAATTTATTCCAAATCCTATGAACTTGTGCGACTGGACTAGCTTCTTTCAAGAGTAGTTTGGACCAAAATTATTTAACGATGATATTTACTTTGATACATTTCATCCATACTTAGACCAAGAAATCTCTGCTGACGAACTCAATTATGCCATAATAAGTTAAAAACGAACAAAAGTCCAAGTATAGATGGTATTTTGAATGAGCATTTGAAAAACCTGACACCAGATTGGCAAGAATTCTTAAGAACTCTATTTAATCGTTTTATTACAGAAGAGGACATACCTATCCAGCTAAAAACATTAAACTATCATCAATTCATAAAAAAAGGGATAGACTGGATCAAAATAATTACAGAGAAATTGCGTTGATAAATACAATAGCGAAGCTGCTTACTTTCATTATCAATAAACGGATGCAAACTTGGGTCGACTCTAATGCACTCTTCCTAGAAGCACAAGCTGGCTTCAGAAAAGGAAGATTATGTACGGATAATTTATTCACCTATAACTCAATAATTCAGATAAACAATCTAACTAATAAAAATGGCATCTACGCAATATTTGTTGATTTCAAGAAAGCGTTCGACTCTGTACCACACAAAATTCTCTGGAATAAGATTTATCAAGTCGGAATAAGTGGCAAAATAATCAAGATCCTAAAAAATATATACGATGAATCTACATCACAAGCCAACGTGAATAATGAATTATCTGTAAAGATTGAAATATTAAAAGGTGTTTTACAAGGTGAATGCACTAGTCCCCTACTGTTTGCGCTGTACATTGGCGACATGGAAGCATTTTTCAGGAGTAGGAATCTAGAAGGCTATTATATCAATCAGACACACGAAATTCTAACATTGCGATATGCAGACGATATAGTAATATTTGCCCACTCACCATCAGATGTACAAAGAAAACTAAATACACTCACTGATTATAGCGACTCCCTTCTTCTGGAAATCAATGAAAAGAAAACTAAAATAATGCATTTTCATATAAGCAGACCTCCAAAGCGGCAGAAGAAATTACTTCCACAAATAAATATACGTATCTTGGAATAATGTTCAAAATCTCAGGATCCTTTAATGAAAACATTAAAGAAAAACTGAGTTCGTCCAATAGAATCGGTGGAGCGATAAAGAGAACAATGGTAACGGCAGGCACGTATAGCTGGGATACCATCATAAAATTATATTCGTCTGTGGCCATTCCTTCTTAAATTTATGGTTCAGAAGTATGGGGTCCAATACAAGCTAAAAATCTTGAAAAAGGAATGGTGCAAATTTTCAAAAACCCCTTTGGATTGCAGAAATCAACACCAAACTATTTTGTACGTAGAGAAACTGGTCAACGATGAATTGAACTTGAGATATTCAAGCGAATACTTAATTGGTGGTACAAAATACTTGTTATGAATGAAAATAGATATGTTGAAATGAGCTATGAAAAATTATTACTTCTTAATAATCAAACTGCTATTTCTATTCCCAAACAGAAACAAGTCAGGCACAATTAGACAAGAAATTTACAACAGAAGACTCCAGAAAAATATCATCAACCTCATACAATCCCAACTTCACACTTTATAACTCAAGCCACCTATATCTTTCCACGAACATTCCTTTCAAAATCCTGAGGACAATTAGCCAACAAGACTGTCCGATTCTCGCTCTTCCATAACGACCATCGTCACACATTCAACCAAGAAGAATTATGCACTATTTGCAATTTACATGAACCAAATGACCTAGATCATTTTCTTCTCCAATGCACCAATTATTCTCCCATCAGAATTACATTTCTTCACAAATACACTTTGTGCACCAGCAGCGCTAAAGCTAATCCAGAACTCTTGGATAATTTAACAGTGGAAAAGATGAGAGACATGTACAACTACTGCAGAGCCGCCCTAAGCCTCAGAGCTTTTGCGATGGACATGTAAGAAGCACAACCAAAATGAAATCAAAAAATAATAATAATATATAATTACTATGGGAATATACTTTTTCTTTTTGTTGTCAATTCATTTGTATGTGAATTTTTACGTATACAAATAAAAATTGGTCATGGTAATGGTAATGGTACTCATGACAATTATATGTAGATAATTGAATTCTTATTCATATTATGCTATGTTATAGTTTTGATGATATTATTGATTAATAATCTTCAATAAATTATTCATAATTGTTATTAGTCCTTGAATCATTCAAACATTTAATTCAATGTCGATAAATACGGTACAAAACGAGGATCATTCATGTCACATCTTCAATAGTTGGACAACACAAGTGTAATACTCAAACTCACGGATAATTTTTGAGTTTTATCAATGGATCCATTTTTTTTTCTCGAACATGAAAAATTCAATGCTGTAATTTCGATTTCGCGTTATGTCTCTAGCTATTAATTCTATAACAAAAGTGCAAATACAAAACAAGTTCAGTTATAAAAAATAGAAGCAAAGATTGTTTTCAATATGTAGGTTTTATTAATGTGAAGAATCACTATAGAAAATCAAGTTTCAGGAATTATCTATTCAATATAGTACGAGGATCATAACCTTAAGTCAAATTATAGCAAGGGAAACTTCTGGGACTAATAGAAATAGGAGATATTTTCAAGGTCTATAGAACTGAAAAATGGAAACATATATTCCAAAACAGATGGATATCTATATATTAATACGCTAAGAGAAATATTTCGGCCCCTTTTTTGAGCGTATTGCTTGCACGAAGAAATGTGAGATTCAGCATACTTGAAGTTTCCATGGAGAAGATATACAATCTATATATTAATAGGTGCAGAGCAAGCTTTATATACCTCTTCAAGCAAATTGCGCGCTCGAGAGGATGTGAGATTTGGTATTCTTGAAGTTCATATGAAGAAATGCAGAAAGTTGAAGGCATATACAGGCTGTCCCATATCAATTTGACGACGTGAAGAGAGAACTTTGTACCACCCACACGAATTGAGTGAGTCTTGGCATATTCAAAGTCTGTGTAGAGAAGGAAATGCAGAAAGCAAAAATTATATACCGGATGTTATATTTCAATTTTACTTGAGGAGAAAACTTTGTACAGCGCGCATGATAGAATATGAGATTTTGCATACCTACTTTAAGTTTATATGGGGAAGAAGTGCAGAAAGGTAAAAGCATATACAGGTGTCCAATTTTAATTTTACGTGAAGAGAAAACTTAGTACCGCGCGCACGAACATGAAGTAATGTGACACTTAGCATACTTGCAGTCTGTGTGGAGGAAGAAATGCAGGAAGCCAAAATTATATACATGGTGTTCTATTTTAATTTTACGAGAAGAGAAAACTTTGTACTGCGCGCATGAAGAAATGCGAGGTTTGGCATACTTGGAGTTTATGTGGGAAAGAAGTGCAGAAAGCTAGAAGTATATACTGATGTCCTATTCTGATTATACGTGAGAAGAAACTTTGTACCGCGTGCGCGAATGAATGTAAGATATGGCATACTTTCTGGAGAAGTAGTGCAGAATGCTGAAATTATATACAGGCTTTTCAATTCTGATTTTTTCTTCAAACTTTGTCACGTGCACGGAGAAATGTGAGACTTGACAGACTTGAAGCTCATGTAGAGAAGAAGTGCTGAGAACTAAAATTATATACTGGCTGTCCTATTTCAAATGGGGAGAAAACTTTGTATGGTGCGAATGACGGAATGTGAGACTTGACATACTTGAAGTTCATTCAGAGAAGGAGTGCAGAAAGCTTCAATTATATATAGGAATCAAATTGTAGGCTATAGTTGAAGACGATATTATTTATTGCACGCACTAAAAAATGTGAGATTTGGCATAGTCGAAGTTTATATGAAGGAATGCAGAAAGCTGAAAGTATATACAGGCTGTCCTATTTCAAATTCACGACGTGAATAGAAAACTTTGTATTGCACACACACGGTAATGTGGAACTTGACCCTCATGAAATCTGTATGGCTACGGAAATGCAGAATGCGGAAATTACATACAGGGTGTCTTATTTTGATTTCACATGAAGAAAAAATTTTGTACTGCGCGTATGCTGGAATGTGAGATTTGTCATACTCTCAGTTCAAATGAAGGAGTATTGCAGAAATCATATACATGACTCTACATGCAAATAAAATCCAGTACCACGCGCACGAGCACGAAGTAATGTGAGATTTAGCATACTTGCAGTCTGTGTGGAGATAGAAGAGGAGAAAGCTAAAATTATATACAGGGTGACTCATTTTGATCTAATGTGGAGAGAAAACTTTGTACTGCGCGCATAAAGAAATGTGAGGTTTGGCATACTTGAGGTTTATATGAAGAAGGAGTATATATAAAGTTAGAAGTATATACAAGGTGTCATATTTTTATTATAAGTGAAGAGCAAACTTTGTACCGCGTGCACGAAGTAATGTGAGATGTGGCATACTTGAAGGCTTTCTGAGAAAGGAGTGCAGAATGCTTAAATTTTATACAAGGTATCCTACTTTAATTCTTGTGAGAAAAAAAATTTCATCACACACACGGTGGAATGAAAGATTTGACATACTTGAAGTGTGTGAATGTGGAGAAGAAGTGCTAGGTGCTGAGTATACAGGTGTCCTATTTTAATTTCACGTGGAGAGGAAACTTTGTACCGTGTGCATGAAGGAGTGTGAGATTTGACATACTTAAAGTTTATGTAAAGAAGGAATGCAGGAAGACTTAATTGCATGAAAGTTTGGAAATTATTCGTAAGTTCGAATTTCACTATCGCCTTTAGTGACTCTTGGAAATATCAGTCCTGTTCCATGCCGTATTTATCGATATTGAACAGAATATTTAAGTAATTTGGGAATTGATAAAAATTATGGGAGATTGTTCATTTTTAATATCATAAAAATTATAACGTGGCATAATATGAAGAGGAATTAATTCATCTACGTATAACTGTCATAATTGGAAAATTATTATATTTTTATTATGATGGCAACCAAAAATTTGAGCAAATATTCATGATATAATTCAATTGTGTCGGAATCATAATACAATAATAATTTCTACAGATTTCAGAACTCTCTTTGAATGATGTATTAATTGAGATGCTATAATTTGACTGTGAATGATTTGATTATCAAAACGTCATTCACAACAATTTTTAATGGGTCTTAATATGGTACGTGAAGTATCTCAAAAGAATCGAATGAATAATATTTCCATAGAGAGAAACATAGCACAGTCGATTGATGATATACTTGATATCTCTCAAGTTAATTCCGGAAATTTATTTTGTCATAATTTATGAACAAGAGCAGCACAACCGAAATGAAATACGGCACAATCGATTGCTGAAATAAGATGATCAATAAGCACATTCGGGGGACTAAGCCTTGAGTTGGCCCTCCGGGCTCAATTTTGCTATAGCTAATAAACAGAAGTAGCACAGACGTTATAAAATACGGGACAATATAGCACAAACCGAGCACATACGATTGCAACAATAAAGTGAGCAAAGAATACATTCGGGGTGGCTGAGCGTCTAGTTGTCCCCCGAACTTTATTTTGTAATAACTCATGAACAAAGACAGCACAAACGAAAAGGTATACGGCACAATATAGCACAAACCGAGCACAAACGATTACTGTGACAGAATGATCAATAGGATACACTCAGGGGGGCTATGCGTTAAGTTGGCCCCCAAATTTTATTTTGCAATACTCTTAGAACTGAACCGTCACAAACGAATCAATATATGGCACAAGACAGCACAATACTAGCACAATCCAATAGTCCATCATAGGATAGAAAAAATTTTTTCCAGGGGGCTAACTTAACGGACCCCCTCTCTATTTAATTTTAACACGTCGCATTCCAAGCTAGCGTGAAATTATCATGCCCTACAAGATTTTTGCATTTTACATGTTCAACACTCCCTGAAGTTCGATTCTTTGAGAAGGTTTATCATTTCCATTCCTATTTTCCTTTAAGTGCTAATGTAGTTGTCCATTGTGATAAGAAATATATATTTGATCTAATACAGTTAGAAGGAGAGGGAGAGATCTGCTTGACATAATGGAGGAACAAAATTCAATAGTTCTTAACGGAAGATCGTTGAGCGATACTCCGGCAAACTATACCTACTCAGCGGCCCAAGGCAAAAGTACTATAGATCTAATTTGGATTAGTGTGAGTGCAATACAACTAGTATTAGACTTGAATGTAAGTGAAGGAGTAACTATATCCGACCATTTACTATGTTCGTTAAAAATTGTTAATATTTTGCCCGGTGAAGAAAGTATCCAGAAACCGAAATCCACCAAAATTGAAAGAGCGATCTGGAACGGTGAATTGGCTGAGTTATATAAAAATGAGATACGGGCTACTCTCTCTGATCCCTCAATTAACAACTTAGACGACAGCGAATTTAATCATATAAAATCAAAAATTGAGCTTGCATCTAGAAACATAGGAATCATACACACATTTAAAGTTCAAGAACAATATCACCAGAAAACTACCAATAAGCCATGGTTCAACAAAACATGTATCCAGCTCAAGAGAGCTGCTAAAAGAGCCCTAAGAAAATGTAAATAACATAATTTTGGGAACGAAAAACTTAAAGAATACTTACAATCAAAGGAACGCTACAAAAAATATATAAACGAGCAAAAAATCAAATACGTTAATGAGATTAGAGTAACTTTTGGAAACGTGAAAGACCAAAAACAGTTTTGGAATACCATAAAATCACTGAACCCCTCGGAACACGTTTCAAATCCAATAAACCTAACTGACTGGAAAAATTACTTCCAAAAGTGGCACAATGACAAACTCACCAACGAACAAATATTCTTTGATGTGCACCATCCATATCTTGATGATAATATAACAATTTACGAAATAAAGATAGCCATACGAAATCTCAAGCCGAACAAAAGCCCAGGTACTGATGGCATCCTAAATGAGCAGCTACAGAATCTACCATATGAAGCAATGGAGTACCTGAAGAACATGTTCAATAACTTTATAAAAAATGAAAACTTGCCAACTGAATTAAAAAGGTCAAAAGTAGCACTCATCCACAAAAAAGGAGACCCTATGGATATGAATAATTACAGACCAATCGCGCTTATCAACACTATTACAAAGTTGTTCACATATATTTTGAACTCCCGGATTCAAACATGGGTCGAAAGCAAAAATTTGTTGCCTGAAGCACAATCTGGGTTCAGAAAAAAGAGATCTTGCATTGACAACATATTTGTTCTAAATACCATCATCAAAAAAACACTCTTAACAAACAAGCAGGGCATATATGGAATATTTATTGACTTCAAGAAAGCCTTTGACTCAGTATCCCACGAACTTCTATGGCTTAAATGTTATCAAGTAGGGCTAAGCGGAAAACTGAGTCGACTATTGAAGAATATTTATAACGGGTCTACTCTAAAAGTTAGCATAAACAACAAATTATCGGAAGAAGTTGAAATATCAAAAGGCGTTCTACAAGGCGAGTGCACCAGTCCATTGCTATTCGCTCTTTTCATCTCTGATCTGGAGACCTTTATCCGAGAAAGAAATTTGGAAGGGCATTATATTAATAGAAACACAGACATCATATCACTTCAGTATGCGGATGATCTAGTACTTCTAGCTCACTCACCCCACGATGTACAAAGAAAACTTATAGCACTATCGGACTACTGCAACTCTCTACGCTTGGAAATAAATTCCGAAAAAAATAAAATTCTCCACTTTCACTTGGGTAGAACTCCAAAACGCAAAATAAAGCACGTCTGTCAAAACAAGGAAATCAAGTATACGAAAAGCTATACATACCTAGGAACGACATTTACAACAACTGGACTTTTCAATGAAAATACTAAAATGCACCTTACAAAAGTATCCAGAGAAACCGAAGCCATTAAAAATACTCTTGCAAAAACTAAGCTAAACTCCCTGAACACTAACATGGAACTTTATAACTCTATAATATTACCGACACTTCTATATGGAGCAGAAGTTTGGGGCTCATCACAGGCGGAAAGCATGGAGAAAGGTATGACACACTTCTTCAAAAGCTTATATTCTATGCCTAGAACAACTCCAAATTATTTAATAAGGAGAGAATTCGGAGAACCAAATCTTGAAGTGAGAATATTTGAAAAATCCCGGAACTGGTGGTATAAACTACTAACAATGACAGATGAAAAATACCCCAAATTATGTTACAACTTCTCTCACTAAACAATGAATCTAAATTCACCAAAGAAAGACAGAAAAGATATAACTGGGTTCGGTACCTACAAGAGATGCTTGAGGTAACTAACTTTGAATGAGTATGGGAAAGTCAAAGCTGTTCAATCCTGAAAAAAGAATATCACAACATAATACTATCATGCAAAGAACATCTATATAATGCAGATACCAAAAAAATTGTGAATTTATCATACAGCCCAAATTACCAAACATATAACACAAGCTTAAATCTTTTGACTCTGAACGTTCCTTTAATTATAATAAAATTAATCCTGCAACTAAGAACCACCAACATAAAGCACTTCCAAATCTACCAGAACGGATATAAACACAAATTTGATCACGAAGAAACTTGCGATATCTGTAACACATTTGAGCCGAATGACCTATCCCATTTCCTATTTCGATGCCCCATTCTGAATCCAATGAGAGCTACATACCTCACGAAACACATCAACTACCCCGAAGATAACTACAAAAATCTTTTCTCGGAACCGTCAAAAGTAAAATTTTATGATATATTTCGCTTCTTCCAGGAATCCCTAAGACTCCGAGCGTTTATTTTAAATGTTTAAAGAAAAATTTGCCCCAAAAACAGCACAACGTACATGTAAAGTTGAAATATATGAAATGCAATGTAACCAATCCTTTTGTATAATTTTCATTACAAACAAAATAAATATTATTATTATTATTATCTAATACAGTTGACAGTCGCTCCCTAACATATTAGATATCAGAATATCACAGATATTTTCACAAAGGTCCAATATTTCAGTCCTTGATTTATCTTAAAAGTGGCTGAGTTTCCAGAATAATAATTGTTAGAATAGTTTTTATCAAGTTAATTAGGCTTCGCATAGGATGAAAGGCCTGGAAAACCGACCCTGAGAGATTCTGAATGTGAAGCAGACACCTGAATCATTTTTCTCCAACACTATTTTGGAATCTGCACATTCCGTAACTAAAATTTATGTTGGAATGAGTATCCGCATATTAGCGCTGTATATGAAGTATCTTGTTCCGTGACTATGATTACAACCAAACAATTCAGGTATTTATTTCTGGTGCTAAGTTTGACATTTAAGAGTGCAAATATTCTCTTCAAACTTCTACAGACTTCTTCGGTATCTTTAGAGCAGTAAGTTAGGCTGAATAATAATATACATGTTAAAAAATCCACCAAATATGAGGTAAAAAATTTCAATGTTGAAAAAACATACGTTTATATTTTAAATTGCTTTGTGGCTATCGATTTCGGGTAAAATCCATCCTCAGGCCGTACAGCTGAAATATACATTTAATTTAAATATATGAAGAATATAATTTATGTTATAAAATTGTTAAAAAAAAAAATATATATATGGGACGTATGTTGAATCAGGAAAGGAATGAATATATAGGAAAATGCTGAGAAAGGAGAACAGAAGAAATGGTACCATGTGCTGAATTTAGAAAATGAGGTTATGTGCAAAATTTGAATTTAAATAAAGAATAAGTGCACGCTAGTAAATAATATAATAAAGTAGCTCACCGTCAGTTAATATGCAGCAGAAAATAAATAGATCATGTTGTTGCAGAATGTGTTAAATTTTAAAAATGACGAGAGCACTTGAAAATACTTGCTTCAGGATCAAGAAGATGAAATACATTGAAAAATTTAGCGGAAGTTATGTGTTGTGTGGTGTTCGCTGGGTATTAAAAGGCGGTAAAGTTTTGAATATATGATTTTCAGGAAAAACAGTTATTTCGTTCGAAATTCTTTCATCTTCAAGTTTCATATGTTTTAATATTTCCATTTTTTCTAGAAGTATGAGTTTTTTATAGTTACTTTCTTTGTGCAGGATGGAAGTGTTTTCTATTGTGGATGAATGATTTTCTGTTTTTAGATGAGAACCGAAGGCTGATGGCGGGTTGTTTTTTATATGTTCTTTATATCTCGTTTTAAATTTTCTGGTTGTCATACCTATGTAGGCGCTATCACAATCATTGCAATTAATTTTGTATATACCGCTGTGTTCTGTGCTATGAATTTTTGGTTTATTGTTAATAAAAATGTTTGCAAGGGTTGGGTGTGATTTAGATGTGAGTTGTATGTTATGTTTTTGTAGTGTACGATTTAATGTGTTGTGTATGTGTTTGTAATATGGGATGGAGACATAGTTTGTATTCGTTTTAGTGTGTTTGTATATTTTTTGTGTGATAATGTGTCTTTTGGTATTATTGTATATTATGTTCATGTATTCTTTAGTGTAATTGTTATTAAGTCCAATGGTTGTGATAGTGTCAAATTCTGTATCAAAATTTTTTGGTGAAAGAGGAGTGGTTAGTAATCTGTAAAACATGAATCTAAAAGCGCTTTCTCTGATTTTAGGATTATGGAATGAATTGTGTGGTATAATAATGTCTGTGGATGTAGGTTTTCTGTATATGTTGAATTCGATTTTTTGTTGTTCAGAGTGTGTTAGTGTTAAGTCAAGAAAATTTAGTTTATTATTTGTTTCTGTTTCTAAAGTGAATTTAATTTTGGATAAGCTATTCATGTGTGTTAGAAAATTATTTAAATCGTCGTCGTTTCCCGTCCAAAAACATAAAATATCATCAATGTATCTTTTCCAGAATAAAATGTTGTTTTTCGCTGAATTATTAGTGAAAATTATTGATTCTAAATTATCTATGAAAATGTTTGCCAATAGACCACTAATTGGGGAACCCATTGGTAAACCATCGTTTAATGTAAAAGTTTGATTGTTGAAGGTGAAAAAATTTTGAGCGAGTACTATTTTAAATAATTCTATGATGTTATTTATATCTATGTTGGTTAAGTTATATTTGTTTCGAAAATCATCATTGTCATGTAGTAATGTTTCTAAAAGTTGTATTGTTTCATTAGTGGGTATATTTGTGTACAGATTTACTATGTCGAAAGATATAATTCTGAATGTTTTGTTATTTAATTGGTTGAAGCTATTGATTTCTGTTATTAAATCTTTCGAATTTTTCATACTATGGATGGAATTGTATTCAAATTTATTAATAAGTATACTGTTGAGTGTTTGTGCTAATTTATACGCTGGTAACTTAATTGAAGAGGTGATTGGCCTTATGGGTTTGTCAGTTTTATGTAATTTTATTAAGCTGTACATAATCGGAATTCGTGGATTTCTTTCTGTTAAAAAATAAGTGTTGATATTAAATTTATTTAGGCCCGAGATATCCACCTCCTAATAAATTTATTTGATGAATAATAACTATGGCAACTATTGTCTGCACAATTGTTACCATAGTTATTATTCAGCAAATAAATTTATTAGGAGATGGATATCTCGGGCCTAAGTGTTTCTGAAGTATATTTTAATGTATTTTTGTAATTTTGAATATATTTTGTCAAAGGATTTTTATTCTGTTGTGTGATGTTATTTTCGTTGAAAAATGTATTAGTTTCCTGAATGTAATCATCTTCATTCATAATGACTATTCCTGCATTTTTATCTGCTTTAGTTACGATAAGATTGTTGTTTGATATTTTTTCTTTAATGGATTTTATATTGTTGGAGATGCTACTTTCATTATAATATTTACAGCGTGCACTTACCTTTCTATTGTTGATTGTGCGGAGAGAACAGGAAATTTCGGTTTTTATTTGGTTGATGTTAGGTCGGTACGGAAGTTGTGCTTCGATATCTACAGCTATTTCTGATAAGTTGGAATGTTCAGGTTTTGGTGCAAATTTGTGGCCATATTGTAAAAGTTTCTGTTCTTCTTCTGTGAAAGCTATTGACGTGAGATTAGTGGTTCTATTTGGGAAAGTATGGTTATGATGATTTTCTTCTATTTGATGTTCTTCTATTTGTTGTACTTCTATTTGTGGTGTGATAGTTGTTCTTGTTTTTTCTCGTATGAGGGCTTGAAGTTTCAGTTTACGTTTTCTATCGGCGTTGATGTTGTTATAGATTACTTCTTCTTCTAAGGTTTCTATAAGTGTTTCATATTCTATTGTGTGAAGAAATAACAGTAGATGATGATTGAGAAATTTTAAACGTATGTTTTTTCAACATTGAAATTTTATACCTTATCTACTGACATACCACCATGAAGACTTTTATACAAAAAATACCACCAAATATGATTTTGTAGAAAACAATGGAAGATAATAAGGAAAAAGATTTTGAACGTACGCCACCAGAAAAAAGGGAGCCTACTGATAATACAATAAACCAATTATTGCACAATGAATTAAAATGAACGTGTGAATCATGTTATGGACTGACGTCAAGAAAATTATATTAATTCGCTATCTGAAAATTTATACTTGCTTATTTTTCAAAATTAGCTGAGACATCCAAATCATCTACTCTGTGGAAAACCTATTCTATGTTAAGAACGACCATAAGTATCAAACATAACATAAATATTTCAAATTATTTGAGATTAAGATTATTCTTGAAAAGGGAGTCTAGCGGTATCAGGCAAAAAAGTCTAAAGTCCTATCTGCAAAGCAAATTGATACATTCATAAAAGAAGCTCCTGATGATATGCACTTATTCACGAAGGTAATAAATCAATTGAAGTTCTTGTGGAACAGAATAGTACTTTTGATATTTTTAAGGATGTTTCAATAATTGGTATAATGAGCGCCTGTAGAAAAAGTAAACTGTATCAATTGCGAATTGATGATATTCAAGACCTAGGATCTGCTATTTTGGTCAATATATCAGATTCTAAAACAAATGTTCCTGGAAGTTTCACGATCACTGAAGAATATTGTCAAATTATGAAAAAATATTTGGCACTTCAACCTACAAATATTGAGAGAAATAATCTCTTTTGAAATTATTGAAAAGGAAAGTGTACCAAACAAGTAGTTGGCATGAATAAATTCAGTACTATTGCTAGAAAAGTTGCTACCCATTTAAGTTTGGAGGATCCTGAAAGATATACAGGACATTGTTTGCGTCGTATTTCAGCAAATATGCCTGTTGACAGTGGCGGCGATTTGACAGAGCTGAAACGACATGACAGCTGAAAATCTTCACAGGTAGCAGAAAGCTAAATTAAAAATTCATTGGAAAATAAGTTGAAAGTGGCAAAAAGAAATATGCATTATGTTAAATCCAGTGTTGAATTCTCAACTCCACAAACTGAACAAAATATTTTACTTGGAATGCCGAATACTAGTACTACATCTTCTGACACATTACCGAACAGTGATAATGAAGATTTGAAACTCGTGGATACAAAGACAATGCTAAACTTTTCTCTAACCAGTTGTTCGAATATAACAATCAATTTGTTTCCAAATGAAAAAGAGTGAATTCCTATGTCAGAGTAATAAGTTTGAATATATTTTGTTCACATAGCCGAATAAGCTACAGTAGTGTGCGAGTTAATGTGAACATGAACAGAAATCACATAAAAAATTTATTTATCTGAAATTTACAATGAATACAAGTCTAATGATCATGACTGCTAGTTTAAGTAGCGAATATAGCCTCCTCTAGCTTTTAGAACCTTTTGTATTCTTGCAGGCATTGAATCCACCAACATTTTACGATTTTCCTTAAACTGGTCATCTCTGTACCAAATCTGAATTAATGATTTTATCATTTTCTGTTTTCTAGTACAATCCAGTTTTCGGAGTTTGGCTTTACAAATGGCCCATAAATTTTCAATAGGATTCAAGTCCGGTGAATTTCCAGGCCATTCTAGAAGTGTAATGCTATTGTTTTTGAAGAAATTCATAATTTTTTTGGATTTGTGGCATAGCGCTGAGTCCTGTTCGAAAATTGCTTCGCCATTTGGAGCCACTTCAGTCAACTCTGTGGGAAGTTTCTGCTTCAATATTTTTTTGTACTTATCGCTGTTCATCATCCCATCAATTGTAATCAACGATCCTGTACGTTTGTATAAGAAGCATTCCCAAAACATTTTCTTTTGGGGATGTTTCCCGGTTTGGTCGATGTGAGCTGGCGTTAGCATCTCATTATCACCTTTTCTCACATATCTTGATCGCTGTCCCTGAACTATAAAATGGGACTCATCAGAAAACAACATCTTCCTCCACTGTTCTTCAGTCCAACTGACGTATTTTTCTGCCCATAGCAGTCTTTTCTTCATCATAACTGCAGTGAAAAGTTGTTTTTTTTTTGAGGACGAAAAGTCTTCCGACCATGTTCTATGAGCCTTTTTCCAACAGTCAAGTCATAAATTCTTACTCCAACCTTCTCTAAATCTTGCTGCAATTCGAAACTGGTCTTTCTAGGATTTATTTTACTAAAAATACCTCGTCTCTTGGAGTTGTCTTCCGTTTTCTCCCACACCGACCTTTACGTTGCACTTCAACAGAACCAGTCTCATGCTTCCTCTTCAAAATATCATTTACAGCTCCTGAACTCACGGAACAAATCTATCAATTTGCCTTTGAGTCATAGAAGTATGCTCATTCAAAGTTATAATCTTTTCTCGCTTAATGGGAGTGATATCCATATCACTATGATACAGGTACGAAAACAGAAGTGCTCAAAAAACTATTATCGGAGACAAGTAGATTGAAATACTTATAAACTTCATGGGTAGCGCGTATTGTCACGAGGTTATGATACTTGTCAAAAATAACAGTCGATGATTGACCAATAATGGAGTGCAAAGCCATAAATGATGGAAACATTGGAGCTGTTCACATCGAATCGCACACTGCTGTATATCTTTCATTGAATACGTTTAAATTATGCAATAAAATTATTAGTTCCTTGATAAATTTGAATGATATGTTGTGAGTCTCTTGATTGAATTATTTTCTGCATTTCCAAGATCTTGTAAGATGAAGTATAGTCTACAACACGTTTGAAATGGCATTTTCACACTCGCAATCCAATTTTTCACTTATTTAGAATATGAGCCATTCCAAAACTTATTATAGAATATACTATTCCACATTGTTTTTTTTTTCTATGAACGTATTTCTTATTACACCAATCAAAGACTGTCACAGGACTCCACGTAGTTCTTGATATTTCACATTAATTACAGGAATTCATTACTCGGGATGTAGATATTCGGGAATTGTTGTACATTTTTGGAGTCTACAACATACTGTACACTGATACTTGAACTATTCTGCTACGTCTCGACAACAGGTCTGCTTGAATAATGTCACTGATTATATTATTTCTCATATTTACTCCAAAAATCTATCAGAGCATATCGTCGATGTCTTATTGTAATTGCGGTTTTTTCCCTTGGATGAATTATCGGAAGACATAAGAAGTGAATTTGATACATTCAGAGAAAATTGTGTGGTCATTAAATAAGATACTGCTTCCTAAAATCCGGTTCCTTGCTGTCAAATATATCAAGTTTAGTTCATAGTGAGAGTTGGAGGAAGAGAGGAAATTACATATGTTTCCGACGTGCAAATCACCATATCACGCAAAGATTCGATTTATAACACCTAGTTGAACAGTGCCCTATTTGGTAGACGTCTACAGCTTCTCACTAAACTTCGCAAGGAGTAAATCAAAGTTAATATGGGCACCTGGATACTTAGAGATTGGAGGAAACCAAATAACTGACCATCTAGCTAAATACAGGACAGAATTATCCTTTTCTGGCCAGAACCTGTTTACGGTATGTCTACAGAAAGAGTCAAACAGTAGATTGAGACATTGCTTTATCATCGGCATAAAATTCATGGGACAGTCACCAGGTCAGAGACAAGCAAGGCTTTTTCTGTATGAACCGTCTACCGATAGGCTACTCTCTATGGGTAGGCGTAATATAAGATTATCAACTGGACTCATAACGGAACTCTGTGTAATAGAAAACGTCTATATACATTGGGACTGAAACAAGAAGAACTATGGAGAGGTTGTGGAAAAGAGAGTGAAACCTCTGAACAAGAGATATATCACTGTGTAGAATTTATTGTCTATAGACATGATCTTCTAAGGGCAGAAATACTGCACACCAAGACGCTGGAAGATATGAATTTGGGAAGAATCCTGGATTTCATTAGACAGACAGGACTTATGTCAAAGAAGTGAATAAAAAAGTCACAATAGGCCAAAAGACAGCATCATATGGACTTTGAGAAGAAAATCTCTTGTTCAAAGAATAGCTATAAAATCTCAAACAACGTTGAGAGAGCTCTCAGAGAAGAATAAAATCAAACAGAAAAAACAATAAAATACATAAGAGAAATTGATCTTTATGAACCAATATGAACAATGCTATGTAGCTTTATTGTATAAGCGCTATATACTCAATGTTGGATCGTTTCCAGAAATGAACGGATAAATAAGTCGGAAAATTATTGAGACGATTATTCCCGGCAGTCGATGTGTTTGGGATACTACAATCGAGACTCCGTGTATCACAATTACTGAAAGGAATCCAAGAATAACTATTTGTTATCCAAAAAACAATACAGATAATTGAATAGTTTCAATCACCGGCCCACAAAAAAAGTGGTGTACTTTTGACCGAACCTACCTATCTTCATGTATTTTGATGCGCTGAATCCGAATTTAAAGTCAGTTTGACCCGTACACCCTTAAAGCTCTAAGTAAATTGCAAAAGACCATAAAAATAGGGCACCTCCAAGTGGAGACGGTGAGCAACAGAACCATCTGGCAGAGTCCCTGGGTCGAAGGCGCGTGTGCCGTCATGGCAGGCACAAACAATATGTACTTTACGATGCAGAGACCGACCAGTATCGGCGTGTGGTCAGTGTGAGAAAGCAGGCTCGCAGGCGTCGTCATCCAGAGACTGCAGCTCTTCATAAGTGGGTGACTTGGCTTCTGAAGAGTTTACTATGACAAGAAGTGTCTCTTACATATGTAACAGAAGCTTAAATTGGTTTTGCCACATATGTGGAGAGTTCAAAGTGGCAAAGTACCGTAGATCTTTCTTGAACAAATTGAAAAAGATTTATGAAGATTGCTTTGGTATTCAAATTACTAACTGGAATACAACCTGAGTACTACATACCGTTTGTGATCGGTGTCACACGATGTCAATCCGTTGGGAGCAGACGAGAAATCAAGAGAGCTTAACTTGGATCCTGGTTCTAACAATGGGATACGAACACCGTTAATCGATTCTTCTGAATACCTACTACCACCACTTCATATTAAGCTTGGTCTTATGAAGCAGTTCATCAAAGCACTTGAAAAAGATGGCAATTGCTTGAGATATTTGAAAGAAAAGTTTTCGACTATAAGTGATGTCAAATTAAAAGTAGAAATGGGCCTCAAAATCGGACTTTATTTCCAGGCGATAACTCCGTTTATAAAATGAACGGCACTGAAAAAGCAGCATGGTCAAGTTTTAAATATGTGTCACAAAATTTCTTGGAAAATGATAATAATAATAATATTAATAATTCAGTTGAAGAGTTGTTAGACAACTATGATACTATGGGTTGCTTCAAAAATCTCAAATTGCATTTCTTATATTCTCACCTCCAATACTTTCCTGGAAATCTTGGCGACTACAGTGAAGAGCAAGGCGATTTTTCCATCAAGACATAAGTGAAATGGAGAGTCGATATCAAGGAGAGTGGAATGTTAATATGATGGCAGATCATTGCCGAACACTGAAGAGAGATATACTTGACGAAAACAGAAAGCGAGAAAGAAACCCTTAGCGTAGGTCATTCGAAGACAAAATGGTTTTTATAATATCTGCATTGAAACAGCGCGTTTCAACGCCTGTTTTGTCAGTCGAAACAAGGCAATTTCGGACAAATGCGACTGTAGCCTGGCAGAAACAAGCCTGTCTCTGCCCTAGGGAAGAAACAAGCTTATTTCTGTCGGTCGAATTTGTTTCTCACATCGTTTTATCCCTGGCAGAGTCGCATTTGTTCACTGTCAATCTCCTAATAAGAAGCATTGAATCTCAGTAAATTTGACAGCTGTTCCATTTGTTACATTAAATTTATTTGAAAGAACGATGTGTTCCAACGAGAAGAGTATTGATACAGTTTCATGTGTAACATTTAGTTAAAAAAGCACAAGCAGCATCTATTGACTTATTGCCTGTAAGATCGAAAGAGGAGTATTTGGTTTGCTATGAAAAATTTGTAGAATGGAAAGAAGCAGAAGGAACTACATCTTGGTCGGAGGATGTTATACTAAGCTATTTTGTAGATCAAGCCTCAAAATACGCGCCTACAACTATGTGGTCAATTGATTCAATGCTGAAGACAACGATAAGCTCACAACACATTATAAATATTGGTCAATATAGTCGGCTGCAATCCTTTTTGAAGAAGAAAAGGACTGGATTTCAGAGGAAGGAATCAAAAGTTTTTTCTCCCAGCGAAATGAATAAATTTCCTAATGAAGCTCCCGGTAAAAAGTGTAGATATTCTTGGAGTTTTCGGAGCATGTCGAGGAGCCGAGCTGTGTGACAAGTGACATGTCAATAGCTGATTTTGAAAATCTTGAACAAAAGTTACTCAAAATTACAATTCTGAAAACAAAAACTCACACTAGTCGATTATTCACGGTTGAAGGCGAATATTATACAATTATAGGGAAATATGCCAATTTAAGACCGAAAAATGTGGAATATAGCTGTTTCCTCTCAAATTATCAAAAGGGTAAATGTACCCGACAAGTAGTTGGAGAAAATAGAATTGCTGGTTGTCCAAAACAAATCGCTGAGTTTCTAAATCTATCAGGTAGCAAAGAATATACGGGTCACAGCTTTCGAAGAACTTCAGCAACCTTGCTTGCTGATTCTGGAGCGGATATTATGACTATCAAGCGCCATGGTGGTTGGAAGTCGACGACGACTGCTGAAGGTTATATCCAAGACCCAACCAGTAATAAAAGAAAAATTTTCGATCGAATTATCAAATTTATTGGTCATCCATCACCGCCTCTGTCACTAAATCCCACAACTCTTGATAAAAGATCAAAAAATGATGACTGTGAGTTTTTCTAACGAATCTGAATATTTGAGTACAATAACATCACAGACAGCGACATCAAAACAAGTCATTCATAATTTCCATAATTGCTTCATCAATGCTATCAATTTCTGAATCAATTATGTTGAAAATATTGAATTATTTGGAATTGTTTGAAAGATAGTAGAAGAATTCAAACGTGAACAAATGAGTCATAACGACGAGCCAAGGACAGGTTCCACAAGAACCACTAAGGAAAACGTCAGTGCCGTGCGCATATCAAAAGATTGTGGCATAATAGGGAATTTCAAGGACCTCAACTCAAAAAAATTTGTATTAAAAATTGTTTGCGAAAGAATGTATTGCTCATTTACTTCATCCGTTAACCGAAGAGCAGAAAGAAGCTAGGATCAATTGATGTCAAAAGCTTCAACTCTATTCAACACAGACAACTCAGAAAACGTGTAGAGTAGCATCAGAGGTGATGAATCGTGGATTCACTCATATGAACCCAAAGATAAACACCAGTCGCCTGTTTGGGTGTTCCAAGGTACAGAAAATATGATAAAAGTCATTCCCTAACGAAATATGTCCAATAAGATGGTCATAGCATTTGTCCCAAAAGCAGATCATATAGCAGCAATACCTCTGCAAGATCGCAGAACTATTCGAACCTTACGAAATCAAAAACAGTTTGAATAATGATGAAAATTTACTCAATTGAATCACTGACCACCATGACACTCCACTTTTGTATGAAAATGAAAACAAAATTTTCTGAATGGAGTTTTCATAATATTTATCAATTCATTTATCCATTTTTTATTGATGATAATCATCAACATTGTAAATATTATCATTTTTATCAATTTCTTTGCCATCTTAAAGTTCTTACTAAATAAGTATTCCTTTTGTTATTGTTCTGTTATATTGATTATTTATATATTTTTACTTACTTGTACTAAGTACAAGGAAATATTGTGGAACCGTCAAATTGCACTTATCGAGATTTTGATGAGAATATCCGTTTTGAGCATCCTTGAATCCATTTTGACTATTTTTGGCTTGATGTCGGTACGTAAGTTCGTGCGTGCGCTCATGCGTACATATCTCGCTAATCTCAAAGCTGATTGAACGTGTGATGTTGAAATTTTGAATTTAAGACTGGTATAGGGACTAGTTGTGCACCTTGCAATATGGTTCAAATCGTCTATACCGGAAGTGCACTTCACTTGAAACTTTTTTCGAATTTTACTGATAAATCCAGAATGATCAACCGAAGGATGTTGAAATTCATCATTTGAAATAGCTGTAGCATGAAAATGGTCATCTCATATTTTCGTACCAATCGGCTCAGCCGGAAGTGCACTTTATATGACAGACTTTTCAGATTTTCTTCATAAATTCAAAACAATTGGTCGTAGAATATTTAAGTTTTGTATCAAGCAGTTCCGTAACATCTAGTTGTACATCTTGCATTATGATTGCGATCGGCTGAACCGGAAGTGCAGTTTACTCGAAACATTTCTTGAATTTTCCGCATAAATCCAGAACGATTGAACATAGAACATTAGAGTTCAGTATTCAAGACAATAGTACCGTCTCCATGGGGGCCGCCGACGTCTTCATGAAATCCATCGTTATCTTCAGCTGATCCTGCATCTTGCTGGTAGCCATGCTTCTGTCTTGGACATTCACAATTGTTCCAACACAAATATAAACACTTCGCAACACTGCAACCTTATCCACTCTTCGTCGTCCGGATCCAAAATTATTTTCAAACAATTTCTCAGGATCTCACTTCTGACACCAATTTGTCACAGATTTTATTGTGGATAATTTATAATAACAAGTTCCAATGTGAATATTCATTTTCTAAACACGTATGGTTACAATATCGCTCACAATTAATCATACTGAATCACTAGCTTTTCAAGCTCAAGCTCTTATATACCCAATCCAACAAAGGGCCAACATTCGATTGTCTAACAGTTGTTGCCTGACAATCACTGAACATCTAGTAACCATAGGCTGTCAATCATGTCCGACAATTGAACATCGATCTTTTCAGTACTAACTAGGATTACAGTTACAGCGAATTCAAATAAATAATTATGTGAACTAATCTCTTGAAATATTTCACATTTGTGACAACATGTTTCTCCAAATTCTGAATCTACAAAATAAGCACTTCACGCAAGAAGTTCTTAGGATATTCAATGATGAATAATGTGCAAACGAAAAGCTCGATAAGTATTTTGTCACTTTTTGCAAAGCTTGTTAAGGAGACGATAATTCGATACAAAGTTTTGGGCGCCAGTTATTAAGAAACTATTACTAAGCCTTGGTCGACTATCAAGCTCACGGGAATAAACGATACTGTGTTTCAATCACTCTAAATAAAGCACTTGGAGCTGCTTTACTATGTGATATATTCGTAGTAAAGAAAAAACGGACAATGTAGTGTAAAATATGAATGAAGTAGTATAACCTACGATGACAATGCTAATGCGCGATATTTAACAGAATTGACCTCATTACAAATGCTGTGTACTCTCCTGCAAAGTCAAATTAGTCAAAATATTCAATTTGTAAGTGGTTGAATTACCATGAGGGATGGATTCGATTCTGAGGACGAGGATGACAGAGTGTAATAGACGTACGATAAAATAGTTGAGTAATAATGACGCACCAGGAGAATGCGATGATCGATCATGTATTCGCCGTGGTATGTAAATGTGCTACCTTCTATCTAATATAATAAGAATGAAACGCTGTTCGTTAGTCTCACTAAAACTCAAGAACGATTTGACAAATTGTTTTTCATTCTGTTTGCTTTAATACAGAGGTAGTTTGAATAAGAAATGATCAGCATACATTAAGTAGTGCACGAGCCGTATTTATTCGTTCGCGCTCCGTTCATCCAATTAAGTTCAAACATTCTACAGTTGTTCATGGCACTATCGTATAGGTTTTTATATTAGTACCATCAACGTTCAATAAGTGGTGCACGAGCCGTATTTGTTCGTTCGTGCATCGTTGGTTTGATCGAGTTGAAACTTATTATGGTTGCTGTTGGCACTTTCGTGAGGGTTCTTATTGTAGTGTCATCAAAGTGGCGCACGAGCCATATTTGATCGTTCGTGCATCGTTTATCCGTTTGAGTTGAAACTAACTACAGTTGTTGTTGGCTCTCTCGAGAAAGTTCTTAGTATTGGACCATTAACATACCTTGAGTGGCGCACGAGCCGTATCTATCCGTTCACGCATCGTTTATTAGATTAAGTTGAAATTCTATATAGTTGTAGTTGGCACTTGCATGAAGGCTCTGACATAGTACTACTAACGGTGTTTGTCCGTTCGAGCATCGTTTAACCGATTAAATAGAAATCTTCTATAGATGATGCTGGCGCTTGCGTGGGGACCAATTTTAAGAATTGTTTCACCAGTAGATTTCTATACCTATTATCACCAAGTAACATGGGCTATAATTTGATCTCAAAAAAAAGGGTTACCCACGAAAACCTAAATAATGTAGCCCAAGATGTGAAAAAATTACCAATAAAACTGCCTACATCACCTGCGCTGCAGTAATATCTCTCATTCTCCTTAATTTATTCAATTGAATACTGATGATGCTATCTATATGTACATCTACGCACTTATTAACAAACTTTGATAGTTTGGGTTGAGTTTTAATTGTGTTTCTTAAGCAAGAAATGTGGTATTATTCTTAATAATTATCTCATACTATTAGACCGTCAGATAGTCGTAGATTTGAGTGCCCCATTTTGTTTTCTCTGCCTTTAAGAGTTTTGATAAGTATGTATATATAGAGTATAATAATGCCAAAACTAAAGCTGGACCGTGTGGCCAACATAATAATAATTAATTTTAAATTTTTATCAAAAATCCTGTTTTGATCCAATTTTCTCGTTTCTGCCATGCTTACGAAATGGAATTTAAGAAAAAAAGAGTCAGCAAAAAACGATAGGTAGAAGTGATCCCCTTGGCCAAGGGTTTGGAATGAGGGCTCGATTATGCAAAAAAATATATCAATTTTTCACGTTTTTCTCGTCTCTGCCGTTTGGCCATATGGAAGTTGATATCATAAGTATCTCGTAAAAACGAATGGCATAAGTTTTTCGAATGGCCAAGTCAAGATATGCACGAAAACATTCAGACTTTCGCAAGATGTTTTCGTGCATATTGTGACGTGCGAGAGTGCGGGGGGAGCTCGTACAGACGACGTAGTATGGGGCGGAGCTTCTTCGGCCGCTTACGCCGCACCGCGTCGCAGCCCATCAACTCTCTCAATGGAAGCCTCTAGTGATTTCTAGAAATGGAAAGAGTCGAGAAATGGAAAACTCGAGAACAATCTTTCTCTATATAAGGCCAAGCGAAAGACGTGTAGTACAGTACAGTAATAATAGTAGCAGTGTGAAATAAATAACGAAGTGACAAGTGAAATGAACTGTGTATATAAATAGTGAAATATAAATATCTGTGACCTTGTTTGAATTAGAATTAAGTGATTACTAATTGAATATAGTGTTATTAGTGACATAAGGAGAATAAAGCTTTTTATTTCATTTAGATTATTGAATAGTGACTTTCATTTAATTACGAACTGGATTTCATCGAGCAATAAACATTACAATATCTTGACTTGGCCATTCGAAAAACTTATGCCATTCGTTTTTACGAGATACTTATGATATCAACTTTTATATGGCCAAACGGCAGAAACGAGAAAAACGTGAACAATTGATATAATTTTTCTGCATAATCGAGCCCTCATTCCAAACCCTTGGCCAAGTGGATCACTTCTGCCTATCGTTTTTCGCTGACTCTTTTTTCCTTAAATTTCATTTCGTAAGCATGGCAGAAACGAGAAAATTGGATCAAAACAGGATTTTTCATGAAAATTTAAAATTAATTATTATTATGTTGGCCACGCGGTCCAGCTTTAATTTTGGCATTATTATACTCTAAATATACATACTTATCAATACTCTTGAAGGCAGAGAAAACAAAATGGAGCACTCAAATCTTCGACTATCTGACGGTCTATATTGAACGCTTTGAAGATTAGTATAAATATGTTGAATATTATCAAGTGTTCACCCGTGCAAAGCTGACACGAGCTGCTAGTGTTACTATTTGCGATCCACAAAATATTGTAATTTCAGAAAATGAGAGCTCTTGCATGAGCTCACAATAATATATAACAATGACCACTTGGTTCAAGTATACATAAACAGCTATAATCATGATCGCTGTAGTCAACAATGTCATAAGATGAATTTACTATGTCTAATTTGTTACTGTTCAAGACTCGGCTTCACGTCTAGTGCTAAATATCTTGAATATAAATAATACCTCAAATAATAACGGTCAGTATGTTCATGTGAGATGGTACACAAATGAGATAATCAAACAGCAAATGGCCTATTTGCAAGATCCAGCTTGTGGATACAGATTGCGGATGGAATGGAACATCTCCAACTTTGGTGGCATCTCCAGTGAGAGGTTTTGTAATCACGTTTTAAAACGTAAACTAAAGTCCATAATGGAACCAGGCACTAATTATAGTAATGGTACCAGGAAATAAGAGTTACCATTGAAATTTAAGTTGAAATTGAAAACAAAGAATATAAGAATAAGAATCACCTGATAATATACAGAGCAAAATCAGGGGCTGCAAACATGTGATTCAATGCACATGCGTTAAAATAGTATATTGTGTGGCTAGGGACGAAACAAGACGATTTCAGTTGAGGGTGAGTGTTGCTTGCCCGAGCGAAGCGAGGGCTGGCATCACCCTCGGCTGAAATCGTGTTTTGTCCCGTGCCACACACTGTATTTTTCATAATTCCTGCATTGAAACTTTCCATATTACAAATTTGTCATAACAAAGTAAATATTTTTCTTCTGATTTCGCAGGTAGCAAGTCGAGAGTATCTGATTGTGCTTTATCAATAATATGTTGTGATGTACTTGAAATTGTCGTATTAATACTTTTTCTCTTAAAACTAATCGTCTTTTCAATTTAATTTACAGTTACGAATACAACAACTGTCAAATTATCTTAGGTTATATGATTTTCATTTAGAGATTGACAATGAACAAATGCGACTCTGCCAGGGATAAAACGATGTAAGAAACAAATTCAGCGGGCAGAAACAAGCTTGTTTCTCCCCTAGGGCAGAAACAGGCTTGTTTCTGCCCGGCTACACTCGCATTTGTCTGAAATTGTCTTGTTTCTACTGACAAAATAGGCGTGAAAACGCGCTGTTTCAATGCAGGTATTATGAAAATGTTTTATTCTTCACTTAGGGTTGTAATGAACTGAAGGAAACTATAGAGGTTCATTACCTTTGGTGATATGATACTTTTGGGAATGTGGGAAATCAGTTGTGAAAATTATCAGGAAAACCGTAGAGCTTATCAAATATCTCATCAGAGAGTCTCCTCTTAAATCTCTTCAAAATGGAAGCTAATTTGACAAACGTAGAATTCAAGATTCCTGGCACAATAAGTAAATTTGAAAAAAACATTACACAAAAATTGAAGACTTCCAATCACGATCACAATCAAATCTAGTACATTCTAAGCTTCAGTCAGGAAGCCTGAATCTCTCTACCTTCAAATATATAGCGATACGATATTTCAGACCTGATCAGCAATGTCTGCCAGATAATATATCCCTAATTTTTGTTGAATTGAGCATTTGAACAAATACATAAACTATCAGATTTCAAAAAAATATATGCTCATAAGTTAGATATGTATACATATTCTCAGAAATGAATAATTGAACAAATTATACATCGACATGGCTGCCATCAAGATATGTCGTGGTTATCGGCATAGTTAAAAGGTAACTAATTATTGACAAAGGATAATTGAAGTTCAGTTTTCCAAATAAACAGAGATGCAGTTATGATTTGATAGTACGAAACAAAAATTATGTAATGAAAAGAGAATAGAGCCAAATTTGACTAAAAGAGATTTGATAAGTTGAATTATTATAGAGCAATCAGACAGTGGAATTTTGACCGTAACAAGTTATAAATTTGTCGAGATCAGAATCATGAAAATCAAATACATAATATTACAAAAGCAAATAACCAGCATAACAATAATTTTTTTTCTATCCTCTAGCTGTTTAATGATCTTCAAGCACCCACAATTAATTCTTATTGAATCAAGACGATAGAACCAATGGCAAGGGATAAGCGTCTCGAGAATTTTTTTAATTTCTCATAATGAGAATTCGATATCACTTGTATTCAGTCCTAATACAATTGAGAAACATTTTTGTGAGGCAATATTTGCTTGTAACAAGCTATTTGGAGTTCCTGCAATTTGTTCTAGTATTTATAGGATATTCGCAGAGTGACGAACAACCATTGACCAAGAAAAATAACAGCTTTTTTATGCTATTTCTAGACAGTAATTTTTGTTCTATATTGAATTGGACAGAAATGTACAAATGTTATTGAAGGGAACCCGTATTGTCTACATTGTGCTGAATCATTTATTTCTAAACTTAAATTTTTCCATCACTTAATTTTTCAGTTGACATTTCTATAATTTTCTTCTTAGCGTCGCATATTTGATGGTGTGAAATAAGAAACAGATTCCCATACAGTTCTCTTCGTAAGGAATGCATCATTAAAAATCTTACTTGAAACAATAGTAATCTCAATTTTTAACATCCTCGAGCTATACATAATAGAATCAAAATAATGATTATTTGACAGCTTTAGATTCAAATTAACTCTCACGTCCTAGACACTACTGTACCAAAGAAGAAAACATAATATCTGTCTGACTTGCGAACCCGTACGAATTTTTGATTGAAATTTCATATATGAGGGTCTTATTGAAACCTAAGTTTAAATTTGTGAATGAGCTTCTTTCAATCACATATACCGAGACTGATTTTAAACAACTTTTCATTCTCATACTTTTGCTCTAATATATATAAGAAAGCCAATATCTGCACATTTTAAGAGTCCTATGTTAAGCTCCTATGTTCCGCATCTCGTTGCATATCCTGTATAAGTGTATATGATTATATGCATGAATCCACCATTTGAAGACTTCTCCTCATTTTGATATTATTTTACTCAATTATTCCTACTGCCTTTCTATACTGATGTATATTTTGTGAAATTGACCCGAATATTTAATTGGAATAAAACTACGTGTTCTTATATCATGAATCAACTTAACATCTCATACAATTATAGAATATTTCAGGAAAATAGTATTATGAATAATATGCTTACTTTGAAAGGTTCAACGTATAACGCGCAGCCATGTGACAATAAATTATTGAAGCTCCCATAATATCCATCATTTATATGATACATGTTATGCAATGATATGTTCCCGCTGGCATCCTTCTCTTTAACAGAACTTGAAGAATGAATGTTCGTAGCAAGTGTTCCACAAGTAGATACAAGAAATGATCCTGGTTCTGACATTATTTTCAAATCAGGATCAGGAAAATATTCTTCTAGGGCTTTATTGATGACTTCCGCGAACACATCTATGGTTGCCTCTCTTATTCCAGGATAGCCACCACCAATATCCAGAATACTGAAACAGTATCCCAAATTTTTTGCAGTATCAAAAATCCCCTTGGCATAGCGCAACGCAAGACTGAAGATGTTTGGATTTCTGCTGAATGAACCGACATGAAAGCAAACTCCAACAACATTCAAGTTTAGATTCTGAGCAATTTTCAAAAGTTCTTCAGCTTCGGTCTCAGGATCACATCCATACTTGATTCCAAGTTTAGCAATTGCTGTTTTGTCGTCGCAGCGAAATCGTAGAACCAATCTAGAACGTATTAAAAAGATTAGAATACAAATTCATTACGTAATATCTTTTTTATGTTTGAAGGATGCTCAAACTTGATCAAAACTTTTAGTTCATAATAAGTATGGAATAAAGTGCGCTCAAAGATGATTTCTGATATGTCGTCTCCAACTGAATAGATAAGTGTGATTTTTCAAGTATCAAAGAGAACTGTTACGTAAATTCGAATGACCACAAATTTCTATAATTTTGCAGATCTCACAAGAAACCTCTGATTATTCCTTATAAATAGTAGATGGTTTGACAAGTAGAGGAAAGTAAGAGTTTACTAGCAAGTGATGTAAATTGAATTTACCCGAGCAAAGTAATATCGCTTTTCTTATGTGTTGGACATGCTTTTTTTTTGTATACTTAATGGAAAAATTTGAGTGGAAGACGCCAAGAATATTAATATTTTTTTACAGGAATACTACTCAAAGTTGTGCTCTTGCAAAAACGTAGTAACGGTTTTAACGATAAACAATATCGGAAATCAATCTGTCAGAAACGTAAAAAGCTGAAGTTTCTCGCAGTATTCTGAATGCAGCTGGAAAAACGACTTCAAATTTTAATAAGGGCAAAGCTGTCATCTGAGCGCGTGTCGTAATGCGTTCATGTGTATTATTTTCGGTTGCTAATCGGAGAAGTGTTGCTAATTGGTGAAATGGCACTTTCCTCTACAGATTTCTACATATTAAACCTGACGTTTTTCATCAACAATACAAGAAAAGTAGTTTATATTGCTCTTTGAAAGTCCTTCACCCGTCCGAATCAATCTTACTGTTTCGGAGATAATCTCGAATGAGCAAATAGATAGATAAACCAAAATTTTGAAAACGCGTGTTCGTTATATTATATTCATTCTGAATCTTCAGGAAAGTCTCAGCAACAACTGTACAAGGTTCTAACTCAATTGGATGAACGATACGCGAATAGATAACGGTCTGTACGTCGCTCTTTGTATGTTCACATCAGTATGTCTGATTTCTTCACACAAGTGCCAAAAACAGCTGTAAAAGGGTTTTCACATAGTACTATCAACATGTAATAAGTGGCGCACGGTTATTCGTATTTGTTCGATGTAGCATCGTTCATCCAATTGAGCTTGAATTCTTCACAGTTGTTATTGACACTTGCGAGAAGAGTTCTGACCTAGTATCATCAAAGTATGGTAGGTGGCGTGCGAAACGTATCACAAAATTGTTCGTTCACGCATCATCCATCTGAATGAGTTGAAATTTTGAGCAGCTATTTTTGGCGCTTGTATGCAACTTCCTGAAATAATACCAACAAGTACGGATCACATTGTTTTCATTAGCATCACACCTTCTCTCCTTGTGCAACTGGAAGAAACTGTTTTAATCCTAACATGTTTTCAGTGTCGGACTGAGAAAACGCCCCCGAAAATCTGTCAGACAAAATGACCAAATCTTAGAAAAAGAATAATTGAATACGTCCTCAAAGTCTCAGACTAGCGGTAATCCGTTTTCATACCGACGTACTTTTGACAAGTGCGACTTGTCGGACTCACCGCTGGCCCTCAATATTCATGTCGGACAATATTATTTTACATTTTATAATCAAAAAATTTTTCGATTAGTGTAAACATCAATATGACGGTAATACATTTTCAAGACTCCATGAAATTGACATATTCAACTAGCTCTCGCTGAAAAATGCTCCCAAATCAAGAATTTCGTCAAATGTGGAAGCTGTCGGACTCATCACAATGAAGTCACTCACGAAGTTTCAAGTGAGCGGTAATCAACGAAAAATTTATGCCTTGTCTCACGGGCTATTGGTTGTTCATGCTGATTCGATCGGGACTAATACTCATTGAAGAACCGGTAGCAACAAATAGAAAACTTGCATTTTTAATAGTTTGCCTCCGTTCTGGGATTAATGCAATATAACTCCATAACTTTACTAGACTGTCAATGGCCAATTGCACAGTAGTTAACTGACTTCAAGTAAACAATAATATCTATATTAACAATTGTACAAAAAATCGTTCCCACATTTTATATTCAAAATAAGGTAATACCATACCGGCGCAACTGAGCGTAAGTGCTCCTCTTTGATTCCTCAAATTTCGCCGACTTTCTAAAACAGTTGTAAAAGCTCCACTTCCATCAGAGTTATTATTTGAGATTCCAGATTCAGGAATATGATTTTGTTGAACATTATAACTATGAGACTTTATAAGTATAAGAACTCCAAGTCTAAGGCGTATGTATTAAGATTTCCTTCTGGAGTAGTGAAAGCTAGTAGCTTGGATCAACAATAATATATTGATCAATTAAAAATTTGATGCTCTTAGCACGTTTCTCTGTCGTTTTTCATTATTCTTCTGTAACATATAATCTTAAAAGTACGGAGTTGACTCTATATGGATCATCGTACGTGAATCGTGCATGAAATATGAATTTATTTTTATTCGAAGCTCAACAGTTTAAAATGCATAGATAGATAAGAGATAGATAATCTCTGAAATGCCTGAATTATTATTCTAATACTAGCATGTTTCTCACCTAGAGTCTGGATGGTATTTCTTGATTTTGTGCAGCTCCTCTTCATTATCAAATGTCATTAGAGACACATTTCGTTCCGCAGCGTATCGTATATATGATGCTAGCTTTGCAGTATGTGCAAATATGATTCGATCGGGACTAACACCAAGTGCAAGAACTTTGTCGATTTCAAGTTTTGAACTGCAGTCAAATCCAGAACCCAAAGCACACAAAGTTTTCAACACTGTTGTATCATCATTGCATTTTACGGCTAGAAATGATTTGTAAAATTTGAAACAATATTAAAAGTTGCATTGTTTAAAGACGAGCATTCAATAATGTAGTGCGCTAAACCATGATAATCATTCTTATCGGTGACAATAATATTCTTGATATCCAAAGCAGGAAAACTGATACACTTTCAAGATAGAAACGGCAATAGCTATAAGCGAAGTACACCTCATACTTATAGATAAAATGTGAATTAGAATCTACACCATATACAGAAGAGACGAAATAATTCATACATGAAGAGTACACGGTGAGGTAGCTATTTTAATTAGATACAACATTCTTCACACACAAGTACAATTATCTAGCACCAGCTCTGAATCAAAATGCGTTCATCTCTCTGCAATCAAATTTATACACAATTACACATACTTTTGAACACAAGAAATAAATGAGTAGTTGTCGACGGTTCTAATGCAATGCACCCACTTTAGAGTTCGCACACACAATCACAAATGGACATACAGAATCAAAACCATTCATTACAATATCCAATCACCTCAAAGTATTCTGCACGCAACAACATGCCGACCACTATAGGTCTCCTAGTAAATTGAAACCTAAATCACCGTTCTGATCTCATCACGCTTAATGAACTAGGACTTGACCATTTCCCTACCCCATTCAGACTACGTGGAAAAATTACACAAACGACACATACATACACACACACTAAGAAAACTTCAAAGAATTGTTAAACTAAAAGACCAAACTAGATGGAGACGAACATATGAATTACTTATTCTCATGCGAAATGTCCAAATTTCTTGGAGAAAAACCTGCAAGCTTATTCCTACATTCACAAAAAACAACGCAACACGGTTTACAAACACAAAAAGAGTAGAAGCGGAAACTTTTGTACTTGTACACATAATCAACACTAAACGTACAATACAGCGACAGCAAATTATTGACTATGTCATGCAATATTTCAATACAAAACATCATACGAACATTGCAACACTAGCAAAGCTCCTCACCCTCCCTTCTGAAGTTGCTAGTGTGATTTCTCTGAAAAACTTATCCTAAAAAATGTTAGTGCAGCTATCTTAAATGATGAATTCTGTTATCAAGCTCCAGCACTTCCTGGGGTGTTAGAAAACTGCACTGATGGTTCCTATATACAAACCAAACAAAAATTCAACAGAAACATCCAGCTATCGCCGCATAAATTTATTCAATATACAATTGGTAACTGAAATTAATCCGTAGCTACCTAGCGGCTATAAGCGGAACTATATTGTGAAGTGGATCTAATCTTAATTTCCATATGATCATATGTTATGGTAATGGCTTTGTTAGCAATATTTGAAGGCTTTTTTGAGGTTGTTTATATAAAATTTTATTTTTTATTTCATATTGGATTTGTTGCAATTAATTCAGTGAAAAATACTTGACTTCCGACTTTATTCTTAAATAACAAAACCTCATTGATATACTGAAATAAGTCTTTCTCAAGATTTCACTCTCCAAAATATGGAATCTAAACGAAGAAGTGTTGAAAATGGTTGTGTTTATAGATGTCATTCCAAATTTAGTTGAATTATTGATTTGAGTCTTTGAAAATCTCCTTAAAAAGGGAAAAGGAATGTGTCGGTAGTAAATAAATTTGGAGATTACGGTCCAGTTCATAAACAAGCTATGCGGATGAGAAAAATTCGTACAGGAAAAGTTGAAAGCTGAAATGTACAATACAAAAATGTCACAATACTCCCCTGTAATATGATTTTCTTTGAAGCTATGAATTTCAGACCTCATTCAGTCTTCCAGTTATAACTAAAATTCATATATAAATGAAAAGATTTTAAAAGAAAAAACTAAATGGTCAAAAAGAAGAAAGTCAATACTTTCTCGCACAATTGAAATTGAATTGAATCATATAACGAAATATGAATATTTCTTTGCTGAATATCAACGTATTCACATTGTAAACAGATTACAAACTTGCCGTAAGCCACTTTTGATCCACCATTTTGTAAGCACAGTGCTGCCGCCAATAGTAATTTCAGTTGCCAATACAAAGTCACTAAGAAAGTTATAATAACACGTTCACAGGGGCACGATCGCAAACAGAAAAAGATTTCTGACTGACATCCAATGTGATGTCCGTTCTCGTCCAAAAAGTTGCAAAAATTGTCGATCATTTAAATTTCAGCTATAAAACTACGACTTGTGTAATGATTATTTTCGACCATTGATTTTGAGTTCATATTCGTGACCTCACTCAGGCAGGATAAAAACAGTATCACTCTTCTTCAAAATTCATGAGTCAGATATATCTAAGGCGTGTGCAAGTACGATCATATAACTTGATATCGCGAACTAGCCAAGATGGATAAAGTTAATGATTGTTTGAAATGGATGTAACCAGGTGTATTTGGTGCACAAAATAAAATTATTTGTTGGTTGAATTGTTCTTCAATCATTAAAGTTATTGTTTGAGATTCAAAGACATACATATATCGTATCGTCTTTTTTTCTTCTATTTTCTCATCTTGCACCATATTCATACGACAATATACTGCGAAACTTGAAGTTACTATCACTTGACGCAATCAAATAGCACATAACTTGTTCATCATGTAAGAGTAACTAAATCTAAGGAAATATTTTATATTATCCATTAAATCTTTGTATTTGAAGTCGATCTAATTTATTTTCAATAAAAATGTTCTATTGAATAGAAATTCTGTATATACAGAGCTTCTATTCAACAGCCTAAACGTAAATTTATTGAGTGACGATGTGACTGTTTACAATGCCGCCATAAAATGACATACACTGTATAGTGAAGTATATTAGTGTTAGAGTCACAACTGCTTATGAACTTCGGCGGCGGAATGACGAGAATGTATGTTGGTAGATGATGTCTGATTTGAAAGAGAACGTTATGTTCTCTGAATTTTGCTATGTTTCGTGCTTAGATCATTTATAGTATCCAGCTGGATACAAAGGTTGCCTCAATCCCATAAGCTCTGTGTATTCGGTGGTGGGAGTAGTAGTGGGAATGAATGACGTCAGCGCTAGACCCAGAGAGATAGGCTGCTACGGTCTAACAAGTAGAATGATATATCTATATATTTTTTCTACACTTTTGCTTGAATTAATAACCACATTCAATTAGAGGCAGATTTAGGTCTAGGCCTATGCGACTCAGACTACGGTTTCGAGAATTTAGGGGGCGCCAAATTTTGAAGAATGAATAAAAATTAAAAATAAAAAGGCAAAATATATCCTTGACCTATTTTGATTTAACACGAATTTGAAGAAAAAATTGATTATCCCTCTAGTAGACATGATTTATTTTGGCCTCAATCCAAGTTCTAAGAAGAATTATTTATCGTAACCGGTATCCTTCTCAGAATTTCATTATCACTTTCAAAAACCTAACAGTTGGTTTAACTTTCATGTTCTATGCTATGCAATGTTCATCTGAGGGAGCTCATCAAAAAGCAAGAGGGGCGCCTAAATCTAGCTAAATCTGCCTCTGCATTTGATCATATTCAATCCAAGGTAAATAAAATTTTTCTAGATTGAGAATTCATTCTAATTTCTAATAGTTATTATAATCAAAGATGCCAGGAACGCGATGTATTGTTGCAACGTGTGATAATAGTTTGATCAAGACAAAAAAATCATCGCAGCAAATATCATACCATAGTTTTCCGACAAACGAGTGCATCAGAAAACAATAGGTGCAACGATGTAAGAGAGATAGGAAATGGAATGCAAATGCATGTCATATTTGTTCCGAACATTTTTCGAGAGAAGATTACACCCGCGATTTGAAGGCGGAGCTATTGAATGTATGTATTTTTCAAACATTTCTGCTTCTTACCTGTATACAAGTAAAACAGTTTAGAATGAAATTTACTCGTATATCATTCGAATAGTTTCTGTTCTCAGTGCGTTTCGTATTATTTGTAGTGTAGAATAAATATCTATTTACAAGATATTTGTCTGGCGACTGATAGCTATGATTACGAGTGCTTCAACAATCGTAGCCATAGTTTTTAACTGTCAGATAAAATTATCAGCAAGCGATGAAAAAAGCCCTCAATCTTTGAAATCAACATATATTATCTGGTCCAAGTCATAATAATTCAAACAATATAAATAATCCAGATAATTTTGCGTGCATATTTCAATTTTTAATATCTCTATTGCAAACTGATATCACAAACTCTGAATTCGTAATTATTTTCAGTGAAATATGTGAATTTAAGTTATTTATATTATATTTATTTTATTTGTATGTACACTATTATTAATAGAACAATTTATATTTCTTAGAATAAGACCATTCTTCATTTTGCAAAATATACTCTTCTTCCTCTACACAAGATGACAGACATAGAGATTTTGCAAAAATAGAAGATTATCCAAAAATTCAATTCAGCGGCATGTTACTGTGTTTTATCCCATCTAGATAATGTTCTTCTAAAAGTAGAGGGTCTAGCGCTTACGACATGAAGTAGCGCTTGCGCATCTTGAATTCGTTGAATGAGACAACCTTCTATATTTATAAACCTTGGCTGGAAACAGTCCTATATCACACAATACATTTTTGGGAACGGTTACCCCAGAATGAGTGGAAAATATAGGTTACGTTAGAGGGACAAAGAAATAAAATATGATGAAAGTAAATGAATTTTCATCAAGATTTCACCGTTTTGAGTTATTATTATTATTAACTGACTTGCAACATACAATAAGAATCGTTCTAACCCACTGTAAAATAATTTTATTGCTGAAGATGTGAATAATTGACTCACGAAACGTCCAAAACATAGAAACTCTTGTAAAAATCAACAGCGTGTGAAGTATATACACATTTCAAGGATCACTGGAGGCCTGAAATTTATTTCAGCCATAATAAATGGAGTGAAACAAACTGCGCCTGTGTATCAAATTCCATTTGCTATTTATAAAATTAATGTCAGGAAGATGTACGTTGCAACTAGAAACCAGCGAGCAAATACGATATGTCAGTAGCGTTGTGCGCGGCGCGAGCGCTGTCCTGGTGGCGACACTTGGCATTTATTTATTAATATACATATTTAAATTCATGACAGTCAACAAATTTTGACGTATTCATGTAATTTGCAAAACTTGCACTCAGAATTAGCAGAAAGTTTGTTACAATGACAGTAGTACTTCGATGCGGGTCACAAGAAGTTGATTTGTTTATTTTTAGATCCAAAAGACTGAGCTAAAGGAAAAAATTGGAGCAAAGTTTTCAAGTCAGCGACGAAAAATAAATTAAAAATAACGAAGAAGATCGTTAAATTACGAAGAAGATAGTAAAATTACGGGATTTATTTTGCGCGAAACGCCTGGCACATTTAGCGATGGAACAAATCCGAATTTGTATAATGTATTGGTCGAGATAAGAAATTGGAAAGGAAAAACGAATGATAGGAAGACATGGAGAAAAAAATTCAGGCCAGAGCAACGGAGACTGATCCACTCCAGCATTTCGGATCTAGAAAGCATCGTCAAGATGCGGCGCAATAGGGATGTTAAGCCATTATATATTATATATTGGTCGAGATATGTGTGAATTATTATAAGTGTAAACATAGTTTGCTACTTGACATGATGATACGTACGTTCGGGAGTACTTTTTGTATGTTCTGTCTAATTTTTGTCTGAATATTGAATCGATAAGCAATATTAATTATTCCTATGATTTTACATAGCTTCATCTGATATTTACGAGTTATTTTTATGAATTGGAAATAATCTGTGTGAGTATCATAAAAACTTCTTGAGTTGGTGTGTTTTGAATTCTTTAGTGAGGAACCACTAATCAGCATCATTCATGTTTGATGATTCAATATTTGCTTGCCAGATACGAGTTATCCGAAAGCATCATTCATTCAAATAAGTGAAAATTCATTAATAAGTATTCATTCATGATATTTTGTCTTCAATTTATAATCAATGATAATATTGTTGTAATATCATCTTAATAATTTTATATTGATGCTGTACAAACCTTACACAATTTAAAAAACACTAACTGCTCATTTCTAGAGTTTGCTAATACAATAATAAGTCTGTGTTTTTTGCTGTAAAAATTTATTAAAACAGGTAAATTCAGATCGAAAAGTTGTTATTATTAGTTGCAACTGCAAACATGCAGTTGCAGTTTGCATATTAATTAACACAAAAAGAATCTGCTTCAAAACTGACCAGCCAATGATTCGGAATCGTGCAGCACAATTGGATAAATACCATAAAAGTGCAAGGATTGATAGTATGTACTATTGCATAAAAGTGAACTAAGGAGATAACTTTTTCACAGTTTCTTACACCCATTCGCGGTTCGGAAATAAATGGAATTTCAGTTCACCATTGCGCAATTGTGTGTGCAAACATTCAGGAACATAACAATTTAAACCTTGTCCCGATGATTTTCATTTCTTCAAAGGATTTTCCATATTTATTTGCATCAAAAAGTAATAAAAAGTAGTAAAGAGCTTATAGCTTCTACCGCATGGAGTCACGTTCGTCGCTACTGACAGCCTATATTAATATTCTTTACAGAAATAAGACTACATTACATCATGTGTTTGTCATTCTGCGGACTTGACAAACCAAAATTTGATTATTGTCACGATTGCGCAGCTTATTTTTCCAGTTTTCTTTCCATTGTAATCGTTCTCAGTTTCTTCCATCTGAAACTGCAAGTCAATATCTTGTGTACTTCTTGTATATCAAGATGAATAGTTTCTACTCCAAAATGGGTTCTGACCCACATCAGATCCAAATTTGAGGTATAGAATTTTGATTATTGACATGTTGCTCATTCTGTGCCACAATTTCCAGATTTCAATTATATTATAATATCGATTTTTATCCAATTTTATATCCAAAACTGGGTATGAAACAGTTTTCATTCAGTACCAGTTTCAAGCCCTAAGTGGTGTAGTTGCTGAGAACTAAGCGTCACGCCAGCCAGCCAGACAGCCATAGTGAATATAATCGCGTATTTGTTCTACAAAATTGCGCTGCAAGTATTCGAAGAATATATTATACTCCAGATAGTTTCAAAAAAATTTTTTTAATTTTCCGAAAATTATTAGTATTTTTGATATTTCGTATAGTTTTTCAGGAATCATCAGAAAGTCGAACCTCTTTTTTATATCACACTGTATTTAGATGACTTGAAAAATATTAAAATTATTACCTCTAAGGTACTATCATTTTTGCCGAAAGAACGGGTTGTATTTACGCTGCAATTAAAACAGATTTTAGCTTTCGCTCAAATATGAATTTGGAATATTGTCTTCGAGAATAAATTTATATTGTATGAGTTAGCATTCAATAAACGTTAACATCAATTGCTCACTTATTTTCCTGAAAAGGAATTTTAATTGTTGAATCACGCATTTGTTTTATTGTGTTTGAAAATCTGATGAAAAATATAATCTCATTATTTTGTGTGAAACTAGAATAATAAATAAAGTATAACAGTCAAATAAGAGTTCATGTTTCCATATTCTGTTCAAAATGTGTACCTACTTGTACAGTTCAACAATCGAGTGAAAGTTGACTCTTAAATTATTTTATAGATGTGGTTTTCTCTCAGAACATTGATTATTTTCGAATTATTCGAATTTCAAAGGAAACTGAGCTCTATAACGAAATGGTTAGCAAAAATTGAAATTCAGGCCTCGAGAATTTTTGCAAGTACCCACTCGAATACTGGATTGGGAATTCCCAGAAATACATTCGTATAACTTGCTTAATGGATAACTAGATATTTACTGGATAGTAGAGAACAAGACAGGGGTGCATTGAAAATATTTAAAAATTGTCGCCCAAGTTACCTGTCTGTTACTAAGATGATTTTCAATGTTTCGAGTAATCCAGTGGTATCAAGAACATTTATATTCCTAGGGATTCCCAATCCAGTATTTCAGTGGGTACATATAAAGATCAGTTTCCTCTACAATTCTAGTCATAGCTGAATATTTTGAACGAGAACCACATCTATAAAATAATTTGGGAGTCAACTTTAATTCGATGGTTAGACTATATGTATCTTTTGAAGCTAAGAAATGCAATTAACCACAAGAAATTTTGATCCAGATGGTAATTATCAAAAATAACAACTTTGGCTGCATTCTTCTATATCTAGGAGTGAGAATTTAAAATAATTCAGCAAAATATAGTAATTTGAGCACAAAAATACTAGCTTATGGAATTATTTATCAAAAATCTGCTTCACAAAATGTTTAGAAATTCAAAAATCTTTTTTTTAATGCACAACACAATCTGTAAATGCTCTAGAATTCTCTAAAAATGAAGAAACCAGTACACATGAAATTTCCTATAACTCGTTCATTGTGAGCTTCATCGAATCTGGTGCACAAATTATTTCATGCTGTCACAACAAATATTTGTTTTAAAATTAATTAGTTTAATTCGCTAGGTTGCTCAGAACTGAAAGATTGATTTATCGGTATTGAAATTGTAGTATTTTTGTATTCTATATATTTCTTCAACAGTACCTAAAATATAGTAAAATACCTACTATATATCATAGTACGGCCGGCAATTCTAAAACAAAGGTTTATCGCAATGTAGATAAGGCAAAAATTATTGTAGCCTTGTGCCATATAGAGCATTAATAAATAATATTTTATTTACTAACACGTTGCTAGCTCAACTTTCGATGACATTCAATAGAAAAATTCAGATTTCAAGAACGATTTACTTGCTTATAACAAATAAATGCCAATTTTAATTTGTAAAGTATTTAGCATAGCATGATATATAAAAATATCATTATTTGTATTTAAATGTCAGGCAATTAGGCTAGAAATACTGAATCAGGTATTTGACATCGTAAACAGTGCGTGGAATGAGTCTTTTTCACATTATCCTCACTTAACGCCTTCCATGTCCGCCACTATCAATATATGCGTAATTTTTAAGTTTCGTAACCCAAGTTTACTCATTCTCTTATTTTAAGTTGGTAGTTTTGTAGCAACTGTCAATTTTCAAGTAGCTATATTTGGTTAATCTTATAGGAATATGGAATTAGAAGAAATTATTTAAAGCACACCGCCAGATTTGATTAATACTGTAGTTGAAACAGCTTTAGAATTTTTCCCAAAAAAATCTAAATCATTGTACAAGAAACGATATGAAAAATGACTGAATAGCGTACTTCAAAAATGTATTGCTAGCATATTTCACGGAACAAGCAAGAACAGTAATAAAATCAAGTGAAATTAATTTCCACAATGATTGTAATATTGGCACAATTTACTACAAGTTGATAAATAGACCGCTCAAATATGAATTTATAATTATCCAAACAACTTCAAATTGTTGCATGCCGTTGGGGACTATAGGAAAAATATTGTATGCAATTCGAATGTAAATAAACATTATGACATTCGGCCAACAATTTTAGTATACTTGGCCTCATGTTATAATGCCGAACTTCACACTATCATTGCATGAATAACTATCATGCAACTGGATTTATATCTAATCTATTCATATTTGTCAATTAGCTTCAAATTGTTCAGAAGTATCAAAAACAAGACTTGAAGTTTCACATTGAAAATTATTGCATTATCTTCGACATCGTAGAGCTTCATTTAGAATGGAGCAGTAATTACTAACATTGCCATTACAAATTTTCTGCCTATAACTTTTTTTTAATGGTTAGTCGTCTGTTAACTAGAAGATTGACTTAATTCCTGGGCTGGTACCACATACATTCGACATTGACATATTCCGATCTTGTCTTTATCTCCCAATTCTTGTCATCGTTATCCAGATCTTATTTTTCAGAAGAATAACCTGATATAGTCCTTGTGATGCCCCTATGATAAATATTAAATAAAAACATGTCCAACTTTCATGACAAATTGACAGTAAAATTCATGTCAATGTCGTTGTAGTTCCAGTCCTGATCTCACGTAGAAATATTCTCTACCTATAGGCTATGTGCAAGGGGGCGGAGTTTGAACAAATATCGATGCGAGCGTTCATTGTGAGCACCATTGTAACCATTGAACTCCATCTCTCAGAATACGTCAATGAGCTGTCATTGAGTATTGCAGTTTAAAAGTGAAAATAATTGCATATGAAACATGGGAAAACGTTTGTTCTGTTTCAGACTGTTGTGTTAAGGATGATTCAAGGGAAATATAATTTCATAGATTTCATGTACCCAGTTATAATATCAAAAAACAAGTGAAGTGAATCAAAGCGGTAAATCGAGTATTGTCTGTCTTTCATTATTAATCTATATAACAAATATGTTTGTAATTCAATTGTGAAATTAGAAAAATTCATCATCGATTTGGGATTCATGAATGTACTTCTATCTCTAATTTGTAAGATGTTTCAGTGATAGAAGTTTGTCAAATGCACTTCGCAATAATTTTGTTGTTAATATTGTCAGCAACATATTCTTCAACATGCTTAATATGGCAAAACTAATTTCACGCTTTTCTTCAATGCTTCTTCAGTAAAAGGGATATAGTGTTTGATAAATACAAACCCGATCTGCAAGTTCACCGGAGTCCTAATTTGAGGTTATCCTGTCAATTTGGACGAATTAAGGCGTTTTCTCTATGATAGGTACGTTATCATTGAAGAAAAAAATACTCAAAATGAATAATTTCAACGTTCCTTTCATGCTATGTAAGTTATATCATACGCACAAAGCCGAATTAAATAATATTAGTACATTTAAAAAAGTATAAGTATGAAACAATGATAAAATGGAGTTCAATCGTTCTCCATTGCCCGCTAGAGGCGCTAGTAGACTTCATGCACGTAGCCTTTACTAGTTTCTATGTGTTATTGATGGATTTCCATAATATTCCACTTATTTTGATTTTCCTGTAGTTATTTTCTGCATTCAGATAATTTTGATTGGTATATATTCAAATGCAAAAATATTTGATTCAATCAATCATAAACATAGCTATGAACCTCCAAGTAACTCTAAACGAGGATGGTAGAATTGGAGCCTAGTATAATCTACTCTTAAATTTGATATAATTGAGGGCTGATGGGAGTCAAAGAGATGAAATGAAAAAGGAATACAATAACAAAATCTATTGTTGGGAACTTGAAGATGACTAAATTTCTAAACAATCCAGAAAGCTTGTGCAAAGAAAATATAATCACATAAATTGTGATTTTTACAGAACAGACTGAGAGAAAATGTGAAGAATCAGGTTATTGTTTCAATCACAATATAGTTTGTCCATGAAATTATTGAGAATGGGAGGATCTCACGATTATTGGACGCACAAATATATAAGTATTATTCGTTCGTCAATCGAATGGAAAACATGAAGTGCAAAGTCTAGCTACTAGCAGCATCGTTATTCAAATGGCATGTTCATAAAACATGAATCTAATACATTCTTTTCCACCTTTTATCATCAAGTTATGTTTCTCACGATTATGATTATAACTTGATAGCTTTATGATATATTGATGGATAAGAATATGATTTGTGATAGTGATCATCTTCCATTTCAAACGTCAATGAAAATTTTGTTCTGATACTGTAATTTACGGCGGAGATAATTGAAATATAACTGCGGTAAACCTATTCCTGATTCCTCACTAATTCCGATTACATTCCCATTACTGAAAATTCTCATTGTTAACAGTGTACGATAATATTTCAGAATAGTACGGGATCCGAAGTAGAATCGTCATTATTCGAATTGCGTTTTTTCTCCTACTGAATTTCGGAATCGGAACCAATTGGTTATGCTCCTAGATTGGCTTTTTGACACACACACAGCTATTTCCTATTTTGCTTGTTACGTTTTTGCATATCTACCATGTGTGTTGTCAGTCAATTCTGCAGGCCCATGTTACAACAATCAGCAAAATATCTTCATTGTTGCCAAGTTAGTTTGATTCCTCACTTGGAAAGGTAATGAGAGTGGATACCAATTCAGCCAAGTCGTGAAAAATTTCATTATCTGACTGATACTCGAACTCATGACCTCTGCGTCCAGAGGCTAGCACCCTGCCACAGTGTTAATTTGGTACGGTGTTTGGTTTAGTCTTTTTCATCGTCATTACTATTTTTAGTACTATTTTTAGTACAATTTAGTACAAGCTACAAGAGTGGAGAAACTTTGAGAATTCCGTATAGGCAGATGAAAAACAGAGCTCCTTGAAATATTCAAATTGTTGTAATTGATACATCATTTGAACTTACAAATAGACAATTCCTAATCCACTGTCCAAAATTGTGAATATCATGTCATCTGGCAAATTATACTATTGCCCATAGGGATTCCGAAAACGTCTTGAAATGAGAACACAGCAGATAAATTGTTTCAAATTGAAATCCGTATAATTACCAATATCATTCTATTTTTCAGTTATACAGTTTGTGAGATTCTGGCTGAAAAGTTTTGTAACATCTTGTGAGAAAACTTCACAATCCGGAGACTAGTAGTAGAGATTGTCTCGTAGTTTCACATAAAATGTCATTATGAAACTTTAATTATAACGAAAAAATTCTACAACACAACTACTATCGTTTGCCATCCATCAATACACATATGAGCAAATATAAGTATTCATATCTCCAACAACAAAAAAGTTAATGTTGCCCAATCGATGACCGTTAAAACATTAGCTTCAACTTATTTTTTCATCAATTATGAGGTATACAGATTGGTTTCAGAAAGATGATAAAAGTTTCCAACATTACAAATAATAACTGTTACACAAAGCACCTACACACTAAATTTGATGATAACGTCAGGGAAGTGAGTTACATTCTTTGTTACAAATTTCAAAAAGGAGAGTCAAGCCAACCCTTACATGAACGTTTCTCCACCTACCAGGTTGAATAAGAGTCATGGCGTACTCAAGAGATAAACAATCGAAACAGATCTATAATACTAAAATAGTTGAGAAATGGATGAACGTTACACATCAATTTGGAGAAAAAATTATACTTCAAAAAAACTGAAAATTATGCTCCAGATAGATAGAAAGAGAGAGGGAGGGTGAAGAACACGCGCACCGAGGCCACTTTAAGGCCCCATTGTGCTACCTCCGGGTGCACAGCTACATGCTACTGGTCTTGAAGCTAATCAACGCTAAGGAAGTAGGCTATACTCGGACAAGCCTAACCTGTCGCTTGAGAATTTATCTTCTGGAGATAGAAATAGCCTGACCTAACTGTATCTATCTCTCTCTTACTAATGCTATGAAAGAAACAGTTGTTGCATGACGTTTGTCTTTCCAAGCTAAGACATACTCTATTGCTGATGTCCTCTTTAATTTCTACCTACCGCCTTGTACCAGTAAGAAACGTATGTCTGCGTGAAAATATTTTGTTCATTCGCTTCCATGAGCGCACTTGATAATTTTGTTTGGCTAATCAATAAGGTTTGAGCCACGCGAAGATTGAATATATCTGAATTAAACGCTTCTTTCTTTTCACTTGTTGATTTAAGACATTATGTACATTTCGTATGTAAAGCAAACATTATCGGAGTACAAATTTTCTTCTTAAAAATTATTTATATTTGATATACTATTTTATCGTGTTTATTGATTTTTGATATAATTAATTCAACCACGACAAATCATAAATCCATTTTATAAAATGTTCTGACTTTGATAAACAATACATAGATAAACGAAAAGAAATATATAAACGCTTTCAAGAACACAACATATACCATGTTAAATGCAAAGAATCTATTCAAGTCTGCGTTACCTTAAAATTTTCAAGAAACAGGACTCAAATTTTAGATTAATAATCCTAATCTTCAACAAGATTATAATATGTGAGAAAAATAATTTGAATGCTTTAGAGGTAATCCAAATGGAAATCGAGAAGTTGTAATAGATCAAAGCGACGTATCACCTTTAATTATAGATTTAGAGGATTTCAGTGATGATACCGATGACTCCGATAGTTTGTTGCTGATGATTGTAACGGTAATGATATGTTGTCAATAACATTATAAATTATTAATTACGATAACAAATATCTTTTATGACAATTCTTGGTTTTATCTTTTGATTTTTATTCTATTTTATTATTATTTTTATTATATATATGTACATATTCAATAAATGAAGTATTCTCTAATAAATTTAAAACATTTGAGAATAAAATGCGTACGCCGCTGACGACGTCAGTTTCCTATCTTAGCCGATCTTGAATCATACGATTACCGAACTTATCCGATGGGACTCATTTGACTTGTCCGAGTATAACAAGTCAGCAGCAGGAGCTGTGCTAAGTGCAGCCATGGAAGGCCATGCTTCCCCCAGCATGGATTTTCTTTCACGAGATAGAGCGGAGCATTCGCAAAGAATATGCTCCACTGTTTCATCATCGTCCTTGCAGCCTCTACAAAGAGGACTGCTCGAAATTTTTATTCGGTGCATGTGCTTATTAAAGCGACCGTGCCCTGTAAGGACCTCTGTGAGAAGCTTAAGATTCCTCCTTGAAAGTCTTAGGAGATAATTGGCCAGCTCGGTGGATGGCTTGGGGATAAGATTTCTCGTTTGTTTGCAGTAAGTTGAAGTTTCCAGCTGCTGGAGAATTTCTCAAAAGTAATTCTGTGGATTATGTTGTGAAAAACAGTTTTTGATAGGGGCAACATTGGTTCTGGACCATAGGGTCGAACTGACGCGCCTTGTTTAGCAAGGTTATCTGCCTTCATTTCCATTGTGCCCTCTTACCCAAGTAAGTTCCACAACGTTGTGTTGAGATATATTTGACAATGCAAGGTGACAGAGTTCGACAAGCCTAGATGTGAATTTGCATCCACTGTCTGTATATATCTTTATATTTCTATTTATAAATTTGCGTTCTTTGATCAATGTCGCGGAATGCAAAATTGCAAAGATCTATGTTTGGAAGACGCTGGGGTACTGTCCTAAGGGTGTACTGACATACAAGTTCATTTGGTCTGAAAAAATACCAGAACCAGAACCTTTTCCTTTCTTGGAACCGTCAGTAAATATTTTAATATCAGAGGTTGAGGATATTTGACCATCTAATATGATTTGATAAGATTCATCAAAGTAAAATTTTGGAAGAATGGAGTCGGTACTCATCTCTGGGAGAGGAGCTCCCGATGTTGCCTCCCTTAAGATGAAGCAATGCCTGGTATTAGCTCCAGTTTTAGGATACAAACCTAAGTGTAGGGGGCGAAGAATTCCCTTCGTAGCAACCTCCTCTAGGTGAAGATTAAGAGGGGTAAGACATAGAAGGACTTCCATCGCTGCTGTTGGAGTTGTGCGCATAGCACCTGTAATTGCTAGACATAATAACCGTTGTATATGTTCTAGTTTTGATCGTGCAGTTGATTGTCTGACTCTAGGCAACCAAACGAATGCACCATAGGATATCATTGGCCTAATAATAGCAGTGTAGAGCCATAAGGTAAACTTTGGGCTAAGACCCCAAGTTTGACCTAAGGTTCGACGACATTGCCAAAAGGCTATACAGGCTTTTCCAACCTTGAAGTTCAGGTGTAAACTCCAGTTGAGTTTGCTGTCAAGTATGATGCCCAGGTACTTGACGAACTTAGACAAACTTAGTGTTTGATTGAAGATTTTTGGCATATTCAGTGTGCCAATCTTTCGTTCCTTGTGAAAAGAACTACTTCCATCTTGGTTGGGTTGACCAAAACAGAATGTTCCTTACACCAGTGTTCAGTGAGTTTGAGAGCATCACCTGCTATACAGGCAAGAGTGGTCTCGAATCTACCGTTGAGCAGAATTGCAATATCATCCGCGTATCCGATGGTATGATAATAATTACGCTCCAATGGTAAGCCGGACAGGAAAGATAAAATAATTTTTCAAATAAGAATGAAGCAATAAACGAGAAAATTAGTATTGTGTAGACAATTGTTACCATAGTTATTATTCACCAGATAAATTTATTAGGAGGTGGATATCTCGGGCCTGAATGTTATTGAAAGAATCTGACGTGGAAATCACGTGACTTACTTGTACATCATTGGATATATATAATCAAACAGAAAATCTCATAACTCCACGGCTAATTGTTTTTGATTTATCCAAACAATTCTAAAAATCGGTCAAGTAAAGTGCACTTTTTGCCTACTCGGTTGCTATGGGAACAGTAGGTCATCATTCTCATGCTGCAACATTCCTAAATATTGATTTTCAAGATTCTACGGCTCACAGTTCTAAATTCATACGCAAAATTGGAAGATAAATACCAACTGAAGTGCACTTCCGGTTATTATCATTGTTATGAAAATAGTAGGCAATCATCCAGATGCTACAGCAGACTGAAATACCAGATTATAATATTCTACAGATGATCGTTCTGAATTTATCCGAAAAATTCCAAAAGATTATCAAGTATGGTGCACTGCCGGTTCAGTCGATCTTGATGAAAATAGGATATGAGCATCTTATCTAGAAGACGGTACTTTCATCTTAATACTGAATTGTGATATTCTATAATTCAATCGTTTTGGATTTATGCGGAAAACTCGAGAAATGTTTCGAGTAAACTGCACTTCCGTTCATGCGGATCGCAATCATAATGCAAGATGTACAACTAGATGTTATAGAAGTGCTAAATACAAAATCTCAATATTCTACGACCGATTGTTTTGAATTTATGAAGAAAATTTGAAAAGTCTGTCTCATAAAGTGCACTTCTGGCTGCGCCGATTTGTACAAAAATAGGAGATAATCATTTGGATGCCAAATGCTGAATTTCAACATCCTTTATCAGAAAAATTCGAAAAAAAAAGTTTCAAGTAAAGTGCACTTCCGGTACAGACGATTGGAACCATAATGCAAGGTACACAACTAGACCTCATACCAGTCTTCAATACAAAATTTCACCATAATACGTTCAACTAGTTTTGAGATTTGAGAGTTACGCCCGCACGAGTGCACGCACGCACGAACGCACGAAAATACGTACCGACATCAATCCAAAAATAGTCAAAATGGATTCCGGGATGCTTAAAACGGATATTTCCATGAAAATCTTGATATGTGAGTTTTTTCGGTTTCACAATACTTCCTTGTATTTAGTATAAGTAAGTAAAAGAGCGTGGGGTACTTTGTATCATATTTGCATACCAACTTTGCATTCAGAAATCGTATCAATGGCATATTTTTATAACAAATGGTATCAAGCGCCTTGAGTTTTTTTTACAAAAACCTCAATTTCCTCATTTCATATTAAAAAATATTTTTTACTTTTTAATGTAATTTACCATCGAAGTGTGTCTTCTAATTTCTTTGAACTATAATTTATATTTTATTTTTGAGTTGGATTTGCTACAAAAGCGTGTTGTCATAGTTTTTCAAACTATTATTTGTTGTATGCGACAACTGTTTTGTGCGATAAAGTGAGCTCCGTTTCCCACTTCAAACTAACGAAGTCGACATCAGCACCATGTTCTACGAGAATTTCGGCTACTTCAGTATTGTAGCGGTCTCTCAGACTTCCTCTCTAGAAGCGAATGATTAATTCTGATGATTTTCATCAGGATAATGGAACAAATTTGATGAATTATTGTATTGTCATCGGTCCTTGAGAAGTATGCACAGTTTCAATTTGATCTGATCATTTGAAGTGAGTGAAAACCACGTTCAAAGACTTCGTTACATAGATAGATAGATACAGTTGAAGCTAATGAAAGCGTATAAAAAATGACAAATTTAATTTTGAGATGAATCACAAAAACAACATGACGTACACAGAAGTTATTCTGTTAGAATTCAGAATCAAATGTTATGCAAGATATTACATTCGTCCTGTTGTTAGTTGGCTGTAGTTTTTTTCTGCTCCACCAGTCGCTCGATTCTCTTCGAGTCGTGAACATACTTTGAATAGTAGTCCCTATGTGTGGATTTCTCATGTTCAATTACTATACCTCGTTATTTTTACATTTTGAACTCCACAATTATTATTTTTATTATCAATATTATTACTACACAATATAGCTACTCAGAACGTACCAAATTAGATACAAATTACAACAATTCAGATTTTTTCAGCCTCACTGTTTTTCATATACCCAATAACTAAATCAGACCCTCCAACATCTTCACAAAATAAAATCAGAAAAATGAACAGAGAAAACTCAGTTTCAGAAAAGTTTGATCCGCTTCTAATCAGGCAAGTGTTAATAGGGCTCACTCAGCTGTCATGCCTCGCGATCACATTCAAAATGCGGAACATCAATAGCAAAAATGCAAGAATAATTACACACAAGTGCTTTTGCACACTTTTGCGAGCCTTTGTGGACTAATAGCAGTTCGAATTTATCTTAGAATTGCTCAAGCTTCCTTCAGAGAACTATGGATAAAAGAAAGTGGAATTGATCTAGCATGTTTCTTGTAATAACTTTTTTATGCTGAGCCGATTGCTATGAACAGTATCTCAGTTCGTAAAATCTCTTCTGTATCACTTTCTGCTCGGATCGGGATCGATACTTGCTCTGCTATGGTAGAACCCAATTTATTGTCAGTAATCATTCAATCTGAACAAATATCTAGAAAATGCCTATAGAGATACATATCTCTCAATAACTCATCTAGATTTGCTCCTGCAATGAAAACTCTAGTCACAATATTCACAGAGATAAGCCATTTTTAACTAAAATATTCATGGATTATTGATATTGTTGAGATGATTTGAGCTATTCCGAAAGGATATAATTTGCTCAGAGCACGCGGAGGGCATATCAACTTGAAAGTGACATGATGGAAAAAAACCATAGATTAAAATCATAGCTTATTGTCAATGGTTGAAGAATATTCGATAGGAAAATTTTTGCACTTCTTCAATGTAGTAATATATTTCCAATTATCTGTTGAATAGTACAATTCAATGCACAATTAGTGAACTCCAGATAAGATTGCATTTAGTGTTGCTACGAGACTCGAGACCAGCCTCGTTCTCGTCTTGTCTCTCTTAAAAAAGTCAAGACGAGACCATAGAATGCATGAGCCAAAAGTCGAGACCGAGACGAGACTAGAGTCGCGTCTCGTCAAGAGTTTTGCGAGACTCTCAACGAGAATTGTATCATAATCACTCGAAATACTTTTAAGCAATCTTATAGAGCAAGTAGGTTAGTACCCACAAACTACAGTAATAAAAGTTGAATCAAGATTTCAATTGATGGCTAAGCTTCCGATCAAGACAATCATTTTTTCTGCTGCTCTTTCAGGATATTCACTTCGTATTCAGCCTATTTATCAAAATTTGTTTGTCAACTGTTATTTCAGTGTAAGTCATTCAGTTCTATCATGTTTGGTAACAAAATAAAGCTCCTGCGCAAAATTTTTGGTAGGAACGATTGTCATTTGTTTTTCCACAAGTTACTCAAATTATACCTCATTTGGTATCAAACTAAAGCTATAATCATACTACGGTGATCAAATGTCAAAACTGCATGTTCCAATAAATTAAGAACCCCGAAAATCTAGAAGAGGACTCTCCATTTTCAAAAATACCCATTTCATGTGAAGACTTAAATATAACCGCCATCCGTCACTTTAACAAAGACAGCCGTCTCTTCGACAATGACAGCTGTCACTTTGTCAATGTCAGCTATCATTTTAAAATATGCAATTGATTGATGCGACACTTTAAATCTATGTAACAGTGATGAGACCCGCCATAAAATTTTCTGGCTGGAGAGGTACTGCGTGACAGCAACAGATGCTAAGATTGTGCAACAGTACTAGCACAGCTCATTTAATTACACAAAAAATCAAAAACATAATGGAAGAAAATATTATCACACTATAATTGATTTCCACTAAAAATACATCACATGAATCGACTCCTATAAAATTCCTGATTATATACCTGTAACCAGGCCCTCCCAACTCCCATTGCCATCCACTATGAATGTGTCTACTGACTGCGTTAAGCATGCGGACGTGAGAGGTGAGATGAAATGTTTCAAGATGGCGGACACGTAGGGCCTAGTTGTCAATTGAAAAGCGTATGTATTTTAGTGTTTGTGTCGTTGAATACAGTACATAAATGATAATTGTATGAAGTGATAGCCACGTGACAAATAAATTTTCATTTAAAATGCCTGGAAGATTAAAAGTTAAAATTGAAGAGACCTGTGCCCCACAATAATTCATATCTGAGAATGCTTCAAAAAACCAATGTCTACAAAGAAACTATTGTGATCATCCCAAAACATTACAAATTTACCTTTCTTTGCGATACTCATAGACTAGATATTATTTTCTATGCTATACATTATTATATTTCAAGACGAATGAACCATCATGTGCGACAAGAACGCTTAAAATTCAAATCAGCAACAGCACAAATACGAAAATTATCACGGTTGCAAAGAACTTAGTGGATGAATAGTTCTTCGTTTAGCAGAGGATGTGGAATCATTCAAGGCAGTAAATACACTTTTGTGCCAATTGGCGATAAAATTGTTCAAATTAGGTCCAGTTTTATGAATGAATTCAAATCTAATTCAAATATACTTACAAAGTAAATTTGCATCAAATCATTCAAATGAAATCAAAATTCTGACAATGTTGATGAATCAAGTATCAGATAATTTAAAATAACGTGCCCTTATCAAGAATGAATCAAAGTGCTCTCAATACATGAAAAACTAGACCGTTTGATGCATACGTTGAAGAATACTATGTATAATATAGAAATATAATATTCCAAACTAAATCTAGTTTTTATGCAATTTATGTTTCTATGTTTCCTTTATAGGAAATTAGAACAATTTTCTTGTAATTGGGAAGATATCTAAATGTATTCTTGAAGACTCAACACATTGTTGATGTATTGTTCAAATATTTCTTAATCATTGGTAATTGCATGTGATCTCGGAATTTATCCAACTCAGTTTCTTGTATTGGTGATAATTGAATATTAAATATCACTCAATGCAGTACTAATTCAACAAGTATATCAATTTTCAATTGATGTAAAATATTTGTTGTAAGCTTTACATATACGATCAACTTCAATATATGAATGATTCCATTATATTTTGTAGGTTTAGTGTAGATGTCCATTAAATACTGTCGTAAAACAGGACCTACTGATGTAGGCGTCTCTAACGACGACAGTGCGAACTATAACCATCTCAGCAGAAGCATTGTCGCGGCGAGTAAGGTTATTTACTATGTCTTCAGTCTTGTACCGTGCCTGTAACTCATCTAATCTCACTCAGAATTATATCAGATTAGGCTGGACTGGGCCATAGGAAGAAAAAATTAATATTATTCTCTCATAAATTCCAATAATTTGAACTATAGAGATCGTTATTCACAATCAACTCCTTCCACCTCTGAATTTAGAGGTTTTCAGATTGCAAACAATGCGTACACTGAGCATGTAGGCATGTCAAATCTACCATCAATTCATATAAACGCATCCATAACCTGAATTTGGTTTGGATAAATTAATATTGAGAATCGTAGAAGAAATATCATGTGGCGTGAAACATATGTGTAAACTAGCATTATTAAATTCAAAATAGTTATTTGTGTATCTAGGCCGTAAAGATTATGTTTTTTGGTCGAATTAAGGTGAGACCAAAAAAGAACTGTAGGCCGAGGTGCACACAACGTTTTCTAGGTGATCATTACGAAATAATTCAAAATTACATAATTTCATCTATTTCTAAAACATTGCAATTGTAATTCTTAGTTGCCGCCGGAATTGTTTTATTTTATTATCTTCTCTCAAGTTGATACATATGAAAAGTGCGTATTTATTTCTTGAATTGCAAGAACTACAGAAGTTGACGGAAAAATAAAATATGTATTCCGGCGAAAACTGTTCCTTAAAGAGTTCATCAAGCTGCCTATATAGGTAGATATGAAGTATTTTTTGACAGATCAGTCCCAAAAAAGTGATATCTGACAGATCTGTCCCAAAAAGTAAAATTTGCAGATATGTCCCAAAAAGTGAAACTTCACGGCCGCAAAGGGAGCCATAAGAGCACAGTTTTTTGTACCGATCGTCTAAAAAATAATTTTTGTAACTCTGCGATTCTTAACTTAAAATATGTGGTTTTAACCTTGTCATAATCCTTGAGCTCACACATTTGTTGCATAATACTATCATCTCGAATCCTCGTGGCTCCAGGAGTCCTATTCTAATACATAGAGACAGTTTGAAGACAGGCCGCAGTCTCTATGTCAATGTTGCTATGTCATAGTTACATTCATAGGGACTTGAATATTTTATGTCAGTGCAAACAATATCATCGATAACTTTATGCTGGCAGTTAGTTGAGTACGATGTTTGAAATCATATTCAATTTATGTTAAATCATCCTTTTGATTAACTATTGATTATAATAGTATGATTCAATTCTATTGTTACTATTTTATGACACGAATTTCAAATTTGACATCGAGAGAAGGAAACTGACTTGACCCTGTCTCTGGTTTCTGGACGACTATTTTCAACAATGATGACATTGAATCACTTCTCTAATTGTCTGATACGTGGTTTGTGTCAAGAGTCTTAAAATAGACGTCAAAAAAACAGTTTTCACAAATAAGAATTGAGCTCCAGAGCGACTGTTGGTATTGTAAATTCGTTTATACAATACGCAAGCGCGTTGTACGTGATCACAAGATCATAAATCCTAGAACTGCTCAGCAAGATGGGAATAATTGTGTAATTCGCAAAATTTGAGAGACATTAATAGTAGCGTGTTTTTGTAGCTCTCAACGATTGTGAAGTGAACCAGAAGCTCAGGTCTGGGAGTCTATGACCAAGCTATGGAACATAGCTTTGCGCACCAAACACACAAATACATATTTCTGGTAGATTTCATAGCAAAGAATAATAAGGTAGAACGAATTGATTTCCCACATGTAGGAATATGTAATTTTGAAGAATCATCGCGAAGTTCGAGACTTGGACGAGACTGACCTAGTCAAGACCAGGGCAAGATCAAGACAAAACTGAGCTAGGCAAGACTAGCCCGAGACCAAGACGAGACTCACTGTAGTCTCGTCTCGTCTTGTCCCGTGGCAACACTAATAGCATTTGACATCTTGGTTTTCTAGCAGCTCAAAATACCGTTGAAGCTGTTTGCAGTATGAAATTCTTGGTTCGTCGATGCTGCACACATGATCTCAAATTGACGAATCTGATTGTGTTCTAATTATGTCAAAAAAAAAGAATCTGTTTAATTGAACTGGCGCAGTTTCTCATTGCTCAATATCTAGCTATTCACACGAGCGCGTGCCGTACTCAAGTATAATGTCATCATTTTCACCGATTTTGGTCGCTAGAAGCTGACAAATGTCGGATAGCTAGATATTCCATTTGTTTCCGTGCCACGTTAATTAGCTTTAGTGCAACAGTGCAACGAGTTGATAACTTACACTATCTCGCTGCACGAAAATTCATGTCGATCATAAAGACGTTCCACGTCAACAAATAGATTTTTCTCTATATTCCAATACCAATATACTATGTGGATAGAGACGTATCACTTTCTACTATTCTAATGAGATATGAAGGATAACTAGCTTCTATTTGGTATTATTTTAACACTTTGCGACAGTTTCATCTGAATTTTGGCTATTTCTGAACATAAACTATAGCTTAAATCCATCACATTTCATTCTCAAGTTCGATAATTTCACATTCACGAGGATAGGTACATAATAAAATTTGAGGTCGAAGTCAAATAGTTGATTCTAACCTTGTTACTATTGGGAGGCTCTTGAATCTATTTCTATCTCAACTTCACAACTCATCAAGAATTCTCCAGAATGTGGGAGAATCCAACCAATATTCGATCTTAGCTATACTTAGTATTGGCTCAAATTCTGGTCGAGACGTTGAGAAATTGAAAAAATAACTTCAAGGAGGGGCCACTCATTCAATAATCGTCATTATCAATTTTTCGTTTCGGCCTATGAAATTTTTTTATGATAAATTCACTCACCAAAAAAAGGGGTTACTCTTGGTAAAGCTTCTTTCCATTCTTGGTATCTTGTTATAATTTCTCCAATATCACAAACCATAATACTTTTTTCTTGATTACTTGTACTTATTACATCTTCGATGTATGATGGAATATTTTGGTTCTGTTTGAGGACATGAACACCTCGTTTTGCAATAAGAGCTGACATTTTATCTTTCCTGATTGAAACAACCATTTAAATTAGAATGATAGTTCTTATACCAAAATAACTTACCTGGAAACTTATTACTTCATTAGCATTCATGGACAGAAGACCTGATATGTGATATACCTGGATGTTATCTGTAAAGACGATTTATAAACATCAAATAGGCACAATATTTTTTCCCCAAATCCAAATTAGAATGCGTGAAAATGGACTCTCCAATCCTGGTGTATATTTTTCGAAATATGATTACTGAAATGAGGATAGAAGAAATTTTTATTGAAAACTTCTAATTCTTCTAGCTTCAAGTTGAAATAAATTTTCTTCGTACATATACTTCTTGTGAATGTGAAACTTTGTTTTAATTTTGATGACGATGTTACCTACTTTGATGTCATAATGTATACGAATTACGGAAATATATCGATACATTCCAGTTATGAATTATCAAAAATTCTAATTTTATCAGGAAAACCATTTGCAAGGACATAAAACAGGTTTATCTAATTATGTAATTGTTGTTTCAGTTGTTATAGTTATTATACCTACCTATCTGATAATTAATAAATCGATTAATCTATACATTTTTCAAAATTTCATTTCATAAAAACAGCTTTTGATTTGGCCCCATGGTCGTGATGGTTTGAATGGTTCTTTGAATCATTTGAATAATATCCATGAAAATATCAAATTTACATCAGAAATCAAAATTAATGGCTCTTCACCATTTCTTGATGTGAATTCAACACGAACTAATTATGGTAGACTTCTGCATACTGTTTATAGAAAGCCTACACACACGAATCAATATATTCATGCTGATTCACATCACCATCCTTCACAAAAGTACGGAACAATTGAAGGGCTGATGATATTTGTCATCCTGATGAACTTGATAATGAAATTAATAATCTAGAAGTGATTTTCCAGAAAAATTGCTTCAGTTATCACTTCATCAAAAAGGCTCTTCGGCCCAAGTCTACCAATACTACTGTTAAGGATACTAGCTTGAGTGAAATTATGCTTCTTTACCATATGTGAGCAATTTTTCAGAGAAGATCGGAAGAATCTTGTCACGATATAATCTCAAAGTTTACTTCGCTCCGGTAATGAAAGTCAAGCAGTTCATTAGACCTGTAAAGGACGTGATTCCCCTACAATTTTTGAGCATTTATAAGATTCCTTGTACCTGTGGGAAAGTCTACGTTGGACAGACGGACCGAACTGTGAACACTCGCATTGCTAAACATAGGAGATGCATAAGATTGAGCCATTCAAATAAATCTTCTGTAGCTGATCATGCCATCGAGTTTTTGCATGACATCGAGTTTGAAGAAATAAGAATAGTCGCAAGACGCACATCGATTCATGATAGATTGGTCAGAGAAGCAATTGAAATACTTGAACATCCAAATAACTCAAACCATACTGATGGCCTTGAATTATCACATGTTGGGCTTTCTATAATCAATAACTCACATACATAATGACTTGTTTCAGTTGGTGTAGTTCTGTGTGTATTATAAAGTACACTAATGACTATTTGACACTGCAGTTGTGAGCCAAACCAATAGCAAAGAATAGCGCTACGCTGTCTTGTTGAAATATCGTGTATTTTGTGATTTTGGATGTGTACGGAGCTGTACCAAGTAGAACATAATTCTCTGTTTGAGGTTTTCACGTGGTTTTCCTCAAGCCTTTGGTGAATGCCAGAGGATTTTATGTTTTTGTCTAGGTGTGATATCAACGTTATCACATCTAGAATTCTGTATATTTTTAGTATCTAGTTACTTGCCTTGTTGTATTTTGTATCATTGTTTTCTGAATAAGCTCCTTGGTCAAAGGATCGGAAAACACTAACTCAGGAATTCACATTCATGAAGTATTATACCGTTATTTCTCGGATTTAATTGGTCATCTCTACAAAACATGCAGAAATGTATAGTGATTATCGAAGGTACAGAGACAAAGTGACATAGAAATATGTAGCTCCAATCCTAATTTGTTATATTCAGTCTTTCCAGATGTAGTCAATAATATTTATCAACGAATAGAATATTTCACTTCGGGTTATTCGAGCTAAGAAAATATGTAGATTCATTAAATCCTGTCTCACTGCCCATATGTGCTCATCCAATACTGTTAGGTCCGGTTGCACAATGAGCTTCGATATAGTTTTGTTGAGCCAAGCATGAAGGTATCATTGCTGTAATCATTATTGTAGCTATAGAAATTGATCTTGGTTCGACTAAACTGTGTGTGGATACACTTAGGTCCGGTTGCACAGTATTCGGTTTATTTTGAGGCCGATCCGTTTTAAATTTCAAAATCGGTGTTGTACCTGTGGCTCATACATCGCTGCATGCCATGGGAGTATATATTCTTGAAAAATTACGGAAAGTACTTAATAGTGCTACAAGTCAAATGAGACAGCTGCAGGCCAGGAAAAGTCTGTTCATGACTATATTGTAATGATCATATTTGCTGATAGGCGGTCCGGTGATTTGAACTGGACAAGATTCTAGATTAAGCCTTACTTCTTGGTGAAAAATGATTTTAAGAATGATTTCAAACTGAACACATGAATATCGATCTCGGTTTTTTAAAGAACTAGCTGACCCGGCGTACTTCGTAACGCCACAGAATTGATAAATTCAGATTGCAAAGTACTTGAGCCTACCTTTTATATCCGAACCTCATAGCCCGGAAATGATAAAGACATGTCAAACTGTGAAAAGATCTTTTTTTGTAGGAAATCAATCGAAATAGGAGATTTTTGTATTAAGCCGAGACTTTGCAGTTCCATTGAATGTATTTTGAGTTTATATTACTTTCTTTTCTGTGAATTTATTAAAGATTATATATTAAATATATGAATCTCACACGACATGCTTATTCAAGTGATTATATAGAAGTAATTATTATATTGAATATGAACGTGCTGGGAATAATCCAAGTTTACCAAACTCGTTTCGTTCATATGGCGGTTTATTGTTGACCGAAGTTGCTTTGTTCGCACGGCTGCTCACCTTTAACTGAGTTTGCAACGCTCGCACGGCGTCTTAACATTGACCGAGCACGCTTCGCTCGCATGTCATCTTACCGTTGACCAATCTCGTTCCGCTCGCACGACGTTCTACAGTTGATCGGGCTCGCTTCGCTCGCACGGTAGCTTATATTTAACCGAGCCCGTTTCAGTCGCACGGCAGCTTGCCGTTAACTGAGCTCTTTTCGCTCGCACAGCAGCTTGGAATTGACCGAGCTCGCTTTGATCACACGGCAGCTTACTGTTATCCAAGCTCGTTTTGCTCGCACAGCGGTCTACTGTTGACCAAGCTCGATTTGCTCGTACGGTGGTTTACCGTTGATCAAGCTTACTTCGCTGGCACCGCAGCTTACCGTTAACCGAGTTCGCATCTCTAGTAAGGCGTTTCAACGTTGATGGAGCTCGCTCCGCTTGCATGGCGACTTATTATTGATCAAACTTGTTTCGCTAGGACCTGAAATTCCCAGATTCATTTTCAGGTTCTATCGGCAAATCTTATAAGCTGAATAAAATAAATAAGTTCTCATGATATCATCAAAAAATATGTTTCATACAAAATGTATGAGAAATGATATTCCTTCTTCCTATTCTTTAATTACTCATTCTGCTATTCTGGACGGAGACAAATCCAAAAAACCTACGATCATGAAATTCGGTCAGGCCGTTCTTGATTTATGAATGGTGTAAGTAACCCGACTTTGTTTTATATAATACTGATATCAATCTGATTCTCGATATAAACTTTGATGAAGTAAAAATATTAGTTAATTATTTGTGTATTGAATCAATGATAATATACATTCTTATCACCAAAGCGGAGAAATTGATTGAAAAAAAAGACTTATCCATATATAAATTTTTTGTGCCACGAACCGTCTCTTACGGCCCTAGAACACTCTATCGAAGTTTCACCACAATCTGATCAATGGATTCATAACGCATAAGGTACAAACATACAAACATTGATTTTTATTTATATAGAAGAAGATATGGAATATAACATGCAGGCAGTTGAAAATGTCGCGGATAAAGCGACCAATTCTTCTTTTAAAGATTATTATAAGGCTCGTTGTGACATCGAAATAGTATATATACTGTTAGAACCGGTTGTACAATTTGAGATTAGCTATAGCGTAGTTGAGCCAAGCTTATTTATTATGAGTACAATTGCTCTGATAATTGTGACCATGGAAATTGAACTGGATTCCACTAGGCTGTGTGTGAATAAACTAAGATTGTACAATCGGGACTTGGGTGACAATTCAATCAATACTCCCGACAAACTGTAATCATACTTTGGAACTCATCGTTAAGATAAAAATGTAGTTTCACAAAATCTATTGGTATGTGTCAGTTGCATGATTGCACCAACTGATGGTCACAATAGTAACTAGCACACTCAGGTCACCTGTGATAACCATAACATAAATTATAGAAGAATAAAAACGACAGCTGGAACATAATAGGTGTGAAACAAAAGGGTAGAAATGCAATGAGAAAAAAGAACTCAGCAAAAGCTAAAATTTTACAGATAGGAATCAGAAGTAATTGCAAAAAGTATCAGCAACTTGGAAAATTGGCAGATAAAATTTGCAAAAAGGAGAATAAATTGATTAACAATGAAAGATTAGAGGTGATTGAGAACACACGAGGACTACAGGACATCCAAAAGTTGTATAAGAATATAAGCAATTATAGAATAATATACCAGCCGATGATAGATAGCAGCAGTAACATGAATGGTGGGGCTTTACTGGAAGAAAAAGCAACATTTGAAAGCACTGCTTTACACAGAGGAACTAGTGACCGAAGAAGCTAGCGCCGCCCAATAAGAAGAAGTAGAGGGCACGTATGAATATGAAGAAACAGAAATAGAATCACTGATAAAGGAGGAAACACCAACAGCAATGAGCAAGATGGAAGCCGGAAGGGCCTCTGGAGAAGATGAGATGATGATAGAACTTCTGAAAGCGAGAGGAGAAGAAATAATAAACTCAACACATAAACTACTGAAACTAGCGTGGAAAAGAAAAAAACACCGAACAACTGGAACACAGGAACTATATGTCCAATTTTCAAGAAAGGAAATGGACTCAGATGTGATAATTGAAGAGCGATTACTCTCCCCAACGTAACTTATGAAGTCTTATCAACAATATTGAATGGAAGACCGAAAATATACTCCGAAAAAGTCGTAAGAGAATATCAATGTGAGTTCAGACCGGGAAGAGGAACCATAGTTATTCATAGTGAAACAAATAATGGAAAGGTATTGTGAATATAGCTTAGATTGACATATGCTATCTATCGACTATCAATAAGCTTTCAATAGTATAGACAGAAACGAATTATATGAAACATTAATAAGACAAGGAGTTCCCAGAAAACTTGTAAGATTGATTCAAACAACCATGAACGACACTAAGGCGAAAGTTATAATAAGAAATAAAATAACAGAAGCATTTGAATTCAACACAGGAGTGAAGCAGGGTGACGGACTATCTTCTACTCTCTTCAACTTAGCGCTACATGATGCCCTTGACAAGGTTGCGCATGAAAGTATCAGTTTCATAAAATCAAATCAAATATGTGCGTACACAGACGATGTAGTTATAATCAGTGGAAGAAAGCAAAGCTAAATAGATATATGCGTGGAGATGGTAAAATATACGAAGACGTGAGATCTTAATATAAATAAAAATAGGACAAAGTACATAAAGAGTTTCGACAGTAAGTGAGAGAAGGGAACCCGAAAACTTGAAGATAGGAGAGAAGACCTTTGAAGGAGAACGCAGCTTCTGCTACTTTGGAATGAAGATAACGAACGACGGTCGTATGAGCCCGGAAATTAAAGAGAGAATATCACCAGGAAATCGAGCATTCTTTCTTTACAGAAAGTTATTGACAAGCCAGTTTATATCAAGAAGCTCAATGAAGAAAATTTATAATACATTGATACGACCAACGATAACATAAGGATAATAAACTTTGACGCTGAATGCGGCGGGCACATATAGACTTAGGATTCTCGAAAGAAGAATACTCAGGAAGATATATGGACCAATAAAGGAAGAAGAATTATAGAGAATTTGATGTAATATGGAATTGCAAAAGATAATTGGAAGAGAAGACATAGTTAGACTTATGAAAGCAGAAAGAATTCGATGGATAGTGCATGTGACAAGAATAAATAAAAAAATAATGCCACACAGAGAACAAAGAGAGAGACTACACTCACGAAGAAGAAGGGGTAGATCTGGATGAAGTAGAGAAGGATCTAAGAAAAATAGGCGTGAAGAATATGGAGAATTGAAGCAAAAGATAGAGAGGAGTAGAAGCGAATTTTGCAGGAAGCCAAGGACTAGCCTGGGCTGTACAGCTAACAAGTGAGGAAAAGTTGTTATATTTGTTCTACAAGTTGAATAAAACATTATTACTTAAAAAAAAAACTATTCATTGAACTAAAGTAGACCACTATGGAGTCTGATATTCTACAAAAGATGTTGGAGTCAGGTTTTCTCCCAAGAAAACAAGTAACAGAATATTTGGTTTTGTCTTCAGTACTCCCTGTTGTCTGCGGATGTAATAGTAAATCCTGTAATAATTTTTGCGTTCGTTTTCATTTTTTTCCATAATATAATCAAAACTTTCCAAATATTGAAGATTCAGCGGTTACGGCTTATCAGCGCCACACGCCGGTCATTATTATAAAAAAAATATTATTAGCGCGTGCACGTGTAAATTATCTATTGTCTAATTGTATTTCAAATTTTCTAAGAAGCTGATAGTGTCACAACAATTGAATAATTTATAATGATGCGGGTAAGAACGTGAGGAAGACTCTCACAGGTTCAATATGAACCTAGAATATTCAAATGATATCTCAAACCCAAAATTATAACAAAATAGACGATAATTGCTCCGTATGCGAATTGATATCAAGATATTGCTCAATGGGCTCAAATTATATAAGAGACACATATTTTCTGATCCACCCTCAGAGATGATATTCGCGTTACCATTTAAATTGGGTTTTCTATAAATTCACGTGCCTTGCATCCAGGCTTTTCACCAGTACATAAGTATCCACCAAAACTTTCAAATCCGTAGTATTGGTACCATTTGGAATAATTCTTACTGAAACTTATCATCAAATTGGAAGAAATTATTGAAAATTCACTGTGGAATGGAGATATGAATAGCTTCTATTTGAATAAATTCAGGTAAAATGAGATTCATCATCAAGACAAATCTCAAAGACTAGGAAAAAACAGTTATTTTCGATTTTGCTGAATCGATTCCAGCCGAAGAATATAGCCTATCCCTGGTTATTAACTAGAAAGGGCTGAGACAGAAGACTTGACACATTATAATGATAATTTTGGAGCAAATTTCTGGTGAACTTATCCAGAAATGACTTATTGAGTTGGCAAGGGAGATTGCCCACTTTTTCAAAGAATCAAGTTAAGCATTTTCGACTGCATATGCTTTCTGAAATACAACTCTTTACTGTATGATCTGTGTTTATGTCATGTACTCACCGTAAATGTGTCCAGGATGTAATAAACCATTGTTCTGTAAAATATTTTGTTTCTGATTCTGTTTTTCGTGACCCTTGACATAACAAATGAAGATCTGACACTTGACAGTTTTAACAGTATCGACAGAGGACTCAATCACAGACGAAATTACCGACGTGAAGAAAGAATTTGGTATGATATTATTCTCATATTTTCAATGTGCCGTGAATGAAATGTAACCGATAAAGATGTATATAAGCAGGAAAAGAAGTTGAGAAATTTGTGGTGCAGAAATTTGTATTTGTGAAATAGCTTCTTGTTTTTTTGTATCTCTTCTTCACATCACGTCAATAGCGCTTATTTGAAATTTATTTGAGACAAGTTAAGTAAGGTTTCATTGAACTCTCAGTAAAAATATGGACTTGCGGCCAATTTGAGTCACTTCTTCTAGAAGTTAGCTCTCCGAGTCATCTTCCTAAGTTCTACAGTGTTCACAGTTCGAAGTTTTCGTGCTAAGTCCATTGCTCAAGATAAAATCATAAGTTTTATTGTTACCTTTTGTTTTTTATAAGTCCGTGAAAGGAACTTACTCCATATTACCATTGTTCTTTCTGTTTTGAACTTGGAATATTTTTGTAAAGTTGAAGTGAGAGTCTTTTCGTTTCATTTTTGCCGTCCTCTCTACGAACGTTCGTTGGATTAACTTAACGTAGTGATACTGCAAGAGGAGTCTTCATTGATTTCACAGTGTTAGATTGTTTAATCGCAGAATCACCGCTGGAGTCCTTGATGATTTCACAGTGTTTGAATAATTTAATGTAGAGTCATCGCCAGTAAAATCTTTGTTGACTTCAAAGTATTTGGATAATTTAACGTAAACTCACCGCTGGGAAATTCATTGCTGGCTTCACACTGTCAGAAATATTTAACGGAGAATCACTGCTGAAGGAGTCCTTTGGTGGCTTCACAGTATTGAAACAGCTTAATGTAGAGTCACTGCTTGGGAACCAGTTTGGTTTTACAAGCATAGAGTGAGTTGTAGAGTTGATCCACCGTTCCGCCATCGGCAAGGTATCGTTACAATTCACACAGCCTGTATTTCTTCCAGGGAGGATGTTGTGTACCAACTGAACAATCAAAGCTAAAAATAAATTGGTGAATGATGCCTTCCAAGAAATTCTCGCACAATTTGCTAAATCATCTAACGATTTGATCGCTTCAAGAGCTAGTGCTTAATGAATTGTCACTACCCACTAGCTTGAAAGCTCAGAAATTCAGTCTTCAATAGAGATCTCATCAGCATTTTTCACAAAGAGAAAATTCTAATATTTCAACAGATTGTTTGATTAATTATAGTTATTTGCTTGGAAAAATAATATTAATACATAATTTTAACACCAGGCAGACCAAAGTTTTAGGACTCATGTCTAGATAATACAAGAATGATGCAAATCACGGTTCGGTAGATTTGTTACATCCTCAATCAGATATAATTAAGAATTGATGAGTTCTTGCTGGGAGTGGTCAAGGTTACCGCAAATATGAATAATTCCAATTTCATGTCACAAGTCGGCTAGGTGCGTATGAAGCCCTTGAGGGCGTTTTGAAGTAGTCCACATATTCGATTTTGGGCCTTATACTTATATCTGCTCGCAATATTCATGAATATTGCTGGCTGCTGAAATTAGCAGGTAAATGTCAACTTTTTTGATTATTTTTATTGATCTATGCGTCTTCAAACGAACTATTTCAGTTATTTTTCACGCAGTTCACGGATGACTCTAGTGATCTATTCATAGTTAGTGAGTGTATCCTGTCTTATATTTTTAATTGCTTATTTTGAGTCGTACTTTTTTCTTAGAAAACTGTTCCATACCGCTCCAGTGAGATCACTACGTGTTACTGACTTTCATTAGTGCTGGTGTTTTTTGACATTCTCAATTAATGTTACTCATGATGAAGAATGAGTAAATGCTCCATCCTCAAGTGTAAGTCAAGGCGAACAACTGATAATCTTGAGAGCTGTGCAGGTACCTGTGGTCAATGGTTCCATCCAAATAACGCCAATTTAAAAAATGAAGAAGGTATCCTGATAAATGAGTCCAAATCTATCTTTTTCAGGTTTCCTACATGTCGTACTGATTGCGTTATTATGGACCGCTCAAAGGAAGTCAATTCTGTCACTCGGTCCGAAGAGATTAAAAAAAAAAGGAAAAATGGAGATCTCTTTTATCAAAAAGATATCAAGGAAAAGCAATGAGTCAATTACCTCCGTAATTTTTCCGAATACTAGTAAATTAGAGTCTGTGAGTCCCGCATACTGCGACACAGAGCTTCGAACGGTCACAACATCCCGTCCTTCCTGTGATACCAAATCTCAAACGGCTTGATATGGGAATATTACAAAAAAGTATTCTTAAAATCCAAAGTACTACCAGTCATGCTCCAACCAAAAAATGCGTCGCAATTTGCGTCTGTCACCAAAGCAGATATAGTGAAAATAATCCAGTAACATCAAATATAACCATCAACTCTGTACGTCAGACAAGTAAAGGAACCTCATAATCAATTCTGACTAATCTGATAAATTTGAAGAGCACGTTGACACTAATCTAAATGATGGATATACAATTGAACAGTTGCCTTCACTTAATCCTATATTAAGAATTGTGGGAATGACTGAGTCTTATACTACTTAGTCTTTTCTGCAGCACTTCTTGAGATCAGCTCAATCAAGAGGAATAAATATGTCTTCCAGGCCTATAACGTATTATCTCATCCTAGACCTTAATAAAATATTCGTTCCACATTTATTTTGATATTTGTGAAAGATGGAGAAAAGGCAGCTTAAAAATATCGGAAAGGCAAAGAACTGCATTTGTAGAATTATTTGAAAAAAAAAGATGAAAAATTATTACATTCTAAATTTACAGCCAGCTATACCTACAAGGATTCTCAACATGATAAGGAGGAAATAACAAACATTTTAAATAGTATTCCAGGAGCTGAAAAAAAATTGGAGATGCTAGAAAAAAGTAAGTACTACAGTATCTGATGACTTTGTGAATGTATGATAATAATATATTGAATTTATATTCTCTAGGCATGGCAAGATATACAAAGTCGGACAAAAATGAAATATAGCAAAAATATATCATACAGTCGTGAAACTGGTGGCGGCCCTAATGTGGAAGAAGCACCCACTCAAACCGAGAAGGATATTTCCAAAATCATGCAGCCAGTATGTTTAGAAGGACATCAAGAGGCAATCGAATCCATTGCGCAAATAAATATCAAAAATGAGCTTGGAGTACATCAGGAAAAAAATGTAAGTAGAGTAATTAATCAATTAGTTCAGTAGTGTGATGAATTGATGATTATGAATTTTTGAATGTTGCTGATAATACTGAAATGATTCTTACGAAAGTGATAACTAGTGTTCAGAATAAAAGTTGATCATACAGGGGAAATGCACTAGAAAAGAAAACTCCAAATAGACTCAACATAAAATTAGGACGGACGGAAATAGTCGTGGGAAACTATAATCAGAGTTCACACAGAGAATTAGATATAAAAGAAAAATATTGTGAAGAGAAATTCATAATATTACGAGAGTAGAATGAAGTATTGAGAAAAGAGAACAACAATTTTTATCGCATGCATGGAACAATGGATAAAATTCTAGGCAGAAATAATTTGATTAATTGCTATTCAGCATATTTTAGTACACAATTTTTTTCTGTTTTCATGATTTCATATTTTAATGTACCTAGCAAGAATCTATCTATTTTCCTTGTACAGTTTTTGATGTTTTATAGAATTGAGTTTTTGTTCATGTAAATAGTATATGTTCTGTGAACTATGTAAAATATGATAAATAGATTTTCCAATAGAACACTTGGTTTTTGTGTACTTTCCTCATTCAATTTTCGATTGCATCTGACAGAATTATAGACAACTCCATAACAAAAACTCTATTGAAGGCAAGACGCTTGAAAATAATAAGACTTAAAATCTCGAAGAATCATTCAATAAATAATAATTATCATCAGAAGATACTTTTATGAATTGGGAACAAAAATATCATTTGTAGTTAACTGCTTCACAAGAAAATTGAAATTCTTTGGAAAAATAGAATAATACACATTTTTATATGAAATTTTAACTTATAATGCTCCTTCGCGCGAGTCTTCCTTGTGAAATTTCTGAATTTATATTCCTTATTTCATTTTTCTCTGCAAAATCATCGATCAATACATCTACGTGTTCAAAAAGTTTGTTAGTAAATCTATCAATATAACTTTATTTGACTACATATTACCAAAATATTGTTATTCTTGATCATCATTCTCTTGAGCTTCTATATTATAATTATACACATGTTGTGTGAAATCAAAAACGCATTTCTGATTGTACACGTCCTTTCAGGCTTGTAGTGCAGAGCCCTGTGTTTGAACAGACATCTAAACCTCATTTTTGAAACTCTATTGCATCGTTCAATTATGCTCCTTATTTGTTCATGTTTATTATGATAGCGGTATTCAGGAGTATAAGGTTGAGGTTCTGGATTTACTGGAGATAATAAATAACTTCTCAAGGGATATCCGGAGTCTTCTAGAAAACAGAGTTCTCAGTAAACTTTGATCCACATATCCTATTTGAATTTATCTAACAAGAAAAAATCAGTATGACTATTTTCGTGCGAAGATACTATAGATTGTCGAATGACAGATGTGTTCCAAATATAGGAGTCATGTGTAGCGCCAGGAAACCGAGCATTAACACCTAAAATTTGCAAGTCTGCATCACATAACTAAAATATAACAGATTGGAAAAATAAATGTAAAACATAATTCATAATTCATTTCTTATATATCAATTGTACATTTATTGAATGATAACCTTTTTGATCAACATACACATATTCAGGGTATTCTGGATCCTCATTTTTCGGAGGAGATATAGCCAAGTGAATACAATCTATGCATCCAATCATACCAGGAAACTGATATTTCTTGAAAAATCTATACATATGAATAATAGGAATTATGAATAATACAGAAATATTTATATGAAAATTACAACAATCTCCGTCTTACTGCATTCAGTCCTAATAAATTTCTTGGAAGTTTCACTCACTGATTAATAAAAATTTGTGGTCTGTTGAATGCATCTACCGAATCTGTTATGCATCTGCTTACAGATAACTGTGACACATCTGAAATAATATTCGAAAAAATATCCAACTGATAACTACCAGTAGCAAAAAATCTCAGCGCAGTCAATATCCAAAATGACATTGAAATAAGAATGGATACGATGAAATAATGAGATTATTTTCTGAGACATCTTGAAGGAAATAATAATGTCGGTATTTGTCTGTTGCGATTTAATAAAAAATTCCAACATTTTACAAATTTATTAAAAAAGAATCTTGTCAACTCGAAACTGCTTCCCCATTTCCTCGGCATTTTCGCCATTTTCCAATTCTTCAATCTACAACAAATTTGCAATATCATCCATGGAAATACACTATTGAACACTCTCGCAATTGCTAAGCGAATGGTTTCAGCCTTTCGCTTTGAACACGAACTATGTGGTGCGCTTTTGTCACGAAGCGAAGGGCCGAGAATATAGTTTACCCAATGACGTATTATTAAAGTAGACCCAGCGCGTCCTATGGCAGACCACAGTTTGTTGTGATGTTAGCACTTACAAGGTGAGAGGTTCTGAGAAGCGAAGGGAGTAAACATGCTTGTTATGCGGTTTGCCTGCTTTTATTTATGTTTGAAAAGTGCGCGGCTTTATTCTGTACTGTATGTATATATTTGTTGAAATAGAAGTAATAATATATTAATTGCTTCAAAATAAAAAAATACGAGATTTTTCCCACATCTCACAATCGATATTTTTTCAAATGAAAAACGCAACCTGCGATACAACGATGTTTACCTTCCTCACCCCACTGTTTATTCCTGCATCAAAACAAATGCCGCGTGCTGGGTCTACTGTTAATACGTCATTGAGTTTACCCGAATTTCGTACGAAAACGAACGACCTTGGAGATTAAGAAGGGTCAAGAATAGAGCTCTAGGTTGGATTATTGTAGCTGATGATTTTAATACCAAAGCCCCAGAATGGGGTGATGATGCTACAGATCCTAGGGAGGAGAAGGTAGCGGACTGGGCTGCAAGCCTTGGTCTTGTTGTCCTGAGCGACGGCACACCGACGTTTTGAAGAGGGGCGTCAGCAATGTGGATTGACCTGACACGGGCCTCAGATGACGTCGCATGAATGTAGCTTTCCGAAGGAGTAGGAATAGGCGAAGCTGGTTCTTATCCAGAAGTTGAACAAGCCTTTGGAGAAGCCGTTCTCTTACAGGCCTCTATGCCTGCTGTATTACTGCGGTGACTTACTGAAACACCTGCTCCAGCTACGACTCAAGCAGAAGCTGGGCGGGGAGGCAAGCCTGTCGGATAGACAGTATGGCTTCAGAGAGGGGCGTAGCACCAAGGATGCGCTGCGTCGGATATTGACCATTGCAGAGACAGCCAGAGAAGGCACATGGGAGAAAAGGGAGCTTCGCGCCCTGCTCACGTTCAACGTAAGAAATGCCTTCAACTCCGCTTCCTGGAGGCAGAGCGTCGAATATCAGCATATTTGGTTGATATGATGGCATCGTACGTGAGTCAGCGATGGATACTCGCTGACAATAACGATGACTTGCGAAGTACCACAGAGGCCAGTACTTGGACCACTGCTCTGAAACGTCCTGTACGGCGGAGTGCTGCGGCTAGAGATGCTAGAAAATATTGAGCTATTCGCATACGCGGACGACTTCGCATTAGTAGCGACGGCCAAGAGGCCAGATAGACAACAAACCGTTGCCAGTACTGCCATTGGCAAGGTATGCGAGTGGTTAGAGGCAAGAGAGCTGCAACTGCTGTGCAAAAGGAGAAGAGGCCAGGGCGTGGAGTAAAGGAGCAGAGGATCACACTGCGCCCTAGGCCTAAGTCCCTGGAAATCATACTGAACGACGGGGGCACCTTCTCCCCGCATATGTCGGAGGGAGCAGAGCGGGCTGCTAACGTAGCGATGGAACTTGATAGGCTGATGCCTAGACCCGAGACCTAGCAAGAGGCAACTGTACAGAAACATGACGCAGTCAGAGATGCTATACGCAGCACCAGTGTGGGCTCATGCGCTTGAGCGCGAGATCAACCGGATGAAGGTGGCCAAGGTACAGAGGAGTGTCGCTCTGAGAATTAGCAGTGCTTACCTGACGGTATCAGAGGATGCAGCTCTTGTAATTGAAGGATTGCCTCCAATTGACATCGTTGCAACAGCCAGGGACAGAACGAATGAAGGAGGAACGCGACTATCCCGAATTGGACAGGAAGTAGTTCTAAAAGATTGGCAGCAAAGGGTCATGGACTCGGAGGCTGCTCCCAAACCCAGAGCCTTGGCTAGAGAGGAAGCATGACGAGACCAGCTACTGGCTCACGCAAGCTCTTTCTGGTCACGGCTGCTTCCGGGCTAATCTACGACGAATAGGTAATGTGACGAAGCAGTCTTCGTTTCAAAGCATATCCTCCAAACTTTTCAAGTAAAAATACCGTACTGAGAAATCATCACTTAACTCAACTTGTCACACCACCGTTTAGCTCACTGAGCTTCTTCAACCGTCATTCTGTTTTATTCATTTGATCTTTACAATTTCGCCTATTAACTTCTTCAAGCTGCTGATGAGGTCAAAACATCGAGGACCGACTCAAGTTAATTTCTGCAGAATGACAGACCTGATCATATCCGTATTGGAATAATAATCAACTCACCGCCGTGTAGAAACTTCAATTGCAAATCCTACATGGTGATATGAAATACCTGAACTAGATGAAAATAACATTAGATAAGACCGTACTATGGTTCAAAATGGAATGAAACTCACCTTTAACAATATATAGTTCATTGTTTATTTTGAAGAGTTTTTGTTCTGCCTGTCAAAGCTACGTTTGTTATCCTTTTGTCTAACTGCGTTTGTTGTTAGTTCAGATATTTCAATGGAAATCCACAATATCAGTCACCATCAGGCAAGTAAATAAGGAACTGTGATTTATGTTTAAATTTAGATAAAATATTTTTAAGGAAGAAAATTTCATGAATAGGATTTGTAAATGATGTGTTATTGTACAAAAATATGTATTTCACTCAACGGATATTCTTCACATAGACAAGGTTGAGTCAAAGCAGAAAGTATCTGAATAAACCTGCTGAATAAGGATTCATTGAGATCGGAATATAAATACAGCCCAAAATCGAACAGTAAAACACTCTCTTCTGAGACTCGAGCCCGAATAATCACCTATCAAAGTTGTCTGTGAAACCAATGACCGAACCGTACCGTGAGAAACCTTTCGTTTGAGTCGCCCTCGTACCGCGGGCTACCAGCAACCTCCGTTCGAGTGACCATCGTAGCGTGGGCTACCAGTAACCCCTTTTTGAGTGGTCCCTGTAGCGTGGGTTACCAGAAACCCTTTTTGAGTGGCCCCTGTAGCGTGGGTTACCAGAAACCTTCTTTAGAGTGGCTTTCGTAGCGCTGGTCACCAGAAACCCTTTTTTGAGTGGCTCCCGTAGCGAGGGTTACCGGAATTCTAATTTTGTAACCGTATTGTGATTTCATTCACCCTCGTTTGTCGTCGTGTATGTTTTCTTATCCATTTAGTCTCACACCATTGTTTATTTGTTTTTTTTTGTGTGTTTGATGTATACTGTTTGTCTCAACTACACGTTTCAGTTTCATTCGTCAGCAAATCCTTCCCCATCTCGCTAGCTACCCAGTGTAACAAGGCTAAGTCATCATAACATATAAAATGCGTAATCAGTATTCTAAATTAACCAATTTGTATTTGTATCAATAGTAAACATTATAATTGCAACACTTGCAAGGTGACACAATATGCTATGCCGACTCAGCGCTTGTTTAGTATATATGTAGCGGGCCTAGCTCGATATGATGTTTTTATGTGGTTGTTATAATTAATTCAATTTTTCTATTGGAGAATAATAAACATGTTGAAAGTCTGTCCAACTTAAATTATTTATTTTCTTATATATATAGTGCTTATTCCATTTTAGTTTCGTTTATTTTCACATTTATTATAGCGCGACCTGAAAGTTCGGTCTAACGCTATAACTGGTGACCCCGACGTGATCATCACAATGGATCAACCTGAAGCAAATATTCCTGACATTTCCGTTATTTCCGCTTCATTCAAGATTCCAGAGTTCTGGCCAGCAGATCCTCAGCTAGGGTTTGCGCAACTGGAAGGTAATTTCAGCGCACATCGCATAACCTCAGAGTTGACAAAATTTGGTAAACTTATTGGAGCATTAACTCCTGTTTACGCCAATGAAGTTCGAGACATTATAATCGCTCCTCTGGCTGAATTACCTTATACTACCCTGAAAAAAGAATTAATTCGTCGTTTTGCTCCCTCTGAAAAAGAAAATTTACATCAGCTATTCAACGTAACTTTAGACGGAGACAAGAAGCCTTCACAACTTTTACGAATCATGAGACAACTATTGGGAAAAAGAATCATCGATGAAACTATTCTCGAAGAATTATTTCTACAAAAAATGCCTATCAACATTCAAACTGCTCTCGCGACCCTAGTTAATTCTTCTCTCAATGAAAAAGCAGAGGTAGCGGATAAAATTTCAAACATCCTTCAAAATACTACATCTAAAACAGAGCAAGACTATCCCTCGTTTCACCTCCTCAGACAAGAAATCAAAGAGCTGGAGCAACAAGTAAGAAATTCCATTTCCCAATCATCATACTGCTGGTATCATCAGAATTATCAAGACAAAGCAAAGAAATGCATTCAACCCTGCACTTGGAAAAATTGTCTAAAACAAAATAATGTATTTAATAATTCAAGTCTATTTTCGAACACTTATATTCCTTACATTTCTAGTAATTCTGGCTCTCATACTCCCGATCCTGAACCAGAGTCAAAACTTTTGTTCCTGACCGATAAAAATTCCGGAAGAAAATTTTTAGTTGACAGCGGTGCCCAAGTAAGTGTCATCGCTCAAACGACAGTTTTCAATAAAAAATCAACACAAATTATCTTACGTGCAGCTAATAATTCGAGTATCTATACATATGGTTTCAAGAATATAACATTGAATTTTGGCTTGTCAAGATCTTTCACTTGGAAATTTATAATTGCAAATGTAAAACATTCGATATTAGGAGCAGATTTTTTATCTCATTTTAAATTGATTATTGATCGAAACTCTAAACGTGTACAGAGAAGTACCCCATACACCACTAATTATGAAATATATTCTAATACAATTTTACAATCTACCACTCCATTCACTGATATACTTTCTCAATACCCAAAATTAACTGACAACCTAAACGTCAAACGTCAAATCAAACATGATGTCACACACAAAATACTCACAACAGGATCACCCACATATGCAAAGCCTCGACGATTAGCGCCTGAAAAATTAATAATAGCAAAAGAAGAGTTCCTCAAAATGTTAGAAATGGGAATTATTCGACCTTCCTCTAGTTGCTGGGCTTCACCACTTTTGGTACAAAAGAAGTCTGGTGAATACCGTCCCTGTGGAAATTATAGAGCTCTCAATGCACAAACTATTCCGGATAGATATCCACTTCCACACTTACAAGACTTTACATACAACCTACAAGATACTACTATTTTTTCAAAATTAGACCTCAATAAAGCTTATAATCAAATACCAATGGACGAAGAATCAATCATGAAAACTGCTATAACAACACCTTTTGGACTTTTCGAATATAATGTTATGCCATTCGGACTCAGAAATAGTGCACAAACATTCCAAAGATTTATAGATAAAGTTACAAGAGGTTTAGATCTCTGTTTCGCATACATTGATGACATACTAATTGCAAGTAAATCCTTAGAACAGCACAAAAACCACTTACATACTGTTTTTAAAAGATTAGAAGAATACGGTGTTTTGTTAAATAAAGATAAATGTCAATTCGGTTTGAGGTTGTTAAGAAGAGTAGTGGGGTCAAGCTGTGCTGGGAACCCTGCTCTATGCCAAATACATAGGATAAACATTCATTGCCAACTTTAAATAAACAAAATTTCAATGATAAAAACTAATGGAAATGTTTGTTTTCGGTTGAAAATACATGATTTTGAATAATTTTGTTCCTTATTCTATTCTTTTAAAGAGCTTTCATCGGTTGAAATATTTTTTTCATAATACCTGCATTGAAACAACGCGTTTCTACGCCTGTTTTGTCAGTCGAAACAAGACAATTGCAGACAAATGCGAGTGTAGCCGGGCAGGAACAGGCTTGTTTCTGCCCGAGGGGAGAAACAAGCTTGTTTCTGCCCGCTGAATTAATTTTTTACATCGTTTTATCCCTGGCAGAGTCGCATTTGTTCATTGTCAATCTCTGAATGAAAATCATATAACCTTAGTTAATTTGACAGTTGTTGTATTCGGAACTGTAAATTAAATTGGAAAGACGATTAGTTTCAAGAAAAAAAAGTATTAATACGACAATTTTAAGTACACCACAACATCTTATTGATGAAGCACAAGCAGCTACTCTCGACTTGTTACCTGCAAAATCAAAGGAAAAATATTTACTTTGTTATGACAAATTTGTAATGTGGAAAGTTTCAATGCGGGTATTATGAAAAATACAGTGTGTGGCACGGGACAAAACACGATTTCAGCCGAGGGTGATGCCGGCCCTCGCTTCGCTCGGGCAAGCAACGCTCACCCTCAGCTGAAATCGTCTTGTTTCGTCCCTAGCCACACAATATACTATTTTTCATATTCAATTGAAGCCACAATATGATGAGTATAGTACGCAACGCTGTAGACTTTCGGAAATCTTTTTGACATTTGACGTTTAGTAGTGGTACTGCGTTTCATAACCAAACAAACTTATTGATGATAAATCTCCATCAAAAAAATAATATCGATGGAAGAATAAATGGCTGACTCAATCAGTATACCGTCAAGTCAGGGAAGTGATAAAAAATCTTATTCATTCTAATCACACACACTCTTCCCATTTCATTTCATGCGGCGACGTTGCCAAGCGTATGATAACTTGCTAAATTTTAGTAGCTTTTGTACAATTTTTTTTAATAATAATTCAATTTTCTCTGGAACTAGAAACAAGACTTTTTTGAAATTTGATACGCATGTTCATATGTCTTTCGTAGATATTTTGACGATTTTTTGTAGTATTGTCATTTCAGGTAGTCGAGATAATGACGTATGAACAATGTGAAAAACGTCGCGTGCATTAGCGCAATGTAATAATATGTCACCAAACAGCAACTTTGACATTTTTTATTTCGATAACTAGAAACAAGATTGAGTTTAAACTTTGCCAGAATATTCTTTACTAGATAAATAATATACTACAAAAATTTAAATAAATTTTCATATACTTTGATTTCCTTCTCAACAACCTTAAGTGAAATAGAATTTCTCGGACATTCAATATCAGCTTCGAAAATAAGACCTCTAGAACAAAAAACAAAAACCAAAACCACAAACACAAGAACAACTCCGTGAATTTCTAGGTATGGTAAATTTTTATCATCGTTTTATAAAAAATTGTGCTACAATTTTACACCCACTTAACAAACAATTAAGTAACTCTTCAAATAGTGACAAAGACATTAATTGGACAGCAGAGGCAGACAACGCTTTTCACTTGATCAAAAATAGCCTGTCACAAACTTTATCTTTTCCAAAACATGACTGCGAAGTCAACATTATGGTTGATGCTTCAAACATAGGTGTTGGGGCTGTCCTTCAACAGAAAATTGAAGACCATTGGGAGCCAATTTCTTTCTTTTCCACTACTTTAACAAATACACAAAAAAACTACAGCACTTTTGGTAGAGAGTTACTTGCAATATTTTTGGCAGTCAAAAAGTTCAGATACTACCTGGAAGGGAGAAAATTTTTTATTCTCACTGATCACAAACCCCTCACATACATTTCAAAATTAATTACCAACGATAATTACTCGCAACGCGAGATACGTCATTTAGATTTCATACTTCAATTCACCAATGACATACGTCACATATCAGATAAACAAAATCTGGTAGCCGATGCACTTTCTCGAATTTCAGTCAACGCACTCTTTCATCATCAAAATATAGATTACAACAAAATAGCTCAGGCTCAATCAAATGACAAGGATTTACAAGAACTTTTACAATCCAAAAATACAAATTTATCATTTGTCAAATGTAAATTACCTAATTCACCCTTGGAATTATATTGTGATATTTCAACGAACATTTATAGGCCATATATTCCAAAGAAATTTCAAGAACACATATTTCAACATTTTCATTCTATTACACACCCAAGCATAAGAACAACAATCAAATTGATAACCTCAAAATTTGTCTGGAAGGACATAAACAAAGATATATCAATCAGAGCGAAAGAATGTTTACAATGTCAACGCGCTAAGATAACAAGACATACAAAATCACCCATCTTACAAATCAACACACCTAATATACGTTTTCATTCAATTCACATTGATCTAGTCAAGTTACTGGTTTCCGAGGGATATAATTATGTTCTAACTTGCATTGACAGGTTCACTAGATGGCCTGAAGCTATTCCACTAAAAGATTGTTCCGCATAATCTGTTGCTAAAGCATTAGTGGACAATTGGATAGCAAGGTTCGGTGTTCCAGCCAACATAACAACAGATAGAGGACAACAAACCAATTCATCATTATTTCAAAATCTCATTAAACTACTTGGAACAAAACACATTCAAACGACAGCTTATCACCCTCAATCAAACGGCATGGTAGAGAGATTCCACAGACAATTAAAAACAGCTCTTAAAACATACCACAACCAAGAAGATTGAATAAATTTTCTTCCAATTGTTTTATTAGGAATTAGAACCACTGCTAAAGAAAGTATCAAATGTAGTCCTGCAGAACTCGTATACGGTACTAATCTCACTTTACCAGGTGAATTTAGTCCTAGCCTCAGTTCTCATCTACGACGAACTATTGATTTGCAACAATATCTTCGAAACCTGCAATCAAGCATTCAAGGACTCAAACCTGCAACTATATCTTCAACAAAAACAACTAATCACACGTACATTCCACCTAGCCTATACAAAACATCACACGTCTTCATTAGAAACGACAAAATTGGTCCTATCCTGAAACAAGCTTTCAACGGTCCTTATAAAGTCATAGAACGCTACGACAAATATTTTAAAATTTTGATAAACAATAAAATTGAAACCATATCTATAGATCGTTTGAAACCGGCTTTTATATAATTTTTGGAAATAGTCATTCTGTCCGATGACACTTATCAACCGCCATTAATATTTTTAAATCTATTTCTAAAAGGGGGGAGTATGTAGCGGGCCTAGCTCGATATGATGTTTCTATGTTGTTGTTGTGGTTGTTATAATTAATTCAATTTTTCTATTGGAAAATAATAAATATGTTGAAAGTTTGTCCAACTTAAATTATCTATTTTCTTATATACATAGTGCTTATTCCATTTTAGTTTCGTTTATTTTTACATTTATTATAGCGCGACCTGAAAGTTCAGTCTAACGCTATATATATATATAGAGTGATATATGGAAAGTAGGACAGTTAAGTGAAGAAGTAGAAGTCAAGAAGCATTAGAATGTGGGAGAATTAAGAGCTCCATTAGCACCTAGCCGACTAGTCGTAAGTTATATCCAGTATACTTTGTTATTAATTTATCTGTTAACTTTTATATTTATTATTCAATCTTTAATATATTTATCTGTTATACAAATTTGGCATTCTTTATATTTGCAATAACCTTCACCCTCCATCCATATCCAATTTAGGATGTAATAAATGGTGACAGCGGTTTATGGAAATTCATGCTGGACCAGAGTGACTAGTATATCTGGCTCACTCGCGGAGACCAGGTGAATTATAGATATTCAAAATTTCTGTTCAATATAAACGACAGTTGTAGAGAAGTTCATGGAAAGATTTAAGTTCTAGCGATGTTTCAGAGTTACAGTAGACTTCAAAGAATGAATTGGAATAAGTTTCTTTAGTATGTAATACTGCTCTGATCTTGGAGAACGCAGTACCATTTTATATACTAAAAAATCGAAGTTGGTGCGAGGGACGAGTATCTCATCGAAAATAGGAAGAAACAAACATCAAGAAAGGATCAGTAAATTTTGCTTATTCCATAAGTATGGTTTAGTTAAAAGAACTTACGATTTTATTTATTTTTTACATGTAATGTCCAATCGTATTGTAAATATCTGGAGATTTCATATCAGCACAAAGAAAAAGAACAGAAAGCATACATCAGCTTTTTCATTTTGAATATCGTGACGTATGATAACGATACGCCAGACTGACTTAGGTCAGTACAGTTGCAAAACAAGAGAATTGCAGCACTTGAATTTTCAGCTTTTATCAAGAAATTATCAGCACTGGAATTGGTCACTTCTGTAAAGAATATCTTGGTAAGAGCCGAAAGAAATCAAATTTTTTGGGCTATGACAGTGCGTGTCATAGCAATTCCAGGGTTGAGAATTTGGAAGTTAAAATGTTTATGACGCATGCATGATATGGTCATGCGAAGAGCGGGAGGAATCCACTGGCAGGGTATTCTGCATTTATAGGATGAGTGCCGACAAGTTAAAGATTTGTAGGGTTTGGATGAAGGAACCAGGAGTGAAGACATAGTATCGAGTCCTGTACAGCCAGATGTCAGTGAAGACAAGAAGCTGGAGGAAACTTTAAAGTATGAGAAGAGTGATTCTCAGATATACCGAGGTCGGCACCAGTATGGTGGTTCCGTAGGAAACGGAAAGCGACGATAGCAGAGAAAATCTGCATAAAAGACATTCAAGGATCCGAATCACGCAATCAGTCAATTTGTGGGTTGCCAATGGACAGGAGATATTGAATCAATTGGGGAACGCTACCTCTGCCCACAGCTTGGACCTTGCATCAGGATACTTGCAGGTACAAATACACACTGTGACAAGGGTAGGACAGCGTTCAACAACGATGACAGGCATGTTAGAAGATACAGTTCACTCACACAAGACCAGTGTGAATAAAGATATGTAAAGAATTTTTGTTTCCGTGGAGAGGTCCGTTCTTCAGTTGGAAATTAGAATCTCTGAATTGTAGAATTGGAAAATAGACTATTCAGCACAAATTTATTTTTGAAGTCCACATAGATTCTTTTTGGAACAATCTGAAATTAGATTAGAATATGTAAATTAATCAAAGATAGGAATGTGAAAGTCTAGAATTTTGTTCTCTAATTAAGATTGAGAGAATACATTTTATTTTTGATTTGAAATGAAAATTGAAAGAATTTCAAATCTCATTGACGGGAAAGTTAATCATGAGAAAATGTAACCTGAGTACGAGTGGAGTCAGTAGAAATAGGAAAAATTAGTAGGGCAAGATAAAGAAAGCATCATGTCTATCATTTTTGGTAATATTGGGTTTAATTTTTTTTCAATGGACAAAGACATGTTGCGGCAATTGAATTGGCTCGCTTTGCTGAATAATTCATATAGTAAGTAATTCATAATTCATCCAGGGTATTTGAGAAAGTCATTGATTGAGGTATCATTTCGTTAACGCTCACCAGCCAGGATAAGTAAGATACGTAGATTGCAGTGGACGGATGTCTCCCTCAACTCTATTTGGGCTATATGAAGCTTCGATCCAGTTCAAACTTGGGCAAAGCTGCGAACCTGAAGTTTAAGATGTGCAGAAGGAACAAATGTTCAAGATAGAGCCACTAGCAGATTTCCCGCTTCTTAAACAAAGAAAAAAGTAACATATAAAAACCTACATATACTGTTCAAATTAAAAGCCCTCTTCTGCGTCGTAAAAACATCAGCGTTATCCATCTCTCTAAACTGTCGCTCCTCAATTACCATATTCCTGTTGTCGATACTCGATTTCATGCCTCCTTCTGCTTGCACTAGCATTTTTTTACCTCATCCATTCATCGGAAGTATTCTGTATATAAGCTCGGGCGCTCGCATATTGATATATTTCTTCTTGATCCTGACGAATTCAAGAGAGCTATTTCAAGCCATACTTGTGTTTTTTTTCTTTCACATATTATTTTTGTTCATCATATTGTCATGTTTTTTTTTTTGTTGTACTTGGTATGTATTTTCTCTTCTATCCCATCAATAAAAATTAATTATTCACAATAAAATCTGAGACAGTATCAATGGTATATCAATTTGAGCAGTATTTAAATTCATGGAACACTTTGTTTGTCGGAAATTTCGTGAGAAATAACAGTCATACTTCTTTGTTGAATTATTTAAATGTTTTTCTACTACAGTTTTTTTCTCTCTTGGAAACTGTATCCGCCGTCACACTTCTTTTCTTTCTTCTTCTGTGGCACAACAGCCCTAGGCCTCAGGTACATGCGTACTCGTTTCGTTACCGAATCATCCTGATAGATTCTAGGTCTCAGTTTGTGCGACGATCTCAAATCACCAACGATTGAGCAACATCAGAGAGTGATTTGAGTGCTTGACCTTGTAGCACTCTTTCGGTAAATCATACATACCGACCGGGAGTCGAACCAGGGTCCTGTGGATTCGTACGTCATAGACATGCACTGAACAGCGCGCAAACGCATCAAGCCACTGGCAGTCACACTATTAGACTGGGAGCTAGTGACAGGTGGGGTTCTCCGATTTCATACCGCTTGCCTTTTTGAGGGTTGATAATTTACCTCTAGATAAGAAAGATGAAAATGTTATCGAGCGATGCACGCTTTCCGGTCATAGTTCAAATTCCAATTGAAGGTCTGAAAAAAAGTGTTTTTTTTCCGTGATATCATAATGCATGCCTTTGTAATGTTGAATAATTGAAATAAATCTAAAGTCAAGTACTGAAAGGCAAGCAATTCGCAACAGCCCAAGTGGCTCAAAGAGTTGCGGAAACTTGTGGAAAAAAAATATAAAAAATACCGTGTTTCCAAATTACATGCCAATGGAAAGAATTGAAGTTTTAGTCATAAAACCCTTGTAAAAAAATTGGCAAGCATTCCTCGCTGGCGCAAAGGTTTGAAATTTGGGGGTAATCTTACATAAATTTCACACCAATTAGCCGTGATTTGAAATTGCATGCCTTTTCAACTATAGGTAATTTGTTCGATGAATTGTTATTGAGGAAATTGGGATGCACCCCAGGATGTCCCAAAACGGAGGCATGCATTGAGGAAGTTGCAAAAAAAGAGGTAAAATCTCCGTCATTTTATTTTGCATGCCATTGTGTATTTCGTTCAAAATTATTTTTTTTAGACGACACAAACAATGGCAACCATGTTGCTCAGGCTCATCATTGATAAATTCTGGAAAAAGGATTGAGAAAAAGTGCCCGTAAATTAATTCAGTAAAATTAACAGGAATTATTCTGCGAATTTATCTATTTAAATTTTTTTACTTATTTCAAACAATAATGGCCTAGTGAGTCTCTTCCAAAATATTGCAGAGAGCTACAATTTAAATTATCCATAATGTTTTCATAGCAACAATTCCAAGAATATTCAATTGAAATCACTGAAAACATCAAATTTTCCCATCAATATCAGTATTAGCTCTAACTGCAGGTATAACAATAAAGTGCAACCAATAAGGCACTAGAATGATACTATATCAAAGAGTCCAAATAAGGACGAAACACGTATGTACAGTTGACATCCCAACTTCTGAATTTGTGAAACATTAAGGTTTTGAATCTTGCTATAAATAAAATAATATTCACACATATTAACAACGGAAAAAATAATAATTACGTTATTATTTTTCCCCCGGAATGTGAATAAGTTATGTGGATGGAATATTGTCACAAAATATATTTTTGAAAGTTAAATTGCCTTCATCTGGAACTTAAGAGTAGGTATATCTTCATTAGCATGCAATAATATTATTATCATCATGAAAAAATGAAAAAGCTAATTATCAGAAGAAAAAATTATTATCATAGAAAAGTCATACCTAAATAGCTAATGGGATGTTTCATAATATAAATAAATAGGAATGGACAGGAATCTGAAATTGGCAATAATTGCTCAAATTTCCATTTCTTCATCATAATTATTATCAATTTCAGGTTCCTCTTCAGTAGTTTCACCACCTATTTGAGAATAAGTGTCGCTGTCATCATCGTCCGATTTATCCTTATCGTCCTTATTTTCAGCCCTTTTTACAATATCATGCTCTTCAATAATTGTAGGAAGAATTAGGTTTCAATTTATGATTTTCTTTATTGATTTACGATGACCATTTCGACTTTTGAAGTCATCTTCAGGTATATTTTTTATAAAAAATACATAAATCATAAATTGAAACTTAACTCTTCCTACAATTATTAACTCAAAATGTTTCAATTTCTCCCCAATGAAAAAAAATAATGCTCTTTAACTCTATTCATTTTCATACTATTCTTCACTTATTTATGCCAAACGAAAAACTTACTGGTATAAAAGTATTGTTTATGAACCTAATTGTATTACTTTGTGTATATAATCTGCACTATTATGGAAGATTCACCTACTGCCATGTCTATAAATACAAACTAAGTTGATTCTAGGGCATATTTACTTGATTTTTTTTTTCATTTGTAAATGTTCGTCTAATGCATTAGATTTTTTCATTTTAACTTGAAGCATAAGTGTTTCTTTATTGAAATACAAAATAATATCACGGAAATATTCTTACTTTTTATTGCCACTTTTTCCAAAGATTTTCAATGCTCGGACAGAGTTACATGAATGCTATTTTCCAAATGTATTTAAAACAGCATTTATTAATGTAATATAAAATATCAGGCAGAATGAAGTCGGAGAAATTTTGCGTGTTTTTTATGCAACTTCCATTATTATTTAAGATATGAAGGGCTTGAGAAACATGCTTGCCATTTCTCAAATTAATTTGAAACAGCATTTATTGATGTAATACAAAATGGCAGACAGAATAATGTCAGAGAAATTTTGCGAGTTTTTTATGCAATTTTCATTATTATTTAAAATATGAAGGGCTTAAGCAACATGCATGCCATTCTGAATTTATGAATATTTCACTTCAAAATAAAGTTTATGCTCCATTTGAGGTAATTTGAAATCACGGCTAATTGGTGCAAAATTTATGCAAGATTACTCTCAAATTTCAAACTCTTGCGCCAGCGAGGAAGGCTTGCTAATTTTTTTACAAGAGTTTTATGACTAAAACTTCAATTCTTTCCATTGGCATGCAATTTGGAAACACGGCATTTTCCATATTTTTTTTCACAAGTTCACGCAACCCTTTGAGCCACTTGGGCTGTTGCGAATCGCTTGCCTTTCAGTACTTGGCTTTAGATTTATTCCAATTATTTAACATTACAAAGGCATGCATTATGATATCACGGAAAACTCCACTTTTTTTCAGACCTTTAATTGAAATTTGAACTATGACCGGAAAGCGTGCATCGCTCTATAACATTTTTATCTTTCTTATCAAGAGGTAAATTATTATCAACCCTCAAAAAGGCAAGCGGTATAAAATCGGAGAACCCCATCTGTCACTAGCTCCCAGTCTACATATAATAAAAATATAGCAGAAACAGAATTTTTTATAGATTAATAAATTTTCAAATTTGCTCTTTCCACTGTATCTGCTATGATTTCTACTGGTGGTGGATACAATCAGTTGAGGGAAATATGCAGAATATCAGATATACCATCCATAAGTGATAAAACATATGCGCGATACCATGACATCATGTCTTCGGTGATAAAGATCTAGCTTTTTTGGAAATGGAGAAGATTGGCAAGGAACAGTGTCAGTTTCACGGAAAAATCAATTCATGACTCGATAGCAAGACTGGCAAATACAGTTCAGAATATATCAACAGAATAAACAGAAATCTGACGTGAGCATCTCGTGACATACCTGTACATCATTGAATACATTTTTTGCATACGATAATCAACACAAAAATCCATCGTTCACGGCTAATTGTTTTAAATTTATCAAAAAAAACCCAAATAATCTGTCAATCTGCTTTCGGCCTAGTCGATTGCTATGGAAACAGTAGGTCATCATTCTCATGCTACAACTAACTGTTCTGAATTCAATCTCGAAATAAGAAAAAAAATCCAACTGAAGTGCACTTCTGGTTCAGTCTATTGGTATAAGAATAAAAGGCAATAATTCAGATGCCACAGCAGACTGCAATATCGAATATCAATATTCTACAGCCAATCGATTCGAATTTATGCGAAAAACTCCGGAAGACCGTCAAGTGAAGTGCACTTCCGGCTTAGTCGATCTCAATGAAAATAAGATATGAGCCTCTGCAATACTATCGTCTTGAATACTCAATTCTAACATTCTAATTCTAATCGTTTTTATTCATGCGGCAAATCAAAAAAAAATTACGAGTAGAGTCCACTTCCAGTAACGACGATTGCAATCATAATGCGAGGTGCACAGCTAGATGTCAATACAAAATCTCTATATTCTGCGACTGATTATTTTGAATTTATGCGGAAAACTCGGAGAGTGTGTTATATAAAATGCATTTACAGCACAGCCGATTGGTACAAAAATATAAAATGACCATTCAGATGCTACAGCAATTACAAATACTTACTGAATTTCAGTATCCCACAGCTGATCATCCTGGATTCATGCGGAAAATTCAAGAAAAGTTTCAAATGAAGTGCACTCCCGATACAGACGATTGCAATCAGTCATAGAATATTGAATTTTCGTATTTAGCACTTCTATAGCATCTGGTTGTACACCTTGCATTATGATTGCGATCGGCTAAACTGGAAGTACAGTTCATCTAGAACATCTTTTGAATTTTCCGTATAAATCCAAAACGATTGGACATAGAATATTAAAAAAGACGATAGTATCATCTAGATGCTCATATTATATTTTCACTGAGATCGACTAAGCTGGAAGTGCATTATACTTGATAGTCTCTCATAGTTTTTTGCATAAATTCGAAACGATCGGCTGAAGAGTATCAAAATTCAGTATTTTAGTCTGCCGTTGCATCTAAATGATTGTCTAATATTCTCAAAACAATCGACTCAACTGGAAATGCACCTCAGTTGATTAATTTTGCGCATAAATTTAGAACTGCCAGCTGTAGAATCTTGAAAATCAGTATTTAGGAGTTTTCTAGTATAAGAATGATGACCTGCTGTTTCCATAGCAACTGACTAGGCTGAAGCGCATTTTACATAACAGATTTTGTCATAATTTTTTCTTAAATAAATAGGATTTTTCGATTTAAATTCTATATATTTATTGAATACTAGCAGCCCGTGCCAGCTTCGCACGGGTGAACATTCAATAAAACTCAACATTTTTGTACGAATCTTAAGAGTATAAAATAATTATTCACATTTCATGCTTAAGTGAAGCATCCCCTAAACTGTCAAACTTTGTTGATAAGTGCGCAGATCTAGGTGTAGAAAGCATCATCAGTATTTAATTGAATAAATTAAGGGAAATAAGAGATTAAATTGCAGCGCAGGCAATGAAGGAGTTTTATTGGTAATTTTTACACATCTTGGGTTACATTATTGGATTTTTTGTAGGTAACCCTTCTTTTAAGAGTGAATTAAAGTCCATGTCACTAAGTGATAATAGGCATAGAATTCTACTGGTAAAAGAATTCTAAATCGGTGCCCACGCAAGCGCCAGCAGCAACTATAGCAAGTTTCAATTTGATCGATTGAACAATGCTCGAACGGAAAAATACCGCTAGTAGTACTATGTCAGAGCCTCATGCAAGTGCCAACAACAACTAGTTCATCAACTAAATTGGTGAACGATGCGTGAACGGACAAATACGGCTCGTACGCAACTTAAGGAATGCTGATGGTAAATACTAAGAGCTTTCTTGAAAGAGCTAACAACAACTGTAGTAAGTTTAGACTCAATCGGATGAACGATGCGCGAATGAAAGAATACGGGCTCGTGCGCCACATTAATGACACTACAAGTAGAACCCTAACGAAAATAGCAACAACATCTTTGATAAGTTTCAACTCGATTAGACGATTAATGCACGAATGAACAAATACGGCTCGTGCGCCACTTATTGTACGTTGGTGGTACAATAATAAAGACCTTCACGATAGTACTACACTGACAATAATAATTCAACTACGTCACAAACATACAACAATACTAATAGATTCTTCCCTTTAAACGATGAATCTGACACGGAAACACAAAAGAAACGAGAACCAAATCCACCACCTGTGTTTATACAAGACGTAATAAATTTCCCACTTATGCTAGAAAGCCTTAAAACGATCCTAGATCCAAAAGAGTTTATTTGTAGAACTCTTGCGAAAAATGAAGTAAAAGTAAACACCTACACATCAGACGGTTACAGGAAACTAATTCACCTGCTGAACACAAACAAAACGGCATACCACACCTACCAACCTCGACAAGAACGAGCCTACAGAGTCGTAATAAAAAATATCCACCATTCTTTCTCTGCTGAAGATGTAGAAGAAACACTCGAAGAGAAAGGCTTCGTAATAAGAAACGTTGTAAATATCAAGAGCTGGGCTAGTAAAGAACCTCTTCCATGTTCTTTGTGGACCAAGAACCGGGGGAGAACAACAAAAAAATTTACGAAATAAAACACCTGCTAGGAACAAAAATTAACGTATAACCTCCGCGAACGAGAAGAGAACTGCCACAATGCATGCGATGCCAAGAATACGGGCATACTAAGGCATACTGCAGAAGACCATATTATTGCGTAAAATGCGCAGAAAATCACCCAACCTCGACTTGCACAAAAGATAAAAACACCCCAGCCGTATGTATCCACTGTTCAGGTTCTCATCCTGCAAATTACAAAGGTTGTAAAGTCTACCACGATCTCCAGAAACAAAGAAACAAACCTACCCAAAGTCAGCCGAAAGTTACAAATTACGAAAAATATCAAAGAAGAGAAAATGTGAGCTACCTAAGTGCATCCAATAGAAACATCAACACGGAAGAAAATACTCAACAAAATCACGAAGAAAATAATAATTACATGATAAAATTCTTTAACAAATTTGAGACTATGTTTAACCAGTTGATGCAACAAAATAATATGATCCTCAACCTTCTCACGACACTTGTAAATAAAATTAAATGACGAACACAACCCAAATTGTACTCTGGAATGCCAATGGTTTGGCACAACATAAGAATGAAGTTGCAGTATATCTCAGACAAAACAAAATCGACATAATGATGATAAGTGAGACACACTTTACTGAAAGAAACTATCTGAAAATTCCAAGCTACAAAACATACCACACTAATCACCCCGACGGTACAGCACATGGAGGCACTGCTATACTAATACGGGAAACAATTGAATACATTGAACTTGATGAACTTAAAAAAGGACACCTCCAAGCGACAAATATTAAAATAAAAAACTCAAGCGGATCCCTTATTATATCTGCTGTATACTGTCCTCCTAAACATCTAATAAAACAAAAAGACTTTGACGAATACTTCGATACTCTGGGAAGCAGTTTCCTCTCAGGAGGTGATTATAACTCGAAGCACCCATACTGGGGTTCTAGAGTTATTAACCCAAAGGGCGCGGAACTTAGGAAAACTCTACTAGGAAAAGGATTTAATCATCTCAGCACAGAAAACCTACATACTGGCCCACTGACCCTCACAAGCTACCAGACCTACTTGACTTTTTCATAGTACACAATGTTTCTCAAAACTACATATCTATCGAGTCAAGCTACGACCTATCATCCGACCACTCACCAGTAATACTCACACTTAGCTCCACTATAATATTCAAAGGGAAGAAGCCCACGCTAATTAATAAAAACACCAATTGGACAACTTTCAAAAAATATCTAGACGAAAAAACCAATATACAAATTGCACTCAAAACAGCTGACGACATTGATGAAGCCGTCGAATATCTAATACAACTGATACAACAAGCGGCTTGGTACTCTACTCCTAGAAATGTGAACGAAAGCGATACCACACACAAATACCCCAAACTATTACTAGACAAAATCGCTGAAAAACGAAAAGCAAGACGAATCTGGCAACAAACACGACACCCTGATGATAAAAAAAGATTAAACAACTTATGTAAGACAACAAAAAAGTTAATAGAAGAAGTGAGAAACGAAACATTTCAAGATTACCTGCGAAATCTCTCAGCAACAGCAGAAAAAGACTACTCTCTGTGGAGAGCAACAAGAAGAATGAAAAGACCAACACCCAACATCCCACCAATAAGAAAAGAAGACGATACCTGGGCAAGAGAAGATGAAGAAAAAGCCGAGATGTTTGCAGAACACCTTTCGAAAGTTTTCGAGCCCTTTCCTTCAACATCACCAGAAGAAGACGAAAACATAAAAGAAAACTTGACAACGCCACTGCAATTATCCCCACCTATTAGTTACTTCACACCAAAAGAAATTGCAAGCGAAATAAAACTTTTAAACAATAACAAATCTCCAGGATATGACCTAATTAATTCAAAAATACTCAAAGCTTTGCCAAGAAAGACCATCGTCCTGCTGACTCAAATCAACAACGCAATTCTACGAGTGCTATATTTTCCAGTACAATGGAAATTTGCGCAAATTATTATGATTCAAAAACTTGGAAAACCAGCTCACCAAGCTTCATCGTATAGGCCAATCTCTCTTCTCCCAGTGCTGTCAAAATTATTTGAAAAACTGCTCCTTAGAAGACTAAAGAAAATCATCGAAGAAGAAAACTTAATACCACCCCACCAGTTTGGTTTCAGAGAGCAACACTCCACCGAATTGCCGAGGAAATAGAAAGTACACTCCAACACGGAAAAATATGCTCTGCAGCATTCATTGATATCAGCCAGGCATTCGACCGAGTTTGGCACACGGGTCTACTAAGTAAAATAAAAAATTTGCTACCAGATCAATATTACCTGCTGATAAAATCATACCTCAGTGATCGGTACTTTCAAGTAAACCACCAAAGCTGCTTTTCTAAGATATATAAAATCAATGCAGGCGTACCTCAAGGAAGTGTGCTAGGGCCAGTATTATACCAACTGTTTACAGCTGACCTCCCATGTCAAGGAAATACTGTAACTGCTACATATGCTGACGAAACAGCGATCTTGGCGACACATGAAGACCCAGTAGAGGCAACAGAAATTTTGCAAAGGTCCCTAGACGAAGTTTGTGATTGGGCATCAAAGTGGCGAATACAAATTAACGATAATAAGTCAACTCATGTAGCATTCACAAACAAGAGAGCAACCTGTCCACGAATTAAAATAAACCACCAGGAACTAGAAACCAAAGACGAAGTGATATATCTGGGTATGGTTTTTGAAAAGAGAATGAACTGGCAAAAACACCTCAAAAAGAAAAGGAAACAACTGGACCTAAAAGTCAAAAATATGTACTGGCTCCTAGGTCGTAAGTCACAATTGACTCTAGAAAGCAAGATACTCTTGTACAAAACAACCATCGTTCCAATATGGACGTATGGAATTCAGTTGTGGGGCTGCGCTAAAAAATCGAATATCAACATCATTCAGCGATTCCAAAATAAAACGTTAAGATTGATCATAAACCCTCCCTGGTATGTCAACAACAACACGCTGCACAAAGACTTCAAAATCCCATACGTCCGTGAACAAATAAAGAAATTCGCAACGAGCCACGAAAGAAGACTAGAAGTTCATCCGAACGAGTTAGCTGCCAATTTATTGAATAATGAAGACATCCCCCGAAGGCTTAAAAGGACCATGGTGTCAGATCTCAAATCCATGTAACATGTATTTAATATATCATATACCTACTGTAAACTGAGGAAGCTCCACTGGGAACTTACCTCTCACATGATATGTGAATAGATCAAATTTGCTGGTTGACCCATACAGGGTCAGTTGTAAATAAAAATAATTTATAAAAAAAAAAAAAAATATTATTCTGTCTTTGAATACTGTACTATCGAAGAATTATTTGACAACGCTGTGTACGCTCCACGTGGTGACAGTACATTATAAAAGTGTGGTTAGGTTGAAATCAGAATCAAAGACGTTTATATGACAAATTAAATATGGAGCAAGAAAAAAGACCACGAAGACCTGGTAGATTCATCAGGAGAAAAATGCTCGATAGATTAGAAAAATCAGCTGAGAGTCGAAAACGGAAATATCACAAAGATTTGGAGAGCAAGGAAATTGGAAGTAAAATCATAGGACGACGAATCGTGGATTTTAATTTACTCCACAAAAAAATGTGGTGCATAACTTGCAAATGCGCACTATCTTTCCGAGATATTATTTCCGGGAGAATTTGTGGATTGGCTTCAATATGGTCACTTCGCTATCTTAGCTATGAAATCATTTCATTTGTTGGAACACCGAATGTCAACAAAAGATCCCGCTACGTGGTTAATGCAAAAATAACTGCAGGTACATCCCAATGTTATCAAAATATATGGTTTTGTGATGCAATAAAGAATATAATAAATTATTGTTACTTCATAGAATCTAGGATAAATCAAAGATTCCATAACTGTATATCTTCCAACGTATTCTCTCAAATTGTTGACGGAATTTTGATATGTTTTCCACGTTTTAACAATGATTGATGCTGGAATTGGATTCCACCAAATAAACGCGATTCTTTCATCATTAAATATACCGAATATCGCGGATAGTACTTTGTAACGAGCGGAGACCGACGTTGGACCAGCAATAGAAGAAGTTGCCATAGAAAGTTATCGAAAAGCTTCAATAAAAGAGCGCGAATTAACTTTAAAAAATCCTTTGTAAGTGTAACAATGACTGCATTGTGCAACAAGTGTTGGAAAGAGACGCTTAGCCAAAATAATCCTAACGAATTATATCTCTACTTGTTACACGTGCTTTGAAAATAGTAATTTATGCAACAAGAATGTAGAGTCGAGCATTATTAAATTGTAAGCATGATTTTCCCCTTGTAGCATAATATACTATTTTTCACGCACGTGTGCGAGAAAGTGTGTTACACTGCACAAACTTATATGACTATTGCCAGGCTTGAGCAAACGTTCAACCCAAATCAAGAGGATGCGATGAATGTATTTGTCGGGATCGCTGCTAGTTATGACATGGGTTTTGAAACTAAAGTAAATGGCAGAACTTATGATAGTTATGCAGGTCATGCTTCACTTATTGGTCATCGTGGTAGAAAACTGATCGGTCATATTTCCAAAACGCGTAAATGTTTCAAGTACTAAAATGGCCACAACATAGAAATCCATGACCCATTGCTGAATCGAATATCAAATTGGATATTCTCATCGGAGATGGCGACAGTTCGAGCATTTCTCATGTTCGAACAAACAGTGATCATCCAGTCACGAAATGGTTAGATATAAATCACTCAGTGAAAAGCTTGAGCAATTTCTCATATCCCTTGAAAACAGAGCACAAATTTAATAATTGTATTGCTGATTATTCGGAGAAATGTTATGCTACGCTTCATTACAAAATGTTGGAATAACGTATGTTTGGAAATTGAAATGAAATGAATGTGTTACTATGATATGTATTTTACTTTGTTTATTATTGTTTGATTTATTTTTATTTTGGAAAATACTGTGAGCTTGTCATTAATTATAATGTTCTTGAAACTGAGTCTATGTTTAATTTGAAATATCAGAAGTAAGTACGTGGAAATATGGCCAATTCTCTACAGGTTATGGGCCCAGGCTCAGTGTATGGTTTACCAGTTTTTAATGGTGAAAATTTCAATAGCTGGAAACTCAGATTGTCTGTTGTATTAGAAGAAAAAGGTGTTTCAACTGTATTTAGTGTCAATGAAAATGAAGCTACAGATAAAGAACAGTGGCGGAAGAATAATTTGAAAGCAAAATCGATTTTAATATCTGGTCTTAGTGATAAATGTTTAGAAGCAATTGAAGATAAGAAAACGGTTAAAGAAATTCTAGACACTTTGTCGGATAAATATGGAAGGAAATCAGTAACGTCTCAATTATATTTACTAAGAAGATTGCTACCACAAAAATATGATAAAAGATGTTCATTAGAAAATTATTTCAATACTTTTGATAAAATGGTACGAGAACTGGAAGCTGTTGGTGCAGTTATGTCAGAAAATGAAATTGTATGCAATATTTTAATGACATTACCTGAAGTATACAATGGGGTAATTTCTGCAATTGAAACGATAGATGATTCAAAAATTACGTCTGAATATGTCAAATTGAGATTATTAGATGAAGAGACAAGAAGAAAATCCACGAAATTGGAGAACGATAAAGATTTGAGACAGGAAGATGTAGCTTTTCGAACAGGTAATCGTATCAAGAATATTACTAGTTTTAAATGTGGGTGTTAAAATAATGATTTTGAATTTGTAATAAATAGTAGATGTTGCTATCCCCATGCAAGTGTATAAGTTGCTCATGTAGTTTTTTGTTTTTGATTTTGATACGTTAACATAATAAATGAAATGTATGAAGTATTGTTTAATTAATGATAAATATTATAAATTATACTGGTTACATCTTATTTTTAATATGGTAGCAGAGGTCCGTAGTTCAGAAAAGTTGATGGAAAAGAAAATTTAAGAAGAACGCATATATTGAAAGCCAGTTTAACATTTACAATTATAAACGTTTTTCGTCGTTCATTACAGTGAAAATGGCCAACGATAAAAAAGATGATTTTCTGCTACAAATTTTCGATGGTACGCACTATGAAAAATGGAAATTCAGATTAAAACTGTTTCTTGAAATGAAAGAATGTAGCGAAGTTATAATACAAGACCAAAAACCAGAAAGTATAAAAGAAGCAGATTGAAAGGAGAAAGAAATTAAAGCAAAGAATTATATTGTAAACAGCATCACAAACACACAATTAGAATCGATTATTTCAGAAGATCTCGCCAAGAGAATGATTGAGAAACTTGATGAAATATACTTGATGAAGAGCAGTGCAGTTAAATTGTTATAAGAGAAGACTACTTGAACTCAAAATGAAAGAAAATGAAGATTCGAATGAATTCTTTAACGAATTTGAAAAACAAGTAAATAAGCCTAAAAATGTAGGAGAAAATGTAAGTAATGAGGATAAATTGAACTATTTATTATTAGCATTGCCAGAGAGTATGTCACACATAGTTGATGTCGTGCATGCCTTACCAGAGAAAGATTAATCTGTACAATACATCAAAAGTAAAATGATGATTGAGATTCAGAAACGACAAAGTTTAAATGAGAGTGTGAAGGGTAACTCTCAAGCATTTAGCTCTCAAATGCGGAAAAATGTGAAGGGTTTATATCAGCAAACTCATCACTAGTCATCTAAGAGCAAATATAATTCTAAAAACTATCATAATGATCAATCAAGTCGATCACGAAATCATCAAATGTCAGGAGGCGCAAGGTATCCAAATATGTCGAATAATCCAGGGAAACAATGTTACAAATGTGATTTATTTGGTCGTTTTTGTCGCACTAATATGAGTTAACGTGATGAATCAAGACCATTCAGTAGGAACAATTCAATGAGAAAAGCTGGAAATTCTGTTATTGATAACAGAATCGACAGAAATTTATCCGAGGTAGAAGTTATATCATCTAAGCTTGATCAAGATATTATAAATAAACAATCAATAGCGGAAAATAGAGAAAATATTATGTGGTTACTGGACAGTGGATAGTCAGATCATATTGTGAATACAGATAAGTATTTTTCAGAATGTATAAATTTAGATAGTCCTATCAATGTCAAAGTAGGCGATGGTTTCTTACTGCAGTCTGAAAAGAAGGATCCATTGATAATTACTTGAATGTTTCAAACGAATTGATTAAAACTGAAATTAAAGATGTTCATTATGTACCAACAATGAAACGGAATTTACTAAGTATTTCGAGCATTTTAAATCAAAATAATCACATTCTTTTTGAGAAAGGTACCGCAAACATATACAATAGAAAAGGTGAATTGATTGCAATTGGTAAACAGAAAATGAAACTTTTTGAATTAGATGGAATTATTTCTGATAATATTCAAAATAATGAAGCAAGTCCGTATAATTGTAATAAAGAATATGTCAAATGAAGAAAGATGGCATATTATTCTAGGGCATGTAAATTTCAAAGTACTAAAACATTTAAGTAATTGTCAACTGCTGGACGGGATGTCCAAAAGTATTGAAAATGATTTTCTCAAATGTGAAATATGTTTGGAAAATAAAATGACTAATTTGAAGTTCAACAACAACAGAAGTAGAGCAAATGATATTCTTGAAATAATTCATGCAGATGTAAATGGACCAATTAAACAGACAGGATACTGTGGTGAGAGATTTTTTGTATCATTCATTGATGGTTACAGCAAAATTGCTGTGGTGTATTTTATAAAACAGAAAAGTGAAGTCTACGACCGATTTGTTGAGTATATTAAATTGATGCAAAATCAAACAGGTAAAAAGATTAAAGAAATTCATTGTGATAATGGAAGAGAATACATTAATAAACAATTCTACGATTCGACTGGAAGTGAAGGTTTTTATTTAAGACCTGGGCCACCTTATACACCTGAACTCTACGGAGTAGCTTAAAGATATCATAGAACTATTATGAATAGAGCGGAATGTTTTCTTTCAGAAGCTAAATTGGATAAAAGATACTGGCCCGAATGTGTCTATACACCTGCTTATATTGGAAACAGATTATTAATGAACACAAAACTTGAAAATACTCCATATGAAATATTCTTCAATAAAAAGCCGGATGTATCCAACCTACATTATTAGTTGATGGTAAGATCATAATCAGTCGAATTGTGCAATTTATTGAAGAGAACACGAAATATATTAAATTCAGAGATGATTATACTACAGATAATGATGAATGAAGAACCTAAGACTGATATTACCAATAATATTGAAGATACAAATGAAACTGGAGTTAGAAAATATGTACGTCTAAGACGAGAAACAAGATTACCAAAGAAATATGAAGACCACGTGATTTATATAAACTATGTAAATGCGAAAATACCCGAGAACTATGAAGAAGCTATTAATTTTTCAGCGTCGTAGGAATGGATAAAAGCAATGAAAGAAGAGCTTCACAGTTTAAAAAGTAATGGAACCTGGTCACTAGTGAATAAACCAATTGATAAACGAATTATTGAAGTCAAGTGGATTTATAGAATTAAATCTGATGGAAAATACAAAGTTCGTGTTGTTGCCAGAGGTTTTCAACAAATATATCAAGGAAATGAAGAAATATATGCATCGGTTGCAAGAATGAACACACTAAAAGTAATACTGTCAGTGGCTTGTGTGAACAGTTGGGAAATTGAACAAATGGATGTTTAAACAGCTTTTTTAAACGGTGATATTAAAACTGAAGTCTACATTTATCCTCCAGATGGATACGAAATGGCACCAAACCAGGTTTGTCTGTTGAACAAATCATTATATGGATTAAGAGAAAGTCCTAGTGATTGGTACGAATGTTTTCATAATTTTATGACAAATGTTAACTTTAAAAGATCCAACTATGATTATTGTTTGTATACGGATGAAGTGAATAAAAACCAACTATATATGATTTTATATGTTGACGATCTATTGATTTGTGGAGCTGATAAAAAGACTATTGATGAAATGGAATCAAAATTAAATCAAAGATTTCGTATGAAAGACTTACGTCAAATTAAAAATTATTTGGGAATTGAGATGGAGTACTATCCTGATGGAGAGAAAATATTGTTAAGTCAACAAAAATATATAGAAAGCTTAGCTAAAAAATATCAAATTAAAGAAGCAAAAACTTTTAAAACACCGATGGAAATTAATTTGAAATTGGATCTTGCGGATTATGTTGAAAAGAAATTGAAATTTTGAAACCTAATTAGAGCTTCATTGTATGTAGCAAATGAAAGTAGACCAGATGTATCTTTTCCAGTAAACTATTTGAGTCGTTATCAAAACAGGTACAACAGTATTCATTATAAATATGCTTCACGTGTGCTAAAATATTCGTACTCAACTCGTCTTATCAAACTGATTTTTAAATCCCACTTTACTGAAGAAATGGACGCTTACGTTGATGCTGACTGGGCAGCAGACATTATTGATAGAAAATCTACTACTGGAATACTAATAAGAGTTTTCGGCAATCCAGTTTTATGGGAAACTCAGAAACAATTTTGGAGGATTTAGGAGTAATAAGAGATACTCTAGTAACAATTTATGAAGACAATACCAGAGCTATTGCACTTGCTGAAAATGGAAAATTTTCAAAGAACTCAAAACATATAGACGTTATAATGAAGGAAAAAACTTTTCAGAACTCAATTTATAAATAAATATGTTTTATTGGGTATAAGTTCTGTAAATTTATTAGAAACACAAAGTTTCAACAGCAAAATGCTGCCTTTTCCAAGTGAAAATAAATATAAATATAAATAAACAAAATTGTCAAGACAACAAAAATAAAAATAAAAGTATAAATAATAACTTGATTAGTTTAAAATATATTAACTCCTAGGATCGTAGAGCTCAGCCTGTGATTGATGATTCAATATCCACAGGTCTTCAGGAGATAATAATGAAGGTCTAAATAGGGAAATTGTCAGCTCCTTGTGGTTCTAGGTCAATCTGGCTCTACTCTTTTTGGTTTGGCGCATAACTGAACCATCCACAGATCTTCAGGAGGTGGTGATGAAGTAACTCTTGCAAGTAGATTCGTAGATACAAATAACTTGAAATTATGAACAAATGATTGGTAGCCATGATCGATTAAGTTCATAACCAGTATTCAAATTCAAATTATTCGGTGATTTTTTAATTTCAATTGCTTCTCTTATAAGCCTCTTGAACCACAGGCTGAGCTCTACGATCCTAGGAGTTAATATATTTTAAACTAATCTAGTTATTATTTGTATTTTGAATAAATTTCTCCATGGTAGTATGTAAAGGTTAATAAGTTGAAAAGTTGAAAATTGCTTCGAAAAACATACGTTTTTTTATTTTGGAATCTTTAGGCTAACCATTGACGCCAAGGCCTGAGGATGGACGATTGTCCGAAATCGATAGCCTAAAGATTCCAAAATTAAAAAAACGTATGTTTTTCGAAGCAATTTTCAACTTTTCAACTTATTATTATTTGTACTTTTATTTTTATTTTTGTTGTCTTGACAATTTTGTTTATTTATATTTATATTTATTTTCACTTGAAAAAGGCAGCACTTTGCTGTTGAAACGTTGTGTTTCTAATAAATTTACAGAACAATAGAACATATTTATTTATATAGACATATTTATTTATATAGACGTTAGTTATCTGTTTGTATATGATTATAATAAGAAGGATATTATTATTGTCAACAAGATTTCAACTAACAATCAGATTGCTGATATACTCACAAAATCTTTAGGTAAATGCAAATTCCAAAAATTCAGAGACTTATTGAATTTAGAATATGTGGAATAAGTTTCTTATTTAAAAGTAAATACACAAAATCAAGGAGGCATGTTGAAATAATGATTTTGAATTTAAAATAAATAGTAGGTGTTGCTATCTTCATGCAAGTGTATAAGTTGCTCATGTAGTTTCTTGTTTTTGATCTTGATACGTTGACATAATAAATAAAATGTATTAAATATTGTTCAATTAATATTATAAATTATTCTGGCTACACCTTATTTTTAATAGTGGGAAATATGGACATATAAAATCAGACTGTTCAAATAGTTCTGTGAAATGTTTTAACTGTGGCAAATTTGCTCATATTAAAAAGAACTGTCGAGTTAAGGTTCGAAACAAGAATGCTCATTATTCAAATAAAGTAGATGATGATCCTAAAGTATCATTTTATATTAATAGTCATGATGAACGATCAAAAGGATTAGCCGTATTTGTTATTGATTCAGGAGCTAGTGATCATATGGTTAATGATTGTAGATATTTTTGCAAAGAAAATAAACTTAATCCAAGAGTTAAAATTGATGTAGCAAAGAAATCTGAATCAATATTTGCAGAGAGTGAAGGTTTGATTCAAGTTGCTACTGGAAAATATGGAATAGATATAGAGCATGTGTTGTATGTTCCCGATTTGAACAGTAATTTATTATCACTGATAGATGATGGACTAACTGTAATTTTTGAAAGAGAGAAGATATTAATTTAAAGACGCAATCAGTTAATTTGTCAAAGTTATAGGGTAGGTTCTTTGTAAAAAGTGTGTTTTAGTTTGGATTACATGCAATCAGATGGAGGAGCACATTTAAGTAAGCAGGCTATTGACTGGCACAGAAGATAGGGTCACGTAAATTATGGTTCCCTAGCTCATTTGAAGAAAATGGGTTTTATAGAAAACTATGAAACACTAGATGAGAAGTGTAAAACTTGTATTAAAGGTAAAATGTCCAGTCTGCCATATAGAAAAAAATCTCCAAGAACTACCAGATCTTTGGAACTCATACACAGTGACTTGTGTGGTCCAATAAGTCCTACATCAATTGGAGGGTATAAATATTTTGTTACCTTTTTAGACGATTTTTCCCATTTCGTAATGATATTTGGTCTTAAACATAAGAATGAATCATTGAAATTTTCCACTGAGTATGTTGCAGAAGCTGAAACACATTTTAATAGCATGAAAGTTAGCAGACTGCGTTGTGACAATGAAACTGAGAATGTTAATGAAGAATTTAATAGATATCTCAAGACAAAAGGTATTAGAATGGAGAAAAATATACCGTACACCCCGCAAAGTAATGGAAAAGCAGAAAGAATGAACCGTACGCTCGTTGGAATGTCAAAATGTTTATTAATTGATAGTGAATTACCAAAATCATTTCGGTTAGAAGCTGTGCAGCGTCAGCGTATATTTTGAACAGGTTGCCCACAAATGAAAATATAATTCCTGCACAAAAGTGGTTCCGGTATAAACCTGATTTGAAGAAAATTAAGATATTTGGTTGTACAGCATATTTACATGTACCGGATTGCAGAAGAACGAAATTAGAAAAAAAAGCAATCAAATGTAGATTGGTTGGATATGTTACAAACGGATATAGACTCTTGGATGGTAAGAAGTTCATTACTGGAAGGAACGTGATTTTTGACGAAAGTAAGAAAGCAGATAGTAACAATAATGGGGTTGCAGTAATTGATATTGAAGAATCTAATGAGGTGAGAGGAGTTACACAAGAAGACAAAGGTAAAGAAGATGTTGAATTGAATGAAGAACGTTTAGGAGGGAGGAAAAGAATAAAGCCCAGATGGTTACAAGATTATGTAGTAGCTCTCAATGCTGAAATTGGAAATACGCCATTGAATTATGAAGAAATTTTACAGAGAAGTGACAAAGAAGCATGGATAGGAGCGATGAAAACAGAAATTGAGGCCCATGAAAAGAATGAAACATGGATAGAATCATCATTGCCACAAGGTGAGAAAACAATATCATGTCGATGGGTTTTTACTAAAAAGATAACTGCCGATGAAAGAGAAATATACAAGGCAAGGTTAGTAGCGAGAGGCTGTAATCAAGAATATGGGATTGATTATGAAGATACCTACGCTCCAGTAGCTGCTACAAATACCATTCGTACTATGTTGGCAATAGCAAACTCTTTGGATTCAGAGATACAGCAGTTAGATGTTAAAACTGCATTCCTGAATGGTAAACTAGAAGGAGAAATCTATGTAAAATTACCAGAAGGACCATTCAAAGAAGAAAGAGGAGTCAAGAGACTACAAAAAGCATTATATGGTTTAAAACAAAGTCCTAGATGCTGGAATAGTGAATTCACCAGCTTCGTATTATCTTTGGGATTTTACAGATCGAAAAATGGTGAGTGTTTATTTTATGATGAAGCTTCTAAGAATTACATAGTTTTATATGTTGATGATATTCTTCTTATTGGACAAGAAGTTGATGAATTGAAAAGGAAGTTAATGAACAAATTTGAAATGACTGAAATAGGAGATGTTAAAACCTTTGTTGGATGAGAAATTCTACGAGATAGAGAGAAGAGAACTCCAAAGATTCATTAAAGTAGGTATATTGAAAAATTGATAGAAAAATGCGATCTAGGGAATAGTAAAGAATTCAATACACCAATGGAAAAAGGTCTTATACTAAAGAAAGGTGAGAAGAATGAAGGGATAGAAACTGAATATAGAAAATTAATTGGTGCACTTATGTATATTGCAATAAATACCAGATCATTTGCTACGCTGTTAATTATTTAAGCAGATTTCAGGTAAATGCAAGAAGAGGTAATTTAAAATATTTGAGAAGAGTTATACAATATTTGAGAAGAACGAAGGATTTGAAATTAGAATATGTTGAGGACAAATGTCTAGAAGCATATTGTGACGCAGATTGAGCGAATGATATAGAAGATAGGAAATCTGTTTCAGGTTTCTGTATACGATCTTTCGGTGGAGTTGTGGCATGGGGAACAAGAAAGCAACAAACGGTCACATTATCGAGCACAGAAGCTGAATATGTTGCTCTTTCCCTAGTAGCAAGTCAATGTAAATGGATGGATGGACTTGTGAAAGAAGTAAGATTTAGTCGAACAATCACAATACTTGAAGATAATAATGGAGCAATGTCTATTGCAAATGGAACCGGAAATCAACGTAGAACGAAACATATTGATGTTGAATACCACTATATAAAAGAGCTAATAAATGAAGGATGTGTGAAGATTCAATATATCCCAAGTCATAGCAATATGGCAGATTTATTTACAAAGCCACTGGAGAAGATATTATTTGAAAAATATCTAAATTTTATTCAATTGAATTGAAGATGTTGCAATTCAAACTTTTATGTTTTAATTATTTGTTTCTATGTTTCAGTGAAGTTTAAATTGAAGGGGGGTATTGGAATCACGTATGTTTGGAAATTGAAATGAAATGGATGTGTTACTATGATATGTATTTTACTTTGTTTATTATTGTTTGATTTATTGTTATTTTGAAAAATACTGTGAGCTTTTCATCAATTGAAATGTTCTCTAAACTGAGTCTATGTTTAATTTGAAATATCAGAAATAGGTACGTGAAAATATGGCCAAGTCTCTACACAAAATCGTAACGATGTGGAAGCCACAGAAAAAGAAATGAGAAATATAATCAACCACGCATTTGGAGACCACCAGGACTGTGGATGATGGTGTCAATTCAACAATGGTCTAGGTAATTATTCCCACACCGGTCTACCTGGAGGAGAAGATTTGACAGGAGATGAGCTTCGAAGTGACTGGACTGCCATATTCAAAAGATTTGCTACAAACGCTGCAAGTTTGGCACCAAGAGGTTCTTAACAAGCTAACGAAAGCTTTAATAATACAGTGGCAAGCAAAGCTCCGAGAAATAGATTTTATGGAGGAACTAAAAGTCATCATTATCGAGTGTCAGCAGCTGCAGCTCAAACAAATCTAGGTACACAATATATTTGCGAATCGTATAAGAAACTAGGCTTGTCGCCGGGAAGTTATACAGAAAAATTGAGAAGAAGAAAGAAATATTAGAGATCACGGCGAATAAATTCTAAGCAAAACTGCATCTTACAAGGCTCGTCGCCTTCAGTTGCAAGATCTTAATCGTCAAAAATGTCTCGGATAAACCAAAAAGAGGGATTGACATATATGTTAGATGTAGCAATCTTACAAACGTCTGATATTCCTCCCCAGTCAGAAATTATGTATTTGCCAGTGTCTACAAAGAGTAATATTTTTTATGCTGATATTGAAACAACAGGTTTTGCAAAAAGTGCAGAAATCGTGCAAATAGCTGCGAAATATGCTGGTCTTGACGGATCTACATTTCCAATGTATGCTGTGATGAATTAGGCCCCAAAATCCGTCACTGTTGCACATCCCAGAGCCTTCTGCTACCGTCAATAATTTTTAAGCCCATCAAAATTTTATTCACCTCTTGCATAGCCTGTAAATTTTTAATTCAATAATTCCGCTTCAACATACAACACCGCTTACCGTTAGTTCATCAGTCTTCAACTGCTTCAAATATGTTTCGATATATTCCACATGTGGAGGAATAAGGTTAGGTTTTAAAAACACCTGAAATGAAAAGCAATTGATATCGTATGATCTGTATTTATGTCTTGTGTCTTACCGTAATAAAATCTGAATGTGAACCACCGTTGTCCTGTAAATATGTTGTATATTGTATATTTTTTGATGTTATGCTCGTGACTTTTGACCATACACAAACTAGATCTGACATTTGACAGTTTCAACTTACCGACATAAACTATATTACCGACCGATTGAAAAAGTATTCAGGATAATTTTAATGTTAAGAAAATAATAGTTATTTATGTATTAAGGGCATAATCAGAAGATTATAGCACAAGGGAGTGTTTAAAGCTCGACGCGAAGCGGAGAGCTTTAAATTTCTCAAGGATTTAGTAGGGATCGATTCATTATCATTTTGCTGGCGTTGTGAAATTTAGGTATGGTGTGGTTTCTATGCATGCATGATTATTGTTGTTGTTGCTATATTGTTTGTTCACAAACAAATTATTTGATTTAATGTCAGATAAAAATGGAGAATTTTTCCAATTAGTCTTAAGAAATTTTGGAAGAATTTGAGGCCTTACAGGCAAAGTTAGTCCCTCAGAAATCCAAGGGCTTATATAACAAAGAGTACAACAAGTTTTGCGAGTGGCGGCATCCAAAAAATGTCAGCAGTTGCGATGAAAATCTACTTATGGTATACTTATCTCAAATGGTAAGGATGTACAATTGCTTGTATCTATTTTTGATACTAATAATTTTCTTTTTGTTCAGTCGAAGATTCATGAGCCGTCATCTCTGTGGTGTATCTATTCAAAGCTGAAGAAAATGATTAAAGTAGAAGAAGGTATTGATGTATCAAGGTTTATGTTAGTAACTGAGTTCATGAAGAAAAACTGTGTGGGTGATGTATCTAAGAAATCACTGATACTGCAACGAGATCACATTCAGGAATTCATACTTATGGCACCCGATATTACGTATTTGCTAACTAAGGCATAAACTAACTAACTAATTAATTGTCTAATTTTTGTATTATACATAGTTTTTTGCAGGTTGTCACAATTTTTGGAATGTTTGGAGCGTGCCGGCGAGAGGAATTGCATGATTTATGTGTTAAGGATGTGACGATTGAAGGATTGATCCTGTTAGTAAAGATCCGCAAGACTAAAACTTACACGCCGAGGCAATTTACAATTGTTCCGAATAGAGGTCCCGTTGATTACATTGCTTTATATAACAAATATGTTGATTTACGTCCCAAAAATACCAAACTTGATAGTGTGTTTTTGTCCTATCATGGTGGTAAACGCAGTTCTCAGAGAGTGGGCAAGAACACTATAGGAAAAATGCCACGTATTATTGCTGAGTTTTTAAAACTACCGGATGCAGATAAGTATACCGTGCATTGTTTCCGCCGAAGTGCTGCCACTATTTTAGCTGAAAGCGGTGGAGGTACAAGGGCTCTGGAGCAACTGGGTGAGTGGCGTTCCGAAAAAGTAGGGGAGTCCCATGTAGAGAATTCCCTTCAAAATAAAATAAAGATCTCTCAAAGCATCTCTGGGGAAGTGTCTATTTCTAGTTCGACATTGAATACATCCATGTCTTCTGTTTGTTTCGGAGCTAATACAAATGGCAGTGAAATAACGATATCTAATTCAACTAACTGCACATTGAATTTTCACAAAATGTAATATTGTTCAGATGAATGTTTGTAATACTGTTTTTCAATGAATAAATTGTGATTCATCGACTTTATTCAATTTCTTGTAGCTTTATACGCCCTAGAGCTATAAAAGCCTAATTATGCCCACATTTTGGGCCTACAAAACATGATTACAGCTCCAAAATAAAATAATATCATAAAAGGACGTATCCGGGAGGAGAGTAATTGGAAATTTATTATTGTAATGAAATTTGTATTTGTAAAATTACTTCTTCTTTTTTCTGTATGTCTTCTTTATATTATTGTTAGCGCTAATATGGATTTAATTTAAGAACATGTTAAGCAAGGTTTCATTAAAATTTGGGTGTGAATAAGGCCTTCTGGCCGACTTAAGTCAATTTTTTGTAAGTCCAGTCTTCTGAGCAGCCGTTCCAAAGTACGCTTCCAGTTCCGATACCGAGTGTCATCTTCAGAGTGTTCACCGTCCAAGTGAAGTTTTTGTGCTAAGTCCGTTAGCACAATTGTCTTTGTTTTGTTTTTTCTAAGTCCGTAAGAGGAGCTTGGAATATTTTTTGCTGTTTTGAACCTTGAATATTTTGGCTGTTTTGAATTTAGGATATTTTTACTGTTCTTGAACTTAGAATATTTTCTGAATAATTTACCGCAGAAGCACCGCTGAAGAAGTCTTCGTGATTTCGAAGCGGTCGATTGATTTAACGTAGAAGCACCGCTGAAGAAGTCTTCGTGATTTCAAAGCGTTTGATTGATTTAACGTAGAAGCACCGCTGAAGAAGTCTTCGTGATCTCACAGCATTTGATTATTTTAACGTAGAAGCATCGCTGGCGAAGTCATTGCTGACTTCACAGTGTTTGAAATACTTAACGTAGAATCACTGCTGGAGGAGTCACCTGGTGACTTCACAGTATCGAACTGACTTAACGTAGGATAACTGCGAGGGAGCAAGCTTGGTTCTACTCGCATAGAGCGATTTCTCGTCATCTGCGACTGCCTGGGTCTGTACTGCGATTGCTGGTATCGAGTGTCATGTTCCTCCGTTCCGCCGATCCATCACCGTCAACCAAGTTATCTCCGTGCAAGTTCCTGTAACATATATGTTCTATGTTCATCGTCGTCGTATTTTTGTGTGTTTATTGTGACACCTACCTCCTGATAATTATTTTTGACAACCCTAACCTCTCCCGTCTGAGCTATCCAGCCGTCCGCCACAGAAAAACTGCGTCACCGACCGTATTGGCGCCCGAGCACACCGTTAGCAGTTTGCAACAGCGACGCCAAAAGTAACAAACACGCCATCAGCCAAGGGTATCGTTACAATGCTTATCCTTTAAAAGATATTCCTGCTCGTGTAAGAGAAGTGACAGGATTGGAACTATATGGAGGCCAGCTTCTTCTTAGAGATGTACCTGTTCCTGCAACTAATTTAATCATCGTTTGCACTAAATTAATAGAATTTCTGGGAGAATGTCAAAACTCTGTCGTTTTGGTAAGACACAATTCTTTCGTATTTGATTCTCCGCGAATATATCAACCACTATCCCACTTTGGTTAATCCCAATCATTTTGTAATCTTGTATGTGGCCTGGTCAACACCTTACACATTTCTAGGAATGATTCTGCAATTTCAAAACAAGGAGCATCGCTAGAGCAACCTGTTCTTGCTGGAAAATATATCTCTGACGGGAAGAAAGAAGAGGCGCATGAAGCTCTCAGTGACTGAAAATTTAGCAAAGACTTGTGAAGCTTTAGAATATAGTGACAAACTGATTGCACATTGTATGCCTACCAAGGACTTTGTATGGAAACAAACTTGCAGAGAGCGGAAACTTGCTCTTGAACTAGGATTACAGGAGCTCAAAGTTGTTCTTCCGAATACAATAATCGAGCGGCTTGCTGAAAATGGCGTGTCGATGGAAACTCTTCTAAATATTCACAGTCATGTACAGGAAGAATCCGTATATGTACTGTTTGCAAGAGATAATGGAGAAGGTAAACCAAGAGTAACAAACAACAAAAGAATTATTCGAAATTGTTTAGTATATTTGAGGACAAGATTATATAAAACTGCAAATAATATTGCGCAGGACAATTTAGCGACGCACAAAATTTCCAATAATAATAATATTCCATGAAAAAAATTGTTATTCATATTTTTCTTTAGTTACATTGTAATTTATTTGAATCACTGATTTCAGAAACAACCCAAGTCACAGGTGGCTAATTCAAAAATAATTGGAAAGAACTAATTAACCACCCTAATTATTTTCATGACTCTTGAAATAATTAATTTGTTTCATTAACACCATAGCTTTAGAAAAACTATCAAATATGTGAACATTAATTATGTAGAAAGAGGTTCAAAGGTGAAATGTACCATGAATTTAGGTGGTTTCTGTATTAAATAAAAAATTACCATTTATTTATTGAGAATTTTATCGGAAAGATTGAATATTCAAAAAATCGAACTGAACTTATGACGCTTTACGTAACATCAAATATAGAACCATTCAAATTGCTCAATTATCATCCTTCCCAACTGTTGACCATTACAAAATTTCACTTTAAAAGCTCTGGACTCTTCAATTTTTATCCACAAATTCATCAGCCTTTTTGATATGAATAATTTTTTTGTTAGGCAGGACAAAGCCAACATGAGCAAGATGCACACAAATGAGTTTCAAAACAACTCAATCCACGGACTAAGGATGTTTTCGCGCTCAGCTTACATTTTTGAGTTGTGTAAAAAAAATTTTTGCTTGTTGATCTTAGATTGTTTTTGTGCTCAATCGATAGGCTCACGTATTTTAAATGTAATTTTGTGTGCAACCCAGAAATGGCCAAAGAAGGACTTAAGTTGTTTCTGAAATCAGTGATTCATTTGATTTTTTACTATAAAGTAAGAATAATTTTCCCTCGAAACAAAGATTTTTATATTGAACCAAATTATTTCATATTTTCTATCTACGATAAAAAATTACAATTATTAGTAATAAATTCTATTTAATTTGAAATTCTGTATATTTGATTCAAAAATTTGATGGATTGTATAGACTATTACAATAATTAGTATAATGCTCGTATTCATAAAACATATTTTAATGATTCGTTACGTAACGATTTGTTATAATTTAATGAACGTAAAATATTCATTTATTATACCATAAGTAGTTGAAGTATTATCGATTATTTTTGTGGTGCAATCACGAATGTTTATTGTGCTTGCGTTTGAATACCACGAGTGTGCAGCACGAGTGGTATTCACAAGCACAATAAACATGAGTGATTGCACCACAAAAATAGTCTATAATACTTCAACTACAAATGGTATATGGAGGACTATTCCAGGAGTCAAACCATTTTTTCAAATTAGTTTTCTATGAATCTAGTAACAACTCACGTATTTTTCATAGGAACGAGTAAACAAACTTCTGTCAAACTGAAAAATTAGAATTTCTTGCATTTTCTTTGACGAATAACACAGAAATATATTGCGTCTTGATATGGAATCTAGTTCAGAAAGGTTTGGTGATAGATCAGAAGATAAAATTGATGAAGATATTCAAAAAAATATTCCACTAAAAACGAAGAAAGCACAAATTGAAGATATCCACATCTTTCAGTAAAATACTCACTCTGACCACTAGTGTAATACCCGATGGTATTTCTACACGTCCAAATACCCACTGATATGCACCGTTTCTATGGCGATTTAGCATTGTTACCCTTGTTATAAGTACTACGGATGGAATAGTCAATGATATTCACAAACAAAAAATGAAATATTTAATGATTCGTTTATTTATAACAATGGTTGAAATTTCTAGTAACTTTTCGTATCAAAAGCTGATTTCACATTACAATTTCAAATAAAAAATTGAAATAATTTGTACCAAGTGTCATCTGTCATTTGCTTCTTTTCTGAAAAAGTCGCGTAAAAAATAATATAATGAAGAGAATGAAAGGCAAAAATTTCAGTGGAAAAGAAATAGAGCTTCTTATGGATCTATTGGAAGCCAAAAACTTTATTCAAATTATTTAAAATAAAAGAACAGATGCGGTAAATGTGAAACAGAAAAATTACACCTGGCAAAGAATCACGGAAGAGTTTAATTCTTGTACTGCTGCCGGTCCTAGGACTGTATTACAACTTAAGACCTTTTATGATAATTTTAAACGAAAGAAACGTAAAGATAACGCCGATGACAAGGCAAATATATGTGAAAAACAAATTTTATACAGATAAATATTTTTCTTTTTGCCAATTTCAGGCTGAAATTCATAGAACAGGCGGTGGAACGTTTGAAAAAAATTGGATCCAAATGGAGAACGGCTCATAGGTTTAATTAAAGAACAATTTAAGCCAGATGCAAACGTTTATGATAGCGCTTCTAGTTATCATGATAGTCATCTTTTAAATAATGTAGATTCATCCATTACTTCTAGACAAGTAAAGTCCTATTATATTCCTAAAATACATAATGTCAGTCAACTTTGCCTTTACTTTTTGGGATCAATATCAAATACTTGATATAGAAAATATTTCTCATGTTGAAATTAGTGATACTTGTGGGAATGAAGACATATCCAATATTTTAGTTTCGCCTAATGTGGTTAGTTATCAGACATTTAATTTATATTTATATCAGTAATATTTTAGAGAAGCATTAACAAATATTATTCTCCAAATATTAGGACAATGATCTAAAGGCTTGTTTATAATGGATGTAAACTTAATCTGTTAACTTATGATGCAAGATGTATGATGTTATTTCTAACAGCCATGGTTAATAATCAAACGTCAAAATTGTCAGAAATAGATCCAGAGAATGATTTTCAAAATCGATTGATAGTGAAACAATTCTGTCATGTTTTCAATAATTCTGTTAAAATATAAGACAATTATTGTAGAGAAGGATTTAACATGAAATGTATCTTCATTTCATGTCATTTCTTACTTGGTATTTTTAATTCATGAGCTATGTATTTCCATGAATTCTTATTACATAATTCATTTCTATAGTCCATGTTACATTTGTCATATATAGGTATGCGGAAATTTTTTTACAAGTCAAATTAACTTTATACGCTATGTCAGTAGCGATGAACGCGACTCCATGCGGTAGAAATTATAAGCTCTTTACTAATATTGACTGAAGCTGTCAAAGCAAATATAAATTTTTGAGGCAAATAAATATGGAGAATCCGTTAAAAAAGTGGAAATCGTCGGGACAAGGCGTGATTTGTTGTGTTCCTGAGTGTTCGCACACACAATTGCGCAATGGAGAGCTGAAATTTCATTCATTTCCGAATCGAGAATGGGAGACGGAGCGCAAAAAAGTGTGGATCTGTCGTGTGAGAAGAGAACCGTAAGTATATAAATAAAAGAATATATCCATACAACTTTACAATAGTTATACATTTCTTTATATATTTGTATATGAAAACATATAGATATATTGGAATGTTTTACTCAATTTGAAAATAAATTTTTGCTATAAAAAATCGATAATCAAATAAACTTGTGATATATATTTCATCATTTATGTGTGAAGTATAGTCCATTATCTATCAGTTTTCCAATATATATTATTTCTTTAATAATTCGTATAACGCTGATATAGGTTTGTTATTTTTGTTTATTACAGTGGATGGCTTCCAACGAAATTCACAAGAATTTGTAGTGCGCATTTTGTTGATGGGATTAGATCGAATGATCCAAGAGAAGAGAATTATAACCCTTTAATTTTTCCATGGAAAAAAGAAAAAGAATCGGATGTGAAGCGCAGGAATCGTTTGTCTGTTCGCATTAAAAGACGGCTAGAATCCAACAATATTAAAAATGGTATTTCAATCTTCTATTAACTATAAAATAAATTCTATAAAATGAACAATTTAATTGTATCAGTTGGAAGAATTATCTTCAATTGGTGTTCGATTATAATAACGCATCATAATAATTACTGCGAAACAATTATAGTAATACACATTTAAATTCTGAATCAGGAATCTCCAAACTTTTTAGCGTAAGGGTTACTCTGACTCTTATTGATTGACTCTGATTACTTATATTCTAAGTTTTACAATGTCATCAAAATAAACTATGGTGGGCCAGAATTGATTGTAATTCCTGGTCAAAATAATTCACAATCTTTTTATTAGGATGTATATGAACTATTGTCATTTTTAATTGCAAAATCACTTGTAGTTCAAGTAAAAATTTCTATAATTTTACAGATGCAGAATCGGATGTTAATAGAGTGGCTCTTCCAACTGAACTAAATGTATCAGAAGATTGTCTAAAGAAGACTCATGAAATATCAGTGCAAACGGATGACTGTGATTATGAGGAATTTCAGGATGTAACAACTTTGTACTGTTGGCAAGACTCATCTAAAAACAAAGTTTCGACTCAGACATTTATCCCAGTAAATAATTCTGCGATTGAAAAAATCAAAGTGATAGAATTCAAGGTACCTGAAAAGAAAAAAAGTCGCAACATTTCTGTTGGACCCGATATTCACATGCGCAATGAATTTCAGTGGTCCGCAGATGTAAAAGACGATACAACTATGAAAAAATTGGGAGGAATCAATTTATCATTGTTTCTAATTCTTTTGGATTTCATTAAACCAAATGCTGAAGGGCAGCCTACGTATTACAAAGTGATGGATTCCAAAGGTAGATCACTTCTATTTCTAATGAAGATGAAGTTGGGCATACCATTCACAGCATTAGCATGCATCTTTAACATAAGTAGAAATACAGCGAGTGGTATTTTTTATGAAATTCTACAAACTTTGTACGAATCCACAAAAACGTGGGTGTTTTGGCCGTCAAGAGAAGCAGTCAAAGGGACATCACCATCATCATTTCAATCTTACCCTAATTGCCGTGCTATTATAGATTGCACTGAGTTACGATGTGAAACTCCAGAGACAGTAGAGAAAAGGGCACTTATGTTTTCTAGTTATAAATCTCATTTCACTGTGAAGTTTCTAATTGCTATTTCGCCTTGTGGATTAATTTCATTTGTCTCAAAAGGATATGGAAGTCGTGCGTCTGATAGTTTCATTGTAAACGATTCAGGTTTCATAAATTTGATTGAACCTGGCGATGAAATTATGGCCGATAAGGGATTTCCCCAAATAAGATCTGAATTGCTAAAGCATAATTCTGTATTGATAATCCCACCATTTGCTATGAACCAGCAATTTTCTCGCGAAGAAGTTATACAAGGCTACAATATCGCATCAGTGAGAATTCATGTTGAACGTTGTATTCAACGTATACGGATTTTCAAAGTTTTAGATTTTGTTTCTATTAAAATGATGCCGTAGATAGACAAAGTCATGTATGTAGCATGTGTTTTAGCAAATAACAAAGAACCACTAATTAAAGAACAGTGACGTGCATTATCAAAGCATACGTACAATTTTGTATGATAAATAATTTTCCTATAAATGTTAATGTTCTAAAATATATAACGTTGATTAAATTTGTATTTACGAACAGTAGACTATAGAGAATATAAGTAAAATATATTAATTTGTCTAACATTCCCATGCATATAACCTGATAATTTATTATAAGAATATAAGATTAAATCTACAATAAAATATTCGATTTTTAAAATTCAATTCAGACAAAATATATTCCAATATTTAACACGTTTGATCCGACATATGGTCTCTCTTCAATCGTTTTTTTTGTACTTTCAATTATCGGAAGCTTGAAGAAGTTCAATAAAATAATCAAAATAAAACTTCTCTATCTTCGGAATTAAGCAGGACAGGAGCTCTTTATCTCTAGATAATGATATGTAGACTTGATCGACTGATGAATAAACAAAAAAATGACAAACTTCAATATTCAAAATATATATGGACACTTGAACTTGACTGTAGTACTGATGATTCTTTTTCAATTCAATTTGATTCTCGCAATTGAATTCCAGATATGGAACGAAGCTTTGTTTCATCGCCGTGTCAACTATCATAGAATTTTCGCAACTAGCCGGACATTTGATTTCAAGTAGCTCATAATTATTATTGTCATTGAAAATAATCCCATCTGGACTGCAAGCAAGATACGGCTGTTTTGAATTAACTATTAGTCCTACCTCATACACAATGTAATTGGTTAATGATTCAAAAGCTATTCTAGCCTTCTTTTCCATTTCGATTCCATAGCGCATAGCTGGGTTGGAATAATTTTTGTACTTCTCACTAACAAATATTTGCGCTAATCCTTCGAAATTCGTCAATCGAGTTTTAATTTTGTGGGCACTAGTACTTGCAGTTATTCTGATAAATCGTTCACTGTGCCACATCAAGCTTTCAGATTGTCCCACTGACTTCGAAGCAATTTGCAACCACTGATTTTCGTCTACGATCACATTTTTGCAAAAATAATCATTTCTCTTGTTATATGTTACGATTTCGAATTTTAATTTATTACATTCTGTAATTTTACATTCCATGACAGAGAATCGTAATGAATTTCTTTTATTTTGAAGCAAAAATAAATTTTGTAACAGTCCTGTCAGTTTTCTGGCTTTTTCTTCTTCTAATTGCAATCTTAAATTTTTTGTACTTTCGCATTTTGCTTCCTCTTTCATAACCATACTGAAGATGAAATTTTCATTTGAATGTTCAAGCTTAAATCTGCTCACGTCTTGACTTTTGTAAAAGTTATCTTCTCTGTTTGCTTTTATGCAAGAGTACATACTATCAATCCTTGCACCCTTATGATATTTATCCAGCTGTACTTGTGGTGGGCGATTCCAAATCATTGGCTGGTCAGTCTTGGAGCAGGTATTTTCTGTGTTAATATATATGCAAACTGCAGCTGCATGTTTGCAGTAACCTTTGCCACCTTTGCAGTTGCAACTAGTATTATATTTATATTTATTTTCACTTGAAAAAGGCAGCACTTTGCTGTTGAAACGTTGTGTTTCTAATAAAATTCACAGAACTTATACCCAATAAAACATATTTATTTAGTATTAACAATTTTTCGACTTAAATTTACCTGTATAATCAAATTAATTTTCATGCATATTATTTACAGCAATTATGTGAGAAAACCGGCATATCATACAGTTAGTGTTTTTTAAATTGTACCCTTAATATTTGTACTGTATCAATATTGAATTATTAAAATTAGGTGTTGACAATATTTTTATTGATTATAAATTTAAGACAAAATATCATGATTAATGAATTATTATTAATTCAAATAAATTACGCTTCTAGATAACTCTATCTGGCAAGCAAATATTAGATCAACAAGTATGAATAATGCTGATTTCTTGATGAAGCATTCAATAAATATCAAATCAAGAAGATGAGAATTATTATCTTCAATTTATGAAAATAATTTGTACATATCACATAAGTTCTATCTTAAATGATGTAAAATCACGAGAGAAATCAACATTGTTTATCGATTCAATATTCAGACAATAATTGAACAGAACACACAAAAAGTATACCCGAACGTAAGTATTATCATGTCAAGTAGAAAATTATGTTTACATTTATCATAATTTACACATACCTCAATCAATACATTATACAAATTTGTATTTGTTCTATTACTCAATGTGCCAGGCGTTTCGCGCAGAACAACGCCCGTAATATCACTATTTTCTCCGTTATTTTTAATTTCTTTTACGTCGCTCACATGAAAACTTTGTACTAATTTTTTCCCCTTATTTAAACTTTTGGATCTGAATATACATAAATCGACTTCTTGAAACCCGCATCGAAGTACTACTGTTATTGTAGAAAACTTTCTGCTAATTCTAAGTACAAATTTTGCAAATTGCGTGAATGCGTCAAAATTTTTTGATTGTCAGGATTTTAAATATATTAGTAAACAGTTGCAAAGTGTCGCCACCAGGACGGCGCTCGCGCCGCGCACAACGCTACTGACATAGCGTATATAAAAATCATTTATTTCAAACAGCAGTACAAACTTTGTGATGTGAAGACGAAATGTCAGTGTCAAATATGTCTACTGAAATAAAAATTTAAATGCAACGCATACACGTGATACAATGCTCGCTCGCTATTGGTTGGAAACAAGCTGTATGATTTGAACTTGAAAGTTGGTGAACTTTACAGTTACAGCATAAGTTAACATCATATTTCATGTCATTATGAACGTCAACATGAAAATGCGTATAGTTTAATTTTGAAGGCTACAGGATAAATCACCGGTTACATCCAATATAAACCAGCCTCAATTCAGATAAATGAAGTTCAAGTAACAGAAGCTGAAAAAAGTGCCAGAGCAAAAAAAATATCAGAGAAAGAAAAGCAAAAGCATCAGATGTATATGGTGCTCTGGAAAAACTCACTGAAAGCCAACGAAACAGAAGCATTGAAGAAAAAGAGTATTGGGAATTGAAAATAGAATATGAAAAATTGAAGTTAGAGAAATCAAAGGAGGAAAAAGAGCAATCGAAGCAGCTTTTTCTGCTCCAAAAAAAAAATTAGAAAATGAAATTATATTACAAGAAATAGAAATAGAAAATGGGAGATCACAATTGGAATTAAAAGGGAAAAATTATAAAAATAATTATTATTCACAAATTTACTTTATCAAAAATAGTTATTAATAAAATTGTCCCTAAATCTATTGTTATTCACATTGTTTTCTGCAATTCGTTCATTTATTCCATCACGAATATATTCAATATGATCATCTAGTTCTTGATCTTGAAAATTGTCTTTCAAAGTGATACACAAATCATGCAATACTGTAGTTGCTACAATAATGTGTAGAACAGTTTGTTTTTTCATTCTCATGCCTATTGACGAACAAGAAAAGCGCCTTTTCCACACCCCAAATGCTCTTTCAATCATATTTCTTGTATGTATGTGTGCTTCATTGTATCTTTCCTGATTCTGCGTTACCGGGCTCAACACTGGAGTTGATAAATATTTTTTAAGCGCGTATCCTAAATCTTCTAGTAGAATACAGTCAGGATATATATTATTTTCAAAATCAATTCTAATAGGTGAATCATAAAAAATTGTGGCATCATGTACGCTACCAGGCCATCTCGCAATAATGTCCAAAAACTCTAAATTTGCATTACATACGCATTGAACATTGTAAGAAAACCAACCTTTCCTATTTCTGTACAATTCGGCATTATTTCCACCTGGAGATTGAATTTTTATGTGAGTACCATCAATGGCACCTATAATACAGGAAAATCGATGCAACGCATAAAATTCTAATTTATTTTTTCTTTGCTCTTCTGCTGTCCGCGGCATTTTTATGAAAATTTTTCTTAGAGCAGCTATTGCTCTTGTAACAGTAGGGATAATTCTACTCACAGTTGGTTGACTTATATTAATGTGATCAGCTAAAACTTGCTGAAATGAGCCTGTAGCGTAAAATCGCAAAGTAACTAAAATTTTAGGCTGAATCTATTCATCCGGCGACCGGACAAAAATATTTTTTTAAATGAATCCGGTAACTGGATGAATAATATATTTTTATTCATCCGGTTAGAAAAATGTATTATCAACTGTCCAATTCTGCATTAATAAATACAATATACCCTCGAAGGTTACATTATATCTTTCCAAAATTCTTTTAAACCATGCTTTGATACTTTTATACTAGCTATATACACTTTGAAGTATCCAAAGTGGATAAAATATAATTGGAAAGTATTCGAATATCACAAAATGAATAGTTATTCCGAGAGTAATTCATTTATTATAGAAATTCAAAATTACCTCCAAGTCAGAATTCATGAAAACAATGTCAAATGTCCTAAAATTATATTTGCTTCAATTACGTTATGTATTAAAATTCACATATCCATAATTCTTTTGTCAATCTCTTGAGTCCCGAACATTCCAAATGATACCTTACATAACAACCTATGCTTTTTTTTCAATTTTGAGTATTTATCCATCAATTTTTGGAAATTTCTTATTGAGAGTACTTCTTTACAACAGTTTTCTCTGCTTTCGTAGTAAAATATAGCTGTTGACATGAATTGAAGTTTTTATTGGACTGAATTAATGAATTACAATTATTTGAATATTAACAGAAATGACAGATCGATGTTTTTTACCGGACGAATAAAAATATCTTATTCCTCCGGTAGCCGGATCATTAGTCACTTCGAAAATTTTATCCATTGCAGTTAGCGCTTTATTTCTCAAAGTGTTACTTTCCAGATGTTCGCTAATAATTTCACAAATTTGTACCACTGTCTCATTTTCAAATCTATATCGTTGTTTGAATTCCAAATTATCAAATATTTCCATTGAATCATTTCGATTTCGAAATAATCGCGGTCTGGGCATGGCTAATAATACATTTTCGATAAAGTTATCATCGGAGTCTGCAGAAAATGACGATAGAGAGGATACAGACGTATGAGAAGAAACTGACATTTCTAAAATTGCAAAGTATTTTAATTATACACTTGAACCTCAAAATGAATTTCATAAGGTGTAGTTATATCAGAAATATTTTAGTATTATAATAAATTGAATTATCATAAAAGTATTATGAATGATGAAACAATACAAGTAACGTTCATTTTCAAAATGACAGATGACAGTATATGTAATCGTTCGTTATATTTTCAATAAACAAAAATGAAGTCATTGAATATAACGAATAACTTAACGAACGTTTTTTAAATCAAACATTATTAATATGAAAATTCAATATAACTGTCCATTTGAAGGATAACGAAACATTATACGTTCAACGAACGTTTATGAATACGGGCATAAATGGTTTCAGTATTACTGGAAATACATCATTTCACTGATAATAATCGTTCATTAGCTAACATTTCTCAACACATGAGCTTCTCAGGCTATATGGATAAGTATATATTTATTTATATTTATATTAGTATATATTTATTTATATTTATATTAGTTTATATTCATTTATATTTATATTATTATTTAATATGAAATTGATCATTTTAAAATTCCTTATAGTATCTGTTAGAAATATAATGTTGTCGGAATTTTTCTACAGAATATGGCGCATGCGTATTCTGTTGACAATGACACATTTTTCGGCAATTGGAAATTTGTTTTACTTTTCATTTGATAACTAGATGGTGACTATTTGATATTCTACCGGTAAGATATTAAAGTATCTACGTATGGTTTTTCATGAAAATGTTAATCTTATTACCATCTGAAATTAAAAATATAGAACCGTCCAGGGGCCTGTTGCATAATAAAATACAAGTTAATATTATTAGCGTTTTTACGTGCATTTTCACTAATAGTATTAACTTGTATTTCATTATGCAACAGGCCCCTGGGGTGGGATTCTATAACTATGTCTGCTATAACTCAAGTACGTTATATAACGGGTTACGGCTACATAATGGGTTATAGTGCTCAAAAAATTTAGATTTTTCTTTTTTGAGGTTAAGTTCAGTGGTAATTCTTGAATAATTATAATTGAACAAAGGATGAAACTTCTGCTAGAAAGAACATCAACTGAAAGTATAATTATCAAATTAATTTATTGTATTCATTCTATTGATTTATTTATAAATTTTAGATGGATAATTTTTGTTCGATTGACGGTGGAGAACAGAGAGATTGCAGAGACAAGCTACGTAATAGCCACAATTCTTTTGAGTTATCTAATAGTTGTGTATTGGAGCGTATTAAAAAGTATTTCTCCAGATTTGTAAAATATTTCCTAGAAGCCGAGCTTGATAAGAAGCTTGAATGAATAGTCTCAATTTATCAATTTATTAGATGAAAACATATTATTTTCTGAATCATTGTACATAACTGTTGACTGTTTTCGTTTTATTAAAACATCTGTTACATTCCCCAGAATATTTTCATGATTTTATATTTATTTACAGGAAAATCACTTTGAATGTGTAGGTAGAGCTGATAACATTGAATATTGTTGGTACAAAATTTTCATGCTAGAAATTTATTTGCTTATTAGAACAATCTTTTTTTATTGCAGTGCAGTTTTGGAGTTATTGTACAATAGATAGAGGAATTTGCTAGTCTATCATGATCTTCACAGCCTCAATTCTTGTAGCCAATTCGTTATAATGATGGTCATGCAAGACACAACATTCTTTGATAAGCACTTGACCGATGTTCTCCAATATTCTAGTACAACTCCAATAAATCTTTATTCACTTTATGTACGTTGTGAAATATCCAGCTTGGTATTGTAATACGCTATATAGTTCATATGCTGGAATAAAAGTTAGGTTAGGACAAGATTATTACTATATTGATACAATATAGAATATCTGGTCAAAACATATATCCGTGTATTATAAATTACAGCCTACCGTTGTAGTGCCTAGATTGGCATTCAATAAAGCCGTCAAATTTCCTAGAACATCTTCGAAATTCTGGCGCGTATTTATTCCGCAGTCTGTTTTGTATGCATGCAAAAGTAACATGAATTACCGAATAAAAATAGGTTTCTTGAACATTGATTATTCCTTTTGGTCTTTTCGAGGCACTAAAATATCCTTTTTATAAATACGCCGTAATATTTTTTGTAATGCAATTTATTATTGAGAAATATATTATCACAATATAATACCATATATATTTATCTGAAAAGATGAGTTTATCAATTATTATCGCACTTATTTGCTTGTATTTGCAGTTTGAATTTGTGTTGTGTCAAACGAATTGTATAACTGATGGTACTTTTCATCTGTTATGATAACGTACTTAAATAACGCAAGTAACAGTCATTTATATACGTTATGTAGTTACAGAATCGCAATCTCAATTTAAGAACGTTATGTAACATATTTATCGGTTATAATGTACGTTATGTAGTTACAGAATCCTACCCAAGGCATGTCGAAGCAACCTTCACGTACAAAAACTTCAATGTTTGAAATGGTTTTTCAGAATAACTAGATGGTAAATAATATATCTCAAAAACTATAATCCATTTCAATTTCAACTGATTTCTTATTGAGAGCTACATCCAATACACCGCCCTAATACAATATGGTGAATATATTACCAATAAGAGAAACCTTTGGACTCCAAGAATGCGGCCATCGAGCGAGTCACTAGTTATTGGTAAACAAAATATGATGAATCCACATTCAGTGATTCGACATCAAATCAGATTACCACCGCTTCATGATAAACACGGCTCTGCTTACCTATCAAATCTCCTGAGCTAAGTGCAGAAAAATTCAAAGTAAGTATTCCTGATGGTTCACAGATTATAGACTGTTGATCAAAAGTTAAAATTTTGTTGAGCACAAAATGAGCTCGAAAAAAAAGCATTGAAATAATTCGTTTTCAAAATCCAAAGAGTTGAAAAACTATTTACAATTAGTACAGAACATGTCGTCAAATCTAAGAGATTTTGGGTGTAGCAAGAACATCAAAGTTCATTATTTACATTCTTATTTGGATCGATTTCCTGAAACTCTTGTAGATTTTAGTGAGGAGAATGGTTAGAGCTTTCATCAAGATACGAGATATGGAAGAACGATATCAAGGATGATAGGACACTTATATGATGGCATATTATTGCTGGAATCTTAGTCGAGACCTTGAGCAAGCTCCTTATTCCAGAAATTCCAGAAAGTCCTATAAGAGACAATATTCTATGAGTTCAGATCAACTTGAGTGCGTTAAAAAATATATTTTTGTAAGAACTTATAGCCTGTATGTAATTCAGAAACAAGAGCTGCTAGAAAAAACCCAATGCTAGTATCGTGATCAGGCCCCTCAATTCAACCAGAAACAATCAACAGAAGTCTGGAAAAATTTTCTGTGTTGAATGGGGAATCACGGTGTCGTGATTTTATTAGAACAGTTTTCCTGTCAAATTGCTAGGTAACAAGGTTTCGTGAAAACAGAAATTCATCCAGCAAAATAAAAAGCTCTTGTGTAATTACTGTTGATAACAATTATTGATAGAAATTTCGATTTATTTATTACACATTTGGGTTTATTGTGTTCAAAAATCTAATAAATAATATGTCCTCATCATTTTGTGTGGAACCATAATAATAAATAAAGTATGAAATTATCAATAAAAAATCATGTTTTTATATTTCTTTACATCGAAAACCTTTCTTTTGCTCAGAATGTGTAGTTTTCATCTTTCGAATGTAAGAAATATTGACCTGTTGGAGCTTTAGGTAGATCTTATCACAGTATCTCAGCACAACTAACTGAAACAATTCAAATCCAGATAGTAATTATTGAGGACGTTACTTTGGTTTCATTGTTCTATACCTGCTGGGAGTAGAGATTTGGAATAACTCAGCAAAATCTAGTAACCTACTCACAAGATTACTAGCTTATGACATAATTTGGAAAAATCTGTTGCACAAAAAGCTTTTCAATGCAAAAATCTTCTTTCTGATGTATAACACAGAGCTTTTGAATTCTTTGAAAATGAAGGAACCTGTACAAATAAAATCTCCTATGACTCGTTTATTGTGAACTTCATGAAATATCTGTTGCACTCATTTTTTATTTTGTTACAACAAATATTTGTTCAAAAAATAAATCAGTTTGGTTTGCTGGATTGCTCAAGAAACGCACCTGAAAAATGAGCTATTTTGAAGCAATCCTGAGGCATTTCAGAGCGGCCTTAATTCTTTTTCTTTATACAATCTTCATAAACTCCGATAAACCGTACTCGAAGAAATTACTCATCGGAGGAGATTTCAATGACCTAATTGGAAACCTGAACCATGAAGAAAAATGTTTATTTGAGTCTCCAATGCTAGGCCATGAACAAGCCTCTTATAGCTTTACAAAGGTACTTAGAAAGAAAAGCACTCACAGAAGTGATAGAAGCCGGGCATCTATCTGTACTGTGACGAGTCCTTTTTTTTCTTCCGAAGCTTTGCCTCAATTACACATCCTAGAGCCTTTAGCTACCGTTTTTTATTACGAGGTTACTCACAACAAGTTTTCATATCTTGCTTGCCCCGTAAATTTGAGAGAACTGTAATTCTGTTCAAATCTCAAAGTGACACCTACCTCCTGGCGATTCTTTTGACAACCCTAATCCTTCCCCTCTGAGCTATCCAGCCGTCTGCCTTCAGAAGCTGCGTCTCCGACCGCTTTGGGGCTCGAGCATACCGTCTGCAGTTTCGACAGCAACGCCAAAGTAAACAACTCTGCCAGCAGCAAGGTATCGTTATAGTACTAAACAACAGAACAATCAATGATACTCTTACAAAACCAGCCTGCATAATTCTTACAACAATCGATTTCTCCTGAATCAATCTAGAATCAATGAGCCTCACACAAAATTTTCGAAGACACGATTTTACTCTCGGACCATCTAATATTTCGCCTGAAGTTGAACATAACGACATGTGGACTAGAGCACAGAAGGTGCTCAAATGTACCACCACAGAGCAATAAGATTGTCCGATTACAAGATGAACTTGAACGGAAAATCTCATTAGGACACGTTGCAGAAATGAGAGGAAATCTATGCTAAGCAAGTTCAACACCAAATACTCAGGAGGTCATTAAGGAATTTGAGGTGCTTAAACTCAAGAGTTCATTAGAAAATCCGTAGAAACATTGAATGATATGATAATAATCGATGCAAACAAAAGAAAAAGTCAATGAGACAAAAGCTACAGGCAATATGCTAGAGACACAACTAATGATACAAAATGGAGAGCCCACACAGAGAAGAGGAAAAATTACAAAAATATGATCGCTATCTGAGAGAGAGAACACATAATAATAACACACAGGGTAAAATCAATAACATGAGAGACTACATAGAATTCTGAGAGACATAAAGAAAATTAGTCTAGAAATACACAAATCGACTTAACATATTCCAACCTATTATCCAAACAGGGGCACAATATTAGAGTATCAGGCTCCTTTCTAGATACAGAAATATCCTCACATCGTGAACCTTGTTCAGTAAACAACAACAAGACAATCGGCCTTGACTTCATCCTTAACAGAGTATTGAAAACAATCCAGAACAACTGCTTTAACATTTTGCTACAGCTCTCCATTATTTTCTGAATACCGAAACTATCCCAGAAGAACTTGCTAGAAGCAAACTGACTCTAGTCAACAAGAGAGGCGACGAAAACAATCCACTCAATTACAGAGGATTGGCAATGATGAATACAATATAAGAAGTGTTGAGTGGTACAATAAAACGCCTTGAAGCGTGGACTTGAAGCTTTGACATTTTGCTGAGGTCACTTTTATCCTTCAATATCTGATACGTGACATCATGAGACTTTCAAGACAACATTAAGAATGCCAAAATAAAGGTTTCCACAAATTTTCAGCTCATCCCGTTTAGTTCCAAGGTAAAAACTTTAAGGTGACTGCACTATCAATGTTTAGCAGATCAAGATCAACAGCAGTTAGTGTTATGCTGAGACCACAGTTATGTCTAACGCTATCAGTTGAAGTATTATTTGACCCGTCTCCGCGCAATCATTTATTCACAGAGTTAAGCAAAAGTCAAATTATTTATGTAAAGTTGCTACTATACGGCTTTGAGATATACAGCCTGAATTACCTGAACGATTTGGGAAATATCTGAATTGACTTCTTCAAAAATATATTGAGCTAGCCAAGATATATCCCGAACTTCATTTTTGGCAAAGAGAGTCACAAATTTGAAGCAGTCACTTTCAAATTAATGATAAATTACCCACAAGAACTATATATATATATATATACGAAAAATTGATAAAACTACATAACAGAAAAAATAATATAACTAAATACAATTGGGTTATTCTAGCTTGTGGAATGTTCAATGAAATCATTAGTATACATATGTACATTGAGGTCTCAGAATCACATTACTTTATCTGAAAGCTATTTCGGACGATCTGTTACATGAACATATCAATTTCGAGAGTAATGAGGATAGAAGAATAATAGAATGTCCACAATATACAGATATTCATCAATTTATAAGATGGATCATCATTATTCAAGAGCTGACATAATGAATGTCAAAATCCAAAATCAGTCAATGAAGGTTGGACATTACTAGTCGAATAACCGACTGCGCTTATATTCCATGATCGGACTCACGGCCAAATTGTATATAAATCGATTAGAAATATGAAATATGAAATCAACACTGCTACGGCTAGTAATAGTGAGGATGATAACATTCCGCTGATAAAATTTACTGAAAATGAAAGTAAAAAAAGCAAGAAAACCATCGAGAATAAAATAAATATTGTACCAAAATGGGAAATAAATGACACACCCATCTTCTCCAATACTCCCGTGAGTAACCATCATATTTTATTAGAAAACATCAAAGTTCGCCACGGAGGAAGCCACCGATTGGGATATTCTTTCATTATTCGATATGGAGCTGCTAGACCAAATCATTCATTCCACAAAAACTTACACAGCTCAAAAGGATCGGCATGATCTCAACATAGATGTAATTGAACTGTACCGTGTCATAGGCATTTTGGTTTTATCTGGTTATCATATTTTACCTCGAACAAATATATGGAGATAAGGACAAATTTGTACGAATTGTGTGAGAAACTATGAGCAGGAATAAATTCATATCTTGTTACAAAAATTTCGTCTGACGTCTTTCTTTTGTACAATTGTTTTCCCATTGCATACCCATGTCGCCATCTATGTAACAGATTTGCACTAACTCTGTAAAATAGTACGTGCGTATGACACTTGATTGAAGCGCTAACTTAGGGAGTATGCGCGTCTGGTTCTTCCTCTTTCGTCCGAGCCGTTGTTGCAGACGGGTTGTTTTTGAGCAGTCTTGTGATTCTTCTTGTTGTTCTAGATTTGGTGATTATTTTATTTAATTAGAATCAGTGTTATGATTTTGTAAGTATTTCGTTTATTATTTTTATTCACGTTATTCCAAATTTAGTATTATTTTTCTAGTGATTTCGTTTGAGGCGACCCGCGTGGTTAACCTTTTATTTTCCAAATTTATCTCTTTCATCCTTAATTTTTTGTTAGTTTTTTGTGTTCAGCACCTTTTTACTACCTTGAAACTTTTATACCAAATTGATATTTTTGTTCTAAATCTATTTTTTTCTAAATTTCACAATAGCGTAGGCAATAGCCGTTCCGGTCGAAGGAGCTGGTCTTTTCCTCTTTGGGAGGTTATTATTGTTCGTTGTCCCTCGTCGGGAAGATTCGTTTAACTATTTCTGATGTTTTATATTCAGATTAGTGTTGATAATCATTACTATTGATAGTGTTTCGTACACATGTTCTAGTTGCTACCTGCCCTAGTTTACCATACTATTCCGTCTACAAGAGTGGACATTCTTTTTTGTAATTTACCGGTTTTTTTGTATTTCTGTTTCAATTTTTTTCTACTACCAAACGCGATCAGGCGGATATCGATTCGGTGATACGCGATTTTTTTTTTATATATACACTCGAAGTAATAAAACCTACGAGATTTGTGGCTATCTTCGTTCCTCTCTTTACCTTTCCTCACCTAAGTATGTGTGATGTATGAATGATTAGTGAAAGTGGTTGACAGTACATAATTTAACTATATTTTGGATCCAACGCGTTGCGGATTTGTCATTCAACAACTCGTAGCTCAGTTTCTTACGTTGTTTTTGTAGTTTTTTTGGTTTCCAAAGCTTAAAATATTTTGTTGTGGGCTTTAGTTCCCGTTTTTAAGCTGGAAAATTCCACGAGTTTGTGAAGATTGATCCAATTTTTTTAGTAACGAACCACGTTCGTAAATTTATCGACTCGTCGCTAATAAATCTTTTTTCTTGTCCTGCTAGACTTTGTATTTTCTGTGTTTTTCTTCTCTTTAATGCTCAGCGTAGTTTTTTTTACTTTGTAAATTTTTAGTGCACTATTTAAAATCAGACAAATAAATAACTGACCGATTATTTTATTTAACTTTTACTAAATTTACAGTTTATTCGTTTTTTAATTGAATCTAAATTTATTCATTCAAGTTTAACGCTTCACGTTTGAAGAGAGCTCTCCAATTTTTTTATAGAAACCTCCTGTTTCAGTTGAATTGGATACCGGTTGGGTTGTTTGTTTCAAGTGTAACTTGCTAGGAATCTTAGGGACCAGTGGCCACTTGAGACTAGTTTTTGACCAACTTCAAATTAAGGAAAACATCAACACGTCTACGAATTTAAGAAGAACATTAATATCTCCCGAAGTTGACGACCAAGCGCACGGCCAACCTTAACGTCTTCAAGGACCGTTGGGTATTTATCAAAGCCCTATAAGACGCAAGATCAACTTTACTTAATTCAGGGAACGTTCTTGTCTGACGTTGTTTTTGTGGCTACCAATTCGACATCTATCTTCTCTGCCGATACTAGTCTTGAGTTCCGCCTGAAGAGGATATTTAGCTAGTTTTGTAACGTGATTTTGAACGTCTGTGACGTGCTCTCCAGTTCCCTTCTGGCTGTTGCAGTGAGATTTTTTCTGTATAATAGCTTCAATCATTTTCGTAAGTTACAAATGTTTTGAATTATAATTTTTGAAATTCTTTGCTGTAAATTGATAATGATTCTATTTATAATTGATTTCGACGTCTATGCTTCATTTATTTTTTGCTGTCGCTATTGTCTTCCAGAATAGTACCTTTTTCTCCTTTGATCATTTCCTGGGAGTGGCGCCCATTTCTTATTTTCCAGATAAAATATTTCCAATGCCCTTATTAATAGCTAGCCTGGGTCTTCACTTTCAAGGTAGGATATTCCATTACTTAAATTTAGTGTCAATCAGCAGTACATTAAGTTTTTGCTACCAAATAGTGAAGAAACATTACCTTTTTTAATTTCCTACTGTAACCTTGGAAATAGGAAAAGGTACAATCTATAAAACAGAATATCCATTTTTCAGATAACACGAACCTAGACAAAGACGACAAATTCTCCAAGTTGACACCTATATTCAACATGATTAATCTAAGATTCCTGCAATTTGGTGTTCTTGAGCATAATTTATCCATTGATGAGGAGATGGTGCCATACTTCGGTAGACATTCATGCAAAATGTTTATACGAGGAAAGCCTGTCAGGTTTGTTTTTAAATTATGGTGTCTCTGCTCATACACAGGATATTTATATAAATTCATACCATACGGTGGAGAACAGCAAATTAGCTTTAACTTTAGTTTGGGAACAAGAGTTGTCCTTGACTTACTCTCTGTAATTGAAACACCTCGAGAGCATCGAATATTTTTTGATAACTTTTTCTCATTCCATTCACTTTTTGCTGTTCTAAAAGATCGAGGAATTTTTGCAACAGGGACAGTACGAGGAAATCGTACTGCAAAATGTCCTCTAGAAAATAAGAAAACTATGGGAAAGAAAGTTCGAAGTTTTGGTAGTAAAATGGAATGACAATTCTGTCGTTACACTAATCACAAACACTTGCACAGCGCTGCTCATTGTACAAACTGAGCGCTATAATCGAAAGGAACATGCAGAAGTGATAATACCGCAACCAAACGTTATAGCTGAGTACAAAAAATATATGAGCGGTGTAGATCTACACGATAACGGAATTGCTAACTACCGTATAAGAATCAAGAGTAAGAAGTGGTGGTGGCCATTATTTATCAACATGATTGGTAGTACAGTGGTGAATGGTTGGAAGATCTGCAATATCGCTTATGATGATAAAATTACTCAATTAGAATTTCGCTTTCAATTAGCAGTTGCCCTAATAAAATACCAGGGAAATGCTGCAGCGCTGGATGTTGGAATAGAAAGAAGAAATTCAAATTATGAGCATCCATCTAAAAAAAGCTTACCAGATATTATAAGATATGACAATATGGAGCATTCGATACAGAAAGACGATGCAAATGGAAGGAGAAAATGTAGATCCTGTAAGAACAACACAATCTATTTATGCAGAAAATGCAAAATTCATCTACATCCTGAATGTTCTGTGTCTTCATACAAAACTGTAATGAATTTTCTTGATGTGGCTGATAGAACACATTAAAGTTTATAGTAAATAACAAGAAATTGTATTACTGACATAATTTTTATTTCCCTTTTTTTTAATAGGATGTTAGCCAAAGATGCGCAAACGCAACCTTTTGCTGCTCAAAAACTACAATTGGTTTTTGGAAACAGTTTCAAAATTATCTTAATTGATGTATTTTTAGCTATGTACAATAGGAACATTTTGGAGAATACTTTTATTTCAATGCTTGGTCATTAATGGGTTAATAGGATGTCAGACTTCATATATCCAGAATCCTGTTCAAAGTGTCGATCAGAAAAGGGCTACCTCCATTCAGTTTTTGCGAGATCAAATTCCTTGATAGAGCTTACGATTGAAACCACTCCAGTACATTAAAAAAAAAAACAAGTTATTACTCCTTGTCCTGTCCGGTAGGGCGGCAGTCACCTCTATATGTAGCCCATTTTCCTATTCAATTTCCCTGATCTAACTTACGATTGTCCCGGACTAGACAAGACTGAGGCCCAGTTGCATAAAGCATTGTTATCTCCAATCACATCGTCAAATATTTGATCACTTATTTTGAACCTGATTTTTTTGACATCTGAATGGAAATTATTTAAACGTTAGAAACAAGTTTATTATTCAAGCAATCCATATTTATTTTCTAGATAAACGACATTCAAAAATTGCGCTTACAGCATGGTAACTAACAGCCTGTTATTAATTTTCATGCAACTGGCCCTGAGGTTCGCACCTGGGCTTTATCTCAAATTACTTGACCTCCGCTATCATTTGATACTAGTATCAAGTTATTCCTGAAAAACTGACCGTCTTTTTCTCGACATTAGAGGATCTATTGATTGCATTAACAACTCTTTAGAAATTGCACTGGTTTCTGTTCCTGTGGCCCGCAGTAAGTTCAGTACTTTCAACTTGATCAATTTGGATTAACTGAGGAAAACAATAAATTCACAAGCAAATGAGAGCAGTATAGATGTGTCCAACATGAAATTAATGAAAAATATTTCTATTAGATTGTCTATTCACTTTTAGAGTGGCTAACATGTCTCTAGAACAGAGTGTTATTCCGAGTCCATCAATTTGCGCCCCCCCCCCCCCCCCCCCCTCCTCCAAATTGAGATATTCGTGCCAGAAGCTAACTCCCAATTCCTTCTTGTGTGCTCTAGCTAGCTCTACTAACCATATAACTAACACCTTATTATCACCAGAAATACTGAGGGCTTAATTCGGGGGAGAACAAGTCGAAGCCAGCACTCCAAAGTCAAATATTTCATATGCAAAGCATGCTCCAAGTACTTTTAATCTACCACCAGCTAGCTCCATAAAAAAGCTAGCACCACCACCACCCTTATTATTCTAATTATTTTGAAAAATCAAATCCTTGCCCTCCAGAATCAAGATACTCATGTCAAAAGCTGACTCCTGACTACCTGTAGTTTGCTGTTGCTAGCTCCACTTACCATGTAACTGGCACTTAATATTAAGGGTTACATCCGGGGAAAGAAGGGGGTCAAGACGACATCAGCCCTTCAATATTTAGTATGAAAAGCTTGCTCCAAGTACTCCTAATCCAGCTCCAGCTAGCTCCATATGAATTAAGGCTACCCTTATTATTTTAAGGAATTTTTGAAAATGTGATCCTAGCCCTTCCAAATCAAGATATCCAATATTCATGTCGAAAATTAGCTTCTGACTATCTGTAGTTTGCTGTTGTTAGCTCCACTAACTATATAATTAGCACTTTATCAATACCAGAAATATTGAGTGTTACATTCGGGAGGGACCAAATCGACATCAGCCCGCCAATGTTAGATATTTTGTATTAAAAGCATGCTCCCAATATTCTAATCTAGCCCTAGCAAGATCGATCAAAATTCAAGCTAGCAGCATCACACTCATTATTTTAAAGAATGTAATCTAAGCTACTAAAAATTGAGATATTTATGTTAAAAGCTAGCTCCTGGCTATCTGTAGTTTTCTGTTGCTAGCTCAACTTATCATATAACTATAGCACTCAATTATTATCGGGAATATTGAGGGTTCCATTCAGAGGGAATAATTCGACACTTGCCCCCAAGTGAAATATGTAAGATGAAAAACTTGCTCCAAATACTTCTTATCTGGATTTACCTGACTAAAATCAAAACTACCACTACTGCAGTAAGAAAAGGAACTCTAGGCCTACAAAATGAAGATATTTGGGTCAAAATTCAGCCCCTGATTTCCTGATTACTGATTGATACTTGTAAATATACATAGCTTATTGACGTAGATTTATAATGAAGGTGTATTTTATATTAATAAGAGAAATTAGTCCATAAATATTTTATAACAGACTTATTTGTACATCATTGGATATATATTTAATACGATGTGATTTTGTGTTTGATCGTATATATCATTGAATACGTATGATCAAACACAATCTCATCGTTCCACAGTTAATCGTTTTGGATTTACCCAAGAGATTCTAGAAATCTGTCAAGTAGAATGCGCTTTCAGCCAAATCGGTTGCTATGGAAACAGTAGGCCGTTCTTCTCATACTACAACATTTCTAAATACTGATTGCCGAAATTCTACGACTACCAACAGATCTGAATTTATGCGCAAAATTGAAAGATAAATTCCTACTGAAGTGCACTTCGGGTTCAGTCTACAGTTATGAAAAGAGTAGGCAATCATTCGGTTGCTACAGCAGACTGAAATACCAAATTTTAATATTCTACACCTGATCGTTCAGATTTATGCGAGAAATTCCAAAAGACAGTCAAGCAAAGTGCTCTTCCGGGGATATGAGCATCTAGACAATCGTCCCAAATACTGAATTCTAACAATCTACATTCAATCGTTTTGGATTTATGCGAAAAATTTGAAAAATGTTTCGAATAAAGTGTTCTTCCGGCTTAGTCGATAGCAATCATAATGCAAGGTGTACAACTAGATATTATAAAAGTGTCTAATACAGAATTCAAATATTCTACGACTGATTGTTCAGAATTTATGCAGAAAATTCGAAAAGTCTGTCATATAAAGTGCACTTCCGGCTCAGCCGATTGGTGCAAGAATAGAAGATGACCATTTAGATGCTACAGCAATTTCAAATGCTGGATCTCAGTATCCTACGGCTGATCATTCTGGATTTATGCGGAAAATTAAAAAAAGTTTCAAGTAAAGTACTTGTTACTTTGTACAAGTAAGTGAAAAGCAAAAACAGTCACATGTGATTGAACATTGATTTAGAACATAAACATTGTTCTCAATGATAATAATAAAATGTATAGAATAAACATCCTCAGAAATCTGAAAAAATTAATATACTTTTATTCATGTAGTAAAGAGAAATCAGAAGCTTTGAACTACAGTTGAAGAAAAATTAGTCTTCATTATGATGTATGATCCAAATAATTGAAGTTTGAGGTTATTAAAGTGGCCAAGGGATCAAAGATTGAATTATTGTTGAATGTTTCCGCGCCGGAACGGCCCGTCATCATCAGATGCTAAATGTTAACGGCTGTTACTCAGAAGTTGTTACAAAATAATCAAAAAAATACAATAAAATTTCGAATGAATTAATAAGTTGAAAACAAAACAGAATACTCCACACGTACCATTGCAGCCAACCGTTGGAGTGAACGGTTGGCCGCCGTGGCACGTGTAGACGGTTTTGGTCTATTTTTGTATCTATATATCAATATTAACTTCTTGATTAATACCATTTCAAATTTTATTGTATTTTTTTGACTACTTTGTAACAGCTGCTATGTAACAACCGTTCACATTTAGCAGCTGATGATGGCAGACCGTTCCGGCGCCGAAATGTCCAAGCATCAAACAAGAATTTGATTTTTGATTCCTTGGCCACTTCAATAACCTCAAAAGAAATAGGCTTTTTTCTCACTTTTAAGACGAGGTATAGTTCTCATTATCATTGAAAACAATATTTATGTTTTGAATAAATGTATCACATGTAACTGTTCTTGTTTTGTCTTCATTTGGTAGGCCTGGAGTTTCTTTTTTTTACTGCAGTGGTGCTAGTTTTAATTTAACAATTTTTGTTATATCTTTATCAAAATCTGCGACCCTTGGAACAATACAAATACGTTTATTTACTGTGCTCGACGTGGGGTCTCCGTCGGGCCAGTTTGCGAGTTTAAAGGACACGCTGACTCATTTGCACGGTGTCCGACTACTACACAATTATAACAAAGCACCTGCTTTGCGATCGGGCACTTCTTACTTATGTGATCCGTGCTACCACAATTAAAGCAACGACCTCTCATGTTATGATAGCGCTGGTCAGTACGCAACGTTGCCTTTTTACTTTTATTTCGCTGAGAGTCATTAGTTTCTACAACCGAAGAAAAAGAAGCTCTTGTCAATGATCGTACATGGGTCTTATGGGCATCCGATTTAGTTTCCACGAATAATCTGCTAAAACTTCCTCGCAGTGCTCCGCAATGCTTCTTCAACCATCTCTCAAATTGCCTGAGCCTACGTACTTCGTTCGCTAACCTCGTATCAAGGCCTTCAAAAAATTGTTGGATCATCAAAGTTTCACGCTTGATTTTATTACGTAGTCCTACCAATCCCGGATCGAGGGAAATAATTTTGCAGCACAAATTTCTAAACGGAATGCAAATTTTCGTAGAGATTCGTCTTTTCGCCTATAAATTTTGGAAAATTCCCGCTCTGCAACTGCGAAATCTACTTTCTTCCCAAATAAATTTACCAGTCATTCACGCATGTCCAGAACCGTTATCGGCCTCTTATCCGACGGTAATGAATAAAAACATTCTTGAGCTTCGCCTTTAAGTTTTAATTTTATCGCTATTACAACTTGACTATTATTCCATTTATAACATTCGGCTACGGCAGCTACATCATTTAGAAATGCCTCTAAACCAGGACCTCCGGAGTAAGTATCGATAGTTTTAAGGGCGGACATAGAAGTTGGACCGTCAAAAACATTTACAGGTGGTGTGGAAGTTTGAGAATTATTATTATCCTTTGCTTGATTTTGGAAATTCGGTAAATGATACGAAAACGGAACAAGAGGGTCATGTATTGGAACGCGTGAGGGCCCAGGAGGGGACCAATAATTAAAAGGATACGGTGGCATGGCAATACTTGGAACGGGAGGGGCGTTCGGGACTCTGGAGTCGGTTATCGTACTTGAAGTGGTTGGTAGGGGGGCGGTTGAGGGTGCTGTCGTGATAGTCGTGATCGTCAGAGGGATAGTCACCTGAGCTGTTGTCTCAACCATTTTCAATCGTTACAGAAGTTGAAGCGTTATGAATAATCCAGTCGAACAGTTCAACAAAATACTACCCTAGTCTACCGGGTAGAATTTAATTGTAACAAAAGGGTGCGGCAGTGAAGCACAACCCCTGTTGACGTACTGAATTATTGTGCGGAACGGTCTCAATATTTAAGTATAGAAAATTATACTTACCTGCGTCCACTGCACCGTTCCTCGTAGTTCTGTAATGGTGGCAGGAAGCGTCGAATAACAACACACACGAAATATGATTAACTGAATGATAACAATTTATTGAGATAATAAGTTAAGCAAATGTAAAATTATGTTACAAAGAAAAATTACCTAATTAATATGATACCCAAAATGAGACGTTCAAATAAAATTTAGCTAAGTTACATTAATATTATCGATTCTACCGGATTCCCGATTATCGCGCGACCGACCACTTTTAAAGACGAACGATTACTCTCCTCAAAAATGCTCAGTCAATCATCGAACTAAACTGACTCCGTTGGCACTTTTTTCTGGAAAATTTCTACTAGCTTTTGCATAAAAATCAACTATTTTAAAAGGAAGTTGCCCGGCCGCTTGTCAGCAGTTTACAACAGTCACAGAGCAACGTACTCAAACGGAAATTGAATCGCTAAATTTTGGTGACTGCTACACAGATAAGCAGTATTTGAAGCAAGCTTTTCATGTTGAATATTTGAAAACTTTGGGGTTAGTATCGAATTGCTCCTTCCGCAAGAAGCTCTCAATATTTCCAATAATAATTGAGTGCTATAGTTATATGGTAAGTGGAGCAAGCTTTTGACATAAATATCTTGTTTTGTAGGTGCTGAGATCACAATTTTTAAAATTCTTCGCAATAATAAGGGTGATAGTGCTAGCTTGAATTTTGATCGATCTAGCAAGAGCTGCATTAGAAATATTAAGAGCATGCTTTCCATACAAAATATTCAACTTTGGTGGGCTGGTGTCGATTTTCGCGTCAACGTAACCCTTAATATTTCTGGTATTGATAAAGTGCTAGTTATTTAGTTAGTGGAGCTAGCAACAGCAAACTACGGATAGTCAGGAGCTAGTTTTTGACATGAATATTGAATATCTTGATTTGGGGGCTAGGATTACATTTTCAAAATTCCTTGAAATTATGAGGGTTGTGGTGCTAGCTTTAATTCAATTGGAGCCAGCTGGAGCTAGATTAGGAGTACTTGGAGCATGCTTTTCATATGAAATATTTGACTTTGAGCCCTTCAATGTCGAATATTTCATGTCGACTTGACCTCCCCCGAATACAACCCTCAATATTCCTGGTAATAATTAAGTGATAGTTATATGGTAAGTGGAGCTAGCAACAGCAAACTACAGGTAGTCAGGAACTAGCTTTTGACATGAGTTTTTTGATTCTGGGATTTGACTTTTTTGAATTACCTAAAATAATAAGGGTTATGGGGATAGCTTCTATTTTTATGGAGCTAGCTGGAGCTAGATTAGGAATAGGGGAGAACGTCCCTCGGCATATAGAGAAACTACCTGACCCGAAGTTATGACGCATTGCTCCCAACTGCTATGGGTGATCGTGTTGTAAGCTGAACTCCCCGCCTAATTTCAGTTGCAAAAGAGTGTGCTGATATTTTTACTGTTTTTTCCTATATTTTTGTTGGTAAATGTACAAATATAGATTTGTATCCACTCTTCACTATCCCAGATAGCATTGTTCATTTGACCTCCCACAAGGAAGAATGTATATAAAGTTAGTTGAATGTTTCCATCATGGAGTGTTCTCGTGTACCTTGGAGCAAAGATGGTCTTGTATTTTGGAACAAACCTACTACATAGACTTGACTTAATGTAACTTGAAACACATTATTACAATAAGCATTCTTTCATCTTTAAACAGCTTACAGAATTGTCTTGAATTATTTCTAGTTGACAATGCCAAAGGAGTCAAATACCCCCAGTAGATCCTGGAGAATTGAAGAAAGCCATACCTGCAGTCACAGCTAAAGATGAGGGAGAGATATCATTGAGAGAGGCAAATGAGGTGTATATAATTTAAGTAGCGACACTCTCTCGTCAATTATGTGCGTATAAGGCAAAGGGATCAACCGAATTCCAATATAAAGGGAATTTGGACGTTAAAAAAGTATTTTTCGATAAAGAAGAGAATGCTTCCGTTGACTACATAACAGTAGTAACAAGAATGCACAACGAACCAACAAAAAAAGAAGTGAGAGATCTCGCCAAAGCGAATAATTGGAAGGTGCCACTGTTACTGATCGCCCCAACCCAGGAATAACAAACTTGGGAATATCTTCATTTCCTGAATTTTTTTCAGCCTCAATATCAGATCAATCACCCGTTCAAACCTCATTCTCTCTTGCTGGGCCTTCTTCAGCACCAGATAGACTCTCTGTCTCTAGACCATCAGACTCAAATAATTGCATTTTATCAGCAGCTTCATATCGTGAGGATCTGAGCCAAAAAACTCCTCGTACAAGCAAGCCAACTATTAGAGAACTTACTGCTGAACAAGTACGACCCAAGGCATCCAGTAGAAAGCAAAGTGATAGAGGAAAACTGAATCAACCAAAATCCTGATTAATACATCAGAAAGTCAATAAGAAAAAGGAAAAGCACCCTCCTACCAAGAAGATGAAGATAGCTATGATGATGTGGATGAACCTCCATATCAAGAGGAGAGTGATATTGAAGGGCAAACTTTGAGAGAACTTCTTTCATCATCGGATGATGACGCAGAAGAGATTCAACCCCCTTCAGCTGATAACATCTCCGACGGAGCTCATTTCCTGGTGAAATTTGACGGGAAGAAAAGTGTAATCCACTACAATGGCTGTGTCACTCAAAAACTGTCATCAGGAGAACTTGAAGTGACCTCTTTGAGATCAGAAGGTGAGAGTACATTTTGTTATCCAACGGTACATGAAATTGCTGCAGTTGATCTCAAGGATATTGTAACACTTTTACCTCCACCTGACGAGAGTGGTACAGACTTAACTGAAGGAATTGAAACTTTTGAATTCTCTTTTTCAAGTTTTGACATCAAATAAAGACGAGATGTCGAGACAAAGATAGTTTCATATATAACTTCTATGACTTACTATATACTTGAAAATAGTTTGAAATTTTATCTCTGAGTTCAAGTGTTTTTTGATATTATACGTATAGTCTCCAATGTTATAATTTTCAAATATTGTATATATATATATATATATATATATATATATATATATATATATATATATATATATATATATATATATATATATATATATATATATATATATATATATATATATATATATATATATATGTCTTTCCTGACAAAAAACTAATAGGATATTCATTTATAACAGTTTTTATTTGAAAACAATTCCCAGTTTCAAGATACCCCACGACCTGTTTCAAGGTACACGAATGCTCATGCTCCTTGGGACAAAATATATAGTACATATTTTGCTACATAGACTCAATATCACATGACATATCTTCAATATCCTTTTTCAAAACTATTATTTGATATTACTGTAAGGTATTGGCACTGAAAAAAATGCTCTCTATATGACTTTTCAGCTGATATTTGGGAAAAACTGGGAAGTGTTCCAAGGTACAACGGTCTTCCTACTTGGAGCATGCTTTTCATATGAAATATTTGACTTTGGGGGACCGGCATCGATTTGACCGCCTCCGAATGTAATCCCTTATATTTCTGGTAATAATAAGGTGCTAGTTATATGGTTAGTAGAGCTAGCAAAAGCAAACTGAAAGAAATCGGGAGCTAGCTTTTGGCACGAATATCTTAATTTGGGAGGCCCCTGTAATTCCTGACGTCTTGAAGACTCCCACAATCAGGCCAATCCCAAAAATATCCAATACAATGAAAGTTTAGAGTTTCAGGCCAGTTAATACGCTACCCGCATGTGGTGAATTATTACAGACTGTTGTTTTCGATCAGTTTCTAGATTATTTACAAGTAAATAATATATTAGTGTTGATCTTGTCGGGTTTCAGATCTAATCATTCATATGGATCTGTCCTACATAATTTAATTGATTAATGGAAATTACATCCAGATTAAGTGAATATAATATGATAAATTGCTCCACATATTCAAAGAGCCTTTAAAACGTTTGACTGATCTCGTAAAAGCTATACACATATGCTCTTCGGGTCATAATGATCCTGCATGGTATTCAAATGACATGATGATCATAATTATTGAAAAATTGTAATAATTCCAAATGTAGGTTTATTTGATATACAATATAAACTTATTTTTTGATATGACATGCCAATTTCAACATTGATGTAAGCTCTAGCCTTTAATAAGCTGTTGCGGAATAAAATTTTATCTATGATATGAACTGTCAATCATGGGAAATACAGGTATAGTTTTACTTAGAATATAAACTGTGGATCACAGGGAAGATTTCAAGAGTTTCACTCACAATATAAATTGTCAATCATAAGAAAAAATTCAAGAGTCTTACTTAGAATCTGTCAGTCACAGAAGGAATTTCAAGACCTTTACTTAAAATATAAACTTTCAATCACAATGAAATTTTGTTCAGTTGAGATGTAAACTGCCAACCACAGAAATATTCACAATAGCTTGAGTCTCCAAACTTTCAGTATGCCTCAGCTAAATATTAATTTGGGTGATTTAAGGGTGCATTGGTAGCTGGAAGCAGGGGTTGTGTTGCTGAAGAGCTGGAGATATCATGAAAAAATTGTTATACATGAACCCTAGGCATGAAAAAATAAAATTTGAATATGATCTTCGCACATTCTATGAGTTTTTGAGCCCCTCCGTGTCATATTGACTTAAGCAACACGGTTGTATTAAATTAAGTTCAAGCAAGGGGGAGAAAAGTATTCTTTCTACTTGGAATTTTAATGTATTTAGAGTGTATATAAAAACAAAGGCTGGTACCACGAGCTCTGTTTTTGGCGCTACTAAGAGCGTTGTATCAAGATGTGTTTTAACTAAATTAGAATTTTTCCAAATACTTTAGAAAATAATCTTCAGATACAAATTACGGAAAACACATATGTCTACAAAAGTTATTTGGATATTTTCCTTTAAAATAGCTTGAAATATTTATATTGCCTTAAAACGCTTCTTAAAATAACGCTGCTAGAATAGCCAAAAACAGAGCTTGTGGTACCAGCCATAGTCATCAAATTTGGAGCGATACAATTCAAATATTGGAAGATTATGAAAGAACAAATTCCTTTTTGGGTCATATTGTGAGGTACATTTATTCGCTGATGATACATTCATATACCCTGCAGGACAAAACTATATTTAATTAATAAATAAAATGAATAATGATTCATAAATGTGAAACTTTCAATCTTTTCTCTGAATCGGAGTATATGGAAATATGAAATAATGCTGATATAAAAGTGAGAAATGTTCGATGAGATCAAATACTTGGGCATCATTATCGACGGAAAATTCAAATTTTTGCAGTATGTTAACTATTCCATTTATAATTTCTGTCGTACTTAAATGAAGATAGTGATAATTTTATGCCAGGATCATGTTGATTGTTATTTATATATTATGATTATAGTCGGATAAATCGATTAAGGTCAATGAATATTTATAGGAATATCTGATATGCCGTTACATCAAATAGTTTTAAAAGCTTTATCTAGTCAGAGTTTCTCGTTTCCCCTTGATTTATTCGCGCTACAAGATTTTGAAATTATTTGATATGACAGCATAACATCGGGCTTATATGAGAGGATACTTTTATACAGAGTCTCTATGAGGTATATGACTATAGAGTGGCGTATCGCACGCTCACATGCGATATCGATGGAAAGTCATCTTTGATACAAACTACAGCGGGCTGCAGCATTACACCCACTGAATATTGTACTGTATTTGCACATTGAGTTCATAGGATATTGCTGACGTTAATTTCCTTCTTCCTAACCGATTTCTCTTGAATAATTGTCACGGTCTTATTTTAAAATTATTGCTCTTTCTCGGGAGATAGTTTTATATTGGTATTTGAAGATCTAATTACTTTTTGTGAGTTTGATGATTAATCAGCTGCATTAGAGATTATCCTCACGCATTTTTCTCAAATTATCTGGGCAAGGAGGTATTGTACCAGGGGAAAGTGTCTTCTCATTACTATTTATAATATAACATTTTGGTGAGACTTGAGATCAAATATTTGGTGACGAGGCTTTCCGAATCACTGGCTTGTTTACACTCTATTGCATACAAAGATTTTTCAATGGTACTCAGCTTCCATTTATTGAAAATTATTAAACACACAAAAAGAGAACGAAGAGCATAAGAAATTTAACTAATACGCGTTTAAATAATGGTAAAACTGGGACATAAGAAAACTTCACTTCACGATGCGTAACGATGCGCTCACGGTGCGCGAAGTACTTTCTTTTTGAACTATTATAGAGAAACTTTTTTTTGTTAAATCACAGTTTTTGATTCTTATAACATTCAAGTATTTTTGTTTCTTTCCAATATTTTGGGAAAGTCTGTGGATTATATTATTTAATCAATAATTATTTCATTTATGGTTTTCAAACGTTATAAATTCACCTTTGAAAATGATTTGCGAATATTTGTAACTGTCTCATTTGTATTCCTAGAAATTGAGCATTTTTCTGTCGTTCTGTAGCTCAAGCTATACTGTATATCACATATTACCCTCCTGGTTATAAGCATGGTCAACATCCCATCGTTCATGTTGCTACGGCTACAATGCATTCAGGCAGTGCGCGATGCGCCACTCTATGATCATATACTTCGTTGATTCAGCACAGGCCTTGCATAAAGTTATTATTCTCATCCTAGTACAACTTAAATATCAGATGAAAGATTGTTTCGGCGAGGTTTTTTTTCCAATTATTGATTTATTTTCAAGTTTTTGGCTCTGTCCCAATCCGTGCTTTCCTAATCATCATCATCACTGGCGCAACAGCCTTTGTAAGGGCCTGGGCCTTTCTAATCAGTATCACCAAGCCGCGGTATAACACCGCCGTACTGTCGATCAGAATTTCGTGCCATTGCTATATATTTTAAGGTGTATAGGTTGGCAACCTGTAGCACCCGAGTGTGTTGATGCAAGTAGCTGCATTTTTTTTTATTTTTACGACAAATCACACATTGTCGGTGAGTGGATTCGAACCTGCGACCTCTTGGTCAAGTGACGTCACAGCATGTATAGGTGAACACACACGCTCGGCCATCCGCACTCACGCTTTTCTAATAGTGCATCATTATTGTAAAGTATTTTGCTTATTGATTCCAAACTATCCAATACTTCAATAAGAAGGCCTTTTGAAGATTTAACTCGACTAGGGGCAGAACATTAGCTTGCCCGGCGGCTTAAAGTTGGTGCCCCTCACTCAGCAGTACAACCGTCTGCTATATTGAATACCGAGTGACGTCATTTTATTTCTTGTATTCTTCTCAGCAAACCTTCACATTTCTTACCCATATCATGATGCTAGATAACCAAATTCTGTCCGTCCTCCTGCGACGTCCGCTATATTGAATCAAGTGTGACCTCATTTAAGTTTTCGTTTCTTTTCATTTGATATTCTTATCATAAGGATGCAAAGAAAACAACTGGTCCGCCAATTTTAGGATGCTGCTTTTGGAAAGAGAAAGATCAGGATGAATGGTACAGCTTAATTCTTTTCTTATTCTCACAATTTGAATTATTTGTGAATGAATCTTCTCAAATCAAACCTAAATAAGAAACAAGCAAGTCTCACTTGTATCTGTCATTCTGAAGTTGGTTTCGCCTGAGGTATTCAATTCAATGAATGGTTGTTTAGAAACACTATCGAAAATTTGAGTTATTGGCAAGTAGATTAATAAGTATATTACCAATATCCACTGGGACTGTTATCATATAATTAAATAATCTTGCTGTCTGCCCTTGGGAACAATTAAGAGGTAGAAACAAGTGATTAAAAAATAGTTCCGTAAGTACGCTTTTATTACGTAATTACAGAATTACCAATTTTTTATCGGCGAACATTTGCTTTGAAAGACTTATCATACTCCATGTCAGATACACATGAATTGTGGTATCGTTATTAATCTACGTTTCAATCCAAAATGAGTTATGTGTCAATTTAATACTCATAACTATGCCCAGATACATAATATAAAGTCCTTCTAATTATGATAAGTAATGTGGAAAGTTTTAATTCTACCATGAGGCGATCGATTCTAATGATATGCTCATTTTTAGGCTGTCAGCTGAAAAATATATTATGTCACAAGAATATAAGTTAGTTTCATGAAATATTTTGTTCCAATATAATCAAGTAAAAGTTTTAAGTCGAAAAATACTATAAAATTTAGTGTTTATATTGGTCGTAGGCAAAAAATATGAATAATTGAATCCGTGCAAGTAAATTGGGCACGAGACCCTTATAATCCTCTGCAGTAGCCAACGGTCAAGTTAGATACTCTAATTCAGCATGTGAATTGGGGGCTAATCCTTCAATGGATCTCGTTCCCAATTTACTAAATATCTCATAATATGACAAATAAGATTTGTTCCTACAAGTATAGAAACTTATTCGGAGCTGTCCGCCGCATGCGTACTTACAAATGAGCGTTTCAACAAACTTCAATCGTGGATTTCGACTATTTTCAAGCATTCCAACAACGTGCGACTCATCCGCAAACCAGTTTGTGGACAATCAAAAAGGTCCGCGGTCTAATGTTTGTACTATTCGTCAAATAAGATAATCTCAAATGAAAATGAGTGGTTCAGGTAAGATTCTAGCGATGATGAATTTGATTTGTCCGTAATAGTGCATCAAATTAAAAATCTAATAAATGAACAAAAATAATATTTAATTTATTATTGCAATTCTCATCATTTTTAATTTACAGCTGTGCACTGAAGGGGATTATACTGAGAACTGCAGCAAACGCAAAAATAAGAAGAGTAAAACAGAACTATTGGGAACTATATTCATGGGACTTGGAACATGATCTCTACAAAGGACAGAAAAAAATGAAATCCGGAATACATCAAGGCGGAACTGAAAGGAAGCTAAAGAGACTGTCCGAACAAACAAAATATCCTCGGATCAAAGAAGTATATATTCCATTAGATCTGTACAACAAATCAGATGAAGAAGAGGGAGATAGCGATTCAAACAAAAACCTTAATGTACAAAATATAGGCAGGGCAGTTATAACAGAGAAAAAAGTAGCTGTAACTATAAGAAAACTTGAAAACAAGAAGGCAACAGGTCAGACCGTATATTAAACGAGATAATCAAATATGTGGACAATTTTTACAAACCTTGAAATCTCTATTCCAGAGTGTAATCCACACAGGAATAGTACCAACAAAATGAAAAAACAGCAAAGCTGACAAAATTCACCTATCTAGATTTTGATGGAAATGTCTGCTTTGAGCATTCCTGAGTCCATTTTGACTATTTTCGGCTTGAAGTCGGTACGTATGCTCGTTCGTGCGTGCGTTCATAACTCGCAAATCTCAGAACTTGTTGAACATATAATGTTGAAATTTTGTATTTAAGACTGGTATAGGGTTTAGTTGTGCACCTCGCATTATAGTTGCAATTGTCTGCACCAGAAGTGCACTTTACTTGAAACTTTCTTCGAATTTTTCTAATAAATCCAGAATGATCAACCGTAGGATGTTGAAATCAAGTATTTGAACTTGATGTTGTATCAGAATAGTTATCTGCCATTTCTGTATGAATCTGCCAAGCCAGAAGTGAACTTCACTCCAAACTTTTTTTAAATTTTCTGCATACATCTAGAACGATCAGCCATAGCATATTGCAATTTAGTGTTTGATCTTGTTTGAGTATCAGAATAGATATCTGTAGTATTGAAACTTAATTCGATATATGACCACTAGAGGGGAATAGATGATAAACGACAGGAAGTAAACAGAATGGAAAGAGCCCGTGGCCAGTGAACGATAAAACAATGAAAATGTAAAAGAATAGTGAATAGTTATTTTGTAATAAAGTTAATAATCAACAGTTCAACAAATTTATTTTATTTGTATTGCATCAAGACACTACATTGGCGACAAGTAAAAAAAAAGAACAAGAACATGACCGAGAACTGTAACAAACCACAATCATTTGATCCACACAACGACTCCTCTTCTGTTGATCTAAGATGGACAAAATGGGTTCAACGATTCGATATATATCTCATTGCTGCAGACATAACAAGTGATTTGAGGGTAAGGGCAACTCTACTAAATTGACTGGAGATGAAGTATCAGATATCTTTCAGAGCTTACCAAATCCTGGAACGACTCATGATGAAGCTTTAGAAACACTCAACAATCATTTCAAGCCAAAGAAGAATGATATGTTTGAAATTTATACTTTCAGACAAGCAACATAACATAAAGATGAAACATCAAACGAATATTATGCTTGTTCAAGAAATCCTTTTAGAACATGTCAATTTACAGATGCAGGAAACAAAATTGAAATTTAGATTCTAGTAGGCACCAGTTCAGAAGTTTTGAGGAAAAAAGTCTTGAAAACGCCAGAAGCAACACTCAAAGATATACTTGAATTTGGCATTGCTGGAGAAGTCGTTGAATATTGAGCAAAGATTCTATCAAACAAAGAACATGTAAACAAAATAACGCATCGACGAACAAATGGAAATAAACACAGGGCACCACCGGCGGAAGAGAAAAATGCTTCAAGACCCTATCAACAAACAGAAGATACAAGTGAGCATTGCAGATTCTGTGTTTACCAGCGGCTCACAGAATCATCCAAATGTTCGGCAAGAAGCAAAACATGCTCAACTTGTGGAAAAATGAATCATTTTTTAAAAGTCTGTATACAAAAAAACAAGGCTAAAACAATTGAAGCAATAATCTCAAGTCAAGATGCTACAAATGTCCAAAATAAAAGCTCAGAGGATGAAAACATCTTCAACATTCACACAATGGAAATGAGCTTCCAGCTGCAAACCTGGAAATGTCTAACGCTAGAATTTCATTTATAGTAGACACAGGTTCAATCGCAAATGTTATCAATGAGAAGGTATATGACAAACTAGTCAATCCACCAGCAATACAGAAATGTAACACGAGTTTATACTCCTATCAATCAGAAAGAAGTTCACCGATACTGGGTAGTCTCAAAACAAAAATCATTAAAAGGAATTTCGAAACATGAACATATATCTATGTCATCCAAGATGAAGCTCAATCACTAATCAGCCGTGATACAGCATTAAATCTCAACCTAATACAATTTATGAATAAGGCCAGAACAAATTTATTGAAAAATTCCCGAGTCTATTTAAGAGAATTGGAAAACTGAATAATAAAAAAATACATCTACGTGTCGATTGTGAGATTAAACCAGTGGCACAGCCTCATCGGAGGGTACCATTTCATGTCAGACATTGGGTAGAACAAGAAATTAGTAGACTTGAAAAAGCAGATATATTTGGAAAAGCACAAGGATCAACAACGTGGGCATCACCCATAGTCGTTGTAATAAAGCCCAACAACATAAATAAAGTCAGAATTTGTGTTGACATGTGCACACCAAATACAGCGAACAAACGTAAACATCACATAACGCCAACAATAGATGACCTTATTGCTGAATTAAACGGATCATCCTCTTTTAGTGAATTGGATTCTAGAGATGGATATCATCAACTAAAATTTGAGATTCAAGAAACATTTTCAACACATTTAGGTCTTTATAGACATCAACGATTGAGTTTTGGTATTAATTAAGCCGCAGAAGTATTCCAAGAGAATATTGGGCAAGTTATATCTGGAGTAAAAGGAGCAATGAATATCAGTGATGATATTCTTGTTTTTGGAAGAAATCAAGAAGGGCAAAAAAATCGCCAGTACAAACACTACAAAACAATGGGTTAACATTAAATCCAGAGAAATGCAAACTTAATCTACAAGAAGTAGCCTTCTTTGGACATAAATTTTCAAAAAATGGCGTTTCTCCAAATGATAAGAAAATAGAAGATTTCAAAGAAATCAAAATACCAACAAGCGTATCAGAAACTAGAAGTCTTCTAGAAGTATTAAATTATTCAGGCAGATTCATACCAAATCTAACAACACATACAAAACCAATCAGAGATTTGGTAACAAATGAAGAAGAGTCTAAGTTTAAATGGGGGAAGAAGCAACAGGAAGCTCTGGAAAAATTAAAAACCATGCTGATACAAGATACAACCAACATTTTGATCGAAAGCGGAAAGTGGAAGTAATTGAAGATGCAGGTCCTGAAGGCATTGGAGCTTTATTAGCACAACCAACAAAAACGTCAAGTGGAATAATTGCTACTGCGAGCAGAACATTGAATGCTACAGAACGCAAATATTCTCAAATTTAGAAAGAAATGTTAGCAATAACGTGGGCCGTAAGAAATTCTAGAATTTATCTATTTGGAGCTTCATTCACGATTAAGACAGATCACAAGCCTATCCTAAGCATTCTCAACAACATCCATGATGAAACATCACTAAGGTAAGAACGGTTAAGATAACGCTCACAAGGTTATGATTATAGAGTAGAGTCACAAACCCAACTGATTACTTTTCACAACACCTCTTAAAATCAGATGATGGAAAGAAAACGAATGAAGTAGAAGAGTATGGTAACTGCGTAATTGACAAGGCGATACCAATTTCCCTAACAAGAAAAGAAATAGCTGATGAAATAGCCAAAGATAAAGTGTTACAGAAACTTATAAAAACTTCATAGAGTAATGATGGAAATGAATGGAGAGATCCTGAACTGTAATCTTATTATCAAATAAAAGATAAAATATGTATATCCAAATATAGAGTAATAATAAAAGGAACAATCACATTACCACACAGAAGACATCAAGGAATAGTAAAGACAAAACAGTTACTAAGAACAAAATTTTGGTTTCCCACATTGAACAAACAGGTTGAAAAATTCATAAAAAAATTTATTGCATGTCTAGCAACAACTGATACTAAAAATAGAACACCAATCAGTTCAACAAACCTGACAGATTTGCAGCCATGGGACAGCAACAACTTTGTGCTGATTTCATAGGTACTCTCCAAGTGGAAAATACATATTAGCTGTGATTGATGAATATTCAAGAACTCCCATTGCTACTGTAGTAACCTCTCTAGAGTTACAAACCATAACTAGAAAACTTGATAATATGTTTGGATTAATGAGCGTTCCAAAATACCTGAAAACTGATAATTGACCACCATTCAACAGTCCAGATTTTTCTAAGTTTTTATTAGAAAGAGGATGTAAACATGGAAAAATAACACGATATTGGCTAGAAGCCAATGGGAATGCAGAAAAATTTATGAAGAATTCGAAGAAACTAGTACCAGCATCTATAACTGAAGGAAGAAATTGGGAACAAGAAGTCAACGAATTTCCAATGAATTATAGAGCAACACTCCACATAGACAACAGGTGAAACTCTTGCAGAAATAATTTTTCGGAAGACATGCCGCATTAAAACTCCTGGGAATGAAAGTTATGAAAAAGATAGAGAAACAATAATAAGAGATGAACAACAAGAGAAAAAAATCCGTTTATATGTAAATCATCGGCGATACACCCTATCTATCCATGAATGAGCATATCCTAGTTTAACAAGCTCAACGGGATAAATATACTTCACCTTCCAATTCTGATCCATATACTGTCACTGAAGTCAATGGAAATCAAATCACAGCAAGTAATGGAAGACATTCCATTACAAGAAATTCATCTTTCCTAAAAAAAATTCCTGATAACAATTCGACAACTTTGAACAATAATTCTAATATACTCATGGATGGAAACGCATTGAATAACTCCTTACCAGATGCAAATTTGAATGATAATCAAGATCAAGATATATCCAAGGCGAATTCCAAAACTATTACTCTTCGTAGATCAGCAAGAACTACTAAATTGCCTTGACATCTTGAAGACTATAAAGTAAGTCCAGGAGAAATGTAGTATTCAAACTTAGTTCGATATATGACAACTAGAGGGGAATGGATGATGAACGACAGGAAGTAAGCAGAATGACAAGAGCGCGTGGCTAGTAAACGATAAAACAATAAAAATGTAGAAAAATAGTGAATAGTTATTCTGTAATAAAGTTAATAATCAACAGTTCAACAAATTTATATTATTTGTATTGCATTAAAACACTACATTATCTACTATTTTTGTATCAATCGGCTGAGCCGAAAGTGCAGTTTATTTGTATAACAGACATTCAGAATTTGCCGTATGAAACAATCAGGTTGATTTTTCAATTTTGTTTGACATTATACATTTCAAAATATTATTAATGTTATATTAATTATAATCTAAAGTGACAGAAAACTTTGATGAATGAATTAGTGTATGAATCAAATGATGTACAAGTAAGTCACGTGATTTTCACGTCAGATTTTCAAGAGAGGGAAAAAACAAAGTCCAGAAAACTGAAGAAGAATAACTCTGTTAAACAGTACACTTAAACTGTTCTTTGAAGTGATGCATGCCGAACTCAATGATCCAATACCAACTAATGAAGAACAACAAGGATTCAGACAAAAAAGTCCACGACGTATGCGATCTTTATTATTAGACAGCTTGTTGAAAAGTCTTTGTAAATTTTGTACCCCTCTATATGTATTCCATTGACCTAACAGAAGCATCCGACAGAATTCAACTGAAAGATATAATCAGGGTATTAATTGTTCTAGGATTACGAAAGGAACTTGTTTTGTTCTATGTCTGCATTAGATAAATATCACAGTATATTTCCAGAAACTAATTCAACTCATGACAGTTTTCATTTTCTAATAAACAATTATTCGAAAACAAGAACACCGAATCTCACAAACTAGATTACATTACATTTCTTCCCTTTTTGATAATATTGCAGCCGATCAGAAGTTCACTTTAATCTAGTGGATCTACGTATTATTTTGTTTTGAGCATTGGAATCTGATTGTGAAGCTACATTTCTGGTCACAATATTTGGATCAATTTTATTATTATTCTTAGCCGTATCTGATGCAATATTATCATTTACAATATTGTTAGTTGCGCTCAGTACAATATCATTGTTGTTCGTAGAATGAGAGTCGGAATCTGTCTTGGAGCAAACTGATATTTCAAATGCAGGGTATGTGAAACTTGGACTTTCTTGAACTATCTAAATGCACGAATTCGACTTTATTGTTTATATTTACTAGATAAGTTACAGTGCTAATTATTTTTAATACCCCACCAGCCAACCACTTCACCTGCTCTGCCTGCATTGTCTTGATCCAAACTAAGTCACCTATTTTAAGAATAGAATGTCTCACTGATCTTCATCTTCAATTTCAGTTATTTTTCAGGATGGTATGTAATGTTAAGCTTGACGAAATGTAAGAAATTCTGAAGAATTGAATGATGGTCAGACACCTTTTCCTTAAGAATACCCAAAATTGAAAAGGAATGTCTGAGTTTCTCAATTGGTTTAAAAGCTATAGTATTTGACATATCAATCCAAATCTAGGTGAACTCTTTATCAATTGCTTTGTGTCTTAGGTGAACTCTCTCCCAATTGCTTTGTGTCTTGTGTCATGAAAAATTTTGGTGTTGTTCTATTCAAATTGGACTGACAACTTTCATACGTAGCAACTAATTAATCGATATCGCGATCAATGTTAGACCACCAAAAATATGATCCACTGAGCATCTTCATTTCCACTATGCCAGGATGTTCATTATGTAAAAGATTCAGTACATATGGCCGTAGTTTTGTAGGTATCACCACATTCTTTCTTGACATCAAACAACCTTCATCAACTGCCAGTCCAAATCTGCGTTTGGAATATGGCTCCAAGTTCTTATCGCTTATATAATTTGGCCAACCTCTGAGAGTCAAGTCATATGCTTTTGATAATATAAGTTAAGACTGAGTATCTTTTGCGATATATAGAAATATTAGAGGGAAATTATCTTCAAAATTAAAAGAGTTAACAAAAAAATTATTGTTATCATCTTCAATCACGTCAGAAAGAGGTAATCGCGATAATTCCTCTGCTATCAAATTCTCTGAACTTTTTCTGTAATTGTACGGTAAAAATATGCTTGCAAGATCAGTCACCATCTTTGCAATCTTGCAGCAGCTAATGTTGGTACACTTTTATTTCCGTTAATTATCATTTTCAATGGTTACTGATCTGTTATTGAAATGAATTTATGTCCATATAAAGATTTATGAAAACCTCTCATTGCAAAAATTATGACTGATACCTCCTTTTCTAATTGAGAATAACCTTTCTCTACCACAGACAACGTAATTGATGCAAATGAAACCGGATATTCTTTACCATCTATTGTATGACTGAGTACAGCACCCACTCCATATTGACTGGCATTGCAAGACAGTTATTGTTTATTTTTTGGATCAAAGTGAACAAGCAATTTATTTGACATAAGTAATTTCTTACTGTTTCAGAAAGCGGAATGACAGTTCTGAGACCAGGCAAACTCCTTTCCTTCTTCCCAACAATTCATACGAAGGTTTTAACTCAGACAAATCGGAAGAAATCTGTTATAAAAATATAAGATATCTGAATATGATTTCAACTGTCCCACATTTTTGGTAGCTCTCATTTTCTAAAAAAAAATAATCCCAAAACAAGAACAATAAATCTCACAAACTAGATGACACTACAGAACTCATCAGAATAATTGAAAACTTGAACAAAAATTGCAAAGCAGTTATCAAAACAAATGACGAAACCACTGAGGAAATAAATGTTAACGTAGGCATTAGGCAAGGAGATTTTTTGAGTCAACTTCTTTTTAATATCATCATGAATGAAATCATGAACACTCTACCAAAATACCTAGGCTATAAATCAACAAGTATAGTATGCTCCGCCGATGACGCCGTTTTGATGTGCAACAATGAATACGATGTACGAAGACTTCTGCACCGTTTCACTAACAGCGCCAGAACTTTCAATATGCAATTAAATGTGGAAAAGACCAAATGCATGACAATAGCCAAAGAGCCAAAACGATGTGAATCAGAGGGAGAAGGTTCAATTATAGAACAAGCTGCAAAATACAACTACCTTGGTACTGAAATAAGATGCGACAAAACTTGAATGAAGAAATGAACACAAATAAATAAGGCATTAGGAGTATCAGGATGCCTGAAGGACCTGGAGAAATAAATACATATCAAACGAGGGCAAAATCGAAATCTGAAGAACGGCAAAAGGACCAATACTAACATATGCCGCAGAGACCAGGGCAGACACAATCAATTCAAAGCAAAAAATGAATATTGCGGAAAGGCAAATATCAAAAATAATACAGGGAAAAACATCACTTGATGGAATAGCAAATGTGCAAATGAAGAAGTCATGTAATATCCAAGACATAAGACGCTACACTAGAGATATAAGGAAGAACTGGAATAAACACAGAAACCGAATGAACTATAATGGATTAACAAAACAAGTTGTACAAGGTCAAGTATTCGATGGAAAACGAGATAGAGGCAGACCATCAAACAGATGAAAAGAATAGACGTCAACATCTAAAAAAACATAGTTGGTTATTGAACAGGTTTCCAGCATAATGAACAAGGATAAGAAGGTTTAAATTTGAACAATGAAGATTTTCACATGAAAGTATGTTTATCAGAATCAACAGGATGTAATACATGAAGAAGAAGAAATGTTAAGTGGATGTCGTGATCAGATTTGGAACTTAAAGGTGGTGAAATTCTTAATAAGTGAAATTCTGAGAAGCTTGTTTGTTAATTCCGAATATATCAATTTTCAAGCTGAAGATGTTCTAATATTTCTAATAATCTCTCAAAGATGATTAATTCTTCATAATTGGTCTTTTTATGTGAGATGGGGATATTATCTAGAGTGGAAGTATGATTTTGTGTTTTCAGATGGGAGCCGAATACCGATGAAGGGTTATTTTTTTTTTTGTGTTCTCCGTATCGTGTGTTGAATTTTCTTGTGATCATCTCTATATATGTACTGCAAATGTTACAGTTATTGACTTGATTGTATCTTGCTTGCTAGCTCTCCCAGGCCATTTTATCCCTTGTTGTTTTATTCTTGTTACTATGTCTTCTCCATTTAGTCCTTGTTCAATCTCGTCATAAATCCATCATATATTTTTCTGTCTACGTTAAATATAAACACTGAATTTAGTAATATTCTGCAACTCCAAAAATTTAATTTGATTACATTAGAACAAAATATTTTCAAAAATTAAATCATTCTTTTGTAACATGAAATATTTTCAACTGACGGCCTGAAGATGAGCTTATGCCCGAAATCAATCGCCACATAATAAAATAAGAACGTATTTCTTTTCCAAAAATTGAGGTCATGGAAAGATTGGTTGATAAATATCCTTTGATTATGGAGGCATCAATTGGAGAAATAAAACATATACTACTAAATTGCAGAACATGATATCCATATTCCAAAATAGAACCAAGTTTATTGAAACATAGCAAACGACAATTATTATAGGAAAAAAACGGCGAGATAGCACAGAGGTAGAGTGCTAGCCTCTGAAAGCAGAGGTCGTGATTTCGAATCTGCCTTGGGTAATGAAATTCTTCACGACTCTTCTGGATCGGTATTCACTCTCGTTACATCTTTAAGTTGAGAATCAATTTAAACTTGGCCCCAATGAAGCTATCTGGCACGACTAACTGCTGTAACATGGGCCAATGCAAAGAAACAAGCTTCATTGTTTGTGATATTGGAAGAATTCTAGCAAGATATAGAAACGTTCTCACACAAAACGCTACGGAAATATTTTGAATACTGTCAGCCTAATCATTGTTTTGTTGGAAAGGTAGCGCCAATTACAGAATAGTAAGACGCTCTTTGGCTTCTTGGTTTGATATGGTTGGGAGTGCGAAGATTTAAATTGAATAGATAAAGAAATTATTATCAAGTGAAGTGATTTTTAAAATTTTGTATTGAAAAGAATCAAGTTTCCCACATAGAGAGCTATTTTTAACTCACTAGTATAGCGCTAGTCTTCTCTTGTTATGAATTTACAGAAAATCATGAAACCTTATATTAGAATATCTCCAACTGTTATTGACATACTCAACAATTTTCATATACTTTTCAAATTTTCAGAATGTTCATTGGCTGCAATATGATCCATTCCAATTTAAAAGATCTTTCTATTTTTCTTGCAGTGTTTGTTTGCTGTTCATGTTAAATTCCTACCAAATTGGGGGCTTGTCCGGAATAGATATTCAAAAACAGTGAAAAGTAAGCGAACTGATGATAGTAGAAACTGTTATAGTACCAAAAATTATGTAAAAAGCGTGTGAAAAGTTCCGTTCGGTTTCAACCAAAGCAACGGCTCACTCAATTCGACTCGCGTACGGAGTGCGTGAAGCGAGGAAGAAGTCGATGCGCCAATGCTCCCGCGCAGGTAGCCAAACTGAAACGGCGAACAGAGGCATATTCCAAGATTTTTAATATTTTCATTCACCACGATGAGTAAGGCGACAACAGCAACATTTTATACGATATAAACAATATCAAATTAAAACCTATAGAACTATTGCATTTTATCGCATTTGAGAAAGAAGAGCAGCCCTGATCATTGAGAAGACAGTTTAGAAAATTCCCAGGGCTTAGTTACGCTGAAGGTTCCAAAGAATACAATGCAAAGCTGAGTAACATCATGAAATATTTCACGTTGGATGATGCTGTTTCCGTATGCTTCATTCTAGAAATTGATCATGAAGGAACAAGAGGAGAATTGCTGACTAAGGTATGTCAGTACCTATGCTGCTCAGGAACAATGGAGAAAAAAGAAACGGAAATAATGTTATGACGAAAATGATGACCCAGAAGATGAAAAATCTGAAGGAGAAACAAGAAATAATGAAGATGAGGACACTACTGATGATGAAAAAGATGCAAAAAGTAAAGATAAAGAAGATAAAGGCAGTGACCATGAAAAAATCAAGTAAGGAGATAGATGAAAATAGAAAAAAGGCGAAAAAGAAGTTAAACAGAAAACCAATTGAAAAAGATGTACAAGAGAAGAACTCAGTAATAATATCAGTGCTCTCCAAGTTATCAGCTGAAGATCCCACAAAATGGTAACTATTTGTCGGAAGAGTATAGCAAATTATAAACTCAAGTTTCCATCTAAGTATAGGCATGACACCATTTGAGCTGATGATTGTTGAGACGATGAAGAATAAAAGCGAAAAATAAATAAGATATTTTATAGAAAACGAGATGCAACATCAGTTCAAAGAGTCGCGAGAACATCTGGAAAAAAGCGCAGAGACAAAGAACAAGAAGATTCCAGAGGAAAATTAGAAGTACTGCAATATAAGAAGGAAGGAATCAAATAAATGCAAAGCCGGAGACTTGGTATTTATGGAGCAGAACCAGCTAGGTGTAAGGTTGGAACTGAAATTCAAATTGTTTGGCCCTTACAGAGTTATCAAGGTTAAGACAGGCGACACCTATGATGTGAGAAAGGAGGGTCTCCATGAAAGTTCGATGACTACTACTACCTGTGCAGAATATATGAAGCCGTGGGAAGAAGATTGAGCGAAGACGTCGCCAGAATCAGACGACGACGAGCTGGACGACCGAGATGTGGGCTCAGTACGGTACTGACCTGTGCGGTAGCGTCGAAGTGCGAGTTGTGGTTGAGCCGAAAGGAGAGAATATGAGGTAGTTAAAAACAACGAAGCACTGTAAAAAGACGTGCGAAGCTTCGAAGACCATAATTGTTTTGATAATATTTAATATTGTGAAGATGTCGTGTTCGGTGCATTAAAAATTCAAATCAGCTTCTGTAATATCTTCCACTTCAATCAAATTTATTAGTTAATTGACAGGTTTTCGTTTGCTGTTCATATTGAATTCGTACACATCTTTCTGTTAAAATATTTGTGACCTATGTTGCTTCTTGAAAAATCTCTAATACGTCATTTGGATTCAAAGTATGATTTATTCCACTATGGGCATGAACGGGACTTTATCCATTGTCTTGGAGAATCAAATGATCCAGATAATCCTCGTGATGCCTAAGAACTCTTGAGTATTATTGATGCATTACGTTTTGATGACAAGAAATAGAGGATTGTGACGTAATTAATCTAATTCTTTTTTCTCCTGAGGATGGTGTTGGCAGTGACGAAGATGATGCCCCTAGCGACGACGAACTACTGTCCGGGATATTGGGATCTGACATCGTGACGTCACGATCTAACATGGCTGCACTGAGCCGTAGCTTTGCATTGCTAGCTTATGCAACGAGTGTATTTTTTTGATTTTTAAGCGATACGCAATATATATTCTTAGTGTAACCGGGAAGTTAGTTTATTTAAGTTTGAAAATATACATGAAGTCCATATGAACAAAAGTTTCAATTCAATATTTTGAAATTTCAATATTCAATTTCCGTCTTGAGGCTGTATGTGTCATTTCTCTCAAAATTATGTTCACAATTTTAAACAAAATTTATAACAAAAATTTTTACAATTCTTTGAACATTATTTTGAGGGCCTGTATGTCACCTCTACGAAATTTTGTACATTATTCTGCTCACGCATCTACGCACATGCTACTTCACGTGACAATTTTCATATTGAACAAAAATATCAAGATGGATGAAAGAAGATTTGTGGAGCATGAATTCAAATTATTATTGATATCGTCGATAATAGTGATTGTTGGGAATAACAATATCTCAAACCAACAATGTATATGAAAAGTAACTGCCAAACATACTAGAATGTATATTTATGCTAGTACGCATTCATTTGCGCACATTCAAAATAACAAAATGGATGAAATGAAATTCCTCAATTAAAATTATGATTTCATCTTTGGAGCACGATATTTCTAGAATAATCATAACTCTTACAACAACAATTCATATTTGGGCATGAAATGTCAGACAAATGAGAATCTCTATTCATGCCAATGCGCATTCGTATTGCGCACATTTTGAAGGGAAATTTGTGAGAATATAGAGCGAGTTCTACATTTTTTTGTACATTTTTTTGAACATCTTTTTGAAGGTATTTTGATGTATGCCACAGTACATTTTTTTGATCATAATTTTGAAACACAAAAATGTACATAATTTTGAGAGAAGTTATGTATCGTGTCATACGGCCTTTACACAACGAATATGTTCGAAAATATCGAACTCATTGCAAATTGTATTGCAGCTTACAACATTAACAACACGTCGTACAATGTTTTACAACATGTCTTGTTATACTTCTTCCATTTATAGGTCAATATTTTGTTCTTAAACTCGTTGAAATAGCTTGAGTACCTGCATGCAACAACATCTCATGTTTGCGTTGTATAATTAGTTTTGTTAGAATGTGTTTCTTTGGTAAAATGATTGGATGTTGATGCTCATACGAGATCATAGCTTTTTGAAGTCTTCCTCCCACCCTTATTAGTTCGTCTTGATCTAAAAAAGGGTCAAGTGTTCTTAGGGAACTCAGTGGCTGCATCGTTCCTCTTGTTTTGAGATTGTGTTATTCTGTGGGATATGCTTCGATTTGTGCTTTCTTGATCAGAAATTTCAATGAGTTTTGTAATTCAGTCGCTGTCAATTCTCCCGTTTTTCGGTCCAATTTCAATTTCCTCAGATTATTCACAAATCGTAAGCAGTATGCCACTACTCGTTGTAGTTTTGATAATTTTGGAAATTTATCAAATATACTCCATGATTGTATGGTTGTCATTGTAATGTTAGTCGGCTTTTCTTCAGGTATTTCTTGATCAATAGTCAAGTCCCCATTTTTAGGCCATTCTGTTGAAGGGAGTTTCAACCAAGAAGGTCCTTTCCACCATATAGTTGTTTTTATTAAATCATCCAATTGTAAATCTCTTGATAAACAATTAGCAGCGTTATCTGCCGAAGGAACATGTCTCCAACAGTAATTTGTTGTTAATTCTTGTATTTCTGACGTTTTATTGGCCACAAATGTGTGCCATCTCAATGGTGATGATTTTAGCCAAGCTAAAACAATGTTGGAATCTGTCCATAAATAAACATTCGCAAAGTTGATCTCTAAACAAGAAACAACCTTGTCCGTTAATCTTACTAGTGTCAAACTTGCGCAAAGTTCAAGCCTAGGAAGTGTTGTTTGCTTCAATGGAGCTGTGCGTGCTTTCGAACATGTCAATTGAATGTATTCACTTCCATCATCATACTCACTTACTATATATATCACAGCGCCATAAGCTTTCTGCGAGGCATCACAGAACCCATGTAGTTCTATGCTCTTTATATTTTTTGCCTTAAAAAGACATCTTGATACTTTTATAGTCCTTAAATCTTCCAATTGAGATCTCTATTGCTCCCAAATATTAAGTATCTTATAGGGCACTGGCTCATCCCAACCTAGTTGTGTTTTCCATAATTCCTGCATCATCATTTTAGCAACTGTAATTATTGGTCCCAAATTCCTAATGGATCAAATATACCAGCAATTTCTCCAAGTATTTTTTGTTTTGTACCTGGAATCTTATCATTATTCATGTTCTTCCGGAATTTAAAACACTCTTCAGCTGGCATCCACAAAAGACCAAGTGTTTTTATTTCATTACTACCAATGTTCAATGGTAACTGCGATTCGAGTTCATCAGACGTGAATTTTTCTAATAGCACAGCTTTGTTTGAACAACGTTTATGTAGTTTGAGGTTTTCTTTACTGAGCAAGCTTATCATTTGGTCTCTTAATTCCAAACCGTTTCCTATTGAGTCTGTTCCAATCATAAGATCATCTACATAAAAATCTTTGTTTACTCTAGCTGCTGCTATTGAAAAAATGCTAGCTTCATCTTGTGCCAACTGATTTAATGCTCGAGCCGCAAGATATGGCGCTGATGTCGTGCCATATGTAACTGTTCTCCAATTGTATTCTTTCAACTCTTCTGTCTCGTCCTTCCTCCCTATTATTCGTTGTAAGCTCTGCTGATCTTGTGCTACCAAAATCTGACGGTACATTTTTTCTATATCTGCGGTAAATACAATTAAATGCGTTCGAAATTTTAGCGCAATATCTATAAGTCCTTGTTGAACTACAGGGCCAGTCATAAGTATATCGTTCAAGGATTTTCCAGAGCTTGATTTCATGGATGCATCAAACACTACTCTTATCTTTTTCTTTCCTTTGGTACATTGGAACACAGGATGATGCGGTATATAAAATGCATTTTGTTTTGAATTACCAGTTACCTCTTCCATATGGTGTAAGGACAAGTATTCATTCATAAATTCAACATACTGAGTTCTCAATTCTGGATTATTTTTGAGTTTTTTTTCTAGTGAATGAAATCTTCGCAAATCTTCAGTGTACGAATCGCCCAATAACACTGGATCTAATTTTAATGGTAACTTGACTATATATCTTCCTGTTTAATCACGAGTTACATTTTTAGAAAAATGTTCTTCACATATTCTTTCTTCTTGTGTCAATATCCTTTCTTTTAAGTTTTCAAGCTCCCAAAATCTCATTCAAGATTTTTCTAGAGATAACTCTGAAGTAGTTAGGAATAATTGTCTTGCATTGTTTTCGTTTATGAAGCTTGTACCTATTTTCCTCCAAAAATCCATCCTAATTTAGTGTTTTGTAAAACAGGTAGATTTTTTCCTAAATGTAACTGTCCGTTGCCTAAAATGTTGTAAAATATTTCCGCTCCAAGCAGAAAGTCAATGCACCCAGTCTGATTGAAGGCTGGATCAGCAATTTTTATATTTTTAGGAATATTCCAATCATTTATGTCAAAGTCTACTGTTGGTAAATTACATGTTATGTTTTCTGGTATGACAAACTCTACTTGTTTTTGAAAATGAGCGTTAGTGGAAGCAATTTTTAATAGAACAGTTTCATGTGCTACAGTATTTGTCTCACTTACTCCATGGATAGGAATATTTGCTCTCGTTGTTTTCAAATTTAATTTGTTTACTACCTCTCTTCGTATAAAATTGATCTGTGATGCATTGTTCACAATGGCTCGAAACACTTCCCAATTTCCATCTTGATTTTGAATCTTGACATTTGCTGTTGACAACAATATTTGATTAGTTTCCAGAGCATTGTGTAACGTGATGACCTTTGATTGTTGACTCTATTGCTTTTCCAGAACTCTCACCTTTGTCTTGATGAATTAATAAACTGTGTTTCCTATGACAAAACTTACAAGTTCTGCCATTGCACTGATAACTGTTGTGTCCAAATCTCAAACAATTGAAACAAACACCTGTTGACCTAATTGCTTTTATTCTGTCTTGTATATTATACTTCAAGAATATATCACATTGATATATAGGATGATAATTTTCTTTACAAATTTCACATAATCTTGAATATTTAACCGCTGTAGTAGCTGCGTGCACAAGTTTATGATTTACATTCTTTGACTTTTCTTGATCAACAAATTCTAAAGCTAAGCATCTTTGTTCAAGAAATCTAAAGAATTTTTCTAATGTTGGTAATTGATCATCTTGTTTGTTCAATTCCCATTCACGACGAGTTGATGAGTCTAATTTATTACTCAATATATATATATAATAATATAACATCCCATTTATCAACTGGGATATGTAATGATTGTAAAGATCGAATATGTTGTTTACTGTCTGTTAATAATTTTCTCAATCCGATGACAGAGTCCCTTGAAACATTGGGTTGATCAAAAATAGCTTTCAAATGCTAGTTTACATTGAACTGTTCATTGTCATATCGTTCTTTTAGAAGTCTCCATGTCGGTTCATAATTTTCCGCTGAAAGCTGAATCGCCTGAATAACTTTTTGAGCCTCACCTTTGAGAGAACCTTTCAGATAATACAGCTTATGAATGGGAATAATCTGTGAATTTTCGTGCACTACACCAGTGAATAAGTCTTCAAAATTCTGCCAGTCTTGGTAATCACCAGAAAAAGTAGGTAGATGTACCTCTGGAAGCTTTATATTAGGAATAGACTGCAAAGTATTGCTTACCTCAATGTTGACTCCAGAACCACTACTATGGCTTGTAGCTTGAGCTATCTTTACTTCAAATTCCTTAATGAATCTTGCCATCAATGTCTGCGTTGTCAAGTATTTCTCTTCAAAAATCACCTTGGCCGGTTCATATTTATCGCAATTCAAATCTTGTAATTTGTCATTAATTTCAACGAGCTTCACGTAAACTTTTTCAAGTAACTCCTACCTCACATGCAATTCTTGAATATCCTTCTCTTGAGTGTTGAAAACGCTTACATAATTATATAATCTTGTAAGAATTGCTTTATTCATCCTTGCTCTCTTCAACAGTGCATCTTCATCTTGTTGCTCAGTATTCATTTTTGTTCAAGTACTTTCGTATCCGGCTCGGATCAACCAAAAATGTTATGAATCGATACTAAGTGGACTGCATACTATGTTTATTCTTCAATTCAATTCAGTACAATAATAATACAATATATTTTTCTGTCTGTCAAGTAAATAGCAATCTTTTGTTTTTCTTTTTTTTAGCATACATGATATTGATAATATTATTTAATACAATTCAAATGGAAAATCAAAAGACAGAACGAGAGTTCTGTGGACACTCTTCACTCTTGTACTGATGTTGTTACAAGAATTTCGTCTTATGTCTTTTCTGTACAATTTTTATCTAAATCCATATGTATGTCGCCATCTGTATAGCAAGTTTGCACTAACTCTGTAAATTAGTACGTGATAATGACATTTGATTGGAGAGCGCTAATTTACGGAGCATGAGCATCTGGTTCGCGCTCTTTGTTTCCTGAGCTATGGTTGCAGAAGGACTTGTTTTGGGCAGTCTAGTAATTTTTCTAGTATTCCTAAATTTTGTGGCTATTTAGTTTCATTAAAATCAGTGTTATGATTCTGTAAGTATTTTGTTTATCATTTTTGTTCACGTTACTCCAAATTTTAGTATCATTTTTGATAGTGATTTCGTTTGAGGCGAACCATGTGGTTAACCTTTTGTTTTCTAAGTTTATCTCTTTCATCTTTACTTCTTTGTTAGTTTTTTGTGCTCAGAGCCTTTTTATAACCTTGGAACTTTCATAGTAAATTCATATTTTGCCGTAAAGATATTATTTTTTTTTCTAAATTTTATATATACATTCAAAGTAAAAAAGATCTACAAGATTTGTGGCTATCTTCGTTCCTTCATCTATCTTTCCTCACCTAAGTATGTGTGATGTATGAACGATTGGTGAAAGTGATTGATAATAGATAATTTAACTATATTTTGAATCCAACGCCTTGCGGATTTGTCATTCAACAACTCTTAGTTTGGTTTCTTACATTGTTTGTGTAGTTTTTGGTTTCCAGGGCTTGAAATATTTTGTTGTGGGCTCTAGTTCCCGTTTTCAAGCTGGAAAATCCTACGAGTTTGTGAAGATTGATCCAATTTTTTAGTAACGAACCACGTTCGTAAATTTATCGACTCGTCGCTAATAATCCTTTTTCTTGTCATACTAGACTTTATATTTTCTTTGTTTCTCTTCTCTCTAATGCTCAGCGTAGTTTTTTTTACTTCGTAAATTTTTAGGGCACAATTTAAAATCAGGCAAATAAATAACTTACTGATTATTTTATTTAATTTTTGCTAAATTTACAGTTGATTCGTTTTTCAATTTGAATCTGAATTTATTCATTCAAGTTAGGTCAACTTTACGTCAAGAAAAACATTAATAAGTCTTCGAAATTAGGAAGAACATTAATACCTCCCGAAGTTGACTACCAGGCGCACGTCCAACCATAATACCTTCAAGGACCGTTGGGTATTTATCAAAGCCTCATAAGACGCAAGATCAACTTTACTTAATTCAGGGAACGTTCTTGTCTGACGTTGTTTTTGTGGCTACCAATTCATCATCTATCTTCTCTGCCGATACTAGTCTTGAGTTCCGCCTGAAGAGGATATTTAGCAAGTTTTTGTAACGTAATGTTACGTGCTCTCCAGTTCCTTTTTGGCTGTTGCAGTGAGATATTTTTATATTCTAGCTTTAACCATTTTCGTGAGTTACCAAATTTTTGAATTATAATTTTTGGAATTATTTGCTTTAAATTGATAATAGTTTTGTTTATAATTGATTTCGACGTCTATGCTTTATTGCTTTTTTGCTGTCGCTATTGTCTAACAGAATAGTACCTTTTTCTCCTTAATCATTTCCTGGGAGTGGAGCCCGTTTCCTATTTTTCAGGTAAAATATTTCTGGTGCCCTTATTAATAGCTAGCCTGGGTCTTCACTTTCAAGGTAGGATATTTCAATACTTAAATTTAGTGTCAATCAGCAGTACATTAAGTTTTTGCTACCAAATAGTGAAGAAACATTACCTTTTTTAATTTCCTACTGCCACCTTGGAAATAGGAAGAGGTACAATGTGAAAGGTTCCTCACTATGATCATACCATTCATAGTTGAAGAAAATGATAATGGTGGAAGAAAATGTGGATATAGGGAGGTTTGTCCACGCACGTGATCATTGTTGTATGATTTTAACTATTTTGGATGTTCATAGATTTCATCAGGTGAAGGCTTTCTTGAAGCAGCATTCAGTAGGTCATAGATCAAAAAAGTCAAGGATATTCACTCGTGAAGATCTAGAAAAGATTCTGGATATTGCTTCAGATGACAAATGTTTGTTGATATAGGTTTGATTCATGAGAGAAACATTTGTAGTAAAATATTGTATTTTATTAGGTTGTATTTATTATGGGAGTGGCTGGAGGATGCAGACTTAGAGAGCTGGTGAGCATGTCTATTGACCATGTAGGAGAAAGAGGCAATGTATAAATCCCAAAGATTCCTGATACTGAAACATACAAGGAACGAATCTTTATTGTAGTTGATGGCAATAACTCTGTACATGCAATTGATATATTTCGCAAATATAGAGAATTAGGACCGGCGAGTGTTTCGCATAAACTGTTATTTTTAAATTACAAAAAACAAAAGTGTACCGTTCAGCCTGTCGGCATAAATACTTTCTCAAAAATGCCTCAAAATATAGCAAAATTTCTTGGTTCCAACAATGCAAAAGAATATACAAGCCATAGTTTTGGACGTTCATCTGCAACCCTTTTAGCAAATGCGGGTGCTGATTTATCTGTACTGAAAAGGCATGATGGGTGGCTAGTTGCAGAAGGATGTATAGAGGACTCTATTGCAAACAAAATTGATATTTCTAGAAAAATACTTGGCGGTCGACATGCAGAAGAAGAATTTATAATGACTAATGCAAATTCTTTAGACGTCAACTTTGTTGATGGAGACAATAACAGCAACAACACTAATATTTTAACTGGAAAAATGCTATCAAAAAGTATTCAATTTAATAATTTGACAAATTGTAGTTTTTATTCCAATGAAAATAATGAGTGAACTTTCTATCTTCATTTTGGAAAGTAATAAGCTTATAGATTTTAAGAGTGATTCAACTTTTCTTTAAATCACTGATAATTCATTCAAAATCACTAGTGAATGGAGATTCACTCATGATTGTTGCTGTAGATTCAATAATGTATGTAATGTAAATATTCTAATATTGTAACTTACACCAACTAACTTTTTGATTTCACTGAGTGAAAATATTACGTATCGCTCAGAGATTTTAAGAATATACTCGTTGCATATGTTAGCAATGCTAAGCTCTGACCAAGTACGGCCATGTTGAATCGTGACATCATGATGTCAAATTCCAATAAGCGAAGGTGCTCTAAAACAACGTGTTGAAATTATTTGCGTTAGGGGAGGGAAGAAAAAATCTGTTGAATTTGAAGAATATTGTTATCTAAATGACAACATACCGTTGGCAACATTATCCAAGAAGGAGATAAAACTAAAAAAAAATGGAAGGATTCAGAGAGAAAAAAATTACATGAACATAACGTGGCTCACTAGAACATCATTATTTATATGTTTTGCGTATAATAATACTATAAATAAGCACAAAATTCCATCGTTCGACGTATGGAGTGTATAGAAGGAGAGCGCTCTCATATGGATGACGCGTTCAAAAAACGGTCCAGTTTTGTACGCAATTAAAGGTGGCGCTGATCGTAAGTTACATTTTGAAGTTAGACACCTCAAACTATCTTCAGACTAGAGGAAAGAAGCGGCAAAATAAAGTTCTGTTGGTTAACTTGGTTTCCTACTTGGGAAAAAAACACTTGCAGATACAGAAGATAATGCAGACTAGGTAAATGCTGTAGTATTGATAAATGTGTAAGTGGTTTGCCGAAAGATCGGCATATTCGAGCATCTCTGAACATATAACAAGCTAGTCTATTTGGAATACCTAAGATATAGCCATGTCAATATTATATTAATTTGATTACGTTAGTTCCTCAGTAGATTGTAGAAATAATAACTCATATTGTAACGCAAATCAAAACTATAAAACTTATTTCACAGAACGCTACGCTACTAGCACAATAATCCTCTATTTTAATAAAGAGTTTATCCAAAAAACACGATTGCTGCGATTACCATTTTCAAGAAAAAGATATTGTGAAATCGAGGAAATTATACTGTCCAGATGGGAAAAGTAAAAACGTGCCACTAAATCGATGGAAACTGTTACCGACTGCTATACCAATAAATTTGCAGCCCAGACAATATGATAGCGAAGTGAGGCTCAAAATAAATTGCATTGAATAAATTGAGCAAAAATTTTGAACCTAACATATTTTTCAGAAAATCAAGAAAACCTGCTCTACACAGCGGAAGTTATCGGTGATGATCAATTTTTAGTGGTGAGTTGTTAAAAACGAAAGTGAAAAAATAATTGGAATGTTATGTTTTTAGTTATTCTCTGATTATTTAGAACTCAAAATTCACAGGGTTCTATGACTTTGAAATACTAACAGAGTTTTATGAATATCCCTCCTGTTTGGTATCATATATGTTATAAGAATAAAATGATATTTTTGAATATGGACCCTACTAAATCTACAGAAAAACTTCGTATGTATATAAATAAGGATATGTCAGTAACGGTAAGCAAGTTTTTTTATTTATAATTTGTCATTCAACTCCAGCTGTATCGTTTGTTATTTAATTGTACTGTGAATATGTACTGAGAATATTTTTAACCGTTCAATATTGTTCTGTTCATAGCTTTCATCTCGGAAACAAGAAAAAATCGACTTGAATTCAAAAATTACTTGTCCTGCAGAGCTTTCTAGACTCTTTGAAGAATTGGAGCAAGCACCTATTCGCAACGGAACAGGAATTAAAGAAATGAGGTAAAATACATAGTAGAAATTGTTCGGATATGGTTAAAACAATGACTAGTATGATGTTATATATTTTTAGCGCCTATGCTAGATGCTGTGATGAAAACTATGAACGGCAACAAGAGAGTCCAAGATGTACTGCATGCCGTGCACTTCGTCACCGATTGTTCACTAAAGCAAGTAAACAACGTCATGCAGCTTATAAAAAGTGCAGCCCTCAAAATCATTGAATAAGTCTTAAAAATAAATGCAATCGTTTACAGAAACAGGTGATCTACTGCTAGATTTTTCATTCATCGTAAAACAGTGAATTAAAGTTAATTTGAAAGCTTTATACTTCATAACTGAAGATTATATATATTGTTCATATGAATTAGATTATATGAACACATATGCATCCATACCATGCTAAAAATATCAAGACTATGATATATTATTTAGCTTTAATTTCTCGATTCTTGCCTACCAGTTTCACTAGCTTACGACAGTTCTTGTTTCTTTACAGAACGCGAATTTCAAGGCAGTTATGAAGGGAATAATCGATAAATACTCTCAAATAAGTGATGATAAATTCAAAAGTAAAATTCAGTTATTAGACGAACCTCAACAACTTCTGGTTACTACTTGTTTTGGGATGACTAAAAACGGTAATGCCACAGGGCGTCGATATACTATTGAATGGTTATATGAATGTTTATTAATACGATTCAAAAGTGGTGGTTTATACGATATGTTGGGAAGAAGAGATATTTTACCATTACAATCTGAATCTACGCTTGATAAATACATAAAGAGGTTGAATAATTCTGCGTACGAATTTCAACCTGCTTTATTCGAGTGTATGAAAAAAAGGGGTGAAACATTCCATTGTGTGACCGAAGAGGAGAATGGGTACGGATTTCAACCTGCTTTATTCGAGTGTATGAAAAAAAAGGTGAAAACATGCTATTATGTGCCCAAAGAGGAGAGTTAGTTGTTGGTGAGATGCAGTTGTCTTCAGGCATTTCATTTGATACGAATACTAAAGATTTTGTAGGACTGATAAATCTTGGTGCTCATATACCTGATGAATTAAAAAACGTTGCAGGAGATCATGCATTAGTTATTCAATTCAAAGGAGGAAAATCACAAGCTCTCGGTTGTTTCATTGGCAAAAATGCGGTGACCAGTGAGGTTCTTCATAAAATAATTTTAGAATGTATTATTTTAATGGAGAAAGCTGGATTCCATAGAGATGCAGTGACAAGCGACGGAGCACAATGCTGTGTGGAAGATGTTTGGAATCGATGAAACAAAGCTCAGTTGTCCTCATCCATGTGATAAAAAGAAAAGATTATGGATGATTTCCGACTTTGCTCATCTTGTTAAATGTTTTAAAAATCATATAATAGGAAATGATACTTTTGTGGTAAGATAAATGGTGTTCTTAGTTGATATATTCATATGAAAAAAATTCAAAATTTGTACTCATATAATATAATATGATCTTCAGACACCTCTTATGATCGTTGAAAAAACCATTGGCAAGCAGTACTGAGTGGCGGTAATTATCATGACGCAAATCTAAAAATTGCATAAAAATTGACTCCAGCACATTTATATCCTGTTGGATATCAGAAAATAAGTTTCTTTAGAATATGAGGTTTAACATATTCATTCTATTTCAAATCCTATACAAAGACAGAATGCACATATCATAATTGGACTTTCTTTGTTCACAGTTATTTTCGGATCGTGTGGCAATTGCTATAAAAACGTTACATGATAAAAATGAAGGAAATGAAACATTAAAAGATCATGAACCAATTTATAAATTCATCATGCTAGTTCCTGATTAAATTAAAGCAATGACATCGCGAGAAAAATCTAGCTTCCCACACTGCGATGAATCTTGCAGAAGTAGAAAGATATTTCAACTTATTTATCAGTTCTTTCATTTGAACCGAAAAAGAAATAGTCGCTAATAGTGAATATAGTCATATTTCTACAATACTGTTTGCCTTAATCACTATTCCAGCAAAAAAATATCAATAAATACGTCCAAAGTATCATTACTGAAAAATATATTATCAAAAACATGATTTGGTATTGTAGATTGAAGCCAAAAAGTTCATAACATACAACTTATTCAGGCTCACTAGATCCAATGAATTTATACTCAAGAAGCTGATTTTTCAAACATATCAGAAGCTATAACTTTTTTTTCTGTAGGCAATAACAGATCTCTTGAATTTTCTCGAAGATTGAAAGTACGGCATGAAAACTTTGAATTTCCCGATGCCTTCTTCAAGTAGTACAATGACGGGTCCAAAAGTCACACTGAGTTGAACATTAAAAATAGCTGATATGATGCATAATGAGTGTGGCTTTGAGTACTCTATGACAACTCGCCTAACACAAGATTATCTGGAGGTAATGATTTTTATTCAATTCCATAGGTAATATTTTAAGCATTTCTAAGACTATTCATTATTTTTATTCCAGCAACTTCTCTCAATAATGAGATATAGCTGTGTGTCCAACAAACACCCTGACCCAAAGTTGTTTTTGCAAGTATTTAGATTATTTTGCTGGTCCTCTCTTATTCAACCTTCAAAATGTAGCAATGTAGCCGGCGTAAAATTGCTGCAAGGTTTTATTCAAAATAAAGATTCAATAATATCTTCAAATCGTACTTACGAACCATGGATTAATAAATCGGACGAAACCTTGGAAAATTATACATTTCTGGGCGATGAATCAGTACGTGGAAGAAATGCATTAATTCATGTTGGAAGTGATAACATAAAAACTACCAAAGAAACTGATCTACCAAAAAGTACCAGAGAAAGCGATGATAAGCTTATAGACCAGAAGACAAACAAAATCAAATGATTGATGAGTTATCATCATATAACGGTCTATCATATCCCAGCAAGGCACTGTTTGATTTGACTCAAAAATTTGAAAAAACAGTGTTAGATGTTGAAAATGGTAAAATTAAAATGGACATCATACAGATAATTTTTGAAAAAATTCATCAAACATTGTTACTCACTGCTGGTTGTAATGAACATTATCAAGGATTAACAAGAGATATCATTTATTATAATACTATAAGAGAGAAGATAAAGTCAGGTGTAGATAGACGTGATTTGTTTGCGCACCAATAGTGTACCTGAATAACGGGAATTATTGTACCTAAAATCATATTAATACACAAGTGAATAGTTTAAAACGTGAAGAACAGGTGCTTATAAATTAAAGTGCTGTACAGTGAATATACCAACTAAAGTTAACTAAAATAATTTAGCTAAAAAAGTTAGGTTAGGATTAGAATAATTGACAGATAGCCAGGCGCTCTGTTCGGCAGTGGCATTCTCGCGCACGCGCGTTAAGTAGCATTTCAAACCCAGAGACCCGGCAACGAATTACAGGGGCGTAATAAAAGAAATTTCAGTATCCACAAAACATAGATGAGCAACCAGCATCGCGGAAGAACACTCTCAGAATCAAAAAGGAGAAGAACTAATATAGAAAAGAAGACGAAGGAGAGATTTTCAGAAGGAGCAAAAATATAAGCAGAACTCCTCCAAAAAAAGCAGGTAGCTCGGCCACCAACTCCGAGTCCGAGATGAACGAAATTAAAGAATTGATAAAGTCACTATCCACTGATTTGAAACAAGAAATGAACACAAATAAAGAAGAATTTAAGAAATGTATCACTGGAAATAGTGACTTAATTAAAAAACTACAGAGTGAAATGGCTGAAAAAGAGAAAATATGGGAAGAAGAAAAGAAACAAATTTACGTAAGACTAGGAAAACTAGAGCACCAATTAGAAATCAAGAAGAAGCTCGAAAGGAAAAATAATATCGTCATAAAAGGTCTGAAAATAAACGACACGCAAATTATTAACAAAGAAGTGGAAAAATTTATGAAAGATGAACCCTCCATCGAGTTAAAAGTGAAGAAAGCAAAGCCAATAACCACAAAGGCAGCTCAAACAATAATAATAGCAGAACTTAATTGTTGGGAAGATAAATTGAAAGTGATGAAAAACAAAAACAGACTTAAAAACAAGCCAATATTTATTGAAGATGATTTAACCAAAGAAGACAGGACAATACAAGCTAAGATAAGACTAATCGCAAAACAAGAAAAACTAAAGGGAAATGAAGCAAAAATAGGAAAAAGGGAAATTAGAAGAAATCCAGAAGAGCAGGTTCTCTTATGAGACACAAGCTCCAAAAAACTAAGTTATAATGCTATTAAGACATCGACCCTGACAACGAACACGGCAATGAACAAGGACACGAACATAGTTGGAAATGATATTAAAATAGGAAATAGAACAACATATGACGAAACGATAATAGGTACCTGGAATATCAGAAGTATAAACGGTAAAGAATGGGAGTTGATTGAAGAATTTGAGAAATCGAACGTGAGCATACTTGGAATAACAGAAACAAGAAAGAAAGAGAAAGGGATACAAGCCATTAAAGGACATAAATTAATTTTTAGCGGAGTACCGGAAGAAGAGAACGCAAAAGGAGGAGTAGGATGCTTAATAAAAGAAAATGTGATAATACATCACTGGAATCTCTATACAGAACGTGCCTTAGCTGTAACAGTAGAGCTAGGAGGAAATAAAACAACTATATTAGTAGTCTACGGCCCGAACGAGGACGAAAGTAGCACCAATAAAAATAAGTTTTGGGAAGATATCCAAGCCATACTAGACCAACTATCAGACCCAGTCGTTATAATAGGTGACTTTAATGCTAGAGTAGAAAATAATAACACAGGAATAGAAGATGTAGTAGGTATATACGGAGAAACAGTAAGAAACAATAATGGAAACAGACTTATTGACTTCTGCATAGTTAACGATCTAGCAATTATGAACACATTCTTTGAACACATTCACAAATATACGAGAGAAGTAATAAGCAGAAACGAGTAATCAATTATAGACTATATTTTAGTTAACGGAAAATACAAGCTAAATGTGAAAAATGTAACAGTAAAAAGAGGATATGAAATCGAAAGCGACCACTACCTCCTTACAGCTAAAATCAAAACACAAAGGACACAAGAAGGAGAAAAGAAAATTGAGAATAGAATAGAGAAAACTACAATTGAAACATACAAACTAAAGGATGAACAGACAAGAGAAGAATACCAACAAAAAATCCAAGAAAAAATAACTGAATTAGGAGATTATAGAACCTTACAAGCAGAAACATTATGGAACACGCTAAAAAATATAATACTACAAAAGTCCTCAGATATCTGTGGTACAACTAGCACTACATCAAGAAAGAAAAAGACGCACTGGTGGAACGAGGAAATTAAAAAGGAAGTGAGGGACAAAAAACAAAAATGGAAAGATTATATAAATAACAAGAATCAGACAACTTATAGCAAATATAGACAACAACGAAAGAAAGTAAAAGAACTGATTCAGAGAGCTAAAAGACAAGAATGGAATGAATTTAGTAAGCAGCTGGAAGAGAACTATAAAGAAAACAAGAAATTGTTCCACAAAACCGCAAAAAACCTAAGAAGGAAGAAAGAAGCCCCTCTGAAACAAATAAAAGACAGAAATGGCAACATCATCAACAATAATATCAATATAATGAAAAGATGGAAAGAATACTTTGAAGAATTACTAGAAACACATATAACTAATGAAGAAAATGATATATACACAAATAGAGACGGGATCCAAGACTTAGAAGAAATAACCACAGACGAGATTAAAGATGCAATTAATAGAATCAAAATTGGAAAAGCATCAGGGTACGATGACATTAGGCCCAAACAACTAAAATATAGTGGAGAACAAGGTATAGAGATTCTTCACGTACTATTTAACAAAATTTGGAATGAGGGAAATATACCATCAGACTGGGAGAAAACAATAATAATGCCAATATACAAAAAAGGAGACAGCAGGATCTGCTCGAACTATAGAGGAATATTCCTACTATCAGTAGCAGCAAAAACATACGAATCAATTTTAACAACAAAGCTCAAAAAGAAAGTGGAGAACAAACTGGAAGAACCACAAAGCGGCTTCAGGCAGGGATATTGTGCACAAGACCAGATATTTATTATAAGACAGCTAACAGAAAGAGCAATAACATATAACAAAGAAATATTTCTATGCTTTATTGACATAGAGGAAGCATTTGACAAAGTCGATAGGAAAATACTATGGGAAACATTAGATAAATACAGAGTAGGAGATAAATTGACAAGAGCAATACGAAACATGTACAAAAACACCAAAAACATCATAAGAACAGAAAATAATATTTCAGAAGAATTTACAACAAACCAGGGATTAAAACAAGGAGTAAATCTGAGTCCACTTCTATTTATAATATACTTAAATGAAATTTTGAAGAGAGCAACAAAAGAGACAACAAAAACAACTGTAGGCCATCTCAATCTAAACAGAATCACATTGTCTGATTTGCTTTTCGCAGATGATATGGTTATAATTGGAAGTACCAGAAGAGAGTTGCAAAAAAACGTTTCATCATGGGAAAAAGAACTCTCCAAAGCTAATATGAAAATAAACATAGACAAAACCAAAACAATGATTATAGGAAAAGAACCTAAAAGTGTAGATATATACATAAACTCAAGAAAGATCGGCCAAGTAGAAAGCTTTAAATATCTTGGAAGTATCATAGAGGCCAAAGGAGGGTTTGGAGAAGAAATTAACAGCAGGATACAGGCTACAGCTAGAACATTCTATCAAATCAAAACAACCTTTTTAAGTAATAGCACTATCTCCACGAAGTCCAAATTAACAATATACAAAACCATACTATTGCTGATCTTACTATATGGTAGCGAAACCTGGGTAACAAACCAAAGACAAGCCAGTAAATTACAGGCCATGGAAATGAAATGTCTGAGAACTATACTAGAAGTAACCAAACTAAATCGAATTAGAAATGAGGATAACAGAAAATAACTTGAAGTAAAACCTGTCAAACAATTAATAGAAGAAAAACAATTAAACTGGTTTGGACATGTAGTTGGACTACCACAATGGGGAAAAGTCAAATCTGTGTGGAAATCAAGAACTACAGGAAAAAGAAGTAGAGGAAGACCCCAAAAAACATGGGACGACAAAGTTGAAGAAATTCTGCAAAAGAAACAAATATCGAATAGACAAGCACATAAACTGGTTATAGACAAAGTAGCATGGAAGAATATTGTAGACACATAGTTTGAAATAAACTCGGCACCCTACGGGTAAAAGAGTAACCGACTATATATACTATAAGAGGCCATTTTTTGGCATAAACACTGAATAAAACAAATGAGTAGGAGAAAAATGAAAGTGAAATGTATAGAAAATTATTAAAGTGTCGACGAATGTCTATTGATATATTAATTTATTATGTTGATTTCTCATTGAATATTACTTATTATAGTTTTATGCGGAATGTTCATATATTCTCCATGAAATAAATTGATTTGTACACATAGAGTATATATATTCAATTCAATTTTTTCTCCTTTTATTGGTTCTTTGAATCCAATGGAAAGATATAAGTGTCAATCCCAGTTTTCTATGCTAACTTTTGAAATTCCCGCGTAAAAGTCAACTTATGAACAGTGCCACCATTATTTGCATCCAAAATTAGCTCACCTCTTTCAATTCTAAGTTATCCTTCCTTCTATATACTCCATAGTTCAAAGGCTAATCGTTTTGGATTCATCCAAAAAATTTCAAGAATCTGTCGAGTAAAGTGCGCTTTCGGCCCAGTGGGTTATGATAATGCCAACAAATCTTCAAATTCAATCTCTATAGTCGGTAAATAGATTCTTCATATAACAAATATTTTCTGTTAACCCACTATGAACAAGCTATTTATCACTTGCTCACTCACCAAAAATTGCTCCTGCTGTCACAATGAATGCATTGATTTCACTCTGTTCTGCTTCTTTCTGCTCTTTTTCAATACGATGCTCACAAAACTTGATTGTATGTCCACGTTTCTTACAATAAAAACATTGTCTATCTTTTTTGTTCTCTTTTTCTTTGCAGTTTTTTTTAACATGACCATATCTATAACAATTATAGCATTTTACTTATTTCCCTCACTTATCAAAGCAACAATATCTTCAACATTCGTTATTCTTCTCTCTTTCGATATGAGTCTTGTCACTAGGTCATCAATTGTTTCATGTTCTTCAGCAGCCGATTCTCACGCTGGTAAAAAATATTTAAACTTTTCTGGCAAAGACATTACTATCTTAGTCATCAAGAATCTATCAGAAATATTGTCTCCTATATCTTTTTACTGGCTTGCCAACTATTGCACTTTTGATGAAAACACAGATAACTCCATACCTTCTTCATACTTATATGAAAAGAAACGCTGTTGAACTAAATATATACTGGATTCTGATTAATGTTCAAAAATATTTGACAGTTTTTTCCACATGTCAGCCGCAGTTCTACAAGTTACAATATGAGCCATAGTGTTTTCCGTCGGTCTAGTTACAATCAAACTTTGAGCCTTTCTATCCTTAACAATCCAGTCTGCAACTTGAACTTCTGCTTCTGGTTTCGGTTTGGTACCATCAACTATATCGAAAATTTCAAGCCCCTTCAACAAGACAATTATCTGAAATTTCCAGACTACACAATTTCTTTGACCTTCTAATTTAATCACTCCATTACTACCCGAACTAATTATCGAATCCATTTCAATTCCGCTAGTATTATACACGCTCCCAAATCACTAACGCGGACTACCGTAATATTCACGTATTTTAAAACCAGTGACTGAGCACCATAACCTGTCTGAGATCCTTCTTTTAATCCTCTTAGTTAACTGGATTAGATAAAAATATTCCCTCAATGTAGACAGGAGTGACAGATTACAAAAACAACCATCTATTTTCTAAATAATTATTCGTAACTAAGTAATCTAAGTCATATGTTATTTTCAAACTCACACATACTTATATAAAATATTCTATTGATCTGCTGATACAAGTAGCTTCCCATTCTGCATTGTCCAAGGTTAAACTATATCAATACTATTGCTAAAAATAGTTTAAACTCTTCCAGTAAGCTATATCATTCATTCAGTGTTTTATATTACTCACTTTTATAACTCCTGAGATTTTTAGATTCATTTTTAATATGCTTTTGTTACTGTCTTAATTTTTGACATCTAACCTAATCTCAAAATATGCAAAATAATATACACATCAAGCTCAAAATTATTTCCAATACCTACTTTCAAACAATAATAGTTATTTTTGTCAGCAATTCGATTTCAATAACTTCCAAAATTTACTGACCTCTCACAAATTTCTCATTCATCCATATCCACAAATGTCAATTATGTTACATACCAATAAGTCTGGTAGAGTGAGTGTCATAGAAGGCATTACCGACATGCACTCACCGTATTGTACTTCCATCTTGTAGTCATTTCTTGGCAACAAATGCAATAACTTCTACGGAGCTTTGATATCTTATATCGATTGTGCACAACTTTCCGATGAGTGAATTCAAACTTTGCACCGAAATTGCATTTCACAGCTCTTCGAAATGGTCGATTTTTTTTTCATACTGTTATTGTGATGAACGCTGAATAGAATACATGGACAAGGCTTGGTGCAAAATATTTATTAGCTCCTTTTCGATATATATTCCAAAAAACAACCACAATATAAACAACTCAATTTCTGACAGCCCAGAATAACAGCTGAACTCAGAATAACAGCTGAATTTAGATTTGTTAAATTGACACCTGTCAGAATCTGATGTTAACACAAAGTTATGATAGAGCAAAATTTCAGGCCCGCCAGATCTTACTTATTTTCTGAGAAACAAAATGTGTGGAATAGAGTAGTGTTAGTATGTACTTTGATCATACGCATACTAGCTAGTTAGTTGCGACGGCCAATTTACAGATACGAGGTGCTAGCGGTACGTTAAGACATTACTCACTTTTCTTAAGGTCTTGAGTGCTGATTTTGAGATATGTTTCAGAGAATATTATTAAAAATTGATAATGAATACTGCTAGTCACTTTCCATCGGTGGTAATTTCTGCTAGACTCTTTGAAGCTCACAAAGAATAACGTGATCTTGCTCATAGTTTGAGTGCTAATTTTCATATATGACACTCAGGGTACAATTTCAATACTTTTTGTTACCAGCTAGATTAATCGTAGGACTAAACATCCGCCAGACACATCTAAAATATCGCTGTAAGTTAAAGCGCGAGGTCACCATTTGTAGACTTGATAGTAAGTGAAGTATCTATGGGCATCCAACTCTTCCTTGGTCTGGCTATTTATAAAAAGTCTCGAAATTGCTCGCTGAGTATTATATATAAAAATTAGGACTCAGACTATAAGATAACGATATTTTTTTGCGAGCTTTGAAGCGTATAGCAGGAATTTACTGCCGATAAGAAGTGTCTGCAGTGTTGATTATCAATTTTCAACAATATTCTCTAGAGCATACATAAAAATCAGCACTCAGACTTCAAGAAAATTTAGTATTGTCCTGATGTACCTATAACACCTCGTATCTTTAAATTGGCCGTCGGCACAAACTAGTAAATATGTGTATGATCAAAGTACCGACTAACACTGTTCTAATCCACAAATTTTGTTCCTAAGAAAATAAGTGAAGTCGGACGGGTCTGGGATCTTGGACTATAACATTCTACCACTTCAAGTTCATGTGTTCTCCACGTCAAAATTCACAATAATTCGTATTACAACAAATAACAATCCATTATAATTGTAATAATAATAAAATAAGTAAAAATCCAATGAATAACAAGTCTTGCTGGTTTTCTACAAATTCTTCCAAATTTAGGAATTACTGGTGTTGACTTTTCACATTCAGAAGCTGGAACAGCTCTTGAACACTCTTCTTCTGCAAGTTTCGGCGATTTTTCAACATCTGAATAGGCAACTTCCGGAATCTCCGGTACAGTGACGTCTGTTGATTGATGAATCCCAGAAACAGCTTCGACAATACTTTCTTCAGAAATTTATCTCTAAAGGATATACTAGTTGTATAGGCCGCAGAAACTCTCCAGTTGCAGTTTTCAGCCGTAAAAGTCTTACAGCTTGGTCCGGTCTAGGGTAGAGCTCTATAACTTGAGCGAGGGGCTAATCTAATCTTCTACTATTTTCGTTGCCAACTAATACAACTTCCCCAATTGCAATTTCACGCCAATACTTATTACCGACTTGTTGTTTTAATTATCCAAGGTATTTGTTGCGGAGTTTTCTTCGAAGATCTTCACGTAATTTTTGACGATACCTAATTCTTCTATACAAGTCACCTGATTCAATCAGGTCACTTTCCGGAAGAACCACTTCTTTTATATCTTAAATATACATGGCAGGAGTAATCGGTATTAAATCTGAGGGATCATCAGATTGGTACGTAATAGGTTGAGAATTTATAATTGTTTCACCCACTGAAAGCAGCGTCAATAATTCTTCATATATCAGCAAGATTTTCTTTTAAGTTTTACGCAATAATTGTTCAAACAATCGTATCAATCGTTCCCACCAATCACCCCACCAGGCTGCTGTAGCAGGATTAAATTTCCATTGATTTCTTTGATTGCTGCTATATTTCCGGATCTCTTCCCAATCAACTTTTGCAAACGCATTGTCTGTTCCATCGAAATTTGTACCGTTTTTACTGTAGATAACTCTTAAACGTCCTCGCCTAGCTACGGAACGTCTTAGACTTTGAAAAAAACTATCTATAGACAATGATGTTACCATTTCTAAATGAACAACGCGATAAACTGCGCATGTAAATAAGCTTACCTATACTTTCTGTTTATTTTTAAAATAAAGTGGACCGGCTTAATCAACTCCTGCAATTTCAAAAGCAGCAGCAGTCTGTGCTCCCATCCTTTTAGCATCTTGTCTTATACATACAAAACATTCATGGAAGATTGACCTTATTGTTTGCCGTCCTTTCAAAATCCAATATTTTTCCCTCAAAATAGAGAGTAAACCTTGTACTCCAACGTGACAAGCCTGTACATGATAATATTTCATCAATCTATTAACAACAGGATAGTTTGCTGGTAACACAATAGGAGAACGGTAATTAATAATGTCTTCTCGTTGTGAAATTTCAGTTTTCAAACGGATAATACCAAAGTTATCTTCATAAGAATTCAAACTGACAAAACCTTTATCAGTTACACCAGAAAATGACTCTTTCTGGATAATTTTCATCATTTTCATTTCAGCATTTTCGATTTCGGACAAAGTTAACGTAGTATTCACACGTTGTCCTGGATTCTGACAATTATATAAAAAACGTAGAATCCAAGCAACCATTCGTACAATTTTCTGATACTTTGAGAAATAATTGAAATACCAATCAGTTTCCTTGTTTCTATCTTGAATATTAATCATATCAGAAACAATTGTTCTCTTCCTCTCTTCTAAAATGTCTTCCTCATTATATAAATATTCTGTTTTAGGCCATGAAACTGGTAGATCTTGTAACCACATCGGATCTTTCCACCAATAAAATTTTGATAGTTTTTTGGGACTGCATCCTCTTGACGGAAGATCAGCAGGATTTTTAGAACCCGAAATATGTCGCCAGTGTTCACCAGCTGTCAGTTACTTAATTTCATTCACTCTGTTACTTACAAACGTTCCCCAGTGCTCCTCTCTCTTCATCCAAGCAAGAACAGTAGTTGAATCAGTCCAGAATATAGACTCAACGTCGTACTCAACGAATTCTTCAATAAGAAATGAATATATTCATTTAAGGTCAGTATACTAGATTTTGTTGGACGACTCCATTCTCTTAGTCAGCATCCATACTTTATATAAACCCTGTATTAATTTGTAACAAGTTAGTTCTCTGTCATCTGTCTTGAAGTAAAAATAAATATTTTTAAAAACCTATTTTGAGGTTGCAATCATTTAATTGGCGCAGTCGGTAGGATACGTAGAGAAGTGACTTCTGAGCAAGTCCAATTCGTTAATATCACCGCTTCTTTGGTTTTTACCATCAACTACGAAAATCCAAATATACATTACAAGAAGAACCTACAAAGCCGCTTGAAGCAGAGCCTTAGGTCTTCCAACAGAAACGACAGAACGTAACTCCGTACCACAGAGTCCGCAAAGCGAGAACCAGGTCTGTTAACCTCCAGGAAAACAACACCACCCTGAGCTCGTAAACCAAGAGCCAGCAGCGAGTGTCCAATTTCAATGAAGCTCAGCGCAATCTTCGTAAGCATAATTGCATTGTAAGTGCAACAAACATTTCACAATAAAATATATATATATATACATATATTTAATTATTATTGCTACTAACAACATTTGATGAACAAAGACACAAGGATTTCTGGAACCGTTAAAACTGTTAAGAAAGAAATCGAGCGCCGACAGAGAGCCACTTGTTTCACAAATACACTAGTTATATGTTCACATAAAACAAAGGGATATCCTGAACGGCTAAAGCTGTTAAGATGGAAATCGAGCTCCGACACAGAGCCATTTCATCATAACACTATTATTTACTAATTTACTAACTTTAAATATAAAATCATTTTGTTATCACGAAATAAAGAGAAATAATAGATATTCAAACTGGGAAACAACTCAGATTTATTACAATCAATTTTAGAAATTGAAAATAATATTACTAATTATAACCCAGCGATAATGGCTGATAGAACTGGAAAAATTAGTTCTGCATTAGGTTCAGTTCCATCATACAATGGCGATCCTAATAAATTGAGTAATTTTATAAATGCTGTGAATACGGTTCAGGGGGTCGATTCTGTAACTTGCGTTAGTACTTGCGTGAGACAATTTGCGTGACTACAAAATATGACGTCACCAGCAATATCTAGTTACTTTGCTAGGGAGTTTTGTGCGTCAAGAGTTCCTCGGCTAGATTAGTGTTGGTAATAACTTTAAAATAATTCTGTAGGGTGAGTGGATAACAGTTAGAACAATAAACAGTGAGTGCAATGAAAATCGTTCCATGTTGAATAGATGATTAATATTTTATAAGTAATTATTCGCAACTTCACGCTGATAACTACTCGTAGCAAAAAAATTGAGAACGGAAAGAAACTGAAAGATGAACACAAACTTTACAATAAACTTTTTAATATACGTGTGTATATTTACTCTTATATGATTAGGAATTTTTGTCCGATGAAAACCGGCACGCAAATGTGGTCTTATTTCATTTAATAGATCATACACGCATCTTTGCTCTTTGCTCAATCTAAAATTTTCCACAAACTCCAAATTTCTTATTTCAAATGGATTTTGAGCATCTCTAAATTGTCTGTGCTTGATAAGGGTTTCATTTTCCCTCTCTTCTAATATTCCATTTTCTTTTAAAGCCATAAGAATCCCCAGTAAAGCCATTTCACAATACTAATGTGAATTTATTTTTAAATCATCATATTTAAATTACCGAAATTGAGTTAATGAATATTTTAGTATAATACACTCACTAATAACCAAAAACTATAATTGCTAACTTTACAAATTATCAAAATAAAAACATTCCAAACAGCCTAAACACACAAAACAAAACGATTAGAATGAGACAGATAGTGTCATAAGAAAATACAGTACCTCAACAGCTCACGCAAGTTATTTGCGTGTCTCGCAACTAATGACGTCATAAGTAAGTAGTTTCTCAAATATTCGACAGAGGGCTTACTGTATATATGTGACAAAACTGTGTTAGTGTTAGTGTCGTAAGTAGTCACGCAAGTTACAGAATCGACCCCCAGGACCTTTTCAGTACGCTCAATCCACCATTAGATGATTTCGACAAGGCAATCACGTTTTTAAGTATTGAAAACAAAATCACCGAAAAAGCCTAAGATAGCATTAAAGATCTTCATTTCAATAATTGGAATGAATTGAGATCACATTTAGTGAATAGTTTTAAAGACAAAACTGATTCAGTCACAATCATCAACGAAATTTTGAAAACACAACATATTAAAAACCCATATAAATTGTTAGAAGTAACGAAAGAAAAATCTCTCAGTTTCAAATCCAGAATAAGTATTGAAGAAAACGACCCAGGAACAAAATTAGTAACGACTAGATTTGTCGAGAAACTCATTATAAATAACTTTATATATATATATTAGCGATCCGTACAGAAATAATTTGGCGACAAGAAACCCTCAGGACCTAGCGGAAGTTGAGACGTTGCTGCAAAATGATTTCCAATATTTGAAATCAAATGCTAATACAATCACCAACATGAGACTCAATACTAATACTACTACCACAAACAGACATTCACCTAACATTCCTCCTCAAAAATTTCCCGGAACAAATTTCCCTACTCTTAAACATTTATCAAAATTCCAGGCTATAATTTTTATCGATACTGGCTCTACTATCAATTTAATAAGTAAAACTTATGTTTACAACAATAAAAATTAACTCAAAATCTATGAAGAAAATTTTAATTTTAAAACAGCTATTGGACAACACAGTGGGAACGAGTATGTAATTTTGCAATTTGAAGGAAAAGATTTAAAATTTCATTTACATGATTTTCATAATCAGTTTAATTTATTACTCAGTCCACCGACAATGATAGAAATGCGAGTCAAAATTGATTTTGATACAAATATTATTACGATTCACAATAAAAGTTTTGAATTACAGTACTTTAATGCTCAGAACACTGTCAATAGTATTGAAAAAATTAAAGTTAGAGCCAATCACTTAAATTTAGAAGAAAAAAATGAGCTTTATAAATTGTAAAAAGAATATGAAAGTATTATTCCAAGAACAAATGAAATCTTAACACATACAAATGTTGTTCAACATAAAATAATTACTGAAGGCGACACTCCTATTTACACAAGACCGTATCGTTATCCAGAAATTTACAAGAAAGAAATTAATAATCAAATTGAAGATTTATTAACCAACAAAATTATACAAGAGAGTCATTCACCATGGTCTTCATCTGTGTGGATGGTTCCCAAAAAGCTTGATGCTTCCGGAAAAAGAAAATTTGGAATGGTCATTGACTATCGAAAACTCAATTCAAAAACTATCGACGATAAATTCCCGATTCCAAACATCTCAGAAATATCAAATGAACTAGGCAAAAACATATATTACACTACATTAGATTTGACTTCAGGCTTCCACCAAATGAAGATGCTTCCAGATTCTATTCAAAAAACAGCTTTTTGTACTGATGAAGGACATTTCGAATTTACCCGTATGCCTTTTGGTTTGAAAAATGCTCTGGCTACATTCCAAAGACTGATGAATTATGTTTTGAGAGAACATATAAATAAAATACGCCTTGTATATTTAGACGACATTATAATATTAGGAACATCCCTCCAAGAACATTGCGAAAACATCCGTAAGATCTTTTCGAAATTGAGAGAATACAATTTGAAAATCCAGCAAGAAGTCGCTTTTCTCGGTCACATCGTTTCAAAAAATGGTATTAAACCAAATTCAGCAGAAATAGAAGCAGTTAAAATTTTTTCTAATCCCAAAACACAAAAAGAAATTTAACAATTTTTAGGACTTTTAGGTTATTACAGAAAATTTATTCCCAACTTCGCGAAGTTAACAAAACCAATGACTATTTATTTAAAGAAAGGACAGACCGTTAATATAGACAATAAAGAATACAGACAGAGTTTTAACAATAGTAAAGATTCATTAAATAATGCCCCGATTCTGCAATACCCTGACTTCGAAAAACAATTCATAGTTACGACTGACGCAAGTAGTTTTGCTATAGGCGCAGTTTTGAGTCAAAATATTAATGGAAAAGATATGCCCATAGCTTACGTGTCAAGGACATTGAACGATCACAGAATTAATTATAGTACTACAGAAAAGGAATTATTGGGAATAGTTTGGAGTGTAAAATATTTTAGACCGTACCTATATGGAACAAAATTCATAAAACGAACAGACCACCGACCTTTAACATGGTTAATGAGTTTGAAAGATCCAAATTCAAAATTAATGCGTTGGCGGATAAAATTAGAAGAATATAACTATGAAATAGAATATAAAAAAGGAGTTTTAAATTCAAACGCTGATGCACTCTCAAGAATCAGGCCCCAATTTCAAATCATTAAAACTGTAGAGAATATTTTTGAAAAACCACATAATTAAGTTCATTGTATTTCGCAAGATGTTAAATTTGGTGCAGGATTTGCAAAACAAATAGACGAAAAATTCAACAGTTAGAATCATTTAATAAACAAGAATAGTAGGGACAAGATTTTAGGGATTCAACCTATTTTTGAAAATAAATATAAATTAATTCATTTAGTAACAAAAGAAAATCATTTTGATAAACCAACATTGGAAAAGACAGAACAATGTTCCATAACGATGGAAGATTATTTAATTCAAAATGAGATTTACGAAATACATATGTCAAAAATATGTTCTGGCTGTGATAAAGTACCCTTCAGTATAATAGAAAAATTAATGCAAAAAATATTCATAGAAACTCATTTAAAAGTTGTAATTACTACATATTGACACATTAACATTAGAAAATAAAAAGTATTTGACTCTTGTAGATTCTTTTTCTGAATTCGCACAGATAACATATGTTAAAACACTTGCCGCTACAAAAATTACAGACACACTTTTGAATTACTTTTCTCAATATCAGATCCCGAGCGAAATAACTTTTGATAGTGTTACTGAATTCAATAATAATTTAATGAAAGACCTTTTAAAATTTTATGATAATAATATTCATATGACTTGTGTTGATAATCCAAAATCCAATGGAATAATGGAAAGATTCCATTCGACAATAATTGAACATTTGAGAATATTGAATCAACGACCAGAATTCAAATAACAGAACATTTCTAGAAAAATTCAGTTAGCTTTAATAGCTTATAACAATTCTATAAATTCGATTACTAAATTTACTCCCATTGAAATTCTTTACGGTTTTGAGAAGAATAATAATAATTTGAAAATTGTAATAAAGATTATTCACAAGAATGGAAGAATAGTCTCACTTTGATGAGAGATAATGTTTTCAAGAATATTCAAATAGAGAAAAATAAAAGATTTTTCAAGCAAAAACCTTTCAAGCAGAATTTGGACGATCTGAAATTTGATACAGCTTTGATTAAAGAAGGCAAAAGAAGAATTCAAAAAATTAAAAAACCATTGTTTGAATCCATAGGATTGAAGACTATAATCCTAAATCAAAGACAATAAAAATTAATTCAAATAAGAGACATGAAATCGATAAAATCAAAAGAAAATAAGTCTATGTTGTAGATGCTTCTGCAAAGAAGAAGAATTGAACAAACTGACGGACAACCCCGGCATAAACATACTAGACTTAGGACAAGTTAACATTTATAAGAATTCTTATTATTCGTACTTCAATTATAGAATTAATAATTTAGAGATAGAATATCATAAGTTGGTTGATCATAGAGATAAAGTATTAATAAAATTGAATAACAAAGAGACTATAGATTTCAATTATAAAAATGAAACACAAACTTATTTAAATATTTTGGATTCTAATATACATAGTTTGGAGAACAAGAATGATAATTTATTTAGAAATGAACGTAGTAAACGCGGACTAATAAATGGCTTAGGAACAATTATTAAAAGTATAACCGGAAACTTAGATTCACAAGACTCTGAGAGATATGATAAATTATTTGAAACTATAAAACGGAATCAAAATGTACTTCAAGAATAAAATTTTGAAAATATTTGTATTAATAAAGGAATAATTTCAAAATTTAATAAACAATTACAAAATATACAACATAACGAATTAATATTAAAATCAAGAATTATCGAAATGAGTAACGTATTAGGAGAGGTCATGAAATGGCGAAACGCATTGAAAATTAAAGACGTAATTAATCAATTAATACTATTGAGTATTGATTCAAATGAGATATTGGAAGAAATTGAAACTGGTTTAACTTTTTGTAATTTGAATGAAATTCATAGTTCAATCATATCCAGGGATGAGTTAAATAATATAATTAAAGAGACAAATCTAACATTAAACTTTTGGGAATTTTCAGAACAAATCACAAGCCATTGTAGAATAGGAGAAGATCAGATATAATATTTATTAGAAATACCAATTTATGATAGTAACAAAAATTATAAATTGTTACAAATTTTTCCTATACCGAATATCAATAATACAGAAATGTTTATTGTGAATGAAGAAAAGGAGTTGTTGATTTTGTTCCAAAATAAATTATTCAATACGCATGATTGTAATGAAATTAATGATAATTATTTTCGCAAGACAAACTATATAGAAATTAATAATTGTATAAAGAATATTGTTATAAATCACAATAATAAAGGCTATGAATATCACAGAATAAGTGATGCATTTATAATCATCGAGATAGAAAATCAAAATTTAGCAATAATAGCTAGTACATTGAATAGAAATATAGAGATGAAATGTGAAATAGTATTAGACATTAACAAATTCAAGGAGTCCATAGATTTTTGACAAATGGTAATTGTGAAATAGATAATTATAATTTAGGAAATAGATTAGTTGAAGCTAAGGAAATAATATTTGAAAATATCAATTTTGCTATCGATAGAAATCAGTTCAGTAACAAAACCTTGAAGTTAAAACAATTAAATGGAGAAAATATAATTATAAAAAAAATTCCAAAACTACAAGTTATATTAATAAACGAAAATTATCACGGTCATATTAATTCCTTTGTGATTATCATTTTTATTGTTGCAATCGTAATATTTTACATTAGTTATAGAAGTAGGAAAAGAAATAAACCCAAGAAATCTCTTGAAAAAAAGATTGAATCCATAAATTTAAACGAGGATAGAAATCCTTTTTGAAAAAGAATGGAATCATCTTTTGAAGAATGGAGGAGTTATGTATACTAGATTTTGTTAGACGACTCCATTCTCTAAGTCAGCATTTATACTTTATATAAACCCTGTATTCATTTGTAACAAGTTAGTTCTCTGTCATCTGTCTTGAAGTAAAAATAAATCTTTTTAAAAACCTATTTTGAGGTTGCAATTATTTAATTTGCACCTATTGATGCAGCAAGTAATTCTAGACATAAAATTGTAGTCTTCTTAATTGGCAACACTCGTGCTTTCGCCTGTATTCGTTGCACATTAACACAGATAGACGATTCAGATCTTAAAAAAATTGCTGCTGCATACGACAATTGACTCGCATCACAAAATATGTGAAGACTTAGACTTTTTTAATCACAATCACACGACATCCATCTAGGAATTCGAATGTCAATTGACTCACCCATACCAAAAATTTGTTCTTAATTTCATTGTCTACTTCTTCATCCCAACCAATTCTTGATTCCAAAATCGTTTGGAGTAATAATTTTGGATACAGTGATACGGGACACGTGTTACCAATTGGGTCAAATACCTTTATAATGTCGATAATATGATCTTCTTTGTGATTATCCCAAATTTAATTGATTTCAATCAGTCGAAGCTAATTTCTAAACTATCAAGGCGCCGGTGTCATTTAAGACCTCTCCTGACTTTAAATCTATATATTCCTAACCTCTTGAGTCAAATTTTCTTAATCGCATGATATAAACGGCTACTTCAATACAAAATTTCCGTTCTTTCTCATTGTCTAAACTTGTAACGCAATTGTCGACGTAAGAACTATTCATAAGTTTTTTCATAGTATCACTTGAATATTTTATATTCTCTGCTTCACTCATTACTGAAGCTGATTTAAAAAGATGGTGAGTTGTAGCTTCCAAAAAGAGAGGACTGCTCGATACACCAAAAACAACGCGACAATGTCTATAAATTTCCAACTTCCCTTCTTTAGTTCTCCACAAAAAGCCAAGAAAATCTCGGTCTGGCAGATGTAAACCAATTTGAAGGAATGCTTTCCTTATATCAGATATAACACCTATCTTCTCCAATCTAAAACGTAATAATATGGCACTTATGTTTTCAAGTAAATTCATACCTTTTTCCAGACAGTTGTTCAAAGATGGTCCTAGTTTCTCTTTAGCTGATGCAGCAAAAACTGGTCTAACTCGGGTTGTACTTCCTTCTCTTAACACATGACGGTGAGGTAAATAGTGGCCTGGTAATGATATCTGCGATTCAGGAACTTCTTCAATTATACCCTCGTGTAACCACTCGTCAAATGCTTGCTGATAGGCATCAAAACATTTATCTGCATACAATTTTTTAACGATAGATTATAATGAGAAGGAAGCGGTGGATGACTGTCTATCCATGGCATATGAACTTGATACCGACCATCAATATTCATCTTGACAGTTTCCTCGAAATGTTTTTGTGCAGCGGTATGTAATTCTAATTTTGTTTTCTTGTCAGATGGATCTGTGATTCCCATAAAATCCAACGACCATAGATCTGTGATACTAAATTCATTTATGAGCATTGAAATGGTCATCATAGTTGTATTATTCTTCATTTTCTGCCTAGGAACTCTACCCATCAGTGTCCATCCTAATAATGTCTCTACCGCTACTAACCCAGAAGAAAGTGATGTTCTTTGTCCTGTTAGCAGTCTACCTGCTACGTCTCCTCCGATGAGAATTTCTATCAGATGATCTTCTTTATTTACATCTGTTAATTAAATATTGAAACGTTCGAGTTCACGTATTCAAGGCCCTTTCTTCATACAAGAAATAATTATCACAGATCACCGCCTGATCTAGAGCTTCAAAATGGCATTCATACTTTCCATCTATACTACTCAAATGAATTTGATATAAATTATGTGTTTTCTGACCTGTACTTTTGCCTCCAAGCAGTGAGTGGATTATTTCTTCTTTTCCCAAAAGATTGTACCTCATTTTAGTTGCCGAGTCTGCCAGAATATAGAAATGCTGAGATCCCATGTCGATTATGGCACGTATCGGTCCTTCTAATCCAGTCCCCTTCAATTTAATGACGAGAATTTGAAGAAACACCTCTGGACTTTTCGGAAAATTAGCCAATGCTTGTTTTTCCTAATTTTCCCTTCATTTTCCTCTATCGGCTCTGATTCATGTTCTATATTTTGTGTCAATGATGGACACATCAGAGATTGGTAACTTCTACTACAGATAATACATCGTACTCGTAGCTTATAACTTATTGCTAAATGTCCAGTTTTGAAACAAATATAGCAGCATTTTCTGTCACTTAGAATTCATTGCCTCTCATCTAGTGACATTCTTTTCGCTCTAAAACAATTTACTGATTCATGCCTACCTTGACAAAATTTACAACAAGAGGGTTCAGATTCATTTACTGTAGTAATGAGTGCCGCAGCTGTAGGAACATTTTCTTGCTCTTGAAGCCCTTTTTTCGTATCCATCTTCCCATCGAAGACATTAACCATACCGAAACTAGCCGTTTCCAATGAAATTCTCTCTTCGTTCTTAACTTCTGTACGAATAAACTTCATTAATTGATTTAAACGATCTTTGGAAGTACAAGAAACAGTTTCTTGATCTGCAAACGTCGTGTGACGAAGTGCTCCCATTTTAGAACCTGAAAAACTGCTGTTAGTAACCGTTCGATAAAATGATTCAAAATAACTCAACTTAGTCACAATTTCACTGTTCCAGTTAATAGCCTTCAGCTACAATAATTCAGACTCACCGAAACCGCTTCGAACTGTTTAATTTATCCGATGCAAGTCAACTTTGCAGTTGATCTAATTTATTCTCCTGAAATATATAAAACCGTTAAATACAATATTTAGGTAGTAATTGACAACTCACCGTTTGTATAGGAGTTCTCCGTATTTATGTAGAACCTAGTTACAGGTTATTTAGAACTCCTATTCCTGTATTTGAAAATAGGTTACTATTTGAATATTTGTATATCACCATCTGAAATAAATAAATTAGATCTAAGTTGTAGTGCACAGTAAGCAGTAAATAAAACTCACCTTTTATATGAGAATAAACCAAAATTGGATGATAAATTGTAAATTGTATACATGTGCTTTTGTTTACATTTGTTGACTGAATGCTAATTAACTCTGATTGTACGATCCCCAGAGCCATCTGGTGGTCGGATAGGAAACTAGTAATAAAGTTTTATTTCAAGTTTAAATAAAATAGAGACTACAAAATGTTGTAATATATATTTAATGATGAACTAACACACGGAAAGTCATTATTTTATTTATTCATATTTTTTGGATGTTACTAGAGTCTAAGTAACATTTTCTTTTCATAATTGAACCAGCGCGGTACCGTTTACCTCAAATCTGGGTATAAATACAGGCTGAAATCGATCAGCAAAAGACTCTTCCGAGAGGCTTTAGTCCGCTGTATTTTAGTAGTGTTCCTGCAACAGACCTTCTAAACCGTTCCGTATCCGTCGTGACTCCTGCTACAGAGTCATCCGTATTTACCGTAAGTAACGTTAACGTCCTATCGATAGGGTTACTTAAACCCCGCTGTCGAGTGGTTACTGTTTCAAAGCCGTTGAAACGACGTCCGTCGTGGCTTCTGTGTCACCATTCACCACAACTGTAGTCTCTGCCGTAGGGCCTTAGCCTCCTGCACCTAGCCTTAGTCTTTGTCATAAAGCTACAGCATCCACCTTCCGCAACTTTAGTCTCTGCCGTAGGGCTACAGTCCGTTCACCACGAAGGGCTACGACAACTGCTGACAACGACGACCGATATCCGACGCATCATATTTTCGACTTCGTATGCTAGCTCGAAGCCGTGTACGTCGTATCGTGCAAGTATAATCGTTACCATTTGTTTCCGCCATTTTATGTACCTTTTCTCCATTTATTTGTGTTTATAAAACTGTTTGTTTCTCCTATGCGTTCATCTTTATTCTCAGCAACAAACCCTCCCCCTCCCACTAGCAATCCGGCACCATCGCCATAGAGTTGCTCCGTTATTGGCGCCCGAGCATACCGACCGTTAAGAAACTTCTAAAAAGACGCCACGTGAAGTAGTGCGCGTCACAAATTGGCGCCGAACAGGGACTTTCAAAAAGAAAGAAAGTGCGCCTTACGGTTGAAATATCTTTACTGGCGATATTTCTTTGCCAGGCTCTCAAAAGTTCTTCTGGCAGACACGATTCGAGGGAAATAAAACAGAGCCACATTCTCCTGCAGTTACTCTTAACGTTTCTAGAGCTCTTAGGTGGCATTCTAACTTATCATATAATTCAGACAATGTAGGTACATTAGCCGATAAAGTATCTGTAACACAATAGTCAAATAGTCCCTAACATATACTTCAATTAAAAAATCGTCTTTGCTGGATCGAGATTTCAATGTAGCTAACGCTTTCGAGTAATTTAGTCCAGTTGGAGGGAAACTCTACTCTACTCGAGCACGTGAATCTGAGATTGTTGCTTGTGGAAGATTTTGAATTTTGTCAGTATTTTCAATAGTATCATCTTCATCAATTTTCTTGAATTGTGACTGAAACTGTAACCAATCTTTCACGTCTCCACCAAATTTTCCAAATTCCAACTGGGGTAATTTAAATTTCCTCTTCCCATTGTACACTGAACCAGAATGTGATGCTGACGTACAACTAGTCACATCATTAGTTGTGAATACTTCGTTTTGTTTCTGTTCAAGCCGCAAGACTATGTCTTCAATTTCGAAGAATTTAGGGTCATACTCATCATGTCCATTAATTCCAGATTCTAAATCAAGAAGATTAAATTTTTAGGCTATGTGCTTGGAGAATATGGTGTCCGACCGTCTAAAGGAAGAATAAAAGCTATCAAAGAAGCTGCAAGACCTACGAATAAAGAAGAATTACAATCATTTCTCGGCATGGTGAATTTTTACAATCGATTAAAAACAAAAAAAAAAAACGAATATTGCTAAACCATTATACAGGCTACTAGATAACAAACCATAGCGGTGGATTCAAATACATGAAAAAGCATTTTGTGAATTGAAATATCTGCTTAGATCAGATTTAGTTTCAACACATTATGATGAAACAAAAGTAGTAGTTATCAATTGCGATGCGTCACCGTATGGAGTGGGTACAGTTTTAGCCCATAGAGAGGGAATTGTAGAGAGACCTATTGCTCGCTGGTCTCGCACGTTAGGAAAATCTGAAAGGAACCACGCGCAAATTGACAAAGAAGTTTTGGCTATTGTCGAAGGTGTTAAACAGTTTCATCAATACGTTGTGGGAAGAGAATTTTCGATCACAACTGACCACCGTCCTCTTCTAGGGATATTATCACCAAAGAAGCAAATACCTGCTATTTTATCTCCAAGGATGTTAAGATGGTGCGTAATTCTGAGTAGCTACGATCATACGTTGGAATATAGGAAAGGGAAAGACAATGCAAATGCTGATTGTCTTAGTCGATTATCTCAGCAAACTGGAAAAGAGGAGAAGATAGAGTTAGGAGATATATTACTTCTAGAATCGCAGAATAAACCTATTCTAATAAGAACTATACAAGAACTCACAGAAAAGGATGAGATTCTGAAAAGAGTTCGTTATTGGACGTGGCATCAGTGGCCAAATACTGAGGTCTCCGAAGAATATAAACCTTTTCATCGTAGGAAAACTGAAATTCCAGTACATAAAGATTGTCTTCTTTGGGGGAACAGATTGATTGCACCTGAAGCTACCCGAAAAAGATTTTCAGAATTATTACATGCAAATCATTCCGGAATAGTAGCTATGAAAGCATGTGCCAGAAGCTACGTTTGGTGGCCAAACATAAATAAAGATATTGAAGAATGTGCAATGAAATATAGAATCTGTCAAATTCAAGCAAATGATCCACCTAAAAGTTAGCGGCAGTCCGTAGAAGGCCCATGTTGATTTCGCGGGTCTTTTCAAAGGGAAAGTTTATCTTATCATTGTGGACTCGTTTTCAAAGTGGTTGGAGGTTGACATAATGGAATTAATGACATCAAGTGAAGTTTTTATAAGCTTCAGGAAGATATTTTGGCGATTAGGAATTCCAGATCTTATTATCTCTGACAATGGACGTTCTTTTGATTCACAAGAAATCCATGAATTTTACAGGAAAAATTTAATTGACTATAGTACCACATCTCCATATCACCCGTCAAGTAACGGACAAGCTGAACGTATGGTCCAAACTACGGAGAAAATTCTTTCAAAACTTGAGGAAGGTGATATTGAGTTACAAGTACAAAGGATGCTTTTTAGACAACATACTACGGTTCATGCAGGTACTGCAAAGTCACCTGCCGAAATGCTGATGGAAAGGAAGTTGAGAACAGTTTCAGATAAGATGCATCCGTTTGCATTAAAAATGAATAGAACACTTCAAAATACGAATCGCAAACTTCGTACATTTGAACCAGAAGATTTGGTATATTTTAGAAATTATAATACCTATGGACCTAAATGGTTAGAAGGTAATTCAAGACTGTGTGGGACAAGTTTCATACAGGATACGAATGTTGGATGGAAGTATCGTCAAGCGTCATATTGATCAACTGCGGCGAAGACTGGCACCGACTCAAGTTGAAGCAAACAAGGTTATAGCGAATGATGAGCAGATAGTGGAGGAGCAGAAGATTCAAGATGTTGATCTTCATACTTCTGAATAGCAAATAGAGTCATCAACTAATCCTCATACCAAGTTTTCAGAACAAGAAGAGTTTAAGGGAACACCTACCAAATCAGACCAAAGTCAGAAGAAGCCATCGACCCCAAGAAAACCTGATTTATTACCTACGGCATCTTTACTTGTGGAAGGAAGACTGCGAAGAATGATTAAACAGCCGTCATACCTGAAAGATTTTGTTCCTAAATAATAAAGGAAGGAATGTTATATATGTTATGTAGTAATTAGATGATGGTGGATTAAAAGATATGTTTTGTTTTGCTTAGTGATAATAAGTACGATGTAAATATTGAACAAGATTTAAATGTATTATTTGTGTAATCATTGAGTTTTAAATACATAACACCAACAACACAACAACTTCTAAGTAAATGATTTATACTCATGGTTATCGAATGATATGACATACAGAAATGACGTTTGACAGTTTGACGTTTTTGACGGCACACCTCGTAGATGTAAAATTCAACCGATAAAGCTGAGGATACGCGATAGGCATATATACTTGAGAATTTTTTTCAATTTTATCTCTGGGTTCAAATGTTTTTTAATATCATATCATACGTATAGTCTCCAATGTTATAATTTTCAAATATTTTATATTATATGTCTTCCCCAACAAAAATTGAATAGGATATTCATTTATCACAGTTTTTATTAGGGAACAATTCTCTATTCCAAGATACACCACGACCTGTTTCAAGGTACACGAATGCTCATGTTCCTTGGAACAAGATACATAGCTCATATTTTGCTACATAGACTCAATATCACATGACGTATCCTCAATATTCCATGACATATCTTCAATATCCTCTTTAAAAACTAATATTTGATATTACTGTAAAGTATTTACACTGAAAACAATGCTCTCCATATGACTTCCAAGCTGATATTTGGAAAAAATAGTAAGTGTTCCAAGGTACAACGGTCCCCCTACTTGGAGCATGCTATTCATATAAAATATTTGACTCTGGAAGGCTGGCATCGACTTGGCCTCCTCCGAATGTAACCCTTAATATTTCTGGTAATAATAAGGTGCAAGTTATATGGTTGATAGAGCCAGCTATAGCAAACTGAGAGAAATCTAGAGCTAGCTTTTGGCACGAATATCTTAATTTGAGAGGGGGAGGGGGCAAATCGACGGACCCTGTGATTCATGACGTCTTGAAGATTCCCACAATCAGGCCAATCCCAAAAATATCCAATACAAATTAAGTTTAGAACTTTAGGCTAGTTAATATGCTACCCGCATGTGGAAAATTATTATATTCTGTTGTTTTTAATCAGTTTCTAGATTATTTACAAGTATATAATATATTGGTGTGGTGGGTTTAAGATCCAATTACTTATGTTGATCTGACCTACATAATTCAATTGAATAATGGGGATAATATCTAGATTAAGAGAATATAATATGTCAAGTTGCTTCACATATTCAAAGAGCCTTCGAAACGATTGACTATTCTCCTCGAGAAAAGTATACACATATGCTCTTCGGGTCATAATGACCCGGCATGGTATTCAATGGACATGATGATAATAAATTATTGAAAAATTATAATAATTCTAAATTTAGGTTCATTTGTTATATGATATAAACTAATTTTACAATATTACATGCCAATCTCAACATGGATATGAGCTCTAGCCTTCAATCAGCTGTTGCGAAATAAAATTCACTTATGATATGAACTGTTAATCATAGTAAATTTGGGTATAGTTTTACTTAGAATATAAACTGTCAATCACAAGGAAAATTTCAAGAGTTTCACATACAATTTGAACTGTCAATCACAGGAAAAAATTTGAAAGTCCTACTTGGAATTTAACTGTCAGTCACAGAAGGAGTTTCAAGACTTTCACTTAGACTATGAACTTCCAAGCACAATGAAGTTTTGTTCAGTTGAAATGTAAACTGCCAACCACAAAAATATTCACAACAGCTTGAGTTTCTAAACTTCCAGGTCGGCTTGACTGAATATAAATTTGGGTGATGTAGGGGTGCATTGGTAGCTGGAAGCAGGGGTTGCGTTGTTGGGGAGCTGGAGATATCATGAAAAAATTGTCATACATATACCATAGGCATGAACAAATAAAATTTGAATATGATCTCCGCTATAAGTTTTTGAGCCCCTCCGTGTCATATTGACCCAAGGAACACGGGGTGTATCAAATTAAGTTCAAGCAAGGGAAAGGAAATCATTTTTTCTACTTTGAATTTGAACGAGTTTAGAATGAACATAAAAACAAAATCATCAAGTTTGAAGCGATTCAATTCAAATATTGGAAGATTATGGAAGAACCAATTCCTTTTTGAGTCACATTATGAGGTACATTTAGTCGCTGATGATACATTGATATATCCTGCAGGACAAAACTATGTTTAAGTAATAAAAAAAGTGAATAATGATTCATAAATATAAAACTAAGAATCTTTTCTCTAATTCGGAGTATATGCGAATATGCAATAACGCCGATATAAAAGTGAGGAATGGTCGATGAGATCAAATACTTGGGCATCATTATCGACAGAAAACTCAAATTCTCGCTGCATGTCAACTATTCCATTTAATATTTCCGTCGTACTAAATTGAAGATAGTAATAATTTTATGCAAGGACCATGTTGATTGTTATTTATATAATATAAATATAATCGGATGAATCGATCGAAGTCTATGGATACTCATAGGAATATCTAATATGCCTTTACATCAAATAATTTTAAAAGCTTTATCCAGTCCAAGCTTCTCTTTTCCCCTTTATTTATTCGCGCTACAAAATTTTGATATTATTTGATATGACAGCATAACATCGTGCTTATATAAGAAGATTCTTTTATACAGAGTCTCGATCAATTAATTCAATTATATTTATTTCAACGAAGTATATGACTATAGAGTGACGCGTCGCGCGCTCACATGCGATATCGGTGGGAAGTCATCTTTGATACAACCTACAGCGGGCTGCAGCATTACGCCCACTGAATATTGTACTGTATCTGCACATTGAGTTCATATGATATTGCTGACGTTAATTTTCTTCTTGCTAACTGATTTCTCTTGAATAATTGTTATGGATCTATTTTGAAATTATTGTTTTTTCTTGGGAGATAGCTTTATATCAGTATTTGAAGATCTTATTATTTTTTGTGAGTTTGATGATTGATCAACTGCATTAGAGATTATCCTTAGGCATTTTTTTTCCTATTATCTGGGCAAGGAGGCATTGTACCAAATGAAAGTATCTTCTTATTACTATTTAAAACATAACATTTTGGTGAGACTTGAGGTCACATATTTGGTGACGAAGCTTGCCGAATCACTGGCTTGTTTACACTCCATTGCATACAAAGCTTTTCCTATGGTACTCAACTTTCATGTATTGAAAATTATTAAACACATAAAAAGAGAGTGAAGAGCATAAGAAATTCAACTAATACGCGTTCAAATAGTGGTAAAACTAAGACACAAAAAACTCTACTTCACGATGCGTAACGTCGCGTTCACGATGCGCAAAGTACCTTCTTTTCGAACTACCGCAGAAAAACTTTTTTTTGTCAAATCAGTTCTTTAATCTTATTATATTCAACCACTTTTGTTCTCTCCCAATATTTTGAGAAAATCTGTGGAATATATTATTTATTCAATAATTATTTCCTTCATGGTTTTCAAACATTATAAATCTACCTATGGGAATGATTCGCGAGTATTTGTAACTTTCTTATTTGTATAGCCAGAAATTGAGCATTTTTCTGTCGTTCTGTCGCTCAAGCTATACTGTATATCACAGATTACCCTCCTGGTTGTAAGCGTGGTCGACATTCCATCGTTCATGTTGCTACGGCTCCAATGCATTCGGACAGTGCGCGATGCGCCACTCTATAATCATATACTTCGTTGATTCAACACGGGCCTTGCATAAAGTTATTTTTATCATCTTAGTATAACTTAAATATCAAATGAAAGCTTGTTTTGGCGAAGCCGTTTTTCTAATTATTAATTTATTCTCAAGGTTTTAGCTCTGTCCTAATCCGTGCTTTTCTAATAATGCATCATTATTGTGAAGTATTCTGTCTATTGATTTCAAACTATCCAATTCTTCAGTAAGAAGGCCTTCTAAAGATTTAACTCGACTAGGGGCAAAACATTAGCTTGCCCAGCGGCTAAAAGTTTGTACTCCTCACTTAGCGGTACAATCGACTACTATATTGAATACCAAGTGACGTCATTTTATTTCTTGTATTCTTCTCAGCAAACCCTCACATTTCTTACCCGTATCATAATGCTAGATAGTCAAGTTTTGTCCGTCATCTTGGGACGTCCGCTATATTAAATCAAGTGTGACCTCATTTTGATTTTCGTATCTTTTCATTTGATAGCCTTATCATAAGGATGCATTAAAAACAACTGATCCGCGAATTTTGAGAGGCTGCTTTTGAAAGAAGAAAGATCAGGATGAATGGTACAGCTTCATTCTATTCTTATTTCTATTTCTAAGAATTATTTGTGAATGAATCATCTCAAATAAAACCTAAATAAGAAACAAGCAAGTCTCACTTGTATCTGTCATCCTGAAGTTGGTTTCGCCTAAGGTAGTCAGTTCAATGGATGATAGTTTAGAAGCACTATCGGAAATTTGGGTTATTGACAAGTAGATTAATAGGTATATTACCAATATCCACTGGGACTGTTATCATATAATTGAATAGTCTTGCTGTCTGCCCTTGGAAACAATTAGGAGGTAGGAACAAGTGATAAAAAATTAGTTTCGTAAGTACGCTCTTATTACGTAATTACAAAAATTACCAATTTTTTATTGGCGAATATTCGCTTTGAAAGACTTATCATACTCCATGTCAGATACACAAGAATTGTAGTGTCGTTATTCATCCACGTTTCAATCCAAAATGTGTACTGTGTCAATTTAATAGTCATAACTATGTCCAGATATATAATATAAAGTCCTTCTGATTATGATAAGTAATGTAGAAAGTTTTTATTCTACCATGGGGCGATCGATTCCAAGAATAAGCTCATTTTCCGGCTGTCAGCTGAAAAATACATTATGTAACAAGAGTATGATTTAGTTCCATGAAAAAATCTGTTCTAATATAATCAAGTAAAAGCTTTAAGTTGAAAAACACAATAAAATTCAGCGTTTATATTGAACTTAGGCAAGAAATATGAATAATTGACTCCGTGCGAGTGAATTGGGCACGAGACCCTTATAATTTTCTGCAGTAGTCAACGGTCGTTGCAGATACTCGATCCAGCACGTAAATTGGGGGCTTATCTTTCATTGGATCTCGTTCCCAATTCACTAAATATTCCATAACATGACAATAAAGTCAATATTACTGTTTTAATTTTTTCCTACTTTACAGTTTCGGCTGTACCTCAGCCATTATCACAAGCTTAAAGAACTATTTTGTGAAAAATTGAAAATGTACATTGATATGTGATATCGAGTTTGATAAAATAGCGGAATTTGTTTTTTCCATTTGTCAAATGCCACAACCTGCATCTGTGGAACTAAGTGCTTAGTCAACTATTGAGAACTATATTCATAGGACTTAGAGCATGAGCTCTACAGAGGACAGAAAAAAAAAGAAATCTAGGATACATTAGGGCGAAACTAGAAGGAAGCTAACAAATAAAATATCCTTGGATCAAAGGAGTACACATTCCATTAAATCTGTACAACAAATCAGATGAAGAAGAGGGAGATAGCGATCCAAACGAAAACTTAAATGTACAAAATATAGGCAGGATAGTTATAACAGAAGAAAAAGTCGCTGAAACTATAAGATAACTTGAAAACAAGAAGGCAACAGGCCAGACCTTATATTAAACGAGATGATCAAATATGAGGACAATTCTTATTAGAAACCTTGAAATCTCCATTCCAAAGTGTAATCCACACTGGAATAGTACCAACAAAATGGAAAAACAGCATAACTATACCCATTTCCACTTACTTGTAAAGTACAAGTAAGTATTGTGTAACCGACAAAATTCACCTATCTAGATTTTGATAGAAATATCTGTTTTGAGCATTCCTGAGTCCATTTTGACTATTTTTGGCTTGAAGTCGGTACGTATGCTCGTTGGTGCGTGCGTTCGTAGCTCGCAAATTTCAGAACTGCTTGAACGAATAATGTTGAAATTTTGTATTCAAGTGCACTTTACTTAAAAAAATTTCTAATTTCTCTAATTAATCCAGAATGATCAACCGTAGGATGTTGAAATTCAGTATAAGAACTTGGTGTTGTATCAAAATAGTTATCTGCTATTCTTGTATAAATCAGCCAGAAGTCCACTTTACTCAAAACTTTTTTCAAATGTTCTGCATAAATCTAGAATGATCAGCCATAGCATATTGAAATTTAGTGTTTGAACTTGTTTGAGTATCAAAATAGTTAATGATCCATATATGCTTTCAGATTTATATTATGATAGAATTTTTTGGCTTTTATTCTGTATATTCATTTTTATTTTTGACGTTTCGACTCTCTAACCGAAAGTCTTCTTCAGAAAAAATGATACAAAAATATACAGATTACTAGTTGTGAAAACGTGGGTTCCTCTATAAGTGCAAAAAAAACAAAATTCCTCTGGCATTCACCCAAAGTCTGAGGAAAAACCACGTAAAAACCTCAACAGAGGAATCAACAGTATGAGTCTTGACAATTATTATAGAGGAAAAGATTTAATTGATATAACACATGAGAACGATGTCCCGTTTCTGGAAAGCACACAGTTTCAAGGTCCAAGGTTCTGAAGAAGACTTTCGATTAGAGAGTCGGAACATCAGAAATAAAAATAAATATATAGAATTGAAGCCGAAAAATTCTATTCATCAAAATAGCTATCTGTAGTATTCAAACCTAGTTCAATATATGACCTCTAAAGGAGAATAGAAGAAAAATGGCAGGACAACGACTCCTCTTCTGTTGATCAAAAATGGACAAAATGGGTTCAATGATTCAAAATATATCTCATTGCTGCGGACATAACAAGTGATTTGAGGGAAAGGGCAGCTCTACTAAATTTGGCTGGCAATGAAGTATTAGATATCTTTCAGAGCTTGGCACGACTCATGATGAAGCTTTACAAACACTTAACAATCATTTCAAGCCAAAGAAAAATATTATTTTTGAAATTTATACTTTCAGACAAGCAACACAACATGAAGATGAAACATTAAACGAATACTATGCTCGTTCAAGATATCTCTTTAAAACATGTCAATTTACAGATGGAGGAAACAAAATTTAAATTCAGATTCTAGTAGGCACCAGTTTAGAAGCTTTGAGAAGAATAAACTTAAAAACACCAGAAGCAACACTCAAAGATATACTTGGATTTGGCATTGCTGGAGAAGTCGTTGAAAATCAAGCAAAGATTCTATCAAACAAAGAAGTTGTGAACAAAATAGCACATTGACGAACAAATGTGAATAAACACAGAGCACCACCGGCAGGAAATGAAAATTGTTCAAGACCCTATCAACAAACAGAAGATACAAATAAACATTACAGATTCTGTGTTTACTAGTGGCTCACAGAATTATCTAAATATCCAGCAAGAGGCAAAACATGTTCAACTTGTGAAAAAATGAAACATTTTTCAAAAGTCAGTATAGAAAAAAAACAAGGCAAAAACAATTAAAGCAATAATCTCAAGTCCAGATGCTACAAATGTCCAAAATGAAAGCTCAGAAGATGAAAACACCTTTAACATTCACACAATGGAAGATAAGCATCCAGTTGCAAACCTGGAAATGTGTAACGCTAGAATTTCATTTATTGTAGACACAGGTTCAACCGCAAATGTCATCAATAAGAAGGTATATGACAAACTAGTCAATCCACCAGCAATACAGAAACGTAACACAAGTTTATACTCCTATCAATCATAAATAAATTTACCGATACTGGGTAGTTTCGAAACAACAATCATCAACAAATGTCTATGTCATCCAAAGTTAAGCTCAATCACTAATCAGTCATGATACAGCTTTGAAACATGACCTAATACAATTTATGAATAAGTTGGAAGCCCAGAACAAATTTATTGAAAAATTCCCAAGTCCATTTGAGGAAATTGGAAAACTAAAGAATAAACAAATACATCTACATGTCGATTGTAAACTTAAACCAGTAGCACAGCCTTATCGAAGGATACCATTTCATGTCAGACATTTGGTAGAACAAGAAATTAGTAGACTTGAAAAAGCAGATATAATTGTAAAAGCACATGAATCAACACCGTGGGCATCATCCATAGTCGTTGTAACGAAGCCCAACAACATGAACAAAGTCAGAATTTGTGTTGACATGCGCACACTTAATACAGCGAACAAACGTTAACATCACATAACGCCAACAATAGATGATCTTATTGCTGAATTAAACGGAGCATCCTCTCTCAGTAAATTGGATTTGAGAGATGGATATCATCAACTAGAATTAGATGAAGATTCAAGGAACATTTTCAACACATTTAGGTCTTTACAGATATCAACGATTGAGTTTTGGTATCAATTCAGCCGCAGAAGTGTTCCGCAAGAATATTTGGCAAGTTATATATGGAGTAAAAGGAGCAATAAATATCAGTGATGATACTTTTGTTTTTGGAAGAAATCAAGAAGAGCAGGAAAAATCGCTGGTACAAACACTAGAAAACAATGGATTAACAATAAATCCAGAGAAATGCAAATTTATTCTACAAGAAGTGACCTCCTTTGGACATAAATTTTCAGAAAATGGCGTTTCTCCAAATGAAAAGGAAATAGAAGATATATCACCAGCCACCTTGGTTGGTGGTAGCCTCAAAGTTACATTCACACATTTTTTGTGATTTTTGAGTTAATTGCTATTTTTCTATTGTTATCAATTATTACTGGAAGTTTATCTTCACAACTATGCTGTAAACGAGGTTATAAGATTGTAATATTCCATAAGAACGCTGAATATGGATGATAACACATCCGAAACGTCTAAAAATTGAATAGTAACATGAATAAAATTAAGTGGATTTCAATACCTACAAAATTTTCTTCCTAATCCATATTTGGGTCCTTCAATCTGCATTAAAAAATGTGTATTCATTGTGAAATATTTCTGAGATCTATCATCTATCATCACCTGTTGATAAGCCTCTGATAGATCTAAGACAGTGGAGACTTGTTTACCCGCTAAAGTTACTAGGATATCATTTAGGCATAGCAAAGGATAATATTCTATTCTAATTGCCTTATTGACTGTTACCTTGAAATCAACACACAATCTAATTTGGATTTCTTTCTTGGGTACAATGACAATTGGTCTTGTCCATTCACTGCATTTGACTGACATAAGGACTTCATCTTCGACCATTTTATTTATTTCTGATTCTACTTCTTCCACAAGAGCAAATAGTACCGAATAGGGTTTGTGGAATATTGGAGTAAAACCCTGCTTGACATGTACTTGTGCTTTAAACATAAATATACTTTGAGTAAGTGAAAAGTCTCTAAAATTCACTCATCCAGTCAGCTTCATCAATTTTCATCTAATAAATATACTTGATGGAGTCTTTTCAAATATCTCAGGACACTTACATTTCAATTTATATATTAGATCACGAATTTTGACTCTCGAATTTGTGATACAATTAACATTTTTACTTTTAGAAAATGACAAAAGTTTTGACCTCTTTTCCGGGAATAGCACATCTAACCATATCCTTCACAATAATGGTTTGGAATTATATTCTGGTTTAACAATGACTAGCTCAGACTTATAATATTTTGAATTGAATGGAACTGGAACTGTGATATGCCCTAACACATTGACACTTTTCTCAGTGACAGTTTTCAAATTCTCAGACATTTTTAATATTTCAACATGTTTAAGGTATTCAATATATGTACCACGGAATATAACACTAGTACAAACACCGGTGTCTACATCCATAGTTACATTATGACCTTCAATTGATACTGATACTTGCAACATTTAACCTTTTGCTTTGACTAAGCCAATGAATCCTAAATTATTCTCAAATGACCCTGAAGTTCCCTCTTGTTCCACTTCAGTGTTGATCACGTTGACGTGTCCTGCTTCAATCTGCACATCCTCTGACAAATGGAACTGTTCCGTCTCCGCGCAGGACACGTAGATGGATCATTTTTCCTTCCACAACGGAAACTTGAATATTCGCATATTGACGTCGATAATTTTCGCTTTTTGGTGTTTGATTTGGATTTTTATTGACATATTTGTTGAATGATCTATTCAAGTACCCTACTGATACTGGCTGTATAGCTCTACATTCTTCATGAGTTAGCTCCATACCCAGAGCTATATCACAAGCTCCTCTGAATGTTAAGTTAGCCTCTGATAACAGCTTCTTTTGAATCTCTTTTTTTCTCAAACCACATACTCTCTTATCTCGTGAAGCATCATTCAAGAATATGTCAAAATTACATGTTTCAGCTAGCCATCTGAGTTCAATAATATAATCTCCAACAGGTTCATCTACTCCTTGATCTCGCTTATCAAACTTGAGTCTTTGTACTATGACGACAGCTTTAGGTGATGAAGATTTATCAGACGGTTTTTCAGAAACTATTAGGTTTTTCAAAGCTTCATACACTTGACCGCCAATTAATGTTGAATCAATGCAACTCTCTTCGTATTCTGGATATCATTGGTTACAAAAAATTGTTCTCATCTTTCGATGTACGATTCAGAATTCTCTACTTCTAGCTTGAACGGTTCTATGTTTTCAATCAGTGACATTTCAGTAATTATTCTTTTACTATTTCCCTAAGCGTGTTTCAGAATACCTTGTCATCAAGACATGTTATGTTCTATGTCTGCATTAGATAAATAGAACAGTATACTTTCATAAACTATTCAACTCATGACAGTTTCTATTTTCTGAGAAACAATAATTCCAAAATAAGAACAATAAATCTCACAAACTAGAAGATACTACAGAACTCATCAGAATAATTAAAAACTCAAACAAAAATTGCGAAGCAGTTATCAAAACGAATGACGAAACCACTGAGGAAATAAATGTTAACGTAGGCATCAGGCAAGAAGATTTTTTGAGCCCACTCCTTTTTAATACCATCGAATGGAATCATGAATACTCTACCAAAATGCCTAGGCTATAAATCAACAAGTACTAATGTGAATATAGTATGCTTCACCGATGACGCCGTTTTGATGAGCAACAATGAATACGATGTACGAAGACTTCTGCACCGTTTCACTAACAGCGCCAAAACTCACAATATGCAATTGAACGTGAAAAATACCAAATGCATGACAATAGCCAAAAAGCCAAAACGATGTGAATTAGAAGTAGAAGGTACAATTATAGAACAAGTTGCAAAATTCAAATACCTTGGTACTGGAATAGGATGCGACAAAAACTTGAATGAAGAAATAAGAATGCAAATAAATAAAGCATCAAGAGTATCAGGATGCCTGAAGGACCTGGAGAAATGAATACATATCAATCGAGGGCAGAATCAGAATCTAAAAAACGGCAATTAGATCAATACTAACATATGCCGCAGAGATCAGGGCAGGCACAATCAATTCAAAGCAAAAAATGAATATTGCTGGAATGGAAATATCAAGAATAATACAGGGAATAACATCACTTGATAGAATAGCAAATGTGCGAATAAAAAGTCATGTAATATCCAAGACATAAGGCGCTACACCAGACATAGAAGGAAGAACTGGAATAAACACATAAACCGAATGAACGATAATGGATTAGTAAACAAGTTGTACAAGGTCGAGTTTTCGACGGAAAACAAGATAGAGGGAGACCATCAAAGACATGGAAAGAATAGACGACAACATCTAAAGAGACATAGTTGGTTATTGAACAGGTTCCCAGCGTAATGAATAAGGCTGAGAAGGTTCAAGTTCTAAACAATGAAGATTTCCACATAAAAGTATGTTTATCAGGATCAACAGGATGTAATACATGAAGAAAAACGAATGACTAGTGGATGTCGTGTGGCGTGAGATCAGATTTGGAACTAGAAGGTGGTGAAATTCTTAGAAGCTTGTTTGTTAATTTCGAATATATTAATTTTCAATCTGAAGATGTTTCAATATTCTTTGTATAAAAGTCTCCATGGTGATATGTCCGTAGATAAGGTGAAAAATTTCAATGTTGAAAAAACATACGTTTATATTTTAAATTTGCTTTGTGGCTATCGATTTCGGATAAAATCCATCCTCAGGCCGTGCAGCTGAAATATACATTTAATTTAAATATGTGAAGAATATAATTGTTTATAAATTTTTGAAAAAATATTATTTGTCAGTTTTGTTTAAATTTAATTTATGTGATGAAAAAGTTAAAAAATATATATGGAACGTATGTTGAATCAGGGGAGAAATGAATATATAGGAAAACGCTGAGAAAGGAGAACAGAAGAAATGGTACCATGTGCTGAATTTAGAAAATGAGGTTATGTGCAAAATTTGAATTTAAATAAAGAATAAGTGCATGCTAGTAAATAATACAATGAAGCAGCTCTCCGTCAGTTGATTATGCAGCAGAAAATAGATAGATCATGTTGTTGCAGAATGTGTTAAATTTTAAAAATGACGAGAGCACTTGAAAATATGTGCTTCAGGATCAAGAAGATGAAATACATTGAAAAATTAAGCGGAAGCTATGTGTTGTGTGGTGTTCGCCGGGTATTAAAAGGCGGTAAAGTTTTGAAAATATGATTTTCAGGAAAAATAGTTATTTCGTTCAAAATTCTTTCGTCTTCAAGTTTCATATGTTCTAATATTTCCATTTTTTCTAGAAGTATGAGTTTTTTATAGTTACTTTCTTTGTGCAGGATGGAAGTGTTTTCTATTGTGGATGAATGATTTTCTGTTTTTAGATGAGAACCGAAGGTTGATGGCGGGTTGTTTTTTGTATGCTCCTTATATCTTGTTTTAAATTTTCTAGTTGTCATACCTATGTAGGCGCTATCACAATCATTGCAATTAATTTTGTATATACCGCTGTGTTCTGTGTTATGAATTTTTGGTTTATTGTTAATAAAAATGTTTGCAAGGGTTGGGTGTGATTTAGATGTTAGTTGTATGTTATGTCTTTGTAGTGTACGATTTAATGTGTTGTGTATGTGTTTGTAATATGGGATGGAGACATGGTTTGTATTAGTTTCAGTGTGTTTGTATGAAGATGATTACATTCAGAAAACTAATACATTTTTCAACGAAAATAACATCACACAACAGAATAAAAATCCTTTGACAAAATATATTCAAAATTACAAAAATACAATCAAATATACTTCAGAAACACTCAATAAATTTAATATCAACACCTATTATTCAACAGAAAGAAATCCACGAATCCCGATAATGTACAGCCTAATAGAATTACATAAAACTGACAAACCCATAAGGCCAATCACTTCTTCAATTAATTCACCAGCGTATAAATTAGCACAAACACTCAACAGTATACTCATTAATAAATTTGAATACAATTCCATCCATAGTATGAAAAATTCAAAAGATTTAATAACAGAAATCAATAGCTTCAACCAATTGAATAACAAAACATTCAGAATTATATCTTTCGACATAGTAAATCTGTATACAAATATACCCACTAATAAAACAATACAACTTTCAGAAACATTACTACATGACAATGATGATTTTCGAAACAAATATAACTTAACCAACATAGATATAAATAACATCATACAATTATTTAAAATAGTACTTGCTCAAAATTTTTTCACCTTCAACAATCATACTTTTACATTAAACGATGGCTTACCAATGGGTTCCCCAATTAGTGGTCTATTAGCAAACATTTTCATAGATAATTTAGAATCAATAATTTTCACTAATAATTCAGCAAAAAACAACATTTTATTCTGGAAAAGATACATTGATGATATTTTATGTTTTTGGACGGGAAACGACGACGATTTAAATAATTTTCTAACACACATAAATAGCTTATCTAAAATTAAATTCACTTTAGAAACAGAAACAAATAATAAACTGAAATTTCTTGACTTAACACTAACACACTCTCAACAACAAAAAATCGAATTCAACATATACAGAAAACCTACATCCACAGACATTATTATACCACACAATTCATTCCATAATCCTAAAATCAAAGAAAGCGCTTTTAGATTCATGTTTTATAGATTACTAACCACTCCTCTTTCACCATAAAATTTTGATACAAAATTTGACACTATCACAACCATTGGACTTAATAACAATTACACTAAAGAATATATGAACATAATATACAATAATACCAAAAGAAACATTATCACACAAAAAATATACAAACACACTAAAACTGATACAAACTACGTCTCCATCCCATATTACAAACACATACACAACACATTAAATCGTACACTACAAAAACATAACATACAACTCACATCTAAATCACACCCAACCCTTGCAAACATTTTTATTAACAATAACCAAAAATTCATAGCACAGAACACAGCGGTATATACAAAATTAATTGCAATGATTGTGATAGTGCCTACATAGGTATGACAACTAGAAAATTTAAAACAAGATATAAAGAACAAACAAAAAACAACCCGCCATCAACCTTCGGTTCTCATCTAAAAACAGAAAATCATTCATCCACAATAGAAAACACTTCCATCCTGCACAAAGAAAGTAACTATAAAAAACTCATACTTCTAGAAAAAATGGAAATATTAAAACATATGAAACTTGAAGACGAAAGAATTTTGAACGAAATAACTATTTTTCCTGAAAATCATATTTTCAAAACTTTACCGCCTTTTAATACCCAGCGAACACCACACAACACATAACTTCCGCTAAATTTTTCAATGTATTCCATCTTCTTGATCCTGAAGCACGTATTTTCAAGTGCTCTCGTCATTTTTAAAATTTAACACATTCTGCAACAACATGATCTATTTATTTTTTGCTGCATAATCAACTGATGGAGAGCTACTCTATTGTATTATTTACTAGCATGCACTTGTTCTTTATTTAAATTCAAATTTTGCACATAACCTCATTATCTAAATTCAGCACATTGTACCATTTCTTCTGTTCTCCTTTCTCAGCATTTTCCTATATATTCATTCCTCTCCTGATCCAACATACGTTCCATATATATTTTTTAACTTTTTTATAACATAAATTAAATTTAAACAAAACTGTAAAATAATATTTTTTCAAAAATTTATAAACAATTATATTCTTCACATATTTAAATTAAATGTATATTTCAGCTGTACGGCCTGAGGATGGATTTTATCCGGAATCGATAGCCACAAAACAGATTTAAAATATAAACGTATGTTTTTTCAACATTGAAATTTTTTACCTTATGTTTCAATATCTCTAATAATCTCTCGGAGAAGATTAATTCTTTATAGTTGGTCTCTTTATGTGTGATGGGGATATTATCTAAAGTGGAAGTATGATTTTGTGTTTTCAGATGGTAGCCGAATACCGATGGAGGGTCTTTTTTTTGGTGTTCTCTGTATCGTGTGTTGCATTTTCTTGTGGTTATCTCTATATTTGTACTACTGCAATCGTTGCAGTTATTGACTTGATTGTATCTCGCTTACTAGCTCTTCACACATGCCAAGGTAATTTTATCCCTTGTTAATTTATTCTTGTTACTATGTCTTCTCCATTTAGTTCTAATTCAATCTCGTCATAGATTCATTATATATTTTTTCTGCCTTCGTTCAATATGAACACTAAATTCAATGCGAGGGTAGTCACACCGACTTTTTGAAGATGAAATAATTAAATTGAGGATTTATTCGGTGGCTCTGGCTGGGCTTGATAAAAATTGAACCATCAGGAATAGGTCAATTTAATTTGATTCCAATATTTCGCCCAATATCTTGGGCTTCCTCAGGGAGCTACAAAAATTATCACAAAGTATAATAATGAATTTTTAGGATAAATAATTTAAGTTACTTACAAAATTTTTTTTGACTGTTGAAAGCTTGTTTGAGGTACCAAAAACTAATTTTCCAGCTCCATATACGTCACTAAATTTTGAAATACAATGGAACCATTGATTATTTGATTAAGATAAACACGTATGCTTTCTTGCAAGCCGAAGCTCCGGAAGTGTCGAACCATCAGGTGTCCGTGAGGGAGCCACAAGATGACAACAAAACCGTAACTCGGAAGAAGAGAAAACACCAACTCGAAGGCGCGGCAATTCAAAAGTTGCATATCAAATGACCATAAGTACAACCAATATTATCTGTATCATTTTTTAATTGATGGTGTCTTTTTTGTTTTTTTGGATATGATACTTCTCAAGAAATAAGCTCTTGTTGTATTCATTGCCATGGACCAAGATACTGACTTCATTGTACTGAACAAAATGTCCCGTATCATGGACGTGAATAGCGAAAGCGCACTGGCTCTTTGAGTTGCTGCTTTCTCCACTTCTGTGTTGCGATAATCTACTGCGTAATTTTTGGCCTGTGCGACCAATATAACATTTTTGACAGTCACGATATGGGATTTTATGAATAAAGTTGGACTGATCCAATACAGGACATTTGCCTTTTAAATTTCTAACTAACAGTTCACCAGTTTTCAGATTTTTTTCCGTGCGAATATCAAATTGTGTTCGTCATTATTAGGAATATCTATCAATTTGGACGTTATTATAGGTATATTTGGTATTGACACAATGAATTTTTCTGTTGAGCTTTCTGTATTAATTGGTTGAGAAGCAGTATTTGTAGTTACATCATACAACAGCCGATGAATGAGTGATACTGGATATGAATTCTGAATCAAAACAACCTCAAGCCTTGTCAGCGCTGCGTAGCGTAAGGTTAGGTGACAGATATTCACGATGTGGCTCTTCAAACCGACGATCAAATCTATTCTTGTTTTCGTTGTGTGGTTAGAGTAATAGTGGATGTATCTGCCAGAATTAGTCGGCTTGTGATACCAATCCAAGATAACTTATGGTTCCGATGTTCTAATTACTCTAGTATTAAGAGAGGGAACCCTGTTCTCCATTTCTTCTTTGATCGTAAATTGGATGTTTGTGTTAACGCTGTCAAAAATATTCAAAGTTTCCACTTTCTTATCAGAAGGATCCGCACAGATAATATCGTCCACGTATTCGTAAATGAACGGCATAACGAAAGGCAATTGAGGCAGGATCCGATTCAAGATCCAATCCATTACCAGCCTACTCAGTATAGGGCTGACTACACTGCCCATTGGGCAGCCGAAAATCTGTGGGTAAATTTGACTATTGTGAATGAATGTTCATTTATTAAAGATGAACTGAGTGATATCTAGAGATTTTTTTTGTGGTATATTAGTGTGACACTGCATTTCATCCCATTTCAGTTTTATAAATGTCAAGCGTGTATTCGTGAATAAACTTACTACGTCCAAACTGACAGTTTCAAAATTCGCCGGGAGCTGAAAGTTTTGTATTAATTCTGATAAGTGCAAACTGTCTTTAACAAAATACCGGTCATCACCTTCAATTGAGAGAGACAAGACTCTCTTTACTAAGATACATAAACTAGCTGTTGGTGCGTTTATTGAAGCTATGATAGGTCTGACTTTCAATTCTGCCTTGTGAATTTTAGGCAACCCGTGAAACTTAGCTGTTACTGTGTTATAATACGTTGAAGTATTTGCGTCTTCTTCAGATATATATTTTCATTTTTTACCGATTTCAATAGGTTATTGCTGTTATTTTGAATTGATGTAGTAGGATCTTCGTTGATTTTTTTATAATATTTTTTATCGTCAAGTACTGACAGACAGAGAGAGTTATATTCGGTGTAGTCAAGAGCTATTGTCACATTACCTTTATCTGAGTTAACAATAATAATGTCATTGTGTTCTTCCAGAAATATTCTAGCTTCTTCGAACAAAATATTAGCATCACTTTTATCTGTCATTGGTTTTTGAAAAAAAATTTGTCGAAACATTTTTTAATTGAGCTCTTATAATATTTCAATAATATTTGCAGAATTTATTTACTTGTTCTAGGTCACCAAGCAGATCTTGAACTTCAATTTTTTTTTTTTTTTGAGGGAGCAATAAACTGTTATTTAGCAATTTAAAAGAAAAATGTCCTGTATTGGATCGGTCCAATGTTATTTATAAAATCTCATGTGGTAACTGTCATAAATCTGTCAGAATTCATATCCAGTATCACTCATTTCTCTGCTGTTGTATAATGTAACTCAAATACTGCTCCTCAAGCAATTAATACAGAATGCTCGACAGCAAAAGTCTTTGTGTCAATACCAAATTTACCTATTCTAACGTCCAAATTGATAGATATTCCTAATAATGACGAACACAATTTGATGTTCGCACGAAAAAAAAATCTGGAAATTGATAAACTGTTATTTAGCAAATTTAACGACAAATATCCTGTATTGGATCAGTCCAACGTTATTTATAAAATCCCATGTGGTGGCTGTCATAAATGTTATATTGGTCACACAGCCCAAAAATTACGCAGTGGATTATCACAACACATAAGCGGAGAAAGCAGCAATTCAAAGAGCCAGTGCGCTTTCGCTTTTCACATCCATGATACGGGATATTTTGTTCAGTACAATGAAGTCAATATTGTGACGAAGCAGTCTTCGTTTTGGAATATAATCTACAACTTTTCAAATATTAAATACAGTACTAAAAAGTCATTACTTAATTTAACTGATCATCACTACAGTTCAACTCACTCAGCCTTTTAAAACCGTAATTCTGTTTCATCTGTTATCTTTACAAGTTTATCCTGTTAACTTCCTCAAGTTGCTCTAGTAATTTTACAACATCTGAAGTATTGAAATAATAATTAACTCACCACCGTGTAGGAGTTCTCCGTACCGTATGAAACCCCAGTCGAAGTTTTATTTGAATTTCTACAACATTAGTCAGTTGAGGTTAAATTGCAAATCTTGCATGGTAATATGGAATGCCGAATCTAGAGAAGAATAATATCAGATAAGACTATGCTATAGTTTAACATAAATTGTAACTTACCGTTTAGCAATTATGTATAATTATTTCTTTGTTTATTTTGAGAAATTTTGTTCTGCCTGTCAAAGCTACGTTTGTTTATCCTTTTGTTTACCTGCGTTTGTTGTTAACTTAAATGTTTCAATGAAGAGTCATAATATCAGTTGCCATCTAGCGAGTAGTTAGAGAACTTTGATATATGTTTAAATTTAAATAAAATATATTTAAGGGAAGAAATGTTATGGAAATGATTTGTAAATGATTTATTACTGTACCAAATATGTATTTTATTTAACGGATGATTTTTACATGGACAAGGCTAAGTCAAATCTGAAAGTACTTAAGTGAACCTGTTGAGAAAGGATTCATTAAGATCGGAGTATAAATACAGCCCAAAATCAGACAGTAAAGCACTCTATTCTGAGACTTGAGCCCAGTGTATTATCCAGCGAAGTTATAAGTTCAACCGAAGTCCGAACCGTACCGAAAGTGAACACCGTTCGTTTGAGTGACTCCCGTGACGTGGGTTACCAGAAACCTTCCGTTTGAGCGACCTCCGTGACGTGGGTTACACGAAACCCCTTTTTAGTGACCCCCGCAACGTGGGTTACAGGAAACTCCTTTCTGAGTGACCCTTGTGACGTGGGTTACAAGAAACCCCTTTTTTGGTGACCTCCGTGACGTGGGTTACAAGAAACCCTTTTTTGGTGACCCCCGCAACATGGGTTACAGGAAACGCCTTTCTGAGTGATCCCCGTGACGTAGGTTACAAGAAACTCCTTTCTGAGTGACCCCCGCGACTTGGGTTACAGGAAACCCCCTTTTAAGTGACCCCCGTGACGTGGGTTACAGGAAACCCCTTCTGGGTGGCCCCCGTAACGTGGGTTACCGGAATCCCGTTTGACTGTACCGTATTCGCTTGTCCTCGTTTTGCTGCCGTGTAAGTTGAATCATCCGTTTCGTTTTCAAACCGTTGTCTATGTGTTTTTGTGTGTTCAATAAATACTGTGTGTCTTCACTATAAGTATCAGTTTTTTTCATCGACAAAACCCTTTCCCATCTCGATAGCTACCCGGCACAAACATCGCCAAAGAGCTGCATCGTATTGGCGCCCGAGCATCGCCGACCGGCAGCAGCTCCAGCGAGACGCACCACCGAAAGTAGCATCACAGTATCTTGTCCCACGAAAATAGATATAACAATAGCTTATTTTTCGAGAAGTATCATATCCAGAAAAACAAAAAAGACACCATCAATTAAAAAATTATATAGATAATCTTAGTTGTACTTATGGTCATTTGATAAGCAACTTTTGAACTGCTGCGCCTTTCCTGATGGTTAAATTTTCATCAAACCAGGCCAGAGCCACCGAATAAATCCTCAATTAAATTATACTGAATTCAATAATACTCTGTATTTTCAAAAATTCAATTTGATTATATCAGAACAAACTATTTTGTGAAATTAAATTATTTTTTTGTAACATAAAATATTTTTAGCTGTCGGCCTGAAGATGAGCTTATGCCCAAAGTCAATCGCCACATAATGAAATAAGAACGTATGTCTTCTTCGAAAATTGAGGTCATGGAAAGATAAGGTGGTAAATATGCTAAATTCTTTAATGATGGAGGCATCAATTGGAAAAAATAAAACATATACTACTCAATTGCAGAACATGATATTCATATTTCAAAATAGAACCAAGTTCATGGAATAATGACAATTATTATGGGAAAAAACCGCAAGATAGCATAGAGGTAGAGTGCTAGCCTCTGGAAGCAGAAGTCGTGATCTCGAATATGTCTTGAGTCAAAAAATTCTTCGCGAGTTTTCTGGATCGGTATTCACTCTCGTTACATCTTTAAGTTGAGAATCAATTTCAAGTTGGCCCCAATGAAGCTATCTGGCACGGCTAACTGCTGTAACATGGGTCTGCACCGGTCGACTAGCAACAGTGAAAACATGGCAAGTAAAGTGAAAAATAGCTGTGTGTGTGGAAAGTCAACCCAAAGACATAACCGACTGGTTGATATTTTGGAATCCATTGAATAAAATAAGAATGAAATGCAATGGAACAAGCTTCATTGTTTGTGATATTGGAAAAATTATAGCAAGATATATAAACGTTCTCTCACAAAACGCTACGGAAATATCTTGAATACTGTCAGCCTAATCATTGTTTTGTTGGATAAGTAGCGCCGATTACAGGAAAGTAAGATGCTCTTTGGCTCCTTGGTTTGAAATGGTTGGGAGTGCAAAGACTCAAATTGAATAGATGGGAAAATTCTTACCAAGTGAAGTGATTGTTTTTAGATTTTGTATTGGAAAGAATCAAGTTTTCTACATAGAAAGCTATTTTCAACTTACAAGTGTAGCGCTAGTCTTCTCTTGTCATGAATTTACAAAAGATCATGGAACCTCATATTAGAATATCTTCAACTGTTATTGACATACTCAACAATTTTCATATACTTTTCAAATTTTCAGAATGTACATTGGCTGCAATATGATCTATTTCAATTTGAAAGATCTTTCTATTTTTCTTGCAGTGAAAAGTAAGCGAATTGATGAAAGTAGAAACTGTTAAAGTACCAAAAATAATGTGAGAAGTGTGTGAAAAGCCCCGTTTGGTTTCAACCAGAGCAACGGTTTACTCATTTCGACTCGCATACGAAGTGCGCGAAACAGGTAAGAAGTCGATGCGCCAATGCTCCCGCGCAGGTAGCTAAGCTGAAACGGCGAACAGAAGCATATTCTAGAATTTTTAATATTCTTACTCACCACGATGAGTACGTTAAGCGACAACAGCAAAATTTTATACAATATAAACAATATCAAATTAAAACCTATAGAACAATCGCATTTTATTGCATTTGAAAAAGAAGAGCAATCCAGATTATTGGAAAGACAGTTATGAAAATTTCCAGGGTTTAGTTTCGCTGGCGGTTCCGAAGAATACAATGCATAGCTGAGTAACATTATGAATAATTTCACGTTGGATGGTACTGTTTCCGTATGCTTTATTCTAGAAATTGATCATGAAGGAACGAGAGAAGAATTGCTGACTAAGATCAGTACCTATGCTGCTCGGGAACAATGAAGAAAGAAGAAACGGAAATAATGTTATGACGAAAATGATGACACAGAAGATGAAAAATCCGAGGGAGAAGCAAGAAATAATGAAGATGAGGACACTACTGATAATGAAGATGAAGAAGATGAAAGAAGTAAAGATAAAGAAGATGAAGGAAGTGACCATGAAAAAACGAAGTAAGAAGATAGATGAAAGTAGCAAGAAGGCCAAAAAGAAGTTGAACAGAGAACCAATTAAAAAGGATGTACAAAAAAAACGGTGACAGGTTCAAATACGAAGGGGAAAGAAATAAGGAGAGTGACGACATCAAACATCAAGCGGTTACGACAGGGCTGCTAAGGGCCATTGGCCGGTCGAAATGGTGAACTGAGTAATAATATCAGTGCTCTCCAAGTTGTCAGCTGAAGATCCCACAAAATGGTATCTATTTGTCGGAAGAGTTCAGCAAATTGTGAACTCAAGTTTCCATCGAAGTATAGGCATGACACCATTTGAGCTGATGATTGTTGCGACGATGAAGAATAAAAGCGAGGAATAAATGAGATATTTTAAAGAAAACGAGATGCAACATCAGTTCGAAGAGTCGCGAGAACATCTGAAAAAAAGCGCAGAAACAAAGAACAAAAAAATTCCAGAGGAAAATAAGAGGTACTACAATATAAGAAGGAAGAAATCAAATAAATGCAAAGCCGGAGACTTGGTATTTATGAAGCAGAACCAGTTAGGTGTAGGGTTGGAACTGAAACTCAAATTGTTTGGCCCTTACAGAGTTATCAAGGTTAAGACAGGCGACACCTATGATGTGAGAAAGGAGGGTTTCCATGAAAGTTCGATGACTACTACCACCTGTGCAGAATATATGAAGCCGTGGGAAGAAGACCAAGCTACGACGACGCCAGAATCAAACGACGACAAACTGGACGGCCGAGATGTGGGCCCAGTACGGTACTGACCTGCGCGGTAGCGTCGGAGTGCGAGCTGTGGTGGAATCGACAGAAGAGAATACGAGGCAGTCGGAAACAACGGAGCAGTGTGAAAAGACGTGCGAAGCTACATAGACCATAATTGTTTTGATAATATTAATATTGTGAAGTTGTCGTGTTCTGTGCGTCATCAATTCAAATAACCAAATCACCTTCTGTAATATCTTCCACTCTAATCAAATTCATTTGTTAATTAACAAGTTTTTGTTTGCTGTTCATGTTAAATTTGTACATATCTTTCTGTTAGAATATTTGTGACCTATGTTGTTTCTTGAATAATCTCTAATACGTCATTTGAATTCAAAGTATGATTTACTGTGCTATGGGCACTAATGGGACTTTTTCTATTGTCTTGGAGGATCTAATGATTCAGATAATCCTCGTGATGCCAAAGAACTCTTGAGCATTTTTGATGCATTACGTTTTGATGACAAGAAATAGAGGATTGTGACGTAATTAATCTAATTATTTTTTCTCCTGAGGATGGTGTTGACAGTGACGAAGGTGATGCTCCTAGCGACAATGAAGGATGAACCACTGCCCAGGATATTGGGATCTGACATCGTGACGTCACGATCCAACATGGCCGCACTGAGCCATAGCTTAGCATTGCTAGCATATGCAACGAGTATATTTTTTAGATTTTCAAGCGATACGCAATATATATTCTTAGTGAAACCAGGAAGTTAGTCAATTTAAGTTTAAAAATATACATGAAGTCCATATGAAAAAAAGTTTTAATTAATTATTTTGGAATTTCAATATTAAATTTCCGTCATACACAACGAATATGTTCGAAAATATCGAACTCATTGCAAATTGTATTGCAGCTTACAACATTAACAATAATAGATAAGGGGAAGCAGAAGACTATTTACAATGGAGTCGGTACATTCGAACGTATTCGTTGTATATGATGGAAATAATAGTCATTCATACAACAAGTGAATTAAACCACTGTTTATTTGCGGAAATGAAGTTAAAAACCACGACCGCGCTCGGCGCGAGTGGTTTAATTCTTCGAGCTAATAAATAGGTCCAATTCACGTGTTTGTATACATAATTTTATTAAATTTTTTGTAAATTTCTGGAACAAAAACTTGAGAACAAAATTTAGAAAAATCAAATTGCAGTTGCAAGGGAGCTTCGTTGATATAGCGACGAGTGTTTGTTTTTCAAACATTCAGGACTGTAACTGTCAGTTTTGTGAGTTTCGTTATATTTATTGTGAAAAGTATTAAATGATGGAAAGAAGTGAGCAAAATAATGTATATAATTTTGAGTGAAGCACCGCAGCAGTTGAGAAAAATTCCCCAAAAATCAAAATTCATTTATGAAAAGAAATACTAACTATTTTGCGACCGGAGGAACAAATAGAATGCAGAAGGAGTGGATGAGAACATAGTTTTGGCGTATATATCAGAGCGGTCTGAAGATGTTAAAGGTTCCTTACTATGGTCATACCATTCACAGTTGAAGAAAATTATGATGGTAAAAAAAAATGTGGATATAGGAAGGTTTGTCCATGCACTAAATCATTGCTGTATGATTTTAACTATCTTGGATGTTCATAGATTTCATCAGGTGAAGGCTTTCTTGAAGCAGCATTCAGTAGGATATAGATCAAAAAAAGTCAAGGGTTTTTATTCGTGAAGATCTAGGAAAGTTTCTGGATATTGCTTCAAATGACAAATATTTGTGGACTAAGGTTCGATTGTATTTATGAAAGAAATATTTGTAGAAAAATATTGTATTTTATTAGGTTGTATTTATTATGGAAATGACTGGAGGATGCAGACATGGAGAGCTGGTGAGCATGTCTATTGGTCATGTGGAAGAAAGAAGCAATGTATAAATCCTGAAGATTTCTGATACTAAAACATACAAGGAGCGAATCCTTATTGTAGTTGATGGCAATAACTCTGTAGATGTAATTGATGTATTTCGCAAATATAGAGAATCAAGACCAGCGAGTGTTTCGCATAAACTGTGATTTTAAAATTATAAAAATCAAAAGTATACCATTCAGCCTGCCGGCATAAATACTTTTTCAAAAATGCCTCAAATTATAGCAAAATTTCTTGGTTTCGACAATGCAGAAGAGTATGCAGGCCATAGCTTTGGACGTTCATCTGCAATCCTTTTAGCAAATGCGGGTACTGATTCATTTGTACTAAAAAGGCATGATGAATGGCTAGTTGCAGAGGGATATATAGAGGACTCTATTGCAAACTGACATTTCTAGAAGAATTTTAATGACTAATGCAAATTTTTCGGACATCAATGTTGTTGATGGAGACGATAACAGCAACAGCACTAATAATATAGCTGAGAAAATGCTATCAAAAAGTATTCAATTCAATAATTTGACAAATTTTGATTTTTATTCCAATAAAAATAATAGATGAACTTTCTATCTTTATTTTGGAGAGTAATAAGCTTATAAATTCTAACAGTGATTCATTTTTTTTTTAAATCACTAATAATTCATTCTTTCGCCAGCTGTCAAAAAAACATGATACTTTTGTATTGTTATGGATACGCTAAGTTCGTGATTTTTTCACTAGTAAAAAAATGAAACATATTCTTGCACACCTGATCTAATATAAATCAGTTCAGTAATGGTACAAGGATAGAAACAAACAGGTATTTCATGAAAAAGAAATATGAATTTGTACACAAAACTACTAGTTTTAAAATATAAAAAATAATTATTGACAGTTCTTTATTTATCGAACAACAATTGCGCATACTTTTGGTTACAATATCCAGGTTTCATAGTTAATTATAGTTTGTACTTGTTCCTAAATTTTACTGAATAAAACAATAATTATTGTTGATCTATTTTTTCTTGACATTTGGCGGAAAAATAGTGTTTGTATTTCGTGTGCAATATGATTGTACTTTGTTGCGCTTTCGAATGAATTTGTTACCTCGACCTTACGGTCTCGGTTAAAGTTGACATTCTCACGCGCAGCAAGAAAAACAATCACTTCGCACACTTAATACAAAAATAACTATTAAATCACTAGTAAATGAAGATTTACTTATGACTGTTGCTATGGATCCAATAATGTAGCTTTAAAACGTCATAACTAAATAAAATATTAGAATTTCAAAATTTTCAATGAGAAGTTTTGGTCAAATGAAATTCATGTTTATTCTAATAATAATTGTAACTTACACCAACTAACTTCTTGGTTTCACTGAGTGAAAATATTACGTATCGCTTGAAGATTTGAAGAATATACTCGTTGCAAATGTTAGCAATGCTAAGCTCTGGCCAAGTACGTCCATGTTGGATCGTAACATCATGATGTCAGATCTCAATAGGCGAAGGTGCTCCAAAACAACGTGTTGATGTTATTTGCATTAGGAGAGGGAAGAAAAAATCTGTTGAATTTGAAGAATATTGTTATCTAGATGACAACATACCGTTGGCAACGTAATCCAAAAATGAAATAAAACTAAAAAAAATTGGAAGAATTCAGAGAGAAAAAAAATGACATGAACAACACGTGGCTCACTCGAACATTATTATTCATATTTTTTGCGTATAATAATACTATAAATAAGCACAAAATTCAATCGTTTGACGTATGGAGTGTATAGGAGGAGAGCGCTCTCATATGGACGACGCGTTCAAAAAACGGTTCAATTTTGTACGCAATTAAAGATGGCGCTGATCGTAAGTTACATTTGCAAGTGAGACACTCCGAACACTCTTCAGACTAACGGAAAAAAGCGGCAGAATAAAGTTCTGTTGGTTAATTTGGTTTCCTACTTGGGAAAAAATCAGTTGCAGATAAAATAGTTATTCAAGTATTGAGGTCAGTAAGTACAGTTCACCGATTGAGAATACTAGTTTGGAGGCTGAGCCTTGGCGAGTTTTCCAAATATTATACGGAGTCGGTACTGTACTTATTGACCGTGATGCTTACAAAATTTTTTGCACGATTGGAAGATCCAAAATAAGGATCCAAATCTTCTTTTCTGAATTAAATTACTACTGATTATTGTTCATTCGCTGTCAGCTGTCAAGTTTGACATTTTATTCTGAATATTCAATTGCAAATAAAGACAAATAAGTGAATATTTCTTTGTGAAAATTCACAATTTTTCACTTACCGCCTTTGCCCATGGGCGGTAAGTCAGCATAACCATAGTAACCACTGTTTGCTGGTAAAATCAACATACCATCTCAAATAAACACATGAAAACGCCCAATCGTGCAAAAAAGATATTGCAGGCTAGGTAAATGTTGTAGTATTGATAAATGTGTAAGTGGTTTGCCGAAAGATCGGCATATTCGAACATTTCCGAACATAATGCAAGCTAGTCTATTTGGAATACCTGAAGCTAGGAGTCACACACAGCTACTTTCACTGCAATACCAATCTAAAAACTTCGCAACTAAAGTTGCATAGCGTGTGAACTCTACTGCAACCTGAAAAGTAGCGATCGCAGTATAGTTGCATGCAACATTTTAATGATGCGCGCAGTTTCAAAAGTTGCGGTGTGTGAACGGCATATTTCAGATTTGCAGCCGCAGTAAAAAATAGTGAAGTTATATAAGTATTTGAATTATGTAAGAAAAGTATGCAATTGGTAATTATTCCAGACAAAGCCACCGTATGAATGGAAACGTGAGACTTTGAAATTAATTGAAGTGGTGGAAGAAAGAAATTGTCTCTTAATTTGTTTACTTATTTATTTATTCATTTGAATACAACTGTCCAACAGGCGGAGCCAAATTACAGGACAGGAACAACAATAATTATATAATTAGAAAAATAATATAATAATGCAAGTTATTGGTGAGAGATCTCTTAGAGGAATAAAAAATTAATAGATATTAAATTCATTTAAATGTTTAATTCGTACAGAAAATTTTTGCTGAATAAATCATATTATTGATCTTATTTATTGTAAACGTTGCACATATAATTTATTGGTGATCTAAGGAATGTGTTGGTGCGGGCAGGAGGTAGATGAAATGATCTAGGATTTCTAGTAGATATCATTGGGATATAAAAGTTCAAATACGAAAGTGATACGCTGTCATCGATTTTATTGTGAATTAGTTTGTATGGGAAAGTCAGACTTAACTTGAATCTTCGTTCACATGATGTTTCAAAATTGAATATATGTAATAATGAATCATCGGAGAAATAACGACTAGGATAGTAATTCATAAGCTTATAATACATATATTTCAGGAACTTCTTTTGGACTCATTCCAATGATTTTTTATGGTATTCGTATAGTGGGTTCAAAATGATTGAACAGTACTCCAACTTAGATCTTATATATGAGAAGTAAAGTAACAGTGCGGGTTGGAGGATTGAAAACTTCCTGCTGTTTCTAATAATAAAACCTAAGGTCCGTAAACACGAGGAGCGTAATTGAGTTAAATGCGCATTAAAATTGAATTTGCTATCAAATAAAATACCCAGATCACAAATTTGAGTAACCTGTTCTGAGCTAGTGTTCTGAAAATGATAATTGAAAGTAGTACTATTAGTTTTCCGAGTAAATGATATAGTTTTGCATTTGTCAAGGTTGAGATACAGCTTATTATTATTACACCAATTGGATAAGTTTTCTAAATCATGTTGTAATTCCAATCATCATAGCTGCCTGAAAGTTTTTAAATCGTCTGCAAATAATAGTTTGCAACTGGATATAACTGCTGCAATATCATTGATAAATATTAGGAATAGCGAAGGTCCAAGATTCGAGCCTTGCGGTAAACCTGATGTTGGGATGAATGTAGAGGATTTATTTCCAAGAATCTGTACAAAGAGATATCTATTCACTAGATATGATTCAATAAGGTTTATAAGATTAGGGGATATAGAAAATTCCTCTAATTTTTTGATTAATATCGAGTGATCAACTGTATCAAACGCTCTGGCGAAATCTGTATAAGCAACATCTACTTGACTTTGATTATCCAAAGAATTAGCAATAAAGTGGGTGAATGAACATAGGTTGGTTGATGTTGACCGTGCTTTCATAAAGTCATGCTGGAAGATTGAAATATTTTTATTGATTCTGCTGTATATGGCATCATATACTATTGACTCAAACACTTTGCTGAAGTTTGACAAAATTGCGATCGGTCTATAATTTTTAATATCACTTTTGTCACTAGATTTATGTACGGGAACAATGCGTGCACACTTCCAAACTTCTGGAAAGGATTGTGTTCTCAAGGCTCAAGGCAATATGATATAATGCCCTGGATAAGGGTATAGCGCAATCTTTGATTATATAATTGGGAATTAGATCAGGACCTGCTGTACCGTTAGGTCTATGTTTTTTGAAATTAAGTATAATTTCATTTTCAGATATGTTGACTCAATTGATATACTCACTGTTGGTGGAGGGCACGTCTCGATGAGTATTTGTTTGGTGGCAAGTAAACGCTACTAAAATAGTTAGCAAATTCTTGGGCAATGCCTTTTGGTGTATTGATGTTATAAGAGTTGTAATGCATGGTGGTCGGATATCCTGATATAGATCTTTTTGAATTTATGAAATTCCAGAAGTTTTTGGGGTCTCTGTTAATACTATCCTCTCACTTTTCCAAATATTCAGAGTACGCTATCTTGATCTTTGATTCGATATTTCTCGTTAAGTTCATTTTTATTCACATTATGAGTGGGGTATCTTCTAATTATTTTCAAAAGTTTTGATTTCTTCTTCAAATCTAATTTTATTCCAGGTGTTTACCAGGAAGGATGAGGGATATTAGGTTGGGGTGGGGAAGGAATACATTGATCAAAGAAACTATAGAGTACTGAGTATAGAAAATCACAAGCTGAATTGATATCATCAAAAAAATTAAGTTCATCTCGATCAAAATTTGCAATATTATTGTGCAGTTTCAAAAAATCGGCTTTCTTGAAGTTGTATTTTCTAGTATTTAAATTAAAATTATTGCTAGATTCAATATTAGTACCTAATTCAATGCGAAGCGTGAGGTGATGATAATATTCCTCACTGAATAAACAATTAGGTTCATGAGTAATCTGACATTGTAAATTGAAGAAAACTAAGTCTAACAATCTATTTTCTGAATTTCGAATTGTATTGTTCTGATCTTAGTTCAAAAGTGAAGTGAAATCCTTGATTAGGAGCATAGTTCTCGAATTTGGATTAGTATTGAATTCAGGTACATTGAAATCTCCGAGAATTATACAATTGCCAGTGATTAGAAATGAGATAGATTTGAGATTATCAAGAATAGATTCATATATATGACTAGACATTGATGGAGGAATATACATATTTGATAGATAAACAGGAGCTGAGTTAGTTAAAATTTTGCAGCATATTATGTCCACATTTTCTGGCATTGATTCAAAATAGTCATCTAAGGGCACAAAAACTGAATTTATAGACTTCTTAACACACAACATAACACCACCCACTCGCGAGACACCACACTGTGAAAAATCTAGAAAATAGTCATATCCAGTGAAAATTATATATTTCAAAAGATCATCGGATGATGGATAAAAATGGAGGATAAAGAATTATTGAGTCATCTCTTCACGTTGCAAACGTTTCGATCTTTATTAGACCTTCATCAGTGCCTGTAGGGCAATAAAAAGAACAATAGAATATATAATATTCAACAACATGCAAAATTCTCACAATGAACAATAAAATAATAATTACCTTAGAGAAAAGTAGAACATAACCAAAAATTTTATAATATTGTGCAAAGATATCTTTACACTTCTACAATACAGAAGCAACTGAATTACAAACGGAAAAGTCAACAAGAAATCACTTGTTAATGAAACATAGCAAGAAAGACGTGCGCCAAAATTCAGCGGCAAATATAAAACCAAGAATAATTGAATAACAAGTGCTATCTTTTACAGAATGACAAATCCAAGATATTTTGATACGTTTTACTTTAATATTCAGTATCAGTTCTGAAATTGATCGAGTTATGATATAGATAAATATATATCATCTCCAAGAAATTCCTTTTCTCATAATTACTTTCATGATCTAAAATTTTAACATTTGCAAAATCGAAACGATGATTATTATCTATACTATGGTTGGATAAAGCTGTTTTTTTATCATCTAATTTCTTACAATCATTTTTGTGATTATTCACTTAGTGATGCTCGTTTTCACCATGAGAATTTCCAGAAATTAAGAATTTCATTGAATAATAACGATTATCCACTTAAATTTGTTTCCAAAATTTTACACTCAACTTTATCCGCTCTAACAGTCAATAATAATACAGAAATAGATACTGAACATAAAATATATTTTAAAATTCCATATATTAATAAAGTTTCATATCAGCTAGCGAAGGTGTTAACCAATACTAGAACCAATATTGTATTTCATAATAATAAAAAGATTAGTAACTTATTTAGTCGTTTAAAAGATCGAGTAAATATTGAAGATACATTCAATGTGATCTATAAAATAAATTGTATTGACTGTAATGGCATGTACGAAGGTCAAACGAAACAATATGTAAAAAAGTTGTATGAATAATCACAAAAATGATTGTAAGAAATTGGATGATAAAAAAACAGCCTTATCCAACCATAGTATAGATAATAATCATCGTTTCGATTTTGCAAATGTTTAAATTTTAGATCATGAAAGTAATTATGAGAAAAGGAATTTCTTGGAGATGATATATGTTTATCTAGATCATAACTCGATCAGATGACTCTCACGATGTTGCTAGGTTTCCAAAAAAAATGTATTGATAAAATCACAGTCTCTTGTGATATTATATACGATAACATTAGTAACGCGAGAACGTAGATTTTCGGTACTGTCTTCTTGCATACCAGATATAATTAGATTTTGCTCTCTACCCTTCCTTTCATTGAATTCCCTGATAATATTCTCTGTATTAGCTATTTCTGTGTTAACATTGCCGTTGTTGATTAAAGCCTTCATTTCTCGAACTTCAGATTGGAGTTCCCTTACTTCGGATTGACGCTCTCGGAATTCAGATTGGAGACTGAGTAGAAGAGCTTTAAGTGGAGTTTCCTAGACATCGATCGCAAAATTTCATTACAGATTTAGTTGCAGTTCTTGTAGGACGATTTACATCATCCAACGAAAGTTGCAAACATTTTAAGTGGGTAAATTTCTTGCAACCAGGACATGCAATAGTAATTTTTAGGTCCTTGTTGACTAATTCTTCACAATTAGGGCAGATGCTAGGCATTTTTATCAGGCGGAAATAATCGAATGTGTCGTCTCAGTGATTGATGTTAGTTTACGAATTTGCTTGTTTGTGAAGGTGTGATAAGCAAAAAAAAACCCTTATTCACAGCCAAAGCACACTGAATTGCATAAATATTGAATTTAGATCACTTACAATCGTTCCGTCTCACGTTCTTCCAATGTAAGGTAGAGAAAACACAAAATAGCACCAGGTTTCAAAAACTTAGAATGGTAAAAGTTAAGTCACTTGTAAAAAACAATGAATTTTAAGAGAGCTATAGAAGAGCGGTTCAACTACTTGCACGCTTTGCATATGTTGAACACGAAGATTATCATAATCAAACTAAACGACGAACTGCTTCGATCGAAATCGCATGTAAAGTAGATATTCCAGTTAATAAAATTACAAAAAAAATTGCCTACTCTTCGTACTCAGCATTCAAAAGAACGTTAAAAAATTATATAAAACACATACACCACAAACGATTCTTTCAACTCCCAAGCAGTCGAAAACAAGCAGAAGCGATTTCAAATATATTCTCGATTTTTTTCCATGCACGAGATGAACGATATTTGAGAATACATTCGAACATTTGGCATTGATTTTTCATTGTATATGGCTTAACCATGTATGATTTCAACGTCATCTGCAATTACGACATAAGGTACCAGGGTCTTTCGACCAGGCAGCGGTTTTTGCAATTGTCTTCTCTTTGCTCTTATAATCAATACAGCAGCTGCAGAAGCTGATATGAAATAAATATAACTGACAAATTCACTCCACACAAAACTCGCAATACAGATCAACGCAGAAAATGAATTGCAGCGTACGCGGTGTGAACAGCTCTGCAACTTTCTCTTAGACTCGCAACTTTTGTAGCTGGCTGCAGTATAGAAACAGGGGTGCGTGAAGTTGGCACCACATTGAAAGCACTAATTTTTGTTTTATAGGAATTTGTTAGTGCTTCGTTGGTGCTTCTTATTGCTTCATGAACCAACGTTCCACAATATCAAATAGAGGATTTGTTCAATAAATCAATATGGGGTGCTAACTTCACGCTAGCACCTCATTTGTTTGAGATCGAATTTTCTTATAGAATAATCTTTAGTGCTTGGTTAGTGCTTCTTGGTGCTTTATTAACCAACATTCCACAATGACAAGTACAAAAGTTTTCCAATAAATCAATATGGGGTGCTAACTTCACGCTAGCACCCCATTTGTTAAAATCGCATTTTTTAATAGAATAATCTTTAGTGCTTGGTGAGTGCTTCTTGGTGCTTTATCAACCAGCATTCCACAATGACAAGTACGAAAGATATTCAATAAATCATCATGGGGTGCTAACATCACGCTAACATCCCATTTCTTAAAAGTCATATCTTTTTGTAGAAGAATTTTTAGTGCTTTAATAGTGCTCTTTAGTGCTTCATGAACCAACTTTGCACAATAACAAATACAGAAGTTATTCAATTATTTATTATGGGGTGCTGACTTCACGCTAGCTCTTTCTTTGTTGAGGGTCATATATTTTTGTAACAAAATATTTAATGCTCTATTAGTGCTTCTTATAGATCAATCGATTATCTTCCAATCCAGGACGGATTTGATCAATTGATCATTAAATTTGTGTAACCTGCCTTCCACTCCTAATTGTGGACATGTGATTTTGAGGATAAGGACGTTATATATTGAAAAAATTAGCGATAGTGTAATTTGTTTGATCTATCAAAAATAATTTTCATTCTAATAAGATGTCTAAACTATAATTTCACTAATAAATGAATAACTGAAACAGATGATCATTTGCTGATTCGATATCATCCATAAATTTTGATGAATATTGAATACTCCACTCAAGTATAACACCCATAAGACAAATGAAATTATCAAGATATTACAGAGGAAATTTCACGTTGTCAAGACAAACAAACTATTCTGAGAACACAAACAAATAGATCATGTTTTGTTTGTTTTGTAAATTAGAAATGTCAAAGTCAGTAGCAAGTAGCAGCTTTACTTTATTCCGAGAATTTGTCAGAAATCGTCAAAATGGAACGATTTGGTGCAGTAAGAAGACAAATTCGATGAGAATATGATGAGAACTGAACCTATAAGTGCAGTAAAATCGTAAAGCAGTATTTAGAGGCAATTCATATCATTTTAATAAATTTGATATTATTCTATGACATTCGAAGAATATTATTTCTCTATACCATTTGTGCTTGAAAATTAACCAGATTATCTCACTTATGTCAATTATATTGATAAATTTTGCATAGTAATAGTGACAGTTATAGTAACAAATCGCTTGCCAACGGGAATTTATCGCTGTAATAAGCTCAAAACCATTTTATCGGGATGAATTGCCTTTGCCATGGAGAAACAAAACACAGTTCTAGTACAAACAGACAATTAGTTTTCTGAAATGTCAAAATTTGATTGTTTTGGAAATGCATTTATCGCGGCAATTTGTGATAAAATCAGAGACAAGAAATCTGAAAATACAAAAAAAAAAATTTAAAGAATATATGGCGACCATTCAGTGCATTTTGCAATGGAAAAGGTTAGTAGTTGCAGCCAACATCATTTAATAGATACTAATAATAGCAATTTCATTCGAGAAATACTCTCCACAAATACCACTCACGACTTTAATTTTATCATTAATTTGTCTCTCAATCATTTTTTACCTTCAAGCAACATCCTCCGAATCATCTGCTCAGATTGAACCTTCAAACTACGCTCTCGTGATTCAATCGGACAGATGACTCTCACGATGTTGCTAGGTAAAAAATTTATTGATAAAATTACAGTCCCTTGTGATATTACATACGATTATTTTTGAGCACTCGTGGTATTTCTACCCGATCATTTATGCATCTATTCCTTAAGATATACAGTTCATTACTTGATATTGAATGAATAGATTTTCTGATGCAAATTCTGTGTATTCATTCATTTTTTGACGATATTGATGGTTTCAAATAAGCAAGTTTCTCGCTTCTTATAATCAATAATAGACACATATGATTTGGAAAAAATTGGTCTCAATCTATTATTATTTTTATGTTTGTGTACTTAATCCAAATCAGTCTTCCGGGTTAAAAAAACTTTCATGGCAAGCTTAGAACTTTGAACTATGTGTGATACGTCCGTGGAAACGAGATATTTTTCACAATAATATGACTCATATTATTGAATCCTCTGTTTGAAATTATTTTACGTGGTATTTCTTAGACCTTGGGTGAATGTCAGAGGACTTTTGTTCATCCTGTACCAAATGTAGAGTTCTCATTTTCACACATAATTTTCTGTATATTTTCTAATCATGTGGATATTTGCTTTTTTTATTTTTGTATCATTGTTTTTCTGATAAACGCTTTATGTGAAAGAATTGGAAATCATACGAAGTCAATAACTCAATTCCATCTTGTCATTTACTATTACTGATTATGCTTGACCTCCCGCTTCTTTGAACTGTTAAGTGTATTGGCTTGGTTGTGTATGTACCCCAATTCATTCGTTCTGGAGAAAGGCTATGCGCTCAAACTTGATTTTTTTTAATGATATTGATGAATTGTAAAAATAATTGACTTGTTTATATTGACAAAATTTATCCTTCTCATGCATTCTCGTACCACTGCCGATTTCATGAGAATCGTTCTCTCATTGCCAATTCGATACCACAGATCCTGTCGATGTCGGCACACTTCCTTTGGGTAGATCCGGTTGTTCTGTAGATATGGCAACATACTCTTCCGTCGGCTTGGGATGAAGCAGTAAACCAAAATCTCCAAGCCAGTTTCCTAGAAGATTATCTCCAGCATGCTACTCATAATCCAGGTTTTTTAGTTCGTATCCGAATACAACTAGATGCTACAGAAGTGCTCAATAAGAAATATTAATATTGTACGACTGATTGTTCTAAATTTATGTGTAAAATTCGGCACTACTGTTATATAAAAGACATTTTTGGATCAGCTGATTGATACAAAAATAGAGAATACCCTTTAAGATGCTACAGCAATTTCAAATACTGAATTTTAACATCTCACGGGTACCCATTCTGGATTTGTGCAAGAAATTCAAGAAAAGTTTCAAGTGAAGTAAACTTTCGATACGAAGGATTGTAACTATAATGCGAGATACACAAGCAAACCCTAGACCGGTCTTGAATACCAAATTTCAACATTATACGTTCAACGCGTACATACGTACCGACATCAAGCCGAGCATAATTGAAATAGATTCAGAGATGCTCGAAACGGATATTTCCACCAAAATCTCGAAATGTGAATTTTGTCGGTTTCACAATACTTACTTGCACTTTGTTCAAAGTAAAAAGCTATATTTTCAATTTTGAATGATCTCTTCAAATATCTTAAATAAAGTAGTATTATCAAAATTCATGAGTTTCCTATGAATCATATTAAGGCTCTTTCTGGTCCTAGATGAAAATGGAAATACGTGGTCTCAAGATCGCTATTAATTTTGGATTAATCAATATTCTAGAACATTATGGAATCCTTCGAGTTTGCTACTTCTTATTGCCTTCAACATTGGATGCTTATGAGAATTATTAAGGCATCATTAGCGAATTTGCAATAAAAAAATTCAAGAAATGTTTATTGTAAACTGCACTTTCGGTTTAGCCGATCGCAATCATAATGCAAGGTGCATGACTATATGCTATAAGAGTGCTTAATACGAAATATCAATATTTCACGACTGATTGTCCCGAATTTATAAGGAAAATTCGAAATGACTGTTATATAAGGTGCACTTCCGGATTAGCCGATTTAAACGGAAATAAAAGATGACCATTCGAATGCTATAGAAATTTCAAATACTGAATTTCAGTATCCTATGGCTGATCATCATCCTAGATTTATGCTGAAAATTTAAGAAAATTTTCAAGTAAAGTGCCCTTCTGGTACAGACGATTGCAACTGCAAAAATGGATTCAGGGATTCTAGAAACGGATATATCCATCAAAATCTCGATATGTGAATTTTGTCGATTTCAAAATACTTTCTTGTACTCTATACAAGTGAGTGATTAGATTTTCAACAGATGGAGTGCCAACTTCATGTAAGCATGATTATTTTTTAGACAACTTTTTGATTTGTTATTGTAGAAAGTGGGCACGTGAGACACAAAGAGACATATCGACTTTTCTATCTTGCAATTCAATTCTAAACAAATGAAGTGTATGCGTGGAGCTGGTACCACATATTAATTCATCGAATAAATTTTGTATTTGTTACTATAGGAGTATGATTCATTGGGCACTTGGAAGCACTAACAGAGCACAGATGATTGCTCTGTAGAAACATTTGGTTTCAAGCAAATGTGGGGCTAGCGTGAACTTAGCACCCCATATCAATTTATCAAATAACTGCCGTATTTAATATTGTAGAAAGTTGATTCATGGAGCATTAGGAAGGCCTAATGAAGCACTAGAGATATTTCTATAGAAAGATTTAATTCTGAACAAATGGGGCGCTAGCGTGAAGTTAGCACCTCATATTAATATTTTGAATAACTTCCGTATTTGATATTGTGAAAATTTGGTTGATGAAGCACTTAAAAGCACTAATGAAGCACTGAGGATTATGCTGTAGAAAGATTATATCTCAAATAAATGGGGTGCTGACGTGAAGTTAGCACCCCATATTGTTTTATTCATCAGCTCCTGTATTCTTCATTGCAGGAAATTGTTTCATGAAGCACTAAGAGGCACTAACGAAGCACTAACAAATTCCTATAGAACAATTATTAGTGCTTTCAATGGGGTGCTAACTTCACTCTGTTTAGAAACAGATAGTTGCACACTACTTTGGGTCTATGTGTGAACCCTATCTTTTGTAGCAGCAATTAAAAAACTGCGCAGAAAAAGTAGCTGTGTGAGACTCTAGCTTAAGGTAGGTTATGTTTCAATCATACGAGGGAAACCGAAAATTATATAGCCATGTCAATATTATATTAATTTGATTACATCAATTCCTCAGTAGATTGTAGAAATAATAATTCATTGTAAAGCAAAATCAAAACTATAGAACTTATTTTACAGAACGCTACGCTACTAGCACAATGGTCCTCTATTTCAATAAAGAGTTCATCTAAAAAACACGATTTCTGCGATTACCATTTTCAAGAAAAAGATATTGAGAGATCGAGGAAATTATACAGTCCAAATGTGAGAAGTAGAAATGTTCCACTTAATCGATGGAAACTGTTACCGACTGCTATACCAATAAATTTGCAGCCCAGACAATATTGTAATATTTATTGCTCGACGAAATCTAGCTTGTAATTAAAGAAAAGTCACTATTTAATAATCTAAATGAAATAAAAGTTTTATTCTTCTTATGTCACTAATAACACTATATTTATATAATAATCACTTAATTCTAACTTAAACAAGGTCACAGATATTTATATTTCACTATTTATATGCACTGTTCACTTTACTTGTCACTGTTCATTATTTATTTCACCAGTACTATTCTTACTACTGTACTGTTCTACACGCCTTTTGCTTGGCCTTATATAGAGAAATATTGTTTTCTCGAATTTTCCATTTCTCGACTCTTTCCATTTCTAGAAAACACTAGAGGCTTCCATTGGGAGGGGTTATGTGCTGCGACGCGGTGCGGCGTAAGCGACGACAAGAAGTTCCTCCCCATACTACGTCGTCTTCACGAGCTTCCCCCTCACTCTCGCACGTCACAATATGATAACGAAATAAGGCTCAAAATAAATTACATTGAATGAATTGAGCAACATAGTTTTTAGAAAATCAAGAAAACCTGCTCTACACAGCGGAAGTTGAGAATATTTCCAACCGTTCAATATTGTTCTGTTCATAGCTTTCATCTCGGAAGCAAGAAAAAATCGACTTGAATTCAAAAATTACTTGTCCTGCAGAACTTTCTAGACTCTTTGAAGAATTGGAGCAAGCACCTATCTGCAACGGAACAGAAATTAAAGAAATGAGGTAAAATACAGAGTAGAAATTGTTACGATCTGGTTAAAACAATGACTAGTATGATGTTATATTTTTTTAGCGCCTATGCAAGATGCTGCGGTATTATTCTAAGTAATGAAAACTATGAACGGCAACGAGAGAGTCTAAGATGTACTGCATGCCGTGCTCTTCGTCACCGATTGTTAACTGAAGCAAGTAAACAACGTCATGCAGCTAATGAAAAATGCAGCCCTCAAAATCATTGGATGAGTCTTAAAAATGAATGCAACCTTTTACAGAAACAGGTGATCTACTGCTAGATGTTTCATTCATCGTAAAACAGTGGATTGAAGTTAATTTGAAAGCTTTATACTTCATAACTTAAGATTATATATATTGTTTATATGAGTTAGATTAAATGAACACATATGCATCCATATCATGCTAAAAATATCAAAACTATGCTATATTATTCAGCTTTAATTTTTCGATTCTTGCCTACCAGCTTCATTAGTTCATGAAAGTTCGTGTTTCTTTACAGAACGCGAATCTCAAGGCAGTTATGAAGGAATAATCGATAAATACTCCCAAATAAGTGATGATAATTTCAAAAGAAAAATTCAGTTATTAGACGAACCTCAACAACTTCTGGTTACTACTTGTTTTGAGATGGCTAAAAAGGGTAATGCCACAGGGCGTCGATATACTATTGAATGGATGTATGAATGTTTATTAATACGATTCAAAAGTGGTGGTTTAAACTATATGTTGAGAAAAAGAAATATATTACCATTACCATCTAAATCTACGCTTGATAAATACATAGAAAGGTTGAATCATTCTGGGTACGGATTTCAATCTGCTTCATTCGAGTGTATGAAAAAAAAAGATGAAAACATGCTATTATGTGACCGAAGAGGAGAATTAGTTGTTGATGAGATACAGTTGTCTCCAAGCATTTCATTTAATACGAATACTAAAGATTTTGTAGGATTGGTGAATCTTGGTGCTCATACACTTGACAAGTCAAAAAACGTTGCAGGAGATCATGCATTAGTTATTCGATTCGTTCCGTTCAAAGGGGGAAAATCACAAGCTCTTGGTTGTTCCATTAGTAAAAATGCTGTGACTAGTGAGGTTCTCCATAAAATAATTCTAGAATATATTATTCTAATGGAGAATGCTGGATTCCATGTGAATGCAGTGACAAGCGACGGAGCACAATGGAATCGTGCTGTGTGGAAGATGTTTGGAATCAATGAAACAAAGCTCAGTTATCCTCATCCATGTGATAAAACGAAAAGATTATAGATGATTACCGACTTTGCTCATCTTGTTAAATGTCGTCGTAATTATATAATGAAAAATGATACTTTTGTGGTAAGATAAATGATGTTCTTAGTTGATATATTCATATAAAATTCCTCAAAAATTTGTTCTCATACAATATAATATGATCTTCAGACTGCTTCTGGGACCGTTGAAAGAAACCATTCGCAAGCAGTACTGAGTGGCAAAAATTATCGTGGCGCATATCTAAAAATTGCATACAAATTGACTCCAGCACATTTAAATCCTGTTGGATATCAAAAAATGAGATTTTCTTTAGCATTTGAGGTTCAACATGTTCATTCTATTTCAAATCCTTAACAGAGACAATACAATCAATAAATACGTCTAAAGTATCATTACTGTAGAATATATTATAAAGAACATAATTTGGTATTGTAGATTGGAACCAAACAATTCAAAACATACAACTTATTCAGGCTCACTGAATCCAATAAATTCATACTTAAGAAGTTGACTCTTAGAGCATATTAGAAGCTATAACTTTTTTTTCTGCAGGCAATAACAGATTTCGTGAATTTTCTCGAAGCTTGGAAGTACGGCATGAAAACTTTGAATTTTCCGATGCCTTTTTCGGGTAGTACAATGTTAGGTCTAAAAGTCACACTCAGTTCAGCACTCAAAATAACTGATATGATGCATAACACTAGTTTACAAAATTCAACTATTTATCTGTTGCTGTGAATTTTATGGTTGATAATGTTCACTTATGACTTGTTTTTGTCAAAGATGACATGAAAATATTTTGTACAGCTCTAGTTCTTTTGTTTTCGATTTTTATCATTCCTGCGTATTTATTCGTCAATAACGTGCTCATTTCACTGTGTTAAGATTGATATCTAGAGTTTTTGTGACATAAGTAGTTCAAGGAGACGTTGTTTGAACAATCCAAATCATTTTTGCTGCATATGCGGAGAATATGAATTCAAGGATTGTAGAAAAGTTCATCAGAGTTGGTTGAAAACACCTATTTTCTGTATTTTGGGATGCTCTTGAATGAAAAAGACAAATCTTGGGCTCCTGATTGTGTTTGTGAATCGTGTGTTGAATATTCAAGATTATGGAAAAGTGAAAAATGAAGTGCTTTCAAATTTGGAACACCAACCATTTGGCGAGAACCCCGAAATCATCTCGATAACTGATATTTTGTAGTGTAAACATAAACGACATAAACGCTAAAAATCGAGCAAAATGGCAGTATCCAAGTTACAAAATTATTCTAACACCATTGCATATGAAACTGCGCATCCTAAATCAGTTTATTACATCACTAGATAGAGACGGGGACTGCTTTTCTTACGTTTGCAAAAAATTTCCTCAGCTTGCTGTTGAAAAGCTTAGAGCAGGTATTTTTGATGATCTCCAAATTAGACAACTTACGAAAGATACCCAATTCAAAAATTCCTTGACTAAGCTTGAATTGAAGGCTTTGACAGCTTCTGTGATGCAGAACTTTCTCGGAAATACGAAATCAGAAAATTATATTGAACTTGTTGAAGATCTATTTTTACAATTAGAAAATATGGGGTACAATATGAGCATAGAACTTCACTTTTTCTATAGTCACCTGGACAGGTTTTCGAAAAATTTAGAAGATATGAGCGAGGAGCAAGGAAAGCGTAAGCATCAGGATCTACACGTGATGGAAGAATGTTATCAAGGTTTCTGGATGATATCTGACTATTGCTGGTCTCTGATATGCTATTTTCTTAAGTCTACACATAAGAGAAGAGCTCTAAAGCAAAGTTTCTCAGAAATCAATGATAATTATGATTTTTTAATGAATTATTCCCATGTAAATACCTGCTTTTTCTGTTTTAAACGTACATAGCTGAAACTCAAAAACTAGAGCTGATGAAATTCTGCTTACATATTTAAAATAGGGATAACATATTAACTCAGCAACAGCTGAAATTTTTCCGGCAACAAATGTACTGTGAACTAGTGTAATGAGTGTGGCTTTGAGTACTCCATGACATCTCGCCCAACACAAGATCATCTGGAGGTAATGATTTTCATTCAATCTGATAGGTAATATTTGAAGCATTTCTAAGACTTATTGATATTTTTATTTCAGCAACTTTTCTAAATAATGAGATATAGCTGTGGGTCCAACCAACATCCTGACCCAAAGCTGTTTTTGCAAGTATTTAGATTATTTTGTTGCTCTTCTCTTATTCAACCTCCAAAGGTAGCAAAAGAGCCGGCGTAGAATTGCTGCAAAGTTTCATTTAAAATAAAGATTCAATAATATCTTCAAATCGTACTCACAAACAATGGATTAAAAAATTAGACGAAACCTTGAAAAATTGCACATTTCTGGGCGATGAATCAGTCTTTGATAAAAATGCATCTTTTCATGTTGGAAGTGATAACTTAAAAACTGAAAGAAACTGATCTATCAAAAGGTGCCAAAGAAAACGATGATGAAATTGTAGACCACCATTACAATGCGGCGTACACAAGTGAGCAAATATTAGCCTATTTGGCAGGCTATGTTACCCGCCGAATAAGAAGAAATTATGTGTTTTGCCGACTTTGTTTCGTCTCTTTATCTTTGAGTGGCTTCGCTTATCATATCTCAGCAAGGCATTGTTTGATTTGAGTCAAAAATTGGGAAAAAAATAGTATTAGATGTGGTTAGGGATAGTGGAATTAAAATGGAAACCATACAGATAATTTTGATAAAATCAATCTAACATTGTTACTCACTGCTGGTTATAATGAACATCATCAAGGATCAACAAGAGATATTATTATCATTCATATAACTATCAAAGGCCATTTTTTAGCAAAAACACTGAATAAAACAACTGAGGAGAAGAAAAATGAAAGTAAAATGTATAAAAAATTATCAAAGTTTTGACGAATGTTTAATGATATATTAATTTATTATGCTGATTATTAATTGAATATCACTCATTATAGTTTTATGTGAGATATTTATATTTTCTCCATAAAATAAATTGAATTGAACACATAGGATATGTATATTCCATACAATTTTTTTGTCTTTGCTCCTTTTACTAGTTCTTCGAATCTAATGAATGAATATAACTGTCAATCCCAGTTTTCTATGGTAACTTTTAAAATTGCCGCGTGAAAGTCAACTTATGAACAGCGCCACCATTATTTGCATCCAAAATTAGCTCACTTCTTTCAACTCTAAGTTATCCCTACTTCCATACACTCCATAGTTCGACGGCTAATCGTTTCGGATTTATCCAAAAAATTCTAAGAATCTGTCAAGTAAAGTGCGATCTCGGCCCAGTCGCTTATGATAATGACAACTACGATCTCCTCAACCAAATCTCCATAGTCAGTAAATAGACTCTTCATATAACAAAAATTTTCTGTTGCACGGCTATTAACAAACTATTTATCATTTCCTGACTCACCAAAAATTGCTCCTGCTGTCACAATAAATGCATTGGTTTTATTCTGTTTTGCTTCTTTTTGCTCGTTTTCAATACGATGCTTACAAAACTTGATTGTATGTCCACGTTTCTCAGAATTAGAGCATTGTCTATCTTCTTCATTTTTTTTTTCTTTGCAGTATTTGTTAACATGACCATAATTATAACAGTTATAGCATTTTACTTATTTCCCTTACTCATCAAAGCAACAGTATCTTCAACATTCGTTATTCTTTGCTCTTCAGATATGAGTCTTGCCACTAAGTTATCAATTGTTTCATGTTCTTCAGCAACCGATTCCCACGCTGGTAGAGGATACTTGAACTTTTCTGGCAAAGATATTACTATCTTAGTCATCAAAAATCTATCAGAAATCTTTTTTCCCATATCTTATAACTGGCTTACCAACTCTTGCACTTTTGATGAAGACACATTTAGCTCCATACCTTCTTCATACTTATATGAAAAGAAACGCTGCTGAACTAAATATATACTAGATTCTGATTTCTGTTCAAAAATACTTAACAGTTCTTTCCACATGTCAGCCGCAGTCCCACAAGTTACAATATGGGCCATAGTGTTTTCCGTCAGTTCAGTTACAATCACACTTTGAGCCTTTTCATCCTTAACAATCCAGTCTGCAACTTGAACTTCTGCTTCTGGTTTCGGTTTGATACCAGCAACTATATCGAAATTTCCAAGTCCCTTCAGCAAGACAATTATCTGAAATTTTCAGACGACCGAATTTCTTGGACCTTCTAATGTAATCACTCTACCACTACCCGAACTAATTATTGAACCCATTTCAATTTTGCTAGTATTATACACGCTCCCAAAATACCACCGCGGACTACCGTAATATTCACGTATCTTAAAACCAGTGACTGGGCACCATTATCTGTCTGAGATTCTTCTTCAACTAACTGAATTGAATAAAAATATTTCCTCAATGTAGACGAAAGTGACAGATTACAAAAACAACCATCTATTTTCTGAATAATTATTTGTAACTGAGTCATATGTTATTTTTAAACTCACACATACTCATATATGATATTCTATTGATTTTCAACAATTTTGCTCTGCATTTTGACTCTCCATTTTAAATGTTGTGATACACAAAATTCTGTGCAGTGCACTTTGATTTTATGTATGACATGACAGGGTGCATTCTTCTTCGCTTCAGAATAGAGAATCGAAATGTGAAGCAAAATACGTATCAAACGGCCCTAATACCTATTTAACAAGCATTTATCTGCAAATAAAATTTGATACATAATTCAAAAAATACCTAATGCATTTCAACTTGCAATGATGTTCCATTGAGATCCAGAGTAGAGTAACTGATGTTTACCTTATTACTTTGCATGTTTTCAAATGACTTAGGTCAGAATTTCCTAATTTTTCTGAATCTCTGACATGTTCTGCTGTTAGGTTGAAATAAAATCCTATGGGTTATGGCGTGGAAACCACTCTTTATAACTATGTCAATACTATTGCTGAAAATAGTTTAAACTCTTCCAGTGAGCTATATCATTCATTCAGAGTTTTGAACTACTCACTTCTATAGCTCCTGAGATTTTTAGACTCCTTTTCAAAATGCTTTTCTTACTGTCTTAATTTTTGACATCTAACCTAACCTCAACATATGCAAAATAATATACATGTCAAGCTCAAAATTATTTCCAATACCTACTTCTTCCAAACAATAATAGTTATTTTTGTCAGCTATTCGATTCCAACAACTTCCAAAATCTACTGACCTCTCAAAAAAAATTTCATTCATTCATACTCACAAATGTCAATTATGTTATATACCAACAAGCCTGGAAAAATGTGCGTTATAAAAGGCATTACCGACATGCACCCACCGTATTGTACTTCCATCTTGTAGTCATTTCTTGGCAACAAATGCACTAACCACTGCGGAGCTTTGATATCTTATATCGATTGTGCACAACTTTCTGTTGAGTAAATTCAAACTTTGATTTTGCACCAAAATTGCATTCCACAGCTCTTCGAAATTTTCGATTTTCTTTCTTACTGTAATGTTTATTGCTTAAAACGTAATTGTCTATAATTGAAATAAAAATCACTATTTTATAACTGGAAATAAAATGAAAGTTTTATCCTCCCGAATATTACTAAACAACACTACAGAATTTATTTATCTCTTACTACTATCTTAAACAAAGTTGCAGATATTTATATTCAACTATTTATATGTATACAATACACTGATCCCTTCACTGTTTGATATTCACTGCTCTAGTTTCACCATTACACTATCCCCATAAGTCGTCTGCTTGCCTTTATATATTGAAACCCGCTTTCTCGAAAGCTCCAGATTTAGTCTAGCACATCTTGCTAGATTTTTCCATCGTGCGGGGAGGTTCGGTGCGGTAGAACAACGACGGAAGGCCCCGCCCAGACAAGGTCAGGTCCAACCTACCCCACTTCCTCGAATTTCTATACTTTAGCACGTTACAATACAAAAGATACATACAAGGTGCTGATCTCTGAAGGAAATTTAGAGAAAAACAACTTGTCATAGAACATGTATCATGGACAATACAAGAGGAATGACTAAGATAGTCTAGAAATATACAAACAGTAGGTGAATCTGTAATGACGAAGAACAAAAATACATGAAGTATTAATTCTATGCCAAAGGGATAGAAAAAATAAGTAACGGCTGGCTTATAGTAGATTCAATTCAAAAATTCACATTTGGGACTTTAGATTCATGATTCGTGAACTTTGTTCTGGTTTATGATGAATTCCAATTTCATAAATGCTGCTAATCACATTTTATAATTCACACGTGGAATATTTGACATAATGTATATACTCCAAATTTGAATGAAAGTGAGGTAAGTGGATTATATCATACTGTCAGTGTGGGTTCATTATATTGTTGCGGTTTATTTCACCGCAACCATTTCTAATCCTTTTATAATTATAACTAGTAGAGCTTAAAAATTTCTTGAGCCGTCTCTGGCTTCCTCAAGTATGCCGTTGAGGGTGCCATGGTCTTGCGAGCACATATGGATGACTGCGAGGCGGTTTCCGTTCTTTTCTTTCTGTGGATCGTGCCCTGTAAATATAACTTTAAACAGTTTCTAATTCACGTCAGTGAATTAATATCACAGTTACCATAGTAAATACTATTTTCCATTAATATGATCACTAGTTTGCGTTTCGTAATATTTGATTCCATACTGTGAACCGTTTTACTGTAATTTAGAATTTTTTCAGTCCTCGTGGCGCAGTTTTAAAGTTACTCTTCAAACGTAAAATAAATTCGTACTTTCACTTTTTATCTTACTTTGAGGCTCCGGCGGGATACTGCCCATCGCAAGAAGACCATCACAAGTTTTTTTGGGGCTCTTTGAGCTTCATTTCAAGTCCTGGCGCCCAATTTTTTTCTTCTTCAATCTTCGCTATTTGGTATTTGCAACTGTGCTTTTGGTTAGTCGAGCCTTCCAAACAAAAGGTAGGAGCCATTTAACTCAGATTAATATCATTGAAACTTATTTTATTTATTGGCCTACCACTATCGTGGAAGTAATTTTCACAAATTATTCATCAAGAACATCAGAGGAATCAATTCTGTAACAATATTCTATTGTGTTTGTTGATCCATTTATCATATCTGACATGTGACACTTTGACAATACTGTGACAATTGATATTTATTTGTAATTAATTGGATTTGAGATTTGGATTTTAGAATTGATATTTCGAATATAAATTTGTAAATAGGTGTTCATGTATTTTATATTTCGCAATCCAAATTCCTAAATGTCAATTCCTGAATCAAATCCTTGAGGCTGGTTCATGATGGATTAAATTTACAAATTTAGATTTTCTCAACTATGAATCCAGCCAATCGTAGACACTGGTGGATTTGTCGAATATTTCAAATTAACAACTGTCTCAGAAAATATATCTATATCATGAATAGAATATGGTGGTGGAAGAGCACACATATATGATAAAAGTGATAGACAATAATTAAATTCAATCATTTGTGCGAATAAAACCATTCTGGCGATGTAAAATAGCTACTCAAAAAGTTTATCTCAGGTTATATTCAAAAAATGAATCAGAATGGGGATCTAAAACTATGAGTCTGAATTCCTGAATGTGAATTCCTGAATTGGATCCATCATAAACCAGCCTTTGAGATAACAGAGATTTGAAAGAGATGAAGCAAGCCGGAGAAGATAATGGACGAAGCAGGAGTAATGTTGAGATATTTATGACACACATAAGAGTTTGAATTAAGAATTCGAAAAAACCGAGAGATAACTATTTTTAATCGTTCTGAGCCCAAATATAGAAAAAAACTTTTTGTTAAGTAAGAAACCAGTGAATTTGTGTATAATTCCATCTTATGATTTTTATTAAATAGAAGCTTCTTATGATAAAAAAATATACGACTAAAACAGTTTCCATCTCATTTATTGTATTAATATTAACATTCATTTATTATTACAATACTTTCAATATTCGGTAAGATCATAGTATCTTCACAATTTAATAATACTGTCAGATGACACAATTATTGTTTTCAAGAAAATCGGCTGTAGTGAAAGGCAACATCTTCCTCAAGTAATTGCTATAATGAATCATTAGAGATTAGTTTTGGTGTATATTACAATGAATTCATATAAAATTTACCATTTTGATTCACTGATAACAAAATGAACATCAGGTTTCAAAAATCCATTAAATTCTGAAGCAGCTTTGAAAGTATAGTCACCCATATCGTGAAATATTATCCATTCTCCTACTTTCATTTCAGGTAAAAAACCTTCCCAAACTTTGTCCTTGCAGTCACATGTGGGACCCCAAATAGTACTTTTTATCAATTCAGATTTTTTATTCGCCTGAAAAAAAAAACTGGTGTCACAAAATTATGCTAATACAAGCTCCAGCTTATTCTTCGAAGTTTCAGTGAATGAGGTACGTCTCTTAGAAACCTCTAACTGTCAATTGCGTGTGAGCTGATATATTGACTTGTTTTTCAAATAACGTTGAAGGAAATATTGCAAGACTGGTTATCAAGTGATCATATGTATATTAGGTGAGGATTTCCATTATGTTGATTAGGAAATAAAATCCTAAGCTCAACCTGAATTTACCCTAAGCCTGGTCTGGTCCTAACCTACGCCTGGACTTAACTTAGACTGAACCTAACTCAAGTCTGGACTTAGCCTAGCCTGAACCTAACCTAAGCCAGATCTTACTCTTGCCGCTTTCTCTCTTCTTCTCCAAATTCTTACCGGGGTCTGATGATGATCATGCAATGATCCAAATCGGTATATTATAATTTTTTGAGAACAGTGTGACATAAAATTTGTTGGTTTTTCCAAGAAAAAAAAAACGTGAACATCACATGACTTACTTGTATCATTATATATATAATACTTTTTGATTTTGTGTTTGATCGTATATATCATTAGATATAAGATCAAACAAAATCTCATCGTTCCAAAGCTAATCGTTTTGGATTAACCCAAGAGATTCTGGAAATCTATCAAGTAAAATACGCTTTCAGCCAAGTCGGTTGCAGTGGGTCATCATTCTTATGCTACATCAATTCCGAATACTGATTTCCAAGATTATACAAATAACATCAGATATGAATTTATGCGCAAAATTAGAAAAAAATAATCTACCGAGAAGCACTTTTGGCTCAGTCTATTTCTATGAAAATGATAGGCAATCATTCCGATACTACAGCAGACTGAAATACCAAATTTTAGTATTCCAGACCCGATCGCTTCAAATTTATGCGAAAAATTCCAGAAGACTGTCAAGTGAAGTGCAGTTCCGGCTCGGTGAATCTTGATAAAAATAGAATATATATGATCGTCCTAAATACTGAATTCTGACAATCCACGCCCAATCGATTTGGATTCAAGCGGGAACTTCAAAAAATGTTTAGAATGAAGTGCACCTCCGTTTAAGTCGATAGCAGTCATAATTCTACGACTGATTGTTCAGAATTCATACGGGAAATTCAATAATTCTGTCATATAATGTGCACTTCTGGTTCAGCCGGTCGGTACAAAAATAGGAAATGACTACAAGAATCTCAAATACTGAATTCCAGCATACTACGGCTGATCATTATAGATTCATGCGAAAGATTAAAGAAAAGTTTCAAGTAAAGTGCACTTTCAGTACGAATGATTGCAACTATAATGCGAGGTGCAAGTCCACACCTTCTACCAGTCTTGAATACGAAATTTCAGCATAATACGTTCGACGGGTTTTGACAGTTGCGAGTTACGAACATCCGCACAACCGTACATACATACCAACATCAAGCCAAAACTAGTTGAAATAGATTCAGGGATGCTAAAAACAAAAAATCTAAAATCCGAATTAGGAACGACCTTCATCCATTTGTTACAGTAATGGAATTTCTTTCTATCAAATTCAGTATACCACAGAATACATCGCAAATGGGTTGGCTAAGAAATTCCTGGCAAGGCTATGATTAATTGAATATTGAGAATCGACTTTTTATTAGTTACTTGTACTAAGTGCAAGGAAGTATAGTGAAACCGACAAAATTCACCTATTAAGATTTTGATGGAAATATCCGTTTCGAGCATCCCTGAATCCATTTTGACTATTTTTAGCTTGATGTCGGTACGTATGTTTGTTTGTTCGTGCGTAACTCGCAAAGCTCAAAACTGGTTGAACGTATAATGTTAAAACTTTGTATTTCGGACTGATATAGGGTCTAGCTGTGCACCTTGCATTATGGTTCCAATTGTCTGTACCGGAAGTGTACTTTACTTGAAACTTTTTTCGAATTTTTTTGATAAATCCAGAATGAGCAACCGTAGGATGTTGAAACTCAGCATTTAAAATTGCTGTAGCATCTAGATGGTCATCTCCTATTTTCGTACCAATCGGCTCAGCCGGAAGTGCACTTTATATGACAGACTTTTCGAATTTTCTTCATAAATTCAAAACAATAGGCCGTAGAATATTACAATTTTGTATTAAGCACTTCTATAACATGTAGTTGTACATCTTGCATTATGATTGCGATCGGCTGAACTGGAAGTGCAGTTTACTCGAAACATTTTTTGAATTTTCCGCATAAATCCAAAACGATTGAACATAGAATATTAGAAACCAGTATCCAGGACGACAGTACCGTCTTTTAGATGCTCATATCCTATTTCACCTTTTGAAATTCGACCACCGTCATTTGAACCAGATTTTCTGCTGACTACCTTATATCATCGTGTTCACAATTGAATAGCGCTCATTTTCATATAAGATTTATTTAAGAAACAGATGAATGAAAATAGCTAGTATAAATATACCTGTTCATACCTTTCAAATCGGTAGTTACGCCAGAGAAAAAAATAGACAGCCCAACGTTCACATATTCTATAGGCTCCATACTTTCGATTAGTATTGAATTCATTCGTAAAACTCATGAGTGCAATGTTGAACAGAAAGTCAATTTCCAATATTTAATTAATCATAGCCTTGCCAGGAATTTCTCAGCCAACCCATTTGCGATGTATTCTGTAGTATACTGAATTTGATAAAAAAAAATTTACCGCTGTAACAGATGGGTGAAGGTCGTTCTTAATTCGGATCCTCTACTAGAATATTTTCATCAAAATCTCGATATGTGAGTTTTGTCGGTTTCACAATACTTGCTTGTACTTAGTACAAGTAAGTAAAACCTCTTATCATTTCCTATATATTGTCACACTTGGATGAATCAACTCTCCTTCTTGGCAGTTATCTTGAACGAATTCAAGCAATTTATTATATATAATTAGTACCTACGCACCCCGAAAACGTTTCTTTGCTATTCAATTTTTTTTATTAAAATAATCGATCTTTTTACAGTAGTTGCAATTCGTCGTATAGTGAACAACTTTGAAAATGAATCAACACTACATAATGAAACAAATACTACACTGACGACGAGATGCAAGAAATCAAGACTACATTGCTGCTGTGAGAGCCAGTATTGCAGAGAATGCAAATGTGTCTGTGAATCGTTTCAAGGATGAAATCTGGAGTGAAGATTCAGGTCTACATCCTTACAAAAGATTGTGCTAGCTCAAGAACTTGAGCAGCTTGATCATCATAAGTTGTTCTGCAATTGGTGTCAAAAGAAACATCAAAATTATCCAGATTTAAATTTTTTTTTAATATAATTTTCTGATAAAGGAAGTTTTCGACTAAATATTCAGAGAAAGTCACTATCTAAGGTTGTTCATTGCATGGCGGCATAATCAGACCCTATTTCATCCCAAAATGAGAAAAAAATATGGTTACAATAAACTAGGGTTGCCAACCGGACTATAATTTATAGTATCGTTCAATACTTTAAGTCTGCATCTTATATACTTCTGAAGAAATATATGGTACGCAAAAATTAAATATTTTCAGCATCGAAGAACAAGTCCTTCATTCCAAAAATGTTTTAACGCGCCTCACAACAATGATATTTATGGTTATAAACTCGAAATGGCGAGAAGAAAGAGATAGATGTAGTATTTAAATTATGAGAAATGAGCTACTCATTCACGTTAATATGAAAATTGAATCTAATAAAGCATATGACACTTTAATTCACACAAAAAATTGTTAAAAAATGCAATAAGTACAAAAAAATTTAGTTTTTATGAAAATGATCAAGTAACAAACATATCTTCATCTATTTTTCACTTTTTTCATGAAAAACTGTATTTTTCCAGCTCATTCTGGAAAGTACTATGTTTCGCCGAAGGAATGTTGGCAGCTTTACAGTGAACTGTGATACATACCGAATGGTCATAAGAGTTTTTTGTGGCCTCATTTGGAGGAAATGGATTCTGATAGCATGTTTTCCCAATAAGATGGTGCTACATATTACTTTTCTAATGCAACTATCGACTTATTGAATGAAAAAATTCACTGAAATATCAATTTCTCGTAATGTGAGAAATACAAGAGAAAGTTACCAGCTTGTACTCCAATGTAATTCAACACCATTATATTATTTCTTATGAGATTACATGGAGACAACAAATCACAGACAAATAGAGGAATTGAAAATCATCATACAGCGCTGCATTCATGAAATTCTTACGAATCCACTACACAAAGTGATCGAAAACTGGGTTCATTTAATTCGCATTCATAGTTGTAGAGAATGTGATGTTCACGTCAGATTTTTAAAAAATACAAACCAAGTGGAAAATATATCTGGGCTCATAATTTGTTGATATTGCATATTTTCATTTATATAATATTTTATTACAACGTATGTAACAATTACAAATTAATCATATCTCTTCTAATCTTCTTTCCTCACAGCTTTTCAACCAAATCAATAAAATCTGACGTGAACATCACGTGAATAATTCGAACATCATTGGATATATATATATATATATATATATATATATATATATATATATATATATATATATATATATATATATATATATATATATATATATTTTGGACTTACCCAAGAGATTCCAAGAATCTGTCAAGTATAATGCCCTTTCAGCCGAGTCGGTTGCTATGGAAACAGTAGGCCATTATTCTTATACTACAACATTCCTATATACTGATTTCCAAAATTCCACGACTAGCAGCAGATCTGATTTTATGCGCAAAATTAAAAAATAAATTCTTACTAAAGTGCACTTCCGGTACAGTTCATTGTTATGAAAATAGTAGGCAATCATTCAGATGCTACAGCAGACTGAAATGCCAAATTTCAATATTCTACACCTGATCGTTTCGAATTTATGCAAAAAATTCCAAAAGACTGTCAAGTAAAGTGCACTTTCGGATCGATGGATCTCGATAAAAACAGAATATGAGCATCTGGATGGTATTATCGTCCTAAATACTGAATTATAATAATCTTCGTTCAATCGCTTTGGATTTATGCGGAATATTCAAAAAATGTTTCGAATAAAGTGCTCTTTCGGCTGAGTCGATGGCAATCATAATGCAAGGTGTGCAACAAGATATCAAAGAAGTGCCTCATACAAAATTTAATATTCTATGACTGATTGCTTAGAATTTATGCGGAAAATTAAAAAAGTCTCTCGTATAAAGTGCACTTTCGGCTCAGCCGATTCTCTCAAAAATAGAAGATGACCATCTAGATGCTACAGCAATTTCAAATGCTGAATTCCAGTATCCTATGGCTGATCATTCTGAATTCATGCGGAAAATTAATAGAAAGTTTCAAGTAAGGTGCACTTCCGGATTTGCTGATTGCGATCATGATGCAAGATGTACAATAAGATTTTATAGAAGTTCTTTATTAAGAATTTTGATATGCTTTGGCGGATCATTCTATATTTATGCAAAAAAATTAAAAAAAGTTTCAAGTAAAGTGCACTTCTGGCCTGGCCGATTCTTACAAGAATAGCAAATAACCATTCTGATACAACATTGAGCTTAAATGCTGATTTTCATCATCCTACGGTTGATCATTCTGGATTTATCAGAAAATTCGAAAAAAGTTCTAAGTAAAGTGCACTTTCTGTACAGACGATTGGGATCATAATGCGAGGTGCACAACTAGACCCTATACCAGTCCTAAATACAAAATTTCAACAATCTACGTTCAACCAGTTTTGAGATTTGCGAGTTACAAGCCAAAAATAGTCAAAATGGATTCAGGGATGCTCATAACGGATATTTCTATCAAAATCTCGATAGGTGAATTTTGTCGGTTTCACAATACTTACTTGTACCTCACTTATATTATTTAAGTTGAATATCTTGTCTTTTTCACTTTTTGGAGAGTGGTCTTACGAGGTGAAATAAAGAACAATTCTGGTATTTTGAGAGGATTCAATAGTCAAAAGAAAGCGAATAATATTAATGCATCTCAGCTGGTGGTGAGCATTCTTGGAGGTTGTACTAGATTCTGCTGAATTAAGAAGCTTTTCCATGTACCATGTAATATGAGACGAAAGATTGTTATTGTCGGGAGACCTCATCGCCCAATATCTTGAAAACAAAGCAGATTACCGAAAATCATGTAATGACAAAATATTCTTGAAAAAATATTGAAATAATCTCTTCCCGATCAGTAAGCAGCCTGATTATAACCAGATTCATATTATTCTTTGAGCTCTCTTGAAGCTGGTTCATGATAAATTTGATTTTTAAATTTAGATTTTCTCAATAATGAATCCAGTCAATCGCAGACATTGGTTGACATGTCAGAAATTCCAAATTGACAACTGTCATAGAATAGATATTCAAATCACGAATATGGTGGAACAACACCCATATTCATATGATAAAAGAAAAAAATCAAACCGAAACTCAATCATTTGTGCAAATAAAACAATTTTGGCGATATGAAATGGCTACTCGAAGAGTAAATTTTAGGTGATATTTCACAGAATGAACGAGAATGAGAGTCTAAAACTATGAATCTGGATTTCTAAATGTGAATTCACAGATTGAATCCATCATATACCAGTCTTTGTAATCCGAACATTAAGACACAGAACACATAGAAGCCCGCGATTCCTTGGCATTATTTTGACTGTATTTGATTACTTGCAATTACTGTGTACTCACACTGGTCGATTATAGCAACTGCGGATTATTTCCGCTATTTCAAGTCTAGTATTACGGGATGCAGTTCAAAATGTTGAGATTCTTTGGGTTCAATTGTTTCGATTTTAGAATACTCTTGGAATTTTGCTATTCACCTAGATTTCACCGCTATGTTCGCAGGAAAATCGTATCCACTTGACTTCTTCTGTTTGAAACTAGTTCTAGACGATACATATCCTGCTACATTAGATTACGCAAAATTAATTTATACATAGTTATTTCATCAAAAAATCTGGATAAAGACGAGCTAATGACGTAACAGTGATGAAAAATTGACTTTGCTTTGATATTTGATTCGCAATTCTTCGATTTCTTGAATGTTATCTGATCGAGATAAATACTGAATTTATGGGTTGATCACACTATCACTAGACCCAGATTCACTGTCTAGCTTTGCTTCTGTCGTTTTTTCTCTATATTTATTGACATTGAATTGTTTCATCCATCAATTTACAAGGTAAATAGGAATTATACAGTTTTGAAAACTGGAAAATCATGCATATAGTAGTTAGATATTGATAAACTGGTGTACAGTATTTTTTTTTTTGTACATATCTTGTTGCTATTAGTCATTTTATTTTTTAGATCCCATCAAGAAATAATTTTTCATACTCAATCAGAATTATCAGGTTCTGAATCAGCTAAATATTCCTTGAGAGACAGGTAACAAATTCAAGTGGAAAAAGTACACATGGAATACTTACTTTCAAAGGTTCAACATATAATGCACAGCTATGTGTCAACCAGCAATTGAAACTTCCATAGTATCCATCGTTGATATAATACATGTTATGCAGCGATAAGTTTCCACTATCATCTTTTTCTTTAACAGAACGTAGGGAATGAATATTTGTAGCAATTGTTCCACTAGTAGATACAAGAAATGATCCTGGTTCCGAAATAATTCTCAAATCTGGATCAGGGAAATGTTTCTCCAGGGCTTCATTAATAACTTTTGCAAACACATCTATGGTTGCTTCTCTGATTCCAGGATATCCCCCACCAATATCCAGAATACTGAAATTGTATCCAATATTTTTGGCCACATCAAAAATCTCTCTAGCATAGCGCAATGCAAGACTGAATATTTTTGGATTCCTGCTGTAAGAGCCGACATGGAAGCAAACTCCAACAACATCAAGTTGTAAATTTCTGGCGATTTTCAAAAGCTCCTCTGCCTCGTTCTCGGGATCACACCCATACTTAATTCCAAGTTTAGCAATGGCCGTTTCATCGTCGCAGCGAAATCGTAATACCAATCTGAAAAGTAAAGTATATTTAATATGTCGCGTCATGAGAAATTTGAAGGTGAAACCTCTCCCAAATTTGTTTTTGTACAATTGGGCGTTTTCATGTGTTTACCGGCCCTGTATTTGAGGTAGTATGTTGATTTTACTGGCAAACTGTGGTTACTATGGTTATGCTGACTTATTGCCCATGGCCAAAGACGGTAAGTAGAAAATTGTGGATTTCCACAAAAAATATTCATTTATTTATCGTTATTTGTAATTGAATATTTACAATAAGATGTCAAACTTGGCAGCTGACAGCAAATAAGCAATCATCAGTAGTAACTCAATTTGAAAAAGAATACTAGGATCCATATTTCGGATAGATCTTCCAATCGTACAAAAAAATTTGTAAGCATCACGGTCAATAAGTACAGTACCGATTTTACATAATATTTGGAAACCTCGCCAAGGCTTGGCTTCCAAGCTATTATTCGCAATCAGTAAACTGTACTTACTGACCTTGATACTTGAATAACTATTGTGTAACAAAACTTTGAGAGTGAAATTTGGACATTTGGAATAGAATGACGGTCAGATACTGCGGATTGGTGAGAAATCGTACGGTATTGTCTTATATAAACAGCGGGCACATTTGTACTTGCAATACAGTATTGATACATAGACATCATCCAAAGCATCAAGTGAATGATATCTAATAATAGAAGTCGTATAATGATTCATTCAACATGATGAAATTTGAAGCTTGGATGAAAATAAAAAGGTACAACGTGAAACTAAATGTACAACGTAACATAAAATCGTGAGAGTTGATTATTGTTCTATTAGTACAAATAATGCATGATTTCGAGACGACTCTTTGGAAAATTTGATACTAATGAGACAATATTCTTTCAACAAACATCAAGTTTGTTGATTCTGCTAGTACTATTTTGATGAGGGCAACATAGCTAGATGATTGTCTCACTTCAAAATGACTATGGATATGAATTACTAAATCAATTTTGAATCATTATTTTCAACGACTGCTGCAATTCGTCTTAACTCCCTCATGCACTGAGATGAAATTCAGTTTTTTGCAAAAAAAAAAAATATCATTCTGGCACAGTTGCAATGATGATGATGAAAATTCCGTGATAACATACTCTTCTTACCACTTACTTTACAAAAAAAAAAATTATGCCATATTCGAATGGTTGACGGAAACAATAATTTGAGTTTCAAGGCCATAGAAGTGATATTCTATTGTCGAATCTCTTTTTCGCGACCTAAGTATTAGCTTAGGAAACAATTCAGGTGAAACCAAGAAAGTATTTATAGTCGGGATGCACACAATGTTTTTTAGTCGACATCACAATTATAAATCATGTCTACCGCTGGGATCTACCAAGTTGACAGTTGTGGAAAATGTGTACTGATCTATTTCTCTCAATTCTGAAAACTTGAGAGATTGACGAATAATAATACGCATCTCGACAAAAACTTCTCTTCGAGGAATTGATAAAACTGCCTATATAAGTAGGTAAGAGATGTTTATGAAGTAATTTCATATAGATCTGTCCCAAGAAAGTGGAATTTGACAGATGTGTACAAAAACGTGATACTCGACAGATGTGTACAAAAAAGTGGAGCTTTATAGCCGCAAAAAAGATCATAGAGTCGCTTTGAAATATTTTCTGATGACTACATGCATTATTTTAAAATGTATAGTACTACTGTATTTCCTGAAAATACTTTGTCAAATTACACCAACAATAATTTGCCGCACGCAAAATTTTCAGAAAACATATCTTCAGAAATTTTTGGTTAATGATATTTCATGCCGTACTGTCAAGCTGAGGTCATATTAGGGTCTAGTGCTATTATTTGAGGAAATATCTAAAAATCAACATATTGTTATTGATAATGTGTATTATCAGTCAACGCTTCAATCTACATTTTATTAGATTCTAGTGCAGCCCCAGCCTAATGAAAATGGCTTGGAATGGTAAAAAAAAAAATCTGAATCTTTCAATATTCTGATTCAAAAGGTATTAGCTGTATCTTCTCCAGAATCTATTGCTCCTACAAAAAGTAGTGCTCGTATTGCGAAGTTTGAAACGAACATGACAATCTTTCTTCGGTCACGTCTAAAGTAGGTACTTCACTCACCGTAGAAGTTACGTGAAGCAATGCTTTGTCGCGTGTTAGTTTCACCACAATTCAAACGCATAGAAATTGTTTTCTGTGAATTCATGTCTGTAGCAGCACCTATCACTGATCCATTTATTTGGATATTTGTTGAATCTGAATATCCACTTATGTTTTTGGCTCTTTTGCTGTGCTTGAATAATTGTCAAAATATTCAACTCAAGTGCGGTATAGGAAATTTCGTATGATACTCGGCCAAAAAATGTCATTTTCTTGTACACTCCTGTCTTATTCCACTTTTTCCAAAGTTATCTGTCAAAAAGAACTTATAAACACATTTCACCTACCTTAATGTGGAGTTTGATAATCTCTTTAAAAGCCTCTCTGTTCACTCTACATCCAGAAATAGGTACTCACACATTTTTCTCAAATATCAACTCAGTAGATGACGATGGAATAGTACAATTTCAATGGTAGCCAAGATTTACAATAGCGATGTCTTAGTAACAGATAAAAGTTTGTAATTTTGCATGATTTCGTGATGATCGCCTAGTGAACTTCATGTGCACCTCTGCCAAAAGTACTTTTCTGATTTCATTATCTCTGATCAAATTGCAGTTTCAGTGAAAGTTTCGACCGCAAACATACTCGGCCAAAGAAGATCATCTTTACGACCTTGATACATAAATACTATTAATAAAAAAATTATGAATTAAAATACGATGATAATAGTTACAGATATGTAGAGATATTGCCCTCGTAGTGTAAATGATCATTCGTTCTCCATAAATCTAGCAAACTCCATAAAATATAATTTCAATAAAAACTTTCAGAACTATGGAAAATTAATATTATAAATGATGATCTATATGTTCGTTATTATTTATGAGAATTAAAGTTCATCAAAAACTAATTTGTGATTATAAACAAGTAGCTCCTATAATATTGTCTAGTCTACAAGCCGATCGATAAACCGGGAATAACAAAAGCAAATGATTTTGATATCTCGGCTATGGATATTCCCTGCCTCTGACAATACTGTATAGGTACAACAATTGATACAGCCTTCGCAATAAACTCAGAGAACTAGATTATTATATGGATGAATAATATTAATATGTATTACTAAATTCTAACATTATATTTATTTTCAATTCAATCCTAATATGTGCCACAACATCTATAAAATTTTTCTTCAATCGCGCGTGTAGCTAAAAAGCATAATTTTTTATGTATGTTACTCACCTAGAATTTGGATAATATTTCTTGATTTTATGAAGTTCTTCTTCATTATCAAATGTCATTAAAGACACATTACGTTCTGCAGCGTAACGTATATATGATATCAGTTTTGTAGTATGTGAAAATACTATTCGGTCAGTACTAACGCCCAATGCTAGAACTTTGTCAATTTCAAGTTTTGAACTGCAGTCAAATCCAGCGCCCAAAGCACTTAAAGTTTCTAGTACTGTTGAATCGTCATTGCATTTCACAGCTGAAAATCAATCAAAATGATCAACACTTAGTTGATTACACATTTATTATAGTACTAGTACATCCAAATTTATTTTAAAAGCTAAGAGCTCAGTAATGAGGTACTTCAATGTACTTGTTACAAAAAGAATCATATGCAACGCGGACACTGGATGACCGTCATTTGAAGTTATTGAAAATGATCACAGTCTCACCAATTTCAGATCTTGGCACAGCAGATATCAAATCAACCACGTACTTTTCCATGAACGGAACCTTAGATGACAGACAGCTTTGCAATAATAGAGGGAAATTTGATACAACAGGAGATATCGAATCTGCCATTGGTGCACCAAACACCTGTCTATGAATCTGCCAATCACATTTGAAGAAACAGTGATCCTTGGAATAATCTCTTACGGAACTCAGTATATGGAATGAATTGGGTTTTGGAGGATAAATATTCAGTTCTACAGGCAGCACTGTTACCAACCTTGTGCAAGATAGGTTCAGGTTCATACTATTTAAAACACTGACGAGTTTCATTGAGTACACAATGAAGAACACAAAACAAATATAAAGGATGCTTGATTTCAAAATGAGTGAGTAATAAATATAATATTTTTTCTTCTATCGCACTCTGCTATTAAATCGTTGAAAATTGTAGTCACTCTTTCCCGAATGATATAATCATATGTTTATTTCAGGAGGTTCAAAGTGATTGATAACAATTACCGACATGAGAAAGTCAATTCCATTAAAATGCCAGATGCATTAAATTAATATTCAATTGGATATTCATCTTTGAATTGATTGGTAGTTGGAGAATACAAGCTATATTACGTTATTCACTTTATTCGTCCAAAAAAAATTCATGCTTTTTGTATAGTTGCCATAGCAAATACAAATTTGGACTACTTTCGCATGTAGTGTAGTGTTACAATACGGCGTTTAACTCAGGAGATGGAACAAAAAGAAATAATTTCAACCACAGGAACTAATTTAGAAGTCCAAATGTTGAACTCACAATTTTTTGTTGTTCTATTTATGTGTATCATAATTTCAATATGTAACTTTCCATCATTTCTGGACTAAGTTTTGAAAATATACAATTTGCGACCCTACATCATAGCTTGTTCTTATTCCTGTACCAATTGCACAAAAATATTTGAATGGTATGAAAAAATCAGTCAGATATTCTGTAATTCTCTTGTTTAATATAGAGTAGATTCTTCCGTATTCCCGCATATCATCTCGAGAAAATTAAATATCAGTTACGAAGTCACTATAATTATTGTATAGTTAGAGAAAATGCTACCGTTGTTACTAACTCGCAGATAAATTCAAAAAATAATTGTGAAATATGTCCTTAATCTCTTTATCTCGTAATCTGGAAGAACAAATAATAGAAAGTGCAAATAAGTGATAATAATCTTGATTGTTAATTTTTATCAATGGATTCTATGAATCAAAACAAATTGGAATCAATAAAATACTAATGTTGATTACAGTTAGATAACAACAAACAATTTATTGTGGAATTTTACTCTAATCAATGAAGATAGTATTTTTCCTTCGATATTATTCGAAAATAATAAACAAATACCCATGCAATACAGTGTAGGTTTTCTATATTAGATTCTTCCACTCTAAGATACTTGATGATATTTGATTCCAATTTTTGTATCGGTACTACATTGTTACTACGGACTTCAAAACTCGCTCATAAATTTAGAATTGGCCTGTATTAGTTTCAATTTTTTGCCAAATAAATATCTTATGATGTACTATATCACATGTTCTATAAGCGTCTGTTTATCACGAGAGAACTTAATGTTTGGGATAACGCGTGTCTAAAGAGTTCACATAAGTCACATACTATACAGTTATAAAAGTATTCTGTGGAAAGTGTCTAATGACAAAAATGGTCCGTTCAGGTCGTGCTACAAATTGTAGAAGCCATAATTTTGCAAAGATGTATCCAAAATGGTACTTAGAGTCATGAAAATCAGTTTGAAAGTTATATTTTCTATCCGATAGCACGAGAAATCATAATAGTACCCGTTTTCTATCAAAAAGTATTTGTACTTGTCCATAAATCTAATGTAAATAACATATAACACTACTAATGAAGACTTCATTCTACAATAAGTGATGTGATCAATAAAAGTGGTGATAATATTCGTAGTTTTAGATATATCAATCGAAATCTGTTGTTTTTGAAACCAGCGTCAGACAACTTGAAGGAATCACTTGCAAGGAAATTGAATCATTAGCAAGATGTAATTCATGTCTTATTTATTCATCCATCGTATGTATAGTACTACTCAATTTCCATATTCCATCAAAAATCTAATTGATCAAGGGCTAATTCTCTCATTTCCAATCAATCAGAGTGAAAACGTCGGTCCTTGATCAATAAAATTCAACCGAAGATTATTATTGTCCTGAGTTGGATTAAATGACATTTAATTTCTTCAGTTATAATTGTGTCAATAATCTATACAGTCAATAATCCACATAATAATAACTGATAAAGTTAAATGAGAAAGGAAAAACCGATGCTGATGAACTCTTATCAATTTCAGTGCATTACAATAAAATCATAACTAGCGATAGTATATCATTCGATAGAGAAGATTTAATTAGGTGGAGAAGAAAATTTTACTATACTACACAGTAGGTACATTACAATTCAGTGGAAATCTTACCGAATCTTTGTCCGTCGATAGGATTCGGTACTGAGATCACTGGTCCACAAAGTAATTATATTTGCACTGAGCTATGAACACTCATATTTTAAATACAAATATAGCTATAGTCACAATCTTTTGAAGTATAGTAACCATAGTTGTCTGATTCAGAAATGGTATACAGAAACTGGTGAAATCAACTTTCAAATATGCATTATTATCTCCAACTTGAATACACATATAGGAGAGAAATCTGTATTCTACAGTCAAACGTAAAATTGATAATTTTTTGCATTTCATTAATTTCAGGTATACCACTGTCAATACACCCGCGGCTGAAGGACAGTATAACTATCATCCAATTTTTTTGAAAATTAATATTGGAAGCACTGCTTGTTTTAGAGACTTTAAGCTCATCCTTGAGTCAACTGAGTCAATCCAAAAAAACTAATTTTCTTTGGAATTTTGTTTTTTATATCCAATTCCGAGTCTATGTTGGTTTCAAATATTATCGTAGAGTACCCTGAGTAATTTAAATTCGAGTTGCTTATTGATCAAGGGCTGATTTGAATCATGTGATCATAGATTTTATTGAGAAAACATTGCCGATCTAATCAGAAGTCGCATCGCAATGTGAATCTTTAACCGTTCGGCCATTACTGAGATCAATAGATGCAAAGATGATACAGGTAGACGAAGGGATGAACAAACGGACAGACATACATCTTCTTGTACGGTCCTCCTATGAAATTCAGTGTTTCCGGAAACCATTTATATTTGGTCCTGGTGGAAGTCATTTTTTGGACTGTTTATTCACTGAAGTAAAAAACAGTGCATTGTGAAGGTACTCCTGCATTACTGCGAGAAAACTATGTGTTTATTGATTATAAGCTCTTCCTACTCGATGTAATTTTTATAATCCTTGTACAATTTCAGATAAAGAGAACTATACATCATACTCAAATTCCTCAAGGATGATATTCAAGTTCTTTTCCCTCAAATAATGTGTATGAAAATCGTTATACAAGAAAAAGTATCTGGGAATCATTAGAGAATAATATTCGCTCACTTTTATTTTCAACTTATGCTGAAATAGCTGACTTTTGATTTTTTTCATGTGTATAGCATTGCAAGTTTTGTTATGTTTCTCATGAGTTTATCCATCATTATTCATTTGGGAATTAGTTAGATCTCTATATGGCAGTAAAATAAAATCTTCATGTTCAATGAATAGTATATTATGCTACAAGAACCGAACGACCATCATTATTGTCTAGTAGAAAATTGGCTTCACTTGACAAAGGCGAGGGCAAAGCCCTAGGCAAAGGCTAGGGCGAAGCACGAGGCGAAGATGAGAGTGAATCCTAAAGCGTAGCTTCATGCGACCAACTTCACCTATGTCAATATTGACGATCATTCAGTGACCGTGTTGCATACAATAATTTTCATAACATGACTGAACTTTCTAAATGAATTTGGATGTATTAAAACTATCTTATCGATTTCATAAACAAATTTTTGCAATTGCGATCACATTCAGATGAAACTTAACTAACATGATTCGTTTCATTGTTTGATATTACATTATGTTCTTCAACATTCTCTGAGCTCTCACATTCTCAGCAAAACTGAGCATTGGAACACATCCCATGATACAAGTTCTTTCCAAATGTCAATTTAACATACAACAATGAAATGAAAAGATACTATCGGTATCCATAACCCACAATTATAATTTTTTCCCCTGGAAGCAGGAAAAAATAGTCATTAACTCCCTGTCAACAAGGAATTATTGATTACTGCTCCCATTGTTTGGAATTAAAATTTTCGAAGCAGAATCCAGCCCAGTAATATTGAAATTTTGGTCCAAGTATTATAACAAATAATATCCTACAGATGTTGATTTTTTCTTTATTGACAGGCAGTTCAATTTCTGATAAGACTCTCTAGATTATGTATCATGTATATATGAACAAACCCAAATATTTAAGAACTATAAGATGAAAGAGGAATAACTGAGATGAACAATAATTGCGCCAAAGCATCCTTGAAGATTTTGTTGCTAAGGAGAAGGACATCTGTCTAACGTTATCCTCCAGACTCAATCAGGTTTTTAGTTTCGTTCTGAATAAAATTGAACAATTTTTGAGATGAATAATACCTTAAATGACAAAATGAAAAAGAATACTTTTGATAGTACAAATATTTTAATAGGCTCTTTCAGATACTAATGCAACTTATAAATTGATCCAAATTAAAAATTGAAATAATGGTAACTCACCAAAAAACGGTGTTACCCTTGGCAGAGCATCTTTCCATTCCAGGTATCTTGCTATAATCTCCCCAATATCACAAACAATAAAACCTTTTTCTTGATCACTGATATTCGCTATGTCTTGGATGAATGATGAGATATTTTGGTTCTGTTTCAAAATATGAACACCTTGTCTTGAAATAGCAGTTGACATTTTGCTGTTCTCGATTGTTGTTTTCATTATTAATAGAATATTTGATTCATGAAAAGAACTTATATACTCACGAAGTAATCTTGTTGACTTATCAATCGCAAACAAGAGGATCAATATATTTGATTTATCTAGTGAATAGTGGATTGGTGAGAAGATTATGAATACTGAATTAGCACAATTCATATCAAAATGAACTGAGGGCCGATTTAACTATGCTCGTGGATCTTATCTCGACTATGATAATTGAATGTGATAGCTATCAAAATTTCCATAAAATTCCAGTGTATATATATATATATATGTATATATATATATATATTCGTTTTTAGTAATTCCAATAATAGTTGGGAAGATCGAAATAAGACTTAATTGAGTTTCTCTGTAGATAAACAAAAGATTTATTCATAACAAATATGTACAACTATTTACATTTACCCTCCATACCTGTAAATAAACAAAAGAAACAACATTTAAAGCCTATATTTCAGTGATTTGTTTTGTATTGTCTTGGGACAATATTATTCTGGAGTTTTTATGAATAATTCTGCTAATCTTCTTTTATCTCAATCTGTCAAAAAGTGACAAGTCATGCGGCAGAAACTCCAGCGGAAAAATCTATGCCGGTATAGTTGTTAACTCTGTCGGTATGGCGGCGAATTCAAAATTCCGGAGATCGACGATACAGATGGATCGTTGATGTTTCTTACATATTTTTTATTTTTGGAGAAATGTCTAGTTAATGAACGCTCATGTAACCAAGCATAACACTCGTTGATTCGACAATAAAAGAATCTTTTTTGGTACATGGTTCTCAAAATACAACTTTTCATTCCAAATTAGAACCCACTTTTTGATCACTTATGCGATTCAGTTTCTTCTTATAAATTTAACGATCTAACATTTCAATACACATAAAAAAAAATTAAAATGAATGAACAACATTTATTTTCCTCTGAATTTGGATATCGATAAAAGAGAAAAAAGTCGACTTTCATGAAGGTACTCAGAATTTTATAACTTTTGCACTTTACATATGAGATCAATAAGGCTTGAAATAGGTTCCGCATTCCGGTTCATATTAATAGAAATGATGCTGCTAATCCTTCGAAATGTATTTTGATTGTGATTCACTCACTGATTACCAAGTAGTGGTAATTATAATTTATAATTTTGGTTTTCGTCTGGGCCGGTATATCTATCATCACTTAAAACAAAGATTTACTTGTTGATTATATATGTATTCACCTAATACTTAATTGCACTTTCAAATTGCCCCTGTGGAGAGGCAATTATTTTCTCTTCAAGATATTCACGCTTCATGCCTCTGCGCCCAAATGGATCCGCGTCCCAATGGACTCGCGCCCACTTGTCCTCGCGGCCTGATGATCGCGCCCAGATAACCGACAAGATTCTATGTTACGTAACTCAATGCAGGTGCTGGTAGTGTTGTAGTTTCTTCGCTTTTCATTCATGAAATAGTCGGAACTCGAGCAAATAAAATACTTTCGCTTGTTTTCTGCAATAGTTAGTAATATTGAAATAACTTTCACACGGTCAGTGATCAAACATTTTTCTGAAATATATCTGCTCCAAATGTTTGATTCAAATGTTGAAAGTCAGATTGACATTCAATAGCTCTCTTCGTAATCAAATATATGGAATGAATTTGCTCAATACATATCATATTATGTTGAGTTTGTGATATTTTCGCTGAGATTTTGCTATTTGTGATTTAAATATTTGGAAAAATTTTTAGAGCTGTTTTTGAATCAAATATGATTCTGAAATATACATATACTTATTTATGGAAAATTCGGGTTATCAACAAGTAAACAGCTGGTTTCTATCGGCTGTTTCTTCGTCAAAATGTCTAATTTTAAATGGCTGTTACGGTTTATTTCATGTTAATGAAATCTAGCCTTTTTCACAATTAAATTTTTTTTTTCCTTCGTCAGGCAACCCGGAGTTCTCGGGTGCAACTTGAGTTCAATCAAGAGTAGCTACCGTTTGCGCATAGGTTTGGTTAGATTGGATTCTTTATTAATCAAATTAAGATTTTTTTTTCGGTAATCTGAAATGCGGACTCGGGCGTTAAGATTTGTGAAGATCAGTTGTGCTATCTGAAGTTCAGATATTTACTCTATTTTGCGTATCTTTCGTAGAAATATCGAATACCCATTAATTTGGATTTTACTAGAAACACAGCAATAGAATACATTTTCCTATATTCATCGACATCAGTCGGATTTATATTGATCTACTTTATCTTAAATAACTACAAGCCGCATTCCATCACAGGTATTCTTATTTCAAAGTATTTACCTAATTTTGAGTCCAACTAGAGTTAATGCATGACTGTGTCACATTTAAAGAAAAAAACGTTTTTCATTAAGTGAAAATTTTAAATTAGTCTTATCGTTTTACGCATGCGCTTGATCAATGGCGTACTTGAGACTCACATGTGAATACTTTTCAGGCTTTTACTTTCTACTTTATTATTTTCCGTACTGTTCTATTTGGGATATATGGTGATATCTTCCCTTCAGCGGATTATCAGATCTTATTGGAATGAATATCGCTGTGCAGTAAAACGATTGGGAATCGTTAATTGGAATTATTATTGGTACGAATTCGACATCGCAAGTTCTTAGAAATTGGATGACGGAGTTCCTCCTTCTACGCCACTGTACAGAACGAACCATTCCGGACATCTGATCGGCATCGACTATTTGGACGATACTACAGCTAAGCGATTACTCTATTATCTTTTTGTTCATATCTGTATATTTATCTTAATAACTTTAAGATTAAGTTTTTATATATTGCTGAATTTAGAACCACTTGCTTTCTGAGCTAATTGTATGTGAAAATCTGATCTTACCGAGCGTTTGGAAATCAATTATTCTATTCATCGTCAAAGACATTACTCGTGGTTAGTAGGTCCAACGCAAAACGCTTTTAGGACTGATTCAGTCAATGCTTATATGTTCTGCGCGGCGTGACGCTCGTTGGTCGACCTTCGCGTATCCCGCCTTTACGTTGTGCGCTTTTGAACCATCACACTACGCTTAATCTTAGTCCTGACAGCATTCTCACGGACAAACTCGCTGCGCGGACCGCTTAGGATAATTTCTCGCGATCATTTCCTGTTCGATCTGGTTTATCTATTTCAGTGCATAAGTAGGGTTGAATGTCATCGTAGAATCTTGACCATTTTACAATATTTGAACCTCTATTTCATATTTTATTCAATCATATAATTTTGTTAATATGTAGTACGAATTATTAGTATTTGACCTCCACTAGTATTAAAATTCGTCTTCAACTATATTCTTTTTCTAAGCTGTATGAATTACTTAATTTATTTAAATACATTTACTTTATTTGGGATTAACAACGTTTGATTGTTTTGCGATCTTGTTCCCTATTAGGTTCGATGATCAACCCCATCGGTTGAATCTCATTCCGGTTTCGGTCATCTGGCGCCCTTTTTTTTATATTTATCATTTTGAGTGACCTACCCCGTCTTCACTGTAGCTCGCCGGTGTTCAACTTGAATAGGAAGAATTCTATTCCAAGATCGTAGCATGGCATTATATTTATGTAATATTTGGTAACATCTAATGTGGTAGGTACAAGACTTCAAAAACTGCACATAATAAATTGGATTGCTTGAACTTAGGCCTACTTGAACAATCCGAGCTTATCTACTGGTTAGTAGAGCTAAGTTCATTTCCTACAGTTACAATTATTAGTATTTAAAATGAAATTGGTTGAAGTGAACTGAAGATAAACTTGTATTGTACAACCGAGCCTTCTTAATTAAGGTAATATGGCCAAATTGATAAATATATATATATTTTATGTTCTGTTTAGGTACATATAAAAAAAGTTTTTGACAAGTACTTTACATTCATTCATCCAGATATCAAATAATCAGTTATATGAAATATATTTCACTCAAGAATGATGATATGATTTCCATTTTTGAAGTTTCGTCATAAAATCTTCCTTTTTGTTTCCGCAATAACCTTAAGAATTTATATTTGAGAATTCCATCATATGGAATATCCTCAAACAGGTAAACGTATAAATTATCCGATCAAATATTCTATGGAAAAATTTGAACACGGGTGTTGTTGGACAATATTCTCACACATTTTACAAATATTACTACCAACACCCAAGTAATATATTTCTGTAGTCTGAAATTGCCAGCATGAAATTAACAACTTGTTTTACACACGTGTACTGAACAATGGATGAAGTAAACACTTGCGCGGATCGCGATAATACCTTGGTCTTGGTCCCATTAAATTGCTTATGTACGATTTGATGACTGGGAGTTTAATCTACCTGAGGTTAAGTGACCGGGAGCTAACAATTTACCAGGCTTTGATTTATTCAATTCATACGATTGGTCAGTGAAAACACAAAAATGGAGAAATAGATATTGTTGCCCAGGAAATGAATCATTTGAATCGAATTTATTTAACTTGGGATTCTAAAATTGGCCTTAAATATTATAAAACAGAGTCACTGTCTTCTCTGTTAGTGTTTCCGCCTACTTCTACTGAACCAAAGATTTTAGAACGATTTCCATATGGTGGAAATAGAATATAATCTTGCAATTTTCTATAGAATGACTGTACTATGAAAGTGTTCAATCGAGAAAATTATTTTTGTGAGCTTACATGACTAACGGTGATTGAATTTTAAGAGATGCATGAAAAACATCAAAAAGGCTGTTGGACTTAAGAAGGTCTACGGGAAAGTCTGCGATAGCATGTGACTATTTTCTAAAGTACACCCACAATGACTATGACATAGAAAAGTGATTAAATAATTCCACCCTCAATGAATAGATATTGAGAAAATCTATAGATTGATTTGAATTTTTCAATTTGTGTTCGAAATTGAACTTGTCAAGAGAATATTCTGTTTAGAGAAGTGATAGATTTATCTCGCTTCGAAATCTAGGATTCAGTCTCTTTGATAGAGCCTCTCTGCTTCTTTGATAAGATTTTTGAACCTAAGATATATTAACAGGTCGACATTTATTTTCTATTTTATCGCCGAATACTTAGAATATCTCAGCAGAAAGTTTAGTCCGTGAGACAGGGCATACACTTCTCGTTAATTACCACTCACTTGGAACTTTGTGAGTGAATTCATTGTGATGAGTTCGACAGCTTTCACATTTGACGAAGTTTTTGATTTGGGGGCGTTTTTCAGCGAGGGCTAATTGAACACGTCAATTTTATGAAGCCTTAAAAATGTATTACCGTCATATTGATGTTTACACTAATCGAAAGATTTTTTGATTATAAAATAGAAGATAATTGTCCGACATGAATATTGGGGACCAGCGGTAAGTTCGAAAAGCCACACTTGTCACAAGTACGTTGGTATGAGAACGGATTTTCGCTACTCTGAGACTTTAAGGACGTGTTCAATTATTTTTTTCATAAAATTTGATCATTTTGTCCGACAAATTTTTGAAGGCGTTTCCTCAGTCCGACTCTGAAAATGCTTTAGGATTATAACAGCTTCTCTATCAATGACCGCTTGTCGGACCAAAACAGCCATGATTTGGAAACATATTATTGGTTCAAAAAACATATTGTCCGATAGAAATATTGGTTCTTATCGTCAGTCCGACAAGAAAACGCTAGCACAAGCATAACTCAGTTTTTGACGTATTTCATACCAAGAGATAAGTAATAGACGTTGTTTATAAGCTAGTAATGAATAATTCATTAACAAAATAATTGAAAAAAAGCGAAGTTGAAAATAGTAAGAGAAATATATACTCACTTTGATCTGCCATCCCTGGGGCTCTAAGTAGAATCAAATTATGATCAAATGCTCCATCCGAATCTAGAATTAGGACTGGTGGTTCCCATTCAAGATTTCAAAGTGACTTTCTCCCCCGACTATACGAAGGAAAGAGAAATCTTTAAAATTTTTCCTAAGCCATTTCCCCATTCGGTGCATATTTCTCCAGATATACTTCAAATAATATGCAATATCTCACATTCTCCACACAGACTTCAAGTAAGCCAAGCTTCACATCACCTCATGTGCACGGTACAAAGTTTTCTCTCCACGTCGTAAAATCAAAATGGGACACCTGTATATACTTACAGCTTTCTGCACTCGATCATATAAGCTCCAAGTTTGCCAAATATCAAATTTTTCTGTGCGTGCAATAGCTTGAAAAGGGATTCAAAGCTTCCTCTTCACGTATCAATATATAGATTAACATCTGTATATAATTTTCGCTTTTTGCACATCTTCTGCATATAAATTTTGAGTATGCCAAATCTCACATTTCTTCACGCATGCAATATGCTTGAAAAGAAGTATAAAGTTTGCTCTTGACGTATTAATATATATAGATATCATAGTTGACGGTGAATTTGAATGATATTTGAGGGGATTATCATAGTATACTGACTTTATACCACACATTCCAAAATAATAATAATATACTGGTGCACAACCCTCTTTTTTTCATTATTCATAATCAATAATCATACTGACTTGATATGCATTTCATATATGTATATGCCTATGAACGCAGCCGCATTCATACTACATATTTTTGCTTTTTCTGAAGTATTGCCTAACTTAAATTGTCGGACATGTAAACAGTAATGTTCTAGACACTATTCGAGTGGAAAATGAAAAACATAGGGATGAGCGGTCATTGATGAAGGAACTGTTATAATCCTGACACGTTTTCAGTGTCGGACTGAGAAAACGCCCTCGATAGTTTGTCGGACAAAATTTTAGAAAAAAAAATAATCAAATACCTTAAAGTCTCAGACTAGCGATAGTCCGTTCTCATACCAACGTACTTGTGACAAATGCGGCTTGTCGGACTCATTTTTAAGGCTTCATGAAATTGACGTGTTCAATTAGTCCTCGATGAAAGACTCATCACAATGAAGTCACTCACGAAGTTTCAATTGAGCGGTAATCAACGAAAAATGTGTGCCCCGTCTCACGGACAAATATATCTCTTGCATTCAAAAATACACAAATCTGATTCATTTTACGAAATGATGCTGGCTTGAAAGCACATAGACTTATTCCACAGTTTTTATCTAGATCGGTTTCTTACAAATCCACAATCTGTACATATTACTTCTTAGATGATTTTTTGTGACTAAAATGCTCAAGGATATGAAGACATTGATGAGTTTTGATGGAAAACGGAGAATAATGTGATATTTTTTCATAAATCAAGGCAAAACAATGTTTGTGAAACTGACACATTACTTTAAACAGTAAGTTCAGTAAATAGTTATTGTTCGGAAAGATATTTGGTCTGCTGTAGTTTTTCAGTTTACTACTCAATCAGAACTTGAATTTTCGCTACGTAAAACTTCTTTTTATTGATCTTCATGGGAAAATTCATTCTTATTTTGCAAGCAGTAGTTGCCAAATCCAATGGCGATAAGAAATATAGAAATACTCGATGCGACAAGAACCGAGTGATCCGTCATTATTGTCCAGGATGAAGCTGGCTGCAGTCGATGCAGGCAAGAGCAAAGTCTCAGGAAGAGCCGAGAGCAAAGCACAAGGCGAAAACGAAGGCGAAGCTCAAGGCGTAGTCTCGTGCAACTAATTTCATCCATGTCAATAATGACGGTCGTCAAGTGTTCGTGTTGTATACGATTCTTTTTGTAACAAGTGGTCTAAAGTACCCCATTACTGAGATTTGCAGATAAATTTAGACATATTGAGACTATCTTATAAATACTACAAGTGAATTTTGGCGATTATGATCATATATACAGCAAACTGATACTGCGAAACATAGCTGATCTAGTATATTGGTTGACATTTTCTATATTTTCTGTGCTCCCACATTTGAAGCAAATGCAAATACTTCAACGAACATATCTCATAATACAAATTATCTCCAAATGTGAATTTGACATTGTAACAATGAAATTGAGAAATACCAATGCCATCCATGATCCATGAACATCATTTTTCCCCTCTGCGTAGGAAATTGATATTCATCAATTTCCTGTCGAAAGGAGAATAATGATCATTGTTTTCGTGGTTTGAAATTGAGAGCCTTCAAGGCAGAACTCAGTTCAATAGTAAGAGGATACTTTTGGTGCACATAAAAGCTATAAGATTCACAGGACTTGTCCTCGACCCACCGAGATATGAGAAAAAATGTTCCAGTAGCGATACTGTACGTGCTAAGAATTTGAGACCGAAAGTTCGACTGAAAATGTTGTTGAGAATCAAAATTTACATGGAATAAGTATGACTCATCCAAAAATTGAGCTTTTATAGCAGAATGAAAGAAACAATTAGGGTGTACGGTTTTTTGTAGAATCTGTTAGATCTTAAGCCTTATTTCAAAGCGAGATTATATTCATTTATAGAATATATTTCACCCTTGTTACTTTGAAATTTAATGCATTCAATCTCATCCATTGCATTGAGAACGAAGTTATAGATCAAATGAGAAACAGAATTATCATCTATCACTCATTCGATTCTCGCAGCCGAACCTAATATGAATTGAATATTACAAAATTTTGGCAAGAAATTATTTTCTACTAAGCAGATCAGTAACCATTTTGTGGGAAGTCAGCTTTCATTTTATCTTTTCTAATGAGAAATAATTTCTTAGAATATTTGTACGCATGAATGACACAAGTTCTAATTCTATAAAATTCTCCCATTCACAATTTTAATCTATGATTGATCAGGCACGAACTAGTGGTATTACAAGAGAAAAATCATGGTACAGATATGTATCCTATGTAAAATGAATAAAATCACAACCACATAAGCTCAAATTAACAATTATTTTATGACTAGTGATGCTTGTGGTAAGTGAATTATAATCCAATATGCGAAATTTGAATTAGTTCCAATTTCTTATTTGTCATGTTCAGATTTAGAAAGGCGAATATATATCAGACAGAACATGTCAAAATTTTGAGAGCATAGGAAAAATTTAAATAAAAGAAATTACAGTTTAAAAGCTTTCTACTAAAAATAATATTCATTCATCCATATATCTTGGTGAGTTTACATTATATCAGAGTATACATATTCTAGATCTTTTCCATCTAATTTTCTTAAAAAATATGAGAATATATACGGAGTGATCAATAATGATTGTCTGTCACGAGACTAGCAAAACTTCGCATTAGGATCAGAACAATCTTCATGGAATGAAGTTGGTATGAATTTATTCATTTTGATAACTACGTTACCGGTATTTCAAAAACACAGTGGCATGTATTTTGCATATTTTGTGACGGATGTATCCATAATCTGATTCAAAAAACAAGGAAGTAAGTGAATAGCTGTATTATGGAATGAATATTAAGAATTTATTATTATTCTACCAAACTTACAGGTTAGAATAATGTTTTCAGAGGAACTGTCATCTGTTACTTAAAGCTCACTATCTCAAGCAGGCGGCAAAGAAAAAATCAGAACAAGGCGGCACGGACAGTCATTTTTGATTACTCTGTATTTTATATAGGTTATATCACATTTCATTATGAAAAATCTATTCACTCTATATCACAACGTCGTCAGAAAGCCCTACAGCGTTGCCGCATCTGGAGCTCTATAACGAACTATGGACATCTATTTATATATAGTATATACAGATTAACGTCAGCGCCATCACCAGAATTTTTGTTGAACTATTCCGTGTATACCATTGATAGGAACGGTCATTGTTGAGCCCACCAGGATATTTGTTCCTCGTTACGATATGCACAAACATTTGGCGTTGAGATATACAGGGGTACGTTATGGAGCCATTTGCGGGCTCAACAACGGGATTTTTGGCTTCACAACGTATTGTCAATATATTCATCGGCCTCATATATGACTGTTTATAAGTATAAATCTAGTCATTATTAAGCCAAACTCCAGTGAAAGTATATAGTGAAAAGGAAGCAGCTTTAAAGTGGTTGAATATTTTTGTGTACCAATTTAAAAGCAGTGCCAAGTAGCTTTGAGAATTTATAGGCAATATAATTCAATGTTTCACGAAAACTGGGAAGAATATATAGAAGCAAATATGTCAATCATATACACGTATATGAGCTTTCGTGAAAATTTTATCTGAATTTTTCAAAATAATATAATACTTAGATTTCATCAGAATACCCGATTAGAGACGCAAAAAAACATAGATTTCAAGAATCAACAAATACATAGATTATAATTCATGTTTTTTATCCACTTATACAAAGTACGTACGTACGTTTGTATGTATTGGTGCATGTACGTAACTCGCAAATCTCAAAACTAGTCGAACGTTTAATGTTGAAATTTTGTATTTAAGACTGGTCTAAGGTTTACTTATATACCTCGCATTATGATTACAATCATCTGTATCGGAAGTGCATTTCACTTGAAGCTTTTTGCAAATTTTTCGCATAAACCGACCATGTTATACCGGAGGGCGTTGAAATTGGATATTTAAAAATGCTGTAGTATCTAAATATGGTTATCTTTCATTTTTGTATCGATTGGCTGAATTGGACGTGCACTTCATGTACCAATCTCATAACTTATGTGTCCATCACATATTGAATTTTCAATAAGTTCCTCGCAGTTTTTATACTTATGCCAGCAAATTATTGGAAATTTGGAATTCTAGATGATTCGTATTGGAATTGTAGAAAAAAATATTCCTGATTTTATTTCATTCAAGATTTTTGTGGAACTTTGATGAAAGACTGGAAAATATCTACCTCTCAAAACTGAAAAATATTGATGCCATCATTTATCTATAAATTATTTCACATAAATTTGCTCGCATATATAATGAGTTCCCAAAGACAATAAAAAATAATCTAAATAAAAATCTAATGATTATGATGGTGAATAATGGGTGGTTTCATTTGATATATTGCTTAAGATTGATGAAATAAAATGAAGTAACACTATCAATTAAATAATGCAACAAATCAAATCCAATATGAACTACAACAAACTCAAAATATTCTTAAATTTTTAAATTGTAATAGATGTTCAAACAATCCTCTGTTTTGTGCTAAACAATAACCCAATCTACTGTAGAAACTTTGCCGAACGTTACTTAATTGCCTATTATTTATTTTTTGACATTCTAGTGTTATAGCATACTCAAGTTCTTCTATACTCTGGTATCTTCTTTTATAAACATTAGTTTTCAAATGACCTCAAGGAAAAAAATCAAACGGATTTAAATCAGGCGACAGGGGCTGGCCAGTTAATTGGTCCTCTTCGTCCTATCCAACTTCCAGGAAATGTTTGATTTAGATATTCCACAATTTCTGTTGTACTATGTGCAGGGCAGCCATCATGTTGAAACCACACATTTTCTTTATTTGTTTTGGCAATTTCTGGTCCAACTATATCAATTAATCAATTCAAATACCACTCCGAATATATTCTTATTCTCGATATTTTGTTCCTCTTTCTTGAAATTGAGTGTACCTGTCTTCTCAAACTGAATGAATCGTTGAATGATAGACATCCCCAGAATATCATGATTTCGCCAAAGAGTACTAATATAATCAAGAATTTGCCGTAAATTATTACCAGAATAATACCATTTAATTATTTGCAGCTTTTCTCCATTTGAATAGTTATTCATTTTTGAGAATTACTTTTATATCGATCTTTTATTACAATATTACAATTTGTCAATATGAATAATAATAATTTGACGTATGAAGCATTATGCTTTTGTTCGTCTCTTATCTATGATTCCATGGATTATACGATTTGCTGTAATCCTGTGAATTTTCGGATTCTTTTTCTGCTGTTATAAGGCTGCCAAAATATTTTTTTTCTATTGATTCGGATGCAAAGATCTCTGTTTTACTATATCCATCTGAAACTTCTTGTCTGAAATAATTAGGAGAGCGAAGCGCAGGGAAAAACTGATTTTCCATGTTAAACGCCTATGTTTCACTTTCTATGATACACACTATATATCCAATGATGTACAAGTAAGTCACGTGATGTCCACGTCACATTTGTTGCTATTGCTACTATTCTATTCATATAGAGTTCATCTCTTTGAACAAATGAACTGTATTATTATTATTACTATTATTGCGGATGGCCGAGCGTGTTTGTTCACCTATACATGGTGTGACGTCACTCGACCAAGAGATCGCAGGCTCGAATCCACTCGCCGACAATGTGTGATTTGTCGTAAGAATAAAAAATGTAGCTACTTGCATCATCACACTCGGGTGCTACAGGTTGCCAACCTATACACCTTAAAAATGTAGCAATGGCACGAAGTTCTGATCGGCAGTACGGCGGTGTTATACCGCGGCTCGGTGATACCGATTAGAAAGGTCCAGGCCCTTACAAGGGCTGTTGCGCCAGTGATGATGATGATGATTATTATTATTATTATTATCATTATAAGTGTTGCAGATATTATTTTATCTTGCAGTTATACTCGCATAAGAATGTTATATTGGGAGTGCTGAAGTAGATTCAATGTGTCTTTTTGTATCAAAATAGCTGCATTTGTTTTTTGCTTTGTATTCGGAGATAGCATACTAGTGCTTGAATATTTAGCAATTTCTAGATGATGCCACGTGTTCACCATCACAGTTGGGGGACTTAAATGGTTCTAGGTTACAACTGTGCTCAGGGTGGGACTCGGTTGCACAGATGCATATCTTATTGCAGTTTTTATCTCACTGTGTCCATATTTTTATTGACATTTGGTAGAAACGCAATGAGTTTGAAATATTATTCGTACTGGGATAAAATACATTGCAACGTACAGATGAGACGGTGGAATCAAGGAATCTAATGTAACGATAATTGCTCCATTATTACCAGATTTTATTGAAAAGAGAGGGCGAATATGACTTACATTTTGATCTTGCGTTTCTTCCAATAATTCATCATGGGTACAATTTAACAATTCAGGACAGTATGATTATAATACCTCGAGTTGAATTCAATGATGGATGTGGAGTACATTGTACTTCTTTACCGCATAATTCTGTTAAAGACTTCAATTTGTTACTTTGTGATGTGTCTACTGTGACCATAATCAGTCCATCTTTGATTTTTCTAATATCTTCAACGCTGCCACATAGGTTTCGTATTTCAAAGTGATTTTGAACGGATTTGTTGTTCAAAAATCTCCTTTTCAACTCATCGTCTTCATCGTTGCTTGATGGTTTGTGTCATTTTATCATTTTTCATTGGATATAATATGATCTGATCCAGCCATCGCAATGGCCAAATGGGATACAATATCCCTCCAAGGTCTTAGAAATACGTTATCAAAAAATTTGAATTCAATTTTTGACAATAAGACTTATTTTCATCTACTCACTGTTCGATATAACCAAATCAAAACTGATTTAAGTACGCATCATATATATGGACAGTTGCACCACCATCACTCAACTTTAAGGGAGGAATAATAACCGTGGTAACAATTGTGCATACAATAGTTGCCATAGGTATTAAACTACACTTAAATTTAAGTGATGGTGGTGCAACTGGCAAATAGTATAAGAATTATTTTATCACCATGAAACTAGATGAGAAAAGATATTTTAGAGTATTAACAAACACAGCACACTCGTATAAGGTCAGAAACTGGACAACATACATCCAGTCTGTCACACTGCTACGAGAAGACTGACGAATTACTTGTTTTGCGTTTTCACCAGAATTGCCTGTTGTAGTGAGTTTACCTCCCAAGTAATTGTAACTTTCTATGAGTGTTGTTTGTTGATTTTGGCATGTATAGATGTTTGGCTGTGTTATTGACCTACCTCGGTGAAAATGCAGTTTTTTAGTTTTTTCTCCGTAAACGACGAGATCAAGTGAAAAACGGTATTCTTCTAGCACACTGAGTCTCGTTCTTATGTTTATTGGAGTTCTCGCAGATAACAAGATCTCGTCTGCATACTGTAGTGTTAAAATATCCGTGGTCTTATTTATGTTGCAACCGTCGATACCTTTGTTTCTCAGGTTTTCTTCTAAGTCTGCTATGTAAGGGAGAGAAAGGGGCTTGCACAGTCTCCTCAGAAAAGCTTCGAACGGTAATAAGAAATTTTGTGATAGTATACTTATTACAATTTTGTCTGCTCAATTAGAATGAAGAAAGCTGTTGATGTCAATAAGGGAGAGAAGATGGAAGAGGGGACAGGATGTCTTTGGGAATAAGAGTCTCCAGATGTAAGTTTAAAAGCAGTTTGTTATATCATAAATTCATTTGAATACTTCAAGACAATGGATGTAGAACAATCAGATGGACCTGTGAGAGGCCACAGTTGTAATCATCGAAGCCAGGATTGCCAGACATCCGGATAAAGCAGGACATAGATAGGGTTTTCTGGGTGCGTGTCCAGAAAAATTAGACGTGTCCGGCCTTTTATTAGGCTTTTAATATCTGACCAGTTATGTAGTCGTTGCTTTACTATCCGCGCCACCTTGCATCGCTAGCCCGATAACCAATAACATATATGCTAAGATTAAGAGAAACTCAACTTTTGAAAGTGGCTTGTATTCTGCATTAATTGGATGAGAAGAACGAAAACTCTCAACAAGTTACTGTATTCAAAGAAAATTTCGAAAACGTATACATTATGGCAATAAGCTATTCACGATCTTGGACTGAAAATGTTGTGGGAGTTTTTTCTTTAATGGATCAAGAATAATCAAAGAAACGCAACAGATTTCATGTAGACGCTATAGTTAAAATGTTGGTTATAGAATTTGATTTGAGGCATTTGACATGTAAAAAGTCCTACATCTCAATTTTATAGGTAAATGAGCTCTCAAAGCAAGTATCTACTGACCAAAAATAGGAAATTTTCTTGTTTCATTTACTTTGAATTATATTTTTAGTCAGTTAGTGTTTTTCAGTAGTACCAAATGAGTAATTATTAATGAAGGAGACAGGATGTCTTTGGGAAGAAGATTATGGCAGTAAACTATTCACGATCTTGGACTGAAAGTGTTAGGAGAGTTTTTTATTTAATGAATCAAGAATAATCAAAGAAACGCAGCAGATTTCATGTGGACGCTATAGTTGGAATGTTGGTTGTAGAATTTGATCTAAGGCATTCGACATGTAAAAAGCCCTGCATCTCAATTTTAAAGGAAAATGAGCTCTCAAATCAAGTATCTACTGATCAAAAATATAGAATTTCCTTGTTTCAGTTACTTCAAATTATATTCTTAGTCAATTAGTGTTTTTCAATAGTACCAAATGAATAATTATTGATTAAAGAGACCGATTCATCCAATTTCATTGGTACTACATTAGAATTCGAAAAAATTTTCATATATAATATCATAAGTGGTTAAATTTTACCGGAAAAATTTTTAGATTGTTACGAGAGCTTGTTGCTTAGCCATTTATTGAGTGATTTTTGATCAATATTACACAATAAATTGGTAGACTCCGAATCTGCTCATTTTCACATTCAATCTGTCTGTCAGTTTGACAGATGCTGAATCAACGCAGCTGAATGTTCTTTGTTTTATATATATATATAACCGACAGACAAAATTTCCACTTGAAAACCGTGTAGGTTGTACCACGTGACGTCGAATGGTGCAATTCTATTGGTCGAAATTTGAATGGTAAAAATAATCAGGTAAATAATTGGAAAATCCTGATTTTGTATGGAAAGAATCCTTAATAATTAAGAGTGTCCAGCTTATTTACTCAGATGTCTGGCAGAACTGGATGGTCAGTTCGTATATTTGCTATTAGGACCTGATAATCCTAATCGGGGCGGCCAAAATAGAGGATGTGATAGCAGTCGCAGTCGCAGTCACTTCCCTGGCCGTGGATCAGTAAGCAGCTATATTATTATAAAATATAGGAATAATACATGTTTTTTATCTTGTTTTTAGTAATGGATATATTATATTTCCAAAATATATTGAAATAGAAACATGAACATCCATGGGGAATGAAAATACTGGAACATTTTTGATACTTGTATAGATTATTCCACTCTTACATGAGCATGGCATCGATATTATCATTAAAAGTTATATGTTACTAGTGGGGCACAAGCATTATAACAATATTGAAATGTTAATTATCGCCTAGCAAGAGCCTAGATCTAATTGTGTGAACTCACAATTGCTGTTGTAATGCACTATAGTTCATTTCAGTTAAGAACGGCTCTAAGGTTCTTATGTGACTACGATCCAAGCCTTCTAAATTGGCGTAAATGCGAGCACGATGCATTCACAGTGAATGCAGGATATGCAGCAAGCTATCTGGAAATGAATTCAAGAAATAAGAGCAATAAATATGTTCACATATTATCTGAATGAATACAAATTTGAATCTTTGGACTTCACAAATCTATTTATAATAATCGATGAACGACTAACAAATGATGCAAGTAACCGATAGTCGAATACGATTTTCCTGCTCATGTAAAACTGAATCGTATTTGGGCAATCAGAATGCTTAAATCGTAGTGCCATTAGAATGCAACTATAATCACAGAGCTAAGCACAAAATAGACAATTCTGTAAATGGGAGAGAAACCATTTAAGTTATAGTACATATCACATAAGATTCATCTCTAAATAACTAATATTAGTTCACTAATTGCTCTTTGACTTCCTAGAGCTGACTCTTGTGTTTCAATTTAAATCAGTTCTTGCTGCTTTTGGGGACGTAAGAATGACAGATCCCAAAAATAAGTGATGATGGATATAAATGTGGTACTTTTGTTGCGAGATTCAGATTCAAGAATATGATATTGATTGCTTCACATTCTGATCAGTATAATTGAAGACGGAGAGCTGGGTACGAAAATATGTACTGATGAAACATACTCACAATTCATTCCCAAAAGGTTGCGATGACATCATAGAAATAACAGCTCAATTTGCCGAAGTCGCATTGGTTGCAAAGAGGGTGGGTGAAGGGATAGTTGTGTAAATATTTTTCTCGGATAAAATTATTGAACATAGTTCTGCAAATCGGTATAATGTCAATCATTAGATGTACAAATTTAAGAGAAATATTCTTAAAAGTGTGGATGGATGCTTTACCACTCTATAAAGCGTCAAAGCGGTAAACTAAAAGTGGAAGTTGAACTTAATTCTGCTAATTTGTATGGTGCAGGCTTACGGTATGATTGAACTTAGAGTCTAGAGCAAGGCAATTTGTCAAAACAGTGAACTTATCACTGTACACACGTATTCAGCCTATTCTTCCCATGACCAATATCTTGGCTTTTTTATATACCATGTGTACCAATGCGGAAGTTCTATATGAAGATATTCTCATCAATTAGAATGTCATTAAAGATGTACTATTCAAGTTTTCTTTTCATTTGCATATTCATCTTATATGTGCATTTATCATACAATATTTTTCCTATTCATGTTTTTTTTGCCCTGTTATTGGCTTGTGTTGGGCAATAAAATCTTTATTTATATTATTATAACTGATGAACGATCAAATATAAGTCTGCAAAAATTTTCACCGTAAATTGATCCATTTGTAGAAGTCATAAGCTAGGCTAATGAGCAAATCAGCAAACTCTTATCGCAGCACACGCGTATTTCACCTATTTTCTCCAATCCCCGTATCGCTCTTCATTCACATATTTTTGAAAATTGGAAAATTACATGATATTTTACTTCATTAGCTGGGAGTTATTGATATCTATTTGAAGTATGTAATTTAATGGATAAAATTGTTGACACTGACTAGTTATGTAAATAATGTAACTAGCTTACTTCGTTGCAATAAATATCCATGTGGCATTATAAACGGTATCAAAAATGAAATCATGAATCATTCACCTAATTTGAATGACAATGACAAAAGAAAGAAAAAATCTTTGACTGATAAATATTTCACCATTCCGTATATAGATAGCGTTAGTTACATGATCAAACGAGTATTCGAAAATAAAGAGGGAATTGAAATTTGTTTCAAACAGTACAAAACAGTGTGCAATTTATTCTTCAATATAAAAGATACAACTGATAGAAACTTAAGATCTAATTTAATCTACAAAATACCGTGTAATGATTGTGATGCACGATACACAGGACAAACTGAAAGATATTTAAAAACAAGCCTGGATGAACACAAACGAAATAGTAAAAAATTAAATAAAAAAACGCCGAGATGTGCGCTAGTCACACAATGTATTGATTCAGGTCATACATTCAATTTTGATGAAATTAGTTATTATTCATGATGAAGTAAACTTGAATAAAAGACTTACATTAGAGATGTTGTATATAAAACAGGACGAACAAAATATTAATGAAAAGACAGATACTATAGCGCTTAGCACGATTTACAACAATATCCTTCAGATCTAGGCTCATGTTACTTTTTCGATTTTTGTTTATAATTTTGACACCTTGCGTGATGCACAATTTTAATTGATTGACACCACAATTGACAAACTCCTACCTATGTCAATATGTATTTTTTTGACAATGCGTGCACGCATTGATGTCGGGCGGGGCATATGACAAGAGAGAATTTATCTTTCTTCCCCGCTTTTTAATATTTATATAAATTTAAACAAATGTATAACTTCAATTTTTCAAACAATAATTCATTTGTAAGTATTTCTGATATTCATATATACATAATTAGTAATAAAATAAAATTGTAGCGCTTTTGAGGATGGCTGAGGTGCAGCCGAAACTGTAAAGCAGAAAAGAAATAAAATCATATTGACTGAAATCTCAAAAATATATCTCTTACATTATGTCATTTAATGATGACGATTATGTCCAACAATGCTTAAATTAACGGTATTTACAATGTGAAAATTAAGTTGTTATTTTATCTTGATCTTCAGATAATTCATTTTGCGTGTCGTAGTCAGTACCATTCTACTTATAACACGTAAAAGTGGTATAATTCCCACATACCAGATGACTTTCAACTGCGATAAATCCGATGCGGACCCGGATGAATGATTCTTTGAATCAAGAAATACAATAAAGTACTCATAGCAAATACGTTTGAATTTGTGGATGATTTATTTCTATTCAATTACTGTGACAATTGTAGGTCTAGTAAATGTTGACGTACTTCTATGAAATTTATAAATTTATGATACATAACTCACCATTTTTATTTGAAATTAGTAAACTTGTGGTAATATTCTTTACCTTGTCGACATTCCTGTGTCGTCATTAATAAATCTGAATCCGATAAAATTATGTCAAATATGTCAGAACTATGCACATCTATTTCGAGTCAAGTCCAACTGGCTGACAAAGATAATTTTAATTCAATCCTACAGTCGTTCCAGAGAAACATTTTCGAAAAAATTTATACCGTGCAAGATTGTTTCAAAGAGGACGTCAGGAGATTATTGGAGGGTAAATTGACTGATAAAATTGAAAACATTAATGTCAACTGTGGCGTTAATTCCAATTCCAAGTTGTATTCCAGCATAACGAAGAACAAGACCCTCAAAGTGCCCATTATTATAAAGCCTTTTGACATCTCGCAAAACGCTCGTGTTACAAAATCAGTCATGTTGCGCTCTCTTGACCCAATTGAAGCTGAAATTATTATTATTATTATCATTTCAAATCCTTTAATACCCTTACGGGTGTCAGGATTGACTATTAATTTTAGTTCATATTATTTACGAAGTCTTTCCACTCTTTTCGATTTTTTGCCATTCTCTTTGCCTCTTGGGTGCTGATGTTGTTCCTTCTTAGTATTTCTTCCACTATATCTTGCCATGTCTTGGCTGGTCTTCCTCTTCTTTTTTCTTTCACTATTTTGGAGTTCCATACTTGTTTGGTTTGTCGAGTTTCCGGCATTCTTATTAGGTGACCGTACCATGCAGCTTGTTTCTTTTCAATGGTGGTTTGAATACTTTCAATTTCTAGACTAGCTCTTACATGTTCATTTCTGATTTTGTCCATCCTTGTAACCCCTTCTACTCTTCTTAGGAATCTCATTTCACTCGCTTGTATTTTACTCTTAAGTCTATTATTCATCTTCCATGACTCACTTCCATATATTAATGTTGGTCTATACATTGTTTTGTAAAGTGTCATCTTAGTTCCCTTAGATATCTGTTTATTGTTCAATATTGTTTTGTTTATTGAGTATTCTTTGGTTTATTTCTTCTTCAATTCCTCCTCTATTATGTATAACAGCTCCAAGGTATGTGAAAGTTTCCACTTGTTCTATCTCTTTCCCGTTCATTGTTACGTTTGCTTCTATGTCTTCTTTTGCTATTACCATTACTTTTGTTTTTTCTATGTTCACTTTCATGTTGTGCTTTGTGAGTTCTTCATTCCACACGTTCAGGTTGTGTTGCATATCGTTTTCGTTTTTTGCCAGAATTGCCAGATCATCCGCAAAAGCGCACTCTGCTATTGATATCCTGGCAAGTTTATGGTAGCCAACATCTACTCTCTTTATTTTGCTCTTTATGTTCTTTATTATATTGTCCAGGAAAATTATAAATAGTATAGGGCTCAAGGCTCCTCCTTGCCTAAGTCCTTGTGTTGTAATAAATTCTGATGAGGTCTCATTTCCAGTTCTTATATAATTTGAGGTATTACTATATATATTCTTTATCGCATTTGTAAGTTTCTCACTTATTCCTCTCTTCCTTAATATTTCCCACATTTTTTTTCTAGGGACTCTATCGAAGGCTTTTTCTAGGTCGACAAATGTTATGTAGAGCTTTTTATTTTGTTTCATTACTATTTCTGTCAATGTTCTGATGGTAAAGATATGATCTTGGGTTGAGTGTCCCTTCCTGAAGCCACTTTGCGCGGGTTCGATGTTTAATTCTATTTTTCTTCTTAATTTGTTTTCCAATATGGATTCATAAATTTTAGCCGCTGTGCATAGGAGTGATATTCCTCTATAATTGCTACATTTCTTGCTATCGCCTTTTTTACGTATCGGAAATATCACCGCCTTTTCCCAGTCTGTTGGCATTTTTCCTGTTTTCCATATTTGGTTAAGCATGATTAATAATGTTTGCTCTCCATGTTCCCCTATATACTTCAGCTGTTCTGCCTTTATCATGTCATGTCCTGGAGCTTTACCGTTTCTAAGTTTCTGTAGTATTGTCTTCATTTCATCATACGTGATATTTTCTGTTTCGTTATTAATTTCGTTGTTTGATTCTTGATGATCTCTTACGTCCATGACTTGATCTTCCTCTAATAGCTCTTGGAAGTGTTCTTTCCATCTTTCCATTATTAACTCATATTCTTTTAATATATTTCCCTGTTTATCTTGTATTTGTTTTAGTATAACTTGTTTTTGTTTTTTGCATGTTTTCAATGTTTTGTAGAATAGTTTCTGGTTTTCCTTGTAGTTGATTTCCATTGTTTTTCCGAATTCTTCCCATGCCTTTAACTTGGATTGTTTTATAGTTTGTTTTACTTTTGTTCTTTGTATTTTATACTCATTGTAGTCTTCTTCCTTTTTTGTACTTAGGTATTTCTCCCATTTTTGTTTTTTTATTTTAATTACTTCTTTTACTTCTTTATTCCACCAGTGTGTCTGTGTGATGTTTCTTGTGTTTTTATTAGTTCCCCATGTTTCTTTTGTTGCCTCTTGTATTATCTGTTTAAACGTTTTCCACATTTCTTCTATATTGTCTTGATTTGGAATTGGTGTTTTCATTATCAGTTCGCCAATTTTATCTTGGTATTTCCTCCTTACTTCTACATTGTTCAGTTTATCTATCCTCAATTTAACCGTGTTTATTTCTTTCCTGATTTCTTTCTTTGTTTGGATTTCTTCTTGTTTCATTTTTATTTTCGCTACTGTTAGGAAATGATCACTTCCGATTTCACTACCTCTTTTGACTTTAACATCATTTATGTTTTTTATTTGCGTTTTATTTGTAATAAAATAATCTATTATTGATCTCTCATTCCTACTTTTTACTTCTCGGGTATATTTATGTATGTTTTTGTGCTGGAAATATGTATTTAATATTTTCAGGTCATTTATAATGCAGAAATCGATTAATCTTTTTCCGTTGCTATTTTTAGTTTGTTCACCATATCTTCCCATTATTTCTTCTATTCCTTTATTTATATTAGCCACTCTTGCATTAAAATCTCCCACTAAGTATATTGGTTCTTCTAGTTTTTCATATTCTACTTGTATCGTGTCCCAAAACTCATCTTTCGTTGATTTATCGTCATCATCATTTGGCCCATAGATTATCATGAAATTCATTATTGCTTTATTAGTATCCTCAGTCTTAACAATCATTAATCTTTCATTTACACATTTCCAGTTCTTCAAAGTTTGTTCTATGCTTTTGTGTAATATGCAACCTACACCACCTTTTGCTCTATCTTCTATTCCTACTCCACTATATATTAAGATATGTTTGTCATTTAATTTTTTTATACCCTGTCCTTTCATTTTCGTTTCCGTTATAGCCAATAAGTCTAAGTTAGCTCTTTCAAACTCTTCTACTAATTCTATTTCCTTACCATTTATACTTTTAATGTTCCATATACCTATTCGTTTTAACCTTTTCGTATGCATGTTTGTCTCCACGTTGACTGATTGGGTTATGTTGTACATTAAGAGTTTTTTGGGTTTCCCTTATTTGTTATATCTTTTGGGTCTACTTTGTTTCCAGTGGGTACTACACCATTTTCTTGTTTATCCCACTTGTATGGTATTCCATTGATTATTATTTTTTTATATCCAATTTTCGTTCTTTTTCCATTTGTCCTCGCTTCTCTTGCTATGTTCCTTATCTCTCTCTGAATTCTTCTCTCTTCCCAGGTAAGATCGTTATCGATGAATATGTTTGTATTCTTAAGTTCATTTTTGGCTTTCATAACCTTTTGCTTCTGCTTCCAATCTAGCATTTCCACTTTAATAATTTCTTTCTCTGTATTTTGATTCAGAGTTATTACTTTATTTACGTCTGCATGTATCTTCAATTTGTTTGAAGTCCATTTTTCTAGTTCTTTTTCTGTAATTTGTTCCAGTTTCAATCCCTTTATCACTATATTATTCTTTCTCTTGTATATCTCCTCTTTCTCGGCTTTTGTTTCAAGGTCTTCTATTCTGCTCATTAACATGTTCCTCTCTTTTCTCCATTCCTCTTCCTTCTTCATCATTTCTGTCTTAATATTTTTTATCTCTTGTTTTAATTCTTTTTGATTCCCTTCTATTATGTTCATCATTTTTTGTATCATTTCCTCTAATTCTTCCATTTTTTCTGTGTCCACGTCTATCTCTGTGTTTGTGTTATGTTTTTGGAGGTCTTTATTATTTTTCTCTCGCTCTCTTTGTTCTGGTGATCTAATTACCTTTTTACTTTCTCTAAAAATATTTTCGCGTTCCTGCTCTTCTCTACTTCTCGATCTTTTACTCATTCCCAAATCACCTCTCTCCCTTTATATTTTTATTATTTTCAAAATTTTTAAACTTGGACACAATTTCCTCTACGCCACTGGTTTTGTTTATACGTCACAGTCGCACGCCACTACCGGACTCAAGTCGCCTTAGACGGCTGTCAGTAGCCAGCGGTTATTGAGAGATTTTGTTTTATCTATTATTTATTTGTATTTTAAAACGGATATAGTTTATTTATTCTACACTTCACCACCTACACTTTAACTTCACTATGTGATTGTATCACTCTTAGTTTAAGCAATAAGTCCCGAATAAAACGAGTTTATTATTGGCTGACTAAAAGCGCGAGTTCTCACTCCGACTTCACTCACTCACTCAAATTAAAATAACTAATGTTAGAAACGCTCATAATGGTAGCATTGTGATCAGTTGCGAGAACGATGATAACGCTAATAAATTGAAAAATCTAGTCAATGATAAAAAGAGTCACAAATATCATGTCATAGCTTTGCCAATTCTGAACCCCAGACTCAGAATTGTAGGTATATCTGAGAATCTATCACCTGAAGCCCTAATAAATTACTTAAAAGTACAAAACAAGTCTTGTTTCACGGAAAAGAGCACTTGTCAATGTATCACTATGAAGCTGCTTGGCAACAGAAAACATGTATTTCAAGCAACATTACAAGTGGATCATAATACCTATCACAAAGCGTTAGATTTGGGTAAACTATTTGTAGATCTACGTAGATGTTTCAACTGTTGTGGTTTTCACCATGTGGCTAATAGATGTACTATGTCCGTCCCCACTTGTCCGTAATGGTCAGAATCCCATAAATTTGATGAATGCAAAGCTTTCATTCTCAAATGTATTCATTGCTCTCCACTGAAAAATAGTCAAAAATTAGATATAAGCACTGACCATGCTGTTAGGGGTAAAGAATGTTATGTCTACAAAGAGACTTTGAGTGAATTTAGAAAAAATATCCTTGGTGATATATAGCAATTAATGTTAGTTACCTCTTTTGTCTCATCTGTGGCAACTAAGAATAATTTACCCTCATCCAGTAACAAAAATTTTATTTCATGTTGTTACTACCAAAATGTAAGAGGATTGAGCTCTCAATGCAATGATCGCTTCATGAATTCAGTGATTACTACACAGTATGATTCATATGCTCTTACGGAAACCTGGTGTGACAATGGTATCAATGATTCTGAACTTTTCGACTCTGATAATTTCATCGTGTTCCGATCAGATCTTAATTTCTTTGAAACAGGTGAAAAACGAGGTGGCGGTGTTTTTGCTCTAAAAAATCATTATAATGTGAGTAGAATTGATATTTCGTCTCATTCTACAAAATTTAATGAAATACCGAATATTGATATTTTACTTATAAAGATTATCAGCAATAATAATTCTGTATACATAATCAACATTTATATTCCTCCTTTCGCTAACCTACATGATTATCATATTCTATTTGACGCATCTATGTCATTCATCTTTTTAAACAATTACAACATTATCATTTTTGGCGACTTCCATGTTCCTAGTTATTCAAGCTGCCATTGCGACATAAATACTTTTTGTTCATATCATAATTCCTTGTCCAATTTCATGCAGTTCTTTGATCTAAGCCAATTCAACTTTATTCGTAACTGTGATCAGAAAATTTTAGATGTAGTAATTGGTGATAGAAAATGTTCAATCACAAGAGCACTATATCCTCTCGTGGAAGAAGATTCTTATCATCCTGCTTTAAACACTGAAATCGATTTAAAACATAATTTTAGCAAATTTAGGAGTACCAGCAACAAGGGACTAAATTTCAGAAAGGCAAACCATTCAGCTCCTACAATGATCATTCGAATGTCAATTGCGATTTTCTTGAGAACTCTTCTGATATCAATTTGGCTGATCATGAATTTTATGCAAAATTGAACAATATATTCAGTCACAATATACCTCTCAAAAAGCACTGTACAAAAACTTATCCAACATGGTACACAGGATCTGTGATGTAGTTGGCTACATTGGAACCAGAGGCACGTAGTCGCAGTGCCAGCATCCGGGCAGTCAAGCAATGACCATTTTGGAAGAACATACTTTCTGTACATTCATATCGTTGTATCATTATTAAGGGTTACAATAAATATCATATTAATAGAAGAGTTTCTTAATAACATAACATGGTGTCAGGTGTAAACGAATAGCAAACTAATAGTTGGAACAAACAAGTAAAGTTATCAGTGAGTAAAAGATAACTCCACATGGCCAAGATGGCATCTAGTGGATTTAAAACGCCAAAAGAATTAGAAGTCAATAATGGCACAACAAACTGGCAGAGGCTTAAACAACAGTTTGACATCTATTTAAAAGCAAGTGGCTCTGAGAAAACAGATGAAAGCACAAAAATTGCAATATTACTGAATGTGGCAGGAGAAGATGCTACTGATGTGTTTAACACACTTAAATTACCAGAAGAAGAGAAAACGGATTACGCTAAAGTCACCAAAGCGTTCAAGGAATATTGTCTTCCGAGAAAAAATATAGTATTTGAGCGATTTAAGCTCTTTAAAAGAATACAAAAACAAGTAGAACCGTTTGATCAGTTCTTAGCGGAGTTAAGATTAATGGCCAAAGAATGTAGGTTTGAGGATCAAGAAGAGTCGTTAATTCGGGACAGAATAGTGTTTGGCACTAATGATCCAGCTTCACAAGAAAGACTGTTAAGAGTAAGTGAGCTGTCGTTATCATCCGCCATAAATCAATCCCGTGCAGCAGAAGCAGGAAGCCTCCATGTCAAACAACTGCAAGAAAAGGAAGTGTATGCAGTCAAAGTGAATAGAGACAAAACAAGAGACAAGAAGGAAGAAGAAACATACAACTGTCGAAAGTGTGGCTAAGTTCACGCAGCCAGGAAGTGTCCAAGTGTCCAGCGTATGGGTAAAAATCACTATGCTATTGGGTGCAAAATGAAGAAGGAGACTAATTATAAAAAAAAATAAGAGCATGCATGAATTGGAAACAGTTGACGAAGTACTTTACATTGAAAGTTCAATAGTAGATAAGTTAAATATTACTAAAGATGTTTGGACTGAAAATGTTCAAATTAATAATGAAAAACTAGTATGCAAACTTGATACGGGTGCTCAATGCAATGTACTTCCACTGTTGCAGTTTAATTCTTCAGGATTAGATAAAGAGTTCCAACCTACCAATGTAAATATATTAACGTACGGTAACGTCAAAATAAAACCGGAAGGATTTATGATTCTGGATAGCGTTGTCAAGACCCAACAAGCTAAACTAAAATTTCTAGTTGTGGATACAAAAAGTCAGCCGATACTAGGACTAAACACATGCATAAAATTGAATCTGTTACAAAAAATTGACAGCATGGAAGTAAATGAAAAACTTGAAGTACAGAAGTTCATAAAGGCCCACCAAGAAAATTTTAAGGGTTTAGGGACAATACCAGGTGAGTATAAGATAGAACTGAAAGAAAATACATGTCCAATTATAAATTCAAGCAAAGAGTGCCGGAAGCTCTTAGAAAAATGTCAAAAAGCACGCTTGATAGCTCAGAAGAAAGAGAAATAATTACAAAAGTTGATAATTAAAAATCCAAATGAAAATTTAGGACTTTGCATAGGTCCAAAACATTTAAATAGTAACTTGAAACCAGATCAATTTCCGATACCTACACTAGAAGAAATAGAATCACTGCTTGTAGGCGAATCGATATTTACTGTCTTAGATATGGAAGATGAGTTTTTGCAAATTCCTTTAGAAAGTAAATCAAGCTTAGTAACAACGTTTATAACACCTTTTGGTAAATACAAATTCAATAGATTACCACTCGGGCTGTCAGTGAGTCCAGCTGTATTTCAAAGAAGATGTGTAAAAATATTCGGAGATTTAGGAGTTGGAATATACTTCGACGACCTTATCATAGGAGGTAAAGACGAAAAAGACCATGATAAAATATTGGAAAAAATTATGAAACGCGCAAAAGAAAACAATGTTAAGTTTAATGTTAATAAAATCCAGTATAAAGTCAGAGAAGTAAGGTATTTAGGTCATTCGTTTTCGGGTACGGGTATTGCGCCAGATTAAAGTGAGGTAGAAGCTATATTAGCCTTAGAAGCGCCTAGTAATAAAAATGAATTGCAAAGAATATTAGGACCAGTAATTTTTTTTAGTAAATTCATACCAAACGGGTCTAAAGTAACAGAACCAATGAGACAACTATTGAAAGATAAAGTCCAATGGTCTTGGACCAAAACACAGGATAGAGCATTTAACGAAATAAAAATAATAATTGCAGAGGCACCCACTTTAAAGATTTTCGATAGTAAATTACCGATTGAAGTGCACGTAGACGCGTCACAAAAAGGATTGGGTGCTTGTTTATTACAGAATAAACAACCAGTATCATTTGCATCAAAACGTCTGACGGAGTGCGAAGAACGATACGCACAAATAGAAAAAGAATTGCTAGCTATTTGTTTTGCAGTGGATAAATTTCATCAGTTCATTCATGGACGTTAAATCAAGATTTTGACCGACCATAAACCGTTAGTAGCAATAATAAATAAAGACCTGCATAGAGTTTCAAGTAGATTACAAAGAATGAAATTGAAATTACTTGAATATATTATAGAAGTTGAATATATCCCAGGAAAAGAAGACATTATCACTGACCTTTTGTCTAGATCGTACATTGAAGAACCAGTTAAAGACGACGAATCATTGTTAGAAGTTGTTCATTGTCTCGATATAGATTTGAATATCAGTGAGCAAAAGCTTGATGAGTTTAAAGACACTACTCAGAATGATAAATGTTTGCAAAATGTTATAAATTATTACAATAATGGACGGCCAGACGATAAAAACAGATTACATGATGTGAAGTTAAAGAATTTTTGGAAAGTTAGAGATGATGTTACAGTACAACGTAATGTTGTTTTCCTCAATCATAAATTAGTTGTACCGCAGTCTATGAAACAACAAATGTTGATGTTACTACATGAATCACATTTTGGCATAGAGAAGACTAAAAAACGAGCAAGACAATTATTATATTGGTATAAAATGTCCGCAGATATAGAGAATTACATAAAAAATTGTAGAATTTGTGAAAAACATTCCAGAAACAACATCAAAGAATCTTTGTTATCACATGAAATTCCAACACTACCGTTTGAAAAAGTTGGAATGGATGTACTAAATTTTAATGGAAATAATCTTCTAGTAATTATGGATTACTCATCAAAGTCGCTAGAAGTAATTGAATTGAAATTTAAAACAGCAGACGAAATAATAAAACAGTTGAAGGGTTTATTTGCAGTTCTAGGAATTCCTAAAATTATTATAGCTGACAATATGCCATTCAATAGTTACAAAATCCATAGTTCCAGTAAAGAATGGAGCTTCATAGTTATCACTTCGAGTCCACATTATCCGAGGTCTAATGGTCTAGCGGAGAAAGGGGTAGGAATAGCAAAAACAATGTTGAAAAAAGCCAAGGATAGTAATACAGATTTTAACTTAATGATACTTGAATACAGGAATACTCCTGTAGCAGGATTAAATGTCTCTCCATCTGAGGTTATGTTTAGCAGAAAATGTAACTAACATTTTACTGAAACCAAAAATTATAAGTAATTCAAGAAAACAATTAATAGACAAATAGTTGTATCAAAAACAGTATCATGACAGGACTTGTGAACCTAGAGATAAGTTAAAAGAAAATGAAAAAGTATTAATCAAAGATTTCAAGACGAATGAGTGGAAATCTGGTACTGTAGTTAGTGAAACAAATAGGCCTCGTTCTTATTTGGTGAAAAACAATCTGGGTAGTACTGTTCGTAGAAATACATATCGTTTAAAGAAAACTAAAAATGAATATGAGATTGGAGTACCATTGAATGATAACGAAGCTGAAAATACAAACATTGTTGAAAAAGCTCCTGATTTTACCACCAACAATGTTGTGAATACTTATTCTGAATCTGTTTCCAATGATCATGATATTGGGACACGCTATAGTCGCATTGTAACAAAATCACAATATTTGAAAGATTCTGTTAAATAAATGAAGATGGGAGATGTAATGTAGTTGGCTACATTGGAACCAGAGGCACGCAGTCGCGATGCCAGCATCCGAGCAGTCAAGAAATGACCATTTTGGACAAACATACTTTCTGTGCATTCATATCGTTGTGTCATTATTAAGGGTTACAATGAATATCATATTAATAAAAGAATTCTTAATAACATAACAGGATCTATCATCGATAAAATTAGAATGAAACATAAAGCTTCCAAAAAACTGAAGAGAACTGGTAGCAGCACCGATTGAGCTGCATATATTAATTTGCGTAGACAAATTTAAACTGAAGTGAGTACTACCTACGTTAACTAGTGTACCGAAATTCAACATGAATTCACTCCAGATCCTAAAATTTTCTGGAATTTTGTTAATCATAAACGTAACTCGACCTCTTTTCCGTCAGCATTGAGTTGTGACGGTGAATCTCTTACTGATCCTTTAATCATAGTCGATAAATTTGCTCAAATATTCTCTTCCTCATTTGATAACATTTCTCAGAACACCAACCCAATTCGTAGTTCAGTGGTTCGTCCAACTTTAAATGTAAATTTTGTATCTGAAGATGAGGTCATTTGGGCTTTACAGAAACTCAAACCGAAAATGACTATGGGTCCTGATTTGATACCAGCTTTTATTTTGAGAGATTGCTTCCTGATTTTTGCTCCACCTTTAACTAAAATATTCATTTCAATTTTTCGCACATGAACACTTCCCGAGGTCTGGAAAATTTCTCGTGTGAATCCAATTTTTGAGGTAGGTGATAAAAATGATATTTATAATTATAGACCAGTGGCCATTATCTCAGAATTTCTGTGAGATTTTTAAAACAATAATTCACGAAAGAATCTATAGTCACATATCTGGCATGATCTCAATCAACCAGCACGATTTCATGAAAGGACGTTCGACTATCACCAACCTTATGTGTAAGACCTAATATATATCTGAAACTCTAGATCAACACGGGCAAGTTGATGTAATATATACAGACTTTAGCAAGGCATTTGATAAACTAGATCACGCCTTGCTACTTGATAAACTGGAGACATTCGGCCTATTGTCTGCACTTATTCAACTCATTGCATCATACTTACGGAATAGATTCCAATTTGTGAGCATTAATGGTTTTAAATCGACATCTTCCATGCAACTATCTGGAGTACCGCAAGGATCCGTTTTAGGACCGTTGCTTTTCGTCTTGTTCATCGACGGTATTATGTAAGACATTTCTATCGAACATCATTTTTATGTCGATGATTTAAAATTGGTTTTTAATATTTCTTCTACCAATGACTTTGCAATTCTCCAAGATAATATGAATAAAATGTAAGTTTGGTGTTGCAATAATCGATTACCATTGAATATCGGAAAATGTTACATTATGACCTATACAAGGAAGCTATCTCCACTTAGATTCAACTATCAGATTAACAATATTCTTCTGAATAGGCCTGACACTATCATTGATCTTGGTATTCTATTTGACCCCAAATTGACATTTGTTCCGCATATTGATCCCAAATTTTCAACCGCATTTAGGACTCTGGGATTTCTATTTAGAAACAATGAAATGTGTCATACTCTCCTTATCTTAAGACTTTTATTTATTTCACTTGTAAGACCACATCTAGAGCACGGATCTGTCATTTGCATGTGAGTCGATTGAAAAAGTTCAGAGGCGTTTCATGAAATCAGCTACCTTTATTTTAGAAGGGGTTTATCCTGCTTGAGGAATACCCCAAAATATTTATGAAAGAAATTTGATTCACACTTCTTGCATCAACGTCGTAGTATGAATGCTTGTATAACAATTTTTAGAATTATCAATAATCTTTCAGACTGTCCTGGATTATTGAATAAAATTGATTTCCGTATTCCTAGAATGTCATCTAGATGCATTACAACATTCCATACGGTGATTGCAAAGTCTGATACTCCACTTAAATCACCACTATACTTTATGTATGAATCATTCAGAGTAATTGAACTCCAAGTTGACATATTTCAATCTAATGTCAGTAGTATAAAGAAATGTATCGACATGTTCTAATGTTTCCTTATTTTGTCTTCTCATCCTATAATTGGGCATGTGCCTGTCGGATGAGTATCAAAATATAATAATAATAATAATATTGGTGGATCCAGATATGTAGTAAAAGATACAGATGAAATAATAGGCCTTAATTGATCCTTCATTATGATGGAAATGTGAAAATCTATTTTGATACGCTAATTACAACAGACATTTCGAGGGTGCAGCCGCTCTCATCCTCAGCTACAATAAAAAATTAACAATGATTGCGTAGTAATCTTTCAATCAAATAATATCAATATTAAGAATGTTGAATTTATCTTGTATACTACGGTTTTTTCTGAATCCGTGTTGTGTTGTGGATAGATTTTGATTGTATTCAACGTGCCATTCTACTCCATCTTTCATGATATTTTGTAACATTTTAGCCATACAGGACAGTTGAGAAATTGGCCTATAGGATGTCGCAAGATACGGGTCCTTGTTAATTTTTTTTCTGGGAATGCAGATTATTTTTTTCCATTCTTCTAATACAAGGCTTTATATATTTGAGTCATTGTAGATATGTGCAAGCAGGGTTATACCGTTTTCTGGTAATTTTTGGATCATTTGGTAATTTATATTATCCATTTCTGTGCTGATTTTCTTGTTATGGTTTAGACTTTGCTCTAGTTCTTCAACTGTTATTTCGTGCTCTATTATGTCATTTCATATAACTTTGTGTGTTCTCACGTACTAGACCGTAGGTTGGACGATGGGGCGTATCATGTTGTCAAATGAATGTATCCAGTCCGAGTTTTCATTTTTATCAGACGCTTCTGGCACGGAACCATTCATATTCTTAATTTTCTGCCATTCTTTCATGTAGTTTGTTTTAGAACATAGTTCTCCACAATAAATGCGCCATTCTTCTTGTTTTCTTTTTTTAAGGTATTTTCTTGCTTTTGGAATGCTATATTATTATCGATTGATAGATTTTTATCGAATTTAGATAGTGTTTGTCTTTTTCTAGCTATCATTCTGTTACTATCTACGTCCATCCGCTTGGGTTTGCAGTTGATTCCCGTTTCAATTTCAATAGTTTTGACTAGAATTATTTTGTTCACTGCTTTATTTATAAGATTTGTTATTACGTTATAGTTTTCAATCATTTGGCTATCGCTAGAAGAATTTTTGTGATTATCTATATCTGCTGAATCATTTGGGTGTATTCATTCCAGTTGGCGTCTTCATAACTTTTCCGCTCGATAGTCTCATTGGTTTGTTCTTAGCTATCATTTGAGAAGTTGATGAGTACGAGGAGGTGATAACTGTTGAAGTAACCTTTGATTATTGACTGCTTTTCCACATAACCTGCTGATGTTGGTGAAGTGATAGTTAGATCTAGTATGCACTCCCTCCAATTTGATCGTTTTGTTGTTTTGGGATAGTGATCATTTAGTGGACATGAGTTTTCTTGTTCTATTAATCCATACAATTCTTTTCCTTCGTGGTTTTGAGGTACTCTTGTATCCATTGAAATTGCTTATTATGATTACCGGTCCTTGTAACTTGTCTAATTATCTCTGTCCAATCTTCTTTAGATATTTTCTGTCTTGGCTTTGCATATATAGGTGTTCATCGATTTGTGTTTACAAGTTATTGCGATTAGTTCTATACAAGCATTCCGACCCGCTATGCGGGTGTAAACGCTAAGCTTCGCATCTCCATATGTGAACCGCCTCCGGCAAAAATAATTTCTTGATAAGATTAGTTTCGATTCTAATTTTAGCCTACAGAATGCTCCTGCTCCATATTATATTCCTGCATTTTCCCCTATTCGTGATATCACTCTTTTTTATAGACAATTCCCAATGTTATCTCATGTATTTATCTGGAGAAAAATTATTGATTTCAACTACTTCTCGAATTACAGAAACCGCCTCTTTGACAAGACTTCTTCCTTGACAAGATCAATCTCGAATGGAAATTGAGCTCACGTAATTCCCCTGCTTCATATTATATTTCTACACTCCTCTCTGCCCCTGATTACATTGATTGACAGTTTCCAATCATATTCAGGTATAAATCCTTAAGAAAATCATTGACTTTATTCCCTTTGATGATTAGCGACGAGATGGCAAGATTGTTTCTCTAGTAGAACTATTTTTTCAAAAGAACTACTTTTACCGCACAATTTCCAATATTATACACAGGTCTTGATACTCACCAGGGTATTCATCATCAAAGCAGCTTATTAGTTATTTATACAACTACAGACGGCTTTACGACCGACGAAATAAGTGTGCAAGAGAAACAGAAAATGTGCATTAGAAAGACAAGAAACAGTGACTCGAATAATTTAAATCTGGATTGAGTATTTTATTTTACATCCCAGAATTTATTGATATATATCACTCAATATCAATAATATTCAAAATATTGCCATCAAATAGCAATAGAGTATCTAATATCTCATAATAATTACATTTAATTCCTTTGTATTCACAAAAATGGATATTTGAACTTGTGACAAATGGATATTACCCTCAATCTCCCATAAACTATTATCATAAGTAAATTTATAATCATCAACTACAATATATCACAGCTTCTTACATCTTGAGGAACTGATATTAACTAAATATTTCAATAAGAGTCAATCTCTCACCAATGGTTGTGAGATGCTAGTATCAAGACCTGTACAAAAGACCGTGACGCGTGAATTTACATGCTCAATTTTTGCATCAGAAACTGCAAAAGTTTTTCAATCGCTAATACCACTGTGAAAATACTTTACTCCATTTGTTGAGTTTGCAACAATGTGAGACTTAGCGAACATCATTTTTTCCTCATTTATTCATGTTATTCCTTCTAATTTGCAACATGTTTTATCGAACGCATCGTCATCGCTACCACCGTCAAACCTTGGCATGCGACGTCCAAATATTAGTATAAATAATTCTTATCTCACATTGATAATAATTATCTCTCTACTCTTAAAGAATTTATCGAATTTTAAAATAAATAAAATAAAACCGCCAATAATTTTGAGAAATGTTCCATGTGAATGCTGTGCCAATTCATTCAGGAATCAATTGAAGCTATTTTTTCTACAAATGTCAAGAAATCATGACATTTGTACATCAATATTAGTATACGAAATGTCACATTGGAGTTGTTCATCATGACAATCGTGCACTGATTTTATCTTAACAACGTGCACAAAGTACTTTGTGCACGTTGTCAAGAAAAGCAATTCTACTAATTTTTGTCTTTTAAAATGATTTTTAAATATTTTTTTAGTTTTTTGACGTCTGTAGAAAAAATGTTGTATGCTACACGTGCACGAAATTTCTTTAGAGCTCTGGAATAATTTGTGTCTCGGCTTCCGCCTCGACAAAAAACTTCCATTCTCAAGCACCAAAGTATAATTTCGCGCACTATATACATAAATAACTATTTTATTATTCATGCAGGATAAGTACTATTTTGCGCACGTTTTTCTTAGTGCTGAGTGGCACTTTGGCTTTTGAGTGCGCCAAGTATAATTTAAGTGCGACAAGTGAACTTGTCGCACGCAAACCATTTATCGCCCTGGAAAATAAGCGCAGAATAGTACTTTTCTCGCATTCGTAATAAAAAATAGTATCTGCAACTCGTGCGGTGTTGTCAATTGCCCACTCCGCTCTCGTAGGCCTCCGACAACTTATCGCACTTGTTGCACAATATATTATTACATTCTTGGATAAGTACTACCGTTTATGAAATAAACGCAGCGAACTCAAGAGTTCCATTAAAGAAGTTTTGGTACTACCGATTGAAAATACCTTATTTATGGATATGAACCTATTTTTTTGATAAAAAATTCGAATATGAAATCTCAGTCAAAGATTTCTTGGCGTTTTTAAGTTATCGTGCTTTCAGAAATAGACAAACACAACGACTGACTTTCTTTTGAGTCATGTTTTTTTGGGTTTAGTAGGGTCTAAAACGTAGAGATTCATAGAAAGCGGCAACTGTCCTCATACTTTTTTGTGAATGCATCTCAGTGGTTGATTTTAATTTCAATTTTAAATGAAGTTGCATACCAATAGCGAAAAAAAAATTGAGAAGTCATCACAATAATACACTTTCCTTCTCCATTGTCTTCTACAACTGATTTATAAGCCATTCAATAAGTTCATTTTCCTATCAATTTCGACCCTTGTAACAAAATCAGGATATACGATGTGACACAATGATTGAGTTCTATAAGAGACTTCTCTTCCAGGTCTGAACAAAGAATTGCAGCTTTTTTATCTTCAATGTGATTTTGAGAATTCAAATTTTTCTCGTAATGCTCATTTCCGCACAAGCAAAAACGCTATGATCCTCATTTTTATGTCTAGTGTCTCCGGTATTCTGCCTGCAGGTTCTGAGATATCGATTCGATTTTTTGCCAATCAATAGATCATAAAGAATAGCGGACAATTTGAGAAAAATAATTTTCTCAACTGGTTTTAAGGATATTCGTGATTTTTTGATATACTTAGGAATATGTACGAGAGTGAAATATAATCAGAAGTACGTAGAATCGTTCAAATAATTCATTGATGCCCTGAATGTACTCAAAATACCTATTTTACTCACAGCGTTAGAAGAAACTACTATATGTGTGCCAAGTTTTGCTACAAGAAGCAAATTGACTACAAAGATATCTCAAAGGATATTTTAAATCAAGAGCAAATTTGTCTAATATCAAGTCAAAGTTAAGACTCAATTTAGTAGCTTGAATTTATACATTCAGAAAAATTGTTAAATACGTTTAACGTCTCAGTTGTTATGCTGACTTATATTTCTTATTTAAAACAGCATCTAAAGATCGATTATAAATTGCTCGAATAGAGAACCAATCAGTTTTTTTTTTTGACCATCATATAAATAGATCAGAAAACAACCCTGAATTGCTGAATAAAATCGTCTACGCTTTGTATCTTGGAATTTTTTCACTTCAGTGATCATTGAGATATCGTTTTTGGGAAGTAGATTACAGATTCATGTATTGGTAGGGCCGTTGCTCCTCTAGTGTTCTGTGAGTTATCATGTTGTCTATCATCCCTTTCTATTGTGTATTTGCCTATGTTGATTTTTTTTTGAAAAATAAGTTTCGCTAAATGCGCAGATGTGGACTTGACTTTGTTGAAGGTATTCTATTTTTGTTTTGTTGTAGATAGTTCCTTCTGAATTCCAATGAAGTTGGTTTATTTCTATCCACTTGACATTTATATTTTCATTAAATTCCTGCTACAGAGTGTAACAATACCTTTATGCACTGTGTTTTCGTCTACTTATCTGCGCCTCCTTTTTTCTTTTATGGAATTGCTTTTGTTACTCTACTATTCTGCTGGATATTATGATTACTATTTTCGTCATTTCGGATTTGTGTCTCAGTATATGTCTAAGCTACACTATGAACACTTTTTTGAGATATCGGCTCGTTGGTTTCAGATAGAATGTTGTCGCCTAGTTATTTTCAGTTTGACAGTTTCCTCATTATTTTTACTTCTTTTTTGTGCTGATACTTTAATGACTCGATCATTTTTATTAGGTTTACAGTAATAGGGGATATTGATGAAACTCAAATTTGGTTCAAATATTTTTATTCCGAATTTTTATTGGCCGGACATTTGTAATTAGCCATCATTTTGGTAATTATCATCTTTTCAATTGCTTAAAATTAATAAATAAGAGTGCAAACTGAGCGAGGGAAATTCAAAATTCTAAAATGCAACACCAATAAAACGAAACGTGACGTCAAATACTATGCCAACAAGTGCGCACTGCTTATAGACCGTCAGATGGTCGAAGATTTGAGTGCCCCATTCTGTTTTCTCTGTCTTCAAGAGTTTTGATGAGTATGTATATTTGGAGTAAAATAATGCCAAAATTAAAGCTGGACCGTGTGGCCAACATAATAATAATTAATTTTAAATTTTCATGAAAAATCCTTTTTTGATCCAGTTTTCTCGTTTCTGCCATGCTTACGAAATGAAATTTAAGGAAAAAAGAGTCAGCGAAAAACGATAGGCAGAAGTGATCCACTTGGCCAAGTGTTTGGAATAAGGGCTCGATTATGCAAAAAGATATATCAATTTTTCACGTTTTTCTCCTTTCTGCCGTTTGGCCATATAAAAGTTGATATTATAAGTATCTCGTAAAAACGAATGGCATAAGTTTTTCGAATGGCCAAGACAAGATATGCACGAAAACATTCAGACTTTCGCAAGATGTTTTCGTGCATATCTTGACTTGGCCATTCGAGAAACTTATGCCATTCGTTTTTACGAGATACTTATGATATCAACTTTCATATGGCCAAACGGCAGAAACGAGAAAAACGTGAAAAATTGATATATTTTTTTGCATAATCGAGCCCCCATTCCCAACCCTTGGCCAAGTGGATCACTTCTGCCTATCGTTTTTTGCTGACTCTTTCTTCCTTAAATTTCATTTTGTAAGCATGGCAGAAACGAGAAAACTGGATCAAAACAGGATTTTTCATGAAAATTTAAAATTAATTATTATTATGTTGGCCACACGGTCCAGTTTTAATTTTGACATTATTATACTCCAAATATACATACTCATCAAAACTCTTGAAGACAGAGAAAACAGAATGGGGCACTCAAATCTTCGACCATCTGACGGTCTATTACATATGTATTGCATTGCAGGCTTTTGATTAGAAAACATAGTAATAGCTCATGTGTTCTAAATTCATTTATTGTGCAAATATAATTTCAGTATCCTAATGAGATTATAAATCATTTGAGACAAAGTGGTTTTGTGAAATAATCTGTCAAGAAAAGATCCATTCATGATGTCGTCTTATTTTCTTTCGAATCCAAATTTTACGTCTGCCGAAGTAAAAAGAGTAAACACTGCAAAGTAATTATTCAATGATAACATTATGTACGCTATTTAGAGGAATACAATCCGAAATATGATAAGCAGTAAACATAACCTATAATTACTGTTTATTTTAAAACGAGCAAATGCTAAACGAAGCCGCGTACATACACTGTATATTATTTCTAAAACTAATCACATATAGTGTTATTCATGATCTGTCAAGTTTATTATGATACTACATCTCCTCTGATAACCTTACATAATTTTTTACGTATCTTAAAACCTGTCTGGATTGGGAAAAATACTTTATCAGGTACATTTCTGATAGTATTTTGCATTCAGGCACTATGCAATACTTATAAACTAACTTATGAGCTTTTTTAATACTGGAATAAGTTGAGAACGAATGAAACAATGGACTGTGATGTCACTGGACATGTTATTTGACGTCATCAATAGAGAGCGCAAAAATGGCGGCGTTTGAACAGCTCAAAATTATTCTCGAATTTAAATATTTTTTTAAATTTAATTACAGCACTTCTACACATAATTCATATTTTTTACTATGTTATAACGATGTAAACAGTGAATTAAAAATATAAAATGAATTCATGAATATACCCTATAATTATCTTTGGTCTTGGAGGTGTAGTTCTTGGATATAGATGGGGATACATATACAGGGAGAGTCAGCGTACATTCCTTATGTCTGTTTTGCAAAGTTGGGAATTCTTGTTCAAGATTTTCCAGTGCAAAAAACTTGTTTGATGTTTTGATAGCGTATCCATTAGATATTTTTGAGACTTCTGGGATCTCCAAGTTCGCTTCCAGATAGCTCATATTATGTGTGCTAATGAGATTTTGAATATTTGTTTGTCTTACTCTCTCTGGGCATTGTTTGTAAGTTGCATGATGTTGTTCGCAACAGTTGACGCAGATTGGAGTTTCTTCTTCATACCTGTTCTGTTTATGATCCGTTTTTCCGCATTTGCCGCACTTTTCTGTACCATTCTTGCATTGTTTCAAGATGTGTCCAAAACGGTAAAAGATTGAACATTGTCTAACATTTTGGATAAATGGCTCACAGATTGGTCCAAAATTCCAAATGTATATGAATTGAGGGATGTTCTCCTCATAAAATAATATTTTTATATTATTTGATGGTATGTACTGAGCAATACCCTTTCATCTATTATTTTTCTATGAGGTCGGGTTACGGATTGAATTTTAAATTGTTCGGAGTCTATATTTGATTGTAGCTTTTCTTATACGTAGTCTGTCTCTATTATTTTGATGACTGCTGCATGTGAGACTATACTCCATTTTCAAACTAGGAAGAGCAAACTGAAGTGGGCATCATGTAACTAGACGTATTTGATTGGCTTATTTCACACCAATTTTCTACTGAACAAAAATTTATTAGACCTTGGATAGATGTTGAATGTCTGCCATGGTTCTCCATCTTGTTTAATCACTGCTAGATTATTCGATTACTGAATATGAGAAATAGAAATATTGTAATATTTCTGCAATTTACAATTTCAATATTTTGAAATGTTATGCAGTTTTCTATAATTTTTCTGTAATATTACTTCCACTTGTTTTGGAACATTTTTTTTTTGTTAATACACTACTGGATTATATACTTGAATACATAAGTTTGGCTTCTGAATTTACATTCATATTTATTTGATAAAATATCTTTGTTGTCGTAAAGTAATACGTTCAGTCATATCACTGAAATATTTTTTGTTGTTAATTAACAAACAAATCTGAAAAATAAAAGTGGGATGGTAACGCGCCAAAAATCTCAAATTGAATTATGCTGCATAAGAATCTAGTGATATTTTCGTTGTATGTACACAGTGTATATATTTGCTCCTCCTAGTTAAGAATGAACTATAGGTAATTTGGAATAAATGCCATGAACTTTTTGGTATGCAATTTGCTGTTTCTTTGTTGTAGCATGCTACTACTACTCCGTTGAGTCCAATTTTCTCAGATATTTTTAAAGCACAGATTGATCGTCGTACTTTGTTATCTGTTGTTTTTTGGATCAATATTTTATAGTACTTGTGATCATTAAACTTGGTGTACAGATTAGTATACCTAAGATTTTGAGTGTATGCACGTTCCATTTCACTCAGTTATTATTCTTTTCTACCAACTAATTTTCATTTATCATTCACAGAATTGCTTCAAGTAATTGATTAGAATTTATATATTATGTTTGTGTCTTATGACCACTAGACATGTCGTTCACTTTGGTTATTATCATCATTAAGTGACATACTTCGAACTGATATCAATATCTTTCAGCTAATGACGAAAAATTTCATATACCTAATTCTCCAATTTTCAGAAATATCTAAATAGAGAGCGATACGAATAGTAGAGAAAATAGGCGAAATACGCGTGTGCTGCGATATGAGTTCGCTGATTTGCTAATTAGCCTTGCTTATGACTTCTGCAAATTGATAAATAGTTGAATTGTGTCGTGAGTTCACAGTGAAGATTTTTGCAGATCTATATTTGAACGTTTATCAGTAATGAAAAGGCCACGATATTGGTCATAGGAAGAATAGACTACATACGTGTGTATAGTGATAAGTACATTGTTTTGACAATCTGCTTCGCTCTAAATCTCTGCAAATTTATAATTAGTTTAATTATACCGTAAGCTTGCACTATACCAATTTGCAGAACTATGTTTCACAAGTTCAATTAATATTTTCAGTCTACCGCTTTGTCGCTTTTTCTTGAATTTAACATCATTATTAATCTACATTATACCAAATTGCAGGACTATATTTGATCTTTTTTTTTGAGGGCCGAATTCACACAATTAAATCTCCACCCACCCTCTTTGCAACCAATGCGACTTCTGCAATTTGGGCTGTTATTTCTATGATGTCATCATCTTCACCTTTTAGGAAAAAATTGTGACTATATTTAATCGGTACACTTTTTCGTAGCCAGCTCTTAGACTATTATAGCTGTAGTAATAATCAGGATTCTGATAATAATATTCCTCAGTTCAGATTGCAATTCAAATTTAAACGTACCCATTATGATAAATATAATAAGCTTACTGAATTTCCCGAAGTCGTTATCGTTCCAATATATTTAATACAGTTTCAAACTATTTAGATGAACAATCTCATAGTAAAACATAATTCAGCAGGGTTAGCTAGGATATATCATTTACGTACCACATTGCAAATACAGATAACAGCATAGAAAGCAGTACACACACATCACTGAAAGCAATCAATAATAATCCCCAAAATTTATTATCCAATTATTTATTGTTGCTAAGATTCAGAAACATATAGTAAATAAATGCTCATGACTTTTGAATGATATAGATGTACTCCTCTTATCCATTCAATGCTTCTTTCTAGTAAAAATCTATGATTTGAACCACGATGGGGAATAATAGAGGAGCGGACTCTCAGTTGGAAAACGTGAAGCCTAAAATGTGATACGGCAGCGGTGAGAGAGATAGCGAGAGCGGGTCCAGTTTTGCGTGCGTCATATGCAGAAATAAGATTATATTTTGATTATTTTCAATAAAATACAATTTTCAGATAGATTTCCTATTTTGATTACATTAAATATCACATTATTTATCAAATGAAAGGCAAAATCAGCATTTCTATTCATTAAAACCTGCAATTAATTGATACACTATGATGAAACATGTTTTATAAACGTTTCTTTGGACGCGAGTTTTCTGATTATGAATTATAATGGGCACATGAATAATTTGATGAATATTTTATATCACAATAGGCGAGATAAAATTGAGAAAATATACACAAACAATATCTTATTCACTAGCAGAAAGGTAGATATAGAAAATGCTGCTCTGCAAAAATTTTTTGTTTGTTGAACATGAACAAAAATTCAACAAAAATGTAATATAAATCTACGATCTCACAAAAAGAAACAGTGCTTGCCATAATTTCTGTGTAAAAAAAGTTATCAAATCAAACTGCGCAATAAAAGTTCCATTACTTGACTCTATTCTATCAGTAAATATTTTAAACATAGTCTTTATTAATAATCTATACATTTTTCAGAATTTTATTCAATAAAAACGACTATTGATTTTGAATTCTGTATATTTGTTGAAAACTTTGACGCTTCGATCCTTTTTTTTTTATAGTTTTTATTACTCATGCAGGATAAGTACTATTTTGCACCTATTTCTCAGGGCGGTAAATGGCTCTTTAGCTTTTGCGTGCGCCAAGCATAATTTACCGCCCGAAAAAAAACAAGAGCAAAATAGTATCTATCCGCATTCGTAATGAAAAATTGTATCTGCAACTCGTGCGGTGTTGTCAGTTGCCCACTTGAGCTCTTGTAGGCAATTGAGAACTTATTGCACTCATTGCACAATATACTATTGTTAATTTCAATTTTTCGAAAGTAGCACAGGAGAAATAAAGAACTATTCTAATATGCAACAGAGCTAACAAAAACACTTGCTTCGCTCACGTTTGACAATTGTATTCTCAATAACTTTTATATATTGATAAAAAGTGAAGAAATTAATGTTGCAATTCTGTGTGAATCTATAAATTTTATGAATTGATAAACTTATTGACAAGAAGTTTCCTCGAAGTTGAATTTTTCATTAAAAGTCTAGGTTAGGTACGTTTAATAATTTGAGACATTGATATAACCTTTCAATTTCTGACATAGTGAATCTGCTATTATAGTTTTAAAATAATTTCTACTCACTTTTACATCTCTAGACGATCATTCTTTCATAATATCCTTGTCTCGAAAATGTTTTTCACAAACGTAATTTGTAATTTCCAATATTCTATTCTATCGTGTTATGTTCTTGTGCCACTTATTTGATAAAATATTATTTTTGGGTACAGAAAAAAGACAATATTTCGCTTTTCAAGTTCTTTACGTACTATCACAATTTGGCACAAGACATTCTCTTCCTATTTTGCTATATATTTCCACACGAAAATTCTAAATAGAGCAAAACTCGCCATTCACTCCCACATGGGCCCGTCTCTACCTATCTCACAGTTACCTTCTCTCTCTAACAATATGACATTTTTGGCTTCACTTCTGCAACACAGTTAAGATAGGGAATTGCATAGGCGTGATTTGAACAAATGAATATCAATATTTCGGAAACCTGGATTCTCACGACCCTCAAAAGAATTCATTATCTTCAGAATATATTTTCCCACGGAATATATCCACTTTTATTGAAATTGAATGTTTAAATTCCGATAAAGAATAAAGACGTGTGAAAAGATTAGTTTTGCCACAAGATGAGACGAGACGAGACTTCAGTGAATCTCGTCTCGGTCTCGAGCTCATCTCGCTTAGCTCAGTCTTGTCTTGGTCTCGCCCTGGTCTCGAGTAGGTCAGTCTCATCTTGGTCTCGAGTCTCGACGAGAGTCTTGTCATGATTTTACTAAATCACATATTCTTACATGCGAATATCAATTCGTTCTTGTGACGAAGCAGTCTTCGTTTGGAATCATAATCTGCAATTTTTCAAATATTAAATACCGTAGTAAGAAGTTATTATTTTGTCATCACGACAGTTCAACTCACTTAGCCTTTTTAACCGTAATTCTGTTTAGTCTGTTATCTTCACAAGTTTATCCTGTCAACTTCTTCCAGTCGCTCTAGTGATTCTACAACACCGAAAACCGATCAAAGTTCATTTCTGCAAAATAACAGTCCGTATTACATCCGTATTGAAATAATAATCAACTCACCGCCGTGTAGAAGTTCTCCCGTTCCGTATGAAAAAAAGTCAAGGTTTTATCTGAATTTCTACAACATTAGTTAGTTGAGGTTAAATTGCAAATTCCACATGGTGATATGGAATGCCGAATCTAGACAAAAATGACATTAGATAAGACCGTACTATAGTTTAACATGAAATGTAACTTATCATTCAGCAATTATGTATAATATTTCTTTGTTTATATTGAGAAGTTTTGTTCTGCCTGTCTAAGCTACGTTTGTTTATCTTTTGTTTACCTGCGTTTGTTGTTAGTTTAAATGTTTCAATAAAGAATCATGATATCAGTCGCCATGTAGCGAGTAATTAGAGAACTTTGATTTATGTTTGAATTTAAATAAAATATATTTAAGGGAAGAAATGTTATGGAAATTATTTGTAAACGATTTATTACTGTACCAAACATGTATTTTATTTGACGGATGATTTTTACATGGACAAGGTTAAGTACAATCTAAAAGTACTTGAGTGAACCTGTTGAGTAAGGATTCATTAAATTCAGGGTATAAATACAGCCCAAAATCAGACAGTAAAGCACTCTATTCTGAGACTTGAGCCCAGTGTATTATCCAGCGAAGTTAGACGTACAACCGAAGTCCGAACCGTACCGTAAGTGAACACCGTCCGTTTAAGTGACCCCCGTGACGTGGGTTACACGAAACCCCTTTTTAGTGACCCCCGCAACGTGGGTTACAGAAAACTCCTTTCTGGGTGACCCTCGTGACGTGGGTTACAAGAAACTCCTTTCTGAGTGACCCCCGCGACGTGGGTTACAGGAGACCCTTTTCTGAGTGACCTCCGTAACGTGGGTTACCGGAATCCCCGTTTTAACCGTTATGAGATTTGATTTATCCTCGTTGTCACCGTACATCTTTTCTTATTCATTTTGATTCAATTGTTTTTGTGTGTTCAATAAATACTGTTTGTCCTACTACACGTTTCAGTTTCATTCGTACAACAAACCCTTTCCCATTCCACTAGCTACCTGGCACAAACATCGCCAAAGAGCTGCACCGTAATGGCGCCCGAGCATCAACGACCGACAGCAGCTCCAGCGAGATGCACCACCGCAATGTAGCGTCACAAACATGATTATTATTTGCTATGGATTCTATCAAAAATATGTATTTGTATGTAAGTTATGTTTTATAGCTTGGTAATAAATTCCAGACATGAGCTTCTGGCTCATTTCACAATCGTTAAGAATCACAAAAACACTACGCTACAATAAAGCGTCTTTTAAATTTTGCGCATTACACAATTATTCTCACCTTGTTGAGCAACTCTGGAATTTATGATCACGTGATCACATACAATGCGCTTGCGTCTTTTATGAACTCAGCGTACAGCCTATGTCAAATTTGCAATACCAACAATCGCTCTAGGGACAGTGGGAGAAGTGATTCAATGTCATCCTCGTTAAAAATAGTCTTCCAGAAGTAGGAGACAGGGTTAAGTCAGTGATGATTGAACATAAATTGGATCTGATTTCAAACATCGTTCTCAACATAAAGTTGTCGATCATGTTGTTCGTACCCAAATACAATATTTAAGTTCCTATGAATGTAACTATGATGTAACAACATTGACATAGAGACTGCGATCTTTCTCCAAGCTGTCTCTATGAATTAGGATAGGACCCCTGGAGCCACGAGAAGTCGAGATAATAAAGAGATAATAGTTTCATTCAACAATTTGAACTTGGGCATTATGTCAATGTTAGGACTACATATTTCACGTCAAGAATCGCTGAGCTACGAGAAATATTTCCCGAATTTCATAATGCTAGTTCGCACATGTATTTTTCATGCCACATGATATTTTTTCTACGATTCTCAATATGAATTCATAAACTATATTCAGGTTACGAAAGCCTGCATATAAATAGATGGTAGATCTGAGAAGCATGCCTGCTCAGTTAACGTACTTTTTTGCGATGTGTGAACGTTTAAATACAGAAAAGGATGAAGAAAAACCAAATTCTCAAATGAGGTTATGTTATTGACTGTGAATGACGAGCCACATAGTTGAAATTACTAAAAATTTATGAAGAAATAGTATGGATTTTTTTTCCTACGGCCCAGTCCAGCCTTATCTGATACAGCTTTGGATGGAATTAGATGAGATACAGGAATAAAACTAGGAGTCTTATTGGAGTCGATTAATGTAACGTATGCCCGCAAAAATCAATTATAGTATGATATTTTCTTCGATTATGTCAATAATTTTTTGTGAAATTTTAGACTTAAAATGGTATATTACACTACAAGGGCCATTAGTTGAATTTTCGGCCATGCGCGTCATGATGCCCAAAGTGAAGCCGAGGGCATCATGACGCGGAAGACCGAGATTCCTACTTTTGGTTCGTGTAGTGTATACGATTTTCCCTCGTATAGCCGGTAGAAAGTATGTTATTAATTTCACTATTTGATCTCTAAATGTTGATAGCATGTTTTATATGCCTGCCTTGACATTTGCGGCATGAGCGAAGCGAGTTCTGCTGGTCGTCGAATATAAATACGCATGAGAGATTTTTTGCTCTCGCCGTTATAGAAGGCGCGCGTGTGTGCTTCTCACAAGGTAAGAATGTGAAGCTTCTGTTTCCGCAATACTTTCGACCGAGATATGAAGAAAAATGATTTTTGGAGTTATTCATGGACTCATGAGGTCTCGGGCTCGTATTCCAGCGCGGTACAAGACTTTTCAAACAAAATAAGAGATATTAACTTTAAAGAAATGCAGGACACTGTATAGTAACTTTTGAAGTTTAACCGTGTAACAGAATTTGATAAAATATATAGAATCAAAACCTTCACAAAAATACAAATTCAGGGGTCGGTTTTTACACCATTATCCTGAATAGGCAGCAACCGTAGACACGTGTTGTATTTGTATTTTTGTGAAACTTATCAGGTTTTGATTTTATATATTTTATCAAACTCTGTTCCACGGTTAAACTTCAAAGGTCACTTTACAGTGTCCTGCATTTTTTCAATCTTTGCCACCTTATCTGTATTATGGCGGATGGCACTGCTGCAGATTAATTTCTCTGCATGCCATGTATCAACTTACTTTTAATAGTATCGCGGCTACAAGTCCGACTTTCTGCGGCTTGCTATACCGTACTGAAGAGTCCTAATAAGGACGAAACACGTGTCTACGGTTGCTGTCCTATTCAGGATGATGGTGTAAAAACCGATCCCTGAATTTGTATTTTTGTGAAACTTATCAGGTTTTGATCTTATATATTTTATCATATTAACTATGATTTATCGCCGAGAACAATTTCATTCTAATAAATATCATACTCTTAGAAGTGCACGGAAAGGGTTATTAACAGAATATTGAATATTAAAAATCTATCAATTTTGCACAACACGCTGAAGAATAATGTCATCCATAGTTTAACAAATTTTGTCTCAAAAACTGGATAGTCTTGTAGAAATTGGTATTTTCAGTATAAATCTTTTTTTCTCGAAAATGTGACATTCAATTTCCGTGAGAACTCTTGTATGATAACTACAAGTATAGTGCATACTACATATTTCTTTAGGACAAGTAGCTATCAAAGTCTCTGAAATATAAAATTTATACGCTAGCACTAATTGTAGGGTTCGTTAAGTTTATTTGAAGGTAAGTTGCTAAAGTGTGCGTTATTGGTAATTTATGTGAGGAATTTTTTTTTGCTGATGAATATCGTATTATAATATATTCAATTCTCTACATATAAATTTGAATACCCAGAGTAAAATATGCATGTCTCGATAGTTACATTCGTAATTCACAAGTTAAAATGTCAGTGTGATACTCAATTTTTACATTTTGTTATAGAAAATGAGATGAATATAACAGTATTAAAACTCATCACAGAGAATGATTCAAATATGTTGATACCAAAGATAGGCCAGAGATTAATTTTGAATCATAGCATTGAAAAACATGTGAATAATGAGGTACTTCAAGCTTTATCTACGTTTTTGGTTGATATTAGCTACAAATATTCATTTATTTTTATTTTTTAAATATAAAGTTCAATACCTATTGTGTTTCAGGACATCGCCAGAATTGATTTACCCGTGGAATCTTCGAACACGTTGTAAGTGTTGGAATCGAATTCCATATGTATCAATTGTAAAAATACTATTTCGTTCGCAGAAAATCTGGTGATATATTATATTATAGTAATACAACTCCAGAAATATCTTCTGGTACAGTAACACATACATCGAACGCAGAGCTGGTCGACAATCGATTGAAAAAAATTAGATTACGTAATCAGAATAATGATTACTAATCATAATCGGTAGTTGACTAACCTAAATTCAAGTGATCCCTGCAAGTAATTTGATTGTCATTTTTTCTGTAGTCCATTTCTTAATCATATCGCAGAGTACAGATTACAATCAAACATATTTTATTACAAATCATACGCCATACCTAATTATTGATTTTATGTTGGTATTAGTAATGGAACTCGGTCTGTGTTGTGCTGCAATCTTCACTTTACTCGTTTGTGTCAACCATTGATAACGTCTGAACCACTTGTTGATGCAGTTGTTTTCTAGTGACATAATTGATGAGAATCTGATGTGCTTTATGTCGAAAATGCTATAAAATTTTCATTATGGATGCGGATGCTAATGCTCATACTGACAATACTATAAGTAAGCAGTGACTATCCTATTTCTGTATCATCTATCGTGAATAGAGAATTTTTAATTAGATCAAAATCTTGCACTGAGGAAAAATTGAGTGCTGAATGCGTGAAGTACAATGCAAAAATATTCTCGAATAGAAACTCAAGCAGTTAAAGATGAGAATGAATATAACATGAAACTTTCATAGTGAATATCATCTACTAATAATTCTTCAGCGAACAACACAAGCTAAAGTTTATATTGAAAACAATGATGAAGTGAATAGTAAACACCCTCTGAAGATTGGGCAAAACACGTTATTCGACTGCATGAAGAAGAGCCGACGTCAACTGCAGAAGGAACTCAATGAAAACATTGTTAGCTATATTTATTTTTATTTATTTATTTATTGATGAACCACTCAACAGGATCAAACGATCCCAATTATTGAGGGTAGAGTAGCGTAATCGGGTACAAATAGCAGAAAAGTTCATAATTTGTTGCTTAAAACAATTGTAATAATACATTGTGTGACGATGTTGCTGGGTCACTCCGTGATTTACAATAAAAAGTGTACATGTACTGTTGGTCTTGCGGTTAGCGTGCTCGCTCACTGCGCCAACGATCGAGGTTCGAGATCGCATCAAGTAAACTTTTATATTTTCATTTTTGATTTAAAATCGGTATGCAGCAAGTCGAGACTGAAAAATTAAATGCTTAATGGATAGGCAGTATATAAAGCCTCCGATTTCGAAGAGAAGTCAGTTGAACTGTAGCGCCTTCCTACAGTTCACCAGCCCTCTAGAGTGCAGTCTACGAGTTAGCAGCCAGGGCTGTTCGTCAGAGTAAGGGTAAGCGAACTAACCGATACCTAGTTTCCAACTTGCGTCTTCCAAGCCAATATCCTACTACCCAGCTCGCGTCTTCCGAGCTACGTCCTATTCCGACTTGCGTCTTCCAAGTCAACATCCTGTTATCCAGCTCAAGTCTTCCGAGCAACGTCCTATTCCGACTTGCGTCTTCCAAGTCAACCTCCTGTTATCCAGCTCGCGTCTTCCGAGCTACGTCCTATTCCGACTTGCGTCTTCCAAGTCAACATCCTGTTATCCAGCTCGCGTCTTTCGAGCTACCTCGTTGTTTTCCGACTCGCGTTTTCCGAGTCAACATCCTTTATCTCCGTTTCAGTGGATCTACGTTCTGGATTGACGGTAAATCAGTCAGTACGGTCAATCAGTCAGTCAGTATCTTAAATCAGTCAGTACGGTCAATCAGTCAGTATATTCAGTCAATTGGTAAAATCAGTCAAGTAGTCGATTAATTAGTCAAGCGGTCAATCACTAGATTGCTTCAATTGTTTTGTTGGATACTATTTAACATTATCAAGTTAGTCTGGCACTAGAAATATTATTGCTGTTACTTTTGTATTATCTTGATGTTTATTTTCAACTATATTGAATAGAAATATTTTATTCTTGGTAAAAGCTGTTACTCTTTTGTAACATCATACCTCCACAGAGCTACCTTGGCACGTACAACAGCCTGTCGCTCCGTTAGTAAATGGCGCCCGAGAAATAAGTAAAAGTTAGCGACAGGCCAAACAGTACGTCACATATTTCTGACGTTCCAAATGGGAACGTCACAATTGTTAAAAGTATCAAAGTTATAGTTGAATACGTCTATTCAAAAACGAGAGGCCGTTTCATTGTAAATTGAACATACTCTTCTAGCAAGTGCCCTGATTTCATAATTTGTTCTCGCCATCGTTAAGTGAAAAGTTACAAATTTACTCCTACAAGTATGTCGTGGTACACTTATAGATATACAGCTCAAACTAGGAGAGTTAGGTGATTAATAATTTTTAGCAAATATATACATGACTGTATAGTACCCCTGTTTACAAGTGTAGTGATATTAAATTCATTGAGAGTGTTAGTATAACTATAAGTATATATCAAAATCATTTGAAAACTTGCGGAAACAATATCGAATGAATTTTCTTCGTACCCATTCAATTTCTATGTTGTATTTATCATAGATAGGATTCCATACAACAAAGCAATATTCTAGTTTTGAACGAACGAATGCATAGTACAAAAACTTGAGAGTTGATATTATTGAATATCTGCGAATTACGTATAATGAAACCAAGGCTTTCATAAGATTCGCTAACAATATAATTGACATGTATATCAAAATGTAATTTTGGATCAAGAATGATGATGGTTGGAACTCTCATTAGAATTTTGTCATCAATCCGATTAGTATAGTTATTTGAATATTGCTTCATTGGATATGTCAATACTTTACATTCTGTGATATTGAAGGGTAATTGGGAAGACGAAGACCAGTCTAGTAAATTATCTATATCAAGTTGTAGATTTAAGATATCAGTATCACTATTAATGACTCTGTATATTTTCAAGTCGTCAGCATACAAAAGTGCTTGACAGGACTTCAGACCATGTGTGATGTTAATAAGCCAATTAAATAATGAGGGGCCTGAATTAGAGCCCTGAGGTACACCAGAGCAAAGAGAGAAATTAATTGACTGATAATTTTCATAGTGTACTGACTGCTGACGATCCGACATATAAGATTCTAGAAGACTAATCATATTTGGTGAGGAATTTAACTGATACTGTAACTTGAAAAGCATCAAATTGTGATTTATCGAGTCAAAAGCCTGAGCGAAATCTGTGTAGATGACATCAATTTGTTTGTTATCATTAGAATTTGTAGCTATAAATTGAGTGAAGTTAGTTAAATTCGTGGAAGTGAACCTACCTTGCATAAATCCATGTTGAATGTTGTAATAAGATTACATACATGAAGATACATATATTGGTACACAAATTTTTCTAGGCATTTTGCAACACTGAATAGTATGGAGATAGGCCTAGAGTTTTTGATATCATGTGGATCTCCTGATTTGAGAATTGGACAGATACGAGAACGTTTTAGCACAGAAGGAAAAGTGTTTGTTCTAACACTCATATTGAACAGTATATAAAAAGGTCTTACTAATAAATCATAACAGCTTCTTAAAATATAGGCTGGAAGATTGTCTGGTCCAGATGAACAACAAGCTTTTAAGCTATCAATCGCACTCATAATTTTATCTTCAGCAATATTAAAAATAGAGAAAAAGTTCGATGTTAAGGGTTCGCTTGAAATACGTGACTGATCAGTGTTGCCGGTATTTCGATAAACACTCGAGTAATAATCAGCAAAACCTTAAACTATACTAGATGTATCATTATGGTGTTTGTCGTTGCGAAACATCTGACCAGGAATGCGAGTAGTATTGTTTTTTTGCATTTATGAATAACCAAAAATTGCTGGGTTCTTCGATTATATTATTCTCCACTAATTTCAGATACCTATTATATTCTTTTCTTGTATCCTGTTCAACTTTAGAACGAAGGGTCTAGAATAATTGATAATAATTATCATCATATCAATTTTAAGTCGCGAATTATCTGTTTTGTAAACCAAGCAGGATACTGTCTGCGACGTTTTAGCGGAACACATTGTAGAAATATGCTATTCAATATTCCATAAAATTCATCGAATGCTGCATATTGTTGATTCCACGGAATCACTGTCAACGGTAGAGCACATGAGCATCAAGAATATGATACAAGGTAGGTAATCGATCTGTCAGAGTACTCTGAAAACTGTATATATTAGTAATTGATATTTCAATTTTTCTTAAAATGAACTGTGAATAATTGATCATATTTTCTGGTATAAATCCAGAGCTAGAGGTGATGTCTAGGTCTACCTCAACCAGAATGATACAGGATAAGGTTCAAAAAAATCCGGAGGAGGTTTGTGTTGCTCTGAAAATCGCTAATTACGTCTGTACAACGGCTGATTCGTGGTTCACAAAACACAGAAGCTTTCTTGGTTCGAGTGTACACTGTGTAAATTGCTTTCCTAGTCCAAGAGCTCTGTTTGAGAGCAGATGTTTGGAAGAATATTGTTTGATAAGATTCTTCTGTTAATGAATCACAATATACAAACAATACTAAATATATAATAAATTAATCTTTTGTAAAGAATTCGGTAAAATAATGCTAGTATAAATGTGAAAATATGACGGAATACACTATAATAATAATTTACCCTGCTTTTACTCAATTATAGTGTGAGAAAGTCTTACTGAAAGGGTCCCTGGACTATTCTTTGTTTTGAAAGTCTAGCAAATATTAGAGCAAAGACTCAGAAGGGTATTTTTTTTGCAGATTGACGAAAACAACTTGACGAGAAAATCGGTCATCTTAGTTTGTGAAAGATTCAGAGAAACACACAGTTTCGATAAGATTGCACAAGCACTTTATTATATGAACGAATATTTTGCATTGCGAGGAACTAAGTTAGTCTCGACAGTGACTGATAACGGATCAAATTTTATTAAAACTTCCAAAAGTTTTGGAATTGAGATGACGTATCCAAGTATTTAGACTGGCGATGTCTTTGAAGAAGTAGAAGAGGAATTAACTTTTTTTTCAGTCAGCGAATCTCTACAGGAGTCATCTTTACCAACACAAGTGCGATGTAGTAGCCACACATTAAACTTAGTGGCTACGACTGATTTTAATAACGCATTAAAAGATTGCCCGTCCGTATCGAGAGTAAACTGTTCTACCATGGAAAAGTGCTCTCCATTATTGAGCACCAACAGAAGGCCGAAGTCGTCTGAAATAATTGTAAAGACTCTGCAATCATCTCTAAAGTTTCCATGCCCTACTAGGGTGGAACTCACTATATGATGCTGTGAAGCAGCTGCTATCACATAAAGTAAAATTTGATGAAGCTCTACGAAACCTAAACATGCCTCAGCTAAAAGAATATGAACTTGAATATTTAGAACAATATTGTAAAGTTATGAAACCCATTGCGATAGCTTCAGACACACTTCAGAATGGAAACAATTGCTATTACGACATGTACATCCCTACGATAATCAATAAGTGTACATCAGCAACTTTCACAGTTATTGAACTTGACAAAAAAATTTAATCAGATGAGACCGCTGGTCGTCAAACTTATAGATTCCTATGAAAAACGTTTTGAAGAATTTCTCGGCCTTTCTTCAACAGTCAACTGTGCGATAATCGCTTCCTGTTCTCATCCCAACTTCAAGATGTGCTAGGTTCCAAGAGAAAAAAGGAACATGGTATATTCCTTGATGGTTAGCGCAATGGAGGACGTACGTACTTTGTTGTTGGGAGGAAAAACCAATCAGCAGACTGATAGTTCTTCCGAAGATGACTTTTTCTTCTGATTTTGATTCTCTCATAGACAGCATACATCAGAAGAAGGCACTAAGTGAAGTAGAGTTAGAGCTTGGTACCTATCTTAATGCAAAGAAAAGAGACTTGAAAATTCTAAATAATTCTTCAATTGTAAAGAAGGTGTTCTTACAATACAATACTACAATTTGCTCATCTGCTCCTGTAGAATGATTACTCTCATTTGCAGGATTTATTCACCCAGAAGGGCGTGCATGAGTGACAAAATCATGCAAAGACTTGTGTTTTCAAAAGGCAACAGTTACTATGAATTATAAATTATTTCATTCAATGGAATACTAGATTATTCGTCACATATTTCACTCTAATAATTATATTTTATTTATTTTGAGTCAATTCATCACAGACCTCACCTCTTCCTCAAGTAATCATTAATCAGTAATCAAAAATTTGTGATCTGATTACATGTAATCAGATTGATGGCGCTAAATCTGTAGTCTGATTGAGCGAGACCTCTGTAATCTGTAATCATTAATCGGTTACCTGAAGCCTGCAATTTGACCAGCTGTGATCAAAAGACAGTTGCTTGTCTTTACCGTTGTATGCAATAAATTTAACCGCGGAAACAGTATATTAAAAACTACAAAAAAGGGGAAGATACAGCCTAATACGGATGATGATACAAACTCTCAGCTTATGAAAAAGAGAAGAGATCTCGTGGATTTTGATTTGAGACAAATTTTCAACTCTTCCTGCATGGGAAGAGCAATTCTGAATCTATATGCTAATCTACAAGTATTGGATAGTCGCTGCTAAAGTTATTTAGTGGACATAATATGTCTACATTCCTTGAATAATGATTATAGGTAGTTTTAACTATTTTCCTATCATTAGATGCTATATAAATATGTACATTCGAATTCTCAGACGATTACCTAACGAAATTTTAATAGAATCACTGAGAATATCGTGTCAGAATTTCCCGATGAAAAGAAGGAAGTTTATTATTGTTCACCAATTCAAAAAATACGAGCAAGAGATAATAAATTTGGCATTGCTAGATGAAAATTGATGAATAAGTACAAAAATAAGTCAACTTTTCTGAGAAAAACCGGCATCATGAAAGGGCGGACATCTACTCTAGACGAAGACACAATTTCTTCTGATGACAATGAGAGTATGTATTGTATTATTATTCAATAGTTGAATAGTTTTGAATAAATGACCCTCATTTATTTGGAATCAATTTTTCTAGATACAGAATCAGGCAATACTGATTATATCTAGTTAAAAAATAATGTAGAGACCTTGCCGGAAGTTATCTCCTATTGGGATGACTGCTTTGATTGCTGACACAAAAAACTTAAAAATAATATAGCCTTGCAAGATATATACTTTAATTGGCCAATTTTGAATAATAGTAGAGGCTATACTTTGGTAAAGCTCGAACTGTAGAGGAGACAATTTTTTAGAAGAATCAATGTGTGTATGTCTTAGATTGACCGAGATTTCGGTAAACTATTTCCTGAACGATCAGATTGCTTGTTCAACAAGTGGGCGACAAAATTTAATAAACTGTTGAGTTTAAGACGTCAATTTCTGAGCCAAACTGATAGTTTACTTGGAAACATTTTATATTTAGAAACTTTAAATATAGGTATGAATCAAGATCTGCATTAGAAACAACATTATATAGATTTTTGGATTTCCAGACTATAAAAACTACCTAATGCTATGTTTATTGACGTCATTGTTGCCTAATGAATCATAGAATAATCTAGGGAAAGGAAAGTGGCCACGACCTATGCAAGAAGTTAGAGAGTGGACGTGCTCAAGTTTATAAGCAAACAAATTAGATTCATGTTATGCTATGTTATTATTTAATTTCAGTTACCTGGCGATATAGAAACAAAGATTCAAGAAAAGAGAGATAAATCCAATAAAATTGGATTACTGATTCAACTATACATGATCGTCCAGATTGGCGAGGAATCTTCCATAGCAGCTGTATTTGTAAGTGTGAATACAATTCAATACAAAGTGACAAGTGTTTTGCAGAGTATTCATTTATTTTTCAAACTATAGTATGTACTAAATCTGGAGTACGCTTGGAAATCCGAACATGTCTGGATGTTCATTCAAATGGCAATGTATCAGATTAGTACCAAATGTTACGCATATTCTTCTCTGGTATTACATAAGATCAATAATCATATCATTTTAAACATATTCTGGGGAGTTACACAATACGAGAGTTATTCAAACAGCTCGACAATAATTTGGTACCTCATTTTGTATTACTATTCACGCAAGATAAGTTCTATAGTGTTTTGGAATATTTCAGAAGAGTCAAGGGTGAGTTGAATCAGTGCGTTGAGGTGTATGAGTTGAATGAGTATGCAGTGTGTTGGTTTAGAGAGCGTTTTGAGAGTGACCATTGATGGAATAGTTGTATGCCTTGATTTGTGTATATGTCAAGCCTAAGTTATTGTGATTATATCCCTGTGATATCCCTTGTGCTGTTGTGAGGTTGTAGCTCTGAGTGGAGAGCGCAAGCCAAGAGGGCGATATAATTATGTATGTGCACAATTGCTAGCCTTGTGCAAGTGTTCGCTGGGTCACTATACGGTAGGGGCAGAGGATTTTACCTTGGCTCTTGGAAAGCCTCGTAAAATCTTCGTGAAGCCGGTAAGGTGACCGTAGCTAGGGTAATTCAGGGCAGACGTGACTGAATTACTCTCGACTCCCAGACGGACGAGCCAGTGGGTTTGACGTCGTCTTGAGGACTCGGAGTTGAGCAGGTCAAGCTAGACGTAGTGTTGGCGCTCCCGGCAGAGGATGAGCAGGTCGACAGTTCGGCACTTCCAGTAGGGTTGAGCAGATCGACTGGTCGGCGCTCCCTGATGATAGTGTTTATGTGTTTTCGCACTTTGTGCGTTCTCTCTTTATGTGTATACCAGAGAGTATGATTTGATGTTGATGATTATGATTGTATAACATGTGTGTGGATGTTATATCTCACTAAGCCAGTAGTTTGCTTGAGTTGTACTTTACTCCCAGAATTCATGAGATCTACACTCTGAGGTCGGCGGCAGCGGAACATCAATTATTGATGGATATTGTTGAATTGTAATGTCCTATTAGAATTTGATACAAGTGTTATGTTGAATGATGCTTTCATCAATTTATCCTTTATAATATGAATTTGATACCATAATTCCTAATATCATTGACATTAGGAAGTTTCTGCAAGCCTCCGCTATTGATACGATAACGCTAACGTGAAAAACTATTTCCTTGGAAAATGCTTGCTCAATAATGCTAGCTTGAATTACAGTGTACTCACAAGAAACTCCGAACATTAGCAGTCATCAATAACGTAACAATGAACAAATTTGTTAATTTCAGTACGGATGCACAAAGGAAATAGTTTTTGACATTAGCGCTGACGTTTCATTAGCGGTAGCTTGCAAAAACTCTCTAATATTTAAGATTGATATAAGTAACTGGAATTGATATAATTAGTACAAATATAGAACTGAAAATATTTTTCCATAAAATTTTCCAATGTTACAGTATTAACTCTGATCCGTTATGCCCTAAAAATATAATATGATTGTTCTCATTGATGATTTTATATAATAAAAAATGTTCATTTTCTATCATCGAATAAACCCAATCAAAATTCTCGTGAATATGCTGTGCAAAATATTGTAACAAATATGGGTGTGAAACATAAGATATTTCAAAAACAACCTACCTGCTACACACATGTGCCTGGCTAGCTAAAAATCAGACGGCGGCTGGGTCGGAGTAAGCAGAAGCTTTCAGAACTACTGTGCTTAACTGAGAAACAAATTTAACGCCTCATCAAGCAAGTGATAATTTTTAGCAAGTATTGTTCTGAGAACTTGCTTAGGCGCCACCCCTAAGAAAGGGAATTGCTAGGAATTAGGGGATTCCTAGGCTACAAATGATAAGTGACAAATGAAGTTCAAAAACAATTATTTAATGAAAAATATTAGAAAAATTTAATACACCCAAAACTTTGTAGACTAATTTTGAAATATAACTTACAACAATATCGAAGGGACTTGGTAGGCGTTCCACTCTCTCGTAAGTAACCCCTGGAGTCCGCTGACCTTCTGTTTGTGTCAAGGAGAACCAGAGCTCACGGTCGGCGAGTGTCCAAGACGTTACTCCTGATTAGCGATGGTGGTAGTAGGCGAAGGTACTCCAAATAGCTCTCAGCTAGGCTGGATGTAAGCTGAGCTTAGTTCGATGGTGATTTATCCCAACTTTTAGAGGGCCTCAAGACCGGAGCCTCGATCGCTGTCGAAGAGGTGATAAAAGCAGTTTGTTTGTCGGAGCAGCAGTTGTTAGCGCCTTCTGGTCAGGTTTAGTGCTCGATCCTGCGACCGGTACCTCAATGGTTCTCCTCAACACAACCAGAAAGACGGCCTGACTCCAACCCTAAAAAAAAACCCAGAACAGCAATAGTGTCCTTTACAAACAAGCCAGAAGGGCTGAATACTACAAAGTTGTGACAATAACGTTGAAGAGAGATGGACGCAATTGTACAAGAAATTGAGAATTAATATAACTTAAATATGAATGAGGCGTAGTGATACAATGACAGTGATTGATGACAAGAAAAAATGATAATGATGATGAAAAGACTTGAATACAACCCGCAATGGTGAAAACGCACAATAAGCGACTCGACTGATACTAATCAAAGTTTCTGTGAACCGTAATAAAATTGTAGCAACACACCTGCTCGCGCAAACAATCCAAAAGACGCGCGAAATGCAGAAAAATTGAGAAAACTCTCGGCTAACAATTTAATGACTTCAAAAAGCGGCATAAACGTCCAAAGTCAAGGCTCACAGTTAGTCAAAGTCCACTCAACACACTCTCACACCATCCAGGAGTAAATAGGACAAGGGAGGGATTAAATCGCCCTGGAGTACAGTCTGCAACACCCCGATCGGGGGAGCAACCTGTCAAACCCGGGTTACGGTTTAAACGGAATCTAAACAATAGCAAAAAAGTTTGATGGTGACGCCGTGTCACAATTGAAGTTACAACTGGCAATAACTAGGTTGAGGTTATGCCTCTTCCGCGGCTTAATCGATGAGTCAACAGATTCTCATAATTAATAAGAATAAGCGAAACAATAATTGACTTAGACTGCAAGGCAGCCAAGCTGTCAAAAAGGGTCCCCGGGGCGCCGGAGCTCACAACTTTGTGACAAAAGTTACTCACAAAGATGGAGAATCAGGTCGACCCAGCCTGTGAACAGGACAGGACAGGTAGGAGGGAAGAAATGGATTCTAAATTCAGATCCTACTTGACACAAAAATCTAGCTCAATATAATCTTTGCTTAGACTCTAAAATCTCCAAAATGTCCCTCAAAATACACCCGCAACCCTCGTTAGGGAAGTTAACAACAACTTAAAGCCCAAAAAATAACAAAGATGCTACCGAAAAATACCGATGACTACGAATGCCGCCGGGCCGACATCTTTAAACACACGTGGACACAACGACGTAGTTTTGGAGATTTTACAGGAGAGAAACAAAATCGTCAGAAGACTTACCCTTGCCACATAGCACTACACTAGTACTTTAAGTACTCAAATATTCAAAAAAAACAAGGCTCAGAAAACAAACAGCAAAGATTAGACTGAGCGCGGATTTAGTGTGTCTATCACCGCAGAGCTCTAAACCAAGAATGTCAAATTTTATCTCGTATCCGCTGCTCGTCAACATCACATCACTTCCGGCAGGTCCAACAACCAAATTTTTAATTCGTCTCGCGGCCAGCGAGGGCTTCACAGAACACAAAAAATGTGAATACATGGGCGTAGGTGAAAATAATTCTAAACGTAACAATTAATTTGTTACAATATGTAACAGAAAAATTTGTATTCATACTTACATTACTTATGTGAAAGTGTATCATAAAAAATGTGATCAAAGTTTTATATGTTGCAATTCGAATTGTTTTCGAGAATTTTCGTACGTATATGTCTTGAGAAAACACCTAGTTTCTCGTCATAATAATGTGTGCTCCAAAGCATCAGCTATTCCTTTAAGCGACAGCTCTTCTTAATATATCCTTCAAATTGATAATGAAATGAACAAAATCAGTATTTCCCATGAAAACAGAACAATGAAAATCTATTAAAAGTAAGCGATATAGAGGATAGACTGTATTTTTTTGCGAAATCTAATTTTTTCGTCAGACCACAATCTTTTTTTTATTGGCAACATATTAGACGACAAGAAAAAAAAAGTTCACCACTAACTTGGATACTGAAAAATGTGAAGGACAAATTATCAGCATGGAAAAAGTTTTAGGATTATTTTTGAATTACCTCCCATAATAAATGAAATTCTTGACTATATTTCAAATCAGAAGAATAAATCTGAATGTATCTCCTCTATGTTCAATGCCAATCTGTGGAAAAAAAAATTAAAATCAAATTTTCTTCTAAAATAGTTCTACCATTATTTGTCTATTATGATGATTAGGTAACCCCCTAGGCACACAGATAGATCTACATAAGATAGGCGCTTTATATTTCTCAGTTGGTGGTATACCACCAAAATTTGCTTCTTTCTTGGAGAATATTTTTTTATGGGATTTATTTTATTCATCTGATGGAAGTATTCATGGTAATGAAGCGGTATTATATGAATTTGTGGAGGAATTAAAATATTTAGAACAGCAAGGTATAACTGTAACAACATCTGCCAATAGAGCAAGAATATATTTTGTCTTAATGTTTATTGACAAACAACTAGGGAGCTATGTAGTGAAGACTCAGCCTCACTGCGAACTATATCAAATTATCATACAGATGGATTCACATCTGGTGTCCGGGACTAATGTGTTCTTAACGATTCACTCAGCTATCATAATGTAATTAATTTATTTTTCGACATAATGCATGATATCTATGAAGGCATATGCAGATATGAATTAGGCACTATCTTAAATCACTTTATCAATGTGTCAAAGATTTTCTCATTGAATCATTTAAACCAACGCATCAAATATTTTGACTACAATGATAACTGCGGTATTGGGAATCACATACCTGTAATTTGTGATACTTATATAGAGAATGAAAACATGATTATATCCTGTTCTGAAATGGCAGCTTTAGTTACATATTTAGGGTTTTTAATACGAGATTTGATCGACGAAGAGGATGAATGTTGGATTTTTTATTTAACAATATTTGAAGCCATCCATATAGTGTCAAAACCTGTGACAAATATGAATGAACTACATTACTTGCAGCTTTTAATCTCACAACATCTAAGAATATATTCAGATTTTGTCCAAAAACCTTTAAAACCAAAGCATCATTTCTTAACTCATTATGCCCGCTATATTTCTGAAGTGGGACTGTTATGCTTTCTGTCTTCTATTAGATATGAAGCGTTTCACAAAATAGCAAAAACTAATGCCCATATTGTCATAATAGGATCTGAGTCTAAATTGAATTTGAAACTCAAACTTGATTCAGTAATAACTTATTTTGACAAATGGATATGTCTATCATGAGTAAAAGTGAATGGAATCAAGACTCAATTAAATATTTTTGTTCAGACTGGAAAAGACAAATATGGTGATCCTTTATTTGAATATTCAAAATATATTCTCTGTAGGCCTGAGAGAGATCTATCTATAATTTTTTTAAAGCAGGCGATACATGGATTTGACAAATATATTTCTGAATATCTAAGAAACATGCATCAAAACACAGAAAAAAAAATTAATTGTTCCGATTATAAGAAATTTTTAACTGTATGCCATTTGTCACTCATAGAATAGCGAATTTGCAAAAAGCTATAAATGCTTTGAAGCGGAATTTTTTGAATATGTATTTCTTAAGATATAACCGTTCGTTGATTTGAAGACAAAAATTTATTATGAGCAAGTAGAAATATTCTTTATGATTATATCACACATCTTAGCAACAACCAATGAAATTAAGGAATTTTGCATGGTACCTACGTATATCGCGATTATATTTTCTCCTAACTCGATATACCACAGTAGATTTTTAAAAATTAATCAAGATATTAATGACTATTTTGTTTTATATTTTATTAACAACTGTCTTGATGAATGATTCAAAATGAACAGATTTAGCTCCAATTCTATCGAAGGAATGGGAGATAGATTGAAAAATAATGTGCCACGGAATACCAATAAAATGAAAAAATATATATGGAAACAGTTCCTGCAATTTTGTCAAGAAAAAAATCATAATTTATTGGCCGACACACCCAAAATAGGCATTGTGAATATTCCTACGAATTAAGCATTTATTATGAGAAAAATTGATGGTACTGGATATAGAGAATATTCAGTAGAAACAATATTAAACCGCACTGCTTAATTTATTAAATAACTATATTATAATGAACATGGTAGGAACGTAGATCGTTTCACTGATATTGAGTTTGAAAACTCACGGAATGCTAGAAATGCAAAAAGAAAGACACTGCAAGCATTTTCAGAGAAGAAGAAAGTAAGTTCTCATGCACTAACACATGAAGAATATAAAAATTTAATTCAATCTCATAATGGGGAGACTCCTGATGGTCTTCAAAAAAAATTCCATCATGTGGCATCATTTGAACTGGACTGGTGTAATGGCGAAGGTGTGCAATGTTTGATTTCACATTTTCAAGAAGAAATTGACAATAATGGAACGTCCACTGGTACATTACTATATAATCCAATATTTTCTGAAACATGTCAAGGTGGGTCAAAAAAATGTACTGATAATAAAAGGAGAACGCCAAATTTAGATCATCCTGAGAAATGTCCGATGAGATTATTTGGAAAACTGTTGGGAAAAAGAGGCCTGAACATAACTTCGCAGAGATTATTTTTAACTCCAAACTATTTTTGGAGGAAACCGGGTTCATTTTGGTAGAAAAATTGTTCTATAGGCAATAACGAGTTTTCAAAATTTCCTCCAGAAAGAGCAAAAACTATTGGTCTTGATATTAAAGCTCGAAAAATAACAAACAATTGTTTGAGAGCAGCAGCTTTATCTCACTTAAGTAGAGCTGGAGTTGGTGCGCAAGAATTTATAAAAATCACCGGACATGGAAATTCATCATCAATTCAACCATATCTTCAACTTGATGCTAATCATCATAAAAATATTATGAATAAAATGAGAACTCTACATGATACAACTGAAACATGTACTCGTACAAGCAATACTGTACTTCACATTGCCATTTTGTGGGGTGTCTATTTTTTATTATTGCAGGAAATTCTGTGTTTACAATTCAACCTTTCATATGGATAATGGTGAAGCGCACTGCTATACGTGGAACAAGTTGAATTTAAAAAGGGGAAGCAGTGAAATTTGTTCCATATTATATTATTTTTTGGAGGCACTACCATCTTCGGTGACAGAAATCTCATTATTTTGCGATACATGTGGTGGCCAGAACCGCAATCAACAAGGAGCTGCAATATTATTGTATGCTGTTCAAGATATACATCACATGGAGAAGATGGAATTGAAATTTTTGGAGTCGGGTCACACTTATATGGAGTGTGATTCGATGCACTCCGCCATCGGATCCGTTGAGAAGTTTGGAACAGCCTTCACAATGAATGACTGGGTGGATATTTTCAAAGCTGCAAGATCTAAGAGAGGTAGATTCAATATTGATAGTTCTCCTCCGTAGGCTCGAAAAATTCAATTTTTTTCCAGGAAAGAATCAATGCAAAGGAAAATATAAGGTGCATGTTTCGAAATATACAGATTTCTTCAATCCACAAGAATTATCAGCTGCAACAATTGAAAATAGGAACAAAGATGAGAATTGTGAAATAGTATCCTGACTGAAGATCAAATGTCTAAAATTTCAAAAAGAGCATCCAGACGTCCTGTTTTATAGATACGACCATAGAAAAATCAATGTAACGGGCAGAGGTCGTCGTGAGTCTACTATTGTGGAGCTGAAGCCAGCATATTCTAGTTTAATACCTATCTCGGAACAAAAGAAAGCAGATTTGTTGAAGGTTTACAATGGAAGACATATATCTGCAGAGCTTCGTCCATGGTTCCAGAGTTTACCTACTACAAAAACATCTATTTAGGAGCGACTACCAGAGCCTTATTAGAAAAGAGTAGTGACGAGGAAGATTGAATATAGATTTTATTTTTTGTTTGGAATAATTCCAATAAAACATTTATAGATATATATATATATATATATATATATATATATATATATATATATATATATATATATATATATATATATATATATATATATATATATATATATATATATATATATATATATATATATATATATATATATATATATATATATATATATATATATATATATATATATATATATATATATATATATATATATATATATATATATATATATATATATATATATATATATATATATATATATATATATATATATATATATATATATATATATATATATATATATATATATATATATATATATATATATATATATATATATATATATATATATATATATATATATATATATATATATATATATATATATATATATATATATATATATATATATATATACTCATTATATTGTAGTGGTGGCTACAGCCAGCATCTAATCTTCCAAAAATGGCCGCACAGCCTGTCATAAAAAACTTTGCTCCTTCACATAAAATTTTTGAACAGTAGTTAATAAAAGGAGGTCCGAACTTCATTTATTCACAATTTTGTCAATGAAATAATCAGTTTCGATTTGAAAGCAAACAAAAATGTGTCTATGCTCTATTTCCCGTAATGTTTATAACTGGATTTTATTAATTTCACCTGTTAACCAACGATAATTGACACAAGACCATTGATAGATTTTTGGTTATCTTGTAGTCAAGAGTACACAAAATTAGCTCATCAAGCAATAACTTTTTTAATGTCTTTTGTCACAACTTATAAATGTGAAGCTGGGTTTTCAACAGTAGTTCACCTCAAAAATAAATATAGAAACCGTCTTGAAGTTGAATCAGACCTTAGGATAAGACTTTCGTCATTTTCCGCGAACTTGGATTCTTTGGTAAAAAATCAGCAGCAGCTCCATACCTTGCACTAAAATTCAGTGACTAAATTGGCAATACCAGAATATGTGGTATTGATAAAACATTCTTACTATTAATAAATGTGTATTATTTTACCTAATGAAACCAGCTTGGGTCTGAAAGTATTAAGTGGGTCACAAAGGGGCAGTCTGAAAACTATCGGGTCATAGCAGAACAATGTTTGGAAAACACTGCACTATACAATTCATATACCAGACGACGTTTGCCATTTTCAAATGCCATTGAGTGAAATATCTGCATTTTGAGGAGAGAATTGTATTGGCTTGTTTGAACATTTAGTGAAATCACCTAACAAACCACTTACACAAATAGCGAATTTTATATGAATTGGAATCAGATGATAGCGTAAAGATAAAAAAAAAATTTTATGCAATTGCAAGTATTAATCATTTACCAATCAATTTAAGTACAACAGAAGACGATATTTTGAAATTGAAGAATTAAAATTACGCGGAATTACACTTTCTTGTTGTCCCTCAAATAATGTAATACAACTACAGAGTGATGGAATATTTATAATTGATAGTTCATTAGATGTTGATGGGAATCGCACAACAGAAGGAAATATCAATATTCCTAGAGAATCAAAGGGAAGAAATATTCGATCTTCCCACTTCGTCAATTGATGTTGATGTAATAGAAATAGTATCATGGAAACAGGACAAATGATCAAATAATACCTCGAATTGACCATGTGCAACAAAAATGTATGCTTTCACACATTAATAATAGTCAATATGCAATAAACTTACTACATGTATAAAATTATCACGAATGAAAACTACAGAATAAATGATATTGAAAACTTTGTTTTGAAAAACAAATGAACTAACTCTTAAGTTTTTTACTTTTAATACTATTTTAATATCAGTATTAATATCAGATTTCATGATATTCATATGAATATTCAATTCAAACTCAAATGAGTCGCTGTTTCTTCTCTTTCTAATGCACATCTTCTGTTTTTCTTGCACAATTATCTTCTCGATCGTAGCGCCGTTTGTGGTAGTTTTATTAACTAATAAGTAAGTTTGATTCCAGAAATAATTTATTATAAACCAATTATAACGATCCATTTTATCACCTTGTTCCGTATTTTATTTGAATTTAATATCTAGGAAGTTTCTAGGGAACTTATGCTCCACATCTAAAGATCTTTGTGCATGCCGATTGGCATCACTGGTTTGAAATCAGTCTCGTCTAGTTCTCATTGAGAGCAGTTTATCATTTCTATAGAGGATGATATTTCATGAATTATTATGTCAGATTGTGTTATAGATTTATCTAGTTACCGTTCGAATATTTTTTATTCATGACGTTACAAGTTTTGTTTTTATTGTAAACAGTTTCTATTCATGTGCAATTCATTAAGGTATAATAAAGCCTAATTCAAGGTAGTTCTACCCTCTTTAACAATTTATTTAACGTCTTCTACGCCAGGAAAGATTTAGTGTCAACTCAAATGAAGAACGGGCTATTATTGAATGGAAGCACTGGTTCCGAACGTTTCAAAACTTTAAATTATCAACCAATATTCCTGAATCAGAGAGATTTAAGCTGCTTGTAAATTATACATCTCCTGCTGTTTATGAATCTATTAGTGAATGTCAAACCTACAATGATGCAATAGAACTGTTGAAATCAATCTATACGAAACCGATAAATGAAGTTTCCGCACGTCACCAAATCAGGACGTGGCGACAAGAATCTGGAGAAATAGTTGATAGATATTCAGAGAATCTCACCCGTCTATCCAAAGACTGCAGTTTCAAAGCTGATAGTGCGGAAGTTAACAGAGACGGATACATTCGCGATGCCTTTATAGATGGACTGCAGTCGTCTCATATACGTTTAAGACTATTAGAAAGCTATACCCTCTCACTAGAAGAAGCAGTTACTAAGGCAAAAGCTCTAGAACTTGCTCAGCATCAATCTCAGCAGTATTTAACCACACCTTTAGTTAACTCAGTTACATAATATGAAGAAAAAGATGATAAATCAGCAATCAATCATTCAGATCGAAAATGTGTATTAGAACCAACAGTTGCTGCCGTACATCCGAAATGCTATTTCTGTGGTCTACAGAAACATAGAAGAACTGTTTTTCCAGCGAGAGAGGCAATCTGTGGAGGTTGTGGCATAAAGGGTCATCATCAGAAAGTCTGCAAACGAAAAAACTAAATCATTCAACAAATTTTCAAGCTATGCTGCCACTTTACCCTCTTGTCTATGCAAGGCTGTTGTGACAGCTTCTGTAAATGGAGGAAAAATTAATGCTTTGATAGATACTGGGAGTTCAGTTAGTTTTATAATTCAAAGTACTGTCCAGTCCAAAAATTGAAAATACCCATGATACTGTAATGTTTATTGCTTGATGAATCACTCTGTAAATAAATAAAAGTCACTATTTAATAATCTAAATGAAATAAAATCTTTAATTCTTCTTATGTCACTAAAAACAGTATATTTATATATTAATCACTTAATTCTAATTTAATCAAAGTCACAGATATTTATTTTTCACTATTTATATGCACTGTTCACTGTACTTGTTACTTCATTATTTATTTCACACTAATACTCTTATTACTGACTGTCTGTCCGTCTTTCTGCTTGGCCTTATATAGTGAAATATTGTTCTCGAATTTTTCCATTTCGCGACTCTTTCCATTTCTAGAAATCACCAGATGCTTCCATTGAGAGGGGTGATGGGCTGCGACGCGGTGCGGCGTAAGCGGCCGAAGAAGCTCCGCCCCATACTACGTCTTTTCTACGAGCTCCCCCCTCACTCCGCACGTCACAATACTATTTCATGGTGAGACAGTATCTATGGTTATTACTTCTTTGTGCTCATCTATTTTGGGGCAATATAAGATAAATCTTGAACTTCAAGGACATACCTACAAAAATATGCTAATTAGTATTCTTCCAAGTCTTTGCTTGACCATGATTATTGGGCATGATATTATGAAACAGCATGCCAGTGTTCAACTTCAATTCGGAGGTCAAGAACAACCTCTTAATATTTGCAGTGTAGCTGCTGCTAAGATTGAATCTGTTCGACTTCTTACTAATTTATCATCCGACTGCAAACAAATATCTATAAAATCTAGAAGACACACTGCAAATGATCAGAAATTTATTGGAGCTGAGATACAGCAGTTATTAAAAGAAGGGGTAATCGAAGAAAGTATCTCACCTTGGCGAGCGCAAGTTCTAGTTGAGTATTCTGAAAATTATCAAAGAAGGATGGTAGGCGATTATTCGCAAACAATAAATCGTTACACAGAATTAGATGCTTTGCCTTCACCTCGGATTGAAGAAATCGTGAACAGAGTTGCATCTTATGAGATATTCAGTTCAATTGATCTTCGCAGTGCCTATCATCAGATTCCGATCGGCCTGTTGCTTTCTTTTCTAGATCTCTTTCTAAGTCGGAACAGCATCATTCGTCGATAGAAAAAGAAGCATATGCCATAGTGGAAGCATTACGGAAATGGAGATATTACCTTATGGGCAGCCACTTTCGTCTCATAACTGATCAGCGTTCGGTTTCATTTATATTTACTACAAATCATGCTGGGAAGATTAAAAATGAAAAAGTAATGCGACGGAGATTGGAACTATCAAATTATAAATATGAAATTATTTACCGACCTGGGAAGGAAAATAAGGCAGCTGATACTCTCTCACGTATATGCCCTTCTACTGAGAGGAGTTTAATCAGGTTGAGGTCATTACACGAAGCTCTATGTCATCCTAGAGAGACACGCATGTATCATTGGATACGCAGCAAAAATATCGCTTATTCGCTAGAGGAGATTCGAAAAGTTAGTTCTTCATGTCGGGTCTGCGCTAAAGTAAAACCACGTTATCATAGACATGAAGGACCTCTCATCAAAGCCACTCAATCTTTTAAAAGATTAAATATGGATTTTTTCCTTATTATGCACATCCACTAACACCACGCCCATGAAAGATTATTCAGTTACCCTAGGAGATCCAGTAATGGAATCGCAATGCCATCCTGGCTGATGAATCCTGGGCTAGTTCTCATGAGCCGTTTGTCGAAGAAGTGCAGTAAATAGAAGGTCACCCTGAATACTAACATATTAAATTTCCAGATGGAAGAGAAACTACGATTTCTTCTAGACATATTGCACTTATTGGATCTACTCTCAAGGAATCAGCTCCTGGAAGTAGTTTGCCAGAGGAAAATCAAGGAGAATATACACAGGAACAGATATCTGAGGGAGCAAGGAATGAAGATAATGATGATAAAATTCTTAGACGAAACACTCGACAACGACGACCTCTTTCTTATTCAAAAGCTCATTCTACTTAACCTCTTTTATTCGAATTCTTATGCCCCCTGGGAGGGAGTAAATGTTATAGATTTATCTAGTTACCGTTTGAAAGTTTTTCATTCATGTCGTTACAAGCTGTTTAGTCGAGCTACTCTGCAACTTTTATTATTTTCCTTATATATATTTTTCGGTTGAATTGAGATATTTTCAAGCTTCACAATATTTTTGTTGCCGACTGAAAGTTTGTGACCCACAGTTACATTTTCATATTTTAGAAAGTTTTCTCACCGTGAAGGAATTTATTGTCTTACATCTGTTGACCAGGCTTAGGCCTGTCGTCTTTCTTTGCAATTTTAATTTGGTTGCGTTCCCCCGCGCCCTTCTTTCTTTTCCCATTTCTTTCAAGATAGTTTTGTTAGTTATGTTTTAGGATAGTTACTTATTTTCGGTCAACGGAAGAGCATCTTGACCACTGCATATTTATGCATGTTGGTGTCGAGTTTTCTAAATTTATATGCGTTGTATGTTTTATTTCAGTGTGTAAATAGTAGTTCATTTTTTTTCATGTTGTTTGTGTTGTATGTTTTATTTCAGTGTGTAAATAGTAGTTCATTTTTTTTCATGTTGTTTGTGTTGTATATATATCTGTAAATTCGAGCGAGTGAAATATATAGAACAAAAAATTTGCGCTCTTGTTCTTATTTACGCGATCTTGAGAAAACGCCACAACACGTTTGCTACCCCAACATATGGTCCTCCGAGCGCGGATTATTCTGCCAGAATTTACACAACATCCTGCAATAATCAACATCCACCAAACAAGTGTTGATAAAGGACTAACTACGGTAAGTCTCCAGTCAATCCTATCCTTTATCATATTTATATAATTCCTTTATTCAATGGCACCGAACACCGAAAATGATCTCAAACCACTACGCATTGAACGCAGAGCTATCAAAGCTCGAATCACAAACTTTCACAAATATTTAACAACTTGGAACGTAACTGCCAGTTCTGCAATCAGCGAGTTGTAATATCGTAGAAATTAATGAGAAGCGTTGTGGGATGACTTTCTAGATACACAGTTAAAAATAGAAATGTTAGAAAATGAATCTGCCATGAAGTATACTGCATCTGTTGAACGCGAAGAAATTGAAGATCAATATTTTAAAACTATGTCGCTTGCTGATGAGCTATTTTCTAGTCATCTAGACAACCAATCAAATCAAACAGTGTCTTCAAATCCAAATGTATCAATGCGATCGAATTTACGGCTACCGGAAATAAATTTGTCATAGTTTTCTGGGCCTACAGAAAACTGATATTATTTTTATAATTCGTTTGATTATATAATTCATTCTAACAATCAGCTATCAAAGATACGGAAGATGCAATATCTAAAATGCTCGTTGTACGGCGAAGCGGCTGAAACTATTTTTGTAATGTAAATATCGGAAGAAAATTATAATAACGCTTGGCAATTACTTAAACATCGCTATGACAACAAACGTCTAAGGGGCACGATACCTATAGATTTACAGCTAGTTCATGCCGTAAGTGTAGAAAACGACATCATTCTTTGCTGCATCTCGAAGTCTCATCTACAGCAAACAATTCTTCGAAAACCGAAACCCAGAATAATGACACTTCTACGGAATCTACCTCTTCTCCTGATACAACAGTATCCGCCATTTGTAATCCATCAGCTGACAATCCTGCTAGCACTCAGTGCCTTCTAGCAACTGCTATTATTCAAGTTTTTGATAATATTGGTTTAGCACATAAATGCAGAATTCTACTAGACTCCGAACGTTAATCTTGTTATATGACGGAAGATCTTAATAATAAATCACGCGTACCAATTGACGATATAAATATGTCAGTCGCAGGTATCAACAACTCCTGTTCTACAATAAAAAAATGCGCGAGGGTCAAGATACAATCTTCATTTAATGACTTTCAAGCTTATATTCAATGCTGCGTTCTCCAAGAAATTACTGGCCAATTGCTTCTTATGTCTTTTGACAAGGAAGCGGTAAAGATTCCTAGAAGTACGAAATAAGCGGATCCCTCATTCAACATATCTAGCAAAATTGATATGCTCCTCGGCGCAGATGTATTTTGGAAAATTCTTTGCATCGGCCAAATTAAAGCATCTGCTAGCCAACCATACTCACAAAAAACTCATTTTGGCTGGATAATCACAGGTCCCATTGTAACAAATAATTTTATTGAAAACAACACCACTTCCTGTCAATTATCTGTCAACACACAATTAGATTCCAATATAAAACGTTTCTGGGAAATAGAAGAATTATCGGTAAAGCCGGCCCTGTCTGGGCAAGAAATAGAATGTGGAAATCATTTTAACTCAACTGTCAGTCGCAACGATACTGGAGATTTTGTTGTCAAATTGCCGATTAAAACCGAAACTATCAATAAGTTGGAAGATACATAACAATTAGCTTTGAAACGGTTTAATTCCTTGAAAAGAAAGTTCGGAAAGCGACCAGATTTGCACAAACAATACAAGCAGTTTATTGAAGAATATATTGAACTAGGTCGTATGACGCTATCTCCGAATCTAACAAAGTCGGCTGATCTTCCAGTTATCTATTTATCCCACTACGCCGTCCTCAAGGAATCCAGTACGACAACCAAACTTAGGGTAGTCTTTGATGGTTCCGCTAAATCGTCAACAGGTTATTCATTAAATGACGCATTATTGAGAGGTCCAACAATTCAACAAGATTTAATTTCAATGATCATCAGATTTAGAACTCATAAATACGTCTTAACAGCCGATATCACCAAAATGTACTGTCAGGTATTGGTAGATAGTAATCACACTCAGTTACAACGAATATTTTGGAGAAATTCAACTGAGGATAAAATTATCTTACGATTTGCAAACTGTCACATACGGGACTAAACCTGCATCGTTCCTGGCTACACGAGCTATCCATGAGCTCGCGGACACCGAAAGCGACTACTTCCCTATAGCTTCGAAAATAGCGACACGTGATTTTTATGTAGACGATTTGCTCTCGGGCGCAGTATCTAAAGAAGAATGTGTGCAAATCCGTGATCAGATGATAGCTATGTTGAAAACCGCAGGTTTTGAATTCAGAAGATGGATTTCAAATTGCTCACAACTAACTGATGATTTAAATTTCGAACAAAATCAAGATCACTTAGTTGTAGATTTAGACAAAAATGAAAGTGTAAAAACGCTGGGATTGTCTTGGAATGCGAAAAATGACACTCACTACAATACATTATTGTCTGCAATAAACGGATCTCGAATCACTAAACTCACCATTTTGTCAACTATTGCTAGGCTTTTTCACCCGCTTGGTCTTCTTGGACCTGTCATTGTCGTAGCAGAGGTATTCATGCAGAAGCTTTGGCAACTTGCTTTAGTATGGGACGGATCCGTATCGGCCGAAATGCATACAAGTTGGCTGCAATATTCCAATGATCTTTATGAATTGAACTCCTTATCTATCCCAAGATGTGTGATGAAAATGAACAATGCATCGAGAATAGGATTACATGGATTCTTCGATAGTAGCGAAATCGCATATGGCGCTTGCGTATATATAAAAGTTATTAGCAATGAAGAATACTTTGTAGAACTAATTTGCTCAAAGTCACGCGTTGCACCACTAAGAGCTGTATCACTGCCCAAGCTCGAACTGTGTGGCGCACTGCTATTAGCTCATGTTTTAAAAAAGGTGCAAAAATCGGTAACCTTCAAGAATTATAACGTTTATTGCTGAACTGATTCCACAATTGCATTGACTTTGATCAAGACGACCTCTAACCGATCCCATGGACATGGAAATATCAACAGCAATACCAGAACAACGTTCAACAGTATCTTGTATCACAACAACTGTAAATTGTGATATTTTGAATAAATTTTCCTCGTTTAATCGACTGATTCGCGTAATAGCTCATTGTTTACGTTTCGTGAATAATTCAAGGAAACAAGGCCATGCAGCTACAAAAAACGTAGTACTAACCACGTCAGAAGTAAATTCAGCGTACAATATCATGAACAAGCTCATTCAACTAGAAAACTTCAGCGACGATATACAGAAAATCAAAGCTGTCGGTCAGGTACATCATAAGAGTGAGCTTTTTGCGCTGAAACCATTTATTGATAGTGATGGCCTTCTGCGGGTAGGCGGTCGTCTACACCATTCTGATTTGAAATATGATCAAAAACATCAGTTAATCTTACACCGATCACATCATGTAACAAAACTAATAGTCCGTGAGACAGCGCATAAATTTTTTGTTGATTACCGCTCACTTGAAACTTTGTGAGTGGCTTCATTGTGATGAGTCCGACAACTTTTTCATTTGGCAAAATTCTAGATTTGGGGGCGTTTACCCGCGAGGGCTAATTAATTGAAAGAATATTACCGTGATACTGATCTTTACACTAATCGAAAGATTTTTTGATAATAAAATGAAGGAAAAATATTGTCCGACATGAATATTGAGGCTACCGGTGAGTCCGACTTGTCATAAGTACCAACATACTTACCATTAGTACCAACATACTTATGACAAGTGCGGCTTGTCGGATTCACCGGTAGCCTCAATATTCATGTCGGACAATATTTTTCCTTCATTTTATTATCAAAAAATCTTTCGATTAGTGTACAGATCAGTATTACAGCAATATTCTTTCAATTAATTGGCCCTCGCTGGAAAACGCCCCCAAATCTAGAATTTTGCTAAATGAAAAAATTGTCGGACTCATCGCAATGAAGCCACTCACAAAGTTTCAAATGAGCGGTAATCAACAAAAAATTTAGGCGCTGTCTCACGGACTATAATATATGAACAAGAGCATATCAACTCATTTTATGTCAGAATTCAAACTACTTTATCTGCGATAAGAGAGCAATATTAGCCAATTAATGCTAAAGGCTCAATACGCCATGTCATCCGGCATTGCGTTAAATGTTTCAAGGCCAAACCGGGAACAAAGTTTCAAACAATGGACAGCTTACCTGCAAGCCGTTCTGAGGGTCTACGCCCATTTTATAATTGTGGGGTGGATTATTTTGGACCTTTATACGTTCGTGAGGGGAAACGAAGAAATTCAAAAACAGTAAAAACATACGGTGTCATGTTTATGTGTTTCGCCGTTAAGGCAGTTCACTTAGAATTGGTAAGTGATCTCACTAGTGAAACCTTTATTGAAGTGTTAAAAAGATTCGTAGCTCGCAGAGGACGTCCTACCAATATGTACTCTGATAATGAGACAAATTTTGTGAGTGCGAGCAGAGAACTCTTAGCTTTACTCAAGCAAGCAAGCGCTAACCGAACAACATTTGTGTGAAAAAATGGCGAACGAAAAGATTACCTGGCATTTTATTCCTCCCAAGGCGCCGCATTTTTGAGGGCTCTGAGAGGCGGCTGTTGAATCTACAAAGCATCATCTTCGCCGAACAGTTGGAAATGCTGCATTGACTTTCGAAGAAACGAATACTTATTTGGTGCAAATTGAATGTATATTGAATTCTCGACCTATCACCCCAATTTCCTCTGATCCGTCTGATTTATCAGCATTAACTCCTGCCCACTTCCCGATTGGAGATACTTCTAATTCTGTAACAGAACCCGATGTGACGCTGGTAGCCAGCAATCGACTGTCTCGCTGGCAGCATATCCAGCAGCTTTGACAACATTTTTGAGAAAGGTGAAGGAAGGAATATCTTCACTTTCTACAGATGCGTACCAAGTGGAAGCAACCAGGGAGGATGCTACATCAGGGGCAACCGATCATCATCCAAGAGGATAACCTTCTTCCGTTGGCCTGGAGGCTGGCTCGCGTCAAAGAACTACATCCGGGACAGGTTGGCGTCGTACATGCCGCGACAGTCAAAACATCCAATGGGGATTTCAAGCGCCGGGTTAATAAACTATACATTATTCCTGTGAACAATTAACAGTGTCTTGTGGGTGCTAAAATTTTGTGAGGTCAATATGGTGTTGTATTGTGATAGGCAAAAGGTACTAACATTTTGTTGAAGGGCTTCCCTTTAAGATGGCCAGTATGTTCAGTCGAGCTACTATGCAATTTTTATTATTTTTCTTATATATTTTTTCTATTTAATGAAGATATTTTTAAGCTTTACAATATTTTTTTTGCCGACTCAAAGTTTGTAACTCTCAGTTACATTTTTATATTTTAGAAAGTTTTCTCACCGTGAAGGAATTTATTGTCTTACATCTGTTGACCAGGCTTGAGCCTGTCGTCTTTCTTTGCAATTTTAGTTTGGTTGCGTTTCCCCGCGCCCTTCTTTCTTTCCCCATTTCTTTCAAGATAGTTTTGTTAGTTATGTTTTAGGATAGTTACTTATTTTCGGTCAACGGAAGAGCATCTTGACCACTGTATATTTATGCATGTTGGTGTCGAGTTTTCTAAATTTATATGCGTTGTATGTTTTATTTCAATGTGTAAATAGTGGTTCATTTTTTTTCATGTTGTTTGTGTTGTATATATATCTGTAAATTCGAGCGAGTGAAATATATAAAACATAAAATTAGCGCTCTTGTTCTTATTCACGCAATCTTGAGAAAACGCCACAACACGTTTGCTACCCCAACACAAGCTCTGTTTTTATTGTAAACAGTTTCTATTCATGTGCAATTCATACAAAACTGTATTGCCATTATTATTATACAGCGATGACTATGAAACTTGTAATCCTTTGGGTTCACATGCTGGCGGCATATATAAACTTGGTGGTATATATATTACTCTTCCCTTTTTACCATTCGAATACCGTAGTACATTTGAGAATATCTTATTATTCGAGCTGTTTCATGCTCATGCCAAAAAAAAATATGAAAACAAGAAAATTTTTCAGTATATTATTGATGAGTTGATATTCTTGGGGTCTTCTGGCATAGAAATTGGCCTGACTGGAAGTACTAAAAGAATTCATTCCATTTTGACATTGGGGTTGAGGGATAATTTGAGAATGAATCCAGTTTTAGGCTCTACTAAGAGTTTCTCTAGTTCACACTGTTGTAGATTCTGCAAAATATCTAAATCCGATTTACAGACCTCATATAAACTGAACAAAGATAATTTGGGGATAAAAGATAATTACGAGGAGCATGTTGCTTTGAATGATATTTCTCTAACCGGTGCTCCGAGTTTCCATGTTACTGAGAGTTATAGTGTCGATTTGATGAACGATTTTTTAGAAGGCGTTTGTCATTATGACATCATCAATATTCTAAAATATCTCATGTTGGAAACCAAATATTTCAGTTCACAGACATTGAATTTCAGACTGAAAACATTCAACTTTAGTGTCAGTGAAAAAATAATATACCTCCCTCAATATCGGCAAATTTTTGGACTACAAATAAGCTTTCTGTTTCCGCTGCAGAGATGTTATGTTTAGTACGTGATCTAGGTCTGATTATAGGAGATTTAACTCCTAAAGTTTGGCAGTTGCATATTGTTTCAAGAGAAATATTATAAATAGTTCTATCAGACATCGTCAATGATAGCTTATGCACTTTACTAAACACTCTTTGTACAGAAACATAATTATTTATATATGACATTATCCAAAGATAATTTGAAACCATAGCACCACTTACTTTTGCATTATCTCCAAATGATGAAAATGATAGGACCAATGAAGCAAATTTGGTGCATGCGCCTTGAATCGAAACATGGGGAGGCAAAGAAAACTGCAAATGTTACTTGTTCCCGTAAAAACATGACATATACTTTGGCATTGAGAAACCAGTTGGGATTCAATAATCGATCTCTTAATAAAAGAAGATTGGTGCAAAGTCTTCTAATTGGACCATCAATTTCAGATCATAAAGAATACCAAAATCCAAATTTCGATTATTCCAATGAAAAATCAATTTTTGTGAAATGGGTGAAAATTGATGGCAATGAATATGAACCAGGTATAGTATTAATTAAATACTCATAACACTGACTCAACTCCTAGTTTTGGTCACATCGATAATATAGTTATTAATGAAAATTCTTGTATAATTTCCATTTGTTGCGTTATGCGAAATTATGCGAAATTATGTTTTGATGAGCATCTGTATTCTTATTATGTTCATGGAGAATCAGAATCATTTTTTATCGTCCCATTCGAATATCTACCTGATATTATTCCGTATGGCTTCTTGCAAGAGGATGCAAATATTTTCTTGTAACACATACACCGAAAGTACCCTATTACTGAGCTGACTTCTGCATCGAAAGTTCTCAATTCCAAACCATGGTAAAAATTTTCATTAATTCTCTGTTGACTGGGAATTATTAGATATTTTTTCCCGCTAGATAAGAATGGAATTGTAGATCAAGGATCATAGGGTATCTATGCTGGATTTTTCAATTTTGATTATGTCAGATTGATATTTGGAAGAAATTTGTATTAGAGAATGTGTTCGTTATAGTATGTGAATTAATTGAGAATGGGATAGCACAGAAAATGTGAGAAATATCAATAAATATAATAGATCATGTAAGTCATTTCCATATTTTCTTCTGTGATTTTGTATACAAATGATAAATAGATGAATAAATCTCCAAATAAAATGCATTATTTGTTCCTCCTACAAATAAAAATTTTTATTTACAGGAATTTTTTTTTTGTCGAGATAAATGAATCTCTATATCAGTAGTACATATTCCAATCAGTCCTTGTGACAAATGTAAGTTGCTGAAAAACGCGATTTTGTTGCAGTTACAAAAAATAACTCAGTACACAGAACAAATCCATCTAGTAGCCCCAAAAAATGAGGGGCAAAAAAAAAAATGGTGTGAGAACTAATATATTTGCTGTCTAATATAGCACTAAAAGATATTGTTGTGGCTATCTAAATTCTAGTCCTCTTAGCAAAGCCTTTTTTCGTGTTGACCAAATCGATGTTCAATTGTCGGACGTGATTGACAGTCTATGGTTACTAGATATTTGGTGGCTGTCAGGCATTTGAATACTGGTTCATTGCTGTTTTGCTAGCGAGAGAGTTAGGCATCCAGTAAGAGTAACTATGAGCGATATAGTGATCATACGAGTTTATAAAATAATTATTTGCACTGTAACCTGTTTAGATGAGTTATTTACAAGAAAAATTGTGACAATATATACAGGATGTTCAATTGAAGTGGCGCACCATTGCTATTTCGAGAAGTATGAGAGCTACGGAGCTGGTTGAATCAGCGAGCAATTTCTATTTTATATGACTACTTTGATGAACGAGACCAGAATTCTTCTAGACCAGTGGCTCTCTGAATACGGGATGCAACTTTCTAATTTTCTCATTTGCTCATTCAAATGAGTATATATTTTTTCTATTTCAACATTATATTATTTTCATACCCTTGCATCGCAAAAACATGAGGAAAACGGCAACAAGTATTATGATGATCCAATTTAAATCTGATTGTTACAAGAGTGCTACTGAAGAAAACGATTGAATGAAGATATTATAATTAAATCAATTTATAAATAGAGACATATTTATAAATATTGTTCAAAATTATCTCTTGTCTCATTCATACGTAACTCTATTCTTTTCAGTAAATTATTTCTAGCTCTGCTCAAATTTCGACCGATATTGAAAATTATGTTTTCAATAGCATTTTCTAAATGCTGTACATCAGGGGCCTGTTGCATAATGAAATACAAATTAAAATTATTGGTGTCTCTACGTGCATTTTTACTAATAGTATCAACTTGTATTTTACTATGCAATAGGCCCCTGGATGAATAGTTTCATGAATTTCATCTCCAAGGTAGCTCCATGAAAAAAAGTCCAAAGGACTTGGGTCTGGAGATTGTGCGGGCCACGATATAAGACTATGAGTGCCAATCCGTTGATTTGGAAATTATGCGCTCAAATAATTTGTTATTTGACGACATTTGTGAGCTAGTGCGTCATTTTACTGGAAATAAAATGAATATCTCTAACAGATATCAGTGGCAAAGCCTTCTAAAATAATATTGATAATGATAATAATAGTACATTGAATAGTTTCCTGATAACATACAGGATATAAATATTATCTATGGTGAACAAACATAAATAGATTCTAGTTCGACCTTAAATTTTCTCAGATTCAAATTCTCAATATCTACAGGTAACATATTGTATGTAATAAAGCCTTTATGGAAGACAGAGTTGAAGATTGCACTTTTATTGCTGCGTTCTACATATACATTATTTATATTCCTAGTAATATAACTGTGCACCTCATGAATATACTTCATATTATCTAATAAATATACGGGTAATTTACCAATATTATTTTATGGATAAAAATTAGCACATTGTACTGCACTAATTCTTTGATATTTGATCAATCCAAAGTATTTAACATTTTTTCAATATGAACAAATTTATTACATTTTAAAAGTATGCGCATAGTCAAGTTCTGTAATTTCTATAATTTTTCAATATCTGTATTACTGCACATATATGAAATGGACAATATAGGAAATGAGGCAGAACAATGGTACTATAAATCAATAATGTAGACCAAGCTGAAAGTTGTTTTGAGAACCTCGACAGATAGCCAATTTTTTTAGATATCTTTTTGCATGAGAACAAAACGTGTTCATCAAATTCCAATTTTTGATCAATAATTACTCCTAAGTATTCAATTTTCTCAACAATTTCCCATTCCGTATCATTTAGTCTGATTCTGATGTTAACATTGTCGTTAATTCGAACACTTGGTGCTGAAAACATAACCTTACTTTTATTTGAGCTAATTTTATGTACCCTCAAATTAAATAAGTGTGTCGTCCGCGAAAAGATGTATTTTTTCTTCAACTGGTTTTGAGCTATGCGAAACGTTATTCGTTGATGCTGGAATAAACTCTTGTATTTCTTTAAAACTATTAATGAAATAATTGTCCAAAACACTCACCATATTGTCGATAACAGTGTAAGTAATATCATTATGCAACACGGTTGTTATGTTTTCTTTAATATTATTATTTGTAAAAGACTTCAATGTTTGCCACATGTGTTTTAATTCATGTTCACAATTATCAATTTGCTTATAATATTTTATTTGTTTTTCTTCATGTGAAATATTTGTTGCTTTATTTCTCAAGCCTGTAATACACGAACCAAGAATTCATTCTTTTTATCACTTTAATCTCAATATGAAATATATTGTATCGTGTACTACATATTTTTCATCCGATATATCATATGATTTTGAATATCATATGATTTTAATCGTACAGACCAAAAATATTGGATAGATATTAGTGAAAGTACATTTGAATTCCGTTGGCGCCATTCTGACAGCTTGCGTGTTGTCTATTGTGATCGCTTTATTAGAACTAGAATCATGTAGATAATTCAATTTAAATATAATTATTAGAATAAAATTGAAATTTTGAATACTTCCAGAATGTCTTGGTCCTGTATTCAGAATGAATTACTGCTTGATGAGTATGTAAAAAATGAGGTGAAAAATTCACTTTATCATAATGAATGTCACGCATATTTTTCTATGGCTTTACGTAAGATCAATAATCATATCATTTCTAACATATTTCAGGGAGTTACACAATACGTAAGTTATTTAAACAGCCCGACCATCACTTGTTATCACAGTTTATGTTATTATCTACGCGAGATAAGTTCTCTAGTGTTTTGATATATTTCAGCAGATTCAAGGATGAGTTGAATCAGGAGGTTGAGGTGTGAGTATGCAGTGTGTTGATTGAGAGAGCGTTTGAGAGTGAGCATTGATGATATAGTTGTATGCCTTTATTTGTGTCTACGTTAAGCCTAAGTGATTGAGATTATCCCTCTGATATCCCTTGTGCTGTTGTTGTGAGGTCGTGGCTCTGAGTGGAGAGCGTAAGCCAAGAGAGCGACATATATGTGTGCACAATTGCTAGCCTTGTGCAAGTGTTCGCTGGGTCACTATACGGTAAGGGCAGAGGGTCTTACCTTGGCTTTTCGAACGCCTAATAAGTCCTTTGTAAAGCCGGTGTGAGGTGACAGCAGCTAGGGTACTCAGGGCAGACGTGACTGAGTTACTCTTGACTCCCAGACGGACGAGCCAGTGGGGCTGACGTCGTCTTGCGGACTCGGGGTTGAGCACAAGCTAGACGTAGTGTTGTTGCTCCCGGCAGAGGTTGAGCGAGTCGACAGTTTGGCGCTCCCAGTGTGGTTTGAGCAGGTCGACTGGTCGGCCGTGTTCCCTGATAATGCTGATTATGTGTTTTCGCACTTTGTGCGTTTCCTCTCTATGTGTATACCAGAGAGTGTGATTTGATGTTGATGTATTGAGTATATAACCTGCGTGTGTTGGTGGTTATGATTGTATAACGTGTGTGTGGAAATGATTCCTCACTAAGCCAGTCGTTTGCTTATGTTGTATTTTATTTCCAGAACTCATGAGATCTACACTCTGTGACCGGCGGCCGCTGAACATAAATCATTCATGCATATTGTTTTATTGTAATATTTCATTGGGCTGTAATACAAGTGTTATATTGAATTACGTTTTGATTAATTTATCCTTTATAATATGAAGGAGCCAGAAATAAGGCACTTACTGGCATAATCTCATGTTTAAAAGAATTGCGGCCAGATACCACCATAGCAGACATCAAAACTAAATTTGCAAATTTGAGGTCTACATATTTAAATGAAAAAAAAAAAGAATATGACAGAAGCAAGAAAAGTGGTTCTGGATCTGATGATGTAAGTATATTATATGACGAAGTGACTAATGATCCGGCTGCTGGAGAAATAATATTTTTTTATTTGTCCGGTTATTTTTTTCGCGCGCCAAATGATGGTCAATATTTATCCGTCATTCAGTTAAGTGATAGTTGGATTAATTTATTATTATTAATTCAACTCTCCAAAATCCAAATGTATGTTTGATTTAAATTAAATGAATTTTCTAGAATTGATTTGAGTACATACAAAGGTAAGTTGATATGATATATTTATTTTTCTGATTATCAATTTTTAAAATAACATCGATCTGTCATTTCGCTGTCCATATTTAGATTTTTTGTGTTCACTTTTATTTTTTAATGCTGGGGCCACACTTACGTATAATGTTATTAATTAGGGCGTTATTCAATAATGAACACATTGTCAATGACAATATGTCAATTGTCACATAACACCTTACTTAACGGCATTAGACATTAGTGTGGCTTCTGCATAAAGCATCAATTTGACCAGATATAAATCAATATGGGTAATTTATAATTAATCTTTTATATATTTTTCTTTGAATGACTCATTATTTTATGTTTTATTGTAGAATCTTCATTCAATCTCAACAGCGATGTTGTTACTTATGAATCTTATTGCCAGGAATTTTCTGTTGAAGAAGGAGAATTTCGAAATGAAAGTAAAACCGATGGGCAAGAAGTCAAGGATAAAACTGAAACTGAAGATGACGGTGATATTGAAGGAAAAAAAAAGATTGACGACAATGACGAGAAAAGAGAAGATGATTATGTTGGGAAAGAAACTTCGAATATTGATAAAAATATTGATCATGAGAATCTCATAAAAATTGGTGATTTATTTGAATCATACGAAAAAGTAGATAATAAATTGGAGGAATATCAAAATAGATTTAATTGCTTATTTTATCATCGAGATTCACGCACCATAGACCAGGCTAGAAAAAGAGGAATTAGAAAACACATCAAAGAAGATTTGAAATACTACCAATTGAAGTATGATTGTGTTCACGGGGGAAAGAAAATTAAAACAAAGTCGAAAGGAGTACAAAAAACTTCCACTTTCCAAAAAGGATGTGACGCATTTTTCAATTTCATAGTTAGTAATGATGGTGAATATCTTATTGTGAACAATTTGAATTATAAACATAATCATGTGCATAGTAAAAATCTTTATCGTCATTATCCACGAGTTCGACGTTTAGATTCTGAGCAGCGAAAAGAAGTTTCAGAGTTATTAAATCTAGAAGCAAACAGAGTTAAAGTTAAAAAATTAATGGAACACAAAACAAACAAAGTTATTATCTTGAAAGATCTAGATAATTGTAAAATTGGTAAAGGAAAACAAAATTTATTGATTCCTACTCTTGAAGCGCTTGAAGAAAAATTTGGAGCTCAATGGTTCCTCTACGAAAGAGAAAATACATTTGCTGGCCTTTTTTTGTGACTGAGTCAATGAAATCAGTAATGCGTTCATATCCTGAATTTATTCGTATTGATGCAACGTTTAAGCTTCTAAATATCCGAGCACCAGTTTATTCAATGATTGCTGAAGACTCTAATGGATGTTCTGAAGTAGTCGCAGTTTGCATTTTAGTTTCTGAAGATAAAGGATCTGTCAAGTGGATGATGGATTGTTTTGAAGAAGCTCATCCTAAGTGGACTGAAATTAAATGTATCATGACTGATAAGGATATTAATGAAAGAGAAGCTGTTGGCACTAGTTTACCTTCTGCAAAGCTCATAATTTGCGCATTTCATACTTTACGAATATTTAATCGTGAGATTACCACAGATAAACGTAATATAACATGTGCTCAGAGAGATGCAGCTAAAAATATTTTGCAAAGAATGGTATTTGCGTCAACTGAAGATGAATATGATTTTTTGTACAACCAATTAAAGGAAATGTCGCAAACTATTGTGGATTATTCTAATGAACATTGGCATCCTATCAGAAATCAATGGTCAATGAATACAAATTTCATGCATCATGCATAATGGAATATTACATCTTTATAATAAATGAATTACTTTTTATTCTATGATGTTCGAAGACTTTTCAGCATATGATATTTACTTTGGATACTTTAATGTTTATATAGTTGATAATAAAATTGATAAATCATGGTTTAGGAGAATTTTGAAAATTACAATGTAACCTTTATTAATGCAGAATAGACCAATTTATGATATTAGATTTTTCTAGCCGGATAAATAAATATATATTATTTGTCCGGTTACCGGAAAAATAAATATATATTATTTGTCCGGTTACCGGAAAAATTTAAAGAAATATTTTCGTCCGGCTACCGGACGAATAGATTCGGCCATTATATAATGCAGTATTATAATTTATAGGAAAGTCTGAATGTTTCAATTTAATTTACAGTTGCAGAAACCAAATTTGTGGTATTATTCCAAAATGTCTTTTATCGACGATAATTGCTTGCCTAGAAAATCAACCAGTACTCTAGACAAATATGAATTCACAGCAGATTATTCGGAAGAACATGACACTGTAAGATTGCAATTCGAAGTGTTGACCATGAAATTAATGTTAATATGATCACTATGAATCAGGTTTCAATAATAGATTTAGAAGAGAATGTGAGCAATGAAGAGCAGTCCCAGATGGAAGTGACTCCGCCTGAACCATGACCTGGTCCAAGTAGGTCGTCGAGTAATAGTAGAGACGCAATGGAGACACCTCGTGCGAGGAAAAAATTGCACCCGACTCCAACAGTCGGCGATACAATTTTTTTTGACAAGGCTTCTAGTGCTTTGGACACTTTGTCAAAAACAATTCTACAGAAGCAAACTGAAGTACCTGTCGATGACGAGGTGGAATTATATGGGAAGCTAGTTTCTAGGAGACTGCGAGAGTTGCCAGAATTTGATAGAGTGGAGATAATGAAAAAAATTGATGATTTATTTTATGAAAAAATAATTGAAAATTTCATGAAAGAATAAGCTATCTATTTAATACAAGCTGTTCATAATGATTAAATGTGTACATCTTTATTTCATATTACATCATCCTGCACATATACCTTTCCTTCTTCAGAGTTGAAATAATTTAGAAACTCATCTCTCACTGTTTGCGAGAGAACTTTTGTTTTACCGCCCTTATTCTGATTTTGAATACTCGTTAGATCATGTTTGTTCTTCTCAATTAAAATATCTACTTCTGAATTTCCTATTTCGGGCAATAGAAAATTATGTAATGTACAACACGCCAATGTAATTATTTCTACTTTTTGGGGAGCAAGATTGATCGTGGTCAAAAATATTCTAAATCTATTAGCGAGAATACCGAACGCATTTTCAACAACTCTACGCACTCGTGAAAGTCTGTAATTGAATATGCGTTTCTCTCTACTCAGTTCCTTTTGAGGAAATGGCTTCATCAATCTATCGGACAAGGCGAATGCATCATCTCCGACAAAAACATATGGCATTTTACATGTTCTACCCGGTAATTGTTTATGAACAGGAGAATTCAACTTATTTTTCGCTATTGCGTCGGATAAAGCACTTTCGCGAAATACTCCACCATCGCTTATTCTTCCATTTATACCAACATCTACAAAGGTAAATCTGTATTTTGCGTCCACTACAACTAATAAAACAATGCTATGTTGTCCTTTGTAATTATAATAGTAGGAGCCGGCGCTTCTTGGTGGTCTTAAATTTATATGCTTTCCATCGATGGCCCCCAGGCAATTTGGAAAATTCCATATATCATTGAAATCGTCAGCAATATTTTCCCACTCTCTAGGAGTGTTCGGTACCTATATTGAGGTTGAATATATTATATTTCAACTATTATATTATTTCAGCAGATCTACCTTCATGAAATCTCCAGACATATTTTTGAAAATAGCACTACATACTTCCGGCACTATATTTCCAATTGTAGAATCATGTATACGAGTAGAATACATCAAAGATCTAAAAGATTCAACTGTTGCTAAGAATCGAAGAGTTAACGCTAATCTGCAAAGATATTTGCACACAGTTTCACTTTTAAATAAAATAAGTGCTAAATATTTATCGAATGGACAGACCTTTTTTCAGGTGAAATAGCTTCACGCATTACAGTATTATCTTTTGTTATATCTGCTCCTATTCTCCCTAATACAAAATAAGACTGACGGCTATTCATTCTAATGAAATTTCTATATGCATTTTTATCTCCTTGTAATAATTCATTTTCAAGCACATTTAGAATGCCCCGGCCAACCTCTCGTCTGTCTATCCACGGTTTCGTCCAGATTGAACGTTTGCATCGTCTTTTATTCACTGAGTTTCGTTTTTTAATAATGCAACCCATAAGTAATGTGGAAACAATAACTCCGCAAGCAGCGTCAAGTTCATCCATCGTCTTTATTTTTAGGTTGAAAACAACTTGACATTAAAATATGCATGCTCACGTCATTTTTCTATACGAGAAAAATTGGATCGTATATACCTACGGAATTAAAAATAATTTTTATTCTATGCATGAGTCACCAAATTAATTATCATTTTGAATTCAGTACGAGAAACATAATGATATATTGTATCGTGTCTGGAGGACTTTAGAGTTTTATATTTGTTCCAGTCATCTATATTATCCGTGAATGGAAATCTTTTGTGAGCATTACTTTTTTCTTGAATAGGGATTTAAGGTTATGCTATCAGCGCCACTGTGAATGAAATTCAAAGCTCGAGAAGATATATTGTGCGAGGTTATTGCAATGTGTACAAGTGGAAATTAAGTGATTTACGAAGCATTTGCTGTATTAAAAAGTTGTGCATCAATAGAAATTATAATGCTACAGATTATTATTGTTCTGAATTTAATTATTTACTCTCATAAAACATTTATGTTTTAGATTAATAATTCAATGAATAATAACGGAATGACGGAGGATCTGAGATTTTCCTGGATTGAATATTTTCGATGTATTAAAATTAAAATTTCAGAGTACTTCACGTAGGTGCAGGAGTTTTCAATGCTGGACGCATAATTATTTGTGGCACATCACGTGACAACTCAGATTTAAATATAAAATTGTATGGCTTATGTTTGCGAACGTCTGCGTTGCAGTCAACGCCACACAAAATTGAAGAAATACTTTCATAAAAGGACTCACTCATTTTCCAATTTTGAAAGAATCAATTCATATTCCTTTTCTACTTATGAATTTAAAATCATTAAATTAATTTTTCACTTTAATATTTCTCTCCTGTTTAGGAAATAGGGAAACATTTGAGCTTGAATCCCGATTTTCTTCAAACTTCAGCCAGATACACAACAATATGTAATTGACCTAATTATTCAAATTAAATATTCAAATATTAAAGCTTGAATTCCTAATAAATTCAGTTGAAAGAGATGAAAGAATGTGACTGACGTTCAACGAATATCTCTCATTGCGCTTCTAAAATTTGTCACCAGACTGCGTAGCGCTCAGCTGGAAATCCCTATAACTCTTCTTATGTTGTTATCAAACCATTTCTTTGAATTATTGGACAATATTGTTCTAACAATAGTAGAGTTTTTATACTTGTTCCTATATTACTATAGAAATTTTAAAATATTCATCTACACTCACAATATTGTAAGCCAAAAACCGCACGCTAGCGACATCTATCAGCGCGGGCGGTAAACTAACAGCAGCGCGGACCAAGATAGCAACGTTGGTAGCAGTGTGTGTAAGAACTGAGTTGTGTGCACGTTGTGTGTGGGACGAACGATTAGAGAAAATGTAATGGTTAGAATATACGTTTTATTTAATAATATCTGTTGTATAAATTATATCTAATTAAATAAGTGAAAACTGAACAGAGTGATTCACAAATCAGAAGTGGGATAAACCTAAAAGTGAAACGTGCGAACAGTAATTGAACGATCGAACGATATCCTAAAAAAAGAAAATAAGAGCGCGGTAAACGAGAAGAAAAGAATAACGAAAATGGATACAAACAGTTCGAACGACGTAAATATTAATCCAATAGTGACCAATACAGGCGAAACAGAAAATAATGTGACGCATGACAGGTGCAAATTTGAACGATCCGTCGAAAAAAAGAAAGCTCGAGCTCATCAGGTGGGAGCGTGAATTGATAAGACGCGAAAGAGAATTGCTAACGCGAGAACACGGAAATTTATCAACACAAAGCACAATGAGTGTTAGCAAATTTGATGTTAAAGTAATAATCGAGATGATTTCGGAGTTCAGCCCATCCAAAACAGCATGTGTTACTACAGCACAGTGGGTGGCCAAAGTCGAGAACATTCGCAACACATACAATTGGAATGACCTAACAACAATACTGCACGCAGTATCAAGACTTCGTGGAGCAGCAGTAGTTTGGTATGATGGTTTGCAAGAGCATATTACTTATTGGAATACTTTTAAGGCTGTTTTTTTACAAGCATTACTAAATGTAGAGGATGAATCAGACATACATTTTGAACTATCGCGAAGAAGGAAGGAACGAGACGAAAGCTACGAAGATTATATATACGATATGATTGCTATAGCAAAAACAGGAAATATGAGTACACAAGCACTCATTAAATATATTGTGGGTGGAATTCCTGATCAAGATTCAGCGAAGTCTTTATCAATAGTAATTTTCGAATCTACACAAGATCTGTTATTGAAAATAAAGACGTACGAAGACATCGTGAACCAAGATCGCCACAGGTCGTTTGTAACATCACATAAATCGTATAATACAAGTAATTTCAGTAATTTGATAAGAAAATCTGAAAATGTGAACAGTCAATCAAGCAATCAGCAAACAAATAGTACTTCTCGTACCAAATCGTCCAAAATAGCCTGCTGCAATTGTGAAGAAACAGGGCATATATCAGTTAATTGTCCTAAACCGCAACAACGGAAGAGATGTTTCAACTGCAATAAAATGGACACATTGCGAATGCTTGCTCTATAAGAAGGGCTGAAGGAGAGGGAACAAATAACAGTGGATACAGAAAATAAACCAAACATATACAGAAAAACGCGATGAATTCCATAAAGATGTCATGGTTGATGGTAAAACCTTTTTAGCATTTGTTGATTTGGGTAGTGTTTGCGTAACACTAAGAGAATCAGATGCTGTAGAGCTGAAAATTGAATATACACCGTACAAGATAGAACTTAGAGGCTTTGAAGAAGGTAAAACTATCATAAAATGACGAAGAACATTGATGAGATTGATGAGGTTGAGGATGAAGTAGAAGCACTGATCGTATCTGATGAAGTACTCATGATCGTAGGACAAAGTTAACTTGAGAAACCTTATGTGAAAGTAATTAAATACAACGGCAAATTGAAAATAATATCTTAGAAAAAAAACACGACTGATTAGGTAATTACTAAGAATGTATTGCGACTAAATAAAATCAATGCGATTAAAATAGAAGATATTCCCACAAGCAAAGCGCTGGATGAAGAAAACAAACAGCAAGTACACGAATCAATTAACGAATATAGAGATTGTTTTGCCGAAAACATGAGTGAAATAGGAATTACAGATCTTATTGAATTTGAAATAGAATTGAAAGATCCAACGAAAACAAACTCCAGTTAATGTAGGACCGTATAAGTAAGCAACGAAAAATAATGAATGAAATAATAGTGGAACTACTGGAAAATGGAGTTATCCAAGAATCCACATCTGAATACGCAAGTTCCGCATTATTGGTGGAGAAGAAAACCGGAGATGACAGACTTGTCATCGATTACAGGTAATTGGATAATAATACTAGCATCATTGTTTTTCCTATGACCACGATCAATAAGCAATTAGACCAACTTGCTGGGCAACAATATTTCATGATGGTGGATCTTGCTTGCGGATATCATCAAATACCAGTAAAAGCAACATCTAGGAAGTATACGGCTTTCATTATACGAGATGGCCATTGGGAATTTTCAAATAAGCCGTTTGGGCTAGTGAACGCACCAGCAGTTTTCAACAAAATGATGAAGAAGGCCCTGATGAAATTAAGACCAGGAGGTGTGCGACTGTACATGGATTGATGTTTCATTGTCGTGTACAAGCCTACAGAAGGGATTTGACAAACTAAAACAATTCATGGATGCACTGCGAAAAGCGAAGTTAACCATGAAATTGCGAAAAAGTGAGTTCTTTGCGGAAAAGATAGAATATTTAGGATACGAAGTGAGTAAAAAAGGAATTGAGTCAAAAAATAAAAACATTGAGGTAGTAAAAAATATGAAATCGCCGACCACCGTCACTGAAGTTCGTCACGGAAGTTCGATATTAACTAGGCAAAATGAATCTTTTAGGTGGAATATTGAACAAGCAAACGCGTTCAAAAAGATCAAGATCATACTGACTGAAAAACCATTACTTACGTTATACGAAATTTATGAGAATGCTGTGGAACATTTTAATTGAAAATTAAAATTAAAGAGACCTGTGTCCCACAAGAACTTATATCTAAGAATCAGACACAGGTCTCTTCAATTTTAATTTTTACGTTATACGATATTAGTAAAAAACATTAACTGCACACGCATGCAAGTCGGCTAGGTCTGCGACTACATGTGTAGTTTTCTACACAAAGTGAGGTTATATAGGTATTCAAATTTAATAATTATTGGTTGGTGATTATTACAGATGATGCCACTGTATGAATAGAAACGTGAGGAGACTTTGAAATTGATTGAAATGGTGGAAGAAAGGAATTGTCTTTGGAATGTTGAGCATGAATATTATCACAATCAAACCAAGCGACCAACTACATTAATCGAAATTGTATCGAAAGTAAATATTCCAGTTGATGGAGTTGAAAAGAACTTACATACTCTTCGCGCTCAACATTCGGAAGAACGTTCAAAAATTAAGTCGAATAAATCTGGTAGCGGGACTGATCAAATTTACGAATCAAAATGGGAATTTCTCAGTCTATGGCAATTCATGTTTCAGCACAATGGAAAAACAAAAACAATAGACTCTATGGTAAGCAAGATTTTATTTCATATTCATTGAAAACTTCATTGGTAGGTACATCATTATATATTTAAATAAAATTACGTTGCCAAGAAACCTCTCCTTCGCGACCAAAATATTCTCTAAATTCTTCTCCAACTAATACTCGAGATTGATTGAATCATCTTTAATTTCTTTTCTCATGATTACTGAATCTTCTTCTCCATAGTTTATTATACACATTCAACTGGGTTCTTCTAGCTTTATTTTGTCAGTTTTGTGATATCCAAATATACATTTTTTTTTTTTTGTAATATAAATGTTATTCAGTTATAGAGAACCAGGCATATGAACAGATAATTTTTTTTATCTCTATAGGATACAGTTCTTATCGTCATACTTTTAATTTTGTATATTGTCACCTCACTTCTGAAACCACGTTTGTCTATATGCCAACCAGGGAGTACTGGGAGTGTTCACTGCCATGTTAAATAACTAGCACAAAAAATTATTAGTTTTCTCCAAAGCCGCATGGTGGCACTGGCTGTCTTTTCATTTATTTTATTCAAATTTGAATTTATGAAATAAGACATAGAATTTCTAAGATATTGAATTTCAGGTTTCATAATTTAAACTTTCATTGCCACGTGAAAATTTAAATTATGAAGCCTGTAATTCAAGATCTTAGAAATTTCATGTCTTATTTCTTGATGATCCAATTTGATTTCTCATTATGACTGAGTTTTCAAATTAATTTCGAAGCTCTTGATAAAATGATACAATATTTTATACAAAAATAATATAATTACATATTTTATATATTGATACAATGATAATATCTCCCATATCTCTACGAATTACAATTTATGGTTCATGATAATCTTTTGATTCACCTTCTTTACACAATAATCAGAATTCTGAGAGTATTCGCGAATGATAAAAACGATGAACAAATACAGCTATAGATAATCACATAGAGTCAGAATCAGACAATCATTTAGACAAAAGTATAAAATTCATCATCGGGATCAAAATTTTCACTTAATACATTGTTGTGTGAACAAAACTACTCATTCGAAAGATCGGCAGAAAATATACATCTTGTCTCCCATTCCAAGAGAATTATTACACTTTTTTCTTTTCGTTATTGTTGAGATGGGAAATTTAGGTAACAATATTCGGACAGGTGATTCGTCTCGAATATTTCTTGCTCTTCTCGAATTATTGGTGATCGTAATGATTTATTCATCTCAAAAATTACTTGCAGCTTTGAGAATTATGATGAATGGAGAATCCTGTGTCCCAGATACTTTCTGCTCTTTTTGAACTCCAAATAAATTACAGGACCGTGAGCTGAATCCGAAGGAGGTGAAGCGGTAGTAACCTTGTAATGTCAATTATTTACTCATAATAGCAAAAAATACAGTACTTATATACTTACCAATTACTTGCGGTACTTCGATTTCAATGACTTCTTGCAGCGTCCAACCGCAAGTCATTGTATAGGATCCAAAACAGCATAAAGACGACTGTCTTGTCCACTCAAGTATCTGTTTGTTTATTTGTACCACACAAAAATAGCCCCATCTCGAATTATTATCCTAGTTGAATTGGGAACAATCTACTTCTGTTCAAAATATTTCACACTTTCGTACTTATACCGAATAATCGGTTTCTTCTTGTACGAAAAACAATCTTCGACTCAACAAGGTTTCTTGTAGCTCATCTAAAAAAGTAGTAATGTTCATATTTATCAACATTTTTAACATGACTGATTTGTATATACTTCATACTTACTAAAATGTATTCAAAAATTATGCCAATCTAACTTACCTTTTCAGTCTTGCTCAAAATTTCAGAATATTTTTCATTTTTGCACATCTGACATATTTTCACAAGCAAGATAAACAAAAATTAGTTGTCTGTTGCCTACCTGGTTACCAATCAGATTCCAGCAAAATATTTTATCGCGCAGAAGCTTGTGAAACCTAGCACACACAGCTAAAAAATTTAACTTTCTCCAAACTCGCTAGATAGTGCGAAACTGTTCAATTTGCTTCATAAGAGTGAAAGCTCCCAGTACTCCCTGATGCCAACATTTGACAGGAGACACATAAAACGTAATATCTTTGCATGCCTATAATTCTAATTATTATCATTCTTAAAGTTCAATAAATTTTTCTAATTGAATTGAAATAATATTGGATAAGTTTATTATAGAACAGGTTTAAAGCGAACCAAATCCTGTTGTATCTCAGATCGCGAAAAAATCAGACTTACGAGTTTTTAGAGGTTAGGTGACGATGTGATGTAACTATATATTGTTTCTGGTTAAATAAATCTAAATTTTTTGCCAACGTGATTGTATTTCTTGACACAATATTTTTTTTTATTGGTTCTAAAATTGTAGCTTTATTACGCCAAGTACCCAAAGTCAATGTTCCATCTACATTTTCTACGTCAAATGTACCATTTGGAGCGTACACTGCAACTGAATGTTTTCGAGACATCAAAAAATTGTGTAAAACACATACAGCACAAACGATTTTTTTAACTTTAGCTGGAGAAAGTTCTATGGTCCTCCTAAACACTTAGAAACAAGCAAAAGCAATTCCGAATACATTTTCGATGATTCGAGATAAACGATGATTAAAAATGCGTTCGGGAATACTTTGATTTTTGAAAGGATATGGCAGGATCATGTACGGTTTTGACGCAAACGCATCATCTGCAACTACAACATGAGGTACCGGCGATTTTCGACCAGGCAGCGGCTTTTCTTCCAGAATATTCAATGAATTTTTTTCGGGTGCTTGAGACAACGAACAATTTAATTAAACACCACCATCTGAAAAACGACCTGATACGCCAACATTAATATAACTTATAATTCGCATCAGCTAGTCCCATAAGAACAATGCTGTGTGTATGCTTATAATTGAAATAGAGACTGCCACTATTTGCTGGGGCCTTAATATGCACATGTTTCCCATCTATCGCACCTATACAGTTAGAAAAGCTCAATTTTTCAGCAAATTCATTCGAAATTTTCATCCATTCTTCATTAGTACTTGGAATCTGGAATTTATATTTACAACAAATTAATATATGTTATTTAATTGATAGTATATTTCCTAAGTATAGTGGAGCCAGAAGCATACATTCAACTGATTGAAGGAATTCTACTATGTTTATGATCAGAAAGCACATTATACATTAATTCCTACATTTTTAAGGGCGGTGAGATAGCGACTAGTGTGATTTGTGGAACTGACCCTGGAAAAGATACATCTGAAATCCAATCATATGAACAATCATCACGGCAACAATCAATTGCAACAGAACAATTTTCTCAGACAAGTGAAGAATCGGGTCAAACAATTCAACCAAATTCTAAAACATCCACTCCAGCTACACCTATGCGTTAACCAACATCTAAAAGACGGAAGAGACTTGAAAGCCAGATTGAGGCACAGGAGCAAGCTACTCTATAACGTTGTATGACAATTTCATCGAGAGCGGAAGTCAAAGACGAGTTTTCAATTTTTGGCGAGCATGTGGCCAATGAACTTCGGCTACTTAGCACTGCACTAGACCTGAAATTCAAGGTCAAATATTATATACAGCAGTTGCTACTAAATGCCAGCTTTGAAAGTCAATCAAGGCAATTCAGAAGACCGTCATCTTCAATTTCTACGGGATCAATTCTCAACAGCTCACTAACTTCGCCACCGTTTCCTGAAAATTCATTCACGGGTAGCTCGTCAGATCAAGAATCGCTCTGAGGAGATCCACAACGATCAGATCATACCTGCCTATTACAGATGTAAAACGCAATATTGCAGTAAGATTTGATGCTAGATGTTCAAGAGTACTTTATATTTCTATATTATTTCTACTTTGTATAATGTTTCATACTTTCTTATAATTAGCACCTGTATTCACTATTTCAATCTGTTCATTTTCTTAATTTGAGTAATAAAGAATATTGTATATCTGATGTCAACCTACCTGCAAATATTCATGTCTCAATACATCATAAATTGCTTGGCAGACTTCTGGTATTATTGAAGAAATTGTGTTAGCTGGTATTCGGAATTAATACATTAGCGATTTATAGCTGTCACCTGATAATAAATACAAATAATTATTATAGTAAAACAAAATTGAGTAAGCTTACCAGTTGCTACATATCTCAAAGTCACAATTAACCGCTCAACTGGTGTGATGGTTCGTCTCATAATTGTGTCTTGTCTTTCTATTACAGGTGATACTTTTTTCAACAGATATTGGAAATCAGCTGGTGACACTCGTAAAAAGTCTCGATAAAATATTTCATCGCCGACACATAATTCTTGTAGCAAATTGTTGACCACTCCACAATTTTCTCTCTTTCTTATCCACTGCTTAACTCAAATCTATCTTCTTTCAGACTGTCTTCTTCTCTTCGCTCTCATGATCAATACAACAGCTAGAGAAGCTGCAGCTATAATCCTATCGGTATTCATTACTTATGAAGTAAATATAACTGACAAATTTATTCCATATAAAGCTCGCATTCCAGTACTCAACGCGGAAAATTAATTGCGTTCGAGCACTGAACCTGCAGTAAATGCATCTGTGCGATACTCAAGCGGTGTGAACAGCTCTGCAACTTTTTTATGGACTCGCAACTTCTGTAGCTGGCTGCAGTACAGAAAACAGCGAGCTGCACGCTACTTTGGGTCTGTGTGTGAGCCCGACCTGCTAGTTTTGTAGCAGCAATTAAAAACCAGCGCAGTGAAAGTAGCTGTGTGTGACTCTAGCTTAAGATGGAGAGTAGTAAAAGGTAGCCATTGATATAGGTCACTATAGGTTCCAAAGAACTTTGCAAGAACTTAAAAAACTTACTGGTTTCCACGCATGAGACGATTTGTGAAGAGTTATATTGATTCATGCGTAGGATGTGCGTACCACAGAGTAAAGGAAGGGAAGGCAGAAGGAGAAATGCATACTTTTTCTAGAATCTCGATACCATGTCACACATGTGACGTGGATCATTTGAGTCCATTTCCGAAGAACGTGAAAGGCAATATATATGTATTAGTCTACATAGACGCATTTACAAAATACGTCATCATAAAAACTGTCAAGAACACGAAATCCCAAACAACAATTAACATATTATTAGAAATATGTGAAACATTCCGACCACCAAGTGAACTTATAACGGACCAAGGAACAGCATTTACTGCACATCAATTCGAGGAAATGTGTAAAGCAATTGATATTCAACATATAAGAAACGCAACAGCGACTCCATGAGCTAATGGACAAGTGAAGAGGTACAACTGAACAATCCTGTCAGCTATAACAACAATGGTGAGAAACGGTGGGACGTGAACATCCGAGCGATGCAGTGGGGCTTACATAACCTGAAGGACAAAACCATAAGAAAAATGAATTATTATCCAGCTTATCACCTCGCAATGCACTACAAAATAAAAGAATACTCGCATTGAGTGAAGATAGACCAGAAAAAGATGAATATGAAGACATTAATAAAGATCAAATCTCACAAAAAAAAAGGTACGATCAAAAAAGAAGCAAACCACATTCGTATGAAGAGGGCGACTTGGAATTAAAGGAGCGAAAAGCTGCTGCGACAGGTGAGTCACGTAAATTAACACCTAAATTCAAGAGTCCTTACAACGTCATCGACGTCAAGATGGACGAACTGTGAGTTAAAGGCCGTACTCTAGCGACATCTATCAGCGCGGGCGGTAAACTTACAGCAGCGCGGACCAAGATAGCAACGTTGGTAGCAGTGTGTGTGAGAACGGAGTTGTATGTGGAACGAACGATTAGAAAAAATGTAATTGATAGAATGAACGTTTTATTCAATGATTACTGTTGTATAAACTATATCTAAATAAATAAGTGAAAACTGAACGAAGTATTTCACAATACTATAAATCCAATCGCATGCAATAAGATTTTCTAGTAAAAACGCCTCATCTACATTACTCACAGTAATTTTATCACTTATTTTGTGGTTTAACTCTGTTGTCAATTCAAGTGTTGAAATCTCATAGTCCGTGATTATCAAAGAATCTATAATCTTACATTTTAAATTATAATCATTGGAAATTACATATCCAACCAAAGTTTCAGACGTGTTGGTTACTCTTGTAGGCTCATTTATAAGCTGTTTGAAACCGCTTGTTTGGAACATATTCAAGATTTCAATACTATAAGAGTTAGAGTTATCTAATAATATAATAAAATCACCCGTCACTATTAAAGTCACGCTAGCAGTGTCATAATTGCTTAACCATTCTCCTAAAAATATAATGAATGCCGTTGAACTGCTATTTGGACAGCGGTAAAGATTAGTTAATATGTAATTTTCTGATTGGTACGTGAATATTGTTAACAACCACCAACAGTGGAATTCATTAAGCACACTGCACACTTTAAATTTCAAATCAAATCTAACAAACACTAGTACTCCACCGGTATGCCTGGATTGTAAGTCACACCTTTCTAAGTTGTAGTTTTTACCGCTAATTCTATATACTCGATGTCTGCTGTTGTTCTCGTTTTCGTCAAGCACAAAATTAAAGGTTTAAATTCATTCATTATGAGGTCTACTTCATCTTTATTAGCCAAATAACTTGGTCTGATGCTCTGGTTCTCTTTGGTTGCTATATACATTCAACTTTATTTTCCTGTGTATCTGCGATTTTAAGAAAAAATTCGCAAGTTCTATAGAAGGTATCATAGTCTGTTTTCAAATTTAGTTTCAGCTTGTTATTGGCTGCACTATAGTTAGCACAGTGTATTGTTGTTGAAGTACATTCCGTGTATTTGTGATTGTTTCCACAATTACTACATGTAGAGCTCCGTCGCTATTTTGAACCTTCATAACTTGGGTTTGGATCATACCAGATGAACAAAATTTTTGGGATATGATGTGATAGTGAAATTATCAAGTTTGTGAACATAGCTTCTATACTTTGGATCTTATTGATATCTAATTACCGACGATTCCGTCACTGACTCACTCAGTATTGATCATCAGAATGTTTAGGGTACTTCCTGAAGTCCTAAAAGGCTGAAATTTGGTATGTTTGCTAGTATTAGTACACAAACAACAAGAAAATTCTGAAACTTGTAACTTTTATCCCCCCAACCCCTCCCAGTCCCTTAAAGTAAGAGATAGAAGTTTGTATTACATTTTCGCAAATTTTGATGCTAGAGGTCTGAAAATAGCTATAGGGACCTCTTGTTATAGATAACAATAGAAAAAACCTAAAAAAAAATATACAAAATTAGAGAAATTGTTATAATCAACTAACAAAAAAAAGTGAAATTCCACTAAAAGCATTTTCCAGTAAAATATTGACAAGACGAGACCATATGGCTTGCACTGTCAGAAAGTTTGACAAATTATGTCCCAAAACTCCGTCACAGTTGCACATCCCAGAGCCTTCTGCTACCGCCAAATATTTCAAATTCCATCAAAATTGTTTCACATTACGATTCATTAATAGTTATTTACGATACAAGTGGAATAAGAGCATTATTAAGATACGCATGTGAAGTTTGCACAACGAGGCGACAGCCGAGTTGTGTAATCACATAAGTATCTTAATATGCCTAAATCACACATGTATCGTACAAAATTTTATCAACGCCCGTCCAAAGTTAAAAAATTTGGATAATTAGAATTTTTGATAGGAAGAAAATTAATTCAAGTAGTTGCTGTAAGAATTCATTCCTAAAACCCAGTGCGTTAATAAAAAACGGGTGCGTTGATAATGCTGTTAGCTCACGCGAAATGAGTGGCAGAAGTGGCAGTTAACTCCCGGGCGTAGATGAAATTCATTAAAATTCAAGTATAAATAAGGCCTCGTGGCCGATGTTAGTCACTTCTTCTGAGAATTAGTTCTCTGAGTCATCTTCCAAAGTTTATACTGTGTTAACCGTCCGACGTCCGTTCGAAGTTTTTGTGCCGAGTCCGTTAGCACGATTGTCAAGGCAAATTGTAAGTTTGGTTGTTTTCTTTTGTCATCCTGAGTCCGTATTAGAAACTTAGTTTATTATGGAATTGTTTTGCTGTTTTTGCACTTAGAATATTTCTGCTATTTTTGAACTTGAAATATTTTTGCCAAGTACAACTTAGAGTCATTTCATTTAACTTCCGCCGTCCGCTCCGCGAACGTTGGATTAATTTAACGTAGAATCGCCGCTGGCGAAGTTCTTGTTGACTTCGCAGTGTTTGAATAGTTCAACGTAGAATCATCGCTGGCGAAGACTTGGTTGACTTCACAGTGTTCGAATTATTTAACAACGTAGAAACACCGCTGGCAAAGTCTTGGTTGACTTCACAATGTTTGAATAATTCAACGTAGAAGCATCGCTAGCGAAGTCTTTGTCGACTTCACAGTGTTTGAACAATTCAACGTAGCGTCACCGCTGGCGAAGTCCTTGTTTACTTCGCAGTGTTCGAATAATTTAACGTAGAGTCGCTGTTGGAGGAGTCATTGCTGACTTTACAGTGTTTGGAATGTGGCATCGCTGCTGGAGGGGTCACTTGGTGACTTCACAGTATTAGAACAGTTCAACGTAGAATCGCTGCTGGGGAACAAGTTTGGTTCCTCCCGCATAGAACGAGGTTTGGGAAGTGGCTTCGCGATTCCGCAAATGTTGATTGTCTTGGACAGTCGCCGCATCGTCGTCGTCAGCCTTCAGCCAAGAAATCCCAGTGCAAATCCCTGCAATATATATATGTGTGTTCACCAGCTCCATTTTTATGTTTGAATCAATATCATAGTAATACTTACATTCTGAATGTTATTCTCAAAAACGCTTCAACCCTTTCCTCTGAGCTACTCAGCCGTCGATATTTAGAAACTGCGTCATCGACCGCATTGGCGCCCGAGTATACCGTCGGCAGTTACAACAGCGACGCCAGATTCTATAACTCCACCATTAGCGAGGTTATCGTTACAAAAGTCATCAGATTTCATGTAGAGCCAAACTTTAACACTTCACACCCTAACTCCACAAGCCCTAACTTCGCAAACTCTACACCTTAGTCAAAATATGTGGCTTGGCCATTCCGCCACAGTCACATGGGCCAAAGCAAGAAAATTCATTCACTGTTAATCACTTTTCTGTTACACAGTTCCTCTTGTAGTTTGAAATTAGAAGATAATCAAAATCTGTAGATCTTCTTTCAAGTTTTGTAATCCTTCAGATACTTATGGTAACAGCCAGCTGGTATAATCATATCATCTAGATATGCTAGTGCTAAAGTGAATCTTAATTTCTACAAAACTGTCCTCTGCGCAAGTTTTTTTTTTCTCTCTCAAATGTGAGCTTAAGTTTTGACCGTAAGAGCCACTGCCTCCGTGAAATAGCAGCATGTAGAGGTGAACGTACAATGTGTAGTGCAAGGGTGCAAATATAGTTCGTAAATCATAGAACAACATTTTATGTAGTATGAGAAAATATACATGAATACAACATATGGTCCTTCAAACCGGATGATGGATGAAGCTTGCAAGAAAACAATAAATTAGAATTTTATAGTTTACATTACAACAAGAGGTTAGTTTGCGTGGCAAACAATAGCAGTGGAAGTCAGCAAGAAATATTAGGTTGGCAATAAAATACAACCCACACGTATGCAACTGTTCAGCGGGAATTCCAAGGAACTGTCATCAATAGGTTATGTACGGGTAATTTCCAATCTCCTTTATCTATCCTCAGAATAATATTCGAAAGATAATAATAAAAATGAGTAAGTTAGAATTCACACAATCAATACAAAAACGCGGTCTATTCAAAGCACAAATAGCCAAATTCAAGAATTTCTTGAATAATCACACTCAATCAGAGTACCCGAGACTTTTACCTAGGTTAGAGAAAACAGAAGCAATTTGGGACAAATTTGATTATATACACTTACTGATAGAGTTAGACCAAGAAACAGAAGATGACGAGAAAACAGAGTTCAAAAATGAATCCATTGATATAGTCAGTAAAGCACGAGAAATAACCAAGAAGCATGGAGAAGCACAAGTGGAAGCAAATAAAGCAAGAAGACAAGTGGATAGAATTCAAATCAGTTCAATAAATGGAAAACTGCCAATGCTGCAGCTATCAAGTTTTAATGAAAGCTACACAGAATTGATATAATTTCGCTATGCCTTTACATCAGTAATCATCAGCAACAAGGATTTACCGGACAACGATAAATTCCAATATTTTAGAAGTGCGCTACAAGCAGAACCTCTACAAATTATTGAAGGATTAGAGATCACATCAGAAAATCTCAAGACAGCTTGGAATCTTCTGGAAGAAGGGTATGAAAATTCTAAACTTGACAAACATGAATAAAGGTACATCTGTTAAGATAAAATCAAAATACAATAATTTTTACATGTCTATGAACTGTTTAATACTTGACGAAATAACCGGCAATATTGCTCAAGTGAATATTAATATTAATCAATTTAATATTCCCGATGAGAACAAATTGACAGATCCAAACTTTCATTGTCCTGAGAAAATTAGTTCACTGACAGATTCAGAAGTATTCTGGGATATTCTACACGTTGGCCAAATTGGGTTAGCAAAAAATCAACCAGTTTTACAGAAAACAAGTTTTGGATGGATTGTAGCCGGACCTGTTAATGATTATAATCCTGTACAGCAACGTATATCATGTTTGTCGATTAATTCAAACGTAATGGATCAACTTGAGTGATTCTGGAGAATTTAAGTATTACAAAAGAAAAGGAGGTGGACAGAAGAAGAGGCTGGAGCTGAACAAAAGTTTAAAAATACAGTTTCACGTACAGAAGAGGGCAGATTTATTGTTAGTATTTTAAAGAAAGAAAACACAGACATACTAAAAACGTACAACGAAGCATTAAAGAGATTTCAAAGTATTGGAAGACGCCTAGCGAAAACAGAATATTGCTTTCATGGAAAATTATGAAGCATTAGGTCATATGATCAAGCAAATCGAATAGAAGAGCATGCAGTGTACTTACCACACCAACCAGTATTGAAGGCAGAAAGCCTCATCACAAAGATAAGAGTTGTATTTGATGGATCATTAAAGGACGAAAGGAGAGATTCCTCCGATGATATGTTGTTAGTCGGTCCTGATGTACAAAGTGGTTTGTTTAATATCATACTTGGATTTAGAACTCATGGGTACGTGATAACTGTTGATATTGCGATGATTTTTAGACAAATATTAATACGAAAGATCGCAGATTTCAACAAATTCTGTGGAAACCAAAACACAAGACAAATGTGGAAGGTTATCAACTTAATACCGTAACTTATGAAACAGCGTCAGCGCCCTTTTTAGCCTCTAGATGTCTTTTACAATTAGCTGCTGAAGACGGAAATCAAATTTCCCATGCAAAAAAAGTTCTTGGAAGAGACTTCTACATGGATGATGTACTGACAGGAGCACGAACAATTCCTGAAGCTATAAATCTACAACGAGACTTGTCAGAGTTATCGAAAAAGAAAAAATTTGAACTCAGAGAATGGAGATCTAATTCAGAGAAAGTATCAAAGAATATTGAAATCGGAATCAAAATAGATGAGTTATTAGTATTCAACAAAGATGAGCTACTAAAAACATACGGAATAATTTTGAACACTAAAACAGATACAATTCATTATAAGGTTAATAAGATATGCGAGTCAAGAGGAACAAAAGGAACAGTTCTTTCACAAATAGCATAGTAATATAATCCGCTTGGATCAATTGGACCAGTAATGATTGAAGGCAAGATTATAATGCAGCAAATTTGGCAGTTGAAGTTGGGTTGGGATGAGACAGTTCCACAAGTAATTCATACAAAATGAAAAATTGATAAAAAAGAACTGTCTGAATTAAATTGATTGCAAATTATAAGGACTGTCAATCCAAGAAACAAGCGAGATCAAATAGATATTCACGGATTCTGTGATGCATCAGAGCATGCATATGGTGCCTGTATATACGCAACTTACTTGAACACAAAAAATGAAACTGAATCTCGACTACTGTGTGCTAAAGCACGGATAGCTTAAAACCGACAACAATACCGCAACTTGAGTTATGTCGAGCAGTGATATTCAGTAGACTACTAGCAACTGTAAGGGAAGCTTTAGGCGAAAAAATTAATAAAATTCATTTATTGAGTGACTCGACTATAGTCTTAGGATGGTTGCAAACCTCTCCTGCAACATTTGAAACCTTCGTAGCAAATAGGGTCGGAGAAGTGCAAAATTAAACTGAAAATGCGATATAGCACCATGTGAGCTCGAATTATAACCCTGCAGACCTCATTTCAAGAGGCCTGACAGCAAAACAATTGCAGAACAATAAACTATGGTAGCATGGACCACTATGGCTAGAAAACGATGAATGCCCTTAAGGAAAACAGAAAAGAAGTGAGACATTGCCGGCAATAAAGTCATTATTGACAGTAATAGAAGAGAAACAAACCAGTATTATCAAGGACATATTGGCAAAACATTCTACTGTGATGAAAGTACAAAGAATTTATTGCTTTTGTCTAGGATTTATAAAGATTTGTAGAAAAGTGAAGGTGGAAACGAGTGTTACCATAAAGAATAAGTAAATTCTCTGTATCTTATTATGAAATTTGTACAAGAAGAAGAATTCAGAGGAGAAATAAGAGCGCAGAAAGAAAAGCGAGAATTTCCGAAAACATCTAGGTTATTGAATCTCAATGCATTTTTAGATCATGATAATATGTCAAGAGTTGGAGGCAGACTCTATCATGCAAATGTAGACTTAGATCAATGACATCCTTACATATTGCCAAACAACCCTTGTATTATTGTGATGATAAAAGGTTGAGACATTGTGGACAAGAACAACTGCCGAGTACAATAAGAACAAAATATTGGTCGTTAGCAAAGCGTCAAATAGTTAGAAAGGTGATACAGGAATGCATCCTATGTTTTAGGTTTAATCCCAGACGACAAAATCACATAATGGGAAACCTACCACAGGCAATAGTACAATGTCACAAAACACCATTCAGCAGCATTGGTGCTGACTATACTGGACCGATACAAATAAAGGAAGGAAAGCGAAGAGAACGAGTATGACCAACGAAGGCATACGTATCAGTCTTCGTGTGTTTTAGCACAAAAGTTCATCTGGAACTCGTGTCAGATCTTACGACAGATTCATTCATTGGAGCTCTAAGAATATTTGTCGCTCATATAGGACTATGCACAGAAATATTCTCAGTCAACGCAACAAACTTTGCTAGTACCAAATCAAAACTTGCCGAATTAAATGAATTTTTAAAATCAAACAGTCATGAAATCAAAGATCAGCTAGCAAATAAAAACATAAAGTGAAGCTTCATACCACCAAGAGCATCACATTTTGATGGGCTTTGGGAGTCGGCTGTAAAGGTAATGAAAAGGCATTTTAGTAAAATCACAAATAATATAATTCTAACTTATTAAGAATGTTATACTCTGCTAATCAAAATTGAGACAGTAATGAATTCTAGACCTCTTACCCATATATCCAATGATCCAAATGATCTCACACCCCTAACACCAGCCCATTTCCTGATTGGTAAATTGCCATATAGTAGCAGAAGATCATTCGAATACGCCAAAATATCCTTTAAATCGCTGGGCACATGTTCAAAAGATGAAGAATCATTTCTGGCAGCGTTGGTCACAAGAGTATCTGCATCAGCTACAGCAGCGTACTGAATGACAGAAACTAGGTAACAACGTAGACATCGGTTCCATGGTAATCATAGGAGAAGACAACCTGCCTCCACTTTGTTGGCGCATGGGCAGGATTAAGGAGGTTCATCCGGGACAAGATGGAGTGATACGTGTGGCAACGGTGAAAAAAAATAGTGGTGATGTGAAAAAGCCTGTCAGAAAGTTCTGCGTTTTGCCAATGAAGTGAGTGAAAGTGAGGTATCATAGAAACTGTAAGTATAAATCATATTTGATTAAAATAATATTTCAAGGCGGGGAATACGTCCTCCGCGCAAGTTTTTCTTTTCTTTCTTTCCCAAATGTTGGTTTAAGTTTTGACCGTGAGAGTCACTTCCTTCCTAAAGGAGCAGCATGTGGAGGTGAACGTACAGTGTGCAGTGCAAGAGTGAAAATATAATTCGTAAATCATTTTATGAAGTATGAGAAAATATACATGAATACAACAAAAATCAAATCTATTAGTCTTTGAAATACCGATGACGCTTTTCATAGACCAAAAGGCATACGTTTGAACTGATACGTACCATCCGGAGCTACGAAACAAATTTTTGATTTGGAATTCTCCACCATTGGAATTTGGTAATTTAAACTGGAAGCTATAGTGACAGGTGAGGTTCTCCGATTTTATATTGCTTGCCTTTTTGAGTGTTGATGATCAACCCTTTGATAAGAAAGATGAAAATGGTTTTCCCCGTGACATCATATTGCATGCCATTGTAACGTGAGATAATTGGAATTGATCTAAAGTCAAGTACTGAAAGGCAAGCAATTCGCGGCAGCCCAGGATTCAAGAATGAGAAATGCCGCGTTTCCAAATTGCATGCCAATGAAAATAACTGAAATTTTAGTCATAGAGCCCTTGTAAAAAAATTGGCGAGCATTCCTTGATGGCGCAAGGGTTTAAAATTTGGGGGTAATCTTGCATGAATTTTGAACCAATAAAGATCGGGCCACACAGTACCGCACCGTATCCGATCCGTCAGTAAGCTGAATGATGGTCATCACACGGTCAAGAAATTGCACCATGTACTCAAATACGACTGTTCAAACATAATCGTATCACGCCCGAGCGCACTAGATTCTCCAACACTCGGCCGAGTCGAAATCTCTACTTTTTAACGGTGACGGTGCGGTGTCGCCAGACTATCTTCTGTTTTGTTTGACAATTGGAAGCATATGTGTCCAAATACGATAGTGGAAATGGAAAAGTCTGAAAGTTTCCGATTCTTCACGATCAAAAGAGTGATAAATATAGGAACTCGGAGTACTAGGATAAGTTCTTGAATGATATATCCACTACTTTGGAGGTGACCGGTAAGTCTATTGATTTATTAGCTACGGACAAGTGTGGTGTTCAGATGAACGAGCTGCGGCACGGCCAACATTCACCCGGATAACGGATCGAGTACGGTGCGGTATTATGTGTCCCGATCTTTAGCCGTGATTTCAAACTGCATGCCATTTCAACTATAGGTAATTTGTTAAATGAATTGTCATTGAGAAAATTGGCATGCGCCCCAGGATGTCCCAAAATAGAGGAATGTATTGAGAAAGTTGATAAAAAAAACGAGAAATCTCCGTCATTTTACTTTGCATGCCATTGTGTATTTCAATTGAAATTATTCCTTTTAGACGACACAGGAGAAGGCAAGCATGTTGCTCAGGCTCATCATTGAAGAATTGGAAGTTGAAAAAATCAATTGAGTGAAACTAACTGAAATCATTTCGCGAATCTATTTATTCAATGTTTTTGACTAATTCTAGACATAAATCGCCTAGGTAAGTCTTTTTGAGATATTGCGGAGTAATACAATTCAATTCGTTAATAATGCTTTCATAGCAACAATTCCAAAAATATTCAATTGAAATCATAGAACATAGAATTTTCCCATGGATCTTAGTATTAGCTCTATCAACTAGAAATAAAATTGAATAACAGCCCATGAGGCACTCAACTAATAGTATACTGAAGAGTCTAAATAAGGACGAAACACGTATGTACAATTGACGTCCCAACTCTTGAATTTGTGATTTTGTGAAACATTCAGGTTTGAAATCTTGCTATTAATAAAATAATAATCACACACATTAACAACGAAAATAATGATAATTATTTTCTTACTTTTTCCCTGGAATGTGGATAAGTTATGTGGATGGAATATTGTAACAGAATATATTTTTGAAAGTTGCAATGCCTTCATCAGGAGCTTGAGATTAGGTATATCTTCATTATCATGCAATAGTTATGCACATAATTGGTTATCAAAAGTGACATATTGTTAGACGGAACGTAATATTTTCCAGAACTCGCTATGCTCGTTTTGCAAAATACATGAGTCAGACAATATGGCTTTTCATAACGTATTCTGTACAAGACTTTATCTAATTCTGTCTGAATTTCTCACGTTACATCGCAAAATTTAGATAACCATGATTAATGACCATCTATTGTAGCTACAGAAACAAGAGTGCACTGAAATAAACAAATATCGAATTTTCACAAAAAGTCATAATAATTTTTTTAAATGTTCTCAAGCAGTGATATCCTGAGTGATATAGTAATCTTTGATATCAAAAACTTTGCCAATGCTGCTGTCTATTATTGCAAACTCAGTTGATTCTAGGGCATATTTTCTTGATTCTGTCGGAATAAGTGGATTTTTGTCTAATGGTATATGCATTCCATTCTTTATTCTATCTTAAGGCATATTTCTTCATTGAAATATGAAACAGCATGAAAAATAGAATCACGGAAATTTTCTTACTTTTTTTTTGCCACTTTTTCCAAAGTTTTTCAATGATCAAACAAAGTTACATGCATGCCATTTTACAAATGAGTTTGGAACAGCATTAATAGATGTAATATAAACTGACAGGCAAAATAAAGTCACAGGAATTTTGCGAGTTTTTATGCAACTTTCATTATTATTTAAAATATGAGGGGCTTGGGCAATACGCCTGCCATCGCCCAAATGAATTTGAAACAGCATTTATCAATGTAATACAGAATAGCAGGCGAAATAAAGTCACAGAAATTTCGCGAGCTTTCCATGCAACTTTCATTATTATTTAAAATGTGAAGGGCTTAGGCAACATGCTTGCCATTCTCCAAATGTATTTGAAATAGCATTTATTGATGTAATACAGAATGGCAGGCAGAATAAAGTCAGAGAAATTTTGCGAGTTTTTTATGCAACTTTTATCATTATTCAAAATATGAAGGGCCTAAGCAGCATGCAAGTTCTTTTAAATTTATAATTATATCACTATGGAATAAAGTTACTGCTCCATTTGAGGTTATTTGGAATGACGGCTAATTGGTCCAAAATTTATGCAAAATTACCCCCAAACTTTAAACCATTGCGCCAACGAGGAATGCTTGCCATTTTTTTACGAGCGTTTCATGATTGAAATTTCATTTCTTCTCATTGGCATGCAATTTGAGAACACAGCATTTCTCAAATTTTTTTTACAAGTTCAAACAACCCTTCGAGCTGCTCGGGCTGTTGCGTATTGCTTGCCTTCCAGTACTTGGCTTTAGATCAGTTTCAATTATTCCGTATATATACAAAGGCATGCAATATGATGTCATGGAAAAAACCTTTTCTTTTCAGATCCTCAATTGGAATTCAAACTATGACCGGCAAGCGTGCATCGCTCAATAACATTTTGTCTTTTTTATCAATGGGTAGATAATCAACCTTCAAAAAAGAAAGCGGTATAAAATCGGAGTACCTCACCTGTCGCTAGCTCTCAGTCAAATAGCCACTTCTCAAATCCAAACTAGAATAAAATTTCCTACCATATAGTAGATCAATTTGATCATCTTTTCTAGGAAGGGATTAGTGTTCTTTTATCATTACTTTGTTTAAGGCTCACCTCTCCTGTTTTACTATAGTTCACTTTTTAACTAGGAGCAGTAAGCTGGAGCTGCTATGCCGGGCCATATACATATACATTGTGTACATATGACTCAAATATCACAATTTTTTGCGGCAAAATTCAATTAAAAATCTTGGGCGCGTGACCTTCCTACCTCCATTTTACAGCTATTGTTTGTTAATCATCAACAAAAAATATTCCAGTGATACGAATTGATGTATTATAGTTTAACAATTGAATGAAAGCTGACCCCTGAATTATTGTATAGATGTGGTTTTCTTTCGAAACATTCAGTTATGACTGGAATTGCGAATGAAACTGACCATAATGAGTACCCATTAAAATAATGGACTGGGAGTCCACAAAAATACATCAACATGAATGTTCCTAATACTACTGGATTATTGGAGACATTAAAAATGATTTTACTAACAGGATATAAGGGATGTATAAGGACTTATTTGTCTCATTACCAAAGTATCTAACAGATAGATAACTTAGGTGACAGTTCTTAAAATGTGGCAACTGTGGGCTCTTGGTGAATCCAATAGAAATCAATCTCTTTTTAAACCATTTCTACAAGACATATACAATATATTTTGTTAGATTTAAAATAAATGATGAAAAATATTTTGATGCACCCCTGTCTTGTTATCTACTATCCTGGAAATATTGTAGTCATCCATCTATTTCAAGCAAGTTATACAAGAGTGTTTCTGAGAATACCTTTTCCAGTATCTGAAACGAAATACAAAATGGCATGCCAAATAAAATGACGGCAATTTTACTTCTTTTTTTTGCAACTTTCTCAATGCATGCCTCCATTTTGGGACATCCTGGGTTGCACGCCAATTTCCTCAATAACAATTCATCGAACAAATTTCCTATAGTTGAAATGGCATGCAATTTCAAATCACGGCTAATTGGTGCAAAATTTAAGCAAGATTACCCCCAAATTTCAAACCCTTGCGCCAACGAGGAATGCTCGCCATTTTTTTTCACAAGGGTTTTATGACTACAACTTCAATTTTTTCCATTGGCATGCAATTTGAAAACACGGCATTTTTTATATTTTTTTCCACAAGTTCAGGCAACTCTTTGAGTCACTTGGGCTGTTGCGAATCGCTTGCCTTTCAGTACTTGGCTTTAGATTAATTTCAATTATTCAACATTACAAAGGCATGCAATATGATATCCCGGAAAAAGCCACTTTTTTCCCAGACCTTTAATTGAAATTTGAACTCAGTGTTTCACAAGAATCAAGAAATAGTCTTGATCTTGTCTTGATTTTGTCTTGAAATCAAGACAAGACCTAGACAAGAAGTGTTTTTTATTTTTCAAGACAAGACAAGAACGTACTATCAAGAATCAAGACTTCTTGTCAAGAAATCTTGATATCTTGACAATTAATTATTCAAATTTGCATATTTATTATTCTATTATTGAAATATTGAAATCTGCTGTGGTCATCACAGTTTTTTCCCGACAATAAGTTTCATGGTCAGTTTCATCACTGTTTCATGAATTTAGGAGTATTATACCAACTTTCAAAGTGATATTTGTCATTGTCAAATTGACAGTTTAAAGTGACAGTGTCATTATAAATGTGACAGTGTCATTTTCAAAGTGACAGCGTCATTTTCAAAGTGACAGATTCATTTTCAAAGTGAAAGCTGTCATTGTCGAAGTGACGGCTGTCATTGTCTAAATGACAGCTTTTATTGTTATGGTGACGTATGGCGGCTTGCAATATAAGTATTTTTGAAAATAAAGAGTCTTTTTCCAAATTTTCCACTTAAAGAAGCTCATTTACAAATTTAAACCTATTCAGGGCAGTCAAAAGTATCGGTGACTATGACTTACAAAACAAATATTTGATACATATCGAAAGCATAAGTTGTCAGTTTCCGGTGATTAAATCGTTTATGGAGAAGAGAAATGTATTGGTAGAATCCCCAGTACTCTAAGAAAGTAGTTTATTTTTAGCAACATTGCTATATCATGAAACAATAACAATTGCAAATACTGATTAAAATATGAAAATGAACTTTTCATTCATTTCTATTGGTGGCAATCTTGGAAAACGTTGCTAAAATCGATTCATAACATAACTGACAGAGAGAATAAATGGTAGACACTAATGCTAAACTGAGTGTTCAGATTGGATAAAACAATGAAGAAAGGGGATTCCCCCTAAAAGTCAAGATCAAGAAATATCAAGAATTCTTGAAACAAGACAAGAAATGCGTCGTCAAGAAATAGGCAAGACAAGAAATTTTTATTTTCTTGTCTTGAAAATCAAGACAAGACAAGAAATGGCCATCAAGACAAGAAATCTTGTCTTGATGAAACACTATTTGAACTATGACCGGAAAGCGTGCATCGCTCAATAACATTTTTATCTTTCTTATCAAGAGGTAAATTATCAACCCTCAAAAAGGCAAGCGGTATAAAATCGGAGAACCCTACCTGTCACTAGCTCCCAGTCTAAATATCTCAAACTTGTTTTTGTTTTGCATATGAGAGTCTATAGGGCTTATAATACACTGTTTTATCATTGTTCTGTTCCTCAGAGACACCAATTTGTTTTATATTTCGCGCTATTACAACAATGTCAATCATTTTTTGTTTCGGCTTTTCGATTTGTTTACCTACACCACTTTAGTTGCCGCGTCATCAATAGACATTGTTGCTGTGAATAGTCTAAGTAGTTGCACAAAACCTTGCTCGTAACCGACTAGAAATTCTGTCTCAATTCGAATTACGAGAAATTCAATAATTTGATGCTATTTGCTCGTAGTGTAATACAGCTACTCTCCAAAAAGAAGCAACCGATATGGCCTGAAGTTTCAAAATTTATTTTCAGGTTCTATCAACTGCTTTTGTCTGCTCCATCCTGGTTCAAATCTCTTAATCCGAGAATAAAAAAAACCTTTCGAGATATCATCAAAAAATTTGTTTTATATAAAATATATGCGAGAATGAAATTTCTCCAGTATTTTATTTTCTTGTTGATTTTTTCGATGTTTCAATACTCATTCTGTTATTCTAGGCGGAGACAAATCTAAAAAACCAATGATCATGAGAATGTTTTCAAATCTATTTTCAGGTCCTAGCGGCTGCTTTCGTTTGTTCCACACTGAGGAAAGTGTCATGAGCCAAATACGATGAATTAGTTCTCGAGATATCATCAAAAAATCCGTTTCATACAAAATGTATGAAAGATTAGAATTCCTCCAGAATTTTTTTGTTGTCAATTTCTCCAATGTTTTGTGATACTTTGCACATCAGCCTATCGTTGACCAAGCTTGCTTCTTCCGCACGGCAGCTTACCGCTAATCGAGCTCGCTTCGCTTGCACGGCAAAAAATGCAGCCGATCAAACCAGAAGTTCTCAAATTTATACTGCTTTTGTTTGATCCAACCTGGTTTAAGTATTCTAATCCAAAAACAAAGAATAAGCTCTCGAGATACTATCAATAAATCTGTATCATTCAGAATGTATGAGAAAATGAAATCTCTGCATTCTTTTTTTTTTTTCGTGAATTTTCTCAATGTGTTTCTGGGTAGAAACAAATCAAAAAAATTCCAAGATATTAGGAATCGGTCTAGCCGTCCTTGAGTTATAGATGGTGTAACATGACTTTGTTCTATAAATACAGATTAGCGAAGGCCACAAAAAAATTTAATTTTCTCAAAGAGAAGAGTACATACAAAAAAAGACAATATGCAAGCGAAGTAGAGAAGAAAAGAAAAAAATCCAGATGTCTCAATACCAGGAAAGAAAATAAGATCAGAGATTCAAAAAAATGAAAGCAAAACAGCAAGGAAACACAAATGTCGGCAATAAATCATGTGAAAACTTCAACCAAAAATTAAATGACTACATTTATGTATCTCGATGCTATCGATAAACTATCTGCATCATGCGTAACTAATTAACTCCAACAAATTCCAAAAAGTTGAGCAAAACATCAGTATTTGAGAATAAAACGTTACATATTTGACGCATTTTTGAAAAAAGAATTGACAGTGGAACAACGAATTTGTCACATGTGGTATTCAGTTTTTTTTAAGACTGGGAGCAATGACTGAAAGAAATCATAATCAGCGTGGAGAAAAATTTGGGCTGCTTGTCATGCTGGATAAATGCCGACAAACAAGAACATCCTTCTTACCGTGGCTTTATAGCAGTCAACCCTGCGAGAAAATATTCCGTCAAACCAGATCAATGACAAGCACGTTTTCCACAGTTATCAATTTCAATTGATTAGATATACTACGATGTCTTAATCGGATCCAGGCACTTAATGAAATGAGCACTGATCTGAGCACGTCTTCTTTCGATTACAAATATTATGAATTCTTGATTCGATATTAAAAGAAGTATTTTTTTCATTGTTGGTAATTCATGTAATTTTCCAAGAGAAAATAATAAACGATTAGGTGAAAGTGAAGTATGAATTTCTTCTCCAAATATTCCATCACTTGGAAAAATTAAGGTCGTTAATCGCTATTGAGAATGCAAAAAATGATACTAAAGCTGATGCTGAAAAATTGAGCATAATTATGAGTGAAGATATCAGGGAGAGGAGTTTCTCAGGAATTCTTATTACTTCTATTCACTCCAATGACTCCCAAGAAGAAACAGATTTCACAAACGAAAACAATGATACAGAATATTATGAGTGTATTGAAGACACTGAATCAAATTCTGAAGAAAAACAAGACGATTTATCAATTCTCTCAGCGTATGATGGCCTCAATTTGATAGATTATAGCAATTCTTAAGACAAAACACCTTTTCTAAAAATTATTTTGAATAATAACAGAAGTATTACAATGAGAAAATCATCTCTCTGTTGACTTTGAGCAGATCAGGCAAGATCATCAAGTGATAGACTCTACAATCTAAGAAATATGACAGGTAAAGATCCTGAAAGAATTAAAGAAACAAAGACCAGAAAAACACAAAAAAAATATCATACAAGAGAACAAAATGAGAATTATGAATTCGGAAAAGAAACAAGCACTTTTTGGAGCTAACAGTATGTTGATGATATTCATGCAACTGGCCCTCAGTGTTTTAATATAATTACAAAATATTATTCCGTATCCGTGATTGAGATTTTGACGTACAAGTTTTCTGAATAGTCATAATATGAAATATGTATGTGAAAAATTACAAGCACTATATTTTTTGATTCGATTCCAAGTATTGCAAATAGGAGAAATTGTATACATCGAAATATACAGTGAATCATAACAGGTTTAGATAATACAGTAATCTATAACTCACTTACGCTGTGTTCTATGATAGATAGATAGACTGCTGCTGTAGATATTATTAACTCGATAAGATCCCGTTGTTCAACATAAGTTCATCCATAGCTCGGTTAGACAGAGCTTATCATCTTAGGATTGGTGTAGGGACAAATGTCTCTTACTTATCCTATGCTATACACACACACCCACCCACACACCCACACACACACACACACACACACACACACACACACCCTCACACACACATACATACAGTAAAGTACCATCGTTCGTGCCAGCGGATCCTGAATTATGACTCTTGCTATTAGAAATTTATTTTGATGTCGCAGGAATCACACAGGACCATACCAAATTAATTCATGCGTTCAGCGGCCTCGATCGAAGGTACGCAATTGAAATTCGCGATGTGCTCTGGAAACCAAGAGCCGAAAAGTCTTACTTCCTACTTAAAACCGAGTTAATTAAAAAGATGGATGCCTCGCAGGAACAGAATACTTATCGGTTATTAGAAAACGAGCCACTTGGTGACAGAAAACTCAACTCAATTTCTTCGCTTTTTGCGAAATCTTACTGGAATAAGTTTCCCTGAAAAACTTTCAGAATCATTGTAGTTGGGCTGTTTACCCAAACATATGCAAGCTCTCCTGGCGCCTCACAAGGATTTGATGCTTGACAAGAGAGCGGAAATAGTGAACTTAGTGGCTGAAGCATATGGTACGACAGGAAATATCGCCTAAGCTGCCAAGTACACCCACAACAAATCTACTTAATTCGAGAATTGACATTTTTGAGCGAGCACTGGCAACAGTGCTTCAAAAATTAGCGGCGATGGGAATAAATCAGGTGACAGGTCAACAAAATCCTAGGCAGAACCGTTCACGTCTAGTTTCTCGCTCACATTCACGCTTACGACTGCGTTCATTTAGCTGCAAATCAACAACAACCGATACTTGCTGGTATCATGGACGATTTGGAGCTAAAGGGAAGAAGAGTCTCAAGCCGTGCAAGTATGTAAGTGATAATACTGCTAGAAACAAGCAGAGCAGTTGTTGATAGCGGCCGATTTCAGTTGCCGAGAAAGACATCCCAAAGACGGCCATCACAACACCATTCGGCCTCTCTGAATTCAAATACAGGCCGTTTGGCTTACTGAATGCAGCGCAGACATTTTAGCGCTTTATCGATGAAATGCTCCAAGGTTTAGAATCCTGTTATGCCTAATGGTCTTTACCCACTACACTGTACCATATCATGACATTTCGAATCAATCAATGTAACTTTAAATGTTGCTACTATACCAATACAGTTTATCTAAATATTTCGTATCCTAGCAGCAAAGTATCTCGCGTATCGTATATCAAACAACGCTTCTTCGGAAACCATGTCTCAAAATTAATAGAAATATGAAGGAAAAATTTGACATTTCGAATCAATCAATGTCACTTTTATTGTTGCTATGATACCAATACATATTTTATTGCAGGAAGTGGAATAATTTGCATCCTAGCTGCGAAATATTTTTCGTCCCGTAAACAAAATAATCATTTCGCATGTTCCTAGTTGCCTTGTAAATGTTCACTTTCAAGGTCTTCACCCACTACACCGAACCATATCATGACCGTGTCATGACCTTGTCAAGCACAAAAAAGAGTGCTCCTGTCACTACTATGCCCACTGCAACAGTTTAGCAGCGTTCTATAGCCGTATACTACGCGTATGATGAGCGTACTATGCCCGTTTCATAGCCGTGCAGTGGCCGCTCTATTCGTTGAATCATTGCCATTATTTTGGACACAGAGGAGGAGGGAAAAGAGAGAGAGAAAAAAAACACTTCTGGACTCACAAATCTCTGAAGAAACGGAGTATCTTAGAAGAATATTGAACACTATATAGGGTGATGAATATGAAAAATACGCGGTTCTAACCCATAGCATACGCGGATTGAACGCTGGTAGGCACCGTAGCGTGCCATGCATGGAGCGTTCCAGCATCTGCAAAATATATACTGGACGGACACGGCCATGGCACGGTACGGTGTTGGTCGGTGACGGAACTGTGTGGTGAGCATTGTCTCATAACAATCTATGCAAATAATATTTTTTGCATATATCGGTTTAATATCGGTATAATACAATTCCGGTCATGGTATGATACGGCGTAGTGGGCAGAGACCTCAAATAGATGAAAATTTTATCGCATCATCATTACTTGAGGAGCATCATCAACATCTCAGGACCTTGTTCCAGCGATTCAATAAGTACAGCGTAGTGATATACCGTTCCAAATGCATCTTCCGTGAGCCAGAAGTCTAATTTCTCGGCCACTTAATTTCTACGACTCAATCTGTGCCTACGCTCAACCAGATGCGGTAAAGAAGCTGCGCCAGGTATGATAAACTTTTCCCGAGGACTTTTACTCAAGGCTACTGAGATTCAAGCACCATCGAACAATTTTTTTCAAAGCAATGTCAAGAGCAAAACACCAGTGAGTTGGTCACCAGAGATCACTCAAATATTTGAGGCTAGCAAGGAGTCTCGCGCATGCGACGTTATTGGCTCACCCGGAGCTAAGCGCACCTCTATCCATCTCCACCAACGCTTCAAACTACGATGTGGGTGCTACCCTCTTACAATGAGCTGACGAAAGTTGGCAGCCGCTGGAATTCTTTTCTAAGAGACTGAGTCCAGCTGCGTACTAATACAGAGCGTATGACCATGAGCTAGTTGTCATCTATCTTGCGGTCAAGCACTTCAGGCATTTGGTGGAGGCACGGCCGTTCACCATCTACACCGACGGCAGACCAGTCACATATGCCTCTATCAAGAATAATCAAGAGTGCTCGCCTCGTCAATTCCGTCACCTGGTTCTCATAACTCAATTCTCTTCCGACACTGAAGATTTATTCACAGAAGGACTCTGCAGTCAATCTTGAGCTGGCACAAATACCTGGTACTGATGTTTCAGTCTGGTGTGACATCTCCACAAAAGAAGCTCTCCCATTCTCTCCAAAAGCCTCCGCAAGCTAGCTTCCACCACCTTGCATCAACTGTCACACCCAGGAGTAGCAGCAACAGCCAAACTCGTAGCCTAGCATTACGTATGGCCGTCCATCAGAGCTGACTGCTAACAGGGGGCTTGCAGCTGTCTTCAGTGCCAGAAATTCGAAGTCTCGGGTCATTTCTCTGGGCCTATCGGTATCTTCACACCACAATTTATTTCATTTGTATACATTCATATCGATATCGTCATCATGCTATCATCTGAAGGGTCCAGATACTGCCTCACAATGGTGGATCACTTCACTAGATGGCCAGTAGCTGCTACGATGGCCGATCAAGGAGCTGCAACTGTCGCTTGATATGGCACTCCTCTGAGAATAACTTCAGACCAAGGTAGGCAATCATTTACTAGGTACGACTCATCTTAGATAAACAATCTAGCATTTATCTGTCAACGGCATGGTCGAGCGACTCCGTCGACATTAAAGGCAGCAATCATGTGCTATCTAAGTTATCGCCAAACAGAAGTTGGAATAACAGTGACTTGGAAGCAGAAGGATTCCTCTTAAATTTGAATTCACACAGACACAGCATGAAATTCACCATGGAGAGAGAAGAGAACAATAGCTTGCCGTTCTTGGATGTTCCTGTGAAGAAAGTGAACAACAACATACACACGTCTGTATTTCGCAAACCAATCCACACTGGACGTTACCTGAACTACCAATCGAATCGCGCAGAAATAATAAAAACTGGAGGAGCGAGCAGTTTACTGAGTAAGGCCAAATCGCATTGCACCACAGAGGAGGACTATAAAGAAGAAATAGAAGGAATCATCGGAGCACTAAAACACAATGAGTACACAGACAACATAATTCATAAAATAGTCAAAAAACATCATTCAGTACAAGTAACACAAACAGACGAGAACAAAGGAAAAAATGTGAGCTATGCGATTCCTACATCAAAGGATTTTCAGATAGGATGAAAAGAATAGCGGGAAACTACAATATTTCAACTAGATTTCAAACAGCAACAACAGTCAGGAGTATCCTCTCGTCCACGAAACCAAAACTTCCACCAGAAATGCAAACGAGGATCTACCAAGTAGATTGTGAATGTGGAAAAGCATATATTGGAGAGACCAAACGACCACTGAAAACCAGAGTCAAGGAACACTAACGACACACACAAAAAAGAGAAACCACGAAGTCTGAACTGGCAGAGCATGTTTGGGAACAGCCTCATCACATCCAATGAGAAGGAGTCAGGATCCTCAAAAAAGGAAGCCACTGGTACAAGAGAAAGTTTGAGGAAGCGGCTATCATTTATAAGAACAAACAAGATGTGTTTAGCCAGCCAAGTGCAGGAATAGGACCAATATGAAGGAAGCACATCGCAACAGACCCTGGACTTACAATCAAGACACAGATTATCACCCTCTCTCGTTCCACTTTAGAAACTCTCAATGAGAGAGTTGTTGCGAATGGGGACATCAATCTCGCTTGATCACTCATAAAACACTGGATATAAGGCTCGTATTGTAAGGAAATAGTTAGTATTATCAGTTCACCTGATGACGATAGTAGATTACAAACTATCGAGACATTTCTCAAATTTTTTGAATAAATCTTGAATGATCAGCCATAACATATCAAAATTTAGTGTTTGAACTTGTTGTAGCATCAAAATAGTTATCTACTATTTTTGTATCAATCGGCCAAGCCGGAAGTGCAGTTTATGGGTATAACAGACATTCAGAGTTTGCGGTATAAAACAATCAGTTTAATTGGCATGATGAGGTAGGCAATGATGATCTGTTGTCAATATTTTGATTTTGTTTGACATTTTAAATGTCAAAATATTTTTTCCTAAATTTAATTTCGTAAGCATGACAAAAGCGACAAAATTAGATCAGAACATGCTTTTTTATACAAATTTAAAATTAATTCTCATTATGTTGGTCACACAGTCCAGCTTTAATTTCAGCATTATTGAACAGGCTAGCGAAACGAGAATATGATTTGAATTTATCATATTATTCTCCTGCCATCTATACGCGGTCCTATGGAACTATTACAGATTTATGATCAAGTGATTCCATTTTTGAATTTTTGAATTGTTTAGCTTGAATTTGTTTCAATGTGAGCTGCAGAGAGTCCTAAGTGTCAATTATGGTAGTAAGTGATTTTGAATGTCACATGAATAAATAAGATGTTAATAGTACCGTTGCCTTGCTTGTTTAGGAGAAAATGTCAGTTCATTCTTATATTGTATTCCTCAATCAAAATTGGTCTGGAATTTGAATCACTCTCTTGTAGCAGAATACCGTCAAAATCAAGACAAACTTGAAAAACAGGAATAAAATGTCACATTGATGATCCTTCATAAGAAAAAACAGATAGATATGTATTCATATATGGACATCAAAAAAATTACTCAAATTTTGAAGTATGGATTTTATCGAGAAACGCCAAGAGCAATTCCCGCCGCAGAATGTCTCAATTTATGAAACTTCATAAACAAAGCAGCATTTTTTCAGGGTACCAGAAAAATCCCATAAAATATGAAACTTAATTTATATCTGAAAATGTGAAAAGGTCATTTCAAGACAAAATTCTAACTTCCATGAGAATACACTTTTGATGATGCAGGAACTTGGAGAGAAACATACGAATAATAAATCCGTATTTATCAAATGAATACCATAGGAAAGCCCCATAACTCAAGAATTATGGATTTTATCGAAAAAACACCTACACTAGTTTGCGACGCAGAATGTCATGTTTTACAAGAACTGCATCGTAATACAATATCGCGATTTCATTTTCTCTATGTATAAAACACGATATTAAAAGGGAATCCTCAACGGACAGACAGGCGGACATCATTTTTGTGATTTTGTAAGATGAACTATATCTATATAAAGTTTTTTAAATAATATAATTGAACTATTTCCAGATGCAAGACTATTTGCTATTGTATATAAATGTTGAAATATGAAAATATTATTATTACTCCAAATTCTGTGATTGTATTTAATTTATTTTTACTCGTATTTATTCAATTTGTGATTTGTTATCATGATTCAATTCATATTTCTCATATTTGAATTATGAAAACTTGAATCATAAATAAAAATCATGAGAAAAATGTTGTGTAAAATTTAACAGTAGGTACCTAGATTCGTATTCGCGCGCTATTACAGTAGTTCAATAGGTCCGCGGATAGATGGTGCTAACAGTAATATGCTAAGTTTGGAATAAAGTGGGCGTTTCGCTTCTTCTTTAGTAGTCTTGTTCTGTGTTATTGAACTCCAAATATAGAGACATACATGTTTTTGTGACATGTGGACGAAAGATAAAAAGACGCAAGACGAACAAAGAAGAAAAGACGTTATTTTGCTCAATAAACAATTAATTTATGTTGCATGTGAGCTATTTATGTATCAACCACATTTTTGTGATAATTTATTCTTTCATTGTTACCTTATATACTAAAAGGCATAAGGTACACTTTCAGTTAACCACGGCTACAGCCTAAACGAGAACTCTGATTTACATGTTTTTTTTTTTATAAATTTGATACTAGCGTTTCGACCTGCTTCGCAGGTCTAAGCGCTAGGCTTCGCAGCTCCATATGTGAACCGCCTCCGGCAAAAATAATTTCTTGATAAGATTAGTTCCGATTATAATTTTAGCCTACAGAATCCTTCTGCTCCATATTATATTACTGCATTCTCTCTTATTCGTGATTTCACTGTTTTTTATAGACAAATCCCAATGTTTTTTTATGTATTTATCTGGAGAGACATTATTGATTTCAACTCCTTCACAAACTACAGAAACATTAGACGTCGCAGCTCCATATATGTACCACCTCTCTGACAAGAATTCTTCTCTTACAAAATCAATCTCGAATGTGAATTGAGCTCACATAATTCCTCTGATTCATATTATATTCCTACACTTTTCTCTGCCCGTGATTGAATTGATTGACAGTTTCCAATGATATCTAGGTAAAATTCCTTGAGAAAATCATTGATTTCATTCCCTTCAAGGATTAGCGACAAGATGGCGAAATTGTTCCTCTAGTAGAACCATCTTCTCAACCGGGCCTAAGACTATTATTATAAGTAGATATATAATCATCAATTACAATATATTACATCTTGAGGAACTGATAATAGCTAAATACTCCAATAAGAGTCAACCTCTTACCAATGGTAGTGAGATGCTAGTGCCAAGATCTGTATATAAGACCGTGATGCGTGAATTTACTTGCTCTATTTCTGCATGGAAAACTGCAAAAGTTTTACAAATTGCCAATACCACTGTGAAAATACTTTACTCCATTTATTAAGTTTGCAACAATTCAAGAGTTAGCGGAACTAATTTTTTACTTATATATTCATGTTGTTCTTTCTTATTTGCAACGTTTTTCGTCTAACGCATCGTCAACGCTACCATCGACAAACCTTGGCATGCCACGTCCAAATATGAGTATAAAAAACTCTAATTCTGCATTGATAATAATTATACCCCTACTTTAAAAAAATTCATCCAGCTTTATAATAAATAAGATATAACCGCTGATAATTTTAGGTAGTGTTGCCACGAGACAAGACGAGACGAGACTTCAGTGAGACTCGTCTCGGTCTCGTGATGGTCCCGCCTGGCTGAGTCTCGTCTCAATCTCGCCCTGGTCTCGAGTAGGTCAGTCTCGTCTCGGTCTCGAGTCTCGACGAGAGTCTCGCCATGATTTCTCAAAATTACATATTCTCATATGCGGGAATCAATTCGTTCTACCTGATTATTATTTGCTATGAATTCTTCCAAAAATATGTATTTGTAGGTATGTTTGGTGCGCAAAGTCGCTCTGGGGTTTAATTCTTATTTGTGAAGATTGCCTTTTGACGCCATTTTATAGACTTTCGACACATGTACCACCTATCGGACAATTAGAGAAGCGATTTAATGTCATCATTATTGAAGACAGTCTTCCAGAAGTAAGAGACAGGGTAGAGTCAGTTTCCTAATTTAGATGTCAGATTTGACATTCGTATGTCATAAAATAGTAACAATAAAATTATACTATTATATTTGATGATAGATCAGAATGATTAAACTGTATTTGAGTCTGAATCCAAACATCGTTTTCAACTTACTGCCAGCATAAAGTTGTCGATCATACAATATTCAAGTCCCTATAAATGTAACTATGACATCCTAATATTGACAAAAAGACTGCGATCTGTCTACAAGCTGTCTCTATAAATTCAAATAGGACCTCTAGAGCCAAGACAATTCGAGATAATAAAGAGGTGATAGTTTTATGCAACAAATGTGTAAACTCAAGCATTATGACGATGCTAAGACTTCCTATTTACAGTCAAGAATCACTGAGTTACAGAAAATATTTTCCGAATTCAATAATACTAGTTTGCACATGTTGTTGACGCCACACGATATTTCTTCTACGATTCTCAAGATAAATTCATATAAACTAAATTCAGGTCACAAAAACGGTCATATGAATTGATGGTATAGATCTAAGACGCATTGTTTGCGATGTGTAAACCACCAAATTCAGAAGTGGATGAAGAAAAAGCAAATTTTCATATGAGGTCATGTTATTGACTGTTAATAACGAGTTATATGATTCAAATGACATAAATTTATGAAAGAATAGTATTGATTTTCTCTTCCTCTAATCTAATCTGATATAATTTTGAATGAAATTGGATGACACACAGTAATATCACCAGAAATCTTATAGGAATCGATTTATATAACGTATTTACAGTAAAAATCAGTTATAGTATGATAGTTTTTTCTTCCATCATGTTGATAGTTTTTTGTGAAATTAATTGTGTTGTGCTAGTATTGGGGCTCGTCCTGTTGCACAATATTATCATATAAAATCTGTTGCGGTCACACAGTACTTCCCTAACAAAACATTTCTTGGCCGGTTTCATCGCTGTGTCATAGATTTAGAGTGTTGCATCAATCAATCTCATATTTCGAAATGATAGCTGTCATCAAAGTGGCAGCTGTCATTGTCAAAGCTACAGGTGTCATTGTTGAAATGGTGGATTGCGGTTATATTCAAGTCCCTACATTAAACAAATATTTTTGAAAATGGAGAGCTCTTTTCTGATTCAATGAAACATACAGTTATGACATTTGATCACCGGAAATTTAATATCATAACGTGGATTCTACTAATTATTTATTTCATATTCCTACTAAGCCTATCTCCCAGAGAGCTTAAGATTGATATCAAACTAGACATCATTGAAACAGCTTGTCAAAAAAACAATTGATAATCGTTTAAATATCCTATTTCATAGTTCTACTAGAATTATTCTTTATTTCTAGCAAACTTGTTGTGAAACCTATATTCATTGTGAGTGGATCATATTCGCATTTCAGTCTATTGAAAGACTTAAATCGTAATGCCGTAAGAGCCCTTGGACCATTCATGACATAAATGAACCATAGAAAAAAATACTTTTGATCACTTCTAACAACTATTCATTGAACTTGGTACTTTCCCTGCAATATACTATTTCATACATTGTCATCTATTATACAGATTGATACAATATTTTAGAATCTGCTGTCTCATTATAAATTTGAAATATTTTCATGTCATGACATTCTAATTTTTCGTGAACATATAAAATTACATTTTCTCACATCGCTAAAACAATAAGTATTGTTAAAGCTGTAGAATATTTGATAGAAAATAATACGAATACAAATTACGGCTCACTTTTATGCTAGGAACCTAGTGACGTGCGCATGCGCATACCTTGTACATGTATTGCTATGGTCAGTGGCTTTCAAACAAAGAGCATTCCACCTTAATACGTATAAGTATGTAGCTCGCTGATAATAATGATTTTTTTTCAATACTAGTTGGCTTATAAAGCTTGGTTTAGGTTTTATTCTGGCTGTTTTTTTTTTTGAACTGAAAAAACACTAATTTACTGTTTTCCAATACTACTTGACCTCAAAAAGCTCGGTTTAGGTTAAGTTTTGTATTTTTTGAACTAAAAAACACTGATTTACTGTTTTCCAATACTAATTGGCCTGGAAAGCTTGTTTTAGGTTATGTTAAAGTTGCTTGTTCTTGAATGTAAAATACTAGTCCCCACCGTTCTAGTGCCACTGGAAAATTTCTTTGAATCTCTGTGGCGCTATCTCTTTTCACTTTTATAACTACCACTAGGTTCCTATTGTAAAAATCTACCCAAATTACTTATGGTCTAATGGAAGACTCTATTCGCATACGAAAGTTTAATAGAATAACATCACTTCTAGATTTCAGATTAGTTTGCAGCAACAGATTAATAATTGACAACTGACGCATGCGCACAAACGGTTTAGAAGTGTATGCGTACGTTCCGTTTGTATCTCAAAATTTGAGAAAGAATGAATAATGACAAATGATACTTTCATCATCGTTTTCACCCAAGCTTATCGTGTTTTATCAGTTCAATGCAGATTTTAGAAGAAATATCTATTACATAACCTCAAATACAGAATTGATAGAACTATTTATACTATAATATGAATTTGTGTCATCATATTGTAACATGATCCATTTGATAATTCATAAATCATTGTACAAAATATTTAGGAAAAGTTAGTTCCTTAAGAAATATTTGATTCATATTTTCAAACAAATAAAAAATTCAGATTGATGGCCCCATTGTCGTAATCTAATGTCATTACTCTATTTGATCCATTGTTAGGTTATGGACTGATGGTTCTCACCAATTTTGATCAATGTAAACTCCTATTCGTTGATTCAATTGAATTTTCAATGTATTGGCTTCATTGATTGAAAGGGATTTTATAATCTGCTGATGATTGCATGTTTCATTGTTGTACCTCAACAAAATATACGATTGGATTGGTTGGTCCTTGCAATATATGTGTTAATGTCCTAATATTTCAATGGAATATTATGTACAAAATTATCATTAAGAACTCCTCCAAGTTGAGTATCTTTTGGAGACATATCTTCTGTAATCCATATAGGCTACGTTTGTTGTGTATAACCTGTGTACAACAATGAACTCTTGAATTCAACAATGCCATTTAAGTCTCTAGTGCATAGGTACATCAGATTTGTCTATTACGCATTGAATAATTAGCTCATGAATAAACATCAGAGCCTAGACTATTAGATGTCAGGAACTTCAGATCAAAATTTTAGAACTACTGGGATTTGCTACTTTTTCCAATGAACTTGATATAGCCAAAGCAGTATGATATAATTGTCTTTATATCAAACTTTGAATGAATATTTGCAGTGTATGTACATCGGTCGAATTTTTGGGATCGAAAGCAGAATCATCAAGTAATTATCTCTTATCATTTTTCATTTCATTTACCCAGTGAATAGGAACATCCATAATAAATATCAAATTGGTCACTGTTTTATAGTATACAGAATATATACGTTTAATCTATTCGAGTATTATTTCATTATCTGAATCGTCCACACCCAAGCTTATCGTGTTTCATCAGCTCAATGCAATTTTCAGGAGAATTATTTCCACATAACCTCAAATAAAAAGTTGATGAGAATATTTATTTTTTTTATTGCAGAATATTTATCACATGTACCAGACTATAGTCACTTGACATATTTCAAGTGGCATTTATTCTTCAGTACTTATTTTATAGGAAATCAATATTGTAAATCAGGATATAAATCGTATCTAGAAAATAGTATATTCAAATGATGGATCGTCAGAAAATGGATGAATCAGTATTAGTGAATTAAATTCATATCACTCAAGTAGACGTTTCAAATCTTATTAATTCTTCTCTAGTACCTACAAATAATTAAATTTTCTTCAATAATATCACCACAAAACTATAATTTTGTGATTAGATAGGTACCAAGTAGACTGACTGAACTTCTCTTCAACCTGCAGCGCTAATTATGAATTTATTGTATGCATGTTTCTGGAATATTCTCAAATATAAGATAAATTGTCTAGTGTATTAATGAATACATGCTTATGGTCCATTCATCTCAAATACTTTTCTTGATGATTTATTCGACTCTACGATATAAAATACGGAGTTAGTTGGATAATTATGAATGCATACCAATGAATAACCTTATTCCGTTGATGATCCTGAATGGATATATTCGATTTGAGAAATATCTAAAAAAATTTGTCGCAAAAGCCAGAATACTTTTTATAAATAAGGCTGGGCAACAACGATCATTACCACTATTACCAGTTCAATAATATGAAAGAGTAATTGATGGTGTGTTAATACAATAACGACGATGATTAAAATGTTATGCTCGTCCTCATGGTGGTAATAAAGCAGAACTTATTGATACGCTAGGATGACAATTATTTTCATATTAGGTTCAAATTATTCAATACAATATTAATTCTGAATACAGAGGGTAATAATCAAAAAAATTCAGTAATAGATCACATTTAACACATTCTGGACATAATTTCAGATACTTTTGCTTCGTTGATTTGATAAGTTTTCGACGAAATTCAAGACAAGGCTTTGGGAAGCTAATTAAATAATATTAATTGTCGAAGAATCACTTACTACGCATATCGCTGTGACATATTCCATAACAACAGCGCTATTCTGCCCCTCTGTGAACTGATAACAATATATATTTCCATTAAAAAGCTTGTATCATGATTTTACTGTAAATATATATCAAAATTGTAATAAATATGAATCTCCTAAAATCTCACATTGAAAACATAGTATCAACGGCTTATCTAAAGGCGTGTTCCTTCGACAATCATACTGTGAATCTCAGGATCATATTCGCTGTATATGAATCATGATTATTTTTTGAAACTAGAAAACAACTAACTACGAATTATGGGTCATATTTTGATTTGAGAATATTTATATATTCATTTTTGAAAATATATTCTATAACTATGATTTTTGGCGATTTTTTCTCTTGCAATTGGTTAGAATATCAGAATTTTTCAGTATTGAATTTTATTATAATTCATTATATAGTTTGTTTTTCAAGAATTATTTATTATTGCATGATTATTCGTATATTCATCCCTTCATATTAGATGCGGGATGTGCATTTATTGTTTTACCAACGATTTTCTTGTTGTGTTCTATCCGCCATATTTCAAATTCACACAGATTCTGTTATTGCAATCATCGTGAACATGCAAAAAGTCCGATTCAGAAGGGAAAGGGGATTGTCACTTTGTGATCACAAAGTGAAGAAGTGGGGATAACAAATAACGACCAAAGAAACATGATTCACTTAATCATGAAGACTTAGATCACGTAGATTGCCCGAAGAAACACGCCTTGAGTATTAAGTGCCCAAGAAACATGGCGGATGTCCAGGCATGCGCACAAAAAAATTCCAATTATGAAAAGAGCTATTGTTGGCATCTTATATAAGAGTAAGTTTCTTGATTAAAAGAATTGATTTCCTGTTAACAATTGGAATCATACGGTTTGTTCCAACAAGAACAGAACCCAGTTCGGAACTGTCCGACGCATGCGCATTTACAAATTAGCGTTCCAACAGATTTCAAACGTGGATTTTGACTATTAGTCAAGCGTTCCAACAACGTGCGAATCAATCCGCAAACCAGTTTGTGGACAGTCAAAACAGTCCATGGATCAATGCTTGTATTATTCGTCAAATAAGATAACCTCGAATAAAAATGAGTGATTCAAGTGCTGAAAATGAATTACCATTACATTCTAGCGATGATCAATTTGATTTAACCATGGGAATACATCAAATTGAAAATATAAATTATATAGGCATGTGAAATTATAAGAAAATAGGCATTTTCATTTGATATGTTGAAATTAAAGTTTCAAATGAAATATATAGAATATAAAATCAAAAGTAATTTATTATTCATTGAAATTTTGAAAGATGTATAGATTTTAATTGAAATTTTATTTTGTGTTGTTTTTGAATTTTATTTCAGAAGAAACAATTTCTCTCTAATACTTTGACAAGTTTTTTGAATACTTTCGTCTGAGCAGAGAAATTTCTGAGAATATAGCAGAAAATTTTAAGAGAAATGATCAGGATAAACAGCACTTTGGATAATATGGAAGACTCTCTATCGAAATTCAGGTGTACTGTCACCATTATTGTCAATAGAAATTAAAATTACATGATTATATGAGAAACTGATTAATATTTTTAGTTTTCACCTGTTTTTACCTTCCTTGTTTACTACAACCAAATAATTATAACCTAAAATTATGTGTTTGACATTTAACAGTCAAATCTTGTCAGAAATGCGTTCCAACACGCGCCACGATCGACTCAGTCCGAAACTGATTCATTCGACGGGCATGCGAATGAGTCAAATCGGAAACCAATCCAGAACCAGTCCTGAACTGCTTGTTGGAACAAACCTATAATCATCAAGCATTCTGCTATAGCAGCTTCCAATAAATCCTTGAGCATAACCTAGAAAATATTACATAAAGTTACACTTAAATTACAAAAATAAGTTTCTTGATTATTACAATCGATTTCCTTATAACAATTACATGTTGAAATCATCTTGGAACCTATGCGATCGCTTGTTTGAAAGGATTTATATTTTACGAAATATGCCTGTTTTCTATTTTGTGTTGAAAATGCATTAGTATTGTGACATACTTTATTTCAAAAAAAGTTTGAATATAGCCTGAAAAATATAACATAAGATTGTCATTTTGTTAATAATATTCAATTAAACTACTTACTTTCTATTCATCAGATGTGTACATTGTTGTGAACTGGCATTGACATTTCGCGTAAGAGCGAGTACGCATGTGCAGTTTCTGTTTGAGGAATAAGTTGGCAACACTGACGTCCTATTGGATGTCAAAAAATGTATTTCTAATAAAATAAGCTTGATGGAAGCTTCAAATACATTACAAATTATCCATTTGAATATTTTATTCATAAAACAATACATAATATGTATATTAAATAGTGAATTTTGTGATATTTTGGGAAATATTTCAAATACCTGTATGTCAAACTTGACAGAAGCGACCCGATGTTCATGAATTTTTTGTCAGAGATAACTTGAGAATATTCTGACGGCCGGTGAACTGTCATTTTTGACAATTGTAATCGATGGTTTTGGCCTTCTCCTGTGATTACTATACATGTGATGGTATTCAAATATATAAAAGGCACTAGTCCTCATTAAGATGTATTGAATAGAGGAGAAATGAACAAAATTAAATATACCGTTTAAGCTGTAGCGATGGATAAAAATTTTTTTGGGAACATACAACTGACAGTTCTAATTCAAAAAATTTAAGCAAATTAGTATATAGGACTAGCGTTTCGACCTTCTTCGCAGGTCTAAGCGCTAGGCTTCGCAGCTCCATATGTGAACCGCCTCCGGCAAAAGTAATTTCTTGATAAGACAAGTTCCGATTATAATTTTAGCCTACAGAATCCTTCTGCTCCATATCATATTTCTGCATTCTCTCTTATTCGTGATTTTACTGTTTTTCATAGACAAATCCCAATGTTCTTTTATGTATTTATCTGGAGAGAAATTATTGATTTCAACTCCTCCACAAACTACAGAAACACTAGGCGTCGCAGCTCCATATATGTACCGCCTCTCTGACAAGAATTCTTCTTTTACAAAATCAATCTCGAATGTGAATTGAGCTCACATAATTCCTCTGCTTCCTATTATATTTCTACATTTTTTTCTGCCCGTGAATAAATTGATTGACAGTTTCCAATGATATCTAGGTAAAATTCCTTGAGAAAATCATTGATTTCATTCTCTTTAAGGATTAGCGACGAGATGGCGAAATTGTTCCTCTAGTAGAACCATGTTTTCAACCAGGCCTAAGACTATTATTATAAGTAGATATATAATCATCAAATACAATATATTACATCTTGAGGAACTAATAATAGCTAAATACTCAAATAAGAGTCAACCTCTTACCAATGGTAGTGAGATGCTACTGCCAAGAACTGTATATAAGACCGTGATGCGTGAATTTACATGCTCTATTTCTGCATGGAAAACTGCAAAAGTTTTACAAATTGCCAATACCACTGTGAAAATACTCTACTCCATGTATTTAGTTTGCAACAATTCAAAAGTTTGCGGACATGATTTTTTACTTATATATTCATGCTGTTCTTTCTTATTTGCAACGTTTTTCGTCTAACGCATCGTCAACGCTACCATCGACAAACTTAGGCATGCGGCGTCCGACTATGAGTATAAAAAATTATTATTCTGCATTGATAATAATTATTCCCATCCTTTGAAAAAATACATGGAACTTTATAATAAATAAAATTAAACCGCTAATAATTTTGGGAAATGTTCCAGGTGAATGTTGTGCCAATTAATTTGGGGATCAATCTGAGCTATTTTATATCTTTTGATAAATACCACCGTTGATAAAATAAACGCAAGAAACTCAAATATTCGATCAATGAAGTTTTGGTACCGCAGATTGCAAGTACCTTATCTATGAATATGAACCTATTTTTTGGATAAAAAACTTGAATATGAAATTTCAGTCAGAGATTTCTAGGCGTTCTTAAGTACTCGTGTTTTGAGACGCAGACAAACACAACGACTGACTTTCTTTTGAATTATGTTTTTGGGTTCAGTAGAGTCTAAAACGTGAAGATTCATTGGGAGCGACAACTGTCCTCATACTTTTTTGTGAATGCGTCTCAGTGGTTGATTCCAATTTTTATTTTGGATGGAGTTGCATATCAATAGCGGAAAAATTGATAATTAGTAATTAGATACCAAGTAAACTGACTGGAACTCTTTACAACCTGCAGCGCTAATAATGAATTTACTATGAGCATGTTTTCTACAATATTTGTAAATGTGGTATTTCATAAATACTTAGTCATGTTCAATTTTCCTTTAAAACTGTTCTCAAGGATTTATTCAATTCTACAGTACAAAATACAAATTTAGTTGAGTAATTAAACAGAATTCATCATATGCTTACAGTTTATTTGAGTGAAGTTTCATAATTTACATTTCTCAACAAATGAATAATGTTGATTGATATCTCCATTGTTGTTTTTAACCAATCTTTTCTTGATTCAAACTGAGAGTTTTCACGAATTAGAAATAGCATATATTTCCTCCTAACTACTTCGAATAATACACTTTTCATTCGACATGCCAGTTAAAAACGGTCCAAGAGCTTTTATGGAACCAATATCTTAGCCTCCAGGTTGATCGGGATACCGAGTCGATTTACTCTCAATAAATATACATGATTTGAAACACTGTTTCTAAAAATTATATCAAGTTATAAGAGCAACAAATATATACATCAACTACCTGAACAGATCTAATTTGAATCTTCTGACTACATGAATTCTTTTATGATGTTATTGATGTCTGATGCACGACTAACAGTAAATGGAACTGTCTGATAGCAAAGTACAATTTTGTGCTATTGTAAAACTGGTTCAGGAGACTTAAATAGAAGTAGCACATTCTTAACTGAAATAGATCATAATTTCAATAAAATAACAATAATTCTATAATACATTTCGGTTAAGAACGGTCCAAAGATTCTTATGGGACTATGATTCTAGCCTTCCGATTGACCATGATGCGAACCAGTTTCACATAAGCACAATAACACTCGGCTATGTGTCAGTTGCATCATTTATCAGTTGCTTATCAATTATCATAAACAGATTATTTTGAAGATTCAAATTTGCTTCCATTCGGTTATATGTGACTATATTTGTTGCTCTTATTTCTTGACTCTATTTCTAGCAAACTTGTTGTGAAACCTATATTTATTGTGAGTGGATCATATTTGCATTTCAGTCTATTGGAAGACTTAAATCGTAATGCCGTAAGAGCCCTTGGACCATTCATGACATAAATGAACCATAGAAAAAAATACTTTTGATCACTTCTAACAATTATTCATTGAACTTGATACTTTCCCTGCAATATACTATTTCATACATTGTTATCTATCATACAGATTGATACAATATTCTAGAATCTGCTGTCTCATTATAAATTTGAAATATTTTCATGTCACGACATTCTAATTTTTCGTGAACAAATAAAATTTCATTTTCTCACATCGCTAAAACAATAAGTAACAATAACAATAGAGCTGTAGAATATTTGATAGAAAAAAATACGAATACAAATTACGGCTCACTTTTGTGCTAGGAATCTAGTGACGTGCGCATGCGCGTACCTTGTACATGTATTGCTATAGTCAGTGGCCTTCAAACAAAGAGCATTCCACCTAAATACATACAAGTGTGTGGCTCGCTGACAATAATGAATTTTTTTCAATACTAGTTGGCTTATAAAGCTTGGTTTAGGTTTTATTCTGGCTGCTTGTTTTTTGAACTGAAAAAACACTAATTTACTGTTTTCCAATACTACTTGACCTTAAAAAGCTCGGTTTGAGTTAAGTTTTGTATTTTTTGAACTAAGAAACACTGATTTACTGTTTTCCAATACTAATTGGCCTGGAAAGCTTGTTTTAGGTTATGTTAAAGTTGCTTTTTCTTGAATGTAAAATACTAGTCCCCACCGTTCTAGTGCAACTGGAAAATTTCTTTGAATCTCTGTGGCGCCATCTCTTTTTACTTTTATAACTACCACTAGGTTCCTATTGTAAAAATCTACCGAAATTACTTATGGTCTAATGGAAGACTCTATTCGCATACGAAAGTTTAATAGAATATCATCACTTCTAGATTTCAGATTAGTTTGCAGCAACAGATTAATAATTGACAACTGACGCATGCGCACAAACGGTTTAGAAGTGTATGCGTACGTTCCGTTTGTATCTCAAAATGTGAGAAAGAATGAATAATGACAAATGATACTTTCATCATCGTTTTCACCCAAGCTTATCGTGTTTTATCAGCTCACTGGAGCTTTAAGGAGAAATATAGAAATACTACAAATACGAAATTGGTAGAACTATATATACTATAATATGAATTTGTGTCATCATATTGTAACATGATCCATTTGATGATTCATAGATTATTGCACGAAATATTTAGGTACAGTTAGTTCCTTAAGAAATATTTGATTTATATTCTTAAACAAATAAAAAATTCAGATTGATGGCCCCATTGTCGTAATCTAATGTCAATACTCTATTTGATCCATTGTTAAGTTATGGACTGATGGTTCTCACCAATTTTGATCAATGTAAACTTCTATTCGTTGATTCAATTGAATTTTCAATGTATTGGCTTCATTGATTGAAAGGGATTTTATAATCTACTGATGATTGCATGTTTCATTGTTGTACCTCAACAAAATGTACGATTGGATTAGTTGGTCCTTGCAATATATGTGTTGATGTCTGATTCATACATTTAAAACGTAGAAAGGGCACCTCACTAATATTTTAATGGAATATTATGTAAAAAATTATCATTAAGAAATCCTCCAAGTTGAAAATCTTTTGGATACATATCTTCCGTAATCCGTATAGGCTCCGTTCGTTGTGTATAACCTGTGTACAACAATGAACTCTTGAATTCAACAATGCCATTCAAGTCTCTAGTGCATACATCAGATTTATCTACTACGCATTGAATCATTAGCTCATGAATAAACATCAGAGCCTAGGCTATTAGATGTCAGAAACTTCAGATCGAAATCTTAGAACTACTAGGATTTGCTACTCTTTCCAATGAACTTGATATAGCCAGGGATCTTCCAACGGTATATAGCAGTATGATATAATTGTCTTCATATCAAACTTTGAATGAATATTTGCAGTATATGTACATCGGTCGAATTTTTGGGATCAAAAGCAGAATCATCATGTAATTATCTCTTATCATTTTCCATTCCATTTGTCCAGTGGATAGGAACATCCATAATGAATATTAAATTGGTCACTTTTTTATAGTATACAGAATATATACGTTTAATCTATTCGAGTATTATTTTATTATTTGAATCGTTCACACCCAAGCTCATCGAGTTTCATTAGCTCAATGCAGTTTTCAGGGGAATTATTTTCCACATAACCTCAAATAAAAAGTTGATGAGAATATTTATTTTTTTATTGCAGAATATTTATCACATGTACCAAACTATAGTCACTTGAGATATTTCAAGTGGCATTTATTCTTCAGTACTTATTTTACAGGAAATCAATATTTAGATCGTATCTAGAGAATAGTATATTCAAATGATGGATCGTCGGAAAATGGATGGATCAGTATCAGTGAATTAAATTCATATCACTCAAGCAGACGTTTCAAATCTTATTAACTCTTCTCCAGTACCTACAAATAATTAAATTTTCTTCAATAATATCACCACAAAACTATTATTTTCTGATTAGATAGGTGCCAAGTAGACTGACTGAACTCCTGTTTAATCTGCAGCGCTAGTTATGAATTTATTGTATGCATGTTTCTGAAATATTCTCAAATATGAGATAAATTGTCTAGTGTATTAATGAATACATGCTTATGGTCCATTCATCTCAAATACTTTTCTTGATGATTTATTCGACTCTACGATATAAAATACAAAGTTAGTTGGATAATTATGGATACATACCAATGAATAACCTTATTCCGTTGATGATCCTAAATGGATATATTCGATTTGAGAAATATCTAAAAAATTTTGTCGCAAAAGCCAGGATACTTTTTATAAATAAGGCTGGGCAACAACGATCATTACCACTATTATCAGTTCAATAAAATGAAAGAGTAATTGATGGTGTGTTCATACAGTAACGAACATGATTGAAATGTTATGCTCTTCCTCATGGTGGTAATAAAGCAGAACTTTTTGATACGCTAGGATGACAATTATTTCCATATTAGGTTCAAATTATTCAATACAATATTAATTCTGAATACAGAGGGTAATAATTTAAAGAATTCAGTAATAGATCACATTTAACTCATTCTGGACATAATTTCAGATACTTTTGCTTCGTTGATTTGATAAGTTTTCGACGAAATTCAAGTCAAGGCTTTGGGAAGCTAATTAAATAATATTAATTGTCCAAGAATCACTTACTACGCATATCGCTGTGACATATTCCATAACAACAGCGCTATTCTGCCCTTTTGTGAACTGATAACAATATATATTTTCATTAAAAAGCTTGTATCATGATTTTACTGTAAATATATATCAAAATTGTAGTAAATATGAATTTCCTAAAATCTCACATTGAAAACATAGTATCAACGGCTTATCTAAGTATTAAGTGCCCAAGAAACATGGCGGATGTCCAAGCATGCGCACAAAAAATTCCAATTATGAATAGAGCTATTGTTGGCATCTTATATAAAAGTAAGTTTCTTGATTGAAAGAATTGATTTCCTGATAACAATTGGAATCATAATCACGAGCATTCTGCTATAGCAGCTTCCAATAAATCCTTGAGCATAACCTAGAAAATAGTACATAAAGTTACACTTGAGTTACAAAAATGAGTTTCTTGATTACTAGAATCGATTATCTTATAACAATTACATGTTGAAATCATCTTGGAACTTATGCGATCGCTTGCTTGGAAGGATTTATATTGTACGAAATATGCCTGTTTTCTATTTTGTGTTGAAAATGCATAGTATTGTGACATTATACTTTATTCCAGAAGAAGTTTGAGCACAGCCTGAAAATATAATATAAAATTATCATTTTGTTATTATTATTCAATTAAACTACTTACTTTCTATTTATGAGATATGTACATTGTTGTGAACTGTCATTGACTGCAAATGCGAGTACGCATGTGCAGTTTCTGCTCTTGAAATAAGTTGGCAATACTGACGTTTTATTGAATGTCAAAAAATTTATTTCTATTTAAATAAGCTTGATGGAAGCTTCAAATACATCACAAATTATCCATTCGGATATTTCATTTATATAACAATACATAATATCTATATTAAATAGTGATGTTGTAATATTTTGAGAAATATTTAAAATACCTGTATGTCAAACTTGACAGAAGCGACCTAATGTTCATTAATTTTTTGTCAGAGATAACTTGAGAGTATTTCGACGGCCGGTGAACTGTCATTTTTGACAATTGTAATCGATGGTTTTGGCCTTCTCCTGTGATTACTATACATGTAATGGTTTTCAAATATATAAAAGGCACTAGTCCTCATTAAGATGTATTGAATAGAGAAGAAATGAACAAAATTGAATACACCGTTAAAGCTGCAGCGATGGATAAAAATTTTTTTGGGAACATACAACTGACAGTTCTAATTCAAAAAATTTAAGCAAATTAGTATATAGGATTCTTGACGAGCAGTGCCTTTTGGGGGTCTCAATTTTTTCAGTCTTATAGGTTTCGTGTAAAAAATCAAAAACCGTCAAAAATTCATCCTGGACATAGTAGGCATGTACAAATAATTGTTGAACATCGATGACATCTGTCAGCTTTGACGTTTAGGTTTCAATATTATTTCATTGAATATTGCAGGATGAGAAAAATTTTCACAAATTTATGTATTAATACATTTATAACAATCATGAGCAAATCACTTATGATACATTTTGAGCTGATATTATGCTTAAATATTAAAATGACTATTTTTTTGACATTTCAATAAATTCAGTATTGCCAACTTATTTCCCAAGCGAAGAATATACATGCGTACTCGCTTTTACGCAAAATTCCAATTCCAGTTTTCAACAATGTACACATCTAATAAATAGAAAGTAAGTAGTTTAATTGAATGATATTAACAAAATGACAATTTTATGTAATAATTTTTAGGCTATGCTCAAACATTTTTTGAAATGAAGTAATATGTCACGATATTCATGCATTTTTAACGCAGAATATGCCTGATCGCAAAATGGATTAGTTGTTGGCTAAGTTATAGAATGATTTCAACATATAATTGTTATGAAGAAATCGATTCTTATAATCGAGGGATATTTTGATTCATGATGTTTCTCTGTTGTGGATGAAATAAGTACTGAAGATTGAATGAAGTTTGAAACATGTCAAGTATAGTTTAGCTGGTACATGTGGTAAATATTCAACAATACTTGAGTATTTATTTAGATATTCAATATTGTTTAGTAATAGTTTAGTTTATGCTATTCTCACATCTCTTTCAGTTGAATAAATTTGAGTTGAAGACTTGATAAACCCAGCCAATCGAACATTTTGCTTGAGTCAACAATGAAACAAGCAATAATCAACTGATTATAATAATACGATAATGGAGCCATCAATCAATATTTTGTACTTGTTGGAAGATATAAATCATACACCACTCAATGAACATCTATTAGAGTATGAATATTTCCGATAACCTCGTATTTGAGGTTATGTAATAAACTGTTCGTAAATGTTCTGTATAATACATATTATTTTATTACAATATCAAAAGTCACTAATTTCTTATTTAGTGTGGATGTTCCTATTCACTTGGTATACAAAATTGGATATGAAATATTTTCTAGATGACTCTGACATATTAAGTGTATTGGGGAGAGTAGCAAATCTCAGTGGCTCTAAAACTTTGATTTGTAGTTTTTGACATCTAATAGTCTAGGCTCTAATGTTGATTCATTTCATGAGCTGTTGTTTTAATACGTAGTATAGGCAATTCTGATGTATGCACTAGAGACTAGAGTGTGATTGTTGGAATCATGAGTTCATTATTGTACACAGGTTGTACACAACAAACATAGCCTATATGGACTACAGAAGATAAGTACCTGAATAATGCTTTTTTCAAATGATTTTCTTCTTGAAGAAGTCTTCAATAATAGTGCTGTACGAATTATTCAATTCAAACATTTTTGCTCTCTTTACGTTTCAAATGAGTAAATCAGACATAGACATATATATTGCAAGGACCATGAGATCTCAAACTGAAAGTTGAAACGTGCATCGCTGCTATTAGTGGTACACTTTCGGACTAAATTTCAATAACCCATAGATAAGACCCTTGTAAGAATAGACATATACAAACAAGATTTTAGAACCAAATCAATTCATCTACTTACATACAGGCCAGTCAAATTGTTAAATATTAACGAGGCTTTTTGGATATTCTTTGCCTCAAATTGTACAACTTCATTAAACGTCAACAAAATATATCTTTGTATTTAAAAACTACAGATACGATAAAATGGTAGATGACGTGAACGAAGATAAAACGAAATGAGAATTATTGGTTAGAACTTCCAATTTAATAATAATCGGTAATATCGATGAGAAAAATCATATATGGGATTGGAAAAAATTAGTTTCTCAAGAAATGTAGGAGACACATGATATGGATAGATTCAGTGCTTTATTCTCAGATTATACGTATTCAAGAAAGGGTTTTCGCGGAAAATGTTGAAAGATGATACGGGTTGCTGCAAGTGAAATTTTACTGTTGTAATCAGCTGATTTTAATGAATGTCATTGAAACAATCAACATAGACATCTATTCCAACAATTGGTAACATTGTTAGGTGTGACGTAGACTCTCGGGTGCGCGTGCGCAGGCGCGTGCGTAAGAAAGAGTGGATAGAGATATTTTGTGAGAATCAGATATTATTTTTCTTTTAGTGTTTGTTCATAATATCAGTTATTGAAATATATTGTAATAGTTGAAAGAAATCATATGTGGGATTGAAAAAAAATAATTTCTCAAGAAGTGTGGGAGACACATGATATGGATAGATTCAATACTTCATTCTCAGATTGAACGTAGTTATTCAAGAAAGGGTCTTCGCGGAAAATGTTGACAGATGATACGGGTTGCTGCAAGTAAAAATTTACTGTTGTAATCAGCTGATTTTAATGAATGTCATTGGAACAATCAACACAGACATCTATTCCAACAGTTGGTAACATTTTTAGGTGTGACGTTGATGCTCGGGTGCGCGTGCGTAAGAAAGAGTGGATAGAGATATTTTGTAAGAGTCAGATATTATTTTTCTTTTAGTGTTTGTTCATAATATCTGTTATTGAAATATATTGTAATTGTAAAGAACAAGAGTTTTTTGTTGGGTATTAAGGAATCGGATGACGAGTAGTCAGATGATACAACAGCTGTCAACATTTTCATTGCTACATTCATCAATTTCATTATTTTGATCAATTTCTTGATATTGTATTCTATTAAATAGGCACTTTGAACAACTAATATTGATCCAATGAATAATTTTACTGTTCTCATCAACAAGACTGCAACAGCATTTTTTTTGTTATAATCAACAAGCCATTATTTTCATCAACATTGGTATTGTTATAATTGGTAGGTTGGACTTTTTAGTTACCTTATACTGTTGTTTTAAGGCTACGACCAAATTGTATACTCAAATCCACAATTTTATTGTTGGAATGAATGATTTGATTGTTGTATTCAATAATATTTTTATTATAATCACATGACTCTTTCAAACTAGTATTGTTATTGTAGTGGTTATCATGATCTTATATTCAACAATAATTGCTAAGTGGAAATCATCGATTGTAGATTATCACCGGCAACAATCATTTTTTGTGATCAACTCTATTTCAATTTTAATCGTGAAGTTATTGCTTTTTCATGGGATAAACGATAAAAACTTGCTAAGATTTATTGTTGTCATTTACTCAATTCCAATTGTGATCTATGGCTGATTGTTGCAATTGGAGGACTGACTATTTAATGGATATCGTACTATTGGTATAATCAACAAAAAATGCTATGTACTAGTCATTATCAACAATTTATAATTAGGATCACCTTCTGTTCCATTGCTTCCGACGAAATATTGTTTTAATCAGCCCATCTTTTGTTGTGATCAACCAGCAATGATTTATTGATGAGGATGAGCAAAATATTGTTGCAATCGATTACAAACTGATAGCTGTTATCATTCAATGATCACTGAAGTGAAATAAACTGTTGGCATCAATATCAATTTCATTTGACATGAAAGTGAGGATCATAGCGTTTTTGCTTGTGTGGAAATAAACATCCCGAGAAAAATTTGAATTCTCAAAATTACATTAAAAATAAGAAAAGGTCCTAATTCTTTGTTTAGACCTGGAAGAGAAGTTTCTTATTCAACTCGATCATTGTGTCACACCGTATATCCTGATTATTTTACAACGGTCAAAATTGAAAAGAAAATGAACTTATTGAATGGCTTATAAATCGGGTGTTGAAGACAATGAAGAAGAAATGTGTATTATTGTGATGACTACTCAATATTTTTTCCGCTATTGGTATGCAACTCCATTTAAAATTGAAATTAAAATCAACCACTGGGATGCATCCACATAAAAGTATGGGGACAGTTGCCGCTTCCAATAAATCTCTACGTTTTAGACCCTACTGAACTCAAGAAAACATAATTTAAAATAAATTCAGTCGTTGTGTTTGTCTATTTCTGAAAGCACGATGACTTGAGAAAGCCTAAAAATCTTCGACTGAAATTTCATATTCAAGTTTCTTATTAGAAAAATAAGTTCATATTCATGAATAAGTAAACTTGTCGCACTCAAATTATACTTGGCGCACTTAAAAGTCAAAGAGCCATTTACCGCCCAGAAAAACGTGCGCAAAATAGTACTTATCCTGCATGAGTAATACAGAATAACTTAGATTGATCCCTGAATGAATTGGCACAATATTTACCTGGAACATTTCCCAGAATTATTAGCAGTTTTAGGCAAAACATGCTGCAAATTAGAAGGAATAACATGAATATATAAGAAAAAAATTATGTTCGCTAACTCTTTCATTGTTGCAATCTTAATACGTAAAGTAAAGTATTTTCACAGCGGTATTAGCAATTTGTAAATCTTTTGCAGTTTTCGATGCAAAAATAGAGCATCTAAATTCACGCATCACGGTCTTATATACAGGTCTTAACACTAGCATCCCACTACCGTTGGTAAGAGGTTGACTCTTATTTAAGTATTTACTTATTATCAGTTCCTCAAGATGTGAGAAGCTGTAATATATTGTAGTTGATGATTATAAATTCACTTATGATAATAGTTTAAGGGAGATTATTATTATGAAATATTAGATATTCTATTGCTATTTGATGACAATATTTTAAATATCATTGATATTGAGTGCTATTTATCAATAAATTTTGGGATATAAAATTAAATATTTAATTCAGACTTGAATGATTCGAATCACTGTTTCTTGTCGTTCTGATGCACACTTTCTTTTTCTCTCGCACACCTATTCTGTCGATCGTAAGGCCGTCTGTAGTAGTTCAAATAACTAATAGGCTGCTTTAATAATGAATACTGGTAAATATCAAGACCTGTGTATAATATTGGAAATTGTGCGGCAAGAGTGGTTCTTTTGAAAAGATAGTTCTACTAGAGAAACAATCTCGCCACCTCGTCGCTAATCCTTAAAGGGAATGAAATCGATGATTTTCTCAAGGATTCATACCTAAATATGATTGGAAACTGTCAATCAATATAATCACGGGCAGAGAAAAGTGTAGACATATAATATGAAACAGGGGAATTACGTGAGCTCAATTCACATCCGGGATTGATTTTGTCAAAGAAGAATTCTTGTCAGAGAGGCGGTACATATTTGGAGCTGCGACGCCTAGAGTCCCTGTAAATCGTGAAGGAGTTGAAATCAATAATTTTCCTCTAGATAAAAACATGAAATAACATTGGGAATTGTCTATAAAAAAGAGTGAAATCACGTATAGGGAAAAATGCAGAAATATAATATGGAGCAGGAGAATTCTGTAGGCTGAAATTATAATTGGAACTAATCTTATCAAGAAATTATTTTTGCCGGAGGCGGTTCACATATGGAGCTGCGAAGCCTAGCGCTTAGACCCGCGAAGCGGGTCGAAACGCTAGTTTAATCACTAAAATAAAACCTACAATATTAGGGGCTCGTCCAGGATAGAAAGCAAAAGTGTGGCAAGTTGCTTGATAATAAATGTAATAGCTTGGAATTTGGACGAATGCAATAACTCTGTAAAGAAAGACGAAAATTGAATAAAGAAAAGAAGTAAGTGCTGAAGTTTGACATTGACAAGTGTATGTGCAAGATTTCGGCAGTGAAGAACAGTGTTTTGGACGATAAAGGGAAGATTAGCGAGAAGAATAAATGAATTATTGACAATGACGACGTTGAATGGTATTGCACATATTGCGGAAAATATAAATAAAGCGAAATTCAAAACGATCAAGTTGATTTATAAACTTATTAACGAAATTGAGGGGAATCAAACTTGTAGAGCGAAAGTGCGGAGATTTTCGGGATCTACATTTGACAAACATAGCGAAGGGCATGAAGCAAAATTAGACTTTATAAATAATAGCTTTTTTGTAGCTGATTTAATGACTGTGTCAAGTGTTTTGCCATTTGAGTATGACGCGGACAGAAATAAAATGGTAGAGATCATTTGTCATAAGTTGATGAATTTGCAAGCTCTAACTGGAATACAAGACAAAGAAGATAACGAAGATGACAAAGAAGAGAATGAGAAAGAAATTGAAATCAATAATTTCGAAAGTAATTCAAGAGTGGGTTTAGATTCAAATGCTTTCATCATTATGTCCCCACATTTACGATGAGCTTTCGTGACATGGACGATTCGATTCGCCCTTTTGATGGAACAAGCGTCTATCCGGTCGAGAAATGGTTATCAGATATTGAAGATATGGCAGCAATCTCAAACTGCCGAGATGTGGGATCCAGAAAAGGTTTGCAGGAAGATTGTATAATAAAACATATATTTTTATTGTTGTTCCCGCTCTTAAAAATGATATTTTGTTTGTTAATTGGTAACACTGTCTTGTAGGTTGTATTTGTAACAGGCAGTGATTTTGTGAGCAGTGAGTAATGGCATCTAAGCTAAACATGTGCTTTGCACATGGAGAGAGGAAGAATGAACAAATTATAATTATTATTGTTTGTTATTACCACTCAAAGGAGACAGTATTTTCACATTGGTCCCTGAAGTCAAATTCTGGTATGCAGGATCTGAGTCAGTAATATACAAAAAGCATTCAACAATCGACAAGAAAATCAACGTTGCTCAACGACAATACAACGCCATTATAGTCCAAGATCCCAGACCCGCCAGACCTTACTTATTTTCTGAGAAACAAAATTTGTGGATTAGAATAGTGTTAGTTTGATCATACACATATTTGCTAGTCTGTGCCGACGGCCAATTTATAGATACGAGGTGTCATAGGTACATCAAGACAATACTCACTTTTCTTGAAGTCTGAGTGCTGATTTTTATGTATGTTCTAGAGAATAATGTCTTCACTAGTTTTACCAATGATCCTCTCCCTATTCTGAACAATTGTTCGAATAATTTGCTATCTTTAAATCATATTTCAATAGATGAAATTGAAAAAGCAATAAATAAAGTAAAAGCTAACTTGAAAAGTGGGCCTGATGAAATACCAAATATGATAATCAAAGATTGTACACATCCACTTTCGCGTGCTCTGTATCATATATTTAATCTATCCCTTGAAACAAGCTACTTTCCCACTATTTGGAAAATTGGACGAGTGACCCCCATTTTCAAATCTGGCGACACATCAAATATAAAAAATTATAGACCAGTGACAGTTCTAAATAATTTCAGTAAAATTTTTGAGTCCATAATTTATCAGAATATTTACTTTAAAATCCGAAACGAACTTTCTTTCTCGCAGCATGGTTTTATGAAATCAAGATCAACAGCCACAAATTTATGTTATTTTACTCATTATCTCTCCTCGGCTTTGGACTATGGTGGCCAAGTAGATACAGTATTTACAGATTTCGCGAAAGCGTTTGATAAAATTGATCACCGAATTATTATACATAAACTTCATCGCTTTGGATTTTCTACTCCGTTAATTAATTTAATCACCTCATACTTGTATAATCGTGAATTATTTGTATATTTTCTTGGATATAATTCAAACTCATTCACTGCGACCTCTGGGATTCCACAGGGCTCCAATTTAGGACCCTTATTATTTTTAATCTTCATAGATGACGTTACTTCTGTCATAAATAGTGAGAAATTACTTTTCGCGGATGATTTGAAAATATTCAGAGTAATAAATACTTTTGAGGACTCTCATGCCCTACAAAATGATTTAGATAATCTTGATAAATGGTGTAAATTAAATAAGCTTCATTTAAATCTATCAAAATGCAAGGTTTTATGTTTTACAAGGAAATTGAAGCCGATTAATTTCAACTATAGAATATCGAATCATTCACTTGAAATTTGTGAGGAGATATTAGACCTTGGTATAACTTTCGATAAAAAATTGAATTTTGACGCTCATATTCAAAAAATATACTCTTCAAGTATCAAATTACTTGGTTTCATTGTTCGAAGTTGCCGCTCGTTTACAAATATAAATGCAATCTTCACTTTATATTATTCTTACATAAGGTCTAAACTTGAATACTGCTCTATAATATGGGACCCAAAATATAACACTCAAATAGACATGTTGGAAAAAATTCAAAAAAAATTCTTAAAATATATTCACTTTAAAATTATTGGTACTTATCCTCCAAATGATATATCATATAAAATATTAATTGACATTTTTGGATTTGAATCACTTGCTAACCGCAAGAAAAAACTATCTTTAGAATATCTACACAAATTAGTCCAGGGTCGTATTGATGATCCGACAACTCTAAGCAAACTTAACTTTCATGCACCTACATATATGACACGAAGTTCTTTTCCATTTTATCCCGATTCTGGTCATTCTAATTTATTTTATAAATCTCCAATAAACAGAATGTGTTTGAATCTTAATGATTCAGAAAATGTTACTGATATATTTAATAAATAATGATGTCCCTATCATTAATTTTGATTTAATATTTTTACATTTTATATTTTATGTTATACATACATTATATGATTTCTCAGTGTATAACTTTTATACAAAATTATTTGTTCCTGTCCAGTTAATGGATTCGTCTGTTGGGCAGAAGAAATGTTAAATAAATAGATAAATAAATAAATAAATAAATAAAATTGATAATCAACACTGCCAGACACTTCTCATCGTCAAACGCTTTAAAGCTCGCCAAAAATATCGTTATCTCACTTATATGAATGTTTTCTTGATATGAAAAATAAGAGATTTTGACATTTAAAAAAGAATTGTATGTATAATTTAATAATAAAGATTTAAAAGTGCTCTTATCATTTTGATTTGTATCATTAAATTATTAGCAGAGCGTAGTTAGTCTGGATTGTATTTTCAGTCGAAAAGTGAGTAATCTAACAGTTCCTCACAATGGATTTTAATTCGGCTAAAATTGAACCATTGACTGAAAAGAATTATAATGTTTGGAGCATGAAAATTGAGGCTCTACTTGAAGCAAAACAATTGTTTGAAGATGTAATAGAAAATGCGGAGCCAAGAAACGATGAAAATAATAAAGACAGTTGAAAGAAATATAACGAATGGAGCAGAAAAAATAAAGAAACACTAGGAATTATTATTCTTTCGTTGTCAAATGAGCAAGCCATTGTATACAAAGGCATTGAGAATGCTAAAACAATTTGGGAAGCAATCAAGACAAGATATGAAGGAGCACTTGAAGATAGTAAAATAGATTTGATACTCGAATTAACAAAATTGAAGAAATCTAATCGAGAAAACATGAAAGAATATATGACAAGAGCACAAGGAATTTCACGTCAACTGATTGAATTAGGAAAACAAATCACTGAACGGGAACTTGTCAGATACATTATTGAAGGATTACCTGAAAAATACGAGTCTATTGTAATTGCTCTGTCAATAAATAGAAGTATTAGTTTTATAGATATGAGACAAACATTATTACATTTTGAGAAAAAAGAATTGGAAACAGAAAATGAAACAAAAGTTTATCAAGTTGCAGATAAACGAAGGAACATGAATACGAAGAGATTGTGTTTCGTGTGTAACAAACCAGGACATATTGCAGAAGATAGACAATTTCATAAAGATAACTTCAACAAAAAAGTTCCAACTAAAAATTTTAAAAGAATGAATATAAATAGAGACAGAAAAGAACATGCTACATATATAAAAGAAGACCATAAAGGAGAAAGATTAGAGTTACACACAGAACATGCGATGACAGTCAGAGATAAATTGATGGCAACTGAAGAAATGAACTGGATTCTAGATTCTGGATGTACGAAACATATGACAGCAACAGAATGCTGGTTAGAGAATACCAAGGAGGAAGAGAAGCTAGTAAATGTTGCTAAAGAAGGATGAATGATTAAAACAATAAGCAAAGGAGATATTAGAGCAACCACAAAGATAAATGGAGAAATATCAAATCTCAAATTGAAAAATGTTATATACGTGCCTAAGCTGAGAGAAAATCTAATGTCAGTTTCAAGAATAGTTAAAAACGGAAATGAAGTTGTTTTGAAAAGAGATGGAGCTTATATTTATTCTGATATAGGTGGACTAATCTGCCAAGGCCAACTTGAAGACGACATGTTTGTTGTAAAAATATCACGAAGAATTGAAGATAGTATGGAAAATGAAGAATGTTTTAGAGTCAATGAAAATTCAATGAAACTTTGGCATAGAAGATTAGGTCATACAAATAATAATTACATCAAAATCATGCAAAATAAATATATGGTCAGAGGATTAGAAATTATTGATGAAGAAAGTGAATTATGTGAAGCATGTGAAGAAGGAAAGATGACCCGCCAACCATATAAGCCAACATACTTTGAGATGACTAAGGAACCTTTAAAATGTTTGCATATAGATCTATGTGGACCATTTCAAGTAGAATCTTTAGGAGAGAAAAAATATATGATGGTTGTGGTAGATTCTTATTCTAGAAGATATTTTGTAGAATTTATTGCAAGAAGAAATGAAGCAACTGAGAAAATCAAAAGCCTGATCGCTAGAAGAGAGAACGAACTTGGTGTTAAAGTTAAAAGAATTAGATCTGATAATGGTTTAGAATTTTTGGATAAGAATTTAAAAGAATATTTCACAAGCAAGAGGATTAAACATGAAAATTTATTCACCAAAAAGCAATGGATTAGCTGAAAGAGCAAACCGCTCATTATTAGATAAAGCCAGAACTCTCTTAATTGATAGTAAATTGCCACTTAATTTTTGGGCCGAAGCAGTAGCAACAGCTGAATATGTGCACAATATTACACCAACAAAGAGTAGAGATAAAACACCATTGGAATTAAATTATGGTAAAAAACCATCTGTGAAACATTTAAAACCATTTGGTTGTCTAGCATATTATAAAGTGGATAGCAACAAAAGACATAAACTAGAACCGAAAGCTAAAAAAGGTATTTTCATAGGATATTCAAGAAAAAGAAAAGCTTATCGAATTTATGATCAAGATGAAGATAAAATATTTGAAAAATATGATGTTACATTCGATGAAGGAAGAAACGGATATGAATCAAAACGAGGAGAAGAAGTAAGATCAAATTATCTTGACTTGAAATATATAAATAGTACACAAAATTTCGATGAAGACATTTCAACAAATTCTGAAGATGAAGAAGTCGAGATAATTAGTCAAACAGAAGATCTAAATGATACAACAAATTCAGAAAATGAAGAAAACGCAGACGCAGATGATATCACTAACGCAGATAATATCACTGAACTGATTACAGAAGATGAAAATATAATGAATACCGAAGAAAGGCCAAAAAGAGAGAAAAAATTGCCAAATAAGTATGAAGATTTTCATATCTATCTAACAACTATCAAAACACCTAAAACGTATGATGATGCAATGGAAACAGAAGAAAGAATCAAATGGAAAAAAGCTATGGATGAAGAAATACATTCAATGATATCATACAAAGTATGAGAGTTAGTACCAAGACCAGAAAATATTAAAATTATAAAAAGCAAGTGGATTTATAGAGTCAAAACTGACAAAAATGGACAGAAATTCAAAGCAAGATTAGTGGCAGCTGGATATGATCAAAAACAAGGAATTGATTTCGAAAAAAGCTTCAGTCCAGTAATAAAATGGGATTCATTCAGATTTCTCTTAGCATTAGCTGCACAACAAGATTCTGTGATCAAACATTTTGATGTAAATACTGCTTATTTGAATGCTGATTTAAATGAAACAGTTTATATGGAACAATCTTCTGGCTATATTACTGATTATAAAAGGGTATGTTTATTGAAGAAGAGTATATACGGACTACCACAGTCGGGAAGATGTTGGTATTTCAAGTTTAAGCAAACTTTGGAAAATATTGGATTGCATCCAGCGAAAGCAGATTCTTGTGTATTTATTAAAAGAACTGGAATTTCATATTTGATCGTTGGGATATATGTTGATGACTTTCTGGTTATTGCTGATTCTGAAGAAATAATAATAAATTTTGTCAATATGATCGAATCAACATTCAAAATAAAAGAAACAACGAAGACGAATATGTTCCTGAGTATAAAAATTGAAAGACAGAATGGTATAATTACACTTAGTCAGAAGAAATATCTACAGAAAATTTTGGAGAAATACAATATGATAAATTGCAATTCTGTAAAAACACCTGGTACAGTAGGAGATAATCTTGATGATTATGAGAAATCGAATAAATTTTCGATGAAGATATATCAAGAGGCCATTGGTGCATTGATGTATTTATCTACTGGAACTCGGCCAGATATTTCATTTACAGTTAGTAATCTATCACAGTACTGCAAAGATCCAAGAGATATACACTGGACCGCCTTGAAAAGAGTTTTAAGATATTTAAAAGGTACGGAAAATTATGTTTTATTGTTTGAAAAATATGATGGACAGATTAAAATAACATCAGATGCAAGTTGGAGTACAACTTACGATGGTAAATCATTTGGTGGATATACCATACAATACGGTAAGTCATTATTGAGTTGGAGAAGTAGTAAGCAAAAGATTGTCGCCTTATTAACAATGGAAGCAGAATTAATATCCGCATGCGATGCCATTTGTTGTGGAATCTGGATTAAGTCATTATTAAAAGATATGACTGGAAGAGAACCTGACAAAGTAAATATTAATACTGATTCACAAGCACTCATAAATTGGACCGCAAATCCAGAAGTTAGTGTTCGCACTAGACATATCAACAGAAAATATTATTCCATCAAAGATGAACTGGAAAGAGGCACCTTTATCATGCAGTATAGAAATACCAAAGATCTTGAAGCAGATATGATGACAAAAAATTTGAACTCAGAGACTTTATTAAAACATGTAACAAATTTGAACGTAATGAATTGTGTTTGAAAAATTAAAAATAAGAAATATTGATGATCACAAAGAAACAGAGGGATTTGTTGCAATATTTTTAAATTCTTTGAGATCATTTTTACAATATTCTTCTAGTTAGCGATGAATGTTTTCTTGATATGAAAAATAAGAGATTTTGACATTTAAAAGAGAATTGTATTTATAATTTAATAATAAAGATTTAAAAGTGCTTTTATCATTTTAATTTGTATCATTATCATAGTCTGAGTCCTAATTTTTATATATAATACTCAGTGAGCAATTCCAATACTTAGTATAAATAGCCAGACCAAGGAAGAGTTGGATGCCCACAGATACTTCACTTACTATCAAGCCTACAAATAGTAACCTCGCGCTATTACTCACAGCGATATTTTAATTGTCTGGGGGATGATTAGCCCTACGATTAATCTGGCTGTTAACAAAAAGTATTGAAATTGTACCCTGAGTGTCATATATAAAAATTAGCACTCAAACTATAAGCAAAATTACGTTATTCTTTGTGAGCTTTAAAGAGTCCAGCAGAGATTACCACCGATGGAAAGTGTCTAGCAGTATTGATTATCAATTTTTAACAATATTCTCTGCAACGTACCTCAAAATCAGCACTCAAGACCTCAAGAAAAGTGAGTAATGTCTTAACGTACCGCTAGCACCTCGTATCTGTAAATTGGCCGTCGCCACAAACTAGCTAGTATGTGTATGATCAAAGTACATACTAACACTACTCTATTTCACACATTTTGTTTCTCAAAAAATAAGTAAGGTCTGGCGGGCCTGGGATCTTGCTCTTTTACGGGCGCACGAAGTGAAGCGAAGCGACACAAGCTGTTATCATCGTTCCACGGACCAGCTTCGAGGCAGCGAAGCCGGCCAACCAACAAACTGTTCGACGTTGCAACTTCTGAGCTGAGGTAGGCAATATTCTCTTATTATCCTCCATACTTTCCTCCAAGTATCAAATCATTCGACTTTTGCTAACATGACACCACAAGAAAACGAAATCAAACAATTGCGAATAAAACGAGGTGGTAGTAAATCCCAATTGACATATTTTGAGAAACTAATCAAAACAGCCACTGATCAAAATTTAACTCCAGAGCTTATACGAAATTTATTCACACGGCTCACAAAGATCGAGCCACTACTAGATTTGTTCAATGATGTACAAAACGATATCGAATATCTATATATATATAATATTTTGCAAGCCTCCGCTATTGATACGATAACACTAACGTGAAAAACTAATTTTGTAGAAAATGCTTGTTCAATAATGTTAGCTTGAATCACAGAGTACTCACACGAAACTTCATGCATTAGCAGTCATGAATAATGTTACAATGAGCTTATTTGTCAATTTCAGTACGGATGCACAAAGAAAATCGTTTTTGACGTTAGCGTTGACGTTTCATTAGTGGTGGCTTGCAAAATCTCTCTAGTATCTCACAAATTTATACTTTAGTGGCAGGAGTAATATAAGCAGAAAAACCTAATCCAGATCTGGAGGCTGTTGGAAATGAGACTTTAGCGGGTACAAAATATGGAGCAGACTCTATGAGGTCCGGCGTTTCGGGCTCAGGGTCCCAGGGACGCTCAAAGTGTAACATCAGATTGTCAACAATATGTTTACCGAGTTTTGATAGCACATTCACAGCTTGGCGTAGTTTTTAGATCCATTTAACACTGTAATTCATCAAAATGATGATCTTGCGAATGTGCAAAAGTTAACTTATCTAATATCATCTTTGAAAAGTGATGTTATTAGTACATTAGAATCAACTGATGCAAATCATGACATTGCTATAGATTTATTAAAAAAGCGCTATGACAGCAAAAGAAGAATAATAAATAACCACGTACAAAGCATTTTGAATATTCAACCAATAACACGTGAAGCAGCTTTACAATTTAAAGAACTAATTAACTCGTTACAAACACATATCAATCGTCTGCGTTCACTGAATCAATCAGTTGATACCTGGGATGCTATTTTGGTTCCAATAACATTTTCTAAATTAGACAATCAGACAGCTATTATCAAATTTCATTACAGAAGAACTTTGTAATACGCTAAATCTAAAACGTACACTTATAAATATGAATGTAGTAGGTATAACCCAAGGATCGTTAGGAATAATAAACTGCGGAGAAGTTACATTCAAATCACGAATTACAAATTTCAGCGCCACCATCAAATGTCTAGTTGTTCCTAGAATAACTTCAGAGACTCCGACATATTCTTTTGATTGCAATGAAATTCAAGTTCCGGTTCCAAACTGGCAGATCCGCAATACAATCAATCAAGTGTAGTTGACCTTTTAGTCGAGGCTAATATTTTTTGGTCATTAATATGTATAGGTCAGATTAGAGAAAAACAAATCATCTTTCAGGAATCTAAGGTAGGATGGATTTCATCTGGTGAAATTGTCAACGAGAAAGAATATTCCACTAGTATAATTTGTTTATCGGTTGAAGATGTGAATAGCAAATTAGAAAAATTTTGGCAGGTAGATGAATTTGTATCTGAAAACAGAATATTAACAAAAGACTGAGAAGTTTGTAAATCACATCTTTCTAACACTACAATTCGCGGAAGAGGAGGTGAATTTGTTGTGAAAATTCCGTTCAAACAAAATTTAGATAAAATTGGAGAATCATACAGTACAGCTAAATCTCGACTAGAAATAAATGTTGATCTTAAAGCACAATACTGTAATTTCATGAATGAATATATTCAGTTGAATCACATGAAAAAAATTGAAACAAATGACCATAATAATGCGTTCTATCTACCCCATCTTTGTGTTGTAAAAGAATTGAGTGAAACAACAAAATTGAGAGTCGTGTTTGATGTAACCTGTAAAAGCTCCAGCGGACTATCAATCAACGAATTGCAATATGCAGGTTCAACCCTGCAGAATGATATCTTTGCTATTATTGCTCGATTCAGATTATATCAATTCGTTATTACAGCTGATATCGAAAAAATGTACCGACAGGTTTGGGTACATCCGGATCATCAAAGATATCAACGCATATAGTGGCGAGGGAACGTGAACGAACCATTAGCTATTTTTGAACTATGCACTGTAACTTATGGTACTACTTCGGCACCATATTTGACAATCAGATGTCTGATACAGGTGGCAGAAGATAGTGAAGATCAATATCCCATAGAATCTCGTGTAATACGAGAAGACTTTTATATGGATGATTTAATCACTGGTTCTAACAGTTTAGACGAGCTAAGAAAAATCAAACAGAACGTAACAAAGTTATTAAATTCCGCTGGTTTCCAGTTACGCAAATTCTATAGTAACGTGCGCGAACTGACATCCAATGATGTGTTTTCATATTCATTGAATCTTACATTAAAGCAAACGGAGGTTACAAAAAAACCAATATTAGCAATTACGGCACAGTTGTATGATCCTTTAGGTTTGTTAGCACCGATTATTGTGATCGCAAAGTTAATCATTCAAGAACTATGGCAGTTGAAAGTAACGTGGGATGAATCTATTACAATGAAATCGTATGCATAATGGATTCAATACAAAAACAATCTGCATCATATAAACAACATATTAGTACCACGAGAAGTTTTAATAGATAACTACATTCACGTTGAATTACATGTTTTTTCGGACGCGTCAGAAAAGGCATTCGGAACTTGTATATACTTGCGCTCAGTCAATGATAAATCTGGAGAAATGGTCACTCTATTGGCGGCAAAATCTAGAAAAGCACCGTTAAAGCAAGTCACGCTACCACGTCTTGAGCTCTGTGCAGCGGTATTAGCAGCTCAACTAGCAGCTAAATTCAAAACGATTTTACGAATAAAAATGAATAAGGAATTCTACTGATGTGATTCAAAAATAATTCTATGTCAGATTAAATCGGAACATGATACATGGAAACCGTACGTAGCTAATCGCATAGCAGAAATTCAGGAACTAACCAATCCAACGAATTGGTTCCATGTCAAATCACAAAACAACCCGGCAGATTTGATATCACGTGGTGTTTTACCTGAATTACTTATGCAAAAGGAAATATGGTGGCACGGACCACAAAGGCTTTTGACAGATTTAAACAATCATTTAGAAAATGTTTCAAACAACATGTACAAGAATGACAGCATATTGTATTATATTTTATAAAAACTCTCACTTAGCAAAATCAAATCGCACAACTGGTCCATTGACTGTATTAGAGAACTCGATTTAGCTATGATAAAATTATTTCAAATTGTTCAAAAGGGAGAATTTGCTCAAGAATTGAGAAAATTATCAGATGGACAAAGTGAAGACCAAAAAAGCAATTTATTATGTTGGGCACCTTTTCTAGATTCTAATATTATTCGAGTAGGCGGCAAATTGGAATATTCTCAGTTTGCGTACGATAAAAACATCCCATCCTATTACCAAAACAAAATCATTTTACAGAATTAGTTCTAAGGCACAAACACGAACGACTAGTGCATGCAATCCCAAAATTACTTTTGAACAGTGTGCTCAAGGTAATGGTAAATTAGTTAGTCCAATAATGGGAAATCTACCATTCGAGAGAACATTAGCTATGTATTTACACTGGTCCATACTCAGTTAAGAAAAGAACAGGAAGAGGAACTGAGATAGTCAAGTCATACGTATGTTTATTTATTTGTTTCGCAACAAAGGCAATCCATTTGGAGTTGGTCACGAGTCTCAGTACAGAAACCTTCTTATTGTCTTTCAAACGCTTCATAGCAAGTAAAGGAAAGCCATTAAACGTTTTTAGTGATGATGGTACCAATTTTGTGGGCGCCAATCATGAATTGTCTAAGCTAGGAGAATTTTCAATCTCTAATGTTGATGAGATTAGAAATTCAACCGCAAATCAAGGTGTGAAATGGCATTTCATTCCGCCACGTTCTCCAACTCTTGGGGGGCCTAGGAGGCTGGGGTGAAAAATGTAAAGTTCAATTCGAAAAAAATTATGTCAAATACGATTCTTACCTAAGAATTCAATACTATGTTAGCGAAGATCGAATCTATTTCGAATTCAAGACCTTTATGTCCTATAAGCTGCGATCCAAATGACTTACAACCGTTAACGCCAGCCCACTTTTCTATTGGTCGTTCTTTTTCCACGATTCCTGATCTTGATATAAGAGATATGCCAGAAAACCGACCATCTAGGTATCAGCTATTGCAACAACTTTACGTTCACTCCTGGAAAAGATGGTCAAGGGATTACATCTGTTCATTGCAAGAAAGAACCAAATGGTAGTAGAACACTACCAGCATCAACATCAACTCCAAGATCACCATAAAGGATGACAACCTGCCTCCAGCACAGTGGCGCCTTGGGCGTGTCATACAATTACACCAAGGCGCAGATGGCATAGCACGAGTGGTTGTGCGATGTGCAAAAAGTGATTTAAAACGTGCAGTGAATAGTTCATGCATTTTACGAATCAAACAATGAATATTTTGAACTATTTTCTATTTATTATCATGTATAAATAGTAGATTGTTTAATAAGTAAAGAAAAGAGGTAGTTTTCCAGTGCGTGTATAAGATTAATGTACGAGCGTAGCGAGTGCAACGATTATACACGAACTTGAAAATCTACTTTTCTTCACGTGTTGAACATGCAATTTTTTCGTGTACTCAAGAATAAGTATACAAAAATAACATGAAAATCCAAAATTTGACATCACATAAATGTTTTTATCAAAGAAGGATTGTCAGATTTGTTTTTTTTTAATTTTTATTGTTAACATGGTCATGGTAACAAAACATCATAACAACGAGTAAATAAACAATTTTCGAAATGGAACAAGAAGAGTTTCCTGATATTTTAGAAGCTGTGTCAGAAGCAACCTCAAATTTACTCCCGACAAAATCAAAAGAAAAATACGAAAAATGTTACGAATTATTTTGCCAGTAGAGAATAATAAAGAGAGTTTAGGGAATTAATGAAGACATTTTAATAGCTTACTTTTTTGAGAAGGTTAGTTTTATAGTCTAACTTGTTAATATTTTTATTATAATTTTCATATTTTCATAGGCATAGACCCGGTTTCACCAAAGTCAGTTAAATTTATCTAAAGGGTATTTTGAGTTAGTAACTATAGTTACAATTGTAGCAAAAAAAGTTTTCGTATAAAATAACCTCTGGATAAATTTAACTGGCTTTGGTGAAACTGGCCCTAAGACTTTTAAGTCCTTAACATTGTGGTCAGTGTATTCTATGTTGAAAAGCACGTTGCAAATTAATGAAAATGTGGACATTTCTGTATATACGCCTATTGCGTATCCTCAGTGGCTCCGCTCTATCGGTTAAATTTTACATCTACGAGGTGTGCCATCAAAAACATCAAACTGTCAAAAGTCATTTTTGTATTTCATATTATTCGATAATCATGAGTATAAATCATTCGCTTAGAAGTTGTTGTGTTGTTGGATGTACTAATACTAAAGCAAACAGCCCAGAATTAATTTTTATAGATGTCCGGAAAGAGATTATGAAGCGAAACAGAGAAATGTGGACAACAGCAGGTAAACGAGTGTGATTTTATGCAATAATCTATTAAAATGTTTCAGATATCATTCAATTCTCAGTATCAACCATCTTTAAGAGAAGTTAAATATCATAATTGTAAAGAAACCTAATAAATACCACTTAGATTAGTTTCTTAATTGACTGGACAGTCACATAAATTCGTCTTAGAATCCTTTACTTAAAGCACCAGATTTTTGCTCAGTATTTCTCCTTCTCAAAATTCAAGAATTGTTTTAAAAATAAATAAGATGAGAGAATCTCTTTCCCCCAAAGATTTCGCTCAAATTCTGTACGTATATAACACATTATAAATCTAACTGTAATTGATTACCTCTAGTTGAGTCACATAAACAATAAAAAATAAAAATGACTATGGTTGATTTGCTTCTTTTAGAATATTTTTGTCTACAAATGTTGTCATAAATTGATAACAATATCATTATTAGGAATACAGATGGTACGTCATGGATTTCATTTTTATTTTAATGCAGATTGACATATTTCAAAACATTGACAGGTGAAATCACACCTCAAAGTTGTGATTTTTGAATAATATGCGGCGCTTTCGTCAAAATTTGAAGATACGCAACATGCCTATAGAAAGTTGATTGCATATATAAAACGTCAAACTGAAGGGTATATGGCAAAGAAATCTGAAGTTTTGACGATGGATCATGTTATAATGTTTTTGTCGAAAGCTTCTGATGATTTATACCTGTTTATGAAAGTTGTATTAATTTTCGCTTTTCATGGTGCATGTCGAGGTGATGAACTACGTATGTTACAAGTTGACAACATTGAAGATAACGGATCTGTTTTGGTTGTCACATTGCATGATACAAAAACAAAGAAAAAACGTGTCTTTAAAATCTTATCAGATGTGGGAGGTGTCAATGGAATTGCATTAAATCGAACGTATTCGAGTTTACGACCAAAAAGTATTGGTCATCGTAGGTTCTTCGTATGTTACCGAAAAGGTAATGGCATCTGAGCTGAACATGTGCTTTGCACATAGAGATAGGAAGATCAAACATATTATAATTATTTGTGTTTGTTTCTACCACTCAAAGGAGACAATATTTTCACAATATGTATATGAAATGAGGTGGCAGGGAAAGAAACATCAGAAGAGGGTATGATGTTTTTGTGACGTGTGGACGTGAAATGAAAAGACGCAAGACGAACAAAGGAGAAAATACGTTATTTTGCTCAATAAACAATCAATTTATAATAAAGAGACTTTTTTGGTTTTAATTCTGTATATTTATTTTTATTTTTGACGTTTCGACTATCTAACCTAAAGTCTTCATCAGAAAATATGATACAAAAATAAACAAGGCAAGAAGGTATCTAGATAATTAGAAATGAAAAATTGAAAATATACAGATACCTAGATGTGAAAACGTGGACTCCACATTTGGTGCAAAAAGAACAAAATTCCTCTGGCATTTACCCAAAGTCTGAGGAAAAACCACGTAAAAACCTCAACGGAGGAATCAACGATATGAGTCTTGACAATTATTTTAGAAAAAAAGATTCAATTAATATAACACATTAGGACGATAATTGAGAAACATACGGCTTTGTTAACTAACTGCCAGAAAGATGAATTTTCAAAACTAAATAATGAACAACATCCTATTCAGGATACTTTTGCACATGATGCTAATAAACTAGTAGTCAATTTAAACTTCCCAGCTTTCGGATTCTGCGGTTTCTGTTTTGTCCAAAGGTCTTAACTTTGCTGCTGCTCCTCGTCGTGTCCCGATGGAAGAGATTATAACTGTGGTTGAAACAGCTGTCAAAAAACTACCAGAAAATGGAGCTTCAGATGTCAGACTTGAAACTATTGAAAAATGCAAAGCCTCCTAAATCGAATTTGACTAAAGATGAATCCAAAGCATTGCAAGATTCACGTCGTAATGAAGATCTTGTTATCTTACCAACCGATAAAGGAAAAGCTACTGTCATTCTTGATGAAGACGACTATATAAGCAAGGCTTAAGACTTGCTTCATGATGCAGCTTATGAAAAAGTCAGCAGGAATCCTTTAAGTTCGGTCAAGTATCAAACAACTAATCTTCCTGAAGAATCTTCTTTAGATAAGGATGTTATTATATATTTAACTTCTAGCGATCCATATGTACCTAGATTTTATGGTTTACCTAAAATCCATAAGCAAGGGGTTCCTCTTAGAACAATAGTTAATTGCATTAATTCATCAACTTATTCATTATCCAAATATCTTGACAGTTTATTGAGACCATTAATCAATAATTCTTCTTCGTACGTTGAAAATTTGAAACATTTCATTGAAATAATTAGTAACGTACGGTTAAATGATAATGACATCCTTGTTAGTTTCGATATTTCTTCTTTATTCACAAAAGTTCCAATTAAAGACACCCCAAATCTTCTGGAAAGGAATTTCCCTCCAGATATTATTAAATTATTCCACCATTGTTTGACTTCTAGCTTCTTCATATTCAATAATGATTATTACAAACAAATTGATGGTGTAGCAATGGGTAATCCAATTTCTCCATCAATTGCAAATTACTATATGGAATTTTTCGAAGAAAAAGAATTAGGAACTAGTACTTATAAACCATCCTTATGGTTACGTTACGTGGATGATGTTTTTGCAATCTGGCCTAATGGTCATGAAAATTTGAACAGTTTTTTGAATCATTTAAATAATGTTCACGAAAACATCAAATTCACATCGGAGCTAGAAAGTAATGGCTCATTGCCTTTTCTTGATGTGAATCTTGAGCGAACCAATGATGGTAGACTACTACACACTGTTTATAGGAAGCCAACACACACAAACCAATATTTTTATGCGGAATCACATCACCATCCTTCACAGAAGTATAAAACAATTAAATGCCTTTTTAAAGGGCTAATGATATCTGTCACCCTGATAAACTTGATGCAAAGATTAATAATCTAGAAGTAATTTTCCACAAAAATGGTTTTTCTCATCATTCCATTAGGAGAGCACTTCGACCAAAATCTAACAATGCTACCGTTGCGGATAATGGAGTGAGTAAAAATTATGTTTCTTTACCCTATGTCAGTAATGTTCCAGAGAAGATCGGAAGGATCTTGTCTCGACATAATTTCAAAGTTTCCTTCGCTCCTGTCACGAAAATCAAGCAATTTTTGGGACCTGTCAAGGACATGATCCCTTTACAATCTTCGGGTATTTATAAGATTCCTTGTACCTGTGGAAAGTCTATGTTGGTCAGACGGGCAGAAGTGTAAGCACACGTATTGCTGAACATAGAAGATGCATAAGACTCAATCATCCAGATAAATCTTCGGTTGCTGATCATGTCATTGAGTTTGACATCAAGTTTGAAGAAACAAGAGTAATTGCAAGATGCTCATCCATTCATGGTAGATTGGTCAGGGAAGCGATTGAAATAATTAAAGATCCGAATAATTTCAACCATACTGATGGTTTTGAGTTGGCAGATGTTTGGCTTCCAATAATCAATAATAGCCATACATAATTTGTAGAATATTTGTCTTGATTTTTATTTTTATCACGTTCATGTACATATTTGGAACACAGTTTTTTGGAACTGTGTGCGTCTGCAAGAACGGAACATCGTCCTTGTATCATATTATTTTATTCATTTGTAATAGTTATACCTGATTTGTGGAATATTTGTCTTGGCACTTGTTTTTGTTATATTCATGTAGATGTAGATTATTGAAACTCATCTGTTGAAAAAAATTTTATGACATGTTTGGACCTTGGAACTGTGTGCGTTGCAGAAACGGGACATCGTCCTAATGTGTTATATTAATTAATTATTTTTTTCTATAATAATTGTCAAGACTCATATCGTTGATTCCTCTGTTGAGGTTTTTACGTGGTCTTTCCTTAGACTTTGGGTAAATGCCACAGGAATTTTGTTCTACTTGCACTAAATGTGGAATCCACGTTTCCACATCTAGTTATCTATTTTCAATTTTTAATTCCTAGTTATCTAGATACCTTCTTGCCTTGTTTATTTTTGTATCATTTTTTCTGATGAAGACTTTCGGTTAGAGAGTCGAAACGTCAAAAATAAAAATAAATATACAGAATCAGAACCAAAAAAGTCTATTCATTATGATATAATTCTGAAAGTATGTATAGAACATTAATCAATTTATTTTGCATGTGAGCTATTTATGTATCAACCACATTTTTGTAATAATATATCCTATCATTGCTATTTAATCACTGTAATAAAACCTACATAAAGTTGAAATAATCAATCGCAGAATACTGGGATTTCGTATTAATCACTTTTATAGCATCTAGTTGTACACCTTGCATTATAATTGTGATCGGCTGAGCCGGGGGTGCAGTTTACTCAACAAAATTTTCCGCGTAAATCAATATCGATTGAACGTAGAATATTTAAATACAGTATTCAAGATGATAGTACTGTCTAGATGCTCATATTCTATTCTCATTGAGATCAACCGAGTCTAAAGTGCACTAAACTATATACAAATAGAGTGATACATGGAATAATAAAAGGGAAGGAATTCTCTGAATACGATAAGAAATGACATATTCCTTCCGCCACGTTAAACAATAAATTATAAGCCGGCCCTTACGAATTGGAGGGGCAAGACTGAACAACATTTGGAATTCAGTAGAGTGTCAACAACAGAGATTTTGTAAGATTAGAGTGATATCAGGAATATCAACGGAGCAGGACTCTTTTGAATATAATAGATGATTACAAGTTTCTCGCGTCATGTTAAATTTGAGATTATTCACCTTTTAGAGAGTTGGGGGCCAAAACCGAACTATACCAAATATTCAACGCAGAATCAATAATGATAATTTGCAACAAATAGAGTGATACATGGAATAATAAAAGAGCAGGAATTTTTTGAGTATGATGGGAAATAATATATTTCTGCCGCCACGTTGAACATAAGATTATGAGCCCCTTACGAGTTAGAGGGCCAAACTGAATGATATTTGGAATTCAGTAGAGTGTTTACAATAGAGATTCTGCAAGATTAGAGTGATACATAGAATATCGAAGGGACAGGACTCTTTCGAATATGATGGATGATTACAAGTTTCTCGCGTCATGTTAAATTTTAGATTATTCATCTCCTTGGTTGGGGATCAGAACCAAACTATACCAAATATTCAACGCAGCATCAATAATAATAATTTATAACTGATAGAGTGACACATGGAATAATAAAAGAGTAGGAATCTTTGAATATAATTAAAAAAAACATATTCCTGCCCCCACATTGAACATTAGATTACGAACCGCCCCCTACGAGCTGGGAAGCCAAACTGAGCTATATTTGAAATTCAGTAGAGTGTCAACAATAGAGATTTTGCAAGATAACAGTGATAAATGTAATATCAAAGGAATAGGACTATTCCGAAGATAAAGGATGATAATGTAAGAGATATTTTCTTGGGATTTCAGTCAATATTTTAATCTTATTTCTTTTCTGCCTTACAGTTTCGGCTGCACCTCATTAGCCAATGCCTTCCATAGATGTCCGGTGTGGCATATGACAAGAGAAAATTTCTCTTTCTTTCTTCGCTTTTAAATTTAAACAAATGTACAACTTCAATTTTCTAAACAATAATTCATTTCGCTTTTGAGGATGGCTGAGGTGCAGCCGAAACTTTAAGGCAGAAAAGAAATAAAATTAAAATATTGACTGAAATCCCAAGAAAATATCTCTTACATTATTTACATATCCAGTCAGCGTCAACCATTTTATCCAATAAAGGATGATTACAAGTTTCTCGCGTTATGTTAAATTCAAGATTATTCGCCCTCTACGAGTTAGGGGCCAAAACTGAACTTGGACAGATATTGAATAGAGTATAAGAGATAATAGTCTCCAATAAATAGAGTAATACATGGTATGATAGAAGAAGAGGAATTTTTCAAATATGATGAGTAATAAAATATTTCTGACGTCACATTGAACAATAGATTATGCGCCCTCCACGAGTTGGGCGGCCAAACTGAGTAACATTCCGAATTCAGTAAGGTGTCAGCAATAATTATTTTGCAGGATTAGAATGATACATGAAATATTGAAGGAACCGAACTCTTTCGATGATGAAGGACGATTACAAGTTTCTCGCGTCATGTTAAACTCAAGATTATTCACCGCCTACGAGTTAAGTGCCAAAACTGAACAATAACAAGTATTTGATGGAGTATTAGTGATGATAACTCCTAACAGATAGAGTGATACATGGTATGATGAAAGAAGAAGAATTTTTTGAATATGATGAGAAATAAAATATTCCTGATGCCACATTGAACAATTGATAATGAGCTCTCTACGAGATGGGAGGCCAAACTGAACAACATTTGGAGTTCAGTAGTGTGTCAAAGATGATAATTTTGCAGGATTAAAGTGATACATGGAATATTGAAGGAACAGAACTCTTTCGATGGTGAGGGATGATTACAAGTTTCTCGCGTCATGTTAAACTCAAGATTATTCACCACCTGCGAGTCGAGTGCCACAACTGAACTATAACAAATATTTGATGGAGTATTAGTAATGATAATTCCTAACAGATAGAGTGATACATGGTATGATGAAAGAAAATAAATTTTTTAAATATGATGAGAAATAAAATATTCCTGACGCCACATTGAACAATAGATTATGCGCTCTCTACGAGATGGGAGGCCAAACTGAACAACATTTGGAGTTCAGTAGTGTGTCAAAGATGATAATTTTGCAGGATTAGAGTAATACATGGAATATTGAAGGAGTAGGACTCTTTCGAAGATGATGGATGATTACAAGTTTATCGCGTTATGTTAAACTTGAACTATTTTAAATATTTAATGAAGCATCAATGATGATGATTTCAACGGAATAGAGTGATACATGAAATGATAGGAATAGAGTACTTTTTTGAATATTATGAGAAATAACATGTTTCTGCCCTCGGGCATTATTTTGAAGAATAACAAACAATTTGCATAGTTACAGTGAGTAGCTAGAGTTATTTCTCTGACAGATATAACAATGACAGAACATACATTGCCAAAATTTTTGATTGAAATAGAACAAAAGTCGGACATCAAACATTGAAGGCACCACGGAAGTCGAACAGACAATAATGCCTACGGTCCACGTTAACACCCTTGATACCTTGATTACTATAAAGACACGGCCGGTCTTCGAGTTACATTTCGAGTTACATCCTTAAATACTGAATTCTAATATTCTACTTCCAATAGTTTTGGATTCATGCGAAAAAGTCAAATTTCTCTATAGTAAAGTGCACTTTTGGTATAGACGATTGCAATCATAATGCAAGGTGCACAGCTAGATGTTACAGAAGTGCTCAATACAAAATTTTAATATTATACGACTGATTCTTTTGAATTTATGCGAAAATTTCGAAAAGTCTGTTATATAAATTGCACTTCTGGCTTAGCACAAAAATCACAAAAATGAAAGATAACCATTTAAATGCTATAGCAATCTTAAATACTCAATTTTAGTATCATAGGGCTCATCATTCTGGATTTATGCGGAAAATGCGTAGAAGTTTCAAGTAAAGTGCACTTTTGGTACAGACGATTGCAACCATAATGAGAATAGCACATTGAGAGCCTATACCAGTCTTGAATACAGAATTTTAGCATTCTACGTTTGACGGGTTTTGAGATTTGCGAGTTACGCCAATACGCACATACGTACTGACATCAAGCCAAAAATTGTCAAAACGGATTCAGGGATGCTCAAAACGGATATTGACATCAAAATTTTGAAATTAAAATTCTGTCGGTTTCACAATACTTCCTTGTACTTTTTACAAGTGAGTAATAAGCACTCATAGGATACATAATGTAGATTTATGATCCACGTTCTATGATAGATCAGTATATGTATCAGATAATAAATTATTAGAATGCTTTAAAATGATTTCTCCTGAAAAAAAAACCTAATAACTTTGAGTAAAAGCACTCGACCATAAAGTTGTAAAGCTCTAGTGATACAATAATGTATATAACCGTCATGAAAATATCAATAGATTAGCCTAAGACATAGACCAAGTTGCTGCATTTATCATAGACTACTTGTCATCTAGTTTTCTCTAAAATAAACCGAATAACATGATTAGAACCAAATTTTAATATTCATACGAGATTATATTCAATTATAATAGATATGCACATACGTAAACATATTTGGGAAACAATTTATTGGAGCATTTTCATCCCCTATTTGAAACGAGTGTCATGAAAGTTCTATTTTATAATTATATATATCCAAGTTATGAGCCACTTACGATTCGACTTTTTGACGCTAGATGCAGACTTTGCAGGTGAACTAGTTGCAGTTCCCTCCCCGATATGAGCAGTTGATCGGTAGTAGTGCCATCTTCGAACAAAAGTGATCAAACCCATCATATCTAATAGCATAGGCTTTATTCCTCTATAGCATAAATACTCAAAGGTACTGGTCAGAATCACAGGAGGAAGGTGAGGGAATCACACGGTTCGAGATTCTAAGCTACCATTGTGCCTAATTTCCGCTCAGTCCTTGATGGAAAGTTGCAGTTAGAGAAAAGTTGTCACTGATACATCCCACATCTGATTTAAATGTGTATCAAAGTTAGATCGGTAAGTATTGTTCTGTATTTTTGTTCGTTAATTCAATAACGAATCATTTCAAATGTACCAAAGTTAATCATGGTCCCCATTATCAAAACTTAATAAAAGCTATCTCCACATTACTTGAATGTTTCGAATTCAATTTGAGTTGTAATGAAATTTTTGACAAAATCTTTCATGCTTCCAATTGGTTGAGTTGTTCAATTAATTTTTTTTGGCTGATATTCTAGTTATCAAGTATCGTTTAATGAGATTGCATTGAGCTCTCATTATTCACAATGGGTCCTCACAAGAAAAACGCTATAGGGAAGCAAGAAATCTTGCAGGAATTTTGATCATTATTACTTAGTAAAGAGATTTTTGATGAGGAGTTAAGAAATACTTCATATAGAGGAGGTAATTTTGTTTACTCTGTCGTATGTGAAAGTGTGCACGGAAAAAACTCGCTTAAGAATAGGTTACTAATTCACAGTATATGGAAACAATACGGCAATACTATAATACAGAGCTATACGTGTGAAGACAGTAGAATAATACAAAACGAATCGCCGAATCTGGTATCAAAAAACAATCAACCGGTAGTTGAACTCTCATCATCTCCAATTAAATATCGTTCAATGGATTCTTTCATATCATCTTTGAAATATAACTTTTCTTCTTCAACTCAAATTCAGTTTAATGGAAAAATTCCGTGAAACGACGCCTATTTCATATGACAAACAAATCAAACATAGAACTTGAGAAATGTTATCAAGCTAATCCAGTTATCAGAGACTCGTTCATCGACTTTTTCAACGAAAGCTTAACAAACAGCCCAAACACTCCCGATAGAGATAACTGTACTAGCAGTGAACTATCTGTTACTGTAGCAGATCTTTCAATAATTTCAAATGGAGTGGGAAAGGGAGTCCCAAATTAATCGATTTACATGTTAAGAGAAGTGCACACACTAGAACTCTGCTCGAAAATTCGGTGAATGATATGACATTCAAAACTTCTCCAGGAAAGAGAGAATTTTGTTGCAAAATCAAAGAAGGATCATTCAAAATTTCATTAATTGAATGACATGAAATATACAAACAGCAAAATTCAAAATTCAAGTCAAAGTATCCATTTCTACTACGGAAAAAATTAAATTCGGTCAATAATACCTGTATTCTTTACATAAACTCAAAAAAACAGAATTTCAAAACTAATATAATAACAATTCACGGCTACTGTAGTCATAAATATTGCAAGACATTCAAAATGATAATTCGAAATGTGAGGAACAGAAGTATCAAAATTGTGGATGTTTTCAGTTCAAGTCTCAATTATAGCCATGGCTCCATAATTACTAGCCAAGTTAGTGGTATAGAACGACAAATTTTAAGGAAAGAAATTGAACATTCTAGACCATCTTCTTTCAGAAATAAATTGAAGGCCTCTCTAGGAGAAATTCAGAGAAGGAATTTGCAGGACATAAAATCAGACAGTACTTTCAGAAAAATCAATTCTGAATCCTTGAGCATCAGTGATCGTCACCGGGATGAATTTATAGATATTTGATTAATGCACAGAGAGCATGCTAACTACATACAAGGAGTTGAAATGCTCTTTCATGTTTATATGTATTCGCGAGTAAAATTACCGATGGCGGCGCTGTTATCAACCAAGATGTCAGATGTAAGTCGTACTTTCATTTTTAGACACGTTTGCTTACATGTAGAAACCGCATTTTCCTAAGGCGTCTCATTTTGTTATTATGATATTTAAGGTTGCTTTCATTGACACACTGGTAAGTTTGAGGATCAAATTTTATTTTTATTATTCCAACTTTGTGCATGGACGTTTAAAATTGTATTTATTTGGAGATATGTTCTTGAGGAACAATCGTCACCTGTCATCGACAGAATTATTTAAATATTTAAATTCAAATCATACTTCAGGTTGAATTTGAAAAAAAGGCCTTAAGCGATCCAAATTGTTTAAGTGTAATTTATTTGAACATAACTTAGGAGAATAGAGTCCTTTCGAGAGTCCTACTGCTCTCATCATCAGCTAAAAGCCGTACAATCTAAGCCTTGCTATTGATCATAGTAATATTGAAGATAAACATATCATGAAACATAGACTTTCCAACTTTCTGAGTTATCAAACAAAGAAATTATCATCTTACAAACTGTCATTTGCTGAAAAGCAACTGATTAATTGGATCAATGATACTAGAAAATTTGTCACAGAGAATAAAGACAAAATTTACGTAACTAAGGCAGATAAAGGCTCAAAAACTGTAATCATAAACGTTAACGATTATAAAGAAAGAGCTGATGTTATTTTGAGTGACACTACCACATATAAAAAGTTAAAAAAGAACCCTATAAATATATTAGACAATAAAAACCAGACAATTTTGCAATAATGTTGAACATAATGAACTCATTGTACAAAACCCAATTTTGGGTAAAATGTATATGTTACCAAAAATCCATAAACAGGGCGCACCTTTGAGACAGGTCACATCTTCTATAAATACGTCAACATATAAATTAGCTAAGTTTTATAAGATATTTTATGTAAAGTCACAAAAAAGTCTCCTTATAATATTGCTAATTCGTTTTGCCTTGTAGAGGACGTCACTGGTCTAGTTATTCCCCCGAACTATAAAATTTTTTCGTTGAATGTCACAAAACTTTTTCCAAGCATCCCACAAAATTTAGCTTTGGAGTGCATAACTGAAAAATGGGTTGATATTAGTGATTACACAGATTTAAATCTCGAACAATTTATTACCGGTATAAAACTTTGTTTTGATTCAGCAGTTTTCTCTTTCCAAGGCATGTGTTACCAACAAATTGATGGTAGCCCGATGGGCAGTAGCATCAGTAATTCATTGGCTGATATAATTTTACAGAAGCTTGAAAATGATATAATTTCGGACAGCACACTAGGAATAATCTATTATAAGCGTTACGTAGATGATTGCCTTGTGGTGGGCCCTTCAGATAAAATCGAGATAATCTTTAATAAGTTCAATGATTTTCACCCGCGCTTGAATTTTACCATTGAGATGGAAGAAAACAATTCTATCAATTTCCTAGACGTCACCTTATCCAGAATCAATGGCAAATGTACAACTAATTGGTACAAAAAACCCACCGCATCGGGTAGATATCTCAATTATTTTTCTGAAACAAATATAAAATACAAGATCAGTGTCATAAACGCCTTAGTGGATCGTGCTATTTTGCTGTCAGACAAACATTTTCACGCTGACAATATCAATTACATCAGAGAAACGCTAAAAAAGAACTGCTATCCATTACTGTTCATTAATACACACATTAGTAAACGATTATACATCTTGAGAAACAAAAGCACTGAAATCCAACCCAATAATAGTCAAACTGTAGCACCAACTTATTCTGTCATACCGTATGTATAAGAAATTCAAAATGGTTTCACAAAAATGATCAAAGGATCAAACATTAAAATAGCTAACAATGGCAACTGCTCCACAAAAAATTTACATACTAACCTTAAAGACAGGGAAAAGATGACTGATGTCAGGGACGTCATCTACAAGGTAAAATGCATTCCTTGCAACAAATTTTATATTGGAGAAACTTGTCAGCCTTTACACAAACGTCTATATGCTCACAAATACCATGCGACGAGGTTGAATGACGGTCATAGTGCACTTACAAAACATACAGTAGATACAGGTCATAAATTTGATTTCCAAAATCCCGAAATAGTGGACCAAATAAGTAAAAAACAACATCGTTTATTACATGAAACTTTACATATTAACTTAAATAAAAATTTCAATACTCAGACAGATTACAAAAACAACATGAAGTATGCAGAGGTTGTTCTGTCAAAATTCAGAACGCAAACTTATTAAAATATTTATTTTATTCTAACTTCCGCTCTTTGCTATATAATTGTTCGGTTTTGCTTCGTCAGTTGTTCGCCTACCGTTCAAGATGTGATACTGCCTCGGATGTGGCCCTGACTATGGATTTGCGTTACATTTTGCGGAATTTCTATTCAAATAATTTTACATCATTCACGTATTAAAGTTTAAGACTATATGTATTACTCATATTTAGGTAAGAAGATTATTTTTATTCTTGTACTTTCGATTTATATACATTTTTTGTACGGCTTTTAGCTGATGATGAGAGCAGTAGGACTCTCGAAACGTCCTAAGTTATGTTCAAATAAATAACATTTAAACAATTTGGATCGCTTAAGGCCTTTTTTTTCAAATTCAACCTTAACTACACTGGATCCTCCAACAACTTTACAAATCAAATCATACTTCACGAAGTTTCATTGAAGGAAAAGAAATTGTAAACAGTGGGCTATTAGTTCTGTGTGAGCGTACAAATGTCAGTCAGAAAGTTTGTGAAGTTTTTGCTCTGTGTTTACAAACCAGTTCTCTAATGGTCGAGCCACATGAAATTTCAGGACAATTTAGTTTAAATAATATTGACATATAACTGACATATAAATAATTTTGAATGTTCCTGCAAAGCAGGAAAAGGTGGGAAATGTAAACACATTGCAGCTGTTTTATTATATTTTACGAGGTGTTGAAATAATTCCAATTTTTGCATGAGTTAAATGAAGGAAATGAGTGCCTTTTATTTTTTATTCTTACTTTTTGCCTTGCTATTTTCTGTTTTTTGTTGGCTGTTGTTTTTGTTGCAGGAAACAATTCTGTGAAGTAGAATTAATATCACAAATAGATATAAAATGTCAGTGGAAAAAGCAAAAGACTGGCACTTTAAGTTCTTTCAAACCAATTGGTTAAATACAGATTGCTGGCAAAAAAAGAGTGAAAATATAGTAGTACATTCAACTGTAGAACAGAAAAATCTGTACTGCATAAATTACTAAATGAAAATCCAGATTCAGCTCTGGCCAAACATAAGTAAGATTTAGAATATTCGAATTAAAAACTTTTAATTTGCATTTAATTTTATATATTTCATTTAGAAATCGAAAACGTAAATATTTTACTAGCATCAAGCCTATATTAAGCCTAAATTTTATTCCAAATGATGAAGATTATATTTCAAAACAGTTGTCCTCATTTTCTCTGAACTGCCAATCATGTTGTCTAGAAACATATCGTAACTTGTTCGGTGCAGTTGATGTCAAAGAAATTTTAACAAGAACCCAAGAAAATGAAACTAAGTGGCACAGAGAAAGGCAGTTTCGAATAACAGGATCCAGATATTATGAAATATTTACTTATTCCAGAGGAGACTGGCAAATGGAGGCAAAAAAGTATTTTTGGCCCAAATGGTTCATCAATAGAGCAATGGAATATGGAAAGAAAACGGAAAAAGTTGCACGTGATACGTATACATCAAATTTGAAATGCAAAATAATAGAAACAGGCCTTGTTATAAGTGTATCAAATCCATAGTTGGGCTTTTCACAAGACGGGATCATTTTAGGTGATGATGATAAACCCATGAAATGGCTGGAAATTAAATGCCCTGTTTCAGGTTAGTGCATTATTTTATCAATTATTCAATATATGTATGTACATATATTTGTGGGCCAGCATAAATCAGTTTTAGAGGCGTTTAAAGATGGTGATTTGGAGTATTTAAAAATCATAAATTGCCGGCTTAGTTTGAATCCTAAGCACAAAAATCATGGACTGGTCCAGTTGGGAATGTGTATGCTGAATGTTCAAACATGTGACTTCATAATCTATTCTTCAAAAACAAAAACATTCCTGAACATTATTGTGGATTTCGATGAAAATTTTGTCAGGAACTTACTTACTAGAGTAAGAGAAAATTATTCTTATCACATGCTACATGGAATATGTATAAATTCCATTGAATTTCATATTTTTTACTCTTTTATCATGCTTCTACATGTAGACATTTATTTATCATTAGTTCCAGTTTTTTTTTTAATTATTTGTGCTGTTTTTTGTGCAAATCTGTAACTATAACAAATTTATAGATGCTAAGTGAATGCATGTGTGCCAAATTAGATTAGGCATCAAACAATGTGATTTTTTTCAGCTACCATCATAATTATCAGTTTCTTCAATTTTGTCTTATTTATTTTGTTTTCAATATATTATATAATTATTTTTGAATGTTTATCTTTTGTTATATACTTTTATCATAATAATTCTTTAGTTTCTTGCATTTTTTGTTGAATTATGTTTGAATAAAATATATGAAAGATATGAATGACTATCCGTTGAAATACGAAGGAAAAATAACTAGGTAAGAAAGAATCTGTATCAATGAAACTATTCTATTAAAATGAATATATATTTAATGTACAATGCAGTTTTTTCACGACCATTACAGTATATGCTTGTTTATATCTAAGAATTTTGTAGATAAGCTAATTGCAGTCATATTGAACGAAAGAAAAATTAGTGTATAATTCGGATGGAATGTCCATTTCATAGTCGTGCAATATCCTAATATCCATTCTAAATATTTGTCATCAGCTAATATGGGACTAGACATATTTGTAATAGCACAATATATCGTAAATATCCTATCAATATTTGGTAACATGTTCCAGGCAATAGGCTGGCTTAAAATTTTAAACAATTTAACTCGCTGAAATGCACCCTTGCTTTAGCTATTTTAGCGGTTTGATCTGTTTCTTCTTTAGACAATTGTACATTTTTTCGGGAAAATGGTGGCCCAATTAATTTTATACCGTAACTGTCAACAATTTTGTCAATTCTGAATCCTTTATCTACAATAATTGCATCTTCATACATATTTAATTGCTCTATCAATTTGGATTGTTCAAAGAAACATTTATCTGAAGTTCTTTCCCCGTAACCTTCACTAATAAATGTAATCAAACCTTCTGGACTTGCTCCGAATGAATATTTGATAGTATTATGGGATTTATAATGCGAATATGATTTTAAACGACAGCACAGACACTTCGGTTTTTGCATTAAAATTTCTGTGCAGTCCAAAACAATTCTCACATCTTCAAAACCTTTAAGACAAATTGGCATATTATCCAAGACTTCCTGTTTTGATTGCCAAAATATACACACTTCTAAAATTGGGTGAAGCTTATTTAAAGTATCATTAAATACATTTTTACAAGAAAGAGATGTTAGTGACTTAAATAAAATGGCTAATAACTCATAACTAACATTTTGTTTCAATTTCACAAAAATTAAAATGATTCTTTCCTTAACACTTGTCTTTTTCACTCTTATTTCAGAGAATAGTTCTTTATATGAAGATTCAATGGATGCTAGCATCTCAAAACTTGCTAATCCAGTCGTGGTATTTAATTTTGCATCGGTAGTTATTAACTCTACGAATGATTGTAAAATGTCACCGCTTGTGACTTGTACTCCAATACTAATGGACCCAAAATTAATTGAATTCAGAAGACTATTGGCTGCTACCAATTCTTCATTTGAATATGATTGCTCATCCAAGGGTTCCACGGATAGCAAAGAAGTACTTGATGTAGCTGCAGGTGCAGTTTCTGCTAAACTTTGCAGTCAGGTTCGTATGTTTCTAGTAGTTATTTTTTTTGGCATTGATCCTACTGGTAAATTCTGGGTTGGTATAGCTTCTCTTTCTAAGATTTTCCTTTTTGCAGGTATATCTTAAACAATTTAATAATTTATGAAGCATAATAAGTTTCAGATATATTCAACAATTGTTACGTTTATTGCATTACTCTTGGAAAAATAATGAAAACTTAAATTTTGGTTTTTGCTTTTTTTTAGAGTGACATCCGTACACACAGCAATTCACATTATTCACTTTTCTTGAAGGTAAACTTATTTTGAACTCAGAAAATTGAATGAATGGAGAGAGAGTAAGGAAATTAATAGGAAGTAAAATAGGAAAGTGCAAAAGAGGTTAGAATGAAACTGATGTAAATAGGAAAGTAGTCTTCAAGAAGACTGATTTTGATCAATATACACTATACTGAAGTTGTAAATGAAAACGTAAAATAGAAAAAATATAAAAAAGTTCACTGTTCACGAATAACAACCGATCAAAATAGCATTAGATCAAATGGCGTTTCACCCGTAATACGTCTATGAGTAGTTCTCATTTTGCCAGCAGATGCCTACGGCTTAATTTTACTCGCGAATAGTGAAGAACAATAAGAGTTTACTAGAATCTGTAGAGATGGGGATTTTCTGTGCGACTATTTTGATGCTACTGGATCAGTGATTCACCCGCCCAGTGGTACGACAAAGCGAATATTGTATTATCCAATAGTGATTAGAGAGTCTAGAACCAAACGGATCTATTCAATTACTGAGATGATTAATAGTATTCACGATGCAACACCAATCGAAGTGTGGCTGGCTAAATTCAAAAATTTTTGCAATCATAATAATGTAAAATGGCCACTATTCAACAGAATTTTCACTGACTCCAGTTATGCTCTCATTAACGGAGTACTATTATTCTGGTTAATTTTAACAGATTTGTCCACATATTTGAATATAACGTATGACCAATTCATTGGAGAATTACCTAGTAATACTTTAACGATAACGATTCACTTGTGCTGTTGTCATTATATGAAGATCATAACAACTACTAGAAATAACACTTCGAATAATAAGAGATTCAAGATATTCTTGAAAGGATGTTTGGCGTCTCTTTTTGATATGAGAACGATTAAAATTGTAAACCAATGGTTCAAAAATCTGATCATCGTTTTGTGTTCACCAACGAAAACAAACAAGTTCAAAGAATCATACAATGGATTGATTGGTATTTGTATCGATAAAGAATTGATGGGAACAAATAGCGAAATCGACTATATACCGTGAACAGAAATATTGAATAGTAAAGCTTTATACAAAAATAGCTTATTTCATCAACATTTCTTGAATATATGTAATACTTTATTGGCAGAAATCAATAATCAAATATCAAACTCTGAACCAAATGAATTTTTCCATCCGCAATATTCGGAAATGGTTCTTAGAAAACATATGCCTCATTTGTCTATGTGGTCTAAATTACTGTTATCTTCTGAAGAAGATCGATTGAGCAACGCCCCGATCGAAAACTGGTTCGGCAATGTATATTGTATAATGTAATGAATAATATATTGCAGAGCGCTGCAAATTTGAGATATACCAGATTTTTAAGAAGATCAGGTTTCATGTTCAAAGTCTCTATAAAGAACGTGAACTTGAAATACCTCGCAATCGTTGTACCAGTCAAACATCCATCATACAGAAACCAGTAGAATCATGGAATAAGAAGCGTAGACAAAAACTTAATTATTCCAGAATTATATCCCTACAAAAATCGAAAAAACTCATGGGATCGGTTGCTACCAAGAGTTTGAGAAAATTGGGAGAGGGGAAACGCCTAAGTGTAGAAATGAATGAAGGATGGTAAGGTTTTCAACAAAAAATTCAAAAAGTCTTGTCTACTTGTCTGTTTCGATTCTTTAAAGAATCATCATCAGAGCCGGTTAGACTACAAACAAACGAAAAAATACAAATTTTTTGTAAATCTACAGCAATGTACAAAAATCACATAAAAAATAAACAAATATCCAACAAATACTTACACTATACAACTACAGAAGAAAAACTACGTCGACTAGACATATATAGGAAAAAACAACCAAGTAAAAATTGTAATGAAATATGTTTCATAATGTATGAAAACATTTTTATATATCTGAATTTGAGACTTGATCACGCACGACTGTGCAAAAAATTCTTTGAAAAGCATGATTATACTGGAGGAGGACGGGAAAATCCTGTCGCAGCGCCAAAATTCAATAAAATCTCCAGAAGCGCGCTATTTTTTAAATTCAACTGTATTTTTTCGTTCCTTTGTAGTCTAACCGGCTCTGATGATGATTCTTCGAAGAATTAAAACCGGTCAGCAATTCAAACTAGAATAGAACAGTGTAGACAAGACTTTTTCAATTTTTTGTTGAAAACCTTATCATCCTTCAGTTTGAGAAAACCTTATAACACCACGATAAGTGCTGTTGAAAAATACTCAAATGGCAATGTTACAGACATTTGTTACTATATAAAACTGGACAAGCACCCTCTATGTGATTGGAATATACTCCGAAATCTCCAGTCCAATCAAAGAATTGACATATGAAGATTTTGCCATATTAAAGGAACATAAAAATTATTTAGACATGTGGATATCTAACTTTTTGATGGATATAGCTATTCACATAATGAAAAAAATAATGCATTGAATATGAATATAATACCATCACTGTATACCCAGAATATTTTTTGTAATGATTTATCGCATGAGGAGAATTAAATTTCATCTGACTTTGTTCTTATGCCAGTATTATTACAAAATCATTGGTGTCTAGCTACAGCGGATACTGAAAGATCTGAATTTCATTTTTATAATCCTCTTGGAAGTACTTTGGGACAAACAAAGAAATATTTTGATAAATTCACAAAATATTACAGAATAAATTCAAATGTAACAAAAAACATTCTGTGCAACAAGACTTCTACAGATGTGGTATTTTTGTATTGCAATTTGCCAAAAAACTGCACGCGCAGAGGCTCTATAAAATTTAATGAATTCTGAGGATTACGAAATTTATTTGATGAATCTATTGTTACAATCAGCGGACGATATGAACGGAATTTGTATGTACTGCGGAAAATCAGTAACGGTAGAGACGGACTCGAAATGGTGCAACTATCGTTGCAAGTGGATACACACATTGTTCCAAAAATGTTGAGGATACTAGAGACGACAAATTACAAATATGTGATTTATGTACTAAATACAAAAAGAAGATATAATTTCTCTCCATTTATAATTTTAATTTTCTGTTATCCTGAGCAAATGAATTGAATAATTTGTTTATTGAAAATGGATAGTTTAAAATTAATACATATTAATATTATTCCTTTCCAATTAATCTGGGAATGTGTAGTCTCCCATCAAATTCAATGAATATTTTTTCTATTATTATTTCATATATCACTTTATTTGTGAGACATTGTGATGAATGATGCTCCATTGAATATTTGATATAGCTCAGTTTTGGCCCCCAATTTGTAGGAGGTGAATATTCTCATGTTTAATGTAATTCGAAAAACTTGGAACCATCCATCATATTCGAATGAGTCCTGTTCCTTTGATATTTCATGTATCACTCTAGTCCTGCCAAATTATCATCAATTACACACTGCTGGATTCCAAATATTGTTCAGCTTGGCCCATCAACTCGTAGGAGGCGCATAATCAATGTGGCGTCAGAAATATTTCATTTCTCATAATATTCAAAAAAATTCCTTCTCTTTTATCATACCACGTATCATTTTATTTATAAGAAATTATCATTGAAAATTATTACAGTTTGGCTCCCCAACTCGTGGGGGACGCATAATTCAATGTTTAATGTGACGGCAAAATATGTTATTTCTCATCATATTCAAAAAATTATTTCTCGTTGAACATTCCATGTATCACTCTATCTGTTGAAAATTAAAATTATTGATGCTCCATTGAATATTTGATATGGTTCAGTCTTGACCCATAACTTGTAGGAGGTGAATAATCCCAAATTTAACATGACGCTAGAAACTTGTAATCATCCATCATATTCAAAAGAGTCCTATTCCTTTGATATTACATGTATTACTCTAATCTTGCAGAATCTCTATTGTTGACAATCTACTGAATTCCAGATGCCGTTCAGTTTGGCCCCCCAACTCGTAGGGGGCGGCTTATAATCTAATGTTCAAAGTGGCGGAAAGAATATGTTATTTCTCCTCATATTCAAAAAATTCCTGCTCTTTCATTATTCCATGTATCACTCTATTTGTTAGAAATTATCATTATTGATGCTGCTTTGAATATTTGGTATAGTTCAGTTTTGGCCCCCAACCCGTAGGAGGTGAATAATCTCAGATTTAACATGACGCAAGAAACTTGCAATCATCCATCATATTCGAAAGAGTCCTGTTCCTTTGATACTCCACGTATCACTTTTATCTTGCAAAATCTCTATTGTTGACACTCTACTGAGTTCCAAATGTTGTTTAGTTTGGCCTCCCCAACTCGTAGAGGGCGGCTCAAAGTCTAATGTTCAACATCGCGGCAGAAATATGTTATTTATAGAGCCTAGCTATTAATAAGGGCACCGAAAATATTTGACCCGAAAAAGAGGAAATGGGCGCCATTCCCCGGATATGATCAAAGGAGAAAAAGGCACTATTCTGACAGACAATAGCGACAGCAAAACAAAAATAGAGCATAGATGTCGGAATAAATTAGAAACAAAATTATAGTTCATTTGAAGCGAATAGTTCCAAGAATTATGATAAAAAAATTTGTTAACTTACGAAAATGGTTAAAGCTATAATACAAAAAAAATCTCACTTCAACAGTCAAAAGGAAACTGGAGAGCACGTCACAGACGTTCAATATTACGTCACAAATACTAGCTGAAAATCCTCTCCAGGTGGAACTCAAGACTAGTATCGGCAGAGAAGGTAGATGACGAATTGTTAGCCACAAAAACAACGTCAGACAAGAACGTTCCCTGAATTAAGTGAAGTTGATCTTGCGTCTCATAGGGCTTTGATGAATACCCAACGGTCCTTGGAGGTGTTGAGGTTCGCCGTGCGCCTGGTAGTCAACTTCGGGAAATATTAATGTTCATCTTAGTTTCGTAGACGTGTTAATTTTCTTCTTGACGTGAAGTTGGCCAGAAGCTAGTTTCAAGTGGCCACGGGTTTCTAAGATCCTTCGACCGGAACGGCTATTGCCTACGCTACTGTAAAATTTAGAGAAAAAATAAAGAATTAATTTAGAGAAAGTATATTAGTTCAGTATGAAAGTTTCAAGATTGTAAGCAGATTCTCCACACAAAAAACTAGCAAAGAATTATGGATGAAAGAGATTAATCTGGGAAACCAAAGATTAACCACGTGGGTCGCCTTCAAACGAAATCACTAGCAAAAAATATACTAAATTTGGAATAACATGAACCAATAATAAACAACATACTTACGAAATCAGGACACTGATTTCAATGAATGAAGTGTTATAGATTTTTCTTTAAGTATTAAGTAACAATAATTTAATTGCAGATAATGACGTTAGCATAACATGCATATTAGTAATCTCATTCAATAACTGTTTCGTTCAGTCTTGTTCATCGTTCTAAGTGAATAGTTGTGTTTCATTGCAGTGTTTGTGCCGAATATTATAATGATATTCACGGTGAGTTATCCATGGTTGACTATTCTAGATACTATGTTATTTGAGTGTTGCTATTGTTGTTATTGAGTATGATGTTGAGTATAAAGCGATTGAGCTGATGTGTTGCTCTTTATTCTTTGTTATGGAGCGTTCCTAGAACTCACTATGGTGAGAGGACGATCAGCTAAGTTGCTCCCAACGATGCACTGGTATAATTCCAGGGCCAGCGGTGCTCTCCTGCCATCTTTAGTGTTTTATCAGGAGGTGCCCAGCGATGGAGTGTTCTTAGAACTCACTGCGGTGAGGGAACGATCATCTAACTCCCAACGATGCACTGGTGTAATTCCAGCGCCAGCGGTGCCCTCCTGCCATCTTTAGTGTTTTATCAGGAGGTGCCCAGCGATGGAGTGTTCCTAGAACTCACTACGGTGACGGAACGATCAGCTAACTCCCAACGATGCACTGATGTAATTCCAGCGCCAGCGGTGCCCTCCTGCCATCTTGAGTGTTTAATCAGGAGGTGCCCAGCGATGGAGTGTTCCTAGAACTCACTACAGTCAGGGAACGATCAGCTAACTCCCAACGATGCACTGGTGTAATTCCAGAGCCAGCGGTGCCCTCCTGCCATCTTTAGTGTTCAATCAGGAGGTGTCCAGCGTTTTGGTTGCATGTCTTTGAGTGAGCAGGCGAAGACCGAGTTTCAACTTGGCTTCAACTCTTCCTTCCCTGGCCTCGCAGATCACTCCACGAAAGCTTGCAAGTGTCGCACTTTCACATCCTCTGGATGTGGAGAGAGGTTTTCCCGCAAATCCACGCTTAGCGTGGAACGGAGCTCAGTTTCACATAGATGCCTGCGGGCAGCGTGGAGTGAGGTGTTTTTCCTCTTTTAAAGTTGTATTTTATACCAACTTCTGTTTTCTGAGGGTCGCTTGCGAGAATGATTATATTAGTGTTCTCTATTTCAGTCACGGATCCTTACTGAGTATGATTCACTCATATCTCTGTTTTCTTTTACAGACTTCCTGAACTTCGGACATCTTGATTTGGATACTCTATGATCTACATATTATTTAATGTAATAGTTGACAGAATTATTATTATGCGACAATATGTATGTATTTCATTTCTTTTGTGAATGAAGCTTATTTGATTCAACTAAACTGGAATTCTCAACAGAAGTAACCACAAAATTAAGAACAACTAGAGAAATTACAAGACTACTCAAAACAAGTACCTACGTCTGCAACCACAGCTCAGAAACGAAAGAGAGCCAAGAAGACGTGCATGCTCCTCAAATTAGCGCCTTCAATCAAGTGTCATAGCAAGTACTAATTTACAAAATTAGTGCAAATTTGTTATACAGATAGCGACATAGGTATGGTATGAGAAAAATTGTACAAAATAGACGCAAGACGAAATTTTTGTAACAAAGTTAATCGGGATTTCAATTACAACCATTCAGAGTCGCCGTTACAAGAGAAGTGCTTGATCAGCCAATCAGAATCGAAATTTCAATGGTGGAACGCTTTGCAATTCAATCAAGATTAAAGCCACGATTAAAAAAGAATCATATTCAATCAGAGTTGGTGGAATCGGCCCTTCCTATTTCCATCTTTGTCCTACTTATCTCAGCCCCTGTTCTACAGCATGACCTCATTTTATCTCTTTTAGACACTTAGACCTGTAAAACATCGATCATATCCCAGTCACATCCCCACTTCACGCACATTTTCTTTTTAAAACATGTGTGATAACTTTTACGAATGTTAAATATTTCAAGTAATTAGCTCGAATTATTATTTTTTGAACTCGCTATCAAGCCAATATTATTAATGTACACAGTGTGATAGTTTATTATGTATGTAATCTTAGTTAGTATTGACCAAGTAGATGTTAAATTGTCGGACGTGATTGACAGCCTATGGTGACTAGATGTTCGGTGGTTGTCAGGCATCAACTGTAAGATATTCGAATGCTTGTCTATTGTTCAATAAGGTATATAAAGAGCGTGCGCTAGGAGAGAGTAAGCCATTTAGTTAGAGTAACTGTGAGCGATATTGTGATCCTACAAGTTCATAAAATAAATAGTCACATATTACCTGGTATGATTATTTATTCTGAATGAAATTTGTGTAAAATTGGTGTCAGAAGTAGGATCCTGAGAAATTGAGTGAAAATAATTTTGGATCCGGACGGCAAAGAGTGTATTAGATTGCAGTGTTATGACACATTGTGTTGAGAGGTTGAGACTGTTGTAAATGCCTAAGACAAGAAGCAAGATCACCAGCGAGATGCAAGATCAGCTGAAGATGATGATGGAGTTCATGAACTCGTCATCAGCTGAACAGAGAGCGGCTATAACTGAACAGAGAGCATCCGCAGCGGAACAGAAACAAACAACGGAAGGTATGAAAGCGGTTATAGCGGGGCAGATGCAGTCAATGGAAGAGAAGATGGCTGAATCTACGGAAGGTATAGAGGCCATGAAGAAGAAGATGGTCGAATCTACAGAAGCTACGGAGAAGAAAATGACTGAATCTACCGAAGATATGAAGATAGCGGTAGTTGAATCAGTGAAAGCGACAGTAGCTGAAGAGATGAGAACAGTAAAGGAATCAACAGAAGAAATGGCTACCGAGTTGAAGAAGATGATTTCGGAGCAGAACGAGAGTATGACAAGTAGGATTCAAGGAATTTAAGAGAAACTTGATATCGAATTCACTGAGGTAAAGCGTCAAGTCATGCAAGTTGGACGTGAGTTGCAAGCAAAATTGAACTTCATTGTCACCGAGAAAATGCAAAGCCCCAGTCTCAATAGCGATGGCGCACCCCTTCGAATAGAAAATTTCTCAGCATCTATAGCAAGAGAAATTATAGCTGAGATCTATACATTTTTCAGATTCTTATTGAATGGAAACTACTTTTGATTTTAAGTTATGCATATTCATTTGAAACCTCGACGTTCCGATCCTTTGACCAAAGATCTTTTCCAGAAAACGATGATACAAAATAAAACAAGGCAAGTAACTGGATACTGAGAATATACAGAATACTAGATGTGATAACGTGAATATCACATCTCAACAAAAAAAATAAAATCCTCTGGCATCCACCGAAGTCTTGAGGAAACCCACGTGAGAACCCCAAACAGAGAAATATGTCCTACTTGGTACAGCTTCGCAAACATCCCAAATCACAAAATACACGACAGCGTAGTCCTACTATTTGCTATTGGTTTGACTCACAACTGCAGTGTCAAATAGTCTTTAGCGTACTATATAATCCAGAATTCACGCAGACCTACACCAACTAAAACTTAGTCATTATGTATGAGTGTTATTGATTATAGAAAGCCAAACATTTGATGAGCTATTAGTATGGTTGAAGTTATTTGGATGTTCAAGTATCTCAATTGCTTCTCTGACCAATCTACTATGAATCGATGAGCATTTTTTCCTCATTTTCACTAGTTAAAATTCAAAATGCAACTAGTATAATTTTTGAAACCATTCCTCTTACATGGTATTTCAATAATATCACTTATTTGAGATCGTAGGGCTGAGAATGTATAAATCTTTGCATAAGTGCCTCTTCCAAGAACCAAATTTGGGTTTAAAAACAAAAAATATTAGAAGTTCATCAACCCTCCCATTAGTGCTTTCTCTAAGAATCGGATCAGGTTTTAAAGGAGAAAAATATTTTCAGTACTGCCACCCGGACAACAGGTCGTAACTTCATGCTGTGTGCGGCTAGTAATCCTATTGGTCAGGCTCATCCCCTCAGACCCTTATAATCCTCTGCAGAAGTCAACGGTCAAGGCAAGTACTCTAATCCATCAATGCAAATTGGGCGCTAATTCTTCACAGGGCCCCGTTTACAATTTATGGAATATTTGGTAACATGACACTAAATTTTCCAAAGCCTGCGTTCAGGATCTGACGCAGTCTTTTGGATCACAGATTTTCATCTGCGTATTCTGCCAGTCTCTTGATTCCGGCATTGAGATGATATTCTACACCAGTGTGAAATTTATTTGCTAATTTTATAGCATGATCATTTATGTTCTGGACCTTCAGATCCAGATGAAGCTGGTCATTGCGCACGATCCAAGATACATCTGTATCAAAACGCAGCAGTTTATTTCGCACCACTTGAAACTTTTTTGATATGTGTATAGGTACCGCGTATCCCCACACGGATATGCCATCATTCCGGGACATATCATTTTCTTCAAAATTGTCACTTAATGTGATTCATCTATCCTCCACTTACCCTACAGAGATGAACCATCATGATTTTGAATCCGGGCGTAAACGAACTCGGCACCAAGAACATGAATTTGGCATCGATGCTAAACCGATTAGCGCGGAGCGCACATGAGCTTGGCACTGTCAATTTTAAATAAACCCACAATCACCCTGCAAGATTTGGTTTTATAAGTGGGTACAACTTTGGAGTTACTCATGTTGGACGGAAATACAGCCTATCACAATGATTTTAGACTAGCTAGCTACGTTTGCGGTTTTGAAAAACATATCTGAATATTACCGAATTGCGCTGCGCGCACCTGTGGGGCAGAGCTTGGGCCCGAGACAGCCGAGAACAGTGCACTGAACTCCTCATTTTGGATCGAAATGCGGTCTATGAATAAGAGTTCAAATGTACAGCTGAATTTTAGTCTGGTTTATAATTAATATAAAATCGCATATGTCCAGAGAATCTCACTCAGGTAGAGCGATAAGGTCATTAATCCTCATCTATAGGGAAATGCCGAGTTCAAGTAGGGGATTAAAGATCTAGGTAGTTTTGTGCCAAGATCGAGGCCGCCCTTAAATCACGACCTTCCACAATTGAATCAATATAGTTTTGAACCACGTCCTCTCACTTTGTGTAATTTATTGAGAATATCAGACTAATGAATTGTGATGGAGGTGAAGAGCATGTTAAGCGAAAGGGGAAAAGAATTACTTCTCGTGAACAATTTCAAATTTTGTGACGGGAGAAAAACTAAAGATTGTGTTCAATGGCGATGTGTAAATGAAAAATCGAAGTGTTCTGCTAGAATTATTTCTTCTCTTAGTGACTATACAGTAATTTGTAGTAGTGATGTAAGACACAATTATAGTGAAGAAATAAATATTCAGAGGCAAACATTGAGCTATAATTTGAAGAGGAAAGCTCTTGATAATTCAACTGAAGAACCAACGAAGTTAATTCATTCTGAACTGCGTACAAACTTTGTAGACGAATTAACATCTTAAGACTTGGAATCTGTGCGCAAGAATATGTGGCATTATAGACGAACATTGTTACCTCCTTCACCAAAGTCCCAAGAAGAAATATTCTATATACTGCCAAAACGGAATTTGATCACCAATAAGGATGAGCAATTTTTATCTTCTAATATAATAGAAATTATACGCTGTTAGTTAGTCTCGCTGAAACTCAAAAACGGCTTGACCAATTTTGTTAAATTCTTTTTTATTCTGTTTACTTTGATACAGCGGTGGTTCAAATGAGAAATGATCAACATACACGATGTAGTGCACGAGTCGTATTTGTTCGTTCGCGCACCGTTCATCCAATTAGAGTGAAATATTCGATAGATGTTGGTGGTACAGTTGTGGAAGTTTTCACTATAGTACCATCAACGTACAATAAGTGGCACACGAGCTGTATTTGCTCGTTCGTGCATCGTTTGTCCGATTGAGTTGAAACTTACTACAATTGTTGTTGGCTCTTTCGAGAAAGTTCTTAGTATTGTACCATTAACATACTTCTAGTGGCGCACGAGCCGTATTGGTCCGTCCACACATCGTCCATTCGATTGAGTTGGAATCTCATGTAGTTATTGTTGGCACTTGCATGAAGGTTCTGACATAATACTTCTGACGGTATTTGTCCGTTCAAACATCGTTCAGCCGATTAAATTGAAATTTTTATAGTTGCTGCTGGCGCTTGCGTGAGGACCGATTTAAAGAATTATTCCACCAGTAGAATCCTTTATCTATTATCACTAAGTATCATGCGCTATAATTTACTCTCAAAAAAAGGGTGACCCACGGAAACTCAAATAATGTAGCTCAAGTTATGAAAAAGTGACTCAAAAAATTCATCACATTGCCTGCGCTGCAATATAATCTCTTATTTCCTGTAATTCATTCAATTAAATACTGATGATCTATACATAGATCTACGCACTTATCAACTAATTTTGACAGTTTAGGTTATGTTTCAATTGTGTTACTCAAGCAAGAAATGTGGTATTACTCTTAATAATCATCTTATACTATTAAACTATGCTTTAAAGATTCCTACAAAAATATTGAAAATGATCGAATGTCCACCCGAGCGAAGCCGGCACAGGCTGCTAGTTGATTAATAATAAAACAGACAAAATTCTAGTGTCTTCTTGATTACACGAATTTAAAATTTTTGTGCTCGGTGGACGGTACATTTCAATTTTTTACTAAATTCTTCACCCAGTTTTCTATTATACATGGACAGAAAAATGGACATCACGTGCCTCTGGTGTTTTGTTTGTTGCCATCGAAAACAACAAGAGACATGTTTCAAATTATTAGTTGAAATAAGTCTTGAATGCCAAGAAGTGAATCTAACATTCAAATCTAAAAATATGATAACTGATTTATAACTTTCAATGGATTGTGCGGTCTCAAAAATGTGGAGAGATATAGAAATGATCGAATGTAGGTTCCATTTGTGCCAAACCTGGTATTTAATAGATACCTACATTGGAGAAGTTCAACGTTTCCTCCACACATTTAGGCAAGTGCATCAGCAAGTATGAGGCGAACGACCAATGCCTGTGAATTATTCCATACCAAGTTCAATGAAAGTTTTTGAAGCTCACATCCTAATTTATTCACTTCCATAAATATGTCAGAAAATATTCATATTACAATTATCAGTGCAAATAAATATATGAAAAAATACCGTAAGGACATCACAAACAAACAATGCTACATCGCGAAAATGCTTGAAAAACGTGAAGAGAATTATATAATTAGGATAGATTTTGTGAGATCAATATGTTACAAATATGCACCTGCTCCAAAATAATAATTTATTGTTACTTTCTATTTGTATTCTTACAACTTTTAATTTTGTACTATTTGACAAATATGTAACTGCTACAAAATAATGTATTTCATATTTATGATTTTTACAATAAATTTATTCAATGTGATGGATATGTATCTGTACATTATATTTGACGATAAGCGTGATATTGTTATTTTGTACAAGTATTTCTACTCCTCAATCTAATAAATGACCATTAATCATATTTTATATATTATTGGCACGATAGTGCTTGGCTAGAGTAGACGTGGCAGTGTGTGCTCTTCTCCGACCTACCTCTCGTTGAAAAAAATGAAATAAAATAGAAATGAATACATAAATAATGAGAATTATTTAAATCTTTCGAAATGTCACTGAATACGAGATCAAGTGCACAGAAAGATGAATTATCTGCGATAGTAAAGCAAGTGTCTAGTGAAATTTTCAATAGTACGGAGTTCATTGATAAAATAGTGCGAGCAGTTTCAGCGAATATAGAAGAAATTTTTAAAAATAAAATCAGTGTATTGACTGCAGAAATGAAAGTGTTACATAAAGAGTTAGCAAACAAAGATTAAATCATTGAGAAACTGTCGAGTGATGTTGATAGACTCGAGCAATACAGTCGCAGGAATTGTTTGCGTATTTTTGGCGTCAGGGAACCTGAGGATGTGAACGATGTTGAGGAGATAGAAGGTGTAGTTCGTAAAATGTTCAAAGAGAAGCTCGGTGTTTCACTCAAGTCGTCTGCCATCGACCGATATCATTGGTTAGGAAAACCCACAGCAGATAAAGATAAGTGCCGCCCGTTAATTGTTAAATTTTGCTCGTACAATGATCGATCTAAAATTTATTCAGAAAAGAAGAAATTGGAAATTTTTAGAATTGTCATTGAAAAAGATCTAACTAAAACTAGATTATTCATTTTGAATGAAGCAAAAAAAAGAAGTATGGCTTGAAGAACACTTGGTCTAGAGACGGCATTATAGGTACACATCAAAGTTGGTAATAACGTACATAAAGCAGGATCTCTAGGAGATTTCAACATCAAAATTCATTTTTTTTTTGACCTTGTGTAATGTTTGGTATTTTGCACACACTACCGTGTAACTTCAATCTAAAATTTTTTTTTTCTACTTGTGGCAACATTGTCATATCTACTTTTTTGTATTAAATTTACGTTATCTTTATAAGTATTTTTTATTTGTTTTTATTTATGCATAAAATAGGTTTTATTAATGTTCGATTTCTTGATACTCTTCTCAATGAATTTGAAGATTTGCTTACGGTAAATAACTTTGATATACTTGGGATATCTGAAACGTGGTTGAATGCTAGCTATGATAATAATGATTCATTCATAATCGATGATTACACTCTTAATTGTGAGAACAGAGAAACAAGAGGAGGAGGGGTTGCATTTTACATAAAAACTGATCTCTTAAAGTATGAAATATCGTTTCTGGACGAAATAAATGTTATCAATCCATTTTGTGAACAATTTTGGTTCAGTAGAGGAAAAAATAAAAATAAGATTGCTATTGGAACTGTCTACCGTCCACCATATAGTAGTGTCAATAATTTCATTGACTCATTAGAAAATTCTTTTAGTTATGTTTTCCCTTGTCACGATTATATTTTATGCTTAGGTGATATAAACATCAATATGTTCGATGTGATGGGAAATAACACTACATATTTCATTGGTCTGTGTAATGATTTGTCGCTCTCTTAAAATATCACTGAACCAAAGAGAATTACGACCTTTTCTGAGACATTGGTCGACGTTATACTTACCTCTCAGGTTGATGTTTGTTCGGAGGCTGTGAATCTTGATACTATTGTTTCTGATCACCGGCTTACTTATTTTTGTTTGAATTTACACTGCCCAGCTCCTCCACCAAGAACTATCTTTATAAGAGATCTCAGAAATACGAACTAAAATTCACTGATTGATGTCCTCAATGCAGTGAATTGGCATGAATTCTTTACGTGTTCTGATGTCAATTGCAAACTTGAATACTCAAATACCATAATTTCAAATGTTTTCGATGATAACTGCCGTCTCAAAAAAATTTTTGTTCGTAAACCGCCATCGCTATGGATCACTGATGTTATCAGAATAATGATGAAGTGTAGAGATGATGCTTTCACCAGATTTGAAGAAACTAAATCACAATCACATTGGAATTACTACGAAAGTTTAAGAAATCTAGTTACAAAGTCTATACGCCTTGAGCGACGAGCATATCTTGGACATGAGATTAAAAATAATCGTGGTGGTATATGGAATGTTTTGAAAAATTTCAATATAAACATGAAACCTAACATCGATCTGCCCACTAATCTAAATGCTGATGACAAGAACGACCACTTTCTAAACTCGTTCACAACACCATTACTTCAGTAGGTAACTGTTAATCATTATGAAAATAGTGAATACTGTCGTTCTCAATTTTCATTCATCTAGCTTTGAAAAACTTGTATATGAATCGGTTCATTTTATCTGAAAAATATCGTAAGATTGTTGCCTAATCTTGTGTACTTTCTGTATTCAACTATTGTGATACAGTATATGGTCCTTGTCTGATAGCGAAAGACATTTGTAGGATACAGAAGGTACAAAATAGCTGTGTTCGGTTCATTTTTGGTATTCGTAGAGAGGAAAGAACTTGAAATCGAATGCGTGATTTACGATGGCTAAATATGAGAGACCGAAGAATTCATCACTTAGCTTGCCTTGCACATCGTACCATTTTAACTATTATTCCATCATACTTCGCCACTAAAGTAGTATTCATATCCAATATGCATAACAGAGTTTCACGGAATTATAATACCATTCAAATCCCCCTGCATCATTATTCATTGTTTCAACGTTCATTTATTTATAACTGTGCTACTATTTACAATGATATTCAACTTAAATTCAAGTTCCTAACATCTCATCCATTTTCGTGTCAATTTGAAGAGTATATGCTATCCCATCTGTAAGCCATCTTCAAATTCTGCAATTTCTAACTATTCTTTGTTGTTGTTACTTGATTTTATATAAAATGTAAATTATCTCAATTTTCTCAATTATCGATGAAATATTGAAACGTGAGAAGTCGGAAAGTGAAGAAACAGAAGTAAAGTGTATACAGATAATAGGGTGCATGATGTACGCTATGCTAGGCACACATCCAGATTTGTGTATTTGCATAAGTATTGTATCCAGATATTAGAACTGTACCAGCAATGAACTTTACATTGGACTGAAATTAGTGTTGCGTTATATAAAGGAAACGCTGAACTTTAAACTAATCTATCGCAAGTCAGACATTCAAAATAAAATTATCGGTTATGCTGACGCTGATTGGGGCGCAGACTGTGTTGACAGAAAGTCCACAAGCGGTTTTTGCTTTTATATTTGCGATAACTTAGTTTCTTGGACTTCACGCAAACAAAGCACTGTTTCGCTTTCTTCAACAGAAGCGGAATATATCGCTCTGAGTACTTGCATGAATGATGCATGTTGGTTCAGGAACCTATTGTTAGAATTGAATTTTGTTGACAAAACTAGTCAAATCATTGTTTATGAAGACAATAAGTCTGCAATCAAATCCTGTAACTCATACGATCAAACCAAAAGAATTGAACACTTAGATATCAAGTATTATTTTATTGAGAATAAGATTCAAGCAGGCATTGTGAAGATCTAGTACATTCCCACACGGGAATAAATTGCTGATGCCTTGACAGAACCTTTGGGCAAATGTCTTTTTGAAGACCATCACAGAAAAATGCTCACTGACAAAGACTGAAATTTTTTTGATGATAGTTATTTCAGTTTTTCGTTATGTTTTCTTCTATTTGTAAAATTGATAATAAGCACTGAGAGTTGTGATTGAGGCAGAGTGTTGTTTACCTGTGTTGAGTTGAGTCAAATAAGCTTTATTCATAGAAGAAATAGAATACATACATACATACATACATACATAGTCGAAATCCTCTTGTACCCTATGGGTGTCGAGGTTGAAAGTTCATTCGTTTTTCACTAGTTTCTTCCAATCTTCTCTGTTTCTTCCCAAATTTTGTCCTTGTTTTATTGTTATGTTTTTAGTCTGCAATATATCGGTAATGTTATCATCCCATCTTTTCGGCGGTCTTCCTCTTTTTCTTTTTCCGGTGGTCCTAGTTTTCCATGTTGCTTTTGCTGGTCTGTCGTCCGTCATTCTCACTACGTGTCCAAACCACTGTAGCTGCCTTTCTTCTATTAATTCAAGTACAGACTTCGTATTAAGTTCTTCTCTTATGTCGTCATTTCTAATTCTGTCTCGTTTGGTAACCCCTTCAACTTTTCGAAGATACTTCATTTCCGTCGCCTGGATTCTACTTTTTTGTCTAGTATTTAGAACCCATGTCTCACTTCCATGTATCAGAACTGGCAGAAATACTGTTCTGTATACTATCATTTTTGTTTTCTTGGAGATATTTTTATTACTTAGTATGGCCTTATTCAAAGAGTAGAATAGTCTGGTCGCGTTCTGGACTCTGCTATTAATTTCCTCTTCAAGTCCTCCACTACTCTCAATAATACTTCCCAAATATTTAAAACTCTCTACCTGTTGTATTTTATTTCCGTTAAGGTGTAAATTAGTATTTATTTCCTCTTTCGATATTACTATCACTTCTGTTTTACTGGTATTAATCTTCATATTTAGTTTAATTAATTCCTCATTCCATATTTCCAAGTTTTCCTGAAGTGATTTCTCATTTGTAGCAAATATTGCCACATCATCGGCAAACGCACATTCCGTTATAATTGTTTCACTTAGATTTAGATGGCCTAAAGTGACTCTGTGGACTCTTGATTTTGCGTTTTTTATAGCTTCGTCCATTACTAGATTAAATAATATCGGGCTCAAATTTCCTCCTTGTTTTACACCTTGTGTTGTCTCAAATTCCGTTGTTATTTTATTCCCGAATCTCACTACATTCCTTGTACATTTATACATACTTTTTATCGCAGCTATTAGATCTCTATTTACTTTTCTTTTTTCCAGTATTTCCCAGATTTGGTGTCTCTTAATTCGGTCGAAAGCCTTTTCAATATCAATGAAACATATAAACATATTTTTATTATACTCAATAGTTCTTTCCGAAATCTGCCTTATGATGAATATGTGATCGTTGATATTATGACCTTTTCTGAAGCCACTTTGCGTCTTCTCCAGTTTAGTTTCTACTTCCGATCTTAGTCTCTTTTCTAGAATTGATTCGTAGAGTTTAGCTGTCGTACATATTAGTGAAATACCTCTGTAGTTATTACATATTCTATTATCTCCTTTTTTGTATATAGGCAAAATTATTGTTGTTTCCCAATCCTTAGGTACTGTGTGCGTAATCCATACTTTGTTTATTAATTCGTGTAACATATCTTTTCCCGCTTCACCCATGTATTTCAATTGTTCTGTTTCAATGTCGTCATATCCTGCAGCCTTAGATGTTTTTAGCTTATTCAGTGCTTCATTTATCTCTCCTATAGTAATCTCATCCTCTTTATTGAATACTGAGGTTCCTGGAATACATCTTAAATGTTCGGTTTTTACCTCAAGCAACTCTTCAAAATGCTCTTTCCACCTAGCCATTATATTTGTATCAGATATAATAACGTTTCCGTTTTTATCCTTTATTTGTTTTAACAGTGGTCTCTTCTCTTTTCGGTGGTTTTTTAGAATATTGTAGAATATTTTCTTATTTTCTTTGAAATTTACCTCCATTTTTGTCCCATATTCTTCCCATGAATTATATTTGGCCTTTTGTAATTGCTCTTTAGCTTTTTTTCTTTGGTTTTTATATTCATTATAATCTTCAAGTCTGTTTGTTCGTAAATATTTCTTCCATAGTGTTTTCTTGAGCGCCACTTCAGTTTTAATCTCTTGACACCACCAATGTGTCAGCTTCTTCTGGTTCTCAAGATGTTTTGCCCCACATACTGATTTTGATGCTTCGTAAATAATTCTTTTGAAGTGTTGCCATAGTTCTTCCACGTTGTTCTCAGTTTTAATCATATGTTGTTCGCTAAGCTTTGTGACTATTTGTTGATACTTATCTTTGTTCTCTCCATTTTTCAAACGGTAGATTTGTAGAATCTCCTTTTTTGGCTGCTTCTCTATTTTAATGACCTCTTGTTTTCCCGGATTTTTGAGTTTTATCTTGGCCTCTACTAAGTAGTGATCGCTATCGATTTCATAACCTCGTTTGACTCTTACATCAATCACTTTATTTCTATCTCTTGCAGGTGTTATTATGTAGTCTATTAATGATTTTTCATCACGGCTTTTTTCTTCTCTAGTGTACATATAGATTTTCTTGTGCTGATACATCGTGTTTAATATGGCTAGCTCATTTATTATGCATAGATCTATTAGTCTGGTACCATTGTTGTTTAGGGTTTCTTCCCCATGCTTTCCCAGTCCTGACATGTCTCCTACTGTTTGTTGTATTTCCTCCCAAAATTCATCTTTAATCTTTTTACTTTCATCTTCGTTGACTCCGTATATGACAGCTATTATGATTTCTGTTTTTCCATCCAGTTCTAGTGTTACTGTTAGTATTCTCTCACTCTTATAGTTCCAACTTTTAATTGAGTTAGCACAGTTTTTCATACGATCAAACCAAAAGAATTGAAAACTTAGATATCAAGTATTATTTTATTGAGAATAAGATTCAAGCAGGCATTGTGAAGATTTAGTACATTCCCACACGGGAATAAATTGCTGATGCCTTGACAGAACCTTTGGGCAAATGTCTTTTTGAAGACCATCACAGAAAAATGCTCACTGACAAAGACTGAAATTTTTTTGATGATAGTTATTTCAGTTCTTCGTTATGTTTTCTTCTATTTGTAAAATTGATAATAAGCACTGAGAGTTGTGATTGAGGCAGAGTGTTGTTTACCTGTGTTGAGTTGAGTCAAATAAGCTTTATTCATAAAAGAAATAGAATACATACATATTGTTCCATAATAATAATTCTGTTAACTAATACATTGGATAATATTTAGATCATGAAGTCTCCAAATGAAGATGCTCGAAGTTCAGGAAGTCTGTAGAAGAAAACAGAGATATGAATAAATCATACTCAGTAAGGATCCATGACTGAAATAAAGAACACAAATATTATCATTCTCGCAAGCGACCCTGAAAAAACAGGAGTTGGTATAAGGTTCAAATTTAAAAGAGGAAAAACACCTCACTCCGCGCTAACCGCAGGTATCTATGTGAAATTGAGCTTCGTTCCACGCTAAGCGTGGATCTGCGAGAAAACCTCGCTCCACATCCAGAGGATGTGAAAGTGCAACACTTACAAACTTTCGTGGAGTGATCTGCGAGGCCATGAGAGAAAGAGTTGAAGCCACGTTGAAACTCAGTCTCCGCCAGCTCATTCAAGGATATGCAACTAAAACGCTGAGCACCTCCTGATTAAACACTAAAGATGGCAGAAGGGCATCGCTGGCCCTGGATTACACCAGTGCAACGTTGGGAGCAACTTAGCTGATCGTTCCTCCACCGTAGTGAGTTCTAGGAACACTCCATCGCTGGGCACCTCCTGATTAAACACTAAAGATGGCGGGAGGGCACCGCTGGCCCTGGATTATACCAGTGCATGGTTGAGAGCAACTTAGCTGATCGTTCCCTCACAGTAGTGAGTTCTAGGAACACTTCATCGCTGGGCACCTCCTGATTAAACACTAAAGATGGCAGGAGGGCACCGCTGGCCCAGGGATAGTTATCACTCCATCGCTGGGCACCTCCTGATTAAACACTAAAGATGGTAGGAGAGCACCGCTGGCCCTGAATTATACCAGTGCATTGTTGGGAGCAACTTAGCTGATCGTTTCCTCATCGTAGTGAGTTCTAGGAACACTCCATCGCTGGGCACCTCCTGATTAAACACTAAAGATGGCAGGAGGGCACCGCTGGCCCTGGATTATACCAGTGCATCGTTGGGAGCAACTTGGCTGATCGTTCCCTCACCGTAGTAAGTTCTAGGAACGCTCCAGAACAAAGAATAAAGGGATAGTAACACATCAACTCAATCGCCTAACACTCAACATCATATTTAATAACAAAAGCAGCAATACTCAAATGACATAACATTTAGAATAGTCAACCATGGATAACTCACCGTAAATATCATTATAATATTCGGCATAAGCACTGCAATAAAACACAACTATTCACTTTTAACGACTGAACAAGACTTAACGAAACAGTTATTGAATAAGATTACTGATATGCATGTTATGCTAACGTCATTATCTGCAATTGAATTATTGTTATTTAATACTTCAAAAAAAATCCATAACAGTTCGGCTTCTCAGACATTCTTCTCGTCCTCAAGAAGGTAATTCTCCAAGCACTCAAAAAAAAATATATATAACACTTGATTCTATATAAAATGTAAATCATCTAAATTTAAATTTGCAATCGCACCACTTAGTGCGCAAGGCGAGTGCGACTGAGCATAAAGAATGACGCTCGTGCTCACGATGTTCGCGTTCGAGCACAGTCGTGCAGAGTTATCGATCGGGAAGAAACGTGCACAAACGATACGCGTCCATGTTGTTTCATGCGAATGTTATTTTGTACTCTGTGTAAATAAATATCACTTTATTCATCTTAATTGGATAAAACAGCTGTGTATTTTTGTTCTTTGTCCTTCCATCGCCTCACAATAGCATTCATCACTTATATAGTTACATTTTTGGATATATGTTGTAAGCCTGCGTCTACAAATTATTCATTGTACTGTCATGCTAATTGTTATTATTCCATTTTTGTATCAAATTGTGGAGGTTAAGTGTTAGAATGTTAGAACAGCTTCAGCTAAACTCCGCCAAATGAAAAAAATCATTATTATCATTGCTATTCCCATTTTCAGGTAGGTAGTAGGTATGTTTTATAATTTATACTTGTGCACCAAAGGACATTATCGCGGGTCGTCGTGCCCAACTCAACCAAGCCGTGATTTATTCACGGAGAGAGATGGGTCCAGACCCTCTAGACCCCCCCCCCCCCCCCCCTCCGGCGACTTCTGAGAAATCCAAGCTTTTTTTGAATAATCATTATTCATTCTTTATAATTATATAAAAACAAGATTCTCAATAATTTTCTCAAAAAAATCCCTTGCACTTAGAAAATAAAATATATATAAGAAAAAATTGTAGATTCGAGCTTGGAATATGATTGATCTACTTCTGTAACATCCTCCGCCATATTCTGCTACACTTAGTCTTGACGCAGTGTCGTGCTCACCGTGTTTAGCATCTGCAATACCACTGCGAGTTTAGACAATGTTTAGATTATTGTTTTGTGGAATCCAAAACGTTGTGATATATATTTTTCAAGTGAGTTTTTCATATAACTTTGTGTATTGTACATATATTATACCTATATCATAAAATAATTTCTGATTATTTCCTTGTTGGATCAAATTAATACTTGAACCCAAAAAATTTCATCAAATTGATAAAATTGGTCAGGTAAGAAGAGGCAGGCAGCAATTTTTAATTATTATGATTACTCTAATGATGAAAAGGGAAAAAAATTAATATTGATCTCGTTGGGAATGATGACAACGATGAAAGTAACAGCAACAATGGATCAAGTAGCAAAGATAGCTAAAACGCCGTAAATGTAAATGAACATGAGCTTACAACCAACATTAATAATATTAGTAATCATATAGACAAACTATTAAATAAGTCAGACATTAATAATATCTTGAAAAATATTTGGGTTCCTGAGAATAATTTTAAATTTCCTAGTACCAGTACAGAAAATAAAACTTCGAAAGCACTGAAATTTCAGTATGCATGGTTATCCCGTTGGTCTTGGCTAGCCTATTCAGAAAAAAAGACGGGGCTTTCTGTGATTTTGCGTTGCCTCCGCCATTCCCGTGGCAAGTAATAATTCAGAACCACTAGGAAGTTTCGTACAAAAAAAAATTCCACATTGGAAACATGCTATTAAGAATTTCAATAATCATTCAAAACGTCAATATCATTAGAGGTCTATTACTGATACTGACAATTTTTTGCCTGCGGAAGAAAATGTAATATTGTCGGTTATAAATCAAATTAATGTAGCTAGAAAAGAAAAAAAGTGGTAGGTAAGATTTGCCCTGCGAGGACATCGAGATGCAGTAAGGATAATTGTGGACGAAGAGCCGGAACCAAATAAAGGAAATTTCAGAAGCATTCAAAGGTATAGAGCACGTGGAGATGCTCATTCAAAAAAAGTTTTGGAAAGACCCGGAGAACGAAATAAATATATTAGCTCGGGTGGCCAAAATGCAATAATTGAGTCCTGCAATGAAGTACTCTCACGTCAATTAGTTGAGAAGATCAACAATTCTAAATGCTTTAGCGTTCTTGCGGATGAAACTGCTGATATTGGTGAAGTTGAGCAGGTATCACTTTGTGCAAGATATGTTTGTGTTGATACCGGAACATATGAATGAGATAAAGATTTTTCACAATTTTTTGCAACTACTGATGTTTTTGGGGATGGTTTGGTTAAATTCATACTGACAACCCTGAAAAACATCGGTACCGATACAAATTATCTGCGGGGGCAAGGATACGATGGCGTTGCTGCCATGGCTGGTAGAGTAAATGAAGCTTAAGCCCATATAAAAATATCGTGTCCGTTAGCGGCATATGTGCATGCTCAGCTCACTGCTTGAATTTAGTTGTATCAAAATCGTGTGAAATTCAGGAAATTAGAAATTGTCTAGGTATTATCGGTAGAACTCACGATTTTTCTATCTTCACAGAGAGAGAAGGACTGTTTCAGGAGCGCATTGGAAACCTGGAAATAGCTACAGATGTAAAAGCATTAAAAAGAGTTTGTGCTACTAGATAGGTCGAAAGATTCAACTCTGTAAATTATTTTTTGAATTACTTGAACCTGTTGTCGATGCTGTAACTATTATTTCCAGATGGTTCGATCGTGATATCTCACAGCAAGCAGTGCCTTGATGCAGGGTGAATTTATTATTTCTCTGGTAGTTCTCATGAAAGTATCTGGTACTGGTTTACCTTTAAGTAAGAAATTTCAACGCACTACAATTGATTTAGAAGAAGCCCTTTCTCTTGCTGTAGATACAGTACAAGTTTTCAAATGTAAGCAACAAGGCCCCAAAAAGTCTCTAAATGAAATCTTTAAAAAAGCAATAGAATGGCTGATAAACTGAATGTCACATTCAAAATCCCTAGGTTAGTGCCAAGAAAAAATAATAGGTTCAATCCTCAGGTTAGTTTCAGCTCCGTCGAGGAATATTATAGAATATCTATGTTCATACCATTACTTGATACTTCTTTAACCCAATTAAATGAGCGATTTGTAGCACATTCAATGCTTCTAAAAGGATTCCCAACGCTTTTCTTGTTCGTAGAATCAAATTCTTAGTCTATGAGCTGGCGACTGTTTTGCTGATGTATGTACGTAAGGCAAAATAATATTAAGAATACCTGTCGAAGTGTTTCCTATTTGAGAATCCGTAGGTCTGGCAGCATCTGTTCCTTGCGTTCCAGGTACAAGGTAGAAATTACATAGGCAAAAATCCAAATTTTTGGTGTAATGATGTAAGACTATTTCTGAACTCTATATTATTGGATTATAATTGAGAATCTATAATATAACATTCCCTGCTTGATTATTTGTTGTTAACATGTCACCAGACTCATTTATAATACGAGAAAAAAATTTTTTTTTAATGTATCTACGTAAGGTCTGACTTATTTTTTTTTATATTAGAGATGATACACAGAGTTCAAATTATGATATGCCAGATCAGAATTTTGTTGTGAACACCTTTAAAAAAATATTTAATAAATAGTTATTAGAAAAAACTTTTCGAGCTACTACATATTTTAATTGCAAATCAAGAGCTTCGGGCGCATTTGATCTGATGAGATATAAGAAGAGTATGATGATGCGCCCCACGTTTTCAGTTTCAGGCTAGTAGTTAGTCCCAATATTATTTCTCACTTTATAGTGAAATTGAAAACCGTAGTGGTTCAAAAAGTAATTTTCAATAATTGTCTACAATTCTTGGATAAGTGGCTTTATTGTAGTTGAATGAATACGTTTGACGACGTTTCGACTCTAGATCAAAGTTGTTTTCAAGTCAAAAGTTAAAATTCCAAATTTACAAAAATAATATAGTTTTTAAGTTGAAAAATAACATAACTAAAGTTGAGTCTTGTTTGATTCGCTGTAGTGATCACATCAGCATGATGTTATATTCATAACTGGCTACTATATTCAATTATGTTGTTGTTCGACTTGTAAATCATGTTCTTTTTCTAAATTTTAAATTTGAACTTTTGACTTGAGAATTACTTTAATTTAGTCCTTCATTCATCAGTTTTGCTATTACAGATAGGTGTACAGAGCATAAACGGCGTCTCAAGTTCTCGATCCTACTGTCAGCATAGATAAGCTTACAATCTGCCCGCTTTACATCACTAAGTACACTTGCTTGCAATTTTTGTATTCACAGGAGATAAAGCGTGCTTCAAACGATTGAATTTTGTATTGTCATTGGAAACTGAACTACTGTGAGAGTTTCGTCACGCTAGTTAGCTGGAAAGTGGCTGAAATTTAGATTACAAAATGTCATACAAACATATAAACAAGAAAGCGAGCTAATATTGTATTGTCATCCAGTTCTAAGCTATATTCAAAATTTCAAGTCTCTAGCTCATCGGAAAAACAGTTCAAAATGTATTTTATTATTTGTACCAAACAGGCAAATAGACAGACGTAATAAAAACGTAATAATATTGAGAATCTATTACTTCTGCAGTGATTATTGGCACAAGCGGGTAGCTGAAATCTACGAAGGCGGCTGAGTCGAGGATATAGCAGTGGGTTTTTCTCCACAGTATCCTCACCTCAATACCGTAGCTTTCAGTTATTATTTTCTTTCTATGAGTATCTGTATTTGCAACTGAAATTAACGTTTGGGGCAGCACAAAATGGCGGATTTATAGTAGATTAGTAGTATGTCTAAGTGGTAATATAAACACCAATATGAATCACGATTTTATCAATTTTTCTTTGATTGATTTAAATTAAACTCAACTGTATCTAAAAGTATGGATTTCGCTATACAAAAAGTGATCAATTTTTCTTTCTTGCAATAAAATCAGCGATATCACGCTTTGACAACAGAGATGTCAAAACGAATTCCTTCTGAGTATAATTCCATTCGTAACCGCTAGACGGCTATAGGTTAATTATTGTTGTCATTAATTTGAAGTAAAGAGCGTAGATGCTGAAACTTTGATTTGAAGATGGAGACGCCATGTTGCGTGATTTGCAATAGTGGAAGTGATGATCAAGTAAAGCTATTTACTCCAGAAACATTATCAAGATGTCAGACAGTTTTGCATGTGCGAGTTAAACATAGACTCAAATATCATCAAGTTAAATTGCCTGATGTACCTAATGAATTGAATGGTTTTCATAGACAATGCTATAAATCCTTCACAGCAGTAATGAACAAATATTTCAAACTTGATAAGGTGTCATCTTCAACTTCTGAGCCAAGAACTCTATTAGAAAATAGTCAAGAAAAAAAATTTGGGAGGAAGTTCAATGGAAGAAATCTCTTTTCAACAGATCTCAGATGTCTCCAATCTTCTAGAAATGCCAAAAGTGTGTATTTCTTGTGGAGTGGAACAAAAAATGTTCAAAGGTAAAACACAAAAACTCATTAATTATGATACTTCTTCTCTGAGTTTCATGAAGACATGGGCATTGAAAAATGATGATTCTGATTTATCCGAGAAAATAGACAATGTACACGCAAAATCTGGTGAGGTTTCTTATCATGTAAATTGTAAACTTGCTATATTACATAAAATAAAATCAAGTTCTCCAATTACGGGTCGATCTTGGAATATTGCGAGAGCTAATTACACCAAAGCCTATGAAGAATTATGTGCATATATCGAAAATTATATAATCATTGAAGGAAATTATATCTTTCTTACTCTATTGCATAGTATGTTTAGAGACATTTCGATAAGAATATCAGAAAAAAATGTGGAAAAAGATGAAGATATGTTTTCCACAAAGCATTTGGAAATGAAAATAGCTAAAACTGGAAATTGTTGCCTCTGAGAACAGCATTAATAATATCAGCGACATTGTTTTCACGTCATTGGATGAAGAAGATATTTGGCTTACAGCTGCCCTTATTTTGAGAAGAGATATACTGAATATCGAAAAAACACCTCTACCGACTAATTTAACAGTATCAGATAGTACGGAAGGGGAATGCACAACACCGAAGTCACTTCAAATATTTTATTTGAGATTACTAGGTTGTTTGAATCGTTGACAAAAGAGTAATACAGATGCTCCTCTAAAAGTAAAATCTTCATCCAATGACCTCATCTATGCTGTAACGAATGGAAAAATCAAAACATCCAAACATATGACCCTCGGACTAACATCAAAAAGTTTAACAAGTAGTAGAAAAATTATTAATATTTTGGATAATTATGGACATTGCTGCAGCTATACTGCACTTGAAGAACTCGAGACTGAATTGACTCATGCTGCTACTGAACAATCACAATCATGCCCAGCAGGTATATCATTGGTTTCCCACCTCAGTACAGGCGTAGCATTTGACAATTTTGTTGGGTTTGTTCAAACCAGTAATGGTAAAAATACTCTTCATGATACAGTCGAAATCATACTCCAATTCGAAGAATTTAATGATATAACCACTAACGTATTACAAGATTCGACTATCAAGGATTTAGAGAATCCACTGATTCAAATCTGTGACAATGAAAATAACCAACGGCCACAAAACTTAACCAATAATATTTTGAAAGATTCACGTACAGAAATATCTGGTGAAGAAAATCATGTTCCAGTTCTTTTGCAGCCAGTGACAACCATGTCTAAATATGAAAAATTCTCTAATAATAGAAGACGAACCTACGATGTAATATTGCCAAAAATACCATCATACCATAAAAAGCCAAAAATGGTTGAAAATCTATCAGAAATAATTAGTCATGAAGAAGATGAAGACTCAGTTACTCTAAAGTCTGCGACTGTAATTGACTTTCTATGGATGTTTTAACATGCACTTAGAATACCAAAAATACCGATGTGGGTTGGTTTCAATAGTCTTATGTATGAAGATAAGAGTTTGACTCAGAAAATCTCGTATCTAACTCCTATCAACAGATCTCCAACTGAGAAGGCTACTATCAAATACACCATGATTGAAAGCCAGAAAATTGCAAGAGATTGCTCTCAAGAATGTATTCAAGTGACATATGATTTAGCTATTGCTAAAGAGGCATATCGCATTCAATCTGACGAAGCATCAAATTTCAAAAACATCTTCATTCATTTGGGTCCATTTCATATCATGATGGCATTCTTCAAAACTGTAGGCAAATCTATAAGTGATTGTGGTCTCTTACATATAATGGTTAATAGTGATTTATTAGCTAGTGGTTCTGTGAATGGTTTCATCACCGCTAAACATTTTATTTATTTATTTATTTATTTACCTCTAATCAGTCCTACAGAATAAATAGTCCAATTACAGGACGATTTCACAAAAAGAATATAACATAAAAGTTTTTCGAGAGAAACAAAATTGATATTAAAATAATATAAGGTTAAGCCTAGATTATTAATCACATTTGAGCTATGATTTGAACATTGAATATGTGTGAATTGAGTGAAAATTAGAAAGAAGAAAAACTGCTTTGTAGATGTCGTCTGAATTCTGTCAGTGAGCTACCAAAGATGTCAATATCTGATGAAGATGAAAAGATCAGGAGAAATTAAGTAAAGATGGCGACGAGTAAGTCACTTTGTTTTGAGTGTAGTGAAGATTTTAAATCTGCGAGTGATCCTGAAATCCAGTGCAGTGGGAAATGTAAAAAAAGTTTTCACATGTGCTGTGCGATCATTAAAAAAAGTGAATATAATGCTATTGTTTCAAATAAAGCCACTAAATGGTTCTGTGAAAAATGTTTAAGTGATATAAATTCTGGGGATATTCATATGGATCTCATACAACAATGTATGAAGTTGGTTCAAAGCCAAACGTAACCATAAAAAATCTCACAGATGGAATTGCTCTCATGAAAAAAAATATGAACATGGTAAATGATAACCTCACAAATATTAATTCACATTCAAGTAAAAATGACTTAAATCAACCTCTACAAGTCCCGCCAAGTAAATTGATTGACTTAGGGTCATCCGAAGTCAATAAATTGACTGTTGAGAATATAGATGTCAGCAGGAGTCTTGAAACAACAAATGCTATGAAAGCTACAAAAATAATAGGTGGCAGCCAGGGTGGCAGCTATGCAAGCAGATTGAGATCAAAATCTACATCGACTGATACCGGGAATAAAAATATCTCTTATACTATTTTGAAAAGCACCGAGGATGAATTTACCGAAGTCAAACGAAAGACAAAAAGAGATAAAAACATAACTATATGCACAGGCTCAAATATGAACAACCTGAATAGTAACCTAAGCGCTGTCGAAAAAATGACTCACATATTTATATCCCGCCTTGCGCCTGACACTGTTGTAGATACAGTAGAAAACCATTTGAAAAGTCTTAAAATCAAAAACTTTACTTGCACACTGTTGAACTCAAGATACGATACCTATTCATCATTCAAATTGACTGTATCTGTGAATGATGTCACACAGATAAAAAATCCGAGCAATTGGCCCAAAGGAACATTCATTAATAATTTTTATGTTAAAAATGATAGGGTGAACGGAAAATCCGAATCTAATTCTTTTTTAGAACAAAGAAAAACAAGTCATCTAGTAGCATGATCTTCAAAATAATGCACCATAATATCCAATGTATCAAAAATAAACTCAACCTATTAGAAGTGTTAAGTGAAGAAGTGAAATTTTATGTTTTATGTATTTCCGAACACTGGGTAAATGATGAGCAGCTACCAACGATCAACTTGAAAAATTACTCAGTAGTGAGTGCATTTTGTAGGAAAAACTATAGCCATGGTGGTGTCCTAATATTCGCGAAAAATGACCTTTTGTCTACTTCTATGAATTTAAACCTTATATGCGGCATATCAGAAGAGAAAACCTTCGAATGCTGTGCATTTAAAACTGAAGTGAACCTTAAAAATATTGTTATTATGTGTATTTATCGTTTCCCTACAAGCCATATTGACAAATTCATCAATAAATTTGAACAGTGCCTCATCATACTCTCTCGTAAAAATGATAATATTATAATATGTGGAGATTTCAATATCGACTTTCTTAGAGAGTCGGATGATTCCACAAAACTGACAAATCTGTTGAGCTCCTTCAAATTCACCCCAACGATTAATGACCCTACACGTATTTCGAATAATAGTAAATCATGTATTGATAATATTTGCATATTTACAAACAGTTTTATGTATGATGCACAGGCTGTTTTCACATGCCTTTCTGATCATACTGCTCAGGTTATCGCCCTTGAATATCCAATACAACATAAACAAACAGCTGACAACTCTGCAACTGAACGCAGAGTATTCAATGAAACAAGTTTGAACAATTTCAATTATTTTCTATCAACAGAATCTTGGACTAAAGTTTACGAAGAAATAGATGTGAACGACAAATTTGAAGCATTCATCACGCTATACAGCTACTACTTTGAATTAGGCTTTCCTAAAGTCAAATGTCGACCTAACTCATTGAATCATTCGAAGTGGATTACAAAAGGCATAAAAGTTTCATCTCAGAAACTTAAACTCTTATTTCAGTTTAAGAATATGGGTGTTATTAGTAACGGTTATTACAAGAAATATAAATCAGTATACATTAAATTCATTAAATTAGCTAAAGACAAATATAATGATGAATTACTAATGGAATCTTAAAACAAATCAAAATGTGTATGAAGTATAATAAATAGTATTACTAATACTTCCGACAGCTCTAAATATCCATCACAGACTCTGACAGACAATAAAATAATAAATAATCCAGGAGATATTGCTGATTGCTTCAATGAATTCTTCATCAACGTCGGACAAAATATAATCTTGCAGAATCCTAGGTTATCTGAAACCCAAATGACAAATAATATCCAAAACTCTCATCAGTATCAAAAGTCAATGTTTCTGACTCATGTGTCAGAGGATGAAATTCATACCATTATAACAAATCTAAGTAATACACAAGCTACTGACACGGATGAAATACCAAGTAGACTTCTCAAAAGTTCCATCGACTACATAAAAATACCACTATAGCACATAATAAATGAATCGTTCTGTCAAGACTGTTTCCCATCAGCATTGAAAATAACAAAAGTAAAACCTTCATTCAAAAAAGGTAGTCGACAAGAAATTTCAAATTACAGACCAATTTCTCCAGTATCGGTCGTCCACAAAGTATTTGAGAAAGCTATGCTTTCGAGATTAAGTAATTATTTGGATAAATATAATATACTTATTGAAGAACAATACGGCTTTATTAAAAACCGATCTACAGTGAAGGCACTTGTGCATTACTTGAATAAAATATACTCTATGCTAGATAAGGGATATTACACAGCAGGAATTTTCTTGGATTTGTCCAAGGCTTTCGATTGTGTCAATTTTGATATTCTGTTGAATAAATTGTATGCGATAAGTATCAGAGGCAAATGTCATGAATGGTCGCAAACGTTTTTAATGAATCGAAAACAGCTGGTTGAAATACAAGATACAAAATCGGAAATATTAATTACTAAATTGGGGGTTCCTCAGGGATCTATTCTCGGTCCTATACTCTTTTTATTATATATAAATGACATAAAATCTAGCTTGAGAAGCAATGAGTTCGTATTGTTCGCCGATGATATCTCCTTGTTCTTCTACTATCTACTTCTAGGATCTGTATAATATTGAAGAAACAATGACTTCTTGCTTAGGACACTTTAGTGAATATTTTCAATATAATAATATGATTGTAAATGCAGAAAAATCGGTTTTGATCAATTTTGCTATTCGTACAAATGAATCCTCAATAACAGTACAATATAATAGTGAACCGATTCAACAGATAGGACAAACTAAAGTTCTAGGTTTATTGTTGACTAGAAATGTAAATTGTGGAGAACATATAAACCAGTTATGTAAAAAAGCATCAGTAGTATGTTATACTATAAGACACTTACGAAATTAATGTAACATTAATGTCATTAAAACATACTACTTTTCGCATTTCATGTCCATTATTTCATATGGAATTATAATTTGGGGATCATCATCTTCCTTGGGCAGACTGTTTGTCATCCAAAAACAAATAATTAGGATGATGTTCAATTTGGACTACAATGAATCTTGTAAAACTACATTTATTACAAATAATTTATTAACTTTACCAAGCCTCTTTATATATGAAATTCTTGTCTTTATGAAAAGTAATATTTGTACTTGTACAAGAACCAAAGATATACATGACTATGATACACGTCATAATAATCTTTTGATAACTCCAAAGCATAGAACCACTTTTTTTGAAAAAAATGTACTAAGTTTAGGTCCTACTCTTTATAATATATTAAGCTCTGAATTATTAATATCATCAAATTCAAGAAGATTCTGAAAATGTCATTAGTTAGTAAATGTTATTATGGGGCAGTCAAAATCAGGATACCGCCCGTGAAGCTTAAAATAACAATATTTGAGGAATTTGCGTTGGATAGATTCAAGCAAAGAAATGTATTTATTGTAAATTAGATTCCAAACTTGCAGACAGTATTCTAATTTTGACCTCACAAATGAAAAATAGATTCTGTAATAGATGTAAAAGATTGCACCCTATACATTCACTAGCACTTCAAATTTTGCATTTTGAAGCATTTTTAGGAGAAAAAAGTATTACAATTTCAGATGAAAATTAAATATATATTGAAAAGATTATAAAAAGTGGAAATATGACGTCAACTGAGAGAAAAAATCTTATTTCGGAGTTTCTGATACTAGATTCTACTTATCAAGGAAAAATTCTTGATGCTGAAAATATTAATATATATATATATATATATATATATATATATATATATATATATATATATATATATATATATATATATATATATATATATATATCAACTAAATTATGCTCGCTCGATCATCAAATATCATAGCAATTTGCTCAGAGTCAATGATACAAATCCTGGTTTGATAGAGGATTTAAAAAAAAAAGACATTTGGTGTGAAAAGGACTGGGAAACCATTCTCAAGGCAACCAATCGATCTCACATTGGAACAGATTATTAATGCAGACGCTGCCAAGAAACTAACTGGAATTACACATTTCACCAATTCTATATCTGCTCGCCAGCGCTGGGCAAGGAGTCACAGTCTTCGAGCAAGTATTATTTCCCATGTATATGAAGAAATACGACTAAAGAAACAACAAGATGTAACTGGAGATCTGGAACCAAATAAGATCAAGAAGAATGCGTCTTGCCTAGAGAAAGTAATAACAACTATCAAACAAAACATTAATCCATTCAGCGTAGAAATCAGAAAGGACCTTTTATTCAATATCGCGACAGAAAGAGCTGCTGAGAATTCAACAGCAGATTTTTTATTAAATATCGAAACAAATGGTCGTAATATGCGTGATCACTTCATCAAGAAATGTAGCGAAGATTGTAATAGATTTGAGAAACCGATAAAAAAACATACCATCATGAGTTTTACTACTGCTTCTGAGAAAAAAAAGTTAAAATATGTGGCAAAATTCAGGAAATCAGAAAGCAACGTGATATTTTTGGTCGAATGTTAGGTATTTCCATTGGAAATGAGATAGATTTTACGAGAACCATGACATATCCTTTGACTCCGTTGCCAACTAGTATGTGTCATCTTGATGAAAAAATCTGTGAGACCGATAAATCAAGTTTGATGAAAATTTTAGAAGAAAAAATATCAACTGGATCTCCACCAAAATTTGACATTGTCATCTTGGGTGGCTTTTTCATACTGCACCTTATGAAGGATGTACCAAGAACTTTTAGAATGATATCAATGGCAATTTTGAAAATGATCTGTAGATTCAATACACCCAGAGTTGATATAATTCTCGATCAATATTTGACACCATCAATAAAAGACAACGAACGATTTAGAAGGGATGGTTTTGTAAATAAGCATTATACCATTAGCGGTCCTGATCAGGTAAGACCTGTTGACTTTATCAACGGACTGAAAAACAGAAAATTTAAAGATGCTCTGGTAGATTTTCTAATAAATCACTGAGAAAACTACGAAAATACACCAATAGTAGACAGAAGAACAATATATTTGAATTTCAAAAGCTGTTACTCTTTTCATGTTTCTGGAACAAAAGTTGTGAGAACAGTTCAAGAAGAATTAACATGTGAAGATCACGAAGAGGCTGATACAAAAATAGTGTATCATGTTTCGAAAATTGCTGACCCTTGAAAAGTTTTAATCAAATGTTCCGATACTGATATATTGATTATAATGCTAGGGAACATTGAACACCTTACAATTCCCATTGATATTTGGTTCGAAATAGGCTCTGGCAACTCGTTGAGGTACCTTGATGTAACCAAACTGTATAACACTCTTGGAAAATCATTATGTACTGCATCACCAGGCTTTTATGCGTTCACTGGTTGTGATTACAATCCATCTTTTCATAGAAGAGGAAAAAAAATCCTTTCAAAATATAAGAAAGATCTCTTTTCACATATCAGTGACATAAATTCAGAAGAATCAATGATTAGAAACTTTGACACCCTGGAGAAATTTACATCTCGTATGTACGGGTTAAAAAATATTAATAAGGTGAATGGAGCCAGGAATCATCTATTTGTACGAACCTATAAGCCATCCGACACTGAAGAAAAATTTTCACGGAAAATAAAGAACAACGATGCTTGCAGCATACCTCCATGTAAAGCAGAATTGTATCAATAACTTCGAAGAACGCGATATATCACTAGCATCCGGAGAAATGCTAATTGTAAAATTCCAAAAACTCTCATTCCCTCGGGCAACGAATGGACTGAACAGAATAGACAGTATGAATTCTTGTGGTTTGAAGGTGACCAGCTACCTTTACTCACGAAGGATGTATTAATTCAGTCTGGAATAATTAGTGATACAGAAGATAGTTTAGGTATTCAACAAATCATCTATACCATTCCCAATATTCTGAACATAGTTTCATTCTGTGCAAATTTATTTTTCAGTTGAAGATCGGACAGATGAAAGTGATTGGAATACCAAATCTGACAGTGAAAACGAGAGATTTCAGTTTATTCATTGTACATTATGAAAAAGCATTGGGAACAATTCAAATATATTACATTATATCTATGAGAATAATATCTATTTGATATCATATGTATAAATAATATGGTACATATGATTTTAAAATGTGTTAATGACTGATAAATGTAATTTTTAACAGCAATAACTTATCTCCTTTGAAAATTTGGTTTCATGGATAAAGTACACGGTGAAGATCCTATTGTTATCCCCTCTATCGTGCAGCTTCCGTACCTCTCAGTTATCCACTAGATACAATAGTTGTTACAGAAGTATTTTTTTAAAGGTTTTTACAACAAAATTCTGGTCTAGCATATCATAATTCGAATTCTGTGTATCATCCTTCAAATAAAAGAAAATAAGCCATACCTTACGTAGATACATTACAGAAAAAAATTTTTTTTCGTATTATAAATGAGTCTGGCGACATGTTAACAACAAATAATCAAGCAGGGAATGTTATATTATAGATTCTCAATTATAATCCAATTATATAGAGTTCAGAAATAGTCTTACATCATTACATCAAAAATTTGTATTTTTGTCTATGTAATTTCTACCTTGTCCCTGAAACGCAAGGAACAGATGCTGCCAGACTTACGGATTCTCAAATGGGAAACACTTTGACAGGTATTTTCAATATTATTTTGCCTTACGTACATACATCAGCAAAAAAGTCGCCAGCTCTCCGACAATCTTGTTCTAATAGTGATATGTCTCCTGATGATGAAAAATCTTCCGATTATTTGATCACAAACAACGTGAAATGATTGAGGAAAACGAAGAAATGCAATGGATGCATTGATGCTCTGCAACATAATGATCTACCCCAATATTTTCGGTAACTGCAAATATTAGCAACGCTACCTGTTTTAACAGCTACGTCAGAGCTCTCTTTCTCAACTCTTGAACGGATGAAGACATATTTGAGAAATTAATTGGCAAAAGTAAGATAAAATCATTTCTTTTTGTATAATCCTATTATTATCAGTACTTGAATTTATACTTAGATTTACTATTTACTTACATATTGATACCGTAAAATCATAAACTGATAGGTATTCTGTAACAATATTTTTCATATATTGTATAAAAATAATGTGCTATTATTGTGATTTGCAGAAAAGGCTCAATGGTTGTGCTGTGACGAAGCTAGTCCCTACTGTTCGTCCCTAAAAAGGGTAAATTTCCAGAAACCTGAACATTTATAATATTTCTGTGGAAACATTTCTAGTGCTCGCGCTGTGAACATTTTGTGAAAGAAGATAAACTTACTCATGTAATAACATTTACTGAGTTAAACAGTGTGAATTAAGTGTTACACTAACCATTGATACCATAATTAAGAGTTTAAATAAGTCAAAGTCAGATTTGACAGATAAAGGCGCCATTGCGCAGAAATGTGTGTATTCAAAATAGCGGCGATACGAGTATGTTTCAATTTTGTAATAAGAGATGGCGCTGATGACACTTAATCGTTCTACAGTCATAGAGGTGCGATGGATTCAATAGGGTAGGCTTGCGTTTCCAATGGAATCCAAGAGTTGCTTAATACTTGAGGCAGGGAGTACCGGAAGAGATCACTCAAATGGAAAGATTGGGCGCTTAGCTACTACTATCAAGCGACAGCGACTGCATCTGTTTTTCGATTTTATTTGAATCGTGAATCCTAGTTACCATTAGAAAAAATTTGAACAAATGTCGATTTGTGTGAATAAGATTGTTTATTATTGTCAGATCAGCCTAATATTGTGTTTTTCTGTTGGATTTCTATAGTTTTGAAATTGTGCAGGGAGAGATCACACAAATGGACGAATTTGGCGCTCAGCTACTACTATCTAGCGGCAGCGGCCGCATCTATTTTTTAATTTTATTTGAATCTTGAATCTTAGTTACCATTGAAAAAATTGGAACAAATGTCGATTTGTATGAATAAGATTGTTTATTATGGTGAGATCAGCCTGATATTGTGTTTTTCTGTTGGATTTTTAAATTTTCAACCTTCCTACCGTTTATGGGTCGAATCGACTCATTTCCAGAATTCAATGCAAGATATTTCTTGTTATATTTAAAAAAAATGTTTGAAACTTTCAGTATTCCTCAAACATGTGTATATCTTCTTTCAACCCCATTTTAAATGTTTAAGACTCTATTATTATGGACCAAATGAAAAAGTCATACATATGGTACATGGGTCGAATAGACCCATGCCATGAAGACTCGTAAGGTTTCCTTAACGAAGGTCGCTTTTCTCCATTGGTTTTGCCTATGTTCCAAATTTAGCTCAATTTATGGCAGCATAGGTTCCAGTATCTGGTTTTTGTACGGTTTCTGAAGTCAAGTTGCGTTGTATTAGCATTTCACTTCTAAATATGATGTCGCGCAGACACGGCTTGACAGATGACAAATTGGAGAAGAAGGTTGATCTCCGACGTGAAAATAGCTTACACTTGTTCAGCGGAAGTATATACTTAGAAATCTGACAACAAAGAACGCGAAAAAATCAAGGGAGGAATGTCGTACCACGTTTGGTACAGCATATTGAGGGTACATCCAGAAATGTGACAGCTGATAAATTTTGTTTATAGATTTCACTCTGGCTAAAATTTAACTTTAACTAATCTCAAGCATCTTGTGGTAGAGAACCATTTTCTTCTTCATTCGGATTTACTGAGGATGTTACGTTGGTTTATGTCGCAAAGAAGAATAAATCTGTTCTTCTACTTACAACTATGCACCATGATTCCAGTGTTTCTGCGGATGACTATCGGAAACCAACAATAATTCTTCACTATAATAAAACGAAAGGTGGTGTGGATACAACAGATAAGCTTGTCACCACCTATATTTGCAAAAGGGGCACAAACAGATGGCCTGTATGTCTGTTTTACAATATTACTGATCTGGCTGCCATAAATGCGTACGTTTAATTCATGTCTGTGGATCCTTCTCCTTACTTAGGAAAGATTTTCAAAAGGAGACTCTTCTCACGAGATTTGGGAAAACAATTCACGCAGTCACTGAGAAACACCAGACTGACAAAAAATTTGCGTATATCCGTCAAGTCAAAATTGCAAATTACAGAGAAGAAAACTGCAATGAAATGAGCAGTCAAACGTGGGAGAAGCAAAGACTGTGAGCCAATGAAAGATCGAAAGACCCAAACAATGTGTGCATCATGCCTTGCGTAGTAATTATTCTCGTGTGAAAATTCTACTTATGCTGACGATATTATAATTCTATTATTACTGTAATTCCGTTATTTCCATAGATGGAACTCCATTGAGAGAGTGTAAAATCAGTCACATTTCACAAATTTTATTATTTTTTTGATGCTATTTCTCGATTTGCTTGTATTCTGAGCAAATGCAATTCTCTGAATATGTGAGTTTTTTTTCATAGATGTGATTGAATGACTAAGTACCGTAAAATAAGATTGGTTTCATGAACTAATCTGCCTGTTTAAGCAACGATAATGATCATGGGTCAATTCGACCTATGTAAGATAAACGTGACTTATTTTTGAGCGGGTAGAAAGGTTAAATTGCGGTTCGAGTAAAAAGAGGTAAGCCCCATTTTTATGATTTATACATAATATTGCGGTGAGTACAATGCAAATTTGATACCATATAATGATGATATAATATAAATAATGTGAATAATTTTTGTAGATGCCAACTTCAAAGAAGTATTGTTGCGTGCCGAATTGCTTTCTGTATGAAAATAAAGCGATGGTACGATTTCCGGCACCAACAAAAACAGAAATCTTCCAGAAATGGCTTCGAGCGGTGAATAATCCAGTTCTCTTTGATTTGCCACTTCAAAAAGTATACGAGAGATACAGAGTTTGTTTGAGGCATTTCGAGGGGAAATGGATTATGCAAAGCTCGAGTCGTTATAGTCTGTGTGAAGGCGCAGTTCCAACACTCTTCTTCTTAAAGGGCAAAATATTTTGTGTTATGATATTGTGACGGAAAAAGTATATAATTCATCTTTGATTTCTCCAGAATCTGAGCCTAGGAGTGCAATCAGATCAAGAAGCAGGACTCAAGGCCCTATAGGTAATAATACATAATATAGATTGAGTTCACCTTAGAATATTCCATAATTTACTGGAACTCAGATAGAATCCTTCAACAAGCTCTTATTGTTGCTATTTAGGGAGACAAACTATTATTTCAAAAAAATTTGAGCTAAATTTTGGAATATTTTATTGCTCATATCTATTTGGTCACTGAACGAAAAATACTATTATATTTAGTAATCTGAAGATTCTCTGGAGAGAAATTCCATCAATATCTGGAGGAGAAAATTAAGATTGTCCTCCTGAGAGACCTCAGCAACAGGCAGCTACCCCAGAACCGACTCCACTACAACATAGTTCTACCATGCGCCCGCGTTACAAGAAACAAGGTATTTTTGGCTTTTATTTTATAACAAAAATGAAGTGCAGTATAATTGGAGGCGATACAATCTTGCATGCTTACTGAATAAAATTAGCTCAAATTTCAACGTACTTACAAAAAAATCTTAGGAAATGTTAGACATCGTTAATATGACAATAAATTTATTCATCAATTTCAGTACGCATACATGAATAAATTTCTCGCGTTATAGTTAACGTATCCATAGCAGTATGTTTTCATAAATTTAGTATTCATTCAAATATTTGAGATGCTAGGCACATATTTTGGGATAAATTCTCCAATAAAGATAATATTTGAAGGAAAATAAGATCATTTTTTTTTTGTGTATAATAATGAAACAAATGGACCTTTTTTTCTAGGTGTGTTCCAACTCATGAGTGTTCGAGCGGTGCGAAACGTCTCGCCGAAAGCACGTTTCCTGTGCCAGCGTATGAAAGTGGTGGAACGAAATATGTTGCAAAGAGCAAGAAAGTGAAGCGTCTCAGCGACACTGTTAAGAAAGCTGTGAAAGAACGTGATCCAGAAATTCCTAATCATGTCTTCCAGCCTCTGAATAAAGTCATTTGAACTTTCCTCTCTTCCCAAATTAAGGAAGGTGGGAAAATCAAGACTGGAAGACGCTTTTATCTGGACGAACAAATTCTGACGGTGCCTCTGCCGAAGAGTTTGCGAGGGTAAAACAAAATACAAACAATTCCAAGCATAAAATTTAACTGTAAATTATCAATCAACAGGCAATATAAGTGCTTGGAGAAGCATTTCTGCATGCCTAGCATATCTACCCTTAGGAGGCTTCTAAGAAGAGCTTCCTATAGACCAGGGATCAATATTCCTCTCCAGAAACATTTAGCAGACATAATGCAGAAGGAACCAGTAAAGCGTAGAACTTGTGTACTTTATTTGACGAAGTAGCAATTCGGCCGCACTTGACTTTGGACGAGGAGGAAGACGAAATTTGGGGTTTTCAAAATTTTTGCACAGTACGTAGACATGCGTTTGTCGAACATGCATTGGTATTTATGTTTCGTGGCCTAAGTGTTGAGAGATGGAAGCTATCATACGCATTTATAATGTGAGTGATGTAATAATAATAATAATAATGATAATAATAATTTATTTCGCATAAGAGATACATCTCTGTACAAAAGGACTGGTCGTGCATTTATTTTTATACATATATAATAAATTACAAAATATAATAAACATTTGGAGTATCTTGAAAAATAATTTAAAGATTTAATGCGAAAGCTCGGAGTTTTAGGGCATTATATATGAAATTGAAGGTGTCGTAAATCTTCTGTTTGGTCGGATTTGAAAGCAATTCTGTCATACCTTGAGTAGCTGTCTGAAGATGTTTATTGAGGAATGTTGACCTTAGAGGAGTATATGTAGGACAACTGAGTAGAAAATGCTGAATTCCATTAGGTTCATATCTGTTACAAATATCACATATTTCTTTGGCATTAAATTCATGACAGTATCCATCTTGATATGTGTAACAAAGGTTAGGGTTGGAGATACGAATTCTCATAAAGATCTGCAGTATATTACGTGGGATGTTGAGTTGAAGGAGGTTATGAGTTATATTGTATGTTGTAAAATCAGGATTATAATTTGAATGTATAATACGCTGTGTGTCGTTTTTATATAAGAGTTCTTTATAAGCTAAAATGATGTTTGGCCTTTCATATTCAACGGTTGAAAAGTCTTGGTTTTCCCACACCCATTTGAAGTTGAGATTTGTAAGGGTCAACTCAATGTAATTTACCCAGTTGAGTTTGGCTTTTTGGTCTGTTGATATTTTAGATGCATTGTTGAGAAAAAGTAGTTTGTTATAGCATATTTTAGCATATCTTGTATCAGGCATCAACAAAATTTTATGCCACTATCTTAGGACTTTTTCCAGTATAAACAGTTCCAGATTTTCCAATCCAGATTCTCGACGCACCCAATAGTTCGGAGTAGTCAGTGGCCAAGATAGAATAGTTTTTACAAACTGGACTTGTCCTTTCTCAACATTTTCATATTGATACGGACCCCATACTTCTGCTTCATGAAGTAAAACTGATTCTAAAAGGGATGAGTAAAGTTTCTCTGCTGTTTTCCATGAACATGTATTTGTTTTGAGCAAGATGTTTTTGATAGCTCCCGTGGTTCTGTTAGCTTTGCTTACTAATTTGTTGGTATTTGCATTGAAAGAACCTGAAGCTTTGAAAACTGTACTTAAATACGTGTATTCGTCGGTAAAGTTGATTTCTTCTCCTTGACAGGAATGTATAATATTTCTTTTGGATGGCTTTCCTCGATGAAAATGTAGTATTTTGGTTTTACTTGCGTTTATTTCAAGTTGTTGTAGTTTACAGTAATCTTCCAATGCTCTGATTTTCCGTCGCGCGTCGATCTGTGTTTCTGCGAAAATCACAATATCGTCTGCATATTGTAGTGTAAGAATATCATTTTTATTATCGATATAAAACCCCCCTAGGTTTCTCTCTCTGAAAAAACTCTCAAAATTCGAAATGTACAGCGCAAATAATAAGGGACTGGAGCATTTTCCTTGTAAAACACCTTTAGTAATAGCTATAGGGTCAGAGAGCTCATTATTGACTCCAATTCTCATAGTAGCCCCGTCGTACATATTTTTGGTTAGTCTTATTATTTTTGCGCTGACTCCCACTTCGTATAATCTGCCCCACAGTATGCTATGCGATACTGAATCAAAGGCTTTACGAAAATCAACAAATATGGCGTATATCCTTTGCTTTTTGTTCATAAAAGTGAATTGTGCAATAGCGTTCAAAACAAATATATTATCCACACAAGATCTGTTTTTCCTAAATCCTGCCTGAGCTTCTGGTAGTATACTAAAACTTTCTGCCCATATTTGGAGTCTATTAGTGTTTATAAGAGTGAACAACTTAGTAATAGTGTTGATTAATGATAACGGTCTGTAATTGTCTGGGACTAATCGATCGCCCTTCTTATGAATCAGCGTCAGTTTGATTGTCTTGAGATTTTCAGGTAGATTTTCATTTCTTAGAAACTCGTTTAGTATATCTTTGAGATAAAGTATCCAATTTTCCGGCAAATTCTTCAACTCTTCATTGCTGATTTAATGTGAGTGATGTATTCTTGGGATTTCAGTCAATTTATTTTTTTTTCTTTTCTGCCCTACAGTTTCGGCTGCACCTCAGCCATCCTCAAAAGCGTTACAATTTTATTTTATTACTAATAATGTGTTTATGAATGTCAAAATACTTGCAAAGGAATTATTATTTGAAAAAATTGAAGTTATACATTTGTTTAAATTGATATTAATATTAAAAAGCGGAAAAAAGAGGAATTTTCATTTGTCCCTTGCCACACCCGACATCTATGGAAGGCGTTGGCTAACTGCATGTTAAAAGTCGTGCGTCCACGCATTGTCAAAAAAATACATATTGACATTGGTAGAGGTTTGTCAATTGTGGTGTCAATCAATTAAAATTGTGCATCACGCAAGGTGTCAAAAATATGACCAAAAATCAAAGAAGTAACATGTTCCTAGATCAGAAGGATATTCTTGTAAATCGTGCTAATCGTTATAGTATCTGTCTTCTCATCAATATTTTGTTTGTCCTGTTTTATATACAACATTCCTAATGTAAGTCTTTTATTTGAATTTACTTCATCATGAATAATACTTGTTTCATCAAAATTGGATGTATGACCTGAATCAATGCAATGTGTGACTAGCGCACATCTCGGCGTATTTTTATTTAATTTTTTACTATTTCGTTTGTGTTCATCTAGCCTTGTTTTTAAATATCTTTCAGTGTGTCCTGTGTATCGTGCATCACAATCATTACACGGTATTTTGTTGATTAAATTGGATCTTAAGTCTTTATCAGTTTTATCTTTCATTTTGGAGAATTATTTGCCCACTGTTTTGTACTGTTTGAAAAAAATTTCAATTCCCTCTTTATTTTCGAATACTCATTAAATCATGTAACTAACGCTATCTATGGAAGGAATTGTGAAGTATTTATCGGTCAAAGATTCTTTCTTCCTTTTGTCATTGTCATTTAAACTAGGTGAATGATTCATGATTTGATTTTTGATACCGTTCATAATGCCACATGGATATTTATTGGAACGGAGTAAGCTAGTAACTGTGTTGATTACTTCAGTATGATGTTTTTCAGAGGTCAATTTGAGTGCCCTGCTGAACATATTCCTAGCAACATTGAGAAGTTGACTTTTGGGGTGATTGGATTGAAAACTCAAGTATCTGGTACTTGCTGAGGGCTTTTTGTACCATTTGGAGGTAATGTTGCCATATTCTTCTCTAATCAGTACCATACTAAGAGAAGGCAAGCTGTTTTCAGCCTCTGTTTCAACTGCAATTTGTATGAGAGCATTAAAGCTATTGGAAATAGTTACAATCTCATCTATTTCAGATCTTGGCACAGCTGTAATTGAATCATTCACATTCTTTTTCATGAAAATTAAATTGACTGGAATCCCAAGAATACATCACTCACATTATTTATAAATCTAGTCAGCGTCAACCATTTTATCCGATACGCATTTATGTTCGTTGGTGCAATAGCTGAGACACCAATTTCAGTGCAATGTATTGAAGAGGTCCTTAGTTTTACAGCATCAGCAAACTTCAACGTAGTGGCTACCATTTGTGATCAGGGTCGCACAAACATAGGTGCTATTGAGACATTAAACGTCAAAAAAGGGCTCTATGTATTCGTGAAGGAAGGGAGTCTCGATTAGAATGTTTCGAATTTCAAGGGAGGGAGATTGTGCATCTTTGAGATCCCCCGCACTTTCTTAAAGGACTCAGGAACAATTTACTTACTAAGGACCTCACTTTCACAATGGACAATGTACAGTACACGGCATCTTGGACAGACCTGATACGATTTTACAATTATAAGGGAGCATTTTTGGTGCGAGGTGTCCTGCGTCTACTGAGCAGTGTGTTATTCCTCATAAAATTCAAAAGATGAGTGTTGGGCTTGCTGCCAGATCATTCAGTCGATCGGTTTATGCGGGAATGACAAACTTGGTCAATCATATGCCACCCGGACACCAAGAACAACCACACAGACTTGGACGCAGTGCTGAGGGTAGGCGAAATTAGCGCTTTTCTTAGATGAACTTATTGATAGCGCAAATTGATCTTGTAATAGTGATGACTTTGTTCGTCCTCTGAGAAGAAGGTTGACCGTAGATTCGGATCATTGGGAGTTCTAGATCAGGGCAGAACAAATTTTGCGGTCAATGAAATTTGTACAACGAAGTGACAGGAAGTCTGAAGCGTTGCGCAAGGACAGTGAACTGCCACATTCATTGACCAATTGGATTGTTACGCTAAATGGCATTGCGTATTTGTAGAAATCTGTAAACAATGTTGGATTGACTTTCCTTGATTAAATGGCAGTGAACAAAGATTCTTTGAAGAATTTCTTTGGAAATATTCGGAGTCATTTAGGTTGTAACCGTAATCCTACGGCTGCATCATTTATTTCTTCATCCCAATCTCTCAGTGTGAACAATTTTATGTCAACCCATTCTGTCAGGGCGAATTGTATTCAAGATGATGACGACTTCTCATTTGCGAGATTGAAAAGTTTTTTTGACAAGAACTACACCAATTTCGCCAGATTCTAGTTCTGAGACTGACGACGAGACACAGATTATTCAACCAGACATGACAGTGAGATGATGGTCCTTACCACCAGCTGCTTACGTGGCAGGATACGTAGCCAGAAATATTCTTCAACTGACTATAGAGACTTTACCGGAACATGACCGGATACAACGACAAGAACTGACCGTGAACGGACTGACAAGATCTAAAACTTTGTTCATGTATAATGTAAAATTAGTTATGGATAAGACTTTAAGACTTTTACCGAGACTTGGGCATAAAAGGCGTGTACTGAAACGGACTGGGGACTTCGTAACTTCTAACACTGAGCTAACACGACTATCTTGTGGGATTCACGATATTGCGGGGACGTTTGTTCCGTTCTTTGTCAAGTTTTATATTTTCGTTTGGTGAAAACAAACAAATAGATACTTGACTGGACAAAACAGCCTTCCTCTAGCTTTTTTGGATCCCATACAACGACTGGCAATGGAACGCTACAAAAAGTCATTGAAAAGCAAGTACCGCAAGTCAATTGTAAATCTGTTCTTCATTCTTATATCCATTTATTATAAATCATAATTCTGCGGCCTGGAGTTTTGTATTAGTACAAATGCATTAATACACACATGATGTAGTTCAAGCATAATAACAGAACTTGGACTAAATGATTTTCTGGACCTCACAAATACCTGGAATTTCAAACCGTAAGCAAAAAAGGAGAATGAACGCTATCTCATGTACTGACGCAAAATAATTCATCCGCTAACTTGTGTGATTTGAGTGATAAGGTTGTTGAGTTAATTCAAAAAGCTTTTGTTCACATAAAAACTAGTTCTGAAGTATGAACGAGGCTAAAAAATATCAAGAAGTGTGTGAATACTTCAGTGCAATATTTGAAACATAAATCCCCGGTTGAATTCCAACATTTATTCAAGCTAGAATCGAATCTTCTTTTCTTAAAATATTTCAAATCTAAATTAACATGATATCAAGAGAACTGGGGGTCGTTTAGAAATTAGTTCAAATTCACAGACACATAATGGAACAGGTCAACTACCTACTGCAGAGAATTTATAACAATGGTGTGGTGTAGAGACAGCTTCTAAAAGTCGAATTAAAACAGGTGCAATTCTTAATATGAACTCATATAAAGATCCCAAGAATTCTTGGAAAATGCTGAAAGAATATTCCAGAGTAAAATAGAAACAAAAGTGCGAACTGGTGCAGTAGAAGCAAATGTTATATTAACAGCTGATTTCATCCTATCTTCTTCAGGGAAAATTAAAGCAAAATCATTCAATACACGCAATTCGATTTATCGATAGAACAACAAATATAAAGGTGTGGTATGAAGATAATGTTATTGATGAAAAATTAGGCAAGATAGAGGAGTTTCAAGAACGAGATTCAGAGTGGGCACTATATAAAATAATGTCCTTAAAGGTGAATATTTGCAGCTATTCACCTTTCCCGGTTGGTTAACATATTGTCTAACCTACAAGCATAAAAAGAAAAAGAGCTATGATAAATATACAAGACAACGATGAATATTGTTTCTAGTGGGCTGTTATTTCTGCTCTTTACCCTGTTCAAATGAATGTAACCTTGAGTTAGGTCATACCCACTAATTTCGGAAACTACATTGGATTATGAAGGCATTAATTTTCCCATAGAGTTGAAACAAATCAAAAAGCTCGAAAATAGAAGTTCTTTGAATATAAATGTTTATACTTTGCAGAAAGTTGATAGAAAGAAAGATCAACTTGTACCAGTTAAATTGACCAAGAATACTCATAAGCACACTATACATTTGTTAATGTTAGAATCGCAAGGTGGTGATGAGGAAAAAGAATAAGAAGAAAAGGAGGAGAACTCGGAAAGGGAGGAACATGAAAATCTAAATTTTGGGTGTAAATATCATTTTATATGGATTAAAAATTTGTCTAGATTAGTGAGTAGAAATGTATCCAAATATAATGGTAGAATGTAGATTTGTGATAGATGTTCAATTGATTTCAATCCTGAGTATACTTTGAAAAAATGGAAGAATCATCCAGATGACGAAAGCGCATTTCTGACAGCTCATGAATGCTTGTTACTTCAGAGATTTCGCAAATGACCATCTCTCACAATTACTGGGCTTGAAATCAAGCAGTTTGGGCAAACCCACAAAACAACAGCTTCCATTAAGTACTAGTTTCAAGTTGACTATTTGATAGGTACATAATTTATGCATGTACAAACTCAATTTTTATTTTTTTTCTTTAAATGTAAGAAGAGGAGTACTTCAACTTCCATGGTTATTAGTACCTGATACAATGTTGTCTACAATATAACTAAGTATAGGTAGTTTTTACATGTCACTTATTTATTAGCTTTTATATGTGCTTGAATATATTTATTGTTTTGCAGAATTGAATTGTGCGTTCTAGTGTCTTGATATCGGTTCCTAGGGTTTCTTTCAGGGTTTGGGAAATGTTATGTTGTGCTCGTTGCTGTATGTAGTTGGGACATTGTATTAGTATATGTTCTATTGAGATATGGGTATTGCAAGTGTCACATATTTCTGGTTGGGTTTTCTGCATTGTATGTTTGTGTGTTAGGTTTGAATGTCCAATTCGTGGCTTTGTGATTTCTGTTTGGTCTGTTATGTGTTCTAGATTATTCCATTTCTCTGTGGTTGGCTATATGGCTCTCAACTTGTCGCCTGTCGTGTTTGTCCATATATCGTACCATTGTTTTCTTGCTCCAATTTTCCGATTTTTATTATGTCTTGCGCTGGTACAGGGATGTGTGTTATTTGGTCCTGAATCGCTTCTTTCGCGGTTTTATCTGCTTCCTCGTTCCCCCATATTCCTATGTGTGCTGGTATCCACATAATTGTAACTTGGTTATTCTTACTTATATCATGTATTAAGCTTTGAGTTTTCTGTATTGTCGTTTGTTTGGTTTATGGGTTTTGGATTTGATGTATGACGCTCAAAGCATTAGTAAGTATTGAATATTCTTCTTGCTGTTTTCCGCTGTTCTTTATGTTGTTTGGTGCAGTGAGGATGCTGTAAGCTTTGGCTGTGTGGGAGCTTGTCTCGTTCGGTAGGTGAACTTTTATTTTTTCTGTGTCTGTGATTATGGCTCCCCCTGTTCCTAATGGCGTCCTGGATCCATCTGTATATATTTTATGTGCGTTGGGATGTTGGTTTCTGATTTCTTTGTATTTTTGTTTGAGTAATATGGGTAATGTGTCGGCTTTACTGGATTCGGTCAGTGTCAACATTAAGTTCAACGCTATTCTTCTCCATGGTGGGGTGGTATCTTCATAGTTTTCTTCAAGATTAAGGTCGGAGAGATTGATTCAAAGAGATTTCAAGGTTTCGCTTATTTTTTGTTAGAGAGGATTGTGGGATAGTATGGCTGTGTGATCTTTTTTTTTTTTAATATATGCGTATGAGCTGAATTTCTAGGGCTCTTTGCTAGTTTTAGAATATAGGACAGGGTGAGCTGGTTTCAGCGATTTTTTAGAGGCAGGATACAGGACTCACAGAGCATACTTATTGCTGGGCTGGTTCTATAAGCACCTATTGCTAAGCGTATGCTTGTATTTTGAATTGGTTCAAGTATTTTCAAATTGCTTTTAGTTGCTGTCTGGTAGATAATTGAGCCGTAATCAATATAAGATCTTATAATTGAAAGGTATATTTCAGTAGAATATCTTTATGTGCGCCCCATCTGTTGTGGCAGAGATATTTAATAATGTTTAATCCTTTGTAGCAATCCTGTTTTAGATACTGTAGGTGTTTTTTCCATGTCAGCCGGGCATCTTATATCATTCTCAAGTATTTTACGTTGGTAACTTATTCAATTTTTCTGTTTTTGAGCTCAATATATGGTTTTAGGGTTGGTCTTGTGAGTTTAGTTAAGAGCATTATTTTAGTTTTTTCTCCTGAGAATTGTAGGCCTGTATTTTTGGCCCATTCTTCTAGTTGATCTATAGTGCGTTGAAGATCTTGTTTCAGTGTTTTCGAGTTTTTATTGTTTGAGTTAATTGCGAGGTCATCAGCAAATAGTGAAACATTTATGAAATTTGGTATATATGTAGAAATTTTGTTCATTGCTATAAGGAAAAGTGTAACACTCAATATTCCTTCTTGAGGGGTTCCGTTTTCTTGACATTTTTGTTCTGATAAGACTCCGTTGTATAATACTCTAAATTTTCATTCTTTCATAAAGTTGTCTACGTAGTTCAAGGTATTACCATCAATTTTATATTCCTTTAGTATCTTTATACAGTATCGTACGCCTTCAAGATATCAAAAAATATGGCTGCGGTGTACTGTTGGTTTTTGAACGCCTTATGTATCTCTGAATGGAGTGAAATAAGTTGGTCAGTAGTAGAGCGTCCATCCCTGAATCCACTTTGTGTTTCGTTTAGAATGTTGTGTCTTTCTAGGTACCATAGTATTCGTTTGTGGATGATTTTTTGTAAAAGTTTGCTCAAACAGTTTGAAAGCGATATAGGACTGTAATTTTCTGTGTTTGTTTTTGGTTTATTCGGTTTGAGGATGGGTATTGTAGTGACATCCCTCCAGTTTCTCGGGTACCTGTTTCTAGTCCAAATGTTGTTGTATATTGTCAGGAGGAGTTCTTTTGTATTATTTGACAGGTATTTTATCAATTCATACCTGATTCCATCTGGTCCAGGGCTTGTGGTGTTTTTCAGCTCCTGTATTGTTGAGTCTAGTTCACCTTTTGTTATGGGATTATTGATTTTGCCGGTATTGTTTTGTTCGACTTGGATTTTCTTCTTCTCGGCTTCTTCTTTATACCTTAAAAATTCATCGGTGTATTGTGTGGTGCTAGAATTTACGTAGAATTGCTCTGCAAATGTATTTGCAATTTCTGTTGGAGTTGTAATAGTTCCGTCGTTTTGTATTAGTGAATCTGTCAGTGTGTATGATTTTTTACCATTGATACGTTTCATTTTGTTCCATACTTCTGTCGAGGGCGTGTTTGTGTTTATTTTTGATGTATACCCTTGCCACGATAATTTTTTACTATGTAGGGTTGTTCTTCTGCAGTGTGCTTCAGTTTGCTTTAGTTTAATCAGATTTCCCGTAGTTTTATGTTTTCTGTATTGTTTTAAAGCCTTCTTGTTATTTTTTATAGCTTCTTGGCACTCAATATTATACCATGGGACTTGTTTGTTGTGTTTATTCATTTTGATTTTTTTCAAAGCATTGTTTGCAGCTTCCGTTATGGTTACTGTAAGCGTTTCTACTTGTTTATCTATGTGATCCGTACCTGGTGTTGTGATTTTAGCTAGTTCTGAAAATAATGCTCAATCTGCGTTTTTTGAAGACCAATTTCTCAATGATTGTTGTGTAATCAAGTTTTCCTCATTGTTGCCTATATTTATTTTTATTGGGAAATGGTTCCCTACGTAGGATAGAGGTAACACAGTCCATGTCATGTCTTGTGCCGCCGACGAATGACTAATTGATAGATCTATGGCTGTAAGATTGCCTGAGCTAGCGCAGAAATGTGTCTTGGATCCATCATTTAGTATAACTAATTTATCGTTTCCGTTGAGGACTTATTCTTCATTGTTTAGTTATTGTCTGACGGAAGGTCAAGTGCTGTACCTTAAAATGATAATTTGATCTTTATCAAAGCTATATAAGAGAAATACACCTAAAGTAAACAAATTTTCATCCAATAATTATAATTCATTGTAATAAGAATCAAATTCACGTCAAACAAGTCATTGAATGAATCTCGGACAGATTTGATAACTGTACATAATAATAGTGACACTCACGACTAAAGTTATAACTAAATTTTTATCTACTTGAATAAACTCTAGTCGCCATATCCCTAATGTCATATATATCTATGGGCATTGTTTCACTTGGATCAAGTAATTGAATAATTTTATCTTCCACAATCACTGAGCCTGAACTGAAGCAATTTGTGCAAATCTACGAAACAGCAGCTTTTATTTAGTACCAGTTTCAAGTCTGTAAATAGTATAGTTGCTGAGAACTCAGAGTCACGCCAGCCAGCCAGCCAGACAGCCAAAGTGAATATAATAGCGTTTTTTTTTCCAAAAAATTCAGACTTTCGCAAGATGTTTTCGTACATATCTTGACTTGGTCAATCGAAAGACTTATGCCATTCGTTTTTACGAGATACTTATGATATCAACTTTCTTATGGCCAAACGGCAGAAACGAGAAGAACGTGAACAATTGATATAATTTTTCTGCATAATCGAGCCCTCATTCCAAACCCTTGGCCAAGTGGATCACTTCTGCCTATCGTTTTCCGCTGACTCTGTTTTCCCTAAGTTTCATTTCGTAAGCATGGCAGAAACGAGAAAATTGGATCGAAACAGGTTTTTTTATGAAAATTAAAAATTAATTATTATTATGCTGGCCACACGGTCCATCTTTAATTTTGGCATTATTATACTCCAAATATACATACTCATCAAAACTCTTGAAGGCAGGGAAAACAAAATGGGGCACTCAAATCTACGACTATCTGACGGTCTATGAAGCATACAATAAAAACATGAATGAGCAATATAATCCCCATGAGCAGGAATCATATTTGATGTATTCTGATATTAACAACCTGTATGGAGCTGCAATGAGCAGGTATCTACCTAATGGTGATTCTGAATGGGTTCCACCAACAGAATTTCATAATGCTGCTAATATTATCAATTTAGAAGAAGATTCTGAGGTTGGTTACATATTTGAAGTAGATTTACATTATCCGCAGACATTATTTAGGAGTCATAACGATCTCCCACTTTCGCCAGAACATATGGCACCACCAAATTCAAAACAAACTTAATTGATGACAACTCTGAATGATAAAAAATAATATGTAATTAATTACGGAAATCTAGAGCAAAATTTAGAATTGGGGTTGGAAATAAGTGGAAAACACAGAATACTTGGATTCAAATAGTCTGCTTGGCTTTGAAAATATATCGATTTGGATACAAATATGAGACAAGGTTTTCGGAATGATTTTGAAAAGAATTTCTATGAGTTAATGAACAATGTTGTTTTTGGAAAATCTATGGGAAACGTGCGTAAACATGGATTGAAAGAGATTTGCACAAATTTGATACATCAAATTATGACATAAATAATATTCATGGCATACCCGTAGCAAATAATAAAGTCATAAGATTAATGAAGGATGAATATAGAAGTCAAATTATGACCGAATTAATATGGCTCAGGTCAAAAATGTACACATATAAATTAATAGATGATAATGTTGGTGAATGAATCAAAGGAATAACTGAAGGTACTTTAAAAACAAAAACTTTTGATGATTATTATGATGTTTGTTCAATGAATCACTTGTATACAGCAAAAAATTCATAATTGAATCAAAAAAACATGAAGTTCCTACAATCAAGCATAACAAACTAGCAATGAGTCCTTTTGATGGTAGAAGAATAATTATTCCATTGAAAACAAACACAATACTATGGGACTATTCGTTGGATATATTCAATACAGACTTTCATTCATTACTTGGAATAATTTTATTTCTAATTAGTTGAATAAGTAATTGAATAGGTGTAGAATTCATTTAGTCGTTATGGAGAGCCCCAAAATTCAAAGACTAAATTCAATACCCAAGCGAATTGCACATCGTGGAATCTATAAAAGCCATATTGCAACATCACATACACGTGGTTATACTTATTACATAAAATATCATAAGAATGAGGACAGTACATCGCCAATAGGTATGGAAGATTATATAAGATCGCGAAGAAATTACATATGATGATCAAACATCAATATTTAGAAATGATACTATTATTAAAAATGAGAAAATTGTAAGTGATTTGATCAAATATGTAAACCAGTTTTGAGCATTTCTTCTTACTTCCATTACCATAAGATTTGAAACCATAAACAGATGTTTTTGCACAATACATTTTGAAGTTATATTTTTGATAATTTATAGTAAAAAATTTCGTTGATCACGTTCATTGTTGATATAAGCAGTAAGAGCATTGAAGGTGAAAAGATTATCAGTAATGTAGTATCAAAGAGCTAAATTTTAGCTTAGATTATCCATTATTACTTCAAACTGAAGAGTTAGTCTACTTGATGAGTAGACTTTTATCTATATCAAGGTATGTACCAATTTATTTTTACTAATTTTATCTTAGTATTGATTGTGGATGAATTTCAGCTGTGAAAAAATTTGCTCACTCAACAAAAATATTGTTATATGAACTGCAAAAATTTATTTTATCTGGTTATAATCATTCAAGTGTACAAGAGTGAAGTAGAAATATATAAAATATGTTGTTGTTACTTATATTTTCCAATTTTTCCTCAATTTATCTTACACCTTCTCTTGAAGAAAATATAGAATAAATAGTGGAGAAAATCGAAGTATTCATTCAAACGATGGCTTTGAACTGTTATCTAGTGTTAATAGTATTGAAAACATTGATCATGAAGGTTTCAGCGAATCGTTATATTTTTTGGAAAAATATGGATACTTGGATATACCCGAAAATGGAATGTCTTCTATAAATTCAAGCGACGAGAAGTATTTAAATGCTTTAGCATTATTTCAAAAGTATCACGAATTAGATATAAACAAAACATTGTATAGTAACACACTCGAACTGATGAATGAGCCTAGATGTGGTGTAATTGATAATTATGGAAATAGCTTACATAGTAAAAAATCATTCTGGCAGCAGTCTATTTTAACATGGAATATTATGAATGATAAAAATTAACAAATATTGGAAGTTGTCAGTGGAGCGTTTGCGATTTAGGAACAATATGCTTATATATTATTAAAAGTATGAAACATGTACAAAATATTTTGATCTCTTTTGGACCAATACAACATAAATTCTATTCATCGGGTGAAAAGTGTATTTCAGATTTTGATAGCCCTGGAAATGTATTGGAACATGCTTTTCTTCCGAATCGAGCCCTTGTATCTATTGATATATGAATTGACATGTCAGAAATATGGGATTTTAAGCTATTACATACAAAGATAGATAGTGATCAGGGCACTATTTCGCTTTTTTCTGTATTAGTATATAAAATCGGTCATTCGCCCAGACTTGATCACATCAAAAACAAAAATTCTGTCATGTATGCTTACAATAGAAATATTCGTTTTAATAGCATATCAGAACTTCAATTAGATGGTGATGATATGGATGCCAATCAAAATATTTATGGAGAAAAGAAGATAAATTCACCTAAAAATCACGAAAAAAAGGCTCAAGTGGAACCAACACAAAAAGATACAATCCTAACACCCACATCTAATTAAATGAATCTATGTGATTTGAACAATGTTACTAAATTTCTAGTTATGAACGATAAATTACTCATTTTTCATGAGAAATTGCTTTGGATCAAGAAATTATCCAAAGAAAACTTTCACACACAACCAATAAATTCACTGAACTGGCTATCTCCAATACCGAGAATTTTTAAAAGTTTATTCGCTGTCTAGCATAGACCGAACAACGATATTGTTCCAGCGATAAATGATAAATTGTACAGTATTTTATGACCTGAGATGAAACAATCAATTAAACAAATCTTCTTGCCGCCAAACATCAAAAATATAGAGGGTATAATTTTCACAAATTTGGGGAATACTTTTTTTTTATGATAGTAATTATGTTGCGAAATTTGGTGAGTGTAACTCTGATATATCATCTCACGCTTCAATTAACACACAAGTTCCGGGTTTTCCACAAAACATTGATGGAGTTTTCCAATTCGTGCATCGTTTCATATATTTTTTCAAAAATGATATTTTTAATGGATATAGTGAGCATATGGGACAAGTTGTTAGAGCATCACATTTTGACTCATCATTATTTATAATACGATGCCCAAATATAAGTATTTTGAAACAGCTAAGAAATTTGCAATCAAAATTAGAAAAATTAAAATAAAATATTTGGATTTATTCTTTATGACTGTTGCAGCTCCAATATGTCTACTTCCAACAACTACAACGCCATCAGCTCACTAACCAAATCAAAAGAGTTCATTGAGTTGCGAAACATAAAATTGGCAAGAAGTATTCTGTAAAAAATATTAAACTGAAAGCTGATACTAAATAAGGTGGAAGAATTAATGCTGCGATTGGTGGAGTTTCAAATGTATTTAGGTGGAAGATACAATCAAATTGATGATCAAACATTACAGTTAATGTTATAGGATGCAGAAAACAATAAGCTCTACATAATTTCCAATGGGAGTGAAGGGTAATCCGTAGATGTTGAGACACTAGTTTCAAAGCATACCATACCATTTGGAATGTTAAAATTCAATAAATTTAGTGTACAATTTTGAATGTTAATTATTTTTTGTATTTTTTAATGGCATATTTTGTAATTTTTATTGAATATGAAGAAATTTGGGGCGGAAACACTAGTTTCAAAGCATAAGCAAATAAAATGTCTAGACAAGAATACCACCTCTTTTTTTTAGAACTTTTTCTATCAAATAAACATTTGGATGTTCAAATTTTTGAATTTCTTGTTCATAAAAAGCCTCCTGAATAATTTTATGAGATTTATCCTGTATAACATAATGTTAGTGGGTTTGTTAATTGGATTTTTTTTATCATGAATATTTCATTCGTCAAATTTTGCGTGTATCCTCTCGACAATACAGCACGATTTCTACTGATTCGAACATGATCATTGAGATGAAATAGAGGCTTCTTATTTGAAACTATCTTATCATGGCTACAGACAGTTTTCAATAGTTTTTCTCATTTTTCCGATTCACATCAATAGGTTTCATGCGAATAGTACTTTGTATTATATTCCGAAATAACAGTTGATAGTAATTTCAACCATTCGTAAGACCCCTGTAGACTGAATTTCTTGTACATAATATTCTCCAAAATACGATTCACGCGTTCAACAATAGAAGCTTTCACAGCTTATTTTGCAGAATAATGATTTATCCCATATTTTTTCGTTAGTTTTTCATAATCTGCACTATCTTCATCCAAAACAGTGTGTAAATTATTTGGTACTCGCTTACTTCTTTCAAATATTTGTTTCAAAGCGTTAGACGCTCAATACTCGATTTATGATTAATAGGCTTAGCCCAAACATATTTTGAAAAAATATCAATTACAGCCAGTGTGTTATTATAAATTTGGTTTAATTTTGCATATGGTCTCATTTCAAATAGAACAGCCTTGAAAGTCTCATCTGATCCTTTGATTATCACCCGCCTCCTCTTGAAATGTCTTCTTGCTGGCTTATGAAGTTCTTCAACTATTTCACGTTTAATATATGTTGACATATTTTCTATTGTGTTCTATTATAAACTTTTGATTCTTTGAATAGAATATTAAAATCTTCTTTCACACTCTTTATTATTTGATAAGCTTTTTAAATCTTCTTATCAGCGTCTGATATGTGCTCAGTCACTTCACTATCAAAAATATTCATTTTGCTTTCAAACGAATCCACAACTAATTTGATTTTGTCATCCAAATATTTTTTTTCCACCGCAGCCAGATACGTTATCCTTTGGTAATAAATTTGGATCTTTAGATAAGGCTGTTGTCGTAGTACATCATTGTCAAAAAGTGAATTAATATATAGATGCTTGTAATTCTTGTCAGAACTTGTTCATAACACAGACAGTTCAGTATATAGATTTTTATGATAATACTGATGAGTAAAGACTAAGAAATTTAGAATAAATTCAGTGGATGACTGAATTTTTTGTCAGGGAGTGTATCTCATACTCGTTCATTATAGTCAACATTTACGGGTACTTACCGGAGAAATAACTTGGCAACATTGTGCTTAGCTGTCATCTCAATATAGAAAAATGTCCGAAATATCACGATATGAAGGTAAATTTAATGAACAAAAAGTTTAAGATTACGATGAGGAAGGAGAGCAAGGACTTGCTTAAATTTCAACAGAGTTTAAAAATGGCGAGCCACAAAAATTAACGTATTTTCACGCTAATTGTTTCTTTTTTTGAGCTACAGAATCAATGTGATTGAGTGCAGTTTTGTATGTAAGTTCATACCATATCATTTCTATCTGTTATCAATAATATTCACATATTTGACTTGATGATACTTTTTTTTTTTACTTTTTTCTGCTTTGTTCATGTATTATTCAATATTGAGATTATATTGATATAATTTGTTGTGTCACTAAATATATTATATATTTTATCCATCATTAGTAATATTGTTCTATTTAAACCATTATCAACTATTTATTTTCATCTCTTTTCCTTTGAATTTGTGGTTCGAATAGTACAATGCGATGTATAGTGACGTGCAGTGTTGCCAAGCATTTCTGTTCAACGTGTCGGCACGTATTTTATATATAAAATGTTCAACTTTGCAATCGCATATCTAAATAATGAGATGGTCAATGATTTCCTCTTCATTTTCAAATACGCAGAACATATTCACCATTTTATAGCCAGTTTTTCAAAAGAAAATGACTGTTAGTTTTTCAATTGGAAACTAAAACTCTTCATTGCTCTCCATGCTCTTCATTGCTCTCCATGTTGAAATTTTCTATTTTAATTGCGTTTATCTCAAATTTGAGATGGTCAATCGACTTCAATTTTCAAGGATGATTGTATAATAATATTGTTGATAAGTATACGATAATTTGGAATATTCTGATACTATGTCTATAGCACGACAACTACCTCAAAGAAACTGGGTTGGTAGCCAATTCAAGATATTTCTAGACTTGACATCCAATAATGGGCCCACAATATCTGTATATTTTTTTGATTTGCTACTTTTGAGTTGCCCTATGCTTATATTACCTTTACGCGCTGAAATAGTTGTATTCAATATTTTCTTATAATAATATAAATCATTTTCTGTATATTTTTCCTCTGGCTCTTTCTTAAATATAAGTCAGTTGTTGCAGGAAAAACATTCTAATCAATAATTGTATTTCCATCATAAAAATCTACAGCTTCATTACTCATTTCAAAATAATCACGCTCAGGTGTTTCTCTATAATTAATACTATCTATTTCGTTTGAACGTGATATAACTTTCTTGATATATTTTCGGAATAATGGATCAAATCGATTCAAATTACTCACCATAGCTTTTTTATCATGTGCTATTTCTGTTTCAGTATGTGTTGGTAACCGTGGAAGTGTATCTATTGGGGTATCACTTTCTGCAGCAGCTTGCTCTTCTGAAAGACCACGTTGATCATCATTTTCCACTTCTCCCCACCTATACCCCACCGAATTATTTTTCTTGTGAGCAAGGGTGACGTTTTGTAAGGTTCCAATAATTTTTGCTAATTTACTAATAATTGGTGTAGAACTTTTATCAAGCTTTGATTCACGTTCAATTTCACTATTCTTCAGTAATGCTAGTTTCCGTTTCACATTTTTTCTGGCTCGTATTATTCGCCTCTTCAATTTTTTATCTACATTCATATCTGTATATATCAGAATAAACAATGAACAATACAAGGCTTCTGCATAGGCAAATTTACTTAATAGCAGGGTGGTTTTGAACCGAGGGTGGTTCTTAACCGCAGTGGTCTTCAACCGAGCCTATTCAAAACCGCTAGATCCATTCAAAGAGATATGAAATTATGTAATCTTCTTCTATACCTGCCAGAGCTTCAATCAGATTCTTTATTAATAACCAAGAATCCATATTTATCTTTCCAGCATATGGCACATATTTTTTCAAAGCTATCAAAACTCATATCTCTACCCACATGATCATTGTACACATTTCGTAGATTGAACTCATCTTGTTTGAATCATATCAGCATATAGCATTATCACTTATTAGATGTTTTGGCATTCTTGTATAGGTTTGTGACGAATGAAAACGATCAATCAATTTATGTCTACTCATTGAGAAGTAATCTCGTATAAAGTCCTGCTTTTCACACGCAATATCGTCAAATATAAAAACGGTATTATATTTAGCTTCGCTCGGCTTAATTATTTTTCCACTGCTCCAATATTTTTATTGGTTCCGATAGATTTTCAATATATACATATTTCGATTAAAGAAGAGAATTTGAATATATATAGACATTCTCAAAATGTAGTCCGTTCGGATGCTCCAAAAGTGCAATCAGAATATCAGTTTTTCCACATCCAGAAGGGCCACTTATGAGACAACGGAGAGTTGATGGAAGAAGAACACTATGTCTCGGTTTATAATCGGATTCCATACTATCATTTAAAAAATAATTTTGAAAACCCAATGTATCACTTTGCTTCAATATCTTCATCATGATTTCAATGATTGAACACGGTAAAAACAGAGCTAGCAAGAATACTAATACCCATAGTGGTAGTGGAATTTTAAATAAAGCAATAAATAAACAAACTATAGACAAAACTAGACAAAAGGCTTGTTGGCGGTAATGAAGGTATCAACGAATCAGACACAGCGTGTAAACTTCATGATATAACCTATTCCAAGAATACTATTTCAAAAGAACAACATAAAGCAGATAAATTATTGGCTGATACAGCAACAAAGAGATTTCTCTCTAAAGACACATCTCTTGGACAAAAAATTGCTGCTTTGGGTGTTTCTAAAATAAAAGAGGCCAAAGTTAGGTTTGGTGCTGGTATAACTCATAATTTGAAAAACAAAAGAAAAGCAACAACACGCAAAAATTGAAAGAAAAACCTGAAGAAAAATCTAAAAATCAGCTTCAAAAATGAACTTACTGGAGGCGCTGCAGCTGAAGCTGAATCTATCAATGATGCTCGATCGGCCAACGACATAATAATATCATGGAATCTGTGACGTTAGGTGAAGGATACTATTTGAAATCATATAAAAAAGGATAGGGTCTTCACTATCAATAATTTCAGAGGAGTTCTCATGCGAAACTATTTACCTCAACAAATAAAGTTCACCGAATGTGGAATAGTTAATTTGGATGATTATGATAGTCCGTGTTCTCATTGGGTGGCGTATAAAAAATATACTAACAATGGTATATATTTTGATAGTTTTGGTAGCTTGGAACCACCAGAAGAATTAGTGAAATATTTGGGTAGCAATTACAATATTAAGTATAATTAGAAACAATATCAGCAGTATAATACAATTAATTGCGGACACCTTTGTTTGAAATTTTTATGTTGAGGATAATGTATGAGAAATACTTTTAGTAATAAATAAACAATCATGTCGTACACATTCACTTTATCTGATAAAAAGTCCTATCTAACAGCTACAATACATCCTGCTATTGAACTTGATCATAATTGTGAGTATGCGAGGGGTCTCATCAACTTTGCGTCATATAATTCTATCCCAAATATTGATGATCGCAATAATAAATTCTATCACAGTAATAAAACAATTACTTCACCCAATGGATCATATGAGCTTGAAAATGTAAATAACTTTTCAAAAAGAAGAGTAAAGAATGTTGACAAAGATTTCAAACTTTCTATTGCTGCCAATAAAAATACTCTAAAATGTGAAATGCTTGTTGAAGAATAAGTTGATTCCACAAAACCAAATACTATCAGAGAATTATTGGGCTTTAATGCTGGAATTTATAAGGCGAATAAGCTTTATATATCTTAAAATCCTGTAAGCATGATTCGAGTAAATGCAAACATTGTCACTGGTTCTTATGCTTATTCCAAACCCGTACACAAAATACACCAGTTTTTCCCGAGCGTTGCTTCTGGGTTTAAGATTAGTGAAAATCCCTCGAACGTTATCTATTCACCAATCAACACACACACAATTGATAATATTGAGCTTGAAATAGTAGATCAAAACGGAGAATCAGTCAATTTTCAAAGAGAGCCTATAATCAGATTACATTTGAGAAAATTTAAAAAAAAAATGGGAATAATTTATAATGGCAGTACAGAATTATATGAAAAAGAACATGTTCACAAAATGTTCAATACAAAACTGTTACAAAAATTTCGTCTGACGTCTTTTTTTGTACAATTGTTTTCCCATTGCATACCCATGTCGCCATCAATGTAACAGATTCGCACTAATTTTGTAAAATTTAGTTTAGTTTCTTACGTTGTTTTTGTAGTTTTTTGTTTCCAAAGCTTAAAATATTTTGTTGTGGGTTTTAGTTCCTATTTTTAAGCTGGAAAATCCTACGATCTTGTGAAGATTGATCCAATTTTTTAGTAACGAACCACGTTCGTAAATTTATCGACTCGTCGCTAATAAATCCTTTTTCTTGTCCTGCTAGACTTTGTATTTTCTTTGTCTTTCTTCTCTTTGATGCTCAGCATAGTTTTTTTTTACTTTGTTATATTTTTAGTGCACTATTTAAAATCAGACAAATAAATAACTTACTGATTATTTTATTTAACTTTTACTAAATTTACAGTTTATCCGTTTTTCAATTTGAACCTAAATTTATTCATTCAAGTTTAACGCTTCACGTTTGAAGAGAGCTCTCCAATTTTTTTGTGGGAACCTCCTGTTTCAGTTGAATTGGATACTTGTTGGGTTGTTTGTTTTCAGTGTAAACTGCTAGGAATCTTAGGGACCAGTGGCCACTTGAGACTAGTTTTTGACCAACTCCAAATTAAGAAAAACATCAACACGTCTACGAATTTAAGAAGAACATTAATATCTCCTGAAGTTGACGACCAAGCGCACGGCCAACCTTAACATCTTCAAGGACCGTTGGGTATTTATCAAAGCCCTATAAGACGCAAGATCAACTTTACTTAATTCAGGGAACGTTCTTGTCTGACGTTGTTTTTGTGGCTACCAATTCGACATCTATCTTCTCTGCCGATACTAGTCTTGAGTTCCGCCTGAAGAGGATATTTTGCTAGTTTTTGTAACGTAATTTTGAACGTCTGTGACGTGCTCTCCAGTTCCCTTTTGGCTGTTGCAGTGAGATTTTCTTGTATAATAGCTCTAATCATTTTCGTAAGTTACAAATTTCTTTCTATAATTTTTGGAATTCTTTGCTTTAAATTAATGATAATTTTATTTATAATTGATTTCGACGTCTATGCTTCATTTCTTTTTTTTGCTGTCGCTATTGTCTCCCAGAATAGTACCTTTTTCTCCTTTGATCATTTCCTGGGAGTGGCGCCCATTTCCTATTTTTCAAATAAAATATTTCTGGTGCCCTTATTAATAGCTAGTCTGGGTCTTCACTTTCAAGGTAGGATATTCCATTACTTAAATTTAGTGTCAATCAGCAGTACATTAAGTTTTTGCTACCAAATAGTGAAGAAACATTACCTTTTTTAATTTCCTACTGCCACCTTGGAAATAGGAAAAGGTACAAAACAAGAAGTACAACATTCAGCATCAAAAAATGGAAAATCAAGTTCCATCACAAGAGAAAACAATTACTATTAGAAAATAGAGAGTACTTGAACAATTTGAGGCTCGATGAGTTATAAGAAAAAGTGTTATGAAAAATGAGTAGTTATATCTTAAATATATCAGAACGTATATATTTTGATGAGGAAATACAATATGCTTAAACTCATATTTATCGAGCCTATTCATCAACTTTATTGAGTAATAATGATGAAATCAGAATATTTATACAACAACAAGATTTATACACATTACCATCAAATATTTATATATATTATGTCATACTAGTTTTCATACTTTGCTATTGTGCATGACTACCCCCTCCTAGATTGTAGGTGTGACTTATGATAGTAAGAACTCATAAATGATTGTAAAATAAGGAAAATAGGCCACTTTGTCGAGCTTTTATCAACTAATTAGAGAAGTTCATGTAACTCAACTGTATTTGAAGACAGAAAATAAATTCATACTTTCAAAAATTGAAAGTCCTTGAAACTTAATTAGCGCAGTCGGTAGGATATTGAAGACACAGAGAAATTAAGTACAAAATTTTCATTTGGGTCACTTTTGAAAAATTTTTTTTCAATATATTCAAAAACCTACGGGAACTTCAAACCGGCTTCAACCTAGGCCCATAAGAGTCTAACCACAACTCATCTTCAATGGACGACTACACCAAATCGACAACTTGCTGCTCAGGTAACCAGACCACGTCCTCATTGTAAGGAAGCGTACTTGCTGATCGGTACCAGTTTACGTCGTCGATGGGAACAGTCATCCGCAGAGGTACAACTCATACGACAACTTGTAGATTCCGGAGATTTCCGTCAAACTCACGATATTGTTAGCTATTTTATAATAAGTAATTGTGAGTAACTAATACACGAATGGGTGATTCTAACAATAGTGAGTAATAAATTTACCAAGATACCGGCACAGTCTCACACACATTCACACTTATTTGTTAGACTTTGTACTAATTGAAATAAGATTTTGAAAAATCATCAGAATCAAAAGATTCACAGGAATTAGATTCCGATCTGAAAATAGGAATTTCCAATCCTATTCAAATGAAGTTAAGACCAAGTCGACTTTCAAAAACCATAGCAATGGCAAATGTTACATTAGCATGATTGAAAACATCTACTGATGTAATTCCTCAATATGAAGGAAACATAAAATTGCTCAGTAATTTTATTAAAACCATTGATGAAGTCTATGCGACCACAAACACTTCAGCTTTATCCATTTCACAAACAACATATTTATTTGGAATAATCAGAACAAAGTGAGTCCATGAAGCTGCAGAACTTCTTTCTGGAAATAGTTTCCAGAATTGGCTAGATTTGAGATTATATTCGACAAATAATTTTACATATAAATTATCAGCAGAAACTATACTTTTGGACATAATTAATAGTAAATTCGAGACAAATGCAGAAATTACTTTTAAATACATGTTGGAAGAATTCTTGCAATACAAATCAAGAATACTTTCAACCGAATATAACTTAGCTCAGAAAAATGCAATTATAATTGAGGTACAAAAATTAATATTGAAACATTTCATATGTTTTGAAGAATCCTGATACTTCAGAGCAATGTGAATTATTGTTTAGAAATAAATTCAATTTTATTAATCAAAACACACATACTTCACCACTTCTAAGATACGTAACTAATGATAAAATACCACCACGGAAATTCCCAGCTGACAATTCCCCTTCACATGTTGTGGACATTAAACCAAATTTTCATAGAAATAATATCCCTTTTGCACCCAAACAAAATGTTAAAAACACAGTACAAACTAGACAACGTTTTAACCAACAATCTATGTCAATTCAGACCAGACAACAGCCCATATCGACTCAAACCAGGCTGACTCAACCTATGTCGTTCCAAAGTATTGGACAAAATTATAATATAGATTCAGTTGAACAGACAAACGCAGACGAAGACGAAGACGAAGAGATTAATGACCAAGAAATTGATCCAAATAATGATTTTTTAGATCAAGGAATAATGATAGACGAGAATATCACATGATGTCATCCTTGACAAACGATTTAATTTCATTACAGCAACACTATTATAATATACTTTTTGACACAGGATCTTCAATCAATTTAATGCACCCAGATTTTGCAGAAAAATTAAAATTGCAACAAAAAGATATGAAATTGACATTTAAAACAGTAAATGGTGAATCTACCTGTAACAAAAATATAGAATTTGAGATCAATAGAAATTATTCAAATGTTATACATATAAATTTCATAAGAATTATAATTTATCATTCGGAATGGAAGCATTTCGCATACTCAACATAAAATAAAATTTTGAAAATAAGAACGTAATAATGAATGAGAAACAGTATAAATTACAGGATAATGAGAATGTATCAGAGATAAATTCAATAGAAACTCGAAATTCTCATTTGAATCCCGTGGAGAGATGAAAATTAAATGTACTACTTAAAAATTATTAAGATTTATTTCCAAAAGATAATGAACCTCTATCGCACACAAATGTTCTTAGACATAAAATAATAATGTCTGACGACAACCCATCCATACGAAAAACTATCGTTTACCACAAGTATATGAAAATGGAATCGAATTACATGTAAATAAATCATTACAAGAAAAAGTTATTCAAAAATCATTTAGCCCCTGTTCCAATCCTATCTGGATCGTTCCAGAGGAAGCAGATGCGTCTAATGAAGGAAAAATTAGAATGGATATCGATTTTAGGAAAACCAATATGCGAACAAAAGATGATAAATTTCCTATCCCAAATATTGATACACTTTTTGATCACATTGGTAAATCAAAATATTTTACAACTTTCTTCACACCATCAGGACATCACGAGTTTTTGAGAATGCCTTTCAGCTTAAAAAATGCCCCAGCAACGTTTCAGAGAATGATTGATACAGTTTTAGCAGAATTGGTAGATGGTATTAGTCTTGAATATTTGGATGATCTAATAATTTTCGAAAAAACTTTAGAAGAGGACATAATAAATTTAGGACGAGTATTTGAGAAATTACAAAAAGCAACTTTGAAAATTCAAAAAGATAAGTCAGAGTTTTTGTGACCCGAAGCGAAATATTTAGGTTATATAATAAATCAGAATAGACTTAACACTGACGAAAGAAAAATTGGAAGTATAAAAAAATTAAATATTCCCCAAGTCAAAAATATAGATAAAACAATTTTTAGGAACCTTGGGATGGTACTGAAGTTCCATTTCAAATTTCACAAAATTACCAAAACCGTTCACCAAGTGTTTGAAGGAAGATCCTCGTATTGACATTTATGATCACGTATATCGTGCTACGATTGAAAACAGTAAGAAGATAATAGCTGAATCATCATTGCTACAAATTCCAGACTTCAACAAAGAATTTGTACTGACAACTGATGTTTCGGATTATGCAATTGGAGCCGTATTAACTCAAACACATGAGAATCAAGAAAAACCCATCTGTTACGCTTCAAAACCTGAAATTACCACAACACTGAAACATTATTGCTCATATTCGCTCAATGGGAGTTCCGCTTTACAAAATGCTGGTTGGTTTCCAAAACCATCAGCTAATACATATTAATAATAATAATAATAATAATAAATGTTTATTTGTTGAAGCGTGGGAGCTCATACAAAGAGTGATAGGCATTTATAATTATGTTCATAAGACATTCTAAATATACATATCTATATCTATAGTAATCATTACATGAACATATATATATATACACACATTTATACATACATACCTACATACCCATACACATTACCATATATGTAGTAATAATTATTCTTAATGTAAGATTCTTACCATCTAATTAAATTTGCTTATGCTAACCTTCCTACTTGATTTTTGAAACTTGAATACTCTAACCTTAAATATCTAGGATTTCATATCCGATGTACCCTGTATCTATTTTCATAATCCTAATGCGAATGATCTCAACCTAATTGCGTTTATTGTATAGTAATATATTTGTTTAATTGTGTTTTCAATATCCTTTGAGAAAAGGACTACAAAGTAATTGTTTCTATTAATGTCCATATTTAGTAGATTATTCAGGTAGTGCTGTCGGATGGGTGAGAGTATTGAGCAGGATAAGAAGAAATGATATAGGTCATCTTCTTCTGGACTGTTGCATATAGTGCAGACATTTGATGCCGAGAATTTTGTTACGTTTCCGTTTAGGTACAAGACTGTATCATTCGTGTTTGCCACTCGGATTTGTGAAAAAAGTTTGATAAGTTGATAATTACTGTTATATATTATACCACGATTTTTTGAGGTCAACTCAATGTTTTTATACACGCGCGCATAGTTGCAATTATTTATTCTGTTTGAGTCTAAGTATAAAGATGACACCTGTAAGTCCATATAATGCAGTCCATATTTCGTTTTAAATTGTCCGCACTTTGTCTGTTCCATGTATTCTGAAAACCTAGTTTAATTATCACTGTTTTTAAAGAACTACACCAGTTGTATTTATTCTGATTTTCGTGTGTGTCCAAATCTTTCATTCTATTGTAGCAGATTTTCGGGTATCTATCATCCTTCATTTCCAATATTTTCATCCACCATTTCAATGTTTGTTCTAAAATTTTTACCGAGAGATTGCATTCTCCTGTTTCTCTTCGCACGATGTAGTTTGGTGTTGATTTCGGCCAGCAAAACAATTTCTTGTAGAAGTTAGTTTGTACTTTTTCTATTTCTTCTGTGTGATACAATCCCCAAATTTCACTTGCATATAGTCCTGTTGGAATAGTTGTGGTGTGATAAAGTTCTATTCGTGCTTCCCAGTTATCCATTTTTGATAGTATCATTATTCTTTTCATATTTGCGGATGTTATGTTAGCTTTACTTATTCTCTCTTTACAGGTTTTATTGTGTAGTCCTGATGAAACAAAGGTAATCCCCAAATATGTGTATTCTTCTACTATTTCTATATTCTCTCTCTGACATCGATATATTCTCCTTTGTTTTGGAGGTCTCCCTCGGTGAAATTGCATTATTTTCGTCTTGTTTGTATTTATTATTAAATCATTGTTTCGTGTATATTCTTCTAATGCATTCAATTTGTTTTGTACATCTACTTGTAAATTCGCTAGTAGAACTATGTCGTCAGCATATAATAGAGCCAGTATATCCGTTTTGCTGTTTAAGGATGCTCCAAACAGTCCTTTCTCTCTTAAGGTATTCTCAAAGTCGTTTATAAATATTGTGAATAATATTGGGCTGAGCGAGTCTCCTTGGAGCACTCCTTTATTTATGTTGATTTTTTCTGATATTTTAGTGTCCAGTGTAATTTGTACGGTAGCACATGAGTAAATGTTTTGTATTATTCTTATCATTTTTGAGCTGATGTCTGAGAGGTATAGTTTTTCCCATAACTTCTTTTGATTAATGGAGTCGAAAGCTTTTGACAGGTCTACGAAGATAGAGTACGTTTTTTTCTTGTTCAGGGTGCTAAGTTGTGCTATCGTATTTAATGTAAATATGTGGTCTATGACGGATCTATTTCTTCTAAAGCCAGCTTGATTTTCAGCGAGGATATTTGTGTGTTCTATCCAATTTGATATTCTATTTGATAGCGTATGTGTGTATATTTTTGTTAACGTATTTAAAAGTGCTATGCCTCGGTAGTTCTCTGGATTCATTTTGTCTCTTTTTTCATGAAGCATTTTTATTTTTGCATTACCAAGTGTCTGCGGTATTTCTCCTTTCTCAAACCATGTATTTATAAGATTTGTTATGCATTTAACTCCTTGTTCTGGCAAGTACTTGAAAAATTGATTCATTATGCCGTCCGGTCCTGGGCTTTTGTTATTTTTCAACGAACTTATCACTTTTTTGATTTCTATTTCAGTAATTCTTTCATCAAGGTAGGGGTGAAAATTCCCGTAGAAGCTAGTTTTCGGTGTTATCTGTTGGGTGTACATGTTTTCATAGTAAGTTGTAATTTCAGTTATCTCTATTTCGATTTTGTTTGGAGTTCTTCCTCGTATTTGTTTGACTGTTCTCCAAAAGGTATCTGGGCTGTATATATTACTCATGCGGTCTTTTAGTTCTTGTTTGTATTAGTTCTTATTGAGTTTTATTGATATTTCATAGTCTTTCTTAGTTTTCACATACTCTGCTATATTTTCTTCTATGAATCCTTTATTCATACATTCACGATGTGCTTTTCTCAATTCTGATTTTAGAGTTCTGCATTCGGTTTTGTACCAACTATTTTTGTTCTTAACTATTTTGTTATTGTGTATGATATTAACCATATTTGAGTTTTGTGCTGCGTTCCATATTGTATTTGCAAGCATATTATAAGATGGTTTTGTTGTATTGAGTGTTTTGTTAATATTTTCATGATAATTATCCAGTAGTTTCATATCCCATATTAGGTTTTTCACTGGAATGCTCTCGGTGCGTGTATAATTTGTTGCTCTATTTTTGTACTCAGAGAATGTTATTCGTATGGGTAAATGGTCTGATATATGTATGTCATTTAGTACTTCCAGATCCTGAATTTCATTTAATGCTGTGATGTTCACCCAAGCTAAATCGATAATGCTCTTATTTTTTCCACTGATGTAAGTGTAGTTGGCCATATTATCTTTTTCTGATCTTCCGTTTAACACAAAGAAGCCTTCTGATTCTAAAGTCTCGCTTAGCTGTTTTCCTTGCTTATTAATTGTTGAATCTCTTGTTTCTCGTAAATATCTGAAATTTGTTTCATTGAATGGTGCTTGTTCTCCCTGATTTAGATTACCAATTCTTGCATTCAAGTCCCCAGCCATGATAATAGATGTGTTTGGATAATGTTCGTTCAATTCTTGTATCGTATTCTGTAGTTGTTCTAGTAATGTTTCATAAGTATATTGTTGTGGAAAGTAACAGAAAATTAGGATAAAGTTTTCTGAAGTTCTTGTACGGTCAACAAATACGCAAATCCAATGTGGTGTATTTTCAATTACTTCAATTTGTAGTTTTCTATTGTATAGAATTAATATTCCACCACTTGCCCAGCCCCTACTTGCCGATTTATGGCTTTAGATTCTATGTAATGGAATTCATCTAGATTTTGTGGTGTGCTTTGTGGCGTATTGTAAATCCATTTTTCACATAAGCATATTATGTCGTTCTGTGTTAGTTTCATTATTTCATCTGTATCTAAATTGTATATGTTATTATAGCCTTGGATGTTCCATAGTATAATACTTTTAATGGTATGTGTTGCTTTTATTTCTTTCTGTCTGTTTTGTTCTGGCTTTTTATCGTTTTTTGATTTTTTCAGAAAATATCTTGTTACTTTTTCTTGCTTGCTGTTGTGTGGAGATATTGGTTCAGCTGGAGATAAAGCTTCTCTTTTTTCTGCTTTTTGGTTAATATGTTCATGCATTTTATTGAATATTCTAGGATCTTCATGAGTCGCATTTTCTTCTGGTATGTTTACGATTTCTTCTTTGTTTTTTTCTGTATGATCTTCGTGTTCTGATATAGTGTCATTTAAATTATTGAGGGATAATGATTTTCTACGAAATTGTGCATTTTCTTCTGCTACGTTATCTTCATGTTGTTCCGTGCCGTTCTCTAATTCAGCTAGTGAGAAGGTGTCTCCGTTTACGACTAATTCATTGTACTTCAAGTACGCCCTGTAACCATTTTCTTTAGCTTGGTTCAGGTGTATCTTTAGCTTTTTCCGTTCTTCTAATATGTTCTCAGTAAATTCTCCCTCAATTTTTATCCGGGTGCCCCGCAAGTTCTTGCAATTTCTTAAAATTTCAAACTTCCCATGTTTCGTGCTCACTTCAAATTTGATTGGTCTATTTCTATTTTTGGTGCCGATTCTCCATATACTATCTATTTCATATTTTTTCATATCTTTAATAAGAAGAACGTTTTGACACAATTTCAAGACTTTTTCTTCAAGGTTCTCTCTGTTCTCTTCTTCCATACCAAAAATCATGAGACTTTTTTCCAGAATTTTCCGTTCTAACCACTCGATTCTATAATTTTGTTCTTTTACTGTGCTTTCAAGTTGAACGCATCTCTCTTCATTACATTTTATTCTATCGTGTACGTTTTTCAAAGAATTTTCAGCTTCATCTACTTTATTATCTATGTTATCGATTTTTTCACTTACCGGTCCCAATAATTTAGCCATTTCTGCTGATATTTCTTGAATTGTTGCATATTTCGTTTTTATTTTTTAATATGGTTGAGAACACTGCTTGAGTGTTCTTAAATTTTAATTAGTTTGTGTATTAACTTGTTACTTTGCTACTTGCTGTATTAACTTTGGGATCCACTCCTCAAGATTATTGTTATTTATTCACAATTTACCGTTTTTTACTTACAGAACTTTTATAACGTTTTGATGCACATGTGCTTCAGTTTATCACTATAGTTTTTTAATAATTAATTCTATCTAATTTGGACAAAACACTTTGGTATAGATTCTATTCACAATTGTATAAGTTCAATTTATCAGTGTTGCCACTCCACATACATAATACATATTCTTCTGATGGATTAAATGAAAATTTCAGCTTTTGTATACCTCTTCGCATGCTATTGGGTTTTGCTGAGGACTATAAAAAAATTCTTCTAGGCTTACGTCAATAATTTATTCATTTCCATGGTAGTCATAATCGAAAATGCAGAATTATGAACTAGAACAAATGAGAAAGAAACCCTAAAGGTAGAATTAACAAAAATTCAGTGGCACGTACAACACATTAAAGTTTTAGATCAGGCAAAATTGAAACTTATCAAATACATGGGGAATAGTTCAGGAATATCCATGTCATTTCGTGCATGAGAATTACATGAATATCCAGTTTTTCCTGCAAATCAACATGAAACATGGATTGTACAAACAGCTGCACAGTGAGAAAAACCTGGATTCATTATTTTTTGATTTCAAACTGATCGTGGAAATAAATTTAACAAAGATATGAGTTGATTTGATCATTGTAATTTGAATAATTTCAAGGTGGAATTGAACGCAGAGGTTTATCCCTAAGTTAACATGAACCTCAATTTTGATAATGATCAATGATCCATTTCATATAGCATGTACAGCCAATTTCAACTTGCCTACTATCAAAAAACAATGAACCTGTCTTCACACCCAAGGAATTCTTGAAATATTGTCCCATTGTTGTTATAAATACATTCTATCAGAAGGAAACTTTGAAGTCTGGACCTATAGATTTGAAACTCACTTTTAGAACAAGTAAAGACATTCCTGCTAAAACAACTGCTTACTGTTTAATATTGTTTGATAGAATTGTAAAATACACACCATTAACAAATATTGCACTATTAATGTGAGAGATAGTCTCCATTTTGAATAAATATATTGCATGTGAAACATATTATGAATTATATTGAATTTCAACCTTGTCTATGTGTATCAACTTCTCGAATTTTTCTTATCAAGAACTAGCTTGTTATGTGTGACACAGCACGTAATAAGCACATGATATTAATCAAACTCGGTTTAGAAATTTTCAATATCACTGCACATCATTCAAAATTTATGAGCTCTGCACGTGTCTTTCTAGAATAAGAAATCAATGACCCACATCATGACCTTTCACCAATAAGGAATTTGAATTAGAATTATCAATTTAATTCTATGAAAACTTATAAATAATCAATTGAATCCTGTATTAAAGAATTGGCATTGAATTTCAAGCATAAATTTCACACAACAAACTTACATCATAACCTTTTACTGACAAAGAGTTTGAATCGGAATTATCAATTCAATACTATAAGCACTTGGAGAATTAATTGGAATCTTGTATTGGAGAATTGGAATTGAATCTTTCAAGCATGGATTTTAGAACAAAAATGACCGTCACCATGTCAAGAATCAAATCTACGCATCGCCGATCACATCACTAAGAATTCAAATTCGTCAAACCACCGGCGACATCTGTCAAAATTCAAATTTTACCACCAATCCTCAAATTTTACCGCCAAAATTCAAATTTCAGCGCCACCCTGCGACATCTCTGGCTCCAAACTACATTCCCGACGCCTAAATTCAAATTTGACCGCCAAAATCAAAGAAAAAACCTTTTTTCGAAAACCGAGTGTTAAAATGAATGAAAATGTAAAAGAAAATTTCGACATTTCGAATCAAGCAATGTAATATTTGATGTTGCTATGGTACCAATACAGTTTATCTAGCTATCTTGCACCCTGGCTGCGAAGTACTCCGCATCCTGGCTACGATGTATTTCGCGTCCTGTAAAACAAAACAGTCATTTCGCATGTTTTTAGTTGCCGTATAAATAGCACTAAAATTCAGATATTTTTTGTCAATACGTATGTAGATACCGTCGACCGTGTTCTATCGTGGAATCATTTTGACGTTAGGACGTCATGACGTCACAAATAAGATCACCAATCATGGCGCGTTTGGACTAACGTGATTCTTTTCAAAATATTATTAGATATAGAACCGGTTTCACCAAACACAGTTAAAGTATCTAATCCTAAGAATAAAATAACCTGAGGAATAAAAATAATTTGAACCAAGATGCGAGTTCCACCATTCTCAGTTGGGATTAACCGTGGTATAAATTGACTGAATAAACGAACTCAATCATTTTCATCAGGATAAAATTTAACTGACTGAATAAATTTTGTTTTGACATTTGACACCAACTGCATATAATTTTATTTAATGTAAAGATGAATAATGAATATTTCAACTGACAATACAACAACTGAAAACAAACTCATCTAACATTTTTTTTTTTTTACATATGTTTCTGGATATACTAGAACTACTTATTAATATATCTATTGCTACACACATAATGTATCATTTGAATTCTATTATGTTTTTTCTTTCTTCAACACTTCCTCCACATTTGTGTGTATGTATTTACTCTTGATTATTGTTCAAACCAATTCCTCTTAGCAACTTCTGAAAACGTACTCGGGGAAGTGGTTTGGTGAATAGATCAGCCAACTGTCTCTCACTGCTGACGTGTTCAATACCAATTTCTCCTTCTAAATATTTTTCACGAACAAAATAATGTCGTACATCAATATGCTTAGTACGCCAATGAAATTCAGAGTTCTTTGTCAACTTGATAGCGCTAGCATTATCGACACGTAAAATAGGCTTATCTTGAAACTTGCCAACTTCACCAAATACACGCTTCAGCCAAATAGCTTCTTTAGTTCCTGCACTAGCTGCCACAAATTCAGCTTCAGTCGTAGATAGTGCTATAGAACGTTGTTTTCCGCTACACCAGCTAACTGCTCCACCAGCATGAAGACATACAAAGCCAGATGTTGATCTTCGTATAGTTACATCCCCCGCGAAATCAGCATCTGTGAAAACTTCAATTTCATTTTCTTTGTGATTCGGCCGATACAGAATGCCAAGATCAATTGTTCCTCGTAGATACTTCATAATTCTCTTTACTTTAAGCCAGTCAGCTTCTGTAGGTGCTTCCATTGTTCTTGCAGCTACACCAACAGCAAAAGCAATGTCAGGTCTTGTCACAGACATAAGATGCATCAAACTTCCCACTGCTTCACGATAGGGTACTTTTGACCTAACCATCTCATTCAAGCCACCACCTGAAGGATCAGATGGAGTAGAAACAGAATTAGATTCTTGCATACCAAAACGCTCGAGCACTCTTTTAGTATAAGTACTCTGACCAATCCATATTGATCCATCCTCTCTTCTTAGAATCTGTATCCCAAGAAAACTATTCAAAGATCCAATAGTTAATCTTAAATTCTTTAGACAAATCATTTACAAATTTATTCACTTCTTGTGAATCAGATCCTGCTACTAACCCATCATCAACATAAATTACAACAAGGAGTTTCTTACCAGCATGATTACGGTAAAATAAACATGGATCAGATTTGCTACATACAAGTCCTTGAGACCGGATGAAATTCGAAAATCTTGAATTCCAACACCTTGGTGCTTGATTTAAACCATATAATGATCGCTGCAATTTGCAAATTCGATCTGTTGAGTCTGAATATCTTTCTGGTTGATTCATATACACATCTTCTTGAAGTTCATTATACAGGAATGCCGTTTTGACATCAAATTGCGATAGTTCTAATTTTTCTGATGCCGCAACACTCAAGACCACACGAATTGTATCATAGCGAGCTACTGGACTGAACAACTCATCATAGTCGATGCCCTGACGTTGTGCATATCCTCGAGCCACTAGACGAGCTTTGCACTTTGATAGAGAACCATCTGGATTTAGTTTCTTACACAAAATCCAACGACAACTCAGGACATGAGCCTTTTCAGGTTTTTCCACTAATTCCCAAGTTCCATTTTCTTTATGCGAATTCATCTCGTCATCCATAGCAGATTTCCACTGCTTGGCATCTTTTTGTTTCATAGCATCATTATATGAATTTGGGTTTCCAGATACTGCGTGTTCCGCTTGTACAGCAAGTAAAGCATACTCCCCAGAACGCATCCATTCCGGTTGTCTTTTATCACGTTTTCCACGTCCAAGACTATCATTTTCATCTGTATGCATGTTTATCTGAGTTTCTTCCTCCAAAACTGTATCATCCTCATAAGGTAATGTGTCTGATTTTGCTGTAGATACTGTAACAGAGCTAATACTAGTTTCAGGTTCAAAACTTACATCATGACTCGTAATAGTTCGTTTTTTTCCAGGGATGAATCCACGATATCAATCTCGAAGACCATGATATCCTACCAACAAACCTGCAACACTTTTTGCATCCCATGTTCAGGGATATGAACATAACATTCTGTTCCAAACACTCTCAGATGTTTCAAATCATTCACACTCTTACCAGACCATAGTTGAAGAGGTGATTTCCCTTTTACACTTGTTGAGCCCGTTAAATTTAGGAGATATACGGCGGTATTACAAGCTTCAGCCCATAAATTCTTTGAAAGACCACTGGCTTGTAACATAGAACGAGCTGATTCCACTACAGTTCTATTTTCCCGCTCAGCAGCTCCATTTTGCTCTGGGCTATATGGCGTTGAAGTACGAAGAGTAATTCCAAATTCTCTTGTGATTTTCGTAATTTCCTGTGAAATAAACTCTCTATCATTATCACACAGTATTTCTTTGACAATATGTTCATTAGTTTTAGTTTCATTTAAGAATTGACGAAAACATGTTGCTACTTCGTCTTTCTTGGATAGGAAAAATATCCTCCGATACTTACTAAAATCATCTTTGAATAAAACAAAATATCGGTTACCTCCGATTGAAGTATTTTCCATTGGACCACATACATCAACATTGATTAGCTCACCAGTTACTTTTGGCCGATTAGGACGATCTCCATAATGTTTACGAAGAGACTTACCAAGTGCACATCCGTCACAAAACTCTCCCCCTCCCGGTACTTCTGTTCCATACCGTTTAAGAACTTGTTTTACGTGTCGTTTATTCTGGTGACCTAAACGTTCGTGCCATAACTGTAAAGTTTCATTTTTATCTGCTAGATATACACTTTTATGACAACTAGGTACAACCACACGCATGTCAAGCAAATATAAATCAACAACTAATTTTCCAGTCAGAGCTACTTCTCCATCCCTTTTGAAAATACAACTACTACAATTTGCTTCAAAAATATATCCTTTAGCAACTGCCTTGCGAATGGAAAATAGATGTCGACTTGCTTCAGGAATGTACCAGACATTTTCTAAGTAACTTTTGAACCATCTAGAACCAACTTTAACTTCTACAATTATAGTACCTTGTCTTAAAGCTGGCGAATTACTAGTTCCATTGAAACCATACATTGTACGAGGAGTAGTAAATGGCGTATAGTTCACAAAATACTGCTTATTTGAAGTAATATGTGTTGCTGCACCACTGTCAGCTATCCACTTGTCAGTGTCAGTTGTCCTGTCATAACAAACAAAACTACGATTGACAAATTGTTCACCTGGTTTTGTCAAATTCTTTTCATTCTTTTGCTTTAATGGACATTGCCTTGCAAAGTGACCTATCATCTTGCAATTAAAACACTGCTTTCTGGTTTTTATAACTTTAGTTGCTTCTGTCTTTATTTCATTCTCAGACGGTACTGCAGAAACATTTTTCTCATTGCACTTCACATTTTCCTTAATCAATCGATTGCCGGAGAAATTTGAACGATTGACTTTAGGCCTTGCATAAAATGTAGATTTATTCGTTGCAATATTATCCCTCAGCTCGATGGTACGCAACTTTCCTACCAATACTTTTAAATTGCGTTCACTTAACGGCATTGCTTCCCATACATTCCTAAACTCTCGATATCCTGTACCCAGAGTCGACAATACTCGAGCAATTGAAACACGATCGCTTAAGCAAGATTCACCCTGTTTATTCAAAGCATCATTGAGTTCGGCAAAATGTTTTTGCAATTTTGCTATATGAGTCGCAATATCTACCGTGATGTCTCGTTTCCATCTGAAAAATTCTTCAAGCAAACGATCTAAACGTTGTTCGCTGCTTTGCTCGTAGACTGCAATTAAAGTTTCCCAGATTTCATGTGATGTCTTGCATGTCATTACTAGAGTTGATGGTTCATCTTCAAGTAAAGTCATAAGATAAAGCATAGCTTCAGCATCTGCTGATTCCCACTTAACTAGATCTTTTTTAAACTTGTCTTTATCTGTAACAGTACTATTTTTTTCAGGTTTCTTCTCTATCCCTGTTACAATGTCAGTTAATCCATGCCTCTTTAACAATAAAAGAACTAACATTTTCCATTTAGTCCAGTTACATGAACCCGATAATTTCTCAATAGAAATTTCATCCAACATACTAGTCATAGTTTTCAACATTCAAAAAAATAGCTTTCAAACAGTTCAGTTAGTATTTATAATCTTCAAACGTGCTGGGGCTTATAACCTAATGAAACTAACACCAACTGCATATAATTTTATTGAATGTGAAGATAAATGATAAATATTTCAACTGACAATACAACAACTGAAAACAAACTCATCTAACATATTTTTTATTTTTTTTACATATGTTTCTGGATATACTAAAACTACTTATTAATATATTCATTGCTACACACATAATGTATCATTTGAATTCTATTATGTTTTTTCTCTCTTCAACAGACGTTTCTCTCATCAAAAATAAATATATTCATATTCAAAACATATCTTCATATAAATAGTTCCTACATATCTCTGAGAATAAGTACATGTGTATGGAAATTGATACATTGAATTAAATTTTCTTTATACTAATGATTTAATTTCCAGAGATGTCATCTGAATCGTCTCTGACTATAGATTCATCTGATACAGATTTCAATTCCTCGAATAGCCCCTTGACATTAACCATTTCATCTTCAAGTTTAACTTCTGAAGATGAACCGCAAAGGAAGAGAATTCGAATGATCAGAGATAGAACTCACTCATTCGAGATTTACGATGATGTTGATTTCAAAATGCGTTCTAGATTTTCAAAAGCTACAGTACTTCAAATTTTGAACATCACTGGAACTCATATAGAGCCAAAGAATAGTCGAAACTCTCCGATATCTGCTATTTTACAACTGTTACTAGCCTTACGATTTCACGCAAGTGGATCATTACAAATTATTGTAGGTGATTCTTTTAATACATCCAAATCCTCAGTTAGCCGTGTTATACATCGGGTTACACATTATATTGCACTTTTGAGACCTCAATTCATAAAACTACCTAAAAATAAAGATGAAATATAAGCAAATTGCAGAGAATTCTACAAAATTGGAGGATTTCCTAATGTATTCGGGACAATTGGTTGCACACATATACGGATTCAGTCACCAGACCACGAAAATGGTGAGATATTTAGAAATAGGAAAGACTGGTTTTCTATCAATGTCCAAGTTCTATGTGATGCTAAATTGAAGATAATGGATATAACTGCTCGTTGGCCAGGCTTAACCCACGATAGCAGGATTCTCGATAATTCAAGATTTATGAATTTGGTGACAGCTACATTTTTAGCGATAGTACGTATGCCTGTAAGCGTTATTTGTTAACTCTTGTGCTCAATCCAAAAAACAGGAGTGAAGAGAGATATAAGAGGCCACACACAGATACGGAATCCTATTGAGCGGACATTTGGGGTATGGAAGAGACGATTTTCTAGCTTGTCTATTGGATTGAAGATTTTGATTGGAAAAACATAAACAGTGATTGAAGCGACAGCTGTTTCACACAATATAGCTAGAAATAATGGTGATCTAGAACCCCAAATAGATCCGGATATACCAAGTGATGATAACTTGAACTGCGATGAATCATTCCTATTCCTATAATAATGCTGTCAGAAATCAACTTTCAAGCAATATATTGAGAACATAATGTATGGAAATATTTATTCACATCAGAAACTGTTCAAAATTCACAATAAATCTTAATTCAGTAATTTCTTTTTCAATTCAATATCAATTCTTGTTTCTTCAATCTCCAATTTCCATTCCTCATTCATCAATAGCTCACGTGTTTTTTCATTATTTCTGCCTGTTCTTCTCTCACTTTTAATATCTCGAATTTTATATCATGCATTTTTTGTTTCCCATCTTCATCTTAGTACGTCCGTTTTTTCTGGATTTTGCTCTGTTACTGTCTTTATTTTTTATAGATGTGCCATTACTACTAGTGATTTGATCACTTTCTAAGGGTAAATCGCAAATCTAGAATACAAATCATTGTTACTTGTGTGAAATTACATTTTATTTATGTGACTCACGTTATTAGTTTCAAATATTCCATTAACTGATCCCATATATATTATTTCTTGTTCAATAATATTATCTACTGGAGTTTTGATAACATCTCGTAGATTTGAGGATTTTGACATTTGTATTTCATTAGATTCAGTTGTTTGTATTGCCGAGCTATCATAAGAGTTATTCAAATTTGATATATTATTTTATAACATGCCTATCAGCCTATCGCTTGTCGCATCTAATGTAGGTGTAAATGTTCCACCTACAGTTTATATGTTTCTATCTGCAAAGTATTAAAAAGAAATCAATAACTGCAACATGTTTTCTCATATATAATACCACAAGAGCTTCGAAATTATCGGATATTTCTCGATAGGTTCGTCGCAAACAAATGAACGTGTCAAGTTTTCCAGGTTAAAAAATCACGAGCGCTTAGCGCGAGTGATTTTTCTGGAAAACTTGACCAGTTGATTTGTTTGCAGGGAACCTTGAGAGAAATATCAGATTAATTTCGAAGTTCGAGTGGTATTCGGGGGATTATTTTTCTCATCCAAATTCATCAATAGATTCCAGAGACTCGATTCCGAATCTGATCATTTTTACATTCAATCTGTCAGTCAGTTTGACAGATGCTGAATCAACGCAGCTGAATGTTCTTTGTTTTGTATATATATAACCAACAGACAAAATTTCCAAAAAATTTCCACTTGAAAACCGTGTAGGTTGTACCACGTGACGTCGAATGATGCAATTCTATTGGTCGAAATTTGCATGGTAAAAATAATCATTAAAAATTACTTTTTCTACGATCACTATAGAACACAACATATTTCTCATACAAAACACAACTAGAAAATTTACAATTTCACACAACTGTGCGAAAAGTCGTGAGAAATCATTTCTCACACCAGTTTGACCAACTTATTTATTCATAATTAATTCTCAATATTCTTTAGGTGATATACAGGGTGGGGCAGAAAAACCTATCCGATTTCAAATCGTTAGAAAGCCGGTTTTATGCCATTTGTCAGTAGTCAACATGCCTTGGTCTGGTGAACATCGTGCTTTAGTTATTGAGCGGTTTATCGAATGCGACGGTTCGATAATTGCTACACAACGTGCTTTTCGAATTCATTTCGGACTCGGGCATCATGATCCTGTTCCACATCACGCTACGATTAAAGTGTGGGTGTCAAATTTTAGACAGACGGGTTCAGCATTGAAAAAGAAGTCGCCTGGACGTCCCAGGACAGCAACAGGACCTGAAAACGTGGCCAATGTGAGAGCCGCGATTGAACGTTCCCCGCGTTGTTCGGCGCGAAAACATTCGCTCGCTTTGGCGATTTCCAACCGCAGTATTCGGCGCATTTTGCACCGGGACCTCAAAATGCATCCCTACAAAATGGTTGTTGCACAGGAATTAAGTGAAAGGGATTTTGAAACCCGTACGAACCTGTGTCGCGATCTCCGAGAACTCCCAGACGACGATGTTGTGCTCTTCACGGACGAAGCCCATTTTCACCTTTGTGGTGCCGTTAACAGGCAGAATTTTCGATATTGGAGTGACGAAAATCCTCGAGAAATCCATCAGGAACCCCTCCATAGCCCAAAAGTGACTGTGTGGTGTGCTCTTTCCCGCCTAGGCGTCTGGGGGCCTTACTTTTTTGAAGAAAATGGGCAAACCGTAACGGTCAACAGCGAGCGCTATTGTTTCATGCTGGAAAATTTTCTTAGACCCAAAATGGAAGAAAATGGCGTGGAAAATGTGTGGTTTCAACAGGATGGTGCAACCGCCCACACATCGCGACGATCAATGGACATTCTCAGGGAACTGTTTCCCGGTCGCCTCATTTCCCTGAGAGGTGATCTTGGCTGGCCGCCGCGCTCACCGGATCTCACTCCATGTGACTTCTTCCTTTGGGGTTACCTCAAATCAAAGGTTTACCAGCATCGACCAAGGACCCTTCTTGCTTTACGAAGGGAAATTGCTCGGGCAATTGAAGAAATTCCTGTGGAAATGACGGTGAAAGTCATGGAAAGCTACCGCGAGCGCCTAAATCAGTGTATCCGCTCCCAAGGACGACATTTGAGTGATGTGCTTCTCAAAACTTAAATTTAAAAATGGCATAAAATTTGCGATATGTTAATATTTAAAAATTTTTTGACAAGTTGACTGGTTTTAATTTTATATCGTTTTGAAATCGGATAGGTTTTTCTGCCCCACCCTGTATATGATATATTTAGCAAGATTGTTGATAAATATCACGGACTTAATATAAATCTCTGTTTGCTCTTTTATAAGCCTCATTTGGATAACAAAATTGCACTAAGTTCTGTTGGAATTATTTTCTTATTCTTGTAATATATATTCCGAAGGTTGGCAACACTACGAATCACAGCTGTCAAATTGGAGCAGACAAAACACGTTCCATCACATTCTGTTGAAATCGAGAAATTATGTATGTAATTATTGTATCATAGCCAAAATAAGATATCCACAAATATCATTACTGCAGTTGGAAAATGGTTAGTGACGAAAATTTAGAAAACACGCTACCCCAGATCACAGAAAACTCTAACTAATGAACCAATCACAAGGTCGCCTGGTGAGAGTGAGCCAATCAGATACAATCTTTCCGTAGTTTGCAACAATTAGATTACACAACAATGAAATGTCAATCAACTGATAGAAAATATATAAATAATGTTCCAAATCATAACTAAAATTAATATCACAATAAATAAGCAGAGCAAACAATTAAAATGTCTAAATTATTTTATATTTGTGAAAATAGATTCAAAATCTCAGTTATGATTCACCCACATATTTCATTAAAAACTGTGATCGTAGTAAAAGTATAGTGTACAACACGTATAGAATCACCTATTTCACACTTGTGTGATTCCAGCACTTGACTCCGTCTCATGTTAAAAATTACACACCTCGTGTGAAATAGGTAGTTTTCTATACTTGCTGTACAATATACTATTGTCGTTTGCAAGATCCTTTTTTGCTTTCTTCTTCATTGATTCATATAAATTTTGAGTTGTACACTATCTCCCTTTCCTGTTGTAGAAACTGTATTATATTTTTCGCATATGGTTTTCCAAACATTCTGCTTCTTCTTAATTGAGATATTATCTGTTTTTTTTTTTGCATTCAACAGTTCCACTATATTTCTTTTACAATCTCCAATAACTCCGAGCTATTTTTTTCTGTACAGTTTTTTCTCTCGTTTCTTATTATTCATATTTGTGATAATTATATACCCTTTTCCCACTTCGATTGACAGTATTATGAAAAATAAGCACGTAATGTCAAAAATATTCATTGTGGTGACATCTTTGAACGAGAAGAATAATTAAAATATCAATGGATGAATTATATCTCTTTGTTAAATAACTGAACCCAAAATTTCATTAGTGGATCGCAGAATGAATCTAACCTGTAGGTAGATTTCATTCTTCTGTTAACTAACCTTGTATGTAAACCAGTATTGGTGAAACCAATCGATAATATCTTAAGTGGTTAAATGTTACCGAAAAATTTTTCAGATTGCTACGAGAGCTGGTTGCTCAGCAGTTTATTGAGTGACATTGAAAAGCGAGTTATTCTTGATCAACGTCACAAAATAAATTTGTAGTAAGCCCCCGTGAAATAATCTGAAAACTTTGCCAGGATAATAGTAAATTACAATACAAGTGAAGAAACTATGAGTTTTGCTCACGCGGGTGGCACACAAGTGAGCGAATTCGTTTTTTCACGAGTGCTGTATAGCGTTTTGTTCAATACTTTCATTGAAACATTCATGAAAACAATAAAATCTATTACATTTCTTAAACAAAGATCATGTATAAAGTATAAAGTAGCATAGGCGGCGGATGCGTTATTATGGATCATGTGAATATAAACATCCGCAACTGTCAAACATATTAAAATTGTTTTGTCCTGATATTTTTACAAATATGAATTGTGACACTGAAATGGAACAAGATAATAATCAAACTGTGTGAGGGAAATAATTAACAAAGAAGAGAGAACAAGTAATAGAGATATTAGAGCACTCAAGCTGATATTACAAAAGTTACTACGATAACTACAGAGTCTCATCAGTTTTCAGTTGCTGGTATATCTTGTTGAAGTAGAGGCTTGTTTATAATGGATGTAAACTCAATCTGTTAACTTATGATGCAGGATGTATGGCGTTATTTTCAACAGCCTGGTTCATGATCATACGTCAAAATTTCTACATCGTGTATCTTAACCTTGTCAGAAATAGATCTAGAGAATGATTTTCAAAATCGATTGACAGTAAAACAATTCTGTCATGTTTCCAATAATTCTGTTGAAATATGAGACAATTATTATAGAGAAGGAGTTATCATGAAATGTTTTTTCATTTTATGTCATTTCTTACTTGGTATTCTTGATTCATGAGCTATGTATTTCCATGAATTCTTATTACATAATTTATTTTCATAGTCCACGTTACATTTGTCATATATGGGTATGCGGGAATTTTTTCACAAGCCAAATTAACTTTATATTAAAATCACTCATTTCAAATAGCAGTACAAACTTCGTGATGTGAGGACGAAATGTCAGTGTCAAATATGTCTATTGAAATACAAAAATAAATGCAACTTATACACGTGATACAATGTTCGCTCGCTATTGGTTGTGAATAAGCTGTATGATGTTAAAGTTGAAAGTTGGTGAACTTTACGGTTACAGCATAAGTTAACATCATATCCCATGTCATTATGCACGTCAACGTTAAAATGCGTATAGTTTAATTCTAAAGACTACAGAATAAATCACCGGATACATCCATTATAAACCAGCCTTAACGCAATTTTTAATGATTATGAAGTTCATTTCCATATCAATAAATACATGTAATGAAATGTATTGTAGTTTATTCTTTATTTCGTTATGGAAGAGTGAGTGGAGGAAAGTGATTACACTCACTACTTTCGCCCACCCGTCGTCATAGCAATCACTGTAGTTGACAAAACAAACAGTTTTAAGATTGGTATCCAAGTAAAAAATAACATGTTCCAATAATAGGATTGAACAAATTCAACTACAAATGGTATTAGGTAGACTATTTCAAGAATGCAGACTGTACGAATGAAAACGTCAATCTTGTTTTTTTACAATACCACGAACATTACAGAGTACAGTATTACATTTTCTCGAATTATCCATAGTATATATCAAACGTACAATCAATATACACATAAGAAGGATTTTTGTTATTATTTTTAGTTTCAGAAGTAGAAGTTCAAGGTCCAGGTACAGATAAAGTAGTTTCGACGTTTCTTAAACTATGAATTTGAACGATTTGCTTCACCAGTTCACCCCAATCACTATCGTTGAATTTCCTGTATTCTAGACTTCTTGGCAATAGCACTGATAGCTAGATCATACGGGAGTAAAATGACTATTCTTCTTCAATAAACGTCAAAACTACTTTGATATAGGTAAATTATTACAGTTTTTGCAGCTGATATATAATTCATCTCAACACGTTTTTCACTTAAATTTAGCAGAGGAATTTTCTACAAATGGATGAAAAGAAAAGCATAAGTGGAGCGCAGAAGGGAAAAATTAAGGAAAAGAAAGAAAAATCTTTACAAAAGATTCTTAAGATTGACAGTTTTTTTGAATTCTCAACAGGACAACCAAATAGAAATCAAGAATTTAACTAGGCGAGTACTTATGCCCCGTTGCACCGCTGTCACTCAACTCTAAGTAGTATACAATGGTAACCATAGATATCATTCTTCCCTTAAAGTTAAGTGACGGCGGTGCAAATGGCCATTAATTTTCTGCATTAATTGACAAGAATATATCTAATACAGAAGTGCTACAAAATGGATATTTAGAAAACATTGGAGACAATAAAAATTAAAACAATGACACAATAATTTTGTCTCACGATCTTGAGGCCTATTTGAATACAAGCATTTCTGACAAGAGGAAGCGATTATTGATAATGAATTATCATGAACCGAAGGGACTATTTCCAAAAGATCCGAATCAAAATGATAGAAGTTTTAGCGAATCCTATTATTTCTCCACCACAAAATATAGCCCGGTTCCCCGCGTGTGGCTATGCTATTCAACTATTCTGGATGCGGCATACTGTCATCCATGTTGGCTGTTTTCAGATGCTTCGAGTCAGTGGCGTTCTGGGGTGAGGGATAGGAAAAGTTTATCTTCCAGAGTAAAAAAACATAGTGCCGCCCAAGAACATATAGATGCATGTGCTGTTCTAGAACAATGGAGAACAGATATATTGAAAGCATTGACCAAAATAAACCTGAAATCTAATAAAAAAAAGAAAAGGAAGAAGCAATAACAAAAAAGAAGAGAATGGACAAATTTGAGTTCATATTCATGTGCGTTTTCTTGCATAAAGTAATGTGTGAGATCAATTACGCATCCAAATTGCTTCAAAATATGCGCACTGATTTAGATGAAGCAACAACCACATTGCAAGTAGTTTTGGAACAAATGAAAAAATTTAGAAGCTCTTACGATGAAATAAAATCGATAGCTCATGATCTTGCTCAGCAATGGGGGATGAATAGCTCATTTGATTCAAAACGCATCCGAATTGTGAAAGATCATTTTGATGAGCTAGCACGTGATTACTGCTATCACGACAGAGAACATCAATTTATTTAAAGTACGAAACTCAACAGGCAAAGCCCAATAACAGAGTTGCTCAACACATGAAACAAATAAATAAAAATGTATAAAAAATAATCAATGTAAAATTATTCTTCTGAGATTCACGTAGTCAAGGACAAAAATATCGACATGAGAAAATCTACTCTCATAGAGAAGACACATCCGATGGATAGGAGAGGACATAAGAAGATTGGATCGAGCCAATGGAAGATAAAATGTGGAGCATGATCTAGTTCTGATGGAAGCAACATGAAAATTGAGCAAAGATAGGGAGCAAGGATCATCAACCAAGCTATTTATCAATTTGGATAGATGAAGCACTGAGCCCTCCTCTCTGCATTCCAACAGACTCTTCAGATTGAGCAACTCTAATAGATAATTATAACTGACTGATCTCTTGGGATATTTGTTATACATCATGAAATATAAAAACTTTAAGAACTTTTTTTGAACAGAGTCTCAAAATCAATGTATTCTATTACACTTTGGACATAATTATAGCGAGAATTGAACAAAGATTTGTCGGAATGCCGACAGTGGCAAATCACACCTTTCCTCCAGGACTGGAGTAATAAAATCAAAAATGAGTTCAAATATAACAAAGCTTCAAGTGGTAAAGAAGATTTTTCTTGAAAAAAATTTATTCAGGTTTTAATGGGTTAATATCTTATCTTGAATGATGTTCAATACCACTTTCTAGGTTCTATTAGAATTGATTTATTGTTTTAGATTTTATGCAAATGTGAATTTCATTGTCGGGATATCCAGTTCGAACAGAAATTGAAAATCTTTCACGACTTTTATGCCTTGAAAGATAATGCTGCGCAAAATTCATACGCCATGAGTTACATCCATATATGCAATGTCAGAAGGAAGCGACACGGTAAATATGATGATACAGAAGAAAGTAGATGACAAGTCACACTTTCTTATATTCTTCCTAATGGTGATGGTAATATCGTGCAAGTATGTAGGAGCACATTTTGTGAAATCCTTGGAATAACCAGAAACAGAATTCAAAGTCTTGCCAAGTAGCAGAAGAATTGAGAGGTAGTTTACAAGGGAAGAAGAGAGAATAAATGTGGACACCGTAAATTCCAGGCTGAAGATTTTAAGATGGTCGTTGAACACATTAATAGATTTCCAAAGGGCGAAAGACATTACAACCGGTTGAGAAGCGAGAAGCAATATTAAAGGCCTGATTCAAATATTAATAGATTGTACTGTGCATTCAAAAAAGAGCACTCAGCTTCAACTTTCAATAGTATATTATTATACGAGCATATAATAAAGGCTATTATTCACGAAGGTTAAGTTTATGTCACGAGCGTAGCGAGGGGCATAATTAACCTGAGTGAATCATAGCTTATTATATGTGAGTAGAATACTATACTTTGTCCACGACTACTATTGACTTTAATTCCATATTTTTTTTTTAAACAAGTTTTAAAATATTTGTAATTTCTTATCTTCATTGCAAGATATTTTTCATCACAGGCTTGAATAAGAAATTTGTAAATTTTTTCGGAAGGAAATGTATTAGCTTTCTTCGGACGAAAGCCCTGAGATCTCCGTTTTGAAAGTGACCGCAGTTTTGCCTAGTTTTCTTTATCGACTCCTTGATTTATATTAAGCGTACTCCTATGCACAGAGAAAAGTGTCCATAATATGGATGATTCATATTTTGCAGCTAATTCCGTAAAATATGCCAGTAAAACTGACCCTGAAAATGAATTGATTTTCTTGGTCGCCCTTCAATCAATGAAGGTATTGTACACAAGAATGTAAAGATTTCGGGATTTCTCAGGCAACAAATTCAGCGAGGTGACTTTTGCAGCTTCTGTTATCTCCGGTGTAGTAAAAGTACACAACGTACACAATATCTCTCTCTCACTATTAATTTTCATTTTTTACGTATTCTGGATCGAAATTATGACGTTTTCAAATTGTCAACAATTTATGCTTCGCTTGTCATATCATATCAACGGCTTACTTGATATAGTTTATTTAATGTCAAATTTTTTCTTCAAGAGCATTAAAAAATAGATTAAAGTAATATTTTAACAATATTTTTGTGATTTGTGTAAAGTTAGCTAATCAAAGTGCATAATTATTGCCTAGACGTACTGAAAAATACTTGCCAGATTCATAATATATACCGCGTGCCCTAGGAATTCTACCAGTGAATAATGATTATTCACTGCTATTATTCACTCTGTGAAAAATGACTATCGTTTTGCTTCAGAAAACTCATTTATAAGGTATATATTATAAGGTAGTCGTGGACAAAGAATGTTTACTGAAGCACATGGAAATAAGAAGGCAATTATCATTGCACAACCTTACACACATCTACTGCGCAGTTCTGCTTGCTACTTGCCTGCGCCACTATCTTGAAACTATAAACATGAAAAAACTAAAACCCCTTATTAGTCACAAGATAGGGCGTAAAAGCAAATATATGAAGCAGAATTGCTATATATATCAACACTTTCCTTCAATTCTACCATATTAAAACTTAAATAAATAAATAATTCATAATAAAATTACATTCGAAAGTTCTCTAAAATATTTGAATTTTACATTTGAAAAGGTTTTGTCAGTAATCTGCTTCTCGAATATAGTTCAAAATGACATTATGCTACTCTCTTACGGGATGATTCCTAACATCAATATGTTTTGTATGCTTGAATTCTAAAGTTGAAGCAATTCTTATACAACTTTGATTGTCTTCAAAGATGTTTACAGAATAAATATCAAAGGTTGTTATTCCTAACAACATTTGAGCTAGAAGCATATTTTCTGTTATGCAGGTAGACAATGCGACATATTCCGCTACTGCACTAGATACTGTAACCAAATTTAGTTTTTAAGTTTTCCAATAAATTACATTAAAACAAATTTTTATTATAAAACCAGTACGATCAATTATACTACTCGCAAAATCTGAATCCACATAAGATACCAAACAAACATTTGAATCACTTTAAGTGAACTTCAATCCAAAGTTTTCTGTTTGTTTCAAGTATTCCAAACTACTTTTCAAATGACTCCAATGTTCATCCGAGTAACTTTTTCGGAACTGACTGGAATATGTTACACAAGAACCTAAATCTGGTCTTGAACCAAGCATTATATACAATAAACAGCCTATTAATCAACGATAAGGCAACTTTTTAATAATTATTTTTGTTCCTGATGACAACTGTAATTCTGGTTGCATTGATATATCACATGGCTTACAATTGGTCATATTGAACTCCTCCTACACTTTTATAGATAAATCTTTTTGAGTAATATGCAATTCTTCACCCATTTTCTTTATCTCCAGACCTAAAAATGTTGAATTCTCATTTCTAAATTCTTCCACTCCAAAATTGAGTGACAATTGATTCTTAATGTATTCCAATTCTTTTTAATTTTTGTAAACAATATAACATCATCACTATACACTCATAAATAAATATAATTATTGAAATACGAACATGGATCTTTTTGTAATCGATTTAAACCTAAATCTATCAAATTTCTATGAAATAACGAATTCCAACATTTTGTAGCTTGCTTAAATCCATATAAAGATTTAGTTAGTTCATACATCAAATTAGAATTAATTTCAAGTCCTTCAGGTTGATACATATACACTGGTGTATCAAGTCTGCCGTAAAGAAATGCTGAGCTCACATCAAGTTGTTGAACATACAAGTCAAACTGCACATACAATGATGAAAGTACTCTGATTGTTACTATTGCAGCCACCGGCGCATGAACATCTTCATTTAACGAACTTTGCGTGGAAGCTCGCGCAACAAGTCAAGCTTTTTTTACTACACTTTCATCAACTACTTTTTTACAAAACACCCAATTGAGTCAATTATATCTGCGTTTTCAGGAGATTCTACTAACTCCCAAATTTGACATTGTTGAAGAGCATTTAACTCCTTCTGAATTGCTGTTTTCCATTCGTTATCTTTTTGTGCTTCAGTAGAATCCTGCGGTACATCTGAAATCAGGTTTTCTGTTGAAAAAGCCGCTAATAAATTTTCTTTTAAGTCTGGTTCTCCAACTTCATAATTTTCAAGATACTTTGGTAGCTGCTTATTTCTAGAACTCTTTCTTATTATATATTCGGTTGAGTGTTCTCTATTTTCATGTTCAATTATTGTTTCATCTTTTTCTTTGATATTCTGATTCATTCCAACTGGTACTGTATCTTCTTTATTTATATTGAAAATAACATTTCTTCCAATGACTATATTTCTATCTTCTTCATTCCACAATCTATAACCGTTATCTGTATAACCAACCACTAACAACTTTTGACTGTGTGAGTCAAGTTTTGATTTTCTATCTTCTTTTAGTATATGATTATATGCCATCGCTCCAAATAGTTTGATTTCCTGCATATCTTGTTTATGATCATACCGAATTACAGCAGGGGTTTGACCTTTTTGTAAAGTACTTGTTTCGGTTCTGCTTGTAAGATAAATTGCAGTTCTAACTGCTTCACCCCAAAGTTATTTATCTTGTAACTTAGCATTAAACATTAGGCATCTTGCTTTTTCGAGAATTGTTCAGCTATACCGTTCAACAAGACCATTTTGATCGGGATTTTTTGCTACTGTATATTGACATTCAATTCCAAATTTTTACAGAATTTTTTATTCATTAATGACGTGTACTCACCGCCATTATCACACCGAAGGCACTCAATGTTTGTACCAAATATTGACTTTACATAATCTACATATTCTTGAAACTTTTTCATCACCTCACTTTTCTTTGTTATTATCAACGAAACCAACATATAACTTCTTACCATCATGCGTCGGAGGATTGATAGGTCCACAGACATCACTTGAAATTACTTCTAGTATCCGTTTTGCTTTTCTTTCTTTAGGTATGGTTCTGAAAGGCAGTCTTGTTTGTTTACCTTGCAGAAAAACCTCACAAATCACATATGCTGGAAATCTTGACGAATGTCCCATTTTTCTGTGATGTAACATACTATCTTCTGTTGCAATATTTGTTTCATCATTATATTCCCCTGATATCTTCAATGTAACAACATATAAATTACCGCAAAATTCACATTCTAATATAATACGAATATTTTTTGATATTGAAACTTTACTGTTTTTAAATAAAATTTTCTAACCGACAATAAATTATAAAAAAGTTTATCACATACCGAAACATTTTCTATAAGAACCTCTTTACCATTTTTGGTTTTCGAATGAAGATTTCCCTGCTTTGAAGCTTCTATCATTCAATTCTTCTTAGCAACATTTATCATGTGTGAAATTGATTTTCTGTATACTTGAAAATATCCGGTGTTCTATTCACAAAATGGTATTTGCACCACTGTCAATAATAAATTTCATTTCTTCAGCAAAACATTCAATAGTTGTCAGAGAATGCTCCGATGCTATTAAAAATGTAATATCATCAACATTTTCTTCACTTTTTGCTTGACTAACTTATTCTTTATTTTTGCGATATTTTGGACACTCATACTTCTGGTGACCGACTATTCCACAGCCATGACACTTGGAAGAAGAATTTTTTTTTTCTCTTCACTTTGTCTGTCATTTCTATTGTTCCATTTCTTATTCCATTCCTTCTTATACCCTGTAAAAGCTGCATCTCCACTACTTTCATGTATTTTTTCTTGCCTCGATTCCTCCATTAATAATTTGTTTTCAATGAAATCTAGGGTTATTTTTGTCTTGTCTTGACAAAACATAACGTCAATTGCTGTTGTTACTACTTGAAGAGTTTCAGGCATTGTTGATAATAACTGTGAGATTATCCCACTCGATTCCAATTTTTCCACCAGCATTTTTTAATTCGTACACAGTTTGCTCGAATTCAGTCAGAAAAACATTCGAAGGTTTACCTCCAACATATTTTAAACTTCCTAATTTTTTCTGTAACTGTACTTGTGTTGAAATACCAGTTTTCTTATAAGTAGAGCTGAGATCTTTTATAATCTCTTTTGCTGTTAATTCCTCCTTTATTATTCCCAACATATTGTCAGACAAACACTAAACAATTATATTTCTGGCTTATACATCCATTGTCTTGAACTTTTCCAATGTAGCAGCACTTACAGGTGATTCCATTTCTAGAACTTCTAGAATTCCAGCCTGTTCTAAAGCCAATTCGACACGAAATTCCCAGTTTGAAAATCCAGTGCCGTCAAACGGTTTGATGTTTACAATTTGGCTTCCTGATGCTGTCGCCATTTTGTACAAGACCAGTATCTTAGATCCGAACTTCAGATTTCTCTTTATTTGTTATTTAACTTCTCGTTTACACACTGGCGGGATTCGGCGAGAGCAAGGATGAGTAGTTGCCCCCTCCCCCTAAATCTGGCGCCTTTGACTATATACGCTTATGTCACATTCGCTCAAGTATTCAATTACCTATCTAAATATTCACTCGAAATTAATAATAAGGCAAAACATATACTTGGACTTTTTTGATTCAATGGAATTAGGAGTAAAATGCAATTACCCTTCTACACGATTTAGACATGATTTATTTTGGCTTTAACCCAAGTTCTGAGAAGAAATATATTTGTTGTAATCGATATCCTTCCCAGAATTTCATTATCATTTCCCAGAACTTGATAAATGGTTTGACTTCTATGTTCTATGCAACGTTTATCGAAGTCAGCTTCCCAAAGGGAATACGCTCTTTAATAAATAAGGCCGGATATGAGTAAATCATACTCAGTAAGGATCCATGACTGAAATAAAGAACACTAATATAATCATTCTCGCAAGCGACCCTCAGAAAACAGGAGTTGGTATAAAGAACAACTTTAAAAGAGGAAAAATACCTCACTCCACGCTGCCCGCAGGCATTTATGTGAAACTAAGCTCCGTTCCAAGCAGAGCGTGAATCTGCGAAAAGACCTCGCTTCACAACCGGAGGATGTGAATCTGCGACACTTGCAAACTTTCGTGAAGTGATATGCGAGGCCATAGGAGAAAGAGTTGAAGCCAAGTTGAAACTCAGTCTTCGCCTGCTCACTCAAAGATATGCAACCAAAACGCTGGGCACCTCCTGATAAAACACTAAAGATGGCAGGAAGGCACCGCTGGCCCTGGAATTACACCAGTGCATCGTTGGGAGTTAGCTGATCGTTTCCCCACCGTAGTGAGTTCTAGGAACACTCCATCGCTGGGCACCTCCTGATAAAACACTAAAGATGGCAGGAGGGCACCGCTGGCCCTGGAATTACACCAGTGCATCGTTGGGAGTTAGCTGATCGTTCCCCCACCGTAGTGAGTTCTAGGAACACTCCATCGCTGGGCTCCTCCTGATAAACACTAAAGATATCAGGAGGTCACCGCTGGAATAAAAGAATAAAGGAATAGCAACACATCAGCTCAATCGCTTAATACTCAACATCATACTCAATAACAACAATAGCAATACTCAAATAACATAATATCTAGAATGGTCAACCATGGATAACTCACCGTGAATATCATTATAATATTCGGCACAAACACTGCAATAAAACACAACTATTCACTTAGAACGATGAAACGAGACTGACGAAACAGTTATTGAATAAGAATACTGATATGCATGTTATGCTTACGTCATTATCTGCAATTAAATTATTGTTATTTAATACTTCAAGAAGAATCCCTTACATAAGTAAAATCGTGTATAACATAATATCAAATAATAGATTTGCGTAAATATTTATCGGTGATCTTAAATTGCTGGAGTGAGACTATCGTATTCATTCGTTTCGTTGATTGTTGATAACGTTATGTTATGCGGAATAACGAGTTCAAATTTGAACAGCGCGATTAATTTTGATAAATTTTTCTTATGATTCATTTTGTTTTTCTTCACTGGCTCAGGTGCAATAATGGGCTGTTTAATGGATCGCCAACTCAAAGAGCAGACAATTTACTTAAACTTTATATTGAGCTAAACCATTTCATTTGAAACTACTACAGCGAAGAAATTCTGATAGTCAATAAGTAAATTTCGGAAATTCATGTTCAAATATTTATTTAGTTATAAAAACTTTAGTTTGGAGGAAATCAGCTGAATTATTATGTCTCATTATTTCGAGATATTTGAGCTCAACATTTTGAAAGTTAACTTTTTTACCTTTGTATTGCTTTCTGATTTTTATTCAATGTTTTTATATACGCAGAATATACCTTCATTATAACATGTCTGTAATTTTACCAAAGACGTCACTTACTGGATTTCTCCCGAAACTACAATAATATACTCCATAAAATTGATTGTTTCAAGGAAAATATGAATAATTTTGTGAATTTTGGACTTTTTAAAAATTATTTAGTGAAAGTGAGCCATTTTTCCATTCAACAGCGTACATTTCATTCGAAATGAATACTATTCGACTAGTAACGTATATAATTTTGAAGTTATTTCTTTCTATGGATTCCTCAAAAGAGACAGGAATTGTTGTCATTCTACTCTGATCAGCAAATCGGAAAATCTCGAATTGAGCCTACGAAACATAATGCAGAGACTTCAACTATCACTTCAAATCAACTTCTTCCTGATTCTAGTCAAGATGAGTTAGAAAATAATTCAAGCTGCTCAAATAATGATTTCATACAAGCCACTACTAGCACTTTCACTTCACCTGACGCATCACTTATAAATGAACGCGATCGTTGTCATGATCCACAGTTCGCAAAAAAGTCTATCAGTAGTGGACCACATCAACCAAATAAGTTGAATTTTTCTGTGACGACAGGACGAAAATTTAGAACAGAAAGGTATTAGGTATATACGCGGCTTGAATACAGTCCATTGAAAGATAAAGCCCTTTGTTTCGTATGTCGAGCTTCATATCAAAACAAAATTAATAAAGCTGGTGATGCCTTTACAGTAAAAGGAATTATTAATTGGAAGAAGAGAACCAGCAGTTTTGATAACCATCAAAAAACTCAGTCGAATTTGAATAGTAGTGTCAAATTGGCTTCACTCAAACAAGCTGAACAGAGTGGTATTGTTGCGGAAAAACTGAATGCACAATATTCTAAGAATGTAGAAGAAAATAGAAATAATGTGTACGCACTTTGTCAATCCATAATTTTTTGTGCTAGACAATCAATCGCGTTAAGAGGCCACGACGAGACTGATGAGTCAAAAAACGAAGGGAATTAGTTGGAGTTAATGGATCTCCGTTCAAAAAATAATTCATTAATCAAAAGTTTTTTTATTGATCGGGATAGAGATTTCAAGTATACGACTGGAAAATATCAAAACGAGCTTTCAAGCATCGCTGAGGATCAAATAAATGATCACATCGCAGATCAAGTTGAAGAGAGCGGAATGTTTGCCTTAATAGCAGACAAAACTCAAGACATCTTGAGACACGAACAAGTAGCTGTTGTTTTAAAATACGTTACGGATGAGCTGAGAGCATACTAATCATTTGTAGGAATGTTCCGTGCCGAAAACACTGATGGGGAATCATTGGCTTCATTACTGAAATCAATAATATTTTCACTAGGCCTCGGCATTAAAGATTACGTGCACAATGTAACGATGATACAACAAACATGCGTGGACCTTACAAAGGAGTAGCTGCAAGAATACTATAGGACAACCCACTGGCTATGTATATCCATTACTATGCTCATGTGCTTAACTTATGCATTGTGAGTTGTTGCACAGGAGTTACATCCATCAGAAACACGTTTCATACTCTTCAAAGTCTTCACAATTTCATTGAGAAATCGACGACACAAGAAGTAGTTCGTTCACTCTTTGATAATTTTGAAACAACAATCGCGACATTAAATGAAATCGCAGAGATTGATCCTCACTACGGTGGTGAAGCGAGTACACTGTTGAGGTGCATTGAGGACTTCAATTTCATTTTCAATTTGCTGTTACTGAAAAGAGAACTTGCTCAGATCGATATATAATCAAAAACTCTTCAGTGTACTAGTATCAACTATGGAGTTGTGAAAGAAGTAGTCAAGAGTACTACAGAGGTCTTAGAATCCTTCAGGAGTCATGCATTTTTTTGAAAACTCTGGTATCATTGCACTCAATTAACGAATGAATATGATTTTACACCAGCCAAGAAAACGAAGAGTCCCTTCCAAACTAGGTGGAGGAAGCAAAATAGCACTTGAAAAAGAAACCGTAGAACAACACTACAAGTAGACAGTACTCCATCCTCTTTTTGATATCCTCATGAAATAAATTAGAGACAGATTCTCTGAGAACAGTTTAAACGTGTTGGATCACTTGCACATGGTGTCGAATGCAAATATGGTGGACAAATTAGGTGTAGAAAGTATCTGCGGTTATTATAATTTGAATGAAGAACTCTTGGCTGCAGAACTTCAATGTTTCTACCGAATGGATTCGATCGCTGGAAAAAACATTGAATAAAGGGCAACAGTTTGTGCAGAAAACAAACTGAAAGAAGTCTTCTTTTTAGTATTAGAACTTTTTAAATTGTGTTACACAATACCCATGATTTCGGCGAGTTGTGAACGCTCCCTGTCAAGTTTGCGTAGACTAAAGACTTATTGCAGAAATACTACAGAGCAAGAAATATTGTCTTCATTAGCTCTATTAGCTATAGAGTGTGATGTTTCCATTGATATTACCAGAGTCATAAATATTTCCAATCTTGGTAAGAAAAGACGGTTACAGTTATCTTGAAGACGCATGCTTACACCATAAGTTCTAATTGTTCTTGAAACTGAATCACTAACCATGTAAATAATATTAAAACTATGTGCAAAATATATTATATGATCATTTTTTGTGATCTGATTTCATTGTATGTTACATATTTTCTGATTTCATACTACGCTTGAGAATTCTATACTTGAAATTAAAAATGTTAAATGAAGAAAAATATACAATCTGTGATATAGTCATATTTTCAAATTATCTCATTATTTCATTCAAATTTATAAATTCACCCTTATTTATGGTTATTAATCATTGGAAAATAATTCATCAGAGCTTGAATAATTATACCCTCACATTTCAAAACGATTGAGAATAAATTGATGTTGTTGAAAAAATTGTTCCACCTTGTATCAATCAAGTTATTAATACAACTTTTCCTTCACCTTAACTCAAGAAATCTTGGACGCAAGCCCGGCTTCAAAAATTGATGAAAGGACTCAAATGTTGCCCCCTCCCAATAATATTGTTGAAAAACCCGCCACTGTGTTCACACCAAATTAGTTTGAATAATACAGGCCCATAACCTATGGGGTTTGGCAGAATTTTATATTCAAACTAAGAGGATTTTCTCAATAAATGTTCATTGAAGCACATGGAAATAAGAGGTGAATTATCATTGCACAACGTTACACACATCTACTGCGCAGTTCTGCTTGCTTACTTGCCCGCGCCACTATCTTGAAACTATAAACATGAAAAAACTGAAGCCACTTATTAGCCACAAGATAGGGCGTAAAAGCAAATATATAAAGCGGAATTGCTATACATATCAACACCACATGCAACCCATTGCATATCAAAACAAAAGATCCTACCAGCAAAGATGCTTAAAAAAAGTTGGAATTGCACCATAGAAATGCTGAAGGAGCTATACCGTGAAACAGGGTGGTTAGGTACTTGGATATAATTAGAAACAAATTGACGGAAAAAGTCTAGATGGCAGTAACTTCTGTTGAATGGTAGGTATATGTTCAAATTTTGTTTTAATTTGTTAGAAAAACTTGAAATTTCACATTTGGTAACATTGCGCGAAACTTGTCACTAACTTTATATTTGAAATCCAACTTCACATATGTGCCTGAAAACTCAACGAAAAAGTACGTAAGGTAAGTCCTAATCCACAATGGGCGTAGCATAAGAAGTACATAAGAAATACATAAGACATAAATTTGAACATGTGCAATTCTTATGGCCGTGTTCACAATGATCTAACGTATTTCTTATGCTGACGTAGTGCATAATAGCTGCATAAGAAAGTTGGAATTATCTAAACTTTACGTATTTCTTACGCATATATTTTCTTAATGCGCATGTCCAACATAGTTTTACAGACAGACTGTGAATGTGTCAAATGAATGAAAATAAACTTGTTTTTGTGGCTAGGAATATTTATGATCTTTGTTTTAATAACAATACTAAACCAATTTCGTCCTCCAAAAAAGACATTCAATTGCAAACATGTGCAGAAACCATAGTGATGCCCTAAACTAAGAGCTTCAATATGGAAAACAAAGCCAAGAGTAATGAAAAATATTTTCATTTATATATAATTTGAAAAACAGGAGTCTTTAAAAAAGCTGTTTTGATAAAATTATTGAATCAAAACAAGAATGAAGCGAAGCGTTGTTTAGGACAAGTGATTTAAATTGTGCTAGATAATAACAACTAAAAGTATCTTTATTTTATAACCAACTCAGGCCGCAATATCCCTATAATAGTTATTTATGTATTAAGGGCATAATCAATAGATTATAACAAGAGGGAATGTTTAAAGCTCGACGCGAAGCGGAGAGCTTTAAATTTCTCGTGTGCTATAATCTTGATTATGCCCGTGATACATACAACGTTTTCTTTCATTTTGGCCCTCGAAATTCAAGGATTAGTAGGGATCGATTCATTATCATTTTGCTGGCGTTGTGAAATTTAGGTATGCTGTGGTTTCTATGTATGCATGATTATTGTTTTGTTGTTGCTATATTGTTTGTTTACAAACAAATTATTTGATTTAATGTCAAATAAAAATGGAGGATTTTTCCAATTATTCTCAAGAAATTTTGGAAGAATTTGAGGCCTTACAGGCAAAGTTAGTCCCTCAGAAATCCAAGGACTTATGTAACAAAGAATACAACAAGTTTTGCGAGTGACGGCATTCAAAAAATGTCAGCAATTGCGATGAAAAGCTACTTATGGTATACTTATCTCAAATGGTAAGGATGTACAATTGCTTGTATCTATTTTTGATACTTATAATTTTCTTTTTGTTTAGTCAAAGATTTATAAGCCGTCATCTCTGTGGTGTATCTATTCAAAACTGGAGAAAATGATTAAAGTAAAAGAAGGTATTGATGTATCAAGGTTCATGTTAGTAACTGAGTTCATGAAGAATAACTCTGTGGGTGATGTATCTAAGAAATCACTGATACTGCAACGAGAACACATTCAGGAGTTCATGCTAAAGGCACCCGATATAACGTATTTGCTAACTAAGGTATAAACTAACTAACTAATTAATTGTCTAATTTTTGTATTATACATAGTTGTTTGCAGGTTGTCACAATTTTTGGAATGTTTGGAGCGTGCCGGCGAGAGGAATTGCATGATTTATGTGTCCAGGATTGATCCTGTTAGTAAAGATCCGCAAGACTTAAACTTACTCGCCGAGGCAATTTACAATTGTTCCGGATGGAGGTCCCATTGATTACATTGCTTTATATAATAAATATGTTGATTTACGTCCTAAAAATACCAAGCTTGATGATCTGTTTTTGTCCTATCATGGTGGTAAATGCAGTTCTCAGAGAGTGGGCAACAACACTATAGGAACAATGCCACGGATTATTGCTGAGTTTTTAAAACTACCGGATGCAGATAAGTATACCGGGCATTGTTTCCGCCGAAGTGTTGCCACTAGTTTAGCTGAAAGCGGCGGTGGTACAAGGGCTCTGAAGCAACTGGATAGGTGACGTTCTGAGAAGGTAGCGGAGTCCTATGTAGAGAATTCCCTTCAAAATAAAATAAAGATCGCTCAAAGCATCTCTGGGGAAGTGTCTATTTCTAGTTCGACATTGAATACATCCACGTCTTCTGTTTGTTTCGGAGCTAATACAGATGGAATAACGATATCTAATTTAACTAACTGCACATTTAATTTTCACAAAATGTAATATCGTTTAGATGAATGTTTGTAATACTGTTTTTCAAAAAATTGTGATTCGTCGCCTTTTTTCAATTTCTTGTGTTGTGCAGTAGAGTTGTTTGACATTGACAATTTTAAATTGTTTAAATAGCTGTTGCTTGGCAACTTTATACGCCCCAGAGCTATAAAAGCCTAATTACGCCCGCATTTTGAGCCTACAAAACATGATTATAGCTCCAAAATAAAATAAAATAATTTCTATGCTGTGCTTATGCTATGTTCATTTTGAACATGCATAAGATTTTCATGAGAATTATATTATGTACTTCTCATGCTATGCCCATTGTGAATTAAGGCTAACTTTATTGTTAATTTTTTGTATATGAACTTATTTCCTAACATTTTGATTTATATCAAAAATTGATCATTCCATTCAATAGTTTTGATCAAGTTACGACCAATTGGTTTATATCATATTAAATATAAAATATTTTATGAACCAATGTGAAATTTCTAGGTTAACGGGGTGAAAAGAAACAGCCAAAATGAGAACGTACAAAAGTAGAATTGGTGCGAAAAAATACAAGAAACATACTGATGAGGAGATTCAGACTGCTATAAACGATATAAGGAATGGAATGAGCTACAGGAGAGCAGCCGCTGAACATAACATTCATCATTCCGTGTTATATAGGCACTCGAAGCGGAAAATGAACAAACAAGGTGGACAAACAGTTTTAACTGAAGCTGCAGAAAATATGATTTTAGATCGATTGAATCTATGTTCATCATAGGGTTATCCGTTAGATGAATACGATTTATGTATGGTAGTAAATCAATATTTGGACAGGTGCGGTCGAACATGTCAAAAATCCAAAAATAATCGACCTGGTCCGGATTTCGCCAAATCTTTTCTTCTGCGACATGAAGAAAAAATATCACAAAGGCTATGCCAAAATATTAAAAGAGGACGACCTAATGTTCCTCATAGAATCATAAATGAATATTTTGACGAATTACAAATCAGTCTACAGGATATTCCCACCAGTAACATCATAAATTACGATGAAACTAACTTATCCGATGATCCTGGTGAAAAAAAAGTCATAACCAGAAGAGGATGCAAATATCCCGAACGTGTCATGAATCACAGCAAAGCTGCTATTTCCCTTATATTTAGCGGAACTGCTGATAATACTATGCTGCCTGTCTACGTTGTATATAAGTCTCTCCACCTGTATAATACCTGGACTTTGGGAGGACCCAAAGGAGCGAGATACAATAAAACTCCTTCCGGGTGGTTTGACGCTAATTGTTTCGCTGACTATTAACAAATTTCATGCAAATTTATGTCATATTACAAGTCAGTATGATATTTTTTTGATATTTAGTGTTTCTATCAATCCCCAGTTGTTTTAGATAGAATTAAGTACAAAAATAAATTGAAGTTCCTGTTCTCCCCATTGCAGGGTAGATAGAAATAGTCAGGTTTTCTTTTTTTTTTAAATTTCAAAAAATTTTAAAAAAAATATTTCTATGCAAATGTGTTCTACACATTGCTACACGACTTTCAAGAATATAAAATATGAATATTTTTCATGAATAAATGACATATTAAGGCTCATATGTCCGAAAGTGCTGCTATCGACCCCGTTTTACGATATAAGTAATGATAGAAGATCACTGAAAATATCAGCAGCCTGGCAGTGACACGATGACAGTTATAAAATATATCTGAGATTCGATTTTGTTCTCAATTTCCCTATCATGATATCACGTCTCACTAATATTTTGCATGAGAATAGAGTGTGAAGAGTCTTGTACTGGGACTCAAAATTATTCAGTTTCTGCTCCTGAAACTTGTCCTGACTTAAGCCGAGAGTTCATATCACAAACAAACGCTTCGAATTTCGGCCTGGATGCGGTACTCGTGTAAAAATTCTCCTCTTACACCTTATTATTATTATTATCATCTGTGAATCGTTGAATGTTAAAACCAGCTTTTTCGTCTTTTTCTGACCCAATGATTTTTTAAATTTGTAATAATTTCTAGGTGTTATTCTACTGAAATATTGAAAATAAAAACTGAATATTTCTCCACAATATTCGATAAAATTATAGAATTATTATAAAACAAAAACAATAATTGAAAATAATTACGCAAATAGTACTTGAAACATTAATAATTGAAAATCAAATATTAAATTCATAATACAATAATAAAATGGTCCCATCTTAAACAAATGAACTTTTTTGGACCGGAAGCTTTCGCATCATTTGGAATCAAAATCTGATATAATTTTTAATCACGAGCCATGCTATTACTTTGTTGAATTATTATGCAACAAATATTGAAAATTTTAATTAAAATGAAATTATTATGAACTTTATCAATAACGGATGAACATAATTTGTATTGCATGCATCAAGTACAATTCTGATCCAATTTTACTCGAACATTATTCTCGAAATGTCCAATTTACAACACTCGAACAAAAATACGACGATGAAAATAGAGTTATATGTCACTTGTCTCGTTCATCAAACCGTCAGGCGACAAGCTTCTCCACCACAGAAAAGAAACTGTTGACTAAATAATCTTCAAAGTCCTACTGGTCGCTTGGCTCGTACGTCTGTGCGTTTGCAGCAATACAAATTTAAAATCATTCATTGGGCGTATTCGCTCATTAGATCGGGCTGATTTGATGCAGTCGTAACCATCCGTTCATCCAGTCAGATGTGCCCGATGCTGTTCGTAAATTCACTCCGACCAATTCGATCATAAATTTTTAGCCCTGCTTGCAGAAGAGTGTCACTGCGATCCGTAGCAATAATACGCGCGAACTTCAAATCTATGGGTGGCGAGCACCAAAAAATTATATAGTGTGGACTATAATAGTAGTAACTCAAGATGTAAATTACTAGTTGAATGAAATACTCCTGTTCGTCCAGTCGGCATGTCGAAAAAATAGGAGGAGATTAGGAAAAAATGCGAACTTGATGAAACTTTGGTATGTTGTTATTGGTTACCCGATAGTATTATTTCCATGATTTCCGACCAAAATTTCGAGCAGCAATTTTTAGGGGGAGGAAAAAACTACGAAATATTTGCACTTTTTTCAGTTTTTGTCTTGAAACTTTTTCCCCTTTATTCCTACATCTTAGACCTTCAAGTTCAATTCCGTGGAACATTTAATTTACAATAAGTTTGACCTGTGAAAGTTGTTTGTAGACCTACTAGGTTCCAAGATACAGCACTTCAAAAAAGTAAAAAATTCCTGAAAACCTTTTATTTTCTATAAATATGTTTTATTGTGTTTAAGTTCTGTAATTTATTAGAAACACAACGTTTCAACAGCAAAGTGCTGCTTTTTTCAAGTGAAAAGAATATTTTCTAATATTTTTCATGGTATTATGGTACCTAGTTTCATTCTGACGTAGGAATCAGGCAGAAACTCATCCTCTATCCTGCCTATCAACGCCACCATATCTAGAAGCACGGTAGTGCCCCCGCCAAGACGAGTCAAGCGAAAGAGCACTACCTATCTTCTCTCGAAGAGCTTCGTCGTTTTTTAAAGCCTCATAACTTGGGTTTGGGTCGTACTAGATAAGATATGATGTCAATAGGAGACTTATTAAACATAATATAAAGTTTCAATTGCATAACTCTTATATTTTAGATTTTATTGGTATTTGAAAAAATCCGGTTTCGTCACTGACTTGCTCACTGATGATTATCAAAATTCTTAGGTCACTTCCTGGAGTCCTAGAATGCTGAAATTTGGTATGTAAGCTGGTATTAGTACACAAACAACAACAAAACTCCAAAACTTGGAGCTTTCACAACATGAGTTATTTCAAAGTTGTACTCACAAATAAAGTAGAATCTTGCAGAGTGATCGTGAGCTTATTCAAAATTGACAGTGCCGAGTTCCTGTGCACCCCGCGCTAATCGGTTTAGCAATGGTGCCGGACTTCATGTATTTGGTGCCGAGTTCGTGTATGCCTCACATGGGCATAAGTTGGAAAATGTATTCACTGTTCATCACTTTTCTGTCATACAATAGTTCATGTAGTTCTCCATTGAATAAATGGTGGACAGACAGGAAGATGGGGAAGAGGATTTGATTGATTGAATGATTGATTAATTCCTTTGTCAGAATGGAGCCAAGTACCATGATACCATGAAAAATATTGAAAAATAAGAAATATTTAGCGAAAACTTCCATTTTTGATGTTTTTTAAGATTTTCGGAAATTTTCCACTTTTTTAAAGTGCTGTTTCTGGGACTCAGTGGGTCTACAAAGAAGTTTTATCAATCAAACTCATTGCAAATTTATTGCTCTACGAAATTGAACCTGCCAATCAGGTGTAGGAATGGAGAGGAAAAAGTTATAGGGCAAAAACTGAAAAAAATGCCAAAATTTCGTGGTTTTTTCCTCGCGCTGAAAATTGCTTCGCAAAATTTTGGTCGGAAGACCTGAAGATAACACTATCAGGTGATCAAAAATAACATACAAAAGTTCCATTAAGTTCGCATTTTTTCCGACCTCAAAGTACATGTCGACTGAACTATGTAGTGTTTTTGAAGAACTTTTGGCAAAATTATTTCTGGAGTAGTTACTTCAGGAGTAAATGATATTGACTGTGAGATTATTTTTGTTTCATTAGACTGTAATACTCGTAAAGCATCGTTTCCGATTTTTCTGATTGTATGGGTAGTACGAGTATAAAGAAAAGAAGTGAAAACATTCCAGGAGCGAAAAAGGCGCGACTTGTTGAAATTATGAAAAAGTATGTGAATATAATTGAAAATGAGAAACATAACACTCTCATATTGAAAAAGAAAAAAACTGCAAGGGAAAAAATAGAAATAGAGTTCAATTCAGGAGCAAATTAACCAAAAACTGTGGACCAACTCAAAACAATAAGGAAATATTTGAAAGCCAAGGCTAAAAAACAGAAACCTTGAAATAAGACTGGTAAAGGGATTATTGAGGCAGAAATTAATGATATTTCACAAATGATCGTTGAGATTATACCACAAATATTCGACAGAATAAGAGGAGTTGTGGATGATGATAATTGCAATGATACAGACGGTATATCTGCTGAAAATTATGATTTGAACTTTGAAGTGGATGACAAGTCCCATAATTCTTCTAATACGGGAGATAAATCAATTAAAAAATCCCAAATCAACATATTGAGTCTGAAGAAATAGATAGGCCGCACGATATACTCATAGAAGTGATAAGACGTTCACATTCTCTGATTATTCCAGATGATGGAAGAAAAAATTCCAGTTGAAGAATGAAACAAGATATCACCGCTATTCCGAGAGATTCCTCTTTACTTACTATAAGAAAAGCATAATGAAAAAAAGATTGTCCATAGACGTCAAAAAGAAACTTTGGAAGAAGAACATTGTCTTAAAGTTCAAATATTGGATGATACTGCAGCTAAAATCAATAAGTCTAGTACTAATCAACAACTTACTGATAATGATATCACTACAGATGATTACAGAGTTTCTGCCTTCTTTGTAGAATGTTCTCATAATGTATAATATAGCTAAAACGAGTTCACAAATTATGAAATTAAAATTACAATTCTACTCAATTTTTTTTTTTTTGTTGGAATTGAATATTTATACAGAATAATTTGAAATAATTGATCGCCGAACCTCATTTCCTGTAGCTTCATTGCCTTGATTTATTTGGTATCTATCAATATCAATTTCTATTGGTTCCTCTTGAAATACATTACCAACATCAATTCGAAAATTGTGCAAAACTGCTGCTGCAATAATTGTATTTCCACATTTGATTGGATCGAGTCTCATTGCTTTTGTTAATATTTGAAATCGCTTTTCCCATACTCCAAAAGTATGTTCTACAATCGCTCTGGTTGATATGATGCTCTTTTATAACGTCTTCCAGCAAGAGCTCGAGGACGCAAGACTAGTGTCATCAAATATTGAAACAGAGCGTAACCACTGTCCCCAACTAGAAGTCCATAGTATAGCCACATTTCGAATCTTGCTGCTACAGCACTATTGTCCCAAAATCGCGCATCATGTGTTGATTCTTGCCAGTGACTGACAATATTCAAAATTCTCATAGTTGAATCACAAATAACCTGTGTATTAATTAGGCAGAAACTTTTTCTGTTTCAGTAGTTTTCACTTTGTTCTCCAGGTGGACATAAAATTGGTATGTGGACACAATAAATTGCATAAATTACATATGGAAATCTTCGCAGGTGATAAAATGCTCTTTTGTTCTGGGAGCATTATTCCTCATTAGAAAGCATACTAGTTAATGATACAACAAGTGAATTAAAAACTGGTTTATTTGCAAGAAGAAAGTTCAAAGCAACGGGCACATTCAGTCTGAGTGGTTTAATTCTATGAGCAAATAGAAAGGTTTAATTCACGTGTTTATATACATAATTTTATTTGATTTTGCATGAATTTCTGAAATATGAAACTGAGGAAAAAAATTCAAAAAAATTGAATTGCAGTTGCCAGAGAGTTTCGTTGATATCGGGACGAGTGCTTGTTTTTCAAACATTCGGGAATGTGACTGTCAGCAAACTCTCAGTTTTGTGAATTTTGAATTGAAGCGTTATAATTGTGGAAAGTATTGTCTGAAATGATGGAAGAAAGTGATTAAAACAATGTTCCCATCCACGATACCATTTTGAACAAATCAGCCACAGCAGTTGGAAAAATTATTCATCAGAAATCGAAATCTCTTCATGAAAAGGGATACCAACAGTGATTCAATTCTTTTTATTCAATTTTGACGTTCAAAAGCTACATTATCAAATCCATAGTAGCAGTCATAAGTAAATCTTTATCCACCAGTGATTCAAAATGACTGGACGGGTTTTACCAGTTTCCCAAACAGGGCGCCTCTTCAGGTGGCGGATAGGGGAAGACCTATCAGATATGATGGGCACTGGGGAAATCAAATACCCGGGGCGGTCCAAAAAACTGGTGGGTAAGTTCGACATCCTCAGCTGTAGTGAGAGCAATCGGACTAAGAGAAGGAGACTCTGAAATCAGAACCCTGGTCCTCCAAGTTGGGGGTTAAGCGTGAGGCCAACACCCTCACCTTGGAAAAAAAACCCTGTTACGAAACCAAAGCAACAGCCTCGGAAACCGGATGGATCTAATGGACATAGGACGCGGAAGGACTACGGACAAATGATAATCGCTTTGCAACATGGAATGTGCAGACACTATTGAAACCAGGACGAATGATGGAAGTGGCAGAAGAAATCATCAAATATAAATTTGATCTAGTAGCATTACAGGAAATAAGATGGAAAGCATCTGGAAGGATAGATAAACCAAAATTTTCTATACTATACAGCTGCAATGAAGAGAAAACTGGGTTACTGGGCACAGGGTTTGTATTTACAAAAGATTGTAGCAAGAAACTACTAGATCTTGAACCTGTTAGTGACAGAATCTGTAGAATAAGACTTGAAGGAGAATATCGGAACATCACCATTATAAATGCGCATGCACCGACCGAAGAAAAAGATGATGACGAAAAGGAAGTATTTTATGGTAAACTGGAGAAGATGTGTCAAAAGGTACCAAACTACGATGACCTAATAATTATGGGAGATTTTAATGCAAAATTGGGCAGAGAAGATTACCTAGAAGGTATATCAGGCAAATTCATCCTACACGATACTACAAGTGAAAATGGTGTACTACTCGCCCAATTTGCACAACTTAGTGATAAAAAGTACCTATTTTGAACACAAGAAAATACATCTGGGTACTTGGAAGGTGCCAGGATCCAATATTGTTAACCAAATAGATCATGTATTAATCAAAGCCAGGTACCCATCATCAATCACTGATGTGCGAAGCTATTGGGGACCAAATTGTGACTCCGATCACTATTTAGTCGGAGCTCAATTTAGACAAAGATTAACCACAGTTAAAAAAATTGAACGAACTGATAGGAAATATTGGAACCTAGAAAAATTCAACAATGAAGATGACATGAAGAACTATCAAGAAGTTCTGCAAATGCAGCTGTGTAGAATCGAGAAAAACAAGGAAAATGATGATATCGAGGATAAATGGAAGAACGTTGAACTAGCAATTGAAAAAGCAGCTGAAGAAGTAATAGGAGAAAAACAAAAAGAGAGAAATGCTGAATGGTTTGATGGTGAATGCGGGGAGGCAATAGAAAAGAAAAATTAAGCACGAGAAAAAATGCTGCAGAGGAAAACAGGAGGTAATCAAGAGATATATCATCAACTACGAGAAAGAGCGAACAAGCTGTGTAGAAGAAAGAAAAAAAGAAATGTTTACAATAAAATTAGAAGAAACAGAATATTTGAGCCATCATCATGAATCGAGTGAATTTTACAAGACAGTACGTAACCTTACAATTGGAGCCAAACCAAAATTAGATGGATGTAGGGATAGGGAAGGGATAGTAATAGAGGAGGAAAGTGAAATAATGCAAAGATGGACAGAACATTTCAAAAATCTGCTCAATGCACAGAATGTAAACCAGAATGAAACGGAGGATAACACCGCTTTTGACAGTCAAACTGAAGCTCCAGTTGAAAATCTTACACGATCGGAAATAGAAAGAGCTATACAAAATTCAAAGAATAATAAATCTCCTGGTGAGGTCGAAACTGAATTTATGAGTGAGTGTACAGTGATAGTGAGAAAGTGTCATATCTGGACAGATATCACAAGGTATTTCGACAGTGTTATTCACTACTCACCCAAATCCCAGTATAGCATATATACCTACACCCTCTATTAATATCCCGTAATTTAAAAATCAAATAAATTAACCCTAACCCTACTTATTTATTATACTTAAGTCACCAAGGATAAGTCCACGCTTAGGGTAAAAAAGCAATACTAGAGACATCGTTTGCGCTGTAGCGCAACCAAGAATTTTGCAGGTACTGACAATGTCGGTGCGCTGCTCAACAACTTCTTGGAATATTGCCGGTAAATAAATATGAATATCCAAAAGTCAGAATAGTCTACTTGAACTCAAGACCAGTAAAAACATAAATGATAAATAAAACTAAAAAATGACTACCAACACTCCAACATATTCACAAACAGTAAATAAAACAAAACAAAATGAACAAACTACATTTCCTACAAAAGAGCAAGCAATTATCTTAAGTGCAATTCAAGAAATACCCTTCAAAGACTATGTTACAGCCATTGGAAATGTAGTAGAACCAAAAAATATCCATTTCGTATCTAAGATATCAAACAATCGTATTTGCATTTACCTTTCAAGCAAGGAAATAGTCGATATCTTAACAAACACTTATAAATCTATTGAAATGAACTCCCACAACGTAGAAATTCGAAGACTCATCACACCATCAATTAAACTCACGCTTTCAAACGTATGCCCTTCTATACCTCACGCAGATTTAGGAAAAATACTTATCCAGTATGGTATAAAATCTGTCGCACCAATTTATTTCCAAAAAGCAGGACTGCAAGAGGGCAACTAAGCTCATATATGTAGTTTCAGAAGGTTTATGTATATATCTCAGGGAAGTAATTCTATACCCGACAGCATATTATTCAAACATAATGATACAGATTACAGAATCTATCTGAGTGAGGACAATGTAATATGCCATCAATGTAATAATACAGGACACCCCTACAACAAATGTGTAAGCCAACCCCAATATTTAAACCTTGCAGAGTTTCCGCAAATAACCGAAAAAGGAAATAATAAAAGACCAGCTCCAGCTGACTCTGACCCGGAAACATCTGCAACCAATATGATAAACCAAGACATAGACAATAACTCATCAAACCTCACACAAAATGACAGCACTACTAATAATACTGTAAATGAAGAAAATACACACAAATCTAATCAAAATACATCACTTAACAAGAATGATATATTTACACAACCAGGGAAAAAACCAAGAAATAAATCCAAAACGAGACCAGTGAATCCTAGCCATCCAATCCAAATAGAGGATAAAAATAGCGGAGATACAATACAAAACATCTCAAGTCAAGAAAAGAGTAAACAGAAAAGTCCAGTCCTACTATCAAAAAACAGTACATTCGAAACCCCAGACAGCAAACCTGCGAAAGCCTCTGGATCTAGATCAAGATTTGAAAGTCCAGCTAACCAACTAACTATAGAAGAACAATTACTACCCATGAAGGAAGAAATAACAATCCACCCAGAAAAGTATGCATTAACATACGACGAACTAAAAGACTTTTTGGAGAACGTACAGAGGACAAACGACCAAATAAATATTGCCAGAGATTATACTTCCGACATTACAAAACTGATTGAAACGCTCGAAGTGACAAGATCACTAATAAATAACAGAGGCTTGAAAAATAGAATATCTCGCATGACAACAAAAATAAAAATCCAACAACTTGAAGAACTCAAGCAAACACAAACGAAACAATAATGAGTATCATCCAATGGAATAATAATGGACTCGTGACCCATCTACCACAATTACAAATATTGATCCAGGAACATCAACCAAAATTTATATGTATACAAGAAACTAGACTTACTGAAACCAAACAGTTCAAACTGAAACATTATCAGACATACAGAAAAGACAGAGACACCAGTACAATAGCAAGTGGGGGAGTAGCAATACTGTGTAAAAACAACATACAAGCAGATAAGATAGACCTTAACACAGAAATAGAAGCAGTCGCTATCAAAACCGACTATCCAGCTCCAGTGTTTATCTGTAATATTTATATACCACCAAACAAAACTGTAACTACCAACGAAATAGAAAACCTCATAGCCCAACTTCCTAAGCCCAGAATAATATTGGGTGACTTCAATGCACACAATGTACTATGGGGATCACAATTTAATGATCAAATCAGAAGAAATATAGAAAATACCCTACTCGATAAATTTATTTTACTGAATGATGATTCATTTACCTATATTTCACCCCGGTCCGGAAACACCAGCTTTTTGGACTTGACATTTGCAGAGTCCACAATAGTAACCAAACTAGCATGGGAGACAATACCCCTTTCATTTAGTGACGGACATCTTCCAATAAAAATCTCTTACTGCGAAAACGATCCTCACGAGAACAACGAAAAGGAAGTATGGAACTTCGAAAAAGCGAATTGGTGTCAATATGAAGAAATACTTAAGGAATTCAAAAAAGAGACTGATCTTAGCGACATTGATAAAACTTTGCAAAATCTAATATCTGAGATAACCAAAGCCGCTGAAATATCCATTGGATATAAAAACAGGAGAAAAACAAAAAAATGTGTTCCATGGTGGAACATTGAATACAGAAAACTTATTAGAACTGAAAAGAGCCAGAGCTTTTAGCGAATTAAAAATAAAACAAAGCAAAAAAAATTCATGGCAACAATTTGCCTCAACCATAAACAAAAAAGACACCCCAATAAAACTGATATGGAACAAAATAAGAAGGCTTAAAGGAAACGAAACTCCCAGAGAAATTACCAGTCTTAAAGTTCATGATAATATAATCACCGACGCAAAGAACATTGCAAATGAAATGGGCAAGCACTATGAAACAATATCAAGTAATAATTTCTATGATCCTCAATTTTTACAAATAAAAAACAAAGCAGAAAACAGAGGTCTAGAAATTCAACATGACCACACAAATCCTCTTAATAATGAATTTAGTATGTGGGAATTAGACACAGCAGTTGAAGGAACTAACCAAAACACAAGCCCGGGACCAGATAATATCCCACCGCAATTCATTGAATACCTCCTAACTGGAATAAAAGGATATCTGCTTGGAATATATAACTATATATGGACATCACATTCCTTCCCAGACGGATGGAAAGAATCCATAATAATACCAATAATCAGACCCAATAAAAACAAGAATGATCCTTTAAGTTATCGACCCATATCGTTGACAAATAATCTTTGCAAAATTCTAGAAAAAATGATAGCCAGAAGATTAAATTGGTACCTGGAAAAAAATGATCTAATAACAAAAACTCAAAGCGGTCTCAGACAAGGAAGATCAACAATTGACAATCTTACAATACTCACTGAAATCTTACAAACATTCAAAAATAGGCACCATATGGCAGCGATCTTCTTCGATTTGGAAAAAGCATACGATACAACGTGGAAATTCAACATACTTCAAACACTGAAAAAATATAAAATCGAAGGTAATATATTGCATTTCATCAAAAACTTCCTGGAAGAGAGAAATTTCAGAGTAAGAGTTAACAATACCTACTCAGATCATATGAAACAGACAAATGGAATCCCACAAGGATCTACATTAAGTGTACTACTATTCTTAATAGCAATAAACGACATAGCTGATAGCATATCTAGTCCGGTTAAATTCCTCTTGTTTGCCGATGACCTTATAGTATATCATAAAAATAAAAATATAAATTTAATACAAGAACAACTTCAAAATGCCGTAAATAAAATCGAAAAATGGTAAAACAAAGTTGGATTTCGTTTTTCACAAGCAAAAACCAATGCCATCCACTTCAGTAAACATAAAAATAGACTGTCAAATCCTGAAATAACACTGAATGGAGAAAATATCGAATTCGTAAATGAAATTAAGACCTTAGGAGTAATCTTAGATAGAAAACTAACGTGGCGAAAACATATAATTGATCTGAGCAGCAAATATCACAGGAAATTAAACATTCCAAAAATTATATCACACCACGAGTGGGGAGCGGACAGAGCTACTCTACACCTGATGTATAAATCTCTGATAAGAAGTAGACTGGACTACGGGGCAATAGTATACGCCACAGCGAAGAAATCCAATATCCGAATACTAGACACAATACACCATTCTGCAATAAGAATTATAACTGGAGCTTTTAGAACAATTCCAATTGAAAGTCTTTATTGTGAAGCTTACGAACCATCTCTATATGACAGACGAAAATCTTTAACACTATCGTATTTAACTAAAATCCTAAGTCAACCAAACCATCCCATGTACAAGTATACTAACAGACTAAAATACCCAAATAATACCAAATTCTACCCACCTATCCAAACTCACATACATGAACTGATGAAGTCTATAGATTTCAATTTCCCACCAATAGAACATAATAAAATCTCTAAAATCATCCCCTGGACTGTCGAAATACCAAGTATTAACCTAGAAGTACTAAAATATGAAAAACAACAAACTAACAACAGAATCATCTTGAACAGTTTTGAAGAAATAAAAGAAGACAACAATGGAAACCATTCCATATATACTGATGCGTCAAAGCAGATGAAACTATTTCATATCATCTTCCTGGGGAATATAGTATATACACCGCAGAAATGCTTGCCATTCTCTACAGCTTACAACATATAGAGAAAAAAAACGAAGTGAGTCGCAACTATACAATATGCTCCGATTCCCTAAGTAGTTTCCATTCTATCCAAACAATTTATCCTAAGCACATCATAACCCAAAATATCCAAGGCATCCTTTATGAACTATCCTCCAAAAATATAAATATCAACTTTGTATGGGTTCCCTCACACGTCGGCATTCCGGGTAACGAAAAAGCAGACATGTCCGCTAAAAAAGCCATTGAAAATGAAATCATAAATATACCCATTGAATCTAAAGATGAAATTTCAATAATAAAAATCCAAATTAAAGAAAAATGGAGCCAGCGATGGAAATCCCTACCAAATAACAAGTTTTACCACATCCAGGAAAAAATCGAACCTTGGAAACAGACACAAAACTATACCAGAAAAGAACAAGTAGCATTTACAAGATTAAGAATATGACATTGTAAACTAACACACGGCCACATATTAGGAAGAACAAATCCTGAATGTTGTACCAAATGTAACATGCAAATATCAGTAGAACACATATTACTACGATGTGAACAATATGATGTCTTAAGGGAAAAATACCAGATACCAAAAACAATAAAAGAAGCCCTGAACACAACAAATTTCACGAATATCATAAAATACATGAAAAATATCAACCTCTATAATGACCTGTAAATTAACTACTTATGTAAAGCTAAATACCCATTGGGTAAAGCTCTTTTCTTGAATAAAAAAAAAAATAAAAAATCTCCTGGTGAAGATGATATAGTTGCCGAGTTTGTAAAGTATGGAGAAGAAATGATCATTGATTCTCTATATGAGATAATAAATTCAATATGGGGTCAAGAGATTATGCCTGAAATTTGAAAAGTAGGACTGATTTGTCCAATCTTTTAAAAAGGAGATAAGTTTGACTGCAACAACTATAGGGGAGTAACACTACTTGGCGTAGTATACAAAATCATAGCGTCGATAATTAATGGCAGACTGAAAGTTCATACCGAAAGAATATTGGGAGAATATCAATGTGGTTTTCGTCCAGGCAGAAGTACTACTGACCAATCTTTCATAATAACGCAGATAATGAAAAAGTACTATGAACACGATATCGACTTGCATATGCTTTTTGTAGATTTTAAACAAGCATTTGATTGCATAAGCCGAGAAGGATTGTATAAGATTATGACAAAACAAGGGATACCCCAAAAACTTATAAGATTGGTAAAAATGACGCTAAGTGACACCAAAGCAAAAGTGAAAATAGGCAATAAACTAACACATAGTTTTGAACTTGATACAGAAGTAAAACAAGGAGACAATCTTTCAGCTACTTTATTCAACCTAACATTACAAGAGATAATTAGCAAAATAGCAGGTAAAGGCACAATTTTCATGATGTCTAACCAGATATGTGCTTATGCTGACGATGTGTTGATAATTTCGGAGAGAATACTTAAACTAGAACAACTATACATAGATATGGAGATTGCAGCAAGTAAAGTTGGACTGTTTGTAAATGAGGCAAAAACCAAGTATATGAAGATGTCAGCTGTGGAATCCAGAAGAACAATTCGAAATTTACAGATAGGTGATAAAAACTTTGAAGGCGTATCAAGTTTCGTTTACTTAGGAATAAAAATAACAAATAATCGTGATATGAGTTCTACCATACAAGACAGAATAATGAAAGGAAATAGGGCATATTTCATCAATAAAAAGATGCCCGAAAATAAAATTATATCACGTAAAACCAAACTCAAAATCTACACAACATTAATTCGACCAGTAGTTACATATGCATGTGAGGTCTGGACTTTATCGCAGGCCAATATGAATAAACTACAAGTATTCGAGAGAAGAATTTTGAGGAAAATATTTGGAGGTATCAAAGAAGGGGAAATTTGGAGACCACGATACAATTTTGAACTAGAAGAGCTAATCGAATATCAAAATATAATACGGTTTGTAAAATCACAAAGAATAAGATGGGCTGGACATGTGCTACGGATGGGTGAGGAAAGAATGCCTTTACGAATACTGAATGGTGAGCTCCATAGCAAAAGAAAAAAAGGAAGACCGAAACTCGAATGGATAGATGATGTGCAAAGTGACTTGAGGAAAATGAGCGTGAAGAGATGGAGAATGAAAGCATTGGATAGGAAGGAATGGAGGCAGGTTGTAGAGGAAGCCAAGGCCCACATCGGGCTGTAGAGCTAGATATGATGATGATTTAAAATGAATTATTGGTGATTTAAAAAAAATTAGATCACTGTTGGAACTCCTTTTTATAAAAAGATTTAAATTTCTGAGGAATAATTTTTCCAACTGCTGCGGCTGCTCAGTTCAAAATGATATCAGGGATTAGTACATTGTTTTAATCACTTTCTTCCATCATTTCAAACAATACTTTTCACAATTATAACGCTTCAATCCAAAATTCACAAAACTGACCGTTTGCTGATAATCATACTCCCGAATGTTTAGAAAACAAACACTCGTCGCGATATCAAAAAAGTTCCCATGCAGCTGCAATTTGATTTTTTCAAAGTTTTGTTCCAAAAATTTATGTTCCGGAAATTTACGCAAAATTAAATAAAACTATGTTTATAAACACGTGAATCAAACCTCTTCATTTGCTCAAGGAATTAAGCCACTCGCGCTCAACGCGCTCGTGATTTTGAACTTTCTTCTCGAAAATAAACAGTGGTCTAATTCACTTGTTGTATAAATAACTTTTACTCAATTTTGACGTTTTAAAGCTACATTATCAAATCCATAGCAGCAGTCATAGGTAAATCTTTATTCACTAGTGATTTAATAGTATATTGTAAAACAAGTGTTTGTAATATGAGTACAGTTTGCATAAAAGACCCGTGGGCGACTTGCGCAAACTGTACGAATATTACAATTGGTTATTGTAACACGTGTTTGTCATACTATTTTGTATGAATTTTATTTTAATTCAAAAATTATTAAAATATTGCGAGATAAGTTCTATCCAAAGTTGGTTGCACTGACAGATTCAATGAAAAAAAAATTAAACAAAGTTTGTTTACTTCAGCATTTTATTATTCAAATCGATCGATTATTACTTTTCTCCTGCCTTTCCCCATCCATTTCCTGTGAATCTGGATATAAATAATCGAAAACTGAAATTCAAGGTCAGTAATATTGACAAAATTGAATTATTATTTTCAGCGACATTACATTGGAAATATTGGTGACAAAAATTGCAAAGACAATATTGAGCGTGTACTTAGAAGTACCTAAACTAATCACATGGTTATTAGATGTTCATGGCTAGGCCACCAAAATAATAAAAAAAATTGCTACCTTTTAAGCATGAGAATAATCAAAGGTATGTATCAATTGGAAATTATCTAAGCATATATCTCAACATGTATCAATGTATGAAACGTTTACTTCATTTGGTTGTTGAATTGTTGCTCTCAGTCATTAGCTCTTTTGAACTGTTTGCTTACTTATTTATTTCAAATAATATTGGTTAGTGACATTATAAAGTATTTGTGCTCAGTTTGGTGCTTTCGTTTCGTGAATTTATATATCCATTGAACTTATTTCGATCAATTTATTGTGAGTAAATCAGTTATTATTTTTAACGTTTTCTGTATTTAATTATTCAAGTAAATTCCGATTCTTCACGTCTCTGTTCGTGAACTAAGAAGATACCACTTCGTGCTTTTTCGATTTCATTTATTCAGCAATGTCATCTTGTCCAAATTGTGATAAAATCATAAAGGATAATGAAAAATCCATTTCATGTGATGGATGTCGTAATTTAGTTCACATGGTTTGTGTCGATTTGACTTCTGAAGACTTGAAACGCCTTACCAGAGCCAATGTTAAAGCAATCAAGATCTTCTGCAATTCATGCTTGAATAACATTGATTCAATATCTACACTTAAAAAATTGATCCTTGATTTGCAATCTAAAATCACGAATCTTGAACAAAAAATTACTACTGACTATAATAAACTACCCAGTCAAGAAATTATCATTGAATCTGTAATTGATGAAATTCACCAGCGTCAAATTAGACAGAATAATGTTATTATTACTGGTTTAGATGAAACTTGCTCTGAAAATCTGCATGTTAAGGTGTCCAAAATAATTAAGACAATTGCTCCAAATATTGACTTATCCACTGCTAAGATTCACAGACTTGGTCAAGCTAAACCAACTGATAATGTAAAACCGAGATTAATAAAAATACATTTTGATAATTCTGATGATGCTACCAAACTTCTTAAGTTATCTAAAACTGCAAGAAATTTTCCTGAGTTGAAAAACGTTTTTATTAATTCTGATAAGACCCCTATGCAACAACGTCAGTTCAAGAATTTGTGGAATGAATATAAATTACGTAAATCGCAAGGTGATGACGTCTTAATATCTCACAAGAATGGTTTTCCTAAAATACTGAAAAAAAACTAATATCTCCACTACCCAGCAGTCGCTTAGGAATCAAGATTTTCTATCAAAATGCCCAGGGATTGAACACCAAACTATGTCAACTACGTTCATCGCTTTCATCCCTCGACTATGATGTTCTTTGTTTCAGTGAATCGTGGTTGAGTGATAGTGTATTTGATGCTGAAATTTGTGATAGTTCGTACTCGGTTTTTCGATCTGATAGAAATTTTGTGCAATGCAATGTCTCACGTGGTGGTGGTGTATTGATGCTATTTAAAAACTCTTTAAATGTTGTTCATATTAATCTTGATGATTTCTCCGATTTACTACCACCGAATGTTGATATCATCTGTTGTAGAGTAATGTTATGTAATAAGAGTATCTTTATTCTTACTATTTATATTCCACCTAATATGAACTTGGATTGTTATATTAATGTTTTTGATTTCTTTGATAGTTTGCCATTTTTATTTGATAATTCATTTTTAATTATCGGGGATTTCAATATACTGGAATTTGGTATCAATAATTCAAATAATAGAGTACTTTTGTTGAATAATTTTTGTGATTATTTTGCTGCTAATAATTATAATACTATATGTAATATTAATGGCAGATTGTTAGATTTAGTCATAGCTAATACTTCTTGTGAGGTGTTACGTGATGATTCACTGTTCGATATTGATTACATCTAATCTAAAAAAAATCTGGGACTATGTTAACTCGCATAAGAAAACATCATCTTTCCCATCTTCTATGAGCTTCAATGATGAGTTGCTTACTAAACCACTAGATATAGCTGAAAAATTTGCTGTTCATTTTAATAGTGTTTTTGTTGAATTATGTAATGATCCATTGCCTAATCTGTGCACCTCATCGGATGTCTCGGTAATACTTACTTTTCTTTCACGTGATGAAATTCGACTGAAATTAAATCAAACCAAGCCAGATTTATCCTGCGGTCCTGATTTAGTGCCGAATATGATAATTAAAGATTGTTCTTATCCTCTTTCTAAAGCACTTTTACATATATTTAATCTTTCACTCAGAACTTCTACATTTCCAGATATATGGAAAATTGCACGGGTCATACCCATTTACAAATCTGGTGATAAAACTAATATTAAAAATTACCGGCCCATATCTATTGTGTCTAACTTCGGTAAAATATTTGAAAGTTTAATTTACCAGCATATTTTCAATAGTGTGAAGAATTTAATATCGATTCATCAGCATGGCTTCATGGCTAAACGTTCCACTGTTTCAAATCTTTCTTACTTCACCCATTACATATCTTCTGCCTTAGATAAAAATATTCCTGTTGATACTGTTTACACTGATTTTGAAAAGGCCTTTGACAGAATTGATCATCGCGTACTTATTCATAAATTAGAAATGTTTTCACTCTCACCTGATCTAATATCTCTACTTACTTCTTACTTGAAAAACAGATTCTTTTTTGTTAATTTCCTTGGTCATAATAGTACGTATTTTAATATTTCTTCAGGTGTGCCACAAGGCTCTAATTTAGGACCTCTTCTTTTTCTTTTATTCATAAATGATATTTCTTACATATTCTCTAGTAATGTCCTAATGTTTGCTGATGATCTTAAAATATTTCGTACAATAGTAACACCTGATGATGCCCTTATTTTACAAAATGATCTTGTTAAACTTGATAATTGGTGTGAATCAAATGAATTATTTCTCAATGTGTCGAAGTGTAAAGTAGTATCATTTACCAGGAGAAAAATAACTTTCAACTTCAACTATAGTTTGGATAATCATATTATTCAACGTGACACTATTGTTCGTGATTTGGGTATTCTTTTTGATCCTGCACTTACTTTTATACCGCATATTCAGCAAACTGCATCTTCAGCATATAAAATACTTGGTTTTGTTTTACGTATTACTCGTTCGTTTACCAATATCAGAGCCATATTTTCACTCTATTTTTCCTTGATCAGATCTAAGCTTGAATATTGTGCAATAATCTGGTCACCTTCTTATAGCGTTCATATTGATCTGATCGAATCAGTTCAAAAGAAATTCTTAAAATATGTTTATTATAAAATTATGAGGACATATCCTGATCAGCGTGTATCATATGAGATACTATTGTCTATTTTTGATATTAAGTCTCTTACTCATAGGAGAAACTTTTACACCATGCTTTATCTGTACAAACTCATCCATAATTTTATTGATGATCCGCAATGCTTGAGTCTGATTAATTTCAATGTGCCGGCTATTCGAACTCGCTCTAAATTTTGTTTCAATGAACTCACTGCGCTCACTAATATTCTATGCCAATCACCTTTATACCGCATGTTCAAGTTAGGCAATGAACTTTCTGACTCAATTGATATTTTTTCTTCTTCGATTATTAGTTTTTGTAGAATTTTGGATTTAAATTTGATATAATTTCTCTTTTTTTTGTGCTTTCTATTTATATTAATATATATATATATTTTTTTTTTGTTAGATATATTATTTTGTAATTCAACCAAATACTTTTTGTAATTTTTATTTTCCTACCCTTTTACTGGGCTTTTGCCTGTTGGGTAGTGTATGATAATAAATAAATAAATAAATAAATAAATAAACATATGAGTATTATTGGATTTCAGAAACTATTCTACAAGCTTATAAGGTCATTACCTAGCACTAATTTGAGAGATTAACCAGTGGATTTTTACTTCTCTCCTGCCTTTCCCCATCCATTTCCTGCGAATCTGGATATAAATATTCAAAAATTAAAATTCAAGATCAGTTATATAGACAAATTCAATAAATATTTCACATTTTATTAAAGATAGATATATAGATTTATTATTATAGATTTTCACGTTTACTAGATTGTTCATTACATCAGAAAATAGGTGTAGAATTATCATCAACACCCGCGGAATTAAGAAACATTGCTGCCAACGCAACTAATGTATAACTACCTGAGAAATCTATCCAGAAGTACAAGAAAGAATATCAGAACTTCTGCGACTGGTGTACTGAAAAAAATGTGGAAGCCATTACGGAAAATATCATACTAGCATATTTTACTGTAATGACCGAAAAAAGAAAGGCATCCACAATGTGGTCATGTTCTTCCATGCTCTGAACTTGTTTCTCACTTTACAGAGATATTGACATTTCGAAATATTTCAAAGTAACTACATTTTTAAAACGATATTCTCAAAACTATCAGCCAAAAAAATTCAAAATACTGGGGTCTGAGGACATTATTAAATTTATCGATGATGCTGACAATAATACGTTTTTGGCAATGAAGGTAGGTTCATTGTTGTAATTTTAATGTAAAAGTTTATCTTTATATCTGTATTATATCAGGTTATATTAATTATGGGATACTGTGAGGCATGTAGAAGAGACGAATTAACACTTATGAATGTGACCGATATTCAAATTAAAGCTGACATAATCACAGTAAATGTACCTAAAACCAAAAATAACACTTCACGGATGTTTGTCGTGATAGAAAATTCATAGATAATTCTTATTGAGAACTACGACAAACTTCGGCCAGCTTATATTACACACAATCGATTTTTTCCTACGTATCGCAGAGGCAGATGCACAACAGCTTCAATTGGTAATAATAAAATCAAGTGACTACCTAAAACTATTGCAAAATATCTGAAGTTGGACAATCCAGAATTTTATACGGGTCACTGTTTTCGAAGATCGTCGGCTTCACATCTTGCGAATCAGAGAGGTGATTTGTTAACAATTGAGAAATATGGAGGCTGGAAATCTTCAACTATAGCAGAAGGATACGTTGATGCGTCAATAAAAAAGACAATTGAAGTAGCACAAGTGTTCTCAAATTCATCACAACCTACTACTCTTGCTGTTGTACATTTAGAAGATAGAAGAATCATCCCAAGCCCAAGTGTTTGAAAATTGTAGTACAACAAATTCTGTTCCTCACAATGCTGTAAAAAAACTTTGCTAAATGTAATCGAAACAAATCAGGATGAAACAGTAGTAATTCACAATGAAATTCTCTTTTCCGAGCAATCACATCTGGCAATTTCTATTTCTGCAAGTGACAACGCTACTGTAACTGTCAAAATATACACTCACTGCACTGTACAAAATGATTCATAATTATATTTATGTGAAGTTATTCATCATTTATGTTTGTCTTGTCAGATTCTAGGTTGTTATTCCATAAATATGTGAAATGAAATTAAATACTTCCAAATCGCTTTACAGTTTGATGATTCTAAGTAAAAAAGTTCAGGAGCATATGCAAATTTGGACCAGCCATGAAACCAACAATCTTCTAACGTTTTACTGTTTCAGCTGTACCTTGTTCGCCAACAACCATGTAGTTGCTACTTTTTGTAAATTGCTATAGTTATTTAAGTATTAAGGTCAGTAAGTACAGTTGACCGATTGTGAATAATAGTTTGGAGGCCGAGCCTTGGCGATATAAAATCTGTATAGCAATACGAGAACAATGTTATAGAACTACATCATGTAAATCATATGTATATATGCCCTTGATAAACAAATACTTGGAGTAAAATTTGGTGAACATAAATACCTTACATTTTCACATATCTGTACTCATATCAAAAATTACATGTACCATTCGAAGTGGTTATAAATAAGTAACAACGTTATGTATCTGTTCTCTAATTGAGACATTCAACAATAGATCATTGAGAGAGCTCTGTTATATAACACCCAGTATGTCTACTGTATAAACTATGATATATGGTTTAGTCATCCGCAACAGTAAGAAATGCGCAATAAGCAATGATTCATGATAACATCAACCATATAGTTTCGGCATGGTACGCATAGTAGTAAGTGCTTTTGTGCAATAAGTTAATATTCCAACTGCCCCACTAACTGCAAGTAAGTACACTCATATTCCATACATCTCGATTAAATATTGCTCGAGTGATACAACATGATATTATCGATAACAAAAATAATCTATCAAATCTAAATTCATGAGTCTGAATATACTATCTTTCCCTCCGAAAGAACAATCGCAGGCATGTCAGCATGTGTGTCGGTACGGTAGTGTGGTGTAGTTTTGACCGTGGTACTATTTGTTCATATTTTCGTTATGTATGAATTGGAACAGTATTCTTATCATTAATATGCGTAGTATAATTGAAAGTGTTATTGAATTATTATTTTCAGCGACATTACATTGGAAATATTGGTGGCAAAAATTGCAAAGACAATATTGAGCGTATACTTAGCAGTACCTACACTAATCACATGGCGATTACATGTTCATTGCTAGGCCACCGAAATAATAAAAAAAATTGCTACCTTTTAATCATGAGAGTGATCAAAGGTATGTATCAATTGGAAATTATCTATGCATATATCCCAATATACGAGTATTATTGGATTTCAGAAACTGTTCCAATGATGTTCGAATTGTTATGTGGTATATACATATCCAACATAATCTAATTGTGGCGAACATAGAGCTCTCTCAGATTATTACAGAATGTTACTTGATACATATCAGTGAAAATATTAGGTTCAAAAATATTGTACCTGCGCTATATTTGATACATAATTGTGTTTTTTAGGATAGGTTAGGTTGGAGTGACAATTAATATGATGGTTACTATAAAAATAAATATTTTCATTCAGTTGCTGTTCAATGTTATCATTTTATTGTGGGATAATACCAGGTACATGTAAAGTGACCGCCGAAATGACAGATTTATGTTTGTCAACTGGCACTGGTGGCTTAGCGTGTTTGGGCAGCGCTCAAGTGACCTTCTCCACTGCCGCTAGTGTAGTGGGTTCGAATCCCGCCCGGGGCATGGTTGTTGTGTGCGTCGTTAGATACTTTGTATGAAAATATATAAATAATTTGTAATGTTATAATTGAATTGGAAATAAAGTATCTAACAGGGCTATAGGCTAAGAAGCTTGAAGAGCCGTCAAAATATTATTATTATTATTATTATGTTTGTTTTTCATAAATGTAAGAAGTTATAGAGGAGCAGAAGCAAACTCAAACCACATTCTACTGAGCGCTGGAATGAAAGTGAAAAAACCGAATGTCAAAAAGTCCAAAAATCTTCAAAAAGGAGCCAACATGGAGAGCCTAAAAGTAGAAGAAGTAGCGAATAAGTACACAGCAAAACTAGAAGACTTAATACAGACAAGTACATATGTATTAGAGCAAGGGAAATCAATAGAAGAAAGATGGGGAATTCTACAAAACAACATAGAGTTGGCAGCAGAAGAAATATTGGGATTGAAAGAAACAAATAGAACAAGAAACAACTGGTTTGACAAAGATTGTAAACAAGCCTTAGAGAAAGGGAGGGAAGCTAGGATAATGTTCATCACAAGGAGAACCCAAAACGATAAAATTGTTTACCAAGAACAGAGAACAAAATATAAGAAAATATGTAGGACAAAGAAGAGAGCCATGTTGAGGGAACAAGTTCAACAGCTGCAAGAAACGTACAATAGAAAAGAATTAAGAAATTTCTATCAGAAGATTAAGGAAGAAAAGAGAGGTTTCGCACCAAAAGTATTATTTTGCCGAGACAAGGAAGGGAATCTCATAGGAGAGGATGAAGAAAGAACAACTAGATGGGCAAAATACTTTGAAGAGCTATTGAACACTAATGAACCAACCCAATATATAGAAACTTATGAAGACCACAATACAGAAACGGAACAAGTAACAGAACCAAAGCTAGAAGACATAAAAGCTATAGTAATAAACATGAAGAATAATAAAAGCTCGGGGGATAATGAAATTGTCATCGAATTAATCAAATACGGAGGAGGAGAAATTATGCGAGAAATATACAAACTAATAGTAGCCATCTGGAGAGAAGAATGTGTGCCAGAAACCTGGAAAGAAGCAGTACTCTGTCCGATTTACAAAAAAGGTGAAAAAACCAAATGCGAAAATTACAGAGGAATAGCTCTACTAGATGTAGTATACAAAATAATGGCGACGTGGATAAATAATAAAATAAGAGATGGAATGAAGGCTACAGTTGGAGAATATCAGGCAGGGCTTAGGAGAAACAGGTCAACAATAGATCAGATTTTTGTCCTGAAAGAACTTCAAGCAGAACACCATGAGAAAGGCCTAGATATGCATATGTTGCTTATCGATTTTAAGCAGGCATATGACAGAGTGGATAGGGAAGAATTATTTAAAGCTATGGATGAGCTTCAAATTTCTAGGAAACTAATACGAATGAAAAGAGCTATCTTAGAAGGCACAAAAAGCAAATTGAAGGTCAACGGGAACAAATCTGAATTATTCAGTGTAAGAACAGGACTAAGACAAGGAGATCCACTATCAACTACTTTATTCAACCTGGTCTTAGAGGTTGTTATGAGAAGAAGCGGAATAAACAGACAAGGACGACAGGAGGCACCAATGTATGGCTTTTGCTGACGACGTACATTGTTTTGATCATTTTCTTCCATCATTTCGGACAGTACTTTTCATAACTATAATGCTTCAATTCAAAATTCACATAACTGACAGTTTGCTGACAGTCACACTCCCTGATGTTTGGAAAAAAACACTCGTCGCGATATCAACAAAGCTCCCTTGCAGCTGCAATTTGATTTTTTTAAATCTTGTTCCCAAGTTTAATGTTCCGAAAATTTACGCAAAATCTAATTAAATAATGTATACAAACACGTGAATTGAACCTCTTCATTTGCTCGAAGAATTAAACATTGGCTGATTCTGGTGCCGATCTACTCACCATTAAAAAAACACGGAGGATGGAAATCCAATTCAGTCGCTGAAGGATATATTGAAGATTCTGTAGCCAATAAGAAACGAATCGGTCAACAAATTGCTTGTGCTACTTCGGCCAGGCCATCTACTTCACGAGAAGATTCAAATCCATATGATCAAGATTTTGAAAGTTTGACTGAAGTACCCATGAACATCAGAGTGAAAGCCAAAGAGAATTTTGACTCCAAAGTTTTCGATTCGATTCCATCAAAAAACTCCAAAAATATAAATATAACTTTTACGAATTGCTCAAATCTTTCTATATATTTAAATGAAAATAGAAATAATTAGTTTTTCTTCTATGTAATTCCATATTTATCATTTGAAATAAAGTTATTTCTACCGCTATTGATGTTCTAAATTTTCATTCATGTTTTTGTCTGGTGGGGGCTTCACCCCCCGACCACAAACGGAGCTTCGCCTCTGGACCCCAACAAGGCTTCACTGCTTGACTCCACCCCCAGTTTGCTCGTGAGCCCTACCGGGGCTTCACCTATGAACCCAAACTTTGTACTAAGATTATATCCGTGTCGATTGCCCACTTGAGCTATGCTCTCGTGGGCAATCGACAACTTATCGCACTTGTCACATAATATACTATTAAATCACTAATGTATGAAGATTTACTTATGACTGTTGCTATGGATTTGATAATGTAGCTTTGAAACGTCAAAATTGAATGAAAATATATAACTGCTTGATTGCGAGAAGAGCATTAACAACCCAGCGAAATGCCCTACTGGCAGTAGTTCTATAAATATTAATTAGATTGTTGTTATGCGTATTGAAATATTCAAGTTATAAGATCTGGCTGATGATGGCAGCACCAGTCAGAAATGGAATAAAAATGTTTTAGTGGTTAGTTGGAAAAACTGACACTGTAGAAGTAGGGTTAAGTTGAAGTTGGATTTGGCGGGTAATCAGTAGAAGTTTTTGTAACGATTTTGGTGATTATTTTCATTAAACAATCAAGTGAAGTTTTTCTTGTCTTATTTATTATACGCTTAAATAATAAATTGAACAACAGGTTATGTGCCCAGACGAGTGAAAGATTGACAAAAGATTGTTTAATAGTGAAGAAATACTTGAATGCAAGAAATCGCAAGAAGAGAAAATGGCATCAAGCGAAGAATATAAAATAACAAAATTAGAAGAATCGAATTATTATCTCTGGTCGATCAGAATAAATTGATACAAAAGCATTGTTGGGATGCTATAGATCATGGATTCAGTGGAACTTTGACCACCAAGCAAGTCAACAAAGATCAGAAGCCACTATCATTCTTGTTACTGTCAGTTGGTGACAATTGTTTAGACGATATTGGAGACTCAAAGTCAGCAAAGGAAGCTTGGGGCATTCTCCAAGATTTGCATAACAAATTTGGTCTTTTACAAGAGATGGTAACTGTATCGAAAACAGTAAGCATAACTATGCATGAATATCTATCAAAAATTCAAGACATCAATAGGCTTACTAATGAGCCAATACGAAAGTCTAGATAGAAACCTAGAGCAAGAAGCAAATTTAAATACTAAAGACCTCAAGGCCAAGTTGATATTAGAAGAAAAACGTATCAAAAGAGAAGAAACTACAGTCGACAATAACATGCAAGTAATGATAGTCAAGAACACAAAAACGTGGAGGATGCCTGATGCAAATTTTAATGAAAATGAGCAATAAGAGGGTGCAAAAGTTGTATTTTGTTTTTCATGTGGTAACAAGGGCCATATCGCAAGGTTTTGTCAAAAAGCTAAGAAAAATAGCTACAAAGAGAAAGAAACAAATAAAGGAAAAGAGCATAGTAAGCAAAAACAGAAAATTGCTTCCACAGCAGCAGCACAATATAAAGCGATTAAACAAAAATGAAGGCTACAATATAGGCAAATGGACGTTAGATTCGGGTGCAACTGATCACATGACACCTTGTAAAGAATTGTTGACTGAATTTGTTGAAGTATGTATAGGCAACGTTCTAACAGCGGAAGGAAATCGAATGAAAATTGAAGGTAAAGGTAAAGCGAGATTGAACATCAAACAAGAATATGGCGGATGGAGAATAGGATTACAAAATGTTTACGTTCCTAAGCTCGAAGATAACCTACTGTTCTTAAGTAGAGTAGAAGAAAATGGTTCCAAAATTTCTATTGGAAATGGAGTTGCAAAAATAACGGACAAAGATGAAGTTATTATAAGAGCAAAGAAGAAACATCAACTATATCGCTTTGAAACAGAAGAAATAACACATAAAGCAGCCACAGCTATAACGAAAAATGTTGACATATGGCACAGAAGATTAGGCCATGCTCATAAAGAGAAGCTATAAGAAAAATAGAACATCTGAAAACGGTAAAAGAATACAGTAACCAAAATTGTAAAATATGCATCGAAGGCAAAATGAAGAGACTTAGTTCTTCCAAAAATCGAAGTTTTACAACAAGTATGCCTCTAGAAATCATTCACTCGGATGTCGTAGGGAAAATAACGCCAACATCAATGGGCGGGGCTCAATACTTCGTTACACTTCTAGATGATTTTACCAACTACATTATAGTCCAATGTAAGAGTCAGCAAATTCACAGTTCACTGAGCTCTTACGAAATCAGGAAACTGCTGTCCACTTAAAGCAAGTCGTACAGGTAATTGTACTATTGCAAATACAATTGACGTCAATAATGAATATTGTTATATTGGCATTTATTCTGGAACTTATATATAGAAAGTAAATATTGATTAGGATAGTTGATAGCGGTTAGTTAATATGTTTCGTTGTAAGTTCGTGAATAAGTAGTCGGTCATTAATCGCGGTTGGAGGATATTTATAAACATTTTATTATCAATTAAATATATTTATACTTGTTAAAAGTGATATTCATTCAAGTTCCTGTTGTGATCCATCCTCCGTTTCAGAGTCCTAATACAGTGCAGGAAAGTACCTTTACATAATATTTTATCCTCACAGTTCAGCAAAGAACCCAATCTACCAAGTATAAATTTATTGTAAGTGGGAAACTCTTACAATTGGTGGCAGCGGTTGCGGATATTTTGCTGAATATAGATAGTCAAAAATTAATTTTTTTTATTTTCTTGTGAGGATATATTTCTTTTCTTTTTCCTCAAATTTTTTCGTACATGCCGCTACGTAGATCACCAGACATGTCTAGAACTAGATCAAATAGTGCAAATACAATCAATAATGACGTATCTGCAGGTAGTAGTAGTCAAAATTCAAATACAAATATGAACCAAAATTTAAATGATAACGGAAATCCAAGTATGATTAAAAATGAGTTAGAACAGTTACTTAGACCATCTAGCGTACCTTTTGATATTTTAGCAAATTCAGTAGAAAAATATGATGATACAAATACAATAGAATTTTTTGGAAAATTAGAGCTCAGAGCTGAGATAGAGAATTGGTCCGAAAAACAGACAATAGACATTATAAAATGCAGGCTTGTTGGAGACGCTTACGACTTTTATGCACAAAGACCAGATTTACAAGAACGTAATGTGAGTTATAAAGATTCAAAAAAAAGTTTTCTAGACAGACTTACTAAAATAAAAACCGAGGGAGAAATATATCGAGAAATTTATAGCTGTAAACAAAAGTTTGGTGAAAACGTTCAAACCTTCGCATCTAACTTACGTAGATCAAAGCAAGAATTATTAAACAAGGGCGAAGTAGATGGGAAATTTTTAGAAAAAGTTGATTTATTAATTTAAGAGTGGACTCAGACCAGATCTTCGAAAATACGTACGAACAATCACAGAAATGAAACAGAATATAACTTTTGAAGAGGCAGTTAATGTCGCGGAACAAGAAGAAATGGAAATTTTAAGGGAAAACATGGACTCATTGAATATTGGACACAAAAAATATTGCAATCAGTGACAGAAATGAGCAAAGGGAATCAAGGCAATGTTATAAATGTGGAATGACTGGACACTCAAAGAGGGACTGTGCAAGAAACGTAATAAAATGTCACAGGGGTAACAAAATAGGACATATGGCGGTGGTAGGGTGCCGAGAAAAAATTTATCAAAATCAATATAGCCCAAGAGTCAACAATAACTATCAAAGATCGTATGGGACCAACCCCACCAGGGCCTCCTCCAAGAGAGCAAAGATATTTCAATCAAAATACTCAAAATTTCACTAGTCAGCATTTAAACGGACAAAACCTCTCGCGCGTGCCCCGTCACGGGGGGTTTCACTAGACTCAAAATTTAATTCCAATCGGAAGTTGTCAGACTTCAAAAATGTTCATCAAAATTTAGGAAGATTTGATAAAAATGATTCATTCACTATAACAAATATTATATCAAAAAATAACGACGTTCCAAATTTTATTTTAGTCAAGATAAATAATATTCAATTTAAATTTTTAGTCGACACAGGCTCGGCGGTTTCATTAATCAAGCAAAAATGTACAGTGGGGCAAGAAATTTTGTCAAATCATGTAGGAAATTTAACTTCAATATCAGGTTGTGAATTGTTTTATATGGGAACAACAAATTTGAAATTTGACTTGGATATATTGCAAATGTCATATAACTTCATTGTATGTCCAAATAATTTAAATTTAGAAGCAGATGGACTACTGGGGCAAGATTTTTTCAAATTTACAAAAGCTTGTATAAATTACTGTTCTAATGAAATGATTATTCAGCACGCACATATCAAAATATATGCAGAGTACGAAATTTCGCAAAATCAGATTTCTGCAAGTGTTGTCATTTCTAAAAATAGTATTTCTACACAAACAAAGGTTACCGAATTAACGCAAGAAAAAGAAAATAGGAATAAAGAACAAAATTCGTCATCGTCAAAAATTCAAAATACTAATTTATCGAAACAGCCGGACAGACAACTTGATGGGGACCGAGTACAAACCATTCATGAAGATTCAACTAATGGCCATAGTTGGGTAAGATTGAAATACAAGGTGAAGATACCTCCAACTTCTGAAATAATCAGTCCAGCTACACAGGAATTGATCAATCCTGCGTATGATATAGTAATTGAGCCAGTAAACATCAACATCCATGGCATAATGGCGGCACGAATTTTAACGCGCGGAGAAAAAGATATACCGGTAAAATTAGTTAATGTTAGTAAAAAAGAAATTGAGATAGGAAGAAACATGATTATTGGGAAATAGTCGATATACAGAAGGTAACGGTTACATAGAGAAAAAGGAAATAAGGATAAATGTGTGTGTAGTATACAGAGACATAATATTGTAGAAACAATTGAGAGTGTAATCGAGGAAAATTTCGATTTGAGTCATTTATCGGAAGATAATAAGAGGAAATTATTGGAGTTATTAAAAGAATATAAGGATATATTTGTATGGAAGCATTCTAAACTAGGGTGCGCACACAATATAAAGCATAAGATAATAACGGAAAATGCCCGACCGATTGCGAAGGCGCCTTATAGAGTACCTTACAGTCAGAAGGAAAATTTGAGAGTAGAATTGAATAAGATGCTGGAGGCAGGTATCATAGAAAAATCAGAGTCACCGTTGAATTCGCCATTAATCATTGTTCCTAAGAAATCAGAAAAAGGCGAGAAGAAAATACGAGTCTATATTGATTTCAGAGGACTGAATAATGTGACTAAAAAGGATCATTTTCCAGTTGCAAACATGCAAGAAACACTGGATCAATTGGGCAATAATAATCTTTTCACCACACTAGATTTAGCTTCAGGATACTGGCAAGTGCAGCTTGAAGAAGAAGACAGAGAAAAAACTGCATTTACAACTGTTGTGTATCTAGGGTTCTAATACAAGATATTCGTTTTTGATATGGTGTACATATTTCTTTATTCCCATTTAATACGATAATACATCACTTGCTACTTCAGGACATAACCTCTTTTTGCCCAGTGTTCCAACACAACACTCTCAGTGTTGCCAACTATATTTAAATACATATCATCCCTTTCCAATATAAAAGAATTGACAAAATTGTTATTCCTTACAACTAAACATATACAATACATTGTTATTTTTTTTACAAGTTCAGACGATCAGGTTGTTTGATTATTCGATTCGATCGCCGGAGAACGGGTGTATTTGGAATAGGATGAAAGGTTATAGACTCGTCTGTGGTTTCATCATTAGATAATGGTAGAGAAGGATCTAAACCTTGGGTAGAGTTTTGTTTATTCTGTAACTGTTTACTATTTTGATTTTCATTACACAAGGTTGGTAATTCTATTCCCTCTTGTTTCCTATCACCTGGAATTTTATTGTTATGATTTTCGTTACTCAAGATTGGTAATTCTATTCCCTCTTGTTTCCTATCACCTGGTTTTTTATTGTTATGATTATACATTGGTTTTATATCATCCGTGTGAGTAAAACGCACTTCCCCCGAACAATTTACTAAATAAGTCACCGGACTCACCAATTTACAGATTTTACCTGGTATCCATGAGTGTTTTATGCTTCTTTTATTATAAACCCAAACCGTTTCCCCTTCTATAAAAGTTTTAATGGCTTTAATGTTTTTTCCGATTTCATTTTTAGTTTTACTTAAATGACGCGGTTGTAAAAGTTGTAATTTTGTTTTTGGTACTTGCTTCAACATCATTTCCGCCGGAGAGTAACCCGTAACTGTATTTGGTGTAGTTCTATATTTAAGTAAGAACTTTTGAATATTTAAATTCAAATCGGATTTTTTTAATACCCTATTATCGTCAGTTATTTGTTTGACTAAGGAATTTTTAACTGTGCTTACAAATTTCTCTGCCTGACCATTAGATTGCGGGTGTCTAGGTGGAGTTAAATTATGTTTGATTCCGTTAGACGCACAAAATTTTTTAAATTTTTCGCCATTGAAGGGCGGACCATTGTCTGATGTTATTTCATCAGGCAATCCAAATATAATAAATGAGTTTCGTAACTGATTTATCGTTTCCTCTGCTGCTGTACCAGTAACATTATAAACGTCCAACCATTTACTGTGACTGTCTACTAACAACAGGAAGTATTTAATCAAATTTTTGGAAAAAATCAATATGAATTCTTTGCCAGTTTTTATTTGTTTTAGGCCACGGTACGTTGATTGACGGTTGTTTATTTTGATGCTTCTGACATGTCTCGCAAGATCTAACAAGTCTTTCAATGTCTTCATCAATTAACGGCCACCAAACTTCACCGCGAGCTAACATTTTCATGCGAACTACCCCGACATGTTGTTCGTGTAAGAGATTTAGCACATCTTCTCGTATTTGATGTGGAATGATAACGCGATTTCCCCACATTAAACAATTGTTTTCTAATGATAACTCTTGTCTACGAACATAAAATGGTTTTAAGTTATAGTCTGTAACACGACTCGGCCACCCGTATTTAGTATACTCAATTACTTTATTAAGAGTTACATCTTTACGTGTGTTATTAGCTACCTCTAATGCTGTTAATGGAATTTCGTTGCACTCATAAAATGAGAATACTGGTTCTTCTGTAGGTTCATTTAATGGTAAACGACTGAGCGCGTCCGCGTTTCCTAATAACGTACCTTTTTTATACACAATATTGTATTCGTAAGCTGAAAGTATCAATGCCCATCGTTGTAGCCTATTTGCTGCTAACGTTGGAATATTCTTATGCTCACCGAAAATTGCTTCTAACGGTTTATGATCCGTATAAAGAGTAAATTTTCTACCATAGATAAATTTGTGAAATTTCTTTATCGCGAATATTATTGCTAACGCTTCCCGTTGAATTTGAGCATAGCCTCGTTCTGTTTCGGACAATGTACTTGAAGCGAACATTACCGGATGTTCTACATTATCAATAATGTGACTTAACACACACCCGACTCCATACGGAGACGCATCTGCTGATATTACTATAGGATATTCAGCTGAATAATGTACTAACGCTTTACTATTTGTCAACATACGTTTACTGTGATCAAAAGCTTCTTGACATTTTACATTCCATACAAATTCTGTATTCTTCTTCTCTAAATCATATAATGGCTTTAAAACACTAGATAACATTGGCAAAAATTTATGGTAATAATTAATTAATCCGATATACGACCTTAATTGTGTAATATTCTCAGGCGCCGGTGCATTTTTTACTGCATCAACCTTATCTTTCAGTGGTTTAATCCCTTCAGATGACAATTCATGACCCAGGAATTCCACTCTTTGCTCAAAGAATTTACATTTACTGAAATTTACTTTAATGTTGTATTTATCGAGTTGTTGTAAAACTTTTTCTACATTAACTATACACTCTTCTAATGTTTTTCCGCCTACAATTACATCATCTAAAAATGCTGCGGTCATTGATAACCCATTAATTACTTGATCCATGACAGACTGGAATTGAGACGGAGCTGAGCTCAATCCAAAAGCTAAACGTGTATATCGAAATAGCCCCTTATGCGTGCTGATTGTTAGGTATTTTTGAGAACTGGAATTTACTCGCAACTGTAAGTACGCGTTAGATAAATCTAAAACCGTGAAGTATCTAGCTCCCGCTACATTATTAAAAACGTCTTCCGTTCGTGGTAACGGATAATATTCGGTTTTTAAATGAGGGTTTACAGTTACCTTGAAATCTACACATATTCTAATCTTTCCTGATTTCCTTGGTACTACAACGATCGGACTGCTCCATTCGCTGTGACTTACTGGGATTATAATACCACTCTTGACCATGTCGTCAATTTCTAACTCTACTGCCGGTTTAACTGCATACGGAATTGAGTAGGCCTTGTGGAATACAGGAATGACGTTGTCCTTCAAATGTAGGTCCACTGAAAACTCCCTGATCGTCTGACTTCGATCTTCGTTGAATACATTTGGATAGATTCCCTGTAAACTTTGAATTACATTAGATATATTACATTTACTATCTATTTTATTTATTGACAATAGATTTTGCCGCCATGTTGGTACCATAAAATCTAACCATGTGCGACCTAGTAGAGCAGTTATAGCTGTACTTTTTGTTACATACAATGGTAATACTTTAGATCTATTATTATAGTTTACTTCTACATTGGCTTTACCTAATAATTCTAAACCATGACCTGATGCTGCTTTTAACTTAACATTACATTTCTCAAGACTAGTTTTAGGATAATTTGGACAAAAATACTTAGCTGCCATGACTGTAACCTTGGCACCTGTATCGACTTCCATACGTAATGGTTTTCCGTTCACCGTGGGACTGACATATACCGCTTCTTCCACGGACTGGATGCTGTATACGTGACTGATTCCCTCGACTTCTTCTTCTTCTTGACGTATTTCCTGTACCGTTTTTGCTCTGCAAACTCTTGAAGTGTGTCCTTTCTTGTGACATGTGTAACACTCCCAATTTCTTGCTGGACAGCTACTTTCCTTATGTGGACGACCACATCTCCTGCATTTCGACTTTTCTTCCTTCATTTCCCCTGACTTGGGCTTATATGATTCTTTGGAATATTTGTTTCTACTTTTGAACTTGTTCACGCGATTGACTTCTGCTAGATTGGTCGCTGGACCCGATTGAATTTCTTGACTTTCTTTGTTTGCCATTTGCATACTTATGGCAATGTTGCAAGCAGTTGCAAACGTTAAGTTTATATCGCTTAACAATTTGCGTTGAATGTTTTCGCATTTCAACCCTACTACGAAACGATCTCGCAACATTTCAGACAATGCTATTCCGAAATTACAGTTTTTTGCTAGCGCTCTTAACCTGACTATGTAACTTGCGATGTCTTCTTCTGCGTTTTGAACTGCTTTGTGAAACTTGAACCTTTCAATGATTATAGATTTTTGCGGCACAAAATGACTCTCGAGCGTATTTATTATTTGTTCGTATGTTCGCGTTGAGGGTTTGACTGGTGATAACAGATCACAGACTAAATTGTAGTTTTCGCCACCGATTAAGGTTAACAATAGCGGAACTTTTTTCTCTTCCTCGACATCGTTACAGAGGAATAATTGTTCTAAGCGATCTACATACCCTTGCCATTCTTCACTTTTACCGGAAAATGCTTCGATTGACCCAATCCACGACATACTCTCGACCTCGTTTTTCCTTTGTTGACACTTATGTGTTTCAGTTCAGATTAACCACACTTGTACACTAATCGACACTTATCTTGGTCATCCTCGTCGCCATATATGTTGTGTATCTAGGGTTCTAATACAAGATATTCGTTTTTGATATGGTGTACATATTTCTTTATTCCCATTTAATACGATAATACATCACTTGCTACTTCAGGACATAACCTCTTTTTGCCCAGTGTTCCAACACAACACTCTCAGTGTTGCCAACTATATTTAAATACATATCAACAACAAATGGAGAGCATTATCAATTCACAAAAATGCCGTTCGGGCTAGCCAACGCCCCAAGTACCTTCCAAAGACTGATGAATAGCGTTTTAAGTGGTTTGACAGGCAGTAATTGTCTAGTTTATTTGGATGATGTCATTGTTTTCAATGGAAACGGGTTCACAGATCACTTAGCTAAATTAAGAGAAATATTTGATAGATTCAGAATTTCAAATTTAAAATTGCAGCCAAGTAAATGTAATTTTCTACTTACAGAAATTAAATATTTAGTTCATGTTATTAAAGGTGAAGGTATTAAGCCAGATCCGTCGAAAATTTCAGTCATACAAAGTTATCCCAAACCTAAAAAGGTAAAAGAAATAAGAGCATTTTTAGGCTCAACATGATTTTATCGTCGTTTCATTAAGAATTATGCAAACATAGCTAAACCTTTAACAGAATTATTGAAAAAAAATGAACCCTTTAGTTGGAACGAAAATTGTAATTTAGCTTTTGACACATTGAAAGCAGCATTATGCTCTGAGTCCGTTTTGATACACCCGGATTTTTCGAAAGAATTTATCTTATCAACAGACGCCAGTGGAACCGCTATAAGTGCTATTCTAAGTCAAAAAGTCGATGGCTATGAGAAACCCATTGCGTTTGCAAGTAGGCTATTAAACCTAGCGGAAAGAAAATTCACAACAACTGAATTGGAATGTCTAGCGATGGTCTTGGGAGTCAAATACTATAGATGCTATTTGTATGGACAAAAATTTACCGTGATAACAGATCACAAACCACTCAAATGGCTGATGTCACTGAAAGATCCACAATCACGTTTAGCTCGTTGGGCGCTTGTTCTAAGTGAATATGAATACGAAGTCGTTCATCGTGCTGGAAAAACACACACAAATGCAGATGCACTTTCCAGGATACCGGTTAGTACTGTTCAACAATCAGAGCAAATAATATATGAACCAATATGGGATAGATCAAGTATTTCACACTGGCAAGAAAAAGCTGACGAGTTAAGAGAATATAAAAATTCAGCAAATTATTTTCTTGATGAAGAAGGACTCCTAGTCCGTGAGACAGCGCATAAATTTTTTGTTGATTACCGCTCACTTGAAACTTTGTCAGTGGCTTCATTGTGATGAGTCCGACAACTTTTTCATTTGGCAAAATTCTAGATTTGGGGGCGTTTACCCGCGAGGGCTAATTAATTGAAAGAATATTACCGTAATACTGATCTTTACACTAATCGAAAGATTTTTTGATAATAAAATGAAGGAAAAATATAGTCCGACATGAATATTGAGGCTCCCGGTGAGTCCGACTTGTCATAAGTACCAACATACTTACCATTAGTACCAACATACTTATGACAAGTGCGGCTTGTCGGATTCACCAGTCGCCTCAATATTCATGTCGGACAATATTTTTCCTTCATTTTATTATCAAAAAATCTTTCGATTAGTGTAAAGATCAGTATTACGGTAATATTCTTTCAATTAATTAGCCCTCGCGGGTAAACGCCCTCAAATCTAGAATTTTGCTCAATGAAAAAGTTGTCGGACTCATCACAATGAAGCCACTCACAAAGTTCCAAATGAGCGGTAATCAACAAAAAATTTAGGCGCTGTCTCACGGACTATCCTGTACAAATTGAGACAAGGCGATGAAAGACACCACAAACTAGTTGTGCCAAAGGAACTCAAATTCAAAGTAATGCATGATTACCACAATCTTCCATACGCAGGTCACCAAGCTTATCTGAAAACGTACAAACGTATCCAAGAGAAATTCTGGTGGAAAACAATGAACAAAGATATACGAGATTATTGTGATCGTTGTCATTCTTGCAATGAAAGAAAAATTTCTTCACAATCAAAACCAGTTCCATTACAAGAATCCCAAGAAGTTACATTTCCATTCCAAAGAACATCAATGAACATTGTGGGTCCATTAGTGACAACACAAAATGGAAATAAGTATATATTAACATTCCACGACCACTTCACGAAATATCCAGAAGCCTTTGCAATAACGGATCAAAAAGCTGATACAATAGCAAAAATTTTCGCACAACAAATCGTTACTAGACATGGAGCACAACGGCAATTATTAACAGATTTAGGTACAAATTTTGTATCAAAATTATTTAAAGAAGTATGCAAGAAGTTCGGTACAGAAAAAATTCAGACGACGCCATACAGACCACAAACCAATGGAATGATTGAAAGAAGTCACAGAGTATTTAAGGATATTCTATCACATTTCATAAGCAGAGATCAAACAGACTGGGATGAATGGTTACCGTATGTGTTAATGGCTTATCGTAGCAGTTTTCATTCCTCTACAAATGAAACACCTAATTTTTTAGTTCATGGAAGGGACATGGAACTTCCATATGATGGGATAACAAGACCGCAGACATTACGATATGATTACGATATTAATTATGCGGCCGAGTTAAAAGAAAGATTAAAAATTGCCTTCGAACAAGTACGTCTCAGTGTAGCCAAAGCTAGAAAAGAACAACATCAGCAATTCAACAAAAAAGCCAAATCAAGAGAATTTAATGTAGGAGACTCTGTTTATTTAAACAACCCGATAACACCAGCTGGTACGTCACGTGAATTGATAAAACCTTGGTCAGGACCGTACCTTGTTGTGAAAAAAACGAGTCCAGTAAATTATGAAATCAAACCTCAGGAAGATCGTACTAACAATAAAAGTACAAATGTGAATATAAACCAGCTCAAACCATATGAATCGCGGGTATATGACACACCTGTAAGCGAAGAATCGAATGCAAATAAACCAAATCTTCCATCGTGTGAAAATTCAGATCGCTCTCACTCTTACGTAGAAGTTCTTAAAAATGGGAATAACTCAAAAACACAGTCGAGACACAGCAAACAAACGAACGTCCTAAGCCAGACGGCCCAGCCTATAATACAAGAAATAGATTTTCGACCCGTTAGGTTCAGGATAGAAGTTTAATTTTAAAAAAATATATATGTTTTAATTTGATTTTAGGTGGTTAAACAAAATGCATAGCCAAATTTTAGTGCTGAGCGTCGTCTTCCAAGTGGCTTCTGGTCTGATAGCATACGACTGCAGAGGCCCGAGCACCAACATTACTACTATTTCCCTGAGAGATGTTGCTGCCTGTCCGGATCCCGAGAAAGATTATGAAGAACACCGTGTCGAAGTTCAAGTAATTCAAGAAAATGAGTATAAAAATGTTCACGTCCACACCTGTTTAGTAGAGGTAACTTGAAACATACAACACTGCGGAATGCATAGTCATACCTCAGCTGTTCACCAAGGTTTGTTGACGTATGTGCACGAGGTAGGTGCTGACGAATGCAAACAAATGCATTACAGGAAATGTTTCCGCGGTATTTCCAATCAAATTATTCAAAATTTAAATTTAAATGGCACAACTACTGTAGCAGTTGGTTTGGCGGGTAAATTGAGCTTAGATGGAAAATGCAGCGGTGCATCTTACTCTGAAAATGGTATTACATGGGAAAATGTTGTTGTTCAAGCATCCATAAAAATTTCGTTAAAAGATTATGAAGCAACGGTGCATTTGGAACAAAATGAAATTTGTCTATCTGGGGGTGTTATTTATCCATTTCTAGACGGGTATTGCGTAGATACAAACATTGGAGAGACAGTATGGGACCGTATCATTATAGATTCATGCGACGATATAAAATTTGTTGAAATTTATAAAGGCGAAGCGATAATTGTAGTAGAAAATAAACATTTCAAAGGAAATAAGCAACAATATTTAGTTATTGAAGGAGATAAGGTTTTCGCGTTAAAAATGTTAGAATCAAAAAATATTTGGAATCAAGAATTTCATTTCACGGAACACCCAAATTTATTTATCATCAAAAATCAATTCTCAGGATATAAATATAAAGAAACGGGCGTCCAGAGTTCTAAAAATGTAAATTTAATGACATACTTGAATACTAAATTTTTGTACTTAGAGCAAGCATTTAAAACAGAAATCCGAAATATGTATACAGATATAATTCACAAACAATGTTTGATTCAGCGTGATATTTTAAAAAATAGACTTCTCATGGCACCAATGTCACCAAATGCGGTTAGCACATTAATAAAGAATAAACTAGGGTATATTGGTCGCGTGTTGGGCGAGGTCATGCACATAATGCAATGTACTCCTAGAGTAGTTAGAATTCGACGCGTTGAGGAATGTTACAATGAGCTACCCGTATCTGCTGACGATGAAAAATTATGTATGACTCCACTTACACATATTTTGCAAAATATAGCAAAGCAAGTCGACTGCAGTGATTTCACACCTCCACTTTACTTCTTAGAAAATAAATGGCTGGATTCACACCCGATGTTAATAAAGATATTGATCCTGAAATTATAGAAGTAGATCTAGATCCTAAATTCAATTTTAAACCATTATACGAACCTTGGAAATTCTGGAATCTATACAAAAAATGAAATAAAGACATCACAAGAATCATTGATTTTGGTTTAGAACGACAGGCAGTGACGAATCTGATAAAAAGACGAGTTATTGGTCGTGAAACCGAAAATCAAGGATTAAATACATTGGATATATTTTCAAAAAAAAAGAGTTAGAAAGTTTTTTTACATCAAAATTCAAACAAATTTGGGGATGGCTTTCAAGCTTTGGACTGGTGATGTCAGGGTTCGTAGGTATTTATTTTATTTCCGGCATAGTAAAATATGTATTCGAAACATTAATGAACGCTTACAGTTTGTATAATACGATAGGTTGTACTTTTGGTTCAATCGCCTGTGTTTGGAATTCCTTGACAAATGTAATGTTACAAAAACAGAACAGAAAAGCGTATGACGAGAGACAAAAACAAAATCAAGATATAGAAATGGGTATACGAGAACAAAATGTACATCAACAGCAGCAAAATTCAAATAACCCCTTGCCATCAGCACCTCCAGAATCGGAATATCAGAGACAAAAGTGGCTTATGTGATAAGTTGAGAAAAAAAATATATATATTTATTGGTTAGTTTAGTTAGATATATTTTTAAGTTAATCAATTAAATTTGTTATTCAGTAAGAATAGCCAGAATAGCAGTAAGAGAAAGGGGATTTTGGAGAAAACAATGAAGGAGGGAACAACAAATCTACAAGATGTTTTGGCAGCTGAGGGTACAATCGTGACGATCCAACAAAAGGGATCAAATCAAGGAAATTTGATGGAGACTACAGAACTGCTGTTTACACAAACAAACAAAAACTCAGGTGGCAAGGTCGAAATTCGATCCTACATCGAGCAGCAGTGGGTCACCACAATAAACAACAATCGTCAGCAAAAGATGACACGAAGTTAACGGAGACTCAAGACAGCAGAACCAGCGAAAATACACGAAACCCAGTGCCCAATATTAAACACTTGTGAATGTGAAGTAAATTCCCTCCTCAAAACTATTGGATAAATCCCCTTGAAACATTGACATTGAAGTGAGTGGCCGTGTAGAGACACTAAGTGTATTAATAGGAAAAAAAATTTTAGAACAAATAAATGTCCATATAACAAATAAAATAATATTTTTCCAGATTTTTTCCAAATTGTGCTTTAGGGAAATCAAATTTCTCAGAAGGGGAGGATTGTAAGAGTCAGCAAATTCACAGTTCACTGAGCTCTTATGAAATCAGGAAACTACTGTCCACTTAAAGCAAGTCGTACAGGTAATTGTACTATTGCAAATACAATTGACGTCAATAATGAATATTGTTATATCGGCATTTATTTTGGAACTTATATAAGTTCGTGAATAAGTAGTCGGTCATTAATCGCGGTTGGAAGATATTCATAAATATATTTAATTAATAATAAAATGTTTATAAATATCCTCCAACCGCGAGTAATGACCGACTACTTACAACGAAACGTATTAACTAACCGCTATCAACTATCCTAATCAATATTTACCTTCTATATTATTAGAATCACTAATATTATTAGAATCACTGATATATTAAAACTACTAATATCTGTTTATATCTCTTATTTATTCCCTTGTAATACAACCAGCTTGCTTCATTGCTGACTTAATAATAATCTTCCCAATGCTTTCATGTAACACCTTTGTCTACCCTGATAATTATTTAATTAATAGAAATATGTTAACAATTTAATTGATAGAAATATCCTAAACTGATAAAACAATTACATCACATCTCTTGTCGTCCATCTCTAACAGTCGTCCATCCTGACCAAGTTTGCGTCCTCGCAACTCTTCTAGCTGCTCCTGTAACATATGAAAGTGAATAAAGAGAATAAAAAAAAGTCTTAGTTGCTGCTGAATCTAGACAAAACAAAGAGAGAAAAATAAATAAATAAATGAATAAAACTACTTTCTACCAATATCTATCCTTATTCATACCAACAGGTTCCTTACTGTCATCCCTGTGACAGGTCACCTCTTTATAACAATAGGTCCATTACTGTCATCCCTGTGACAGGTCACCTTTTTGTAACAATAGGTCCCTTACTGTCATCCCTGTGACAGGTCACCTTTTTATAACAATAGGTCCCTTACTGTCATCCCTGTGACAGGTCACCTTTTTATAACAATAGGTCCCGTACTGTCATCCCTGTGACAGGTCACCTTTTTATAACAATAGGTCCCTTACTGTCATCCCTGTGACAGGTCACCTTTTTATAACAATAGGTCCCTTACTGTCATCCCTGTGACAGGTCACCTTTTTATAATAGGTCCCTTACTGTCATCCCTGTGACAGGTCACCTTTTCATAACAATAGGTCCCTTACTGTCATCCCTGTGACAGGTCACCTTTTTATAACAATAGGTCCCTTACTGTCATCCCTGTGACAGGTCACTTTTTTTTTATTCAACTCTCTAAAAGGTCTATTAACTCATCTGTACTATTAGCGTCACTGTCGCTACTATCGGAGTCTCCAAAAACACCCCCTGTCCACTGCCGAATTGAGTCGACTGCAACGATAACCTTGAATTTCTTGTAGCCTCTAATTCCTTTCAAGGACTGAATAACATATCTATCATAGTCTAATACTTTTGTTATTTTATAAGGTCCTCCGTATTTCAGTTTCAACTTTCTTGTCGCGTTTTTCTCTGTACTCTCTGCCCCGCTCCATACCACCAAATCATTTTTTTTATATTTCGTGCTTTCCTTTCTTTTTTTATCTACTCTTTTCTTCATTTCTGACGCTTGTTTCGCTAATCTTGTTGTGGCATTGTTTCTACATGTCTCAATGTTTTCGTTGAATTCATCTGTACCTATGTCTTGGTGTCTGCTTTTCACGAAGCCAAACATTAATTTATATGGTGTAAACCCTGTGCTACTATGCATGGTATTATTCATTCTCCACAATATATCGCTAAATTTCTCGTCCCAAACACACTCGTCCACAGTACTCGTATTAATCCCGTTCAATAGCGTCCTGTTGTAGCGTTCAACTTGACCATTTGCTCTTGGTGTTGCCACTGCATTCAAAACAAGTTTTGTTTGTTTATCTGTACAGAAGTCCTTAAAAACTTTGCTGTTGAAGGCTTTCCCTCTATCTGCTATAATTCTCTTTGGTATTCCAAACATAGAAAATATGTCTTTCAGTTCGCAAATAACTTCTGCCGAACTCAGAGTTTTTGTTGTTCGTGCAAATGTAAATTTTGTGAATGCATCTACAATTACTAACAAATATGAATTTCCTCTTTGGCTTTTACAAAATGGTCCCAGATGATCTATGTGTATCGTATGCATAGGTTCCGTAGGTTTTTCTATGGGAAATAACATACCTTGCTGTCTGCCATATTGCCCCTTTTTGTATGTACAATCCATACATGAATTAACGTACTTACGAATAAATCTATTCATTGATGTAAACCAGAACTGTCGTTTAATGATTTCCTCACATTTCTTAAGTCCTGGGTGTCCTATATCGTCGTGATATTTCCGCATTATGTTCCACCGTGCCATCTTCGGTATCACTAATTTGTATATTCCTTCCTGTGTCCTTCGATAGAGTTTTTCGTCTTTTACCTTAAATGAATCTGAAATTTTCTTATCTGTGTTATCCTTCAATTTCTGTTTGATAATGCGTATATTCTCGTCTTGCGATTGTATACCTACGATCCAATCTAGCTCTTCTACATGAGCAGTTATAAGCGGGTTTCTGCTCAATGCATCCACATGCCTCATTTTTTCCCCTGGCCTGTGTGTCACCTCAAAATCGTATTCTTGGATCGACAGCCACCATCTTGCCACTCTTGGTATCATGTCTCGTTTTACAAATGTACTTCTGACTGCGGCACAATCTGTAACTATTTTAAATTTGATTCCAATTAGATACGGTCGAAACCGCTTAACTGACTCAACTACTGCCAATGTTTCTAGGTCATAACTATGATACATAGATTCCTCTCTGGTCGTAGCTCTACTGAAGTAGGACACTGGTTTTAAATTGTCTTGATTGTATTGTAGCAAAATACCCGCGATGCCTTTCTTACTTGCATCGCAGTGCAATTCGGTATTTAATTTTGAGTCGTATACCGATAGAACAGGCCGTTTCGTCAAAATTTGTTTCAATATTCTGACGGAATTTATCTGCTCATGACCTCAAATCCATGAGGTGTCCTTTCTTAATAGCTTACTTAATGGTTCCGCAATTACAGCCAAAATTTTTAACAAATTCACGAAAATAGCTGCACAGGCCAAGAAATTATCTAACTTCGTGGACATTCTCTGGTTCTTTAAATTCTATGACAGCTTGTATTTTAATGTTCCCTGGTCGTATGCCATCGATGCTAATTTCATAGCCCAAATAATTTATATTTGTTTCAAAAAAATAGCACTTGTCGAGGTTTAGTTTCAAATTCTCCTTGTTGATGATCTGTAGTAACTTTTCTAAGTTTTGTAACCCCGTGTCAATATCTACAGATGGTATTAATAGATCGTCCATATATGCCAATACTTCATTAAACCTTAAGTTACCTAAGATTTTATCAACAAACCTCTGAAATACGGCAGGTGAGTTTGCTAGACCAAATGGGGTTCTTAAAAACTCATAGTGACCTTGGGGGGTAACAAAAGCTGTCTTATTAATTGAGTCATTCGCTACTGGTATGTGGTAATAGGCTTGGGTCATGTCTAGGGATGTAAAATAACATTTTCCGGATAATTTTGAGATTTGGTCATCTATGTTAGGCAAAGGATATCTATCTTTGATTGTGTTACTGTTTAGTTTCCGGTAATCTACACATAGTCTGAAATTTCCATCCTTTTTCTTTACTAAAATAATAGGACTGGCAAAATCGGAGCTGGACTCGCGGATTATGTTTTTGCTCAGTAAATCTTCGACTTTTTCCCTAACAAGAATTTTCTCTTTTTCTGATAAACGATATGGCTTATAAAATATTGGTTCATTGTCTTTTAAGCTTATTTTCATTTCAACCTTATTAGTACATCCTATTTGATCGATTTTACTAGAGAAACAGTTACTGTACTTTTGGAGTAATTCAAGAAGCTGTTTTGTGAATTTTGCACCAATTGGACCTATTCTTATATCGCTAAGATTAATACTATTCACACACCTTAAATCTCTCCCTACATTCAAGTTACCTTGTTCAGTATCCTCAAGTTCACCTACCTCTACTATCGTACCTCTAGTTAATAATACGTTTCGTTTGAAACTGATCGGCATTGGACCAATATTGATGAGTTGAATTATACCTTGTCCGCCTTTAAGTAGTGTTCCCAGAAAACAGTATTCTATAACTCCAAACGATCGCACTTTAGGAGGAAGAAATACTGTACACCGAGATACATTGAATACAACTGGTATAAGCTCACGCGTCATAGGATTAATTATAATGTCTTCTTTAACAAAAATGTCGATTTTATCGTTATAGTTGAAACAATTTATCATATGCAATGGGGACGTATCGGCAGTATTGTTGAATTCTACTTTACCTTCATGAATTTTTATTTCTATTCCAGGACTATTTATTATCGGCTGACCAAGTAAAATATCCATTTTGGTAAAATTACTTTCTAACACCATTATTTCAGTATATAGCTTAATATTGTTTATCGTGATCCATGCTGTTGTTTTACCTATCGGAACTAGAATCTGCCCAGAGAAACACTTAATCGCGCTGTTTGTAACAGTTAACTTTAAATTAAGCTTTTGAGCAAATTCGTTTGTTATCGCATTTACTGCACTACCTGTGTCTAAGTACCCTACTGCTAAATTATCATTGACTAGTACTTTAATAAAGAAACAAGAAATGAAAGATACTTCCCTTTTATTGTTCTTCTCCAACCTCCAACACTTGTCCTCTGTATGTCCGAGGCGACTGCATACTCCACATCTTGCAATTGATGGCATAGCTTTAACTTCTTGTCCCTGGTTTTTGAATCTACATATCTTAACAGTGTGCCCTGGCTTCTTACATACAAAACAGATAACTGGTCCGTTTCCTTGTTTCTTTTCCTTATTAAAACGACACTCTTGGGTCGAATGTCCGCTGCACTCACATATTTGACATTCCATATTTCCGGTTCGTCGTAGTTTGTCCCTGTTTCTCAGACAGAACTTAGCCACATGTCCAGGTTGCTTGCAATTGTAACATTCTGAAGGTCTTGACAATTTCTGAATGCCACTTGTTCCCGCTTCATGGTTATCGTTTAACATAGATAGGAAGTTACGAAAAAGTTCTTCTGGTTGCTCGTATGCCCCAGCCTTTGCACTACTTTTTAATTGCTCTGGTAATCCATCTATGATCAGCGAAACTGCTTTTGTGCCATATAGTTCGCATTTTGTAAGTAACGCATTTTTATTGTAGTAATAGGTAGCCATTGATTCGTTATGCAATTTACGACGACTGATTGCTTCCTTAATCAATGTTGCATAATCGTTTTGCATAGGGAAAGAATTGATAAGTTCACACTTCCATTCTGACCAGGATTTATCGTAAAAGTTTAAATTCCCATACCAAAGCTTTGCCAAGCCCTCCAATCTCGATTGCATAAAGTATGCACATATATTTTCTTCCTATCCATGGATCTTTGCTAATTGTTCGATCTATTGATCCAATTCGTTACTGTGATGTTCGATTTTTCAGGATCGAAAGGTGGTATCAGCTCACTTCCCCTCACATTCTGTCTAATTGAATACTCATCTCCCCTGCGTTTCTTCCTCAAATCACAATGTTCTCAACATACAAGGGATTCCAAACAACAGAAGCATATTTAACAATGGTGTGGTCATATTCATCTAAGTTCACTTTGGGATAAATGCAATATCTTGTTTTCACGAATCATATGTCATTCACTTAACACTACTATTGTACAGTTTTATGTCTAATAAAGCCTAACAAATCGGGCATACTTAATTACCACAATTCATTCAACTTAATCATTATTCAATACGGAAATGGATAAATATCTAAAACCTGAAAGATTCGATGCGGACCCTACTATTGAGAATGATAACACAGCTGCATGGTGCCATTGGAAACGAATCATCACAAATTTTTTGGACACAACTACAGAGTCTCTAACACAAGAAATCAAACTAAGGTTGCTCATAAATTATGTACCATCAACACATTTGAATCGGCCATAGGAATACTTGATGCAATATTTATCAAACCAAAAAGTGAAATATTTGCTCGGCATAAATTAGAAACTCGGCAGTAACAATCCGTTAAGTCAATAGATCTATATTTACAAGCACTTGAGATACTTTCAGAAGATTGTCAGTTCTGAACAGTTTCTGCTGAACAAAATGAAAAAGATTCTGTAAGAGATGCGTTTATTGCTCGTTTGTCATCAGCTGGCATACGTCAAAGATTGCTAGAGAACACGACACAGCCTAGACGAGGCATATAACTGAACCAGAGCTCTGAAACTGGCCCAGCTACATTCTGAGAGCTACCGTACATCTCTAGCAACTCCAAACATTACAGCAGCATCAGCACCAACTGATTATTCTGCTTCCAAGAATAATTTGTGCTACTTTTGCGGAAATCAACGTCATAATCGCAGAAATTGTCCTGCATTCAACGTAATTTATCTCAAATGTGAGAAGCGTGGTCATTTTGCAAAAGTATATGGAGGTAAAGTAACAGAGAGTTCTGCTTCAGTAAACAAATCATCGGAGAAATTTACTTTAGCTACAGATTTCTCTGTCAGAGAAGAAGCATTATCATGTGTAGTACTGGCTGCAAATGTGTTGAATAAAAGAACAGTATCAATATGTATAAATGGGCGTTCAGTAAAAGCTCTCGTTGATTCACGAAATACTGCAAGTTTCATAAATCACAATAAAATTTAACAATATGGGCTTCGGATGAAATCGTGGCATCAGCACGTAGCTATGGCAACTTCTTCACTCGTGACCAAAGTCTGCGGTGCGTGCTAGGTTGAGATACAGATTCAAGGTTAAAAATTGAGTAAAATACGTCTCCTCATTATGAAAGATCTCTGCATGAACGTTATTATTGGTCGTGACATATTGCAGAAATATTTTACATTAGAAATATCTTTTAGTGGATCTATACCCACATTAAAAATTTGTACTCTTAATGAAGCCAATATTGAGCTTGTAAGTCTGTTTTCAACTTTGATTTCTGGGTGTAAACCTATTGTAGCAAAATCTAGAAGACAAACTCTGGAAGATAAAGCTTTTATCGAAGAATATTTCAACAAACTACTAACTGATGGTATTATTGAAGAGAGTAAATCTCCATGGCGTGCTCAGGTACTCGTGACGTCAAGTGAACATCATAGGAAGAGTATGGTTATTGATTACTCACAAGCTATCAATCGCTACACTCAGCTGGATGCCTATCCATTACCAAATATTGGAGACATAGTCGGTAAAATTTCTCAGTTCAAGATTTTCGGCAAGATAGATTTAAAATCAGCATATCATCAGATCCCGATTCAATCCAACGGAAAGCCATACACCGCCTTAGAAGCATGTGGGAATTTGTATCAATTTCGTCGTGTACCTTTTGGTGTAACTAACGGCGTCGCTTGTTATCAACAAACAATTGACTCGATTATCCGGAAAAGAGGACTACGAGGAGTATTCTCATACCTTGATGATATAACAATTTGTGGTACTTATCAACAAGATCATGATGAAAAGTTACGGAGGTTCCTTGAAGTTGCTAAAGACTACAATTTAGCTATAAACAAAAAGAAAAGAAGTTCAAAGTGACCTTTGGTGATATTGACATCCGAAAGTGACAGTGAGCAAAAACGTAAAAATTCAGTTCCACCTACGTATTTAAAATCCAAAAAATTATCCTTATATTCTCCCCTGATCCTAACCACAAAACAATACCAAAAATATCCACAGTAAACTCACCCCTAAATATACACACAAAAAAAGTAAACGTGGTAAGTCTGATTCAAAAACCTTACTACCACTACCATCTAGTAATTCACAGCGAGCGACAATAGTCGCTCAGTGATTTAACTTAAAAGGTTCCAGTCGGAACAAAAAAAATAACAGTTTATCACACAAAAAGCAAAAACAAAACCAACAATCAAAAGATGGCAACACAAGTTCAGCAAACTCAAAACTATGCACAAATAACAGTTAAACCAAACAGCATAATAGAAACAACACCAAAACAGGATCAAGCAATAATAATAAACACCACTGACGACATACATTTCCACGATTATGTCTATGAACTTGGAAAAACAATTAATCCCAAACAAATTCCAACTGCATCCAAAATATCACATAACAGGCTTTGCGTATATCTATCTAACAAAAATCTAGTCACAGAAATAGTCATCACACACAGAACAATTACTGTAAACAACTTGAAAGTACCACTTGGAAGAATAATCACACGAGCAAAAATACTAATAATATCAAATGTCTCACTAAGTATACCCAACGAATACATAGCAAAAATCCTGCAAGAAAATTATTTAACACTCGTCTTTCCAGTCAGCTATCTACGAGCAGGATTCTAAAAACCAGAATTTTCGCACATTCTGAGCCACAGACGTCAAGTATCCATCAAACCAGAAGAAAATATTTATGTCCCAAATACCATAGCAATAGAATATGGAGAAATCTCGTACCGCATATTCATAGCAAACGTCGAAATATACTGTTTCTTCTGCAAACAAACAGAACATACATCAAACAACTGCAAAACAACACAAATATATATATATATATATATATATATATATATATATATATATATATATATATATATATATATATATATATATATATATATATATATATATATATATATATATAATAATAATAATAATAATAATAATGAATTTATTTGCCATCCGGGACTTTCCCGATACAAATAGGAGTTCATAGAAATTTTACCAAATAATACGTAATATATACCAAATAAACATATATAAAAAAGTAAATTTACATAATTATACATCCATTATAAATTATCGGATCTTCAAAGCATCACTTATGAAAAAGCATACTTTTTTGGCCTGTTCGATAGATGTAACATCAAGTACAGCATACAGGGAGTTTGTAAGTTCTGATAAATAATAGTTCTTTGGGTTTTTGTAAGCTGGGCAAGAGAAAAAAATATGCTTGCTCATTAAGACAGCAAATGTTGCAAATATCACATGGATTGATTTTGTAGTAGGTATGATTAGCTGTGATGTATATAGACATTGAATTTGATGTACGAAGCTGGGCAATAATTCTAGTGGAATTTATATTCAAATTGAGAGTCAAATAAGGGTGTGGACCATTATATATACCAAAGTTTTTATATAACTGACAAAAATTGGAATTCTTTACACTGCTTGTGTCCATTGCTTTCAAAAGTGATTCGTATTTATGTAATATGAACTCGGTATTTTTCTCCAAATATTTCGGATCTTGTGCTGTCCAAATATCGTTACAGTTTATCATCTCAAAAAGTTGCTTACTTTGAGAAACCCAATTATATTTAACGTTATTATACGGTGATTTTTCTGATTGAAATAGAGCAGTGTAACACATTCTCAGATATCTATGATTTGGCATTTTCCAAAGCTTCAATAACCATCCAATAACCAATTTGAAGACTTGGTAAGATATCTTCACGATTCCAACTTCAATTCGTATGATATAATTGGGAGTATTTCTATGCAAATAAAGTAGATTCTTAAAAAAACTTATTCAAGCTTTCTCAAGTACATCAAGATATCTTAAGCTCCATATAGCAGAACTGTATAAAAGTGTGCTCATTACGATTGCATCGTATAATTTGACGGTGGTCATCCAATTCTTATATAAGCGGAGGAGTAGTTATCATGGCGAAAGATACAGAAGACACACAAGAAATCAACATCACAACCAACTTAGAAGCTGTAGCTATAGAAACACACTTTTAAAACCAAAAAATAACTATTTGCTGCCTATACCTTCTACTAAACCAGAATATAACGCGCATAACATAATATGGGGATCCATAAAAACCGACCGTAGAGGGAAAATAATAGAAGAAATCACCGAAGAAGAATATATAATTTCAAACGACGGCACAGAAAAACATTTTTGCTCACAAACAGGGAACTTCTCATGCATAGATCTCACAATTTGTGATTCTGAACCAGCCCCTACACTTACTTGGACAGTACTTCCATTCATAGGAAACCACTTCCCTATACAAATAACAACTACAGATACAAATAATCTCCTTAATAAAATCCAACTACAACCAAAACAGAAACACAACCCAGCAAACTGGAACCTCTTTGAAGAGCTTACAAAGCTACATCATACATCAACTTCTACGAATACAAGCGCAGCCGTAGAACAACTCACAGAACATAATATAATAAAAGCCGCCAAACAAAGTATACCAAAATCAAAAATAGTAAAGCAAAAAGTAGTACCCTGGTGGAGCTCAGACTATGAAAGAGCCGTCAAAGACTACAAAGCAGCTTTGAAAACGTGCAAGAAGAACAAAAACAATGGAAATTTCATCAACCTGAAAAAATGTAGAGCAATATCTAGACTCAACATCAAAAAAAGTGAAAGAAAATCCTGGCAAAAGTACGTATCCTCAATGAATGAGAACACCACATACGAAAATGTTTGGATCAAAATACAAAAAATAAAAGGCACAAAAAGTTATTTCGCTACTTCAGTTATTTATAAGAACAACCAAGCGATAACAAACCCCCCAGAAAATGTCAGAAATACTTGCAGAATCATTCGAAGAAACTTCTAGTGACACACAGTATACTCAAAATTTCATCCAGCATTAAATAGAATAAGAAAGAGAACCTCTAATAATAGACACCAATGACAGCAAACCAATCAATCTATACCGCCGAAATCTACAGCATCCTGAAGGCAACAGAATACGTTAAAGAAAATATGGGAACCAAATACATCATATGCACAGATTCATTGGGCGCTATACAAAGCATACAGAAATACAGCCCAACTCAACCACTAGTCCAAAAAATCAAGCAAAATGTACACCACATTATAAATGATCAAAACAAAGATGTCATATATATGTGGATACTATTACACTGCGGCATCGAAGAGAACGAAAAAGTAGACATTGCAGCAAAAGAATCAGTGAATCTCGAAGACTTCATAGATATCAGTATACCAGGCCAGGATATCAAAAACATTATCAAAATTGAACAAAAAGATGAATGAAATAACAGTTGGACAAATATATCAAACAATAAACTGAGAGAAGTAAAACCAAATACGGATCCCTGGACAACACCCACGAATAGAAAACAACAAACAATAATGAGCCGCCTCAGGATAGGCCACACAAATCTTACACACAACCATCTCCTTTCAAGAACGGAACCAAACATATGCGAAAATTGTAACACTATAATAACAGTGAAACACATCATAATCGAATGCCCAAAGTATGAAATACAAAGAACAAGCAACAAGATTCCAAGCCAACTCAACCAAGTTTTACAGACAAACGGACCAAATATAAATAAAATAATAAAATTTTTAAAAGAAACTCAGCTATACAACAAAATATAGATCCTGAAATGTATTATCAAAAAAAAAAAAAACAATGTAAGAACACATAAAGTACCAAGGTACGAATGACCATGTAGTTTGTGTACCCAAAATAAATGACAAAAAAAAAGCTCTTTGAATATCACTGAAATTAATTTATTGGGTTATAATATAAATAATGGAATCCGAATCGATCACGTGCTTTGCTTGAGATGCCTGAGCCAAAAGATTTCCCATCTTTAAAAAGAGTCATTGGCCTATACTTACACTACTCTAAATGGATTCCAAACTTTTCTACTGAAGTTCGATCTCTAACTGCTACTGAAAAGTTCCCACTCAATTTGTTACAGATACAGGCTTTCGAGGCAATAATAGTTATTCACGATACAAATGGGATAAGAAAATTATTAGGATACGCATGTGAAGTTTGCACAACGAGGCGATAGCCGAGTTGTGTAATCACATAAGTATCTTAATATGCCTAAATCACACGTGTATCGTACAAAATTTTATCTACGCCCGTCCAAAGTTAAAAAATTTAAATAATCAGAATTTTTGATAAGAATAAAATTAATCCAAGTAATTGCTGTAGAAATGTTCCAATCCATGACGACCACAATTTGACATGAACAACTTAAACAATTTGTTGATGGTTGTAAGTAGTTACTTTTCATAAATTCTTCACGCATTTTGTGAAAATGAGTGATTCTGGAAGTGTCTGTTCAGATATTGGAGAAGAAGCATCTAAAATTATTGCTGGCCTTTCACCTGAGAAGTCCAAGTCTAAGTATGAACTTATATATACAAAATATCAAAAATGGTGTATCGAAAAGAAAATTCAGAACCTAGCAAATGAGAAGGTACTGATAACATACTTTGCTCATTTATCTAACTCATCGAAGCCTTCATTTCTCTAGGAGTATTATTCCATGATACGTACCATGATTTCCATTAAAAATAATGTTGATATAAGCAAATATTCGGATTTAGTTGCTATGCTCAAAAGAAAATCTGATGGATATCGTGCAAAGAAATCAAGAGTATTATTGAAAACGGATATTACTAAATTTTTGCAAGTAGCTGATAATGAACAATTTTTATTTTCGAAAGTGGCGTTGATAGTTGGTCTTGCTGGTGCTTGTAGGCGAGAAGAATTAACAAATTTACTTTTTTGTAATGTAAAGGACGAAGGGCAGTGTTTACACTTTTTGTTACCAAATACTAAAACCAAAGTATCAAGAGAATTTTTTGTAACTGCTGGAAATATTGATGGTATAAATATGGTTACAATTGTTCGGGATTCAGCGTTCAAATAATGTTGATCATGATCGATTTTTCATTCAATACAGAAAGGGAAAATGCTTCAAACAGCCTGTGGGAATTAAACCGTTTGGCTCTTTGTCCCAAAAAATAACTTCATTTCTGAAACTTGAACATGCTAAAGGATATACCTATCATTGTTTCCGACGCTCATCCACGTCATTGTTAGCCGATTCAGGCGCGGATTTGCTAACTATAAAGCGTCATGGCGGATGGCGATCAAATACTGTCGCTGAGGGCTATATAGAAAGTACGGTTGAAAATTAAAAAAAGGTAGCCACAAGTATTTCAGGTGGAAAACGAAACAGGACCAGTGCCAATAATCAAGAATTAAATGTAGTCAACAAAAATTCATCGCAATTCTCCTCTTCATCAGGATTTAATTTGAAAAATTGTACAATTAACATTTATAATAAATAGTTCATTTTGTATTCCAATAAATTCATTATTTTTGTTGCCATTATTCATTTTCAAAGCCCAGTGCGTTAATGAAAAACGGGTGCGTTAATGAAGCTATCAACTCACGCGAAATGAGTGGCAGAAGTGGCAGTTTACTCCCGGGCGTAGATAAAACAAGATATATCTGAATCCAGTCTCTGTGCCACAGATCCCGTTGTACCATTCACGGTCGAAACTGATGCTCCAGAATACGCTATAGCAGCATCACTCCCACAAGATGGGAGGCCTATCGCTTTTTTCTCCAGGATGCTCTCTAACTCTGAACGAAAATATTCAGCAATTGAGAAAGAGACGACTGCAATTGTTGAATCTCTACGAAAATGGAGACAGTTTCTCTTGGGAAGGCAATTTCGTTTATTAACTGATCAAAAATCCGTATCTTTCATGCTAGGTTGGATACATTTTTCAAAAATCAAGAATAAAAAGATCCAACGTTGGCGCTTAGAGCTATCAAGTTACGGCTTTCATATGACTTATTGACCAGGTAAAGAAAATGTGGTTGCAGATGCTTTGTCTAGAGAAACTTGTGCGACGATCATAGACAATACTCTAATGAAATTGCATGAGACACTTTGCCATCCAGGGATCACACGTATGGCGCACTGGATACGATGCAAAAATATGCGCTATTCGACTGTAGATGTGGAACGTATCGTTTCATCATGTAAACACTGTGCAGAGATTGAACCGAGGTTTATGAAAACAGATGGTGTTCTTATCAAAGCTACTAAACCATATGAGCGAATAGCACTTGATTTTGAAGGACCTTTGCCTTCTTCAAGTCGAAATAAATATTCACTCACAATGATAAATGAATTTTCAAGATTCCCTTTCGCCTATGCTTGTACTGACATCAGTAGCAATACCGTAATTGATCATTTAACTAATCTTTTCTCCGATTTTGGTATGCAATCCTTCGTACACTCAGATCAAGAATCTGCATTTATATCCACAAGACTGAAACAATTTCTTCATAACTTGGGCAGTGCCACTAGCCGAACCGCCCCTTATAATACTCACTGCAATGGACAAGTAGAGAGTCTGAACAGGATTCTTTGGTAAGCCATACGTCTTGCTCTTAAAACTAAAAATTCACCTATCAATATGTGGGAATCGGTATTAAATCAGGCATTACATAGTATCCGTTCACTCTTATGTACAGTTACAAACGCTACCCCACATGAGAGGATGTTTATTCATCAACGCAGATCCTCTCATGATCAGTCTACACCAACATGGTTGCAACCAGGTAAAGTACTAATGGAGCGTTTTACCAGAGCTAACAAGTACGAGCCAATGGTAGACGAAGTTGAACTCCTAGAAGCTAATCCTGATTACAGCTATGTTAGACTGCCAATTGGTTAAATGGACATCTGGTTTCAGCAAAGTTCAATGAGGATATGCAACAAACCATATTGCCTTTGACTTCTGTAGAAAACTCTTTGAGAGCCCTAGCCTCAAATTTCCCTGAATCTACAATCGTAGAGGATGGAACATCAAGTTATACCTCGATGCATACCGAAACCCCTGTGCTTAGGCAATCGGAACAAGAACGTCGACCTCCTGATTATCTCCAAGATTACGATTATAAAACAGTTAAGAAGGAAAGAATGTGGTGATAATTATCTAAATTCACTTTGGAATAAATGCAATGTCTTGTTTTCACGGATTATATGTCATTCAGTTAACACTACTGTTTGGTATATTCGTATTTGTTGATGCTCGCATCGGTGGAGGGGCAGTAATCCCCACTTAAATAAGATCTTCCCACCCTCGTTTACCTCCGAGGGGTGGTCACTTGTTAGAATTAGAAATCATGTAACCATCGAAGAGAAAATATATAGTCTACTTAATTCAAGTCTATTCATTATTTATGGTCCTTCAAAATCAAATAATCGCAACATTTTGGTCATTTCGAGCCAGATTTGTACCAGTCCCGCGCGTGTGAAAATAAATTATATATATTTTCAACTTCGCGAGTGAAATTAGGTGCTAAACGCGATCCAGAAGTCCAAGTGATCCGATCAAGACGTCCAAAGCAGACCAGATCCAGGCATTCACAAAGATTCGGTCCATAGTACCAAGATAAAGGCGTCCAAGTGATCCGATCAAGGCGTCCAAGGCAGACCAGATCCAGGCAATCACAGAGACCCGATCAACAACATTTAGAAGACGACGACGAGAAACCACATCAACAACGAGATAAATATCTCAAAATAAGATCAGATCCTTCTTCATTTCCATTTTAATCCTTCTTGCAAGCTTTGACATGAAAGTTGTATTTCGTATCTCATTTTTTTTCCTTCATAAATGGCTAACTTGAAAGATCCTAAGGGTCAGCGTAGAAATTTTAAATATGCTATCACAAGACATCAAAAAGCAGTAGATAAATCTCAGAAAGCCGATAACGCGGTGGCACTTGAAATGAGAGTTCCAGATTTAACAGAGCACTTTAAAAAATATGATCTAGTTCAAACTCGAATCGAAAGTTCAGAATTATCAAACTTAAATGGCACCGTCAATGAAGATGAAACAGCTTCAGAAGAAGAACATTATGCAGAGCGTAGTGAAGTAGAATTACAATATTGCGAAACTCTAGCTATTATAAATACTAATTTAGAGAAATATGAACCTAGAAAAAAAAATAATGATTTTGGTAGCCAATCAACAATTATTGATATCAACAAAACTGGTTCAGATATCACAGATAATATAACTAATCTTGAGCCTATAGCCTTGCCAAATTTTTCTGGAAACATAGCGACTGGTTTAATTTATATGACTTATTCAAATCTCTCGTTGACGTTGATCATACTATTTACGATATTAGGAACTTCATTATATCCGTAGCTGTTTAAAAGACGATGCAGTTGGAAGTCTAAGAATATGTTGTGTTTTTTATATTCGATAGAGATTGAATAATCACGCTATATGGTTTTGATACTTTATTTGTCATTACTTGTTATTTTTGACATGATATATTTTCTATTGTTATTATGTCCATTCTATAGCATATATACAACAATTCTCCCCTACTTTATGAAAGACTGCTATATAATATAATGTTGTAAATGTGGAGGACAACATCTCAAGCGACTCGATCTTCGTGGTGGTACGATCGTTTGTTCATTTAAGGGTGTCAGAGGAGGCTCTCTTCGTGGTGATATGTTTGTTTGCTTATTTAGAGGTATCACAGAAGGCTCTGCATAAGGTGCGTGACCAGATATTGTAGGTTTAAGCCGTAAATAATGTTCTTCAGATGTATTCATTGCTCCTAAATCTTCCCTATCCACTGCTGATTTGTCAAGTGTTACTCTCTCAACCCCACTTCCCCAAAGTTGATTAATAGATCTGTCTTCATCCAGTTGAACAACGTAGTGTAGTTTACCTAACTTCCGTTTAATCACACCAAATTTCCATTGTACTCCGTTATTGATGAAAAACTTTGCTTGTATTTTATCCCCAACTGAAAAAAAAACGTGAACAAGGCTCACATTGTTCAAGTGTTTTCTCTTTGTATACGAACATTGCGTCTAATTTGATACGTAGGCGACGATTCAGGTACAATTCTGCTGGTGATTTATCATTGGCCAAAGGTACTACACGATATCTGAGAAGTATCTTTTGAATTTTTTGTTGGATTGGTATAAATTCATTAGCCTTTGTTTCTAACCGATTCTTTAACGTTTGGACATTTCGTTCTGCGAGGCCATTAATTGCAGGATGACCTGGCGCAATAAATTTCTGTTCGATTCCATGCATTTGGTAGTAATTTTTGAACTGTTCGCTAACGAACATTGTTGCATTATCGGAAACCATGACGAATGGATATCCATGACTTGAGAAAACTTCGTTGAGCAACCTTATTGAGTTAGATGAGTTTGGAACTTCTCTTAGTAATTTAATTTCTACCCAGCGTGACTTAGCATCAATAATGATTGAATAGAAAAATCCCAAGAACGGACCTGCGTAATCAATATGAATACGTTCTCAATTACCAGCAGGAGGATCCCAATGGTGGACCTGAACTTTAGGGGGACTATGCTTAATCGCTGCGCATTCTTCACATGCTTTAACAATTTTCTCTATATCTTTGTCAATGTTCTTCCATGTACAGTATCTTCTTGCCAACTGTCTCATCTTCGTAATCCCAAGATGGGTTGAATGCAATTGTTTTAGAACAGCAGGTTGAAGACTTTTTGGTATTACGATTCGATCGTTTTTGAATAAGATGCCATTATCAATAACATATTCACTATCTATAGCAGATGATTGAAGTTCTTGCTTGATTTTTTTTAATTCTTCATCTTTTTCAGTTTCTTGTTTGATTTCTTTAGATGTGTAGTATATTTGATGAATTTCTTCATCGATAATCATGTCTGATGACTTATAATATTGATTTATTGGCGCTCTTGACAAACAGTCTACATTCTGGTTTTCTGTTCCTTTCTTAAACAAAACCTGGTAGTCGAATCCTGATAAGAAGGAAGCATATCGTAGCAATCGTGCAGAAGTCATTTTTGGAAGTTTTGATTTATTATGAAAAATTCTTGTTAAGGGTTGGTTATCCGTAATCAACGTAAAATGACGGCCATACAGATATTCATAAAAATTATCCACTCCAAAAACTATTGCTAGAGCTTCTCGATCTAGCTGTGAATAATTTTGCTCCGTGTCTGTTAACGCCCGCGATGCAAAAGCAACGGGTCGCTCTTCATTATCAATTTCATGAGATAAAACTGCTGCTATATCAGTAGGGCTTGCATCAGTAATCAATATAACTGGAAGTTCTGGATCGTAGGGAACTACTACTTGATCGCTTGCTATTCCTGTTTTTTTCCTCAATAGTTTCCGTAATGGATAAGTAATAGCTGACATGTTTGGTAGAGAACAAGCATAATAGGTAATCTTGCCAAGAAACCTTCGTAGCTCTGCTATATTCTTTGGTCGGGGCCTATTGATGATTGCGTTTATCTTCGATGTACATTTTGATATTCTGTTAAATTCGATAATATGACCCAAGTACTCTATTTTTGTTAGAAAATTAGCACATTTTTGTTCATTTAGATGTGAATCATATTCTTGTAATCTATTTAGGCAAGCATACAAGTTCTTCTGGCACTCTATCTTTGATTCTCCACGAACAAGGATATCGTCAAAATAGGCAATTGTTTTCGGTAATCCTCGTAAAATTTGGTCGATCACCCGATTAAACTCTGCAGGTGCTGTTTTAATTCCGAAGCTCAATCTACTCATGCGATAAATACCTCTATGAGTTGTGATAGTCTGGATAATACTGCTTTCCTCATCTGTTTTCAAATGGAGATATGCCTTGAATAAATCTAAACGACAAAAATATCTAGAGTTCCGAAGACTATTTAGTACATCAACGATTTTCATGATGGGGTAATTTGCGTTGACCAGTGCATCATTGACTCCTACTTTGTAATCGACGCAAAGTCTAACAGTATCGTCACTTTTTGGTATTACCACTAGTGGCGATCTCCAATCACTCGCTATAGATTTTGATATTATTCCAGCTTTTTCTAAATTATCCAATTCCGTTTCTACTTTTTCGCGAAGAGCTAATGGAACACTTCTCTTGGGAGTGTAGTTTGGTTCAATATTTTCTCGAAGCTTGAGTTTTATGACATAGTTTGGTACACAGCCGACTTTTTAAACAAATATATTAGGAAACTCTCGTTCTACATCAATTTCTTCCAAGTTAATATTCAAATGTCTGATCCATACTCTTCAAAGTAAGGGATCGAATCCTTTAGGCATGACGAACAAATCTTCGTTTGAAATTCCACCATTATATGTCGCCTCTATATTAATTTTCCCAGTAGGATAGAATATGGTGTCAGTATACGACCGAAACCCAATATTAGTTTGCTGAAGTGGTTTATTGATTCCTAATTTTGTGAACTGATCCTTAGGTATTAGCGTGTATCCTGCTCCACTATCTACTTCAAACTTCTGATCGCGCCCTTCAATTTTGACTGTAATAAAATATTTATTTGCATCAGACACTGTATCAGGCAATTTTTGGTCATAGATTCCAATTATTTGGTTCACGCCAATATTTTCATAATTATTGATTTGGTTTGTTGAAAATTTTTTTGATACACCTGTTTTCTGAGAGCTGAGAAGACTTATAATACAAACTTTAGCTATGTGTCCGGTAGTACGACAAGATGAACACTTTAATTGTGATGCATCAGTTCGACAGTTTCTCGATAAATTATTATCCCTACCGCAGCGTAGACACAGATTATTGAGTCCAAGTATTTCAAAATCAATATATTTTTTTTAATTTTGACTTTTTATATTTACTTTTCTGATTTGACGTGAAATGATTAGCGTTAGATTTATCATGTCTTGATGAGTGGTAATGCTTAGAAACCTTATTAATATCTTCTGAAGAAACACTCGATGAGTGTATTGATGATAATTCACGACAATTGATCTTTGATGCTTCTAGAGCAATAGCTTCTGTTACTATGTCATTGAATTCGCCTAACTCAATTTGTAGAATTTGTTCTTTAATCCAATTATCTTCAATTCCGCGAGTGAACTTAGCACGGAGAAATAGGTCCGCAGCGGATACTTCTTTCCCACATTCACATTTTACTGTGAACTCACAATCGGCGATGTCATGCCGTAAGGCGGCTACATAATCTGCAACAGTATTTTGATCTTTTTGATACATGGATAAAAAATAATGTTGTGATACAATAGGACTTGTCCTTGGTGATGAATGTTTCTCCAATTCCGTCATTAGTTCATTATAATTCAGTTCTCCTGGAATTCTTGGCGATACTAGGGCTGCCAAAATATTATAATTTGTAGCACCTATTGAACTCAACAGCATTTGAGCGCTCTTTTCCTAATCGTGATAGAGATCTTCGATTTTAATATAATTTTCGAAACGTTGCTTGTAGTATTTGAATTTTTCTTTTGCTGGATTGAAATTCTCGAATGGTGGTATATTAGTTATAGTAATATTTGATGTTAGTAGATAGGATTCACAGCTCGTAGCCCAGCAACAGCAACAATTTGTTTTGTGTTTTTTTTAGGCGTGCGTGTTGTTTTTATGTTGGGTTTTGAGATGTAAATCTGTTCGTGCGCCTATGGTTGTGATTTTTGTTGTCATGGGCGTAGAATGTCAAGGTGAGTGTGTGAGATTGTATTATAGTGGGTGTAAAATCGGTGGTACGCCACTGAGGGGGAGAATTCAATATAGGCGTGCGTGTTATGCTTCAGTCGTAGATAATACGATGTGAGTTTTATGTGCGCCTCTGTATATTCATTCTTCTGATCATGAGCGTGTATTATTCATGATCATGTGCGCGATCTTATTAAAATGCTCGAAAACTCAATAGAAACGCCACTGCGTGTACACCCAATAAATTGTTGAGACATTAATTAAATCATGATCATCGAGTATATTTTTTCAATCTTTAGAGACTGAATATTAACAAGAACTGGAAATGCTGTTCCAATCGAATTAATGAGATGGAATAATAAGGTGGAAAAACAAAACAAATTAGGAAGAAACACTTTTATCTTTCAGAACAAAAGTATCAAGAATTTGTGAGCTAGAAATGATGAACAAATTATATTTTGGGGTATGGTATGAGACAATAATTAATACTATTCTTCCTTTTCAATATGATTTATTACAAATAGTAATTATAATAGTTCATACATACTTATTCCTTATACAAATTCATCTTAAATCCTAGAGAAAATTATCCCGGTATATATATGAACATTCATTCTTTAATTGTGTAATGTCCCCAAGCTAAGGTATCAGTGGAGTTGTTGATTAGATATCTTTTGTCATCATTTGCTGATGATGCACGTTTATTCTGCGTCTGAGTATAGATCACATGATTTTTTGACCGGAACAAATTTTGTTGAACATGAAGTTGTTCTGTTGAGGTTAATGCTTTTCTATAGTCTGAATGAGTGATTTTATTTCTTACAACACATTCTTTAATTCCTTTGGCTCTCTTTATCTCAGAATCATGTGTTAAAATAGAGTACATCTTCGACCGTAAACCAACGAATTCTGGAATAATTTTCCCACTCATCTCATCTTTGAATTTTCCTAGCACAGATTTATTCTTTTGGGGAATTGTGTATGGATTATTGACTGGAAAATTTGAAGTGTCAAATTGACATATATCTTGTCTCATATCATTATAGATATCATCAATTAGAAGCTCATAAACAAACGAGTCTGTATCCGCATATAAAAGTTTTACTTTATCTTGATATTTTTCCTTTATAAACGAGTAATGAAAATTATACATATGATATTTTGAGAGCTCTAATATACAGAAGCCTGAATAAATTGGTTTATTGTACAGGACTTTGAGTTTATTCATCTGAATGGCAACAAAACTCCCATTGAAAATTGATAAACTTTGGAAGTTTGGTTTTGATATGAAGTATTCTGCGCCCTACTTTTTTCCGATATTTACCCAATGTGAAATCAGTTTATTATCGACTCGATTATCCTGATTTTCTAACGTTTTTCCATACGCCGCATTATTTTTCAGTTTAAAATAGTCCTTTTCAAAACTATTACTTGCTTTTCGTCTCAAATTATTATTGAGGTCAATATAAGTTTTCATCCAATCTGATTGATTGAAAGAGAGAGCTCTATGTATTTTTACCAATTTTAGGCTATTGCACATAGCCTGTTGTAAATTTTTGTAATGTATCACATAATTTCTTTTATTATTTAAGCTTGCAATGAGTTTTCTATGTTTGGAATTGGTGGATATGCAGTCTCAGCGCAGAATGGAAAATCATTATGCTTTTCGTGTAAATCAGCATCGTAATCTAAGTCAACTTCAAAAATGTAACCTTTACTTGAGTTTTCATCAATTTCCAAAATATTCAAATCTTTAATCTCATCAGTTATCATCTATTTGAAATTATTTGTGGGCAGATACATTGACATTGCGTGACCATATAAATTGTTCGCATCCCAATATACAATATACTTTGAGGGTGAACTTTCATCATATGATGACATGTATTTATTGTTCGTCCTTTAGAAGCGGTTAGAACACACTGAAATGCCTCCACGAATACCTTTCTGAATAAATCTTATAATGCTTATATCTGTTAATAGTTCCAATTTAACTTTTGTAGTCTTTAATAGAGCATCCCAACTCAAACCAGGTGCTGTGAAATATTGTGCTGCATCTAAATTATAAATATTCATACACAAATTCCGAAAATTTTCAAAAACATCAGTTAAAAGTAAGACATCAGTTTCCAAATGAATATCAGAATAATCACCTAACGACTTACAATTGAATGTATTCCAAACTTTTTGCGCATGCTCATAATCTGTTTCGCTAATAGAAGATTGATTCAACGAATTATTAAAATATATTTTATCTGGCAATTTGGGAGGGGCAAATTTCTCGAAGGAATCAATGTACGTGTATGGGAAAACTCTCTTCCTAGTAACAAGCTTAAATTTATCTGTATCTGGAAAATATTTCATCGTATTGAACAATTGTTCCGGTTCTAAATTCCGCGCTAGACTGTCAAGAGACTTACTCATAAATCTGAAGGAATCCAAAAACCTGAATTGCATATAAACGCAACGGCCATCAATTCTATCCACGAAAAGATATTTAGTGAATGAGATATATTTTTCTTTATTTTTTGGTATAACTTCTATTCTACTATCATCGAACGCCAAATTTTGTATGAATAAATGACAATCATAGTTAGTTAGATTATGCATGAATATCGGCACAAATTTTGGAATCATTAAGTTTAAATTGCAGGAAGAATGAGCTGCCCCACGGAAAAAACCGGTCAAGTGATCATGATCCAAGACTTTATTATTATCCACAAAATCATTCCCACACACGTGACAAGCCGTTGAAGAATCGAAAGAATTTTGTTCATCCTTTGTTAAAGCGATTAATGGTATTATATTTTTCAAATGATTCTCGTACAGATATTTTATATCGTTTGAAATATTGTATGAACACTTAATGAAATATGCGAAACTATAAGCCTCGTGCACATGATGCGAAAGGAATTTGTAGAGGTTCAAAATCGGCGTATATAACAAAGGGCACTTTCATCTTTCGTTCAAAATGTGTAAATTCAAGAATATTCTCATTTTCGTTGGGTAAAAATGTTACTATATGAGCACAGTCATTATTTTGATGCTCGATAAGATTAGTTTCAGATGAAAAATTCAATAGACAATTTTCGCATAGCCATTTTTTATATGTTGTCTTATCAATTTGACTATTCATCAGACGTGATAAATCTTTTATCCAAACAAAATGACTTTTGTCATCATTCTCAATATATAATAGATTTACATGTTTTTGTTTTCTGTGCTTTGTGTGATGTGAAGGTCCAATTACGATGTGACTCTTACTCTTGTAATCAAACTCTAAACCAGAAACATTGACTGAAATATCATTTAATTGTTCCAATTGTGGAATTGATTTGATATTCATGGGAAAATTCAATCCGGTAAAATCAAGCTTATGCTCGTGTGGAATATAGTTTGTCACACGCTGCGGATGTTTGGTTGCTGTAAACAATGCCGATAGTATGGCCCACAGAAAGCACTTGGCATCAATATTCTCAACATTTATACACGCCCTCTTCATCTGAATGTCTTTTGGAAGGGGTAAAAACGATGAAACCGCTATTGGAGAGAATTTATTAATGTTCAACTCCAAATGTTCGACTCGCAGGAGGATCCACCCACTATCTCGTTCCTTTTAAACAGATAGAGCTATATGTTTAGTGTAGAAAATTAATTAATATTCTTACTTGGAATTCAGAGCTATCCGTTTCGATTCGTGATGATAAAGTGTCAAATATCTCTGACAAATCTGTTGAAAAAGTAATCACTTGTTATTTTGTGTTGAACGATTTGATTTCAGACTCATCACGTTTAGGAAGAGTGTACAGACAAAACAATTCTATATTTGCCTTCAAGGAATGATGGATTTCAAGTAGGTTTTGAATTAAATTACACACTGAATTCCCCACCTTTCGTAGGAATGTTGATATATCAGTTTTTGCATCGTCATTCTTAATCTTGTACGATGTGATTCTGTTTTTAAATGCCGTCTTTATCATCGAAATATTAGGTCCACAATCAGAACATGCTTTCAATTTATGCACATTTGTTCTCAAAAGAGAATTTGATAACGATTTTTCTACATCAATCCCACACGACTCACAATATATGAATTCATTCGAGGTTCGATCAGATTTCACACGTTTCACAGATGAGCTGGCCACGTTCCCCAACTTTTGACTTTGCATATTATGAGCTTGGGATATATGTCTTTTTAGTATCAATGGGTTATAACACCTTCCACAATATTCACATAATAAAACCAATTTTTTGTTGCAGCTATATTTATTATGTCGTTTTGAGTTATCTCTTGATTTATAAGATTTATTACAAACATAACATGGAAACATTTTCTACTTATATTGTCTTTCAATTATATTCTTGAACTTTTTTTCTCTCAAATAGATGTTTATAAAAATTTTGGAGTTTTGGTGACTTTCTTCGCTAAAAACTGATGCACATTTCGAACATTCACAGGAATTGATCACAATTTTTTTCAACTTTTTTCCACAAATTTGGCAGTATCTACGATCGTCTTGCAAATAGCTGACCATGTGTACAGAATGAGTTTTTATGAATTTAACATCTCCTGCAAGCCCCCTTATGCATTCAACACAGTAGATGAATTTTTTGTTCTTATAATGTTGACGGTATCTGATGCAGACAAATAAATGTGATTTTGATAGTTTTTTTATGGAATCTTTGAGACTTTTCTTATAAAATTTGGAAATACGCATCGTTTAGTAGCAGAAGAAGTGAAGATTAATTTTCTTTGTCACTGTAACAAATTGAATAATTAGCAGAGAAAAAGATATTTATGATGAACGGTCTACTAACCTTATAAACTGAAATTTCGCAAATCTATCGCTTGGAGTTGTAGTGTTAACTATATAACACCCAATCATCTGTTTCATCTCTTCATCAGTAACAGATTGGAAGCGTTGAGGTAGAAATATATTGAATCCCTCATCCAAAGTTAGAACAATTCGTGGGCCGTACTTAGTGTTCAATAACTTCGCCGCTTTTATCGAATATTTTTCACCAACCACCAAGTCAACAATTTTTTTATACTGGAAGCCAGCAGCAAGCTCGTTCAATGCATTCAATGCCATTCTAGTTACTTATAAAGTGTATCTAGTTTCTGTACACCGTTTTATAAGAAGAGAGCTGAAGTGCTCACAAACGCGCATTCACATACACACCAAAATACCAACATGTATAAAAAATCAAGGAGAACAAATGATTAAACTTCATATGTTGCCACAAACAAAGTTGTATACGCTACGGAAACGATAAACATTTATAACAATCCAATTATCTCGTTTTTTGTAAATGCAAATGTTTTAGTAATTCTTTGATTCAGAGGAGATAATTTATGCCTACTTTATCAAGGACGAGAGATCAATAAACTTCCTGTATTGTCACATACAAAGTTGCATTTGCTACTCAATAATTGGAGATTAATATCTGTTTAATCACCTAATTTTTTGTGAATGCAAATGTTTTGATAATTATTGAATTCAGAGAAGGTAATTTATGTCCCACTTTAAACATTTCAACAGGTTTTGATATTATTAATCATTATTGATCGGAATAAAGAGCTCTTTATTCTGTCACAATTATTGTAAATAAGTTGAATGTGCGCGCAATGAGCTGAGGTTTTCAGACAGTATAAAAACGAGCGTATCAACAATTATTGAAACAAAAATTTTTATAATGCCTGTTCCAAATAGTGTTATTCTGAATAATATTTTTAAGGGAAATAATTGTGAATTACGCAGTAAAACTAATCTATTAGTTTGTGTTTATAAGGAATATGTTGAAATTGAAAATTCAAGTCTCATGAATATTTGGATTCCTAGGAAATTTAATGAAGATCGTTTCCTGGATTATAAAATCTTTTGTAAGCCTTGTTTCAATGAATTTATCATAACGCCAGAGAGGATGAATATAAGAAGAGATAGAATTTCATACAATTTTTTCAATCGTCATAATATTAGATTTTATTCTTGGAATGAGGCTTTCGAGCACATGAGATGTGTTTATTGCAACGACTGGGTGATTAATGCGATAGATCAACGAGAGTGTGAGAGATGTTTGCAGATCAGTGTTGCAAACGGACAAATTAAGGTAAGTGTACTTGAACCAGAAACCATGAATTATTTCTTTATCATATAAATATCAGAGCAATTTTTTCAACACAAAGTTTTCTACAATACATTTATTAATATTACACATGTGACAGTTCTCAATTATTGGTGGTGGTCTGTCAATATGACATCGTGTTGTGGGTAAATTGTAATGTTCCGTACAGGGTAACCTCTTGATTATGTCCGGATGGACCTTGAATTTTTGGGGTAGATCTTTCCACATTTCTTGCAACTCATTTCCACGAAACATTCCTAATATATTATTGGACTTGTCCTCACTCATACCACCACAAATGTACACTATTGTAGTATATCTCTTTATAATAGATCGGAATGCATTTCGCGAGACAAGTTCTTTATAATCCACCTCTTTTATAATATCCAAATTGAATGCTGCACAAACAATATCACTCGCCATTACCTTCTCAGCCATCGCCTTATAAGTGGTAGATTCTTTCACAAACTAGATATATTATATTAATTAAACGTTTCTTATTCTAACCAATCACATTTCAGAATAAAACATATAAATATCGTCGAACACACTAAAGACTACAACTTGAGTCGATCCACCTTCTCAAATACGCGGTAAGCTCATCAATTCAAGATATCTGTATTAAAATTTATAGTGTATTCCTATTTCAGATGGCTTTGAGTCGAAAAAGAGGTTCGTCCGATGATTCTACTACGACTACGCGATTCCAGTTCGATTTCAATAAGTTTGTGGAAAGTCGTGGATTACTTGGCTCTCTCTACAAGGACGACTATCTTCTTCTATCATCAGATTTTCCGCTGAATAAATCGAGGACAAAATGGGTATCTGTTGGTTTAAGCGTGCTGCGAGAATTTCTGCCTATCATAAAATTAAGCGCAAGTAAACCTGGTAATATAGGACTTCAATTCACTTCAGAAGAATGGAATGACCTCATGAGCTATGAAAATATTATTCTAAATTATTTGGACTGTGGCAAGGACATTATGTATAAAAGTATGCCAGGAGATCATTGCCTTATTCTCAATAATAATGGTGGGAAGAGAATTTTAACTCTTACATGGAGCGGCAATGAATTTAGTATTGTTTTGGAAATGTCAGCTGTACAAACTCTCTTTCGTATAAATGATATAATCTTGCATAATTTAGAGCTGATCAAAATTCTTAATTTTGATGAGTATTATAAGAAAGTATTATCACATGTACAGGATCATTGTAAGATAAACGAATGTGATACTAAGCAACAATGTTTTGAACCTGTGTTGGATAGGGATATCAATATGAATGTATTAGCATTTATAGTCCAGTCAAGTTAGTCCTAAAAATACGGGTGCCCTTGCATAAATTCCCAAGAAGCTGAAAATTGGCATGAACGCTAGGGATACCATTATGATGAAGTTGTGAAAAGTCCCAATCGATCCCATGTGTGCAAAACATTTTATGTGAGGTCAAAGTTCGTAGAAATGGGTCTTTCAAATTGTTTAACGAAATTGTCAGTTTTATGATCGAAATAGCTTAGACAAAAATTATTGATCTTTTAATTCTCTACAAAAATGGTCATCACACATTTTTCCCAAGATTTGCCATTTCTGAGAAAAGGTCATTCTAAAGTTATATTTTCAATAATATGCATGACTACGCTGCCTATGTACATTATGAACGTATAATATGAATAAAACTATTGGTCTGCGTGACTAGTACTCGTACATTGATATTGAATGATAATTCTAAAATATGAAATTAAGAGAGACCTAGTCCCTCATTTCATGTGGCCATGTAGCCTTAAGCAACATCTGTCTTCTGTTCAATTGTCAACGTGGCAGTGTTCGTCTGCTAATTACTTCAAATTACTTGCATAGATAAGTAGCTTTTGCAAAACATACTCCTAATAAAAAAGGTGTTCAATTAGCTTCTCTTCCTCCAACCTTGAATTCTGCTCATCAACATTTTTATCGAGTGTATTACCAGGTTCAGTTGTGGCTTGATAATGAACTGGACCAAGAATAATGGGGTTGGAAGCTAATTGATGAAGTATTGGAACCAATCGACGCTCTACTCCCCCTTGCATCAAAATAGCTCCTCATTACTATTTTTTCTAGGTGCAAAAAGGGGTGTTATTCGAAATGCCGCAGCAAAAAAAAAAGGCTTACTTTGTTCACCAGCATGCACCAGTCGTGTTCAAATGCTGAATCTCCAACAGAAAATGATCCTCACAGCTACGACGGAGCAACTGATGTATCGGCTGTTTAAACAGTTTATGTCAACTCAGGAAGATGAAGAAAAAGAAGAAGCAGTTGAATAACAAGACTTAATATTATATTGAACTTCAATATAATGACCGTGGAATAGGACTATCAGAGAAACCTCGACGAAAATTCCGCACTAAGTACACTACTTCATAGGTGACGTGGAAGCGTGTGCATATTATAGAGAATATAACTTAAGAATACCTTTTTCTCAGAAATGGCGAATCTTGGCGAAAAAAGTATTAGGACCATTTTTGTAGAGAATTGGAAGGTCTATAATTTCTGTCTGAGCTATTTCTATCATAAAACTGACAATTTCCCTAAAAAATTTGAAAAATCCGTTTCTACGAAGTTTGACCTCGTATAAATTTTTTTGCACACATGGGATCGATGGGGAGTTTTCACAACTTCATCATAATAGTATCACTAACGTTCATGCCAATTTTCAGCTTCTTGGGAATTTATGCAAGGGTGAATGTCTATTTTGACTGGACTATTAAGGAATTATTATATTTGTATAAATATAATTCTATCTTTTCTGGTATTTGCAATAAAAGCTTAAAATAGATTCAAATAGTTCTTTATTTCCTCGAAAATTACAGAGTGGACATTTCTAGCCAGCTCTTTATGACAAAAACATTTCGTAATGCACAAATAAATGGTGGAGGATGTTCTAAACATGAGAAATTGATGGTGTTCGCATTTTCCAAACTGGGATACTGCACCATGTCAATGATCTCAGCAGATAGATTCAGTTTTTTGCTGAGAAATTTCCTCTTGCGCTCACCTTTCACATAGATTTTTCTTGCTTTGGACAGGTGGTCTTTGATATCCTCCAATGTTTCTATGTATAGACATGAACCGGAGTTCCAATACAATTGATGATATTTGTTCAATAACCATTCAGCTTCTTTTTGACGTGACTTGTTTAACCTAGTCCACTCGTAAGGTGCCTCAAGCAAGTAATGCTGAAGTTTTTCACCATTTCTTGATAGTATAGCAACTTCCTTTGGAATAAAGTCGCGATTATTGGAGGTGAAGCCCTGTATGTCTACGATGAATTCCATCGCACAACTAACAACTGGATCGGATTACACCAGCTTTTTAACAGAACTGCTCATCGTGTTGTACTCCACTATACGATCGTGAATAATAAGACAATAAGCGGTGGTCTTCTCTGGGAAATTTTCATTGGACTCAAACTCAATTCTGACATCTACAGGCGCTGATTTCAAACTGTCATTTTGTTTGGAACAATCCAACACAACAAGTGGTGCTTCAGTGAGAAATTCCGCTCTGTTCATTATTGGTTGAGATGTAACATCTTGATCATAATACATTTGTTGAAACTGTGTATACATGTCATACAGCACAGCATAGTGATTATTCTTAATGTTCAAATTTAGATTTTCATATGGATAGTTTTCAGCATTTAGAAATAGTTTGACGTTGGAAATGTGACAATGATCAAATTCGCTAGCATTCTTAGCGTGTTGATTCTTCCTATCAGTTTGGAATGCTAAAATTACATACCGAGGTTTTTCGAATTGTGAAGATGTTTTGATAGTCCATGTCTGCATTTGGGATGTGGGCAGTAATGGAAATTCAAACAATGACCAAGATCGGAAAGGAACTTGAATTTGTTTATTTCTATCGAGCTTCTTCAGGAATGAAAGCCTCACCTTATCACTTACATATACATACGGCATACGCCAGTATAATTTTGTAATTTTGAGCACCAATTCTTCCGTTGCATCATGATAAGCGTTCGTATCAACTTTCGATCTGATCAGAACAAGTTCCTGTTTAACATTCATAAGAACTTTTCTATAGTCTTCCGCAAAACCAAGAATCGTATTTAATGATATCAATACATTGAAATGATTTTTATTATCTGTAATGGATGTGTTTCCCCAGTCAGCATTTTCAAGCGTTTTATTGCGTCCATCGTGAAATGAACAATAACCTTTTATAGTTGAAGTTATACCCACATTTTTACATCTATCAATCTCGACACCATTCAGCTCGTAACGTATTTCATCAAACAAATGTGCTAAGCTGTTGTTTACAAAAGTCGATGTTGATGGCTTCCCATCTGCTTTCAAAAGTGTTCCTTCAATTACTATGGAGCTTTGACTAGGTAGAGTGAAAATATCTTGTTTTTGAATAGGAATACGAATTTCATCGCTATTATTAAATGTTGTAGCAATGTACGGTTGATGTGAATGCACCTCCAAACGTGTTATCGACTCGTCGAGAGTCGTCTCCTCATCAATATGTAAAATATGATTCATTCCCTCACCTTATAGCCTTGCGCTCTGAGAAACTGTATATTTTTTGTTGTGAGCGCCGATGTTTGAGGCTTAGAGATCTGGTGTTGCTCTGCTATTGATACTTTTTCATTGCTAAAATTAATTCCCATTGCTAATTCGTTTCAAATGTAAACGCATCGTGATAGTTTCTCCTCGAAAATCAATTATATCTCCCTCTTGATCAACAATTTTAACTGTAACGTTGTCAATAACTCGAACGCTCACTGGCAAATAAATAATATTTGACGGTACCTCAACCAATTTATACCCGGGCGGTGCGTTTGGGGAAAAAACGTGCAATATATGTTCACTTGAATTATTTCTATATGATCCAGGAGCAATATTGCAATTTATCTGCACACTATTCACTTTCATAATATTCACAATTGAGTCCGACTCATATAGCTTATTTGCATCGAGTACTTTTTTACTGAATCCCAATACACTTCCTATACTATCCTTCTTTGTGAAGTCTATTTTATGCGAACATGAAATATTACATTTCAAAGTATTAACGTTCGGCGTTAGTGTAAATCTCGTTTCCTTATGATTTTCACCCCCGCCATCCAAAATAGATTGTATGCAATCACTCAAATCTTCAATATCATATGACCCCGTTGGAATTGTGATAGATCTCAATGAATTTTCTCCATCGTAATAGTATAATTTATTTTTACCCTCAGTTATATTTGGAAAAGAATTATAAGATTGAAAATCGACTAGACCAATGACCCATTCTTCATCCACAGCGCCAGCCTAGCTGCCGGTTAAATGTAATGGTGGTGAAAAATCTGCACTCAACACCGATTCTTGTCCTGTCAAAGTTATTGTTATTGACATTATGTTGTATTATGTAGTAGAAACTCTTGACACAAATGTCCACAGTAGAATGAATTGAATTTTTGATATCGATGGTAATTATACTTTATTTTCTCCAAAATATAACATTAACTCCGATGGAGGTCTTAAGTTGCCGAAGCTATCAAAATATTGAACAAGTTTACCTCGTTTTTTGAAACACACCCAGTGTGATCTAATGTTATTTTTACTATCCAAATTCACAATTGCTGATTCATTGTGCAAAGGTCCTGATTTTGGTAAATTATCTCGCATATAGACCCCCCGAAAATATGCAATATCCTTACCATACATTTCCAAATCTAAATCAGTTAATGCTCTCGATGGAAGTTTTTTTTATTCGAGGTTTTAGAAACAACCCCAGACCATTCTTAAGTTTTCCCATATATGAACCATCTCCTCGTTTTCCCAGAGCGATTGACTCCATGGCTTTATTATGTCTCTGAGCCTCGAGAAGGTGTTGTTTTGCAGATTTTGCATCATTGACAGCTTTTGCAATTCCAGCAGCTCCACCAGCTAATCCTCCAAGAGCAGATAGACCGACAAATAGTGGAATGAGAAATGGTAAAAATCCACCTGATTTTGGTATTGTTATAACTCGTGGTGATTCATATTTTTCATGTTTACGTCTCTGCACACTTCTCCGCGCAGCATTCAATGTTATGGGAATTATGTTGTTCATATTTCCTCTTCGAGATTCTCTCACAAAAGCTCTTCTAGCATTTGTGGTAAAACCAATCTGATGATTTCATTACTCACAAACGCAAATGGATTGCGATTTGAGAATGTCTACATCTATTCCAAGTCATTGTATCAACCAAAATATCAAATGTTACAAAATATTCTATCATCTATCGATGGTGTTGGATATTTTACACATAGTGATAAAATAAATCTACCAGCTCTTGATGAAATATTGCCAAATTCTATTTTTATATTCGATGACATTTCAGTTGATCGGCAAGAACATTTGCGTAGTTACTTTTGTCGGGGAAGGCATAAAGAGATTGACACCTTCTGTCTCATTCAAACTTATACACGAATATGTAAACATCTTGTGCGTGATAATGCAAATTTAATTATTATATTCAAACAAGACGGGCTAAACTTGAGGCATATATATAACAATCATGCACATACAGACATGTTGTTCAGCGAATTTCGAAACTTTTGTTCAAATTGTTGGCGCGAAAATTATGGATTTGCTGTAATCAATAAAGAGTGTGATCTTTTCAATGGGCGATACAGAAAAGGTTTCGATTTGTTCTTGAAAAGTATATAGATGTGCGCATGTGAATTGTAACAACATGCCGGCATAATGAGTGAATCAAGTACATTGCAAGATATAGTACGAACTAAGGAGATTATCAAAAATACATTGATGAATCTTAAAAGAGGACAAGAGATGAGACAAGAATTGTTGAGCAGAACTTTCGAACCGATCATCACCCCTTAACCGATTTGCGTGTGCAACTAGGGAAAAGACAGCATCCATCAACAGTTACACAAGATGAGAATAATGATGATGTCGTAAAGGATAAGTTTTTTGACGATGAAATATTTGAAAAACCTAAAATTCGTAGGATAAAGACGGATGTAAAAGTCCCACAATTCTTGGAAGATGAAGAAACAATTGAATCACCGGCAACTATCAAAGAACAATCTATGAGTGATGAACAGTTGGAGAATCTAGAAGAATCTACTAAAGAAATGTTGGAGGATATTGCTGGCAGATATATGGCACTTTATGCTGTTGGAAGTTCTGATATTGATACTGAGTATGGAATCAGGAATGATCCAACTACTAACAAATTTATGATTGGGGATTCTGAAGTTGAAATAGATAAAAATGATCTATATATTAATGGTGTGTGGTATAAAGGAACACCTGGATTATATGAACTTCTAACTCTGAAATCACCAGACCCCAATATATACACCGGAGATGATAAAAGACAATATTTGAAAATTGTTCAAAACACGAACGCACACAGAAAGTACCATAATAGATTGGGAGCAATAAATATCCAACGTGGATCAAAGTATAATAATATTATAAGGGAGATAGTCCCTCATGTGAGAACAAGATCAAAATCAAAAAAATCGATTGGTGGTGGTGGTAGTGCATTCCCAGAATTGAGTGTGACGAATAAACGGATGCAATATGTGTACTGGACTAATCCTAATGAACTTGTTGAAAGATTAAAATTACTAATAGCATCTAAAGCAGCTGGACATACGGGTCGTGATGATGAAATAATTCGCATTGAAGGAACATTACGAAATGCGCAAATTATAATATAAATGATTGGGACTATCTAGTTCATCATTTAGTCTTATAATAGTTGTTAGTAAGTTCGGATCCCATATCACTAAACACATTCACAAGCATTTGAAGAGGAAAATATTGACACATCTCGAAAGAGAATTATTCTCGGATGGTTTGCTTCATATAAAAGGAGTTCGTTTGACGTCGGATATTTTTGCTGATGAAAACGATGTTGTAAATGTGAAATATGTGTCAAAAATCATGGAAGAAATGAAAACTAATGTAAACATGAAATTTGAAAATTCAATTACGCAAAGACTCTTTGCTCTTGATGATAAAGTTGAGAATAAATTCTCAAAGCGTCGCACATTGATGCTGATAAATTTATTAATATACATGGATGGCGATGAGTATAAATTTGAAAACGGGAACTCCGTGTCATTTTATAAATTCCCCTGCAACGCAATAATAAGAAACGTCCGATTCAACATCCAAGAATGTTTAATAGAAAGCAAAATAAATAAAAAATCACTAGCGTTACAGGGGCAAAGTGTTGCAGTGAATGATAAGTTGACATTCCTTCCTATACAAGGACGGAATAATCCACAAAAGCTCTTGGGGGAAATTCTGCTAGAAACAAATTTATTATGAGTGAAGAAGACATTGTAAACGAACTGCACAACGCTGCACGTCGAAATTTCAAACGAAGACATGTTGTAGTTAAGGGGTTGAATGATTTATTTCAAGCGGATCTCGTTGAAATGATACCGTATGCAAAAGAAAATAAGGGTTATAAATATATATTGACAGTTATAGACGTGTTTTCCAAACGAGCCTGGGCTAAGCCAAGTAAGTCAAAATCAGGAAAGGATGTTACATTTGCAACGAATACTGTTCTCAAGGAAGGTATGATTCCAAAAAATCTACAAACTGATCGAGGTGGGGAATTTTTCAATAAAGAATTTGAAAAATTGATGAAGCAACATGGTATAAATCATCATTCTACATATAGCGCTACGAAAGCAAGTGTTGTAGAACGTTTTAATCGCACATTGAAGTCAAAAATGTGGAAAGATTTCAGTCTTCGAGGATCCTACAGATGGCTTGATATGCTAGATGACTCATTACTGAAATATAATAATACAAAACACAGAACAATCGGTATGAAGCCTGTGAATGTTAATAAGAGACATGGGAAGAAATTGTTGAAAACAGTCTACAACCAAATTAAAATTGCTGCATCTGGTCGATACAAAGAAGGAGATTTTGTTAGAATCAGCAAATATAAATCGATATTTGATGAGGGCTATCACCCATCGTGGAGTACTAAAATATTCATAATAATTAAAGTGCAACCAACATCCCCAGTAACATATTTGCTGCAGGATGAAAACGGTGAAAATATAGCTGGTGGATTCTATGAACAAGAGATACAACGAACAAAATATCCAGGAATATATTTAGTTGAGAAGATTTTACGGAAAAATAAAGGTAAATACTTTGTAAAATGGTTGGGTTTTGATAAGAAGTTCAATTCTTTCGTAAATAAAGATGACATGTTATAACTATTTTAAATAAAAGTTCTTGCTCTCCTAATTGTTATGTTTATTATTCTCACCTAATTATTCCTTCTCATTAATTCGATTGAAACAGCATTTCAAGTTCTTGTTAATATTAAGTCTCTACCAACAAGAATTTAATTAATGTCTTAAAAATTAATTGGGTGTGCACACAGTGGCGTTTCTATTGAGTTTTTGAGCATTATAATAAGATCGCGCACATGACCATGAATAATACACGCTCATGATCAGAAGAATGAATATACAGAGGCGCACATAAAACTCACATCGTATTATCTACGACTGAAGCATAACACGCACGCCTATATTGAATTCTCCCCCTCAGTGGCGTACCACCGATTTTACACCTACTATAATACAATCTCACACACTCACCTTGACATTCTACGCCCATGACAACAAAAATCACAACCATAGGCGTACGAACAGATTTACATCTCAATACCCAACATAAAAACAACACGCACGCCTAAAAAAAACACAAAACAAATTGTTGCTGTTGCTGGGCTACGAGCTGTGAATCCTATCTACTGATGTTTGATGCGCACTATCATCAGTTGTAGATTTGCTTCTCGCTGGAGTAGTCATCAATTTATCGATAAGCATATTTTGATTACGATTCATTGTTTCGATCAAAGCTTTAAATTATTTTGGATCCATTTTAAACAAGTAATTATTGATTGTTTTCACATCGTCGCCAAACTGATGTGTTTTTCATATTCGATAAAGATTGAATAATCACGCTATATGGTTTAAATATTTTATTTGTCATTACTTTTTCTATTTGACATGATAAATTTTCTATTGTAATTATGTCCATTCTATAGCATAGATACAACAAAATATTAGAAGCATATTATTCCAGTGCCATTGGTCTACTTAGGATTTCGAATGACCAAGTCAAGATATGTACGAAAACATCTTGGAAAAATTTGAATGTTTTCGTGCATATCTTGACTTGGTTAATCGAAAAACTTATGCTATTCATTTTTACGTAATACTCATGATATCAACTTTCATATGGCCAAACGGCATAAACGAGAAGAACGTGAACAATTGATATAATTTTCTTGCACAATCAAGCTCTCATTCCAAACCCTTGGCCAAGTGGATCACTTATGCCTATCGTTTTCCGCTGGCTCTTTTTTCCCTCAATTTCATTTCGTTAGCATGGCAGAAGCAAGAAAATTAAATCAAAACATGTTTTCTTATAAAAATTTGAAACTCATTTTTATTATGTTGGCCACACGGCCCAGCTCTAATTTTGGTATTATTATACTCCAAATATACACACTTATCAGAACTGTTGAAGGCAGAGAAAACAAAATGGGGCACTCAAATCTACATGACGGTCTAATTGTTTTGCCTGAAAAGCATCCTGTAACAAATTTGATTATTAAATATTTTCACGAAACCGAGCTACATGCTGGAAAAAAAGCAACTCTTGCTGCTATAAGATAAAAGTTTTGGCCTATAGGGGGTAGAAATAAAGTCAGAAAAATTATTTTTTCCTGCTACAAATGCAGAAGAGTAAATCTTATAGTAAATGAACAGAAAATGGGTGACTCACCAGGGCAAAGGTTAGAGCCCTTGCGTTCATTTTATGTCTCAGGAGTAGATTATGCAGGACCGTTTTCAATCAAAGAAAGTCGAACAAGAAATACAAGGAAGGTTAAGGCATACGTAACTCTTTTTATATGTTTTACCACTAAGGCCTGGTTGTACAATCAAAGTTTAACTACAGTTCAGTTAAACTAAGCTTATTTCCTATGGTTACAGTTATTTCAGCAATTGTAACCATAGTAAATAAGCTCGGTTTAACTAAACTGTAGATAAGCTTAGAATGTACAACTGGGCCTGAGGCTGTTCATCTTGAGCTGGTCGGTAGCTTATCTACGGAATGTTTCTTAGCCGCCCTGAAACGATCCACTGCGAGACGAGGTCTTGTGTCAGAATTACATTCGAACAACGGCACGAATTTTGTAGGTGCTGAACGAGAACTTTTAAATTCTTCTCATTTCCAAAACAAAACTAAAGATTTTTCAAGTTCTAGAGGAATAAAATTCAATTTTATTCCTTCAAGATTGCCCTGCTTCAGCGGTCTGTGAGAACGCAATATAAGAAGTGTTAAAGATCATCTTCGACGTGTGGTTGGAGACGCGTCACTTACATATGAAGAATTTTATACATTGTTAACTTGCGTGGAGGCTTGCTTGAATTCACGACCCTCAACACCCTTAACCAATGATCCAAATGACCTTGATGCCCTCACACCTGACAATTTTTCAATCGGTTTTCCATTGACATCATCACCTGAAGATGATCTTACGCCAGTGAAAATCAATCGCCTATCACGCTGGCAGAATGTAAAACAATTAATCCAGCACTTTTGGCAACGCTGGCAGACAGAATATCTTTCTGAGCTCCAAGCGCGCCCCAATGGACAACAAACGCCGCACGAAAACATCAAGGTCAATGACTTAGTGGTAGTCATGGAAGATGGTCTACCTCCATTGAAGTGGCGCCTGGGACGCGTCACCAAACTTCATCCAGAAAGTGACAATTTAGAGCGAGTGGTTGAAATGAAATAAAAACATCGAGTGGCACAGTGAAACGTGCAGTTAAAAATATTGGTGTTATTCTCAGTGACTCAAAAAAAAACTGATCACCAAATCTGTTTGTGGTTCACATATCTGTATATTCATGTTAATAATTATTTTACCACGTATCATACGTATGATATGTCATTGGCTATTTTTCTACATATTTCTATTACTTTCATTTTAAATATCGCTGGCCCAATATTACAAGGTTCTATGTGACATTTTTAGCGCATTTTTTGGAAGAGAGCGCTATTATATTCACTTTGGCTGTCTGGCTGGCTGGCTGGCGTGACGCTGAGTTCTCAGCAACTATACTATTCACAGACTTGAAACTGGTACTAAATAAAAGCTGCTGTTTCGTAGGTTTGCACAAATTGCTTTAATTCAAGCTTAGTGATTGTGGAAGATTAAATTATTCAATTACTTGTTTCAAGTGCAACAATGCCCATAGATATATATGACATTAGGGATATGGCAGCTGAAGATTATTCAAGTAGATAAAAATTTAGTTACAACTTTAGCCGTGAGTGTCACTATTATTATGTACAGTTGTCAAATCTGTCAAGGATTCATTCAATGACTAGTTTAACGCGAATTTGAAGCTTATTAGAATGAATTATTATAATTGGATGAAAATTTGTTTACTTTTTGTGTATTTTTTTTATATAGCATTGATGAAGATCAACTTATTATTTTAAGGTACAGCACTTGACCTCCTGTCAGTCAATAATTAAACAATGAAGATTAAAAGATATTTTTGAGTTTGTACATAGTGTTGCCACGAGACTCGAGACCAGTCTCGGTCTCGTCTCGTCTCGCTTCAAAAAGTCGAGACGAGACCACAGAACGGGTCTCGAGCTGAAAGTCGAAACCGAGACGAGACCAGAGTCAAGTCTCGGCGAGAGTCTCGCGAGACTCTCGACGAGACTTATTTTATATTCACTTTAAATTAATTTTTCAGTCAAATCCAATAAAGTACTGTGCGGCCGCAGCAGATTTCATATAAGATTGCAACGGGACGAGTCCCAATACTAGCACAACACATTCAATTTCCCAAAAAGTATTAACATAATGGAAGAAAATATTATAATACATTAATTGATTTTCATTGGAAATACGTTACATGAATCAACTCTTATAAGATTCGTAGTTATATTCCTGTATCTCATCTAATTTCATTCAAAATTATATCAGACTGGGCCATAGGAAGAGAAAATCAATACTATTCATTCATAAATTCTTAGTAATTTGAACCATATAGCTCGTTATTCACAGTCAATAACATAAACTCATTTGAAAATCAGATTTTTCTTCATCTAACTCTGAATTTGGTCATTTACACATCGCAAACAATGTGTAAACTCAGCATGTAGGCCTCTCAGATCTACCATCAATTCATATGAACGCTTTAGTAACCTGAATTTAGTTTATGAATTCATATTGAGAATCGTAGAAGAAATATCATGTAGCGTGAAAAAACACATGTGCAAACTAGCATTATTCAATCCGGAATAGTATATTCTGCAACAAGTTTGGAATGAATCTTATTTAGCATGAGTGCTAAAAGTTTGTAGCACGAGCCATAGGCGAGTGAGACGAATTCACGAATGCTGAATAGCCATTCCAGGCATGTTTCAGACCATACTTACTCTACGACCATAAATTCGGCAATTTACAGAGAAACAGAAAATTACGAACTCTGAAACAGAGACACAACAAAAACTCCTGAAGTTATCATTTAATTTAAGTTGATTTGATATTCCTACTAATTGTTATAATTGATGAATAGATGCAGCTCGATAAAATATCTAATATAAAATACAATCTAAGTCAACAATGACATAGCCTCAATATTATTTGAAATCTGTATTACCGACATGTCACTGTGACAGATGCTTATTCTTATTTAAAAAAAAATTAAATTTCTCCAACACTGTTTTGGAATTTGCATATTCCATAACCAAAAATTATGTTGGAACGAATGACATTCCAAAAAATCGTTTAGAATGATTCCGCATGCCGTTTAGAATGATTCTGTAAGCCTTTAGAATCATTTCGACGAATCAGAAGCTGTTAGTTTGGCTACTACCATGGTTACTTCCTAACAAATCAAGTATTCATATCTGGATTTGACGTTTGACATTTGATAATTTTTTAAGTTTCCTCTGGAATATTGGTGAGTTTCCAAAACCTTGTTAGAGAAAGTATAGTCTACAATATGTTTGGAATGGCGTATTCCACACTCGCGAACCGTAATCCTCGCCTTCGGCTCGGTTTACAAACTTTGCGCTCGTTCAGAATATAGGCCATTCCAATACTTATTGTAGAATATACTATTTTATCATTTTAAACTGAATTATACCGACTATATCAGTTCTAGAATAGATATGAATTGATAAGATGGCATTTTTTTGTATTTTATAAATACCACAAACGTGTTATACTTGTGTTGGAATGAATATTCCAACACAGTATGACAGAATTGAATCATTCCGTAATTAAAATCAATATTAAAATGTTGATGTTCTATAATGGTCGTAAAGAAAATATTTTTTGTAACTCAGCGATTTTTGACTTGAAATATGTAGCTCCAACCCCGTCATAATGCTCAAGTTCGAACAATTGTTACATAAAACTATTACCTCTTTATTATCTCGAATCCTCGTGGCTCCAGAAGTCCTGTTCTTATTCATAGAGCTTGGAGACAGATCGCAGTCTCTATATCAATATTGTCATATCATAGTTACATTCATAGGGACTTGAATATTGTATGTTGGTGCAAACAATATGATCGACAAGTTTATGCTAACAGTTATTTAAGAACGATGTTTCAAAGCAGATTCAATTCATGTTTAATCATCCTCCTGATTTATTATTAAGTACAATTGCATAATTTTCCCCTATTATTACTATTTTATGACATAAAGGAAACTGACTTGCCTCTGTCTCTTACTTCTAGAAGACTTTTTTCAACGAAGATGACATTGAATCACTTCTCTTATTGTCCGATAGGTGATACATGTGTCAAGAGTCTATGAAATGACGTAAAAAGATAGGCTGGTACCACAAGCTCTGTTTTTGGCTATACTAGGAGAGTTATTTTAAGAAGAGTTTTAAGGCAATAAAAATATTTAAAGCTATTTCAATGGAAAATATTCAAATAAATTCTATAGACATATGTGTTTTCTGTTATTTGTATCTGCAGATTATTTTCTAAAGTATGTGGGGAAATTCTAATTGCGTTAAAACACATCTTGATACAACGCTCCTAGTATCGCCAAAAACAGAGCTCGTGGTACCAGCCATAGTCTTCACATATTAGAACTGAGCCTCAGAGCGACTGTTGGTATTGCAAATTCGACGTAGACTGTGCGCAAGCGCGTTGTACGTTGATCATGTGATCATAACTTCCAGCGCTGCTCAGCAAGGTGAGAATAATTGCGTAATGCGCGAAATTTAAGAGACTTTATTTGTAGCATAATATTTTTGTGGTTCTTAACGGTTGTGAAATGAGCCAGAAGCTTACGTCTGGGGTTTATGAGCAAGCTATAAAACATAACTTTGCGCACCAAACATACAAATACATTTTTTAGGTAGAATCCATAGCAAATAATAATCAGGTAAAACAAATTGATTTCCGCATGTAAGAAAATGTAATTTAAAAAAATCATGGCGAGACTCTCGTCGAGACTCGAGACCGAGACGAGACTGACCTACTCGAGACCAAGGCGAGACCGAGACGAGACTGAGCTAGGCGAGACCAGCTCGAGTCCGAGACGAGACTCACTGAAGTCTCGTCTCGTCTCGTCTCGTGGCAACACTATTTGTACATGCATAAATTATGTACCTATTAAATAGTCAACTTGAAACTGGTACTAAATGGAAGCTGCTGTTTTGTAAGTTTGCCCAAACTGCTTGATTTCAAGCTCGGTAATTGTGGGAGATGGTAATTTGCGAAATTTCTGGAGTAACAAGCATTCATGAGCTGTCAAAAATGCGCCTTCATCATCTAGATGATTCTCCCATTCTTTATGATTTTCTGATTTTGGTATTATGAGGTTGTATGACATTGACTTTCCTTTAAACTTGGCCAACAGATCACTCTGATGTTCTGTTGCCAAGTAAAATATGAAATATCATAGGTGTATGTTTTGAAATGACATATTTTCAGTCACAAAGGCGTATGTTTATACATTCAACCTTGCCATTCTCAAAAAGATCTCCTTGTTCAGTAGTGCAGATACATACAACCATGAAAATTCCTGCATACGATCTGTTAGCGACAGTTAATTTAAGAGTAGTGACTTTTATTGTTTTATAATCAAAATGTTAAATAATGAAGAGATGTCGGACAATAAGAGCTGTCATGATTCTGTTAACGACAAAGATTCCTCTCCTGAAAGTAGTTCATCTTCAGTGAATAAAAGGTAATAATTAGCTAGTAATAAATTACATAGATTATGTTTGTTCTATTTTTGCATACTTCCAGTTTTTCTGCGGAGGAAAATAATCCAAGTTTATTGAATAATGATGAGAACGTACCTTTTGCTCCTGATGTGTGAGTCTTCTCCAAATAGCATTGTGATTATTCCTATTCTTTTATTATCTATTTTATACTAGAGATCAAACTCTTACAAGAAGGACAAGAAAGAGATAGAGGAATTCGAATGAGTGAGCTTGCAATATTAGGAAAACAAAGCACAATAGGGGAGAAGAATATATTTCTGTACTACATTAATTAGTGCCTGCGAAAAAAATAGTCAACTCCAAGGACTGCGTGAATTCTTGTATTTACCAATGCGGTCGTAACATAACCCAAGGAAGATTAGCTGTTTTTGATACCTACTATTTATTGTCAGTCGCTCAAAAATTTTTTTCTATTTTGTCCACCACAAAAATATTTATACCGGCACGTCGCCGGATTGGAAAATCATCCAATTACTTGAAAGAAGGTGACATACAAATACTTTTTTCTACGATCACTATTGTTACCCTCAACATTCTTAACGGGAGGTTAAGGCTTAGTCCACCCCTGTATCTGCGAAGTATTTTGGCTTGTTCCGACCCTGGTTCAGACTCGTTATCTAATAAAACAACAAAAAGAAATATTTTATCCGTCACAGCGCAAATCTTTGACCCTCTGGGATTAATTGGCCCTATAATAATGCGAGCAAAAATCATTCTACAACAATTATGGTCAATTAAAATAGAATGGGACGAATCGGTACCAATCCACATTCATACTGAATGGAATTCTTTCCTAGAGCAATTGAATCAGATTCAGAACCTAGGCTTTCCAAGAAAAATTATTCCTTTCGGCCCTTCAAGGCACGTTGAAATTCATGGTTTTTGTGACGCCTCGTTACAAGGTTACGGAGCAGCAATTTATATTAGATCTCTAAATTCCGAAAATACATTCGATACACAATTACTATGCTCAAAGTCGCGTGTGGCTCCTCTAAAATCTATGACTATTCCTCGGTTGGAATTATGCGGCGCTTTATTGCTTGCCCAATTAGCTCAAAAAATTCGTCAATCAATTCAAATGAATATATCACGTGAGTTCTTATGGACAGATTCATCTATAGTTTTGGCATGGATAAATACGCCACCAAATTCTCTTAAAACCTTTATAGCGAACAGAATATCTGAAATCGTCTTAATAACTGATAAAAATAACTGGCGCCACGTAAGATCCGAAAATAATGCGGCTGATGTTCTAAGCAGGGGCGTTATGCCATCAGAATTGAAAAAAAATGATATATGGTTCACGGGACCGAATTTTTTAAACTATGAGGAGTCTCTTTGGCCACAATCATCAATCAATATGAAATTAGAAATCCCGGAAACTCGCATCGACATGCCCTCTATCTCTGAAAACCAGGATACATTCATTTTAACTAAATTCTCTCAATATGAAAAATTACAAAGAGTTTCTGCATGGGTGATCAGGTTTATTCACAATTGTAAACCACAAAATATTGATAAATTCAAGGGTAACTTGTCTGTCAAAGAGCTCGAAAATTCCACAACTTTGATTGTAAGTTTAGTACAAAAAACTCATTTTGCACTCGATTTAAAAGCACTTAGAGCTAACAAGCCTTTAGAAAAATCCTCTTAACTATTATCGTTAGACCCCTTCCTCGATACGAATGGCCTAATTAGGGTTGGCGGTAGACTAAAAAATGCGCTAATCGCAAATGATGTAAAACACCCTATTATTTTGCCAAAGGGTAATTTTGTGACAAAACTTATCATTAAACAAATTCACGAAAGACATTTGCATGCTGGGCCCCAGGCCACGTTGGCTGCAGTACGCCAACGATTTTGGGTGATAGCAGGCAAAAGCGTTATTAGACAGGTATTGCATCATTGTATAAAATGCTTCAAAGCTGATCCAAAAATTTCAATCCCTAAAATGGGTAATCTGCCCGTAAATAGAGTACAACCATCGCGTCCCTTTTCAATAACAGGAATTGATTACGCTGGGCCGGTGCTGACGAAAGAATCACGGGGCCGCGGTAAACGTCTAATCAAATCTTATATTGCTATTTTTGTATGCTTTTCGACTGAAGCAGTACATATTGAATTGGTAACAGATTTATCGACTAAAGAATTTCTAGGTGTCTTCAAAAGATTTATCGGCCGTCGCGGTCTCCCTACTGATATCTACTCAGACAACGCGACCAATTTTGTCGGCGCAAATAATTCATTAAAAGAACTAAGAGAATTTTTAAAACAAGAATCAGTAAAAAGTACGATTCAAGACGAGTCTAATAAGAACGGGATAAAATGGCACTTTATCCCTCCAAAATCACCGCACATGGGGGGTTTATGGGAAAGTTGTGTCAAATCAATTGAGTCTCATTTGAAAAAATATCTAGGCAATGTCAATTTGACCTTTTCCGGAATGAATACACTGTTGGTAAGAATTGAAGCTTGCTTGAACTCTCGTCCCTTGACACCCCTTTCCTCTAATCCAAATGACCTAGAAGTCTTGACCCCTGACCACTTCCTCATAGGGCAACCAATAACCGAGATTCCTGAATATGATCTCACAAATATCCAAGTAAACAGACTGTCCAGGTGGCAACTAGTTGAGCGCTTGCGAGCTCACTTTTGGAAGCGATGGAGCCGCGAATACCTGGTTCAACTTCAAGGTCGCTCAAAATGGCGCACGAATACAGCAGCCCCGCTCAAGGAAGGGGACATGGTGCTTCTTATCGAGGACAACATACCACCGCTGTGCTGGAGGACCGGACGCATCATCGACACACACCCAGGGGTCGACCAAATCATCCGAGTTGCGACTGTGCGCACCAAACAAGGAACCTTTAAGCGCGCTACCCGAAAATTATGTGTGCTGCCTACGGAAACAATGTGAAAGTGCAGTGTTGGTTGGTGTTAGATATAAATAGAACAAAATGACAATCACAATACTTCACAAGGGCTAGAAATAATAATAAATAACTTGACTAAATCTAGAATGACTGAAATAAAGATAGTTTTAGGCATACAAATATCAATAATAACACTAGTTGAAGCCATTTCCTTCAACGGGGGGAGAATATGTTACCCTCAACATTCTTAGCGGGAGGTTAAGGCTTAGTCCACCCCTGTATCTGCGGAGTATTTTGGCTTGTTCCGACCCTGGTTCATCCCCACTTACTCACCCCTAGGTTAAGATGTATAAATTGTAAATACTTTTGTTGAAGAGAAGGGGTGTCAGTCAGTTGGTAGAAATAAACTATTCAGAAAAACAAGTCTACTCTTTTTAATACTATTAACATACAACCCACGGGTTCAAACAACTATAGAAAACAACATATTTCTCATACAGAACACAACTAGAAAAATAATAATTTCACACAACTGTGGGAAAAGTCCTGAGAAATGATTTCTCACACCAGTTTGACCAACATATATTAATTAATTCATTTCGAATATTCTTTAGGTGATATATTCAGCAAGATTATTGATAAATATCCCGGACTTGATATAAATCTCTGTTTGCTCTTTTATAAGCGACATTTTAAAAGCAAAATTGCATCAAGTTTTTTTGGAATTATTTTTTTATTCTTGTTACATATATTTCGAAGGTTGGCAACACTACGAATCACAACTGTCACATTGAAGCAGACAACACATGTTACATCACATTCTGTTGAAATCGAGGAATTTTATGTATGTAATTATAGTATCATAACCAAAATTAGATATTAACAATTATCATTACTGCAGTTGAAAAATAGTAAGTGACGAAAATTAAGAAAACATGTCATCAGAGATCACATCAGAAAACTCTAGTAAATAAGCCAATCAGAACGACGTCTTGTGAGAGTAGGCCAATCAGATACAATCTTTCCGTAGTTCGCAACAAATAGATTACACAACAATGAAATGTCAATCAACTGATAGAAAATATCTCAATAATGTTCCAAATCATAACTTAAACAAAAAACACAATAAATAGGCAGAGCAAACAACTAAAATGCCTGAGTTATTTTACATTTGTGAGAATAGATTTGAAAACTCAGTTATACTAATGATTTATCTACATATTTCATCAAAAACTGTGATCGTAGAAAAAGTATAGTATACAACACGTATAGAATCACCTATTCCACACTTGTGTGATTCCAGCACTCGACTCCGTCTCGTGCTGAAAATTACACACCTCGTGTGAGATAGGTAATTTTCTATACTTGTTGTACAATATACTACCTATTTCAATGTTCAAGGATTGCAAACTCAAATTTGTGAAAATTATTATTGTGGAACCTTGACCATTAGTCAGAAGCCTATTTATACGGCTCATGCTGATAAGGTTATTATAGCTAGTACACCATTGACAAGCTCGCAAGGGAAGCATATTGAAAAAATCATAGCCCAAGAAGACAAAGACATAGTTAAGGAACATATAAACTCGTTTCCTTGTGTAGAATCACACTTCTGTAAAGCTTCAAGTACCAAAAAATACTTGGAATCTGGACTAACTGTTTCCAAAATGTATTCACTTTACCTGAAAACAATTAAAAGTCGTGATAAACAACCAGTGAAGGAGTCAGCTTACGGAAATATATTCTATAGTGAATTTAATATATCATTTCGTAAGACAAAGAAAGACAGATGCAATATTTGTGAACGACACAAACTAATAAAAGAAGAAAATAGTTTAGACCAAGAAGAAAATGAACAATATGAAGAGCACATTGCTGGAAAAGTAGCTATGCATGAAAACAGGCAGAATGACAGATATGATAAAGACAAAGCCGTAATAACCTTCGACCTAGAAAATGTGTTAGCTTGCCCTAAGGCAGAAATTAGTCAATACTACTATAAAACTAGATTTTCTGTCTATAATTTAACTGCTCACTTATCGTCTACAAAACAAATATATTGTGCTGTATGGACGAAAGCGACAATGGGAAGAAAATGTAATGATATTGCCAGTGCCCTACACAAAATCATACATCGCGTTTTAAATGACAACCCTGATATCAAAGAACTCATGTCATTTTCGATTGTAAGAATTATGGAACAAAATCCAAGTTTACAGAAAATAACTATGAAATATTCAACACCCGGGCACTCTGCAGTTCAAGAAATAGATGCGGTACATAGTTGTATTGAAAGTGTGTAAGATAGAACAGAATATTATTCACCTGTAAGCTGAATGCGCTTGCTTTTGAAAGTGAATTGTAAAAAGCCTTATATAATTATGCGAATGATTTCGTCGGACTTTCTCAATTATCAGGAACAATCCCGAAGTTTGAATTACAACCTATTTCCATTCAGTAAAGTCAAAATGCTGCAGTTCAGCACATCTTATTACGAGATAAAATAAAAAATTTCCTATCGGGATGAAAATTTTGAGACCATATAGTTGAAGAAGTTATTACGAAACTCGAGAAGTATCGAGAATATATGCGACGCAGGAATAAATGTCTCAACTTATAAATGACCAGAGAGTAAAGTGGCATCCCTCATATCAATGAGGCCGTGGATGCCAGCTGTGGACAGAGATTACTTTAAAACAATTTCACCAAAGAAAGGGTATTTTTCAATTTAATTTGTGAATCAATACAAATATGGGATTATTCAAAGGCCTTATAGATTAGTAATGACAGTAATGTCATGAAATAAACTATTTTGTTGAATACTTTGAATACTTCGGCTGTCTGGCTGGCTGGGTGGCTGGCTTGACGCTGAGCTCACAGCAACTCAACTATATACAGACTTGAAACTGGTACTAAATAAAAGCTGCTGTCCCGTAGGTTTGCACAAATTGCTTCAATTTAAGCTCAGTGATTGTGGAAGATTAAATTATTCAATTACTTGTTTCAAGTGCAACAATGCCCATAGATATATATGACATTAGGGATATGGCAGCTGAAGATTATTCAAGTAGATAAAAATTTAGTTACAACTTTAGCCGTGAGTGTCACTATTATTATGTACAGTTATCAAATCTGTCCGGGATTCATTCAATGACTTGTTTGACGCGAATTTGATGCTTATTAGAATGAACTATTATTATTGGATGCAAATTTGTTCACTTTTAGTGTATTTTTTTTATATAGCTTTGATGAAGATCAAGTTATTATTTTAAGGTACAGCACTTGACCTTCCGTCAGTCAATAACTTAACAATGAAGATTAAAAGGTATTTTTGAGTTTGTACATGCATAAATTAGTACCTATCAAATAGTCAACTTGAAACTAGTACTAAATGAAAGCTGCTGTTTCGTAATTTTGCCCAAACTGCTAGATTTCAAGCTCAGTAATTGTGAGAGATGGTAATTTGCGAAATCTCTGGAGTACCAAGCATTCATGAGCTGTCAAAAATGCGCTTTCATCATCTGTGTAGATGATACACCACATTGGATGGAAAACTTCCACCTTTAATGTCAAAATAATATTTTTTATTTATCTTAGAAATGATGTTTTCCATTTTTTGCTTGTAACATATAATTAACCCTATTTTTGAAAAAGATGTAATTATTTACTTGTTTAGAGCAAATAATTTATGATAAATCAAGCTGACGCCTCAAAATTAGTATTCAGCTCAGAATTAAACTATACCCTTCAATAATCTTAAAGGACATGAAAGTTATAGATATTAATTCATATTTGAATGAGTACAGTAAATAATTCTTTGATTCAAATGTTTTCACAATTGTTTGTGATGTGCCAATTCATACTATATAGAATTTATGATTTGAATCGTGATGAGTCAAAATGAGATACTCCATTGTTTGAAAAAAAATCTGATCAGACATAGATGAACAAAAGAATAAAGTGAAAATACGATTAAAAAAAATTTGTAGTACTTGAGAAATAATTTTTTCAATTTGAAAATTTTCCGTAACGTCCAAAATCTTAATATGTCACTCAAACGGCGGGTCTTATTTTTGTACAAAATATAATATATTCAGATTTCATTCATATTATATATTTATTTATGTGCAAATGAATTTTAAAAAGAGTGTGCTTTTTCAAATTCATGTTATTTTTCACCCTATCATAAAACATTTTAATAATATTGTCGTAAGGTGGAATAGGTGGCGTTAGTGTCTTGCTTGATTAGCATCATCTAATCTAGATGATTCCCCAACTTTTTAACAATATTGTCAACATGTTCATTCAGTAATAGCTTTGAATCAAAGAGTATGTCTAAGTCACGTGTAGATGTTTTGCGCACTAAATTTGTTCCATGAAGACTATGTTTAAAATTTATTGTTTCTATGTTCCTTGAATAAGTAACTGCATCACATTTGTCAGGATTTAGATGTGAATCATTCACAAGACAATAGTTTTGCAGTCTTAATAGATCTTGCTCAAGACGTTGACAATCAATAAGAGATTCAATTGGCATAAAGAGCTTTAAATCGTCGACAAATAATAGAAGTCTCGAATGTTGAAAACAATCATGGATGGAGGTAATGAAAATATTGAATAAACGTTGCTCCAGGTGCGATCCTTGTGGAACTTCTGAGGTAACCAGAATATCCCGAAATTTATAGCCGTTACAAACCACTATTTGCGACCGATTGTTTATGTACGATCCAATCCATCTGTACAGAGAACCGTGAGTCCCGTATGATAGAAGCTTTGATAGAAGAATGTCATGATTAACTTGATCAAATGCCTTGCTGAAATCAGTATACACTACATCAACTTGAATTCTGTTGTCCATACAGCTACTAACGTACTCAATGAAGGGAATAAGATTGTTCAAAACTGACTTTTTGGGAGAAAACCCTGTAAGAGGCTTTCAAAGATTTTTCCAAGTAGAAGTATCGATATTGGACGATAATTTGTAACATCACACCTATTACCTGACTTAAATATTGGCATGATATGAGATAATTTCCATATATCAAGAAAAGTACCATATTTAAGAGACTTATTGTAAATCAAAAACAATGGGTAGGTTGAATAATATGCCCATGTTAAACAAAAAGTGGATGAATCCGGTCAGGACCAGAATTTTTCTGAGTATCTAGATTGGAAAGAGCCTGAAAGATTTCATTCTCAGTTATAGAAATTTCTCCAACATTAATAGTGCAGTTGGTATATGCAAGATTGATGTTTGCGTTATTTGATGTAGTGTATACTGACTCCAAGTATGTAGCAAAAAGATCACTGATATCAGAACCGAAATGTAAGTCACTATCTTCATAAAATAAGGAATTAGGCAAGCAAATATTTAATTTTAAGTTGTTTAGTATGATTCCAGAAGTGATTGATATTCGATTTTAGAATATTCTCAATATAATTGATATAGCTTTTATGATCATTAGACAACATGGTCTTTGTTCTAGTGCCAAGTGAGACAAACGAATCGTAGTCAATCTATTTCCCATAATATTTCCATTTTTTATGGTATTGTTTTTCTCTTCAATCATTTTTATTGATAAGTTAGTAAACCATTCAGGGTATTAATATCTGGGACAGAAAGTGTCAAGCAAATTATATATTACTTCATAGAATAGTTCCACATTATCATTTACTGTCCTATTTGAAAACTTGTTGCTCCAGATGGCAGCTGATAATTTATAAATCAGGTCTTTATAGTTACGCTTATACACTGTCCACTAGGTTATACCCAATAATTGGACAGGAAATACACAAAATTACATAAAAAACAAATAGATACACATTACTGCAACTTAATCTCATTATCAAATTTTTTAGGTTGAAGAAGAAAAACATCAACATTCGCAAATTTATTTTGATGAATAAGACACATTCTGTGTATTTGAGATGAACTAGAAATATTGGTGCGAGGAGTGGACAAGTAAAAAGTTCGGCAGTTACGGGTGAGGATGAGTGGTGTGTGGAAGGGCAACAGACTTAGACAGTAGGGATCATCAATTTCTCCATGAATTAGCTTACTTAGATAATGGGCAGAGATGAAGTCACGATTCTCATGAAGAGTATGTAGATTGAACATTTCTGGAAGATATTCATAAGATATTGAGCGATCAGGGTAGCTACCATGAAGTTTAAAATAAATGAATTTGAGAATTTTTTTCTGAATGCTATCTATAAGGTCTTGATACCTTTCATAGGAGGGGTTCCAGATGTTAGAGCAATATTCTAGCTTTGAGTGCACAAATGAAAAGTAAAGAGCGAAGATAGGAGGAATGTTATGGGAGGGTCGAGTGCACCGAATTATGAAGCTAAGCATCTTCATAGTTGAGTTGCATATATAAGTTACGTGGTCGGCAAAAGTAAGCTTGAAATCAAAGATAACTCCAAGATCTTTAATCGTAGTGCAACGTGATAATGATGTGGAGTCTAATGTATAATTATAAGTGACTGGAGACGCATTGCGTGAGTATAACATTATATAGCATTTCTCAATATTAAGAGGGAGATTATTGTCGGAGCACCATATTGAAAGACTGTGTAGGTCATTCTCTAATTTGACACTGTCGTCAAAAGTTGAGATTTTATTAAATATTTTTAGATCATCTGCAAATAGAAGATTGTCACATTGCAAAATATCAGTAATGTCATTGATGAATAAAATGAATAAAATTGGTCCTAAATTCGACCCTTGCGAGACACCTGATGTCGCAGTGAAGGACACAGATATTTGGTCGAGAAACTGTACGAAGAGTTGACGGTTACCAGATAAGAAGAGAGCAGCGATAATAAGGATGGTGAGAAGGAGAAAGAGTTAAGCTTACCGATCAAGATACTGTGATCTGTTCTGTCGGATGCCTTCAAAAAATCTGTATAGATGCAACCTTCTTCTTCTTCTTCTTTTATAGCCCTACTATCCAAGCTGGATATACGCTTCTTTTACTACTTTCTTCCACTCTTCTTGGTTTTTCGCTACGTTTCTCCAGTTTAATATCTTCAGCTGTTTAATATCCTTCTCCATCTCTTCTTTCCATCTACTCCTTAGTTGCCCTCTTGGTCTTGTTATCATATGTTTAGCATTGAATATTCTTTCAACGTTCCTCGTGTCTTCCATGCGAATTATATGACCCAGCCATCTGAGACGTTGTGTTTTATGAATGTTACTATGTCCATGTCATCAAACAGTTCAGCTATCTCGAAGTTCATTCTCGTTCTCCGATAGCCGTCTTCGTTCACTGCTCCAAAGATTCTACGAAGGATCTTACGTTCGAATATTTTTAAGGCGTTTTCATCTGATTCAGATATAGTCCATGCTTCTGCACCATATGTTACCACCGGCCTAAAGATTGTTTTATATATATATTGAGTTTCACTGTTCTACTGGTGTTTCTTGATTTAATTATGTTCATAAGACTATAGTAACACTTGTTCCCAAGAATAATGCGCCTCTTAATTTCTTCGCTGATGTTATTTTTGTTGTTTATTGACGATCCCAGGTAGTTAAATTCGTTGATTACTTTGTATGTGACGTTATAGAGCAAGATCCTAGACCCACCAGACGTTACTTATTTTCTGAGAAACAAAATTTGTCGATTAGAGTGGTGTTTATCGGTACTTTGATCATACGCATATTTGCTGGTTTATGCCGACGGCCAATTTATAGATACGAGGTGCTATAGGTACGTTGAGATATTACTCACTTTTCTTAAAGTCTTGAGTGCTGATTTTCACGTATGTTCTAGAGAATATTGTTAAAAATTGATAATCAACACTGCTAGACACTTTCCATCGGTGGTTATTTCTGCTGAACTCTTCAAAGCCCGCGAAGAATAAGGTTATCTTGCTTATAGTCTTAGTGCTAATTTTTATATATGATACTTAGGACACAATTTCAATATTCTTTGTTAACAGCCAGATCAATCGTAAAGCTAAATATCACCCAGACACAATTGAAATATCGCTGTGAGTAAAGTCGCGATGTCATCAGTTGTACGCTTGATAGTGAAAGAAATATCTATCGGCATCCAAGTCTTTCTTGGTCTGACTGTTTACAAAACATATTGCAATTGCTCCCTCGGTATCATATATGAAAAATAGGGCTTAGACTATAAGTAAGATCACTTTATTTTTTGCGTGCTTCAAAGCGTTTAGCAGGAATTACTGCTGATGGAAAATATCTGGGAGTATTCGCTATCAATCTTTGACAATATTCTCTAGAAAATACACAAAAAAATCAGCACTCAGACTTTAAGAAAAGTGAGTAATATCTTAACGAACCTGTCGCACCTCGTATCTACAAATTGGCCGTCGGCACAAACTAGCAAATATGCGTGTGATCAAAGTACCGACTAACACTACTCCAATCCACAAATTTTGTTTCTCAGAAAATAAGTAATGTCTGGCGGGTCTGGGATCTTAGACTATTATTAAATGTAACGTTTCGAATATTAATGTTTTTTCTCGACATGACCATTACTTTGATTTTATTTTCGTTGACATTAAGGCCGAATAATTTTGCAGTTATACTGATTCTTTCAAAAATTTCTTCCATTTCTAATGAATTTTCACATAGTATTACTATATCGTCCGCGTACGCTAGAACAATATGCGCTTTTTGGAAAATAGTTCCTTTAGTTTTAACTTGAGATTGTCTTATTGCCATCTCAAGTGCTATATTAAATAGCAGTGGTGCAAGCGCGTCTCCTTGTTTTAACCCAGTATTAGTGCGAAAAGATTCTGAGGTATCACCTTGTACTCTTACGATGACTTCTTGATCTTCTGTACAGATCTTTGCTAGATTTATTAATTTCGCTGGTATCCAAATGTTCTTATGGCTGCCCACAGTTTTGATCTGATTATTCAGTCGTACGCGGTTTTGAAGTCCACAAACATACAGTATATTTGCAGATCGTGTTCCCAGCACTTCTCCATAGTTTGTCGTATGTAGAATATGTTGTCGGTTGTGGATCTTTCTTGACAGAAACCTGCTTGATAGTCTCCGATGAGACCTTCTGTTATATTTTTCAATCTTTGATAAAGAATGTACGAGAAAATCTTATATGTCGTATTCAGTAGAGATATTCCACGATAATTTTCACATCTTGACATATCCCTTTTCTTATGTATTGGTTGAATGATGGTATGTTTCCATTCTTGAGGCATAGTTTCATACTCCCATGAACTACAATTCTATGTAATCTTGTAATGAGCTCCTCACTTTGTAGTTTCAAGAGTTCAGGCACGATTGTGTCGTGTCCTGCTGCTCTATTTGAGTTAAGGGCTTTGATTGCACCTCTTATTTCTTCTTCCGTTGGGGACAATAGGTTTTGTTGCGATTCTGTGATATTATCTATCACGCTATCGTCTGCGCTTTCATTCATGGTTTCATTTTCTACCATATCTTTGTTCAGCAGGGCTTCGAAATGATTTTTCCCCCTATTTACTGCTGCTGCTTTATCATTCATTAGAGTTCCGTCAGCGTCTCTTATCGTGATATTTTGTGATTTTAATGTTCTCCTGGAGTTGTTGACAAGTCTAGAATTCTCGAACCTGTTCTCTGTTGTACTGCGTTTCTATTTTTATCAGTTCGTCCGTTTTCGCTTCTCTTTTCTTTTGCCTCATTAATTTGAAAGTTTCTTTTCTCCTTCTTCTATACTCATCGCTATTAACTCTTGTGTTTCTTCGTATGACTTTTGATCTAGCTTCATTTTCTCCTTTTATAGCTTTTCTACAATCTTCATCAAACCAGTTTTTTATTTCCTTTTCTCCTTGCATGCCCAAATGTGTTTCGGCGCATTCTTTTATGGTTTCTTCTATTGTTTTCCAGTTACGATCAGTGATGCTGTCTATATCTAGTAGATTTTCGGTGAGTTTTGTGTCCATGTCAATTATCAGGTTTCCTTTCATGGCTTCATCTTTTAATTTATCGATGTTGTACTTTTTGATTGGTTTTCTAGTTTGATGGTTTGATTTTACTATTCGTTGTCTTGTTTTTATCTTCACCAGATAGTGGTCTGAATCAATGTTGGCGCCTCGATATGTTCTTTTGTCGAGAATGCTTGAGGCGTGTCTACTCCTGACTAGAACATGGTCTATTTGATTTTCCGTTTTACCATTAGGTGATTTCCATGTCCCTAGGTGTATATTTTTGTGCGAGAATTGTGTACTTCTTATGACCATGTTTCTTGAGATTGCAAAATTCATTAGTTTTATTCCATTCTCCTTTGATACTTCATGCTTGCTGTGCTTGCCTATTGTGGGATAATATATGTTTTCTTTCCCGATTTTCGAGTTAAAATCGCCTGCGATAATGGCCATATCATATCGGGATACTTTATCCAGTGCGCTTACTAGTTTGGAGTAGAATTCTTCTTTTTCCTCTTCTCCCTTGTCTTTTGTTGGCGCATGTGCATTTATTATTGAGATGTTTTGGAATTTTCCCTTGACTCTTATTGTACATAGATGTTCATTGATAAGTTGGTAGTCTAATATGAGTCTCTGTGTCTTTTTGTTTGTGATAAATCCAGTTCCAAATAGACCTTGTTTCGCTTTGCTATGATAGAAAGCACTACCTCGTTGTTGTAATACACCGCTATCTGGCCATCTGGTTTCTTGTACCGCTAGAATGTCGATTCGATATTCAGTCATTTCTTCCTCTAGTTCTTGAAGTGCGCCAGGTTTGTAGAGTGTTCTCACATTCTACGTACCTATATTTAAGTGGTTTGACCGTGTCCGTAGCTTTTGTCGTCTTCTGTTATTACGTCCATTCCTAGGCCTGTGTAAAGGTTCTTGAATTGGCTAGGTTTTCCATGTTAAGGTGATTAGCCTAAAGCAGAACCCCCATCCTTGAGGGCCAGGTGATTTTACGTCAGAGTTTTCTTCTCTCAATCTTTAATGATCCAACACCATGCTATACAAGACAGTATAGACCAGTTTTTGGCTCGCTCCGGGAGTATTTCTCGGTATCCCCCATATCTAGGGGATTTTCCTCTATCCGTCACCTGAGGAGGCGCCCTGTTTGGGAAACTGGCAAACCCGTGCAGGGATAGATGCAATCTACTTGTTGTTTATTGTCTGATGCATTTGCAATAGTACTGGTGAAATACATCAAGTTGCTGGTTGTAGATCTTTTCTGCATAAAACCTGACTGAGTTGGATAAGTTAGCGATAGGTCGATAATTAGAGATTAGACTTTCATCACCATTTTCACGGATCGGAGTGATGCGAGTAGTTTTCCAAACTTCAGGGGAACAATTAGTTTTGAGCGACAAATTGAGGATAAAATAAAAAGCATTCGACAAGGTATGAGCACATTCCTTGATAAGGAAACTAGGACTGTTATCAGGACCACAAGAAAAACTAGATTTCAATGACCGAATTAATGCGTGTATATCATCTCTAGGAACATAATTCAAAAAAATTGAGTCGAAACCGGAAGATGGAGTACCAGGAATCACATTATTGGAAGAATCCGTGTAAACTGATTTGAAAAAAGATGCAAAAGCATCAGCAATATCATTAGGGTTAGAGAATTCCCGATCATTAGTTTTAAATACCTCTGGTAATATTGATGTTTTTCTTTTAACATTAACAAAGCTCCAAAATTTTCTGGAATCATTACTGATACTATTTTTGCAATCAGAAACATAATCATTATATCCGTTTTTGATATCCCTCTTTGCCTCAGCACGTTTAGATTTTCCAAATAGTACATATTATCTTTGTGTTTATTACTCAGCTTGCGATAATGTTCCTTACGTTTGATTTTGACTTTGATTTCACGAGTAAACCAAGGTGGATAACAAGTTTTGAATGGACGTTTCAAAGGAACACATTCGTCAAAATAAGAGTAGAGAGTATGGTAAAAAAAATCACAGGCTGAGTTCACATCTTCAAATTTTTCAAGACAATTCCAATCAAAATTGCCAATCAAGTCATAAAGGCGGTTATAATTACATTTCTTAAAATTATAAGAGGAACTTTTGAATGTGTTATAACTTCTATGACAATATTGAGCAGAGACATTCACTATAAAACTAAGAGCTGGGTGTGGATCATATCAAACATCCAGAATTAGGTCAGTAGAATGAGAAACAGAACAATCCAAATAAGATATTATCAAATCCAGAATATTTGAGTTTTTGTTAACAATCGAATTATATTGTTCAGCTCCAAGAAATTCTATAAATGTGTTGGATATTTTAACTTTAGGACATTCTGGCTGAGAGACTAATTCTGGAATATTGAAATCTCCTAGTATCAAAAAATTATTATGCCGTAAAAAGGGAAGGCTATCAAAAAAGTCAAATATGATTCCAAAGTTTGATGTGGATGTTGATGGTGGTATGTAAAGAACGAAAATATACAGAGATTTGTCAATTTTATTAATCATACTTTGGATATTTTTGTAATAAAATGTCTGATAACTGGAAATAGATGCCTGGCTATTGTTCTGTGATTGCTATTTACTCAGTATATTAGATTTCAGTTTTCTAAGAGATTCAACAAAAGTGGGGCAAGCAGGAAGCCAAGCACTATGACTTTCATCAATATTTGTTTTGAAAACCGCATTTGGTTTCAAGCAATTATTACGTTTTGACTCTGATATATCACATTCTTTGGCTAGATGATTGCCGCTACAATTAGAGCAGACAATATTTTCAGTGCGCTGATTAGCATAATGATGAAAGCCACAACACTTGTAGCACTTGCGCAATTCGATTGCATGATATACAGGAAAATAGTCATACCCAATAAATAGTTTATTGGATTCGATGATTTTATGGAAGGTATTCCGATCAACTTGTAAAAGGGCTTGATAGATGTTATGTCTCTTTTTTATTGGCATATACTTAAGAACCTCACAATTGTAATCACCATCGAAACAGGATTTATTTTGATTCACCAAATAATTTTTGGACTGCTTTGTTGATAACCTCTCAGTCATGCCTACAACTCGCAGACTTCTTAAAGTTAGAAGTTGAGAAATTATTTGGCTTCAAAGGTTCAAAATTTTCAAGGGAGAAACAGAGTTCCAGAGCAATTTGATATTGTTCATCCAATCTACCCCATAGAATTAATATATAGAATTGGTGCATTGTCCTGTTTCATCACCAATATTTTGAAGTTTCTCACCCAAACATATTTGTGATTTTTCTCTCGAGCATAATCTTTTGCTTTCTTTGATAATATTTAAAATGTTAAGAAAGATACAGAATAATTTATCGTTGAGAAAAGTAGGACTTCAGGAATCCATTGAGATGTAGTTAATATTTATTTCACATTGGACGTTTCGAGTAACAAGTACTCATCATCAGCAAGTATACATGGTCATGTTTAATCTAAGTACTTAAATCAATATAACATAAATGTTATGAGTTCACAAAAAACTTTAATAGAAGAAACTTAGGGAATGAACTATGCCAAATCCCCAAAGAACGAAGCCATGTTCATAAAACGTGAACTGACGAACGACAACTGCTGCGGCTGCTTCGTTCAAAATGGTATCGGGGACGAGAACATTATTTTAATCACTTTCTTCCATCATTTCAGACAATACTTTCCACAATTATAATGCTTCAATTTAAAATTCACAAAATTGACAGTTTACTGACAGTCCCACTCCCGAATGTTTGAGAAACAAATACTCGTCGCAATATCAACGGAGCTTCCTTGAAGCAAAATTGAATAAAATTATGTACACAAACACGTGAACTAAGCCTCTTTATTTGCTTTATTGCAAATAAACAGTGGTTTAATTCACTTGTTGTATAAATAACTAAAATATTCTATGTCGATGTGAACATTGGATGAACGAAGACGAATTAATATTTTATGAATTAAATTCATTCAACTTAGTCAGCTGTTACAGCCGCAAGATTTCAAAACATGGTGGTGTTGCCATTTATTTAAAAAACAATATAAATTCTGAACAGTGTCAAGAAATAAATGATATGCTCATTGAGCTGCATTGTAAAGTTTATGCAGTGAAAATTAGTAAAATGAATTGCTTAATTACTATTTTCTACCGTTCACCAAACAGTTATTTCACAAAGTTTTTAGAAAACTTCCAAAATATATTGCTGGTAACATTTAAGCTCAACATGAATATTATTTTATGTGGAGATTTTAATATGGACGTTCTAAAGAATAATACCATGGTCCAAAATTTTACAAATCTGCTATCGATTACAAACTACGACGCAACAAGAACTACACCCAACAGTGCAACCTGTATCGATTATATTATCAATAATTTTGATAACCTGTATGAAATAGATATTTTACATTTACAATTATCGGACCACCAGGCCTTGAGATTCAAATGCACTCTCGAAAAAAATAATATTGATAAAAACAAACATAAATTTTACCGACCCTTTACAGAAACTGGTTTACATGAGATGTGTTTTTTTTATTAAATAAAGTAGAATGGAATGACTTGAATAGTATAACTAACGCAAATGAAAAATTTGATTTTTTCTCTGACCACTTCATATATTATTATCATAGATGTAGTTATATGAAAAAAATACAGAATGAGCAAGGACATTCGTCAAAGAGCTGGATCCATCCTGAATTGATCAAAATGCATGAGAAAATGCTGCTCCTTGAAGAGATACATAACAAATCCAAGAATGATAATTCAAAACAACAATATCTGTTATACAAGAATAAGTACACAGAAAAAATCAGAGAAACAAAAATTATGGATAACAACTCAAAAATTTCATTGACATCTAACAAAATAAAAGCTTCTTGGAACATTATTAATAAGACTAAATGTGTACCAGATATAACTTCTATTTCTGAATTGAATTCAAATGAGTTCAGTTCGTATTATGAAAATATGATAAGCAATTTATTGATGAATCAACCAGTGGCACAGAAATCATATGATGATTTCATGATTCATTTGCCAAACACAAATCAATCTTTTTTTCTGATACCGGTCGACGAAAATGAAATCCAATGGATCATTCAAAATCTCTCTAATTCAAAAAATAGAGATATCTATGAGATCAACTGTGGTATCATAAAATCATTATTTCATTTTCTAGTTCCATTACTTGCATATTTAATTAATCAATGCTTCATGCAATTTTCCAGAGAAATTGAAATATTCTTTAGTCATATCAATATATAAAAAAGAAGATAAGGATATTTGCGAAAATTATCGGCCCATATCTTTGGTACCCATCTTTTCAAAAATTTACGAAGTAGCTATCAAAAAAAGACCTATGAATTTTTTTGATCAAAACGTACTATTTTCTGGATACCAGTTTGGTTACAGACCAGGAAAATCCACTATCAACGCATTAAAAATGATGATAGAAAAAATTACATCCTCTTTTGGAAATCATGAAAGTGTCTCTTTGCTGTGTTGTGACTTAAGCAAAGCTTTTGACAGCGTTTCTCATGAAATTTTGATTCCTAAATTAGAACGATATGGCGTAAGAGGTATCTCATCAAATATATTGAAAAATTATATAACAAATAAAAAACAATGTATTAAATTTAATAACTGTTCATCTTATTTCAAAACTATGAAATATGGTATCCCACAAGGTTCCATTTTAGGATCTTCATTATTTATTATATATATAAATTATTCGTCATTTTACATAGCTCCACTACTGTGCTTGTTGTATGCAGACGACACAACAGTGATGCAGTCAGACAAAGATGTAACCAAACTGGTACTTCAATTTGAACATAATTATGCACTACTCGACGAATGGTTCCATACAAACAAATTTGTTCTTGATAAAGACAAAACAAAAAAAAAATTATTTTAAGCTTGAGTCCAACTGGAACGGATTTATATTGCATCCCAACTTAATTCTCAGGTTTGCAAATAGATGAAAATTGTAGTTGGGAACCACACGCTGAATATTTATGTGAGAAATTATCCAAAGTTTTATATCTACTCAGGAGGCTGAGCACTATGATTGATACTAAGACTCTTCTAATAAGCTATCATGCAAATTTTCACTCAGTCTTGAGTTATGGTATACAATTTTGGGGAAATTCACCAAAGGCCATCTCTGTGTTTAGATTGCAGAAGCAAGCTATCAGAATTATTGCAAATGTAAGTTTCCCACAGACGTGTAGACATTTATTCAGAGATTTAAAAATTTTAACACTTGCTTCTCAGTACATTCTAGCCAATGTGATTTATATTGAAACTACTGAGTATAACCATGAGATACAAAATGATAAACATGATTAAAATAAAAGAAATAAAGATAAATTATGTATTCCTCAAATCAGACTAGAGCGATCTAAATCGAACTTTTTGGCAATTAATCTTTACAATAAAATATCAGACGAAATAAAAATACATCCGCTGAAATTATTCATGAAGAAAATTAAAAAGCTACTTTTAGAAGAAAGTTACTATTCGGTAGACAAATATCTATATATAGGTATATAATCTTACATTTATGTCGTATTGAAATTGTGCGATAACTTCTTATTTTAATGTGTCCTTTTTATATGAACTTATATTTTATTTATAATTAACGATGTACTTTGTTTCTACTGGAAATGAATTGAATTGAATTGAATTGGATTGAATTGAAGCACGATTTTTGTGCTAATATAAAATTGGATTGTATTTTGGCCTATCAGAAGGCCTAAATCGTAGGTTCTTAACTGAAATGAACTGTAGTTCATGGAGTCAGTGCATCTGTAGTGCACTTAGATTCATTTTACCTTCTATATCCAAAATGCAGAATAGTGCAGATTCATCTCAGGTTCAGTTAGTCATTCTAATCGCGTCCTAATTTTCTTTCTAGAAATTTATAGATACCTGTTGCCAGAAAGAGCTCAGGCTCAGGCAAGTGCATGTACTATATTCCTTATAAAATTAATTTCTCATTACCGTGTGCTGCAACTCTGTAAGGTCCGTGAAAAAGTTGACAACATTTTCCTTTACACATTGATTATTGAATTATTTTATGAAATAATGCTTTTATTCTCAGATGTTGTTCAAATGAAATTTATTTGTTCTTGAATTTGACTGTCATTTTGAACTCACACCTATTTTCAACTTTGTATAAACTTTAAAGAAGCCATAAAACCGACTGATAGGTAATTATGAATTTCTAGAAGCCAGGGAATTAAAATTACCTAGTAAGCCTTAGATGAATCTACATCAACCAGTTTTAAGTGAAATTATGAAGTTATATTTTGGTAAAAGGTGAAGTGAGTTGTAATAGATAATTTATAATTTATTACAGGTCAAATCGAAGCTCTAGAATCCTAAAAATGTTAAAAGATGAAGATCAAGCAACGTTAAGTACCTTAAATTTACCATCCTATGAAAAAACGTCAGGCACAGATAAATATGATCAACTCAAAGCTTCAGCAAATGGAAGTGAGTAATAATAATAATAATAATAATAATAATAATAATAATAATATTTATTGTCAGAGAAAATTTTGATACATCTCATACAATGGAGGTTGCAACACAACATCAAAGAAAGAAAACCTATAGTTAGTTATAATGTGAACAATTTATTCATACATATACATATAAAATAGAACAGTAACTGAATTCTTGTATACTTATATAAATAGAGATTTCAGAATAATAACAGATGATATGGTAGAATAAAAAAAAAATAAAAAATTCAATAAAGAATCAGCAAAAAATGAAGCTAAATTTTTAGTTATTAAATTATAATAATTAGGGATTAATTCAATTTGTATATACCTCTAGATACATTACTCGTCATAACAAAAACTTCTTAATTTCAGAGAATTAATAGTGAAATAAAAGATATTGTTGACTTTTTTTATGTCTAGATTTTCAAATAGTCGATGTAGGTCTGAGCTGGTTTTAATGAGATCGAGATAATTTATCAAATATACTTTTCTAAATTCATTATATATGGGACAAACACATAAAAAATGAAACATATTTTCCAATTCAAGACAATTACAAATAGTACAAATATTTTTACCATCTAGTTCATATCTAATATTCTTATACATGAGTTTTAAGTTGTCAGTATTTGAAACTCTTAGTTGGCATGTAATTCTTTGTTTAAAAATTGATATATCAAAAGAGAGGTAGTTATTATCCATATTCGAAAGATAATTTTTTTTATACATTTCACTGTAGCTAGAGTTGTTTATACTATTGATATCTTTTTTCGCCAAAGTATCTTTATAAGACGAAATAATTTCAGTAATATTTTGTTTTGTGATTTGTTGATTAGTCCAAGTTTCAGAATAGCCTAATTCATGTAGAAATTGTTTTATTTGGGAGGCCCAGTTAAGTTCGGGATTATTTGTGGCAAGGTTTGTCAATGCTGCTAAACGATTATATAGCAATTTTGGGAGTCTATCTGAGTTCATATTTAGAATATTTTTCCACCAGTTTGAAGTTCTGGTCCAGATGGCGACCGCTAGGGGCGATACTCCTGTTTCTGCTCTTATGATATAATTTGGAGTGTTCTTTGGGCATTGTAAAATATTTTTGAGGAATGCAAGTTGAGCTCTTTCGACAACATTGTACTGCGATAGCCCCCAAATTTCACTGGCATACAATGCAGTGGCATTTGTTATAGAGTTTAATAATTTAATTTTTTCTGGCCATTTATTAGACTTAGCTCGTATTAAAATATCTTTAGTTGATTGTGTTGCGATCGCTGCTTTGCGTAAACTTTCTCTCGTTGCCAAATTAAATTTCCCAGACGAGGAAAATAGAATACCCAAATAATTAAATTTATTGGTTATTTCAATCGGTATTTTATTATAAGTAAACTGAAAAGCAGGATTTGGAGCTCTTCCCTTATGTAATACTAAAATTTTTGTTTTGGTTTCGTTAACTAACAGTTTGTTTAGCTGTGAGTACTGATGCAGTATATTTAACTTTTTTTGGACATCTATTGGACTACTGCACAAGATGACCACGTCGTCGGCGTACGCAAGGAGAAGTAAATCGTTGTAGCTGTCAATGTTAATACCTTTTACATCTGAGGCATCAAAGAATGTTTGCATGTCATTGATAAAAAGTGTAAAAAGTAATGGAGAAAGAATTTCTCCCTGCAAAACACCTTGTGTTATTTTAATTTTCTCAGATAGCTCTTCTTTATTTTTAATTCTTAAAAAAGCGTGATTGTACAAGTTGTGCAGTAGTCTAATAAATTTAGTAGATATGCCTGAATTGAATAATTTATCCCACAGTATATCATGATCTACTGTGTCGAATGCACTTTTGTAGTCTACAAAGATAGCATACATTTTTGACTTTTTTAACCTTAATTGAATCCCAATAATTGACGAAAGACAAAAAATGCAGTCTCTAGTACCTCTCTGTTTTCTGAAACATCTTTGAGTTTCATTTAAAATTTTATTTTCTTCTATCCATGTTTGTAAACGATTATATAATATTTGTGTGAATAATTTACATACAGTATTGAACAATGCTATGGGTCTGTAGTTTACTGGGTTCTTTTTGTCACCTTTTTTATAAAATAAAACTGACTGGACATTACACCAAGAGTCTGGAATACACTCAGAGTATAATATTAGATTGAAAAAGTTTTGGAGATAATGCAGCCATTCAAATACCCCGGGCGGTCCAAAAAACTGATGGGTTAGTTCGACATCCTCAGCTGTAGTGAAAGCAATCGGACTAACAGAAGGAGACTCTGAAATCAAAACTCTGGTCCTCCAAGTTGGGGGTTAAGCGTGAGGCCAACACCCTCACCTGGGAAAAAAAACCCTGTTACGAAACCAAAGCAACAGCCTCGGAAACCGGATGGATCTAATGGACATAGGACGCGGAAAGGACTACGGACAAATGATAATCGCTTTGCAACATGGAATGTGCAGACACTATTGAAACCAGGACGAATGATGGAAGTGGCAGAAGAAATCATCAAATATAAATTTGATCTAGTAGCATTACAGGAAATAAGATGGAAAGGATCTGGAAGGATAGATGAACCAAAATTTTCTATACTATACAGCTGCAATGAAGAGAAAACTGGGTTACTGGGTACAGGGTTTGTATTTACAAAAGATTGTAGCAAGAAACTACTAGATCTTGAACCTATTAGTGACAGAATCTGTAGAATAAATGCGCATGCACCGACCGAAGAAAAAAATGATGACGAAAAGGAAGTATTTTATGGTAAACTGGAGAAGATGTGTCAAAAGGTACCAAACTACGATAACTTAATAATTATGGGAGATTTTAATGCAAAATTGGGCAGAGAAGATTACCTAGAAGGTATATCAGGCAAATTCACCATACACGATACTACAAGTGAAAATGGTGTACTACTCGCCCAATTTGCACTAAGACACAACTTAGTGATCAAAAGTACCTATTTTGAACACAAGAAAATACATCTGGGTACTTGGAAGGTGCCAGGATCAAATATTGTTAATTAAATAGATCATGTATTAATCAAAGCCAGGTACTCATCATCAATAACTGATGTGCGAAGCTATCGGGGACCAAATTGTGACTCCGATCACTATTTAGTCGGAGCTCAATTTAGACAAAGATTAACCACAGTTAAAAAAATTGAACGAACTGATAGGAAATATTGGAACCTAGAAAAATTCAACAATGAAGATGACATGAAGAACTATCAAGAAGTTCTGCAAATGCAGCTGTGTAGAATCGAGAAAAACAAGGAAAATGATGATATTGAGGATAAATGGAAGAACGTTGAACTAGCAATTAAAAAAGCAGCTGAAGAAGTAATAGGAGAAAAACAAAAAGAGAGAAATGCTGAATGGTTTGATGGTGAATGCAGGGAGGCAATAGAAAAGAAAAATAAAGCACGAGAAAAAATGCTGCAGAGGAAAACAAGAGGTAATCAAGAGATATACCATCAACTACGAAAAAAAGCCAACAAGCTGTGTAAAAGAAAGAAAAAAGAAATGTTTACAATAAAATTAGAAGAAACAGAATATTTGAGCCATCATCATAAATCGAGTGAATTTTACAAGACAGTACGTAACCTTACAATTGGAGCCAAACCCAAATTAGATGGATGTAGGGATAAGGAAGGGATAGTAATAGGGGAGGAAAGTAAAATAATGCAAAGATGAACAGAACATTTCAAAAATCTGCTCAATGCACAGAATGTAAACCAGAATGAAGCGGGGGATAACACCTCTTTTGACAGTCAAACAGAAGCTCCAGTTGAAAATCCTACACGATCGGAAATAGAAAAAGCTATACAAAATTTAAAGAATAATAAATCTCCTGGTGAAGATAATATAGTTGCCGAGTTTGTAAAGTATGGAGGAGAAATGATCATTGATTCTCTATATGAGATAATAAATTCAATATGGGGTCAAAAGATTATGCCTGAAAGTTGGAAAGTAGGACTGATTTGTCCAATCTTTAAAAAAGGAGATAAGTTTGACTGCAACAACTATAGGGGAGTAGCACTACTTGGCGTAGTATACAAAATCATAGCGTCGATAATTAATGACAGACTGAAAGTTCATACCGAGAGAATATTGGGAGAATATCAATGTGGTTTTCGCCCAGGCAGAAGTACTACTGACCAATCTTTCATAATAACGCAGATAATGGAAAAGTACTATGAACACGATATCGACTTGCATATGCTTTTTGTAGATTTTAAACAAGCATTTGATTGCATTAACCGAGAAGGATTGTATAAGATTATGACAAAACAAGGGATACCCCAAAAACTCATAAGATTGGTAAAAATGACGCTGAGTGACACCAAAGCCAAAGTGAAAATAGGCAATAAACTAACACATAGTTTTGAACTTGATACAGGAGTAAAACAAGGAGACAATCTTTCAGCTACTTTATTCAACCTGACATTACAAGAGATAATTAGCAAAATAGCAGGTAAAGGCACAATTTTCATGATGTCTAGCCAGATATGTGCTTATGCTGACGATGTGTTGATAATTTCGGAGAGAATAATGAAACTAGAACAACTATACATAGATATGGAGATTGCAGCAAGTGAAGTTGGACTGTTTGTAAATGAGGCAAAAACAAAGTATATGAAGATGTCAGCTGTGGAATCCAGAAGAGCAATTCGAAATTTACAGATAGGTGATAAAAACTTTGAAGGCGTATCAAGTTTCGTTTACTTAGGAATAAAAATAACAAATAATCGTGATATGAGTTCTACCATACAAGACAGAATAATGAAAGGAAATAGGGCATATTTCATCAATAAAAAGATGCTCGAAAATAAAATTATATCACGTAAAACCAAACTCAAAATCTACACAACATTAATTCGACCAGTAGTTACATATGGATGTGAGGTCTGGACTTTATCGCAGGCCAATATGAATAAACTACAAGTATTCGAGAGAAGAATTTTGAGGAAAATATTTGGAGGTATTAAAGAAGGGGAAATTTGGAGACCACGATACAATTTTGAACTAGAAGAGCTAACCGAATATCAAAATATAATACGGTTTATAAAATCACAAAGAATAAGATGGGCTGGACATGTGCTACGAATGGGTGAGGAAAGAATGCCTTTACGAATACTGAATGGTAAGCTCCATAGCAAAAGAAAAAAAGGAAGACCGAAACTCAAATGGATAGATGATGTGCAAAGTGACTTGAGGAAAATGAGCGTGAAGAGATGGAGAATGAAAGCATTGGATAGGAAGGAATGGAGGCAGGTTGTGGAGGAAGCCAAGGCCCACATCGGGCTGTAGAGCTAGATATGATGATGACATTATTACTGTTAAAGTAGAGTCCAGAAGAGCTGCTGGTAGCGGATTGCACTTTCTTTATTGAAATTAAATTTAAACGAGTAGGTGGAAATACTATTCGAACCACATATATCGGAAGAATTTGTAAAATTATTAGGGTTACCAATATTCACAATGCCCAAACTGTGTGGAGAATGGGACAAAGTAGGGCAGAAGCATAAATTTGTAACTTTTCTAAGAAAGTTTATATTAGCCCATATTAAATCTATTGTGGACCTACCGTTATTGTTAACGAAGGTAAATTCGCCGGGAGTTTCTTTCTAGAAATTTATAGATACCTGTTGCCAGAAAGAGCTCAGGCTCAGGCAAGTGCATGTACTATATTCCTTATAAAATTAATTTCTCATTACCGTGTGCTGCAACTCTGTAAGGTCCGTGAAAAAGTTGACAACATTTTCCTTTACACATTGATTATTGAATTATTTTATGAAATAATGCTTTTATTCTCAGATGTTGTTCAAATGAAATTCATTTGTTCTTGAATTTGACTGTCATTTTGAACTCACACCTATTTTCAACTTTGTATAAACTTTAAAGAAGCCATAAAACCGACTGATAGGTAATTATGAATTTCTAGAAGCCAGGGAATTAAAATTACCTAGTAAGCCTTAGATGAATCTACATCAACCAGTTTTAAGTGAAATTATGAAGTTATATTTTGGTAAAAGGTGAAGTGAGTTGTAATAGATAATTTATAATTTATTACAGGTCAAATCGAAGCTCTAGAATCCTAAAAGATCAAGCAACGTTAAGTACCTTAAATTTACCATCCAATGAAAAAACGTCAGGCACAGATAAATATGATCAACTCAAAGCTTTAGCAAATGGAAGTGAAAAGTAATTATAATAATAAGTAAATGATATGTCTAGTCGAGAAGAGATCTTCTGGGAAAATAGTTCCAAGAGTTCCAAGATTACGAGCAATAGCTCATACGATTTGGAATATATGTTCAAGAAAAAATATTTTCAGGAATCTGTCCGGCAACAAAAATTGCAAATGTTGAGCTAGTCAATACTTTTATGCAAAAACTATAAATTGAAAACGAGGTTTTTTAATTTTTTATGTTATACGTGAAATTAGGAATATCATAAACAAATGTTGGATTTGAAAATTCATAATAAAACTAATTCTGAATACTTAATATGACATAGTCTTGCTGAGTATATATATATATATATATATATATATATATATATATATATATATATATATATATATATATATATATATATATATATATATATATATATATATATATATATATATATATATATATATATATATATTTCCACTGTTGCTTATAGTTTTTGAGTTATTATCAAAAAATCTAGGCGATTTTTTTCTGTTACGAACAATTACAATTTTTGTTGGTAAATAAAATCCTGGAAATACATATCTTCTTTTAAATGTTATGCCGATTCGAATGAGCTCATATTTTTTGAGCTTTTAAAACCATTTTTCCAGAAAACTCACTTTGACCAGATTAATAGGCCTCATTGTGTACTGTGAATCACTTGTTAAGTCTTAGCGGCATCCAATGAAAAATCAGCAGGCACAAATAAATGTGATGGACCCAAAGCTACTCCTAGTAAAAGTGAGTAATCATAATAATAAGTGAAGAATAGGTTTTAACGTATAACTCCCTTGTTAAGTTATAGCTGAATCCAATCAAAAAACGGCAGACAAAGATAAATGTGATAAACCCAAGACTATTCCTTGTGAAAATGAGTAATTATAATAACAAGTAAATAATAGGTTTCTTTGTGTAACTCCCTTGTTAATTTGTAGCGAAATCCAATAAAAAAGCGACAGGCACAGATATATGTGATGAGCCCAAAGCTATTGGAAATAGAAGTGAATAGTAATTATAATGATAAGTAAATAATAGGCCTTACTGGTGGAATTGAGACAAAATTTTAAGGTGATTTCCAAAGATACTTGTGATACACTGGAGTCAATTGAAGCATACAAAGCTTTTTAATAATAATGTGATTTGTTCTTCATTTTCCAATCAGAACTCAGCATAATTTAGTAAATTCACTTGAATTATCTCACGTGATAGACCAGGAGCCCGCGATAAAAATTTGTATCAAATCTTATTCATCAAAAAACCTTATACATTCGATAGAGTATATCATTCTCATATTGAGAAGTCATTTCTCACACCTGAAGCAGGGTACAACTTCTGCGGGGAAGCAGACAAAATAACATTGGGTATGTCGAATCTTATTTATCATTCGGTGGATAGTTTTCAATGGATAAATTATGGCAAAACGTTTCTTACACCTGGCAAGCGAGACAAAGTTGTTCTTAATTAACACTTCAAAAAATTACATGTTTGATATTATTTTTTTCATGTATGTTCCGCTGAACAACTTCAGGATTATCATGTATCTTTCTTCATGCTTCGTTTTATAAATGATTTTGTTGTCATCAGGAAACACAAACTGATTAGAACTTCTTAAATAGAATAAATTTACTTTAGGACTTTTACTTCGTCTTTTATAAAACCAGCCCTTAATCTATTAAGATAACTGATTCTGTTAATATTACAGTGAATAAGATGATACAATGATTTTGTCACGGGCTCCTGGTCTATGATGGAACTTGGACCTATTAAAATAAAAATTTGAGAGTCAAAGTAAGTCCTAGTATTTTTTTTGTGTGATTTTGTGTTTGGTATCACTTTTACCATAGTCTTATTCTCAATAAGATGAAATAACAATACAAGTGAAACCCCATTTTTCAAAAGATCTAGAAAGTAATTTTTTATAATGACTAATTCAAATTACAATACGTGAATCACTTTTATTAATTCACCAAGTTACAAATTACGATGATATCTAATTATAGGAACAAATTTCTAATGTAATCATCTTGCAAAGTGATATACCAAGTGGAACATCACAGTACACATTAACAAATAATTCATTCCAGTTAAGAACAGTCCATAGGTTTTTATTGGACCACGATTCAAGCCTTCTTTCTGATTGGCCGAGATGTGAACACGTTTCGCTCATATTTAATATAGGGTTCAAAAGCAAAATAAGCTTGCTGGCAACAAATTTTGAAGATGAAAGCAACAAATGTTTCCACATATTACCTGAACAGATACAAATTTAAATTTTTGAGCTGCACAAATCTGTTTAAGAGAATTTATGAACAAATGACAAATAACGCAACAGACAGATCGCCAAAAGCAAATTTTTGAAAATTGTTCGCATTTTAGCCAATCAAAAAACCTTAAATCATAGTCTCATAAGAACCTTGGATCGTTCTCAATTGAAACGAACTGTAGTTTGCTGTAAATGTGATCACAGTCACAAATATTTCCTTTTAAAATCGGTAAAAAAATTTTATTACATACAAGTTAATTTGAAACTTTTAATAATGGGGTACTTCATTGCGTTTGTTACAGAAGGTATCGTGTGCAGCACGTACATGAACGACGATCACTATTATCGCGGGTAGATATGACTGCACGAAGCCTATGTCTTGGACTTCGTCCTTGCCTTCGTCGAGTGCAGCCAGTTTCATTCTGACGGTCGTTCGGTCCTTGTAGCATAATATACTATATATGTATAATAACTGAATAACAGTTTGGATACATCCATTTAATACAAGAGTTCATCAATTACTAATCAAAAACTTATTTAGATACTACTAGTCAGTGTGTCATATTAATTAATTATTGATAATATTCAAGAAGCTAAATCTTATTTTTGAATATAGATTGCAAAAATTTGGAATCAGAAACACAGTATTATGACAGTGAACCTGAATTATCTCAGGACAATGGTTAAGATGATGAATACGTCCCATCGACTTGATCGTCGAGCACATCGGACTCGCACAATAGTTATATGGAAACGAATAAGATCAAAAATTCCGAAACATTATTGTGTAACGTGAGATTTGGAAATGCAGATTCCAAGGAAATAACAAGACGCGCAGCTGCCAATATCGAGTTTACTTCACCTATAATTAAATCTAAAAGAGCAACAGCTGATGTTACAGTAACTTCATCTATCCTGGATAAATGCGCAAAAATATCTACATGCGACGAAACAAGAAATTCCGAAATGTGAATGTGGGAAAACAAAAAGAGGTAATATATTTCAATATAAAGAAATAAGATAATTCAATTTATTGTTTGTTACAGATTCTCAATAAAAACTTGTTCCTACATCTACAGCTCATAATCCGCAGACAAAGTCTTATTTTTGGATTTTCTGCGAAAAACTTGTCAAAAGATTTGGTCGACATGTAATAACTGTGCATCAGAAGGAACCGAAAGTTGCGAATATACTGCAGTATCCAGTTAAACATTCAGAGCGTGAGATAATGATAGCTCAACTCAGAAATGAAGGAACTTTTCTATATAATAATGAAAAAGAGCTTAACAGTAGGGAATTGATAGTATCTCGACGTCCAAATATCACCAAGAAACGATGTGCTCAAGATTACATTCCATGTCCAAAATGTCATACATATTTTGTAGAAAGAAATTATTTTCGACACTATAAACGATGCTCAAGATCTAAAATGACTGGAAAGATGGCTGCAAAAAAAACAATCGTTGTAGTTACAGGTGCAACTCGACTATAAAGATTTGAGTATAGAGCAAAATGTAGCCTTGCTGCTAAGCAGACTGAAAGACGATAAAATCTCTGATACTATCAAAAACGATCAGCTCTTATTACAAGTAGCATCTTATCTTTGCTCTAAATATCGAACAGAAAAACATTTGAATAATCATGTCCGTCAAAAACTAAGATATATATCTAGACTTCTTATTGAAATGAAAAAAGAACACTCGGAAGTCGTTGACTTGGAAGAGTGCTTGCAACCTGATCATTTTGGCATAATCATTGAAGGAGTGCAAAAAGTTTGCGAACTAAACCATGAAACAGGAGAATTCGGGAAACCCGCCATGGCAAATCATCTGGGTATTTATTTGAAAGAATGTATGAATGTATTACTTTCCATGTGTATAATTAAGCAGGATACAGCGAGAAAATTGTAAGTAGAAGATTTTAAAAATCTTCTAACTCTTCAATATCGTGCTTATATATCACGATCAGCTCTGAAGAAATCTGAAGAGCTGAAGTAAAACTAAGAAAAACTTTTACCTGTCACAAGTGATATAACTATATTCAGAGATCACTTAGTTGAGAGAGCTGAGCTCTGTTGTACTTCTCTAAATAATGAGAATTTTTCGTATATTACCTGGAAACTTCTTGTAGATATTACCGCTGCTCTTGTTCTAACATTCAACAGAAAACGTCCTGGAGAATTGCAAAGAATTTATTCAATAAATTATTTGCAGAAACAAACTATCCGAAAAGAATCCGATAAATACAAAAATTTGTCAACTTTGGAACAAGTTTTGTGTGACTCTTTCAGACAAGTAGAGTTTCGTGGTAAACGCGGTAGAAGAGTACCTATTCAACTCCGTAAAAATCATATTAAATATATTGACACATTTCTGAAATTTCATACTGACGCAGGAGTATAAGAAAAAAATCCATATTTATTTGGATTTGACAATGATAAATATATTCGCCTTACTGATATTATAAGACGGGAATCCCTTTTGTGTGGCGCAAGTCAACCAGACTTTTTGCGAGCAACTATGTTGAGAAAACAAGATGCTACTACATCACAATTACTGGACCTAAATGAAAATGAAATGCAAATGTTAGCAGAATTCATTGGTCATGATATTGAAGTTCATAAAAGACATTATCGAACACCGGAACTTACACTGCAATTTGCGAAATCATCTAAATTACTTATTGCTGTAGACAGTGGAGATATGAAAAATTATAAAAACTAAAATTTTGATAATATTGACATTACCAAATTTTTGAACACGGAACCTAATGATATTCAATCTGAAAGTTCGGATACAGATGTAGATGAATCAAATGCGCTGTCAATTACATAAAACATGAATCCCAGACAAAATATTTTCGCACACGACAGTGTGAATTCAGCAGATGTAAATGTAGCCAGTACAAGTTCATTCCAAGATTGCACATCTACTAAATCAAATAATAAAAACATGTATCTTATGATTCTCAGAGCAATGAAAATCCCACGGTTGAAATTTTAAATCATACACTAGAAAATTCACCCAGAAAATCAAAGCAACGAGTTTCATTTATTCACTCACATAAGAAAATTATAGGTACGTGAAACAATACTACATCATATAATTAATCATCCACCATATATTTTTCCATTTCTGTTTCTAGTATCGGACACAAGCGATACAGACCTGAATATGTATTTGGGTGAGTAGAAAGTCTTGGGAATTCAGTCAATATGTTTTAATTTCTTTCCTACTTTACAGTTTCGGCTGTACCTCAGCTATCTTCAGAAGCGAAAAGAACTATATTGAGAAAAATTGAATATAGTTCTTTTCGCTTCTGAAGATGGCTGAGGTACAGCCGGAACTGTAAAGTAGGAAAGAAATTAAAACAGAAATATTGACTGAATTCTCAAGACTTTTTACTCATTCAAATTCACTCATCCAGTCAGCTTCATCAATTTTATCTGGATGTATATGTTTTTCTTACAGATATTCGGCGTTTTTCATGGATTACACCAGAAAAACGTAGGTTACGAACATTATTCAAGCGTCATTTAGAGAATAGTATTCTACCGAGCGAAAAAGACATAGCAGCTTTAACGAAAAATAACGCTTATTTACGTCGGCGATAACCGGCACAAATTAAATCTTGGATATGCAATAACTAATAAGAACAAGAGGAACACTCGTAATAAATAGCCTATAGAAATAAGTTTTTTCAGTTGATATTTTATATGCATGAAATAGTATATTCCGATACAAGTGCGGAATGGAGATCATTCCATGCGAATGTGAATAATTCAACCACGAGACGAAGTCGAGTGGTAGAATTCACATGAGCATGGTATGATCGATTCGCACGAGTGACGGATGTTATTTTTTCTACAGTCAAAGGTGTCCGCGTGAATATCTATAATCAAAATATACCGTTTTCTGAGAAAGAATTTGCTTCATTGATTTCATTCCAATTCATCAAATGTTGATAAAATTACTCATATTGACTCCATTTTGAAGAGGAATTAGAAGAAAATCAAGGAGAGTTAAAATTATGACAGTAATGAAACAGTTTTTTCGCGATACCACGCGGCTTTCCTAGGAATCCTCGAGCGTGCGGAATGATCCCTATTCCGCACGCTACAGCGTGTGGAATGGGCATCATTCTATAGTGACTGTAGAAAAAAGTATATTATGCACCAAGAGTGAGAGAGAAGTGATTATTGCCGAAGATTAAGTGGTACTACAAAGTCAGAATTATTTTTATGGGAAGGTGTGCTACCTACTTCATCTACGGGCATGATTGCTTCCTTCCTATCCATCGTAACGTCACCATCCAACATGGCCGTGCTATATATATAGTATATTTTTTTGATTATAAAGCGATACGCAATATATTTTCTTGGAAAAATTTTTTTTATTGAGGTTGAAATAATTATCATGATATACATGAAGTTCATTTGAGAAAAACTTTCTATTCATAATTTTGAAATCTTGATATTCTATTTTCGTCATATACAGCGAATACGTCCGAAAATATCAACTTTATTCTGAATAGTCTTCTGTTTCTCCTTATTTATTATTGTTATTGCTGTTAGCTGCAATACAATTCGCAATGCAGTCAATATTTTCGAACGTATACGTTGTATATGACGAAAATATAAAATTTAAAAAAAAAATTATAAATGAAAAGTTTTTTCAGCCAAACTTTATGTATATTATAATAATTATTTGAACTTAAATAAACTAAATTTTTGATTTAACAAAAAGAACATATTGCGTATCGCTTAAGATTGAAAAAAATATATACATGTTGCCTACGCTAGCAATGCTAAGATACGGCATAACGCGGACATGTTGGATCGTGATGTGACGATGCCAGATCCCAATAGGCAGTACTTACAGTATTTATCGTCACACATGCACGTGAAATACGCCGCTACTGCCTTTTTAGAGGGAATCCTGTATTTACAATAGAAAATATGAGTTGAGTTATTCATAACTGTATACATAGCAGCGATTCTCGTGTCTTAGTTGAATTTATATGATTTTTCAAATATTAAAAGTACAAAAACTTTCCTTGGAAATTCTGCAATCTGTTTTTTATTTCTAATCTTAGTGCGAGTGAATCTTTATCTTATATTTATTGTTGTATAGCAGCGGTTTGTCTATCACTAGTGTAGGTACTAATGGTCCGGATTCTCACCTCTTGAATGAGCGCTACTTCAACAAAAATTTCAATAAATGCAGATAGCGCTATATGGTCAAAAATAAAATATCAAGAGAAATCGCTGCCAGTTTTACTTTGATCAACTTTGATATGTTATTGTACGACCTATCAACTTGCTATAAGCAACTTTTTATCGAGTTAGAATAAACTTGGAGCTCAAAGTCTCTACTGCTTGTATTAAGTAGCAGTGTCAGCGATAAAATTTTCTGTAATGATAATCCCTATTTCCATTTTTTCCCCACTCTCTTTGACTGAAAAGGATGTATGAGCGTGGCTACAATTCTCAATTTCAAGCCCCAAAATTCATCTATTATTAATTCCCTACCCAAAGAATTTACTGTTAAAGTATCAGGGTAGGCGACCATTATAAGGTAATAAATTGTTGAAAATTGACACAAAATATATTGCTCTTATGGAGTAATAGGTGATTGAGCTTATAAATAAATGAATATCATATGTAATTCAATTCAATTCAATTCACTTTATTGCTATCGGGACAAGATCCCATACAAAAGAGGATTGACAGCACTAAATTAAACTTTTCTTAGAAAAATACCCATTTCACACACTTAAATTACTTGTATGAAGGAAAAAATTACATTTCATAATATCTACTGTATAACATTTACAACATATACCCAATATTGCACTTAAAATAGAAAGGAAGTACATGTATATTTACACATATAAATACTCTAAAGCAGCTAGAGATTTTATTCATTAGTGCAGAAACTGCGTAGTTTAAAGGCCAACAGAGTATAAGAAAATATTGCATTAATTTTATCAGCGTCTAGGTCCGTGAAAAGTTTAGTGAAATTATTTTCGGTGCTTTTGCATATATCATATTTACCAAGATGTGTGTTTCTTATATTTTGATACAAGGGACATTCTACGAAGAAGTGAAACAGAGATTCTAACCTATACATATTACAAATATTACAAAGTTCCAAACTATTTATTCCATACTTTATGTTTTTATAGTATATTTTAAGTCCACGTTTACTGGACAATCTAATTCGACAAATAAACTGAATCTTGACGATCGGCATGTTTATTCTTGGGTACGGTTCCGTACAAGGATAATTCTTCAATAATTTATGAAATAAATTGTAAGAAGACTGCTCTAGAGCTTCCAAATCCGACTGTATAAGATTTTGCTTAAAAGTTAGTAAAATCACTTGTATTTTATTTTCATTAATACATTGATCTTTCCATACGTTTTCAAAGCCCAAATTAGTTAGAAATATCCTTATTCGTGTGCACCAATTGTATTCAGCTTTATTCCCCTCCCATTTGTGCAACTCGACCAATCTATTGTATATTAATTTGGATAATCTATTATCATCCATTTTTAAAATTTTTGACCACCAACCTAGAGCCCTATTCCATATATCAACCGCAATATGAGTAACGCCTGTCTCTAATCTTACAAAAACGTTTGGAGTGTTTCTTGGGATACGAAGGATTGTTTTTATATACTGAATTTGGCACTTTTCTAGGAAGAATTCCTGGTGTGGGCCCCAGACTTCGGCCCCATAAAGGGCCGTGGCCTTTATTATAGAAGTTAGAAGCTGCATTTTTTCATCCCAGCCTTGAGATTTCCCCCTACTTAATATATTTTTAACATTTTGAGTCGTAATAATAGCTTTTTTATTGTTCAAGTTTGCGTAGAATAAAAAGAAACTATATATGAGAAAAGTGAATATTGCAGTAACCCGTCAATATTTTGAAAACGCTATGTATCCATTCATTCTGACAAGAAAAATTTAAATGAAATTCAAATAACTTGATTGAATAAATTTTACTCGCTATGAATTGACACGGCAATATTGTATTGGCGATCACGTGACTTTTTTCTGTATAAATCATTTTGATGTAGGCGGCGTTACTGTGGGGGTTAGGTATTGAAACATAACCCATCTTTTTGAGCTTTTTCATTTTAAATCTTTTTTTCATAAAATCATCATGTTTTATAACTGCTGTGTGCCCCAGTGTTTATCTGTTCCTAACAAACACAAAAATCCCATATTTCAAGAATTTCCTGCGGATAAACTGTTATTAAAAGATGGTTAATATCTATAAAGTCGATGAAAAAGCCATCAAAATACACGAAAATATGTTCAAGACATTTTTTATCAAGTGATTATACTGTTACTCTTATTAGTATGGGTAAATCCCAATATTAGTATGTAGAGAGTAGAGACTGGATTTCTGTGTTATTGCATATTTTGTTTGCTTCAGTTTAGCGCCTTGTAAACCAAGTATTTATCCCATTCATGACCTAGGGATTATATCCTCTAAATTTAACTTTGAACCAAATTGCACATTTCGGACTTTTTGAGCTTAATTGTTTAAAGCATTGATCCATTTTTCAAGTATTATATTTTATTAAATGTCAAAGAAAATTTTAGGAAATAAATAATTTTCTTCTGCAATTTTTGTAAGTACATATAAAATTGTCAGTTAATCAAAGTGTCAAATTCTGCATGTATTAGTGGATAAATGAATTACTGCGTATTAGGTTCATGAAACGAATGTTTTGGCACTTTTTAAGTTTTTTAATGCACGTTTTTGCACATTTTGATTATTTTACTGCACGTTTTTTGTTTTTTCACTGCACAAAAATCCGATCTCTAATGATGAGGAATATAATTTTTCTAACTGTGGAAATGTATTTTCTCCGACTGAAAAATAACGGAAGTATCTGACATTCTTGATTATTCGGATGAACATGAATATGTTCTAGCAGATAGAAAATTTTGGAAGATAAAAATGTTCATATTATTATACCTTTTCTTTAAAAGAAGTCAACAGCTATCTGAAGAAAATATTGTAAAAACTAGAGCCATTTCAAATTGGAGAATAATGACAGAAAAATTAATTGGACGGTTTCTGTGATAGAATTCCTAGTAAACAATTGTTTCAAAATTAACTTCAGCAGATCTATTTTGAACTCTTCGTGGGAAAAAAATTGTATAAATTATAATAATTTTTTGTCAGTTTTCATTTGTCGAATGAATATTTATCCAAGCAATTTATTTTCCAAATAATATAATGTATCCTACAGGTAGTACAATACAAATTATATAAGTTATTTGATTCTTTACAAATATGTTTATTATTATTCAACTTTTTTAATTCATTTCTAAGATATTTCATACCCATTTTCAAAAGTTGCAGTAATATTCTGCATTGTTAACAACACGAAAATGAATGAAGCTGAAAGCTTGATACCTAACTGCGATTATGCGTAACTAGCGACAACAAAACGAACTAAAGTATTTAAAAAGATCTATTGCCAAGTAAATGCAGGTCACGTGAACAATTTTTCCACTTAACCTAGCAAACTTACAAGCCTATTCCCTACCATGCCTACCATCAAAATTCACTCTGCTCTCACGCCCTCGCTCATACATCCTGAATGCGCACGCGCAGACGGATAACAATGAAAACTATCTGATGTGACAGTTATCAGTAAAAAAATATAACATCAGCATGAAGCTATTTCTCTATTGAATTATACTGTTCACCTCTCTAATAACGTATTAATTCTGAGCTATCTAATCAACACCAGTTTAAGTGGACTAAATACATGTTTGTAAGCAGATGAAAGTTCAATTGCATGATTATAGACAATTCAGAGTTAATTTAATTCAGAATCAAAAAATATTGTACAAATCGGCTCTAAAAATTTGCAATTTGATCCAAAATTTACATATATTACCAATTTTGCTCTCATTAATCCTACCGAAGCCCGACTTCTTACATCAGTTCACTCACCTACCGTTAAATGAGAAAACCTGTCAACAGGCAAAGGAGGAATTTGCAGAAATATTCAAAATAAATAATATGTAAGACCTGCTAGATTAAAAGCATTTTTTATCTTTCCCAAAATCTAAATCCATTGATCGATAAAAAATAATCACCGAATCCAATTTCTTTAAAAAGTCTATGGTAACAAAGAAGCCCGTGAAATTTATATGCCGAGTACTAAATATTATACAGCCGGGTACCACGAATTTCTTGATAGTCCAGTGCAATTTGATTTATACCTCGGATCCCAGCTATAATGAATAGATTTAGATGTTTCTGGAATATTTAAATTTCTTATACTAAAAAGTAAAAAAGCTTACCTATCGAAACTTTCCGCTAATGCTTTTTTTTTAAGACCTGTCCTATGATAATTATACTATTTCTGGTACTTATAGTACATTCCTTTCATAGCTATATTTATTTCTTCTCTCGAGATGACTAAGTTTTTGTATAAAATATTCGAAGAGACAACAAACGTCTTTGAAATAAGAAAGAACAAAGTGAGAAACTGGCAAATCAAAGTGTCAACCAGAAGGCGATGCTGATACATTAATTATTATACAAAAGGTAATTAATATTGAATCAGAAAATGTTGTAGTTGTTGCTGAAGATATTGATGTGTTAGTCCTATTAAAAGCTTTAACACCTCCTCATAGAGAAATATATTCTCTTAAATCAGCCAAAGGTGCAATATTTGCGAGAATTTATTCTAATAAAAACCTGGAACAAACATTGCCAATATGTAACAAGCATATTTTATTTTTACATGCACTTACTGAATGTGATACGGATAAAAAACGGTAAAAATAAATTGCCTAAATTTTTCGAAAGTCGTATAGATTCGAAAAGATTATCTTCACTGATGAATATGCTGATGTGGCTGATATTTTGCAATCGGGTATTTTATACATTTACACATTACATAGTGCTCCTGAAAATGAAGAAAATATGAATAAATTTCGATGCAAATCGGTCCTTAAGACTAGAAGTAAAAATACCTCTGTCTTTATTATAGAAGTTAGAAGCTGCATTTTTTCATCCCAGCCTTGAGATTTCCCCCTACTTAATATATTTTTAACATTTTGAGTCGTAATAATAGCTTTTTTATTGTTCAAGTTTGCGTAGAATAAAAAGAAACTATATATGAGAAAAGTGAATATTGCAGTAACCCGTCAATATTTTGAAAACGCTATGTATCCATTCATTCTGACAAGAAAAATTTAAATGAAATTCAAATAACTTGATTGAATAAATTTTACTCGCTATGAATTGACACGGCAATATTGTATTGGCGATCACGTGACTTTTTTCTGTATAAATCATTTTGATGTAGGCGGCGTTACTGTGGGGGTTAGGTATTGAAACATAACCCATCTTTTTGAGCTTTTTCATTTTAAATCTTTTTTTCATAAAATCATCATGTTTTATAACTGCTGTGTGCCCCAGTGTTTATCTGTTCCTAACAAACACAAAAATCCCATATTTCAAGAATTTCCTGCGGATAAACTGTTATTAAAAGATGGTTAATATCTATAAAGTCGATGAAAAAGCCATCAAAATACACGAAAATATGTTCAAGACATTTTTTATCAAGTGATTATACTGTTACTCTTATTAGTATGGGTAAATCCCAATATTAGTATGTAGAGAGTAGAGACTGGATTTCTGTGTTATTGCATATTTTGTTTGCTTCAGTTTAGCGCCTTGTAAACCAAGTATTTATCCCATTCATGACCTAGGGATTATATCCTCTAAATTTAACTTTGAACCAAATTGCACATTTCGGACTTTTTGAGCTTAATTGTTTAAAGCATTGATCCATTTTTCAAGTATTATATTTTATTAAATGTCAAAGAAAATTTTAGGAAATAAATAATTTTCTTCTGCAATTTTTGTAAGTACATATAAAATTGTCAGTTAATCAAAGTGTCAAATTCTGCATGTATTAGTGGATAAATGAATTACTGCGTATTAGGTTCATGAAACGAATGTTTTGGCACTTTTTAAGTTTTTTAATGCACGTTTTTGCACATTTTGATTATTTTACTGCACGTTTTTTGTTTTTTCACTGCACAAAAATCCGATCTCTAATGATGAGGAATATAATTTTTCTAACTGTGGAAATGTATTTTCTCCGACTGAAAAATAACGGAAGTATCTGACATTCTTGATTATTCGGATGAACATGAATATGTTCTAGCAGATAGAAAATTTTGGAAGATAAAAATGTTCATATTATTATACCTTTTCTTTAAAAGAAGTCAACAGCTATCTGAAGAAAATATTGTAAAAACTAGAGCCATTTCAAATTGGAGAATAATGACAGAAAAATTAATTGGACGGTTTCTGTGATAGAATTCCTAGTAAACAATTGTTTCAAAATTAACTTCAGCAGATCTATTTTGAACTCTTCGTGGGAAAAAAATTGTATAAATTATAATAATTTTTTGTCAGTTTTCATTTGTCGAATGAATATTTATCCAAGCAATTTATTTTCCAAATAATATAATGTATCCTACAGGTAGTACAATACAAATTATATAAGTTATTTGATTCTTTACAAATATGTTTATTATTATTCAACTTTTTTAATTCATTTCTAAGATATTTCATACCCATTTTCAAAAGTTGCAGTAATATTCTGCATTGTTAACAACACGAAAATGAATGAAGCTGAAAGCTTGATACCTAACTGCGATTATGCGTAACTAGCGACAACAAAACGAACTAAAGTATTTAAAAAGATCTATTGCCAAGTAAATGCAGGTCACGTGAACAATTTTTCCACTTAACCTAGCAAACTTACAAGCCTATTCCCTACCATGCCTACCATCAAAATTCACTCTGCTCTCACGCCCTCGCTCATACATCCTGAATGCGCACGCGCAGACGGATAACAATGAAAACTATCTGATGTGACAGTTATCAGTAAAAAAATATAACATCAGCATGAAGCTATTTCTCTATTGAATTATACTGTTCACCTCTCTAATAACGTATTAATTCTGAGCTATCTAATCAACACCAGTTTAAGTGGACTAAATACATGTTTGTAAGCAGATGAAAGTTCAATTGCATGATTATAGACAATTCAGAGTTAATTTAATTCAGAATCAAAAAATATTGTACAAATCGGCTCTAAAAATTTGCAATTTGATCCAAAATTTACATATATTACCAATTTTGCTCTCATTAATCCTACCGAAGCCCGACTTCTTACATCAGTTCACTCACCTACCGTTAAATGAGAAAACCTGTCAACAGGCAAAGGAGGAATTTGCAGAAATATTCAAAATAAATAATATGTAAGACCTGCTAGATTAAAAGCATTTTTTATCTTTCCCAAAATCTAAATCCATTGATCGATAAAAAATAATCACCGAATCCAATTTCTTTAAAAAGTCTATGGTAACAAAGAAGCCCGTGAAATTTATATGCCGAGTACTAAATATTATACAGCCGGGTACCACGAATTTCTTGATAGTCCAGTGCAATTTGATTTATACCTCGGATCCCAGCTATAATGAATAGATTTAGATGTTTCTGGAATATTTAAATTTCTTATACTAAAAAGTAAAAAAGCTTACCTATCGAAACTTTCCGCTAATGCTTTTTTTTTAAGACCTGTCCTATGATAATTATACTATTTCTGGTACTTATAGTACATTCCTTTCATAGCTATATTTATTTCTTCTCTCGAGATGACTAAGTTTTTGTATAAAATATTCGAAGAGACAACAAACGTCTTTGAAATAAGAAAGAACAAAGTGAGAAACTGGCAAATCAAAGTGTCAACCAGAAGGCGATGCTGATACATTAATTATTATACAAAAGGTAATTAATATTGAATCAGAAAATGTTGTAGTTGTTGCTGAAGATATTGATGTGTTAGTCCTATTAAAAGCTTTAACACCTCCTCATAGAGAAATATATTCTCTTAAATCAGCCAAAGGTGCAATATTTGCGAGAATTTATTCTAATAAAAACCTGGAACAAACATTGCCAATATGTAACAAGCATATTTTATTTTTACATGCACTTACTGAATGTGATACGGATAAAAAACGGTAAAAATAAATTGCCTAAATTTTTCGAAAGTCGTATAGATTCGAAAAGATTATCTTCACTGATGAATATGCTGATGTGGCTGATATTTTGCAATCGGGTATTTTATACATTTACACATTACATAGTGCTCCTGAAAATGAAGAAAATATGAATAAATTTCGATGCAAATCGGTCCTTAAGACTAGAAGTAAAAATACCTCTGTCAACTTGGCTTCATTGATACCCACACTGGATGTTATTTCAGAACATATAAAAAGAGTGTATTTACAAGTACAGTTATGAATAGGACATCAAAAGTTGCCAAAAGAATAGGAATGGGAAGAAAAATATGATTCATTAGTGCCAGTTACGATAAACCAGCCACAAGCTTTTGAAAATTTATTAAAAATGATTTTTTGTGTGACGTATATGCAAACTGGATGTGGATCTGCTTGTGGTTGTAGAAAAAGTGACTTGAAGTATTCTATAATATGTTTAAATTCCAAAGCAGCTTAGCTGCTTTAATGATCTACCATTGATATTTATGAATGAGATCAGAAATGAAAATGTTGGAGACAATTAATTCACGGGATCACCGTTTATACAAAAATTCATAATTATTTTTAAAATTCAATTAATGAATTATTTCATTTATTCTGTTTTTTGGAATTTCAGCCATTTCAAAATCGATTATAGTGAATACTATATTCTCATAAATTTTGTATAAACCGCTTCAAAAATTTGAAATCCAAAAAAGGAGAAATTATTGAAATCCATTTATTTCAACTGGGTTCCGTCATCTTTCTTTTATAATGACCAATTGCACTGGACTATGAACTATACTCTATTTTTTTTTTAAGAATTCTGTAACTTGAAGACTGAATCACGTTGTGAAAAACTTTCAATCTAGTTATTTACAACTGTCATTTAATGATATATATAATAAGTAACAATAGCGTGAGTGTAAATTTCAACAAAATTTTTATCAACATAGGTATTCATTCAAATAGTATAGTTATTTAATTTTGACAGTACCGTCACATCAAAAGACATCAAAAATTGTATTACAAGTGTAAACTTGCCGCGATATAAACCAATCAGAGATCACGGTAAAATAAGTCCCATCTTCTCAACACTGACTTTTTGAAAAAAATAAACTATAGATACGTCACATTTATGGAAAATTGTAATTCTATCTAATATTCCCACGCAATCAAGATTCAGACAATTATTGTAGTGCACTTTGAGAGATTAATTATCTAAGAGATTAAAGATTTCATCTTATTCATAGGATATACGCCAACTCAAATCCTTTCTATACGACAGTAACACCGCTCTATTGGGAAAGTGTCAAAATAGCTAGCGTATTATTTCTAATGACAGGTGTGCAAATATTCCTAGAAAAGTAATCAAACAAAAAATTTCCTATGATAATGGTAGTTATTATCCGCTGTGAGTTTGAAGCCATCGATTCAGATACATGTCGCGACAAAAAAATTTAGTGAAGGCCAAAAATTATGCGAAAATTGTCATATCATAACGTACAACCAGTCATTAGACAAGACTGCGTTTTTTGAATAATTTCTGGTACTTTTGCGAGAAACTTCTGATGCTCATTAGATTATGAAGAATAAAAGTACTTACCAACCAAGTAGGGAGGCAAGGATTTATTATAATACATATATAAATGGAAAAATTGATGCTAAGCAACTGGTCAGGATTGCTTCAATTCTTGATTCAATAAACTGTCACGTTTAACTAATAATACCAATATAACATTGAAATAAATATATTGCATTTCGTTGGTGATACATCAAGAGTAATTTCAGATACAGATTGTAACTGCAAGGATAAAAAAGAATACTGCAAACATTAACTGCAGTTTGCATATACGTCAATCAGAAAATATACTTTCCAAAACTGATTCTTTGTCTCCGACAAATGTACAATGTTGAAATTAATGTCTTTGTTCCAGTTCTAAAATAATTCTTACAATCTCTACTATCCAGAAAAATACATTCAATAATTATTGATTGTATTATAAATCTAAAACAAATAAAATAGAGTGAAGGAAAGTTGGCACCGACCCAGCTTCGTTCATCATTCCATAGGGATGATCACTTTTAATGATTTAAAGTTTACATTGTTCAATATTTATTCACTTTGGATGATTCATCCAAAATGATCATCAAGAGTGAACCATGTAAAGTTCCAAGGTTCTGCCCAGTTCATGATTCAAATATTGTAGGTTATAGAAGTAGTGGATAATGCTGACTGTTAGATGATATGAAGAAAACGAAATGTGGGAGTTCAGTCAAGAGTTTTATTTTAATCTACTCTACAGTTTCGGTCCCATCTGGACCATCTTCAAATAAAACTCTTGACTGAACTCCCACATTTCGTTTTCTTCATATTGTACGTTATACCATATTTTTTTATCTCTTTCAGCTTCTACTTTATGTAAATCCACCATGCAATTATTATTCACTATTTTTAACAATTTATTTTGCATCTCTTTGTACTCTGACGATCCAAGTTACTATTTTCACAGACTTCATACTCTTGATCTGAAAAAGAACAGAATATCCATTCATGGCTCATTTTGTCGGTATGAGAACATCCAGACGTTCAATATAGACTTCTATTTTCTCGAAATTACCTAAAGGTCAAGTTTTGAAACGTTTGTACTATTAAATTGATAGATTGTTGAGTCTTCATTCATTTTTTCCATCGATTGAATAAGACGTCATATTGTAACACTACACTACATGCAAAAGTTGTTCAATATTTCAATAAATTGCCATGGCATCTGTACAAAAACATTGATTACTCTGGACTAATACAATAATTGATTAATTTAAAGCAATAATCTTTTCATGGTGATTATTATTAATTATATTAAGCCTCCTGGAATAAACATATGATTATATAATTCAGTTTTGACGTTTAAATTCAAGATTATGCTTTGTAGAAATGGATGAACAAAGCAAAATAATAATTACGGCTTCAAATCATCTTTTAGAAGATGAATATTCAAGTAAAGAAATTACAGTGATAAATATGTTGGGAAGAGAGAAGAGAGTAAGAAAACAGAGTGTATATAAAAAATCATACTAGTGTTGCTGCTATGTATAATTTAGATGGTTAGTTTTGAATATGGTGAAAACTTGACATGTAATAGTATATCACAATACAAGTTGAGAAACTATGAGTTTTGCTCACTCGGGTGGCGGTTTTGTGCACGAGACGCTAGCCGAGTGTGCAAAGGCACACAAGTGAGCGAATTCGTTTCTTCACGAGTGCTGTATAGCGTTTTGTTTAATCCTATTATTGAAAAATTCATTAAAACATTAAAATCTATTACGCTTCTTAAACAAAGATCATGTATAGAATCTAAAGTAGCATAGGCGGCGGATGCGTTGTTATGGATCATGTAAATATAAACATCCGCAACTGTCAAAAATATTGAAATTGTTTTGTCCTGATATTTTTACAAATATAAATTGTGACACTAAAATGGTACAAGATAATAATGAAATTGTGCGAGAAAAATAATTAACATAGAAGAGAGAACAAGTAATAGAAATAGCACTCAAGTTGATATTACAAAAGTTACTACGATAACTACAGAGTGTCATCAGTTTTCAGTTGCTGGTATATCTTGTTGACGCAATTTTTAATAATTGTGAAGTTCATTTTCATATCAATAAATACATGTAATAGAATTGTATTGTAGTTTATTCTTTATTTCGTTATGAAAGAGTGAGTGGACGAAAGTAATCACACTCACTACTTTCGCACACCCGTTGTCATAGGAATCACTGTAGTTGACAAAACAAACAGTTTCAAGATTGGTATCCAAGTAAAAAATAACATGTTTCAATAATAGGATTGAACAATAGTTATTTACATTGCAAGATGCGAAAGTATACTTTTTTGTGTGAGGTGGTATTTGAATGGCCGAGGTGAAGCCGAGGCCGTTCAAAGCCTCCGAAAACCTAAAAGGGCTTTCGCATCGTGTGATGTATTAAATTTTTCCTGCTACTGTCCTATATATCATTATTTAATAATGATTGTTATATTTTTTTCAAATAATGTCATGGAGATTGTTTTACTTGTCTAAAATTATCCATAGCAACGATTTACTTACAATGTTATTTGTCATCAGTGCCATTTTGAATTTTAATAGTTTAGTAAAATATTGCATTTAACCGTTTAAAAATGTTAACAGAAGACGAAAATAGTATTCAAAAGGCAGCTGACACTGCATGTGCCTCACTTCTGCCGGATAAATCCAAAGAAAGGTATATTCAAACATACAGCATATTCTCTAAATGGCTTGCTGACAAGAATATTGCTCAAATTGACGAAAATGTAATGTTGGCATATTTTCAAGAAAAATCGGAGTCTTTATCACCGCCAACCCTGTGGTCGGTATATTCTATGCTAAAATTGACAATTTCCGTGAACAAAAATCAAGATATTTCAAAGTTCAAAAAACTTATTGCATTTATCAAAAGAAAGAACGATGGTTATGAAGCTGAAAAATCTAAAATTTTCAAAAAAGAAGAAATTACAAAGTTTTTACTTGACGCTCCTGATCAAAGTTACTTAGCAATGAAAGTAATAACAATTATGGGAGTAGCGGGGGCATGCCGGACAGACGAGATATATAAAATGAAGTTAAAAGATGTCGAAATAAGAAATAATGTAGCTATAATAAAAATACAACAGACTAAAAACAGCGTCATAAGAAGTTTTGTGATAACTAACGATGATAAAGGCTTAGTTTCTCATGTTAGATTACTGCAGGATTATATTAAACTTAGACAAAAGAACGCTCAAGATGATCGTTTATTTTATCGTTATGAACGAGGTAGATGTGTAAATCAAGTAATTGGAAAGCACACTATTTCAAATGTACCTAGAGAAATCGCAAAATTTTTGAAACTTGAAGACATAAATAAATACACTGGTCATTCGTTTAGAAGGACGTCAACTACGTTCCTTGCTAATGCTTCGAGTGTCGATATTTTGGATTTAAAGAGACATGGCGGATGGAAGTCTTCTTCCGTTGCGGAGGGATACATTGCTGATTCATATAGTAATAAAATTGAAATTTCTAAGAAGGTGCTACATGAAACTCCCATTAATATTTCCTCAACTAGAGAAACAGTGGCAAATATGAATTTTAATGTAATTCAAAATGATAGCGATTCTCCAATACAAACTGAAGAAGTGAATAATTCAAATAATATTCCTCCATAAATTTTTCCAATTGTACAAATTGCACAATTACTTTCAATATCAATAAATAAATTAAATAAAATTAAATAGATTAGATAAAGTCATATAATTGTTATAAATTACTCATTGATTTGAATAAATAATGAAATTTCTAATATATTTGCATTTTTTCAAACTTTTACTTTTTTGTCCAGGCCCCGAAAGTATTACTTTCGTAGCTAGCAACGCATAGCAACGAGGTAACACGAAGGTTTGCTTTCGTTATCGTTCAAGTTGCCAGGGCTACAAAGCTCACTTTTTTATACATTAGCAGAAAAATGTTATTTAGTTGATTGATTTATTGTAGACTTCTAATCACACTTCAGGCTACACAGGTCAACCTTTAAAGAACAGTAGAGATTATTTAATTCACAGAGGCATAGCTCTGCTGAGCATAGTAGCAAAAATGTATGAACACATATTAGAAAGGCGAGTAGAGGAAATCGTAGAGAGTCAATATAAAGAGACACGAAGTGGATTTAGAGAAGATAGGAGCACCCAAGACCACATATTCACAATAAAACAGATTTTAGGGAAAACTACCTCAAGGAAATCAAAAGCATATTTAGCATTTTTAGATTCAGAAAAAGCCTTCGACCGAGTCTCACGGAATAATTGTATGGCAAAGCTCTAAGAGGAGGAATATAAATAGTAAATTGAAAGCTTATACGACAAAAATAGAAATTATATAAGGAAACATAACATGAAATCAGAAGAATTCCCTATAAATGATGGCCTGAGGCAAGGTGGAGTCCTCAGTCTACTCCTATTTATAGTTCCTATGGATGATGTTATAAAAGCAGTAAGCAACAAAGTTAAAAGACTGAATATAGGCTTCTATAAACTACAACCAATAACACTCTCAGAATGTGCGTTTGCGGACGATGTAATGATTTGTGCACCAACGACCACAGATCTCGAGAAAAATTCAAGAATATGGATACAAGAACTAGAAGCTAGACAGATGAAGTTGAACATAAATAGAAAAAAGACAATGGTCATTAGCGATAGTAGTAAAATCAATGATAAGGAAATGGAACAAGTGGACACTTTCAAGTACTTAGGAAATTGGAAATAGAAAGATATCGCAAAAAACCCAGATTACATGCAAATTCGTTTATTGGAAAGTAAAAGATGTCGCAAAAAACCAAGATGACAGTATTCAAAACAGTGTATATACCAACTGTGTTATATAGTAGTGAGAGTTGGGTATTATCGGAAGGACAGAATCTGTCAGGATCGTTCGTGAACTCTTACATTAACCGGATTAGTCTTACACATATATATAATACTCCTTTATTGCTTGTTGGGTCTGCAGAACGGCGAAAACACTACGGTGCAGACAATTATACGTCTATCTCTTTCTATATTGCCTCTAATCTTATACGCATGCTTGAGAATTGAGCAGCTTCGTGCAATTGATGCAAGCCACGTGCAAGCATTGTCCATCTTTGAAATGTAGAATGAAACAGCCTTTCAAATATCGAGGGAGGCCGCGACGCAGTAAAAATTCACTCCGTGACACCTCCACTTACGGGACTAGCAATATAGTAGTGTAACAAGGCTAATTCGTGATGTAAGAGACACACTTATTAATTGTCGAGTCAGTATTCCAAATTAGGTTATTTGTATTTGTATCAATAATAAACATAGAATTTGCAACACTTTCAAGGTAAGATTGATATTGTCACGAATCAGCACTTGTTTAGTATATATATATAGAGTAAGGCAGTAGAGTAAGGCAGAGGAGTTAAGTTAAGTGAAGAAGTAGAATTCGAGAAGCATCAGAATGTAGGGGAATTAAGAGCTCCACCCGCACCTAGCCGACTAGTCGTAAGTTATAATATTTATACTTTGTTTATATATTCATTCGTCATTATTATCCTTGTTATTTATTCTTTAATATATTTATTTGTTATACGAATTTGGCATTCTTTATATTTGCAATAACCTTTACCCTCCATCCAGCAAGAACCCATTTATTCTTTGTTATATCCAATTGAGGGTGTAACAAATGGTGGCAGCGGCTTAGGGAAATTCATGCTGGACCAGAGTGACTAGTATATCTGGCTCACTCGCGGAGACAAGGTTTATTGTAGATATTCAAAATTTTGTTCAATATATACGATAATTGTAGAGAAGTTCATGGAAATATTTGAGTTCTAGCGATATTTCAGAGTTACAGTAGACTTAAAAGAATTAATTGGAATAATTATTTACTATGTAATACCGCTCTGATCTTGGAGAACGCAGTAACATTTCACATACTACTGAAGAATCGGAGTTGGTGCGAGGAACGAGTATATAATCGAAAATAGGAGCTGAGAAAGAAACATCTAGGAAGAAACACTTTATTTTGCTCATTTCATATAGCTTGCTTGAAAGTATTTACGTTTTGATTTATTTTAATTTCCAATCGTGTTGTAAATATTTGGAAATTTTATGCACTATCAGCATAAAGAAAAAACAGAAAGCATACATCAGCTTTTTCATTTTGAATATCGTGACGTATGATAACAATACGTAAGACTGACTTAGGTCAGTACGGTTGCAAAACAAGAAAGTTGCAGCACTTGGAGTTTCAGCTTTTATCAAGAAATTATCAGCACAGGAATTGGTCACTTCTGTACAGGATGTCTTGATAAGAGCCGAAAGGAATCAAATTTTATGGGTTATGACAGTGCGCGTCATAGCAATTCCAGAGTTAAGAATTTGAAAGTTAAAAAATTCATGACGCATGTATGATATGGTCATGTGAAGAGCGGGAGGAATCCGCTGGCAGGGTATTCTGCATTTATAGGGTGAGTGCCGACAAGTTAAAGATTTGTAGGGTTTGGATGAAGAAACCAGAAGTGAAGACGTAGTCCTGCACAGCCAGATGTCAGTGAAGACAAAGAGCTGGAGGAAATTTTGAAGTATGGGAATTATAGGGTGATTCTCAGATATACCGAGGTCGGCACCGGTATGGTAGTTCCGTAGGAAACGGAAAGCGACGATAGCAGAGACAATCTGCATAAAAGACATTCAAGGATCCGAATCACGCAATCAGTCAATTTGAGGGTTGCCAATGGACAGGAGACCTTGGATCAGTTGGGGAACGCTACCTCTGCTCACAGCTTGGACCTTGCATCAGGATACTTGCAGGTACAATTACACACTGTGACAAGGGGAGGACAGCGTTCAGCAACTATGACAGGCATGGTAGAAGATACAGTTCACTCACACAAGACCAGTGTGAATGAAGGTATGTAAAGAATTTTTTTTCTCGTGGACAGGTCCGTACTTGATCGGTTGGAAATTAGGACCTCTAAATTACAAAATTGGAAAATAGACTATTCAGCAAAAAAATTATTTTTGAAGTCCACATAGATTCTTTTTGGAACAATTTGAAATTGAATTAGAATATGTAAATTGATCAAAGATAGAAATGTGAAGAGCTAGAATTTTGTTCTCTAAATGAGATTAAGAGAATACATTTTATTTTTAATTCAAAATGAAAATTATAAGAATTTCAAATCTTATTTACGGAAAAGTAACCTGAGTACGAGTGGAGTCAGTAGAAATAGGAAAAATCGGCAGGGCAAGATAAAGAAAGCAGCATGTCCATCATTTTTCGTAATATTGGGTTTAATTTTTTTTTTTTCAATGGACAAAGACATGTTGCTATGTTTGAAATGGCTTGCCCTGTTGAATAATTCATATAGTAAGTAATTCATAATTCGACCAGGGTATTTAGGGAAGTCATTGATTAAGATATCATTTCGTTAACGCTCACTAGCCAGGATAAGCGAGATAAGTAGACTGCAGTCAACAGATGTCTCCCTCATCTCTATTTGGGCTACAAGCAGCTTCCATCCAGTTCAAACTTGGGCAAAGCTGGGACCCTGATGTCTAAGATGTGCCGAAGGAACATATGTTCAAGATAGAGCCACTAGCAGACCACAGGAACACAGCAACATGCACCAGGAAGTAGACTGGAGAAGAAAGCCATAGTCACCAATAGAGCGAGCGATAGAAACAATATGATTCTTATCACCGTCAACAATCAGAGATCTGACTGCAGCAGCGACTGGAAGAAATTAGGCTGAGAAGTGACGTTAACGGAATTTGATGCAAGTAGCTAGTTTTTTTTTGAATGATTATTTATTTATGTTAGTAAGATAAGATGAACCAGCTCACGGATTACCAGATGTTGCAACTGACTATCAAGGGATACGGCTCAGCAGTACGCAGAATAACTGCAGTGCGAATCAGAAAGAGAATCCAGACGAAAAGAAGATCCATCTGCGACAACGGCCGAACCAAACATATGAAGTCCAGTGAGTGAGTGGTTCTTTAGGGACTTATAAGTGTAATTTTATTAAAGGGAAATTGTGCTCCCTTCGAAAGCAAATTCCTAGGAAGGGAGGAATGTAACAAGGCTAATTCGTGATGTAAGAGACACACTTATTAATTGTCGAGTCAGTATTCCAAATTAGGTTATTTGTATTTGTATCAATAATAAACATAGAATTTGCAACACTTTCAAGGTAAGATTGATATTGTCACGAATCAGCACTTGTTTAGTATATATATATAGAGTAAGGCAGTAGAGTAAGGCAGAGGAGTTAAGTTAAGTGAAGAAGTAGAATTCGAGAAGCATCAGAATGTAGGGGAATTAAGAGCTCCACCCGCACCTAGCCGACTAGTCGTAAGTTATAATATTTAGACTTTGTTTATATATTCATTCGTCATTATTATCCTTGTTATTTATTCTTTAATATATTTATTTGTTATACGAATTTGGCATTCTTTATATTTGCAATAACCTTTACCCTCCATCCAGCAAGAACCCATTTATTCTTTGTTATATCCAATTGAGGGTGTAACAGTAGTATTACATATCGCTCATGCACGACGAAAGTGACACAATTCAAAAATTTCTGCTTTTCTGTTTGTCGAACAACTCATTTCACATAACGATTTATTCTGTATTGGATATAGTGTCATACTTATAGTACAGAAAAAATTCACTAGATGGCAGAAATGTCGGTTTTACCGTTGTGTTTTCCGGCCATATTTATGTTGGCCAATGTTGACGAAAGCGTCATATTGCAGTTACGTGACTTGCCTCGTTGGGGTAAGTACTGTTATATTCCCAGAAAACTGTCATATTTCTAGTAGCAACTACACTACTGCTCAAAATTATTTGCCCAACAACATTTTATCAAATTACTTCGAAATAATTCATTACTCTCGCTTATGTTTTGCATTTATTGTCTCCATGTTCCTGAATCTTACTGTCAGTAACTCCAATCATTCTCTTTTTCCCTTATCTATGAGAATATAGATTCATTTAACTTTTGGAGACTTCGGAAAAGAAATTTTTTGACGTTTTCACACCATCATTCTATCAATGCAGAAACAAAAAAATATTTGACAGTTCATAGCTTTTTTAATGTCGTGAAGCTGCTTGACAACAAAACTTCCTTTAATCTTGTAATTGCTGCTATTTATTGTTTCTGAAGTTTCTGTAGAAAAATTTAACACAAGTTTGGCACAGAAATGGTGTAGAAAGCTGAACTAAGTGTGGAAACGCGTGCAATGATTATCGCTCGCCACAGAATAGGAAAAAGTAACTACGAGATCGCAAGAGAATTGAAACTAGCGCGCCGAACTCTCGACTACAACGTCAACAAATTCAGTGCCACAAGTTGCTTGAAGAACAAATCCCGATCAGGAAGACCTCGAGTTACTACTTCTGCTAGGGACCTCAGTATAGTGGTTCGCAGCGAACGGAACAGACGTCTTACTGCACCTGAAATCACGGCTCAATTCGATAAAACACGCAGTGTGTCTACGGTAAAACAGCGTTCACAAAAGGCTGGTTTAAATGGTCGTGTACCAGTGAAAAAGCCACTGTTAAGGAAGGCGAACAGAATTAAGAGACTGCAATGGGCAGAACAACACAAAAATTTTACTGTCGAGGACTGGCAGAAGGTGCTTTGGACTGACGAGTCAAAATTTGAGATTTTTGGAAGCCGTCGTCGTATTTATGTACGTAGAACAGCTGCTGAGGAATAAATGGATGCTTGCGTTGTTCCTACCGTTGAACATGATGGGGGCTCTGTGATGATATGGGGTTGTTTCAGAGGGTCTGGAGTTGGCGATCTCATTAAAATTGAAGGAGTTTTATTGAAGGAGCTGTATAAGCAGATTCTGCAAAGACATGCCATTCCTTCTGGAACTCGTCTAATTGGTAGAGAGTTTATTTTCCAACAAGATAACGACCCAAAACACTCGTCAGAACTATGTCGGAATTACTTGGCCAATCAGGAACGCATGGGAAGATTTAAAATAATGGAGTGGCCACCGCAGTCCCCCGATTTGAATCCAATCGAGTTGCTGTGGGATGAGCTTGATCGTCAGGTGCGAAAACGTTGCCCAACCTCGAAGGAACATTTATGGAGCATTTTGGAGCAAGAGTGGCAGAAACTGGAACAGACAGTATTGAATAATTTAGTGGGTAGATTATCAAGAATTTGTTCAGCTGTTATTAAAAATAAAGGTGAGCACATTGACGGGAAAAAAATTTGAATAATTTATTGTTGAGCATCCAATAAAACATGTTGGCATACACTGTAGTTTTAACTAATTGGAATTTCAGTTTATTCATGTTTCTTAGAGTAGGCAAATACTTTTGATCGGCAGTGTATGTGCTGTATATTTTGAGATTATTCTCAAAATGGCCTTGATGAATAACTCATCTTTAGCAGATAAACAGTCTCTATCATGAAAGTAGGAAATCAAAGAGACTAAATACATGTAATTGTTTCAGAGAGTCAGAATAATGTTTGGCAGTGTGTGGAGAATGAGCTTCTTGAAAATAGAAATAAGAAAGAGAATACTTCCCATGTTGAGCAAGAGATAGAAAGTGCGAATGAAGAAAGAAACGAAGAAGGACACGCTTTTAAATTAGAAGAAGTGAATTATATATTGGATACTGCAAATAAGGGTAACATAATCAAATTTATTCAGAAGTGGATCTGATTATGGATTTTTACTTGTACAAAGTAACAAGTATTGTGAAACTAACAAAATTCACCTATCGAGAATTTGATGGAAATATCCGTTTTGAGCATCCCTGAATCTATTTTGACTATTTTTGGCTTTATGTCGGCAAGTATGTTCGTGCGTGCGTAACTCGCAAATCTCAAAACTGGTTGAACGTATATTGTTGAAATTTTGTATTCAAAACTGGTAGAGTCTAGTTGTGCACCTCGCATTATGGTTCCAATCGTCTGTACCGGAAGTGCACTTTACTTGAAACTTTCTACGAATTTTTCCAATAAAACCAGAATAATCAACCGTAGGATGTTGAAAATCAGTATTTGAACTTGATGTTGTATCAGAATGGTTATCTGCTATTTTTCGGCCAGGTGAGAAGGGTACTTTACTTGGAACATTTTTCTAATTTTTTGCATAAATATACAATGATCCGCCATAGCATATTGAAATTTCGTATAAAGAACTCCTATGAAATCTTATTGTACATCTTGCATTATGATTGCGATCAGCTAAACCAGAAGTGCACTTCACTTGAAACTTTTTTTCAATTTTCCGCATAGATTCAGAATGATCAGCCATAGGATACTGGAATTCAGCATTTGAAATTGCTGTAGCATCTAAATGGTCATCTTCTATTTTTGTAACGGGAGTGCACTTTATATGACAGACCTCTTGAATTTTCCGCATAAATTCTAAACAATCAGTCATTAAATTTTGTATTAGGCACTTTTACAATATCTAGTTGTATACCGTGCGTTATGATTGCTATCGTCAGCCGGCAGAGCAGTTTATTCGAAACATTTTTTAAATTTTCCTCATAAATCCAAAACGATTGAACGTAGATTGTTAGAATTCGGTATTTAGGACGATTATACCGTCTAGGTGCTCATATCCTATTTTTATTGAGATCCATCAAGCCGGAAGTGCACTTTACTTGACAGTCTTTTGGAATTTTTCGCATAAGTTCGAAACGATCAGGTGTAGAATATTGGAATTTGGTATTTCAGACTGCTGTAGTATCTAAATGATTGCCTACTTATTTTATAACAATAGACTGAACCGGAAGTGCACTTCAGTAGAAATTAATTTTTTAAATTTTGCGCATAAATTCAGATCTGTTGGCAGTCATAGAATTTTGGAAATCAGTATTTAGGAATGTTGTAGTATAAGAATAATGGCCTACTGTTTTCATAGCAACCGACTTGGCTGAAAGCGCATTTTACTTGACAGATTTTTAGAATATCTTGGGTAAATTCAAAACGGTTAACTGTGTAACGATGAGATTTTGTGTTTGATTATATATATCCAATGATATACATTGTGACGTGCGAGAGTGGAGTAGGCTCGTAAAAACGACGTAGTATGGGTGGAGCCTTTCGTCCTCATTGCGTCGCGCCGCGTCACAGCACATCAGCCCTCCCAATGGAAGCCTCCAGTAATATTCGAGAGATGGAAAAGTTGAGGAGTAAAACATTCGAGAAATCGATATTTCTCTATATAAGGCCAAGCAAAAGACGTGTGTGTGGCAGTAGGAATAGTAGTGTGAAATGGTGAACTAGAACCGTGAATATCGAACAGTGAAGTGAACAGTGTATATGAATAGTGAAATATAAATATCTGCAAGTTTGTTTGAGTTAGAATTAAGTGATAAATAAATAAATATAGTGTTATTAGTGACATCAGGAGAATAAAATTTTTATTCCAATTTAAATTATTGAAAAGTGACTTTTCTTCAATCACAAACTATATTTCGTCAAGCAATAAACATTACAGTGGTGTCAGGTGTGGGGTTGTTATAAACAATTTAGTATTTTGTTTATTGCTGCTTCGTAAAATTGGAAAATGGCGTCTACGAAGTTGTTGAAAGATTTGAAGATCGCAGAGTTGAAATATCAATTGGAAGAGCGGGATTTGGAAACCAGTGGCCGCAAACAAGTTTTAATGGAACGACTTCGAGAAGCTATGACTGAAGACGGTGAGGATCCTGATACGTATTTGTTTGAGGTTCAACTTTCTTCAACCGATTTGGCAATGAATTTAAAAGAAAATTGTATAAATTTAGAATGAAAATTGAAAGAAAATTCTATAAATTTAGAATCAAAATTAAAAGAAAATCTATAAATTTAGAATCAAAATTGAAAGAAAATTCTATAAATTTAGAATCAAAATCAAAAGAAAATTTTACAAGTTTGATAGAATATTTAAAAACAAGATTAAATGAAAAATTAGGAAAGTTGGAGGCAAATTCAAGAAACCTGAGAGAGAACTGCATGGAAAGATGGAGGAGGATACGAAGAAAGTTGAGCAGCAACTGGAAAAATTTAGAGAAAATTTAAAGATATGGGAGGAAGTATTTGGAGATAATTGTAAAATGTCAAAAAAAGAATTGGATGCAAAATTAGATTCGAAATTGGATGAAAAAATGAAGATGTTTGAAGAAAAACTTAAATTTGGTGTTTCATCTCCGGAAAAAGCTTCATAAGCTGAGATAATTGAATTATCCGCACCAAATCTTGACTCAACTACAAAAATGCGTGTCAAACCTCCAGCCTTTGATGATCAAACATCTTGGATTAATTACCATAGACAATTTGAAGTAGCTGCTTAGATTAATGGCTGGAATGATACTGAGAGAGTTTCAGCGCTTACAGTTGCTCTCCGAGGAGATGCGGTAAACATTTTACAGGCTATTCCACCGGAAGAAGACAACAATTATGGAAAATTGGTCAAGCGACTGGAGCTGCGATACGGCCATGCACACTTGGAGGAAGTGTATCACACGCAGCTCAACAACCGATACCAACGTCCCAGCGAGGAGTTCGAAGCAGATGTAGCACGCCTGGTTCGACTTGCATATCCAATTGGCCCGGATGATTTCTTGGAAAGCTGGGCTGTGAGAATATTTGTGGACGGAATCAGAGACCATGAAACGCAACAAGCTCTGCGTTTGGCGCGGCCGAAGAAGCTGGTGGATGCATTGGCTCATGCACTGGAATACGAAGCGGCAAAGCAGGCGTCCAGAAGTAGTGCCCGAGTGCGAGAGGTTAATTGTGACTCCGATGCCACGGAAAGCTTAGAAGCCCAGGTTCAGCGGTTAATCGAAGAAGTAAAAGATCTCAAGAATTCCAGACAACTTTGGTGTTGGAACTGTGGAAAACTAGGTCGACCAGAAAGTCGATGAAAGAAACATTTGAAAATGCTACCTAAAGATAACTCCAGACAGGAAAAAAAAACGCCTCGCAAGAATAAAAACCACTAAACAAGACACAAAGATAAAAACTAACTGTGATAAGCTTTCGAAGGAATTAACGACCCTATCGCTATCCAAGGGTCAACAATTAAACAATCGGCAATGCGCACAAGCAGAAGATCTGATACGCCGATTCCAAGAGATGTTCAGTGAGGGCCGACTGAAACTATTCCTAGTCCAAGCACCAATCCTGAGTTACCCGAAGACGGAAGGACGTTTTGTTTTGGACACAGATGCCAGCGACGTCAGTATTGGGGGAGTCCTGTCCAAATTGCAGGAGGGTCAAGAAAGAGTAATCGGGTACTTCAGTTAGGTTTTGTCAAAGCCAGAAAGAAACAACTGTGTCACAAGACGAGAATCGCTGGCAGTAGTGAAGTCCATCAAGCATTTCTACAGATATTTGTATGGTAGAAAGTTCCTGTTAAGAGCTGACCACGCTGCTCTGAGATGGCTACTACAGTTTGAGAATCCTGGAGGTCAGGTCGCTCGATGGATCGAAAGACTTCAGGAATACGACTTCGCCATAGAACATCGAGCCGGTACAGCACATAAGAATGCTGATGCTTTATCAAGACGACCATGTCCAAAAGATTGTCATCATTGCTCTAAGGTTGAAGTGAAGGCATTCAGGACATCTGTCATTGACGATGCTTGGCAGCCACAAGACAAAGAAAAGGACATAGATGGTGACTCAGAGTTGCAAATTATTTAAGAATGGAAGAAGAAAGGAACAAGACCGACATGGCAAGAGGTGGCACCATACTCCCCGACGGTTAAATCGTACTGGGAGCAATGAGATTCCAAAATCCTGGATGAAGGCGTCTTGAAGCGTGTCTTGAAAGATCCGGATGAAACCAAGGGTAGAGAATAGTTGATCGTTCCTAGAGGTCGGGTTCCGGAGGTCTTGAGACATCTCCATGAAGGAGTGAGTGGAGGACACCTTGGGGTAATGAAGACTCTGCAGAGAGTTCGTGAGCGGTTTTATTGGCTAAACTGCAAAGAAGACGTAAGGGAATGGTGCAGGAAATGCACTACGTGTGCTTCAAGCAACGGACCGCAGAAACGACCAAGAGCGCCGATGCGACAGTATAATGTCGGTAGTCCATTCGAGAGGATAGCCAACGATGTATCAGGGCCATTTCCCGAATCAGACGTCGGAAATAAATACATTATTGGACTAATTTGGTGAATGGGCGGAAGCGTATGCCCTTTCTAATCAAGAGGCCGCTACTATTGCAGACGTCCTAGTGAAGAACTGGATCTGTCATTTTGGCGTACCTTTGGAACTCCATTCTGACCAGGGAATAAACTTTGAATCCACACTTTCCCAAGGGATATGAGAAGTATTGAATATTCGTAAAGCCAGAACTACTGCATTACATATGCAGTCTGATGGAATGGTGGAACGGATGAATAAGACCATCAACAGACACCTAGCCAAAGTTGTCTCTAGTCATCAGGGAGACTGGGACAAATATCTCCATCTGTTCCTTTTGGCCTACCGCTCAACCGGACAGACCCCAGCAAGAATTATTTTTGGACGGGAACTCAGGCTACCATGCGACCTAAAGTTCGGCTGCAAACCAGGAGAAGATCTGGCTGGTGAAGATTATGTTATTTATTTAAAGCGTCAGATGGACGATATTCACTCCCGAGTCCGTATAAACATCCAGAATGCCAGCGACCGGATGAAAGAGACCTATGACGTCAAGGCACAAGACGGGGGTTCTCAACCAGAAGACTCTGTGTGGCTTTATAGCCCAGGGCGGCGACGTGGCCTGTCTCCAAAAATACAGACATCTTGGGAGGGGCCTTACGAAGTCATCAGAAGAATTAACGACATAATCTATGGAATCAGACGCAACTCCAAGAGCAAATCAAGAGTGGTGCACTCCAATCGGCTAGCACTATTTGCGAGAGACAACAATGAAGATCCCAATGTCGCACGTGCTTGTAAGATCCATGTGCAGAAAGATTCATTTGAGGAGTTCATGAAGACTTTTTCAAGTGGACGTCATACTCGATTCGGAATAGCTACCAAAGTGCAGCAGGATCTATTCAGAGTCCCGGCCGACTACTCCTTGGCCCATTGTGTATCAGGAGATTTGAAGATGTCCCGAGGGATAGCAGCAGTTTTTGAAGAAGAAGTTTGGCAGGCCAGAGCACCAGAAGCCTACAGTAGGGAAGACCATCTGTCTGAGGGACAATACGACAACCAAGGAACGCTATATCTACCACATGGTAACAAAAGATAAATTTTATCACAAATCAACCTACCGTCCCATGTGGGAAACGCTGCAAGACATGCGAGGCCATCTAATGCAGAATGACATCCTGAAACTGGCAATACCAAAGTTGGGCTGCGGTCTGGATGGATTAGATTGGAAGATCGTTCGAAATATGATGGAGGTTATATTCCAGAACAGCGGAATTCTAATATTGGTCTGCTGTTTCCACCCAGCAGACCCGATCGAACCCAAAACTTTCGACTGCTACATCTACCAAACTACTGGTTGCACCAAGGGCGGCGAGTGTCGATTCCAGCTTAGACATAAAGGTGTGTTTCGGGACGAAACACAGTTAAGAAGAGGGCAGTGTGACGTGCGAGAGTGAGGAAAGCTCTCCGGACTATCTCTAAAAGACATAAGCACTTACAGGATAACCATCAATGCCGATGGAGCTCGTCTGCTTGGCAGGAGTTGTGGATGGATTATTGTCTTCTTTGGCTCTGTGTACAGCAGCGTCTTAGAGATCTTCTACGTTGTCGCATGATATTCGCTCGTGGGATCCTTGTAGAATTCAATGTGGAGATCTTATACGTGGCAGCACGATGTTCGTTCGTGAAGTTCTTGTACAATTCTTCGTACCGATTTTCGTTGCGATTCCCAGTTAATCGTAAATACAAACCAAAATTACGATAATGATTTACGTGAATTTGTCTGGGAATTCCACCGACTGCGCCAGATATGTAAACGTATTCAGCGTTCACAAAAAAAATATAAGTTTATTGCAACGGAAGATCGAATATTACAATTCAGAATACAAAGTTTAATTTTTATACGACTGGACACTTCAGTCTCTAACTTGTGAGTGTTTTACATTCAATACAATACTTGGAATGAAAGATGTACGACATGTCAAGAATGCAGTGTTTCTATATAAAATCACGTATCCACGATCAGGTGATGTCTGGGAAGATGCTGGTGTTGGCACTTCTCTTGGGAATGGATGATTTAACTTCTCCCTTCTTAAGAGCCGGCGGGACGCAAACTACAGTTTTTGGTATCACTTTAAAGAGCTTAAAATAGTAATCAGAAATTTGAAATTCCACACAATGATAATTCAAAGCTTTGTTTCCTTCCCCAAAGGAGTTTTTTAATAAAATCAAGAATAATGCCAAAGATACACTTGATTGAAATGAGGTAATTTTGACAAACTACCCTAATTTTGGAGCAAAAAAGTGTCTATAATCAAGCTCCTTTTTTATTCAAATAATTTCTCATGAATAGATGAAGCATGGATCTAGTTCCGTAAAAAGAGAAATTTTAGGAATTGTCATTTTTTTTGCATAAAAAATTATTGAGTTCTCACATTTTTGAACATTGGTTTCGCACCTAAAACAATCATTAAACGCCTTTTTTTCATATATGGAGATAGATTATTGTAATGTCATTTAAAATTTGTAGAATTTGTTCTTAAAGTACTGTTAATAATGGTGTTATCAGAGATAAATAAAGGTATATTTGTGTTCATTGTTTATTCGCTAGGTGGATCCGTCAGTGTAAATTTAAGGGATGCTTGGATGCCACGCCCAACGATTTTGATTGGTGCTTACTCAGTGACTGATTTGTGATACAAATATTTTGTACTTGTTAATTGTTATCAGTGACAAAAGGTTTATTCTAATTTTTGGCTTGTGTTGTGGTTTTGTGATTGAAATGGGTTTGAACAGTAAATTAAAACTTCCACAGCGTCGCATTGGTGTGAAAAACAAGATGCAGAAAATCAGAACTATGAAAATAAGTGATGAAAATTTGATGAGAAATACTTTTTTATATCTTGAATTAATTTGGGTATTATTATTTGCCTCTTTACGGTGTGCTTGAAAATGCTTTTCGAATAATTATCCAGCTTTTATACCGTTTGGTCCATCGGTCTGTATTCCCCTTTAAACTTGAATATTACCGAAATATTCTTTAAACAATGCTTATCACCATTTAATTACTAACATTTTCGCCGTATTGAATTTTCTATGAGGTGCTTGCTTTTAGTGCAATTACTCATGTGAAATAAATATAGAATTGCATATAATTGCGCGAAAATGGAACAATTCTATATTTATGCCACATAAAAAATTCCTGTACTATTGATTCTGAATATAAAAAATCATGACTTTCTTGAAGAAGAATGAAATATCTTCAAAAACATGCATCAATATATAGGATGCCTCATTTGATTATAAAATTGCATATCATTGCGTAAAAATAGAGCACATTGTAGAGAATCTCATACGGCAAAAATATGGGTAATCAAATGGTGAATAAACTTTGAAGAATATTTTGAAATATCTCTCTTATATCTGAAATAATCGAGTTGAAAAAAGTATAGACCGATGGACCAGCCTGTATATTTATTGAAATAGATCTTTTTCCTACTGAATATAAATAACCATTCATGAAAAATAGCTGTGGTTATCAAATACTAAACTGCATGACTCTTTTATAGAATACACTGTCAACTTATTCATTGTCAAATTCAAAATTTCGTGAACTTTCTGCAACAAACGAAAAAATCTGATAATGATGAATCTATCTTTCATAAATACTAATGATGAAACGATTATCATTTTTGTGATTAAGATCACAATCACGGTTAGTAAAACAGTAGTCGTACGATCGCAATTACAATTACCTTTATTATTATTATTTCGTTTTAATCGTGAGAAATAATCGGCGATTATGATTAATCGAAAAAGAAGGATAATCTGCGATTACGATTGAGATTAACCGTAAATGTTTCATCACTAAAATAAAGGTATTTATGAGTAATGAAACGATTACGAATAATCTCAATTGTAATCGCAGAATATCCTACTTTTCCGATTGATCGTAATCGCCGGTTATCTGTCACGATTGAAACGGAATAATAATTATAATATTCGCAATCGTACGTACGATTACAGTATAACTAATCGTAATTGTAATCGTTATCGCAAAAGTGATAATCATTTCATCACTTTTTTATTTCGATTTAATATTATTCAGTACGTTTTTTGATACGTTCGATCAATTTCTAGATTTCATCATATCTTAAATTTTTCTACCGACAGTAATAAATTAGAAGAATGAATATTATCAAATTCGCAATTTTTTTAAGATTTCATTTCCTAACGAAAAGTTGGAAAAATTAAAAAAAGCTCACAGTTGCCAACTATTATATTTGATATTTTTTATTGGGATACCAATGTAATAGTATATTATGCAACAAGTGAGATAAGTTGTCGATTGCCCATGAGCGAAGTTGATAGCACGAACGAAATGAGTGCGCTTATTCGCTCAAGTGGACAATCGACAATACCGCACAAGTTGCAGATACTATATTTTTGATTACGAATTCGGGATATGTATTATTTTGCGCTTGTTTTTTCAGACGGTAAATGATTTGCGAGCAAGAAGTTTACTTCTCGCACGCCAATTATACTTGGCGCATTTACTGCCCAAAAAAAGGTGCGCAAAATAGTAACATCCCGCATAAGTAATAAAAACATTTCATCACAATACTTTTTTGTTGAAATAGTTATAATCAGAATACTTCGCTCTTGGAATCTATTTTTGAAATCTCTATACTATTGTAGAAAACTGAAATGGATCTGGATTCCCATCCGAGTACATCAAGTTTTAGAAAAAGTTTTTTTGATTCCGGTGTTACCAATGATACGCTAGACGACTGTATTCCAGAAGATATAAGTAAAATACATAAATATTTCATATATTCTGCTTACTCGTGAAATTTTATAGTAGCAGAATAATGCATTAGAAAGAAAATAATTCATCCATTTCTTTAATGTGTTATCATTCATTGTAAACATTTTTGTTGTATGAGAATAATTTTTCACTCTCGTTTTATTATAATTTTTTGTTTGTTTAAAAATTTTCTAATGCAGTGTATCTTATATAGCTTTTCTTTTTTACTATAAGCATATGGAATAATGGAACAAATCAATGTTAGTTTTATCTAGACCTTTTTTTGATAGCAACCCGATAACGTTAGAGAAGATCCCGCTATCAGTGACAGAAGATTCGTAGACATATTCTATTTTCTTGAAGAATTGAAAAAATTTGAGCATCACGGGCTATTCTCTTGCTAATTGCAACATTTGGATATATCTTCGGAACGGAGAACTGGATTTTTTCAGTATTTCCACAATAAGTTGTAAAAGCTGCAAACAAACTCATAAAATTAGATCTGGGGATGTTCAAGAAATGGACATAAACAAAAGCTCTGTACTTGCCATAACGTCGGTTGGCTGCAGCTTTGCACAGTTGGAAGAATTAAGTTCCATTTGTAACATTCCCTGCATGACAAGCAAAACTTATTTGAAATATGGAGAGCTTTTGGCGGAAGATATCGAAGATATCGCCTGGGAAACAGTGAAAGAAGCCGGAAAAGAAGAATGTATGTAGTATAGCGGTAAATGAACGTAATGTCGATTCAGACGGTAACCCCGTTATAAACGTAATTACTGATGGTGCTTGGGGCACAAGGTCCTATAATTTGAATTACGACTCCGCTTCGGGTGTTGCTTGTATAGTTGGGTACAAAACAGGAAAAATTTTATACTTGGGCATCAAAAATAAATATTGTTGCGTTTGTGCTCGAGCTAAACATAAGAATATAGAAAAAATTAGCATGAATGTGTCAAAAATTGGGACAAGTCATCAGGCAGTATGGAGGCCGAAATAATTTGGGAAGGGTTCCATTTGAGTATGGAAATGCACTCGGTAAAATATGAGTACCTAGTCGGCGACGGTGACAGCAGTGTGACTCGTAAGTTACAAGAACACCGACCTTATAGATTCAATCCTATAGGTCATAAGATTAAATGCAAGAACCATCTGTTGCGAAATCAAGAGGACTAACTCAAAAAAAAGTGAGCTTAAAGAAACAAATAATTCCTGTTAGTCAACGGAGTTTGTTAAGAAATAATATTAGAAACTGAGAAACGCCACATTATGTTCTACTAGCAAAAGGAACGAAACGGAGGAGAGTCTTCTAAATAAGGTTCTTTTATAAAAAAAAAAGATATTTTGAATAGTGTAGATCACACATTTGGGTCTCACGAACATTGCGATGAATATTATTGTAAAGGCTCTAAATCTGAAAAAGTAAATAAAATACCGGAACTTAAAGTCAGTGGGCTTCATGAAGAAATGATACTATGTTTAGACAGACTGGCTACCAATGCTAAAAGTTCGCTTAGAAATATGACTAACAATGCAGCGGAGCATTACAATAGTTCAGTTGCAAAATTTATTGGCGAAAAACGAATCAACTACTCGCTAAAATGAGATGAGATGAGATGCGAAGCAGCAGCCATATCATATAATGAAAGAACAAATTATCATCGAGCACGCAAAGAAATACATTGCCAAGAAACATCGGAAACAATTGGAAGCAAAAAACGCACGCTAGGCGAAAGCCTAAGAAACAGTTCGCGAAGAATCCAATATGGATTATGGAGAGCACGCCGCTGGCACTCCGGATATGGTCACAGAAATTTTCCAACGAATGGAAAAGGCAATATTGGAAAAAATAAATATATCAAAGGAACGAGCGTGCAAACTTGAACGAGAAACAATTAGTCAAAATTCAAATCCAGAGTGGATGCAAGAGAGAGCCAGAAGACTTACGCAGCTTCGTGGTTTGGAAAAGTATGCAAGCAGCGGAAATCCACATCCTGCCTGAATTTAGTAGCGGAAATATTATATTCAAAATTCAAAGGAAATCAGGCTACTGAATATGGTTCCTCTAAAGAAAATAATTTGAAAATTGAAGATTGAAATCTGTTTATTTACAAAAAACATAATTTTTTGGCAGCATCATCGGATGGTTTAGTTAGCACAAATTGCATCATCCTTTTGCGGTCAGAAATTTAACTCCGGAAGATGTCATTGCAACAAAAATAATAACTTGGGCCACTTTAGAAGATGGCATTCTGAAATTGAAACAAAATTCTAATTTTTTCTACCAAATACAAGGACAACTGAATATAGCAGAAAAAGAATTTTGTTATTTCATAGTATGGACCCCTTTAGGCATGTTAGTACAAAAGGTATAATATTAGTTTGTGCAAAATTGAAATTTTTAAACAATTTTATTACTCTTACAGATTCCTAGAGATGAAGAGTTTTGGAGAAAAAATATGAAGCAAACTTCAATAGCGTTGGTTGCCTGTAGTTTATAAACATGAGCATATTTGGAAGAAGAATGAATAATTGTAAGAAATTTGCAATTTTCTAAACTCAAAATATCTACATGAGTTCTGTCAATAGGTTTAATAGGTGTTGGGGTAATCTTATATTTAGGCTTTATGGAGTTTCTTCCATATCTAGATTTTAAACAGATTTTACACTGATTTATATAATCACTTATATCTTTCAATTGATTTGGTCAATGATATTTTCGTCTTATTTGTTTTTGGGTCTCTTGGATTCCTCAATGACTTGTTTTTCCCTCGTGATGATTTTTTATAATCTCTTTTATCTCATCTTGATTCTCTACATCTGTCAATTTTTGATTACATCTAATAAAACTGATCTCTGAATTCTTCGAGTACTGTTGTAATATTACACAGAATTTTTCGTATATAGGTTGTTCGAAATATAAATAATATTCTACCTTAGGCTATATAAATTCTTCGATGAAATTAGCAGCATCTTGTTCGAAATTGTCTTGGAAAATTTGTACCAAAATTCTCATTTTATCACCATGTAATTTTCTAATTCTAGGTTTAAAAGGGGAATGAAATACACTCCAGATATTATCAATTGATTTTTGCCTGTACTGATGGGAAAATCACTTATGGGAATACCAATGATAGGATGTTCAGTATTTGAATGGATAGTTTCATCTGTGTCGTCTTGTTCGTTATCAGGTTGTGTTGCGTCATCAACTTGGACAATTGAAGATTTGCTATCATTAATGGTTCAATTTTTTATTAAAATCATTCATACACTCTAAAAAACCATCAAAACCCATTTGATCACTTTCATTTATATTGAGATTTGGAACATTATTCTTAGATAATTTATACATAGTAATAATAATATCTGTATCGTGAAATGTAAAATTTAACATTGATTCTAAATCAATCCATTCTAATAAATCTTTGCCTGATCCTAATTTGGGGATATTCAAATTTTTCATTCTATTCCTTTTACAAAAAGTTTTCAATTCTAATGAAGTATAAAACATGTCCTGATGTAAAGGTTTGTCATAATAATGTTCTTTGGTTAATAAATAAATTATATATCTCTGTTTGTATTTTGGAAGAACTAAATTTCCTAATTTAGGATTTTGATTTTGTAAAGTATTTACATTTTGGAATCTTAACTTAAACTCTCTCGCAATGCCTGTTGACATTCTTGAATCTCGACTAACACAATGTGCTAGACCTTCCTTAAATGGAGCGTCAAATAAATCTCCTCCTATTCCCAAAATTTTATAATTTCCATCAATAATATCTTTATTTTACAAATAATTTTGATATTCAGTTAATGGTTGTTCGGTTTCTGATTTTATTAGTTTTTTATCACTATTCTCAGTATTTTGGGATATACGGCTAAGTGCGTCTGCATTTGTGTTCAGTTTACCTTTCTTATAAATTATTTCGTAATCGTACTCTTCTAATTTCAATCTCCAACGTACTAATTTCGAATTAAGTTCTTTCAAAGAAAATAGCCATTGTGAAGGCTTATGATCTGTGTTAATTTTGAATTTTCTACCAAATAAATAGGGTCGAAAGTATTTGGTAGCCCAAATTATAGCAAGTAACTCTTTTTCTATGGTGGAATAGTTTTGTTCTGATTCATTTAACGTTCTATTTGCGTATGCGATTGGTAAATCTGAACCTATCAGTCCTTGCGATAATACAGCAACGATGGCGTGATTGCTAGCGTCTGTAGTCAAATTAAAAGGTTTCGTAAAATCTGGATATTGTAATATATGCTCATTTACAAGTAAATTTTCACACGTTTCAAAACATTTAACATAATCTGAATCATTGATATTAATTTCTGCTCCTTTTTTTAAACATTCAGAGAACGGTTTTGTAATTTGTGCAAAATTTCGAATAAATTTCTTATAATAACCTAATAAACTAAGAAATCCTTTAATTTGTTTTGTAGTCCTTGGAATAGGAAAATTTCTTATTGCCAAAATTTTATCTGGATTGGGTTCTACACCCTCACATGTAGCTACATGACCTAAATAAGCAACTTCTTTGTGGAGGAATTTAGATTTATCGATCTGAATTTTTAAGTTTGCTCTTTGAAGTCTATCAAATACTGCTCGCAAGCTTTCAATATGTTCTTGTAGGCTTGTACTAAAAATAATGACATCTTCGAGGTGAACAAGGCAGATATCATTTAATAATGTTCTCAAAACATTGGCCATAACACGTTGAAAGGTAGCAAGTGCATTTTTTAGACCAAATGACCATCCGCTATTTTTTCTTACCCGACACATCTAATTTCTTAGGCACGAGCCAAACTGGACTCGACCCAGCTGAATGTGACGGTCTAATAGTTTTTCTGCTGTAGCATTTCTGTCAATTTGTTGTTTCACTTCTTGCCGATATATTTTGGGGTATCTGTGTGTCTTCGTATAAATAGGGATTTCGTCTTTTGTCCGTATATGATGCTTTATTCCGTTCGTGAATGACAAGGTTTTGTCCACCGTATGAAAAATATTTGCGTTTTCCTTAATCAATTTACAAATAGAAATTTTTCTTCAGAATTCATATGTTCTGTTCTTATTTTGGAAATATCGAATGTTTCTTTTAGAATGTTACGATTCAAATTGAATAAAATTTTTTTTTCCAGGTATTGCAGTCCACTCAATTTTATTCATATTGACTATTGAATTTCGAACGTTTCGGATGCACATCCATCCATCTTCTGCTTTCTACAATAATTTTTATGAAACATGAATACAATATTAAATGGTATGATAATGAAAAAGTGATGAAACATGTGCCATAATATTTACCTTATAAAAGTATTACAATCATATAACATTGTTGTATAAAGTATAGTTGTGAAGATTAACTTCTAATATTTATTGAATACAATATAAAAATAACAATTTACTCAAAAATCACAGAAAATGTGTGAATGTAACTTTGAGGCGACCACCAACCAAGGTGCCAGGGAGTACCGGGAGAGATCACTCAAATGACAGGATTTGGCGCTTAGCTGCTACCATCTTGCGGGAAGGGGCGCAACTATTCTTCAATTTTATTTGAATCTTGAATCTAAGTTACCGTTGAAAAAAATTTGAACAAATGTTGATTTACATAAAAAAATGTTTGTCAGTGCAAATATTATTTTTTAGTCGAAATTTTCTGCTAATTTTAATAGTTAAATGCTACAAGAAGTTATTAAAAAGTGAGTACAACAAGTAAATTTTAAGTCTGCTTAATATTTTTCTGTTCATTTATTATAAATCATAATTATTCTAGGCGTACATTACTGATTCCATTTTGCGGCCTGCAGTTTTCTATAAGTGCAAAAGCATTATTACACACATGATTTAGATCTACCACAATAACAGATATTGGACTAAATCATTTTTTACACCTTTCAAATACCTGGAATTTCGAACAGTGAACAAATAAGAAGCATTTGGAATGGATGAGAATTTTCCAGCTCCAATATTTGAATGGTGCTAGAACTGAAAATTATTTGTAACGGAAGATGCTCCAATATATTATCTACATCATATAGAACCAAGAAAGAGTGATACTCTTCAGTCTTGATGTTACTTTGGAATTCAGGCAGCCGAAGAAACTTGAATAAATTTATACTCGCAACAAGTTCATGCTTCACGAAAGTGCTAAAAGACTCTCCAGTCAATGTAAAGGAAGTAGAACCAAGAAGAAAAGTAATATTTGTGGAAAAAAAATCTTAAATTCAGTAAAATTGATTCAGTTTAGACAGCAAGATGCATTTATGTTCAGATAAAGTGAAAACAATGCAGAACGTCACTGTAGCTCAAAGTAAATTGAAAAAATCCAGTAATTATCTTTGAGAAATACTTCGAAATAATGATATCTCCTTTTATTCATTTTCTCAATTAATTATACATCTCAAAATAATTTGAAGTCCTGGATTAGTGATTTTCGTGTCCTATTTTTTTCAGTTTTGTTATTAAAACCCATTCTAGTTCATATCTATTGCTCATTTATCACCATAAGTGATTTGAGATTGTATTTGAAAGACCTAAATTAGAAGAGAATTCACTTATCCAAAATTGTTAGTTAGTATGAGTTCTTTTGAGAATATGGCTATAAAATTTCATACTTTAATAGGATAATTTCGAATTGTTTTGACCGTTTGTATTCAATGTTCCTCTAGTCTTGTTCACAATGAACTTGGAATACTGTAAAAAGTAATTTCAACAGAAAGTATGACCCACAATTGAAAAAACATTTCCTGAGAATAGACACTTTAAAGTAATTGACCTATTATGGCGTTCTAGCTCAAATCACTAATTTATTCAATAACTACAAAGTTGAATCAAAATTAATGCATGAAAAGACTTTATTGAATTTTGAGTTTGTAAGCTATTCAATCTATTGCAATACTGTGGAAAGTAATTTTATTCTAAGGTATGATCCACAGTTAGAGAAGGCATTCTACAAAAATAGATTATTCAGAGTCATAGATTCATAACGTTTTTTAAACAAATTTTGAATATACTTTACATCTGCAGATTTATTGACTACAAAAATTGGATCATACTTCATGGATAAAGTAACTTCATATTTTATCGCAAAACCTGATATTTGTACATATATTTTGTCGGTGAGATTGATTTACATGTACAAACATTTATAATATATGTATTTTTGTTGAAAAACTTTTATGATTCCTTTCCATCAATATACCTTACCTCAAAATACTAATTTAGACTAGAAACCATGGTAACATAGCTATCAGAGACCTCATGTGGCAAGGGGCGCAACTATTTTCATGCGCAGAATTTTTAACATTGAGTGCTCTCTCCCGGTACTCCCTGCAAGGTGCTGATGGTAGAATGACAAAATATGGTAAACCGGAAACAAAAACCACTACAGATCACGCATACCAACTAAAAAATTTTGCGCATATTTCAAATTGTTTCTAGCGTCAGTTTGGTAATTGATGCATTTCGCGCGATTGAGGTTAATATGTAGGCTTTTATGTAATAATCTTGGAATTTTTTATTGACAACTGATGTAATTTGGGGTTCTTCAAAATTAAATTTGTGACCTGCTTCCATATGGTGCCTAGTGAGGGCACTATGATCAGGGTTCAGAATTCTACAGTTGTAGTTGTGCTGCTATAATCTTTTTTGAAGGGTCTGTGAAGTTTCCCCAATATAGCATTTATTACAAGCATTACAATCAACTTTGTATATCAAATTCTTACGATCTAGAGTTTAAGTCTTATCCTTCAGTTTACTAAAAAGAGGTTTAATTGATGTTAAATTATTAGATGCAATTGAAATATTACTGTTATGCAAAATTTTCTGAACACCACACACGACTTCGTGGTCGAATGGCATTGCAGTATAAATTTTGGGTTCCACTGGTTGTATGTTTACATAAGGACGTTCACTCGGCGAGAGTGTGACAGAAAAAATCGTGCGAGAGAGAGGGAGTGTGCGTAGTTTGATGCGGCAACATAGCTTTACATGGACAGACGTAATCTGTGCCTGTGTGAGTTGAGCGACCATAAGGCGCGCAGAGCGATTCCGCAACGTTGCAATCTCTCTCTCATGTCTCTTTCTCCCAGCGTAAAACTGTAGTGTTTACATTTTTATTATGGCTCTTTCTTGATAATGAATATGGATAGGTGGAATATTTTAAATGGTAAATTTTCCTCACATTCTATTCTATAGTATATTGTTTTTTCAGAGATATGTGGAGAAAACTTCTTTTAATATAAGTAAAAATGTTCATTTTTACGATGTATAACCTATACCTCCCATGTAAAAGTCGCCAGCTTCAACGACAAATTTCTCTAAATTTTGCATGGAAAGCGATATTTTGAAAAATACTACTGTATAGAGGGCATTTTCATTCACACAATTTTTCAATTTGAAGAAAATCAGAAGAAAATCGATTTAACCAGTTAACGTCTAAAAATTCTGCAAGAGACCCATTGTCACGTAGTGTGTCAAAGATGTATTTGTAATTCTGCTGATGAAATCTAGGGTTAAATAAATGAAAACACCTGTCAACTAAGCCTTGTATGACGCTTATCTCATATTTTTAGTTTGTATCTGAAAAGAAATTTCAATATCTTCCAGATGCGGTAGATTTATGGAACCAGTTTGAGATCTGCCCATTTTGTATTTGCAAAGTGACATCTAAATAATTGATTTTGTTTTCCAATGAATGCTCTATGGTGAAATTTAATCTATGGTGGAAGTTGTTGAACATTTCAAAAATTGGATCAAATTAATCAATAGGAGAAATCACAATACAATCATCGACAACGACATACCGTTTATAGTATATAATGTTGAAATAAGCGTTTGGTACGGTTTGACATTCTAATTTTTGCAGCACTATATCAGCTAATGAATTACTGATACTCGATCCCATGGATGAGCCATCAGTTTGTTGATATAAAACGTTGTTAAAAGTGAAAAAACAACTTTCGAAACAAAGTTTAATACCTTCTTGAAATTGTGTCATAGTTAAATCAGTATATTCAGAAGAACAGTTCCATTTCTTGGCAATACATTCGACCACCAAGCCCTGCGGGATGCTAGGAAACGAGGCACAAACATCTAAGGAAAATATAGTATAGTTATCTGGAATTTGGATATTTTTAATGTCGCGTACTAGATCGAAGGAATTTTTTATATTATATTCTGACGTAGGAGTAGCTTTACCAATAATGTTGTTAAAAAAAATTGCCAATTTGTAAGTAGGAGTGTCTATCGTGGAAATTATTTGTCTCAAAGGTACATCCACCTTATGAATTTTTGGTGTCCATGTACATTCTGGCCACAGGAGGATTCTGCACTATAAGTTGTGGGTTATCAATACTTCTGATGAAGTTTCCACATTTATCATCTAAACCACGTATAGGACTTTTTGTTAAAATTAAAATTAATAATTTCAAAATTATCCAATAATTCAACGGGAATTTTGTCAAAAGTATCTATTATTATTTCTGAATCATTTAGATTTATGACAGGATGATGAAATGGACTATTTTCAACTCTTGCAATACCTTCTGGTATAAAAATATTATCGATGTGGATTTCGGAAATAAATACTTCGCTATTTTCGATGTGGCTAGTATAAGAATTTGCAACATTTTCACTCTTGGGTTCTAATTTCACATAGTGTAAACGTGATTTTAAACTGTAGTAATGAACTTTTATCCCACATGCCGGTGTGAGTATCTTATTACGGATCAGGTCAATGTTTGCTTCTAACGGTATTTCATTACCTTGTTTCAATTCTGTCATCTCTATACCTAAAGTGTAACAGTCTCTTTTGTCTGAATAAGAATTAACTAAAGCTGTTTTTACTACTATTGTAGATACAAGGTACTCATTATGAAAATCTAATATATCTGTTGTATTGAAAAATTTAGTCAATAATTTCTCACATACTGAAATGAATCGGGGCAATAGCTTACTATCCCCATGAAAATCGGGTGTCATCTCTAGATACTCCTATTCTAAAACTGGTGTAGCCATTATATCGATTAAATTTATATTACTCAATTCTTGAACCAATTCTTCAAAAATAAAATTATTTTTAGAATTTTGTCTATTTTGTGAATCACAAGAAATAACTGGATCTGTATTCGTATCTGAATCTAAATTTATCTCCGGATTATCTCTAAAAGACAGAAGCACTTACAGGATAACCATCAATTTGCCCATGGAGCTCGGCTGCTGGGCAGGAGTTGTGGATGGATTATTGTCTTCTGTGGCTCTGTGTATAGCAGCGTCTTGGAGATCGTCTGTTCGTTCGTGAAGTTCTTGTAGAATTTTTCGTACCGATTTTCGTTGCGATTATATATATATATATACATATATATATATATATATATATATATATATATATATATATATATATATATATATATATACATATATATATATATATATATATATATATATATATATATATATATATATATATATATATATATATATATATATATATATAACCAAAAATCTCCCAGAAGGTTGTTATATCCACGTCTAGTCTTCCAAAAATGGCCGCACAGCCTGTCACGAAACAATTTTGCTTCTTCAAATAAAATTTCAAAACTTTAATATTAAATTAAAAACAAATGTGCAATATAATTTAAAAACCAGTTAACTGTGATAATCACTCGAATTATTTATTAATATTTACGTTTAATTGTGATATATTTATTATTGGTGAACACCAAACATGTGCTCCTCAAAATGTTTGTCTTTTCAAAAAAAATTTTATGAATGTTACGACTATTATTATTAATCTCATTTAATGTAAGTGAGAAAACTTTGTTAACTGAAAGAGAAACATGTTTTTCTAAATTTTAACTTTGTATTTATAGTGTCCTTGAAGAAGGCTGAAAATACAGCCGAAAGCTTGACAAATTAAGAAAAGTGTTTTATTAAGCCCAAATGTTGACTGCCGCACCCACAAATATCTGTTTATGTAACTAATTGCAGTCGCGATTACTCCTAACCTCTATATATATATATATATATATATATATATATATATATATATATATATATATATATATATATATATATATATATATATATATATATATATATATATATATATTTATATATATATATATATATATATATATATATATATATATATATATATATATATATATTTATATATATATATATATATGATGTACAAGTTAGTCAAATTTTTCTCCAGAGGAGACTGATAAAGAAATCTTGGACCCATTTGCAGATGTTGACGATAGCATTTCCGACCAATATTTTCAGCCAAACGATTTTAGTGACAGCAACGACAGTATTTTGCAGCTAAATGAAAATAACAGCAATATCGAAGAACCGAAAGAGAAAAAGGTTAAAAAAAGGCCACCGAATCCAAGATCATGGAAGAAGTTTGAAATCAAACGAAAATAGAATTCTGACGAAGAGTACTTTTCATTGTCAAAAACAAGAAAACTCTTACCCTGAAGAAATATGAAGCCTCCTTACAACAAATGCAAACTGAATTGTTGTGACAAATTCGATGAGGCAGAAAGGAAGAAGATATTTTTGGACTATTGGGGACTTGGAGACTTGCAGCGACAGCAAATTTTTTTCTTGCAATGCATGAAATCGGTTAATCCTTAATAGGCCAATCCAGTACTACGTCACACTTTGTTTCAATATGGCGTCAGAGCAAACATTTCATAGATTGTCATACGTCGTAATAGAACATTGTTATAAAACTCGTTATAAGTTGAATTATAAATTCATTTATTGATACTGCATCATTCAGATAATCCGTAAGACGCTAATATTTATCTTCAAAAGGGTATTGAATAAATATTTTTGTTAAAATTCCTAGATTATGCCTACAACATATATTGTTGTTGAATGCGGTAGCAGATCAAATAGAGATTTGGTGAGTTTTTATGCTATCCCTAAAACTTTGAACCATCGTTTTCAAAATCATTCAAATGAATTGAGTAAAGTAATACGTGATAAGTGGTTGGCTGCAATAAAACGGGCTGATTTGACGGAGTCAAAGATAAAATATCAGAAGGTGTGCAGTCGACATTTCATATCAGGTAATTTTTAATTTATATTTGTTTGAAGAATGAAATTTTAACTAACAGAATAAATGGTTGTATTAACAATTAATTCTTAACCAAGAGTAAATGATTATATTAAAATGTATGATTATATTTGATTGTTATTGTGGGCGCTATTTTCAGAATTACCAGAGGAATTTTGGATTTCTAAAATTATTTAATTTAAATTAGTAACTTTTATGTAGCAAACTGAAGAACTACAAGAAGTAGAAACTGAAGAACAAGAGCAAGAAACTGGAGTTCAGGATCAAACTGAGTTAACTTCAGAATTTATCGATCAACAGGCAAAAGACAACATGTTTTTGATCGAAAAAATTCAAAACATAACCAACACCTTCAATAAATTATTATTGTTTGAAACGTCTTTAACAAATAAGAATGATAAAACATTATTTTATACAGGTTTATCATATCCTTTGTTCAATTCAATTTTGAAAATTATTAAACCAAATTTACCCTATCACCCAAATAGTACCTTGAACCATTTTGAACAACTTTTATTAACTTTAATTAAATAAGGATTAAATTTATCATTTAAAGATTTGTCAGACAGATTTGCTATTAGCCCGACTACAGCTTCTACTTGTTTTGATAGAACAATAGATGTGTTACATTCTAAATTTGAAAATTTGCTAATATGACCTGAAAGAGAAGTTAGAAATAAAAATATACCTTCGTGTCTTAAAGATGCTTTTCATGATAAAACAACCGTTACCATAGATTGTTTTGAAATTTTCATACAAAAACCTGCCAACTTATTAACAAGAAAACAGTGTTGGTCAAATTACAAACACCATTATACAGTAAATTTTTTGATAGGTATCACACCACAGGGTACAGTTTATATATATATATATATATATATATATATATATATATATATATATATATATATATATATATATATATATATATATATATACATATATATATATATATATACATATATATATATATATATATATATATATATATATATATATATATATATATAGATATATATATATATATATATATATATATATATATATATATATATATATATATATATATATATATATATATATATATATATAACTTAACAATCGATCTTCGATAACTTTGTTTTTAAAAATAATATTTTATTATTTGTTGCAACTAGATGTTGCTTGTTACAAGACTGATTACAAACTGAACTTATTCTAAATGACATGCTACAAGAAAATTATGTTTAAAGAGTAATGTTACATTCTAGAAATGCATGCTTAACAATAATTATATACTAGCTAAGGGTTTTCTGCAATATAACTCCTCCCTTCCTAAAATGGAGCCTCTTCTGGTAGGCGGATATCCTTTTTCTCTAGGGGTGAGTTCGAAGTTGGTCTTCTTCTCAAGTAGAAGTTTTTTATCCACTTAAAAATGCAATAAAACATTACTGCAAAAATCCCTAAATAAAGTATAACAGTCCATATGCTGGGGATGTGAAAATTTGATTGTACATCACTAATAATTGGTCTGGAATTAATAGGAATTTCTTCTAAATTCAAAGATTTTAAATTTATAGTTAAATTTGATTTCTTGCTACTTTTCAATTCCATTCTGACATTGTTAATCACCAATGGTTTACCGATTGTTTCACTCTTGTAAGTTAATAACTGATTTTTGAAATACACTTCACATAATATATATATAATACTATTTATGATAATGAATTAGCAAATTACAAGAGAATAATGAAATTCCTGCAAACAGGCATTGATGAAAAATTCGAGAATATAGAAATACATTCAGTTAATAAAAGAAATAAAAGAGGAATTATCGATGGTTTAGGAACAATATTCAAATCTATTACTGGTAATTTGGACGCGGAAGATGGGAAGAGATTTAACAATATCTTAGAACATCTACAGAATAATGAAAGAAAATTACAAGATCAAATCAGTATAGCTTATAGTTTGAGTGGTAAAATCATACAAAAATTCAATGGTACAATTCATGATATTCAACGCAACGAGATGCTCTTAAAATCAAAGATTGAATATTTACATCACCTTATGATGAATAAAATCGAATTAGATGAGATAATTATGACAAAAGATCTGCATAATCAATTCATCATAATATATAACACCATATTAAATGTTTTGCAAGATATAGAAAATTCAATAACATTTTGTAAATTGAAGACAGTGCATCCCAGTATAATTAAACCACAAGAATTATTTTTAGAATTGAAACAAATAGCTAATTATTATCCTAATCAATTACCATTTGAGCTAAAACTTGATAATATATTGGATTTCGAATCAGTAATTTCAGTTAATTGCAAAATAGAACATCCACGAATAATTTATTTTATTTCGTTACCAATAAATTTCGAAAAACAATTTGATCTTTATTATTTGCATTCAATACCTACTAGAGTCGAATAAGATTTTGTAACAATAATACCTGATGTTAGGTATTTGTTAAAATCCAGGGATAATGAAATTAGACCTCTTGATGACATTTGTGTTAAAAGTAAGATCTACCAATGTCCCAACACATTTCAAACGCATAATAATGCAAAATGCGAAAGTCAAATACTACTTGAGGACGATTCCAATCAATGCCAGTATACCAAGCTAGAAATCAAAATAAACCAGGTTGAAATCGTTCCCGAAATCAATCAGTATTTAGATGTATTTCCTGAAGAAGAAAGAATCAGAATGAAGTGTCAGCAAGGTGTAGAAACGAAGGTGTTATGTGGTATATTCCTAATTGAAAATGACAAATGTGAAGTGTATTTCAAAAATCAGTTATTAACTTACAAGAGTGAAACAATCGGTAAACCATTGGTGATTAACAATGTCAGAATGGAATTGAAAAGTAGCAAGAAATCAAATTTAACTATAAATTTAAAATCTTTGAATTTAGAAGAAATTCCTATTAATTCCAGACCAATTATTAGTGATGTACAATCAAATTTTCACATCCCCAGCATATGGACTGTTATACTTTATTTAGGGATTTTTGCAGTAATGTTTTATTGCATTTTTAAGTGGATAAAAAACTTCTACTTGAGAAGAAGACCAACTTCGAACTCACCCCTAGAGAAAAAGGATATCCGCCTACCAGAAGAGGCTCCATTTTAGGAAGGGAGGAGTTATATTGCAGAAAACCCTTAGCTAGTATATAATTATTGTTAAGCATGCATTTCTAGAATGTAACATTACTCTTTAAACATAATTTTCTTGTAGCATGTCATTTAGAATAAGTTCCGTTTGTAATCAGTCTTGTAACAAGCAACATCTAGTTGCAACAAATAATAAAATATTATTTTTAAAAACAAAGTTATCGAAGATCGATTGTTAAGTTATATATATATATATATATATATATATATATATATATATATATATATATATATATATATATATATATATATATATATATATATATATGTATATATCATGCCTGTTTGCAGGAATTTTATTATTCTCTTGTAATTTGCTAATTCATTATCATAAATAGTATCATTCGAAATGGTTGAATTTAGATTTTGATATTGTATATTCAAATCATTGTATTCGTCATATAAAGGTGTTAAATCATAATAATGCACGAATGTGTGCTTCATTCGTTCCAATTTTGCAGGTCCCAAATTTATTGGTAATATCCCTAAGTTTTCGGTCACGTTTTTAATGTTTACTCCTTGAGCGACTGCGAACAACCTGGAACGGGTTTAAATGGATGTTTTCTTTTTCGGACGTTTTATATTCGAAAGGTGAATATTTTCGTTAGTATTACCGTGCCGGGGCTTTATTTTTGCAGTTTTTAATTTCGTATCAATTTCTTTCGTGAGCTCGGGTTTATATTTGTTCTTTGTTTTCTGTTGCTTCTGTCTATTTTTTACAAATACTTGCTCGGGAATATCAGGTAAACTTTCTCGGTCTTCATTTTGTTTAGTTATAACTTTATCTTTATTCTGAATAATTTTGTCATTAATTTTTTGATAAAGTATTTTCATTTTATTCTTATGTCCAATAATATAATCATTTATCAATTGTTTATCTATTTCCATATTAAATGGTGAATTGGAATCTATATGACCAGAAATTATCTCAATAGGTTTTAGTTTTATAACGGAATGTATTGTATTATTATATGCCAATACTGCATAGTCGACCTTAATTTCAATTAATTCATTTTTGTATAAATCTTGATTATTAAAAAGACGAATGTGTTCTATGAGTGTCGAGTGAAAACGTTCTATTATGCCGTTAGACTCTGGATGTTGCGAACTTATAAAATGGATTTTAATCTTGTGAATTTTTAATAATTCTTGCAAAACAGAATTTTTAAATTCTAATCCATTATCTGATATTATTTGTTCTGGAATAGGATGATGCGAGAAATATTTCACCAATTTATTTACCACTTCTATACCTTGACCAGAACTCATTTTATACGCTTGAGCAAATTTAGAAAACGAATCTACTATTGTTAGAAATCTAGAATTTTCTAATGTTATTGTATCTACATGTAGAATCTGAAAAGGTTTTATTGCAGTTGGAGTTACATTAAATTTCAATTTCAAAGGGTTCCTATCATATTTGGTAACTTGACATAATTCGCATTTATTAATAAAGGTTTGAATTGATTTTCTCTGATTGGGCCAATAATATTTTTGCTTTATCCGAGTTTCAGTTTCGTCTATACCTCTGTGATTCGATTTTCCTTCGTGATAATTTTGGATAATTTCAATAATTTCATTTTCATCCATCACATCTAATAATTTCTCAGTGCATTTGATCATTCTAATTTCAGAATTTTTGAAATAATTTTGTAAAACTACACTAAATTTTTCGTACAACGGGCTTTCAAAATAAAGATGGTACTTAACACGTGGGACTATAAAATCTTTCACAAAATTAATTATTTCTTGTTGGTAATTATTCTTTGATATCTGTAATGTAATTCGTTGCTTATTGTCGTGAAGTCTAGTCAAAATGGGGTTTGAAGGATCATACTTGACTTCTGTAATAATTACTTGATTTTTTCCGTAATTTACCGGACAATCAACAATGGGAATACCGACAACAGGATTCTCTGTATTTGAATGAATTGTTGCACCGCTATCGTCGACTTCGTCAATAGGAAGATTTTGATAATTTTTATCTACCGCAACAATTAGTGAGTTACATTCATCATCATTAATTTTATTCTTTAATTCTTCATTGAAATCATTGATGAATTTTTCAAGTGCTATCATATTTTCTGTTTCGTTAATGTAAAGGTCAACTCGTGAAATTGATTCAGAATCTAACCCTGTATATACGGTTATCGCGATGTTTGTTTCATGGAAAACATACTGAATCATTGTTTTAATATCAACCCATTTTTGTTCATCTCTGCCACATGAAATTTTAGGAATACAGATTTTTTCAATGTTATGTTTCAAACAGAAATTTTTGAAATTTAATAATGTATAAAATATATCTTGTGACGTGGGTTTATCAAAATATCTATTCTTGGTTGTAAGATACATAATGAATCTATTCTTATCTTTCAAATAAACTAAATCATATAATTTAGGATTCTGATTTTCCAATTTGTCAACATTCTTAAAAATTTCTTTGAATTTTCGTGCTACTCCCTTGAACATACCAAGGTCTTTACTAACGCAATGGGCTAAATTACTGTCTGGTGGTGAATTAAATAAATCATCATTTACTTCTGTTATATTTACAATATAACTCAAATTTTTCTGCCTATTATTTATATAATTTTGATATTCAGTTAATTTTTCATTTTCTAATAAATTTTCTGAATTATCAATTTCTTGTGGGATTCGGCTGAGAGCATCTGCATTAGTATTCAACTTGCCCTTCTTATAAACGATTTCGTAGTCGAATTCCTCTAATTTTAATCGCCATCTTATTAATTTCTGACTACACTGTCGGAGTGAAAAGAGCCACTGAAGCGGTCTATGGTCAGTAATAATAGTAAATCTACGTCCAAAAATATACGGCCTGAAGTATTGCGTTGCCCAAACGATCGCTAATAACTCGCGTTCTATTGTTGAATAATTACTTTCTGATATGTTTAAGGTTCTACTAGCGTATGCTACAGGCTTATCGCTTCCAATAGGGCCTTGTGACAAAACTGCTCCTATAGCTACATTACTAGCATCGCATGTTAAATTAAAAGGTTTGGAAAAATCCGGATACTGAAGTAACGGTTCATTAATTAATAAATTTTCACAAACTTCAAAGCACTCTACATATGGTGGATCATGTATGTTAATTACAGCATCTTTTTTTAAACATTTAGTTAGGGGTTTGGTCAATTTTGCAAAATCCTTAATAAATTTGCGATAATATCCTAACAAACCTAAAAATCCTTTTATCTGTTTTATATTTTTCGGGATCGGATAATTTTGAATGGCAATGATTTTATTGGGGTTAGGTCTAACTCCAGAAGGCGTGACAATATGTCCTAGATATGCAACTTCCTTCTTTAAAAATTCCGATTTATCTAACTGAATCTTAAAATTTGCCTTTCTCAATCTATCAAATACTAATTTCAAATTCTCTACGTGTTCCTGAAGACTTGTACTAAAAATTATAATGTCATCTAGATACACGAGACATTTTTGATTGTTTAACCCTCTTAAAATGTGATCCATAACTCTTTGGAAGGTAGCAGGGGCGTTCTTGAGCCCAAATGGCATTCGCAAAAACTCGTAATGACCATTTTCTGTATTGAATGCTGTTTTAGAAATGTCGTCGGGGTGCATCTCGATTTGATGGAATCCTGATGCCAAATCTAGCGTTGTAAAATAATGGCAACGTCCTAATTTATCTAATAGGTCATTAATATTCGGTAAGGGATATTTGTCACCGATTGTCTTATCGTTTAATTTGCGATAATCTACAACAATTCTCCACTTACGTTTGCCTGAAGCATCCTGTTTCTTAGGAACCACCCAAATCGGTGAGGACCAAGGAGAATTTGACGGCCTAATGATATTCTGCTCTAACATCTTTCGAATTTGATTATTGACTTCCTGTTTATGAATTTCAGGGTATCTATAAGTTTTCGTGTAAGTGGGGATTTCGTCTTTAGTCTTAATCGTGTGCTTAATCTCGTTTGTGAATGAAAGCATTTGTTTATCTTAATGAAATATATCAGAGTATTCTTTAATCAATTTTGTTACAGCAAATTCTTCCTCTGAATTCATATGATTTGTTCTAATTTTTGAAATATCAAATTTAATCTTTTCTGTTTGGAAAAAATTCAAATTGGAGTTTGGACCAGAATAAGATTCATAATTATTATCAAATAATTCGACATTAATTGGTTTTAATACATCGATATGAATATTGTCATCTGTTGGGTTTATTATTGTACAAACGGTATAGTTATTTTCAGCCTTTGTAATACACAATGGTATTATAAAATTTTTCGTTTTAATTTCTGGAATAATTATATCACCTGTCTTTATGCTAACCTTTATTTTGATCACCTTTTCTGATTGTGATTCTAAATAAATTTTGTCTGATGTAATAATAGTGTTAGAATTCTGTTCATCATCTATAAAATTCAAGTTATTATTTGGAATTACATTATTTTGATTTGACTCAAGATAGTGAATTCTAATTTTCGAATTTGGAGTTATTAAAATACTATTATTTATGTCAATAACAATTTTTAATAATTTTATATTATCTAAACCCAATAACAGATCAAATTTATCATGAAAATTAAACATGTGATATTTTAAACAAAAATTACCATCTCTTTTTATATTAAATATTTTAGAAATAGGTATGAGAGTACTAAATTGTTCTATCGAAGTTCCGTGTGCTGATGAAATTCGAAACGGATCTTCAAAAATGTTACTTTTGAAATATTTATAAGCAATATTTGGTTTTACAAACGATTTTGTACTACCCGTATCAATTAGAACTTTTAAATTATTTTCAGGTAATATAATAAACGGTAGTGTGTTTGGATTGTTAGTCAGATTAAGCAATTCTATTGTGTGTAATTTTCCGAGGCAGTTTGCACTAAAAAATTATCGGTTTCAAAGTTCATATCTTCTTGGAATTCAATGTTAGGTTCATTCACATACTCAGTGACGTGTTCTGCTTCGGAAATATGATTCTCGGATTCTGTCACGTCTTCGCTGTCTATGTTATATAATTCCTCCGAAATAATGTTTTGTCTAGGTTTGAAACTTTGATATCTTTGGGAAGGTCCTGCTTTTGGTTGATAAGTATTATTTGTAGAAATACTCATGGGAGTAGGCTTAGGATAATTTTGCGTGGAGTTCTGATTTTGAGGGGGAATTTTATTTCTTACAATTTGCGAATTTTGCCCATAATTTCTATTGAATGGTCTTTGTGGATTTGGAGAATAACTTGTTAAATATAGTGGTCGCGGTCCACTAGGTTTTTGTACAATTTGTTTTGATGGTGGTTTAAAATTGAAATTCTGTACTCGCGGTTTCTGGGATTCTCCAAATTGAAAGTCATTAGTTAACATACTCAATGCAGAGTTTAAATTCTGAGGATTTTTCGTACGCATGAGTTGTCCAATAGGCTCTTTAAGTCCGCGTAATAATACTCTCAAAGCAAAATTTTGAAAGTATGGAATCAAAACTGCTTGTTCTACTGATGTTGAACCTAGTTTCAGACGGGAGATTTGAAGATTTAACAAATGTTGTAATTTGTTATAAAAATCAAATGGGCTCTCATTTTGTGATTGTTTCAACTCAGTCATTTCAATAGCTAATGTAAAACTATGTCTTTTATCAGCATAAGTATTAGTTAGGGCTGCTTTTAACTCTTGCCAATCAGTAATGGTACAACTCGCGATATTTTTCGCTGCGTCGCCCTTAATCTTTGATAAAATAGTTGATATCAAATATTCATTTTGGAAATCTGTGACATCATTTTTATTGAAGAATTTAGTTAGCAATTTTTCACAGATTTCTAGAAATCTTGATAAGAGTTCGCGCTCTCCATGGAAATCTGGTACCATATCGAGGTACTCTTTTTTCAATGCTGGGGTAGTCATATTTGTTTGACTGATAATTGATGTGGGTGGTTTAATAGAAGATTTAATAACAATTTTGTTACTTGAAATAGTTTGTGACGACTCTGTGTCACTGTTAGAGCCGGAGTCAGAATCAGAGCTTGTATCAGATGAAGCGAAATTAGAACTTAGAGACATATGCACTTACAGCAAGATCAGCGTCTTCATGTCCGTTGAAGATGGATGCCTGTGAAGTGAGCCCCAGGTAATTTCTGCGAAGCTGTTTCCGATGTCCTCTCGGTCACGATGCTGCGGTCCTGATGTGCGGTTACGGTCAGAAACAGTTGTTACGAAGTAGCAGATCGATTCTTTATTTGATTGCCGTTGAATCGTTGAAACGAACCAAATCTATATGCGTTAGATTTGTTTTGGCAATCCTACCGACTGCGCCACTTAACAATCGATCTTCGATAACTTTGTTTTTAAAAATAATATTTTATTATTTGTTGCAACTAGATGTTGCTTGTTACAAGACTGATTACAAACTGAACTTATTCTAAATGACATGCTACAAGAAAATTATGTTTAAAGAGTAATGTTACATTCTAGAAATGCATGCTTAACAATAATTATATACTAGCTAAGGGTTTTCTGCAATATAACTTATCTATAAATATATGTGGGAATTCCAATATTCCTAACGCCGCCACTGATTCAACAGAGGACTTCTCGCCGCGACATCTACGAAGTGGCAGAGTCTTGGGGAAGACAGTAGCGAATGGTGAATGAAGTGAAAACGATGTTTCTTTTGAGATTAAATAATATTATCTTGTATTTTTATTTGTTTATTATCGTGTAATTAAATAGTGTTAAAAGCATACTCTTTTCTCTTAAATCTAACCCACAACTTTGGGGGCTCAACCGGGATGAAAAATTATGAAAATTTAGAGTGTACTGTGCACGTGAAGTTGAAACAAATAAATAGATGTTTGAAAGAAGTGAAAGAAGTAAAAGTAAAGTGTGAGGAAGAAGAAATTAGAAGGAAAACGAATGAAAGTGTGAAAGAGATTAAAACAAAGAAGTTAATAAAAAGGAAAAAAAAAAACGATGTGAAAAACAATTGGGAACAATAACTGTATTCTTTTATCAGTGAGTGATCGATAACATTTTGATATTTCTCATAAAGTTTTAGATTTTGTTATTCTAACCTAAGATTTCGTGTACACGTGGAGCGTTTGCCGCGTAAACGACTGTCTTCCCGCGTTTTGTGCTGCGTGCGTCGCTGTGACGTTCGGTCGAGCGTTCGTTCAATTCCGACTGGTCAGAGGCGAAACAAAATATTTTTTTGATTGCTTATTGCCGAAAATTTCAATCTTTAACGATGAGTGATGATGAAGGAAATGCGGAAAATCGTGTGCGTGAACGCAAAATTGAATTATTAAAACGAGAAATAGAACTTTTGAAACGGGAGAAACTGATTGCAGAACATGAGCAAGCAATCGCCAAACAGAGTTCGCCGTTAAATATACGTGATGCTGAAGACTGTTTACCGACATTTTCTGGAGACAAAAATCATTCCGTCGAAAAATGGATTGAAGATATTGAGGAAAACAGTAATCTTTTCAGTTGGAATGAATTACAAACATTGATAGCTGCTAAGAAGATGTTACGAGGAACTGCTAGAATTAGGTTGGATTCGACAAGAGTCATTAAAACTTGGAAGTTGCTTAAAGCTGAAATAGTAGCAGAATTTGGACAACATGCAAACACTGCTGAAGTACACCGTGCATTGATGCAGCGAAAGAAAAAATCAGGTGAAACATACCAAGAATATGTGCTGCAAATGATTGCAATTGCCAAACGGGGATTAGTAGAGAATGAATCGCTCATTCAATATGTGATTGATGGTATTCAAGATACAGAGAGCAATAAAGTGATACTTTATGGAGCTACAACGTTAGCTGAACTCAAAACAAAGATCGAGCTGTACGAAAAAATCAAAAGCAGATCAAATAATCAAGATAGGAAGCTAGTGCAAAGAAAACCAGAAGGCGAACAACAGGAAAAAATAGAAACTTGCTTTAATTGTGGACGTACAGGACACAAGAAAAAAGATTGTAAATACTTAGACAAAGGTCCGAAGTGCTACAAATGCCAACAGCATGGTCATATTGCTGCGAAATGTTCAAATGTAGCAGGAACAAAGAAGAATAAAAATGAAGAAAGTAGCATGCAAGTTCAACAAGAAGCAAGAAGTAATCCAACTTATAAAACTATTTCAATTGAAGATCAGCATGTTCAGGCATTGATCGATACCGGAAGTTGCGTAAATTTGATTCGCGTAGATGAATATTTTCGGATAGGAGCTCCAAAAATCAAGAACGAAACTGAAACTTTAACAGGTCTTGGTCAAGTTAAAATTAAAACACTTGGTTATTTTGAACCAAGCATCGAAATTGATGAGTGCAATTTTCAGATGAAAATGCACATTGTCAACAAAAATGATATGAAGATGAAATGCATAATTGGCTCTGAATTATTAAAAGAAGCAACAATAACAATTGGCCCAGAAAATTCGATTGTTCGTAAATTAGAAGATGACTTTTCAATTATGAGTATCGAAGTTGAAGATTGTAAAACACATAGCAATACAACGTCTACAAAGCATATTGATGAAATAGAAAAGATGATAAGAGAATACAGACCAGAAGTGAAGAAGACTACCTCGGTCAAAACAAAAATATTACTCAAAGATGGAACACCTATTTATCAAGCGCCCCGAAGATTGGCAGAAAGTGAAAAAAAGAAGTAGATCGACAAATTTCTGAATGGCCGCGTAATGGCATTATACGGCCTAGTGCATCTGAATGGAGTAGTCCAATAGTACTGGTAAAAAAGAAAAATGGAAGTACAAGAATTTGCATCGACTACCGAAAACTCAACAAACAGGTTGTGAAGGATCGGTATCCACTACCAGTTATTGAAGATCAACTTGACAAGTTGCAAGCTGCCAGAGTTTTCAGCACAATTGATTTAAAAAACGGATTCTTCCATGTTCCTATTGATGAGGAAAGTATAGAATATACAGCGTTCGTAACAAATAGTGGCCAGTATGAATTCCTTCGTACACCTTTTGGATTTTGCAACAGTCCTGCTATATTCAAAAGATTTATAAATGACATTTTCCGGAATTTGATTCAAAAAAATATAGTAGCAACATATTTAGATGATTTGGTTATATTATCTCAAAATGAATCTGAAGCTATAGTTAGATTGAAAGAGGTATTGGCAGTCGCTGAAGATTTTGGGTTACTGATAAACTGGAAAAAGTGCCAATTTCTATCTAGAAAAATAACTTATCTGGGTAACGAAATTGAAGAAGGTAAAATCCGACCTAATGAAGCTAAAATCGAAGCAGTAATGAGATTTGCTGAACCAAAAGATTAGAAGCAAGTACAAAGTTTCATGGGCTTAGCAGGATACTTCCGCAAATTTATAAAAGACTTTTCCTTGATCGCAAAACCTTTGACAGATTTACTCAAGAAAAATACGAAGTTCAAGTTTGAAAATGAAGAACGCTTAGCTTTTGAAACGTTAAAATCACGATTGTCTGAGAAACCAGTCTTAAACATTTATCAAGCTGGTTTAGAAACCGAAATCCATACCGATGCATCCAAGTTTGGTATAGGAGCTATATTATTACAGCGCAATATAGAAGACGAAAAACTCCATACTGTCTACTATTATAGTAGAAAGACCAAATACTGCCGAACAGAAATATACCAGTTACGAGTTAGAGGCACTAGCTGTTGTAGCTGCTGTTAAAAAATTTCGAATCTACCTTACAGGTAATCCCTTTAAAATAGTAACAGACTGTGCCGCATTTCAGATGACATTATCGAAACAAGAATTGTCACCTCGAATAGCTAGATGGGCTATATACTTACAAGAATTTGACTACACAATTGAACATAGACCAGGTATTCGTATGAAACACTCAGACGCTCTATCTCGAAATCCGGTCTGCACTGTTGTACAAGAAGGTATTGTTGCCAGGATAAAATCGGCACAAGAAAGCAGTGAAGATATCCTAAAACTCGTAGAAGAAGTTAGAAGAGGAGAAAATAATGAATACACTTCAAAAAATGGACTTCTTTATAAATATTCAGGCGGATATGATCTACTTGTTCTACCTAAGAAGCTACAAACCGAAGTAATTAGACAGATACATGAAAATGGACATTTTGGGGTGCGAAAAACAAGAGAAATGATTTCACGAGAATATTTTATACCGAAATTGGATGAAAAAATTAGAACTGTGATCAGTAATTGCGTTCCTTGTATATTAGTTTCTGCAAAGACAGGTAAACAAGAATGTTTCTTGAATCCGATAGACAAAACTGGTGGTCCCTTAGATACTTATCACATTGACTATTTGGGGCCGATGCCAGCTACTAATAAAAATTATCAGTATATTTTGGCTATTGTCGATGGGTTTACTAAATTTATTTGGATATTTCCAACCAAGACGACAAACACGAAAGAGACGCTGGAAAAATTGGAAATACTACGACGAACATTTGGAAATCCACGTAGAATTATATCTGACAAAGGAGCTGCCTTCAGATCTACAGATTTCGCAAACTACTGCCAAGAACAGAGTATTAGTCATCACATGATAACAACCGGTGTTCCCAGAGCTAACGGTCAGGTGGAGAGGCTACACCAGGTTATCATCTCAGTATTAGCAAAGCTGTCAATAGAAAATCCTAAAAACTGGTACCAACATGTCTATGAAGTACAGTCCTTCATCAATGGAAATTACCAGAGGAGTATAGATTCAACGCCTTTTGAACTTCTGATTGGAACGAAGATAAAACATAAAAAGAATTTGAAGTTGCGAGAGCTTATTGGAGAGGAAAATTTAAAAGCTTTTTATGATGAAAGAGAAGAGTCAAGAGTGAAAGCAAAAGAACAAATAAAAAGGGTCCAAGACGAGAACAGAAGAGCATTTAACAAGAAAAGGAAGCCACCGAACACGTACCAGATTGGTGACATCGTAGCGATTCGAATAACACAGTTTGGAGCAGGGATGAAGCTATATCCCAAATACCTTGGTCCATACAAGGTAAGTAGAATTAATCAGAACGATCGTTATTGTATAGAAAAGCAAGGATCAGGAGAAGGTCCAATCCACACCACCACGAGCGCTGACTACATGAAACGATGGTCCTACGATGAAGAAACCTCCGAAGAAGATCTTGAGGAAAATGATGAATTATCCGAGGCGGATAATGCGCCAGGACAGCCGAGTTGTGCGAATTCAAATATTCCTAACGCCGCCACTGACTCAACAGAGGACTTCTCGCCGCGTTATCTACGAAGTGGCAGAGTCTTGGGGAAGATAGTAGCTAATGGTGAATGAAGTGAAAACGATGTTTCTTTTGAGATTAAATAATATTATCTTGTATTTTTATTTGTTTATTATCGTGTAATTGAATAGTATTAATTAATATTAATTAATATGAGTCTTAAGGTAAATGTTATAAACAAAATAAAAATAACCCCTAACCTTAAATAAAATTTGTAAAATCTATATACGTATTTCGAGAACTAAGTTCTCATCATCAGTAGAAAGGCGAATCACATCAACAGCAGGCTGCAGTTTTCGTCTAGAGATATGCTCTCCACCGAATAGGCTGAGGATTGCCACAAGAGATATTGTCTCCACCAGAGGTGATGTGAAACACAACTTAAACTTAAACATAAAATTCCTTTTATACTAAAAGGTCGTCACGCTAGGATTAACTAAAACAAACGGTACAATCTGGAGTTAGGGATGGGACCCAGGTCAGGATTCAATAAGCGGGTTTTATTCTTATGAATTTTTATGCTCTCGTAAGCGTCTAGGAATCTAATGTTGTGCACTAATTTCAAAAGTTTCAAATTTTCTCTAGTTATATTATGATCAGTGTCAAAAATATGTTGCGCTACGCTTGATTTTTCGGGTTTCCCATATTTCAAATAACCTAAATGCTCTTTAAAACGAGTATTAATTGGTCTTCTAGTTTGACCCAAGTAAATTTGGTCGCAGTCATTACAAGAAATTCCATAGATTCCCGATTTACTACCACTTTCAGTTTTATCTTTTGGATTACCAAGTAATGTTTTAATATTTTGAGATTTGTATGAGATGCTTATGTTGAAATTACGAAAAATTTTGTTCAAATTTTTAGACCAATTTTAGACACGTATATATATATATATATATATATATATATATATATATATATATATATATATATATATATATATATATATATATATATATATATATATATATATATATATATATATATATATATTTATATATATATATATATATATATATATATATATATATATATATATATATATATATATATATATATATATATATATATATATATATATATATATATATTTTAAACATGTACTTTTCTTTATTTTCATTAAAAAATTAAACAAATATATTTTCTGCCATACAATTCTTCATTTGATTTTTTTAAATCTAGTTCTTACATACTACAATATTCACATGTCCATATTCCATCCGGTACATCATGTATCCCTATACATTTAAAATGAAACCATTGAAATTTACAATCCTCATTAGTACATTTTATCATTGGTGTTCCGTCATCATAACTTTCACAAATGCACCAGGTAGAAATGTTTCCACCTCCTGCTTTTTTTGTAAAATACCGGCCTAACAATTCAGGAACTATAACATCTGAATGAAATAGTAAAGCCTTTTTTAGATTTTTGGTTAAAAACGCATTATTTCTAAAAACTCTTCCAATAAAGACCTCTCTCGGAGACCAAACAACAAAATCACAATACTGTTTGTCGGACTCAAACATTTGCTGCGATATGACTGCAGGCTTCGCTGTTGCCAGCCATACATGTACAATGTGCAGTACAAACACTACCTTCTGTCTGTGTGATCACCCAAACATTTAAAGGCTTATCATTAGCTTTTTGCGAATGTTTCATCTATAAGTACAAATAATACATTTTAAACTTATAAATATTTTATATTGGGAATGAAAGGAAAAAATCTTCCTTATGTGAACTACCTGATGTACTCTCATATTTTCAAATCGGAATTCAATATTTCGTTTTTTGTGCCCAAAAAAGACCATTGTGAGGATTGCAATATGTATGAAAACAGTACTGCAGAAGAAAGAGAACAACAGAAGTATGCTCATGAACTGCACATTTTAGAAAAAAATCTTTTCCGTATAGAGAAAGCTGAAGATATCAAGGAAACTGGAAACGAAGTTCACGTATCTGTCTATGATCTTCAAGCGACCCTTTCTTGCCCTCAAAGTGAAGCTTCTGGTTTCTATTATGTTTCTGAGCTTATTTGTTTCAATTTCACTGTTATCTCTCTCAAAGATGACCAAACAAAATGCTTTGTTTGGCATGAAGGAGACGAAAGAAGAGGTGCGAATGAAATAGCCACGTGTATCCTAAAATGTATAGAGACATTGCAGGAATACCCTCGTAACCTGGATGTAATATTTTACAGTGATAACTGCTGTGGCCAACAAAAGAACTAGTACATGTTCTCAATGTATTTGTATGCTCTAGAAAATTTTGAATTCATAAATAGCATAATTCATAAATTCCTTGTCAAAGGCCATATACAGAATAAGGGGAATGCTGTTCATTCTGTTATCGAAAGGCACATGAAGCGTGAAATGAAATGCCAACCTGTGTATGTTCCCGAGACATATTTTTGAATGATTCGTTCTGCCAAAGTTGGTAAACCTTATCAAGTTATAGAAATGTGCCATAAAGACTTTTTGGACATGAAAAGTTCACAGAATAACTTTTCTATGTCAACTTTAAGAATCGCAGATATCCGTATCCTGAAAATAACAAAAGTTAATCAGATATTTGTCAAAAGACAATACGGAGAAAATGATTTCACGCCCATTCCTGGTTATTCCACACGATCCGTAGATTTGTTTGTTGTAAAACATTGTAGAACCAATTTCGCCATGAATTCGCCACTGATCAGAATTGCCAGTGCATATAATAATTTAATTTCTGTATCTATTATAGCAGATTTGTTTTCTTGTAATTTATATACCTTTAAGTGCTCTATAAAATATTGTCTATCAAATATATCTGTTTCATGATTAGTTTATTAGTTACTGTTTACCACTACTTATATAATTATATATATTTTATTTTTATGTATATCGCTTTAATTTGATTTTGATATATTGAATTGTTTTATCTTATCAGTGCTGCACTGTTATTGGGACTTATCCTGTTGTGTAGCCAAATTGTTGTAAAATTAAAAAAAAAAATAAAAATTCCAGTAAGAAAGAAAACTAAACAAAATACGGTAACAAAAAAACATTCCAAACCGCAATCTGCTTATCTCAAAAAAACCTGCCTGTTCAAACGCGCAATTGCCCTTGCCAAGAATTCCACGAAGGATAGTTCGGTCGCCTCCGTTCTCATCCTCACTTACGAAGCTTCACCCCCCACATAGACAAAAAATAACATTCCTGTAAATAGTTGTAGAATTGTATATAGTATTAAATAAGTTACTCAAGAATGAAGACTTAGAATAAAATATAAACTTTTATTCCATCAGCACGTAACCTCCGGGTTCAAACATTGGTCCTTCGGGCCAGATACATATATGTATCCAATTAATCAATTAAATTTATACTTTGCATGAATTAAAACTGAAATAAAGTGCAAAAGCTGTGCCCAAGGAAAATAAAGTGGTGATAGAGATCTAGAGCTGCAGCCGCATTCTTGACTACTTGGCCACAGAAGAGAATTACAATTCAACAATAGCTGCTGGAAGAAGATTTCTAATCAAGAAGCCAACACGAAATCCTGATCAACTTAGTAAGAATGTTGGTGGTTGCAATTTCCCATCTCTCTTCCTTTGTTTTGCAAGCAAGCATCTATTCATAATAATTTTATTCTTAGTTATATTTAGAAGCAAGCAGTGCTACTTCCTTTTAGAATGACTAAATTAGAGCATTATCAAGGACAAATTAAGGTTGCTGAGAATAAATTGAAACGAATTGGGGAATTTATCGATTAATTTAACATATCCACGGATAGCAGCAATCAATTAAAGGTGCGCTTGTAAATTCTTACTGATGCCCATAAAGATTTTGACCAGTTACAATACGAAATTGAACAGTTAGATGAAATGACCACTTTAGAAGTTCATTCAGATAGGCGTCTAGAGTTTGAAGAAAAATACTGTGATTTAGTTTCTAAGATAAAGGATATTCCTGACGTGGTTAGTGCTCGTGCACCTCCGATTCGAGACAATATCGCTCCAGCAAGTAATCAGCCTCAATCAAGCGCTAATCGCACGCATACTCTCCCAGTTTTAAACTTAAAAATGTTTAGTGGAAATTATAGAGATTGGTTAAATTTTGAAAATTCATTCAAGTCAATAATAGATGAAAACAAGGACTTGAACAAATGTCAGTGTCTGCAATATCTTAAGTTATGCTCACGTGATGAAGCATTGCGAACTATAGATTCATTAGATTGGCAACATTGCTTTCTTCAGTTAAAGTCAACTAAAAATTCGCTTATACTATTTTTAACAAATAGAGAGTAAATAAATATAATTAAATCTAATTGATTGCATCAATCATTTTATAAAGAACCAGTGAACCCAATAGTGTCAAATTCTGTGGTACAGTGCAGTGTGGATTTATAATAATTCTGTAAAACTATTCGTGAAGGTCACATTTCATATTGTACTCGACACCACAGCACGCGGTAATTAGTCAGGTACTCGCTCGCCGACAAAACAAGAATCAGTGTTCCCAACTGCACCAAAAAAAAAAAAAAGTTTAATCATGAGTGTAACATTAGATGAAATCAAATCACTTTTCCTCCCAATGCAACAGAAAATAGATGATCTCACAACCAAAATAGACAGTATGAATCGCAGTGTCACCGAATCTATAAATAAAAATAAATTGCTTGAAAAAACTTGTATCGAACTTCAAGAAAGAATCGAAAGAAATGAAAAACAAATCGAGATGCTTGAGAGAAAGGCAAGGGAAAAATATATTATTATTATTATTATTATTATTATAGATTCATTAACAATTAGTGAAAGCAATTATGCAAAGACTTGGGAAATGCTTGAAAGGAGATTTAAAAATACGCGTCTTATTATACAAGATCACGTTTTTGCAATATCTATTGTCGCTAAATAATCCCATACAATGCTGCGCGAGCTTCAGGACATAGTGTCATCTAATGTAGAATCATTATCAAAATCACTACAGATAGGGGCTGAAACTTGGAATGCTTCCATAGTTCCAATTGTAGCCGAGAAGTTAGATTTCAATTGATGAACTCGATAATGCTTCTCTAATTATTGTTCGTTGTGTACAAAGCTCTGAGTTTGAACATGATTTCAAAAATTCAAGTAACTATAAGCCATTACACAACCCTTCAAATCTCATAAAATTAAATGCCCTCCTTGACGAAAAAGGTTTAATTAGGGTTGATGATAGGTTGAAAAATTCCTCTTTAGAATGTGATATAAAATATCTGATCATAGTACCCCAAAGTCTTTTTTTCACTAAGCTTATAATCAAAGAAACGAATAAAAGACAACTTCATGTCGAGCCCCAGGCCCAGGCTACATTGGCTGAAATACACCAACGATACTGGGTTTTTAGCTGGTAAAAGTGTCATGAGACAAATCTTACACAAGTGTCTGGCATGTTTCAAAAACAGAATTTTCCTGCCAGTAGAGTGCAACAAACACGCCCATTTCTAATAACAGGCATTGATTACGCTGGTCCAATATTGACCAAAGAGTCGCGAGGTCGCGGCAAACGCAATCTCAAATCCTATGTCACACTCTTTATATGTTTTTCAACAAAAGCCGTGCATATTGAGCTGGTTCCTGATCTTACTGCGGAAGAATTTCTTGGCGCCCTTGAAAGATTTATAGGCTATCGTGGTCTACCGACATATATACACAGCGACAACGCTACCAACTTCGTCGGTGCCAACAATTCATTGGAAGAATTATCAAATTTTTGTAAACAAGACGATTATCAAAATGTTATGCGAAATTAAATGAGTAAATTGAGCATAAAATGGCATTTCATTCCGCCCAAATCGCCACATATGGGAGCGTTATAGGAAAGTAATATAGAATCAATAAAAAATCATTTGAAAAGAACAGTGGGCTAGTTTGACATTTAGCGAAATGTACACGTTTTTAATTAGAATTGAAGCTTGCTTGAATACACGCCCTCTGATACCTATATCCTCTGATCCAAATGATCTAGAAGCCTTAACTCCCGGACACTTCCTCATAGGGCAACCATTTTCATGGAGGACAAAGTATCACCGCTGTGTTGGGAAATCGGCCGCATCATCGAGACGCATTCTGGTGAAGATGGAATTGTCCGTGTTGCGACTGTGCGGACCAGCCAAGGCATCCTGAAACGGGCGACCCGAAAGTTGTGTTTGCTGCCATCAGAAAATGGTGGAGGTGTAGTTGAAAAAGCAGAGAATTGTCTGTGATTGTGGAATAACTACACTAAAGGAATTATTAGATCATAGTTAGTTACTATTATAAATCACGTTTCATAATATCACAGTTTGTTACGATTAAGTTGAAGCAAGCCCTTCAACAGGGGGAGCTATGTTCAAACACGCAATTGCCTTTGCGTTTTCCAAGAATTCTACGAAGGGTAGTTCGGTCGCCTCCGTTCTCATCCCCACTTACGAAGCTTCACCCCCCACTTAGACAAAAAATAACATTCCTGTAAATAGTTGTACAATTGTATATAGTATTAAATAAGTTACTTGAGAATAAAGACTTGAAATAAAATATTAACTTTATTTTCATCAGCACGTAACCTCCGGTTCAAACACTGTCATTAGCGAGGAGAAGAAGGAAGGGTTGCTTCCATTATTGGAAAGAAAAACTGATACCAGCTTATCACAGAACATTTTATAACAATTTGTAAACAAATTTCCTGTAAATGTTAGAATTTTTTTGTTTCATTCTTGAATTATAATTAATTTTTATGTTATCGTCAGAGCGAATATTTTTTTCATTGAATAAATTATATTAGAAGTGATAATTTTTTTCCATGATGACCTATTTCAGAAAAGTTCAGAAAAATTACAAAAACTGAAGTGACACAACTGCTTATATCTACTAACATCTTCAGTGGACTTATTAAAAAATTTCCTTGTGTATAAATAATATTCGAAACAATATTATTCACTAGTTTGATAAAGCTCATCCACAATAAAACTGTACTCAATTGTTATTATAATTTTTCTAAATCTTTGAAATCGTGAATCTGGAAAAATGACTAATTTGAATTGAGTCACTTTTGTCGTGTATGAGCGATATATGGTCCTACATTTCTATGACGTCAGACATCGGAGCACTACTGGATCCAAAAATCTCTGAAAAACGGAATATCGTTGAAGAATATTGGACACTATATATGGTGATAGATATAAAAATACGCGGTTGTAACCCGTAGCATACGCGAATCAAACGCTGGTAGGCACCGTAGCGTGCCACACACGGAGCGTTCTAGCACCGGCAAAATATATTCTGGACGGACATGGTCATGGCAAGGTACGGTGTTAGTCAATGACGGAACGGTGCAGTGAGTATTGTCCCTTAACAAACCACTAAACATGCCTCATTCTTGCGATGTACTTATATGTCTCATAAAAGTCCTATTCGTGATTTTCACAGAAAACATCGTATAAATATTCCAGAGATATTGAAACTTCAACTGTTTCAATGTATATGTCGCAGGGATATGGAATTAAATTTTGATCACATATCACGTCTGGAAAATGTTGCTATTCCTTGATCTCTGCAATGTTGTTATGTAATATCTCATTAATAATGAATTAATTAACATGGAGCTGGAAAAGCTTATCGATTGAGTTACAGAATAGCCTCAAATATCTTATTCTTCATCTAATCTATCATGTGATAAAATATATTCATGCAGTATCAACAAATTCCAATTGCAGCTCTTTAGATTCCCAGCTATTATAAGCCACTTGAAAATTATAATTTAAAATATAATATACGTGATATGGAATTATTTTTTCTTCATAAGGCGTTATTTGTAGTCATTATTCATATTTACATATTTATAAATATAGAATTTGACAGGTTCATGTGAACAAACTAAGCGTATGTGAACGAGGTTTGTCATGATTATGCTACTAATTCTACAATTCCAATTGGTTAGTTGATATCACTTGTGTAATTTCTAGGACTCCCAGACTGGGAGACGCGGACACGCCGGCTGAGTTCTCCATTATCTGTTTGATATTTGACACGTGTTTACTGTTTGTTTTGTTGATTCCACAAAAACTGTGATTTTCAGTTGTGAGCAGAAAAGTTAACGGTAAGTGCTATATTATTGTATGCATCCATAGTATGATATAGAGTCTAGTGAATATATCAGGAACAATAATGAACGACATTGACGAAGGACAGGAAAATTCTGAACGTTCTTCATCGTCAACGGCAACTTGTATTCCGGTAAGTGTTTATACATCAATGTTCTATTGTTTACCTGTAATTGAATTTTTCATCGACCAGGCACAACGTCGCAGGAAAATATCGAGCAAAATCACTAAACGGCATTTGAGGCGACTCACAAAATCTCGAATTCAAAATATACAAAAAAATGTCAAAAACGCTCCACTTCTTAAGCAAAATCAAAATTTAGTGAAAAAATTGAAACTAATTGTGCAGTATCTTCTACATTAAATTTTCCACGATAGGAAATTGAAACCAAACTACCAAAAATAAGTTCAAGTGGTGAGAATATAGCAAATATTCAAACACATGAATTAAGTTTAGACAAAAAACTGTCTGCTTTAGCAGTCCAAAACAAATCAACACAGGCCTGCATGGAAGATATTCTTGATAGATTCCGAAATGAGGGTCACAGCGATTTGCCATTAGATCTCAGAACACTATTAAAAATATCGAATACTAATCAAATTCCTGTAGATATGTCACCGGATAGATATGTACATTTTGGCTTAGAAAATGGAATTCAACATATCTTGAAACATGAAAATTTTAATTTAGAAATATTATACATGAATTGCAGTTTTGATGGATTGCCAGTGCCAACGTTGTAAAATATATATCCACCGATATGTATCATGATATATCTTGATATATATCAATGATTTTAATGTAGTATGAATATCATGATATATATCAAGAATAACTGATAAAATAAGCGAGTTTTGGAGACTTCCCTTATTTATGTAGCAAGTAATAATCACATTTACAACAGCTTACGTGGTGTGATTTCCCTAATTACATACTAGCAGTCACAACATCTTATGCTTTGTGGTGCTTGCAATGCAATATCATGCACTGCAGCAGTGTTGCCACTTGTACAATAATTATCTGATTTTAACATAATTTTGCTGTATTTTATGCTGAAAAATGATAGGTAACATAATCGATAATTGTACCATAATTTCACATTTGAGTACCTGGACATGATCAGGTGATTTTCATATCGCGGTCCTGGGAGAAGGCAACCAATTTAACAACTTTACTATCATACAACGTATATTAAATTTTAAAAAAAATTGAATCATTTATATTAAATCTTCGTCAAACCAATTATGATTTAAATATTTTCAAACCGAATAAGAGTTGTAGTGTAGTAAGAGTTCTCCGATTTTCCCTTGAAAACAAATTTAGAATAATTATTTCCTTTCTTTGATAGACAATAATTGTATAAATTTACATTCAGAAATAATAATGCCGTACTATTATTTTTCAATATTGTTGTATATCTGTATGAGAAAAAAAGGGATTTCACGTGCATGTGCGAACGCATTTAATTAATATAGTGTTTCACGTTGTGATGACGCTCAAGTGAACTTTTATTTTCTTGAAAGAATCAAAGAATTTACTTAGTTCTTGTACGTCTGCAGAGTTAGCAGCGCTTTGTTCAGTGTTTTCAAACATTGCTTTCAAGGTACATACAACTACGCCTAGAAAAATAGACGCTGTATGGAATTATTCGATTGATATTGCAAAACAAAATAACTAGGGCAATTGGTGCAGATGTTTGATTTATTCGTTCTTCTTCAGACTATCTGGGTTAGTACTTGCAGCTCCATGAACGTAAAACTTTTTTTTTCACTGAAACGAAAATATCGTTTATATCACAAGTTGGATATTTATTTTATTTTTTATTTATTTTACCATGTATCATGATATATATCGTTAATATCCGATATTTTGATATTTCCAATAGATATCATGTTATTTTACATCTTGGGTTGCCACTGACAAAAAGTTCAAGCAGCCAGTTTTGGCCCATATTAGTTAATATTGTAGGCGTAACAAAAAATAAGCCATTTATTGTGGGACTTCATTATGGTAACAAGAAATCAGATAATGTAGAAAATTATTTATCTCAGTTTATTGAGGAATACAAGTTACTATCAACGGAAGGTATTTTTTCTAAGTGGAAGACACTATACAGTAAGAATAAATTGTATAATATGTGATGCCCCTACCAAGTCATATATATTGGATATAATATCTCATAATGCTTATTTTGGATGTACCAAATGCATACAAGAAGCTGCTTACGTGCGTAGAAGAGTAACTTTTCCAGACTTAAATAGCACATCATAAATCAGTTAGTCCATTAAAAAGGATCGATATAGACTTGATTTCTCACGTTCCGTTAGATTATATGCATCTAGTTTGTCTAGGTGTCATGAAAAGAATGTTATCATTGTGGGTTAAAGGCAGAAAAAATTTCAGAAGTCCGGAGGAGAATCTGCGTAATATAAATTCTGAACTATTGAAAATGAGATCTTGGACACCGATTGAGTTTTTTAGACTACTTTGGTCAGTATGGGAAATTGAGTTCTGGAAAGCAACCGAATTTAGACAATTTTCATTATACAGTGGTAAGTTTCTTCAATTATTAACTCGGGGTCCAATAGTACTTCGGAATAAAATATCTTTAAAAAAATACTGTCATTTCCTCATGTTCAGTATTTCTATACGTCGTTCATGTTCTGAAAACTATCATTTGGTATATTTGAAATATGCAAAATCCTTACTCGGTAGTTTAGAATTACAATTCAAAAATATTTATGGTTCAGAATTTTTTGTCGCACAACATTCATAATTCTTCCCATTTAACCGAGGATGTCAAATTACTTGGCCCTTTGGATACATTCAGTGCTTTTTCGTTGAAAAATTCTATGGAAAAACTGAAAAGGTTTGTCGAAAACTGCAAGAATCCCTTACAAGCTGTCAATAGGATTGAAGAAGAGATTTTTTTTTTCAATAACTGTCAAAGAAATAGAGAGTTATCCGCGGGTAGATGAAGAAATTGATAGCACACTGTTATTGCACCCGCATGTAGAAGTGGAACATTTCATAAAGCTAATTTTTTTCAATGAAGAGATAAACTTGAACAAAAGAAACAACTGTTGTTTATTAAAGAATGAGAAAATTATTCCAGTTGAAGATATTTTAATATCTAACGATGTCGATATGTACATAAAAGGAAAATTATCTCTGAATTGACATATTTCAGCATATCATGCTCATCTGACATATACAATATATATGTTGTTAATAATAAATTTTCAAATAATATTTTGGAATATGTTGAGTGTATCTTTTCCAAATCTCCGTTGAACAGCCAAGTCTTTACATTGATACCTCTGATTCATTAGTATAATCATATATTTTTTTTTTACTGTGATTACTATGAAGATCTGGGAATCTGTAACTTTGTTTTCAGATGGGTTACTGTGTTGTCAACTTCATAAATAATGCAAAAGGTAAATCCGAAGTGTCTGCAGTACCCATCTCTTGATTGAATGAAAAAATAGATAAAAATGTTACTGGCCTAACAATGAGAATATGAGAAAACTTATCGAGAAAAATACTCAACTGGAGAAAGATTGGTCAAAATATGGCGTAAAAGTGCACAAGAAATATTGTAATTATAACATTTATTATAATTATTTGTCGTAATTTAGTTTCATTGTACTATAGCAACGTACGAAAAAGCTCTTGCAAGAGAGAAGAAATTTATGTATAACTCAAATGATTCGGATCCAGAAGACCCACAGAATAAAAGAAGGGTGAAACGAAAAAGATGTAGTTCACCAGGTTGCTTGAAATTGATTTTCCGAAGTATTATACAAAACTAACTTTCCTTAATACATTATTTAGAATCATCCACTGATTCGGTAGCATCGAGTATAGAGAAGAAATCAATGCGTCAGAGTTTGATAGAAAACTAAACAAATCGAAGCATCTCAACCCAGAAAAAGCACTTAAAAATTAAACATGGAAGAAACTAGTTGCAAGTTTGTATTCCAATTATATATTACTAATGAATGTATCTATCTTCATTGTATAAATTTTCAGATTTTTTTGATCCAGAAGATCTAGCGAGATTCATAGATCATATAAGTGGTACATTGGTAGAAAAAATTGATAAATTTATACTTATTGAGTTTTGTGTTGCAGATTCCGAAAATAGTTCAATAGAAATGCCAGAGCCACCGATGAAAGTTATGAGCCCTACAAGATCTGTTTCAATAGCAGAGTTGTCGAAAAATACGTATATCCCTGAATTAGATTGTCCGGCCACTTCAGCTAATTTTGCGTCAACGCCCACAACTTCTTCTATCATTGGAGACCTTGAAGACGCAACACCACTAATTTCAGACAATTTGTTACTGAATGGTAAGTAATTTTACTGTACCATTTGCTAAAGTCAAGATTCGTATTTTAAAAATATGGGTTTGAAGTTTTATCGCGTGGAATTACAGAGCAAACCGTATTTCCAAATACAGTCTATAGATCTGGCATATTTTTTTTCTCCAACTTAACTTCTAAGTGAAATGTAAAATGTGAATAATAAAATTTTGTCCCATAGAACTATTCTGAAGGAAATTTTGGAAACTGTTGTTGCAATCAAGAATATTGTAACACATTTCAATTCAAGAATCAATCAAAAACATGTAGTTAACATTAATTTGGAAACAGACAAATCATCTGATCTGCCACTAAAAGCAATAGATGAGATACATAATCTTGAGCGTCACTTACGAATAAGCCATGAGGCATGCCTTCAGTATGTAAGTTGAATGTATTTTCATTATTTCATCATCTATATTTGTATTACATGCTTTTGAATATTTAATTATACAATAAGATATAGTCAATTTGTGTTCTATGCTGAGCGTTAATGCCAAAAATATGTAAGCATTTCAATAATTATTGTAGTTTAACGATATATCAAGTGATAATTGATTGTTCTGTAAACGAAATTTAACATACTTTTATTTTAGTCAGCATTGATTAGACTAGAAGGAGGTAATTCTGCTAAAAATGGAATACAACGAACATTGCGGAAAATTTTTGATGATAATTTGGCCAGAAAATGCTTCTGGACAGGTGCAAAAAATTATTTTGCCCTCAAAAATCTCAAGTTATTGTCACTACTACGAGGTATTGTTATCGCATCAATTTATTTTAATTTTGAATTATTCTCAATGAAATTTACAGAAAGCATAAAATATAATTTTATAACAATGAAGGAATCTGAATACGGAGACACTATCAAAGCATGGTTCAGACATGCAAACCAGGGCTTCCAAAGAACTGCCCAAAATAGTTAATGATTTATCTCGTAGCGTCGCATCCTCATAAGGTTAATTTAATCCTATGTCAATGTAGAATTAGTTTTTTTTCGCAATTTTCTGCTCTACTGTACATTTAGGGGCAGAAAATTGTTTAGAATTATTTTTTCATCACTTAATATCTGTAACAAGAGATATTTAGGAAACTGAATATGATAGTTCTGTCAAAAATCCGATTTGGATTCTTATTTATTTTATTTCTAAGGCTATCTGATTTTTGACGAAAGTATGATATAGTGTGCTATTATATCTTCTCATTTCTCTCGCAGAAAACAGAAACTTCCTGAATAACTCTGAACTTATACTTCTGATCCAAAATGTACAGGACAGCAGGCTATTGGGTAGAACTAATTTCATTTTTATATGTTCACACCAGGGTTCACACTCTACCTGCAACATCTGTACTATAGTATATTAATCTCATTTCACTTCTTTTACCATATAGAAATTATATTTAATTTTTATGTATAATAGAAAATGAGAATAACTTTTTATATATTGTGCAATAAAAGCATACCTATTTCATTACATTTCTTATATAATTTCGTAAACCTAACCTGATAAATTGATTATTATAGAGGTGAGAGTAGGGGCATTTGGTTACATCTATGCGATATCTGTTACATAATCCATATATCCTAAATAAATATGATTTATAACATCTTTGCGAGGTCGCGTTGGTATAATAACTAAGACATTAATTGAAAATCATCTCTGTGACATTACAAAAAAAGGTAACTAGGCGTGGACATTAGCAGTCCTTGCAAGTGCTCTGAAATGATTCTGGGACTTTTAAATAAACATCGCAAGTTTGATGTCAACATCTGTGCTACATTGTGGAAATTGAATTTTGTTTATTGGGAATCTATTCGCTCCGTGAAAATCTCAAGATTCAACTGCAACGTTACCCGCGGCAGTTTTTGACAGACCCAATAAGCAAAATTGTGGAAAATGAGTAGAAAAATTATTAATGTTCATGCATAAGCACAATTTTGTGATAAAAATGGAATTCCTAATAGTTCATCTATATAGATAAAAGTCAATGTTTGTTTGTTTGTACCTTATGCATTCTGAAACTATTGATCAGATTGTGGTGAAAAGTCTATATGAATGAGTTTTTTTTTTTCAATGAATTTTCTAGCTTTGGTAAGAAGAATGTATATTATTGATGACTCAATACACAAATAGTCAACTATTATTATTATTTCATCAAAGTTCATATCAAAGATTAGATTGATATCAGTATTATATAAAACAAAGTCGGGTTACTTACACCATTCATAAATCAAGAACGGCTTGACTGATTTTCATGATCTTTGATTTTTTGGATTTGTCTTCGTCTAGGATAGCAGAAAAAGTATTAAAAAATCGGAAGAAGGAATATCATTATCTCATACATTTTGTATAAATCAGATTTTTTGATGATATCATGAGAGCTTATTTATCTTATTCAGCTTATAAGATTTGCCCCAGGGTGGAACAAACAAAAGCAGCCGATAGAACCTGAAAATGAATTTGGAAATTTCAGGTCCTATCGGCTGCCTTTTCTCGCCATGCGAGGGAAACGAGCTTGGTCAAGAATAGGTCGCCATGCAAGCAAAGCGAGCTCCGTCAACGTTAAAACGCCTTACTAGAGATGCGAACTCGGTTAACGGTGAGCTGCGGTACCAGCGAAGCAAGCTCGATCAACGGTAAGCCACCGTTCGAGCAAATAAAGCTTGGTCAACAGTATACCGCTGTGCGAGCAAAACGAGCTCAGATAATTGTAAGCTGCCATGTGAGCGAAGCGAGCTCGGTCAATTCCAAGCTGCGAGCGAAAGGAGCTCAGTTAACGGCAAGCTGTCGTGCGAGGGCAACGAGCTTGGTTGACTATAAGCTACTATGCGAGCGAAGTGAGCTCGGTCAACTGTAGAACGTCGTGCGAGCGGAACGAGATTGTTCAACGGTAAGATGCCATGCGAGCGAAGCGTGCTCGGTTAACGTTAAGACACCGTGCCAGCGTTGCGAACTGAGTGAAAGGCAAGCAGCCATCATATTCAAATAGACAAGTTATGTCCAATATAATAATTACTTCTATATAATCACTTGAATAAGCATGTCATGTGGGATTCATATATGTTATGTATAATCTTTCATAAATAAACAAGAAAGAAAGTGATATAAACTCAAAAGACATTCAGCGCAACTGCAAAGTCTCGGCCAAATACAAAAATCTCCTATTCCGATGGATTTCCTACAATAAATGATCTTTTCACAGTTTAACATGTCCTTATCATTTCCGGGCTATAAGGTCCTGATATAAAATGTAGGCTCAAGTACCATAGCCAAGCTTGTATCTTGTATTTCACAGTTTTTAGCAACAATAGAACTTTTTAAAAACTATTTCAAAAAGTCTAATATCATAATTGGCGCAGTCGGTAGGATAGCCAACAATAAGTTTGTTACAGTGAAAAACACAAAAGATACTCATCTAATTGTCGTATTTTTATACGAAAATTGACTATTCGCGACAATATAAAGTGTGTAACAGTGAACACATATAAGGCTTTATCAATAAGCCCTTATCTATCAGCAACTACACATCTGAAGAAGAATTATTCTACTTTACGGCTAAACAGTGCCCATCACAGGACTATTCATACGTCCCATCATATCGTCCAAGCGATTTCTCTTGCTGTTCAATCGATCCCGAGAATCCAGACGACAAGCTTCAAGAACTTCACATCTCGGCTACTTCTGTCTACGAGAAACAGTTCGAGAACCCCTTGCAATGAAAACTATTGTCATAAGTTTATTCTTGTAAGTAAAACTATTCTCTAATACACAGGGTACTCTCTAGTAATACTAGTAATAAAGAATACGAGCCCCGGTACAAGGCAATCATACATAATTCATGTCAGATTCTGATAACGAATGATTCGTAAATTCTGTTCAAGATAATATCAATAATATTATACGAAATCGAACAGTAACAGAAAACAACATTACTTGTTTACAAGATATTGAAATTTTTGTTGAAATTATTCCAACATATGAAGGGGACATAACGACCCTTAATAACTTCATTCAAACTGCGGATGAAACATATATTATTTTAGATACTCTGCAAATAACAGCTCCACAAAAAGTATTTGCATTTAATTTAATGAAAAATGGATTAACAAATAATGCAAAAAAGATTGTTTCACAAAATTCATTCACTAACTGGGATGAATTAAAATCATATTTAGGCATTAACTTCTCAGATAGAACGTCAGCTGAAACATTATTAGAAGAATTATTTGAAACTAAATACAAACAGAATACAGAGATTACATTGAAAACAATGTTAGATAAATCTGAGCTATATAAAGCAAAAAAATCTTCAAAAAACTACAATTTACTGCAAAAAAATGCTATTCTTCAGAAAAATCAAAAAGCTGTAGTAAATAAATTCATATCATTGTTACCACCTATTATAGAAGGATCATTTATTGTGAAACAACCTTCTACATTGGAACAATGTGATTTATTATTAAAAAATGAATTCAGTTATGCCAATTTTTTACACAACAGTCCAATGACACGAAACGACAATAAACAAAATCCAAACACTTCCAGAAACCCAAATTTTACCTATAACCTACCACCTAAACAATTTCTAGGACAAATCTTTCCCTCCAAACCCAGTCAGTCTCCACAAAACACCAACTCCTGGATATAATAGGTTCGCAAGACAAAATTTAGTAAACAGCTACGAAACACGTAGATCTCAACCCCAACCAATGTCACTACAGACACGTAATACCTAACCTATGTCAACATCAACAATTAAGCAAAATTATAACAATGAAATAATGCAAAATGAGAACACTGATGTTGAAGAACGAGATCTTGAAGAATGCGAAATAGAAGCTAATGACAGCGATGCTTTTTTAGAGGAAAATCCAGAGATAGTGAAACAAAATACGTAATGACTTCAAAATTGATATCTATTCCTTTGATAAAATATAATGATTACCTTATATTGATTGATTCAGGCTCGGATATGAATTTAATTTCGCCAAATATTGTCAAACAAAGAAATTTTGAAATTATTAATAAACCAGTCACTTTTAAGACAGCTCAAGGAAAAGTTCATTGCAAAAATTGTGTAGAAATGAAAGTTCAGAATAAAAACTCTAAATTTTTCATCCAGGAATTCCATAAGGAAAGTAATATGTTATTTGGCGTTAAAATATTAGAACATTGCAATGCTTTAATGGATTTTAAAAATAAAACTATAAAATTCGGAAATAAAAAATTTGAATTATTATCATCACAAACATTAAATAGTAGTCCAGTCAAGTAAGCCTTCAAAATAGGGGTACCCTTGCATGAATTCCCAAGAAGCTGAAAATTGACATGAACATTAGGGATACCATTATAATGAAGTTGTCGAAAGCCCCTATCGGTCCCATGTGTGCAGAAAATTTTATACGAGGTCAAAGTTCGCAAAAATGGGTTTTCTGGATTTTTAAGCGGAACGGCTGATTAAATGATAACAATATTCCAGACAAAAATTGTAGATCCTTCAATTCTCTAGAAAAATGGTTCCCACTCTTTTTTCCTAAGACTCACCATTTCTGAGAAAAAGCCATTCTAGAATTATTTTCTTAATAATATGCATAACTACGCTGCCTATGTTCATTATGGACGTATAGGTTTAATATAGGTACAACTATTAGTCTGCGTAACTAGTACTCGTACAATGATATTGAATGATAATTCTAAGAATATGAAATGAAAAGAAACCCAGTCCCTCATTTCATTTAACCATGCAGCCTTGAGCAAAATCTGTCTAGTGTTCAATTGTCAACGTAGCAGTGTCCGTCTTTCACTTACATCAAATTACTTGCATAGATAAATTACGTTTCGTATCTTTTGCAAAACATACACCTAATAAAAAACGTGTTCAATTAGCTTGTCTTCTTCCAACCTTGGATTCTGCTCATCAACATTTTTATCAAGTATATCAGCAGGTTCAACTGGACCCAGAAGAATAGGGTTGGAAGCTAATTAATAATGTATTGGAATCAATCCACACTCTACTTCCTTTTACTTTTATAGCTACAGAAAGGAGTGTAATTCGAAATGCGGCTGCAAGAAAGTAAGATGACTTTGTTCACAAGCATGCACCACTGCACCAGCTGTCAAAGTTAGTCGTGTTCAAATACTAAATCTTCAACAGAAGATAATCCTTATATCAACGATGAAACAACTGTTGTATCGTCATTTGAGCAATTTACGTCAACTCAGGAAGATGAAGATGAAGAAGAAGTTGAATAAGAAGACCTAATATTATATTGAACTTCAATAAGAAGACCATAGAGTAGGCTACCGGGCAAACCACATTTAAAAATACGCGCCAAGTACACTACCTCATAGAAGGCGTGGCAACGTGTGCATAAATGGAGAATATAACTTTGGAATGGCTTTTTCTCAGAAATAGTGGATCTAAGAAATAAAGAGGTGGGGACTATTTTTGTAGAGAATTGAAAGATCTACAATTTGTATCTGAGCTATTTATATCATGAAACTGATCGTTCCGCTAAAAAATTCAAAAAAAACCAATTTTTGCGAACTTTGACCTCGCATAAAATTCTTTGCACACACGGGATCGTTGGGGTCTTTCCACAACTTCATTATAATGGTATCCCAAACATTCATGTCAATTTTCAGCTTCTTGGGAATTTATGCAAGGGTGAATGTCTATTTTGACTGGACTAGAGTTCATTCATACAATTTAGACACGAACATCTGAATTACTATCAAAAAGTCAAGGTAAAAAATTTATTAGAGAAATATTCACACTTATTTCCGAGACCAGACGAAGAATTATCTGCGACAAAAACTCATAAAATTCGCACAGCAGACGACACACCCGTTTTCCAAAACAATTATAGACTCCCACAGATCTATGAAAATGACATCGAGGAACATATCCAAAATTTACTGAATACAAAAGTAATTCAAAAGTCAAAAAGTCCATATAATTCGCCTATCAGGTTAGTACCTAAGAAAATGGATGCGTCAGGCAAACGCAAAACGAAATTAGTAATAGATTTCAGTAAATTAAATCAGAAAACCATTGAAGATAAATTCCCTTTACCCAATATCGATACATTATTAGATCATATGGGTAAACCTAAATTTTTTAGAACATTAGATTTGCATTCTGGATTCCATCAGATACCAATAGATGAAAAAGATAGAGAAAAACTGCCTCTTCTACATCCTCAGGACATTATAAATTCCTTCGTATGCCTTTCGGTTTAGTAAATGCCCCAGCTTCATTCCAAAGAATGATGAATGAAATACTTCCAGATTATATTAACAAAATTTGTTTAGTTCATATGGATGATATAATAATATTTGGAAATACATTAGAAGAACATTTACAAAATATGGAAAATATATTTTCCAAATTACAAGATGCAAATCTCGAAATTCAAATCGATAAATCAGAATTCCTTAGAACTGAAACAAAATATTTAGGATTTATTATATCACAAGAAGGTCTTAAACCTAATACAAATAAAATTAAAGCAATCGGAAAAATTATGATTCCTAAGACAGTCAAAGAAATAAAATCCTTCTTAGGCAAACTTTCGTGGTATAGACGTTTTATTCCAAATTTCGCTAAACTTACCAAACTTTTTAGTGAATGTTTAAAAAAGAATAAGCAAATAGATATAACTAATCAAGTGTATCAAGACGCATTCAAAACAGCCAAAGATTTGATAAGTAATCCACCAATTTTAGAATTCCCTGATTTTTCAAAAAAATTCATCCTAACAACAGATACGTCGGATTATGCCATGGGATCAGTAATTACACAAGTTATAAATGGACAAGAGAGACCAATTGCGTATGCATCGAAAACATCCAATTCTGCAGAGCAAAATTACAGCACTATTGAGAAAGAATTGAAATCTATTATTTGGTCGATTGTGGCTGGTTTTAGAAAAAGAAGATCCGGTGCTGACAATATCTTTGTCCTCAACTCGGTGATACAGTCAACATTTCTAACAAGTAAAAAGGGCGTATACGGCATATTTATAGATTTTCAAAAAGCGTTTGATTCTGTACCTCATACAATTCTTTGGGACAAGATTTATCATCTCGACATAAGCGGAAAAATAACCAGACTTTTAAAAAATATATACGAGGAAGCAACACTAAAAATTTGTGTAAACAATGAAGTTTCAGATGAAATACAAGTTAGCAAAGGGGTACTGCAGGGCGAGTGCACCAGTCCTCTTTTATTTGCACTGTATAACTCCGACCTTGAACATTTTTTTAGAGAAAGGATCTTGGAAGGTTATTTTATTAATAACAAGACGGATATATTGTCATTACAGTACGCGGACGACATTGTTCTTTTTGCGCACTCTCCACCCGATATACAGCGAAAACTGAATGCACTCTCTGATTATTGCAACACAAACCAACTCCAAGTAAATGCAAGCAAAACAAATATAGTACATTTTCACCTAGGAAGACCGCCCAAACGACACATGAAGCATACTTGCCAGAATAAAGAAATAAAATTTGTGAAAAAATATACTTATCTTGGAATAACTTTTACGACCTCAGGCAAATTTGGCGAAAACACTAAAGAACTTTTAAACAAAGACTATCGAACTTCAGGCGCTATAAGATCCACCTTTCTGAAGGCACACATGTTCTGCTACGAAACTAACCATAAATTGTATAGATCGGTGCTGATGCCAACGTTGCTGTATGGTGCGGAAATTTGGGGAATGACGCAATATGAGCACATAGAAAAAGGGTCATTACAATTTTTCAAATCCATCTTCAGTTGGCAAGTCACAACTCCAGGGTACATTATAAGAAGAGAGACAGGCGTAGAGAAACTAGAAGTATCAATAGTAAAACAAGTACTTAATTTTTGGCATGAAATCTTACTTTTACCGGAAGAAAGATATATAAAAATTTGCTACAGTAGACTTTTAGAATTAAGTAAGAAACCATCAAATATTATCTCTCAGGCAAAGCAAATCAACTATAACTGGATCATACAGCTTGAGACCTTACTCCGAAAAACCAATTTTGGATGGATTTGGGAAAAACAAAGCTGTGTAGCATTAAAGCCAGAGATTGAAAACATAGTAATAAGCTACAACGAATTACTATACCAAGAAGATACTAGAAGAATAATCCAGTCATCCTATAATCCGTGTTATCAAGCCTATCAAACAACTTTCAACTATCTGTCAATCGATATCCCTTTCTATATCTTAAAGTTTCATTATTATCAGGATGGATACTGTCATAAATTTAATGATGAGGAGAACTGCAGTATTTGCAACCTACAAGAAGCAAACAACTTATCACATTTTCTACTCAATTGTCCTTTATTCAGTCCTCTCCGTACCAGATATATCAGCAAACATATCACTCCATGCTCTGTTTCAGAAAATCAAATCAGTCTCTTGTTATCAAATCCAACTACCTCAATCATGATGGACATAGTTAATTATTTCAAATCCGCTTTAAAAACTAAGAGCTTTTGCATTGAATTTATAAAGTTTATAATGTTTTGTAATATCGTCATATATTTTATTATATTGTATTTTATATAAAATGTTAATGTTGCCTACCTATTTGTATGGAGATATCTCTCTTGGCGAATAAAATTATTATGATTATTATTATTATTTGGTCGATTAATAACTTCAAACCCTATCTATTCGGCATAAAATTTACAATTCGCACTGATCATAAACCTCTTACTTGGCTAGTTTCTATGAAAAATGCAAACTAGAAGCTCATGCGATAGAAGATAGAATTAGGAGAATACAATTTTGACATTGAGTATTTACCAGGAAAAACAAACAAAATAGCAGATTTTCTATCAAGACAAAGAGAAAAATTTAAAATTATGAAAAAAATCAGGAGATGTAATGAATACCGATATTTTCGCTCATTGTATATCAAAAGATTTGAAATTTTCAAAAGGTTTGGCAAGAAAAATTTATTAAAAATTTGATAGTAAAAATTATTGTAAAAGGAATATGAATAATAAAAATATAATAATTCAAAATACAGATAATAAAATTATCATTCATTTGATCACTAAGGATATATATCTGGAAAATGTTAATCGGAAATATTTCAAGAAAACACTCATTGAATTACGAGATTACTTGATAAAGGATGATGTATACGAGATCAATATTCCATATTTATCATGTGGATTGGATCAATTAGAAAAATCAGAGTTAATAAAAATTTTGAAGCACATTTTTGATAGTACACAAATACAAATAAATTTGTATGAATAAGAACAGTTACAAAATTTTACTTCAGAAACAGATGAAATGGATCAGATAGTAAATGAAACATTGGATAAAATTTATCACGACAGAAATGAACAACAAAGTATAATTGTGAATGAATCAGAATCAGGAGACACAATCCATAGTTTTAACGAGGACCCAATTAACGGATTAAAATCTGTAGATAATAGATTAAATGTAGCAAAAAATCAAATCATTTTCCATTTTTCTAATGAACCATTCGATATAAAAAAAATGAAATTATTTGACTATCAAAAACAAAGATTTGTTATCAATATTAATATAGATGGAAAAGAACAACAACTGTTAGAAGTATTAAAAAACTACATAGTGCCAAAAGTTAAGTATTTGATATTAATCCCTAAACAACATGAACAAACATTGAATCAGATATAGCAGGATGAATTTGAAATTAATACAATAAATTTAGTGAAATGTTATAAATTAGTAGAAGATGTTCAAAATGAAGACACACAGACCCAAATAATTTTTGATAATCATAATGGATATCTCAATCATAGAGGAATAATGGCAACTAATAATGAGTTGAAAGAAAAATATTTCTGGCCGAACATGATTAAAGATATTACAGAAATTATAAACCAGTGTAAAATAAGCCAAGAAAATAAATATGATCGACACCCTATACAATTAAGCGATAATTTGACCCCTACACCAAAAACTCCTTTTGAAATCATGAATATAGATCTTCTAACTTTGAATAAACAATACTTCATAACTATATTCGATCAATTTTCTAAATTTGGACTTATTCACCCTACTTTTAATAAAACAGGAAAAGAAACTATGTTAATCATTGAAGAATTTATAAAAACTTATAAGAAACCAAATATGATAATAGCCGACCATGGACTAGAGTTCAATAATGCCCCAGTGAAAAATTATTGCAATAATCATGACATCAAACTACATTCAATCAGTATGGCAAATCCAAAATCGAACGCGGTTGAAAGATTTCATTGTGTATTAATAGAGCATCTTCGCATATTACATTCTATAAGTGAAAATAAAGGTTAACAATATATTATAAATAAAGCAATAACAGCATATAATAATACAAAACATTCAACTACGAAGTTAACTCCTTGCGAAATACTTTTCGGACAAAACGAGCAGAATAAAAATTTCCAAAAACAATGTTCTGATGAAGAGATTATAAACGATTATTTTAGAAAAAAATCAAACACAAATAAAGCAGTAAATAAGATTATGGATAAGAGGTTCGTTCCAACAAGCAGTTCTGGACTGGTTCTGAGTCGGTTCCAGATTTGACTCAATCGCATGGTCGGTGAATGAATCAGTTTCGGACTGAGTCGAACGTGGCGCGTGTTGGAACGCATTTCTGACTAGTTTTGACTGCTAACTGTCAAACATATAATTCTAGGTTATCAATATTTAGTTCTAGTAAACATGAAAGGTGAACATAATTTAAAAATATGAAATAGTTTCTCATTTAACCATATATTATATTATTCTAGATTCTCAACAAATGGTTTTAATGCCTATTGACAATAATAGTGATTTTTATACACCTGAATTTTGTTGGACTAATAATTCAACAAAAATGCTCATTGATTTTTATGAGAAATATAGAGCAAAAGTAGGGTCTATGGAAGTAAAGACTATGAAACAAATGTGGAGAATTATAGCCAGAGAGTTGTCTAGAATTCTAAAGACCTTCATTTCGGCAAATCATTGCAAAAATCGATGGAGAGTCTTGGACAGAAATTATAAGAAATATGTTGATAATAATACATCAACTGGCAGAGGACGAAAATTTTTTGAATATGCTAAGGATATGGTAAAAATATTTGGAAAAAAAAGAATGCGTTCCCTGAATTATTATTGAGTTCAGTCACAATCCACTCTCCAATATTAGACGAGGAACAAGATGGTGGTGACAAGACTGTAGAACAGAAAGAAAATGAAACTTTCACGCCGATAAGAAGAATAAAAACAATCGATCGGAGAACCAAAGTAAAGAATCAGGGAGCACTAGAAAAAATGAGAGAAGATAGACTTAAATATCAGGAACAAAAATTGGAATTAGAAAAACAGAAAGTGGCAGAATTAGTGCGGAGGAACAATTTAATTGAAAAAAGATATCGCATACTAAAAGGTCATAGATGCAGCTGTTTAATTTGATTTATTTTTTCAGTTTGATCTATTTTATAATTTTTCTATTGTTTTCTTTATTTTTATTCTAAGTGCAAACTAATTTGTGATATTAACCAGTCAGCAATAATGCGTTAATTTTTTAATATATTCCTTACAAAATATGAAATAAAAAAGTTATACAATGAAAGACTATACATTTTTTGCTATTTTTTAACTAACATAGGACAATTTATCTGTATGTGGATTTTTATTGTTACTGTAGTGTCAATAATGCGTCGATTCAACAATAGGTGGTAAGCATGACATTAAATTATCAAATTCTTAAGATATTGACAATATCGTCTCTGATTCTTCATGCATTTCTATCATCTAAATCTTCTTCCTCATCTGCATCTATTTCTTGCATTACTGGAGCTAAATTTTCACATTCTTCATTTTCCAACAAAAATTCATCATTCAATGCAATATTATGCAAAACACACATAGCACGAATGAAATGAACAATAAATTGAATTTTTCTCAATTTGACGTGGTACAATTGTCTGCATTTTTGTTTCATTATACCAAAACAATATTCTTGGATAATTTAGTGTTATAATTTGTCTGTCGCCTGTTTAATTGTCCTCGGTCTTTAAATGGAGTTGATAAATTTTTCAGCAGCGGATAACCACTATCACCTAATATAAAATAACGTCCACACTTATCTTCCGAACTTTGAAAGAGTGGAGAATTTCTTAAAACTTTGCTATCATGAACAGATCCAGGATAGCCAATAAAAACATCTCGCACACGTCTCTGATGATCACACACCACTTGCATCTAAATAAAAAATGTATAAATTATTACATACTCAAAAAAATCTTCCGAAATTCATATTTATTCAAATTATTTTTATAATTTTTTTTTCTTCTGTCATCAAAAGGCCCGAAATATTATTTGTAAATTATAAATTTGAGCTAAATCTAATTGAAAAATTATTTGTAATAATATAATATTTGAAAGAGAAATTATTACCTGTATTGAATAATATCCTTTTCTATTGATGTAAGAATCTGGATTATTTTCTGGCTTATCAATTTTTATGTGGCACCCATCAATTGCTCCTATTATTCCTGGAGATCCATTTCCATTGAATTGTCCTTCAATTTCTATTTTTCCTCCATTTGTTGGCCAGGTTATAATTTGGGGAGATAAATTACTCAGGAAAATAGTAACTCTATTATAAATGCGATTGTCACATTAAACCTGTCAGCAACGTCTCTGTAGCTTGCTGTCTGATGGCCACAAAACCATAAAAATATGTATATCTGCAATCAGGATCATGAGAAATATTACAATTGAATTAATAATGAAAAATATCAGAATTACTTGATCCAGCGCGGAGAGTTTTCCATATTGTCCAGAGTGTTGTTTATACTGATCACTTCTCTCAAATTTTTCCGCTATACTCTCAGAAATCTCTCTGCTCAGACGGAAGTGTTTGAAAAACATATTAGAATTGTGAAGAGGAACTGTTTCTTCTAAAAAGTAATTCAAAATAACACAAAATAAAATTTCAAATCAAAATACCTATTTTCTTATAATTCTACATTCCTAAATAATTTATATTTTTAATTTGATGAACTCCCACGGGCAAGTCAAATTCATGTTCACTAGAATCTGATGAAAATTTATCTTCAGCACTTAAATCACTCATTTTTATTTGAGGTTATCTTATTTGACAAATAATACAAGCACTAGCCCGTGGACTGTTTTGACTGTCGACAAACTGGTTTGCGGATTGAGTCGCACCTTGTTGGAACGCTCGACTAAAAATCCGAAACCACGTTTGAAGCTTGTTGGAACGCTTATTTGTTAATACGCATGCGTCGTACAGTTCCAGAATGGTTTCTGCTCTTGTTGGAACAAACCTCAAGAAAAAGCAAAGGGAACGAAGGAGAATGAATTACCTCTTATACTACCAGAAAAAGTTTATGTTAAACAAAATGATAGATTGATGCACAAATATAAAAAACCTATATTTAAAGAGTTTCAGTAAAAAATTATAATCCTATTTTAGGAACCGTAGAAATAAAAGATAAAGTATATATTCGGAAATTCAAATTAGATAAAATTAAAACTTGATTTCAGGGCTTTTACTACCGCTCAACTAGTGGATATTTCAAAAAATAATGGATTCCTCTTGTTCGGAATTGGTGACTGTAAATTAAAAGAAAGAGAAATGATACATTATTTCAATTATAATATTACTCCTCTTTATGTAGGATATTCGAAACTGCACAATATTACATTTAACATTATAAGACAGACACGGAATAATTATCATTTCGAAGAGCAAAGCAGAGCATTATCTTTTTTATGAATGATTTGAAACTGCAAATTCAAAAATTGTGCAATAAAAGAGCTGAACGCGGTTTAATAAATGGTTTAGGGAATATAATAAGATCAATTACAGATAATTTGGATCAAAATGATGCAGAAAAATATGATGGTATAGTCGAACAAATAAGAAATAACCAAAAAATCCTCCATAATCAAAATGAACAGATAATAAAGAATGAAAAGCATTTAACAGATAAATTCAATTCAAAATTGGAACAGTTCAAATTGAACGAGAATAAATTGTCAAAAAATCTCAATATTATAGTTGATACTTCTAACAAAGAACAAAATTGGTTAGGTCAGATTGATATAGAAGTAAAAATTAACAAATTGTTAATTACTATTCAAAATTTACTGGATTTTTGTAAACATATGGAATTATTGTTGGTAATTTGCTCATTGAATAAGTTACTACTATTATAGACCATGATGATTTAATTCAAATCACAGGCAAGAAAGACATTTGGTCACGAGTAAACGAGATAACTACATATTGTAGACCAGAAAATGAGCAAACTTATATATTATTAATAAAACCAAAACTTTCAATAAATTCTTACCTTTCATACCAGTTATACCCAATTTCTTTTATCAGTCATAACAAGTTATATAAATTGACAGAACAACCTACATATTACATAAAAAAAACACAATAAAAATATTTTAATAGAGAAATTCAGCAGAGAACCCAGTAATATGAATTATTGGCAAACTATTGGTATAGAAATAAATAGTTGTATTAAAAATATAGTGGTTAATGAAAATAATGATGATTGTGAAATTATTGAGCAACAAAGTGAAAATATCGTAATGCAAATCCCGAACACTGATAATATAATTATTATTTCTCCAATCAATCAAGAATTAGTAATTAATTGTAAGCATAGAAATATAAAGAAGAACTTTCAAGGAATTTTCAGATAAATCAATGATGGAGATTGTAAAATTAATCAATGGACATTTAATGGGATATTAAAAGCTTATAAAGAATTAGAAATGAATAATGACCAATTGCAAAAATTTTATACAAGAATAAATAAGATTAATTTAGAGCCTTCACAACAATTGAATATTTCATTTCCTCAGTTGCAAAAAATTGAAAATTATGAGAATAACATTCATCATTATTATATTATTTATATTATAATTATTGTAATAATATTTGCTGTAATCATAAAATTATTGATTAAGTATTATAAGAATTTTAGAGTTAAACAACAAAAAACAAATATTGAATTGAATAATTTAGAAAGAATAACCGAAAATTTGTAAATCATGTATAAAGTTTGAACTTGCTCGGGAGGAATTAAGCAGTTCAACTACCCGTAGAAATGCTGACTTAAGATATAAACTTTCCACAAGATCATGTAACATAGAATATTATAAAAACACATGTAATCCCTGAGAACGACGAGTTCTCTTATCATAGCCAAGCTTGTATCTTGTATTGCACAGTTTTTAGCAACAATAAAACTTTCTAAAAACTATTTCAAAAAGTCTAATATCATAATTTCATAATTATCATATATATATATATATATATATATATATATATATATATATATATATATATATATATATATATATATATATATATATATATATATATATATATATATATATATATATATATATATATATATATATATATATATGATAATTATGAAATTATGATATTAGACTTTTTGAAATAGTTTTTAGAAAGTTTTATTGTTATATATATATATATATATATATATATATATATATATATATATATATATATATATATATATATATATATATATATATATGTAAAGAAAGTATTCCCCACTCTTTATAAAATGTACAATGTAGTCGATAAGTTAGAATTCCTAATATTCGGCGAGGCAATAAAACTTAGGCGTGGCGGTCAGTATGACTAAAGACGTGACACTGAACGCATCAAAATAATTTAATGTAAAAGTGATTAAAAAGAAACATTGTGAATAATAACATTGAATGTTGTTTCTTTGTTATTTACAGGTAAATTAAGAACTAGATTAAGTTATTCATTGTATTTATTATATTATTTAATAAAACTTTGTTATTTACAGAGAACCAATTCTTTTATTATTTCACATAAAAATAATCATATTATAAAACAACATTCTCGTTGTTAAGTGCAATGGAGAAGTTACAATTCAGATTTCGAATGCTCGAAACCAGTGATAGAAAATCAAATGTGTTATGTGTAACGACGATTACCACTCCAGATGGGCACGTATATAAATTTCGCAGTGAGGATTTTGTAGCGAGTAACCACGTAGAGCTTGTGAAAACTGCAGCGTATGCTAAAGTAAAAAACGCGAACATAAAGAGAGGTCAAATACGGAATGTTTGGATTACGCTGACAGAGGAATTAAAAAGTGTATACTGCGACGAAGACGGTAATATCCAATTCAATGACGAGTACCTGGAGGAGGTAATTGAAAAAGACACTGATACATCCTCTTCACAAACAACTGATAGATCATTGGCACAACTGTTAGAAAAACTGTTAGAGAAGGAAGAAAAAGATGCAAATGAAAAAAATATGGGAAAATTGGCAAAAGAATTTTCAATTGAAAAATTCAACGGTAAAAATGCGAACGCGATCCAATGGATGTCGATGTTCGAAAAAGAATGTGACAGATTTAAAATAACAAAAAGTGAAAAAAAGATAGAAATTCTGAAAGCATTTATGGATAAAAGTGCCATGGAATGGTACAACTGCATCATGCTCAAACTCACCATTGATACGGAGTGGGATGATTGGAAAGACAATTTTTGCAACACATTTGCCGATAAAGGTTGGTCCTCAGTTAGATATGGAATGTTATTTAAATATCAATCGGGCTCGCTGCTAGAATACTCCATAAAAAAAGAAAAGTTACTACTGGAGATAAGAAAATCCATCGATGATGGCACTGTGATTGATTTGATCGCTGTAGGTCTGCCAAATTATGTGGCAGACAGAATAGACAGAGAAGGTTTAAAAAGAACAGAAGACTTACACAGAGAAATCGGAGAACTGGAACATTTGGTTCACAAAAAAAATTCGGAACCAAACAAAAACAAACCAACATACAAGGAAAGAAAAGAAAAAACCGCTTGCAAGATTTGCGCCGACAAAGGAAAAGGGACACGATTTCACCCAGAGGCAGACTGTTGGTATAAAGATCAAGAAAAGGTAACAAACCGAAAAATGTAAATAATGTAGCGTTAGCCGTAGAATTGAGTGAAGAAAATCCAAAAAACTAATAGTGCCACCATTGATTGAACTCAAGGTTAGACTTAATGATACATTAGATGTAACTGCAATATATGATACAGGCTCTAATGTTTCATTAATAAATTCAAAATTAGTACAGGTAAAACCTGCTAAAAACAATATACATAATATTAACTTGAGAACAATTAATGGTGTACACAAATCGAATGGATTGATACGAATGAAAGCTAAAATATTAAACATAGAAAACGATATAGATGTTTTCGTGATAGATAATGAAAATTTCAAATATGAGTTTTTATTAGGATTAGATTCCATAAAAAAATTTAAATTGATTCAAAATGAAAAGTTAGAGATAGAACAAAAATGTTCCGAATCTAAAAATAAACAAAAAGAGTCAGATTTAAAAGATGAATGTTTAGAGATAGAACAAAAAAGTTCCGAATCTAAGAAAAAAAAGTACCAAATAAATTTCAACGAACACGTTGAAACAAATAAATTTAATGTCCTAACAAATAACTTGAATAATCAAGAAGAAAAAATCATAATGAATCTAGTAGAAAAATATAAAAAAATATTTGCGAAAGACAAATATGATATAGGAACAGTAAAAGACTACGAAGCTAGAATAGATCTCATTGTAGATAAATATTGTAGTAAAAGACCGTACAGATGTACGATTGAAGATAAAAAAGAAATAGAAGGGCAAATTTCAGAACTTCTTAAGAGAAATTTAATCGAAGAATCTTACAGTCCCTTTGCCGCCCCAGTAACATTAGCTTACAAAAGGGATGAAAATAAAAGATCAAGACTATGCATAGATTTTAGAGACTTAAATAAGTTGATAGTCCCTCAATCACAACCGTTCCCATTGATTGCGGATTTAGTAGCAAAAACAAGAAACTGCAAATACTTTTCAAAGTTAGACATTAACTCTGCGTTTTGGTCGATTCCTCTACGGATCGAAGATAGAAGAAAAACAGGCTTCGTAACCCAAGAAGGCCACTATCAGTGGACCTGTTTACCATTTGGACTAAAAACATCGCCGGCTATTTTTCAAAGAATATTAAGCAGTATAATAAGAAAATACAAATTATCTGACTTTGCTGTCAATTATATAGATGATATTTTAATTTTCTCAAAAACTTTCGAAGAACACATTGATCATTTATCAGAATTACTAGAAGCAATAATGAGAGAAGGATTCCGATTGAAACTCTCAAAATGTGAGTTCGCATTAGACTCCGTACAATATTTAGGTCATATAATCAAACATAATTCAACTTTACCAATAAAAGACAACTTGATTGCTATAAAAAACTTTCCAATACCGAAAAACCAAAAAAATATTCGACAATTTCTAGGAAAGATCAATTTCTATCATGACTATGTACCAAATATCTCGATAGTTTTAGAACCACTGCATAATTTACTAAGAAAAAACCAAGAATTTGCTTGGTCAAAAGAATGTCAAGAAGTCTTTGAATACATGAAAAATTTCTTATGCACACAGCCAGTCTTAGCGATCTTCGATCCAAACTTACCAATACACATATACACAGATGCAAGTCTAAAAGGTATAGGCGCAGTATTAAAACAACCGCAATTGTGTGAAAATTCAAAAATAGAAAAACCAGTAGCTTATTTTTCAAAAAAATTAAATGAATCCCAAAAAAAGAAGAAAGCGATTTATTTAGAATGTATAGCCATAAAAGAGGCAGTAAAATTCTGGCAACATTGGCTCATAGGCAAACACTTTATAGTATACTCGGATCATAAACCATTAGAAAAAATGAACATAAAAGCTCGAACAGATGAAGAATTAGGAGATCTTACCTATTATTTATCACAATTTGATTTCGAAATTAAATATAATCCAGGGAAAAATAATTTGGAAGCAGATTGTTTGAGCAGAAATCCGATATCAGACTCTCAGGATATCGAAGATGACAAATTAAAAATTGTAAACCTAATAACAAAAGAAGATATCTTAAAGGATCAAAAAGAGAACGAAAATATAAAACGATATGAAAACAAGTTAATATTAAGAGATCAAATATACTACAAGAAAACAAAAAACAAAGAGAAAATAGTATTATCGGAAAATTTTAGCAAAAAACTGATTGTAAACACACACAAAGAATTTTGCCACATGGGTATAAATCAAATGAAAAACAAATTATTACCATATTATACAGCTGCTAATATATCAGAAAACATAAGAAAAGTGTGCAAACATTGTGAAATATGTATAAAAAATAAATCAAGAGGACAGGAAAATATTGGCTTGATGTCACATCTTGGACCAGCGAAAAAACCGTTTGAAATAGTCTCCATAGACACAATAGGTGGATTCGGGGGAGCAAGATCTACAAAAAAATATTTACACCTCCTAGTAGATCATTTCACAAGATTTGCTTATATATTAACATCAAAAACCCAAAACGCGAATGACTTTATCAAATTAACAAAAAATGTATTGAAAAATCATGATATTAAAATAATTTTAGCCGACCAATACCCAGGAATAAACTCTAAAGATTTCAAAGATTTTCTAAATGAACAAAATATTACAATGATCTTCACGGGAGTGAATGCGCCATTTTCTAATGGTCTCAACGAAAGATTAAATCAAACGCTGGTAAACAAAATTAGATGCGTAATGAACGAAAATGAAAAAAAAAACGCATGGACGACTATAGCACACAATTGTGTAGATAAATATAATGAAACAGAACATACAGTAACAAAATTCAGTCCGAAATATTTGTTATTTGGAGAAAATACTTCAGTATTACCCAACGAACTTAGAAAAAGAAATAACACCTATAATGAACTTGATAATGATAGAAGTATTGCTTTCAAAAATAGTATAAAATATCATGAATATAACAAAAAATTATATGACAAAAATAGAAAAGAACACATATTTAACATAGGAGATCTGGTATTTGTCGAAAATGGCAACCAACTAAATCGAAAAAAATTAGATGTCTTAAGAATCGGGCCATACAAAATTCTAAAGAAAATATCCAACTCGATGTACGAAATTGATACGGGATACAAAAAATTGGAATCAAATTTATTCCACATTTCGACACTCATTCCAGCGCCGGACGTCTCGGTTGAAGAAACTAACTTGTAATACTTTAAGCTAGCGATAATGATACTTATGTTAAAATTTCTGTACCAAAAATTTTATTGTAAGGGGGGGAGATGTAAAGAAAGTATTCCCCACTCTTTATAAAATGTACAATGTAGTCGATAAGTTAGAATTCCTAATATTCGGCGAGGCAATAAAACTTAGGCGTGGCGGTCAGTATCAGGCCCTGGAAACTCATATGACGGTTGCTGGACCTACGTTTCTAGTATTTATTTCTATCAAGAGATGTCGACACTGCAAAGTTTCTTGTTGTTTTGTCCGTCACGTGATCCGTGACGTCATGTGGCCTTGTTCGTTGTGTCCATTTGACATGTCCGGCATTTCGTTCGAATCGTTTATTGTGTCAATATCGTGTTTTACATTGAGTTGCTCAGTTTTGTTTCATCGAAGTATCTATTTTCTTACTCCATCATTCTGCAATTGTGTATTATTGTTGCCTCTTGGTGTATAAAATCTGTATTTTTCAATACAAGAAATAATGCCAGTTACAAATACAAAGTGTTGCATCGTGGGATGCCAGGCCATTGGTGAGTACTTTTAATAAAAAAGAAATAGGAATTCTATATTGTAATGCTGATCTGTGAACAAATCTGTGAGTAGTGTAGTTCTGGAATGATTGAAATGCAAGCAGAAAAATCAATAGTTCTTCTTGAAATACATGCAGATTTGTTCAGAATTGCATCATGATAATGATTTCAAATATCATGTTTTCTGTAAAGGTGTGTCCCAGCACCGTTTTCCAAATCCTTGTCAGGATTTGGAACGTTTCAAAAGATGACTGGATATTTTGGATATGGAGGAATTATACTCTATGGATGAACTGAAGGTGTACAATAATAAACGTGTATGATCTGTCCATTTTGATGCCAAATACAAGAGCATTGGAAATCCAAGACTACTCTGGAATGCTTTGCCTTCTCTTAATCTATCAGGTATTTTTATACAATTATTTTTAACTTAATAATAGTCCTAGGTGCAGTAGATATTGAAAAATAAAAAATGAGCTACAACAAATGTTTTTGTGTATTTCAGAAATTCCACGTCCAACCGTGATTAGTCCAGTTCAGCTAATTTCATGTTCGCAGCAGATGGAAGGAGTAGATAAGAACATACAAAATTATAAGACTTCTTAACCTTCAAAGTGTTTCTGTCACAAAGCAACATGAATTGACACCGAAAGCAAAAACTTTATACAAGGCTGCTGTACAGTGAAAGAAAATCGCCTTTTGCTCTAGAAGGAGGACCAATTCTTTCAAAAGTCGTCTAATGGGTGCGGATCGTTTCTTAGTTACAAATCATTGTAGGAAGATGAGCTTATTATCACCATCTGCTCAGATGTTCTTTGAACTCCAGACGAGAGAAACAGGAAAGATGAAGAAAGTGCGAAGATACACACGAGAGGAGAAGATAATGTGTCTGTCTCTCTTGAAACAAAGCGCCAGAGGATATGATTTATTAGAAAAGATGTTCACTTTGCCAACTAGAAGGATGTTTTGGAAATGAATTGTAAATGCTATTGTTGGATCCAAAGAATTAATCTCAAATTGACATAATTCATTAATAATATTTATTCTGATTTGTTCTTATTGTTTCAAAGTACGTCTTTTTAAGAAAAGGGCGAGTTATCATATCTCTATTTTTAAAATAATTTAGACAATAACAATAATGTATGTTTCGGAAATGGATGTAAATGCTGTTGTTGGATCTGAAGAATCAATTTTAAATTGACATAATTCATTTGTAATATTTATTCTGATTTGTTCTTATTGTTTCAAAGAACATCTTTGTAAGAAAATTGCGAGTTATCATATCTTTATTTTTGAAATGATTTAGAGTATAACGATAATGAATGTTTTGAAAATGAATTTTAAATGCTGTTGTTGATTCTATAGGATTAATTTTAAATTGACATAGTTAATTTCTGATATTTATTCTGATTTATTCTTATTATTTCAATGTACGTCTCTGTAAGAATAAGGCAAATTGTCGTACCTTTATTTTTGGAATAATTTTGACAATGACGATATAGAATGTTTCAAAAATGAATTTTAAATGCTGTTGGATCCAAAGAATCAATTTTAAATTGACATAATTCATGTGTAATATTCATTCTGATTTGTTCTTATTGTTTCAATGTACGTCTCTGTAAGAGAAGGACTATTTATTGTATCTTTACTTTTAGAATGATTTTGACAAGGATAACATAGCGATGAAAAATGTTTGGAACATGCCTTCTAAATTTTATTTGGTCACCATAAAAATGTAAAATATGTAAGGATAAAATCAATCAAAATTATTTGTACTGTTTACCTAATAAATATTGATTATTAACTGTGTTTATTATTGTTATTGTGTAAATTGTACGAGTTTTTTTGAAATATGCGAAATATGGAAAAAATATATCCATATTTCACATAACTTTCAAAAAAAATCTACAAATCATAAATAATAATCATTTAAAAATTCAAAAAACTACCGCCTATCAATTCAAATCGATGTTAGTTATTATTCCTGTCATCAGACAGCGCTAAAAGACAGTTCCAGCTCATAACATTGCAGTTTCCCGTCTATAGTTTATAGGTAGTCTGTGGTCAGTATGACTAAAGACGTGACACTGAACGCATCAAAATAATTTAATGTAAAAGTGATTAAAAAGAAACATTGTGAATAATAACATTGAATGTTGTTTCTTTGTTATTTACAGGTAAATTAAGAACTAGATTAAGTTATTCATTGTATTTATTATATTATTTAATAAAACTTTGTTATTTACAGAGAACCAATTCTTTTATTATTTCACATAAAAATAATCATATTATATATATATATATATATATATATATATATATATATATATATATATATATATATATATATATATATATATATATATATATATATATATATATATATATATATATATATATATATATATATATATATATATATATATATATATATATATATATATATATATATATATATATATATATATATATATATATATATATATATATATATATATATATATATATATATATATATATATATATATATATATATATATATATATATATATATATATATATATATATATATATATCGTGTGCTATTGTATACAACGTTTTGAGCTAGTTCAATCCAAGAGAGGCGCTACCTGTCACTTGTGCACGGAGCGAATGCAGATATTTTTATGCATGTATCGGTACGGTACACGGTCATGGTGTGGTACGTTGTAGTGGGCAGAGATCGTAATGAACGCGAAGCTATAAAAAAAGAATATGACGATGCAATAGCACAGGCGCGAAAATTAATTCGTAAAAGTCAACAACACGAGCCTAATGTCAATAACACTGCTAACGTGGCTAGCGCAAGTACCAGCAATGTGATCTTGATATCACCCAGTCCGATTTTAAAACTACTTGTAACTCCTCTACCAAAATTTGATTCTGATATTGAGCAATGGCAAGCATTTAAGGATAAATTCAGCTCTCGAATCGATGACAAGCAGCACATTTCCGATGTTGACAAACTATGTTTAATACTTACAAGTGTTGTTATCCGGTAAAGCGGCAATATCAATAGAAGCGATAAAAAGTACTAGCGCAAATCATAAAAAAGCATGGCAAATATTAGTAATCAAGTTTGACCATTCTCGTAAAGCTGTAATACGACATTGAGCAATTAGCTAGAGATACACCTACAGCTCTCGGTGAGCTCATTGATACGTTCAGGCGGCATGTATGAGCTTCCAGAAGTTTCGGCCAACCTATATAGAATTGGGATGCAATCATTTTGTATCTACGTAATAGTAAAATAAACGAGATCACGCGTTATAACTGAGAAACTACACTTTCAGATAATAAAGTGCCATCTTACACTAATTTAATTGACTTTTTGGAAAAATGTGATAATTGTTCTGAACTTATGATACCGTAATCCGAAGAACAAGTTTTTAAAAATCAGAGACACACCAAATTTGTCAATTATAAATTCCAGAATCCAGCACACAGCAAAACCCTGTTGATTATTTCGGATGAAACAACAATTAGTAAAGAGATAATTCTATGTCCGGTGTGTAATAAACAGCATTCTATTCACAAATGTTCAGTATTTTGTGGCATGTCAATTCATCAAAAAAAAAAACAATAGTTTCTCAATCTATACTTTATATTAATTGTCTTGGCTTCTCACATACGGTCAAAGATTGTAAATCGAGTAGATGCCAAGTATGCAGCGAAAAACATCATACGTATCTGCGTTCCATTACATCCACATAACCAAATTCCGCTGAGACAAAGTCTAAGCTCTGCCAGCAAGCCTGACTATACTCGGGCCCCTCAAAAACATTCGTGTTACCTACACAATCCGATGATATTATACCTACTGCATCATTATATGTTCAGCATTATTCCAACAGCCCCTCAATAATATGTCGAGCTATCATAGACACTGTATCAACTAGAAATTCTATTACTATCGAATCAGCTGCAATTCCAAGATGACCTAAACGACCATGACATAAACCTATTGGGGGATTAAACGAAACTTGCACAATAGTCAAATAAATCGCAACCGCAACTATTAAATTACACAATAATGGATATCAAGAGACATCAGAGTTTTGTACTTTTCATTACATCCCTTACAACTGATTAACAAATTGATCGTAACCGTTGAAATATTCCCGCCAACATTCACATAAGAGATCCGGTATTTCATAAGCCTGCTTCCATGTAAATGTTACCAGGCGCTGGCACAGCTCTGTCAATTCTAGGTATAGATCACATCAGGCAGTCACTACCACATGAATCAGATTGCATCTTACAAAAAACATCATGGATGGGTTATTGGTGAGAGTATCCGACAATTACACACCGACCATAAAATATCATACGGTCAATATCGCTGACCAGGGGTATGCAAAGCGCCTGTTGAAAAGTGATGGGTCGTCAGTCAAATAGAAGATATGTTTAGCACATAATAACAAGCATAAAATACCCTAAATGTCAAGGCTCACATGCATAATAGCGGGCTCTTTTGGTTGGAGCAAGATTTAAAAGATGGCGTTACCAGCGAAATAAAATTTCGTCGGTAGTATTGAAACGGTGGTCATTGTAGTAATGCTATTCGACGTGTCACCTGCTGAAGTATAACAATGGCTGAACACTACAATTTAAAATTCTTCTACGACTTGGCTAACGACGAGAGACGACTAATTGACTGGGCTATTTCCAATGGACTAATAACTGACAGGTATGAATGTTGTAAATGTGGGCATGGAATGAAATTGGTAAAAAGTAACGAAGTGATTGATAAGTATAATTGGCGATGTCAAAGAAGCGGTATAGATGGAAAGAAGCATAATGGGAAGAGGAGTGTTAGGAGTGGGTCATGGTTCAGTGAGAAAAAGTTGAGAATGAAGAATATTTTGTGTTTTACGTATATGTGGTGTATGAAAGCTACGAATGAAGCCATAAGGCAGGAGGAGCTAGGTTTATCTGGTCATACGGTGGCTGACTGGAATTCTTCTTGTAGGGAGGTTTGTGTGGAGTTGTGTGTGTTGCAGAATGGAAAGTTGGGTGGGGACGGCAAAATTGTAAAAATTGATGAAAGCAAATTTGGGAAACGAAACTATAATAGAGTAAAGAGAGTGGAAGGACAATAGGTGTTTAGGGGGATTGAAGGAGGAATTGATAAGTGTTTTATGGCTGTAGTACAAGAGAGGAACAGGACTGTATTATTGAACATTATAAAACAATACATATCACCGGGGACGACCATAATAAGCGATTGTTGGAGGGCTCATTCGACATTACAGGACGGAGAATACAAACATGTGACAGTAAATCATTCAATCAACTTCAAAGACCCTCATACAGGGGCACACACAAACTCGATAGAAGGAACGTGGGGCTCTATTGAGAGAGGATTGGCTGCATCTCAACAAAATTAAGATCAGTTGTGGACATATTTATGTCGTTATATGTGGCAAAAAAGGAATAAGGACAACATCTTTGAGAAATTTATTGAGGGTATCAGACAAGTGTATACGCCTCTAGGACATGATACATAGTTGATGTCGAAGAAGAACAACAAATCGTTATAGAGTTTTATTTTATTTTACGTTATGGAATTACATTTCATTCTATAGGTTCTTTTGAGAACCACTACATTTAAAAAAAAAAAAGAAATAATATTATATTTATTATACATACACGGAATGTTAAGTTCGAGCATTACCTGCAGCCATTGTAACACATGAACACTTGTTCTCAAATCGAGTTTCAGCCCAACATTATGAAGTATAGTTCACCCTTCGAGGTGGTTTCTTCTCAAGTTCAGTCCCACAGGTGCGAGCAGCGCAATTGTGGTAATATTCAGAGATGTTTTTCAAAGCCGCGAGCGCAGCGAGTCAACCCATAACTATTGTTATACACTGAAAATCATTAATAGATTGAATTTTGAACTGTTCAGGGTCAATTGCAAAAATATGTTAAAATAGCACTTACTCCGGCTCGAGTACCCCAACCCATATATTTCCTGTACTCTCATCATGATATCTCTCCGGCTGTGTTTTAGCCTGATTTTGCATTCTTCTAATTGAAAAAACACCGTTTTAGAACCGCTGACAAAATTCCATTGTACTAGATAGACGATAGTATCGCCATCTCTTGAAAATTGTTTGAATTACAAGAGCTTGCTATTCTGCATGTGTACCATTTAAGCTTTACCCGAACGCAATTCAAACTTCTGACCACCTGTCTATTCATAGCCTAACGCTCTACCTCTGAGCTATAGACTGCTGTGAAAATTTGTTGATGTAACTGAACGATATCTATATATCTAACTTAGAGCATTTCGGAGTCAGTAAGTCAGTGATGAGCGTAAATATACGTAGAAATTGTAATAATCAAAAACATAGGTAAGACATTTTGGGACTTAGGGTAGTCAGGTTGGCAAGATAGAGATTTGACATGTGGCCTTACTAGAGTGAATAAACGATTAGACAAGTGTTCCATGGTTTTATTACAAATTAATGAACCTAACATGATGTCAAGTATCTCACAGTACAGGGAAAATGAGCAGAAGTGAAGGAAACAAATACAAAATCGGAAGAATTGATATAAATTACTGCAATTTTTTGCATCTTTTTGATTCAAAAGTAGAAATAAAAATCGAAAAATTTGAGATAAAATAGATAGTTGTCAATATACCAACGATATTATTATGTATTCTGCACCAGACAAAGATAATGACGTCAAACGTTGAAATTGATTGAATGGTTATCAAGATATGGTAGTCCACATGTAATTCATGCGCGCTTAGGTAAACATCGTTCTATAGCCTACCGCTATGTTTAATATTATGTAGTAAAAAAGGTGGACATATTACAGATCACGATTTTTGTCCAAATTTCTCCCAATTTACCCCTGTCCGCTGCCCTCTATGTATTCATTCAGCTGTTCGCCCTCTATGTATTAATTCAGCTGTTCGCCCTCTATGTATTCATTCAGCTGTTCGCCCTCTTGGATCTCATTCACTAGTCTCGACCTTCCTCTCAAAGCTCCGTCACACTTGCACATCCTAAAGCCTTACGCTACCGTCCAACATTTTGATGCTCATCACATCTAGTTTTGACATCTTGCTTGCCCTATAAATTTTAAAGAACCGTAATTCTGTTTAAACACTTACACCACCACTTACCATAACAACACCAGCCATGAGCTGGGATAAATACGTTCTAATATTTCACAACATGTGGTTGAGTAAGGTTATGTTTTGGGAATCTGAGATACAACACTTTACTGTATGATCTGTGTTTATGTCATGTACGGTGAGTACTGGAATGTAACCTGAATGTAATCAACCGATGTTCTTTAGAATATTTTGTTTCTGATTTTGTTTATCGTGATCTTTGATATAACAAATAAAGATCTTGCATTTGACAATTTTAACCCTACCGACAAATGACTAAATTACCGACGTGAACAAAGACTTTATTGTCATATTATTTCAATGCTTTCAATGTACTTTGAATAGAATGTAACCAACATAAAGATGTATATAACCAGGAAAAGAAGTTAAGAGATTTGTTGTAGACAAATCAGTATTTGTAAAATGACTTCTTCTTTTTTTGTATCTCTTCTTCATATCACTCTGACAGCGCTAAATTGAAAATAACTTAAAAGACACGTTTAGTAAGTGTTATTGAATTTTGAGTATGAATAAGGCCTTGCGGCCGATTAAAGTCACTTCTTTGAAAGTCCAGTCTTCTGAATAGCCGTTCCAAAGTACGCTTCTAGCTCCGATTCCGAATGTCATCTTCAAAGTGTTCACCGTCCAAGTGGAGTTTTGTGCCAAGTCCACTAGCACAACTATACGACACAATCTATGGGTCCGTTTGTTCTTTATAAGTCCGTAAAAGCATCTTGGATTCGTTTGCTTCAACTGTTTTGAACTTGAAAATATTTTGCTTGTTGCTATTTTAACTTAGAATCATTTTTGCTTGGGATAACGTAGCGTCACCGCTGTAGGAGTCTTTGTTGATTTCGCAGTGTTTGATTGATTTAACGTAGAGCCACCGCTTCGTAATTTCGCAATGTTAGATTAGTTAACGTAGTATCATTGTTGGAGAAATATGCTTCAACACTCAATGGGGACATCAAATCGTTTGAGAAGATATAGCCCCTGATGCAAGAAGCATGGCCCAAAGTGGCATATGAGCCGATAGTAGAGCAAAGGCGAAGCCCCCTACTGCAGAAAAAGGCAAACATCCCACTGGTACATATAGACGGAAGCAACACTGATCAAGTGGCGCTGGGCTACTTGAGGAGCAAGGTACCTGGAGGCAGCGAACTCCTGGATAGAACAATTACCACTCCAGACTTGGCGACGTTGTATGTAACTCGCAATCTTCAAATAGAAAAAGAGGAGATGGAAGCCAGTAGGATGGAGATCAGAAACGTAAAAGTAAAACGAAAGCACGAGAAGAAAGAAGAAGAAAGAGGATGTGAAGGTATTGTACGACACGCTGGCAAAATGCCTGCAACAGGATACCAGGGAGGTTGATGAGATAGGAGCAGAGACCGCCAACACGGATACAATAAAAAAGATAGTGCGATATTTGAGGAATGAAGGAGAGGATAAGACATTCCTTTACACAAACGACAATAAAAAACGCAGATTCTCCAAAGTATCCTTGTAACAGTTCGTAGTTCGCGCTTCTACCCTCAGCGAAAGTATGGGGCATTCGCTTGACTCAGCGTAAGGGGTGTAATCGGCATCCGGTTGTAAACAGCCCCGAGGCAGTGAGTTTAGTGACGCGCAGGCGTTCAGACGTAGTGTTTTTTGTCAGATCTCTTGTGCATTTTTTGTGTTCTGTTTTATTGTTTATGTTTGTGTGTTTCCTATTGCTAATTTCGTTTTATCGATTGTTTATAGTGTGCGTTTTCTTTTCCTAAATAATAACTATTTAACAGTGCATGTTCGTGCTTTATTCCGGTCGGCGTCTCCCTGTCCCCAAAACCGTGAACCGTTACATCCCTTAATATTGAAGAGAAGGAAGGAAAAGCCGAGGGCACACAAAAGGTAACGAGAGTACAGGATCGCCTGAATAGAAGGAAACAGAGGGTATGACAACCGAAAACAGATGCGGTTGTCATACCATCAGAGGGAACCTATGCGGGAATGCTCAAGTCAACAAGGGGGATACAGGAGCAGATAGAAGAAAAGGGCATAACCCTACCCCCAAAACCGTGAACCGTAACAGAAGCTGGCAAACAGTGGCCTCGAAGAAAATAAGTGCATTTTCGCGATAATAGATTGTGTATGTGCAGTGAAAAAGCGCACAAACGAAAAAAATCAAGACAATCTACACGAAACAAGCTTCTACGTGCATATTCTAGTGGTGGTGCCGCCATCTTGGAGAATTTCCCGCCGCCTCGACAGCGAGTGCCATAAATCATTACGGAGAGCTAAGAAAATAAAGCGCGACCAGTTCGCAGAAGTGCGCGCCTGCAAGGAAGTAAAATGGCGACTCCGATTGTCATGACGACAGAACAGATCCAACAGCTAATACAGAGTTTGCAAAGTAGTTTCACACAACAGGTGAATGAGCTTCGCTCCTCCATTCCTGCATCAATTTCGTCACAAACCGGAAATTACTCGCGATGCTCATCTCTTTTCAGTGGTAGTCCAGGCGAGAATGTCGACACATTTATAGACGCCATCATGGTCTTCAAGGAGTGCACCGATATTTCAGACGAAAATGCGCTAAAAGGTTTGCCCATGCTACTGACAGGTTAAGCTGCTGAATGGTGGGCTGGTGTCAAAGCTAATATCAAAACTTCCGTTTTGGCGACGGATGAACTAAAAAGCCTGCGTATCAGATCTACCGTGAACTTTTTTCGCGAGAACAAGATGCCGATACAAATACAGACATTTTTGTCTGCAAGGCGCGAGCGCTGCTTGCTCAGCTGCCGGATCAGCACACCGAATCAGTACAATTAAACATGATTCATGGACTACTGAACAAACGAATCAAAAGACGAGTGCGGCGTGCCAAAGTGAAAACCTTTGATCAACTCCTGCGGCTAGCTTGCATTGCTGAGAGGTCTTTCAATGACAACATCAGCACACGAGTCGAGCCAAAAGCTGTTACAAACACGCCGAAGCTGCCTTCAACCGATAAGCACAGGGAGCACCCACGTTGTCAATTCTGTGGCACCTTCGGCCACACCAAAGCGGAATGCCGCAAATTCTCTGCGCGATAAATTGAACCTTCATCAAAAAAGCTGACGGAGTCCGCGTTGCTAATGAGACGCCTGTTACACGCCTATCCTACAGTTGATACGGATGCGATGCACCAGGAGTCATCCGGAGGAACTGTCCTGGGTGCAAGACTAGACCATCTCCGTCAACGTCTACAAACGCAATAGGATTTTGCTCAGTCGACACGGAAACGTGCTCAGTAGAACAGTCGCTGCGGCCCTGCGCTCGATCTAACCTCCAGGTCAAAATTCATTGCATCATTGAGACTGGTTTCGCAAATACTGCCGCACAGCACAGCGTCGCCAGTCACTCGCTACATCAAGTACAGATAGCTCATAGTCAAGTCTCCCAGAAACTGTCAATAGTAATCACATTCGCTGGCGGAGAGATCCGATCTACCGAAGTCCTCGCAACCACAGTCGACATCCAGCTGTAAGGCCGAACGATCAACATGAGTTTCATTGTTCTACCGGAGGCTCGCAACAACCGCATGCTCTTTGGAATGGATCTCCTGAGCGACGCCGGAATCGCTCTCAATGTCGCTCGAAGCCTCTGGCATTTTGACGAAGACCCCGAAGTGAGATAGCATCTAGAAGTAGAAGACGAACCAAGGGATGGCACAGCAGGGTTTGCTGCCACCAAATACCTGAGGTCAGAAGAAGGAACGACGCTCAGCGCCGAGCAGCGTCTCATTTTTCAATTTTCAATTCCGACACGAGAACCCCCGTTAGATTTTGTAGCGTGCATTGAGAGTAGCATTGAAGGTTTAGATTATTCCACTGAAGAATTCATTGGAAATTCATGTAAAATGTAAATTGATCAAAATTTGGAAAACCGTAACACAATTTCCATTGATAATTTAGACCTTAATATTATTAAAGATTTGAAGAAAAACGATGTTTTCTATTTGAAAGCAGATAAGGGGAATAAAATTGATATTCTGAACAAATCAGATTATCTCGATAGAGTTGATAAATTAATAGAAAGTGTTTTCTATTCAAAATTAAGTAGGAATCCTTTACCAAAAATGACCACGTCTCATAAAAGTACGATAAAAGACTGTCCAAATTCAGTAAATCTAAGTTTGAAGTATTTTCTCAATGTTTCAAGTCCAGTAGTACCAAAAATGTATTGTCTCCCTAAAATTCATAAACCAGGTAATTCCATGCGGCCAATTGTTTCTGGAATTAATTCACCATCTGAAAGTCAAGCCCGAAACATTCGCAATAGAACACCAATGTATTGATAGCTTGTAGAATATAGAACTAGAAGATAACGAGATTATGGCTTCATTTGATGTTAGCACATTATCTCCAAGCGTTCCAATTCCAGAAACAATTAGTTATCTCAAGAAGCTTCTAGAAAGTAACGGCTTTGAGCATAAGAAGATTGAAGAATACTTCAAATTGTCAACCCCTTTTATGGATCAAAATATTTTCCAAATTAACGGTAAATTTTACGAGCAGATAGAAGGTACAGCCATGAGTATTTTATTCATGAGTAATTTTGAAACTAATTTGAAATAAATGTTTCCTGATTTCTCCCAGAATTTGGCTTAGGTACGTGGATGACGTTTTCGCTATTTTTGATTTAGATAAAAGTAATATTGATGATTTCTTGGACAAAATTGATTCAATATTTCCCAGTATCAAATTGACCCTAGGATAAATAATAATCGTCTACCGTTTCAAGATACATTAGTAATTAGGAACAGAAATAAGTTAGAATTTGATATATTCAGGAAAGATACGAACACTGATAGGTTTATTACTTTGGATTCCAATTATCATTTGCAGCACAAATTAGCTAGTTTCAATTTCCTTATCAATAGACTGTTTAGATTTCCGCTTACACAAGCAAAATTCCGAAGAGAGCTTAATAAAATCAAAAACATTGATATTTATAATGAATTTTCTACAGATTTAGTCATGAAATTATTAAATAAAGCTAGACGTGAACAGAATTGAGAAAGTTCCATCACACTTCCAGCACCTGTAAAAACTAAAAATGAATACATTTCGCTACCTTACGACGAGTCATCAAAAAATTTGAACAGAATTTTTCGTTATTTCAACATGAGCATCTCATATAAATCTCAAAATTTTAAAACATTACTTGGTAATCCAAAATATAAAACTGGAAGTGGTAGTAAATCGGGAATCTATGAAATTTCTTGTAATGACTGCAACCAAATTTATCTGGATCAAACAAGAAGGCCAATGAATACTCGTTTTAAAGAACATTTGGGTTATTTGAAATATGGGCAACCATTTTTGACACTGATCATGATATAACTAGAGATAATTTGAAACTTCTGAAACCAGTTCACAACATGGGATTACTAGACGCTCACGAGAGTATAAAAATTCATAAGAATGAAACCCACTTATTGAATTCTGCCCTGGATCCAATCCCTAACTCCAGATTGTACCGTTTGTTCCAGTTAATCCTAGCGAGACGACCTTTTAGAATAGAAGGAGTTTTATGTTTAATTTTAAGTTATGTTTCACATTACCTCTGGTGGAGACAATCATAGGGATTCTGTAACCAAGCGTTAATTCACGTCGAGCGTTAACGTGAACTCAACTCCCGTTTTGTCATTTTCGTATTCTGAACCTGAACGTTGATTCAAGTTCACGCCGATAGCCGACGTTAAGTCACGCTAGCCATTTGACAGCGTTAAGTGTTACGTTTTCAGGTTATTTATATAAGAATAGTAGAAATATCCAACTTCTACAAAATAAGTCAAACAAACAACATTCAGCGATAAAGATGAGCAAATTTGACGTTGATCTCACATAAAGAGATCAAACTTTCAAGAATTAAAAAATTTCCTCGGACTCAAGATTTGAATAATCACTCCAAGACCAAATTTGCATAATCAAGAAGTATTCCAGATTTTTCAGTGCGAGTTTGAAAGTAGCTCCATGTTTTAAAGTATCTATCACTTCTATTTGAATCGTGAAAAGAGATCAGATAATTATATCAGTCTATCTTATGAATTGAACAGTATATATTCTAGGAAGAGAGCTTAATTTGTCAACGTGCAGATATAACTGAAGTCTTAATAAAATAAGAATGAAATCTTATTCTTCAAACAAGATATTTATTGATGTCATCAAGAGATTGATTGTTGAGATAAAAATTCCAAATGTAGATATCTTAACGTATATTCCTCACTCCGTTGATTCCAGTCTTTCTGTTCTTATAATGAAATTTTACTTTCCAATTAAGATATCCACTGTTGTAATCAAGAGATTGATTCTTGGAATTGAAAATCTTCTAACTTAAATTTTTCTTCGCTCTCTTATGTTCTCACTAAAATCCATTCTCTGCACATATACTCGTACATACATAGATAAAACTATTTTCAATAACAAATTCATCAGAATAGAACGCTTTGTCTGTTTCAATTTAATTTTTATAACCGATGAATTCAACTTTCGTTGATCTAGTTTTCTAGTACAAACATTAAATCAAGATTTAGATGAGCTTCTACTTGAACCATTACTGAAAAATCAGCATACACCACCGCGTTCTTGATATATCTTGCTTTTTTCTCTTCTATTTTCGTTTATGAAAAAATGCTGGATTATATGCTGCAAAATGAATGATTTACAGTTTGGAAGCTTGTATAACATTTTATATAAATTGGAAATAGTTTTTTGGAGCATTTATTGGTTAAATGAATATGTCAAATAGTTTCTTTGATATTTACGAAACTGAATAACATTCCTTTCTCTCCTCTATTTTATTCATAATAACCAGATCACACAGTATATTTTCTCCCAGAAGATTAAAAAGTATAAAATGTCAAAATTAAATATGACAGCAAATTGTTCAATTTCTTGTAATTTGATTGGCTGAATTCCACGCATTTCATAGAATTTGGAATAAATTATTCAACGCTAGCGTTAATCCAACGTTAGTGTAAATTAACGTTCAACTTTCACGTTGACATTTCAGAATACCAGCCTAACGTTAGGGCGTGAAAACTATTGACGTTAAGTAACGCTGGCGTGATTTAACGCTAGGTTCTAGAATCCCTATCAATATCTTCTGTAGCAGTCCTCAGCCTATTCGGTGGAGAGCATATCACTACAGGAGAACTGTGGCCTGCTGTTGATGTGTTTCGCCTAATTCTACTGATGATGAGAACTTAGTTCTCGAAATACGTTTTCAGATTTTACAAACTCATTCAAGGTTAGGGGTTCATTCTCATTTTGTATATAACTTTACCGTAAGACTCATATTATTTAATATCCTTAATGGAGGAAACAAAAAATTGGAAGACCTCAAGATGGTTGTGGCAGGTCATTTTAAGACCAAGGTACAGTCCAGACTAGCAGAAAGGAAAAAACTACTCTGATCTTCTACTACAAGCGATAAAGAAGGCTCTTGGTACAGACGAGAAAGATAATATAGAGGTTGAAGAGCCTAGGGAAGGCTTTGAAGGAAAGCGCGGTGTTGAGAATGCCGCCTTTGCTGGCAACCAGGCTATTGGACATGGGTTCCATTGTGATAGCAGTGAATAAGTGTCACATCCAGGAAAAGATGAGAGTGACACGATGCTCTAGGTGCCTGGATGTGAATCATACAGAGGCTAGCTGCAAGGGACCAGACAGGAGCAGGGCATGTTTCAAGTGCGACAGGGAGGGGCATACCAGCAGACTGTAAGAAAACACACCGCTGCTTCACCTCCAGCCAAGAGCACAAAACCGGGACGATGGCTTGCCCGGCTTTTGGAGAAATAGTGAGAATGGAGAGGGAGCAAGTAAAAGGCAATCGGAGGCCAGTAGCGGAAAATTTACGGCAGATCAATGGAGATACGCCCACTGCAAGTAAATCTTAATAAGTGCAAAGATGCACACAACGCACTGCAGTGGACAGTAAACGAAAGGCTGACAGATGTGGTGCTTGCATCGGAGCCAAACGATAATATAACTAGAAACAGTAATGTGTGGATAGCCAACAAGACAAGAAGACACTGCAACACAGCAGTAATAGTACCCAGCCACCAAAAGTTGGGGATACACAACTACATAACAGGCGGCAACATCAGCACGATTACGGTAAATAAGCTGGAGATGGCCGTGTGTTACAATATTCCGAACTGAAGGATTGAGGATTTTGAACAATTTCTAGGGAACTTGGACGAAGTTGTAACAAACAGATGGCTGGGCATTTCAATGCAAAGCACCATATCTGGGGATCCCTGGTGACCGATTGAAGAGGGAAATTGCTGACCGACCTTTTCTATTGGCACAATCTAAGTATCTGCAATGATGGCCAGGAGCCAGCTTTCCGGAACAGCAATGGCACAACATTCATTGATATTACGACCTGTACGGAGAATTTAGCGGACAGAATATGGGACTGGAGGGTAGACGCAGACTGCGAGAGCTTCAGTTCACATCCGTATATAACCTATAAAATACGGGAATGCCAAGAGCCACTGATTAAACTGGATAGGTATAAATGGGACGTTGAATCATTGAACAAAACAAAAGAACTGGAAGCTCTCGACGGGCTTATAAAGCCAACAAACTCAAGGAAAATGTTAGAGGGGAAGATAAAAGTCTGTAATTAAAGTATGACCACCAGAAAAGAGTAGAGCCTCAGCGGAAGACGACCCATCTACAGGTGGACGGGAACAATAGCCATCCTTGGAAAAAATACACAGGCAGCAAGAAGTGTATCAGAGGTGTATAACTAGAGGAAGGACACCAGAAAAAATAGGGCACGTCAAGGACCGATACATGGCAAAAAAAAAGAATTGAGCCTCGAGATAAAGAAGAAAAAGACGAAAAAATGGAGTGAACTGATAGAGGAAGTGGGGTCGACCATATCAACTCTAAGTCAAAGGGCGAATACTAGCATTCGCCGATGACTTGGCAGTACTATCGACAGACAAGACCGAAATAGGAGTAATAAACAAAGTCAACGAAATGCTCTGGCTGATGAAAATAGTGCCAGCCAAGTCAGATGCAGTGCTCTTGATCGGAAGGAAGAAAGTTGAAAAGATTTACTTCCAGATAGGACAGCGAAGTATCTTGGTGTACTCTTCGATAAAAATGGGACATTCTTCACTCATGTTTGGGAGGCAGTGAGCAAGGCGGAGAACGCCGTCACTACCCTATGCCGACTGATGCCACAAATTGAGGGCTCCACTGAAAGCAAAAGGAGGCTGCTCGCATCGGTGGCTCGAAGTATTGTGCTGTACGCGGCGCCAATATGGATAGGAACATCAAGATACGATGTAAGCAATGCTTTGCTGGAAAAATTAAACAGAAAGCTAGCCCTAGGAATATGCAGGGCATACAAGACAGCATCCAAGGAGGTCGCTGAGGCGATGGCTCGACTTGCACCGTTATCCATATTGGCGCAGGAAAGAGCAGAATGTCACGGTGCGACAAAGGGAAGGCGGAAGAAATTGAGAGAGGAGAGGTCGAAAAGACAGCAGGCGAAGTGGGCAGACGATCCAGGAAATGTCAGTCCACTAACTTATGCCAGACATCCGACCATGGCTGGACAGACCCCACGGAGAGGTAGATTTTCACCTGGCCCAGGTAATAAGCGGCCATGGCTGTTTCCAAAAGTATCTGTACAAGATAAACAGAGCAGAAAGTCCTAAGTGTGTGTACTGCAAGAAAGAAGGCGACGTGGAGCACACAGTTATGCGATGCGGTAGATGGCCACAGGACACAGAACGATTACAAGACGAACTAGGAGACATACAGACAACCGGAGAGATGGTACCACTGATGGTGGAGACACCAGAAAAATAGGACGTAGTGACAAATTACGTAAACATAGTACTAAGCACAAAAGAGAAGGACGAAAGATAAAGATAGACAAACCAATGAAGACAAACACGTAATCTTACAAATAGACTATTGTGACGAATTGGGCCCCAAAATCCGTCACTGTTGCATATCCCAGAGCCTTCTGCTACCGTCAATAGTTTTTTAGTCCATCACAATTAATTCACTTCCTGCGCACCCTGTAAACTTCAAATTCAGTAACTCTGCTTCAACATACAACGCCGCTCACCGTCAGTTCATCGGTCTTCAACTGTTTTAAATACGTTTAATATATTTCACATGTGGATGAATAAGGTTAAGTTTTAAAAACACCTGAAATTAAATGAAATTGATATCGTGTGATCTGTATTCATGTCTTGTGTCTTATCGTAATAAAGTCTGAATGTAAACCACCGTTGTCCTGTAAATGGATTGAGACGTGTTTGACGTGTTTGATGTGTTATTTTGTGCTCCCGAATTTTCTTGATTTTTTTCAAGGCTGTGCTATTTGTTTAATGATTTTTGATACTCCACTGCAATTGTTCTCAAGTGCACTTTCATTTGGATTAGGTTTATCTGGATTTTATCCCTTTATATATGAGTTATTTCCAATTTTTATATTTTATTTTCGGTTCATTTGAACGCATATGGCCCAACAATTTAGTACCTGTTCATTCGTCACCTTGGGACTGCAGCTGGTTATTTTAATTGAATTAAAGATCTCATTGAAAGTACATAGGCGTGCTTGTGGATTCTCTCTCTCATTCTGCGCTTATCTATTCTCCATTTTCATCCCTCGATAAGGTTAGTTATTTATTAATTCTAGTTTTTGTGAAGCGTTTTTTTCTCTATCATCATTTTTCTTTCATATTCAGTAACTCACCTAACCTTGTGTTCACCTATCGTGATCTAATTCCAGTAATCTGTTGTTTAGCTCCTAAAGTCGTGATGGACCGCACTGACAATCCCTAATTCCTTTTTTGTGTCCATTGTATATATTCTCATTCTCATCAATTAGTTTCGATTATTTAAGGATTACCAGTATCTAGTCATTTATTGCTTTGTACCTCATTATCGTTCTGCGAACGTTTTTATTTGAAATTTCATTTAATATATAATCCTATTTTTTTTAAATCTAATTTCATGAATAGATCTAAGTATGTCGGAATGCGCAAAATGTCGTTTTAGAAGATCTGATCAAGGGATTGTAAAATGTGAAGGAGTATGTAATAAATCGTTTCATGCATCATGTCTCAATATGGTTGATTCCGAATTCAAATTTTATGAAAAATGTTCCAATATTCTTTACCATTGCAATACCTGTCGACGTTCCTGTGTCGTCATTAATAAATCTGAATCCGATAAAATTATGTCAAATATGTCTGAACTATGAACATCTATTTCGAGTCAAGTCCAACAGACTGACAAAGATAATTTGAATTCAATCCTACAGTCGTTTCAGAAAAACATTTTCAAAAAAATTGATACCGTGCTAAATTGTTTCATTGGAGAGTAAATTGACTGATAAAATTGAAAACATTAATGTCAACTGTGGCGATGATTCTAATTCCAAGTTGTATTCTAGCATAACGAAGAACAAGCCCCTCAAAGCGCCCATTATTATAAAGCCTTTAGACATCTCGCAAAACGCTCGTGTTACAAAATCAGACATGTTGCACTCTCTTGACCCAATTGAAGCTGAAATTAAAATAACTAATGTTAGAAACGCTCATAATGGTAGCATTGTGATCAGTTTCGAAAACGATGATAACGCTAATAAATTGAAAAATCTAGTCAATGATAAAATGAGTGACAAATATCATGTCAAAGCTTTGCCAATTTTAAACCCCAGACTCAAAATTGTAGGTATATCTGAGAATCTATCACCTGAGGCCCTAACAAATTACTTAAAAGTACAAAATTACTCTTGTTTCATGGAAAAGAGCACTTGTCAATTTATCACTATGAAGCCACTCCGCAACAGGAAACATGTATTTCAAGCAACCTCACAAGTGGATTATAATACCTATCACAAAGCGTTAAATTTGGGTAAACTATTTGTGGGCTACGATTATTGCTCAGTTTACGACGCGATCGATCTACGTAGATGTTTCAACTGTTGTGGCTTTCACCATCTGGCTGATAAATGTACCACGTCTGTCCCCACTTGTCCCAAATGCTCAGAGTCCCATAAATTTGATGAATGCAAAGCTTCGATTCTTAAATGTATTCATTGTTCTCAACTGAAAAATAGTCATAAATCGGATATAAGCACTGACCATGCTGTTTGGGATAAAGAATGTCATGTCTACAAAGAGACTTTGAGTAAATTTAGGAAAAATATCCTTGGTGATATATAGCAATTAAAGTTAGTTACCTCCTCTGTCTCATCTGTGGCATCTAAGAATAATTTACCCTCATCCAGTAACAAAAAATCTATTTTATGTTGTTACTATCAAAATGTAAGAGGATTGAGTTCTAAATGCAATGATCTCTTCATAAATTCAATGATCACTACACAGTATGATTTATATGCTTTTACGGAAACCTGGTGTCACAATGGTATTAATGATTCTGAACTTTTCGACTCTGATAATTTCATCGTGTTCCGATCGGATCGTAATTTTTTTGAAACAGGTGAAAAACGAGGTGGCGGTGTTCTTCTCGCTCTAAAAAATCATTATAGTGTGTATAAAATTGATATTTCGTCTCATTCTACAAAATTTAATGAAATACCGAGTATTGATATTTTACTAATAAAGATTATCTGCAATAATAATTCTGTATACATCATCAATATTTATATTCCTCCTTCCGCTAATCTACATGATTATCATATTCTATTTGACGCATTTATGTCATTAATCTTTTTAAACAATTCCGACATTATCATTTTTGGTGACTTCAATGTTCCTAGTTGTTCAAGCTGACTTAGCGACATAAATACTTTTTGTTCAAATTATAATTCCTTGTCCAATTTCATGCAGTTCTTTGATCTCAGTCAATTCAACTTTATTCGTAACTGTGATCAGAAAATTTCAGATTTAGTAATTAGTAATAGAAAATGTTCAATCACAAAAGCACTACATCCTGTCGTGGAAGAAGATTCTTATCATCCTCCTTTAAACACTGAAATCGATTTAAACAATAATTAAAGCAAATTTAGGAACACCAGCAACAAGGGACTGAATTTCAGAAAGGCAAACTATCCAGCTCTCTACAATGATCTATAGAATGTCAACTGGGATTTTCTTGAGAACTCTTCTGACATCAATTTGGCTGTTCATGAATTTTATGCAAAATTGAACAATATATTCAGTCACAATATACCTCTCAAAAAGCAATGTACAAAATCATATCCAACATGGTACACAGGATCTATCATCAATAAAATCAGAATGAAGCATAAAGCTTTCAAAAAACTGAAAAGAACTGGTAGCAGCACCGATAAAGCTACATATATTAATTTGCGTAGAGAAATTAAAATTGAAGTGAGTACTGCCTACGTTAACTATTGTACCAAAATTCAACATGAATTGACTCTAGATCCTAAAAGTTTCTGGAATTTTGTTAATCATAAACGTAACTCGACCTCTATTCCGTCAGCATTGAGTTGCGACAGTGAATTTCTTACAGATCCTCAAGACATAGTCGATAAATTTGCTCAAGTATTCTCCTCTTCATTTAATAACATTTCTCAAAACACCAACCCAATTCGTAGTTCAGTGGTCCGTCCAACTTTAAATGTAAATTTTGTATCTGAAGATGAGGTCATTTGGGCTTTATAGAAACTCAAACCGAAAATGACCATGGGTCCTGATTTCATATCAGCTTTTATTTTAAGAGATTGCTTCCTGATTTTTGCTCCACCTTTAACCAAAATATTCAATTCAATTCTTCGCACATCAACATTTCCCGAGGTCTGGAAGATTTCACGTGTGAATCCAATTTTCAAAAAAGGTGATGAGAATGATATTTATAATTATAGACCAGTGGCAATTATCTTGAATTTTTGTAAGATTTTTGAAACAATAATTCACGAAAGAATATAAAGTCACATATCTGGCATGATCTCAATCAACCAGCACGGTTTCATGAAAGGACGTTCGACTATCACCAACCTTATGTGTAAGACCCAATATATATCTGAAACTCTAGATCAACACGGGCAAGTTGATGTAATATAAACAGACTTCAGCAAGGCATTTGATAAAAAGTCGGCATCTTTCATGCAACTATCTGGAGTGCCTCAAGGATCCGTTTTAGGACCGTTGCTTTTCGTCTTGTTCATCGACGATATTATGACAGACATTTCTATCGAACATTTTCTTCATGACGATGATTTAAAATTATTTTGTAATATTTCATCTATCAATGATTGTGCAATTCTCCAAGATAATCTGAATAAGATCTATGTTTGGTGTTGCAATAATCGATTACCATTGGATATAGGAAAATATAACATTATGACCTATACAAGGAAGCTATCTCCACTTAGATTCAACTATCAGATTGATAATACTCCCCTAAATAGGCCTGACACTATCATTGATCTTGGTATTCTATTTGACCCCAAATTGACATTTGTTCCGCATATCGATTCCAAAGTTTCAACCGCATTTAGGACTCTGAGATTTCTAGTTAGAAACAATGGAATGTGTAATACTCTCCATATCTTAAGACTTTTATTTATTTCGCTAGTAAGACCACATCTAGAATACGGATCTGTCATTTGGAATCCCACATCTGTCAGTGCGTGTGAGGCGATTGAAAAAGTTCACAGGCGTTTCATGAAATCAGCTACCTTTATTTTAGAAGGGGTTTATCCTGCTAGAGGAATACCCCAAAATATATTATTAGATAAATTTGATTTACACTTCTTGCATCAACGTCGTAGTATGAATGCTTGTATAACAATTTTCAGAATTATCAATAATCTTTCAGACTGTCCTGGATTATTGAATAAAATTGATTTTCGTATTCCTAGAATGTCATCTAGATGCACTACAACATTCCATACGGTGACTGCAAAGTCTAATATTCTACTTAAATCACCACTATACTTCATGTATAAATCATTCAGAGTAATTGAACTTCAAGTTGACATATTTCAGCCTGATATCAATAGTATAAAGAAATGTATAGACATGTTCTAATGTTTTCTTATTTTGTCTTCTCATCCTATAATTGGGCATGTGCCTGTCGGATGAGTATTTAATAATAATAATAATAATAATAATAATAATAAATATGAGTGAGTAAAAAGTCTTGGGAATTCAGTCAATATGTTTTAATTTCTTTCCTACTTTAAAGTTTCGGCTGCACCTCAGCCATCTTCAGAAGCGCTACAATTTGATTATTTTTTATCACTAATTACTTATGCTAATTTTATCGGAAATACTTACAAAAGAATTTATATTGTGAAAAATTAAAAATGTACATTGAAATGTGATGTCGAGTTTAATAAAATAGCGGAAAAAAAAAAAATATATATATATATATATATATATATATATATATATATATATATATATATATATATATATATATATATATATATATATATATATATATATATATATATATATATATATATATATATATATATATATATATACATATATATATATATATATATATATATATATATATATTTTCCATTTGTCAAATGCCACAACCTGCATCTGTGGAAGACGTTGACCAAGTGCGAGTAAAAAATCGTGTGTGCACGCATTGTCAAAAAATTACAAATTATCACAAGTAGAATTTAGTTAGTTATAGTGTCAAACAATTAAAAATAGATGCAAGCTTGTGCATCACGCAAGGTGTCAAAAATATAAACAAAAATTAGGAAAAGTACCATAGATATTAAAGAATATTGTTGTATATAGTGCTAAGTGCAATAGTATCTGTTTTTTCATTGATATTTTGTTTGTCTTGTTTTATATACAACATTTCTAATGTAAGTCTTTTGTTCAAGTTAATTTCGTTATGGATAATACTAGTTTCATCAAAATTGAAAGTATGTCCTGAATCTATGCAATGAGTGACTAGAGCACACTTTGGCGTATTTTTATTCAATTTTTTACTGTTTCGTTTATGTTCATCAAGCCTTGTTTTTAAATATCTCTTGGTTTGTCCTGTGTACTGTGCTCCACAATCATTGCATGGGATTTTATAAATTAAATTAGGTCTTAAGCTTTTATCTGTTTTATCTTTTATTTTGGAGAATAAATTACCTACTGTCTTGTACTGTTTGAAACAAATTTCAATTCCCTCTTTATTTCTGAATACTTGTTTAATTTTGTAGCTAACGCTATCTATGCACGGAATTGTGAAGTACTTATCGGTCAAAGATTTTTTATTATTCATGTCATTGTCATTCAAATTAGATGAAAGATTCGTAATTTGATTTTTGATACCATTTATGATGCCAAGTGGGTATTTATTTGAACGAAGTAAATCAGTTACTATGCTGCTAACTTCGTTATGATACTTTTCAGATGTCAATTTAAGTGCTCTGCTGAAAATATTTCTAGCAACATTGAGAAGTTGACTTTTTGGATGATTAGACTGAAAATTTAAATACCTCGTACTTGCTGAAGGCTTTTTGTACCATTTGCTGGTAATGTTGCCACATTCTTCTTTAATCAGTAACATATCAAGGAAAGGTAGGGTGTTATTAACCTCTGTTTCTACTGTGAATTGAATATGGGCATTAAAGCTATTGAAAACAGTTACTATCTCATTTATTTTAGATTCTGGCACTGCTGTAATCAAATCATCCACGTACTTTTTTATGAAAGTTGCAAAGTTGTCATTTAAGGTTCCGTTCAGCACAGGTGAGAGCTCGGCGCGGCCCAGAGTACTGCTGCAGGTGAGAGTGTGTGGCGCTGAAGGTACCGGTTACGCTGATACAGCAGCGCAGCAAAGCGTCGCGAGTCACTCGTTGTACAACTTGCTGTTAAACAAGGGGCAGCAGTTTACCAAAACACCGTTAGTTGTCACGCTTGCCGACGGAGAGTCCCGGTCCATGGAAGTGCTGACCACCGTCGCAGACGTTACGCTCATGAACCGCACCATCCCTACAAGGTTTATCGTTTTTCCGGAGGCCCGTAACAACAGAACTCTACTGGATGTGGACTTCTTAATGGACGCAGGCGTCGTCCTCAATGTTTCGTACCGGAAATGGTACTTTGCAGACGACCCCGGGATGGGTCACGATTTATATGTGGAAACGAGCCCAACGCAAGGAGAAGCGTCTATTGAAAGTCTAAGAACAGACGAAGGTACCACACTAGACGCCAACCAACATCAAACTCTGAGTCTGTTAATCCAGAAGAACGAAGACATCTTCGCGCAAGGGGGAGAAGCCACGAAGTACGCCGAACATCGCATTCAGACGGCTGACCATCCACCGATATCTCTACCGCCATACAAGTTAGCAGCGACAAAAAAGAATTTATTGCGGGATGAGTTGGACAAAATGCTCAACAACGGTGTTATTGAAGAGTGTGAGTCCGCATGGGCGGCCCCCGTAGTCCTTGTGCCAAAGAAAGACGGTACAATTCGCGTATGCGTCGACTATCGAAAACTGAATTCGATTACGGTGAGCGACAAATACCCTCTGCCGCGAATCGACGATCTGCTTCACGCTACAATACAAGCCGTTTACATGAGCACTATTGACTTGAGAAACGGCTACTATCAGGTTCCTGTACATCCCGCCGATAGAGACAAGACTGGTTTCGTTACTCCGTTCGGCATCTATCGGTACGTCAGAATGCCAATGGAGCTGAAGAACGCGGGCGAGACGTTTCAACGGTTGATGGACACATTTCGTAACGGGCTTAAGGACGTGTGCGTGCTGGTGTATTTGGACGATATTATTGTGCTTTCGGACAATTACGACAAACATTTGAAGAACTTAGAAGCGGTATTTGACAGATTGCGTCGGTTCGGTTTGCACGCAAATCGCGAGAAATGTGTGTTCGCGCGCGAAGAAGTGAAATACCTAGGACACGTCATCTCACACAAAGGTATCAAGACGGACCCAGCGAAAGTCGAAGCGATTACCAGCATGCTGCCTCCACGGAATGTGAACCATGTTCGCACATTCTTGCAAACATGTTCGTGGTATCGTCGGTTCGTGGAGAACTTTACGCACGTCGCGATGCCACTGATCAATTTAACGAAGAAGAATGCTCGATGGCAATGGACTGCTACCGAAGATGAAGCATTCCAGGAGTTGAAGCGAGCCTTAACTACATCACCGATATTACGGCAAGCTGACGAGAACCTGCCATTCTTGATAAGGACCGATGCCAGCAGTTACGCCCTAGGCGCAGTGCTACTCCAGGGCGAAGGATCAGACGAACGGCCGGTCGAATATGCGAGCCGTCTCCTTACTCAAGCTGAGAGGAATTACCACACAACTGAACGAGAAGCTCTAGCCGTGGTGTTTGCCATCAATAAGTTTCAGGGCTACATCGATGGAGTGCAGGTAGTAATCGAAACCGACCAACAAGCGCTGAAATGGTTGATGAGCTTGCGCGCTCCAAGTGGAAGATTTGCGCGGTGGGCCCTCCAGCTGCAAGAGATCGACCTGCAGATCAAGTACACGCCAGGTCGCTGCAATGTGGTTGCAGTTACGCTGTCACGTCCCAACTGCGAGATGGAAGAAGAAGACATTTGTACCTTTGCCGTCGAGATACCTAAGAGAAGTGCTCTTCATATTCGTACTTCTCAGCTGGAAGATCCTGAAGTGGCAGAAATCACACGTTGCTTTGAAGAGCTCAGCGACGCAGACCTGCCAAATTGGACCGCCCGCGGCTATATGATGGCGGATGGCGTCCTTTATCGGTATGTACCTGGTGTCGACAGCGATGATGCCCAGCTCGTTGTTCCGGAGTCCGAACAGCGCCGCATACTTGAAGAATACCACGATGCAGCTACGGCTGGCCATCTTGGAGTCGAACGTACCTACATCCGGATTTCGACTAGGTACTTCTGACCCGGTATGAAGCGATACATAGCGGAGTACATCGCCAACTGCATTGAATGCCAGCGCTATAAACCAGCGAATACGAGATCCTCAGGCTTACTACGTAATCCAGTACCAGCGCAACGTTTTGAGGTCATCGCCGTGGACTTGTTTGGACCCTTTCCAACGACGTCAGCTGGTTATCGACATATATTCGTGGTCGAGGACGTAGCCAGCGGATGGGTGGAGCTATTTCCCATGGTGCACGCGACCGCCGAAGCGTGTGCTAGACTTCTGATTGACGAAGTGTTTCTGCGTTACGGGGTGCCGCGCCGAGTCATCTCAGACAACGGCGTACAATTTGTTAGCGCTGTCATGCAGCACACTATGAATGTGTTACAGGTGGAGCAGTCATTGACACCATTATACCACCCAGAGGCTAACCCGGTGGAGCGAAAGAACCGGGATCTGAAAACACAACTTGCTATGCTAGTCGAAGGCGAGCATGCATCCTGGGGCGACAAGTTGGCCGCAATCCGATTCGCGATGAACAGTGCCGTCAGCCAATCGACTGGGTTCTCGCCCGCCTACTTGACGTTCGGACGTGAGCTCCGGACGCCCGATGACGTAGCCAACGATATACGGGCGGTGATGCTAACCGACAACTTCACCTCCGAGATCACCCCGTACCTGCACGCTGTAGCTAGCACGCTGCGACAGGCGTGCGATGTGAAAGAACAACAGCAAGATAGGAGGAAGGCCTGCGCCGATAAGAAAAGGAAGCCAGCTCCCAAGTACAAAGTCGGGGATCACGTGCTGGTGAAAACGCACGCCTTGAGTGACGCCTTCAAAGGCGTAACCTCCAAGTTCGTTCCAAAGAGAGACGGACCCTACGTCATCCTTTCGACCGACGGGACCGTGTGCGAGGTGGCCTCCCCGCAGCAGCCGGCCGTTTCTCTAGGCCGTTACCATGTATCGTCGCTCACGCCTTTCAAGGGAGATGCTGGAAGTCTACCTTCACCTGCGGCTCCTCTTTGGAGACGTGGTCGACCAAGAAAACAGCGACAGTGACACTGGACCCACGTCGAGGACGATTTCGTGGATCCAGAGGGGGAGTCTGTAGCAGATCATTTTTTCCCGCCTCTACAGAAGAGAAAGCGAGGGTGTTCACCCTCGCCTAACAGGTTTCTTCCCCTGCCGGGGATGAGTCAGTTAGTTACCGGTCATCGTGCGATAAGCATCTTTTATATTTTATTTTGAGTTCTTTGTTCATGCAAATGATGTAATTTTGTTATTGTTTTCCATTTCAGTGAGTGTTTGTTTCATTTTGTGTGTTTTAATAAAGATTCCGTTCGTTTATAAATAAAATCTCGTGAAGTTTGGTGAGGAATAATCATTTCTTGAGACCTACCCCCTCCTGGTCGGCTACAGGTTTCATTATAATTAAATGAACCTAGCACTGATATATCACGATTCTGGAAGCTAGAAGAAATATGCACATTAAAACACCTCTCTGAGGAGAAACTCCAGTCGAAAGACATTTTCTAGCTCACACCAAACGGGGCGCAGATAGGAGATATATAATTTCTCTTCCTTTCAATAACAAAAAGTGTATTCTTGGAGAATCATACAACAATGCACTTGAACATCTACAAGTATAAGAAAAACGTTCCGCAAAAGTCACAAATTTATATGAAGAATATAGTAAAGATATCAACGAATATTGGATTGTTGGCAATATGAAAAAACTACATAAAAAGGAAGATGGATTTTTTCCGCCCCACCAAACGGTTGTCAAAGAGTCCAGCACGACTACGAAAATTCTTTGATGCATCAGCTGGAACAAGCTCGGGGTTATCACTTAATGATACCTTATTAGCAAGTACTACAATACAAAGTGACACTTTCACATTTTTATTACGATACTACACAATGATGTGGTAACAGGTGACATCAAAAATACATATTTGCAAATGAAAATATGTGAAGAGGACCAGTATTATTTACAAATATCATGAAAAGATGAAGAAAGAAATATTTTCAATTATCGCTTCAATCGTTTAATTTGTGGACTCAAACCTGCATTTTATCTATTCACACGCTGTCTCCACCAACTAGCAAACGATGAGCAGCAGATTTCCCTTACGCCTCTCAAACTCTTAAATAAGATCTTCATGTCGACGACCAACAGGCGTCAATACCATAGGTTATGATATGAGTGTCTATTTATTCAGTGCTCTTGTTACATTTATTTTAAAATGACATCTAAACGTACAGCTTTGATTATGTCAATGGCGATAGATCCTAATGTTTCTTTGACAGATGCAATAGCAACAGGTAGTTCATATGATACATTATCTCCAACTTTCCATTTTCATGTGAATTAATAATATTGAACATTTTTTAGATTAAGCCCAAATTATTAACGAGTCATCAAGTGGGGATGAACTTTCGCCGGAGTTTAAAAGCTTTGTGGATCAGTCGGGTGGAAATTCTTTGCTTGCAGATATTCCTATTATTTTTGAAGTTGATGCTGAATTGTACAATGAATCAAATATAACTCAGGATGGATCATCGGAGACTGTAACTTGAATACAGGAATTAACTATGTCAAATATGATTATTCAAGAGAAATCTGCATCACAGGAGATTGTACCACAAAATATGTTTGAGTCATTCCAAATAAATATCAATGATAATAATCAAGATAAATTTGGATCATCAGCGACTTCAAGTGAGTCAGATTTGGAGCAAGGGATTCGAATGGAGAATACCGAGCTGACCAAAGTCGAAAACCCTAGTAAACGTAAGAAATATGAAGTAGATCTAAAGTCAAGAAAAGAATTAAAAATATTACAATTGAAAGCTTAACATCAAATTCTTCCTCCTTGTAATATAAAATATAAGAAAAAATGTGTTACTAAGATACCTGAAGGCCGCCGAAACAATATGAACACACAATTTTAGGATCTTAAGTGGTTAGATAGAAGGAGTTTCATTTTAATCTCGTGCAAACGCTTGAAAGTGCAAAGACGTACCCTAGAAAGCGAACTGCGACAAAATAAATGTAAGAAAGTTTACTTCCTTAATATTAGTTTAAATCTTCCCGTGCCTTTATACGACCCGGTAGATTAGTGAACTGGGTATGCCGAGCAGGGAAAAAGAAGAGAATAGATAATATAAAGCAACGTCATAGCGAGTCTGATAAATATGAAATTTTGATGTTTTGTATAAATCAATTTAACAAATAGGGTACAGAATAAACATTGAATGTAGTTTCTTTGTTTTTGCAGGTCTGTAAATACTTTAAGCATGATAGAATACAAATCAATCTAAACTTTGTTTTTGCAGAGAAACAATTCCTGTGTATTTCTCCTGAACCCTTGGTACTGACTTTTACTGAAAAATCACATTATAAAACTACATTCTTGTTTACAAATATGAATAAACTACAATTTGAATTCAAAAGTGTAGCAGCTTCTGATGGGAAATCAAATGGGATAATTATATCCTCAATCAGTACTCCAGATGATAGAAGATATGTTCTACCAAGTGAAGTCCAATTGGTCACAAAACATAAATTGATTGCAGCAACATCAACCTTCGAGCAAGTAAAAAATAGTGCAAAGAAAAGACACCAATTGAGGAAAGTATGGATATCTTTAACTGATGAGATAAGAAAGATTTATTTTGACGCAAGTGGAAATCTTCAATTTAATGATTTATTTCTGGGAGAAGTAAGTGAAACAAATGATGAATTAAATGAAAAAGATAGTCCAATGATAAAACTATTAGAAAAACTGCTTGGAAATACACAGGTTATCAAAAGAAAGAATCTAATCTGTTTGATATCTTAAAGCTAATTCCGAAGCCAGATTACTCGTTGAAAAGAGCTGGGAATTTATAGTGAAAATTTTCTCTCCTCAAGGGGGATGTAAGAAAGTTTAATTCCTTAATATTAGTTTCAATCTTCCCGTGCTTTCATACGACCCCGTAGATTAGTGAACTGGGTATGCCGAGCAGGAAAAAGAAGAGAATAGATAATATAAAGCAACGTCATTGCGAGTCTGATAAATATGGAATTTTGATGTTTTGTATAAATCAATTTAACAAATAGGGTACAGAATAAACATTGAATGTAATTTCTTTGTTTCTGCAGGTCTGTAAGTACTTCAAGCATGATAGAATACAAATCAATCCAAACTTGGTTTTCGCAGAGAAACAATTCTTGTTTATTCCTCCTGAACCCTTGCTACTGAGTTTTACTAAAAAATCAAATTATATACATTCAAATATTTTCTAAAAGATGAAAAAAATGAAGAACGAGAAATTTGCAAGACATTTTTTCTAACCACCTTAAGATATAATAAAAAGAATGACCGTGCTGTATTCAATGATTTATTCACCACCCCAAAAAAACAACTTCAGTCTATGAATGATCGACGTGGAAAAAAGTCATCTGTAAATGAATATCAGCATTGTGATCTAATTGATTCTCATATTGAATCTTTCAACCCATACATTCCGCACTATCGCCGTGAACACGCACCAAATATTCGTTATCTTCCAAGCGACATCAATGTATCTCTTATGCATACTGATTTTGTAAAAAAGTACCCAAATGAATCGATTTTATATGGATTCTATAGGAAAAAATTGAAAGAAAAAAACATATCGTTCGCAGCTTCAAGACATGAAGAGTGCAAGGTTTGTGAACAGTTTGAATAACATGACCACGGTGTAAATAATTTGCAAGATAACTGTGAAGACTGTAGACTATGAAGTGAACATAAGAAAATGGCAAGATATGCTAGAGATTTGTATCAGAAACATGCTGAGAATAAAGATATGGATCATATTTTCTTTTCAGCAGATCTTCAAAAAATAATTATGCTACCACGTGTTGACACTTTCGAAAAAGTTTTATTCACGAAAAGAATCATTGCTTATAATGAAAGTTTTGTACCCATTGGAAAAAGATCTAAAAATAAACCGTTTGCTTGCATATGGCACGAAGGCATTAGTGGGAGAAGCAAAGAAGATATCGTAAGCCTTTTCTACCAGTTTTTGAGAAGATACCGTGATACAGGAAAAATTATTCTTTGGCTTGACAATTGTGCCAGTCAAAACAAAAACTGGTGTCTCATAACGTATCTTATGCCTGAATTACACGATAAAATTTATTGGTCAATTATTTTCAAAAGTTGACCTTCAATTTATTGTTGTGTGTAATATGTCCAAAATTTCCACAATTCTTTCTTCACTTATAATTGACCAAGTTATTTTTGAAATAGAACCGGCTCTATTTTTCACCAATATTCTGGAGTATTCTAGGGAGATTTTGTCGTTGCCAACATTACTTATATTAGTTATTTCGCGTCAAATGACACACGTGTTCAACAAATATGAAGCTGATAACAATGGAATTGAACAAAATTCTTGGAAACCCTGAGCCACCAATTACAGAATCGAACGTTCAGAGAAAAATATCCAATTTCAGAACACAGTTCTTTTCAGAAATACCTAATCCAAAAAAAACTAAGTCGAGTGGCGCGGGAACAGATTCAATATATACGTCGAATTGGTAGTGTTTCGATGAATTAAAATTTTTATGCAATTACAATCCCACCAGGCCTGGAGAATCTAATTTGGACATGGTGAATAATTTTTAATTTTGGATTGAATTTTTTGTAAAGTAATCGTTGTTGTAGGACTGGAATCAAGAATTACAGGAGAATAATACAGAATCTGAGACAATTTTTGATGGGACAGTCGAAGAATTTGAATCTCAGCTAATATCTTTAAGAGAACAAGAATCACCGGCATTGAATAGTGAAACGTCGAATTCAACTACTTTATCATCTGAACCTCAGAAGAGAAAAAGAACGAGGACCATATCGTCTCAAAATGACTTAGAAACTGAGTTATGGAAAAGTGCAGTGGAATCGCTCAAATTTATGACTAACAGTAAACCAGATGAATTTGATGCTTTTAGTGAATATATTATGAAATTTACAGTCCATTGTAATATAGCTGAATTAAGAAAAATAAAGTCAAAGAAAATACTTTCATCCCTCAAGCGGAATTTTTCGAATAGCATATATCAGGCTCTGGAGAAGCAGTACGATGAATAAGTTTTCATTAGTTTTATTTTGAAACATATTTATTTTTTTGATATTTTGTAATAAATACATTATTTCATATATCAACTCTGATAAAATATCTACTAATGAAATCATGCAGAATTATCCCCAAGCGGGCCATTCCTTTATGAGCGCTGACAGTTTCCACCATCAAGTTGCGCTGTCTTTGGAAAAGCAAAAAAAAAACATACGACTTTCCTGATTTCGTTAATGCCGTGAAAAATGCCAATAACAATAAAGTTTTTATTAGTTTTATTTTTTTGATATTTTGTAATAAATACATTATTTCATATAATATGATACAAAATATTTTGAGTGAACTCTCTCTAATAAATATTCTTCTGCCGTGAAACTTTTCCTTCATTATTTACGTATTCTTTAAATTCTTCTCGTATTTTTCTAGCCGCGTCCTTCGACCGATTACCTCCTTGTTTAGCTAATCCATATTATATATAAGTTATAAACTTTACGTCGAGACACAAAAAGATCATATTAATTTTTTTCAGGAAGACCCGAAGCGTGTTCAAGAATGGCCGGCACCTGCGGATAAACATCAGCTGCGTAGTTTCCTGGAGCTTTGTACCTATTACAGAAGATTTGTCTATGGATTCGCCAATATTGCCAAACCACTGACCAGACTGACGGAAGATAATCGCAGATACAGCTGGGATGAAGACTGTCAGATCGCCTTCGAGAGACTGAAACTATTCCTAGTCCAGGCACCAATCCTGAATTACCCGAAGACGAGAGGACGTTTTGTTTTGGACATAGATGCCAGCGACGTCGGAATTGGGAGAATCTTGTACCAATTGCAAAATGGTCAAGAAAGAGTCATCGGGTACTTCAGTAAGGTTTTGTCGAAGCCAGAAAGAAACTACTGCGTCACAAGACGGGAATTACTAGCAGTAGTCAGGTCCATCGAACATTTCTACAAATATTTGTATGGCAGAAAGTTCCTGTTAAGAACTGACCATGCTGTTTTGAGATGGTTAATAAAGTTCAGGAATCCTGAAGGTCAGGTCACTCGATGGATCGAAAGACTTCAGGAATACGACTTCGACATAGAATATCGAGCCGGTACAGCACATAAGAATACTGATGCCTCATCAAGATGACCATGTCTCAAAGATTGTCATCATTGCTCTAAGGTTGAAGCGAAGGCATTCAGGACAACTGTAATTCACGATGCTGGGCAACCACAAGAAGTAGAAAAGGATATAGATGACGACACGGAATTACGAACTATACAGGAATGGAAGAGGAAAGGAATCAGACCGACATGGTAAGAGGTAGCACCGTATTCCCTAGCGATAAAATCTTACTGGGCGCATTGGGATTCCATAATCCTGGATGAGGGCGTCTTGAAGCGTGTCCTGAAGGACCCGGATGAAACCAAGAGTAGAGAACAGCTGACTGTTCCTAGAGGCCGGGTTCCGGAGGTCTTGAGACGTCTCAATGGTGGAGTGAGTGGAGGACACCTTGGGGTAACGAAGACTTTGCAGAAAGTACGTGAACAGTTTTATTGGCTTAACTGCAAAGAAGATGTAAGGGAATGATGCAAGAAATGCACTACATGCGCATCAAGTAACGGACCGCAAAAACGACCGAAAGCTACCATGAGACAGTATAATGTCGGAGGTCCATTCGAGAGGATAGCCATCGACGTAGCAGGATCATTTCCTGAATCAGACGTCGGAAATAAATACATTGCTGTCGTCATGGACTATTTCAGTAAATGGGTGGAAGCGTATGCCCTTCCTTATCAAGAGGCCGCTACCATTGCAGACGTCCTAGTGAAGAGCTGGCTCTGTCGTTTTGGTGTACCCTTGGAACTTCATTTTGACCAGGGAAGAAACTTTGAGTATACACTTTTCCAGGGGATATGCGAAGTATTGAACATTCGCAAGACCAGAACTACTGCATTACACCCACAGTCTGATGGAATGGTGGAGCGGATGAATAAGACCATAAGCAGACATCTGGCCAAAATTGTCTCTAGTCACCAGAGAGACTAGGACAAATATCTCCATCTGTTCCTTTTGGCCTATCGCGCATCTGTACGCGAAACAACCGGACAGGCTCCAGCAAGAATTATTTTTGGACGGTAACTTCGGCTACCATGCGACCTAAAGTTCGGCTGCAAAACAGGAGAAGATCTGATTGGCGAAGATTATGTCATTAATCTAAGGCGTCAGATGGACGATATTCACTCCCGAGTCCGAATTGATATCCAGAATGCCAGCGACCGCATGAAAGAAACCTATGACTTCAAGGCGCAATATGGGGGTTTTCAACCAGGAGACTCGGTGTGGCTTTATAATCCAGGGCGACGACGTGGCTTGTCTCCAAAATCACAGACATCTTTGGAGGGGCCTTACGAAGTCATCAGGAGGATAAAAACCCAAAGAGCAAACCAAGAGTGCTGCACTTCAATCGTCTAGCACCATTTGCGGGAGACCACAATGAAGACACCGATGATGCACGTGCTCGCAAGATTCATGCACAGGAAGATTCGTTTGACGAGTTTATGAAGACTTATTCTTGTGGACGACGGGCTCGATTCTGAATAACTTCTGAAGTGCAGCAGGATCTATTCAGAGTCCCGGCCGATTACTCCTTGGCCCATTGCGTATCAGAAGATTTGAAGATAGACCGATGAATAGCAGCAGTTTTCAAGAAGTTTGGCAGGCCAGAACACCAGAAGCCTACAGTAGGAAAGGCCATCTGCCTGAGGGATAATACGACAACAAAAGAGCGCTATATTTACCACCTGGTAACGAAAGACAAATTCCATCACAAACCAACCTACCGTTCCATGCGGGGAACGCTGCAGAACGACATCCTGAAACTGGCAATACCAAAGTTAAGCTGCGGTCTGGAAGGATTAGATTGGAAGATCGTTCGAAATAAAATAGAGGTTATATTCCAGAACAGCGGAATTTAAATATTGGTCTGCTGTTTCCACCCAGCAGGCCCGATCAGACCAAAAACTGTCGACTGCTACTTTTACCAAACTACTGGTTGCTCCCAGAGCGGCGAGAGTCGATTCCGGCATAGACATGAAGGTGTGATTCGGAACGAAACACTCTTAAAAAGGGGGTAGTGTAACGTGGCAGAGTGTGGAGGTTCATAAATGTGACCTTGTTTGGGCGGGCCTTTTCGTCCTCGTTGTATCGCGCCGCATCGCACCGCACCACACCACTCCGCACGATGGAGAAATCTAGCAACATGTACTGGACTAAATCTGGAATTTTCGAGAAAACTGGATTCCATATATAAACGCAAACAAACCGTTTGAAGAGATAGTGTAATGGTGAATCTAGAGCAGTGAATATCAAACAGTGAAGTGATCAGTGTATAGAAATAGTTAAACATGATTATTTGCGGCTTTGTGTAAGATAGTAGTAAGTGATAAATAAATAATATAGTGTTGTTAGTGATATCCAGAAGAATAAAACTTTTATTTCATTTTCAATTATTAAATAGTGACTTTTATTAAATTATAAACTATTTTCATTTGAGCAATAAACTTTACACTATTCTTTGTCGCATTTCACCCTTATTATATGAAAAACAGAATTTCGAGTTTATTTCATTCCTCAAAGTTATCTTTATCTGCAGTGGCAGCTAGCGTTCTTGGGGGAAAAGTGAAAATTTCAAATAGGTTGTGCTCATGACCTACCTGAAATTTCTGTTGTGTTTCTATGGTGTTAGGTTAATAAAGTTGAAGACTGACGGTTCAAGTGAGACTTCCAGAATTATTAATCATTATTATTATTGAAACCACATTACATAGATATACATATCTTGGATCGTACTTTCTCAACCTTAAGGTCGTCTAAGTTTTCAAAATTCTCAATTATTTTAGGATTTTTTTTTTGTAATCAATTTTGAGATTAATAATTCTTTTGATGAGTCGTCACAAGTCTCGAAAACTTCTTTAAAATAAAATTAATCTGCATATTATATTTATTCAAACACAAAATCTGTTACAAAATAAGACAGTCACTGTCTTGACATTCATGAAAGTTATCGATTACAAAAAGTAAAATAAATGCTACAAATTCAATAGATAATTTTATGGAGTGTATGTAACGAGGGCTATCTTAAGACTAAAAGATGTGAGTTGATTTTGGGTGCAAATAGGGATGGCACTGTTAAACGTAAATAGCTCATTTAGTAAAAAGCATTCTGTAATTACTGTTGAAATTATTGAATTACCAATGAAAAAAATTATTCATTAGATTCGAGATAATCAATAAAAGGAGAAGAAATCAAAATATTGTATAGTAACCTATTCAACATTTTACTTGGTTCAGTAGAGCCACGGCGGATATGCTGTGTACTCATTTTGAACGTGTCATCCAATGAAGATAACCCTCCATCTATACACTCGATAAGTAATTCAAAAAGATATAGCAGTAGTGACCATTTTCATACATTTAGATTTCATCTTCAAGAGAATAAATTTAATACTCACATCTATTTTCGTTTTTAATTTGAGACAAGAAAATATCTTCACATTTTAATACAATTGCTATTTAACGGATTCGTATAATTTTTATATTGCTAAGGCATCGTTATTGGCTTCATGTGCAAGTTGAGTCTGCAAATTCGATAATTTGGTTTTCAAGACTGCAACACCCATAATAACGATATTCTCCGGTCGAAGGGCACCAGAAGACTCAACATTGAAGAAAAATTTATTAGGTTTGGCCTCCCAGTTATACGGTGCTTCATCTAAAAAAAATGTAAATGAATAAATTCAACTCATTCCATAGCGGAGTTGAAGTCAAAATAAACAATAGTAATTTGTGTATCAAGGCCATAAAGCAATTTTTTTTTCATCAAATCAGTTGTGGCTATGGGTGTGATCAAGAAAGTATTTTTAGCCGAGAAGCACACAATATTTTCAAGGCGAGCATCATAAAATTATTCAAAATCACAAAATTTCATCTATTTGTTTCTAAGACATCGCAATTGTAAATTTTATTGTCATCTATCTAGTTGACATTCGGGAAAAATAAGTATTTAATTCTAGTTTCAAAGAACACGGATATAATGTGGACAAAAATTGTTTCTCAAAGAGTTTATCAAACTGTCTATTCAGGTAAGTAGAAAGTGATTATGAATACAGATCAGTCCCAAAAAAGTGAAACTTCACGGCCACATGATCAAACATTTTCATATGTTTACAGGCTCTATATTCAAAGTACTATGTTGTCTTTATCATGCAAGCTGCGGTTGCTTTGCTTAAATCACGGTACAAGACATAGTAGGTAACCTAACTCGCCCCGAAAATGCGTCCGCTGAGATGATTATAGTTCGCGCTGTCGCCGCTAGAGACGCCTACATCAGTAAGGCCTGTTTTACAACAGTGTTTAATGAATAAATACACTAAACTTACAAAATTTTACGAAATCATTTATAAATTGAAGTTAACCGTATATGTAATGTTTACAGCATATATTTTACTTTAATTAAAAATTGATATACTTGTTAAATTAGTGTTGCATTGAGTAATATTTAATATTTAATTATTACCTATGCAAGAAACTTAGTTGGATAAATTCCGAGATCACATGCGATTAACAATAATTGAGAAATATTTGAACAATACATTAACAATGTGTTTAATCTTCAAGAATACATATGGATGATATGTTTTCAATTACAAGAAAATTGTTCGAACTTTCAATAAAGGAGACATGAAAACATAAGTTAAACAAAAATTAGATTCAGTTCAAAATATTATATTTCTATATTATACATAATGTATCACAACGTAATAGTTTTTTCTGTATTAAGGGCACTTATATTTATTTTTAACAAATACACGTTATTTTAAATTATCTTATACTTAATTCATTAACATTGTCAAAATTTAGATTTCATTTGAATGACTTGATACAAATTTACTTTGTGAGTAAATTTGAATGAGAATTAAATTCATTAATGAAACTGGACCTAGTTTAATAGTTATTTATACAAGTGAATTAAACCACTGTTTATTTGTGAGAAGAAAGTTCAAAATCACGAGCGCGTCCAGCGCGAGTGCTTTAATTCTTTGAGCAAATAAAGAAGTTTAATTCACGTGTTTGTATACATAATTTTATTCAATTGCTTTGTCCCAAATTTCTATCATGTCAAGTGGAGCTCTAAAAACACTATATTTTATCTTACAACTCTCATATCCAGAATTACAATTCGGGACAAAACATTTTCCAGGCATTTTAATTAAATGTTCATTTGTCACACGGTTATCACTTTATTAAATTATTATTTATTTACTATAATCTGACTGTATTCAACGACACAAACACTAAAATCAAACGCTTTTCAATTGGCAACTAGGCCCAAGATATCCGCCATCTCGAAACATTTCCTCTCACCTCTCACGTCCACATGCTTGACGCAGTCAGCGGACACATTTATAGTAGACTGGCAATGAGAGTTGTGGGGGCCTGGCTTAAATCAACTTACCATTCATGAGCAAAGCTGGTAAATAAAGAATAGTAGATGTTTACACAAAATGCCTATTTATTGATATAAAAGTTAAAAGAATAATTATTACTCTCACTTACTTGCACTTTGTATACATAATAGAGTTTTTGCAAGCCACCGCTAATGAAACGTTAACGCTAACGTCAAAAACGATTTTCTTTGTGCATCCGTACTAAAATTGACAAATAAGTTCATTGTAACGTTGTTCATGTCTGCTAATGCTTGAAGTTTCTTGTAAATACTCTCTGATTCAAGCTAGCATTATTGAGCAAGCATTCCCCAGAGAATTAGTTTTTTACCTTAGCGTTATCGTATCAATAGCGGAGGCTTGCAAAAATTCCCTTTTGTGAAACCGACGATATTGACATTTAGAGATTTTGATGGAAATATCCATTTTGATTTTTCGGCTTGACGCCGGTACGTACGTATGCATGATTGTCAAATATCAAAGCCCATCAAACGTATAATGTTGAAATTTTAAATTTGTGACTGATCTAAGGTCTAGTTGTGCACTTCGCATTATGGTTGCAATCGTCTGTACTTGAAACTTTTTCGGAATTTTTCGCATAAATTCAAGGCGTAGGATGTTGAAATTCAATATTTGAAATTAGTGTACATAGCAGCTAAATATGGTTACCTTCTGTTTTTAGTGTTTTTGTACTAATCGGCTGAGCCAGAAATGTACTTTTCCTACAGTCACTATAGAATGATACCCATTCCACACGCTGTAACGTGCGGAATACGGGTCATTCCGCACGCTTAGAGGTTCCTAAGAAAGCCGAGTGGCGTTGCGAAAAAATTGTTTCATTGCTGTCATAATTTTATTTCTTTTTGATTTTATCAATGTTTGCTCAAATGAAATAAGATCAATGAAGCCAATTCTTCCTCAGAAAACGGCATATTTTGATTATAGATATTTCCGCGGACACCTTTCACTGTAGAAAAAATGACATCCGTCACTCGTGCGGATCGATCATTCCGCACTTGTATCGGAATATACTATTTTGGAGCTTCTGATCGTGTGGAATGACTCCTATTCCGCACGCTGCGCTGTACAAAACAATTTATGAGAAATAATTGTTTCTCATCATACAAACAAATGACTTGTTTTTATCAAAAATTTATAATTTTACCGAAATTTTACTATACAATATGATTCAAAATTGGTGCAATTCCTCTTAGTGGGTTATTGGGGACTATGAGAATAGTCAGAAAAAAATATTTAAAAATCGTTTTCAATTATTCTCCCTTATATTAACATCTAAAGATCTCTTTTAATGTTATTTATTCACCTCTTTTCAGTGAGCATGCACAGTTAACTAAAGATTACTGTCGTAATTAAATCTCCAATTCAAGAAAAACAAGAATTTGTGAAATTTGCATTGCTTTTCGATTTTAAATTATAGTTTTGCAAACTTGTTTCGATGTAGGTGGTCGAAGTTTTGAGCAATTTCTGTAGATTAATTTGTTCAGGCTGTCCATTTACGATACTTTTGAGTTTTTGCAAATTTTGTTCTTCTTAATAAAAATTATTTACTGATTTATCTATTTGTTTAACTTTACTATTTTATATGTACGCAGATAAATATGTCAATCATAATTCACCATAATTACAACAACATACATAATAATCAAAAAGCATCTTGATAAAATCTATAAAACATACAAATTGCCTAATTTACGATTTCCTTCATTCCATTATCTAAGTTTAGATAAGGCAGATATTTGTCCTACGATTAGTTTGGAAAACAACATATTTCTCATACAAAACACAACTAGAAATATAACAATTTCACACAACTGTGGGAAAAGTCGTGAGAAATGATTTCTCACATCAATTTGAGTAACTTATATATTAATAATTCATTTCAAATATTCTTTATGTATATATTTCGAACTTGATATAAATCTCTGTTTTGAAAAAGCCACATTTAAATAACAAAATTGCACTAATTCCTTTTGGAACTAATTTCTTATTCTTCCAATATATATTCCGAAGGTTGGCAACATTGCGAGTTACAACTGTCAAATTGAAGCAGACAGCACACGTTCCATCACGTTCTGTTGAAATCGAGGAATTATATAAGTAATTATCACAGTAATTATTGTATCAAAACCAAAATTAGATATACACAATCATTACCGCAGTTATAAATTGGATAGTGATGAAAATGGATAGTGACACGCCACCCGAGATCACAGAAAACTCTACTGCATGAGCCAATCAAAACGTTGCCTGGTGAGAGTAGGCCAATCAAATACAATCTTTCCATAGTTCACAACAATTAGATTACACAACAATGAAATGTCAATCAATTGACAGAAAATATCTCAACAATGTTCCAAATCATAACTAAAATAAATATCACAATAAATAAGCAGAGCAAACAATCAAGATGTCTAAGATATTTTACATTTGTAAAAATAGATTTAAAATCTCAGTTATAATAGTAATTCACCTAATTCAATAAAAACTGTGATCGTAGAAAAAGTATAGTGTACAAAACGTATAGAATCATATATTTCACACATTCATGCATAAAATTTCACACCTCATGTGAAATAGATAATTTTCTAAACTTGTTGTACAACATACTAAAATATTTTTCACATACTGCACTAATAGAGCATCGCAATCAATAATAGCTATTTATGTAATTAGTATATAATATAGAACTTTATTGGACGAGCCGCTGGTTATGGACGAACGAGCAGCGCGAGCGAGTCTAATAAGGAAGGCGAGTCTATAAAGTTTGTTTATGTACGAATTACATACAAAGCTTTATGTTCGACTGCTCTAAAGATGCAGGATATCTTCTGAAAATATTTCTTGATTTCCCTATTCAAAAATTCGGTAAGTATAACTTGGTGTGCTTTGCTAGTGTTGCTATTGTTACAATTGTTTTTTACTGTTTGTTTGTAGATGTCAAAAATATTAATTACAATTTAATAGAAGAAATAGATACTTCAGAAAGTGTAGAAGAGAATAAATATAATAGAAAAGAATAAATGGATACTTCAGAATTCGTAGAACTGTTGGCAGCAAGTGCCAAAGAATCACAAATATTGAGAGAAAAATGTTTTTGTAACAAGAAGAATTCATCTTCGGGTCTGAATATTCGCGACAATACCAATTGTGTTATAAGTATTCATTACAATAATAAATGGTATGTTGATTTAATTGTTTGAATTTATTCCATGTCAATAAAAAAATATATTTTTAGGCGATCATGACAAAAAAGGTGTTTTTATGGCTTCTTTTGCGGCTGTGAAGTTTTACTTTTTGGGACTGATCTGTCAAATTTTACTTTTTGGGACTGATCTGTCAAATATTACTTTTTGGGACTGATCTGTCAAAAAATATTTCATAAACACTTTATATTTATCTATATGGGCAGCGTGAAGAACTCTTTAAGAAACAGTTTTCGCTTAAATAGTACATATATTCTTCCGTCAACCTCTGTAGTTCTTGCAATTCAAAAAATAAATACGCATTTTTTGTTAAATGTCAACTTGATGGAAGACAATAAAATAAAACAATTTCAACGGCAACTAAGATTTACAATTGCAATGTTCTAGAAATAAATAGATAAAATGATGTGATTTTGAATTATTTCGTAATGATCGCCTAAAAAACGTTGTGTGCACCTCGGCCTACAGTTCTTTTTTGGTCTCACCTGAATTGCAGCCTCAGCTACGCTTCGGCCGCAAACAACAGATTCGACCAAAAAAGATAATCTTTACGGCCTTGATACACAAATAGCTATTTTGTGACATTTTTTTGACAGTGACAGTTCCGTCCAATTATATAAAGCAAAAGTCCTAGTCCAATTAAATGGCACATTATGGGCCCTAAATGCAACCATAAACTACATGATTATGATGCAGTCGAACATAATAAAACCTATAGTCGATATGTAAGATCAAAATCATATTATTTTTTTTTGGGATAGTGAAACATAAATAATTTCTTTTGACAAATATCAACACAATTTATTTTTTAGGCGATCATGACAAAAAAGGTGTTTTTATGGCTTCTTTTGCGGCCGTGAAGTTTCACTTTTTGGGACTGATCTGTCAAATTTTACTTTTTGGGACTGATCTGTCAAATATTACTTTTTGGGACTGATCTGTCAAAAAATATTTCATCAACACTTTATATTTACCTAAATGGGCAGCTTGATGAACTCTTTAAGAAACAGTTTTCGCTTAAATAGTACATATATTCTTCCGTCAACCTCTGTAGTTCTTGCAATTCAAAAAATAAATACACATTTTTTGTTAAATGTCAACTAGATAGAAGACAATGAAATAAAACAATTTCAACGGCAACTAAGATTTATAATTGCAATGGTTTAGAAATAAATTGATAAAATGATGTGATTTTGAATTATTTCGTAATGATCGCCTAAAAAATGTTGTGTGCACCTCGGCCTACAGTTCTTTTTTGGTCTCACCTGAATTGCAGCCTCAGCTACGCTTCGGCCGCAAACAACAGATTCGACCAAAAAAGATAACCTTTACGGCCTTGATACACAAATAACTATTTTAGGCGATCATAACAAAAACAAATTTTACTTTTTGGGACTGATCTGTCAAATACTACTTTTTTGGGACTGATCTGTTAAAAACCACTTCATGAACATTTCATACTTACCTATATGGGCTGCTAATGAACTCCTTAAGATACAGTTTTCGCCGAAATACATATTATAATCCTCCGTCAACCTTAATAGTTCGTGCAATTCAAGAAATTGATACGCATTTTTCACAAATGTCACTTTGATAGAAGACAATAAAATAAAACAATTTCAACGGCAACTTAGATTTACAATTGCAATGTTTTAGAAATAAATAGATAAAATGATGTGATTTTGAATTATTTCGTAATGATCGCCTAAAAAACGTTGTGTGCACCTCGGCCTACAGTTCTTTTTTGGTCTCACCTGAATTGCAGCCTCAGCTACGCTTCGGCCGCAAACAACAGATTCGACCGAAAAAGATAACCTTTACGGCCTTGATACACAAATAACTATTAAAAGAAAAAACTAAATTTTATAAAAGAAGAAAGCCAATACTTTCTCGCACAATTGAAATTGAATTGAATCATTCAACGAAATGTAAATATTTCTTTGCTGAATATCAACGTATTTACATTGTGAACAGATAACAAACTTGCCGTAAGCCACTTTTGATCCACCATTTTGTAAGCACAGTGCTGCCGCCAACGGTAATTTCAGTTGCCAATAGTGATTCAAACTCTATCTAATTATAATTTATAACCTTAAAGTCAACTCAACTGAAATGTTGCATAAAAATCACTTTGCAGTTCTCGTGCGCAGTTTTGATATTAAATTCTGCGTCGTACAGCGAACTTTCTTACTCACCCTAAAATCTAGCATTTTTTGTACATGTTAAATAAATAACTATTGTGGTTGGTTACTAGAAAATACGAACGAAAATACATTTTTCGCGCAGAACCTTTTCTATTTGATTCTTGCTGCAGTACAGTTTCACCGATTGAAGATAATAGTCTGGAGTACAAGCTTTGGCGGAGTTTCCAAATATACGAAATCGGTACAAATGTACTTACTGACCGTGATACAATTTTTTTTTTTTGAATGATTGAAAGATCTATTCAAAATATGACTTCGAATTCGAATTTTCAATAAAAATTCAGTAATCATCGACATTAAAAGTTCCAATTCTATTTCAATAAAAAATTGTGGTAATTATTGTTTCAAATTTTATATTAATAAGTCTTTTGTGTGATCACCATTTTTAGGGCTCGAGACCTTTATAATTTCGTCATGTCCGTCTGTCCGTATGTCACAGCCATTTTACTTGGAGGCTATAAAGATGAAATTTGAAAAGTAGGAGTTTTCTACGAACCGCTATACAATGGTGTAGTGAAATTACGAAGAAACAATTAGGGATGGTGCACCATACAAGTGCTCAGTCAGAGGCGGTAATTTAACGTAACGGCAGTAACCACAGCTTTCATGATAAAAACAACATACTACCTTGAATACAGGGCTTATCACTGATCTTGTATATGGATAGCTGATACTTATGGGAAAAAAATCAAAATATGGACCTAGCTTGCGCCGTAATACTGAACGAAACAAGTGACAAAACAGTACTCGCTTCAAGTGACAGAGACATGTTTATATTGATAATTTAACTATGAGAATTTAATTACTTACAACAGTACCGCTATTTTTCAAAACAAGAATGAAAACTATATTTTCAGTGATTTTATGATGAATAATATTTTTATATATCTGGTCAGTGTGTTTTACCAAATATCATTTTAGTTCCTCTTCCGGTACCGTGGCGCTGATGATTGTTCTAAAGGCGACAATGGCGGACTACAATATCACCTATCCATATATATAGAAGTCAGTGGGGCTTATCAACACATGAAAACGTCCAATCGTGAAAATAGTAGATTATATTATTAGAAGCAAAATTTAGGCTTCATGTGCTAAGGTTTGCAGTTTGACTGCCTCATGTACCGAAGCACATAAAGCCATTTTTGCACGGAATGATGTATACTAATTTTTTTTCAGACGAGTACCTAAATTCAAAAGCCTCATTCACAACACGAAATTAGTAGTTGGTGCTAGATGTTTGACATGCAAAATTGTGTGTTAGCGTTCACAACAACAAAATTAGCCCAGCGTTGCTCTACGCTAATCGTGGTTAGCGCAAGAATTTGCAAGCTCCAAACTTTTTGGTTAGTAGTGAGTGGCTCGGCCAATCAGTAATGAATATATTTTATTTTTAATTTATTTGACATTTGAGTTCCATCTATTTTTGCTGTAAAATCTGTACGAAATAGATCAACATCAAATTTAAAAATAGTATATTACATCTGAGGTGGGAGGAATTTCATTACAGCCGAGAGTTTATTATATGACCGAGAGGCGAAGCCTCGAGGATCAGATATAACTCGAGGCTGATATGAAATCCTCACCGAAGTATGTATACTATTTTATTCACAATCATCCCTAATTTTTTGAGAAATAAATGATCCAATTTCGTTCTTTTTCCAACAAAGTAAGTTGATGTAGTAGTCTATGAAAACAAAACTGTTTTGAAATATTGGATTAATTTAACATTTGTAGGATTTATGATTTATGAATCAAGTTATTTATACTTGTATCCATTGAAATTGTGATAAGTGCAGATATCAATAAGTTATTACAGTGAAATGAAGCTATACACTTATCCAGAATCGAACGAAAGTGCTATATATGTGAGTTAATAGCGATTTTGTCCATAATTTACAAATTTATGAATTTATAAGACATAGATTCACACAGAATTGGAACATTAATCCGCTTCTTCTCAATATTAATTGTTTTATTTGGATCATTAGAGTATATGATCGGTATTTCTGATAGCACGCATTATTTTACTACAACAAGTATTCATGACTGATGCTAGGCAACCCTGCATAAACATTTCCCACCCAAGAGATGGAAGTATCGCTTCCGACCCGTGAGCTAGTCATTGCAGTTGGAAATTACATACTTCCCAACCTCCAAAAGGTTAGGAATTGCCATATTACTATTATGATTGTGAATAAAATATATTATTTACTTATGTTGATCATTTGAAAAACTAAATTAATAATAAAATTGAGGTTAGTTTATCACTTTCTTGTCCTAAACATTTCATTCTTTTAATATTAAAAACATCTGAAGAATTTTCTATAAAGTCCTAAATTGGAGCCAGAGTACACTTCATCAACAAAATAAACTATAATTGTAAGGCGTTAATTTGGAGCATTGTGAACGCTGTTTTTAGATCTCAAAGTATAAACACTAACCACTAACCATAACTACTAACACTAACTACTAATTTCGTATTTTGCATGAGACTTAGCACATGAAGTTAATATACTGATTTTTAGTGCGATGCAATTAGCTCTAAGATCAAGCTAAATCATAATACCCAGTACAATTTTGTTATGGTTACGATATAAACAAACATAAAATTAAATTGAAAAAGAAATTAAAACTGTCATCCGTGTCATCATAAGTTGATATTAATAATTTCCCAGGTGAAGTGAGTTCGAATGGTTTATTCCAAAACCCAATTCACAATAAATATCACAAAATTATTATGTGAATAGGCACATAAAGTAAGCAAAAGTCAGTATTTTATCTGCTTAATCAGATAAAATGACACTTTTACCTTGGCAACAGAGATACATAACATGTCACTTTTGTGACGTTTGGAAAAAATATATATTTTTGTAACATGTGTACCGAAAGTACCGTATAACTGAACTGAATTCTGCTTCGAAAGTTCTCAATTCCAAACCATGGCAACAAATTCCATCAATTTCCTGTAGGCAGGAAATTAATGAATATTAATTCTATTTGCAAGAGGATAAAAATGAAAATTGTGGACCATAGATGCCATTGGTACTTATTTTATTATATTGTTATATGTACAAGTGACATCTGAAAGAAATTTGTATTATACGCAGTGGCGTAAATAGCATCCGCAAAAAAGCGGGGGGGCCGCGCAGTTAAGGGGCACAACACAATTCACCACGAAACTATAATATACCATTTGGATATGAATAAGATATCTCCCAAACAAGTTACATTTTAGTCATAATTTTTGCGATTGTTGTACCCAAATAATAATATACCTATTTATATTTTTTATTTTTTTTCTACATATGAGTTTCTTGTACTATTTATTTAATAGTTACCATTGATATCCTCTTGACAATTTTATGAAATTTAATTAAGCTTTTAAAAATAAATTTAGTTAGTTTCATATTTAATTAATAGTTTGTGAATTAGAACTACACTCGAAAACCGGATGGAATAAATCTGTCCCGAACTCCCGACAGAATAAAAGAATAAAATGAGAGCAAGATATGAAATATGTAAATATATAATAAAAAATTAGAAAGAAAAATTGTGGTTAAAACCAGTTCTGGACGGTTTTAACCATTTTTGACCAGTGCCCTGGTCAAAATCTAAAAAAATTGTTTTTTTAACAACTCTGATATCTTGAGCAATCATAAAAAAGAAAACTCCAAGTAATTCCTAATATTGCCAAAATACAGATGATCATCAAAAATAAAATAGAAAATTATCTTCGCTTTATATCGCCTAAAAAACTATTTTCCACCTTTATATATCTTAACATAGTAACTAATGCTTAGTGGTGGAGTAAAATTGGTTCTAATTTTTTGGAAATCAGCACGTAACTCTGAATATTTTTTGCGAGCAATAATCAAAACATTAAAATCATTTGAAAGAATTTAAAATCACAAATTGAATAAATGCATTTGAATGTTATCGGATTTGTCTGACATCAGGGTGATGCTGCTTGTCATACGACTGGAATCGAGGTAGATACAGAGTATTAGACAATATTCCACTTTCAAAATGGACCTCATGTAGTCTAGATCTCTTGACGTTCGAAACTTTGTGAAGCTCCGATCACACAAGAAAAGATTCAGAGCTACGTGCTTTTATCCAAAAACTTGGAACCAATTTTACTCCAAATGACTGCTAAGCATCAATTGATATTATGTTGAGACGTAACAAGGCGGCCAATAGTCTTTTGGACGATGTATCTCAGAGGTAATTTTATATTTAATTTTGGTTGTTTATCTGTATTTTGGCAATATTAGGGATTGCCTTGGCTCAATATGCGAAAAGTAAATCAACGTTCTTTAAATAATTAGATGAATACATTAATTTCAACAAATTACCGAAAAAATTACTGAATTCTTTAAAAAAAAAATTTTTGGCGTCCAATTCTACTGAGACATGGTTCTCATTCCAAATGACTAATTCAACTATTAAAATGGTACTCAAAATATCCTTACATTGATCTTCATCAAGTTCCGAATATTCGCTTTTAGGCCATTCGTCTGGTTTAGGATATAGTGTGTGTCTCATGCTGTTATCAGGATCGTATTCAAAACAAACGCCAGCAGTTGGATTCCATTTGGCGTGCTCTTTTCCAAAACCTTTCTTAGCGTATGCACGAATTTTCAATTCTTGCCCTTTTCGTAGCTTGATAAGTAGAATTTCATCACTTTCACCATATTCACTAGAGTCATCATCTCGATGTCTTGAAGTTACTGGAAGAACTCGAGGATCACTGGATTTCAAATCTGCCGTAGTTACATGTCGAGTTTGTTCGTCCGTACATTTTACGTCTAATGTGAATTCCACGCTACATTCTGCACAAAAATCATCGCAAATACATTCTCTTGGATATTGCAGACGGTCTACGACTTCGTCTGATATTAAAGGAACCAAACCAATGCGATGTGCTAGAAATTCGTCACTTAAAACAGTAGAATTCGCTTCCAATTTTACCCAATCGATAGCAACTGTTGGAGTTTCCGCTATAAATACTCTTCGTAAACTATTGGCAACACTAAAATTAAAAATAATTAAATTTCTGTGAAAAATAAAAACAAATCACTATATTAACCTCAATTCTGTATCTTCAACAGTGAATTTTACGTTTTCGTCAGTAAGATCAGTTATGTGAACTGATGGCTGATTCGCATACGGCATATTGTCAAATACTTCACAAACAATATATATCAACAATATTATTTGAAAGAACACAGCAGCAGGGATTTATCAACCTTTTGTACAACAAATACCACAAACCGAACAGAGACAATCCTGATAGTACATAGCAAGCCTCTGTCAGTTAAATGGCAGAAAGTTTACCAAGTTGTAGTTCTGCCCAAGAGACGCTAGTCGAATGCATGGCGCCACTATCGCGATTCGAAAATCTTCGTTATTACTCGGCTTAAGTCGTGCTCGGAGATTAAAAATTCTGTGTTAACCGTTATTACCAAGCATCAGTCAAGCCAAGCCAGTCTTGCTGTTTTCGTTTTATTTTTTGTGTTGCAGTACTGTTAAATTCAGTTGTTGTGTTTGAAAGTTTTTTCATCATGAGAACTGTGAGTATAAAACATTTATTCCATAAAGTACTATCTATTAAATTTTGCTATGTTCATTGATAAACTGTAATTTGTTGTTCTCAGATAATAAAGTGTGTTCATCATGGTTGTCCCACTAACAATTTACCAAAGGATGAACGGGGCAATATGTTTTGTTTCCCAAAGTCGAAAAATCTACGACGTAAGTGGATAGTCCAAATGAATCGTCTTGATTTACTGGAGCTCAGATATCAGCAAATATTAGATCGGGGACTTAGAGTATGTCATGTTCATTTTGCTGACAACCAGTTTCAGACAGCCGAAAAAAATTGCATGCTTTATCTCCAAATGAAATTGTTGAATAATTTATTAATAAATCTTTGTAAATTAGAAAATTATATATATTTATCATTATATACTATTTTTATTTATCTATACATTTTTTTTAATTCAAAAATAAGATTATAATTGATAGGTTTTTTTTTTTAAGTTAAATCATAATTGGAAGGTTTTTTTGCTTTAAATTCTGCATATTTATTTATAATTTAAAATATAAATAAATATAAAGAATTTAAATCAAAACAAATCTTACAATTATGATTTAACTTTAAAAAAAAATTCTCCCAATTATAATCTTATTTTTGAATTACGAGCCAAAAAATTTTAAATATGCAGAAACCTACATTATCGATTCTCCGATTTCCCACTATTTAGTTCTGCCCAAGAGACACTACGGGGCGCCACATACTTGGTAAATTTTTTTTGTACGTAGTTGACGAGTCTGATAGTATAGATGGTCTGTGGTACATAGGAAGGATAGTCATTGATAAACTGCAAAGTAACTCCGCACATGCGCAATTTCCTGCATACTGCAGCTGCGCACAGTAGCTCTCAAACAGTGGTCACATTCAAAAATTCTGTATAAGCGGAAAAAATTACCAAAAGGGAGCAGCAAACAGGAACAAAAGGGAGGAAGAACAAGAAAAAAAAGAGTTCCTCATAAAGTGATAAGACTGTATCAGGATTGAACGTTTTTATTCGCGAGTAAAATTACCGATGGCGGCGCTGTTATCAACCAAAATGTAGAATGTAAGTCGTACTGTCATTTTTAAACTTTTTAGACATGCTAGTTTACATGATAAAACCGCAGTTTTCGAGGGAGTCATATTTTGTTATTATAATATTTAAGGTGGTTTCTCTTGAGAAACTTGTAAGTTTGAGGATTGAATTCCATTGCTATTATTTCAATTTTGTGCATGGACGTTTCAAATTATATTTATTTTCAGATAAATAAGCATGTTCTTAATAAATAATCTTTAAATTAGTATATATTATTATTTAAATTTACATTATTCACTTTTGTCGATGGAAAACTCATGGTAAACTCAAAAAATTGAATAAATGGTGAAAGAGTAGGGAAATTAATAGGTAGTAAATAGGAAAGCGCAAAAGAGGTTAAAATGAAACTGATGTAAATAGGAAAGCAGTCTTCAAAAAGATTGATTTTAATCTATACACATATACTGAAATAGTAAATAAAAACGTGATATGAAAAAATATGGCAAAAGTTCACTGTTTACAAATAACAAACGATTAAAATAACATTAGCTCAAATGGCGTTTCAAGCAGAATACGTCTTTGAGTAGATCCTGGTTTCGCCAGCAGGTGGCTTAGGCTTAATTTTACTCGCGAATAAGTAAGTATGAAATGTTTATGGAATAGTTTTTGACAAATCAGTTCCAGTCTATCAGAGGCATCAGAGGTGTGAATGGCCAAAACATAAAATTATTTTGCTTTTTCAAATACCTTCTTCTTCTTAGAACTCAAATTCTCAACTAAGTCTTGTGTGAGTCCACGTCTGAATAGGGCTTAAGATTTTATCCATCCAAAAATTGCCGAAAGTGCCTATAGAAACTTTCACTTCAAAAAAATTGCTGAACGATTTCGCTGTTCTGACGCTAGCTTAGCTTACTGTGCTAGACTAACTGAATGCATCCTTATAATTACTTGACTTGCGCTTGCGCATTTTATGACAATGGACAGTGTCAGTTCATTTTAGTTCTAGTTTTGTTTTTAGTTAGTTTTGATTAGTGTACTGAATTTATTGTTCATATTTGGGTTGTATGATAGATTTATATTTACCTATTTGTTTTAGTTTAGTTCTTTTTTATAATGGTACTTTTAGTGTGATTTGTGATTCCATATTCTCATCTTTAAATTATAACAGTAAGTCTTTATTTCTGAATAAATAGTTTAGTTTTGTAGATTTATCCTGTAATATTTCACAACAAAATATTTTTCCTATATTGTATTCAGGCAAATAACTCTTTCCAGTTAATATATGAGCTGAAAGTATGAGTCTTGCAATTAAATTGTAACATGCAAGTTGTTTGTTGTATATAAACTAGTACTGTTCTTACATTCATTAAGTTACTTATTGAATTATTTAACCTTTTCAGATGGCTGCTGTAGCCGATCTTTGGGTTCAATTGTTTAGCTGTTGTGTGACTCAACCTCAAAGAAAACGACATCGAATTAGGATAGATAGGTATGATAACTTTTTAGATCACATGGCTGAATCTAATTTCATTCATACAGTAAGAGTGCATATTGAAAAAATATTCAAAATACATATTATATCAATTTGTTAAATAAATATGCTGGTTATCTTGATCTTGATATTAACGCTCAATTCATGTATTCATACTAGTATGTGTAATTTGATTATTATTTTAATTCTTAGGGCCGGTAATCTAGTAACAATTGTTCTAACAATCATTACTATGGAAATTAAGCTACGTTTAGAGAAAATCAAGAACTAAAATTCTGGGCTTTAGACCCAATATTTCAGTGTTCGGATTACGAAAACTAGATTAATTATAACATCAATTGTTACCATAGTCATTAAGTTTAGTTTAAATAATCTAAAGATTAAATTAGACCTGAAATACTTGGCTATCTAATGTAAAATTTATTTACTTATAAGCAAAGTACTGATTAAATCATCCATCTAAGTAATCTTGAGAAAATATTATTATCTATTTCAAAGAGATAACCAATCTCAATTTAAATATAAAGAAGAGATTAGAAATGCGAAATACTAATCATGAACCATTGATCTCGTTTCAAATTGCTGTTGTCATTTTTCTTGAATTCTAAAAATGCATGCAATATATAAATTTTCATTTAAATTTTTTCTGGAAAAAGTGTGCATCTTCAGTATCAACTCATTTCCATACTGTCATGAATAGTACAGGGGAGCAGATTTTTTTTTCTGCGACATAAAGTTTATCAACGACTATGTAGTATTAGTATGTACCATACAGTAATTGTTGTTAGCGAACATCTAATTGATTCGATTGAATTGCCTCTAGTTCTAGCATAAATTTCAAATTTGTCCAATCAAATCACCAATATTTCGATATTTGAAGTACTTCAAATTAACAAAAGCATTTCAGATTTTTTGTCATTTGTTTGCTTTATTTAATGTATGATCGCCAAATTATGGTACTGAACAAATTAACACTAATCATGAAATATAGATAGATTTTAAAAAATCTGACGTGAACATCACGTGACTTACTTGTACATCATTGGATATATATATGATACGATGTAATTTTGTGTTTGATCATATATATCATTGGATATATACATAATCAAACACAAAATCTCATCGTTCCACAGTTAATCGTTTTGGATTTACCCAAGAGATTTTAAAAATCTGTCAAGTAAAATGCGCTTTCAGCCAAGTCGGTTGCTATGGAAACAGTAGGCCATTATTCTTATACTACAACATTCCTTAATACTAATTTCCGAAATTCTGCGACTACCAAAAGATCTGAATTTATGCGCGAAATTCAAAAATAAATTCCTACTGAGGTGCACTTTCGTTTCAGTCTATTATTATAAAAATAGTAGGCAATCATTCAGATGCTACAGCAGACTGAAATACCAAATTTCAATATTCTTCACCTGATCGTTTCGAATTTATGCGAAAAATTCCAAAAGTCTGTCATATAAAGTGCCCTTCCGGCCGATTGTTACAAAAATAGAAGATGGTCATTTAGATGCTACAGCAATTTCAAATGCTAAATTCCAGTATCCTATGGCTGATTATTCTGAATTTATGCGGAAAATTGAAAAAAAGTTTCAAATAAAGTGCACTTTCGGTTTAGCCGATCGCAATCATAATGCAAGATGTACAATAAGATGTTATAGAAGTTCTTTATACAAAATTTCAATATGCTATGGCGGATCATTCTATATTTATGCAAAAAATTCAAAACAAGTTTTATGTAAAGTGCACTTCTGGCCTGGCCGATTCTTACAAAAATAGCAGATAACCATTCTGATACAACATCAAGTTCAAATACTGAATTTCAACATCATACTGTTGATCATTCTGGATTTATTAGAGAAATTCGAAAAAAGTTTCAAGTAAAGTGCACTTCCGGTACAGACGATTGGAACCATAATGCGATGTGCACAACTAGACCCTATACCAGTCTTAAATACATAATTTCAACATTATACTTTCAACCAGTTTTGAGATTTGCGAGTTACGCACGCATGAACGCACGCACGTACGAACGCACGAACATACGTACCGACATCAAGCCAAAAATAGTCAAAATGTATTCAGGAATGCTCAAGACGGATATTTCCATCAAAATCTCGATAGGTGAATTTTGTTGGTTTCACAATACTTACTTGTTACTTTGTACAAGTAAGTAAAAATCATTTTTCCACTATTTTTTAGTAAGCTTGGACTCATGAATCAGTTTGTTATGGCCTTGGATAAGAGAGGCGATTGCTTTGAATTTTTTTTTGGTGAACATTTCCTAGATTTAATATTGAAAATTAAAGAACAGGTATCTTTGACAGGCCACAAATTCATACCGTAATAAATATTGAAAATTTTGAATTTGATGCCTTGATAAAGCTTATATCGGTTGTGAAAAATTTGTTGCGGAATCACAAAACAGAAGCATATCGCGAAAGAATCGCAAAATTGTTGTAAAATTTCAAAAAATCAGGAGTTATTATGAATATCAAGATCCACTACTCATGCAACCATTTTATCAGATTTCTAAAAAAACCTTGGCAATTTTATCAAGACATAAAAATAATGGCTGGTACCACAAGCTCTGTTTTTGGCTATACTAGCAGTGTTATTTTAAGAAGAGTTTATGGCAATATAAATATTTCAAACTATTTTAATGGAAAATATTTAAATAAATTTTGTAGACATATGTGTTTTCTGTAACTTGTATCTGAAGATTCTTTTCTAAAGTATTTGGGAAAATTTTAATTGCGTTAAAACATCTTAACACAACGCTCTTACTAGCGCCAAAAACAGAGCTCGTGGTACCAGCCAATATAAGGAAGGTACCAAGACCGGTGGGATTATCAAATGATGGCCGACTACTTTTGGACCTTACAGATTGTTCACAGTAGAAAAACATATAAGAACCTTTTTTTTCAATCAATTTTGTTTATATGTAATTCTTGAAAGATCAAGAATTTCTAAAATAAAATACCATTTTATTATTACTAAAATTATCCTAAATCGGTTCTCAAACTTTTCATCGCAAAATCACTGTTCCCGATGTAATATTCTATATTTTTTTATTCATCAATATTGTCTCCAAGTTTTATGCCTGTATCACACGATACAATTTATTGACCAATAAATTGACCAAGTTTTCTGTCAAGTTTTCAACACTTTATTGTCGAGCTCAAAAATATTTTGTACCATATTACAGATACAAGTTTTCGTCAAGAAAAATCAGAACTACCAACTTATAATTTTTGAAGTAACTTCAAAAAGTGTGGTTAGAGAGAAAGAGAGATAATAGAGATGAAAAAAAATTAATATACTGAGGGCAACTGTATATTAATTATTTATACAACAAGTGAATTAAACCACTGTTTATTTGCGAGAAGAAAGTTCAAAATCACGAGCGCGTTTCAAACATTCAGGAGTGTAAACTGTCAGTTTTGTGAATTTTAAATTGAAGCGTTATAATTGTGAAAAATATTGTCTGAAATGATGGAAGAAAGTGATTAAAACAATGTTCTGGTGCCCGATATCATTTGAACGAAGCAGCCGCTGCAGTTTGGAAAATTATTCCTCAGAAATCGAAATCTTTTTATGAAAAGGAATTCCAACAGTGATTTAATTTTTTTTAAATCACTAATATTTCAGTTTAAATCACTAGTGAATGAAGATTTACTTATGACTGTTGCTATGGATTTAATAATGTAGCTTTAAAACGTCAAAATTGATTAAAAAATTATATTAATACTTTGTCAACACTAATACCCGGTTGCATGATCGTTCATTAGCTAAACAGTTCTTCAAAAATGAACAATATCAAATCGAATTTTTGACAGCAATGCTAAGCAACTGATTTGACGAATAAATTCGATTTGGTTTTGTTCATTTTTGAAGAACTCTTTAGTTAAAGCACGTTCGTGCAACTAGGCCTAAGATTATCATTTGACGCCAAGTAACTAATATGAGTAATGTTGGCAACGACAAAATCTCCCTAGAATACCCCAGAATATTGGTGAAAAATAGAGCCAGTTCTATTTCAAAAATAACTTGGTCAATTATTGGTCAAGAAAAAATTGTGGAAATTTCGGACATATTACACACAAAAATAAATTGAAGATCAACTTTTGAAAATTATTGACCAATAAATTGTATCGTGTAATACAGGCATTACAGTGGTCACGTACCACAAAGAGAAGAATTATGCTATTTACTAAATTTCTTCAATTTCAGATCAATGATAGGTGCGCCTATGAATTTTCAGCACACAGGTCATATTGGCAGCAGAGATGTGGAATTGCCTAATGATCAACTAACCGCTCTTCAAATGCAAATGATGAGTAAAGGAGGATACGAAACGACATATAAGGTTTGTTTCGGCATATAAGTCACCCATTTTAATAGTATAATACATCTGAGGTGGGAAATACAATGGAGCCTCTCATAACAAGCATCCTTCTCAAAGAATTTTTGGCATAAAGAGCAAAATTAATTGAATCACTGATTTCAGAAACAACCTAAGTCACACATGACAAATTCAGAGATAATTAGAAAAAACTTATTAACTCCCCTAATTATTTTCACATGACTTTTGGAATAACTTATTTGTTTCATCAGCACCATAGCTTCAGAAAAATTACAAAATATGTGAAAATTAATTGTGTACAGAAAAGTTCAGAGGTAAAATGTAACCTGGACTTGAGTGGTTTCTGCATTAAATGAAAAATTATTATATATTTTTTGGAAATTTGATTGAAAAAATAGACATATCAAAAAATCAAATTGAACTTATGACGCTATACGTAACTTCAACTGAAAAACCATTCAAATTGCTCAGTTATCATTCCTTGCAACTACTGTCGGCCAGTCCAAAATCACCATCCAAAAGCTCTGGACTCTCATTTTTCTCAACAAATTCAAAAGCTTTTTTGATATGCGTGTCATACAGGACACAACCAAGATGAGCGAGATGCGCGCGAATGAGCTTAGAAACAACTAAGGGTGGACTAAGGGTGTTTTTGCGCTCAGCCTATATTTTCAGATCGTGTAAAATACAGTTCTTTGTTAAACTTAGGCTCAATCGATAGTTCTACATATTTTTAACACCATTTCGTGTGTAACCCAAAAATGGCCAAAAGTGGACTTGAGGTGTTTCTGAAATCAGTGATTCAATTATGAAAAAATTGCTTCCCTAACCAGCAAATTTTCGCATAACGTGTGACGTGAAAAAAAAAAAGTCTCTTCTTCACGTCATTCACTTGTGCGTCGGCATTTTGCGTCAGTGGGTCATTAGTCTGTGCTTGTTCCGCTAACATGTTAGTGAGTTAGTGACCCTTGTGATCACACATTTTTCCAAACTTTTATTATTTAATGATGATGATGTGTCACATTTTCGCAAAATTTTGGAGTGTCGGCAAGAATAAATGTCTCCAAATCTCTAGTAAAATACAATTGGTAGCTATGCGTCATAAATTCATAAATAATGTATTACGGTACAAATAAAAAATGTTAAGTATTTTTTTCGACATGGAACGCATTATCGTATTTTGCATTAATTTATATGGAAAAAATTGTTTCACTCAACGATTATTTTACATTACAAGAAAAATTCTGAAATTAATTAAACTTGTTATGAGAGGCTCCAGTTGAATTCCAACCAAGGGCTCATTATATGACCGAGAGACAAGCCTCGGACTGTGATGAAACTTCCACCGAAATATGTATACTATTTTATTCACAATCATCCTTAATTATTTTCAAAAAATCGGACTCAATTTCATTCTTTTTTTAACCAAATTAAGTTGATGTAGTAATCTATAAAAACAAATGTGCTCTAAATAATTTATTATACGAGCCCCGTTTCAATGGAGTTGACCAGCCAATGAAAATAGTTTTTGGACAATTAATTAGATTTTTTTTGTTCTTATCTAGAGACTATTCATTCACTTTTCACATATTCAGCTATACAGTGTATCCCATATAGGACAGGGTAGCATGGGTATTATTTTATTATTAAATATATATATTTGGTTGAAGTTGTTAAAGAGAAGTGAAAATCGCAGATTTTTATACACTCAAATATCTCCGTAATTATAAAGGAAATTTTAAAAAGTTTCAGATAAAAGTTGTCCACTTTAATGAGACAAACTGGAAAATTATTTCAAAATGAAATTCAAGATGGCGTCTTCCAAGATATGTATAGAACCTTTCTTATTTTAAATAGGCACTATAGTTGATTTTTACTTTATTGAATAGAATTTTTTTTTCTATTTTCAGCCATGAATAACAATGTTCAACTAGTTTGAAAATTATTAGAGATAATAATTATTTTCATCTTCAAATATCATATATCGATTTGGGAACTCTTGAAAATTACATACTGCGCATTAAAATTAGCTGTTAATTGTTGATATAAATATAAAAATTATCATGTTTTGTTCAGCATTTAACTCAAAATATTAAAATGAAAATGTTTATTTGAACAAGCGCCTTTCATGACGTAACTATCACTATAGTTGTCCAGTTGTACCACAGAATTGTAAGTCGTCCATACATGTTTTGCTAGTAATCAGTTGAGACGTTTAGTTGGGTAGCGCCACTGCAAATTACTCGACATACGTTCACATTTTATCTCAGCGTACACGTACGTCTAACAACATTCTTACGATCTAGTGACAGTAACTTCATCAGGACTTCATAAATTATTCTTGGCTTCATTAAATATTTTTTAGAAAAAAAAGTTACGGAATTTATATTTCTAAATCCTGAATAACATATGCAAGAATTGAAAAACACTCGAATGAGCCCATTCTAGAGATGTTATCATAAAAGTTTTATAATTACGGAGATAATTGAGTTCATAGAAATCAGCAATTTTTAGTTTTTTTTTTTTAATTAACTTGTAAATCATTCCGAATTTGAATTATTTTTTGACGGCTCTAAATCGGTCTCTAAAACTACACAACATTGCCCATTAAACCAGATCTCTATCTTTAACAATAAGAAAGATACCCATGCTATCCTACTCTATTAGAGACACGATGTATATAGAATAACAGAAATAGGCAAATTCTAAGCATTTCCTAATATTGTTAAAATAAAGAAAACCAACGAAAATTGAATTGTAAACTACTTTGCTATCATCGCCTTCAGTTGACTATTCTCCACCCTGATACATTTAACATGTTTAGCTTTCAGTGAAATTGCTTCTAATGTTTTTAAGAAGAGCACGTAACTCTTGAAAACTTTTCATGCGCGCTGTGATCAGAGTTTCTTTTTCGTACAAGGTTTCTATCGGCAAGTGATCGAGACAACTGGATGACCATATTAAAAGTGAAATTTTGTGTTCCAACATAAAAACTTCCACGAAATTAGAACGCACCTCTTTAATTTAGGACTTTAATGGCCGGTTTTATAGAATACCAAGTAAATTTACTCTCAAAATAAATCTATTCTACTTAACAAATTCTAATCGTTTTGAATTTCTTTATGACAACAGAATCATTGCTGTCAAAAAATCGACTGTCATTTAACAGAGTAAATTTTATTCACTCTGGAAGTAAATTACTCTTTCCGTTATAAAACCGGGCATAAATCTTCTTATGGCCGGTTTTATAAAAGACCAAATAAATTTACTCCTAGAGTAAATTTATTTTATCTAACAAATTCTAATCAGTTTGAGTTTCCTTATGACATCAAGATCATTGCTGTCAAATAATCGACTGGCATCTAATAGAGTAAATTTTATTTACTCTAAAAGTAAATTACTCTACCCTTTATAAAACCGGGCATTAAACAACTTTAAAGTATCTATCAATCTTCATGATGTATACAAAGTATAATTGTCATCCTTCCAGTTGACATGAATCTCCAAATAATCAATTAGGCTGAAAAGAAAACATGTTTCTGAAGACAGTTAGTGTGGTATATTCTTTCGATTCCTTATGACTGTTCCGACCATAACCAAAGAAAAATTTGAAATCTAGTTTCGTCACGTCATAGTCTCATACTATGAAATCCATGCCATCTAGAGAGAGCGACAATTACACTTTGTAAACATCATGAAAACTGATAGATACATTTAAATCCTTCAAGAGGATTTAAAACCACAAATTGAATCACTTCTAAAGTAGAAATCCAGTAGTCTAGATCTTTTGCCGATCGAAACCTAGTATAGTTTGGGCAGACTTCATCTACCTAATAATTGTTAAAAGTTTATTGGAGTACATAAAGCCCCAAAACCGCAATCCTAAAAGATTAGCCCGCAGATAAGAAATAGAGTCGAGCAGTTCAGTATGAACCATATTTATTTATTTTGCCCCCAGTGTTCCATTGGTAGATGAAAAGTTCTTCGAAGCTTATTACCAGGATTGTATTTAAAATTTTAATGCAGGGCCAGTTTCACCAACGCTAGTTAAATTTATCCAAAGGTTATTTTATACGAAAAATATTGTTGATACAATTGTAACCATAGTTACTGACTCAAAATAACTCCTTGATAAATTTAACTGAGTTTGGTGAAACCAGACCTTGTCTTTTATAATAATAATTCTTGGAGAAATTACTTATTCTCTTTTTTCTATATTTAGATAAGACATGGTATGACACACATGATGTTAAGAAAGGATAGGTTGATGATGAAGGTAAATGTTCGCTGAATGCACCTGTTTACCGCCTTATTATTGTATATTCAATTCTATTGAGCTAATTTGGAACGAATTAATAAACAATATTAGAAAAAAAAATGTTTCGCCGCAACTAAACTCCAATATCGTCGAATTGATCAGACAAGAAATTGAAAATATTGGACAGAGACAATGATAACTGCATTCAACATGTGATAAAAATAGAAGATAAATTTTTATCACTTTACAAAGACGTGCAACCACTAATTAAATATGACTCAGTGATTTGGATGTATTCGATATTAATCCTGAAGATGATGAGATGGACGAGGACGAGTAAATGTCCAAATAAATAAATATATATATATATATATATATACAGGGTGTAACAGAAATAAGTACATTAATTTTAACCTGTGACGCAATTTGTCAAGCATAACAATTTTTCCTAATAACTTTTTTCCGTAAATCCTCTGGATACAGAGTAAAAATTCATCAAAGCTTTGTCAAAAATTTCATAGTGCGCCTATGGTTCAAACTGAATGGTTTTCATTTGTTGGAAGAATGACAGCTGTCGATTGAAAGGAGTATTTTGCAACTTTGAGCCATCGTAGTCTTGTCAATCATTCATTTGAAACTGAAAAAATATTAGTATTTTGGCAATACATTGATATTCGCTCACCTCGATTATTCTATTTTTGTATATGTTGGAAGAAAGACTGAATTTGTGTCTGTAATCAACAATTTGGTCTTTTAGTCGTATTTATATGTCATTTTTAAGAAGTTTGATTTTTATTTAGGGATTTCACGTATATTTTTGGATAGTACGTTTCTTAAACATAAGATTGTCTGCACAAATTCATTGCACTTGAATCAGCTGATTGGAATTGTCTGAAACTGTGTCACTGTGTCAGGAGAGTCAGACTGTGCTGCCATCTACCAGCAGTTCGAAAAGTAGTACTGTTCCGAACCTACTTCATCAGAAACATAAAGAGAAAATCATTCAACGATTTATTTAAAGAAAACGGTAGAATATTGGATAGAATGTAATTCTAAATTAATTAATTCACTGAATAATTCAATAGAAATATTGCTGCATGAAATTTTGAAGATTCTATTGAAGAACAAAAAATATAACCTATAAATATATCAAACTGAATTTGGTAATTGATTTTAAATATATTCTGAAATATATGATACAATATTTTGCTTATTCAGCAGATCAATTGACTGGGCATACTTTATTGAAACGATCTGAATGTGAAGTGTGAAGTTTGTAATAATATGAGGAAAACTAATACACAGGTGCTTCATTTATAAATTAATGTATTTCATTCATCTCATCTGCTTCCAGATAAACGTTAGGTTCTAAATACCCCATGGTATTCTCATCGTAATGTAAAAGTGCATAATATTTTGACATTAAATACATTACCATAACCACAATAATTCAATTTTTAGTGGGAAATGACAGTTCGGAGATCGTTCCAAATAAATTTGCTAAGCTAATCCTAAACTGCCCATGAAATCGTACACAGAATTAATAAATTATAATCTGTTTTATTCCAGAATTTATTTGAAGGAATTGATAACTCACATATGTCAAAATCAATTATTGTTCTATTGCAACTGCTACTAGATCCGATAACTATGCACCTGAACGACTCGTTAAATTATAGGGGATAAAAAATGCTAAAAAAAGATGAGAATTCGGGAAAAAGTTACTAAGAAAAAATGTTAGGCTTGACGAGAACTATCACTGGTTAAAATTAATGTACTTATTTCTGTTACACCCTGTATATATATATATATATATATATATATATATATATATATATATATATATATATATATATATATATATATATATTTTTTTTTTTAAATGACATGTGGTTTATATGCTTCTTGGGGAAATCGCCACTATAAACAAAGGTTAACGGTCCGCAATCAGTACCTCTTGGGTGGTCATGGAAACCTGATAATGCAATATTTTATTAAAAACATAGTCTACATATTAAAGACATGAAATATATCGAACTCTAACTATAATTTTTTGTTACGGCCCTAGTGCACCTCAGGTTTGTGGCTTTGGCTATTTGCGAGTAAAATTAAGCCGTAGCCATCTGGTGTGGTAACACGAGAACTACTCAAAGACGTACTACGCTTGAAACGCCATTTGAGCTAATGTTATTTCAATCGTTGGTTTTTTGTAAACAGTGAGCTTTTGTTATATTTTTTCTATTTCACCTTTTTATTTACTATTTTAGTATATGTGTATTGATCAAAATCAGTCTTTTTGGAGACTGCTTTCTTATTTACATCAGTTTCATTTTAACCTCTTTTGCACTTTCCCATTTACAACCTATTAGTTGTTTGGTGTGCTTCCTGGGCTGGTCCTTATTTCATCACGGCCAGAACATTACAGTCAATGAAGACCACTCTAGAATCATGATTACTTATTTTTTTTATTAATCATTTTATTGATTTGGATAATTTGTGTTTCTCGAAGATGGCGCTACATATCAAATAGCGCGTGCCTCAATCGATTTAGTGAAGAAGACATTCGGCGAGCGCATAATTTCGCGTAATGGACCTATGAATTGTCCTCCAGTCGTGCGATTCTTTGGATTATTTTCTGTGGGAATATATGAGGACGCTAATCTACATCAATAAATCAGAGACGATAGAAGACTTGGAAGTCACCATTCGCCGCCTTATATTGGCGATATACGGCCCCACTGTTCCACAAAGTGGTCGAAAATTGAACTTGCAATTGCACTTTCAGCTACGGCTTCCATATGCCTGAAGTCATATTTAAGTAATAATGGCATAAGACTATATTTTGAATAAAGGCAGTGTTATGGTATCATCATGAATTTTATGTGTTTTATTTCATTTTAAAGTTGTATGCCTTTAAAATAAACAACCTTTACATATCTATGTATATTTAAAAATTAATTTGATTATACAAACACGTGCTACGTAGCAAAGAGTGGTAGATACAGACTAACTGAGAAAAGGAGTAGATAGACACCATTGAAAGTAATTTTGCAAACTCAAACGTGTGTGAAAGAGTCAACTTGTATGGTCTTATTTGAAAAACTATCGCAATAAGTATAAGTATTCGAATCGCAGTACTTGAAAATGAAGTACTTCAAGAGGTTTATATAAGTATTATACGCTAGTACTTATTTTGATACTTGAGTACATTTGCACTTACGTACTGCCCAGCTCTGGTCTATGAAAATAAATGTGCTCTGAACAATTTAATTTTAATTTGTTGTTGAATTTATGAATCAAGTTATTCATATAATATGTATCCATTGAAATTGTAAGTAGTAAAGATATCAAAAAGTTATAAAAAAGAAATGTAGCAGTATACTCACTTCGGGTACCTAAACGAAGAAACTACGAGAGTCATTGAAGATTTATATTCTTAGAAAATCAATCGCTTCTTGCTCTGTCATTTACCACTCGTGAGATTGACATAACAGCTAGAAATTATATATTTCTCAATCTCTAAAACATTAGAATTGTCACATTACTATAATGATTGTGAATAAATGTATTCCAAATGAAAGTTGATATTTAATGAACACTTTTCATGTAACTAATATTTCTTTTTTGTTTAGGATCCCGATTGGTGCAACTGAACTCTATGTGCATTCGTGTCATTTCTTGTGATAAAGCTGTCTTATGAACATAATCTATTTCTGAATAGTATTTATTGTTCATTCATGATTCTGTATAATTTTTATTAAATGGTTTCATTTTAGATATAATATTTCCATAATTGTTTAAAGTGATTGAATTTTGTATGAAAGTTAGATATAATTATCGAAAATCCTAGCTCAGTATAAAGTGTCTTAATACTTGATGTATGAAGCGAATGCTCTGACTGTTTTGTTAATTTATCTTTTGCTTATAATACTGGTATAATGTGTACTTATTCAATAAATTATTGTTTTTATTTTTTCTCCAATTTTATTTCTTGTATTATATTACATTTGTCATTACATTAAGTAGTTTCTAAATTTAAAATGAAATTACTCTAGTGAAATATTTGAGTATCAAATTTATCGGCTCCAGAATCTAGAGAAACTCGAATTGATAGTCTGGTGAAGATAATCGAGTTAAATATGGGTATATTTCGGCTATTCTTGTTGCAATAGTATCCAAAATTTTAATTTGTTACTTCTCAATCTGTATTTCAATTTTTATCATTTATAGAAATTAACCATTTCCAAATGCTAATAGCCTTATATATTTAAATGAAATAATTTTTACGAAATTACAATTTCATACCTAAGCTCGTTTTTTCATATTCAAACCGAAGCGCAGCTTGTTTATTACTAACAATTATTTTTCCACGTTTTCAAGTGCTTTATCAACATAATGATAATTCAGCATGGAGATTATCTAGCAAAATTATAAGGGAACGTTGAATTTTTATGATGAAATTGAAATTATGTACATAATGAAAATTCAGAATTATTACTATCTTGCAAGATAATATCAATACGTTGAATTTTCATGATTGAATTAAAATTATGTACATAATGGAATCCGGAATTCTCATTATCTTGCAGGATAATTTTAATTCAATGACTTTTCATGATTGAATTAAAATTATGTACATAATGGCAATTCAGAATTATTATTATCTTGCAAGATAATTTTAATTCATTAAATTTTTATAATTGAATTAAAATTATGTACATAATTCAATTCATTAAAATTATCTTGCAAGATAATAATCATTCTGAATTTTCATTATGTACATAATTTTAATTGAATCATAAAAACTCTGTGAATCAAAATTATACAGTAAGATAATAATAATTCGGAATTTCTATTATATACATAATTTTAATTCAATCATAAAAATTCAATGCATCAAATTCTCTTGCAAGATAATAATAATTTAGAATTTTCATTATGTATATAATTTTAATTCAATCATAAAAATTCAACGGTACCATATAATTTTGCTAGATAATCTCCATGCTGAATTATTATTATGTACATAATTTTAATTCAATTATAATAATAATAAAAATTCAATGCAATATAATTATCTTGCAAGATAATAATAATTCTGAATTCTGAATTATTATGTAGATAATTTTAATTCAATCATAAAAATTCAAGGAATTAAAATTATCTTGCAAGATGATAAAAATGTATATTTTAAATTCAACTCGAATAAATTGTTGCTATTAAATATCAAAACGGCGTGCCATACATATATTGGACTCATTCCATTCATATAAACAATATTATTGTTTTCGCTACAGGTTAGTTTAATCTTATTCATGATTTACTTTTCGATCTTAACCACGAATTGTCGATCTTTTGACATTTAAAATACACTTGCATCTTTCCACTCGAAGCATCAACCACAGCAATCATATATTAGTGGAACGGCAAAAACTGTGGTCATGATCAAATCGTTCCGATCGCCTAATGCAGGGGTCGGCAACCTGCGGGCCGCATGCGGCCCTTTGCAACTTTTTGTGCGGCCCGCCAAAGCACCAATATTTTATTTTTAATAATATTTATACTCGTAGATGATATAAAAGCACTATTCAAATCACATTTTACATTTCAATGTACGGCCCGCATAAAAAAAAAATATTGTAAAAATGGCCCGCCGTCCGAAAATGGTTGCCGACCCCTGGCCTAATGGGACGTACTTTCAATCGTGCAAAAATTTTTACGATCAATAAGTAAATTTGTTTCATATCTCAAATTTCACATAATATTCGGAAACCTTCATACCTTATGAGTTTTTTTTTTTTTTTGTGAAAAATAACGTAAACCAATATTTCCACAAGAAATCCAATTCACAATATTTTATTATCGAAAATATCTCCTAATTACAATTTTTCATACAAAACACTTTATTTCCATTTATTATTTTTGTAGTCCCATTTTGAAGCAAGACCGGTTACTGGGTCTATTTCCAGTGTTATCATACGCTTCAACTGAGCTTCTTGATTTTCCTTGCTAAATGTGTCGGGCAATTCAGTACTCCCTATTAAATGAAAGAAGATATTTATAAATCAAATATTCAAAACTTATCTTCTGATCCTACTTGCCAAGGACCAAAAGAACTTTTGGCCCTTGATACTTACACATCGCTCTCATAGCCATAAAAACCCAAATTCCAGTTGAAATCCAAATTAAAGCAAAACCAACATGAGATTTCCATTTTCCTGTAGATGCCAGAATTTCAGCATATGTCTGGCAAAATGATGCTCTATATAATGTTTTCTTCTCTTTTAATGTCAGATTCCGCCAGTCTCCTTTTTCTTTTTCTCTCAAACTCTTTAAAACAAAACAATAAGAACTTAAGTTGCTTTCAGACGATACATTTTTACTTCCTCGACCTAAATATAATAAAACAGACTAGCAGCTACCCGCGGCTTCGCCCGCATATAAATGTAGTTTATGAAAAAAAAAATGTAATAACGTCTTAACATTAACCGAGCTCGTTTCGCTCGCACGGCGGCCTTCTGTCAAAGAAATAATATCTGAACAGTACTTGTATAAGTACCCAACAAATGATCCAAATTATTATATATATATATATATATATATATATATATATATATATATATATATATATATATATATATATATATATATATATATATATATATATATATATATATATATATATATATATATATATATATATATATATATATATTCTAAACAATTAAATTTTTAAAAAATCGAGTGAGTTGATACGCGGTAGAAGTGAAACAATTGTATTCTAGTTTTGAAACGCGTGCAGTCTGAGGATGCAGTGAGCACCGTGATGGCCGATGCACTGTAGTCTCTTTTTTCTTAAGGCCGTATGACACGATGCATAATTTCTCTCAAAATTATGTACATTTTTGTGTATCAAAATTACGATCAGAAAAATGTACTGTGGCATACATCAAAATTCCTTCAAAAAAATGTAGAACTCGCTCTATATTCTTACAAATTTTCCTTCAAAATGTGCGCAATACGAATGCGCATTGGCATGAATAAAGATTCTCATTTGTCTGGCATTTTATGCCCAAATATGAATTGTTGCTGTAAGAGTTATGATTACTTTAGAAATATCGTGCTCCAGAGATGAAATCATAATTTTAATTAAGGAATTTCATTTCATCTATTTTGATATTTTTATTCAATCTGACATTTGTCACGTGAAGTAGCTTATGCGCAGATGCGTGAACATTCAAAATGTGCGCAATATGAATTCGTACTAGCCAATGACGTATTAATAATACGTCATTGGTACTAGCATAAATATGGGAGGCGGGCTATCACGTGACACTTATGACGTAGTTGGTGTTCAACTGTCAGAATGACATTTGTCGGCCATTGTTTTTGTTTACGTTTTGTTCAATCAAGTGTTTGAGATATTTTTCTCTTGTTCTGCTAAGTCATCAGTGTAAATCAGGTGTAAATTTTAAATTTTCAAGGCAATTATGCCTCTTCTCGTGTGATATGTTATATATCAGAAATATGAAATACGATTATTTAGAATTACTTCTGCAAATTTTGATCAGGGAGTATTTTGATGGTAAAAGTTCTTGAATATTATAAATTAATTTTTATTAATTAATAGGTCAAATAGATCCTATCAAACCAGCCCAAATATTGCAATGGATTGAAGCTATCAATGTATCAAACATTGGAAATAGGAAAAGTGCACGCGTATGTGGAATATATTTAGAAAATGGTAATTATCAAAAGTATTTAAATTTCGCGTATTTTATTAGAATGTACTTGTTTCGGCATTTGTTGTACAATATCTCTTTTAAAGTATTTTCACTTGGTAAATGTAAGAAATCGTCGTTCTAGGTTAATAAATTAATGATATGTCATTAGATTGTCATGTATACGAATGACATTGTGAGTTTTAGACTTTGAACAACGTTTGATGGATAAAATAGTATATACACTTGGACGAATTGCATATCACTCTTGAAAAACAATTGATCTCGATTTTGACTCTACTCACAAACAACTTATATTGTAGGACAGCCATCAGACAATAAACGATCCCGACTGGATTCCGCATCTCTATGGGAGCTCGAAGTGTAATTTTTAATTTATTATTTCGTTGCTAGCATTATTAACATTGAAACTTGAACTGGTCCAATTATGAAGATAGAAATTAAATAATTTTCATGAATTTTAAACGTGTTCCAAATGTTCATGGTGTAACTATCGCTCTTTATACAATATTATGAAAATATGATATATATTTCTTTCATAATTTGTGATTGTAATTCTTTCTTACTGTAGCATCAAACAAATTCTGGTAGTTTATAATTGATTTTTATTTCTTTACTCATTTCATCCACATTATTTTATATAAATTCAGTTAATTTTATATATTCCATACAAGACCAATGAAATGTATAGGTATATTTTTGAATAAAAACTTTTCTGAAAAAAAGTGTGATTCAAAATATGTAAACCTGCATTTTAAAGGACATTTGAAATTTTGCATCTAGGATTCATTATTTGTTTCAATATTTAGTTTTGGCAATTCTATGCTTCTTTCTATAATTATTATCCATAGATTATGATTAACAGTAGAGTGTAAAAATTGAAAGTTTGAAAATTTTAATAAACAAAATAATAAAAATAAAAGTTGATAATAAACTGCATAAAAGTAGTGGGTAATATAATCATATTACATGAATTACAAAATATTGTACACAATATAGATCATGGTACCACCAAGAGACCTTCTAGGCACGTTTACAGCAGCAGACTGCGATGCAGTCATATCCATCAACATCAATGATTGGCTCTACCAGGATAATCTATAACTGATACTAATTCCGGTAGCCGTCTGCAATATCGGTCTGGGTCTGTGTCGAGTCCTCAAGCAAGATCACCTGTAGTAGCTATTGAAACAGCTACTCGTCGAAAGCTCCTCCAGGTTGACGAATTCGTAACTCCAGAAGAAGATAGGCAGCGAAACATGTTGGTTCCCCTAAAGTGGTCCAAGCGATTACTGGACCGCATCCAAATGAAGGAGGAAAAATTGTAAAAGGATCCAGTTCTTGTTTCATACCAGGACTACCGACAATAAAGGCTGTAATTTTTTTTTTTAAATTAATTAAACCTAGAGTAATAAAAAAAGGCGCTTGACACTTACGACATTTCAGCAACATTAGTTAAACTACACTTGGATATGCAGTTCACATATTTAGGCTTTCAATTTAACAATGACAGAGGAATTACAAGTCGCATATTTTATTCATGATTTATTATGAAAAATCGGGATCGTTTGAATTGTCTGATGGATGACCTACAATATAAGTTATTTGTGTATCGAGTACGAATATAATGTGTTACCAACGGCGAGCAGATTGTTTGAAAGAGTGAAAGAGTCATTGAAATCGATAGTTTCTCAAGAGCGATATGCAATTCGTCCTAGTGTATATACTATATTATCCAACAAACGTTATACAGTCTAAAACTCACAATGACATTCGTACATAACAATCTAATGACTTATACCATTAATTTATTAACCTAGAACGACAACTTCTTTCATTTACTAAGTGAAAATACTTGATACTCTTGATAATTACCATTTTCTAAATGTATTCCATATATGCGTGCACTTTTCCAGTTTCCAATGTTTAATACATTGATAGCTTCAATCCATTGCAATATATGGGCTGATTTGATAGGATCTATTTGACCTATTAATTATTAAAAATTAATTCATAATATTCAAGAACTTTCACCATTAAAATACTCCCTGATCAAAATTTGCAGAAGTAATTCTAAATAATCGTATTTCATATTTCTGATATATAACATATCACACGAGAAGAGGCATGATTGCCTTGAAAATTTAAAATTTACACCTGATTTACACTGATGACTTAGCAGAACAAGAGAAAAATATCTCAAACACTTGATTGTACAAAACGTAAACAAAAACAATGGCCGACAAATGTCATTCTGACAGTTGAACACCAGTTACGTCATAAGTGTCACGTGATAGCCCGCAACCTATGGGAGGCGGGCTATCACGTGACACTTATGACGTAACTGGTGTTCAACTGTCAGAATGACATTTGTCGGCCATTGTTTTTGTTTACGTTTTGTACAATCAAGTGTTTGAGATATTTTTCTCTTGTTCTGCTAACTCATCAGTGTAAATCAGGTGTAAATTTCAAATTTTCAAGGCAATCTTGCCTCTTCTCGTGGGATATGTTATATATCAGAAATATGAAATACGATTATTTAGAATTACTTCTGCAAATTTTGATCAGGGAGTATTTTGATGGTGAAAATTCTGGAATATTATGAATTAATTTTTATTAATTAATAGGTCAAATAGATTCTATCAAACCAGCCCAAAGATTGCAATGGATTGAAGCTATCAATGTATCAAACATTGGAAACAGGAAAAGTGCACGCGTATGTGGAATACATTTAGAAAATGGTAATTATCAAAAGTATTTAAATTTCGCGTATTTCATTAGAATATACTTGTTTCGGCATTTGTTGTACAATATCTCTTTTAAAGTATTTTGACTTGGTAAATGTAAGAAATTGTCGTTCTAGGTTAATAAATTAATGATATAAGTCATTAGATTGTTATGTATACGAATGATATTGTGAGTTTTAGACTTTGAACGTTTGTTGGATAAAATAGTATATACACTTGGACTAATTGCATATCACTCTTAAAAAACAATTGATCTCGATTTTGACTCTACTCACAAACAACTATATTGTAGGTCAGCCATCAGACAATCCAAACGATCCCGACTGGATTCCGCATCTCTGTGGGAGCTCGAAGTGTAATTTTTAATTCATTATTTGGTTGCTAGCATCATTAACATTGAAATTTGAACTGGTCGAATTATTAAGATAAAAATTAAATAATTTTCATGAATTTTAAACGTGTTCCAAATGTTCATGGTGTAACTGTCGCTCTTTATACAATATTATGAAAATATGATTTATATTTCTTTTATAATTTGTGATTGTAATGCTTTCTTACTGTAGCATCAAACAAATTCTGGTAGTTTATAATTAGTTTTTATTTCTTTACTCATTTCATCCACATTATTTTATATAAATTCAGTTAATTCTATATATTCCATACAAGACCAATGAAATGTATATATTTTTGAATAAAAACTTTTCTGAAAAAAAGTGTGATTCAAAATATGTAAACATTTAAAATTTTGCATCTAGGATTCATTATTTGTTTCAGTATTTAGTTTTGGCAATTCTATGCTTCTTTCTATAATTATTATCCATAGATTGTGATTAACAGTAGAGTGTAAAAACTGAAAGTTTGAAAATTTCAATAAACAAAATAGTAAAAATAAAAGTTGATAATATACTGCATAAAAGTAGTGGGTAATATAATTATATTACATGAATTACAAAATATTGTACACAATATAGATCATGGTACCACCAAGAGACCTTCTAGACACGTTTACAGCAGCAGACTGCGTGCAGGCAGTTCCCAGTCAGATCCATCAACATCAATGATTGGCCCTACCAGAATCATCTATAAATGATACTAATTCCGATAGACGTCTGCAATATCCGTCTGGGTCTGTGTCGAGTCCTCAAGTAAGATCACCTGTAGTAGCTATTGAAACAGCTACTCATCGAAAGCCCCTCCAGGTTGACGAATTCGTAACTCCAGTAGAAGATAGGCAGCGAAACATGTTGGCTCATCTAAAGTGGTCCAAGCGATTACTGGACCGCATCCAAATGAAGGAAGAAAAATTGTAAAAGGATCCAGCTCTTGTTTCATACCATACAAGGCTGTAATTTTTTTTTTTTAATTAATTAAACCTGAAGTAATAAAAAAAGGCGCTTGACACTTACGGCACTTCAACAACATTAGTTAAACTATACTTGGATATGCAGTTCACATATTTAGGCTTCCAATTTAACAATGACAGAGGAATTACAAGTCGCATATTTTATTCATGATTTATTATGAAAAATCGGGATCGTTTGAATTGTCTGATGGATGATCTACAATATGAGTTATTTGTGTATCGAGTACGAATATAATGTGTTACCAACGGCGAGCAGATTGTTTGAAAGAGTCATTGAAATCGATAGTTTCTCAAGAGCGATATGCAATTCGTCCTAGTGTATATACTATATTATCCAACAAACATTATACAGTCTAAAACTCACAATGACATTTGTACATAACAATCTAATGACTTATACCATTAATTTATTAACCTAGAACGACAATTCCTTACATTTACTAAGTGAAAATACTTGATACTCTTGATAATTACCATTTTCTAAATGTATTCCACATACGCGTGCACTTTTCCTGTTTCCAATGTTTGATACATTGATAGCTTCAATCCATTGCAATCTTTGGGCTGATTTGATAGGATCTATTTGACCTATTAATTAATAAAAATTAATTCATAATATTCCAGAACTTTCATCATCCAAACACTCCCTGATCAAAATTTGCAGAAGTAATTCTAAATAATCGTATTTCATATTTCTGATATATAACATATCCCACGAGAAGAGGCAAGATTGCCTTGAAAATTTAAAATTTACACCTGATTTACACTGATGAGGTAGCAGAACAAGAGAAAAATATCTCAAACACTTGAAAGTACAAAACGTAAACAAAAACAATGGCCGACAAATGTCATTCTGACAGTTGAACACCAGTTACGTCATAAGTGTCACGTGATAGCCCGCAACCCATACATTCTAGTCTGTTTGACAGTTCTTTTTTATATACATTGTTGGTTTGAGATATTGTTATTTCCAACAATCACTATTATCGACGATATCAATAATAATTTAAATTTATGCTCCACAAATCTTTCATCCATCTTAATATTTTTGTTCAATCTGAAAGTTGTCACATGAAGTAGCATGTGCGCAGATGCGTGGACAGATTAATGTACAAAATTTTGTAATAGTGACATACAGGTGTTCAAAATAATGTTAAAAAAATTGTAAAAATTTTTGTTAGAAATTTTGTTCAAAATTATGAACATAATTTTGAAAGGAATTATGCATCGTGTCATACGGCCTACACTTTTTCGTTTCATAAAAACCCAAATAAAATTTCACTTAAAAATTAAATGTCCTATATTATAGTAATTAAGATATCAAGGTTGTTGAAAGGACAATAATGCTTGAGGTCAATAGTGTACTTTCCGAGGGCCTCTGGCCCGAGGTGTGTACGTTGACCGTGGGCATTATTGCCTGTTAAACTCCCGTGGTGCCTTCAATGTTTAATGACCTATTTTTATGTATTTCAATCAAAATTTTTAGTAATGTATGTCCTGTCATTGTGATTTCTGTCAGAGGAATTACTCTAGTTACTTGCTGTAACTAGGCAACTTGTTTGTTATTTTTCAAAATAATGCCCGAGGGCATTATTTTGAAACATAATACCCTCGGGTATTATTTATTATGTAATCACCCTGAAATCAGTGTTATTATGACAACAATAATAAACTATAGTCGGACATTAACCAATTAATGCCCGGTTTTATAAAGGGCAGAGTAATTTACTTCCAGAGTAATAGTTATTTATACAACAAGTGAATTAAACCACTGTTTATTTGCGAGAAGAAAGTTCAGAATCACGAGCGCGATTAGCGCGAGTGGTTTAATTCTTCGAGCAAATAAAGAGGTTCAATTCACGTGTTTGTATACATGATTTTATTCAATTTTGCGTAAATTTCTGGAACATGAAACTGAGGAACAAAATTCAAAAAAATTAAATTGCAATTGCAAGAGAGCTTCATTGATATCGCAACGAGTATTTGTTTTTCAAACATTCGGGAGTGTGACTGTCAATAAACTGTCAGTTTTGTGAATTTTGAATTGAAGCGTTATAATTGTGAAAATTATTATCTGAAATGATGGAAGAAAGTGAATAAAACAATGTTCTCGTCCCCGATACCATTTTGAACGAAGCAGCCGCTGCAGTTGGAAAAATTATTCCTTAGAAATAGAAATCTTTCTATGAAAAGGAATTCCAACAGTGATTTTAATTTTTTTAAATCACTAATAATTCATTTTAAATCACTAGTGAATGAAGATTTACTTATGACTGTTGCTATGGATTTAATAATGTAGCTTTAAAACGTCAAAATTGAATAAATAAAATTTACAGTCGATTTTTTGACAGCATTGATTCTGTTGTCATAAAAAAATTCAAAACGATTAGAATTTGTTAAGTAGAATAGATTTATTTTCAGAGTAAATTTACTTGATCTTCCATAAAACCGGCCATTAATGTCCTAAATAGTATGTGAACAAAATTTCAAGATGGTCGGTTGAGTAGTTAACGCGTGAAAACGTAACAAACAAACAAACGAACTCACTTTCGCATTTATGATATTAGTTAGGATTAAATATTATAATCGCAATTTTTCGACAGTTCAATCGGTCTGTCTGAAAATACAATAACTTGAGAATGGGTATGAATTCTCGGCTGAAATTTTATATTCAAGTTTTTTATTAAAATGCTAGGTTTAAGTTCGTAAATGAATTTTTCCAACCAGGAATACCAAAACTTTATTGATGGATTTTTTTTTAGTTTTTTGCGTTTATTTTATAAATAATAGTATTTATCATAAAATATAAAATGACTAAAATTGATCCTTGAATAATTTGGCACAACATGCAATCAAAACATTTTTCAATATTATTAGCGGTTCATTTGTTATTATTAAAATTTGAATTATTATGAAATTCGTTAATTTTTCTGGAGCGAAGAAATAAAAGAGAATCATAATATGAAATTAGAATTATTACCTTTATTTGGACATCACAAACTGATGTTCGTCAATTGTTTTTTTCCAAATAGGTAATTTTAGTAGAAGTGTCGAAGAGGATATTTAAACAATTGTAAATTTTTTTTTATAAGTTAAGTATTTATGCTGGGCCGCATCTGCGCCTAATGCCATTAATCGAGGCGTTGTTTAACAATAAACACATTTTCAAGAACAATATATCAATTGTCACATAACGCCTTAATTAATGACATTAGACGTAAGTGTGGCCTCTGCATTAAAATTACAATGTCCAACGGGCAACAGCCCAATTAAAGCACAAGGAAAACAATAATATGAATAATAGTATAGTATATACGTAATCAATAATTTGAGCAACAATAAGTATGAAACAATTATGCGAATAATAATATGTAAAAAACATATTCAATATAATAGGAATCTTGAATCAAAAATATTAAACTAAAACCCAACAGAGTTATAGATATTGCACATATTGTTAATGGGACTTTGCTGAACCATATTGGTACGATTTGGTGGAAGATAAAAGAGAGTATTTTGTCTTGTTAGAATTGAAGGAGCACGAAAGTTGACAAAGGTTAGAGACTCAGGATCATCAATTTTATAATTAATCAATTTATACTCCAGTCAAAATAGACATTCACCCTTGCATAAATTCCCAAGAAGCTGAAAATTGGCATGAACGTCACGGATAATATTATAATGAAGTTGTGAAAAGTCCCCAACGATCCCGCGTGTGCAAAAAATTTTATGTGAGGTCAAAGTTCGCAAAAATGGATTTTTTGAATTTTTTAGCGGAACGATCAGTTTTATGATATCGATAGCTCAAACACAAATTGTAGATCTTTCAATTCTCTACAAAAATTGTCCCCACTTCTTTTTCTCTAAGATCCACCATTTCTGAGAAAAGCCATTCTTAAGTTATATTCTTCATAATATGCACACGTTTCCACGCTACCTATGAGTAAGTGTACTTGGCGCGTATTTTCAATGTGGTTTTCTCGGGAGGCCTACTTACGGTCTTCTTATTAAAGTTTAATATAAAATTAGGTCTTCTTATTCAACTTCTTCTTCATCTTCATCCTCCTGAGTTGACGTAAATTGTTCAAATAGCGATACAACTGTTGTTTTATCGTTGATGTAAGGATTATCTTCTGTTGAAGATTCAGTATTTGAACGCGACTAGCTTTGACAGCTGGTGCATGCTGGTGAAAAAAGTCAGCTTACTTTTTTGTAGCCGCATTTCAAATTACACCCTTTTCTGCAGTTATGAAAAATAATATTAAGGAGCTTTTCTGGTGCAGGTGGAAATAGAGTGTGGATTAATTCCAATATATTATCAATTACACTCTGGGATCCAAGTCTTGACTGTTTTGGGCTTGGCTATACTTTACCGATGAGTACTAATAAGGACGAAACATATGACTACAGTTGCATCTCCGATCTAAGATGATGGTGACTTCAGTCCTGACTCTTAGGTTTAGAATTTCTATGGAAAACAATTATGTTTTAGAATTATCCATTTTTTGAATGTTCCATAGCACTTCACATATTTCACAATTTTTTTTCTGTGTGAAATTTTATTTATATAATTTCTTCTTTATATTATTAGTTAGCTTCCAACCCCATTCTTATGGGTCCAGTTGATTTCCAAGCCACACTTGAATTTGCTAATATACTTGATAAAAATATTGATGAGCAGAAGCCGAGGTTGGAGGAAGTCAAGCTAATTGAACACGTTTTTTATTACGTGTATGTTTTGCAAAATATACGTAACATAATTTATCTGTGCAAGTAATTTAAAGTAAGTAATAGACGGACACTGCTAAGTTAACAATTAAACAGCAGACAGATGCAGCTTAAGGCCACATGGTCACATAAAATGAGGGACTGGGTTTCTATTCATTTCATATTCTTAGAATTATCATTCAATATTAATGTACGAGTACTAGTCACGCGGACCAACAGTTTGACCTATATTATAGGTCCATAATGTACATAGGCAGCGTAGTCATGCATATTATTAGGAATATAACTCTAGAATGGCCTTTTCTCAGAAATGGTAGGTCTTAGGAAAAAAGAGGTGAAGACAATTTTTGTAGAAAATTTAAAGATCTACAATTCTTATCTCGACTACTTTTATCATAAAATCAACCGTTTCAGTTAAAAACCCAGAAAACCCATTTTTGTGAACTTTGACCTCGTATAAAATTTTTCGCACATATGGGATCGATGGGGACTTTTCACAACTTCATCATAATTGTATTTCTAACGTTCATGTCGATTTTCAGCTTCTTGGGAATTTATGCAAGGGTACCCCTATTTTTTTAAGGCTAACTTGACTGGACTATTAAACAAGTGAGTTAGACAAGTCTTTTTGCGACGCGTTTCCAATGATACAATTTGAAATTATGTTCAGAAGAATTTCATAGGTGTCATCCCAAGTTGGATAATAACTTATTATTTTGAAATAAACATATCTCAAGAATTTCCTTTAAACTCTTTCCAAATCGTTAATGTGATTTTGATATATTGGTGATCAAATTAGGGAACAATCATTGAATTTAGAACGCACAAATTGCTTGAATATTAATAAAATTTCTGGTATTTCTAACGATAAAATCAAGAAGTCTAACAGAGGAGGAAATCAATGGGTCAAAATGAGGTATAAATGTTTATTAGCTTGGGATCAAAAATAATACTACCAAGATCAGTAGTTAATTAAATTCTATACAGGCTGTACTATGGGGTGAAAAAATGAAGAGGAGATAAATATAATGATTTAAATCATGAGAATATATGATGAAACTATGAATTAATCTTCTTTATTTTCAATAAGCGAGTCGAAGGTAAATGCAGTAAAAAAATATGAACAAATGAATACAAATAGGTAAATTTTCTGTATGATGAAGGAAAATGATTCCTCCTACATTGTCTTCAATTATATTTACAATGAATTTATTTAAAATAATATTTTTTATTAAAATTAGATATCGTATTTTCTTGTATAACGTTTAATTTTTCTTTAAATAAAATTTTAAATTTATATATTGGAAGAAGTCTACATATTCTATTAAAATAGGAAAGACCCTCTTACCCCATTTATCTATTATACATAGAGAGACAAAAACAGTAAAAATTACCCTTTTTTTGAAGCTTCAATAAATTATAGATTATTTATACTAACCAAGAGTTCCGGCGTCATTTCACGAAAACGAATGGCCGGAAAAGGAAAGCTGGGATGATCTAAATAACTATACGTAGAATTTACTCCATGCCCTACTATCTCTCTGTCTCCAATTACTTTACTGAGTATAACAGTATTACATGGACTGCACAAGCGACGAATAATATTATTGTAAGAACGTTTTCCAGACATTCTTCCAGCAAGAATTAGACCACTCACTGATAGTGCCATTTTTTATTCTTGAAAGTCACCACGAAGACTAGAGGGTATCAGAATTAGATGAACAAATTTTTGATACAATTTCTTTAACAAAATTCACATCTAATATCTTCACTTGTTACATACTGTCAAAACGAAAATTATAGCCTACTATTTCAAATGTTTTTTTAACGCTGGGACCAACAATACTGAAGTAAGGGCTGGAGCCATATTTACGTCTAACGCCATTAATAATTAAGGTAGTGTTTGACATTAAACGTAGGTGTAGCCATGTCTTAGCGCGCTAATTTATTTACGGTATTGATAAGGACGTGAGGCATTAAGCGGAAGATCGGTTGGCGATTTAACTCGACACATCAATGTTCCTCCCCTTCCTAATGTTCTTATTTATTATGAATTGATCTAGAATACATGACATACAGTGAGTTTTTGGTTGGAATAATACAGTGATCAAAAATGACTGGCCATCACGTGACTTGCAAAAGTCTATCTTTACGGAATAAAGTTAGTATAAATTTATTAATTTTGGTAGCTACGTTCCGACATTGGAAGGACACAGTGGCGTTTTACGTTATATTTATGTAGGCATTTTGCATATTTTATATAGATTTTGAACTTTATGACACAAATTTATCCATCCTGAGATGAAGCTCACGCAGCTAAAAATTTTAATTTTCTCCATATCCATTCAACAGCGCAAAACTGTTTAATTTGCTTCATAAGAGTGAACACTCCCAGTACTCCCTGCTCTGTACGCACCAAAGGTGTACAATGGAGTAGTGTAATCACAGAATTGCAAATTGAGAATAATTAAAAACAAATATATTTAATTTAAATAAAACTTTTAGTAACACACACATTAACTTCAATGAAAAACATCTAATTTTATTAAGTACACATACAAAATATACAAACAATGAACAAATTACAATAAATAAACACTCATAATAACGGTAAATAGCTTTATTGAAATAAAAAGATTAAATCTGTACATAATTTGAAGGAGTTTATGTTTTTAAAATCGATAAATAAAAATTACCTTAATTTTCCTATTATTGAAAACTAAGTTGTAGATAATATTAAGAAAATTTTCAATGGCTGTCATTATTGAAAATTTATAATAATATTACATTATACAACTGAGCCTACAAATCAATTAATTTATTTCTTCCACTCTCCTTTTTCGTAATCCCATTGGGATGAAAGTCCCTCGACTGGATTTACTTCTAAATCGATCATTCGTTTGAGTTGGGCTTTTTGTCTTTCTTCTGAGAAAGTTTCGGGCAGCGGAGAATACACTGTTCAGGTACATGAAAAAATTTAAAAAGCATTAAATTACTCAATTTACAAAAAGAAAATTTTTTTTTCGTAGCACTAACTTTAATCGTGAAAGTTATTAAATTCTGTAACTGAATTGTATCAAGTCAAAATTATGAAAAGCAATTGAGACGTGTGGGATACTTTAAGATGTAATTTCCATTTTATCCAAAATCAAGAGGATAGTATTTGCAGGTTTCAAGGTTTTGGGTGCGTCAAGGACTTGAGTAAGAACAGAATGTGTTGCAAGATTGAATTTTTATAATCATGTACATCAGTACATGTTATATATTATTGCAAAAGCATAAACGGTTCGAGTTGTGGAAATAAGATTTTTGTGCTATATTCATGGATGTACTACGAGAGGTAGTCGAATACAAAATTGGTATATGAGATATATAAAAAAAAACTATGTAGAAGAGAAAGTTGCGTATATTTAATAATATGAAACTAGTGTTAACTATTATGAAGATGCCCGGTGTGTACAATGGATTGACATCATAGATATAGATGAAGCTAAAGACGTGACTAGAATAAATTGATTGCTATTTAAATATTAGTTCGGGGCTCCTACCAAACTTTAGAAAATACGTCATTCTTATATATGTATGAATTAAAAATTCTTAAGACCGGTTACAGTCTTTGGTAATCCTAAAAGTAGCTCAATAACATTCTACCTGTCGCATCAAGCAGTGACCATCAGAGAGTTCACTGATGAAACGACAGAGCGTACCCTCTCTGATGAAATAAATTCCACACACCAAACGGCAAGCAAAACGACAAAATGAAATAAGTAATATAATGTGGATGCGTCTAGCTCTATTTTTTTCGTCAGTGGTCACTGATGGAAAATAGAGAATCCGCTATTTACTTGTGCGTTCTGTCATTTTATCAATGGTCACTGATAGCTACTGTTCGATGCGACATAATGACAATTATTTTAACAATCGTTGCCCAAGTAATTAGGCTATGCTTAAAATAAACAGAAGACTAATAGTCGGGGAACCGACAGCACCCTATCTTTCCTGATCGAACTTACGGCCAAATTGTATATAAATCGATCGGAAATATTGTGGTCAATAGGGTGTCAGACTTTACAAATCTAGGATCTTGTCCTAAGTGTCGAAAAAAAAAGCTATTTCCGATCCATTTTTTTGGGATCAACTTGTCTGACAGCACTTACTATTGCAACTAATACCAAGCGATAGTCAAAGTCAAGTACTTCAGGAAAAAAAACCATAGTGCTACCTCCTGACCTGTCTTGGAAGGCTGCAGCCACCCCAGTGTAACCCATTTTCGTATTCAAATTTTCTTATCAAACTTACGATCGGACAAGACAGGAGGTGGCAGCCTGGTTTTGTCCTCAAGTACTTCACCTTCGCTATCGATTGTTCTATCAAGAAAGTTGACCCCAAAAAATTGACCGGAAATGGCATTTTTTTCTGGATTTATAAAATCTGACATCTTGTTGACCACTATATTCCCGATCGATTCATATACAATTTGGCCGTAAGTCCGATCAGAGAAGAGAAGATGCGGTTGGCTCCGGACTACGAGAGATTTTTTTAGATTAATAGAACTTCTAATATTAGCAAATGTTTCATAATATTTTCTTACCAAAGAGTTTCATGGCCATATATACCCATACAGATAAAGATGCGAATATTAAAGCTAATCCTATGGTAGATTTCCATTCACCAGATGGAGCCTTCATTTCGGCAAATGTTTGACAAAATGATGCTCTGTACAAAGCTTTCTTTTCCTCTTTGCTCAGTTTTTTCCAATCTCCTTTTTCTTTTTCACGAAGAGCCTATACAAAAGACAGATCAAAATATTACCAAAACTCGTAAAAATACAAAACTAATAATTAATTAGAAACTCGCATTACATAACTTTAATGGGAGATGATGAAGGCGAAGCAACTAAATAGTGGTGCCACATCACTAATGATTTTTTTCTCGGATTACGTAATACGTACATAGTGCACTAAAGCAAATTAATAGGAATCTTCAAGAATCGTACGGAAATTTTGTTTTCGGGTTAAAAAACACGACAGTGCTGCATTAAAGAAAATAATAGTGTATTGTACAAGTGCGAATGAGAGCACTCACTTCGTGAGTGCGCTCAATTTCGCTCTCATGGGCAATTGACAACACTGCACGAGTTGCAGAAACTATTTTTTATTACGAATGCGGCATAAGTACTATTTTGCGCTTGTTTTTCCGGGTAGTAAATAGTTTGCGTGAGACAATTATACGACTTGAGAAATATCAATCAATCTACCGAGTGCACTATAAGTGTCTGTCACACCCGTAGCTAGTAAAATGCGTGATTGTTATTTTTTTATTTTATTCATAATAATTTAATGATAACAGCGAAATTGTGATGAGTTTTCTTACTTTCTAGTCTCATTATTTTTAGTGAAATTACATCTTGTGATTAACAAAACTATAGGCGGTGAGTATTGATTGTTATTTTCAAGAATATACATATATGACCATTCGCTTAAATTTGCTCGCAAAATTATACTTTTTGCCTACTCTTGTTTATAACATAGCCTCGGATAGCTGTCAATTGTATTTAAAAATTATTTAATTATTCACAAGTTCTTTTCAAAAAATTTCTTACCTCTAATGTATAGTGAAATCCATACTTTTCACTATAGTTGTATTTAATTCAAATCAATCGATAAAATACGAATGAAATCGTGCATACAATACCGCTTTGACATGTCCACTAAACATCCGCTATTTTGTGCTGCCCTCAACGGAAATTTTAGTTGCCAATATTTCATTTAAGTTAAGAACGGTCTAAAGACTCTTGTAGAACTACGATTTAAACCTACTGATTGGCAGAAATGCGAACACGATTTCCTCATATTAAATACAGGATTTGAAACAAGCTTGCTAAAGATGAATTCATGGAATAAAAGCAGCAAATACATCCACATATTATGTAAATAGATTCAAACGTACATTTTCGAATTGGGCAAATCTAATAATGATAATTGATGAATAACTGACAGATTGCCAAGTGCGATTTTTGTGCTCATGTGAAATTGGTTCGCATTTTGGTCAATCAGAAGACTTAAATTGTAGTCCCATAAGAATCTGTGGACCATTCATAACTGAAATAAACTATAAATTTTGATTTTTTTCCCAATTTTGATTCAAAATAATAGTGTTATTAATATTTAAATTATTATATACCTGTATGTCGGGTGTGGTTTCCCTGTATCGAACAGCAGGCATTGGAAAATCGGGCCTATCAGCATAATTAGGAATGCCGTTAAAGCCAAATCCTACGATCTCGCGATTTCCAATTGGAGAGGAAGAACTACTGTGAGCTCCACAAGCTCCCAATGGAATCATTCGTTTTCCACAAGAGCTGTTTACTGTTCGTAAACCCAGGAATAAAAGCCTGGCCGCCATTGTCTGCAAACAAATTACGTAACTATAAATATTTCAGTTGAAAAATGCCTATAGCCCTACACCATAAAAAGTACTTTTCTAAAAAAAGTTTAGTTGAGGAATGAACACATAATATGTTTGCATTACTATTATTCTTTAAAATTGTTACATAAGAGCATCCTAACATTTAACAATGTCCTACAACAACAAAGTTAAATAGATATATAATACACAAATACTCTTAGTTTACGGAAAATTATAGACTTATTAGGTAATCAAATAAATTTCAAACTATCACACATCATATTTATAATTACGAACGCACACCAATTTCAATATAATTGAATTCTTATCTAATGAAGAAGTTAATTTTCTATTAAGAATTATTTAGACAACATAGCTACGTAAAATATTATGAAGTATTACTCACCTCGTTAATGCACTAAAATGGCGTGTGATACCGTTCCCAATGGTCTTGGAGATTAAAACTATGGCGCAGGCGCTCATATAACTTAGCGGTATATTTAAATTAGATTGTTCTTTAATTTTTAAATTACTTGTTGGTTACCATTCAATTTTAACTTCATACACATTCAAATTTAATTCTCATTGATTTCAATAGGTCTTACAAGTATGTTCACTGACTTTAACTATACTTACTTGTGGCTAATCTTATTTTCAATTTTTCGGAAAAAATCATTCTTTATAATCTCTTTTGCTTGTCATACAAATATGATTCATGTGAAAATTTTGCAAAATTTGAAATAACCGAATTGAACTTTTTTGAAACAAATAAAAGAGTTTGAAACGAAAAGACAAATAAAGTTTTTTTGATGGGAATTATTGTAACGAACACTTCTGATATCAAAAATATTGATGATAAAACAGGATGAAGAACGGTCCAAGGGTTATTATGGAACTACACAATTTTGAGTTTTCTGATTGACCGAAATGCGAACTTGATTCACTCACAGTAAATGCAGGATATAAAACTAGCTGTCTGGAAAGGAATCCAAGAAGTAAAAGCAGCAAATATATTCACATATTACTTGAATGAATACAAATTTGAATCTTTGATCTTCTGAAGCAGTACTACCACCAATTTTAGCTACGAGCCGCCACTGTTCAAATTGGAACTCCTCTATAGCTCATTTCAGTTAATAACGATCCAAAGGTTCTTATGGCAGTACAATTTACATCTTCTGATTGGCCAAGATACGAATTAATTTCACATAAGCACAAAAATCGTACTTGGCTATCTGTTAGTTGCATCATTTGTTAGTCGTTTTTCAATTATTATAAAAACATTTGTGCACTTCAAAGATTAAAATTTATATTTATTTAGGTAGTATGTGAATAGATTTGTTGCTTTTACTTCTTAAATTCATTTCCAGACAGATTGTTTTATATTCTGCAGTGAATCGTGTTTACATTTCGGCGAATCAGAAGACTTAAATCGCAATCCTTCGACCGTCCTTAATTGAAATGAATTTTAGGTCCATCCGAGGACACATGAGGATATTATGTTCAAGAAATAATTTGTATATTGAATATCAAAATTTGAGCTGAATATTGCATGGTATAAAATACTCTTTTATTTGGTTAAATTTATATTACACAAATATTACTTGGATCTTGGATCTTACACAACACTAATATAAAAGCATATAATTTAAGTATTAATATTACAAGAAGCACAATTCACCCCCACATATCTTCTGATCTACCAAATTTATATAGAAGAGAAGCAATAAAGATGAATGAATTTTGTAAAAACAACGCAACTCCTGGCCACTGGTGTTCAATTTTGTCTGTAAAATCATTTTAAAATTATGTATGTAATGACACAATAATATTAAAATTTCTACGTACCTGCTGAAACAAAATCAGCAAATAATATCCAACAAGCTGCAATAACAGATGCAAAACCCATGACAAATCCTAAAAATAACCATATTCGAGCTCCTCTGCTACCCATGCAGCCACCCTCATACGCATCACCTCTAACCTGAATGATTCAACATAAATATTGTAATATCAAACTGTTAAATACAATTCGTTTACAATATACCTGAGCGTTTGATACAGAATTAACCATAATCAAAGATAATGTGCCAAATATACCACAAACATGGTATGCACCAGACATTAAATTAGGATAAACAGCTGCTGCATCTATTATAAACCACCATCCAATGGCAAACTAGAATTGAATATTTATTTAGTAAAATAACGTGTTATTAAGACTAAAAAACATACCAATATTCCAGCAACAATAGATGCAATAGAATTTCTTTTATCACCACTTTCAAACCAAATACATGGTGGAATATTAATATTTTCTAATAAACTTGTCATTCTAAAAGTTCTCTTGAACGTTGTTTTCCCTGTCTGTTTTATTATTAACCTGCGTGATTATAACAATGGGAAAACGTCAAATGTCAATTCTAACCACAGATATAGAATATAAATTGCTAGCCCGATGTTAAAATAGTGGAGTCAAGTAAAGGAAATGTGGAACTAAAAATTACGGTAAGAATGGCGTCTATTTCGCTGACAAAATAATATCTAGATCACGAAGGAGAATAATAGAGGAGCGAACACTCAGTTGGAAAACCTGAAGCCTAAAATGTAATGCGGCAAACGTGAGAGAGATAGCGAGAGCGGGTTCAGCTTTGCATGCTTCATATATCTGTATGAGATTATATTTGAATTTTTTTCAATAAATAATAATTGCCAGATGAATTCATTATTTTCTTTACGTTAAATACTTCATTATTTATTAAATAAAAGAAAATTACCATTTCTATTTATTTAAATCTGTAATGAAAAAGTGCATTATTATGAAACATGTTTTATATATGTTTCTTTTGATAAGAGTTTTCTAATTATGAATAATAGATACATAAACAATTTTATGAATATTTTATATTACAATGGGCGTAATAAAATTGAGAAAAAATACATAAACAATTTCTTATATAACAGAAGAAAATATTAACAAAAAACTTAGCAAAACATCTCCTAAATTGCGAACATCCGTGATATGTATGGGAAAATTCCGTTCATTTTTATATTCTTTTCTGAAAACAAAGGCTGGTACCACAAGCTCTGTTTTTGGCTATACTAGCAGTGTTATTCTAAGAAGAGTTTTAAGGCAATATAAATATTTCAAGCTATTTTGATGGAAGATATGCAAATGAATTTTGTAGATATATGTGTTTTATGTAATTTGTATCTGAAGATTATTTTCTAAAGTATTTAGGAAAATTCTAATTGCGTTAAAACACATCTTGATATAACGCTCTTAGTAACGCCAAAAACAGAGCACGTGGTACCAGCCAAAGTATTTTGTCTCCAACATCTCATTGATGAAAATTTGTTTTTCTTCGATGAATATAATTTTCAAATCGAAAAAATTCTTACAAGTCCTCTGAATCTAAGTTTTACTTTGGATTTAAGTTTATTTCTAGCGTTTATGTGTCTTCTAAAAATTAAAAATTATTTTAATCGAATAAATGGAAGATGAATTCTATCTACATTTTAATATCTTTTTCTTTTTTGAACAGCTTGGGCTTTTTCAAAGATCCATCCTGTTTTATAAGAGATTTCCTTGTTTTTTCTAGAGACGCTTAAATATTTCGGACAATTTGGAAGAATACTCGGACATGCATTTTCTTTTAGTCGGAAATATTTGAACGATATCTGTAGCAATATATTTATCACATAATTGAACAATTCCATACTGTACGGTGAATTTGTAAACAATTATTACATCTCTATTGATTTCAAAACATAAATTTAGATTAGATACGTTCAATAATTTGAAACATTGATATAACCTTTAATTTTAATATAATTTTAAAATAATTTCTTCTCACTTTTACATCTCCAGACGAGCATTCTTTTATGATATCCTCGCCACTTATTCAATAAAATATCATCTTTCGGTGCACAAAAAAAAATTTTCTTTACATGTTCTATACCCAGTATCACAATTTGTCACAAAACATTTTCTTCCCATTTTATAATATATTTTCACATGAAAATACTGAATAAACCGAACCTAGCCATTTAACTCCATACAAACATGGGCCCGCCTAGCAAGAAAGTAACAAGTGAGTATTGTGAAATCGACAGAATTCATCTATCGAGATTTTGATGGATATATCCGTTTTGAGCATCCCTGAATCCATTTTGACTATTTTTGGCTTGATGTCGGTACGTACGTTCGCGCGTGCGTGCGTTCGTGCGTTCGTGCGTAACTCGCAAATCTCAAAACTAGTTGAACGTATAATGTTGAAATTTTGTATTTAAGACTGGTATAGGGTCTAGTTGTGCACCTCGCATTATAGTTTCAATCGTCTGTACCGGAAGTTTACTTAGAACTTTTTTCGAATTTCTCTAATAAATCCAGAATGATCAACCGTATGATGTTGAAATTTAGTATTTGAACTTGATGTTGTATCAGAATGGTTATCCGCTATTTTGTAAGAATCGGCCAGGCCAGAAGTGCACTTTACAATTTTGTATAAAGAACTTCTATAACATCTTATTGTACATCTTGCATTATGATTGCGATCGGCTAAACCGGAAGTGCACTTTACTTAAGACTTTTTTTAAATTTTCCGCATAAATCCAGAATGATCATCCGTAGGATACTGGAATTCAGCATTTGAAATTGCTGTAGCATCTCAATGGTCATCTTCTATTTTTGTAACAATCGGCTGAGCCGGAAGTGCACTTTATATGACAGACTTTTTGTATTTTTCGCATAAATTCTAAACAATCAGTTGTAGAATATTTTAATTTTGTATTAGGCACTTTTGTAATATCTAGTTGTACACCTTGCATTATGATTGCTATCGACTAAGCCGAAAGAGCACTTTATTCGAAACACTTTTTGAATTTTCCGCATAAATCCAAAACGATTGAATGTAGATTGTTAGAATTCAGTATTTAGGACGATTACACCGTCTAAATGCTCACCTCTTATTTGTATTGAGATCCACCGATCCGGAAGTGCACTTTACTTGACAGTCTTTTGGAATTTTTCGCATAAATTCGAAACGAACAGGTGTAGAATATTGAAATTTAGTATTTCAGTCTGCTGTAGCATCTGAATGATTGCCTACTATTTCCATAACAATAGACTGAACCGGAATTTATTTTCTAATTTTGCGCATAAATTCAGATCTGTTGGCAGTCGTAGAATTTTGGAAATCAGTACTAGAATAATGCCCTACTGTTTCCATAGTAACCGACTTGGCTGAAAGCGCATTTTACATGACAGATTCTTGGGTAAATCCAAAACGATTAACTATGGAACGATGAGATTATGTGTTTGATTATATATATCCAATATATATATATATATATATATATATATATATATATATATATATATATATATATATATATATATATATATATATATATATATATATATATATATATATATATATATATATTTATATATAATCAAACACAAAATCACATCGTATTTTATATATATATTATTAGCAAAAGGACAATTAAAGATTGAACAACGTGAACACTTTGTGAATAACCACACTTGTTTTATTATAAATCCAAATATCAAATACACTCATTTAACAAAAATGCACCACAGAGCGGCAATGATGACTGAACTGATCAAATACCTATTACCGAATGAATAGTTCTTCGTAGACCAACTACATCTCACCACAATTATGCTAAACATTACCAGCATCGATATAATGAATTATATAAGATATCCCAAATGAATTTTATAAATGAATAAATAACGAGAATCAATCCAGATTTTGGTCACAATGAGGTCATAAAGTGACGGTCATATTTCGACGTCATAAGACGTTGAATCGACGTCACATTTCAAGTCAAATTGTGGTCATGAATTGACGTCATTTTTCGACGTCATAAATGTTGAACTGACGTCATAATTTGACGTTATGTTTCAGCGAGAAATCATACTTATGCTTTATATAATGATTCTGTATATATATTCTTTTAGTCAATGTACTTTGCGCTTACGTTTTCAACTGATTGAGTTTTATTTTTTAGCTCAACGTCACTTTTCGACGTAAGTTCGACGTCATTTTGTGACGTATGTAACATTTTTATCCCAGCATCCATTTTATGACTTAAATTCGACATTATGAGTATCAGTTATCTAGATATGAAGTTATAAATTATTATATAGAGATCAGTGTTCAATTATGAGAATTATGAACGAGTTAAGTTATGAAATATAAATTAGGTGCGTTCGGCTTTTATATTCCAGTGTAGATAAAATCTTATTTATTCCTATAAATTTCTCTTAACTGTCTATCAGTAAAAGTGAAGAGTCTGATCCTCTATTTGTTTGGGTTACAAGCATTCAAAGGATAACATATTTGATTTTTTGCTCGGAAGCCTCCTGTACCCAACGCATCTTTTACAACAGTTCGGAAATCTTCGGTAAGATTCGGACTATTGAAATATCAAGCTACCACCAACGGTTTCTCTTTTAGTTCACGGAGGTTCATTTGTTTGTTTGCATGATATTGCTCCACTCAAGAATTTTATTAAAGTTAATGGAAGATAGGTATCTATATTAAAATAAGAAATAAGTGACTCATCGTATATCCAATACATTGATTAATTTGCTATCGATTTAGAAGAATTTTAAAATCTAGAAACAAATGTATCATAAAAGATATTTCCGAATTTCATAACTATTATTGAAAATTTTTCTAGCTACAAAGCTGATGATCGATAGGATCTGAATAATAGTGTTGAATCTTGAATTACTGAAAATCATTTCGACTCAATTGCTGCAGTGCCGGCTGTTGACACTATCGTCATGGTCACAACATTTGAATAAATAACCCAAAGGTATACGAAAATTGGTCCAGAATTCACAGATGCTTGACGATCAGTTTTTTTCTTGTCATGGTGATTAATTTGTTTTAGGTTTTGATACATATATATTTTCTTTTACTTGATAGTTTTTTATTACCTGTAATATATTTGTATTTTAAATAAATCAATTGAAAATACAATGATGTTTTATTATTCACTAATTATCTTAAAGTTCCTTGAATAAATAGTAATCAAATAGGTGATATGCAACGTTATAATGTAACCATATAACATTATGATGTTCTATATTACTTATTTCATTATTATTTACTTCTTGAGGAATTTTTAGGTAATGACTAACATCATAAAGTGATGTTGAATTCAAGTCATGATATGACGTCAAAATTAGGTCATAATGTGACGTCAAACTAAGGTCATAATTTGACATCAAACTAAGGTCATAATTTGACGTCAAACTTAGGTCAAAATATGACGTCAAACTTAGGTCAAAATATGACGTCAAACTTAGGTCATAATATGACGTCAAACTTACGTCATAATATGACGTCAAAATTACGTCATAATATGACGTCATATAGCTCCACGCATTGACGTCTTGCTGACGCGATTATGACCAAAAATGTGACGTCATATCGACGTCATATTTGGTCATAATTGTTACTTGGGTAGTTATCGGATCCAGTAGCAGTTGCAATAGAACAATAATTGATTCTGACATATGTGACATCAATTCCTTCAAATAAATTCTGGAATAAAACAGATTATAAATTATTAATTCTGTGTACGATCTCATGGGCAGTTTAGGATTAGCTTAGCAAATTTATTTGAAACGATCTCCGAATTGTCATTTTTCACTAAAAATTGAGTTATTGTGGTTATGCTAATGTATTTAATGTCAAAATATTATGCACTTATACATTACGATGAGGATACCATATTTAAAACCTAACGTTTATCTGGAACATAAAACAGCAGATGAGATGAATGAAATACAATAATTTATAAATGAAGCACCTGTGTATTAGTTTTTCTCATATTATTACATATTTCACACTTCACACTCAGCTCGTTTCAATAAAGTATGCCCCGTGAATTGATCTGCTGAATAAGCAAAATAAGTATCATATATTTCAGAAAATATTTAAAATCAATTACCAAATTCAGTTTGATACATTTATAGGTTATATTTTCTGTTCTTCAAGAATAGATTCTTCAAAATTTCATGTAGCAATATTGCTATTGAATTATTCAGTGAATTAATTAATTTAGAATTACATTCCATTCAATATTCTACCGTTTTCTTTGAATAAATCGTTGAATTATTTTCTCTTCATGTTTCTGATGAAGTAGGTTAGGAACAGCACCTACTTTTCGAACTGCTTGTAGATGGCAGTACAGTCTGACTCTCCTGACACAGTGACACAGTTTCAGACAATTCAAATCAGCTTATTCAAGTATAATGAACTTGTGCAGACAATCTTATGTTTAAGAAATGTACTATCCGAAAATATACGTGAAATCCCTAAATAAAAATCAAACTTTTTAAAAATGATATATAAATACGACTAAAAGATCAAATTGTTGATTACAGAGACAAATTCAGTCTTTCTTCCAACATATACAAAAATAGAATAATCAAGGTGAGCGAATATCAATGTATTGCCAAAATACTAATATTTTTTCAGTTTCAAATGAATGATTGACAAGACTACGATGACTCAAAGTTGCAAAATACTCCATTCAATTGACAGCTGCCCTTCTTCCAACAAATGAGAAACATTCAGCTTGAACCATAGGCGCACTATGAAATTTTTGACAAAACTTTGATAAGTTTTTACTCTGTATCCAGAGGATTTACGGAAAAAAGTTATTAGGAAAAATTATTATGCTTGACAAATTGCATCACAGGTTAAAATTAATGTACTTATTTCTGTAACACCCTGTATATTTATATCCAATGATGTACAAGTAAGTCACGTCAGATTTTTTATTTAGCCTTGGTAATCAAATATAGGTATAGTGCGCGTCAAGATATAAGAAAACGAGCCTCCCAGCGGGTACTTAGCAAAAGGATCATCCCTAAATTTATTGAGGTGCACAGGTAAAATAGAACAGGGTCTTACTCAGAAATATTTTATTTAGTATTTTAGCAACCGCAAAAATGTGCGACAAGATACTGTTTAGTAGAGACACATTGGGAAAGTACCTAATAAAATTGTATCCGTGGAGGAGAGAAAGTATTCGGATACAGATACTTTCACAATTATCTTGCGAATACGGATAACAAATACAATTTTTTTTCAAGTATTCGGGAACAGCATCCGGATACCCAAAAAGTATTGGAATACCGTATCCGAATACCAAAGTATTCGAATACTACCCAGCTCTGCTGTTTACCCCGCATGAGTAATAAAAAATAAATTTCCAAGTACATTTAAAGAATCATCTTGCATGTTTGTACAAATAAAAATATAGAATATTGAAAATAAATAGGTTGAAAATCTTCCTTAATACTACTCCTACAAATTTTTAACCGCATCCCCTACTGGGACAAGTTACTCCTACCGATTAGTAAGTCAGGCGAATTTCTTATATCTTGACGGGCACTGTAAGTATAAACATTCATTATTTATTAATCAAAATTTCAAATCTTAGATCAGGGAGCAACTGTATGCTCGTGTTGCGTCCTTATTAGGACTCGTATATTATAGGTAAGTAATTTTAGTTTTAAGTATCTTCAAATAATTGATAGATTCTTTGAAACAACAAACAGTACAACTAATAAATACTAATCTAATGTTTATTTAACAAAATAAAAGGCATTCTCGCGCCACTTCAACTTTTCAACACATGGTACACAATAAAAAACTGCAGATATATGCTTGCAACTTTCGCTGTTTTCTGCTTTGCAAGAACAAGTCATATTCTCAATCTCCAAGGCATCATATTCATTACAATTCAATTCTCCTTCAATTTCATACATATTCTCAAGCACTTTTGATGTTTGTATGCAAAGAGCATGCAAAAATACTCTCTTTTTACTATCATCATATAATTTTCGACAGAATAAAATATGTCAAGCATTTATTAGCTCTTCACCCCCATTTACACAGCTTGACATGACATTTGCATCAAAATATTCTTGGAGTTTCAATATCATTATCTAGAAATTAAAGGTCAAGCTCAATTTAAAAATATGAATTAAATATAAATAAACGGATGAAATAATTCACTTGCCTGGTACTTACGAGCAATATACTTTTAAAAAATATCCATGAAAAGGCAAATCTTTTATCATAAGCTTTGCTTGTTTTCCGCGAATGACACGAAAATAAGAGAATAGAATTTTGATTATTTCAATTTCTTGAAATTATGTTTATTTATAAATTTTAGTTCACTGAATAGATCCCAAGTATTTTAGATTTAAGGAATGAGTCACATTGTAGGCTGATTCCATCTTTTCTGTGTCAAGCAAGCACTTTCAGATTTTTCTTGTTGCGTGTTTGGCGAATTGATGTAGGTATTATTTTTCTATTGTGACAAATCAAAGGTTAATCTGTAGTTATATTCTGTAATTATTTTAAATAATACATTAATTATTGGCAGAATGCCATGTGATTGTATTTATTGGCAACTCAAAGATAGCAGTAGTTTCTAGTCTCGATCCAGTAATGAAGTACTAGCAAGATGGCCCTATCATCAAAAGAATGTTTCGATAAAACTTAGGAAGATAGTAAAGGATTCGCAAAGAGTGACGGATGAATTCGATGTGTGTCAAGAAGAAATTATGAAATCATTCCGTTTGTAGTCAATTGAAAGAAATAGTTAGCCTTTGCTATTAATTAAATTTTTTTCATCTATATCTATAAAAACGAAATACCTCTCACTGATTCAACACAAAATCTCAAAAACTGCCCAGCCGATCAAGTTGAAATTTGGCAGGTGGATAGTATGTCGGAAGTAGACGTCAGCTAAGAAAGGATTTTGCAAACCGGGCCGAATTAAGGAAGGTTTGTATGAAAGTTATATGATTTTGCTGATAAAAGTATGAAATTCAGGAGTTAGGTAGACAATGTGGAAAAAAGAAATAGGTACCGCAAAATAATTTCTTCGACAGCGTGGGATTGAAATAGTACAGAGATGACTACATTTTACTCTGAGAGCTGTTTTTGATGTCGGGGGTTCAGAGACTTGGATTATAATAATTTTCTTCCTAAGTTCAATGTTCTCAATGTCAATGTCTGGATAAATACTATAATATGATTTCTACAATAGGGATGGATTGTCAACGGAATATTAAAAAGTACGAATTACACTGAAATTTCGCAGATACGTAATTTGAGAGGAGCAAAGATCATTTGATCAAGGATTTTGCGACAGGGCCGAATTAAGGAGGTATAAAAGTGATTGTAAGTTCATATGAAAGTTTTTTTTTTTTTTGCTGTTAGAGACATGGAATTTGATATTCAGGTGGACAACGGGAATAAAACCTATACTGTAATATTATTTTTTTAGGCGATCATGACAAAAAAGGTGTTTTTATGGCTTCTTTTGCGGCCGTGAAGTTTCACTTTTTAGGACTGATCTGTCAAATTTTACTTTTTGGGACTGATCTGTCAAATATTACTTTTTGGGACTGATCTGTCAAAAAATATTCCATAAACACTTTATATTTACCTATATGAGCAGCTTGATGAACTCTTTAAGAAATAGTTTTCGCTTAAATAGTACATATATTCTTCCGTCAACCTCTGTAGTTCTTGCAATTCAAAAAATAAATACGCATTTTTTGTCAAATGTCAACTTGATAGAAGACAATAAAATAAAACAATTTCAACGGCAACTAAGATTTACAATTGCAATGTTTTAGAAATAAATAGATAAAACGATGTGATTTTGGATTATTTCGTAATGATCGCCTAAAAAACGTTGTGTGCACCTCGGCCTACAGTTCTTTTTTGGTCTCACCTGAATTGCAGCCTCAGCTACGCTTCGGCCGCAAACAACAGATTCGACCAAAAAAGATAACCTTTACGGCCTTGATACACAAATAACTATTTTCGACAGTGATGAATTGAGGTGATCTAAAAAGGAATAAAATTATATGTGGGATTTCTTTTGTTTTTGATGTCAGAGACTGGAATTATGATAATTTTCTTCGAAAGTCCAATGCTATTGATGTCAATGTCGTAGTCATACTGAAATATGATTTTTACAACAGGGATGGATTGCCAACGAAATATTGAAAAATACGGATTACTTTGAAGCTTCGTAGGTGAGTAGTCCATGGAGAGCAAAGGCCTGTGGAGAAAGTATTTTTCGACAGAGACGAATCAAGAAGTCCAAACACGATTCTAAGCTAATAAAAAAATTCTATGTTTTTGCTGTCAGAGTCATAGCATGTAAAATTTGATTCAACAATGCTGTTTACAAAAAAATAAAATCTGTCTGTGATTCAGCAATATATACGTTTTCTCAATCTCATATGGTTATTTGCAAGATTCCAAAACTCAATCACATATTTTTCGAATCTTTATCTGTCTGTTTATTTGTTCGTCCAGTCTGATTTTCGAAGCGGCTATATAGGTTGAGTTAAAACTATAGTTTTTGACGCTTGCGAACAAATTTCTGATATAGTGAGATCAATGTACAGTAAGTACCGCACGAATCGTAATTTATCGTTCACGCATCGCTCATCCGATTGGGTTGAAATTTTGCAAAGATTATTGACTTTTGACATAGTATTATCAATGCACAATAGGTGACGTGTGAGTCGTATTAAATAGCTTTTTTCATAAAACCATCAAAGTATGACTCGCACTGCAGTGTAATGTCCAGTCTAATCTCCGAGAAGCCTTAATCAATTGAGTTGAAACCTTTACAGCTGCTGTTGGCACTTGCGTGAAGATCTCTAGCATGAGACCATCAACATATAATAAGTGATGAATGAGTCGTATTTGTTCGTTCGCGTATTGTCCATCCGACTGAGTTAAAACTTGGTTAAGAAAAATTTAAAATATACAAAGCACATTGTACCATATACCTATAAATATATATACCAACGACTTGGACCTGACAGCGTACGGGGTCTTTTATCTCTTTTCTTCTGCAAGTCTAAGTTGTGGTCTCAGTCTCGATTTTCATTGGCTGATACTTAAGAGCTAGTGTTCGGGATGATTCGGGGTTCGCGCCATTAAAATGGGATGGGCACAAAAATTACAAATGTCAAACAAAATAAAAACATAAAATATTTACCGTTTTATTTGTCATAGAAGTTCTAATTTAGAAAATAAATTTGACTCCGAATCATCCCGAACACAATCTTTCAAGCATCAGCCAATGAAATTCAAGACTGTGACCATGCGCAGTTTAGACTTGCAGAAGAAAAGAGATAAAAGATACCGTACGGAGACGCTTCCTTGTTAAGATAGGAGGTCAGCAGTATATATATATATATATATATATATATATATATATATATATATATATATATATATATATATATATATATATATATATATATATATATATATATATATATATATATATATATATATATATATATATATATATATATATATATATATATATATATATATATATATATATATATATATATATATATATATATATATATATATATATATATTTATAGGTATATGCATTGTACGATTGGGTGCAGCATCCGATCGGACAATAGCAGCAGTCAATAATTTAGTGTTTTCATTGATTCCAAAAAGTATATCTGTATGCGGGTGAAGCCGCAGGTAATAGCTAGTAGAAAATATTCTCTCATTTATAAAAAAAAAAAAATATGTACAATTATGAGTAATTTTTTTGATTATGTTTAGTACATTTTTCGTTTTTTTACTAATGTAAATATTTAGTTTTACGTGTAATAACAATTATATTTTTAGTTTTGTTGATTTCTATTTTATATGTAAGTTTATACCTATAAATAATAAAATTTACATTTTATTCATTTTTTTTTTCATTTACCAGTTAAAATTCATTTTTGACATTAAAATTATGTAGTAGTGACGTTGTGATATGTTATTAACAATTATTATCTTAAACGTCATATAGGATTGTTTAAAAACGTCACGTTTGACATCATTAGAAAATTTTAATTCTACGTCAGCATAATGGTCTATTTGACGTCACAAAAAGACGTCAGTAAGCTACTCGCTGAGACATTTTGAGGACGTCAATCGACCAGGTCTATGACGTTGATACAACGTTGTATTTATGTTACTTGGGATCGCTCAAGATTCTCCGGGTCAGTAACTAAAGAAAGGTGGCCACCCTAGATGATATATTATGGGTGTACCTTAGATGAATCATCACAGGACAATTATTTGATTGCCTTGAATTTAGTACACCTAAAGATTTTTCATCATACAAGCTTCCTACTGATGAGGGCGATATTCGGTGCATCAAGGCTTTTTCTTCCTATCAACTTTGAGCCACGATATATAATATACATATATAGGAGTTGAAACGGAACGACTAAACATGATGCAAATTCTTATCGCCGAGCGACGAGAGAGGTAGAAGATGGTACACTGGAATTCACATAGGACTGCTCAAGAAAGTCACTTCAAACACTTCAAATTTTAGGTTTATTTACTAGTGACTGTTTTATTTATGAAGAAATAAAGGATAATAGTAACCTTTGAAATCGTTCATTTATGACTGACAACTCTAAATTTTTATGTGTAATTTTTTTTTTCAGAATGATTTTTAATTTTTTTGATATAAAATGATAGTTGAAATTAATACATGATCTATTTTTTAATATGTTCTAAGCAATACACAATACTTGCTACAAACTCAATAGAAGTTAATGGCAAATATTATACGGAGCCCCAAAACCAGTAACCCATTGCGCTCTATCAACTCAAGTGTACCCTCGGTGCTTCCATTGTTAGCCATTTGCAGCTTATGGCTAAGCATACGAAGTTTATCGTTATTATAATTCTTGACTCGTCCCTATTTTCACAAATACTTCGCCAGCAATTTCATAATATGCATATAGTCAGTATTGGTGACTATTCAAATAAGTAAATCTGCAATCCCAAATCATAAAACTTGACAAATTGAAAAAAATGATTATAAAGAAGAAAAAACATCCAAAACAAGTTATTTATTTCATTTAACAATAAAAGATCATCACTTCAACACCTTTGCTTATTTTCAACAAATTAAACAAATGTAACACACTTTGACATATACATTAACGATGTGTGCGTATAGTTTAAATGTAGATTACTTAACAAATACATCACATAATAGTAATTTGTTCCTTTTCTAACTGGTTCAACATATTGTACATAAAATATTTAATAATATAATACTAAATTTTTTAGTATATACCACATGGAACTTTTACTAAATATGAGTAAATATTTAAATAATTCATTCTATTTATAACATTATAAAATCAAGCTATTAAAATATTGACAACAAATAAAGTAGTAGGCCTGTCATATCGCATTCAACAGTAACAAATTAAAAATAACATAAAATCTCAGTTAATCATAGGCAATAAAATAAATATGTACATGTATAGTATTTACCTTGCCACATCTTTTCTTATATCACAATAATAAAATTTTTGACACATGAGATGTATATATTGTATATAATATAATGTATAATTAAAATCTATTAACTAATTTCACTCTTAAGAAAATAATTTTAAAACTCACTATTTGCACATTTCTCTATATTTTCAGTCTTCAATATCGTACTTATAATGATAATCTAATATATTCATTATTTACTAGCTGTCTCTAGTATCGGGTGGAGTAATTATCTGGTCTAGTTTACTTGGGTCATTATTGAATAACTTTCTTGCCAATATCTAGAAAAACAGAAAAAAATTATTTGTATGCTAAAAAGAAGAAAATGATTTAAAAAATAATTTGTATTCAGAATGATACATTCATTTAAAAATGAATTGGACAAATTAATGAATTACTGTAATTACGTTCCTCCCCGGTAGTTACACTGATTGAAATTTGAGTCTTCAGAAAAGCACATATTTACTTTAATTCTTTAATAAAAGCACAATTTATCTTCTACACTACAGTTTCAATCCTTCATCCTTTTTTGGCTTAGGAGATTTCAAAGAAAGAATTTATACGGCGTCAGGTCGGTTGATTTCGTCAGATAACGCGAGGGAGACATTTTGACAAAAATTAATTGTACGTTATACATATTTAAATAACAATACAAGCATTTTTCTATCAAATTATGAATTTGAAAAATTCAATCTTGCGTTTTTGTTGTGATATTCATTATATTCCTTCAGATTTCAAATAGTTATCATTCAAAATATATTAAACTTCAACATTAACGATGTTCCACCCATTTAGTTGAGTAGAAAAATAAAAAGCTTAAACCTTTGAATTATTTCTCAAAAAAATGATCAAGTTGTCAATCGATTAGAAATGACGAGTAAATGAAACGTTCTACATTTCTATGAAGTATATTTTTAATGACCAGTTGCACTGCAGTCCCATAAATTTTAGGTGTCGCTAAAATGAACAATATCGTATTGAGACTCAAAAGTCAAATATGACATAAAAATTTCTGTCATTATTGTGATTCGATATTTTTTGTTTTAAGTGAAACCTAAAATTTAAGCTAGAGCGGTGCAATTAGCTAATAAGAAATTGATGAACGAACAGCTATCCCCATTGATCAAACCAGTATGAAGCTACTTATTGTTCTACCTTCTTATTCCCATAATTTAGTATAAATAGTTTGCATTGTTCAGTTTTTCTATCTTCTGGTGATGGTGCAATAACCTAAATATATATTAAGGTAATTAAATTATTTTTGAAACTTAGCCAAGTGTGTTTTTAATTTATTTTATTTGAAGATGTTTCAACAAGAGCCGACAGAAAACTCTATTCAATTTATTCAATTAACTTCTTAATTTTGAACTATTCACTTTGAGGTTTTCTTTTTTTGCCCGAATTTTGAGTTGGCACATATCAGTATGTAAAAATACGATGTGTACAACTTGTATGAAAACACTCTGTCCTCGCTATCGGACATCAAATTTCAATATTCTGAGAAAATTATAGTTCTCAGCCCTTACTAGGAAATGTATCGACTGCTTCTTGATTAATTTTCAATTTTTCATAAAAAGTCACTCTATTCAATATTTATTTTTTACAATATCAATCTCAACTGGTAGATAACTTCATTTTAAAGTGAAACTTTTAGGCGTGGTACTGTAATAGTACAGGATCCGTTATAGATGTCGACCAGCACCTATTAAGTAACCGAATTAAATTTATTTTTCATGCAATAAAATATTTCATCAAAAGTAACGATAGTGGCGTTCATTTTACACGAAATCTCACTTAATCTCAGCTCAACTCAAATCGGTAGAGTTCGATTTGTCATAGCGCAACTGAGATTAAGTGAGAAACTCGCTTCCCCCCTTGCCGATGCTACACTACCAATTTCGCTGACTTGAGTTGAGATTGAACTGAGATTAAGTAGTGGGGATAGAAGGAGATTCTAACAGAAAAGTAATGAATGTTAAACCTTTGTTTCTGACTTCAACTTGGTATTATTGCAAAAGAGACATACTGCACTACAAACTATTATGAAGGAAAAAATAAAGAGTATAGAAAATATTCTGCTGGTGAGAGAATAATAACAGTCTAGTACACATTACTTTAAATTTTACTTGTATCCTCCACATTTGCAGTCTCCATTTATGTTTTTCTACATTTACTTTTATCAAGTATTCATCTTAGATAATTTTTGTGTTTACAAACAGCTGATAACTTTCACGACGCTAGAAGCAGCGCGGAAAATTGTGTACCAATAGAATTCAAGCTCTGACAGATCATGTGATCAACTGAGTTAAACGAGATTTTAATCCGTTCTTTTTACAAGAGAACTCTCTCAACTCACCTCACTTATCTCATCTGGATTTTTTTGTAAAACGAACGCTACTGTTGATTCTCAAGTGAGTCTTGTGTGAGTCCACGTCTGAACAGGGCCTTAGAGAAATCTGTTCAAGGTTATGTTCAATTCAAAATGCAATAATTATTTTTTACCATATCTTCACCGACCATGTAACGAAAAAAATTTAAGACTAATTGAAAGTATAAAGCCTATGGAATATGCTAACATAGAGTTGCTTACCTTTTTCTGTACCACTTCAGTATCACCTATCACCTATTTAAACCTGGCAACTATATAGCCTTGAACAGAAAAAGGTAAGCAACCCTATGTTTGCATAATAGACTTTATACTTTCAATTAGTGTAAAAATTTTTTGATTACAAGATCGGTGAAGATATGAAAGAAAAAATATATTGAATTTTCAATTGAACAGATTTCTTTAGGCAACTCATCAACTTTACTTCTGTTAGCATATTTTATTTCATAAAAATAAATTTCATTCGGATACTTGATCGGTGTAGGTCAACACCTATAACGGATCTTAGACTATAAATTTGTTTGGATCAAACGAAGATCAAACTGACGATAATAATTAAAAATAGAGGAAAAATAGTGGCAAGTGAAGAAAACCCCTAGATGACCTTGAAATCAATTATTTATTTAATATAATGGATTTCAGCCCAGCAATTAGGAGTTTAGTTCATCCTTCGAGGTAATTTTCTCTCAAGTTTAGTCCCATAGGCACGCGCAGCAAGATTGCGATAATATTCAGGGACGTTTTCAAAAGCCGCAAGCGTAGCAAGCTAACATACACTATTGTAAAACAAAAAACAAAAAAAATTAGACCCTGGGATGATCTTGAAATCAATGATTTTGTTTTTGAAACTATTTCAACCTTTGGATGACCTTGAAATAATAAAGTATAACAATAGTTGTAGGTTAGCTCGCTACGCTCGCGGCTTTGAAAGGTATCTCTGAGTTTTACCGCATCACGCTGTGCGCCTGTGGGACTAAGCTTGAGAGAAAATCACCTCGAAGGGTGAACTAAACTCCTCAATGTTGGGTTGAAATCCAGTGTATTAAATAAATGTGTGAGCCTTTAAAAAACGAAAAAAAAAAGAAAACGAAATAAACCACCAAAAAAAGCATCAAAAACTACTTTACAAAGAGTTTCCAAGCACTTTACTTTTCGATGACCATGCAAAGGAATCATCATTTCCTGTAATTTATTTGGGACAATTCAGAATGTTTCTGAATGGAACACATGTATCTCCGTTCATAGTAGCCACTAGTGAGCTCAAACGTTCAGGGGTTCTATTCTGGAAATTTCCGCATGCGAAACTGCGCAAGAACCACATTGAAGGTGAATTGATTTCCCAAATACATTGGCTCCGATTTAATATGCTCAACAAGAAATTTTTTCGCTTTTCATTGTAATTTTGAGCACAGTTTTTGAACATTATAGGAATATATTTCAATTTTTTACGCTATAAAAATAACCTCTAAATCATTTTTACAACAGAGAAACATGTGCTATAAACCATTTGTGATTTATTATCTTTCATGTGATTCGTATGCAATCACGAAACTAAAGTTACGCATCCCGTTCAAGAATACGTCTCCTAGGCATGGTGCAAACCGCATGCGGATATTACTGTGCATTCTGTCGCATGCGTTGAAAGTTACGCACGATTTTAAGAATAATAGAGACCCAGATCAACATGAAGCAATTCAACATCATCTTTTATACATGACAATGAAAATAATAAGATTAAGGATAAGAGACCATTGCTTTCAAACATGTTGGGAAAGACACAAATATCACTAGCGAGCAAATTAACTCAGGGGAATACATTAGTTCCTGTATCGACAGTAATCTGACGTTCCTTCGCTCTATAGCTAATATGGCGTGGTATTGGAAGAATGTAAATAAGATTTGTTTGCAATGATTCGACAACTAGGGAAATCAACGGTGCTTTTAATATCAAGTGCTAATGAAATTAGCTGGATTCCTTTACTTTAAACATTATATAAATTAAAAAATTATGGTCGTGAACTTTTAGAACTAGAATCAGTTAATTTGAATTTCATTCAAAAAAATACTTTGATAAATGAAAATGCAGTGATCATCATTTATTTCGATAAACTTGTCAAAGTATATGCATTTCTTCAAGCGTATTGAGTTCTAACATGGTGGTAGTCTCTCTCACATTTTGATGTGGCTTGACAATGCTCCGAAAAATCCAATTGTTGAAGATTATACTGTTGCTATTAAAATGATTCATGAAATTATATAAGTGGCAGTAAAAGAAGCATCTGAAGATACAAGACCAAGCTTCAAACACACAAGCATGATGTCGATTTGAAGCTCCTTATGGCTTGTGTGTGATATCCATATCAAAAGAAAACCTTTGTTTTCAAAACATATAGAACATTATAAAAATATAAGAATAAACTGATAGAGTTTTTGATGAAAAAATCAAATTAAAATTAAACACTGGCAAAGATCAGTCCACAACCAGGGGCCCGCTGCATAATGAAATACAAATTAATATTATTAGTGAAAATACATGTAAAAATACTAATATTATTAACTTGTATTTTATTATACAACAGGCCCCAGATCAGCCACAACTATCGACGCAGTATTTTCTTTCTATTTAGAAAACTTACAGTCTAAATTATTTGTTTCAAACTTCAGCTACCATAAACTCATAATTTCTTGTCTAAAATATAAATTAATGGAAACTGATTAATAAAAATGAATTTATTTAATTGAGAGAGATTTTCTTCAAGTTTCACTTCTAACGCGCGAGAATTTCACACATATTTTTTTACCCATCATTAAGATACCAAGTATATTTTCCCGATAATTTCTTTGAAAACCTTTGACTTTATAACTAAACTATTTGATTTGACACAAATCTTAGTATATAGTATATTTTGTACTAACCTTCAAACTTTCCAGACACAAATCACAATCTGTTGTGTTAATCTCTGTTAATAAACTGTTAGCCCTTTCTAATTCGGCATAAAGTCCAAATGGAATCTTAGCTAAGCATTCAAGTTTCATAATATGCATTTTTGACCTCAAATGTTTTGCCAAATGTCCATGTATGCGAAATGCAATTTTGCAGTCGGTACATTTGAAAGGCCGTGGTTCTTGAGAAGACAACGCTGGTGATGAAGATAACTGAAATAATTTTCAAGTAGTATTCATATTTCCTGCACTATCTTCAAAATTTACCTTATTATGATGACTAGCACTTCTCTCATGTTTTTGTAAGTGACCTCTTGTTCTGAAACTAATTGAACAAGATTCACAGCGAAATGGACGTTCTAGATAATGAATATTCATATGTAACCTATAAAAAAAAAAATATATATAAATCATATATAAAATAAGCAGATTACACATAATATTTTCTGAGGTATTCCATCTTTTTTATGTGGATTGAAAAGTTTTGAGCCCAGCACAGGAGTTTATTTATTCAACATTATTCTTCAGCATAGTATCATTCTGAGTTCAGCGATGTTGTAATATCATAATACCATATTTATAAAATAAGTTGCCATGATCTGAAAAATTGTTTGATGACTGCTTAACTTCTTCAAGAGATGAAAGCTGTTTTCCTCTCAAATATTTTTTGAATAGATGGAAGACTAAGACAGACTGAGTCAGATCTGCTGAATTTGAAGAATAAGATATCAATTCAAAGCTACACCGATGAAATTCAGCCATCACAACAGTGGATATATGCGTCGAAGCAATATCCTAATGAAACACACAGCTTTCGTTGGGATTTTAGGTCGCTTTCTTTTTATTTCTCCACGAAATTGACATATTAGGTTCGAATAATATTCTTCCGTAATCATCTGACCCTTAGCAAAGGTAATCTCACTAACGGACGGTACAATCATTGCTTTTCTCAGGAGAGGTGAACTCTTATGTTTCAATTGTTGTCTTGTCAGGCTGATAGTAATAAACTTATCAGTTCACCTGATGACAGTAGCAAATCATAAGCTACCGAAACGTTGTGCAAATTTTATTGTTTTTACGTCAATAAAGATAACGTCTGTTGTCAGTTCGGGCTGGAACCACAGCGACTTGACATTGACATTGACTTGATTTCTACTGTCAATTTGCCATGCAAATTGGACATGTGTCCAGTTAATATTTATCATAGATCTTATTTTAATAAACGGATAACCTGACCTAGTCCCTATCATGTCCCTATTAGAAATATTAAATGAAAATTTGTCCAATTTGTGTAGCACATTGACAGTAAAAATCAAGTCAATGTCAATGTCAAGTAGTTGTAGTTTCACCACAGAGCTGGAACTACAACGACTTGACATTGACATTGACTTGATTTCTACTGTCAATTTGCCATGCAAGTTGCACATGTGTCCAATTAATATTTATCATAGATCTTATTTTAATAGAAGGATAACCTGACCTAGTCCCTATCATATCCTTATTACAAATATTAACTGGAAACATGTCCAATTTGTGTGACACATTGACAGTAAAAATCAAGTCAATTTCAATGTCAAGTCGTTGTAATTCCACCACAGAATTGAAGTGTTTCACATAATAAACTCATGTCTCATCGGTAGTAACAAATCCTTCCATGAATATTTCGAGATCAATTTCATAGCGGAGCAGCATGAAAACGAATGCTTTTCTGATCATCAGTAACCTGGGAACCCATCTCGCAGAAATTCTCGACATTATCAACTTATAAATTAGAAAATTTTGAATCGACTCATAGGAGAAGCTCCTTAGCTTCTGCTGTTTCTTGAATCTTGAATCGCCCACCTTTCATGATCACACCATGGATAAATTTGATATTGTCTTCATTGCTAACAGTTGTGAAGGTCTTTCAGTACAAGGACCATTTTCAGTGCTTTCCTTCTCAATTCAGATACCTATTTTTTGACGATCGCTTATGAAGGGCTGAATATTTCCAAAGTTTTGGTCATATCTTCAAAGATTTGCTTTGGGGTTAAGTTCTTTTTATGCAAGAATTTAATCACAGCAGTGTGATTATTTTTCATTAAGTCAATACATAAATTTCATCCAAATAACCAATTAATATGAAACTTTGCAGAATCACTAATTACATCGCAGAACATAACAATATGTGAGCTATGAACATTTCAATCCACATTCGTAAATTATGTAAAATTAATCCCAAAAAATAAAAAGTGCAATAACTAATTATTTCAAGACATAATTTTTTTCTCATCAAAATAATACATATAGTAAAGACGTTGGATTAATCTCGTTTGAAAACTACGGTGACTTAACGTAACGTAACAGAATATAATGAGCTGAACTCTTAGTATCAGAAAGTGCATGTCCAGTCAATGTTTATAGCTTTTCTTTAAACTGCTTCGTTCTTGTCACAAATCATTGGTTTCGATTTCAAAACTGTTAAAAATGTTCATACTGAAAATATGTAATAAATGTGATGTGCAATCGCTAGAACATCAATTATAATAAATTTTCAATAGAAATAATTAATTGAAAAATATGCTTTTCACTACTTTCAGAGGCTATGGAAATTGTAATTATGTATCTTAAAATTCGACTTTTATCTTAATAGTTGTTTCACTAACATCTGCATTTATAAGCGTTGTATAACAATTTTATGATTCACAGCGCTCCGAAATGGTATGAAATAGGCTAAAATGTGCACTATGAAATAAAAATATATCTCAAAAGAGGCTGTTTTCATAGTCCAACGTGAATATGTTGATTAAATTTCAAGATAACTTTGTTTTGCTATAGAAAAAAAACAATGGAAAGTATTGGCTAGAATTGTTGTTTTTGATATTAAATCACATCATGGTTCTCAATTTTTTTTTTTATCAAATCGATAAGACAATTTCAAAACATCTAAATTTATTGAAAAAGCTCATTAATGAGAATATTTCGGTGCACTTGTTACAAAAAGTATCGTATGCAACACGGACACGGAATTATTGTCATTATTGTCACGGACGGATTTTGCTGCACGAAGCTATACCTTGGACTTCGTTCTCGCCTTCGCCTTGTACTTTTGGTCCTTTTAGCATAATATATGTATCTCTAACATTATTGTTTTGAAATCTGCACAAACTATGTTGGAACAAGTGATATTTCAAAACATCGTTTAGAAACCTTCCATTATCATTTTCGACGAATCAGAAGCCATTAAATCGGTAATTATAACTTAATTCAAGTATACTGCTTTTATTTGATTCCTTGCCACGTATCCTGATTGTCAAATGTTAAATATGTAATTGAATCACCAATAGATGAAGAAATAAATCTTCTGAATTCTTGGTGAATTTAAAATCTTGTTGGAGAAAGTATAGTTTACAAAATGTTTGGAATGGGATATTACCACACTTGCGAACTATAGTCCTCGCCTTTGGCTCGGATTACAAACTTTTTGCTCGTTTAAAATAAGGACCATTCCAATACTTGTTTGGAATACACTATTCTGCTTCTCACCCATATTTTAATGAATGTGTTTTACATGGGACAAAAAAATCACATTTTCAGATATTTTCCAATATTTATGAAATCAATACATACATACTAAGTGGAAAGTAAGCAAGTCAAGAAGCCATTCAAGAACTGTTATAAACATTAGATAAACATTAATCTTTCATGTCATCCATGCATTTACTTTTCTTTTACTAACGAGATAATCTCCAGCGTCTGCACTAATACCTATCTTAGAAATAACAGGGGATATATATTTTAGAATTTTTTAAAAATGTCTCTTCAAAGTCATCTACATAATAAATAAAAAATAAATTTAGTTCACAGACTCGCAAGTTTGATTTATATCTTCCGGATTATTTAAGATGCAAAGAATAGTAAAATAAGAAATTTGTTGAATGTTTAATCTACAAATCAGTAAATTTTTTCAACAACCAACCTATTTCTCGGAATAATATCTGTATTTGGAAAATCCACTGAACAATAATACTAAGAAATCCAAATTTAGTCTTTGATTGCTATAGTAAAATCTACATTTTATCCTATTCTGGATAAATGGTGTTAAGTACATTTACAACAGTCCCTTGAATAATTGCCTAAAAATTGGATTTGTGCTTTTTTATACGGATATACTACGCATCAAGCTCTCCCAGCACACAAAAATGACGAGATAAAAAACAACAAATAGATCAAGAAAGATATCACAAAAATTATGATATAAATGTTAAGCTGTAGAATATTTGAATAATAATAGAAAATAAAAATTCTGAAACATTCATTTGTTCCGCAAAAATTCATATCTGGGAGTCGGTTTTTACACTGCCATCTTAGATCGGAAAACAAATGTAGACACGTGTTTCGTCCATATTAGGACTCGTCAGTACAGTATAGCGAAACCCAATGTACTCAGGATTTCTATACTCTGAGAACTGAGATCCAAGTCCTAAGCTGGCTATATTGTACTGACGAGTCCTAATAAGGACGAAACACGTATCTACAGTTGCTCTTCGATCTAAGATGATAGTGTAAAAACCGACTCTAAAATATGAATTTTTGTGGGACAAATAAATGTTTCAAAATCTTTATTTTCTATTATTAATAAATAGATTTATAGTTTTGAGTGAAATACATATGATTCAATTTGATAATACATATTTATTGCGAAACAGATATCAATACGACGAATCATTCGAACTAAATTTGGATTGTGAGCTTGTATGTTACATATGGAACTACATATATGATTCAATAATTCCAATACTTGATAGTATTCATTTGGACATCAGTACGATATGAATTCTTGTCATATTTTCCTGGACAAAATAAGCATTTAGAATATAATCAAAATAAATATAAATATTCAATTTAAATTCGAATTGTGACCTTGAATATTACATGCGAAATTGATAGGAGCATTATCTGAGCGCTCGCTGATAGGTACATTGAGGAGACATCTTTTAATAGTTCTACTGAACCAATACACCTTATTTGACATATATAAATTATGTTTTAATGTGTCATAACTAACCTTAATTGAGATGGCTTGCTGAAATTCTTCGAACAAATAGTACAATTTTTACTTTCTTCAGGTTTAACCATTAATTCATTAACTGAATCTTTCGTACTAGAAGCAAATTTTTTCATATTCCCATCTTGATTACTACCATCCTTATTCAATGCTAATTTTAAGTATTCCGATGCAACATTTTTTGCAAGAATATTCTTTTCTAATTTCACTTGTTTTATTGCAATTTCTGCTAATGTCTGCATTGCCGATTGATCTTGTTCTCCACATTCAGAAGTATCTGATTGGCTCCGTGAAATTTCCACATGAATATTAGACTTATATATTTCTTTTTCAGATGGAACCAAGTTTTCAGACATATCAGTCATTTTTCCAACAGGACGATCATTCGTATCACTGTTTTGCGAGAAAGATTCACTGCTATTTGATTCAGAGAAACTATTATGACGTGGTTTTTGTACTTGGTTATAAATTGTTATAGGCTCATTAACTCTTTCATTACTATTTACGTTATATATTATTTGTGGATCTGAAATAACTTCAACTGTTCTAGAGGGATTTATCTGATTTTCATGATTTAAAATTATAGTTCTTTTAGCAGGGGAAGCATTCGATTTGTTGTTCAAACTGTCGTTACTGTTAGAAGACATAAAATTATCACTGAAAGAAATGGGTTCCCCATTTACTGCAGCAGAAGATAAATCCAAGACCGACGTGCTATGTATTACCGGTTTTGATAAATCCACTGCTTTAGAAATCGATTCTATGTAATCGTTTCGTTGTACTTTATATTTAATATTACTGCTGGAGGCAGATAATTTTCGTTTTCGAAATACTATATTTGCTGGTAGATTTCCTTCCACATTTTGGAGAGAAAAATCTTGTCTTGATGGTAAATTTACTTGAGAAGTGTTCACAAGCTGCCTAGCATCTTCAATTCTATTAAATTTTACATCAGAATATTTATGTTCATTATTAGATTCTTTACTACTTAAAATAACAAATTTACTATCTTCAGACTTAATATTTGTCCTTTGATGAATTTCTTGTGGCAATGGAGTATTGTTTGAAATATAATCCATTCCTTCACAATTCTTTGATTTTTCTTTATCTGAATCAAAATGTGTTTTCTGATATGGGTAGGTTAAAGGTCTTATTGTTGAAGATTTACCCAAAAATTGTGAAACACTATTAGAGTCTTGGTTTGTATTGAGATCAACATCCAACATTTCGATAAGATGTTTTGTAGTGTTGTAATGTACAGGTGTTTCATCTAAGATTTTATTTTTTGCAAAATTTGTGTTTGTCACTTGATTTATTTGATCTGGATTCTTCAAAAATTTATCATCTTTTAAGAAACTTGACAGCTCACTTAAACTGAATGTTACTGATGATACGGAATTGCATGATGGAGAATTTATAACTGTAGATGATGAATTTGACTTGTAACTTGTGTTCTGTGCAGACTGGGTAGTTTTTTGTGATAAAGATAATAAACAATGAGCTGCTTCATGTTCTTGTAATCTGGTAGATTCATCTGCAATTATAACATATATTTATTAAACGATTTTTTAAAATTATATCTTGCCTACGCGGCATATAATTATTGGCATTTAATTATTACAGGAAACACACAGTATTTCATAGAAATGGTGATCATAGAATAACGTCTTTAATATTGAAGATATAAAAATAGGACAGCATAATAGAAAAAAAAAACAAGCCTGCCTTTTACCCGCTAGGAGTGTGGCAGACATTTATAATGCAATCGGTAGATGATTGATTACTCTTAGTTTTTGTGGAGAGTACGCCAGAGAGTATACTATAATGGGCTCGTTCGGGTGTTTTTCAATTCTTACATAATGTTATTCAGAATTCTGAAATATAAATTCCGTCACTTCTATTTTTTTCCAAAAAATATTTAATAAAGCCGAGAATAATATATAAAGTCCTGATGACGTAATAGCCACTAGATCGTAAGAATGTTGTTAGACATACGTGTACGCTGAGATAAAATATGTATACGTATGTCGAGTCATTTGCAGTGGCGCTACCCAACTAAACAGCCCAATGATTACTAGCAGAAAATATGAAAATGGCGTATGTTCAAATGAACATTTTTGATTCAAATAATTCGAGTTAAATACTGAACGAAACATGATAATTTCTATATTTATATCAACAATTGACAACTAACTTTCATGTGCAATATGTAATTTTCGAGAGTTTTCAAACCGAACGAGCCCATTCAGTGAAAATCCTCCTGACTTTTTTGTCCGTCGGTGGGATTCGACCCCGCGACCTTCATTTTTTTTTTAATGGAATACATTTTTCTTTGCCAATTCTATTAAGATTTTTTTTCTTAACTTATCTATGTATGTAATAATTTCATATTATTGCATTATAGTTTTTATGTCCGGTCAGATCATTTCTGCCTCTTAAAGCGATTCTACAAAGAAGCGCTTCCAGAAACAAGTTATGAATATGAATCAAATCTAATAAAAACATAATTCTCGTTATTTGGAAATAAATAGATTTTTTATTAAATCGAATAACTTTTATGAGAAAGTATTTTTTTTAGATTCTGACATTATCTTTCACATCTATAAGTTAGCATTTGGTTTTGATATTTTCAATAATTGAGTAATTATTTTATCGTAACCATTTCGTGGTCATTCCAAATATATAAACATTTAGTTATGAATTAAAACAGAAGTTACAGAAGGCAATCTAGTAGAAGCCAATAAGCATAGGTAATTAATTCATGAACAAATTAAGTCATTTCACAAAACATTTTGATAATTTTTCAACAATGTTCATCTAAAAATATTCACACTCCTATATTTATTGTGCTATATGTACGCATAACTTCCAAGACAATTTTTTTGAAAATTTAAAATACAAAATTTCTTTTTGAGGATCACACACTTGAAACGACTTCACATTGGCGATTGAATTGTACGACTAAATCCTCATTTCCAGCACAAAATTTGGTATAATTCCAACTATGAAATTTCGACTGATAGAATTTCTTGTTCACAGCCTTAAATTAGTGAACTACTATATGAAGGGCACAGGGAAAGAATATGCAATGTCACAAAGACAATGTACTGAGAAATTGCTAAATTAATATTTTGAACCTTGAAAAAAGGTACATTTGGGCTTGAAATCATAGGGAAATATATTTATTTATGAAGAAAATATATTTGTTTTGCGTGTGTAATATATTGCTTAGCTTTTGGACCACAAATCTTTGAAAGGGTCTGGATATCCATTAATTTTGCCTTTGAAACTGGAAGGCTCTCTTTATAGGATTGCTCTGGCAGTAAAAGCTCAGAGTCTCCAACGGTATGAGAGTGATTATGGAACTTAAATTTGTTTAGGTCCCATGAGAGCAGATTATGTCCAAGCTGAATTGTAATGTTCTCTATGAAAAAGTAATCTTGGATGATCCTTTTCAATCCTGATATGGTTCGAGATAAGAAAGGACATGCCTTCTTATATATCGGTGACAGAAAGGCTGTCGATTTTCTGACTTGGTTGATCGACTTCAATCACATGAGAGGGTAATGGTTTCTGTGTACCATCTTCTATAAAGATTACTCCGTGAATATACATTTTAATGCAAAGTATGCTTTGACGTTCCGTTCTACTATATTTGTACTATATAATGATATTGCCAGTTCAAAATAAAAAATATGTGATATTACATGCTTTTTTCCTATGCCCTTCATATGTTAAGTAAAGCTGTAGCTTTCATATAAAATATATGTATATTTCAAGAAAATCAAGCAATAGATTGAGAATATACGATTCTTTAGTGAATCAACAATAGTACAATCGTCAAAGGTTTTGACTTCAAAAATCTAGATACCTAGCTGAAAATGTGGAATTAGGTAGTATTTCATGTGTAGAGAGCGATTGCTGAATAAAGCCCAAAATTTCAAGAATTTATGTCTCAAAAGAAGACAAATATCAAAAAATTATTTTTGGGCCATAGCAGAGATTTCTCAATAATTTGTTTCTTTACAAATTTTCCGTCAAACTAATAGTGAGAAAAACTCGATTCAAAAAAATTCATATAAAAAACACACATAACCAAAAAATTTTAAATCTCAAGCGTATCGACTTGCAAAAGTGTTTATAACTTCAAATAATCACTATGTAATCACTAGTAAAAAATGATTGAAATATGAATATTAAGTCGCCAATGTGTATAGTATAGCTCAGTACGATTACATAATTATTAAACAATGTATACAATAGACGCGCGATTATGTCGCCAATGTGAAAATGAGTTTTTTTTACTCTAGCGATAGAAATATAAGCTTAATGTTAAATGAACAGAAACACGTGTTTCCTCGTGATTTCAAAAATAGATGCTGGTTTTCTGCAAAGAAATGAAAAATAGTAATTTATGCAACAAAAGTGTAAAGTTGAGCATTATAACGTGAAACCAAAGATTTGCTGACGTGGTTGGACGAGTCACTACAATTATTGACCGAATGTCATAATGTTTGTTTACACTCGTATTGCATAAAGATATTTTCTACGACCCTAAACTTCTATACTTCAACAATTATTGAGCCCACAGCAAGGGAGCCAAGAGCACAAATTGACATTTAAATTCAACAAATATCCGAACTAATAGATCAGTGAGAGTGGCTAAAAACTTAATTCAACTGTTGCGCGTTTAAATAGTGATAAAATCGGAACGCGAAAACTACTTACTTCATGCACGGCCATAGAAATAAGATATTGTGCACAGCAAATTGATTCGTCTACTACAACAACCATTCCAACAATATCTCTACTTAATTTGGAGTTTAGCGCGTTCCTGTACTAATATTACTGAGGTTTATAATAATTTATGAATGATACGTGAAGAATACATTCATATTTAATCAAATTAGATTCAACTATTGGCATTAGATGAAATATTGTAACAAAATAATAGATAAAAACACTTGCTAAAGATTTCAATAAATTATTTATATGAAAGTTATATCAAGTATTTTTAATAAATTGCTTTTGGTTATAAATTCAGTACATTTTATTGGAAATTCTTTAATCAAGGATCGAAACGTCAAATTTTGCAATGAAATATATAGAATTTAAATCCAAAAGTAGTTTATTCTTCATTTAAATTTTGAAAAAATGTATAGATTATTCAAGTGTTTTTATTTATTATTTTCATTCAATTTTTTCAATGTAATAATAATTCGGTGGAACAAATTCCTCATTTATGTAGAGACGATAATTTTTTTTCAAGATACTTTAAATATCAATTTTTCTGGTTACGCTTTCATTCATATTATTTCTCCAAAAATAGTTGACAATCGCCACCTAGATCTCCACTAAGCGAATTTTCTTGAGAATTTTTTTATATTTTATCGCGCTCGACAACTGATACAACTGGTTCAATTTCACTTGCTTCCAAAGAATTTTGCATATTTATTGCAGTTCTACTGTGTGCAATAAATATTTTAATTGAGAGTTTAGTAATGGACCGATGGAAAAAAATTCTAAAAAAAACAGGACACGATAAAGTGATATTTTAATCCGTAAAACAGAATTAATAAAGCATAAAAAATCTGAAATACTTGGATGCTAATTGTTTTATTCATGAAACGAGATTGTTTTAAACTATGACGTAAAAACAAAAAGAAACCATTATACCACAAATTTTAATGTCACTTATACCCGTACTTATAGTCGAAACTCAATCTCGTTCTTGAGTATTACTTGGCCAAGTCGAGGTACTTACTTGAAAATCTATCCTATAGTCGATACTCCGTGAATTCGTGGCAAAGCTTGAGATTTCTTGTTTTTGACATATATTTGATTAATATGTTTGACGCTCATGACAGTATTTGTGAAATATTCCTAGTTTGTCCACTGAATTTGATCTATTTTTGGATAATTTGATTGGAAAAGTAAGTTTCAGTAAGAATGTATACCTCTATGGCGTATATTCATGTTGGAAATACAAATGTCAAAAATAACTGACACGAATACTTAAGCACGACTCAAGGTAGCCTTGTAGTAGACTCAAGTAAAGCCGGAGTCAAGCAAACGCGAAGTATTACTCTGTAGCCAAGTAACGACTATTGGTAATACTCGCATACTTGAGAGTCTGAGATCGAGCGAAGTATCGACTATGAGTACGGGCATTATTTATTTGGCACATAATCTATGAAAAAATATGAATTTACTAAAAAAATAAAACTTACCACTACTTTCAGCGTCACTGTCATCAGATTCAGAACTTGCAGTTGTACTGTTCTGCGTAGATGTATTACTAGTGGCTGCATACTTTTTCGAATGAGCTTTACTTTTCATATGTTTTGTTAAATTACCTTTTGTTTTGAAACTAAATAAAAGCAATAATTAGCATTTATAAACCAAAAATAAACTAAATAATTCTACCTGAAATTACAATGTTCACAAGTATAGGGACGGTCATCTGAATGGGTCTTTATATGTTTCTTCAACATTGATGGTTTTTTACATCTGATGCCGCACTGATCGCAAACGTAACGTCCTCGACCTTAAAAATTAATTTCACAGTTAAAATTCATTCTCATTTATAATCGGTTATTCTTACTTACCTCTGCCTCTAATATAAGTGTAATCTTCATTTGATTCATAACCACCAAGGACTGAAGAATTTTTGCTGGAATGATCTTCCTTCGAAAGAGGCGTTTCCAGTTTTACAAACTGTAATACATATAATATTGTAATAATTTTTAATTATTACTCATATTTATTATATAATATAAATAATAATATTCATTCACTTTGGATTTTCTACAATTATTTATTTGAATTTATTTATTTAATTCTATATTTTGTGCCAGATAACTAATAAATATTTGCTGCTGAGTAAACTTCAACAAAACAGGTTGTTGTAATATGTCAGTAGAATAGTTAAATATTAATTATTATACGATATTCTAACAAAAGATTTTAAAATAAGGATACTCTAAGAGAAAAAAAAAAAACAGAGTCTAGAGTTGGAGGAATTTGATAAAATTATTATCTAGCATTAATTTGGGGCCAATTCATTTAAAGTTATCTCTTAATAGCTAATCCAAATTGAACGTTTCAAAGCGGTGCTCAAACGTCAAAAATCTGTATTATCAAATGATTCAAAATTTCAAACAATTGAAATGAATGAATATTATTATCGGTATGTGTATTTTTCACTGTATGCAGGGGCCACGCTTACGTCTAACGCCATTATTTAAGGCGTTATGTGACAATTGATATATTGTCATTGACATTGTATTTATTGTTAAACGACGTCTCCATTAACGGCATTAGGCGTAGATGTGGTCCCAGTATTAAAGTCCATTCACACTGAAGTCACTACCAATAGCTATCAAAACTATCGTCAATAATTCTAGTTTCACCTTTTATTTCTACCATCCATGATAAAATATGACTTATTTTTTCTATATTTTACTATAAATATTTTTTCGATATACCGGCAATAAGACTTCATTGTGAATGAACCTTACAGTTGCAAATAATTATAAAAGATAACACACATACACAATCATTTCTCAATATTCACAAAAGTGGGTGCAAATAGCATTTAATTTTGTAATTCTATCAATATTTAATTAGTAAGTTTTCGAAAAAATATCGAGTCAATATCAAACAAAATAGAATATCAAAACAAAACTTTATTTATATATATATATATATATCTCATGGAAGATAATTTTGATCATAATACAAACTTTTACAAGTCAAGAGATTGTCAATAATTTATGATCATCAGTACATATTAGTCAAAGCTATTCGCTATGGGAACTGAGTGTCAATCTAGTAGTTGAAAATAAGAATTGTCTATGACAAATCAATTTTAAGCAGAAATAGTGCAAACGGAAAAAATTTACAATAATGAACAGTGGACCAGTCGAAATGAATATTAAAGATATTATTCAATTTTTGAGTGATTCTAAAATATAAATATGAATTCTCATATTCAGCTTTAATTTCCTAGCACCAGAGAGCATTACAATCATTTCCCATGGCGAATAGCATCAAGAATTGAATATACCCACTTTCGGTTACAGTTTCATTGCATTTGTGCCCAATTATTAATGGCAAAAACTGTGCAATGATATATATACATATTGAAAATCTGAATCAGTGAAAAACTATTGTAATTTGAGATTAAAATTATCAAGACAGATAAATTATATTGAGCAACAATTAGTTGATATATGAGTAGATTATTTTACAATCAAAAACTTACTTTATAGCTAGAATGAACAGTTAAATCTGCTTTTACTTGTCCAGCCAGTGTATACTTTTGTTGCTTTTGTCTGGAATCATAGGCACTAACACTTAAAGTGTCTAATTTACTCTCCTGTTGTCTCCATTCCGAGTACATACTCAATTTTTTGAAATGCTTTACATAAAATGGTTGTGTTTTATTCAAAGTACAATACACCGATTTCGTAGAGCTTTTAAAGCCAAGATAACTGAAATAATTCCCATTTAAATATTGCTGGCAATATTTTTTGGCTACTCTGGGTGTATCAGGGCTAATTAATGCCTGATTAAACATTGTTGGTGTTAAACCGTGATGATTTTTAGAAGCCACAGAATTCGGCTTTAACGCAAGACTAGATGGTCGAACAAATTTTTTTGATTCTTCCTTAGAAATCTTCTCTAAACTGATTTTGCTTTCTGAAGATTTATTCATTATATTATTAATTTTATCTCTTGAATGCACAGTAACGTTTGATTCCGATTTACTTTCATGTAGATTCACAATTATAGATGGAGTTTTTCTTTCCATTTGATTACCGCTGACTTTATGATGTATCATTTCAACTTTTTCTTTATCTTCTTGTAATTCGTCAACATGTGCTGGAGATTTTGATGTATTATTATTAACATTCAGTCTATTAGAAGCGCCAATATTAAAAGCCAATTCTGTTGGAGCATCAGCAACTATTGGTCCAGGCATTCCAGGAACGTAGCGAATTACTTTTCCATTCACTACAATATTCATGGGATTGAAAATGGTTTGCGGTTGAGTGACCTCAGACATTCGTTGTTGTAAAGAAATTTGTTTTTTAGCAAAATTTAAATTTTCTTGATGTCGCCTTTCAATTGAAAAATCTCTATCTATGGCAGAAGAGCTCATCTCCAAAGAGGCAATCGCAATATTTGGAGAAATAATTGTGTCTCCTGACACAGAAGGAATTGGCAGGCCAGGAATAATTAAATTAGGAGGTTTCAAATTTGGTGCTAATAACTTTACTGCTTTTTGACCAAAATCCATCAAATTTGATTTATATAGCTCTCTATCCTTCTCGGTATCTAATTTAATATCAGTATTTAGACAATTATCAGAATAATCAGCTTCGATTTTATTCTTGACAGATAATCTTCGTTTCATTGGCATTTCATTATTTGCAACTAATGAAAATTTATCATTTTGTTTAACAGTGAGCTGTGTAAACTTATCTTTTGCAAATTTTGATGAATCATTGAAGACTGAAAGATTCAGATTAGATGATGTAATATCAGAATTTTCATAAACTCGTATTATATTGGGCGAAGGTAAACTATCCATTTTAGGACTATAATTTGTTTTATTTTGTAGAACTGTGCCTCCAGATTGTAAAGTAGATTTAATAACTAAGTTTTCACTTAAATTTCCACTGAATTCCATAAAATTATGCGACTCTTCCATTTTGTTGATACTTTCTGATTCTATTTTGAAACTTCTGGTTTCTCCAGAGGTTTGTGTTATTTTAACTTCACCTCCAAATAATTTGTTGGAATTTCTTTTAATTTGTGGGGAGAGAGGATATGTACCAACAGGAGAATGCATCATGTATTTATTATAACTGGGAGAATCAGATTGACTATGATGCAAAATGACATTATCATCAAAAGAAAACGTTCTAGACTTTTCGTTTGGTCTGTCACTATCAATCAGTCTAGTTTTACCCAAGAATGGACCTGGAGATTTTAATGGAAATGTTGTATGCTGCATATGAGGAATATTGTCAAAAGCATTTTTGTTCTGAGTTAAAATTGATGCTACATTTACTGAACTACTTCTTGCGTATCTTATATTACTTTGTTTTGCATTGCAATATTTTATTTTATGCATTTCTAGTTCAGTTACTGTTTGGAAAATCATCTTACAATACTGGCACTGAAGATTAGGATCACTACTCAAATTTTTCAGCAATAATTCTTTAATTAAACTTTTATTTGTATTATCTGAATCACTCAAACAACGTTTTCTGTTTTTAGCACTTAAATTCAATGGCTCATCATTTCTATGATCTGTCTGTTGATCATGCCATTGTACTATATGCGAAGGAAAATATTCATTATTATTTTCAATAATATTTTCTACATTTCTTCTCCTAATAACAACAGCTTCGTCACAGTTGACTATGGAATTATTTTTGTTTATAAGTTCATTAATTCTAAGTTTTAATAAATCAGGATTACTTCTAATAATTTGTGACTCCCGTATTTCTGTTTTATTATTGACTATTTTGAAATTCGATGATTTTATATTGTTTTGTGATATAGTAGAAACATTATCTAATTTTGAATCATTCTCTTTCAGTTTAAATTCCTCAAAAAATAATTTTGCTGTGTGAAATCGTGGTTTATATGGTTTTGATTTTTGTTCCCATACATTCTTCTGATCTGATATTACTGTTTCAATTATATTTGATTGTACTGAATGAGCAGAGTTGTCTATCAATTTCGTGTGTTTATCATTATAAGTAGATATTATTCTATCTTCTATGGGTTCCTCAAGAAATTCTGCACGATCTTCACTTTTCTCTGAAGTATTATCTACATCAAAATTTTCTATTTGACCAGCTTGAACACTTTTTTTACCCATTACTCTATTTGCATGTGTTCTTGATCTGCAATGTTTATACAAGTTGGATCTAGTTTTGAAGCTAAATCCGCAACTGATACATGGATAGGGACGTTCGTTTGTATGTGCGCGAATATGTTTTTGTAAAACACTTGGCTTTGAGCAGGCTAAGTTACAGTATGTGCATATATATTTTCCTCCACTGGATTCCGTACAATGTTTTTTCTCTTGACTGCTTTCCGTGATGCTATTATTTTCGATATCGTTTTTAGCAATTTTAAGAGAAGATTCATCTACATTTATTTTGATACCTGCTGCATTTGGCCGTTCTGATATTAAATTAGATTTAGAATATCTGGTATCTAAAATGGAAGACTTCTCAATGTTCAAGATTGGTTCAGAAATATTAACTTTAGTATCAAAATTAAAATTTCTTACGCTGTTTTCTTTAAAATCATTGCCTAACAAACTATTCGTAGTGATTATGTTTGATATGCAGCTAGTTACATTAGATGACGAGATGGCCTGGGCCTCTGATGATCTTGTTTTTGGATCTTTGAGACAGCTACTGAAGCAATCTTCGGGTGTCTTATTTACACTGATATTCGTCGCAATATTCACACTTACTTCTATATTTGATATGGAAGACTGATTATCTAATTTAACTATTTCATTTGCAGTTCTTTCTGATTTTTTTTTGCTTTCATAATATGTTTTGCTAACTAAGCCGTCAAAATTTGTACTTTTGTAATTTGGCACACTTCCTAAAGGTTTATTGTCCTTAAATAATAGAAAATTAGCAGTTTCCTCTTCACTAGAACTCGTTCGTTCCCCATTGTTGCTGGATACTATATTGTTATCATTCTTATCTTCTACATTACAAACAGGATTACAGCTTGTTTGTTTCTTGAATTTTTTGTGCAAATATTTGTTCCCAGGAATTTCCATTTTCAATCTAAAATAAAAGCAAAAATTTATCAACTTAACTTTGCAGAATATTGCATCGGGAGCATAAAGATGAATAAATGAATAAATATTGCCTGTAATTAAAAACGGAAATAAAATGTTCTGCATATTATTGACTTTTCATCAGATTCACATTAAACTTTACATTACACAACAAATGAAAATGATTCAATGCACGATTAGAGGGTTTCTTATGATTTGAAACAAAAATAATGATTTTTTCATTTGATAGATAACTTGAAGATTAATAACATATTCCTTATGTTTACTGAGATAATAAGTTTATGCTATTAATGTTACAAGTGCAAAATGACTCTCACCTCAAGAGATATTTATTTTTACGCACCATTATTGGCAATTTTATCAGCGCCATACCTTTGAACCTATACAATTTACATTTACGCACTTATGTAACTCGCGACAATAACAATAGTTATAATATTAAGAATTAAATATTTGTTTTCATTCTGTTATTTCAAGAAAAATTACTTCAACATGTTACATGGCAAGTTGTTGTGGCCTTCCAAGAAAAGTGAACGCAAACAAACGAGTGAGCTAAAAGATTTCTCAGAAAAAACATGAATAAAACATAATCAGGGGATTCGTGAGTCACTGATAAGATAAGCAACAGCCTCACAATGCCACGAATACAATCAAGAATTGCGTTTATTGAAACAATATTATATTTTTGATAGTTATGTATTATATTTTTGATAATTACGTATGTTTAAAACTACGAATAAAAATAAATAAAACTATTGATACATTAAGCACAAAAATTTAATTACAATTGAAGATTTTATTATTCATGTAAAGTCGTCAAAAGAAAAATTAGACCTTTGGAAGCGTGAACAACGTACATTGATTATCTAAATAGTATATTTTTTTGCCATGTCACCACATCAAATGATAATGGAACTTCAGTTTAGAATTCTTTTAAATTTATACGAAGTTCTAAAAAAATTTAATGAATTCTATCAATTATGTTTAAATTTCTTTGCCTGGAAAACAATAAATATTTAATTTTTGAGTATTCTGTTTTTAATCATTCCAAAATAATAACAATTTGAATAATAATTTATTTCTAAAAATAGTAATAAGAAAACGCTATAATTGGAAAAACATTCTGAAACTGATTTTAGAATATTTATCTAAATAATGTTTGTTTCACCCTGTTCTTTCAATATCTATCTAAAATCATAGAAGCTTAAATTTATTCATTTCTCAAAAAAAAATTACTACTACATAGAACGCCAATGTACGTTTGCATGTAGTCAATCTGCGTATATGAATATTGATGTGTGAATATTTGTGTGGTGTTATGTAGGCATACTGGCTAAAGAATGATTTCGGCAGGAGAAGAGGGAACGACAGAGGTCGCCTACTGCAACAAGGCAAGCAGCCTGTAGCAAGAAAAGAAGACAACCTAGCTTAACCAGACAGACAGCTATGACGCCAATATGATAGTCTTACTGGCGCCAGGGTACACTAACAGACAAAAACAACGTTCACTCAACAACCTATCGTAATCATTTACACAAAAGTAACTGAATTATTCGTTCCTTTGCAATTGTGGAACTCCGTCACGTTTCCTAAGAAACCCCCCTCACTGCAATTAGTCATGGTTAAAGCAGGTGTAAATATCTTGATTTTGTCATATAAATTTTTGTTCAGAAATTTCTGATAACCTGTTTTAAATATATTTTGGATTTTGGAAACTTTAATTTTTTGAAAGAAAAATAAATGACAGTAGTATTTACTTATTTGACTTTACTCACCAAATATAAAGGAAACAGATGACTATATAGCAGGTTCTATAAACAAACAATATCTGTAACTTCCTAACTCAATGGCACTTGTCAATGACTTTCAATAACACAATAAAAATCACTTTAGATTAAAGTTTTGCACTACATATCAACTTAATTTCTACTTTTCAACAGGTATATGATAAATGAAGTAAGAATCACTTGGCACCGATATAAATTCCATAATTTTATTATAAAAACATGTACCACTGTTTACATGTTGCACTTATGTTTATACTATACCAATAGTACGTATATCTTTTATGATTTTTCTATTAATTTTAGATAAATCAAGTCAGGCTAACGCTTTACACACACACTAAAAATGATATGCTGGCTACCTCGACGCCATTTTGGTTGTATTTTGTCTCTCTCTTACCAATGTAAGCGACAAATTTCACCTCTCGCTTTTAACATTTCTCACTCAGAGTAGTATCCTTATATTATTTCTTTCTGTTCTGTTGGAATCGCCCTCATTCCATCTCTCTCATATACGTAGGTATTTCAGTATTCTACCTCTTTCCACAAAAACTTTCAAACCTGTTCTCTTGTCGTCCTTGTCTGTGACTGGAATCACCCTTACCGCCATTTCTTGTGCACAGTTTTCTCTTTCTAACCAGTATATAACAAAAAAAGTATATTTACAAATTTTAACGTAACACACAATAATCTATTCCAAGTGTGAATACTCGCAAATATAACCCGCGGTTTTGCTGTGTAATTCGCAGAGCTGCTGGAGAACCTATTACATACTAGCTCTTCAATTTTTATTAGATTAATCAAGACAGCAACTGCTTATTATTTGGTAAACTTAATTCTCTTAATGGGCTCTAAGTTAAAATATGATTTAATATATCAAAAATTTAAGTGAAAATGGTATACATTTATATTTCACCCGATATTTAAAAAACAGTCGATAGTTGGTATTCTATGTGCCTAAAAGCAAAGCATAAAACGTAGAACAAGTGGATTCAACGATTTAGCTGTTGTGTGGTATGCGTTAAATGATACTATAATCTAAAAATAACGTCCAATTACTTTTCACTAGCTTGCTGTCAGTTAGAAATTAACTCTGCATACCGTGCAATACCCTTTCAGTAGCTTGTTTTGGAATAGCCTCAAGTTTTGCAGCGATCGCTGACGTCTACTTTTGCGTCGGCTTCGTTTACAGCAAAGGAATTTCCTCTAATTTACTATCTCTTTCCAACTTCTACCACACATCACGGGAATCTCCTGCCTAATGTCTCGATGCGCACGTAACACCTGTCTCTCTTGTTAGACCCAAAACAAGTTTCCTACGTCGATGTCTTCGTCACTCATGGAATCTCCCAGCTCTCTCTTTCTAAATGCGCGTCATCAAGGCGCTTGCGCACATTTCTAATAATTAAATCTTTGTGTGAGTACATACTTATGTCGAATTCCATAAGAAAATTATTTATTAGAAAAATATATATAAATATAATATATTTAAAAAAATCATATTGCATTAATATGACTTATTTTAATTAATTGTATAACCTAATAAAGAAAATAATAATTCAATTTATTGATAGTAGTAGATGATGTTTTGAATGAAATTGAAGAGCAATTGAATAGAATGATTGATAGAATATATGAAGACGGAAAGGAAATGAATCTTATTTTGAATGTTGATTAATGTAAAGTTTTGGTGTTTGAGAGAAGTGAATCGGTGACTGATAGTACTGTTTTGGGGAATGGTGTGAGATTAGAACAAGTGGATGAGTTTGTGTATCTGGACAGTGTGATGTCGAATGATGGAATAATTGATAAGGAGATTGAAAGAAGAGTATCTGCTGGTTGTAAGATTTTGGGTGCTTTAGGGATGTTTGCTCGGAATATGGATGTTTCAAGGGATGCAAGATTAAGTGTATATAACTTGTACCTGCATTGATTTATTGACCCACCTGGGTCATCTTCAGGAGTAAAAGGATATTGTACACAAGTAATTTTGAGGACAGAAATCCTCACGGTCTAAAAAAACAAACTTTTTTCACTCCTGAAGATGACTCAGATGGGGTCGACTGTAGAGAGAAAGAGAAAATAAAACAAATTTTTTTGACTGAATTCCCTTATACCATTATCTTCACTCAACTTACCAGTCAGCGTTATCTAACACATCCTTTCAAATATTCTTTTTTTTTATTAAATCCCAGCTGAGAGCGTGAGAACATTTATTGTAACTTAGTGGCGGCTCAAGTTAATTTTGAGGCCCCAAGTGGTAAAACTTTGAAGGCCTCCAAACTCAAGTCAGAAATAGAAGTTACAAGAAAACTCTCATAAATTAATCAACAAAAAATATAAGTAATGTGATATTTCATACCGTTACACATTGAATCAATTTATTTAAAAAAAAATATACTTACATGAATTTCCGTCTAGCCTTATTTCTTCCAAAGTCATCAATATTCTACAAGTGTCGATGCGACTTAAAATTTCCTACTCTATATACAAAATAGTCAAATGATTTAGCCTTTTGTGGAGAGTCACTCGGTAGCTGAATAGTATATTACGCTACAAGGATCGAACGAGTGTCATTTTTGTCCGGGATAAATTTGGCTGTATTCGATGAAGACGAGTGCAAAGCCCAAGGCATAGCTTCGTGCAGCCAAATTTGTCCGTGACTATAATGACAACCGTTCAGTGTCCGTTTTGCATACGATACTTTTTGTGACAAGTATACCAAAGTAACCCCATTACTAAACTTTTTAAATAAATTTGGATGTATTGAAACTATCATATCGATTCGACAGATTTTTGCAAATGCAATCACATTACAATAAACTAATACAATGAAATATATCTTACATGATTTATTTTATTGATCCCGTTCACAATAAATGCACACACTATAATCAACACATTCTATAATACAAATTTCTTTCAAATATCAATTTAACATATATAACAAGATCCCAGGCCCGCCAGACCTTACTTATTTTCTGAGAAACAAAATGTGTGGAATAGAGTACTGTTAGTATGTACTTCGATCATACGCATACTAGCTAGTTATATTATTGTTAAAAATTGATAATCAACACTGCTAGAAACTTCCCATCGATGGTAATTTCTTCAAGACTCTTTAAAGCTCACAAAGAATCATGTGATCTTGCTTATAATTTGAAGGCTAATTTTTATATATGACACTCAGGGTACAACTTCAATACTTTTTGTCAACAGCTAGATTGATCGTAGGGCTAAACATCCCCCCGACACATCTAAAATATCGCTGTGAATAAAAGCGCGAAGTCACTATTTGTAGGCTTGATAGTAAGTGAAGTATCTATGGGCATCCAACTCTTCCTTGGTCTGGCTATTTATAAATAGTCTTGAAATTGCTCACTGAGTATTATATATAAAAATTAGGACTCAGACTATAAGTAAGATAACGATCTTTTTTACGAGCTTTAAAGCGTTTAGCAGGAATTACTGCCGATGAGTAGTGTCTGGCAGTGTTGATTATCAATTTTCAACAATATTCTCTAGAACATACATAAAAATCAGCACTCAGACTTCAAGAAAAGTGAGTATTGTCTTGATGTACCTATAACACCTTGTATCTATAAATTGGCCGTCGGCACAAACTAGTAAATATGTGTATGATCAAAGTACCGACTAACACTATTCTAATCCACAAATTTTGTTTCTCAGAAAATAAGTAAGGTCTGGCGGGTCTGGGATCTTGGACTAATATATCAATGAAATAAAAAAATCCAACGGCATCCATGATTTACAATTTTCATTTTTACCTAGCGGACAAAAATATTCATTAACTCCCTGTCAACTGAGAATTAATGAAAATTGTTACCATAGTTTGGAATTGAGAACTTTCGAAGCAGATGTCAGCTCAGTAATAAGGTACTTTCGGTGCATGTGTTACAAAAAGATTTGTATGCGAAAGCTGAAATAATTTTGCGTATAGATGGTATCACAACAGATTTTACAGTCTAATGGCCAGTTGCACCGCTTTAGCTTAAATTTTGAGTTTCACTTAAACAAAAAATATCGAATCGGAATAATGACATCAATTTTTATGTCAAATTTTAAGCGACACCTAAAATTTAAGGAACACTGTGCAACTGGCCATAAGAGCTGGCTACACAAAAATGCGGGGATATACCGTTTGAGCGCGGCGGTCAGTTTTGTCCCAATCCCATAGATCACTTGAACATTTTTCTCTTAATCCCTATATACCGTTTGAGCCAAGTTTATTACTTCAATCTTTTAATCTCACATAGATGTATCTTCTCTAAATGCCAAAAATTGTGAGTTAATATAATAAATGAACTTGGATTACAATTTTTTTTTTTTTTTCATAAACAAATAACGACTGATGAAAACTATACCTATAGATAGAAAAAATATAACATATTTACAATTTCTTTCCTTTTCAAAGATTTAATGTTGGTCATATAAATATGTAATAGTAAATAATAATAATAAATGAATATTAATGAGAATGTTATATTTTGGTGTCAATTTATATTCTTATATTAAAGATTTTACATTTTACTTACTATCTTTATTTATGGTTTATCCAATAATCTGTCAAGCTTCCGCCGTGCTTAAGTGGTACATACGGATTACGAAAAACCTTGCTATACGGATTAAAAATTTGACCGCCGTGTTCAAACGGTCTATGCCCAAAAATGCAAGGTATAAGGAGCAATAAATAGGTTCCATTATCGCTCTTGAACACTGAATGACCAGTCTGCCTACGCGCATAGGAAAACTAAGGCGGGGGTGAACGGTCAAAAAGAATAAATTTTTCAAGAAAAACAATGATAAAGCTCAGAGATAAAAATTATACGGATGGTAAGCATTTGTTGCTACGAAACGTGGAATATTATTGGTAGAAACAAACTCCAGATATCTGTTCCAATGGTTCGATGGGCCTCAGATACCACAAAATGTTAAAGATGTTATTTTTGATCAGGAACAGTCTGAAGGTACATATCTTTGCACTCACTTTCAATCTCATATTTGTTGAAATTCATTTTTTATTTTTAATGCCGTTCTACAGTGGATATCGACGAAATCGAATCGGAGGATGATATTGGAAAGCGAACAAGATATATTCTACAATGAATCCGATGAGAATGGCGGAATAGAATAAATTATTCTTATGTTAAGCATATCTTTCGTACTCCTTATTATAAATGTTTAATATAGAAATTGTTATCTTATTGCCGACATGATATAACAAAATAAAGTATCGTATATAGTAACGTATCGTAGAGAACAAATTTGTAAAGCGCGATCGAGATCGCGCGCTCTTCATCACGGTCTGCCTCGATGTTATCTTCCGTTTTCTCCTGTGAAATTTGGCACATGGTATTATTGACAGTTAATCAATTATTACCAATAGTTTAAAAGCTATTGAGACTGGAGTGGAACAACATCAAACAACATGGTTTATTATGAATGTGGACAGTATAAACTAGAAGTTGCACTAATTAAAAGAATACTTATATACTGGTACAAAATTCTTATTGTCCGAAAGTCGTACGTGGAAATTTGCTGTAAGAAACTGTTTAGTATGGACAAAAATAATAACTCGAACAATCATGAATTTAAAAATACAATTGGGTGACGAGTCTGCATGAAATTTTGCCGAAAGTAGGTTACACTGACCTTTAGGAATCGCAATTTCATACATTTGAAAAAATGGAAGAATCATCTAGATGATGGAAGCGCATTTTTGACAGCTCATGAATGCTTGTTACTTCAGAGATTTCGCAAATTACCATCTCTTACAATTACTGAGCTTGAAATCAAGCAGTTTAGGCAAACTTACGAAATAGCAGCTTCCATTTAGTACTAGTTTCAAGTTGACTATTTAATAGGTACATAATTTATACATGTACAAACTCAAAAATACCTTTTAATCTTCATTGTTTAGTTATTGACTGACAGGAGGTCAAGTGCTGTAGCTTAAAATGATAATTTGATCTTTATCAAAGCTATATAAAAAAAAATTCACCAAAAGTGAACAAATTTTCATCCAATAATAATAATTCATTCTAATAAGCTTCAAATTCGCGTCAAACAATTCATTGAATGAATCCCGGACAGATTTGACAACTGTACATAATAATAGTGACACCCGCGGCGAAAGTTGTAACTAAATTTTTATCTACTTTAATAAATTTTAGTTGCCATATCCCTAATGTCATAGATATCTATGGACATTGTTTCACTTGAAACAAGTAATTGAATAATTCAATTTTCCACAATCACTGAGCTTGAATTAAAGCAATTTGTGCAAGCCTACGAAACAGCAGCTTTTATTTAGTACCAGTTTCAAGTCTGTAAATAGTATAGTTGCTGAGATCTCAGCGTCACGCCAGCCAGCCAGCCAGCCAGCCAGCCAGCCAGCCAGCCAAAGTGAATATAATAGCGCTTTTTTCGGAAAAATGCGCTAAAAAGAACAAGACAAAATAATTTTGGAAGAAGATATCAACCAGGGAGTACTGGGAGCTTTCACTCTTATGAAGCAAATTGAACAGTTTTGCGCTATCTAGCGTCTTTGGAGAAAGTTAAAACTTTTAGCTGTGTGTGCTAGGTTTCAGTAGCTTCTGCGCAGTAAAATATTTTGCTGGAATCTGATTGGTAACCAGGTTGACAACTAATGTTTGTTGATCAGTGTTGATCTTGTTTGTGAAAATATGTCGAATGTGCAAAAATGGAAAATATTTTAAAATTCTGAGCAAAACTGAAAGGGTAAGTTAGATCGATAATATTTTTGGATACATTTTAGTAAATATGAAGTACATACAAATAATTTATGTTAAAAATCTGGATAAATATGAACATTACTACTCTTTTAGATGAGCTACAAGAAACCTTGTTGCGTCGAAGACGGTTTTTCATACAAGAAGAAACCGATTATTCGATATAAGTACGAAATTTGTGTGAAATATTTTGAAGAGAAATAGATTATTCTTAATTCAATCAGAAGAATATTTTGAGATGGGGTTATTTTTGTGTGGTGCAAACGAACAAATAGATACTTAAGTGGACAAGGCAGTCGTCTTTATGCTGTTTTTGATCCCATACAATGACTAGCGGTTGGATGCTGCAAGAAGGCATTGAAATCGACGTACCGCAAGTAATTAGTAAGTATATAAGTACTTTATTTTTTGTTATTATGAGTAAATAATTGACATAATAATTTCAAGGTTACTACCGCTCCCCTTCCTTCGGCTCCAGCTCACGGTCCTGTCATTCATTTGGAGTTCAAAAAGAGCAGAAAGTATCTAGGACTCAGAACTTTCCATTCATCACAATTCTCGTAACTGCAAGTGATTATTGAGATGAATAAAACATTACGATCACCTATAATTCGAGAAGAGCAAGAAATATTTGAGATGAATTACCTGTCCAAATATTGTTACCTGAATTTCTCATCCCAACAATAACGCAAAATTCAAAAAGTGTCTTAATTTTCTCGGTATGGAAGACAAAATGTATATTTTCTGCCGGTCTTTACAATGTGTAGTTTTGTTCACACAATAACGTATTTAGTGAAGATTTTGATTCCGATGATGTATTTTATACTTTTATGTAAAATGTTTTTTACTGATTCTAACTCTATGTAATTATCTATGACTATATCTGTTCATCGCTTTTATCATTCGAAAATTCAGAATTTTTATTATTGTGTGAAAAAGGTGAATCAAGAGATTGTCATGTACCATAAATTGTAATTTATAGAGATATAGGAAATATTATTATTGTATTAATATATAAAATATGTAATTATATTATTTTTGTATGAAATATTGTATCATTACATCAAGAGCTTCGAAATTAATTTGAGAACTCAGTCATAATGAGAAATCAAATTGAATTATCAAGAAATAAGACATGAAATTTCTAAGATCTTGAATTACAGGCTTCATAATTTGAATTTTCACGTGGCAATGAGAGTTTAAATTATGAAACCTGAAATTCAATATCTTAGAAATTTCATATCTTATTTCATAGATTCAAATTTAAATAAAATAAATAAAGAAAACAGCCAGTGCCACCATGCGGCTTTGGAGAAAATTAATAATTTTTTGTGTCAGTTATTTAACATGGCAGTGAACACTCCCAGTACTCCCTGATATCAACAGAATAGATCATTCGTCATACAACCCAATGTACAAAACGTCATTTAACGAGAGATTCTAACTAATATTATACATGCGAATATGAGTTCGTTTGTTTTTTACACTTTCACGCGTGAACTACTAAGCCGATCATCTTGAAATTTTGTGCACATATTTAGGACCTTTAATTGATTAATATAGGACATTTAATTTTGAAGTGCAACTTTATTTGGGACGTTTATGTTTAGAAAAAGTGTAACGAAAAAGAGACTACAACACACCAGCCGGTCTCGGTGCTCACTGCATCCTCAGATTGCACACGTTCAAAACCAGAATACAAAAAAGCGACGTCATGTTTCCATACATACATCACACCTACAACACCTCGTCAGAACGAAATATTCCATCATATTTCATATCAGAGTTGAAATTTGAATTTTTTAGATTATTTGCTAGTCATTGTCATTATTATAAATTCAACATAGTAGCTTTGGCTGCAAGTTTATTACAATCTTCTTTGTATCTTTTTAAACTGTTTCACAATATCGTCGACGATGTGTCGACGATGTGTATTTAAATTTCAGAATACCACAACTGCCAGCAAAATCTAATAAATCACGCACTTTCTCATTACCTTGCTCAAGGAGAAACTACCAACTTAAATAGGTATCCTATAAGAAGGCTCTCTTCAATTTTCAATAATAGTAATAAAAAAAAAAATACATTCCCTCATGTAGGTGGTGTAAGAGTAGGTCTAGAGATTTTTGGCAAAATCAAATATTTTATTTTATCGTTCTATAGAAATTTTCACATCACTGATCAGATAATTATGCTATTGCTACTTATTCAAATGTTACTTGAGAAATAATTTTTGTAACACCGGAAGTACCCTATTTCTGGAATATTTTCAGCTTTGAAAGATCTCAATTCCAAATCATGGAAACAGTTATCATTAATTGCCTGTCCACAGAGGGGGAGAAAAAAAATCATAATTGTGGATCATGTGGATGTCGTTGGTATTTATTAATTTTATAGTTATGTCAAGTTGACATTTGGAAAAAGAATATTGGCTGTAAATGAGTCATGTAAGTTATGTTTAGTAGTATTAGATTGCTGAAAATGTGATCGCTATTGCAAAAATTTGTCTGTAAAATCAATAATAGTATATCATACTACAAAAATCGAACGACCATCATTATTATCCAGCGTGACTCGACGAAGGCGAGAGCAAAGCCCAATGTGTTGTTTCGTGCAACCAACTTCACCCGTGACAATAATAACTGTTGTTGAGTATCCGTGTTGCACACGATACTTTTTGAAACAAGTGCACCGAACTACCCCATTACATAATTTTTTGAATTTATTTGAATATTTAAAACTATATTTTATAATACGTGCACCGAAAGTATCCTATTACTGAACTATTTTCAGCTTCGAAAGTTCTCGATTCCAAGCTATTCAAACAATTAATGATTATTATTTCCCCGCTGAGAGGGACAAAATTAGCATTTGGATCATGGATGCCGTTGGTATTTTTTATTATCTGTGAAGTTGACATTTGGAAAAAAATTGTATTGGGATATGTTCATTATAGTACTTGCATTTGTTGACAACGTGATAGTAAATAAAATGTGAAAAACATAATGTACTGTAATGTTTATTGCTTGATGAATCACTCTGTAAATAAATGAAAGTCACTATTCAATTATCTAAATGAAATAAAAGCTTTAATTCTTCTTATGTCACTAATAACACTATATTTATATATTAATCACTTAATTCTAATTTAATCAAGGTCACAGATATTTATATTTCACTATTTATATACACTCTCACTTCACTGTCACTGTTTATTATTTATTTCCACTGCTACTATTATTACTGTACTGTACCACACGTCTTTGGCTTGGCCTTATATATAGAGAAACACCGTCCTTCTCGAATTTTCCATTTCGCGACTCTTTCCATTTCCAGGAATCGCTTGAGGCTTCCATTGGGAGGGGTGATGCGCTGCGACGTGGCGCGGCGTAAGAGGCAACAAGAAGCCCCTCCCCATACTGCGTCGTATTCACAAGCTCCCCTCTCACTCCCGCACGTCACAGTACTATCAATCAATAAAATAAGTTTCGTGTAATATAAGATTGCTGGAAATGTGATTGCAGTTGCAAAAATTTATTTGTGGAATCAATAAAATAATAAGAGTAGCGCTACGCTGTCGTGTTGGAATGACGCGTATTTTGTGGTTTGGGATGTGTGCGGAGCTGCACCAAATAAGACATATTTCTCTGTTTGAGGTTCTTTCACGTGGGTTTTCCTCAAGCATTGGGTGAATGCCAGAGGATTTTTATTAATTTTGTTTTGAATGTGATATTCACGATATCACATCTACTATTTTGTATATTAGGCCCAGTATTGCAGGTCAGTAAAAATAAAGACGAAGATATAAAGTTAAAAGTCTACATCTGGTTATTTATTGAATTGTTGTTCGGGAGCGTGAATCTAAGGACCTGCAAGAAACAATGAACTGTCCCTTTTTTAATTACAGAAGCAAAAGTTGTATCTTCAATTGCAGCAGCGACCGAAATAATTTTAATAAAATAGTATATTATTTTTTACGGCTGTGTGTAAAGTAGGTACTTTACGCAACGTAAAGGATGTATAAAGTAAGACTTTTCCGCGTCTGTTTTATCAATATTTAAATTCGTAGCAGTTGAATTACTGTGAATTCATATTTGTATCCACCTCTCACTGGTCCATTTGTTTGGATGTCTGTTAAATCTAAATATCACCCTTGTGCTTATGGCTCTCTTACTGTGTGCTTAATAATTGTAAAAATATGAAAATTGAGTGCCGTAGAAAAAAATTTGTATGCAATATGAGTGTAAACAAGCATTATTACATTCAGCCAATAATTATATTTGGACTCATGTCATAATACTCAGCTACTCTTGTTGCATAAATTAATGTAATGAACATATGATGGGGGTTGCTTTTCAGAATGATGAAGTTGAGAAAACTATTTATATTTTTTGATTGGTTTAATACTGAAATTTTCAACTGTTTATGGATTATGAATATGAAAATTTTATCTTTCCACAGTTCTGTTTAGTTTCCTTAAAATTATGAATAAATTACTAATTTATATATATTTTTTCATTTACTCAGTATTTTCACAAATTTAAAATATTTAAAATAAAACAACATTTTAACAACAATCGCTTACTTACCTACATCTGTACAAAAATTGTAACATGAATAAAATATAACTTAGTGCCAATATACAAACGGAATTAAATGAACATTAAAATTAATTTAAGCATTTTCTTCAGATTCTAATTCTTCAGCTTCAGTCGCAGTTTCAGTTGGTGCTACTAGCTGATTCGGAGATAGATTACATACTGGTTTTTGTTTATAGTTTGAACTAGAAGCACTCACACTTTCGTCTTGGGCTGGACATTCGAAATGCACACAATGGAATACCTTAAATGAAGAAGTGGGCCTATTAGTACTCTGTTTGAGAAAATTGAAAGAACTGCTTACTAGCAGTAAGGTTTATTATTATAATTATATTATTAAAGGCAAATCCAGAATTTGAAAATAAAGTCTGGAATTTTGTTCTCTTTAAACTGTTGCTCATTTCTTCTTAATATCCATCTTTTAATCCAGAGCATTTTTCTTTATGGTTTGTAGAAATACAATAAAAAACAATCGGATGATACAAATAACAATATGACATAAATATAATAGGGTCGTTTGACACGGTGCATTAAATGCTGCATTTTGATTCTCTATCTTGAAGCAAAGGAAAATGCACCGTGTCATACATGAAATCAGAGTGCACTGTACAAAATTTTGACTGACAAGGTCCATTTTTCTCTGCATCAAAATGAAGAATCAAAATGCAGCATTTAATGCATAAAAGTTCCGATCTTATATTGATTAGATATTTTATTAGAACAAATTTATAACATATGTTCAATGGAAAAAGCGAGTGCATTGCGTTATTAGAGTAAATATTATTGAAATTATTACCTATTCTTAGTCTAAATAGATGTTACTTTTGTAAAATGTGAGATTTTTCAGGGCTGGTTTATGTTGAAATCAATTTAGGAATAACATTCAGATATTTAGATTTAGAAATTTGATTTAAGAATTTACATTTAAAATATATGTTGCAATTCTTGCAAACTTATGAATATTATGGATTCACAAATCTGTAAGTTAGAATCCAAATCGCAATTAGTTAGATATCATCATGAATGAATTCACATAAACTAACAAACGTCAGCGTGTTTTTACCAATTTTTTCTTCAATACATTCATAGATCTCTAAGGGCCGGTTTCAAATTTAAATTACAAATTTATATTTTCTCAATCCTTCCAATCACAGATATTAGTTGACATATCAGAAATTTTGAATTGATAACTGCATTGGCCGACTTTTTAGAATTCTCTGCAGGTGTAAGCCTTTTTAGAATTTTTTCTATAAAATTTTTCCGAATTTAAAGTTGAATACCCTTCTGTAGATCTATATCTAGTATAATTGTTTCCGGAATATAATTGTTCTGTCCGTCATAGTTTTTCGTTTGGGAATTCAATATTTCATTTAAATTTTGATTTGATACAAACTAAATTTCGACATTCGACTGCATATATTCTCGTGACCATCAATTGTCGTACTACCAATCAAATATATTATTTTATCTTGAAAAGTCAGTGAGGGAATATTCCAATTCTGGTCCCTAGTTTCTTCTTTTTTTATTAATTCTTGCAACGTTTTTTCATTACTTCGCCTTATATTTTGCCAGCACTATGGTATAAACAAAAAATTAGAATTATTATTTGATTTCTCTGAATTTTATTTTTATATTTCCAATCTTTAGCATTTCTATTTGCTTCACTCATGCTATTCAAAGTCGTGAAAATTTAATCATATTTTGAAATCTTGATTTGTGAATATTGCCTAGAATTTATTTTCCAAAAGTTTCGGATGGTCTTGAATAAGATTCAGAAGTGTTTTTTTTTTGATCACGTCACTTACTTTGTCTTTTCCATTTTCTTTTTTAAATTTCCAAACAAGAATGAGGATGTAGAATCAGATATGATGTCAGATTCTCACTTGTTAGACCAAAGCATGGTATGAGAATGACTGTACTGTTCGGGTATTTTCCACGGTATAAGAATTTATGGTATGTATATTTTTGTCCAATGTGCTTATACGCCAGTCTGATTCAATTTCGCGCTGCCCGAGCACCTCCCTAGCGGCACAATAGGTGAACTATTGGTGGAAGTGTTTAAAAACAAAGCACGCGCAAGTAATGACAGACGATTGCAAAATTTGAGTCCAATCCACATTTTTAAAATAACCACTTTTTAATTATGTCGGTAATAATTAAATGTGGTTTACATAAAGTAGATTCAAAAAAGTGTAAATAAAGAAAGAAAATTATACGAAAGTTTTTATGTTAGTGATGTCAAGGAGGAAATAAGGAAGGATTAGCAATTTAGATTGATTACCGGAGTTGCATTGCCTATGTCACACCAAACAGAGACCATGAGTGGTCAAGAGTGAGCATTCATGAAACAACAGAACGCACCCATCACTCATGAAAATAGTGGTCACTGACGAAAAAAAATACAGCTAGCTTTATGCGCATCATATGCTACTTATTTCACGCTGTCATTTTGTCTGATGTTTGTTGTGCTTAACTATTGTTTTTATTGAAATTTATTTAATCAGAGAAAGTGTTTCAAGAGTGAAATCACTCATGACCACTGTTTGGTGTGACATAGGTATAAGAAGAGTCATATACAAAACAATTTTATAATTTTCTTATAACAAATTGTTCAAGCAGACGTTTTTTTGGAGCATATCTTCTATTTTGCGTAACATTTATTGTAAACTTCATTTTTTACAATTATGCTGGGGCCACATTTACGCCTAATGTCATTAATTGTGGCGTTATTCAATAATGAACACATTGTCAATGACAATATGTCAATTGTCACATAACGCCTTACTTAACGGCATTAGAAATAAGTATGGCCTCTGCATTACTGTATAGTCATGATTCCATTTCTTTTGAAAAAAAATGCAGACCTAACAATTTCATTGAATAAGATTATTAAATCTAAAATTTATTTATTTATTTGAAATAAATCTGCACCATTGTTCTTCATTTTTCGTTCAATTTCCCAAACACAGTTTGGTAATGAATAAAATGTCAAATCAGGGTTGTATTTTTGGAATTGGAGCAATCGGGCACACAACACGCTTGACCATGTCCCTTATTTTGTTTTCCACTCATTTTATCTGTACAAGTTATAATAAAATCTATTTTGAAGCTAATGTCCGCATAATCGGTCAAAATATACCACTGACAGTTTACGTTTCTCGCCGAGTAGCGTCACCTCGCGCGTTGTCGGACTGGCATATATATTGCAGTTGTGAATCCAACTTCTTTCCGGTTCATCTATCGGTCAAGATGTGAAGCTACGAACTTTATGTATAAAAGCGCAAATGCACAAATTAAATGTTAACCATTGACAGTTCAATTTTATACAATATTTTGTGAATTTAATTGAATTTGTAACATTTAGAAGAATTTGAACAACCGTTTAGTGCAATAAATACATGAACAAATTATATGTGATGAATTTTAATTGGTGAAATAGTTATTTATAATCGAGTGTGTTAAAGCAGTATATTAAAGCAATATACGCTAGCTCAACAACGTGCGAGGCGCCGCCACTCGACGAGTAGCGCAAACTATTAGTGATGTTTGTTGGTACCATATCATCGATTGTTTTTTTTTTTATGAAAAAGGCTGAAATCTATTTTTTAGAAACCACATTCAATTATCACCAGCATATTGAATGCGTGATCGTAGCATCGATTAAAAGTGACATTTACAAAAGAATAGTATATTCTACAATAAATATTGGAATGCCCCTTATTCCAAACGAGCAAAAAAGGCGAGGATTACGGTTCGCGTGTGTGGAATACGCCATTCCATACATGTTGTAGACTATACTTTCTCCAACAAGATTTTGGAAACTCATCAATATTTCAAAAGAAACTTTAAAATTATGAAACGTCAAACGCAAAACCAGAAATGAATACCTGAATTGTTAGGAAGTAACTTTGGTAACCAAACTAACAGCTTCTGATTCGACGAAAATTATGATTGAATGATTCTAAACGTCATATGGAATTATTCTGAACGATATGTCGGAATGTTACTTATTTCAACATAATTTTGTGAATATGGAATATGCAAATTCCAAAACAATGTTGGAGAAAAAATATTCATATTGACTGTCCTACGGAAATTAGGACGATCGAAGATAAAAAATTGTAAGGCACACGTGCAAAAAGTTTCTAATGCACTGACGCCTCTTTGTGGTGCACTGGATTGAATATTACATAACTGCACCAAATCGTTCCTAAAGTGGATGTTTGATTATAAAAGACAATGAAAAAATCTTACTTCATTCGCAGTATTATGGGTTCCAACTATTCTGACGAATACAATGGGCCTCGGCGTAAATCTTAAGCTCTGCCAACTTCTACAAGATTCTCTTGTGCAATCAGCAACCATTTTCCAATCCCACATGTTGCACGAAGATTCTATGTAAAAACTATAACGACGATCATCACAATCCCAAAGTAAAAGACGCATGCTAGAAATCATGTAAGGTTGTCCTAATTGAATGAGAATAGATCCAGAACCCAACTGGTGACAAGTGTAGCCAGAATCCCAGTCATATTGTTGAGTGTCACCATTCAGAAGAGCATTTCGTGAACGGCTAAAACAATAAATGATATAAAGTAAAAAATAATAAATCAAACTAAATGCTTAAGAATATTATTTTCAGCAAAAAATATTTTTAATAAAAAGCGATTTTATTATACTCTTTAAAATAATATACAATTTATAAAAGCAGAAATAGTGTTGAAATTCTGTGCAAATAAGTCTTGCAGATATATAAATTCATGAGAAACTGATAAAAACTTTTGTTAAATAATGTCAATTCGTTCGTAAGGATGATAAATTCATTGCGCTTTTGTTCCTAAGTTACAAGTTTATGAATTTATAATAGTTATAGATGTTCACAGAACTACAACATAAACTTGTGAATCGATTCTGTTCACACTTTTACGATCTGTAATGCTAATCGTTAGTCCTATAGTATGCAATGGATAAAATCGCAATTCTGATTTCCTCAGTAGCTTACAGATTTTTCATAAACTCTTACGGTTCTCATAAGTTTTTACAGTTGGATGGAAAGTAGCTATAACTGCTATAGATTTTAACATTTCAAAATGAATCAGGGTGAAGGTCTTTTTTCAGAAAAAGATGATAAAAGATAAGTAACAGAGATTGGGATATCATTTCTTGATTTATATTGTAGTTATATATCCAGTGGTGAAAATCAATAATATACACAACAAAAAGATTAGACGGTTTTTTATTTATAACAATAATATTAAAGTTGCTACTGTCAACACACTATTCTACAACAACACACTACTACTAACGCCAGCTACTTTCGTAAACGGTTACTATCGATTTATTCAACATCCTCCCTCAATCGAGTAACTGTAAAGCTTGTCCCTCAACTTTACAAATAAAGATGGTGCTATTCTGTAACTTTCTAAATCACTTGTAGATATGCAAATGTTGGGGTATTCGCACCAGTTCTCAATGCTTTATGAAAATGAATGTAATCGTCAACAAATAATACTCTATAGCTAGCATTACAAAAAGATAGAATAGCAAGATAATTTTACATTGTATTTTGTACTAGTTATTCAAATATTAGGAACAGTAAATGTTTTCTATCCTGATTGAGGATAATTTTGAAGATCTTGAATTCATCTCAACCTTAAGTCATTTAGTATCTGTTAGACATTGAATTTAGTTACATAGTTTACTGATATTTCGCAACATAATCATTAATTTACTTATCGATCGATAAGAGGTTGGACGAATAGAAACAATATGAAAAATTTGCTATTAATATATTTAGAGCGTTACATTATTTTGATCTCTGTCGTTACTTTCTCTGGTACTCTTCAGTACTATAGTACAATTAATGCGTCAAAATAAAGAATCAACCTAAAAAAAAATACTTGTCTCTTTGTTTTTTGAAAAAGGAGACGAAATTCTAAACATTTTTTGTTAGATTCACAGCTCTGTAAAGTTAAGGTATCTAAAAACGTGCTACTGATGCAGTTTCGGTTTGAGAATAATAATCTAAGAGCTAGTGAATCATCTGACTAACCCGTTTCTCACAAGGCTAGAAAATTTTTAAATGATGTTTTATTGTCGGTCCATTAAGAAAATACCGTTCTGGCAGATATCTTGCGATTGGGTCATCTTCCCTTAAATTTTTGAAAATGTCAATACAAGGCTACAATTTTAATATGTCATGATTTACATATGTTCGAGTGTAAAAAAAAATTTCCAACCTATTTTGAGGGTTGCAAATATGTGCCAGAATATAGCAAAATCATCGGGGTAGTAGTTCATATCCTGCTCCCACAAGGCTGAAATTTTTAGGACATATTCTTTCACAGGTTTAAAAAGTATAAGTGAACAGTCAGTGTATTCTGGTGGTTGCAAGTGTCTGCCAGACGAGTATATAACACGTTGAATGCCACCATGAAATCCAAAAAATCGGATCTTTGGGTCAAAATCTTCTCCAAAAATTAGTTCCAAATTGTCTTTTGTATCATATGCGATAAGTTCTAGAACAATGTATGGAAAAAATTGTAGTTTTAAGTTAAAATAGAAATGGTGACACATTGGTCTCATGCGGCCACGAAGTTACAATTTGGCCTTAAAGATCATGAACTCATGCAACAAAATGTTTCAGCAATACATTTAAGTCCATGCGCGATATATATGGCCTGTAAGTCCCAAAACGTATAAGACCATGTTCATCTCACTTGGTACTCAAAGTGATAATAGTCATGAGGCTCGATGGGAGTGCGAACACAACAGACTTGTACGAGTTCCAATGCCAGAAAGAGAGGATATGATATATTGTAAAGATATGATGAACAATTATTGAAATTAAATATGAACGAAGTTATATGTGAAGTATAAATTTGTATTGATCTTATTTATTATTGGAGCTCCATTTTTGAAAAATGATGGATTTTAGTCACAACCGGTCAGTGCATGATATCCTGATAAACTTAATGATAAAGTTGATCCAAGTTTGGCATAAAGTTTGCTTATCGCAATGCATCTTTTTTTGTTTCCAGCACCGTATTCCATCAAAATGTCACTTAACAAATCGTTCATATTTTCGTGCATTATAATCAAAGCATCAGTATCTGACAATTTAATGAAGATATTCAAATTGTCTTCATTGATTTGGCAAGTGTGATGTTAAATTTTTGTGTCTGCCTCTTTGTGACTTATGCAGGACAAATTATCATTAATAATCAAAATGACTGAATTGTTTTTAACTACATAATTATGACAATGCTTATAATTTATACTGATTATTGTATTGGGCATGACACCATTCCATCTGTTATCTAATTTCTAATTGAAACTTCTACATAAATCTCTTCAAATGATATGCTGTTGCGCAATAATTTGCCAATGTATGGCAGAGTTTGATACATTGCACAAATGTTTGACTAGTTTCAAATATGTTTGTAATCCGTTGTGCATCGTTTTGTTGCGCACTTTGTATGGATCCCTTTATGAAAATAGGAATGAGTATACTGATTAACACTTATTTTTGAATGATTTAACAGAAATTGGCTAATGTGAGCAAATCATATATGTACTTGCAATAAATAAAAGTATATCACAGCTGACTATGATGATTTTACTTTTTCCATACAATGCATAATTTTGGAGCAAATTGATACTTGTGATACTTCATTGTGAAGAGAAATTAATTTAGAATATTATACTGCAAAACATGCAGGCTGCTCCAATTACAAAAAAAAATTAGATATTTTTATCAGAAATCAGGTATGCTGGGATACGTCATTCTATAAACTAGATTTATAACATAACTTTTCTTTATATCTTGAATATTTCATCAGTTATAAGCTGTCAGCCTGTATGACAGATAAACAAAAACAGTGTATGATCTTATGACATAAGATTTTAAAGAGCTATAGAACAAAAATAAGCAAAATAAAATGAGCTATACATTCTTCAGAATATCCAGTTTTCTTTTCGTATCGAACTTACTGCCCAAATCATAACTTAACCATGATATTCGTGGTCTGTCCGGCAAGTGTTCGACTCTGAACCATAGCTACCTATTTACGTGTATTACTTGGCGACAAAAAGTAATCATAGTTGGAAGAGAACCTTCGTGAGTATCTTTCACCAAACTGCATGACGTATGGGCAGCTCAATTGGACATGGCACGCTGTTGTGTGAACGTCGAATCTCGTGTATGTCGCATTTTACAATAAGCGAACGCATTAAACAAAGAATCTGCTTTAATTTTTACCAAAATATCATGTTTTAATAAATCTTGAGATGAAAGTCATATCTTTCTGTGATAAGACACTAGAAAATCAACGAGTCAAGGAAGCTCGCTGGGGTCAAAACATTAAGACAATGCTTACTGTCTTTTTGACTCAGAGTGTGTTTTCTACTACGAAAATACTCTAATTAACTGATTCGCTTATTTTTAGAATCGAATAAAACAAGGTATTCGAATGAGCACTCTAGTACCAATGAGTATTCGAATCTGGTACTCTAGTACAGTAAGCACTCAAATCTGGTACTCGATTCAACTAAAGTGCTTCATACGAATTCAATTTTATAATGGCGTTATATTAATAATAGTCCGCGGCACAGGACCCCTTATCCAAATTATTAACACTCCTCTGAAACTTTGTGTGTGACTTCATTTTAATAAGTCCGGCAAAAATTCTCGAAACTGCTGCATTTTACACCGAATAGGTGGAAAAGACGTCGTTTTACGATTTATTCTAGATTATTAACATCACTTTCTTTTATTATACAACTGAAGAATAATAAAAGGAAAAACAACATTTTATCCGACAAAAATCTTGAGGCGTTCGGCGTAAGCCCCATCTCCAAAATGTCAAAATTGTTCTGTTAGATTATTAACATTCGGTCAAATTTTTCAGTATTGTTTCATAAGCATTAGTAAAGTTGAATGGTGATATTGTTTGACAAATTCTTTGCCGTATATTTTCAATCCGCCGCTTTGAAAATGTCAATTCCACGAGATTAGTTTACTGATTAATACTTGTCGGACAAAAATCATAGATGAAAATAGGCATGTTTCTTGACCAAATAAAATATAGTCCGACAAAAAAAGTGCGCCATATTGCCCGTCCGAAAATACACATGTGAAAAGTAGCGTTTACTATGTTTGCATGGGCAAAAGATTAAATCTGCATTTCATCCAAATTTTATACAATTATTTGTAAGATCAAAAATTAATTTTCCCCAGAATCCATAATTCTATGCCTTAATTTTTATAGTAGTTCATAGCAATTTTTTTATCGTAAAATTTCTTTTCTGGTACGTCCTCCACAATTGTGCAACATTTAAAAGAAAAACGATAAATATCTCAATATAAAACTATACATACAATTTCTAAATATCACTATTGCGAAGAAAATTTTTCAGAAATTTGTAGGAACAATGTTAAACAAGAAACATAGAAAGATACTCTGTAAAAATAGCATTAATATTGGAATATTTATTTTTATACAAACATTATTAAAAGTTCGATTTATAATGGTTGCTTAGCGTATTAAAAATAACTATTTATGACATTGTTATCACTTTTAACACGTTACCATTAGCGACGTGTTAAAAGTGATTTTATTTTGTTCCAAAGGTTACGCCACTCTGCTGCGCGTCGTCTCCCAAACTTCCTTTGTCACAAAATAAAATGACACATTTAACACTGTTGAATAACATGTAATACATTTATATATTTTATAATTTTGTAGTTGTCTGAGATTTGATAGTATTATGTTCTTGTTTAAAAAAAATTGTTGTTATTGTAAATTGTTTATCTATTGAATGATGACGTGTATTTATTTTGTGTGTGAAAAATGAATAATTATTAAAGCTGAATAATATCAATTGATAATTTATAACATGGTAGCAGAGCGTAGTTAACGAAGTTGAATAAATATAGTAAAATAAATAGAATGGCGTACATGAAGATTGACGACATTACAATACCGATATTTGATGGAGCTGATTATACAGGCTGAATCTATTCGTCCGGTAACCGGATGAATAATATATTTTTATTTATCCGGCTAGAAAAATGTATTATGAACTGTTCAATTCTAACCATGCTTTGATACTTTTATACTAGCTATATACACTTTGAAGTATCCAAAGGGAATAAAATATAATTGGAAAGTATTTGAACATCATAATTTAAATAATAGTTCCGAGAGTAATTCATTTATTATAGAAATTAGAATTATATTTGCTTCAATTACATTATGTATTAAAATTCACATTTATCACACATCCATAATTCTTTTGTCAATCTCTTGAGTCCCGAACATTCCAAATGATACCATACATGACAATAATCACAATCTATGCTTTTTTCCAATTTTGAGAATTTATCAATCAATTTTTAGAAGTTTTTTTTTTGAGAGTACTCTTTTACAACAGTTTTCCTCGCTTTCGTAGTAAAATATAGCTGTTGACATGAATTAAAGTTTTTATTGGACTGAATTAATGAATTACATTGATTACATGATTATTTGAATATAAACAGGAATATGTCAGATTGACGTTTTTTGAAAAATTGAGAATCAGGTAATAGTTATTTACATAATTAGTTATGAAAAGTGCCATATTGTTTGACGAAACGTAATATTTGCCAAAACGAGCGCAGCGAGTTTTGCAAATAACGTGAGTCAAACAATATGAATTTTCATAACGTATTCTGTACAAAATTTTATCTAATTCCGTCAGAATAATTTTATCTATATTTTTCAATGAGAACATCTCTCACGTCACATCACAAAATTCAGATGACTGTGATTCATGACCATCTATTGTTACTACAGAAACAAGAGTGCACTCAAATAAACAAATATCAAATTTTCACAAAACGTCAAAATAATTTTTAAAAATGTGCTCAAGCAGCAATATCCTGAGTGATATAGTACCCTTCGATATTAAAGACTCTGCCAATGCTGCATACTGTGAATAATAAATATTTCTTTTAATTGTACGCAGATAAGTATAATTGATTAGCTCTGAAACATGGCCAGTTACGTAAAGTCATTACGTAACTACTTTATGCTACTTTACGCAACTGTTGCATGGCAGTTATGAAAAATGGGACGTTGCATAACGTCAGAAATTGATGTAAAGTTTGACTTTTTAAAACGGAATTAGATAAATAAGTTTTCATAATACCTGCATTGAAACAACGCGTTTCAACGCCTGTTTTGTCAGTCGAAACAAGACAATTGCAGACAAATGCGAGTGTAGCCGGGCAGGAATAGGTCTGTTTCTGCCCGAGGGGAGAAACAAGCTTGTTTCTGCCCGCTGAATTAATTTTTTACATCGTTTTATCCCTGGCAGAGTCGCATTTGTTCATTGTCAATCTCTAAATGAAAATCATATAACCTTAGTTAATTTGACAGTTGTTGTATTCGGAACTGTAAATTAAATTAAAAAGACGATTAGTTTCGAGAAAAAAAGTTTTAATACGACAATTTTAAGTACACCACAACATCTTATTGATGAAGCACAAGAAGCTACTCTCGACTTGTTACCTGCAAAATCAAAAGAAAAATATTTACTTTGTTATGACAAATTTGTAATGTGGAAAGTTTCAATGCAGGTATTATGAAAAATACAGTGTGTGGCACGGGACAAAACACGATTTCAGCCGAGGGTGATGCCGGCCCTCGCTTCGCTCGGGCAAGCAACGCTCACCCTCAGCTGAAATCGTCTTGTTTCGTCCCTAGCCACACAATATACTATTGTTTTATCAATTTACCTTTGCATGTATTCAAATAAGTTTTAAAAAGATGAATTAAACTCTATCAAAGATACCAGGAACGACTTTAGAGAATTAATTTTATCACGATTAACTATCCCCACTAATATTTAATTGAATGACGGATAAAATATAGGCTATTGTTTTGCACGCAAAAAAAAATAACCGGACGAATAAAAATATCTTATTCCTCCGGTAGCCGGATTATTAGTCACTTCGGATTATACAAACTGGAAGAAGAGAATTTTTAAATTTCTAGAAAGAAGAAACTGAGAGCTGGAATGAAAAGGATATCAAAGCAACAAATTACATATACAGTGCCATTTCAAATAAGCAATTGGAATATATCAATTATTTAGATTCAGTATACGAGATAATCAAAAAGTTTGATCAAATGTACTTAAAAGAATCAACAGCGTTACAAATTGTATACAGAAATAATCTAGAAAGTATCAAATTGAAGAATTTTTCTGAAATCACGTTATTTTGCGATGAATTCGAGAAGGCAATAAATAAACTCAAAGCAGCAGGAGGAGCGGTAACAGAACAAGAAAAATTGAGATATATGTTAAGAGCTTTACCGCAATCATACAGTCACATAGGTGATTTGATGGATGTGTTGCCTGAAGAAGAAAGAACTGTTGAGTATTTAAAGAGTAAAATAAATTTAAAATCAACAGAAGAGAAGAATCTACGTAATGAAACTGAAGAAAATTTTACTAAGTCAAGTGTTTTCAAATCAGAAATGAAAGGAAACTGTTTTCAGTGTGGAAAGCCTGGACATTATCAAAGAAACTGTTATCAACTTAATTCCAAAAGACCAAATGGACATGGTAGAGAAAATCAAAGAGGATCATATGGTCACGGATATCGTCGAGGAGGCTATAGAGGCAGAGGAAGAGGTTTCTACAGAGGTGCTGCTAATACGTCATCTTGTTATCAAGATCAACAAAGCGAATCAAATGTTAGTGGGAATTCTTTCATAGCAGAAGTAAATGCATCAGAAGTAAAGCAGAAAAATAATTCAAAAAATAATCAAGTAAGTTGGATTTTAGATAGTGGCTGTACTGATCATATAGTAAATGATGATAAATTATTTGATATTTATGAAGTCTTAAAAGTACCGATTGATGTTAAATTAGGAGACGGTAAAATACTTAAAGCCACAAAAATAGGTAAAATAGTTACAGAGTTTGATGTTTTTGGAAAGAGATATGAAATAACTTTGCCAAATGTTTTTTATGTAAAAGATATGCAACAAAATTTGTTAAGTTATTCTAAAGTTACTGTCAATAATAAAATTATTTCTATTGGTAATATATCGAAAATTTATAATCAAAATAATCAATTGATAGCAATAGCAAGAAAAGAGGGTAATTTATACAATATGAAAATTTCATGAAAAATTATGTCAATACTGAAATAAGTTCTAATGTTATTTGTCACGAAAATAAAGAAAAAATGTTGTTAAAAGAAAAGTGGCATCGTATTTTAGGACATGTAAATTTCAATTACTTGAATACTTTGTGTAAAAATGAATTACTTAAAGGAATTCCTAAAGAAATAGAGTCTGAATTTATGAAATGTGCAATATGTATCGAGAGTAAAATGCACAATGTACCATTTGAAAATAATAGAAGAAGAGCAAAAGAGATTTTAGAAATAGTTCATACAGATTTGAATGGGCCACATAAAATAACGGGTAATTGCGGAGAGAAATATTTTTTAACTTTTATAGACGATTATAGTAAGTTAGCCAAAGTCTATTGTATTAAATTTAAATCTGATGTCTATGATTGCTTTATTGATTATGTAAACCAAGTAGAAAATATGACAAATAAAAAAAATAAAACTTTAAGATGTGATAATGGAAAAGAATATTTAAATGCAAGTGTCTATCAATATTGTAGAGAAAAAGGTATACGTATAATTCCTTGTCCACCTTATGTACATGAATTAAATGGAGTAGCAGAGAGATATAATAGGTCTATTATGGACATGTCTCGGTGTTTATTATTAGAAGCTGAAGTTAATAAAGTGTATTGGCCAGAAATAGTGAAAGCTGCAGCTTATTTGAAAAATAGATCACTTGCAAGCACTTTTGAAAGAAAAACTCCGTATGAAATATTTTTTAATGAAAAACCAGATGTTAAATATTTAAAATTGTACGGAAGTAAAGTATTTGTACGAGTTCCAGAGCAGATAAGAAATTCCAAATGGGACAAAAAAGCCAAATTAGGAATACTGTTAGGATATACAGAAGTAGGTTACAGAGTTTTGATTGATAACAGAGTAATTGATGCTAGACATGTGGATGTGATTGAAGAGGGTATAAAATGTATAGGCTTTGAAGATAGTGATAATGTAAATGATAATATGAATGAAGAAAGTTCAGATAATTCAGGGATTGATAGTGAGACTGAAAACGTGAGAATAAAACAAATCAAGAAAAAGAATAATGAAACAGATTTAAGAAGCTCTTCTAGAGTTAAAATGTCCAACACTCGTTATTTCAATAAAAATTTCGTTACAAAGTATGTTTATGTAAATTATTGTGAAGCTACGACACCTAACACATATGAGGAAGCGATGAATAGTAGCGAGTGTAAAGAATGGAGAATGGCTATGGATAAAGAAATCCAAAGTCTAAATAAAAATGAAACTTGGAAATTAGTTGATACACCAAAAAACAAGAAAATTATAGATGTTAAGTGGATTTATAAGAGGAAAAATAAAAATGTTCATAAAGCTAGATTAGTAGCAAGAGGTTTTCAACAGGAAGAGTATATAGATGATATTTATTCACCGGTTGCTAGAATGCAAACTTTGAAAATTTTATTAGCTTTTTGTTGTCAAAATGGTTTAATAACTAATCAAATGGATATTGAAACAGCTTTTTTGAATGGCAAAATAATATCTGAAGTGTATGTAAGTCAACCAGTTGGCTATGAGGACGGTACAAGTAAAGTTTATAAATTATTTAAATCACTTTATGGATTGAAAGAAAGCGCTAGATCTTGGTATGAATGTTTTAATGAATTTATTGAAGAACTTAAATTCAAAAGAAGTAATTATGATAATTGTTTATATATAAAACGTGAAAATAATGAATCAACATATATCTTGTTATTTGTTGATGATATGTTGATATGCAGTAATAGTCAAAATAATATTAATGAAGTAAAAATAAAGTTGTCAAAGCGTTTTAGAATGAAAGACATGAATGAAGTTGAAACTTATATAGGAATAGAGATTGATTATAATCATGAAAGCAAAATAATGACATTAAGCCAAAGTAACTATATTGAATCGCTAGCAAAGAAGTATAATTTAGAAAACGCTAAGTTATACAGTACACCAATGGAGATTGGGTTGAAGTTAGAGCCCGCTGAGATAACAAAAGATGGTATACAGTATAGAAATCTAATAGGCGAATTTTTATATATAAGTACAGGCACAAGACCTGACATTGCTTTCAGTGTGAACTATTTAAGCAGATTTCAAAATTGCTATGATGAAACACATTTTAAGTATGGTTTACGTGTCTTAAAATATTTATATTCAACTAAAAATTTGAAATTAACGTATGGTAAAAATAATGGTGATGAGATTCTAGAGTGTTTTGTTGACGCTGATTGGGCCGGGGATAATGTTGACAGAAAATCTACCTCAGGGTATGTAGTTAATTTGTTTGGTAATGTTATATATTGGAAATCTCATAAACAAAGTGCTGTAACTAAATCGTCGACTTTTGCTGAATATGTAGCTTTATCTGAGGCTGTAACAGATATTAATCTTATGCGTGAAATTTTAAAAGAAGCGTTTTGTTTAAACCTGACCGAACCTGTGAAAATTTATGAGGATAATGCAGGTGCGTTGGCAATAGCGAAATTTGGTAACTTTACTAAAAATTCCAAACATATTGAAGTACAGTACCACTATGTAAATGAAAATTTAATGAAAGGTAATATTGAGGTGTTTAAAATTCAGTCTGAAAATAATGTTGCTGATATTTTAACCAAATCACTATGTAAAACAAAGTTCATGAAGTTCAGTGAGATGTTAAAGTTGAAATTTTGTCTAATGCTGGGGCCACACTTACGTGTAATGTCATTAATTAAGGCGTTATTCAATAATGAACACATTGTCAATGACAATATGTCAATTGTCATATAATGCCTTACTTAACGGCATTAGACATTAGTGTGGCCCCTGCATAATGCAGGGGCCACACTTATGTCTAATGCCGTTAAGTAAGGCGTTATGTGACAATTGACATATTGTCATTGACAATGTGTTCATTATTGAATCACTGTACGTCGCCTTTATAGATTTCAAGCAGGCTTATGATTCTATCAACAGGGATAAATTATTTAACGCATTAAGAGAACTTGAGGTGCCTAATAAAATAGTAAACATGATAAAAATGTCCCTCCAGAAAACCGAAAATGTAATAAGAGTTCAAAACATCACAACAGACGTATTTGAAGTAGTGAGGGGCTTAAGACAGGGGGATCCTCTATCAGCATTATTCTTCAATCTGGCGCTAGAATACATTATAAGAAAAAGCGGAATCTGTACAAATGGAAGCATATATAACAGGAACCATCAATGTGTAGCTTATGCTGACGATGTAGCAATAATCGCCAAAACTGAAAAAGAATTACAAAAAGTTATAAAGAAATTACATCAAGAAGCGAGTAAAATGGGCCTAAGAATTAACGAAGAGAAATCTAAATTTATGGAAATGGGCGAAAGCAGAGAAAAAACAGAAGATAATAAATACTTTGAAGTAGAAATCGAGCAAACAAAAGCTATAAAATTTGAAAAAGTTGAAAATTTTGTGTACCTAGGAGCTGCATTAACACAAATTCAAGATATCAACGAAGAAATGGATGCTAGAATTGTAAGAGGAAACAAAACAGCAGGAAGTCTGATCAGCGTACTCAGGGCAAAGCAAGTGTCTCGTAGAACAAAGGTGAGGATATACAAGACTGTCATACGACCAGCGGTGACCTATTCTTGTGAAACCTGGATATTAAATAAACGAGAACAAGAAAAAATCGAGAGATGGGAGAGAAAAATTTTGCGAAGAATATACGGAGGACGCAAAGTCAAGGAAAGATGGGAAAGGAGAAGCAATGAAGAATTAATGAGTCTGTTTGGTGAACCGAACATAACACAAGTTATAAAGGCACAAAGAATCCGATGGTTAGGACACATTCAGAGATTACCGCAACAGAGAGTAACGAAAACTATGCTATGGGCAAGCCTGATAGGTCCAAAGAGAAGAGGCAGGCCAAGACGAAAGTGGTTGAACGCAGTGGAAGAAGATCTAAAGGAATTAGGTGTAAAAAACTGGACTATAATAGCTAAAGACAGGAAGAAGTGGAGTGGAATTATGACTCAAGCCCTAGGCCTAAATGGCCTGTAGTGCTAATATATATATATATATATATGATAGCACAGAAAATGTAAAAAATATCAATCAATAAAATAGATCATGTAAGTAATGTTTCATTGTATTTTATTACTCATACGGGATAAGTACTATATTGCACAAGTTTTGTCTTTTGCGTGCGCCAAGTATAATTTGCCGCCCGAAAAAAAAAAACGCAAAATAATACTTTTCTCGCATTCGTAATGAGAAATGATATCTGCAAATCGTGCGGAGCACGAAACAGGTGAGCAACCGACAACTTATCGCACTTGTTGCACAATATACTATTTATTTGCAAATAAACGAATCAGTTCTTTTTCATTCTTGATTCGAAAAATAAAGTTAAAGTGGCATATTTCAACCAATTTTTAAGCTAAGAAGTTGTGAAGGAAATCAATATATATCGAATAACATTAGGAACAAATTTTGTATCAAACTGCTTTCCCTCAACGCGTAATTTTCAAATTATTTGTAAAAACATCTCATTTTTCTAGGTTAATTTTCCACTGCCTAGTATTCCACATGACAAGAAATTTTACTTGCTTGTACTAAGTACACGGAAGTATTGTGAAACCGACAAAATTCACCTATCGAGATTTTGATGGAAATATCCATTTTGAGCATCCCTGAACCCATTTTGACTATTTTTGGCTTGATATCGGTACGTATGTGCGTTCTTAACTCGCAAATCTCAAAACTGGTTGAACGTATAATTTTGAAATTTTGTGTTTAAGACTGGTATAGGGTCTGATCTAGTTGTGCAACTCGCATTATAGTTTCAATTGTCTGTACCGGAAGTGCACTTGACTTGAAACTTTTTTCGAATTTTTCTAATAAATCCAGAATGATCAACCGTAGAATGTTTAAATCCAGTATTTGAATTTGATGTTGTATCAGAATGGTAATCTGCTATTTTTGTATGAATCGGTTAAGCCAGAAGTGCACTTTACTTAAAACTTTTTTTTAATTTTTCCTATAAATCTAGAATGATCAGCTATAGCATATTGAAACTTAGTGTTTGAACTTGTAGTATCAAAATAGTTATCTTCTATTTTTGTATCAATCGGCCAAGCCAGAAGTGCAATTTATGAGTATAACAGACATTCAGAATTTGCGGTATAAAACAATCAGTTTAATTGAAATGATAAGGTAGGAGATGATAATCTGTTGTCAATTTTTAAATTTTGTTTGACATTTTACATGTGACAAAAGCGACAAAATTGGATCAGAACATGCTTTTTCATACAAATTTAAAATTTTCATTATGTTGGTCACACGGTCCAGCTTTAATTTCAGCATTATTGAACTCCAAATATACATACTTATCAAACCTCTTGAAGGCATGAAAAACAAAATGAGGCACTGAAATCTACGACTATCTGACGGTATAAAAGTACAAGGCAATATTGTGGAACCGATAAAATTCACATATCGAGATTTTGATGGATATATCCATTTTGAGCATCCCTGAATCCATTTTGACTATTTTTGGCTTGATGTCGGTACGTATGTACGTATGTATGTGTGTATGTGCGTAGCTCGCAAATCTCAGAATTCGTCAAACGTATAATGCTGAAATTTTGTATAAAAGATTGGTATAGGATCTAGGATCTTGATGTGCACTTCGCATTATGGTTGCAATCGTCTGTACTGGAAGTGCACTTCACCTGATACTTTTTTTGAATTTTCCGCATAGATCTAGAACGATTAGCCGTAGGATACTGGAATTCAGTATTTGAAATTGCTGTAGCATCCAAATGATCATCTCCTATTTTCGTCCCAATCGAATAAGTGCACTTCAGATTACAGACTTTTCGAATTTTTCTCATAAATTTAAAATAATCAGTCGCAGAATATTGAGATTTCGTATTAAGCCGGGAGTGCAGTTTACTCGAAACATTTTTTAATTTTTCGCATAAATCCAAAACGATTGAACGTAGAATATTAGAATACAGTATTCAAGATGATAGTACTGTCTAGATGCTCATATCCTATTTTCATTAAGATCGACTGTGTCGAAAGTGCACTATACTTGACGATCTTGGAATTTTGCGCATAAATTCAGAACTGTTAGCCGTAGAATCCTGGAAATCAGTATCTAGGAATGTTGTAGCATAAGAATGATGACCTACTGTTTCCGTAGCAATCGAATAGCCGTGGAGTGATGAGATGTTGTGTTTGATTATATATATCCAATGATGTACAAGTAAGTCACGTGATGTCCACGTCAGATTTTTATGTTAGTGTACATCCTATCAACTATCTATACCCAAGTTTTCATCGAATCAAAGAGATTTTAGAGCTCAGGGTAAATTTCTGCAGTTTGGGCGAACTTACGAAACAGCAGCTTCCATTTAGTACTAGTTTCAAGTTGACTATTTGATAAGTATATAATTTATGCATGTACAAACTCAAAAATACCTTTTAATCTTCATTGTTTTGTTATTGACTGACAGGAGGTCAAGTGCTGTAGCTTAAAATGATAATTTGATCTTTATCAAAGCTATATAAAAAAAAATACACCAAAAGTGAACAAATTTTCATTCAATAATAATAATTCATTCTAATAAGCTTCAAATTCGCGTCAAACAAGTCATTGAATGAATCCCGGACAGATTTGACAACTGTACATAATAATAGTGACACCTGCGGCGAAAGTTGTAACTAAATTTTTATCTACTTTAATAATTTTTAGTTGCCATATCCCTAATGTCATAGATATCTATGGACATTGTTTCACTTGAAACAAGTAATTGAATAATTCAATTTTCCACAATCACTGAGCTTGAATTAAAGCAATTTGTGCAAGCCTACGAAACAGCAGCTTTTATTTAGTACCAGTTTCAAGTCTGTAAATAGTATAGTTGCTGAGATCTCAGCGTCACGCCAGCCAGCCAGCCAGCCAGCCAGCCAGCCAGCCAAAGTGAATATAATAGCGCTTTTTTCGGAAAAATGCGCTAAAAAGATCATTCTATCGTCTATGGTATAACATTGGAGAATATCACGGTGGCCAAATTATTTCCCTTTAGTGATCGGTTGTAACATACCCTCATTGAGAAATAAGTTTCCGGATTTTCTATGGATATGCAGAAGATATTTTGTCGGACAAACATACCAATGTGTTTAACACATGATTCTAAGGAGAAGAATATTCAATATAAATAAGTGTTAGTCAGTAATCGACACTTTCAAAGTGTCAGACTAAAAATATGTGGCATAGATTTTGTCAGACAGTATTACCATTCAATTTCATTAATGCTTATTAAATACGACTCAAACATTCGATCGAATGTTAATAATCTAACAAAACTCGTAATTTTGACATGTTGGGGATGAGAGTTACGCCAAACAGCTCAACATTTTTGTCGGACAGAATGTTGTTTGTGTTTTTCCTTTTATTATCTTTCAATGAATAATAAAAGGAAGTGATGATAATAATCTAGAATAAATCATAAAATGAACGTCTTTTCCGCCTATTTGATGTAAAATGCAGCAGTTTCGAGAATTTTCGCAGATAAAAAAGTTGTCGAACTTATCAAAATGAAGCCACACACAAAGTTTCATGCAGACTATAATGCATTAAGTGATAGATATTTACGAAACCTGAATACGAATAGGCAATTGCAAATGCATAAAGAAACTCTGAAAAAAAAACTGAAAATTAGATATTTTTCAAGGTTGAGAGAGAAAACAAATTAATGCTATTGTTTCCTTTTGTTTTTCTATTTTTAATATTGATAACCACAATGTTGAATATTTAAATTTTAAATATTCATAATTTGAAAAAAAAAAAAACTTTTTATACATGATTATTTTTACCATCCAAATTTCGACCAATAGAATTGCACCATTCGACGTCACGTGGTACAACCTACACGGTTTTCAAGTGGAAATTTTTTGGAAATTTTGTCTGTTGGTTATATATACAAAACAAAGAATATCCAGCCGCGTTGATTCAGCATCTGTCAAATTGACAGACAGATTGAATGTGAAAATGAGCAGATTCAGAGTCGAGTCTCTGGAATATATTGATGAATTTGGATGGGAAAAAATAATCTTCCGAATACCATTCGTGATTAAATTTAACCTGGCAAAATTTTTAGATTGCTACAAGAGCTTGTTACCAATTTATTTCGTGATATTGATCAAAAATCACTCGCTTGACAGCTCGTGATTTTTTTGTCAATATCACTCAATAAATTGCTAAGCAACAAGCTCTTGTAACAATCTAAAAAATTTTCCGGTAAAATTTAACCACTTATGGTATTATATATGAAAATCTTGGATATAAATGACAATCAGATATAAACTAGAGTTACATAGATGTGTTCAATAATTCTATTCTGATAATCTACGATACAAAAAGGAGGGAATTTCCTAGCGAAAAATAGATAGGGAGAAATCAAAGCAACATAAGCGTTTAAAAAATTGATAAATTTTATTCATAATATTACTACCAGTTATCCGTGGCTTCGCCCGCATGTAAAATAAATGTACTATTTGAAATGAATGTAAAATATATAAATATAATGATTGATTGCGACATCCCAGTAAACCGTGTGCTTCGCACGTGGTAATTCTATACTATCGATATTTTTCATGCATATAGATGATTAATACAAATAATTCTATTTCATTTTAGAGTACAATTTTAAAGAATTGAAAAAAAAATAAAATAAAATCAGAAAGATCATGATAAATTCGAAAAAATCTGTGATTTTTATTTTCTTTTTAAATCATGATTTTTTCCAGCCCTGCTCACGACAAAATTATAATTCGGGAAAAAAACTCTGTCGAAGTTCACATGTAATAAAAATTTAGGAAATTGTTTTTGACGAATGTCAATGTTGACAGTTCATTGGTTTTTGATTTTTAATAAATCACGTATGGAAACCAGACGAAAATATCGTGGTGAGAAGCGCTAGTTAACAAAGTTTATTTCTACAAAATGACATGGGAATTGATCTTAGCGCCAACCTAGTGATTGAAAATAAAAGTTGTCTATGACAAGTCAGTTTTAAACAGAAATAGTACAAAAAACAGAATTTTTTTAATTTATAATGGATAGTAAATAATTCGAAATTAATATTAAATATATTATCAAGTTTTTCTGGAATTCTAAAATATAATATCACTTGTCATAGATAGCTTTCATTTTTTTACTACCAGGAAACACTAAAATCACTTCTCACGGTGAAAAGATTTGTATAAGTTATAAATAATTCATAATTGATTGAAAATTTTTCTGAATCTAATGCAGGCTAAGAATATTTACGTTTTAAAAGTCAGCAATGTGTTCAGCAACATTAAAAATGAAAAAATTTGAGAAATAAACAACAAACATGCATAAAAAAAAACTTGGAAAAACTTGAAAATTAGGTATTTTTAAATGTTGAGAGAGAAAACGAAATGCACCATCTAAAAGTACATGGAAAAATCTAAAATTCAAAGAGAATAACATTCATTCACGATAATTTGCTCAAAAGACAGACAATATAATTTTTCAAATAAAATAAATTGTTTAGCAATAATAGGCAATACTTTTCCATAACTATCAACAGCATATTTTTCGAGAATTTCTATATAGTCATTAGAAAAAATCGGGCATTTTTAATTATTTGGTTTTTCTAATAATTTCAAGGTTTTCATTTGCAGATAGTCAATAATGCTAGGCAATTTCATTGCAAAAATTTGCTGTTTGATTCAAGTTGATTCGACCATTAGAAGCAGATATTTTCAAAAAGTTTTAAAAATGATCAGATTCTTATCACACAAACAGAAAATCGATACAGGAATATGCGTGGAGTCTTTCGGAACCGAAAAACCCATTTTCTTCGTTGTTTGAAGTGAAAACTTTCTTAGGCGCACCGTATACTTTTTTTTTTCAGGGTTTTAAATGCGTCTGATCTGTGACGTGTCATGCTTGCGGCTACACTTGACCCCGGGAAAGCCAAATATAACTGAGCGAAGGAGAAACAGTCAGCTGCGTCGTTTTTATGCCTGACTGTGAAGTTTTGCTTATATTGTCACGTAATGTTTCTTTTACTTTTTAATAATCATACTTTATTCTCGATTCGTCTATTATCATCTATAATAATATTATATTATGATTGTCACAGTTTCCACTTCAGCCGTGTAGTCTCTGATACATTCACATTTTTTTTATGCGATCAATATATTCCTTAAAAAAAAATAGAAAAATATCTTGTAATTGTATTGTAAGCAATTTAAAATTTGATTAATTTGTTAATTTATTCTTTTTGTTTTAATGATGTTTAAAAAAGTGTTCAAATATTCCAATGAAGACAAATTATAGTATTAATTGTCCAGATTCATTACAACTTTCTTCGAATTGATCCATGACTTTGAACAAGCTGGTAATTTAGCATTAATATTTCAACTTTGAACAGCACAAAAATATATATTTTGACTAAAAATCAGACTAGAAGAAAATTCTTTGAAAAAGATATTGATAAATTCAAAAAAAAATCTATGCCCAGCAACCAATAGAAATAAATTATATCAATATTACCTGACGCCTTCTATAACAGATGCGCTGAGTTCCATTGTAGCAACATTATGTTTCGGTATAATAAGACCATCTCGTAACCGAGGAACAGTAACTTTATACATTGCTTCTAAAGAAACCACATGGAATACCTGAAATATGAAATAAATAAGTTACGAATGAATGGCCAATTGGAACAATTAACATAGTTTATACCACAGATTAGCTATTACAGACAAATATGACATTTTCTGAGGGAATCTTTGAAATATATTCATAATAATTAGCTCCTAGTTAAGTATAATCAGAGTGGTACACTTGGGAGTTTGATGAGTTCATCAAATCCTAACAAATCCCAACAAACCAGTTTGATTACCAAAATGTTATTTTGGAGGAATTAGTTGATTAGACTGCTTTCACACTACCAACTAAATTGTGCGATTCTTGAATTTTCCATAACGCTATAGAACTGTGAATCTGAACAAAACCGCATGAATCTTTGATGAAAAATATATTCCATGTCATTTGGCATAAAGTAATGATGTAATTTTGTTCAGATTTACAGCTTTGTAGCGTTAAAGAAAATTCCTGAATCGCAACATAAGTCTCTAATGTATATAACTCTAGAAGAATACATATAAAAGCAACTAGTGAATGTATACGCATTCAAGCTGTGATATCTAAGCATGAACGTTACTTAGGCCCAGTATTTCAGTCCATGGTTTACCTTAAACGTAGCGTAATTTCCATAGTAATGATTGTTAGAACAATTGTTACCAAGGTAATTAAGCTCCGCTTAAGGTTGTTGAGAAGGAAATCAAAGTATATGAGAATTTATTCAAATTTTCACAGTATATTATTTGTTTAGTGAAGAATATTCTGGCAAAGTTTGAACTCAATCTTGTTTCTAGTTATCGAGATAAAAAATGTCAAAGTTGCTGTTCGGTGACATGTTATTACATTGCTTTAATGCACGCGACGTGTTTCACATTGATTTATACGACATTATCTCGACTACCTGAAATGACAACATTACAAAAAATCGTCAAAATATCTACGAAAGTCTTATAAACATGTGTGCCAAGTTTCAAAAAATTCTTGTTTATAGTTTCAGAGAAAATTGAATTATTACTCAAAAAAATTGTACAAAAGCTACTAAAATCTAGTAAGTTATCATACGCTTGGCAACGTCGCCGCATAAGATGAAATGGGAAGAGTGTGTGTGATTAGAATAGACAAGATTTTTTATCATTTCCCTGACTTGACGGTACACTGATTGAGTAGCGCATTTATTCTTCCATCGATATTATTTTTTTGATGTAGATTTATCATTAATAAGTTTGTTTGGTTATGAAACGCAGTACCACTATTAAACGTCAGATGTCAAAAATATTTCCGAAAGTCTACAGCGTTGCGGATTATACATATCATATTGTAGCTTTGTTAAAATATGAAAAAAGAATATTTCAACGGATGGAAGCTCTTTAAAAGAATATAATAATGAACCAAATTATTCAAAATCATGTATTTTCAACCGAAAACAAACATTTCCATTAGTTTTAATCATTGAAATTTTGTTTATTTGAAGTTGGCAATGAATGTTTATCCTATGTATTTAGCATAGAGCAGGGTTCCCACCACAACTTGACCCCACTCTCTTCTTAACAACCTTAAGGTAAACCGGGGACTGAAATACCGGACTGAAGATTAGAAAATAAAACCTGGTTATTTTCTTTGCAAGGTTAATTCAATTATCCATATATATAAATTAAACAACTACGAAGACTATCACAATCTTTTTCATACCAACATCAATACTAAACCAATCACACACCAATCCACAAACACGAACAGCAGTTGTACTATCTTCATATAGCATTAGAGCCCACTGCAAAAAAGTCTTTATCATCTGTAACCGGCTGAAAGTCTCTATACGGAACCGCCAGTCAGCCCAATAATTATGTGGTTCTTTGCCAAAACCAGATAAGTCACTTTTCGGTGATTTGCTGTTTTCAAATGATGTATGTAGAAAAAGAAATAAGTTTTCATGAGTCAATAACGTACTGTTGTAGCGCAGTAGTCACTGACTCTTTAGTATAAGTACATAATACTTTTATTGTTCTATGGCAAAGCAAGATATGTCTGACATGTATGACTTCGTCATGCTTGAATTGAAAATTTATTCATGGGCAAAATGAGATATGCCTGTCAATTTTATGATTTCGCAGACTCGTATTAACAAATTTTAATAGAAAGCAATGCAAATACGTTATTTAAGTATACATTAGAACAAGGAGCTCCTCCCGGGGTATTAGATTTGAAGATAGATAAACGGAGTCGACCAAGTGGAATTGAGCTTCAAAAATCCTATACGGATGAATTACCAACTGACCCACTGAAAAAGAAGGATTTCTTAAGCTTACTTCCATTGATAGATCCAGTGTAACATAATTTTCATGAAATTCTTATAATTAGCGTTTCTGCATCCCAAGATTGCGATTTTCGATAATCATCTTCTGATAATTCTGAATAAATCATTAAATTATGATATATATATATATATATATATATATATATATATATATATATATATATATATATATATATATATATATATATATATATATATATATATATATATATATATATATATATATATATATATATATATATATATATATATATATATATATATATATATATATATATATATATATATATATATATATATATATATATATATATACCTCTATGATTTAAAACTTTTTTTCATAATACCTGCATTGAAACAACGCGTTTCAACGCCTGTTTTGTCAGTCGAAACAAGACAATTGCAGAAAAATGCGATTGTAGCCGGGCAGGAACAAGCTTGTTTCTGCCCGCTGAATTAATTTTTTACATCGTTTTATCCCTGACAGAGTCGCATTTGTTCATTGTCAATCTCTAAAGGAAAATCATATAACCTTAGTTAATTTGACAGTTTGTTGTTGTACTCGGAACTGTAAATTGAATTAAAAAGACGATTAGTTTCAAGAAAAGAAGTATTAATACGACAATTTTAAGTACACCATAACATCTTATTGATGAAGCACAAGCAGCTATTCTCGACTTGTTACCTGCAAAATCAAAAGAAAAATATTTACTTTGTTATGACAAATTTGTAATATGGGAAATTTCAATGCAGGTATTATGAAAAATACAGTGTGTGGCACGGGACAAAACACGATTTCAGCCGAGGGTGATGCCGGCCCTCGCTTCGCTCGGGCAAGCAACGCGCACCCTCAGCTGAAATCGTCTTGTTTCGTCCCTAGCCACACAATATACTATTTCTTGTTTAATGCTATTTTTGTTATTTATAATATAAAAGTATGATACACGGACCTATCTGAACATAAATGCTGTCGATCATTTTCGTATCTAGGGACTCACGATATAAAATTTCTATATAAATTCATTAGGTTACTCAATGACGAAAATAGCATATATTTTCGAGCGTTTATAAGGGTACGTTCGAAAATTGAATCTATCGAGCACTCTGAGCATACAGACCACGTGACCAAAAATTCATTGGAGCGTGATCTGTCCTCGGAATAAACGAACGCTACAGATCATCTTGAGCTGTCAAAATGAACATACGAGCAAATTTAACAATCTGCCAATTTGCAAATCATATTTTTTTCAATGAAAGTGATGACGAAAAAAATATAGAACAGACTTCTAAAATTAAGAATTATGTTGGAAATATTATACCACTTATGATTGATAATTTATTTAAAAGAATTACATCCTCATGTGACAAGGCGCACATAGAATATTGATATAATTGATTACAGACATCTTCTACAAAGAAATGAGTTTTAGAAAATAAATAACTAATGTTTGTTTGTCTCTAACCTCAGTTCACAAACGTCACTTTGACAAGGATCTAAGCGCTCGATGGTTGATCTCTGAGCAGATCGAGCGCGCTCAGAGTGCTCAGAGCCAATTTACGAACGTACCCTAAGACGGTCAGCATAGGTCACGCAATCGGCAGGAAGTGCTGACTTACATTTTCGTAATCATCGTACAATATTCTACAACTGATGTAAATTCCAATCGGTTATATTATGACGAAGATTACACACGAAAATTAATTCGCGTGACTATTAACTATTTCGATACGGAGCCGCTGATTATTGAGGCTGACTGGCGGATCCGTATAGAGGCTTGTGCAAAGTGTCTTTGTAATTTTTTTTTCAGCCGGCTACAGATGACGAAGCCTTTTTTGCATTGAGCTACTACACCAATATAACGCAAGAATTGTACTCAATAAATTAACGTTCATATCGTACTCTATAAGCACATTCCACAAAGTATCTCGAAGAAAACTATCTGAGATCGAGAAAGCCACAGAGCACACGTGTTCTTCTCAAGTGGATACGACAATCATACGAAGAAAAAATAATTAGTCATTACATTCTCTCTCAAGCAAGAACCTTTCTTGCACATTAGTTACTTCAGAAATTGATAAGGCTCGCATCTTATGAATAAAATATTTCCCTAACAATTTTCCCATCACATTCGGTAATGTTATCGCTCAAAAGTTGGTATTTTCGCTCGGCCTGCATTTACTTTTGAATAAAGGATAAAGAACAGTTTTTTCAATCATTAGGAGCCACACAACGTCTCAAACAGAATCTGAACAAATGAACTAACCATACGAACATTCTTTCATCTCAATAATTTAATATTTCATTCGCCAACCATCCAATCCGGGGACTTCTCATTCTTCAATAACATTAACTCATAAACATCACTTTCAATAGTAATCAATGAATTTTCAACATTTGTTCTGCGAATTACCACGATTTACACTACCTTATAAGCTTCTGAAATATTCACGTCATCTTTCCTTTACAACACATTAATTCCATAGTAACTCTCAAGTCGCATTCCCAATAGCTTTCATTCTTCTTGCATTTTCATCTTTCAATATTTAACACTCCATCAAAACAGTCTCCTGTTCGTTCAAAAATCACTCTTCAACTTCTCACTTAGTGATTCATCAAAACGCATTTTACTTTCTAAACCACTCTCTTAACATTCATCACGCACACTACATTTTCTTTTTCCCTGTAATAGTTTTCATTCACTCCAAATATCATTAATATTGCAATCAAATTCTGGCAGAGATTCATCCAACTTTTCAACAAGAGATTCTCAAACATAGTAGTTCAAAAGCAAATTGGATTTCATGCGATACAATATTCATTCAGCCGCACACGAAACGCAATCTATATACAAGAAGATATTATATTTAACTTACTTTATTAACGGTATTGTTTGTGCCAACAATCTTTATGTATTGCACAACTGTTGCATCAAAGTATAAATATTGCCATGATCGGCAATAATATGCTGAGTGATCAATTACTCGTATCCAATCTTTTTGCTCCATTGATACTTCTATGTAATATGAATAGGATCTGGAAAAAAAAAAAAATATATATATATAATCTATATATAATATATTTTGATGTCAGGATTATGCTATTATTATTTTTTACACTAGTTCTGATGCATCCTGTATATTAATATAGTATTTGTAAGAAAGTGCATAAAAGCATGCATTATATGGATCATTTCAGTACTTTACCGCACGCAAAATGATCGAATATTACATTTTCAAATTTTTTTAAAGCATAATATTTTGCATTTTTTCTTTATACAAATATCTAACAATGTGATACAAATAAATAAGTAAAATTTACTTTTTGGCTACTCTTATACTTATGTTTAATTCTTAAATTTTGTGTGCACGAACCTTCCATTTCAGTTATCGTTGTTTATAAATTTTTGAGCATAAATTTATGATTACTTAAAGTAATACCTTAAATCACGATCCCAGAGTAGCATTTTAATATGATTTATAATGGATGGAGTTCCAAGTTTAACTACAATGCCAATATCGCCAGGACCATTAATTGCATGTCGAGTATAACCTCTTTCCATATCATATTTTAAGGTGTCACCATCTAGTAGAAATTCTCGTAATTCTCCACTTACTACAGTTGAACCCATATGAGAAGAGGCAACATTTTCTTCTGGCACTGTAAAAGAAAATATCAAATTAGAAACTAGTATACAGTTAATGAAAATTCTTCAAAAAGAGCATTGGAAGTCTCAATCTATAGATATAAAATAAAGTGTGTATCTGTCTGTAACTTATACAAATTATACCTTTTTATCTAGCACCGCCAATTTTTGCAAAAACATGATTTGTGAACTAGCGCTTTTTAACGATATTTTTGAGGCTTTCATGCGAAGTTTATTTAATAAGAACAAAAATTTGCTGTGGCTACAACAGTACTTTCCCAACCATGAATTATCGGTAGTTTCATTACTGTTTCATAAATTTTGAGTATCATAGCAATTAGGGCCATTTGACGCGGTGCATTAAATGATGTATTTTGCTTTGCATTTTAATTCTTTATTTTGAAGCAAAGAAAAATATACCATGTCATACATAACGTGTATGCACAAAATCATATTTATGACAAGGTTTATTTTTCTTTGCATCAAAATAGAGAACCAAAATGCAGCATTTAATGAAGTGTCAAAGTGACAGATGATAGTTATACAAAATTACTATTTTTTTCACAATAGCCATAAGTTTTATGTACATTTGCTTTAGTTGATCCCAAACTTGGCATTATCTGATTAAATTGTAAAAAAACAATCAACAATCGAAAAAAAGTATTTATTCCAGATTTCAAGCTTATGTCTCCGAGCGCTTTAAATTAATACCAAATCAAACCGAACAAAAACATTAGAATAATTTACAAAAAAAAAAAACTATTGAAAATTGTTTGAATTTAATTTTTGACTCTTTTACAAGAAATATTTTCGCAGAAGCTTTAATTTGATATCAAACAGGATAGAAACAAATTAGTTATTTTGAAAAAACAATTGAAAAACGTTTGCATGTGATGTCCAAATATAAGTAATAATAATTCTAATCTCGTATTATGATTCTCATTATTTCTTTGTTTCAGAAAAATATATCGAATTTTATAATAATTCAGATTTCAATAATGATAAATGAACTGCTAATAATTTTGGAAAATAAATCAGACTGCCGATGTATCACTCCACCTCCGATTTCGAGGAAACTTGGTGAGATTTGTTTTAGCATTACAAATATGGGAAAAAATAACTATTGGCGTCAGACTCGGATGACCTTGAAAATCGTCGACTTAAGATTACACGTTGAGCTGTCTTGGAGTCAAGATTTCACGTGAAGCTTGGTCACAGCGCATGAATCCCGCCCGTTAGTTGGGTGCGAAACACCGCAGATTGAAAATAAACACCACTTTTTAGTGCCACTGACAAAATTTTATTTCACTAGAGTCGCTAGTATCGCACGCATACACACACATGCACAATGAATACATGGGTACACTAAGGGAATTGGCAAATAAATTTAAGATCGCAGCGCCACAGCGGATATTTTTGAACTAACTAAATTAGGATAAACTTGAAGTTTACATGTATTTAGATGGGCTTTTTACGATTTTTAAAGATAAAAATCGTGAATATGAAATGAAGATTTACTTTTTCATTGATATTTTTTAAAAGTATATTGTTCGTAAGTACCAGGCAAGTGAATTATTCCATCTGTTTATTTATATTTAATTCATATTTTTAAATTGAACTTAACCTTTAATTTCTAGATGATGATATTGAAACTTCAAGAATATTTTGATGCAAATGTCAGTCACGCTGTGTAAATGAGGGTGAAGAGCTAGTAAATGCTTGACATTATATTATTCTGTCGAAAATTAAATGATGATAGTGACAAGAGAGTATTTTTGCATGCTCTTGCATATGAACATCAAAAGTGCTTGAGAATCCGTATGAAATTGAAGAAGAATTGAATTGTAATGAATATGATGCCTTGGAGATTGAGAATATGAGTTGTTCTTGCAAAGCAGAAAACAGCGACAGTTGCAAGCATATGACAGCAGTTTTTTCTATTGTGTACCATGTATTGAAAAGTTGAAGTGGCTCGAGAATGCCTTTTAATTTTGTTAAATAAACATTAGATTAGTACCTATTAGTTGCACTGTTTGTTGTTTCAAAAAATCTATCAATTATTTGAAGATAATTTGTATTTGTAAAGTATACCTGGATAAATAGGAAAGAATCTAGACAAAAATATTCACCAGTTGCAATATCTGAAATGTCCTGCATGAAAGAAAAGATTTTGAAAAACTCTAAAACTTTGGATTCTATCTTCTTTTTCAATTTAAAAGTAAAAAGTACAACAAAACGATATATCAACTGTAAGAAAGCGAATGCGTAGGCTATGGCTTCATCAGTCATTACTACTACACATAATCCTCCATGGTAAATTTTTGTATTTGAAATTTCAATCAATTTACACAATATTTTTTGATGAATTTTTGCTAAAATCATTCAGAATTATTATCTCATATATGTTTTTTATGAATACTAATTAAATAACCGAATATAGAATATGATTTATTGATTTGATTATAAGCTCATGTATATTATATATGTAGCCCGCCAAATCTATCCTAACATCACTAGTTTGAAATTCTGCCACCAGATAGAGTATCGCTTATGTTTATTTGCCAATAGGAACCCAAGGAAGTTCCAAAAGTCACAAAGAGATGGCGGTATCAGCATGCATAGAAATTTTCTAGTGGCACTAAAACGGTGTAAACTAGTATTGAAACAAAGAAAATGTATGTTTTTTTTTGTTTAAAATAAAAACAACCAAAACATAACCTAAACCGAGCTTTTTAAGCCAACTAGGATTGGAAGGCAGTAAAGTTGTTGTCCGCGAAGCACACACTTCTACGTATTTAGATGGAATGCACTCTGTTTGAATGCCACTGACTAAAGCAACACGTACGAATTACGCGCATGTGCACGTCTTTGGGTTCCTATTCCCTTAGTGAGCCAATACATGTTATATTGCTATAAATTAGTACATACGATTTTCAAGGTCAACTGACCGCCAATAATAATAATTTTTTTCCATATTTGTTTAAAATGTTCATTGAAATTGGAGGTGAAGTAGTACATCGACAGTTTGACCTATATTAATATAACATGTATACATTATGCATGTGTATGTGTGCGATATTAAAAACTTCCTAGTGAAATGAAATTTTGTCAGTAGCACTAAAATAGTGAGCTCTGTTTCCAGCCAGCGGTGCTTCGCATCCGACAATCAAACTATCGACGTACTATTTCACCTCCAGTTTCGATTGAACTTGGCGAAAAGATTTGTTTAGCATGAAAAATATGGGAAGAATAATATCTAGTGGCGGTCAGACTCGATTAACCTAATTTATTAATTTATATCATCAAAAAATCTATACATTGCGATGTTTATCTGAAATGGCGATATTAGCGACTCACTAGTGAAATAAGATTTTGTCCGTGGCACTAATACAGTGATTTTTGTTCTCAACCAGCGGTGCTTCGCATCCAGCTAAAGAGTTCTGACCAAGCCCGACGAGGAATCTTGAGACCAAGATAATGACGGTAGATGAAATCCAACATGAGGTGTTTAGTGCATAGAAGAAAGGTCGTCAGTTAGCTATTAGGACCATCAGTTGGATATTATTGGTATACATAAAAATTTAATTGAATCAGAAACATGAATCTGACACAACTACCGACTCAAGCGAAGAGGAATAGAAAAATATTATCTGAAATTTTGATTCTATAAATTGACTATTAAGAAAACATGATCATGATATACAAAAAAAAGTTTAAAGCAGTGAAATATCAGTTAAATTGATTTTATAATCGTTCAAATTTTTATATTCATTAGTTTTAACACTAAGCTTAATGAAACTTATCGTCATCTTACGATATAATAAGAGAAAGATCATCAGTTTGTCAGTTAATTTAATTACTCAGCGCTGAAAACCCATGCGCGCTTGACACCTTTAATCCTCTGGCTGAGGATCTTACCCTCACTGAAAGCATAGCTGACTATCATTTTTATAAGGCTATAAATATGCTGTATAAGTTTCATAATTTATGGAATAACTTTGTATAACCTCACTTTTTTTCCGGTTCATAAGGGTAGCTGACGGGTAATCCACCAATTTCAATACAGCTGAAGGTTATTTTTGTGATATTTGTTATTCAAACATTAATCCTACAAATATTGAAATTTTATGGAATGATTTTTCTTCCCATTTTTTTTTACATGTTTTAATTTTAATAATATTTTGACATGTACAATGTCAAACAAAATCAAAAAATTGATAACAGATTATCATTGTCTACTTTGATGCTACAACAAGTTCAAACACTAAATTTCAATATGCTATGGCTGATCATTCTAGATTTATGCAAAAAATTTAAAAAAAATTTCAAGTAAAGTGCATTTCTGGTTTGGCCGATTCATACAAAAATAGCAGATAACCATTTTGATACAACATCAAGTTCAAATACTGAATTTCAACATACTACGGTTGATCATTCTGGATTTATTAGAAAAATTCAAAAAATCTTCTAAGTAAAGTGCACTTCCGGCACAGACGATTGAAACCATAATGCAAGGTGCACAACTAGACCTTATACCAGTCTTAAATACAAAATTTCAACATTATACTTTCAACCAGTTTTGAGATTTGCGAGCTACGAACGCACGAACATACGTACCGACATCAAGCCAAAAATAGACAAAATAGATTCAGGGATGCTCAAAACGGATATTTCCATCAAAATCTCGATAGGTAAATTTTGTCGGTTTCACAACACTTCCTTGTACTTAGTACAAATAAGTAAAAACCAGTGAAGTATCAAAAGTGACATCTTCTATTAGACCGTCAAGTAGTCGTAGATTTGAATGCCCCATTTTGTTTTTTCTGCCTTCAAGAGTTTTGATAGGTATGTATATTCGGAATATAATAGTGCCAAAATTGAAGCTGGACCGCGTGGCCAACATAATAAAAATTAATTTAAATTTTTATAAAAAAAAAATATGTTCTGATCCAATTTTGTCGCTTCTGCCATGCTTACGAAACGAAATTTAGAGGAAAAGAATCAGCGGAGAAAGATAGGCAGAAATGTTCCACTTGGCCAAGGGTTTTGGATGAAGGCTCGATTGTGCAAAAAAATTATATCAATTGTTCACGTTCTTCTCATTTCGTAAAAACGAATGACCATGACAAGATATATACGAAAACATCTTGTAAAAATTGCTGGGAAAAACGTAAGATTATCATTTCTCTTTTTCCCATACAAACTGTTCCTAATAGACTGAGAGCTCGTGAACTCTTCCGGTGACGGTTCTCCTGTAAATCTAGAAATTTGTTTAGTGGTGACTTATAGCATGCTAAGTATAATAACCATGGCCTGGCTGACCTCAGCCCTGCACACAGGCAATCTCTATATTTTTGAAAGTGTCAATAAAAGATTTTAAAAAAACTTTGCACTGTAAGATTGAAATTTTACTACAATTTAGTTTATTAGCTATAAGGCTCGGAAAAAAATTCCAGGCGATTTTAGTGAGCACAAGTATCGGACAGGTGAGTCAAAAGGTGTGCAGTATATGATTTGAAATAAACTTTCTTCTGTAAAGTTGAAATTTATGTATATGTTTGAGTAGGGGATCTAGAAATTGAGTATACAATGACAGACGGATCTGGCTAGCATACGACCATTTCCACTTTTCTCAATGTTTCAACATATTATACCAGAATTGTATTTATTTTATTTATATAAATTAGATGAATTACAGTTTTTGTATTTATATATTCAGCAGTTGTAGTTAAATTTTAATAAAATTGGTATTTTTGGTAAACACTCTCATTTACTCTGTATTGGAAATCATATTTTCAATAATTAATTGATAATACAGAAGCCAGACGCCCAAAATTGAAAAAAAAAATGTATAAGATACCAAGAATCAACATATAAAAATTTCAAATTTCTATCTTTACGTTTCTCCAAAGATTGAATAACCTTAAGAGCAGCCAAAATAATTGTTGAAGAAAAATTACTGAATCTTATTATACATATACTCCATAATGTGATCACTTACAGAGTTGTCCACGATGTGGTAAGATGGTAATTCTAGAACTCGTTCGTTCAGCTATTGCATCCAACAAAGAATCTGGATTGATAAGACCTGCTGGTCTCACAACAGAAAGTAACTCATAAACAGACATTAAAGATAATCGAACGCAACGCAAAATATTGCTACAATTAGGATCAGGATTATTGGCTTCACACCAGCGAACTACTCCTTTGAAAATTTCTACTTCAGGCGCAAAAAACGAATTGCGACTTAATACTTCTTTAAATGACTCCTGAAAAAAGAAATATATGAGGAATGAGAAAATTACTTTTTTATCCATATTACTTGTGAAAGAGATAAAATAGAATCATGAGAAAGTATTTCGTACGCATGACGGTCCATAAAATTATAGCAAACTTTAACTAAATGATGTAAGTCGTATAACCTTGCAGTATCCAATATCGCACAAACATTTCGTAAAGCTAGAATTTGTCGAAGATGATCTGAAATAGATGTTTCGAGTTCTTGAAAACCATACTGATGTGCCAAACCCAAAGTATCGAGTACTATGTCTTCACGTAATGACATTAGAGACATATGCCCTAAAACAGTATTAAATTCACTTTTGAACATAATAGCCTAAAAACTGCATTTACCAGTATAAATATAACGTAGCAACACTTTAAATGCTTGCAAAGGTGTTCCTTTCAACTCAATTTCATCTTGAGTTGCTTCACGCATACCACCAAATAGTAGGGCACGAAAATATTCGCTTCTCACAGCAAGAACAATCTAAAAAAATTGTTGAACAAATATTACATAGAATAGATGTATTGAAACAATAAATACCTTATGAGCATAAAGGTGTTGATTCTCTACAATAAACGTTATATCGGAGTATTGTTTGTTACAGCATAATGAGCCAAGATGTTCAGCTAGTTGGGTGATGTGTTCTATATCACCTTGACGAGAGGAGCCCCCGGTTCCAATATACTGATGACTACTCATCTATTCAATGAATAACAATATTGATAAATATTTATACAAACAATTTCTGAATATTTAATTTCAAAATGGATTGTATAGCCTGTTTTATTAGCGAATCATGTTTAAATTCATAAATAATGGACATAGACAAGAGATTAATAGATCTATACAGGATCTATATATTTGAAACGATGAAATGTGTAACATTTCACAAAGATAATCTAGAAATTCTATAACCTTAAAAAAAATCCATTTACTCACCTTGTTACATTTCACAAATTATTTCTGCAATTATTTTTTGCAAAATGAAATAAACTTGGAAACGAATCTATTTAACCCTAATCATTCTTGTTTTTTGATAAAATAACACAAATTGTCACAAATGAAGACCAAAATTGTCTACAATACAACCACAATACAAACAGTGCTGCCAAAAGCCCAAAAGCTAAATTTAGGAAAAATTTTCTACTGAACATACGCGGTAATCAAATACATGTTTTGATAGGGAAATCACAGAATATTGGCAATCTTAACTGCAGCCTGGCTTCAGCACTGTGCTTACAAAGTGGCTTACGGCAAATTCTGGGCAAATTTATAATCTGTTTACAATATAAATACCAGTAAATATGTTGATATTTAGCGAAGAAATATTCAATTTCATTGAATGATTTAATTCAATTCTAATTATGCGAGCAAGAATTGACTTTTATCTTTCATAACATATAGTTTTTTCTTTTAAAAACTTCTTATTTACATATGATTTTTAGTTGTAACTGAAAGACTGCGTGAGGTTATAAAATTCATAGCTTTAAAGAAACCAATGACGTATTAACAATTTAATAATACGTCATTGAAAGAAACTAATGAAGTATTTACGATATTTTTGTATTGTACATTTCAGCTTTCTCTGTACGAATTTTTCTAATCCAAACAACTCGTTTATCAATAAGCTCGTAGTTTCCAAACTTATTTACTACAGACACTTTCCTTATTATTTTTTTAGGAAATTTATGAAAACTCAAATCCACAATTTAACTTTTGGAATGACATACATAAACAACAATTTTTATTAACACTTCTTCATTTAGATTCTACGCTTTGAAGAGAATAGTCTTGAGAAAGACCAATTTCAGTATAGCAATGATATATAATTTAACAAAAGTCGAAAGGTGATCGAAAGCCAAGTATTTTCACTGAATTAATGAACGGTATTCACTACAGCAACTACATCACTAGTCATAGCTGACTCGTCCGCCATATTGGAGCCCACTGACAAGTCTGTGAAACGTTTAATATCCTTATTTTTATGATTTTGTGTAAATGAATAATAACAAGATTAAAATAGCAGTTTGTTGTGCATCTTGTTCTTTAGGAAATTTATCTGCTTGCATTAATTTTCTACACAAAATCTATAAATATTTAGTATTTAAATTATGAAGTTACAGTAGGTAGTATGGTGATTTAAACAAATAGGTACTTGCGTAAGTACCTAAATATTTGCTTTGGTCAAAGCAGGTTAAATAATAAATAATAATAATAAGCAAAAAAATATCTTTTTCTTAATAAGATATCAGTTAAGGTAATCATAGAAAATACAAAAAGAAAATTAAAAACATTTCAGATCGAACGAAACACCATTACTTCTTGCTTCTTGTATTTTTTTTTTTTGTTAGCTCATTTGGAATTGTAGCTGGTTGTTTCGTAATTTTACTATACCATTGTATAATGGTTTATATAATTTCATCTATGTGACATACAGATAATGACGAAATTATAAGGGTCCCGTTATTGCCATTCGACTACAGGAAACTCTAAAAAATAAGATAGGTTGTGATAATTTCTTTGATATTAAAAAAAGTTAAATATGAAACAACTCTTTATTTTATTGAGATAAAAAAATATTATATTTAATTAATTAACATTAAATCAGATAAAACAAAAAAAAAATATTGATAAAGAATCAAAATGTCTTTTGAATGATCAAATTTTCATCATGTATAGAAACTGTAAGTTAAGAAACTGTTTTATAATGGAAGACAAAAAGAAAAACACTTTTAATAAGTAAAAATAGTGTCATGCACAAAATTACTCCAAGTCGTTGATATTTCCCTTTAAATTGTTTCTAATAGAATTTCTTTGCTTGCTGCTCCTTATTATCACTAAAACAAAAACAAAAAATGTTAAATTTACAATCACAAATTCATATTGAAGATATAATAACACTCGCCCATCCTTGCATTTGTATTTACAGTGAATAAATGTGTTATTTTCAATTAAATATAGATTTTCTTACTTGAGTATCAAACTTATCATTAGCTTAAAACAATTGTAGAAGCTAGGAAGCTGAATAAATTTTATTCAATGAATCATGCTATTTTTTGACCACTGATTCTTAGATTCTTCATATTTTAATTCCAGAAACAAAATATTTCAATAATTCTGAAATTATTGACAAATTTTCTTTTACCGGTAGTTAATTCAATTTCAAGTAACCAAGTATATTTATTATTTCGGGTTCGACTTCATATGATTATGAACGACATTTTCCACCGTAAAGGAAGCTAAGCTAAATCAAATTTGAACTTACCGATACATGGAATAGCCCAACATTAACGCTAATTGTACTGTTACAACAATTAACAGTGTTGTTAGAGAAACACAACTGACATTTGAACAATCAGGTGATCCACTCTTTTGTGCTTGAGCCATATTTAGTTTCAAATGATTCATACCATCTCTCATTTCTGAGACAAGAGATTGCATATCATAGCCTACTGATTGAACTTGTGCTGTTGGCTGCCTCGCTTGATTATTTAGTACTGTATCGGATTTTGTTCGCACATCATTTATCAGAGTTCTAAAAATTATAAATAAATATGCATATGGTAAACTGGAACGAGCGTAGATATTACTTAAGCTCTAAGATGGTATTCAAAACAATATTTTGATTGTTTAAAACCGCCTCAACTTCTTGTCTTCTGATTCCATCCACTCCTGCAACAGGTGGTGGCATCTGAGCTTGACCCTGTTGTGCATGACCACCTAATTGACCAACTGCACCAGCTTGAACAGCTGATATTAAGCTTAGAGTACGCTCTTGTCTTCCAACTACTTCGTCTAATTTTCGGTTCAATTCTCGGAGTACATCAAACATAGAAGATTGTCCCTGAAATATTTGACGAAGCTCACGCTGATTATCTGTCTCGAACCAGTCATCGAATTCAGATTTTTCTTTTACCTAAAATTAGAAGATAATAGATTAGTGCTTGAGAAAAATTGCTATCAAATTTTAAATCACTTGATCAGGATGTTCTTTCAAATAGTCTTGCTTTTGTTGATCTAATTTTCTTTGATATTCCTGATATTCTTGGCTCAATTTTTGTTGCTCATCGTCTGTTACTCTTGGTGCTAAAAAAAACCGTATTTTAATTAAAAGTTCGTTAATTTTCATAATTGCCTTGGATGTACAATTATTAATAAAAAATATTTAATTCATTTGTATTAAGTATTAATAATACAAATCAATTTCAGAGAAATGTCATTGCAGAACGGAAATTTTTTTCTTTTTGCTTAAAAATTAATAATTGAAATATTGTGAGTGAGAACTAAGAAGTATCTACATATTTTCACAAATATGAAATATCTTAATTTATTAGTTTGCACTAATGCTTATTTAAATTTGTCATTTATTTAACAATTTGTTGTATTTACGAGCTAAGTTAGCATTCGCGAACAATCTAGAAAATGTTCAATTGTCAGACATTTGAATGCTAGCTTATTGTTGAAAAATTTTTGATCGTCAAACATTTAAATGCTGGTTCATTGTTGCAAAATACAATTGTTGTAATTGATCGGCTGGCTGATTGACTGCATTCTGATTGGTTAGAATATTAAACATGGTTGGAAAAGGGTATATAAAGACCCCGTGGGCTGGTGAGAGAATAGGAATTGTCAGTTTGTCACAAATGTGAAATATCTGAAGTTATTAGTTCACACTAATGTTTATTTGAATTCGTTATTTATTTAAAAATTTAATGTAATTATGATCCTAGTTAGCATTTACCAACAATCTAAATGGTGTTCAATTGTCAGACATATGAATGCTAGTCCATTGTTGCTAGATGTTCGGTTGTCGGACATTTGGATGCTAGCTCGTTGTTGGGAGAGAGCATAAATGTTCGTGAGCTGGTGAGAGAGGAATTATTAAAAAAGTAACTGTGAGCGATTTTGTAACTATGCGAGTTTGTAATAGTTATTTATGTATCTAGTGCGCGAAATTATACTTTGGTGCTTGAGAATGGAAGTTTTTTGTCGAGGCGGCAGTCGAGACACAAATCATTCGAAAGCTCCAAAGAAATTCCGTGCACGTGTTTCATACAACATTTTTTCTACGGACATCAAAAATTATAAAAAAATATAGTGCACTTCCGGCACAGACGATTGGAACCATAATGCGAGGTGCACAACTAGACCCTATACCAGTCTTAAATACAAAATTTCAACATTATACGTTCAACCAATTTTGAGATTTGCAAGTTACGCATGAACGCATGCACGCACGTACGAACGCACGAACATACGTACCGACATCAAGCCAAAAATAGTCAAAATGGATTCAGGGATACTCAAAACGGATATTCCCATCAAAATCTCGATAGATGAATTTTGTCGGTTTCACAATTCTTGTTACTTTGTACAAGTAAGTAAAAATTAGTGGAGTTCTTTTTCTTGACAACGAAATATTTCGTGCACGTCGTCAATATAAAATCAGTGCACGAAATACTTTGTGCCCGTTGTGATGATAAACAACTCCAATGCGACATTTCGCATATAAATATTGATGTACAAATGTCATCATTTTTTGATGTCTGTAGAAAAAATAAATATCTGCAATGTAACCTGTAAAAATTATTAATCGCAGTAAAATTTGTGACAGAATATTTAATCAGGTTGAGAATATTCAACATCGAAGAAATAGTCCAAAATCCTTTGTAGCACGACCTGCACCGATCAAGTTACCGAATAAATTTTATATTTTATGCAATAAAATATGTGAACTAAAGTAACGTTGATGAGTTGCCTGAAGAAATCTGTTCAAGGTTAGGTTCAATTAAAAATTCAATAATTAATCTTTTTTTCATATCCTTACCGATCTTGTAGGCCAAAAAATTCAACATTTATTAAAAGTATATAGCCTATAGAATATGCAAACAAAGAATTGCTTACCTTTTTCTCTTTAAGGCTATGTAGTTGCCAGGTTTAAATAGTTGAATCTGAAATGGTACAGAAAAAGGTAGGCAACCCTATGTTTGCATATTCTATTGGCTTTATACTTTCAATTAGTGTTTCATTTTTTTGGGTACAAAATCGGTGAAGATATGGAAAAAAAATATTATTGAATTTTTAACTAAACATAACTTTGAACAGATTTCTGTAGGCAAATCATCAACGTTACTTTTATCAACATATTTTATTCCTTAAAAAATTAATTTCATTACTTGATCGGTGCAGGTCGACATCTATAACGGATTCTGCACTAGGAAGTAATTTCTAGATACAGGATAACCGTTTTCAACCAAACTCACTATATTCGAAACCTGGGTTATTCAAAACGAAAATTAGATACATTTTTCATTAAGTATACTGTTTTTTTTTTGTGTTAGAGAGCGACGCATCAACGCCAGCTGACATTTTGTTGTTCAAAATATAACCTGTCATTACAATCTTTTTCAAGTTAATTAACATAAGTAAAACTGTACGAGCAATACACTATCTCCACTGATCTGAATATAACACTGGATTGGGTTTAGGTCGCTGGAATGCGGCCCCGATTGAATGTCGCCATCTTGGCAAAAATGAGGTTCTGTGTTCAATTGGTGACATATGTTGGTGACAGTTCAGTATGGTGTTGGGACGCAATTTTTAAATCATGGTGTTCAAATGCATGTTCTGCGGAAATAAAGCCGATTCATTAAGAAATTTGACGCTGCACAAGTAAGTTATGATAACAAATTTGAGTAATATATCAAATTTAATATAAAATATCTTGCTCACAAAATTAATCGCTGGACTGCAAATTTGTGCTTACTTACGAACAATAAAATCTTGATTATTAAATGTATTATTATTCTCCTATTATGTGTAGTAGATATTTAAAATTATTAGTTTTGAATAGGCAATATTATCGCAGAAATGCACTTCATTTATTCATATAGGTATGAATTTGCCGCCGAATAGGAACACAAAGCCTCAATTTTACTGTCAAGGCCGCCGTTCAACCGGGGCCGCTTTCAGATGCCAGAATACGGTCTAAACCCAATCCAGTGTTATATAGAGATCAGTGACTATCTCAATTGGTTTGATGTATAGATTCTTAGATATTTTTCCATATGCTGTCGACTCGGATGCTATACGTTGCCTATTTATTGGCACCGTGCGTGACAGCAACGCCAAGTAATGTATGAACTAAAGGATGTTATTTGAGAAAGTAGACAATCTAATTTAAAGGGATTTCGCAATTGAAAATTTGAATTTTTGGTTTTCATAAATTCCAATGATCTACGAACAAGTGCAAAGTTTAATTTATTCTTATCATATATTTTATCAGATCAGTTAACAGAAAGTAAATATTATCAATGAAAGAATAGCTTAAAACTCAATGAAAATTTGGTTAAGTAATGCCAAAGTATAAAAAACGACCTTTAAATAACAATATTAAATAAAAATGTATTTAAGAAATTGAATAGTTATTCAAGCAAATTGTTATATATTTGTAAAATGAATTTATATTTCACCTACAATTACATAAGTCTAAAGAAGAGCATCTCTCCAAATTAATTACAGATTCTCCATTGAAACAGATTTTAAAAGCCAAAGTAGAAAAAAACAAATATTAATACTAATGTAGGTGAAAATCAATTTAGGAAGAGAAAATTGTATCGAATGTGTTTGCAATATGAGCATCATATTATATTTGAAATTATAGACATAATGCATCCAAAGTCAAACAGTTGCAGATAAAAAATGTCAGGTCCTTTTCAATTTACCAATCGGTAAGAGACACTCGAAATTGATATTTTGCTTAATTATATTCTCAAATTTTTATTCTTGTTATGTTTTAACTAGTTATTAATTTAATTACCTTGACCATGGCCAGATTGCGGTTGCTGTCCAGGAGAATATAAACTAGTGGTCAAAAAGTGAAATACATCATGATCATCAGCCAAACCACCAGTAGCAGCTGATAATCCAAAGTAGCCATATTTGGGTAGAACAATATTTTCTAAGCGAAAACAAACTTCAAAATCTTGATCATTATTTGTCATTCCATTATGGAATAATAATGTTAAAGTGTTCATATAATACTCTATTCTTGCTCGTGTAGGGAACGGCTTATTACGGAAATCTCTTAAGCAACCTGCTAATTGTTGAGTTGTTCCATCACTGAAAAATTAATAAAGAAATATAGTTTTATTTATAAATAAATAGAGTAGATATAGTTAATTATGTATTTAGTGCGCGAAATTATACTTTGGTGCTTGAGAATGAAAGTTTTTTGTCGAGGCGACAAAATACTTTGTGCACGTTGTCAAGAAAAAGAATTCCACTAATTTTTGTATTTTAATATGATTTTGATATTTTTTTTCAAGCATATCATACAAAAATTCAAATACCTTTATAAAGAAATTTCGAATCTCCACTTAAAGTTATTTTAATGCATAGAATATTATAATTTGATACATCTACCTATATTTAACTATTCTTCCAATTAATTAGGAGCACCTTTTTTAATCTGGATGTTTTACTTGAATGAAAAATTGCCACTCATTCCAAATATCTCAACTACAAACTATTATATTTTAAGAGTAAACAAAAATAAAATGTATGAGAAAAGAAAAATCAAATGTTTTCAGTCTACCAAAACATTCTTCTCATTAGACCCATTTCGAAATTTACAAAAATACTCAAATATATTTAGAATATGTGTAATTCGAAATATTCGAATAAGTTCGTGGGATGAGACAAGAAAAAAAATTCAATCACGCCTTTTACCAGACATCTGGAATCAGCTATAAAACCAACTGAAATTCATTTCCACAATTTTAGTATTGGCACAATCCACTACATCTATAATATTAATACGTGAAGAGAAAACTTAGTAGAAGCATATTGCCCGCACGAAGAAATGTGAGATTTGTCATACTTGAAATTTATATGAAGAAGAGGTGCAGAAAGGTAGAATCATATACAGGCCGTCCCATTAAAATTTTATATAAATAAAAAACTTTGGACCGCGCGCACGAAGGAATGTGAGGTTAGGCATACTTGAAGTTTATATGGAGGAATGCAGAAAGCTAAAATCATACACAGGCTGTCAAATTTTAATTATACGTGAAGAGAAAATTGTGTACACCGTGCACGAAGGAATGTAAGATTTGTCATACTTGAAGTTTACATGGAAAAGGAGTGTAGAAAGCTAAAACTTTAATTTACCTGAAAAACTCGGGAATGGACGGTTCAATTCAATAACGTTCAAACTTAAAGGAATATAATGAATGACGGTCAAAAATTGACAGCTCAAATATAAAGTATCTATCCGAACAGTTTATTTTATTATAATTATTGTATGCTGTTGGACTCGTAGAAACAATAATGTATGCGATTCGAGTGTAAACAAGCGACATTCTGCCAACAATTTCAAGCCTCGCCACAAAATACTTAACCTCATGTCATAATGCTTAATTTTACGGTACACTCTTGTTGCATAAATAACTATTCTGTTTCGTTTATCTAATCAAGTTCAATACTTACTTCTGATGATCAAATTGTTTCGTTCCATCATTTTGTACTGCCATTATATACGGATTATTATGCTTATTGTCATTATCAAACGAGTCAAAAAATACACCTAACCCAGTCCATTTATCCGATGAACCGAAAACATCTCCATCGTACGAGCCTTTCGATTCAGTATACCAAAATGCCTAAAACATGATTTAAATTATTCACATGCATTTGGGAAATTATAATTATATTTATTTAATTATACCAATCCATCAGCTCCTACTCTTCCTCTACCAGTAACTCGAAAGACTATATCTACATCCCACCAGTCAAAATTAGTTGGCTGTTTTGTCCAAATTGCACCTTTTTGACTTCTTAAAGATGGAACAATACGTACATTCTCTGAACTTGCAATAGTATCTGTAAATTTAATAATAATATCAGCTCATGAAACATAAGTGGTGTTTAGTTAAATCTTATTGCATTCAACCAGTTGCAAAAATAACTATATCAGAATTTAGTATTAACCATAAAATATTCTAAATAATCTGAATTGGAGCTAATAATTTGAGCATTCAGTCAAATTCACATCAAAATATATTATACTTTTCATACAAAAACATATGTTTTAACATGGAAAAATGAAAACGTGTCAAAATTTTCTCATCTTAAAAAATAATCTATGAACGATTTTTAGTCTCCACGTTATTCTTTTTACAATACAGCATATTGTACATAATTGTGTATACATATGTCGAAAATATTTTCTTAAAGACTTACGTGGACATTATCAGTCTGTACTTACTTCCACCGTATTCCCAAAACGGAACACTTCCATCTTTTTGTGCTAAGTATGGAGGTTTGAATGAATATTTGTATTCAAATCTTCTATGTGGTTGGGTTGCACAGACTATGCTACTCATATATATAACAATACATAATAATATTAAGTTTATATTAAAATTAACAACTACCGGACTCATTTTGACACACGACAAAGAAGAGATGCAAAACAAATCTAGGAACTTTTATCATTTTCCAGCTGACATAAACGTAACCATGATGACGTCATATAAAAACACGTGGCTAAAAATTGCTTGGCAAAGCAGACGACTGCGCAATAATAATATTTTCGAAATGAAACCACTGATCTCTATTATATAACTGGGTAGAGCATCCTGTAGTTGAGAAATGAAAGAATTTGAGACATACGCTGGCGCCACCAAATGAGTGGCTAGAACTAAGCTCCACTAATCTCTAAATAAGTAGACAAAGGATCCATATGGCGTGAATTAAAAAAAAAAATCCAGTATTTTTGAATATCATCATTTGATTGGTACATGCAATAAATTAATTTTTGTTTATGAGTGAATATTTTATATTTTCACTGTGGAATTTACTAAGCGTACTTTACTACTTCTAATAGAATGCTCTATCCAGTTATATAGAGATCATTGGTTTGGCACCCTACCGCTTCAGTCGCGCAAGCGCTTATTTGCTGTATTTAGTTACTAATTACCCACTCTGTGGCGCTAATGTATGCTTCAATGAGAGACACTTTTTAAATTTTTCGCCATATGGATCGTCTATCCAGTTATATATAGAGAACAGTGAATGAAACAGTATTAGTTGTTATCTTTTCTATGATTAGTTGCCTCTTGCCTATCTATCTAGGCTTGTTTCGAAGTCAGGCTTGGGCTTACAGAATGTCAGTAATATAGCCGACCATACGAGAATCCAAAATATCTTGATATTTCAGAAATAAAACATATTAATATGCTGGGGCCACACTTACGTATGATGTCATTAATTAAGGCGTTATTCAATAATGAACACATTGTCAATAACAATATGTCAATTGTCACATAACGCCTTATTAACGGCATTAGACATTAGTGTGGCCCCTGCAATACAGAAATCTACTAAAATTAATGCTCGCATACAAAAAAAGTTTCTTAAAGATGTCAGTTTTAATAGAACTATTCAATAATTACTATGAAATTATAATACTTATACCCAAGAACTAATTATGATAGAAAACAGGTTTGAAATTGAAAATTATGAGTTTTTTATTGATTCATAAAGTATACAGTACATGGAATATTATTCGCGAATAAAATTAAGCCGTAGCCATCTGGTGGCAAAAGGCGAACTACTCAAAATCGTATTCCGCTTGAAACGCCATTTGAGCTAAAGTTATTTTGATTGGTTGTAATTTTTAAGCAATAAGCTTTTGTTAATTTTTTCTATTTCACGTTTTATTCACTACTTCAGTACCTATTATGTGTATTGTAGTCTTTTTGGAGACTTCTTTCCTATTTACATCAATTTTATTCTAACCTCTTTTGCGCTTTCCTATTTACTATCTATGAATTTCCTTGCTTTCTCTCCATTTATTCAATTTTCTGAGTTCAAGAATAATTTGAAGTGAAATATTAAAATAATTCTGTCGATGACAGGTGAAGACTATTTTCCATGAACATGGTTACTTATCTGCAAATAAACATGATTTGAAGCGTTTTATGCACAAAATTGAATTAATAATAATAATAATAATAATAATAATTTATTTAGATAGCTTGAAGCTAAAAACAATACAAAAAATAATATATGAATATCTCCAGAAAAATTTTACAGAATATTGCACATTAGAAAATTTTAACAGAAAAACGTATAATATAAAATAAAAGTTAAGTACTTTATTATAATAGTGCATCGAAAGAGCCTATTCCAATAATAATTGCTTTTTAAGCTTTTTCTTAAATACCTTAATATCAGTAATATCTTTAAGAGTTCTATCTAAGTTATTATATAAATGAAAACCTTGTACAAAAATAAAACCTTGGGTATTTACATTCTTATAACTATCGATGTGCAAGTTATCTTTCTTTCTAGTTTTATAATCATGAATTTTATTGTTAAAAGTTAGCATCTCAGACAAATATTCGGGTACTTTGTTATGTACCATTTTATAAACAAATATGGTAGAATTATACTGAACAAATTTAGTTATGTCCAACCACTGAAGAACAGAAAGCATGTCTCTAATTTTAGTGTATCTATTGCACTTCAGAATACACCTCATGCATTTGTTTTGTAAAAGTTGAAGCTGGGCAAATTGGGACTTGTTACACTGAAGGAGAATTGATCCACAGTATGTTAAATGAGGAAGCACTATAGTGTTATAAATAATCACTTTACTCCATCTGGATAGGGATTTTCCTAATCTACACAAAAAATTTACTTTCTTAGCAAGTTTCTTGATAATATTTTCAATGTGTTCAGTAAACTTCAATTTATTGTCAATAGTCACTCCTAAATATTTTATAGTGGCCACAAACTCTATTTCACTGTTAGTAATGAAATTTAATCCTCAAACTTAACACTTCAACAATGTGTCATAAAAACCACCTTAAATATTACAATCGGTAATTTTACTTGCGAATATCGAACAAATGGCCTCCACGGCTTTGCTGGCACATACGCACTCTTTTGTCGAAATTCTTTATGAATGTATCACATACATGTGACTGAATTTCGATAATACTGCACTTCATTCCAATTTCCTCCTTCAAGGCGTGCATGGTCGTAAGCTTGTTGGTATAAAAACATAATAAACTCGAAAAAAAAAGAAATGTTCAACTGTGTTAAATTGCGTGATCTGGGCGACCAATTCTGACCACCAAAACGGGAAATTATACGACCAGCAAGAGACTTATGCATTAGCTGGTTTCTCGTACTGTACGGCATGTAGCACCGTTGTGTTGGAACCACATGTCGTCCACGTCTATATCTTACAATGTAGACACAAAAGACTTGATCATGTCTCTTCCAAGAAAAATGGTCCGATGTTGCCTTCAGCGCAAAATACGCGCCAAACAGTTAATACGTTGTGGATGCATTTGTTTCTCAACAATCACTCGTGTATTTTCTGAATCCTAAATGCGACAATTTTCACGATTAACGAAGCCATCAAGATAAAAATTATACTCGTGGTATTCAAACGCAAGCACAATAAACATTCGTGATAGCACCACAAAAATAATCGATAATACTTTACTTATGGTATAATAAATGATAATTCATGAATGACTGACAAATATGCAGCTGACAAGTGCAATTTTTGTGCTTACATGGAAATGCTTCGTATTTTGGCCAATCAGAGAGCTTGAATCGCAGTCCCATAATAGCCCTTAGACTGTTCTATAGTATAAAAAAAAAAAGAAATTTTGATGTTTTCATCAAATTATTGAAACTAAAATTACACACAAATAAGGAAGCATAACGTTTTGTTCCAATATATCAGGTGGCTACGGGAAAAACCGAAACCAGTGTTAGTTGTAGTCTAGTCGAGAAGTGAGTTTTCTGAGAAAAATAGCTCAGGATTTTTTTCGCCAACAAAAATTGCAACTGTTATTAACACAAAATGAAAACAAAAAAGTCGCCTAGTTTTCTTGCAATAACTCAGAAACTATGAGAGATAGTGAAAATCGAAAAATAGATTCTTAAAGAGAAGAAAATTTTCAATGAAAAAGTCTCGCTTCCCAATCTCTATCTTAAAACATGTGAAACAAAAGTTTTGTTGGAAAGAAAATTTTAAATTAATATTCAAGAAAGTGAGGCAATTGTAAACTAACTATTTTTTTTTCGAACCTCCGTTTTCATTGAGAGAAACAGAAAATGTTTAAATAATTCGTCTATAGATTTTTTGCTTCTTGGAGCCTTTCTTATATGTACACTCAACAAGATTACGTCATATAAATGTTTAAAGGAATTATTTTTGTCACATTTAATTTAAATAGTGGATATATAAAAAAAGCGATTATAAACCATAAGAATTTTTTCCAATCATTATAATACTTTTATTTAGGCAAGGTTTTTGAATGCCTATATAGACAAGAAACCAGCAATAGCATGACATATACAATAGTATATTGTGTGGCTAGGGACGAAACAAGACGATTTCACCCTCGGCTGAAATCGTGTTTTGTCCCGTGTCACACATTGTATTTTTCATAATACCTGCATTGAAACTTCCCATATTACAAATTTGACATAACAAAGTAAATATTCATCTTTTGATTTTGCAGGTAACAAGTCGAGAGTAGTTGCTTGTGCTTTATCAATAAGATATTGTGGTGTACTTGAAATTATCGTATTAGTACATTTTTTTCTTGAAACTAATCCTCTTTTCAATTTAATTTACAGTTACGAATACAACTATCAAATTAACTGAGGTTATATGATTTTCATTTAGAGATTGACAATGAACAAATGCGAGTCTGCCAGGGATAAAACGATGTGAGAAACAAATTCAGCGAGCAGAAATAAGCTTGTTTCTCCCCTCGGGAAGAAACAAGCTTATTTCTACCCGGCTACACTCGCATTTGTCTGAAATTGTCTTGTTTCGACTGACAAAACAGGCGTTGAAATGCGTTGTTTCAATGCAGGTATTATGAAAAAAACATTAATTAGAGATTCTTCATTTTCTGTTGACTTCAAAAATTAATAATAAATAAGATAAGCTACTTTTGAATATTTATATTACGTAATCTTGTTGAGTGTACATATAAGAAAGGCTCCAAGAAGCAAAAAATTTATAGACGAATTATTTACACATTTTTTGTTGCTCTCAATGAAAACGGAGGTTCGAAAAAATTAGTTAGTTTACAATAGCCTCAATTTTTTCTAAATTATTTTGATATTTTTTTTCAACAAAAAATTATTCTATCAAATTTTAAGATGACACAATAATTTTTTCAAATTTTTAAATTGTTATTTAATACAATACAAAAATCAAATGTGCTGTCGTCTCTCAATAGCCATTGCGCTCGTACTATAAAGGCTGCTTGGAACTCTATTTTCAACGTTAAATTAAAACTATAAACAATACAGATAGGCTGGTATCACAAGTTCTGTTCTTTCAAGCTATTTTAATGGAAAATATGCAAATAAATTTTGTAGACATATGTGTTTTTTATAATTTGTATCTGGAGATTATTTTCTAAAGTATTTGGGAAAATTCTAATTGCGTTAAAACACATCTTGACACAACGCTCTTAGTATCGCCAAAAACAGAGCTTGTGGTAGGATCGAGACTTGTTCATTGAAAATTTTCTCATCTTTTAAGAATATTTTTTTTCGATTTTCACTATCTCTCATAGTTTCTGAGTTATTGCAAGAATCCTAAGCGACTTTTTTTAGTTGATAACAATTGCAATTTTTGTTGGCGAAAAAAATTCGGAAAACATCTTCTAAATTTTATTCCGAATCGAATAAGCTATTGCTCATATTTTTTTGATTCTTGGAACTATTTTTCTGAGGAAACCTACTTCTCGACTAGTCTTTTACTAGTCTACTGATTTTTCAGTACATCTACTGATTTCAATTTAGATCTACTGAAAAATCTGTAATGATAAAACCGTATATGTAGATAAAATGACATGACACAATTAATCACCTTTTCTTTATTCATTTACCAATGTACCATTTTGAAAACAAAGTTTTAGTAGATAAATTATTTAGTGAAGAAAATGTGTTTTTTGTGACTTAGGCTCGGTCTTTCCACCTATGAGTAACTTTATTCGATGGATAATATCCACAGCAACAACTGTTGCAATAATTGTTACCGTAGTAATTATCTAGGGGATAAAGTTATTCGGAGATGGAAAGACCGGACCCAAATTGTTATTATTGCATCTTGAATTTGAAATCCATGTCTCACTCCTGTTACTTGTTATTGATGTTTTGGCATATTCATTGTTCAAAATTTTATATTTAAATTCTGTACGGATTAGGTGGAAGAACAGCCTTGGCTGAACCTCGCCTTTGACATAAACGTCAATAAATTGCTATTATTATTAAATGATGTGAAGAGTAATTAATAAATTTTCTAAATTCAAGAAAAAAAAACTACTTTTCCATTATTATTCAAATACATTTGCTTGACTGAGTTTTTGAGAGTGCTATTTAGACGCATTCATTTATAATTGTCAAACGCGTCCATAGCGATCAATAGTGGTAGATCAGTGAAATATCAAAGACCATTCTCCATCGATTCTTACTAGTTCAGTCGAATATTTATTACTTCTATTTCATCAAGTTGTTCTACCGTATCGTACTGTGGAATAATATGACAATTTGTTACTTCAATTAATATTAATTATCTCTGTACATCTATGAATTTTAGTTTGTTATAGGGAGTGAGCGACTAAAGAGTTGGCCTCTGGCGACAGGAATTTAAACTAGAAAAACCGAGATAGATTTGAATTATATTGGAGATCATATGGAGTTTTGTCTTGAAGGACTGTTTCGTTTTTTCGATATTTATAGAGTTAAGAAATATTTTATAATAGAAAAACTACTATGAAGTCCAGATGATATTATACTGTACCACAGTGCTGTAGTTATAAGAGTAAATAAATAAGTATATATCGATTTCCAACATAATCTATCTACCGAAAGCAGTGGCAAAAAATTGGAAACAAAAAATCGAATATTATATTATTTTAGTGTTTTTTACTCCTCAAAAACTAGATTCTTTGAAATCAAGAAAAATAAAATAAAAAGGATCTAATTCATCCAATAAATTAGCAATTACAAGCATAGAAAAAAATGGTTCAGAAAACGGAAAATCAGAAATTTTTGATTATAATAATTAGATTACATGAATATCAGTTTTTATGCATTTGAACAAATTCTATTCATTTTTGTTGAAGCATCTAAGTCCTAAAGTAACTTCACTCCCAATAGAAATATTTCAGGATTCAGGAAACAAACTGTGCGGAACTCAGTACAAATTTATTAAAAATTCAAATTGTATTGCTCAAAATAAAATTGATGTCCAGTGTAATTTAGGCAACTATGGAAAAACGAAAAACTTATCAAATCAATACTTAAAAATTACACTAGAACGAACATCAAACTTTTTAATGTTCATTACTTGCGTCCAGAATGTATTGGATAATGAATAGCTTTTATAAATAAACGATGTGTTATGAAAATCTTTGTTGAGTTCTGTAAAATCTGAATAAAATCTTTCATTCCAAGCTATGTGTCTGGAATGTTTTTACCACTACATCAAACTAATTCAAAAAAATATCAGATAACTTAATATAGGACATATTTTATATTATATTTATAGAATTTTTCACACAAAAATTAAAGATTTCTTTACAGATAAACACATATGATTGGAATATTTCGCAACGCACTGTTAATCTTACATATAAAGTGAATGCATACCACGGTTCTGTCGCCATTTCACATATAATTGGCGAGACCTCTGGTGGCTGCGCTCATTCCCTATAGTTTCAGATTAAGTGTATGCATTAGTTTGAATTAGTAAAAAAATCTGATGTGGACATCACGTGACTTACTTGTACATCATTGGATATATATATATATATATATATATATATATATATATATATATATATATATATATATATATATATATATATATATATATATATATATATATATATATATATATATATATATATATATATATATATATATATATATACATATATATATAGAATCAAACAGAAAATCTCATCATTCCACGGCTAATTGTTTTTGTTTATCCAAAACATTCTTAAAGTCTGTCAAGTAAAATGCGCTTTTAGCCTAGCCGGTTGCTATGGAAACAGTAGGTCATCATTCTCATGCTACAAAATTCCTAAATACTGATTTCCAAGATTCTACGGCTCATAGTTATGAATTTATACGCAAAATTGAAAAATAAATTCCAAGTGTCAATTCACAATGTGCGTAAACATAAACGTAAGAAATTATGTATGTTCACAGTGGTCGTAACGTAAAACATTAAAATAGAGTGTTTTTTTATTTTTCGTTGGTACAAATTAGGGTTATTGATGTACTGTGTTGGTTTCTCTGACTACCATTTTCAAATATTCTGTTGATTTCGATTCTGTTCCGTGTTTAATGTTTTTCTTTGGTTTCACTTTTATTAGTTTGGAGTTTAGTTTGTTTTGTTTTATTGTATGATGTCTGAAAAAGATCTTGCGATTGTTTTATTACTATTGAAACCAGATTGAAACTGCGTTATAAAAGTCGCCAACGAGAGAAATATTAAGAAGAGGAAGAAATTGTTGTTTTTTTTTATTAATAATTCTGTCAATCATATTTAAAGCACGTTTCGATCCAGAGTGTTGTCAAGTGTCAGATGAAAACATATGTTTAAAGTTGACGCATGCGCTATTAGTTGCTTCGTACGTAAACGTAACAAAGTTGAATTTATCTCAACTTTACGTTTTCATTACGTAGCTCTTATGTCAATACGTAAAGGTAAGAAATACGTAAGAGCATTGTGAACACGAGCATTGGTATACAGTAGTTCAACTTTATGTTTATGTTTACGGTTACACTCCTTACGTTTACGCACATTGTGAATTGGCATAAACTGAATTGCACTTCCGGTTATTATTATCGTTATGAAAATAGTAGGCAATCATTCAGATGCTACAGCAGACTGAAATACTAAATTTCAATATTCTACAGATGATCGTTCTGAATTTATGCAAAAAATTCCAAAAGATTGTCAATTATAGTGCACTGCCGGCTCAGTCGATCTCAATGAAAATAGGCTAAGAGCATCTAGAAGACGGTACTATCGTCTTGAATACTGAATTCTAATATTCTACGTTTAATCGTTTTGGATTTATAAGGAAAATTCAAGAAATGTTTCGAGTAAACTGCACTTCCGGTTGAGCCGATCGCAATCATAATGCAAGATGTACAACTAGATGTTATAGAAGTGCTCAATAAAAAATTTCAATATTCTACGACCGATTGTTTTGAATTTATGAAGAAAATTCGAAGTCTGTCATATAAAGTGCACTTTCGGTTGAGCCGATTGGTACGAAAATAGAAGATGACTATTTGGATGCTACAGCAATTTCAAATGCTGAATTTCAACATCCTACGGTTGATCATTCTGGATTTATCAGAAAAATTTGAAAAAAGTTTCAAGTAAAATACACTTCCGGTACAGACGATTGAATGCGAGGTGCACAACTAGACCGTATACCAGTCTTAAATATAAAATTTCAACATTATACGTTCAACCAGTTTTGAGATTTGCGAGTTACGCACGCACACACGAACATACGTACCGACATCAAGCCAAAAATAATCAAAATGGATTCAAGGATGCTCAAAACGGTTATTTTCATCAAAATCTCGATAGGTGAATTTTGTCGGTTTCACAATACTTTCTTGTACTTAGTACAAGTAAGTAAAAATTGTTTAAAATTAAATTCAAAACAAATTTTTCTTTTTCTTAATTTATAGTACGTATTTTATACTTACATTTCAAAACTTACCGACTGGGGTTATTCAATCAAAATAAATTAATTAGAACAAGCCACTATCGTCAACAATATTTGCATAGTGTTTATGAGAATTTTTGTATGTATGAACAAGGGAATCATTAGAGTAAATTCTGTTGAAATCATTTTTGAATGTTATTATTAATATAAACATATTATTATATCCATTTTTGTATTATAACAATTTCCAAAAGTTTACCGGCGATCTGTTTTTCCCACACCTCTTTTACCGGCGAATAAATGTTTTGGCATTTTAGTTCCAATAAACCTATCAGCTTCACCTTTGAGACCCTGTTTCTTAACTTTCTTAGCAATTGCTCTATGAGCAATCTTTTTAAGCTTCTTTTGCATCTATAACAATAAAAAATAAAATAATTCATGAGTTAATTTATAAAACGATAGCAAACATACAGTAATGTCTTTAACTCCTTGTTCATCTCTGGGTTTAGATAGAGATCTTGCTCTTGATATTGACCTTGTATCTGAAGTGTCCATTCTCATTTTCTTGGAAACAGGTCCTTGAGATCTAGATCTTGATCTGGATTTTGTTTTTGTGAAATTAGCATCATTAGTGTCAGCCATATCAACACCAAGATCTTCCATTTCTTTTCGGAGTCGAGAAACGGAACGATCCCTTACTTTAGCACCAGCGGTTCTAGGCATAACAGGTTTTGTACTAGTCTTATTAACACGGGTTTCTTCACGCATAATTGCTTTCTTGTCACGAATTTGTTGAGCGAGAGCTTTAATTTCACGCATGGTATCATCCAATTCAATTTTTGGGACGACATACATGCCAGCTTCTTCGCGATATTCTTCCTCCTTTTCCAAATGTGCAAGTTTCTGAAAGTAAAATAAAAAAAAAATACGTAATCGTATTTTTCACAAAAAAAAATATATATATATTACTTCGAATATTTCGGGGTCAATATAGTCGGCAATATTATGCCCTTCCCAAATTTCAGGGATAATATCGAATCGTTCCTCTTCTGGAATAGTAACATATTCTTTCTTTAGATCAAGTATATAATCATCACCAAGTTCTTCTTCAATTTCGCGTTCCAATTTTCGTTTTTTCTTTTCAATAACTGCATGTTTCTTAGCTAATACAGATTCTGGTATACAAGGTGGTCGGGGTTTGTCATCTCTAGGTTTAGGAATTGCAACATGTATTCGGTTTAACACGCCATCTACCTGCAAGAAACATTATATAATGTGAATTAAATGTACCTATTTATCAATTTACCTTCTTTGTGCGCATTTTTTGATCGACTCTATAACAGAGTAATCTTTCACAAGCTTCTGTTTTCACGTCCATTACACCATAATCAGAAACTGTGGACATTTCAATAATTTTTAAAGCTTCATCGTTTTCTATTGGAGCTAGAGCTTCTTTTTTGTTTGCTGGTAGATCTTCCAATTTTATAATATCTGTTTTATTTGCCACAATTATTAGTGGTTTATTGGCAAAAAGTGGTTTTATGCTCTCAAATAATTTAACTTGTTCATCTAAAGTATGACCACATTGCTCAGATAAATCTAGAAAATATAAAACGCAAGCACGCAAATGAGCCAATGCCGTTACTGCTTGCATTTCTATAACATTTCTTTCTTCTAAAGCATGGTCCAAAATTCCTGGTGTATCAATTATTTGCCACCGTAAATATTTATAATCAGTATGACCGACATACAAACTTTTGGTTGTGAATGCGTATGGTTGAACCTCCACATCAGCTCTTGTTATCTTGTTGATAAAAGAACTTTTCCCAACATTTGGAAATCCGCAAATAATAATAGTGCGGGTATAAGGATCAATTGATGGCAGACGAGCTAAGTGTTGGCGAACTTGTTCCAAGTACGTAAGATTAGCAGCTTGACGTTTCATAATGGTAGCCATTCGACCCAATGCAGCCCGTTTGAGCTGTTTACATCGGTATAATGAATCGCCAAATTTCAGCAGTCGCACATAGTCCTTTGCTACACTATAAATATTAAAATTTTCACAATTAATTTTCTTATAAGAATTTGTGTGATGTATAAACGCTGGAGTTTCGATAACAGTTTACCCGACAAAAAAAATGGGAAATAGTATTGAAATAAGTATACTGTTCCGACTTTATGTGATAAATCATATTTTCTCATAAATGATTTAAACATAAACAAACTTCAAGAAAACATATTAGGACAATCATGCACCGATAATATATTATTGTATGTAAATGCCAAGCAATAAATTGGCGATTTCATTGCTGCATAAGTCTTACAATAGAGCACAGAAAACAAATCCAGTAATCTAATAGCGTGTGATGGTATTTTTAATAAGAATTTATGTAAAAGTAATGGACTATCTACCAAATTATTCATAATAACTTTATATAAAAATGACATATTGAGTATGATTCGACGCTTCTCTAATGAAACCAAGTTGTCTGCATTATAAGGAAATCTTCTATTAAGAACGAAAATAATTTATGTTGAATACTTTCAACTCTATCTATACAAACTTATAGTACAGCGACCAACATATAGCTGCATATGTTAACTGAGATCTCACAAGTGAATAATAAAGTGAAATTAGATTACTAGTTCTTTTGAAATAATGTCCAATTCTTATAATGAATTCAAGTTTTTATAAGCTTTTTTGACTATTAAATCAATGTGATGATCAAAAATAAGTTAATAAATAGACTTTTTTGGTTTTAATTCTGTATATTTATTTTAATTTTTGACGGTTCGACTCTATAACCGAAAGTCTTCTTCAGAAAAAATGATACAAAAATAAACAAGGCAAGAAGGTATCTAGATAATTAAAAATTGAAAATATACAGATTTCTAGATGTGAAAACGTGGGTTCCACATTTAGTGCAAAAAGAACAAAATTCCTCTGGAATTCACCCAAAGTCTGAGGAAAAACCACGTAAAACCTCAACAGAGGAATCAACGATATGAGTCTTGACAATTATTATATAGAAAAAGATTTAATTAATATAACACATGAGGACAATGTCCCGTTTCTGCAACGAATACAGTTCCAAGGTCCAAACATGCAATAAAATTTAACAAAAAACTGAATTTCAATAGTCTACATCAACATGAATATAACAAAAACAAGTGTCAAGACAAATATTTCACAAATCAGGTATAATTATTACAAAGGAATAAAATAATATGAGTCTTGACAATTATTATAGTCAAAAAAGAATGAATTAACATAACATACAAGGACGATGTCCCGTTCTTGCGGACGCACACAGTTCCGAAGTACAAACATGTCATAAAAATTTCAATTATGTACATAAACGTAATAAAAATAAAAATCAAGACAAATATTTCACAAATTATGTATGTCTATTATTAATTATTGGAAGCCAAACATTTTCCAACTCGAAACCATCAGTAAAGTTGAAATTATTCGGATCTTTAATTATTTATTTATGACATGTTTGGCCTTTGGAACTGTGTGCGTCCGCAAGAACGGGACATTTTTCTTGTGTTATATTAATTCATTCATTTTTGACTATAATAATTGTCAAGACTCATATTATTTTATTCCTTTGTAATAATTATACCTGATTTGTGAAATATTTGTCTTGACACTTGTTTTTGTTATATTCATGTTGATGTAGATTATTGAAATCCAGTTTTTTGTTAAAAAAAATTTTATGACATGTTTGGACCTTGGAACTGTGTGCGTTGCAGAAACGGGACTTCGTCCTCATGTGTTATATTAATTAAATCTTTTTCTCTATAATAATTGTCAAGAATCATATCATAGATTCCTCTGTTGAGGTTTTTACGTGGTTTTTCCTCAGACTTTGGGTGAATGCAAGAGGAATTTTGTTCTTTTTGCACTAAATATGGAACCCACGTTTTCACATCTAGAAATCTGTATATTTTCAATTTTTAATTATCTAGATACCTTCTTGCCTTGTTTATTTTTGTATCATTTTTTCTGAAGAAGACTTTCGGTTAGAGAGTCGAAACGTCAAAAATAAAAATAAATATACAGAATTAAAACCAAAAAAGTCTATTTATTATAATATAATTCTGAAAGCATGTATAGATCATCAAAAATAAGTTTACTATCAAGCGATGGTAATACCAGAAATAGTGTAATTAAAATCAAATTTTTATATATTTCGTGTGAAAGTGATATATGAGCGTTTATTAGTATTTAAAATTATATGCTCATCATCAAGACACTTGTTAAATATATCAAGATCGGTTTATAAAGTTTGACAGTCTTTTAATGTGTCTATTTGGCAATAGATTTTAAAATCGTCTACATACAAATAAAATTTAGCATGATAAAATACTTGGCGATATCATTTACAAAAATAATAAACAAAAGAGGTCCTAGATGTGACCCTTGAGGCACACCTGTTCTAACATGGAGATAATTAGACGTAAATCCATTAACAACACATTGTTGTCTATTCTCAAAATGACTTAATCCTAATCCACTGCAGCAAACTACAATGAATACGCAGCATATTTAACTTTTGTAATAATAAATTGTTATCAATTTTATCAAATGCCTAACTAAAGTCCTTGTAAATAGCGTCTACTTGTACACTGTTGTTCATTTATCTAAGGACATTATCAATATATTTAATTAAATTTGACTTTATAGATCTGCCAGAATAAAAGCCATGTTATTCAATATTAATTATGTGTTTCACAGAGGCAAACAAATACTTAAATATTGTTGAATGGACACTCAAGACAGCTTTGAAAAAACATTATATAAAAAATTTAAAAATATATAACAATATACAGCTTTGAAAAAACATAAGAAGAATACAGCAACAGTACGGGACAACGATGGAAAAATAACACTAAAAGCAGAAAGATCAAATAGATTATATTATATAAATTCAGAATGTATAAAAGAGAACATGATAAATAAACAATATGAAGAAGCAAGTAAAATAGCAAATAGACAATATGAAGAAGCAAATACACTAGAAAATAAACAGTGTGAAGAATATAACACAATGAAAAAAAAAACAGTATTATAAAATGGCACAGAACATTAGCACATATGACTGAAAATGACTTAGAATCTGCATTGAAAAATAATTCATTTATTAAGAGGACTTTATTTCAATTCTAAAGAAAAACTTGGCGACTGTGAAACATGCATAATCTGAAAATTTTCAAGAAAACCCTTTTCAAAAAATGAAGAAGGAAGAACGAATGAACTATAAGAAATTGTTCATTCGGATGTATGTGGACCTATTCAAACACCTACACCAGGGGGAGCAAAATATTTTGTAACTTTTATTGATGAACATATTAGATATTCAAAAGTATATTTTATATCACATAAAAATGAAGTCCTAGATAAATTCAGAGAATATAAAAATTAAATAAGTAATTTTACTGGAAGAAGAATAAAGTATTTACAAACGGACAATGGAAAAGGCGAATACTGCAATGAAGAATTTGAAAAATACCTGAAGAAAAACGGAATACAAAGAAGATTGACAGCACCGTACACGCCGCAACAAAATGGTCTTGCTGAAAGAGAAAACAGAAGCTTAATAGAAAAAGCAAGATGTTTATTACTAGAATCAAATTTAAACGAAAAATCTTGGGCAGAAGCTATCTCTACAGTGAATTATCTAATAAATAGAAGTCCAACAAAATCATTAAACAATAAAACAATTTGAAAAATGGGTTGGTCATACTCCTTATGTAAATCATCTTCACATTTTTGGTTCAAAAACTTTTATATTAAACAAAAATAGAAAACAAGAAAAATTTTCACCAAAAACAAAAACAGGAATATTCATGGGATATTCTGAAAAAGTATAAGGATTCAGAATTTGGATACCAAATGAAAAGAAAATAGTAGTAAGTTGAGATGTGAAAGTTATCAACAAGATGTATTATGATGAAAAAGAAAATGAAGATATGATTAGAAATAAACTGATAATTGAAGAATTTGAAGATGTAGAAAATAACAAAAATCAAAATATTAATGATATAGAATCAACAAAAACTCAAGAAGATATTGAACAAATAAATGAAACTGAACTTCAACAAATAAATAATGAACATGACGAAATAAATTTAAGAAGGTCGCAAAGAGAAAAGAAACTTCCAATATGGACACAAGATTATTAGATGAATTTTTGTGAAGAAGGAAATAGACAAGATAATGAATACAATGGACAAGGGGATGAAGCTATAAAGGAAGAAATAAAAGCACATCTCACAAATAATACATGGAAGATTTGTAAAAAAACAAACTCATCAAATATTGTAACCTGTAGAATGATATTAAAAGAAAAATTGAATTGAACAATAGAAACAAAGAAAGCTCGTTTAGTAGCAAGAGGATTTAATCAAAGGTCTGGACTAGATTATAAAGAAACTTTCGCTCCAGTGGCAAAATTGAGTACAATAAGAGTACTAATAGCTACAGCAGTTGAACAAAATTTGAAACTTGGTCACCTGGATGTATGCACCGCATTCTTGAATGGAGAAATTGAAGAAAATATTGAAATGGAAATACCAAAGAATTTAGAAAATTTTTTGAACAATATAATTATTGAAGAAAGTGGAAATGAAAATCTTGTATTGTATATCAAAGCTACGAAAATGTTACAAGATTGTAGAAATTTAAAAGATAACAAAATTTGCAAGTTAGAAAAGGCTATATATGGTCTGAAGCAAGCTGGAAGACAATGGTATAAAAAGTTAGACAAGAAATTAGAAGAACTAGGTTTGCAAGCTTCAAATGCTGATCCTTGTATCTACCAAATGTCAAAAAGGGGAGAAACACTTATTATTGCCATTTATGTAGATGATTTAATTATTGCGTACTCAAATGAAAAATATTATCAATACTTAAAAGATATATTGATGAAGACATTTAAAATGAGAGACTTAGGAGAATTGAAATATTGTCTTGGTATAGAATTCAAAAGTTCAGACTCTCAAATTAAATTATCACAGACAAGATACATAAAGTCTTTTAGAAAAATTTAATATGACAGAATGCAAACCAGTAACTTCTCCAATGGAAACGAATTTAAAATTGGAAAAAGAAACTCATTCAGAAGAAATTAAAAAATTTCCATATCAAAACTTAATTGGCTCTTTAATATAACTAGCTGTAGCAACAAGACCGGACGTTATGTTTCCCATCAGTTATTTAAGTCAATACAATAGTTGTTATAGTGAAGAACACTGGAAATGTGCTAAAAGAATATTAAGATATTTAAAAGGAACAAAAAATATGACACTAACAGTGGCGTGCGGTGACTTTCTGTGATAGGTGTGCACAGTCGGTGGTGAGGAAAGGGATATATACATGGCCAACAATACAGCTTATTTTTCTCGCAACAACCAGCAATCCATTTAATTTTTTTATATATTTTAATTTGGAAATGTCGCACGGATTGCTGACCTTTAATTTTGATATTTTGAGTGAGTTTTATGTCTGGTGTTGGTCTTGTTTTCATAATTTCATTCTTTGTTTCGACATCACGACGTGGAAAAGGACATATAAAATAAGTGTTTACCTAATATTGTTGTCTTGAATAACAAATAACAATATTTCAACTATTTTAAAATAAACTTATAAAAGGCGTTTGAAAAAGAACACAGCTAAACGTTGAATATTCAGCTCCAGGTGCAGAAAGTCTGGCTGCACGCAGCGAGAGAGAACGAACGATAGGAGATCGCTAATTTCGGTATGCTTTTTCTCTGTCAGACTCTATTCCTTCACTTTCCTAATACTGACTATGCCAAATAGACCTCGCTCGCCGTGCAGGCGAGAAATCTGCACCTCAAGCGTCAACATTCGTTTCAAATATATAGCAGAGTGGCCTGCGAGGCGCGCCCGTATTTCTGGTTGCATAAAAAGATAAAATACGCTCTTTCTCTGATTTTATAATGAAAATTTGTGAAACAAAATGAAGTATTTAATAAACCATTATATTAATTTTATTTATGTAATTTCTAATATTTTCATAGGGTGTGCAGTGCACACCCTGCACATATGGACTGCACGCCACTGGACACTAAATTTTGAAAAGACAGGTAAACCTATTGAAGGATATGCAGATGCATTGATCGGAGATCTTATACGGGATACTGTTTCAAATATAGAAATGGATTGATAAGCTGAGAGACAAGAAAACAGAGAACTGTTGCTCTTTCCACCGCGGAGGCTGAGTATATGGCTCTAACAGAAGCTGCTAAAGAAGTTATACATCTTCAACAAATATTCATGGATAAAGAAGTAGCTCAGAATAAAATAACAATTTTTAATGATAATCAAGCTGCCCAGAGTCTCAGCAAGAATCCCATTATCAGCTCAAAATCCAAACACATAAATATTAAAGAACATTTTGTTAGAGATACGATTAAAAAAGGTCAGATAGACATAAAGTATAAAAAACAGAAGAAATGTAGGCTGACATATTCACGAAAGCTTTATATGGTTTTAAACAAAACAAAATAAGAACAGAAATTGGAGTCTACTGAAATAAATTGTAAATAACGTCTTTCGTGAGGGGGAGTGTTGAATGGACACTCAAGACAGTTTGAAAAAAACATAATATAAAAAATAAAAAAATATATAACAATATAATCCTGAATATAATATAAGTCAATATTGCAATTAAATGAGTTGAAAATAAAACTGATTCTTCTACTGCCTAGCTATTTTCATCAAATATAATACGTTCAAATGTGCATAGTTTAGAAACAGCGCCAAAGCTTTCAACAATATTTCTGTTACTATTCTTAAATATTGGAACAACCATTGTTTTTTTCCAAACGTCCGAACAGCGATCTTCAGTAAACGATTTGTTATATATTAAAAAGAGTGGCGAGATTAGATATGAAGCATAATTTTTTACAAAAATACTAGGAATTCCGTCGGAGCCAGCTCCCTTATTTACATCAAGATTTGACATTATTTCAAATATTTCGTCTTTATGTACAGATAATAAGCCTAACTTTATACAGGAATCGAATCAGGGTATATTTGAGCTGTAGGCAACGTATTAGAAGAAATATTGTCAGAAAAAACCGTACTTACTTGTCAATCAAATGTCTGGCGGTATTAATTTGACCCAAAGCAAGTTTATAATGATCCTTGTCATACAGTACGTTCATTAAATCAGCATAGAAAGGATGCACATCATCTAATTTTGGAAACTCTTGTAAGATCTGCGATAAACGATCGTGGAAATTTTGTTGAGTGTATTTGATTTTTCGCATATAGAAAGAACGTATCCTACTAATTTTGTAGCCCTTATGAACTACTGTTGGAGTCTTACGTTGAGTTTTGGACAATATTATATCAATAAAGTCCTGAAAAGTAAAATGATTAATATGCGTGTTGCAATTTAAATGATGTTTAAAGAAAATAAAGAGCATTATTTACCTTCGCCGTTGGCACAACCGCGATCTTCTTAAAATTATACATAGACATTTTAAGTTTTTGTGAAATGTCAAGATATTTAGTAAGATGTCAATTTACCCACGAGGGCAAATCAAAGAAAGAGGTTATGTGCTCATGACGTCACTTGGAGGTCATTCGGGTACGTTCGGGATGGGCGCTCACACGCTGTCAGCGCTCACACTTTTGAGTGGTTTTCAAACGTTCACTTTGCAATGTGAAAGTGCTCAAGCATCTTCGCCAAAATTTATGAATATTTAAAAAATCAACTGAAAACTTTAAATCAAAATAAATAAATAATCATAAGCTTCATTAAATTATTTTTATGATGCGAGCTTGTAGAACGCACTCACGTTACCTGTCTTTCCCGCCACAAAAGACCACCATATGATTCCGTATTACAAATACAAGACGCCAAGACGCTTTGGTACCAGTAAAACGAATTTTTGTTGTGGAACGTGCCATTTACAATGGGAATTTTAGGACTCTCAAAACTTATAGCAGATATTGCACCAATTGCGGTTAAAGAAAGTGAAATTAAACATTATTTTGGTGAAATATTATAATTAATCTGTTTTGCATTGTTTAATATTCATTATTCTAACAGGAAGAAAGATTGCTATTGATGCATCTATGTGCCTTTACCAATTTCTTATCGCAGTACGCAACGAGGGAGCTCAATTAAAATCAACAGATGGAGAAACAACATCTCATCTTATGGGTACATTTTATCGAACTATTCGACTAGTTGAGAATGGTATAAAACCGGTATATGTATTTGACGGTAAACCGCCAGAACTTAAATCAGGTGAACTCTCAAAGCGGGCTGAAAGACGTGAAGAAGCTCAGAAAGCATTAGATAAAGCTACTGAAGCTGGTGATGCTGCCGAAATGGACAAATTTAACCGTAGGTTAGTTAAAGTTACCAAACAACATGCATCAGACGCTAAACAACTATTAACATTAATGGGAGTTCCTTATATAGACGCACCTTGTGAAGCTGAAGCCCAATGCGCTGCTTTGGTAAAAAAAAAAAACATTAATTTTTCTTGACTTTGAATAATAAAATATGAGATATATAGGTAAAATCTGGTAAAGTATTTGCTGTTGCAACAGAAGATATGGACGCCCTTACATTTGGATCAAATGTTCTACTGAGGCACATGACTTTTAGTGAAGCTAGAAAAATGCCTATTCAAGAATTTCATCTAGATAAAGTATTGGAAGGAATGAATCTCACTCGTAATCAAGTATTCAATTATCAAACTTTTCATATCATTACCATTAATATACTTGTATTCAGTTTGTAGATTTGTGCATATTGTTGGGTTGCGATTATTGTGACAGTATCAAGGGAATTGGTCCAAAAAGAGCAATAGACTTAATAAACCAATATGAAAGCATAGAAAAAATATTAGATAATATAGATAAGAAAAAATATCCACCTCCTGAAAATTGGTGTTTTGAAGATGCTAGAAGATTATTCAATGAACCAGAAATTGCAGATCCTGCAACTTTTGATGTAAATTTTTTGAATATTATATTTTAACAAATTTTTTAATTGATAATTTATTTTTAGTTGAAATGGTCAGACCCAGACGAAGAGGGTTTGATAAAATACTTATGCGGTGATAAGCAGTTTAGTGAAGAAAGAGTCCGGAACGGAGTAAAAAAATTGTTAAAAGCCAGATCTGTTACTCCACAAGGAAGATTAGATACTTTTTTTACTGTTACTTCTATTCCCAATCCTAAAAGAAAAATTGAAAATAAGAAAAATACACCCAATAAACGTGCTGCGGGTGCTAAGGGAAGAGGTAGACCAAAATAATTCAAATTTTTACATTAATAATATATTTGTCCACATAATCAATGTAAATCTTTTGATAAATATTGTTTAGCTAAAGCTCTTAAAAATCTAGATTTTCGTACATTCATTGCTTCTCGTTGTATTTCTTCATTGTTGTTGGAATTAAGTTCCAACATTCCTATGGCTTTAATCTAAAAAATAAAAGTATTAAGTATGGTCGTACTTAATTCATCATAGATATTCACCGCTTGTTGTTTCCTATGATTTTCTCCTCTTTTATGATGCAAGTGCACTAAATATTCTAAAATAGTTGTATCCCATATGCAATTGTAATAAGCATCAATTGCATCATAGCAGCAATTTGATTTATTTTCTCCTAAACATTTAAATGCAAGACCATAATCAATATCATCTAAAAATTGAAATAAGATTGCTGCTTGTGTATGACAATTAATTTGAGTGCAACATTTTATCATGCGTTTGAAAATTTGATCATCAGCTGTTGGTTTAGTTGGCGGTTGATTAAAATAATCTGTTGCAATAACCAGTGTTTCTATATAATATTTTAATGCAGTTTCATAATGTGCATTACCTGAAATAAATCAAATAAATTTGTGGTTATTATTATTATCATGATGATTCTCACCAAAATTTATATCGCCCATGAGTCTCAGCCAAGATAAATTAGTAGGATAATATTTTAACGCTTTTAAAACTAATTGAGACAATGTTTCGCAAACCGCCTTGATGTTGTACGAATCTGCACTATAACAATAATATCAGTATCAATTTAATTCAGCGTATTATGTATGTATCAGTTTAAAAAGAAAAAAAATCTTTGATGACAAAAATTCTTGTATCTACGATTATATAAAAAGTGACAGTTTTCTTGTATAATTTTTAATGTAAAAAGTATGCTTTTATGAAATACTGCAATATAAGTTTTATTGCACACTTTTAATGTACGATTTCAATGAGAGAGCCACATTAATTCTAATTATCAAAAATTTAATCTGGGGGGTCTTTTGAAACTCATCTACAATACTAAAATCATTTTTGCACATTTCAAACTTGATATATAATTAAAATTTCAAAAAATATATATGCCAATTTCAACGATAACAGTTCATAAATTGAATAGAGTTCGCTGTCGGCTCTTATCGAAATATCTTCAAATAAGATAAATTAGAAACACACTAGATAAAGTTTCAAAATAAATTTATCTTATTTGAAAACAGTTCAATTCATAATATCGTCTCCTCAATTACTAATAATAGCCGTCAAAGGGACATTTGCAAAAGACAAAAAAATATTTATATATAATTGACTGTTTTACGGTAATTAGGACGATCGGAGATAAAACACATATGTAAACAGTGTTTAATACATTCACGGAGTTTTTAGTCCGGGAAGCAGCGTTACAATTACAAATGAAAATCATTTCAGAAAATCCTATTTAAATGATTGTTTACAAACAATAAATTGATGATCTGAGCGTCAGCTGCATCGGTACTGGTAGAGCTAATTGTAGGAAAATAAAAACGGAAAAAAGTCAATTCGTAAAATTTCAAGATTTGTTTGTTTGGATATCAAACATTGTAAAAATAACCGTCAGCTAGATTTAAATTAGTGGATTACCCGTCAGCTACCCTTATGAAACACAAAATTCCATCGTTCCACGGATAATCGTTTTGGATTTATCTAAAAAAGTTCGGCCCAGTCGGTTGTTATGGAAAGAGGGTTGTCAATATTCGTGAGAATGTAAATCCGGATATCCATGCAAGTGTATATCCGGTATTCGCAAAAACCGGCATCCGGCTTAGAACAACGGATAACCGGATAAAACGAAAATCCGGATAAATCGGTATCAAGATTATTCCAAGGAATCGGTGTCCGAATGTAATTTAGTAAATTAATGAGAACTAAGAAGAAATAAGAAATTATAATAAGTTAAATATATAATTAATGACATAATTTTAAATGAAGTTCAAAATTTGAACTACAAAAGTGCTTCTCGTAGTTAAATTATCAGGATAAACTTGTCTGTGTCACTTGACGGATGTAGTGTTTACTGACTTTCCAAGATTCCACAGCTGTTTTCTTTCGTTCACGGAGTACTGATCTGGATCACTATGTGCTTGTTCTTTCGTTTGAAGTGCACTTCCGTTACAGACGATTGCAATCATAATGCGAGGTGTACAACAAGATGTTATGGAAATGCTTAATACAAAATTTCAATATTCTACGAATTTATGCGGAAAATTCGAAAAGTCTTTACATAAAGTGCACTTTCGGCTCAGTCGATTGGTACAAAAGTAGAAGATAACCATTTAGATGCTACAGCAATCTCAAATATTGAATTTCAGTATCTTACGCTTAATCATTCTGTATTTATGCGGAAAATTCAAAAAAGCTTCAAATTAAGTGCACTTCCGATACAGACGATTGCAACCATAATGCAAGGTGCATAACTAGACCCGAGACCAGTCTTAAATACAAAATTCCAACTTTATACGTTCGACCCTTATAAACCGATAATATTATTGGTATAAAAAAAAGTTTGAAGCGGTAAAATATGGGTTAAATTGATTTTATAATCATTCAAATTTTCATATTTTCATGAGTTTCATAATTTATGGAATAACTTTGTATCCTCACATTTTACTACCGGTTCATAAGGGTAACTTACGGGTAATCCACCAATTTCAATGCAGCTGACGGTTATTTTTACAATGTTTGTTATCCAAACATGAATTCTACAAATTTTGAAGTTTAATGAAATTACTTTTTTCTCCGTTTTTCCTTTTTCATGTTCCGAATGTTCCTACAGTCAACTCCACCAAAACGTTAACTACTGATGCTTGTTTCGATTATCAACTATATTCAAACAATATTTTTATACAAAAATTATATTTTCTGCAATTACTTGCAAATTGTAACGCTGCCTCCCGAACTACTTCGCTTCGCTCATATTTTTAATAAATCCGCTCGTGCATTTAAGAATAACTTTTTAAATTTGCATCTTGAATATCTATTATACATATACGTTCGAATAAAAAATTGTACAATAAAAGTTTTGTCGCACACTTTAAATTGAGATTTTAAGTATTTTAACCATCTGTAGGGTACTCTAAAATTCATCTACATACAAGACTGTCCAAAGCGCGACTCGCGACTTATATTTGTGCGACCCGCGAAGTTTTACATTCTTCTAACGGCCATTACTCTCCAAGTTACAGCTTTCTAAAAATCATTCGAAAATTTGGGAATCTTTTAACTAATGTAAATGTAAATGAATGAAATAATTATTATTCGTATATGGCAATAAGTTTTATGCTGCTATTATTAGAATAATTTCCGATTCGTGTGATTTATTTCTGCAGTTCTCCGATATATTTAGTAATTTGTATTGGCCCGGAATTATATCTCATTTGGACAGCCGATCTGCAACACTAAAATCAATTCTGGACATTTTGTAGTTGATATTTAAATTAAAATTTTTAAGAACATTTCTGTTGACTTCAATAACAATTTAAAGAATTGGTAAGCATCACGGTTAGTGAGTAGAATTGTACCGATTTCTCATAATATTTGGAAACCTCGCAAAGGCTCGGCCTCAATCGGTTAGCTGTACTTATTGACCTTAATACTCATTTATACTTGTATTTTAAATAGCTATTAGCACGTAAAGCTCATATGAGACGCTCAATTTTTTTGTACATTTTTCATTTCAATGTTTTGTTTGTGAAAAATAGACTGTTAAAAACAGGTTAAAATATTCAAAGATTACTCAATTTTTAATTCAATGAAATAATAGAACTTGCTCTATTTCTTTAAGGATGTATAAGCGTGACAACAATTTTTGATTTCAAGCCTCAAAATTTATCTATCATTAGTTTTCTATCCTAAGAATTTACTGTTAAAATTTCAGGATAGGTCACCGTTCATATTTTGAAGTAATAAATTGTTGAAAATTGACATAAAATACATTGCTCTTATGGAGAAATAGGTGATTGAGCTCATAAATAAATAGATATCAGTATATTCAAGTTTGCGTAGAATAAAAAAAGAACTATACATAAAAAAGATGAATATTGCAGTGTCCCGTCAATATTTTAAAAACGGTATGTATCCGTTCATATTGGAAAGAAAATTAAAATGAAATTCAAATTACTTGATTGAATAAATTTTTACTCGCAACGAATTGACATGACAACGTTGCACTGCGTGGCTTTTTGCTGCATTGCCAAGTTAATACAGATCACGTGAATAATTTCTCTATTTCATCCCGCAAACGTTCAAGCCTATCCCTACCCATCAAAATTCACTATTCCCTCACGCCCTCGCTCATACATTCTTAAATGTTTTCGTCAATTAATTGCACAGATAATATGTGCACCATGTTATATCGCGTTGTCAGTGGCAGCCAAAGACAAAAAATCTGCTGTGGCCACACGGTACTTCCTCGACCATAAATTTAATCACTGTTTCGGAAATTTAGAGTATCACATCAATTAATTGCATATTTCAAAGTGACAATTGTCATTGTTAAAGTGGCAAAGATGGCGGTTATATTTAGTCCTTACATAAAATAAGTATTTAAACTGAGTTGAATGAGGGATAGTGAGGAAGACAGTAAGTAAATAAGAAATAGAGAGTAATAGTTGCAGCGCATAAAAGTAATTTTGGTTGGTTACGGAGCGCGCAAAAGTGAACTAATGGAAATAAATGAGAAAAGTGATGAATAAATAGAGAAAAAGTTGGAAACAAATAAGAAGCGGTTTAAATAAATAGGAAGACTATGTTGTCGTTTTAATAATAAAGAAGGTGTAGTGTTAGAGACTATTTAAGTATAAGTTATAAGTGGAATCAGTGAATATTTTGTTATATAAGTGTAGCCTAAGGTAAAAATAAATGATTAGTCCACGAATGAGAATTCAAATTTACAATATAGAAAGTGGTTTAAATACTACGATCTAATTTTGGTGTATATAAAACTCTGTGCCATTTCAAGCACTAGAAAAGCTTTCAATATGAAAAAGAACTATAAATATTTTTTGTCAGGAAGAGTTTGATGCAGTCGGCTATACTAAGGTAACTTACTTGCTGACAACTGCTGGCCACAATACAATGTATTCAGTGTTTAATTCTAAAGTAGATTCATCCTTTAATACATTATATAATCTTGCCAACATGGAAATGACAACGCTTAGGGTTGTTGAATCTCGAATTCCAGATAAAAATAAAATTAAATTTGCTTTACTATTAATCGTTGGTGAATCTCTGTGCAGAACAGTCGTGTTCCCAGAACTAGACCGTTTAGTTTGCAATGAATTTGGACCAAATATTGGCAGAACTACAAAAATCATATTTAAAAAATGAAATAAGGCCTAATATTACTATACGAAACCTAAGTCCCACATGTCCCGCGAAACTTTCTTATTTCCCTTATATTTAGCCAAATCTTGACAAGCATATGCTACAGCAGCTGCCATTTCAAAATAATTCCAACGTTTATCCAATCCACAAAGATATTCCCATTCTGTTAAATTTAATAAACACAATGCACACTGTTCTACGACTTCTAAACGTGGTATTACATTATCACCTGCTTCCAAGGCAGATAAACATGACTGACATTTTGTTATTATCTGTTGTTTATCTAGAGAAGAAATATGATTATTTAAAACTTATATTACTGTTAAATGTTATTACTTAAGTGACTTGCGGGCCATTCAATTATTAACTGAGTAATTTGTACTAACAAAATTTCCCAATTTATAAGTTTAGTTAACTTAAGGACAATATTTGGAGCGATATTTGTATGAGCTTTAATTTCAAACTCAAGTACGGTTAAAAGTTCAATGCTCGCATCAAAATTATTGACATTCATTAGTTCTCTGGATTTAGCAAGTAAAATGTAACTATAGTCCTGTAAAAATCCTCTCGGCATAGACATTACAACACTTTGCAAAGGAATTGCCAATTCCCAATTCAAGTTTAGACGCCAAACTGGTTTAGAATGATTAGTAGCCAAAAGTTTTACAAGTAATTCACGAATACTCTGAGGAGAATATGTTATCATCAATTTTTGTTCTATTGCTTTTGCTTCCAAATATGGATTTCCTGTAATCATAAGATAAAATAAAATATTAATAAAAAGAATGAACTGAAAATACTAACGCTTGATTGAAAAATCTGGAAGTAACCAGTCAGTAGTTTTTAAACATTCTGGAATGTAAACATCATCACATTTAATTTGAGCCTTCGATATTGTATCTAAGTCCTGATTATTTAGTATGTTTTTTAAATTTGTATCAGTTGTTAACTTGTTAAAAAGTTCGGGAATATCTTCAGTCATTAATAACTTCATAAAAAATATCTTGATTCTGTCATAATCAGTATCAGAACATGCTTCTAAGACGGATGTTACAGACTGAAAATATTTTAGATAAAAAATTAAATAACAATTATAATTTAGTTTTCATACCCAACATAAAATATCTATTGCTTTTATACCGCCATTTTTCAGTCGATGAAGGAAATCTCCAGTATGACTTGTATCTCCGTCCAAAATACATCGTACAACATTCAACATTTGGACCTGTAATAGTAGATCTCGTGCTACTGTAAATTTTCCACTTGATAATGCTCCTTGTATATCTAATTCTAACAGTGTTCGAAACATTACAGGTATTTCTCGAATTTTGTTATCTTCTTGTAGAATTGACAGAATGCCCTACACAGATTCAAACATATTAATTTGATCTTTTTCTCTTTAAATAATTTTTACCGTATATTGATCAACAACTGAAGCATTCATTTGTTGCAATAAATTTGGGACAAATCCTTCAACAGGAACATTGCAAGCATATAAAAATCCATTTAAAAAATGCATATCAAAACTGGCGTAAACAAATGATTGTTCTGGATTTAAACTATAAAAACATTCAGAGCATTTTAGAAAATATTGTTTAGCCAAGTTGTATTCTTCACGATGAAAGTAAAAGCATCCTAAATCATAATAAATTTGAGCTTCATATTCAAAACAAGGAGCTTCTACGCATTTGTCCCATTCTTGTTCAATCTCTTTGGTATCTTCATTTAACATAACGAATGTTTCAAAAGTAGGTACGCTAGGCGTACGATTCAATGATAAAATAGTAATTAGAAAATTAACACTTGTCATAATTAATTCTGGAGTGCATATGAAAAGATCATCTATTGTTCCCACCATGAAATCTCCATTCAGTTTTAAAAGTTTGGCATTCAAAGAGCGTTGTACGACCATCCTGATTAACCACCTATGATATAAGACTAATGCGAATAAATGTTGATCCGAAATCGTAAGTAAATCGCTTTCAGGAACATTAGGAATTTCAATTTTCTTCTTCTCGTTTGTAAAATACATCAAATCTTGTAATAAACAGATTTGAGTTTTTATAGGTATTTTTGATTCTATTAAGTCTAAATTCCACTTCATGTGAGCAGCAATTTTCAAACACAAAATTTTAAGTGCTAGGTTTTTCAGCGTATCTCTTGGTTTGATATCTGATACATTTTCGATATTTCCATCTTTTTGTTCATCTTCTGCACGTTTAACATCATTTTTTATTGAGTCCAATATGGATGTTGTAAATTTAATAATAAGTTCTGCAGCAGGCGGATCTTAAATTAAAAAATATTATCAAGAAATGTATTTTTGTCTACGTAGTTATGTAAAAAATAATTCTAGACGATTGAATTCACTGCAAAGCAAAAGAAGAAAGTGATAATTAAACTTTAAAATAAACATTTATTTGATTTACAGTTATTAATAAAAATATAAAACTTCGATTTTTCGGTGATAGTCAACTTCGTTAAGAAAAACATGAAAAAAAGGTAATAGTTATTTGTCTAGTGTGAAATGTGATATATTAATCACAAAAAGAAAAGTTTTCTTGAGTGACTAATAACATTTCACACGAGTCCAATACAATGTTTATCCAACACCTCACTTAAAACATCTCAAGTCGTTTTTCTATGTTTATTCATTGTTTGACACTGACAAGACAGTTAATATGCTATTGGCAAAACAGAAATTATAAGTATGACATGAAATGATTTTAATGATATTACTGTGCCTTTCGCGACTTCTCTATTATTCTCTCATTAAGTAACTAATGATTGATATTATTTATTTCAAATAACTATTGCATGGGTGCGTGACGACAATGTCCCCTATAATGTACTTTTTACCGGGCCTGTTAGAATTTAGATCATTAATAATTGTGAATATAAATTAAAAAAAAAATTAGAACTCAGTAAATGTTGAAATTTGAAAGTTATTGAAATTGAAGAGCTGATAAGAAAAACTATTATTGTTAAATAAGAAGTAAAACTAAGTGGATTATTGGGTAAAAATAAGAGGCAAGCTAGAGTAGCTGAAAATCATCACAAAAATAATAATGAGGATGCTGTTTCTCTACGAGAAGTAACAAAGGAATGTAATGTGAACACTGCAAGAAAAATATTGAGAAAAGAAAAATTTAGACTCTACAATACGACTTGTTCATCATGAGAAATGGAGATTACGTCAGAAGATAAGAATTTTGCAGATGATATAATAATAATAATAATTTATTTTTTTCAATAGGCATACAAACATATGTACGAAAATTGAGACAGAATTTCAATACGGTGCTGAAAATTATGTGGACCGATGAATCTACATTCATAAATAATGGCATGTTTAATAGGAACATATACATTGCCACTGGAAAATATTCATACAAATAGAGAAATTAATTATCAACTAAGATTTAGTGTTAATGTTTGGATTGGTGTATTTCATTCAAAAGTATTTTATTATTTTTTTATGAAAATTAACCGCAGCGGATTATTTGAATTTTTTACAAAATGTTCTGGAAGATATAATGGATGATACACCCCTGGAAGTAAGAAGAAATTTTCATTATGATCAACATGATGGAGTCCCGGCCTACAAAGCAAGAATTTGCACCAATTATTTAGAGAACATTGGATACAAATGAACCTATTAAATGGCCAGCCAGTTCCCCCGATATTACGCCTCTTGACTTTTTTTATCGGAGAATATCTTAAAGATTCAGTTTTTCAGCATCAATCCCAAAATATTGAGGAGCTAGAAGGTAGAATCATAGAAGCTATTGACACAATAACCACCCAGATGCTCTGAAAATTCCTCAAAAGTGTGTATGAGAGAGCACAAATATGTTTACGAAATGATGGCTTAAACACTTGTTATAAATTTTGCACATCATGAAATAATACAGAAATGCTTCTAAATTTGATCATTGATCTGTTAATAGCGTCACAAATTTTATTTAGAATAATTTATTAACACAGGTTGCAGTGTAAATCTTTGCTTTACAAACTCATATGTTCACAATATCGGGCACAGTTACTCGTACTGAATCACTGACTGAATGAATTTCTCTCCTAGCTCGCGCTTTTATATACCTAAGACGACAATGGGCCAACATTCAATTGTCTAACAGTTGTTGCCTGGCAACCACCAAACATCTAGTGACCATAGCCTGTCAATCATGTCCGACAATAGGGAATATGGATGAAATTTAAATTTGGTTCAAATATTTTTATTCCGAATTTTTATTGGCCGGACATTTGTACTAAACCATCATTTTGGTAATTAATATCTTTTCAATTGCTTAAATTTAATAAATAAAAGTGCAAATTAAGCGAGGTAAATTCAAAGTTCTAAAACGCAACACCATTGATTAAAGCGAAACGTGACGTCAAATACTATGCTATTGGCAACTGAAATTAACCCGTAGCCACCTAGCGGTTATAAGCCGAACTATATAGTAAAGTGGATTCAACCTTAATTTCCATATGATTATATGTTATGTTAATGGCTTTGTTTGCAATATTCAATGGCTTTTTTGAGGTTGTTTGTATGAAATTTTATACTACAATAGTTCATATTGGATTTGTTGCAATTAATTCAGTGAAAAATACCTAGTTTTCGACTTTATTGTTAAATTACATAACCTCATTGCTGTACTGAAATTAGTCTTTCTCAAGATTTTACTCTTCAAAATATAGAATCTAAACGAAGAAGTGTTAAAAATTGTTGTGTTTATAGATGCCATTCCAAATTTAGTTGAATTGTTGATTTTAGTTTCCATAAATTTCCTAAGAGGGGAAAAGGAAAGTGCTGGTATAGTAAATAAATTTGGAGACTACGATCCAGTTCATAATCAAGCTATGCGGATTAGAAAAATTCGTACAGGGAGAGCTGAAAGCTGAAATGTACAAAACAAAAATGTCATAAATACTCCCTTGTAATATTATTTTCTTTATGCTTTAAATTTCATAATCTCATTCAGTCTTCCAGTTACAACTAAAATTCACATATAAATATAAAGATTTTAAAAGAAAAAACTATATATTATAAAAGAAGAAAGTCTATACTTCCCCGCACAATTGAAATTGAATTAAATCAACTCTTAGGTTTGAAATTTCTATGGAAATATTCTTTGTTAGAATTATTCATTTTTTGAATGTTCCATAGCACTTCAAATTATTTCACAATTTTTTGTGTGAAATTATTATATATGTAATTTCTTCTTTATTTGAATTAAATCATTCCATGGAATATGAATATTTTTTTGCTGAATATCAGTGTATTTACATTGTAAACAGATTACAAACTTGCCGTAAACCACTTTTAAGCCACCATTTTGTAAGAACAGTGCTGCCGCCAACGGTACTTTCAGTTGCCAATAGCACTAGATAAAGCACAGCAGACTCGTCCGCCATTTTGGAGCCCACTGTCAGTTATTTGCCGTTTACCGATGTGTGAACTTCAATATAATTTAATAAAATAATTTCAAATGACGGGCTGTTCTGGGCCTAGTTGTATTATTCATTCAAGATGCGGGTTCTGATTCTATATAGATGAGTAACTTTTATTTCTCAATACATCATTCGAATGTGGAGAACTATATTCCGAGCTACTTAACCTCAATTTGAATTTAGAGGTCAACTGTTCGATTGTCGGAGTCTGAGTGCATTATTCAGAGTAAATGTCAGCATTATTGCAAGAATCTTATTCTTAATGATTTGCTACTAAATTGTCATAATTTTCAGAAGTTTTGCAGTATTGCAAATTATTTGTTGGAGCACTACACTGTTGTGAGAAGTTTGAGGATTAGAAATTTTGAAATTTCAAACAAAAATGAAACCACCAGCTACATTTCCAAATGAGCTAACAAAACAAATACAATAAGCAAGTTATTGTGTTTCATTCGATTTGAACTGTTTTTTAAATTTTTATTGTATTTTCTATGATTGATTACCTTGACTGATACCTTATAAAAAAACCTAATTTTTTTGTGCTTATTATTATTTATTATTTAACCTGCTTTAACCAAAGCAAATATTTAAGTACTTACCTAGGTACCTATTTGTTGAAATCACCATACTACCTACTTTAACTTCATAATTTGAATACTAAACACTTACAGATTTTGTGTAGAAAATTAATTCAAGCAAATAAATTTCTTAAAGAACAAAATGCACAACTGCCTGCTATTTTAAACTTGTTATTAATAATCTACATAATTTACACAAAATCATAAAAATAAGGATATTATACGTTTCACAGATTTGTCAGTGGGCTCCAAGATGGCGGACGAGTCTGCTATGACTATCTAGTGCTGTATACTATGCCAACAAGTGCGCACTGCTTAGTCCTAATTCACAATGGGTGTAAGCATAAGAAGTACATAAGAAATACATAAGACATAAAGTTGAACATGTGCGATTCTTATGGCCGTGTTCACAATGCTCTTACGTATTTCTTATGCTTGCATAGTGCATAACAGCTGCATAAGAAAGTTGAAATCATCTCAACTTTACGTATTTCTTACACATATATTTTCTTAATGCGCATGTCCAATATAGTTTTACAGACACAGACAGTAAATGTGTCAAATGAATGAAATTAAACTTGTTTTTGTGGTTAGGAATATTTATAATCTTTGTTTTAATAACAATACTAAACGAATTTCGTCTTCCAAAAAAGACATTTAATTGCAAACATGTGCAGAAACAAAAGTAATGCCCTAAACTAAGAGCTTTAATATAAGAAACAAAACCAAAAGCAATGAAAAATATTTTCAAATATAAAATTTTAAAAAAAGGAGTTTTTAAAACAGCTGTTTTGATAAAATAATCGAATCAAAACAAAAATAAAGCAAAGCGTTGTTTAGGACAAGTGATTTAAATTGTGACAGATACTAAAAACTAAAAGTACCTATATTTTATAACCAACTCAGGCTGCAATATCCCTATAAAATAATTTTTATGCTTTGCTTATGCTATGCTCATTGTGAACACGCATAAGATTTTCATAAGAATTATGTTATGTACTTCTTATGCTACGCCCATTGTGAATTAGGGCTTATATTTGTATGGCATTGCAGGCTTTTGATTAGAAAACATAGTAATAACGTGTGTGTTGTAAATTAATTTATTGTTTAAGTGTAATTTTAGCATCCTATTGAAATTATAAATCGCTTAAGACAGTGGTTTTGTAAAAGCACAATCGGATAATCTGTCAAGAATAGATCCATTCATGATGTCATCTTATTTTCTTTCAAATCTAAATTTTACGTCCGCTGAAGTAAAAAGAGTGAACACTGCAAAGTAATTATTCAATAATAACACATTATGTACGCTATTTTAATAAATACAATTTTTTAATGCTGAAATAAGTTGAGAATGAAAACATCTGTAGTAAACAATGTCACTGGACATGGTATTTGACGTCATCCATAGAGCGCGCGAAAATGGCGGCGTTTAAACAGCTCAAAATTATTCTCAATTTTAATATTTTTTTAAACTTTTTTTAAACATAATTTATATTTTTTACTATGTTATAACGATGTAAACAGTGAATCAAAAATATAAAATAAATTCATCAATATACCATCGACCTTGTCAACTAGGATTACAGTTACAGCGAATCCAAATAAATAATTATGTGACCTAATTACTACAAATATTTCATATTTGTGACAATAGTATTTCCGTTTATCGTTTGTTCGGTTTAATTGTTACATTACAGTACTATACTATAAATATTAATAGATATTTTTTTTACATCACTTAAAATTAACATAACAATAATAGTATAGTACAGGACAAAATATTTTAGCATGGCTTAAGGAAATCTTCACAGTAAGGGGGCTATAAGCAGCTAATAAATTCTCTTTTTTCTGGGATGTACTTAAATTATTTTGACTCTTATTTTAATATTAGTTTGAATTTAAAATAAAGTTATAGTTTAAGTATTAATTCAAATTTTAAAATTGAAATATATATAAAATAATTACAAAATACATTTTTCTTCTAAATATTATGTTCTAGGAGAAATACAGAAATTTACTAGAAAGAAAAATATTCCTAATACCACCCTTTTTCACAGGTAAACAGATCTCATGCTGTGCCGCGGTTTGCCATGCTATTAGCAAGTAAAGTCATGCTAAAATAAATTGACCTGTACTATAACTTATACAACAAGAGTGTCAAGTTGAGTATTATGATATGAGGCCAAGTATTTGATGTCGAGGCTGTCCGAGTCTTTAAAATTGTTGGTCGAATGTCATGCATGCATGTTTACACTCGTATTGTATACAAGATTTTTTCTACGGTTCTCATCTTCCATATTTTAATCATTATTCAGCACATAGCAAGGAAGCTCAAGTTGCTATTCAGATTCAACAAATATTCGATCAGTGAGAGTACAAACATAAATTCACAGAAATTTAACTGCTATGCGTTTGAAAGAACATAAAACTGAGACGAGAAAAAGACTTGTTCTACGTATTGTTTGCGATGCGTAAAAAAATCACTTCACGCATGGTCGTAGAAAAAAAATCATTGTTGAATAGAATAAAAATAGTGTAATAAATAGACTTTTTTGGTTTTAATTCTGTATATTTATTTTTATTTTGATGTTTCGACTTTCTATCCGAAAGTCTTCTTCAGAAAAAATGATACAAAAATAACAAGGCAAGAAGATATCTAGATAATTATAAATTAAAAATTGAAAATATACAGATTACAACGTTTTAGAAATGCTAAATCACATAATCTACTTGCCTTTTTTATTGATGTTTTTTCAAAAATCTTGACCTATTTCATCACTTGCTCACCATAGAGTATTTTTAATGATCTATACATGCTTTCAGAATTATATTATAATAAATAGACATTTTTGGTTTTAATTCTGTATATTTATTTTTAATTTATAATTATCTATGTACCTTCTTGCCTTGTTTATTTTTGTATCATTTTTTCTGAAGAAGACTTTCGGATAGAAAGTCGAAACATCAAAATAAAAATAAATATACAGAATTAAAACCAAAAAAGTCTATTAATTATAATTCTGAAAGCATGTATAGATCATTAAAAATTCTCTATGGTGAGCAAGTGATGAAAAAGATCAAGATTTTTGAAAAAACATCAATAAAAAAAGCAAGTAGATTATGTGATTTAGCATTTCTAAAACGTTGTAATCTGTATATTTTCAATTTTTAATTTATAATTATCTAGATACCTTTTTGACTTGTTTATTTTTGTATCATTTTTTCTGAAGAAGATTTTCGGATAGAAAGTCGAAACGTCAAAATAAAATAAATATACAGAATTAAAACCAAAAAAGTCATGTGATGTCATAGCCAACTTGGGTTTTCATTTTAAAAATTAAAATTTTATGGTGTTGTCTGAAAAACTATGAAATATAAAAAAAAAATAATATCCAGTGTATAGAGAGCTTTATTAACTGCAAGTTATTCTTGAAACTTTTTCTCTATCCATCACCATTTTGGAAATAAATAATAATGCTTATTTTGTCTAGTCGATTTAGTAGCAGGCTCATTATGTATCAGCGTTGAATAACTAGATTTCATAAAAACATGGTAAAAGATTTAAAAATGATAGCATAAACAACTCTTAAACCAAATAAATGTTCTATTGAGTCATGAGGTGTAACAACTTTCTATCACAATAATGATATTTTAATTCTAAACCATGGGAATAACAAAATAATCAATAAAAGTCAAGCATTAACCAAAAATGACCTGTTAGATCATTTTGATTGCATTCAAGGAAAACCAGAACGTTGTATTCGATTTTCAGAATAATGCTATATTATGCGCCAAGGCTGAGAGGTTTATAATTATTCTTTTGACCTGTGTTTCTAAAAGTTCAATTATTAATATACTATTTTTTCACTACTAGCATTTGAATTATAACAAAATATTTTTGTATTGACATAAATATATGTTTAGTTACTTATTTATGAATACTATAATAAATTAATACGTTGATTTAGAATTATTTTTCTGTAGTTTATTTAATCTAGTGTCCAACCGAAACTCGATTTTCAGCCGAAACTGTAACCGAATATTCGGTCGAAGCCAAAATTTATGTAGCGAGATTAAAATTACGTTAAATTTTTATTATACCCTGAAATTGATTGTTTGTAAAAAATTATTCAATTATATTAAATAAAATATGTACTTCAATATATTAGGGCATCAATTTATTTTTGTAATGCAATGTATGTAGGCTCAAAATTATCGAGTCTTTACTGAAATTTAAGATATGTACGAGGTTATATCACAATCAAAAAAATTTAACAAGTGCATTATGCACTCGCGCTGTGATGTATTAACATCAACGTTAGTCAATGATTGCAAATTAATTAAGGAATTGAAGAATAGAAAATAAAACATATGGCAATTTTCTTTTATCACTCGTTCAACCGCCACATCTAATACTGTGAGCTGTTGCCGGCGTAGCGTAGCGTTCCTTTTTGCTCAAACACACTCTCGAGTTTGACCCAACCTACTCTTGTGGTTGTGGTGGGCGAGGCAAAGTCTTACATAATTTCATTTCACTCTACCCTACCGCCCGTATAAATATTAACACATCAATAAATAGTCTTTTCAAGAAATATTTCTTACGAACTAAGAGATTATTTTAAAATGTATTCTACTTTTTTAAATAAATATAGCTATTTTTAATTTTTTTTTCCCTTCTACAATAAAAGTTTCAAGTCTGCTCGCTAACTGAGGTTAATAAACGGTATAGGCGAGTAAATCCGTTTCCATATTTCCGAGAATGCCTTACACGACACGGACGTTAGTTTCGGCCAAAACCGAAACTGCGACTGAAACCAGCATTTTTAGCCGACACTGGAATTTTGGTCGGTCTTTAATTTTATCATTTGATGTTGACGTTCAATATTTCAACACTAAAATATAGTAGATGAATATATTTAACTCCTCTAGAAATTGAAAGAGAGGACGAACAATTGCACTATACTTGTCTACATTTAAGATGTTAATTATAGCATTATAGGGCTGCTAAAGTGATCGATTTGATCATTCAATTAATCTTATTATTAAATGATCTGTTCAATATAATCATTAATCAATCTTATTTATAGATCGATATGATTTTCTTATCAAATGATTAATTTTATCAAAAATTTGAATTTTATTCATTACCATCCCAATTATTGAGTTTTTCTGCAACCATATTTGACATTTCTTCCAGAATAGTTTATTTAAATTAATTTGTGTTGTCTCAATTTGCGTTTGTGGAGAAAGTATAATATGTAACTTATTTTATAAATTCTCTAGACACGCTTTACTCTAAATACTCGCTTTGCTCGTGATTGAAGGCAACGAATTATTTTCAAATCTAAAACTATGAATTGCATCTCAAATCATCCATTAAAATAAACAGGCGATAGAAATATATATAGCATATTTCGAAAAGTAAATAGTGAAAAAAAAGATGGAATTGAATAATCCAAGTCTGTGGATTAGTTAAATAGATCTCAATATTGAGCTGCTAATTTTTAATTGAACTTAATAAAAAAAAATATTTTTTGAATCAAGGCCATTAAAATAGATCTATTAGCAAAGATCAATCGAACTAATTTATCAAAAAGATCGGAGATTAACCACTTGCAGAGATTGCGCAGCTCTACCTAGACTCACATTAATTTGCAGTCAAGTCCTAGTGCTAATTAACGGAAGCGATTTGCCAAAGTATAGACCAGAGAGGTCACCGTTGGCTCTGCAATCGTTGTCATGGACATTTGTGACCGCTCATCAATCTTCTTTTTCATAAATCGGATCGATTAAAAAAATAGATCAAAGATCGATCACAAATTTCCGAGATTGCATAGCCTTATGTTGCAATTATATGCAAATTCATAGATCTTATAGATCTATAAATTTGTAAAATATGAACAAAGTTGTTATAAACTTCACGTACGAATTAGTTAATCAATAAAAGTCGATGCAATCATATAAATTTCTTATGAACTTATGAATTTGCACAAAATTGCAACATTAGTTGTATGAAATGTGTCAAGCAAGAGGTTGTGGAAATGGAAAACAAATTCATGATAAAAAAAAAAAATGTGGGCAGCACAAAACTGTCAAGTAGAGTGGACATCCGGCTCAGACGATTGCGAAAATAGAATAACATGATCATTGGAACGCTATAGCAGTCTCAAATACTAAATTTTATCATTCTACGGCCAATAGTTTTGAATTTTCGCGAAAAATTAAAAAAAGAATTGTTAAATCAAGTTTACTTCCGGCTCAGTAGATTACTATGAAAATATAAAATAATTATTTGGATGCTACTGCTTTGAGTACTAAATTTCAAGATTCTACAGCTGATTGTTCTGGATTTATACGAAAATTTCAAAAACTGTCCAGTAAACTGCATTTTCGGTTCAGCCAATCGCAATCATAATGCGAAGTGTACAACTAGATGTTATAGAAGTGCTTAATGCAAAATTTCAATATTCATCGACTGATTGTTTTGAATTTATGTGAAAAATTCGAAAAGACTGTTATATAAAATGCACTTCCGGCTCAGCCGATTGGTATGAAAATGAAAGATAATCATTTAGATGCTACAACAATTTCAAATACTGAATTTCATCATCCTACGGTTAATCATTTTGGATATTTGCGAAAAAATTAAAAAAGTTTTATGTAAAGTGCACTTCCGGTACAGACGATTCCAACCATAAGCGAGGTGCACAACTAGACTTTAGATCAGTCTTAAATACTAAATTTCAACATTATACATTCGATGGGTTTTGAGATTTGCGAGTTACGTATATACATACGTACGTACCAACGTCAAACCGAAAATAGTCAAAATGGATCTAGGGATGCTCAAAACAGATATTTCTATCAATATCTGGAAATGTGAATTTTGGCGGTTTCACAATACTTGTACTTTTTACAAGTAAGGAAACAACATTAATAATATTTCATTCATAGGCTAGTACTCTAGTAGTGAATAACAGTATATTCAAAAAATGTAGAAATTACCCATTTCACACGAGGGTGGAACTGGATATCGTACAATATATTTCTACGATCACAGTTGATATATTTGAATTGTGTCAATCATATACGAACATACAGCTTATTATTATTAATAATTGCTGTTTGTCACACAGAATTAGTACAATTCACTTAGTTTGAATTTACTACCACTTTTTAAAAATTTTCGATACAAAAACCTGGCATTAAATTGAGTTTTATTATTTTTATTCAAAGAAAATTATGATCTTGAAATATTTACTCCATAATTGATTAAGTTTTATTACAAGACTCAATTTTTAGTACAATCACTTTCATTTTTTGACAAATAGAATCCGTCACAGATAAAAAATAATTAAAAATTAATCAATTAAAATATCAATGCAGTGAATTTTGTAAATTAAGCGTAATGAACGTAGAAGAAACAAAAAGATTTGTACTAAATATGAGACAATACTTTATTAATTTTGTAAATAGACTCAAACATATTTGAAATAAACGAAAATAAATGAGCATGGAAATTTATTTAGGGTTCAAATGGAAAAAAAAATATATCTGTTGAGCTAACACAAATCACATATTCTTAATTTGAATTTGGAAACGCACAATAATTATAATAAAAATTATTTTACCTGGATTCGGCTTATTCAAATGCTTTAATAGTAGGTTAGGATCCAACAGAAATTCGAACCATAATATCGTATCGGGTGATATTGGTACAGTACCAGGTCTCAATAAATCAACATCCATTTCTATGTAATTTTAATTTCATTAAATTGTAAGATAAGAACTATTATTATGAATTCTGCTTAAAAAAACATTACAGTCAAACGCAATATTCTATGCGCATGTGCGAAGCAACGGCAAATATATGAAGAGAGACTGGACAGCTCCGTTTTAAATCTTGTAATCGAAAATGTAGTGCTATCTATGAATACGGGTAAGATACTAAAACTTCAAAAATGGAATGGGCACGGTTTATTTCGCTTTTGAATGTTTCACCAATCTTCCAATCCTCATATAACTTCATAGAAAGATTAATATCTGGTTATCTTTTATAAGATCTCATTGACTAGAAAAAAAACAACCATAATAAATATCACATTTTAATTACTTAGAATTTGTAAATGGCGTGTTTTTCGTTACATTAAACCGTTATTTATAGTTTGAATCTGAATACCCTATTTTGTAACTTATTGTAAAGATATAGAAATATGAAATGAAATTATGAAACATACATTTTGCCTTATAAAATATTGAAAATTGCTGTAAATTTTTCAACATCACATACCAAATAACATTCAGAGCTCTATGGCGTTACAGACAGTTACAGAATAGCCCAATAAAATTAGATTTCTGTGTTTGTTCTCCACAAACTGATTGATGAATTATCCAATTCTTTAAATATGACTTTTATATAAAGCTTACTTTGAAAATACTGAAGAATTGTTATAATTATGATATAAAACTGTTACTCACAATTTGAAATTTCGAAGAATTGGCACCCAAAGTCATTTATGAGTACAGACCATTATTGTCTCTTTCCAGTTTGAAGATTTAAATTTGTAAAAATTCAGGCACATTTTTAGTACGCTTGTAACAATCCTCTGGCTTCAAAATTAGTAAATCGTTTTTACATTTCAGTCAATAACTGGAAAAAAAAGGTAGAGAAGTCGGTATCAGTTTAATAAGACCAAGATTTTACGAAAAATATATCAGTTTTCATATAAATAGGCTGTGGAAAGTACCTTTATAGTAAGAGCACAAGTATGTGTAAAATTTTCTGCACAAAGAATTGTTTTCAAAATATTTTCAAATGAATTAGAATAGTTATTAGTGTTGTATTAAAGCGAAATAATGTCAATAGTTTTTTTTGTATCAATTTATCTTAAGGGACGACGAATTTATCTACTAATAATTTTAACGAATGAATAAATTTTGTTATAACAAAGAATTGTTTTCAAAATATTTTCAAATGAATTAGAATAGTTATTAGTGTTGTATTAAAGCGAAATAATGTCAATAGTTTTTTTTGTATCAATTTATCTTAAGGGACGACGAATTTATCTACTAATAATTTTAACGAATGAATAAATTTTGTTATAACAGCATTTACATTCATGAATTCTTTTTTTCCTCAGTTTTACTGGAAGATTATGGTCCGTATTCCCACCTCTTAAAATCGCACTACTTCAGCAAAAATTTTAATAAAAGGAGATAGCGCTATATGATGCAACATGAGATGGTAAGAGAAAGTGCATCAATTTTTAGGAAGTAGCGCTATTTCAGGAGGTGACAATATGGACCTATTTGTTTTCCTGGTTCCTTCGCCATTTTGTCCTTGATCGACCTGACCTCAGTAGCTTATTTTTTAGCCTTTTCTCAGAGTAGACAGACGTCTCTCTTCGCTGCTATTCCTCTGCCTATGATTTATCCTCGCCATGGAAGCCACAAGTCCCTAGATTTGAAAAATATATCTTGAAAATATATATTTAGTCTCTCAAAATAGCATAAATATAATTATTAATGTATAGAATGATTAAAATTTATTCAGAATAAATTGACAATTCTGAATTCGACATAGAATATTATAAATTTATTACTAAATTACTGATTATCTATTTACATGAATTTGTCTGTAGTTTGATAGTCGTATAATAATTTGATCTCAAATTCATTACATAAATATCCCTTGAATAAAATTGTCTTTCAACTCGTCAAAGTGTTTTTTATTATTTCTTGTTGGTGGTATTGAAAAATCATAATGGCTAACCTAACATCAGTTGTGTGTTGCTTTCCCGCAGTTTGCGCGTCAGTTGACTACAAAATGTTTTAAAATTTGAATTGTGTTTAATATTTTCTTATATGAGTTTATAATAATGTGTAAATGTTTACTTATATTCCACTGAGATTTTTCGGAGTGTACGGGACAGAATAATAAGTTATTTTGGCATTAAAACGCCTGAGTTTTGGTAAACACATACGTTTACAATTTTCTGACGTAAAATTCTATGCTGCATTGTAGGTAAGAAAATAACGATGAAATTTATTATCCTCTCTGTATTAAATACTTGTCAATTATCTGTAGTAAATTCTCACTAACAATATCAATCGTTTATGTCAGTTTGCAACACGTTAGTTGTACCGTCAAAAAGGTTATATTGGAAATGAATTTTGATGTAGTTTACATAGCTCACTCTGATCATCTGTGTAGTACTACATGGGATAATATTCTTTTTTAAAATTAATTAAAGTGATACTTTTTATCCCCTCATTTAAATTTTATATTTAAGAACCTTAAATTTGCTTACTAAAGATATCTCTCATAGTTGTCTTTTTTTTTTCTTCTGAGCGTGTTTGTGATTTTTTGCTACATCAAATCATTTATAATTTTACTGAATTCTGAAATGTATTTCCAGAGTTTGGATGGTGTTTTAGTGATTCTATATCTCTGTCGGCTTCAAAATGTCAGAGATAATTTATCCACAGGGCTGTCGCCCTGTTACTGACGATTTGGGACCTGATGAACTTATTCGCAGGCTCAAAGTATGTTCTTTTATTATAAATTTATCTATGTGCCTATAATAAATTTGATTATAGACTTTAGCTCATACATTACAAAGCATGGAGCAAGATGAAGGTGCATATCAACAATACATTCCTCTCGCCTTACATTTAGCCGAAGATCAATTCTTGCATCACCCTTCAAGAGATATTCAGTTGTTAATTGCTTGCTGTATAGCTGATGTTTTGAGAGTATATGCACCAGAAGCACCTTACAAAGATCCTGAGCAAGTAAAAGTAATTTTTATGTTCTTAATTAAGCAGTTATCTGGATTAAAAGATCCAAAAGATGCTGCTTTCAAGCGATATTTTTATTTATTAGAAAATCTAGCTTTTGTCAAGTCATTCAACATGTGTTTTGAATTAGAAGATTGCCAAAAGATATTTTGTAGTCTTTTCAGTCTTATGTTCAAAATTATCAAGTAAGTATTCAAATTTAAAATGCAATTTGATACATACTATTATGTAATATTTTTTAGTGACGAACATTCGGAAAGAGTAAAATCGTTTATGTTAGATGTATTAACTCCTTTAATAACTGAGAGTGATACCGTTTCAACAGAGCTTTTAAATATAATTTTAATGAACATTGTTGAACCAAATAAAACTCAAAGAAAGAATGCTTTTCAATTAGCAAGTGAATTGATTGTGAAAACAAGTGGTACACTGGAACCATATATTCAAAATGTAATGTATAATTTATAAACTTATATAGCAAATGTATGTAATTCTTTATTTTGTTTTAGTTTTTTAATCAGGTACTAATTCTGGGAAAAGAAGAACGGGATTTACAAATATATGCAAAAGTTTATGATTTGATTTTTGAATTGAATCATATATGTCCTACAGTACTGGTGTCAGTTTTACCACAGTTAGAATGCAAATTAAAAAGTCCTTTGGAGAATGAAAGACTCGGCGCTGTGACACTTTTAGCAAGAATGTTTTCGGAGAAAGATTCCGAATTAGCAAAACATCATACAGCATTATGGCGGGCTTTTCTTGGGAGATTTAATGATATTTCTGTTACAATTAGAACTAAATGCGTGCAATATTCCATGCATTTCTTATTAAATCATCCTGATTTAAGAAAAGATATAACAGAGACATTGAAAATGCGACAGCATGATTCAGAGGAAAATGTTCGGTGTGTGGAATTTATTTTTGATTTATTATTTTAGTTCACTATCAATAAATTTATTATTTCTCTGGTTGATAATAAAAATTATAAAATTTAATTTCATATCAGAAAATAAATGTCATTTCAGTCATTTTATTTATTTATTAATAACTTTGGGTGGGGGAGCTTTTTTTTTCAGAGAATCTAGTTGATAATTCATTTTTGTAACACGTGCACTGAAAGTACCATATTACTGAACTGAATTGAGCTCCGAAAGTTCTCATTTCCAAACCATGCAAGCAATTATCATTAATTACCTATAGATGTGTTCGTTATAGTTTTGCATTTGATGTGAACCTGATAGCGCAGAAAATATGAGAAACATAATGTAATATCAATCAATAAAATAAGTCTTGTAAGTCAAGTTTAATTTGTTTGTAAAATCGATAAGATAATTTTATTTCAAAAATTCAGTAATGGGGTACTTCGGTGCACTTGTTACCAAAAGTATCGTATGCTACTCGGACACTGAACGACCGTCATCATTGACACATATGAAGTTGGCTGCACGAAACTTTGCCCTAATCTTCGTCGAATGCAGCCAACTTCATCCTGGACAATAATGACAGTCGTTCGATCCTTGTAATATGTTATACTATTTGATTCAGATACGAAGTTGTGATGGCAATTGTTTCAACGGCACGTAAAAATTTTCAAGTTGTTTCTGACTCTGAAGACTTATTGGAGTTCGTTAAAGAAAGAACTTTAGATAAGAAGGTAATCAAATATTTTATTTTTTAAATAGACTTTTTTGATTTTAATTCTGTATATTTTATTTTATTTTTGACGTTTCGACTCTCTAACCGAGCGTCTTCATCAGAAAAAAGAGAACTATATATCTATTTTTTATTTATTTTAGTTTAAAATTCGCAAAGAAGCAATGTCAGGACTTGCCATGATATATCGGAAACATCTTAATGATCCAGATGTACCAAACGCTACTAAAAAGGCTGTCACCTGGATTAAAGATAAAATACTACATGGTTATTACATGCAAGGTAAAATATTAAGTTCTAAATATTTGAATTCAAATGAGTGCGGCGATGCATCAAAAAATTAGTATAAATCTTTTTCACATATGAAAACACGGCAATAAAGATAAAAATTGAGTAAAAATATTTATACCATTAATAAAAGATCGATAATAACATATTTCTACAGAATAATGGTACATTCTATATAAGAGTTTAAAATATTGAGTTCATAATATTTGTTGCACGAATAGGAATACTGAAGAAATATAACAATTGCGTAAAGCAATTACACCCGTGATGTGAACCCTATTTTTTGTACGAGCAACTGATTCCTTGAAAAAATTATTAATAAATATTTATTCAATTAAATGAATATTGGAACATATGGAATCATTTTAATTGATTTATCCATATCTAAAAACTCGTGTTTAGTGCTAAGCGCTAACCATCAAACAGGATTACAGCTGGCGCATAGCAATCATGTACAGATGACTTGTATTACACAAGAATTTCTGTTGAACCAAGATTAATATTCAACATATAAATATTGATATCTTTATTATTAAAATGCAGTTTTAATTCACAAAATCCACAAATTTTTACGTTTGTAAAAACATACTGGTAAATTTTAATTGTATTATATTGAATGGTACTGTAAGTCACCACAACTCTAGACTATTTATTCATTTCATTGCGCATCTGTGTAAATGATTACTCATTACTCAAGGAGACTGTACAATGAGCACGAATTCCATGTATACAAATGGCTTCCGGAAATAAAAGAGCCCTAGTGTTCCGTTTGTACCGAAACAGTGAACAGATATCTTTTTGTAATGCTTGCAATGTTATTCCATTAGCCAAAATCAGAACATACTTAACCTAACCAAATTTTCTTCAATAAATTATGTTATAAAGATTACGAACTTTCAACATTTCGTGCGAACGTCAACTTTACATCCGTACTAATCGGACATTAACGACATCTAATTTGTCAGGTTTTTAGGTTCGTTCATAAAAGTTCGGACTCCTTGTGCAGACTCCGTGCATTTGATCATGGAGACTACACAAGTAATCAGGACCCCTATTCTATAACTTTTGAGTTATCTCTATGTCATCTATGTTTCTATATTTAATAGTGGCATCTAGCGAAGACTGTTGGAAACAGAGGTATATGACGTCATATCAGTTGCTATTTCTTGGGTGTTTTAGAGCTGCAACTATAGGTGTTGCTATATCATAGACAGCTCTATATTTAAGGCGGCCAACCGTCTCGGATTCTGATGGACAGTCTCGGATTTTATCTTCAGTCCCGCATTTAAATGTTGATAAAATATGTTCCATAAATGGCCTAAACCCTAAAGTGTCCCGCATTCCAAACAATACAAATTAAAAAATGGAAGAATCATCTAGATGATGAAAGCGCATTTTTGACAGCTCATGAATGCTTGTTACTTCAGAGATTTCGCAAATTACCATCTCTTACAATTACTGAGCTTGAAATCAAGCAGTTTGGGCAAACTTACGAAACAGCAGCTTCCATTTAGTACTAGTTTCAAGTTGACTATTTAATAGGTACATAATTTATACATGTACAAACTCAAAAATATCTTTTAATCTTCATTGTTTAGTTATTGACTGACAGGAGGTCAAGTGCTGTAGCTTAAAATGGTAATTTGATCTTTATCAAAGCTATATAAAAAAAAATACACCAAAAGTGAACAAATTTTCATCCAATAATAATAATTCATTCTAATAAGCTTCAAATTCGCGTCAAACAAGTCATTGAATGAATCCCGGACAGATTTGACAACTGTACATAATAATAGTGACACCCGCGGCGAAAGTTGTAACTAAATTTTTATCTACTTTAATAAATTTTAGTTGCCATATCCCTAATGTCATAGATATCTATGGACATTGTTTCACTTGAAACAAGTAATTGAATAATTCAATTTTCCACAATCACTGAGCTTGAATTGAAGCAATTTGTGCAAGCCTACGAAACAGCAGCTTTTATTTAGTACCAGTTTCAAGTCTGTAAATAGTATAGTTGCTGAGATCTCAGCGTCACGCCAGCCAGCCAGCCAGCCAAAGTGAATATAATAGCGCTTTTTTCGGAAAAATGCGCTAAAAATAATAAAATATTTATCTCAAACTTAAAATGAATACTGAGACAAAAAAAATTGTATTTTTGTTTTGGAACTCGTACATTTATTAAGCCTTACATCATGGACTATTTTTTTTTGTTTTTACCTTACACCAAAAGTTACGAGTATCGCGTGAAAATATTGACCTTGTGGATTCGCGTATTTATATTAGTCATATTGTCGAGTTGACACGCCATCATTGACCATTTGCCATCTCTGTCATAGAAGAAAAATGTATTTTTTTCAGTTTGTCGTGAAATAGTGATCCGCATTGGCTTCATGTGAAGTTAAGTCGCCTTATCTATATTTGAGGTTAAGATTTTGCTTATCAATATTTTGAATTTTCATAAAGTCTTATGTATTGTTTATACATGTTTTAGTCCGTGAGACAAGGCATACATTTTTCGTTGATTACCTCTCACTTGAAACTTTGTGAGTGGCTTCATTGCACTGATCTCTATATAACACTGGATTGGGTTTAACCGTATTCTGGCATCTGAAAGCGGCCCCGATTGAACGGCGGCCTTGACAATAAAACTGAGGCTTTGTGTTCCTATTCGGCGGCAAATTCAAAACACTTATAGAAGACACTCGATGAAATTCAAAGTATAATGCAAGTAAGATGAAGAAATTATTCTCAATATATATTGAAATACATACATTAATAATCAACAAAAGTTAAAAATTGTTATAATAGTTGAAATATTTATTAATAGTTAAAAATATTTGTGAACTTTTTAGTGACAGTGTTTCAACTATTTTTTAAACATTGTAGTTTAGTATTATATAATCCGTTCAATAGTTTTATAAATTTTTGTTACCTAAAATTTAAAACTATGAATTTACCTATATGAATAAATGAAGTGCATTTCTGCGATAATATTGCCTATTCAAAACTAATAATTTTAAATATCTACTACACATGATAGGAGAATAATAATATATTTAATAATCAAGATTTTATTGTTCGTAAATAAGCACAAATTTGCAGTCCAGCAATTAATTTTGTGAGCAAGATATTTTATATTAAATTTGATATATTACTCAAATTTGTTATCATAACTTACATGTGCAGCGTCAAATTTCTTAATGAATCGGCTTTATTTCCGCAGAACATGCATTTGAACACCATGATTTAAAAATTGCGTCCCAACACCATACTGAACTGTCACCAACATATGTCACCAATTGAACACATAACCTCACTTTTGCCAAGATGGCGACGCTCAATTGGGGCCGCATTCCAGCGACCTAAACCCATTTATCTATAAATATATATACTGCTGACCTCCTATCTTAACAAGGAAGTGTCTCCGTACGGTATCTTTTATCTCTTTTCTTCTGCAAGTCTAAGCTGCGCATGGTCACAGTCTTGAATTTCATTGGCTGATGCTTGAAAGATTGTGTTCGGGATGATTCGGAGTCAAATTTATTTTCTAAATTAAGATTTCTATGACAAATAAAACAGTAAATATTTTATGTTTTTATTTTTTTTGAAATTTGTAATTTTCGTGCCCATCCCATTTTTGGCGCGAACCCCGAATCATTCCGAACACTAGCTCTTAAGTATCAGCCAATGAAAATCGAGCCTGTGACCAAGCGCAGTTTAGACTTGCAGAAGAAAAGAGATAAAAGACCCCGTACGCTGTCAGGTCCAAGTCATTGGTATATATATATAACCCAGTGTTTATTAGAGATCAGTGCTTCATTGTGATGAGTCCAACAACTTTTACATTTGGCTAAATTTTTCAGCAAGGGCTAATTAATTGAAAAAATATTACCGTCATATTGATCTTTATACTAATCGAAAGATTTTTAGCGCATTTTTTGGAAAAAAGCGCTATCATATTCACTTTGGCTGTCTGTCTGGCTGGCGTGACGCTGAGTTCTCAGCAACTATACTATTTACAAACTTGAAACTGGTACTAAATAATAGCTGCTGTTTCGTAGGCTTGCACAAATTGCTTTAATTCAAGCTCAGTGATTGTGGAAGATTAAATTAATCAATTGCTTGTTTCAAGTGAAACAATGTCCATAGATATATATGACATTAAGGATATGGCAACTAAAATTTATTTAAGTAGATAAAAATTTAGTTACAACTTTAGCCGCCAGTGTCACTATTGATATGTACAGCTGTCAAATCTGTCCAGGACTCATTCCAGGGAGTATTCATTCAATGACTTGTTTGACGCGAATTTGAAGCTTATTAGAATGAATTATTATTATTGGATGAAAATTTGTTCACTTTTGGTGTATTTTTTTTTATATAGCTTTGATAAAGATCAAATTATCATTTTAAGGTACAGCACTTGACCTCCCGTCAGTCAATAACTAAACAATGAAGATTAAAATGTATTTTTGAGTTTGTACATGCATAAATTATGTACCTATCAAATAGTCAACTTGAAACTAGTACTAAATGGAAGCTGCTGTTTCGTAAGTTTGCCCAAACTGCTTGATTTCAAGCTCAATAATTGTGAGAGATGGTAATTTGCAAAATCTCTGAAGTAACAAGCATTCATGAGCTGTCAAAAATACGCTTTCATCATCTAGATGATTCTTCCATTTTTTGATTATAAAATGAGAAAAAAATATTGTCCGACATGAATATTGGGGCTAGCAGAAAGTTCGACAAGCCGCACTTGTCATAAGTACCAATATACTTACTATATATACCAACATACTTATGACAAATGCTGCTTGTCGGACTCACCGCTAGCCCCAATATTCATGTCGGACAATATTTTTTTTTTCCATTTCATTTCAGAAAATTTTAGGTGTTGCTTTAATGAACAATGTCAAATCGAAACTGAAAAGTCAAATATGATGTAAATATTATTCCGATTCCACATTTTTTGTTTGAACGAATATTAAAATTCAAGTTATAGCGGTGCAACTGGTCATTAGTAGAACAAATTACTTGACAGCTGTTAGATTTTTTTGTTATTTTGTTTTTACCATAGCCTACGGTACATTAATGTTATTAATTAAATAAAACGACTTTTGATTTTAAATTCTGTATATTTATTTGAAACTTTGACGTTTCGATCTTTTTACCAAGGATCTTCTTCAGAAAACAATGATCATTGCTTTCTGAAGAAGATCCTTGGCCAAAGGATCGAAACGTCAAAGTTTCAAATAAATATACAGAATTTAAAATCAAAAGTCGTTTTTATTAAAAAAAAATCTGAAAAATGTATAGATTATTAATTAAATTTATTTTAATTTCAGTCGCATTTTTCTCTGTATTTTTATTATCCAAGGATATAAAATGTTTATATGGTTGTATTCAGAAAAAAATATACTATCGAATCGTATAAGTTTCATTTGAAAGAATATAACTTTGTACTGTAACTTGAAAGCCACTGGTTTAAAAAATATTATCTTTTATAATCAGATGTCCCTTTTGGTCTCGTACAACTTAGTTATTTAATGTTTTGCTGTATCTTTAATAATAGCAAAACTAATGGCGTTGACTCGTTTCGCAGGTACATCTTGTACTTGTATAGTATTTAGTACATCTCTTATCCTGGAATTGAAACCAATTTCTGTCCGATTCGTCTTCCAGACAAAATGCGGCGCTACGAACGTTGGCTAACTTGGATGAATCTTGAAATTTCTTCTCTCAACATGACAAGTCAAATATCTGTTAATTTCGTGATAATTCTGTTCAATATCTTTTTCTACAGTCACTGATAATGATACTTATTTCACACGCTACAGCGTAATAGGAGTCATCCCGCACGCCTTAGAAGTTCCTAAGAAAGCCGCGTGTCATCTCGAAAAATCTGTTTCATTGCTGTCATAATTCTATTTTTTCTTGATTTTCTTATCATTCCTCTTCAAAATGGAATCAATATGAGTAATTTTATCAACGTTTGATAAATTGGCATAAGATCAATGAAGCAAATTCTTTCTCAGAAAACGTTAGTTATTGATATTTCCGTGGACACCTATGACTGCAAGAAAAACGTCCATCACTCGTGCGGTTCGATCATTCCATGCTCATGTGAATTCTGCAGCTCGACTTCATCTTGTGGCTGAATTATTCACATTCGCATGGAATGATCTCTATTCCGCACTTGTATCGGAATATACTATTTTCGCTATGAGGAAAAGTTATGCAAGCTACATTGTTAAAATTCTTCACATTCTATAAAATCTACAGAAATATTTACGAAATTGAACTGCCAAGAGTAATGCCCGCTTTACACGGTTATAAATATACATGTAATTTCACAAAATCTTCTTGTTCAATTATATTTGACCGTGTAAAGCGACAGAATTTCAGAGAATGATATTGTTCAATACGAAGTTGTAAAGTTAGAATGGAGCATGTTCTAATTTTTCAAGGCCATTTTCATCAAATTTTGGTGATATCTAGGGACTTTGAAGTCCATGGTTGCTGGCTTGAGTGAATCACGTTTAGCATTCAACTTCATTCTTATTATGGTTTGAGCAGCTGTCTGTGTGCTATGTGTCAATTTTAGTATCTTTCTTGTTTTTGTAAAAAATTATTATAAAAGATGTAAAAATAATAAAATTGATGATGTTGTATAGACAAAAATAAATATTTATCAAGTGTCTAATAAATTTACACGAAACAAAAATACAAATGAAATTGTTCGTAGCTCCAAGTGTAAAATATTGCCACCACAAAAATATTAGCTGTCGCTGTCATGCTATCAAATATTCTGAGAATATTTGATCGTGTAAGGTGGAGCTATGAATTGTCAAATATGACATGAAACACATGTAAAATTGTATGTAAAAATATGATCGTATAAAGTTAGCATTACACCGTTACACGATCATAATATAAAGATGGTATCAAACGTTCCTTACGTTCGCTCAAACAGTCAAACCTTCTCGACGCAGTCAAGTTCCGCGTTGAGCTGAGGACTTCCACAGGGTAACAGTTTGAAATGTACCTACCTATTATGAGTTGATTCGGCTATCTTTAATGTGTAGGATTCTCCTTAGGCACTTGAGAGTTTATAGTTTGTGAGCTTATAGCTTGGGTAACTTTCCACGTTTCGCAGATGTAAAGTAGTACTGCGTTAACATTAGTATTTAAGATTCTGAGCTTGGTGCGTGTTGAGAGATTTGGAGAGCACCAACTGTTCCTAAGCATCTCAAACCCTTGAGTGACTTTTTTGATTCTGTTGTTTGTATCTGTTTCAGCGCCCCCATTTAACCAAGTAGCAGAATACTTAGATATTTTTTACTGTTTGATTGTTAACAAATAAAGCGGTTTCCTGAGGCATTTGGTTTTCTAAGCCGATTTGGCCTGCTTCTGAGATGAGACGGTTGAGTTTCTGTTCCATGTTTTAATAGGTGTAGAAGAGCAGGCAGATATCATCAGAGTAGTCGATATCTTCTACAAAGTGTTGTAGGTCTCAGTGGTATTTTTTACTGCTATTGCTCTGTCGTTTTCCCGTTGTGTAGATTGTAGATTCATTATAAAGCTCTTTGATGATGTTACATATTTTCTGCGGTATCCCAATTACTGGCAGGATTCTCCAGATTGCCTCATGATTGATGCTGTCAAAGGCTCTTTTAAAGTCGATAAAGAGAAGATAGAGAGATGCCTGCCATTCGCAGGACTGTTCTGTTATCAGTCTTAGCTCTTAGGGCATTTATGAGGTCGATGCATGATCTGCCAGGGCGAAAGCCATATTGTTCGTTTCGTAGCTTTGGTTCGAGTTTGTTGGTCATTCTTATAAATAATATATGGGTCAAGATTTTGTTGATAGTATTCAGAAGGGCTATACCCCTCCAGTTGGAACAATCTTCGAGCTTTCCTTTTTTTGGTAAGCTGATTATTATACCTTCTTTCCAATTAGTTGGAATACGTTGTTCTTGCCAGTTTTACTTTTTACATTTCTCAAGTATAGGATGTTGAACAGAGGCAAAGTTGTCAAGTCTGATTTAAATATCTGGGCGGCGAGGTTTTCGGGGCCAGCGGTTTTATGGTCTTTTAGCTTTTTTATTGCGAGTCTGATTTCTGCGACTGACGGAGGTTTGGTATCGATTTTTATGCTTCTAGCAGGTGAACCTTCTATGTTGTCGGCGAGCGGTTTCGATTCTAACAGATTGGAGTAGCGTTCCTCTTATCCCTTATGCTGTTATTCGTCTGTAGTTAAGAGTTGGCCTTGCTGGTCTTTGAGAGGAGGTTTGTTTCTGGAATTTTTGTTTGCTAAACATTTAGTGATTCTATAAAGTTCTCTTGTGTATTGAAGCCGGGCTGCGTTTTCAGCTTGACATGCAGGTTATTGATCCAGGTTCTTTTGTCTTTTCTTACGCTTTTCTAACTTGTTGATTCGTCATCTGGTACTCATTGGCTAGTCGAGTCTTTTCGCTCCGTGTTCGTGCCATGTTCAGTAATCTTTTAGTTCTTTACGTTGGGGTATCAGATCCCAGGGTACCTATTCTATAACTTTTCACAACTTATCACCCACTTGGGGTGATATATTAATGACGTCATATCCCCTTCCACCGTTGAAGCATCTGAAGGTACTCGTCTAGTAACTTTCACTTGCTTAAGTATCTGGTTATATTTATTTATGTTGGTACACTATTGGCGAGTCTTGCTAAGCGATACTCTATCTGGCGGCCGATTGTAGAACTACCGGAGGTGTGATAAATTGTATATGCTTAGACGGGATTCGTAGTATTCTCTTTAAATTTAAACAAATTTAAACATTAAATTTTATCTTGCACTATTTGTCAACATGAGTAATGTTTATTGTTCAGTGTATGGATGTAAATCCATACAGAAAAAGGACAGAAATTTAAGTTTTCACGCATTTCCAAAAAGTGGTTACCCAGGAACATTTTATATCTGTTGAAGATAGCACTTCGAATTATTTTCTATATTTTCTGAAACAAAAAAAAACAGTAAAAAACAAAAGGCCAACGGAATAGTAAGAGATAATACTTATATTTAAGAGTATAATCTGAGATAAATTTCTATAAAATCTCATTAAAATATGTTTTGTGTGATTGAATAAAATCACTCAAACGGATTTTAATGATAATAAGGTTAAGTAATTCATTTCAAAATATACTCAAATTTTTCAGTCATCCTGCAGGCTCTTACTATCGTTTATAATCAAGTGACAAATTAAGCACTTGATACAAAACAAAAGAATAACCGATTATTTCTGCATGCAGCTAAATATGACTAATAAAGCACCTGGTAAACAATAAAAGTACAGCCGAAACATGCTTGCAACGGCCGCTTTTTCCAGCTTTGCAAGAACATGCCATGGTTGTTACTTTCAAGTTATTTAATTCATTTGTTTTTAACATCCCCTGTATAATATGCGGATATTCCACTAGTGCCGATATCTGACGGTAAAGTGCGTAAATATTAATTGCGTCTGTCACATTTTCACTCAAAACACCGCATAATAATAAATGTCCGACATCTAAAACTTCTCTTCGCAAACACATCTAGAGTTGTGATCTGCATTCAAATATATGAAATATTCTTTCAATTTCAGCTTTACTGGTCTATCCATTCTATAAGAAACAGAATATTATCAAAAGACTATCATTTACTAATCTAATAATTCAAAAAACTACCAAAATACTTTCTTCTAAACTTCGAAGATTATATACATATAAAGTTGAAAATTCTCGATATTCAAACTATATCATGTAAAATTAAATGAACTTATAAAATTTCTATGCTTTAAAATATATATACAACTGGAAAATTATGGAAATAAAAGTAGTATTTAAAAGTAATTGATAATTATATTAGTATTATACCTTACGGCCAAACACACTGAATCACATCTCCGTTAGTTCTTGATATTCTCACTTGGCGCTGCGAGCTTAATCAGATTCGCCAATAGTTTGGAAATTTGTCAGATTTAATAATTATTAATATTTTACAGCATTTATCGTTGAGAATTAGAATCTGACCGCATAATATTGAATATTACAGTTATTAAAATTTAATCTACTACATTTTTAACGTAAATAAGATTTCAAATTAATATTTGTTTCAGATTATTTTAATTTTCATCTTATGATGGGTTCATGCACAAGAATTTTGTGTACTTTAGCCCACAACTAAAAATCAGATCCATTTAAAAATAAAATATGAAACACCATAACCTCAAACGTCAAAGTATCACCGGTGATAAGTTTCTACCACCACCTCCTTGCTGGGTGATACGAGGTGATACATATTTCACTAAGTATGACGTCACATAGCATATTTCAGCAAAAGCGCCACAAGATGGCAGCCCAAAATATATCACCCTGTTTGCGTATCACCGGTGATAAAAGTTGAATAGGGGCCCAGGTGTCTTGAGAGAGGCATGCTTTCTGACCTTGCTTTTTAAGATCTAGTAGGTTTTCTGTAATTTGAAGCGTGTTTTTTTTTTACAGACTAGTTGTATTTGATTCTGTTGCAACAAGTTAATCGTTGGTTGTTACAATCAGTTTGGTTTTTAGCTCGCTTTGGAAATTCTCGAGTATGTTAGGAGTCTAGAGTTTCCTCAAGATTGAATTTTTTTCGTTTTGTTGTGCCTCTTATACTGTCTTAGTCTGATTGTTCCAATAAATAGGCTGCCATCCGTTGCAGCGTCTGCTCCTCAGTAGCTTATGTCATCCAATAAGGATGATCTTCATTTTTGGTTTATTGCCGTATGGTCTATTTAATTTTCTGTATTCTTGTCTGGGGATATACATGTGACTTTGTGGATATTTTTGTACAGGAAAATTGTTCCTCATATACTAATTCCGAAATTTAGACAGAGATTGATGAAAAGTTCACTGATCTCATTGCAATCTTCAATACCATGTTTCCCCATGATATGTTGAAAGTTTTGATTGTCGGAGCCTACTTTTGCGTTCAGATCACCAAGGAAGATGATTATGTCGCCTTTGTTTATATTTTCCAATGCCTTCTTAGATAGTTGCTCATAAAGTTTTTCCTCGTCAGTGATGTCAGATGACTCGGCTGGTGCGTGATATACTATTTATTATTCAGTGTTAGCCAGGATCTTACTATTTTTGATGTTTATCTTGTATTGAATAGTTATTTTTTATTAAATCTTCTTGATTAACGATTAATAATAAATTATTATTTATGGAAATAGTCACTTTTCAAATTTCAGCCTTCATTAAATGTAAAGGTGTGCAATATTATCGTTATGTTATTAATGATATATCATCTCTAAGCGCATAATACACTATTTTATCAGATTGATATAATTTGTTCAAATTTATCATGTGAACATTATTGTGAATGTATAATCCTATTAGTTCTTATACTTATTTTTTGTGATAGGAATAGAAGATAGATTGCTGGTAGAGAGACTCCTGAATACCTGCCTTGTACCATTCCAACTAACTGCAGAAGAAAGAATGAAAAAATTATATCATTTATTGGGAACGATAGATGATCACGCTACTAAAGCATTTATTGAACTACAAAAAAATCAAATGTGGTATGTAAAAATTTATAGCTAATATTAATCTTTTTTATTTTTCAAAATTCAAGTATATCAAAAAATTATGAAAATGTCGGAATAGTTATTCTCTAAATGTTAAATATTCAATATTTTTTGTTTGTTGGGCCTTTATCACCTATTTGAACAATTTTCTCCGAAGCCATAATTAAATAATTATTCACAATTGAATGCGTCAAAGTAATTTATTATATATAGCTTTTTTTGAAAAACGACCGCGAATCTGTAAACTAACGTTTTGTTACATAATTTCTTAATTTTATATTTCTTTAATTATTTGAATGTTTGTGAAAAGCCACTGTTTCCGATTTTTTTACGCACTGTAACTAAACTTTACAATATTGTATGAGTAAAAATCAGGTTACTCGTCGCGTAGAAACAATAATTGTAGTAAAAGTTTTAAGGCTCATTCACAGTCACGAAATCTGCGACTTGAAACTTCAAATTCAATCTTGTGCAATGCCCCTGTGCAAGAAATTCAATCATAGCGTTCACACTTCCGAAATTACAAAAGCAATCAACGCGATTTTGCCGATGCTGCCATCTATTGCGCTATAAGAAATTTTTATTTATTTAAGGTGGAATTATTTAGATACATCAGAATAATGGTACTATTTGGATTTTCTAAATTCCACAAAGTTTTGCGCCTTGATGTATAATTAGGAATTTTACAAATCATTTAATGAAGAATATGTTTTTCGAAAAATATTCTAGTTTACAGTTAGGATAAATGTAATAAGAAAAAAGAGATGATAATTTTACTTTTGATGAAATTGTAGCACATATTTTATTTATCTATATCCAAATCAGAGAATATTGGAGTTTAATATTTGTCTTCTGTGAACCAAAAATATTTAAAAAATTTATTTTTCCTACATTCTGGAAGTAATTATGGAAATTAATAACTATCAAAAAACTTTATATTCCTCATGTCACTATAAATATTCGCAAATTTATAGATATAGGTTATCTATCTGTCAATTTATATTTCTTTGCGTTCTGATTGGTGCAATCAACGACAGTCGCTCTGCACAAGATTGAAAAGTTTGGAGTATGCATACTTTTAGTTTGAAACAGATTCGTTGCACGAATTTGTTGCACACGCGTTTCTATTGGTCAATCACTTGCACAAGATTGAAATTGTTGTTTCAAGTCGAAGATTTCGTGACTGTGAATGAGCCTTAACTGTTGTGATACCAAAAATGGTATTTGATCAACTGGTTTCCATGGCGCTTAATAACATTTCCAACACTTGCCTATTATGCAACTGAAGCACCTGAAGCTAGCTTTAATTATTTATAACATTAGTATTTGACGTTTATTTCAGATTTTATTTTTTATTAACTTATGCTGTCTAAATTTTCGTTGTATGGAAAATATAGCATGCCATGCAACTTGTTCTATAATTCTTTAAGGCACGCTTATTCTGAATTCGAGCTTCAATCGTGATTGAAAAACTCTAAATTTTCTCGTAATTATCTAAGGATATTAAAGTTGAAACGAACTTATTATTATTATGGTAACTAAGGCCCGAGATATCCACCTCCTAATAAATTTATTTGGTGAATAATAACTATGGCAACAATTGTCTGCACAATTGTTACCATAGCTATTATTCACCAAATGAATTTATTAGGAGGTGGATATCTCGGACCTCAAATAAAACAAACGTCAAAATTTCTCATGAAAATATAAGCTTATAATAGAAGTAATTGCTAAAAAGAAGAGAGAGTTGTCAAAGGTGAAGAATTAATTGATTTCAATAATGTGGTGAATGTCCCTCAAGAAAAAAAATTGTAATTAAGTTTACTTATTAGAATAATAGTACATAGTATGAACGAGAATTTTTATCCAACTGGTTGCATAATATTCAGCTCAAGTATATGAAGTTGAATATCTAATGCATCAAATATAATTAAACAATTGTAGATGATAGTATTTTTTTATCAATATCCGCTTTGGCAATTTTGTACTTAATCATAGTAAAGATAATTTTCTTAAAATTGCTGTTTCAACGAAATTCATTACACATTTTTTTTTTTTCGTTTTGAGTTTACAGTTTATTTTCAATCTGACAAAATTCAGTAAAAGTAGAATTGTTGCTTGGGAAACAAACTGGCATTTGATTATAAATTTATATCTTCGTGTTATATTTTTGACTTATTTAACAATAGATTGAGACTCACTCACCTTGAAAATTTTTTGTAAACTCAACTCTGAAACATACTATAGATAAGAGCACAGAAGTGTAGTGATTTCATTAATGCATCAAGTAGAATTTTCTATTCTTAACACTTTGTAGCCGGGTGTTTCACCGGTTTCAAACAGTTTTCATTAAATGTTAATTTTCTTGAATGTTTTAGTGTTCGAAAATATGTTTCTGATTGGTTAGAGCTACACAGGAAACCACCAAGTAATATAGCTTCTGAAATGTCAAACAAAATTCATACTTTAAGTAAATTTTTACCCGAGCCAGTGAAAGCTCATGAATTTTTAACAAGATTTAGTCAACATATGCATACTGATATTCAGTTATTAAAAGAAATGGAAACTATAATCAAAGCAGACGTCAGTTGTAAGGAATGTGCTTATACAACGGTAAGAATAAAATTGTTAATACTGAAGTAATTGCGACAAATATTAATTTTTTCTTATTATTTCTTTGTAGGCTGTGGTGCTAAAGAAACTGGGGCAGCCTGTGATGACAAATCTTTATTACAATACAGTGAAAATGCTATTAGAAAGAGCCAGCTCAGTTATGATTGATCATGAAGCAATTAAATTGTTAATAAGATATGTGGAAGAGTGCCTAGAAGGAGGAAATATTATCGAAGAAATTGGATTAAATCCTGCCACAGCAGGTGACCGTGGATTAAAATTGCTTGTGGCAAGTATTTTACTTTTTAGAATTGTGATATTGTATTGAATAGTATATTTTATGATGAGTACCGAAATGTCAGATAACATGGGACTGTAAATATTATAAAAGAGACTTATAGTGCCGAGTGATTCAGCACTTTCGAGCAAATTATGTACACTAGTTTTCAAACGATTACAATGTATTTCTAAAAAAATAAGTTTATTGTAATTTTACAATATGATAGATATTTACGAGATATTTACAAGCCCATGCATCACCAAAAATATTATGTTAGAATGTGAATCATGATATTTAGTCCTGCTTGTACAATTTGAGCTTATGTATGAATTAGTTGAAGTTTTTTTAGCAATTGTAACCATAGTAAATAAGCTCGATTCAACTCAACTGTAGATAAGCTTAAATTATACAACCGGTCCTTGATAAGAAGTCTGCGAGTAATTTGTCACTGATATTCACAATTCTAGTCGAAGAAATTTTCTAGAAACTAATAGTTATTAAGGTATCAAGGGTGTTAAAAGGACAATAATGCCTGAGGTTAACAGTGTACTTTCCGAGGGCCTCCGGCCCGAGATATATATATGTTGACCGTAGGCATTATCGTCCGTTCAACTCCCGTGGTGCCTCAATGCTTAATGTCCGACAAATGTACTATTTCAATCAAAATTTTTTGCAATGTATGTCCTGTCATTGTGATTTCTGTCAGCGAAATTAGTCTAGTTACTTGCTGTAACTAGGGAACGTAATATGCTTGTTTGTTATGTAATTACCCTGGAGTCAGTGTTATTATGACAAAAATAATAAACTAATTGGACATTAATAGGACCGAACGACTGTCATTTTTGTACAGGATAAATTTGGCTGCATTCGGTGAAGACGAGGGCAAAGCTCGAGTTAGAGGCGACGGCCAAGTACGAGCAAAACCCAAGGCGTAGCTCCGTGCAGCCAAATTTGACCGTGACAACAATGACAGTCGTTCAGTGTCCGTGTTGCATACGATACTTTTTGTAACAAGTGCACCGAAGTACCCCCATTTCTAAGCTTTTTAAATAAATGCTATCGATTTGACAAACAGATTTTTGCAAATGCAATCACATTACAGTAAACTAATACAATGGAACATAACTTACATGATTTATTTTATTGATTGCTATTTTTCACATTTTCTGTGCTATCCTGTTCACAATAAATGCACATACTATAACGAACACATTCTATAATACAAATTTCTTTCAAATATCAATTTGACATATATCAATTAAATAAAAAAATCAAACGGCATCCATGATCCATGATCTACAATTTCATTTTTACCCAGCGGACTTTAATATCCATTAACTCACAGTCAACAGAGAATTAATGAAAATTGTTACCATGGTTTGGAATTGAGAACTTTCGAAGCAGAAGTCAGTTCAGTAATAAGGTACTTTCGGTGTACGTGTTACTAAAAGATTTTTGTCTTTATCCTGGACAAAAATGACAGTCGTTCGGTCCTTGTAGCATAATATACTATTAACTGCTGGGATATTGTAAAATACATTAAACTAGTGGATTAATGACCGGTTTTATAAAATACCAACTAAATTGATTTTCAAAGTAAAATTCTATTTAACAAATTCTTATCAGTTTGAGCTTTATGACGTTATAATATTTTCTTCTTTTATGGCGCTACAGTTCGAAGTTTATGTTACAATACAAAATCGCAATGTACTTGTTATCCTTATGAACAAATTTGCATTAATCAACAAAAGCTGATGCGTTTTTATTAGTTTCTTATAGGTTTATAGATCTGTAAGATTTATGGATTTGCACAGAATTGCAACATTTTCCTTGACAATTTTTTTTCATTCAGGTCTGTTCATTGCTTACATTTTTGACTTCTTCATTTTGAGTTTATTCAAGTCTTCTTCTATTTGCTCTTTTCATCTCTTGCGAGGACGTCCTTTCTTTTTCTTCGCATATAATCGTGTATACATTATGTTTCTTGGTAATCTCTTCTTGTCCATTCTCTCTACATGCCGTAACTATCTTATTCTTAGTGGTTTTATTTTATTAATTTATTCAGTTCGTGGTTATATCTAATACGCTAATGGCCAGTTGCACCATCCTCATTTATCTTTAAAGGAGGAATAATAACCATAGTAACAACTGTCCATACAATAGTTGACATATACATTAATCAACAGTAATTACACAAGAGCTTTTTATTTTGCTGGATAAATTTCTGTTTTCACGAAACCTTGTTACCTAGCAATTTGACAAGAAAACTGTTCTAATAAAATCACGACACCGTAGGTGGAGTGATTTTATTTTTTGAACAGTTTTCAAGTCAAATTGCTGTCAGGTTACAAGGTTGAGTTATTAAACTGAAATTTATCCCAAGAAAAATAAAATGCTAGAGTGTAATTCGGCGAGTACAATTATTATACATCGTTTCACGTTTCATTTGACACATTCCACTAAGTATTCTTTAAGATTTTCTCCATAATTCTCCGCATACTTTAAGAAGTCTAATCTAGCAAAATATTTGAAATTTGACATACCGTTGTACCTCTTCCTAATACATAATTCTGGTTTTCACAAAATACGATAAATTGTCTACAGATACATGATTTATTGGTTTTTATATTTATAGACACACTTTTCTTGATATTTTCTTTTATATTTTCTTCGAAAATATTCCAAATTCTGTTTATTTTGCAGTTTAAGCATTGACAAATAATGCAAATGACATTAATATAGTGAATGTTTTGATTTGGTTGCTAGGAGAAAGGTAAATAACGTTTTATCACTTGCAAAAAGTTACCTTCCTTTTTATCCGCTGTCAAAACGATAAAATTGTTTTTTTCTTATGGCTTACTTTATATTGGAGTGGAATTATCAACACTTAAAGTTGAGTGACGGTGGTGCAACTGGCCATAAGTGTCATTTTCTTGCAGAGGCCATATACTTTCCTCAGGATTTTCCTTTCAAAGCATCTTAGATCATTTTCTTCCTTCTTGAATTGGTTCAAGTTTCTGAGTTATATGTTGCAACAGGTCGTATGAGTGTTTTGCATGGTCTTAATTTTGTATTTCTTGAAAGGTATATAGATTTCATGAGGTTTGCATGCATATCTATTATAATCCCTATTCCCTGTCTGAATTCTTTTTTGAATTGCTCCTCTACATGAGCCCTCACTATTTGAAATATCATCTGTATTTTATTTCAGTTAAGAACGGTTCAAAAGTTATTATGGCACTATGGTTTAAGTTTTCTGATTGGCTGAAATGCAAACACGATTCATCCACAGTAAATGCAGGATATAAAACAAGCTGTCTGGAAATGCATTCAAGAAATAAAAGCAATAAATATATTCAAATATTACCTGAATAAATACAAATATGAATGAAGGAAAAAACTTTTCAGAACTCATTTTATAAATAAATATGTTTTATTGGATTTAAGTTCTGTAATTTATTAGAAACACAACGTTTCGACAGCAAAGTGTCACCTTTTTCAAGTTGTGTTTCTAATAAATTACAGAACTTATACCCAATAAAACATATTTATTCACAAATATGAATCTTCGAACTGCACAGATATATTTATGATTATTGCTGAACGACTGCAACTGACAGATTGCCAAGTACGACTTTTTTACTAATGTAGATAGGATCGTATTTTGGCCAATCAGAAGGCTTTAATCGTAGTTCCATAAGAACGCTCGGACCGTTCTCAAATGAACTTTGAACTAACGTGAAGTTCTGTACACCCTCAAAGTTACAATATTCTATTGTTGAATTTTGTACTGTCCTAACCGGGATACTGACATTTACAAGTTTTTTGTTTTGTCTTTTTTAATAATAAGGCCTATTTTTTGCTTCTGTATCTAAAATGCTTCACGCTTCTCTCAACTCTTGGATGTCTTTTGTTACCATTGCTATATCATCGACATACGCGCATATTTGTATTTCTTTGTACATTTCATTGCGCTGTTTTTTATATTATGAATAATAAAGTCTAGTGGAATATTACATAATAATGAAGATAAAACATCACCTTGTTTAACTCCAATAGTGATATTGAACGTTTCTCTGATCGCGTTGTCTATTTTGACTTTTCCTTTGACATTCTGCAAAGTGAGTGCTACTAGTCTTTTTAGTTTTTTGGGAAATCCTGATTGTTCCATTATTTTGTACAATGGTTCGCTTACAATTATTTGATCAGCAGTGCTTCTATTTGGTCTGAAACCACACTTCTTGTAATTTCCTATCATTTCTTTTGAGTAATTAGATAATCTTTTGTATAAAATATGGGAGAAGATTTTATATGAAATGTTTGAAAGGGTTATTCCTCTATGATTGCTACATACTCTATTGTCTCCTTTTTTAATATGGGCCAGATTATTCCCTCATCCCAATTGCTGGGCATTATTTTCTGTTTCCATATATTCATTATTACTTTTTGTAATTTTATCATCAATTCTTCGTCCCCATATTGTATGAGCTCAGCAGTTATTGTATCTTCTCCTGGTGCTTAATTATGCTCCATTTTCTTACGGCTCCTGTAACTTCATCCATAGATGGTATTTCTATATCTGGTTCAGCCGATTGAAATCTTAGTTTGTTTTAACTTCTATATCTTCTCTATTTAATAGGTCGCTAAAGTATTTCTTCCGTCTACTTAGTATACTCTCTTCATCTTCCAAGATGTTACCCTGTGCATCCTTTACTTCTTGAGTTTTGAATAAAATATTGTATTGGATTCATGTGAAATGTTATTTGTCACTCAAAGAAAGGATGATTGAAATATTGTAATCTGGTTATTGGTATTACCAATTTTTGTTTTCTTATCGATACCAATGATACTGCCAGTACTGATATTTCACATATATTATGAACAGTACACGGTAATCTTATATGATAAACATTTTCAAAATTTTTGGCAGTTGTTAACGGTATTGGCATTGGCAAGTTTCGAGACTGAGAATTGTTTCTTATGTGCGACTTCATTATGAATAAATCTTAAGTGAATATTTTGGTAATTGAACTATAGGAGATAGTACTATTCAAATTGTTTATTTGTACTTATAATATGTGAGATTCTAATTTTCACTTTAAAAAAGAACGGCTTTTGTGGTAAAACTGAATTTATCCATCTTTTACTCAGAAACTATATACACCACAGTTTTCATTTCTTGATATCTTAGAGAAACGACTTTTCTGGATAGAGATCAGTGAAAAATTTTGCAATAAATTTATTTATGGATCTGAGATTTGGAAGAATTCAAGATTCATATATTATAAAGAATAAATATTCTAAAATTAACATTGTATAATTTATCTTCAAACTGATTATGCTTTTCACTCCAGTAGTAGTATTATTCTTTGTAGAATGACTTTGTCCATTTGCATGTTGAGTACTTTAACAGTAACAATATAGCAATGAAATGACAATAGACATGACGGTTTGTGCAATAATATATCAGAAATTATGTTAGTTTTTTAGTAAAATTTATATGTATCTGTAAAAAGTTATCCCACATAGTGTTAGCTCTAAATTTTGACTTAGGTAAGCTTTGAATTTAATTCCCAATTAAAAAAAAAAAGATCATACGAAATTTGTACTATGAAACATTTGTATAATAAGAAACCAAGAATTATTAAATGGAAAGAAGACTGTCACAGCACATACGATTGTTGACGGTCATCACGTTTAAAACTAAGAATACTAAGTTTTGATACTGTGAGAATTGTATCTTGTCACAGTATTTTTCTATATAATTTTCTGTGAACTACATTCAATTCGCAGCAGTGAGGTTTTCAGAAGTTTATAATCATTAATTTGTTTTAGATGCTTTCATATGTATTCGCACCACATTTTCATCATGCTGATGTAATTCAGCAACTAATGCAATTATTGAGAATTGAAGATGATTCGATTGCACCATTAGTGTTATCAGTCTTTACATTTGTTGGTAAACATAGACCATTATGTACGTATAACAAAGACATTAATTTTTGTGAAATATACATTTTTATTTTCCCACATTTTAGATGAAGAATATCCCGAATTGATGAATGAATTGGCACCAATATGCAGACAGTTCGCAGCAATAGGTACACCGAAGCAAGCTAAAGGGGCAATCCGATGTATTTATGTCAACATGCCTGAACTTCACGATACTCTCTTTCCAAATATTCTAGAAACTATCAAGGAGAATTTAAATCCAGATTCGCCACATTATAGAACAGCTATTGTTTCATTAGGTCACGTAGCATTTAACGTTCCAGACAAGTGTAAAGTTCAAATCAAGAATATTGTTTCAAGAAAGGTACGTAATTTTTGCATACTTTCTTCAATATTATTCAAAAATAAAGAATAACAAAATCCGGTGAAAGAACCTCCTGAATTTTAAGGATTAAGAGGATGTACATACATTGGGTCAATAGATATATAGCGAGACTGCTTAGTTAATTGGGAATTTGTAAGACTTTGACCGAAAGTTGAGCAAAAGGATCACAAATAGTTATACTCCACATATTTTATCTAGTGATTGGATAAAATGTTTGAGAAAATTATAATAAACAATGTTCTATAACATAAAAGAAGAAAAACAAATTAGAGTCTTATATTGGTTTTTGTACTATTGAAGAAACTCAAATATTCAAATGTACACTAAGAAAATTTCAAGCTCTTTTAGTTAGGCTATACTTTTTTAACAATTCTGTAATTAGAAGTCATACGGTGTAAAACTTACAATCTAGTTATTCAATAACTGTCATTTAGTGACGTTTACAATATTACAATTCGATATTTTATTAAAAGTTTTAGAAAATAATACGAGCAATATGTTAGTTGTAACAAGTGATGAAAATGAGAACGCAAATTGTTACATTTTCATCAACATAGGTACTCATTTGAATATAATTTTTTTGCCAACTGTTCAAAAATGAATGAATCTGTTACCTCGACCTTATGGTCTCGGTTAAATTCTCACGCGCAATAAAAAAAAACAATCACTTCGCACACTTAATACAAAAATAACTAATTTAATCAGTCACATCAAAACACAATATAAGCTGTATTATTTTACATTCACGGTTAAGATTTTGGGTCGATTAATATGTATAGTAACAAATTTTGACACAATTTCAACTCAACTATAGATATTAATCGATCGTTCAAGTCAACAAACAATAACAGAGGATGAAAAAATCGACCTTTAGATATTTTACAACATATCAAACAATATTTGTCATAAAAACGAAAATATACATCATGTATCAAGCAGACAAAATAGTTATTTTTGATTCTAGATTGCGAAATGCCCTTTTTGCATTCGAGAATGCAAAAGAATTCCGCAATCATATATCAAACAACGTTTTCTCGAAAACCATGTCTCAAAATTAATAAAAATGTAAAAAGAAAATTTTGAAATTTCGAATCAATCTGTATCACTTTTAGGGCCAGTTTCACCAAAGCCAGTTAAATTTATCCAGAAGTTATTTTATACGAAAACTATTGTTGATACAATTATAACTATAGTTACCAACTCAAAATAACCTCTAGATAAATTTAACTGACTTTGGTGAAACCGGGCCTCAATGTTGCTATGATACCAATACAATTTATCCAAGTATTTCGCATCCTGGCTGCGAAGTATTTCGCGTCCTATAAACAAAACAATATTTTCGCATGTTTATATGTGCCTTGTAAATGTTCACATTTAATGAGTTTTTGAAAAAATAATTTTATGCATTCATTGTAGTCTGAGATCCGACCGCGTGATCACTACTTCCATCTGCTTTTCAGAATACAATTTTTATAGGTAATTATTGTTAATAGAGAAATACGATTCTGCCGGGTTGTCTTATCAAAATATGGTCTCTCTCAAGTAGTTTTTTTTTTCAACAATTTCATTTATTTGGTTTATCAGGTATAAACAGCTTTAACTTCGTTAAATTCATAAGATATCTTTATTGCTGGGATCACACTTATGATAACGTTTAATGCCTATTATTACAATAGATATCGCGTCAAATATATCGCTCTAAGGCCGTCTACACACAGAGCTACTGAAAAGGAGCTAAACTGGTTGGTAACTTGGATCAATAACCAGTTACTGACTTATTAGTGACCAGGCTTCACACACGAAGCTACTCATCGTCGATTAAAACATGTAGTTTGTTCAGTTTCGCCATGGATGCAAAACTGTCAACAAGTGTAACTTTGTCAACTTCAGAAGACAATTCCAGCGACGATGAAATCATCATGACGTATAATTATATCAGAAGGAGAAGAATGAATAGAAGATAGTTCTGAGTTCACCCATGCCTTAAGAGAAATTTTCGCGGCCGTTTATTTGTTGCTGAAAAGAAACTAGCAGTTTCAGATGCTAAGTTTGTAGCATTCTATAGGATGCCCGTAGAAAGTTAAAATTGGTGGGATTATATAAAATTGGACGTTGTTCCACTTCCATTACGAGCAAAAGTTTGAGTTATTGGTCGTTCATCCTGCCGAATTACTTGAAAACTGGCAACTCAAATCGCTAGACGATCCGACATGCGAGTCGCTTGGTGACTGGTTACAAACTGATTTCCGTGAATTAATGACGAGTCCGCTATCAGAAGCGTCGTGTGCGGCGTCCCATTTAAGGTTGTTAAGAAGAGAGTGGGGTCAAGCTGTGGTGGGAACCCTGCTCTATGCTGAATACATGCTGAATACATAAACATTCATTGCCAACTTCAAATAGACCAAATTTCAATGATTTAAACTAATGGAAATGTTTGTTTTCGGTTGAAAATACATGATTTTGAATAATTTGGTTCCTTATTCTATTCTATTTAAGAGCTTCCATCCGTTGAAATATTCTATTTTTATATTTTAACAATGCTACAATATGATATGTATATTTCGCAACTCTGTAGACTTTCGGAAGTATTTTTGACATCTGACGTTTAGTAGTGGTACTGTGTTTCATAACCAAACAAACTTATTGATGATAAATCTACATCAAAAAAATAATATCGATGGAAGAATAAATGGGTTACTCAATCAGTGTACCGTCAAGTCAGGGAAATGATAAAAAATCTTATTTATTCTAATCACACACACTCTTCTCATTTCATCTCATGCGGCGACGTTGCCAAGCGTATGATAACTTACTAAATTTTAGTAGCTTTTGTACAATTTTTTTGAGTAATAATTCAATTTTCTCTGAAACTATAAACAAGACTTTTTTGAAACTTGGTACACATGTTTATCAGACTCTCGTAGATATTTTGACGATTTTTTGTAATGTTGTCATTTCAGGTAGTCGAGATAATGACGTATAAATCAATGTGAAACGCGTCGCGTGCATTAACGCAATGTAATAACATTTCACCGAACAGCAACTTTGACATTTTTTATCTCGATAACTAGAAACAAGATTGAGTTCAAACTGTGCCAGAATATTCTTCACTAAACAAATAATATACTGTAAATATTTGAATGAATTCTCATATACCTTAATCATACAGGAAGTGATTCAAAGTAGACTGGTTAGTGATTCGCGTAACTAATCAGTTCCTTTTCAGTAGCTCCGTGTGTAGAGGGCCTAAGTTGTGATTTAAATTGAGTGGCCACACTAGCATTAAGGTTGTTAAGAAGAGGAGTGGGGTCAAGCTGTGGTGGGAACCCTGCTCTATGCTAAATACATAGGATAAACATTCATTGCCAACTTCAAATATTCAAAATTTCAATGATCAAAACTAATGGAAATGTTTGTTTTCGGTTGAAAATAAATGATTTTGAATAATTTGGTTCCTTATTCTATTCTTTTAAAGAGCTTCCATCCGTTGAAATATTCTTTTTTCATATTTTAACAAAGTTTCAATTTGATATGTATAGTACGCAACGCTGTAGACATTCGGAAGTATTTTTGACATCTGACGTTTAGTAGTGTTTCTGCGTTTCATAACCAAACAAACTTATTGATGAAAAATCTACATCAAAAAAATAATATCGCTGGAAGAATAAATGGGTTACTCAATCAGTGTACCTTCAAGTCAGGGAAATGATAAAAATCTTGTTTATTCTAATCACACACACTCTTCCCATTTCATCTCACGCGGCGACGTTGCCAAGCGTATGATAACTTGCTGAATTTTAGTAGCTTTTGTACAATTTTTTTGAGTAATAATTCAATTTTCTCTGAAACTATAAACAAGACTTTTTTGAAACTTGGTACACATGTTTATAAGACATTCGTAGATATTTTGACGATTTTTTGTAATGTTTTCATCTCAGGTAGTCGAGATAATGACATATAAATCAATGTGGAACACGTCGCGTGCATTAACGCAATGTAATAACATGTCACCGAACAGCAACTTTGACATTTTTTATCTCGATAACTAGAAACAAAATTGAGTTCAAACTTTGCCAGAATATTCTTCACTAAACAAATAATATACTGTGACAATTTAAATAAATTCTCATATACTTTGATTTCCTTCTCAACAACCTTAAGGGGGTAACTCGAAGACTGGCCGTATCTTTAATAACATAAGTACTTAAACTTTTGTTAAAACAATTTATAATAGATATTGACAATAAAAAAAATCCATTTTTTATTTATTAGTGAATCTGATAGTTTCTTTGAAACAGATATCAACAATAATTAAAGAGAAGGTTGTATTTATTCGCTCAGTTGATTTTTGTGAAAACAGTTGAAACAGATCTGGCAACGCTGTTTTCTTTGTAGTTTGTTTTGAGCATGGTGTAAAATAACCTAATTATTTTATAATAGCTCTAATATATTGGTGATAAATGGAGAAACATAGTGTATGTGCCACATACTATTGTATCATTTTAATATACAAATTTCACTTGTAAATCTATATTTTTGAGATAAAAAAAATTTGAATTTCTTATTTTCCGCGATAGAAGAAGTGACCTCTAGAACAATATTAAGGTCATGAATGACGTTTGGCAAGCGCTGTTGTCGCTTCTTTGATGGCCATGCTCGAGAAATTGTAACTTGGATGTTTTCATATTATTTTCCTTATAATTCAAAAAATACGTCGGTGAAGTTTGCTTTTCTTTTGTGAAAATTGAACATTGATTATTAGTGGACAAGAAGGAAGTTGATTTTCTGCAGTATCTAATCGTTAAGTTCTATTAATATTCCAATGAAATAATCTTGCTGCAATCTGCCATAAGACACTGTGTTATTTTTAGGTTATTAAAACTATTATTCTTTATTTAAATGACCCATAAGATGTTCTCAAATTTTTTTTGAGTCGAATATGTGTATCTGATCTGTAACTTGCTATAAAATTTAAAATTTAATCGTATACCAAGTATGTTCGAGTTACCTCCTTAAATGATAAATGTCATCATAAATCGTAAATCATAAATAAGTGTGGCCACAGCATGATGCTGTGGCTACACTTATGTTAATGCCTAATGCCTATTACTGCGATAGATATCGCAACAAATATAATGCTTTAAATTTTGCAACACAGTTAAGATAGGTATAGTCTATAAAATTAAGCAGAGGAGGCACGTCATCAAAACATTACAAAATGAAAAGAACCTGTCGTAATGACAACGTAATGTTTATGTTTGAAAAAACAAAGAAAATAAATGCAATTTTTTGCATACTATAAGAAAAGTATATTTTAATTTAATTAACAATTGTTTTATACTCAAATTTAATGTTTTCAACAGAATTTCATTCATCTACAATAATTGTTGTTTATTTCTTTATCATACGTTGGTACTATGAAGTTTGACTACGTTTACATTCTCATTCGTTGCATTCGTTTTCGACATTTCAGTGCGATCAACACGTGTTTACTTTGTTCTTTTTGGTTAGAATATCATTTACTAGATCAAATAAATTAGCTTCGCACGTTTTTGCAAATATGCAACCCACATTATATTTTTAAAGATTAAATTGGTATAGCATATAAACGTAGTAATTACGTGACGTCATTATCTAGTTACAAATTTTGATGACGTGCCTCCTCTGCTTAATTTTATAGACTATAATTGCATAGACTGCTGGGCGATACGAGGTGATACATATTTCAATAAGTATGACGTCATATAGCTTAGTTCTGCAGATCCGCCTCAAGACAGCAGCCCGGCAGCCCAAAATATATCACCATGTTTGCGTAACACCGGTGATAAAAATTATAGAATTGGGGCCTAGTAAATTAAAACAATGAAACATAACTTATTTTATTGGCTGATACTTTCCACATTCTCTGTGCTGTCATATTAACAGCAAATGCAAATACTATAACGAACACATCTCATGATACAATTTTCTTTCTAATGTCAATTTGACGTATAAAAATGAAATTAAAGCATACGAACGGAATCCATCTTCCACAATTTTAATTTTTACCTTCTGCAAAGGAAAATATTCAAGAATTTCCTGTCAACAGGGAATTAATTATTATTGTTTCCATGATTTGGAATTGAGAACTTTCGATGCAGAATTATGTTCAGTAGTAGGATACTTTCGGTGCACGTATTACAAAAAAATCTTTTCAGGCGATTTGTGATTCACAGCTGAAATATCCAAATTTAGTGTGTAGATTGATGGATTCTTCTTGAGATTTTATAATATTCAATAATTCTAGGACGCCGGCTAAGTTTGAAAATAGATATTTTGGTTCGAATGTACTTCGGTGATGAAGAATATGGAAAAAAATCATTCCTAATTACTCCCCTAAACAATCCAAAAACTCCGGCTGAACATTTTTTCAAGAAAGCCCAAGTCCGGACTAGGATGCTTTGGTATATGGAAGAGGCGTTTTCCAATTTTAGCTTATGGTATACGAATAAAGTTGTTCAAAGTAGAAGCCATTATTGCAGCGACAGCAGTTTTACATAATATTGCAAGATCTTCTCTCTCTACTTTAAAGAGGAAAATTTCATTAAATTGGTTAATAATTTGAAAACTTGTCGCTTCATAGATAATAATAATCAAAGAATTCATTCCCATAATTGTAAAATTTATATAATTCACTACATAGTTGATAAATAGGCAACTCGAATTTGAATTTCTATATATCCAGTTTCAAATTGTTGTATGCTGGGGGCCACAGAAAATATATTGTATGCAATTCGAGTGTAAACAAGCATTATGACATTCGGTCAACTATACTTGGCCTCATATTATAATGCTTAATTTTACACTCTTATTGCAAAAATAGTTATTGTCAATTACTTTATCCATGGTAAGATGGTCAGTTTCGGCGAAAAGTCCTCGAAATTTATCCCTTCGAAATACTTGAATACTTATATATTCAAAATTTTCCTTGCTCAATAAAATTAAAAATTAATTTGGATATGAAATTATATTGTTTGTAGATTGTCAAAGAATTACTAGTAAAAGAAGGTAGTACCGATAATTATGATCTTGATATGGGTGATTGGTGTCCGGAGGACGAACTTCCAGAAGAAACAAGATGTAAGGTTGAAGCTCTTAAAACAATGGCACGATGGCTATTAGGACTTAAACAAGACATTCAAAGTGCACAAAAAACGTTTCGAATGTTAAATGCTTTCATCACACATAAAGGTAAAAATTTATTAATATTGTTATTATTTAACTTACATATTTATAATATTTTTTCATTTCAGGTGATTTGTTACAAGCTGGAAAGCTGACGAGAGCAGAAATGTCCTGGTTAAGGTTAGCAGCTGGCTGCGCTATGCTCAAAGTTTGTGAACAAAAAGGAGTCGGAGATCAATATACTGCCGAACAGTTTTATAATTTATCCCAGCTTATGTGTGTAAGTACTAGAATTAATCAGTTGATAATAATTGCCAACGTATCTGACAGCGTACTTCATAACCGTCGAGTTGTTTTATATTTTCACTGACTGTAAATTTGGACATAGAGAATATATAGCCCGTGCTACTGTAAAGCTCCAGATAATGGTAAACCTCGCGCATTAGTTTTACCAATGAAGAGTGGCAAAAGTCCTTAATTTCGTAATTTCACCAGTTGAATCTGAAAATGTTCTAAGAAATAAATTACGGTAAATCTTGAGATTTTCTTGAAAACAATGGCCGGTACCACGAGCTCTGTTTTTGGCGCTACTAAGAGCGTTGTGTCAAGATGTGTTTTAACACAATTAGAATTTTTCCAAATACTTTAGAAAATAATATTCAGATACAAATTACGGAAAACACATATGTCTACAAAATTTATTTGAATATTTTCCTTTAAAATAGCTTGAAATATTTATATTGCCTTAAAACTCCTCTTGGAATAACACTGCTAGTATAGTCAAAAACAGAGCTTGTGGTACCAGCCAATGAGACTAACCTATATGTCAAATTTTTAAATAACTAAATTATTCCATAAATTGTTAAAAATAAAAACCCTGATGGTTTCACAAAATTACAAATTCAGGAGTCTGTTTTTACACCATCGCCCTGAATAGGGCAGCAACTGTAGACACGTTTGTAATTTTGTTTTTGATTTTTAACAATTTATACAATTCTGTTTCACGTACAATTTTCAAAGCTCACTTTGGAGTGTCCTGCATTTTTCTAATTATTTCAATTGTCAACATATACAGGCTGTTCTGTCGAAATGGAAATTGAAATAAATCAATGGTTATTGAGAATATCACACAAGTGTTGTATTAGAATGGATATCATGAAATAATTTTTCAATTATTGATATGAACTGACAGAACTAGAACGTACAGTAGAGCTGCGAGTTTGGAACAATTTGATGACCCGACCTGCCCGAAACCCGTCAAGTCTTTATCCTAATTGTCCGTTACACGCCCCTAGTTAATCTTATAATCTTAATCTGATATTGCATTATCAATAAATAACTGAACTTGTCGCAGGAAATTTCCAAGACTTTTTACAGTAGCAAATTTTAGAATGAATGTACCATTCGGTATCTTCTAACATGTTCTTCATTTCTATTCCGAACAAAATCTTTTGGATATTATAATCCATTTCATTACCTACTTATTTTATAGCTCATATTTGGATACTTCTTATTTGTATGTATTCATTTAATCATAATCGTCTTATGAATTTTTCCAAATAACTGTTTCAGTTTATTGCTGATTTTCGAAAACACAGAATAATTGGAAGATGTATAATCCTTAGCATTTAATACGGATATAAATTTGTCTATGTTTATTCATTCACAAGTGATGTCCTTTTTTCTATAAAACTAGCCTTAAGGATGTTCTTTTACTGGTAAAGAAAAATAGATTGATTTTTAAAAACTAATATTCGAAATATAGGTTATTCATAAGAATGCATTGAAAGATAAATATAATGCAAAAACCAAACCTGCCCGAACCAACCTTTTTTTTTTTTCACGTGGGAAGGGGGAAAATCTTCGTAAGACACCGTTGAGCATCCGAGCTCCCCGGTAGTGCCGGCTTCTTACCGGCTAAAAATCCTTTCCCTTCGCCCTGGATGATGTGGAACCGCTTCCGCATTTCTTCACCATCACCCATTTGCCCGCCTTGCTTTTCGATCCTGTAACATTTAAAAAAAATTAATATAGTCTATCTGTAAGATTACGTGTTCGTCTTCATTGGTTTGTCTGTCTTTGTCTTTCGTCCTTTTCTTTTGTACTTAGTACTCTGTTTACGTGGTTTGTCACTACGTCCCATTATTCTGGTGTCTCCACCATCAGCTGTACCATCTCTTCGATCGTCTGTATGTCTCCCAGTTCATCCTGTAATCGTTCTCTGTCCTGTAGCCATCTACCGCATCGCATAACTGTATGCTCCACATCGTCTTCTTCCTCGCAGTACACACACTTAGGGCTTTCTGCTCTGTTTATCTTGTACAGATACTTTTGGAAACAGCCATTATTACCTGAGTCAAGTGAAAGTCTACCTCTCCATGGGCTCTGTCCAACCATGGTTGGATGTCTGGCAGAAGTTCCACTCCTGCGGAAAGTCCGCCTCCCGGATCATACTATTTATTGCTGGTTGCAACCATCCTTGATTTTCAAGTGCAATCATTTTTGTCACTTCCGGCGGTATACCATTCGAGCCTGGTGCCCTTCTCGTCTTTATTGTCCTTGCTGCCTCCCCGATTTCTTCGTCTGTGACCTTCGGCGGGTCGGCAAACTGCATTTCTATGCGCGGTGTTTTTTCGTGCCGTGGGAGGAGGATCTCTACAATTTTATCTCCCACCTCTTTTTCTGGAGTCGTACGCGTGGTAAGGCTCGCTCTTTTGACTACCAGTTGATATGGCCGTCCCTACACATCCTGTTCTACTTCCTCTATCAGTTCATTCAATTTTTTCGTCTTTTCCTTCTTTATTTCGAGGCTTAATTTTATTTTGTTTGCAAACAAGTTCGGGTCGGGTTCGGGTTCGGGTGAAACCTCGCAGCTCTAACGTACAATACTAAAAAAAAGCAAGAATTTTTGTGAGAGATCATTTTTTAAGCTATTGGCTCTCAAATTATGATTAATAATAATAATAATAATGATAATATTTATTGACATTATGTCAAAATTTGAGTTCATTCAAGGCTGCTCTTCCATCCAACCCATTTTTTCCATAATTTACAGAACATTTTTACATGAATGTAGACAATTGCAAGAAGAAAAATGTGATGAATATTATTATTATTATTTTCTTTTAATTTGAATTTTGTTGGAATTGTAATAACTTTTTAATAGACGCTTGAATGAACTTGATGAAACGTTCTTTATTTCTGCTCTATATAATAATATAGAGCAGGTGCAATGTTTGAAAATAATCCCTTATATTTGATTGCTATGAAATTTGGAGTTTATAGATCATTCGAACGGAAGTTGTACGGTGTGTCTTTAAAATTTTATTTTCATGAAGGTAGTATGGAATTTTTGTTGAAAAACTTTGTGTATCAAAATTAAATATGCCATTTTGATCTTACTTGTTATCTGCAAAAAGTTGGCTTTATTTAACCATATTGAATAATATACGCGCAATGGATCAAATACATTTTGTGAATTGTATTTTTGATTATGCTACTAGTTTGAGTATGCTACTATAATTTTTTAAAGTACATTAAGTTTAGAATCTAGTCATACCTGGGTTTTCATATCTAATCTTACTTTGAGTTTGTTCATTCGACTCTCTATTATATTATGCTTTCATTTCAGGATGAAGTGAAACAAGTCCGAGAAATTTTCGCAAGTAAACTTCACAAAGGTTTGGGAAGAGGTATTCCAAATAAATGCTTACCGTTAGATTTCATGGGATATTATGCACTTAGTGGAAAAGAAGAAGAATCAAAAATCAGAAACACTATTAAAAATTATATGCAAACAGATATTAATAAACGAAGGGATTATGTGAAAACTATTACAATGGGCTCACAAGGTAAATATAGAATGATATAATATTGTGAAATCACAAATATTACCTATTTTCAACTTATTTTCAGTGGATAAAGCAATGAGTCAGTTGCCTCATATATTACCAGACTACATGCTTGTATTTGCTGTGCCAATATTAGCACATGATCCAGCGTTCACGCGTTGGGATGATGTTCATGAACTAACAAAAGCCCGAAATTGTCTTTGGTTTATTCTTGAGCCTTTGATGTTGAGAAATGATTTTTATTGTTACGGATTTTATAAGAATCTCATAGAAAGGATGAAGAATCACAAAGATGCAATCAAGGGTGAAGATGATAGTGTCAATTACGTAAGTAAAATACAGACTGGTAGATCTCGATTATAAAAGCTTAACATGAAAAAATATGCATTCTGTAATATTATAAAAATGTTACAAATATAGGCTTTGGAGCATAATATACTTCATCATTTATATCAACATTAAGAGATGAAATATTGATTTTGAAGGCCTTATTATGTTGGAAATTGATAACGAAAGTCGTGAAATTCAAACGAAAAAATGAATATGACATAATTTATGTGAACAGTATTTATTAGTTGCCTATTCACATAATTTATTTTTATTATAACATGTAACTAGCTGTTACTCGCGGTTTCACCCGCATATAGATTTACTTTTTAAAATCAATGAAAATAATATATAATTATTGACAACAGCGCCCGATCTAATAATGTGCTTTTTTCATTTATCAATTTCTTCTACGGAAGAGGCTGTCTAAATGCGCAATCGACAAAACAAATTTTTTTTCGCCATTTTATTATGATAACACAATTAAACACATGAACACATTCAGTTCTACACATAATAATTCTTTTCGTTCCTGAGGATGGCTAAGGTGTTGCGGAAACTGTAGAATTAGAAAAGAAATATTAAATAATTGACTGAATTCCCTTATCTGTATTACTCACATACACTAATCCAGTCAGCTTCAACTATTTTATCCATTAAAAAAATCTTGACTTAAGTGCCAGCAACATCTACACAAAGTTTCAACTCAGTTTGATGATCGATGCGCGAACAAACAATTATGACTCGTGCGCTACTTACTGTATGTTGATATTACTATTCAGCTCGATCTATACAGCCGTTTTTGAGATGAGCCTGAACAAACAATAGAGAGACAGGCAGACCGAAACTCAAAAAATGTGTGTTTGAATTTTGGTATCTTACAAATAACCATATGAGATCGAGAGAAAGTTCTTATTGCTAAATTTCGGACTGATACTTCGATTTCATTTTTTTATAAAGACTACAGTATTTACATTGTTGAGTCAAATGTCAAATTTCATGACTTTAACAGTGAAAGCATAGAGCTTTCTTATGAACTTGAAATCGCATGTGAGCTACTTGATTCGTCCCTATCGTAAAATACTTTCTCAACTATCTATAAACTACTCACCTACGAAGTTCCAGAGTAGTTCAATATTTCGTTGGCCACCTTGATACATCCCTGTTGTGAAAATCATATTAAAGTATCCATTATAATCTGAAAATTGAAAAAATTGACTTTTGAAGAAAATTAATATAATTCAAGTCTCAGATATCAAGAACAAAAAAAACACACAAATTATTTTATTCATCTTTGGACCACCTCAATCCATCGCTGACGGAAGAATAATAATACGATATCAATTTTTCTCACATTGTCCACTTGAATATCAAATTTCATGCCCCTAACAGCAAAGACATAGATCTATGAACTTGCAATCATCTTCATATCCCATTAATTCACCCCTGTCGCAAAATCCTTTCTCAAATAACGTTTCCCCCACTAACTACTTACCTGCGGAATTTTGGCGTAATTCTTATTTGTAAATATTTCGTTGATAATCTTGATCCATCCCTGTTTAGGAATCGTATCATAGTATTTTACATGGGATTGAAATTTAAATCATTGTGCTTCAGAAGAAAATTAATATACTTCAAGTTCCTGATATCAAAAACAGGGGAACTCCCAGATATGATTCCATTATTCTCTGGATCACTTTAATTCAGCCCTGTTGAGAAAAATAATATTGCGGTGTTTATTTTTTTCACATTGTCTATCTAACTCCTCAATCTCATGATTCTACCAGCAAAACCTAGAATTTTCATACAAATCCTCCTAAATCCGGTTCTGTTTCAGAGTCTTTTCTTAGCTGACGTCTGCCTCCGATGTACTACCCACCTGCCAAATTTCAGCCTCATCGGCTAAGCAATTTTTGAGATTTTGTGTTGAATCAATGAGTGGTATTTCGCTTTTATAGATATAGATTACTGACAAACAATATTGACAACAGATTAAACACCAAATATTTTCATAATTTTGTTTCAAGCTCATAACTATCCAATATTTTTATATTAATGCGGCAATTCCATGCAAACTTATAAGATTATATTAGTTAGAGATCAAACAGTTCAGGTGTCATTTTTGTGTAAATGAAGAAACTTTTCTGGTCTTGTGTTTTCATAAATTTTAGCAAATTATTAAAAAAAACCTTTTCATATCGCAATCTATTTAAAGGACGCACAGCATATCTTCTTTGATGCTTTTTTTCACGTTTTTTATTTTTTTTGAAAAGATGAGACATTACAAACATTGCTTCGTCTTCACTGTCGCTATTATTAAATATTTTCTTGACCTTCAAAACAAATCTTTGCAAATGTCAAAATAGTTATTTTTGTATTAAGTGTGCGAAGTGATTGTTTTTTTTGTTGCGCGTGAGAATGTCAATTTTAACCGAGACCGTAAGATCGAGGTAACAAATTCATTCGGAAGCGCAACAAAATACAATCACTTCGCACACGAAATACAAACAATATTTTTTCGCCAAATGTCAAAAAATAATAGATCAACAATAATTATTGTTTTATTCAGTAAAATGTAGGGAAAAAGTACAAACTATAATTAATTTGCAGTCACCTGGGTATTGTAACCAAAAGTATGCGCAATTGTTGTTTGATAAATAAAGAACTGTCAACAATTAATTTTTATATTCGAAAATAAGTAGTTTTGAGTACAAATTCATATTTCTATTTTGTTAAATACCTGTTTGTTTCTATCCTTGCAGCATTACTAAACTGAATTATATTAGATTAGCAGGGTGTATACCAAACCTGAAAAACCTGGAAAACCTGGTAATGTCAGGGAATTTAGATAAACTGGAAATGTCATGGAATCGTCAGGGAATTACCGATATTTGACTGGAAAAAATAAATTATAGGATATTTAAGCATTATTAATAAAAGTACATGAAATTTTCACTCTGTCGTATGAACCACAGTGACACAATAAATACAGTGACTGATTTATGTTGCAATTATGTGCAAATCTAAGTCTTACAGATCTATAGATCAATAAAAAAAATTATTAAAGCGCATCTACTTTTGTTGATCAATACAAATTCGTTGATAAGGACATCAAGTTCATTATGATTTTTTTTTTATTTATAAATATATAAGAGTTACACAGAATTGCAACATTAATCTGTGATTATATGTAAACTTGTATCAAACTTTTAATTTTACTGTCTGGAATTTTACTGAAAATAACCTGGAAAACCTGGAAAAGTCTGGGAATTTTCATTCAATTTTTTTGTTTACACCCTGGATTAGGTGTGCGAAAGTAGAATTTATTTTTTCACTAGTGAAAAAATATGTTTCATTTTTTTACTAGTGAAAAAAATCACGAACTTTGCGTATCCATAACAATATAAAAATATCATGTTTTTTTGACAGTTGTAGAAAAAATAAATTATTCGTGCGCATGCGTTCATTTTAATTTTTAAAGTCTGCATGAATGATTCATTTTTGATAGATAAATGAAAATGCAAATAAAAATGTAAATTAAATGAAAATGAAAATTAAATGTCTGCATGAATCCACATTTTGTGATACTTTCAAAACAAAGAAAACATTTTTTTGATGATTATTTTCTTTTCATAAATTCAATTCGCACTATAATCAAATTGCTGCGCATGATTTTATATTTAAGAAAAATTATTAATCCAGAGATTACCTTCACGAGGACTCTCATTTCCAAGAGAATATTATCTGCCTGATTTTCAAGAATGTTTTAAATTTACCCTAATTTTTTATTGTTAATTTCTATTCTAATTCCTACAGTTCATACAGATCCTACTATATTGCTAATGGCGTACTTTTCTTATTTATGAAGATGTAAAAGATGATTTTAAATACTAGATTCGAACGGAAACAACTAATTTAAAATTTAGAATGAATATTTTGAGAATCAGGCTGTAAGTTTTTGTTAACGCTAATATGGCAATTACATTATTTAAATAATTATTTTTGCAAACCAAATACAGAGTGATCAAAAATGATTGTTCGTGCCGCCTTGTTCTGATTTTTTCTTTGCCGCCTGCTTGAGATAGTGAGCTTCAAGTGACAGATGACAGTTCCTCTGAAAACACTATTCTAACCTAAAAATTTGGTAGAATATTAATACATTTTCAATAATCATTCAATAATACAACTATTCACTTACTTCCTTGTTTTTTGAATCAGATAATGGATAAATTCGTCATAAAAATATGCAAAATATACGCCACTGTGTTCTTGAAATGTCGGTAACGTAGTTATCAAAATAAATAAATTCATATCTGATACTAACTTTATTCCATGAAGATAGTTTTGATCACAATGCGAACTTTTGCTAGTCACGTGACAGACAATCATTATTGATTACTCTGTATAATGCTCTAGGCTCTATATTCAAACTGAAACAATTAGGAAAGTAAAAAATTAGAAAAATATGATTTTGCATGTCAAGTGCTGTGATCAATAACTACAGTTATCACATATACAGATGATCATAAATGATTGGCCGTCACGAGATTTGTAAAATTTTGTATTATGATCAAAATTATTTTACAGGAAATCAAATTAGTGTACACATTATAAATAATGATAAATAATTTGATCATGTCTTTTCTTAAAAATGAAAGAGTTAGTAAAAGCCTGTATTATTATTATGTATATATTTTTTTTAAATTCAACTGTCATTTACTCAAATTGCTAGGTTAAAATGATTTGTTACAGTCGTAGTCTCCATGGAGGTTGGAGAGAAGGAGAACGATCGTCATAATGCTGATACATTATGCCTATGTCACACCAAACAGTGACCATGATTGGCCGTGAGTGACTTCACTCACGAAACAAAAGAACGCACTTTCTCTGATTAAATACATTCAAATAAAAACAAAAACCCAGCACAACAAACGTCAAACAAAATGACAAAGTAAAATGAGCAGCACATGATGCGCATGAAGCTAGCTGTATTTTTTTCGTCCGTGACCACTGATGATGATAAGAGGATCCTCTATTTTCATGAGTGATGGGTGTGTTCTATTGTTTCATGAGTGGTCACGCATGGACACTGGTGTGACATAGGCATTAATCGCCTGTCCTGTTGATAAATTCAATAAGTTCATATTCTAGCCACAGCCGCGCTGGCGTTAGTTAGTAGTATCTGTGACGGTAGTTGCTTATGAGTAAATGCGTCAACCATCATTATTTAAAGTACCGAAGGTAAAATTTTTGTACATCAACATTATGACCTATTCACACGTGGATACTTGCAAGATTCACTTGAGAATTTGAGTCTCAAGAAGTAGCAAAATATTTTTATACCTTGGCCGTTCACACGTGTAGCTCGTTTGTAGCCTCAAAATGTATCGCTTCTTCCACTTTTCACATATTTATTCCATTGGTATTTTTATACTAGATTTTTCAAATATAATTCATATTGCATAATTAAGAAAAGTATTCTATTTATAATATGATGAAAAATTGTTTCTAAGTTATTAGAGGTTGAATACCTTGAGAAACCACTAATTTAATTCGCATGCACATTCACAAAATTACTTTTGAATAAAAAGTGTGTTTGATATTTTCATAAACTTAAAAATACTTTTTCGTCTATTAATTGGTCAGTTGAAAGTATGGGAGCATTTTATCGAAGCTTTTAAGTCGTGTCCGTGTTTAAATTCTTAAAAGATTATAAATCTTTTGTTCTTATTGTAGTTCTTTCTTTTATAGTAAATATAAGACTCTCTCTACCCTCATATCCCCTATCTGGCCCAGAGTCTCTTTATTTTTGGATTGCTCTCAATCTCGTCTCCAAATCAGCAATAATTAAAGAAAGAAATGTATTCGCTCTGACAAAAGCCAAAGACATAGATTACCATGAAGTTATGAATGATGTTGAATATTATAGATCCGAATTTTAAATAAAACGAAGGACTATGAATTCTAATGACATTTTATTTCTTCAATTTGATATATTTTTATTGACATTTCATTCTTTATCATCAATCTCAAATTTTTCTCATAGATAACTACTTTTTTACAAACATGTCATAAATTAATTTATTCAAGCTATTCTTAACATACTCCCACCTTGCAACTTCATTTTGTTGATTATTAAACAATTGCAAAATTAAAATTGCAATCCTAAATTATCAGCCGTTCTGGAAGCTTTATTGTCCGGCCAAATCTGGTAATGTATCCAGGACCAATATTAATATTTTCATTTTCGGACTGAATTACATTCCTAGATGTATCATTTACATCGGTTCTTTCATTTTTGTTCTTTTGTCGAATAATTTCTTTGTCGGCTGAACCGATTTCTAAAGGATATAATCGCTTAAACGGTCGTATTTTTATCCCATTTGATGTCCTCACCTTCGCCACCCTAGCTTGTCCGTCCTTGCCCGGATATATCTTTTCAATAATACCCAATGGCCACTCTATTCGCTTAGTATCAGATCCAACTAGAACAATATCTCCTACAGCTAATACATTGTTTCCATCTTGATTTTTTTGTATTAAAAATGACAAATATTCACTTCGAAATCGCTTCGCATTTTTTGTATATATTTCAATCTCTTGTTTAGACTGTTTGCATCAATAATATCTAAATCAGATGCTTCAGAACTGACTATAGGCTGGATGAAATGCGCCGGTGTCAATGGTTTCAATTTCTCAGTATCATCTGAAATATAGGTCAACGGTCGTGAGTTAATAACTGCTTCGAAGTCGTGTAAAATTGTTATTAATTCTTCATAATTTACTGAAGATTTGTCTAAAGTTCTCTTCAATAGATCTTTGATAATACGAATTAACCTCTCCCACCATCCGCCTCACCATGGTGCAGCAGAAGGATTAAATTTCCAATTTATTCTCTTAATATTGGAATATGAAATAATTTCATTCCAATCCAAATTTTTCATTAGGTTAGAAGCACCATGAAAATTTGTGCCGTTATCTGAGTAGATAATATTTATTCTACCACGTCTAGCTACAAATCTTCTGAGGGACATAATGAACGCTTCAGTGGATAAGAATTTTGTTAATTCTAAATGGACTGCACGATAAATTGCACATGTGAATAAAATAATCCAAACCTTTTGTCCAGATTTTAGAAATAAAGGTCCAGCCAAATCGAAACCTGCAATTTCAAAGGCGGATGCCACTTTGATTCTATCTTTAGGCAACGGGGCTGAAGGAGTTTCAATAGGCTTGATAGATTGTCTTTTGCAAATGACACATTTTGATATCACAGTCTTCACCAGTTTTCTAATGCCTGTAATCCAATAAAACTCTCGAAGATGCGCAATCAATGTGCCGCTTCCTGCATGTTGCAATAAAATATGCCTTTGATATACTAGACGCTGAATTATTATATGTCGACCTGGGAGTACAATAGGGCATTTGAAATCTTCTGGTTCATCTCCAAGTACTAATCTTGTACGTAGTCTTAGTATACCCTCTGTATCTTCAAATATGTGAAGGTCTTTAAATTCCATCCCTCTTTCTTTAATATTTTCTTGTTAAATTATTTTAAAAAGGTTTCTTTCTGCTACTAAAAATTCTTCACATGTTAAAATATCAACTCTTCGATCAGTTTTTAATTTTCAATTCTGAATAAATCTTATTATCCATGCCATCTCTCTAACAATCATGGTATACTTTGAGAAATAAGATAATTTTGACGAAAATTTAGACTCAGATATAATCAAGCCTATGTTATTCGTAATCTTGTTGTTAGTTTTCTTTGTTTCTCGATTAATTTCTTTGTGATCTATGTATCCTTCAGAAACTGGCCAATTTGTTCCTTCTCTTTCAACCAACTAGGTCCTTCCCACCACCTACTTTCTAACAGTATTCTAGCGTTGCAACCACGAGAAGGTAAATCTGCTGGATTCGAAGGTCCATCAATGTGACGCCAATCATTAGGATTACTATTGCGACGTATTTCTGCAATTCTATTTTTCACAAAGACATTCCAGTCACCCTCGCCAGTAATCCAAGCAAGAACAACGTTCGAATCTGTCCAATAAAAGGTCTTACAGTCTGATAATTGCATAGCCGAGATCCAATTAATGCCCCTAGTAACTCCAATCGGAGAATTGTTATCTTACGTATGGGAGCAACTCTTGATTTTGCTTGTACAAGTTATACCGACACTTCATTCTCATTTACTTCGGTTCGTAGAAATATACAAGCAGCAAAAGATAACATACTTGCATCACTGAATACATGCAAACTCTTCTGACAGTTATTGAATGGTTGCTTGCTTATTCTTCTCGGAATACGACATTCGTTTATCAAATGAATGTCTTTATACCAAGCAAAAAATTCTCTACAAATATCTTCTGGTAACGGGTCGTCCCATTTGTATTGCAAATTCCAAGTTTTTTGTATTAACAACTTTGGTATCAACGTTACTGGACAAATAACGCCAATAGAGTCGAAAATCTTTTGTGCTATTGACAGAAGCTGTCTCTTCGTAACCTTTTCCAAGATATTGTTCAGACTACTAATATTACAATATAATTCGTCTTTCTTAGTATCCCATGTTACTCTTAACACAGAAACTCTTTCTTCTTTTTCAGTCATTTCTTTATTAATCTTTGGCGCTGTAACCCATCCTCTCAAATCAAATTTTACTTTGGACATTAATTTTTTTGACTCTTCTATAAATTGATTCACTTCTTGTTCTGTGTCCAAACTTGTCACACAATTATCCACGTAAAAAGAATTTTTCAATATTTTACTTGTATTATCATATTCTTTCGAAAAATTTTCTAAATGGTGCAAAATACAAACAGACAGCAAAAATGGACTTGAAGTCAAACCAAAAACAACTCAACAATGTCTGAAAGTTATTATTTCACTTCTTTCTTCATTCTTCCACCATAAAAATCTTAAGTAATTTCTATCTTCTTCTATTAGCGAAATTTGAAGAAAAGCCTTTTTTATATCAGGCGTCACTCCAATTGAATGCTTTCGAAATTTCATCAATAATTTTGGAATCAATTCTAAAAAATTGATACCTTTGTACAAACAGCAATTCAAAGATTTTCCATTTTCATCTCGCGCCGAAGCATCAAATACCGGTCTTATTCTTGTAGTTTTGTTTGAATTTTTGATAACCGCATGATGCGGTAAATAATGACCAGTGATTTGATCTCCTGCAATTTCAATTATGCCCATAGCCAACATTTCTTGAAATACTCGATGATAGTTTTCATATTCTTTCAGATATATCAGCCTCTGAGTCGTTCTTGTAAGGCGCTTTTTTGCTAATTCAAAAATGGTTTCCAAGTCAGCGTGATCTTTCCATGGTAAACAAACTTCGTATCTTCCGTCTTGTTTTATTCTTACAGTATTCTGAAACATATTGATTACATCAATTTCCATGGTTTCTTTACTTTTCTTCTTGGATTCCATTAGCTTCTAGTTCCCACAATTTGGATAAATTTATATTAGAATGGTAGACTAATGCTGTTACAGAGCAATGCGAATTTGATATTTTTGGGCCCTGAATCGTCCATCTTAATCTGGTTTTCAGCGCGACTAAATTGTCGTTCACTTGAATTATGTCTCCTGTTAATAGAGAACCAGAGTAATCTGCTCCTATCAAAAGTCCAATTTCAGGTGCTGTATCACCAATATCACTCAAAGTAACATTATGCTTCTTCAAAATCTTTGCTATACTATCTTCAGTATTAATTCGAGGAATATAATTGCAAATCTTCTCTTTATCTAGTGCACACATTTCAAATTTGAATTTATTATCCAGACTTTTAAGTTTCAGATCATAGGCTTTGTATTCTTCTTTACTTGTTTCTATACCACCAAAAAGACTGTGACCCATCGTTTCAATGTACCACGGCTTTATATTCAGATATTGTATAATATCATGTCGAATGTATGATTTCTGTGCCCCACTGTCTATAAAAGCTCGAACAATAATTGATTCACCCCCATGCTCTATCTTAACCATTAATGTTTGAAGCAGGGTAGTACTCCTTATATTTTGTGACAAAAGTATTTGTGAATTATGTGCTTCGTTATTTGTCTTTTGTAGATTATCTTTTACATCTGGACACATTAGCACTGTATGTCTTTTAGCACAAAGCAAACATTTTATGTAAGCTTTACATTTTTTGGTGATATGTCCAGTCTTTGAACAAATAAAGCAGCTTCTTTCTTCATTAAAATACTCTTTCGCTCAGTATAAGACATCTTGGTTGTCTTGTAGCATTCCTGATTAGAATGTGAATTTTTTTCACACCAAATGCAATAAAAATTAGGTTTGTCCCTCTTTTTCAAATCTACTAGACAAGTTGCCGTTGGTACATTTTGGCTCTCGTTGTAGACATCTTGTGTAAATTCTTCTTGATTCAAACCTACTTGAGCCATTTGGATGCGTTCTTCACTTTCTACTTCTTTTTTCAAAAAGTCTAATAAATTATTGAGACAATCTCCTGTTGTTCTGTGAAGTCTCTCCCAAGTCCGAAACACATCTTCCGGCTAAGCCGATTCTACCAATGGATAAAGCATAGCAGCATATTTTTCACTTGTGAAGCCTAAACTCTCCAAGGCAAAGCTCTTAACTGAGTTCTTAGTTTAACGTACAATTGATCTAAAGACAGTCTTTTCTTTTTTCGATTGCATCAAAACTACTTGAAGTAACTCTCTTACGTAAATGGCAATCAAAAGTTCGTCACGAGCAAAACGAGCCTTCAATTGATCTATAGCTTCTAAATAATTCTCCCCCGAAGGTGGAAAACTTTCAATGAGCTCTTGTGCAGGTGAACCTGGGACCATAGCTTGCAACAAGTACTGAAATTTATCATCATTATCAACAGCTTCATCTTGATCAATTTTTTTGAACTGACCCCAAAATTCTATCCAATTCTTAACTTTACCATCAAATTTTTGGAGTTCTATTTTGGGTAATCTAAAACGCCGTTTAACTGACCTCTCTGCTATGGAATTTACTTCTGACTTATTTCTATATTTCGATTTCACAGTACCATCTTCATTATCTGATTCATCGCTGTCAACTGTCAACTTAGTATTCTTTTTTGAATTTATGAAATGTATCTTCGTAAATAACTTTTAAGAGTTCCCACTCGAACTTATATGATTCTGATGTTATACAATCTGCCTCAAATTCAGTCTCATCCATATTCTCAGTATCGAGCCACATTTTTTTGACACATTCGTCAATCTCAAATAATTTTGTAGCCTTATCCGAGAAATAATTAAAAGCCGTTTTGAGTTGTACAAGATCAACATCAACTACCTGCAACGCTTCTTCTAATACATTTTTCGCTCTTGTAAATAAAATGCGAGCCATAGTTCTTTTTTTTCTCAACTTATCCATTTTTCACGGTCGCCAAAAATGTTGAATATTATAGATCCGAATTTTAAATAAAACGAAGGACTATGAATTATAATAACATTTTATTTCTTCAATTTGATATATTTTTATTGACATTTCATTCATTAACATCAATCTCAAATTTTTTTCATAGATAACTACTTTTTTACAAACATGTCATAAATTAATTTATTCAAGCTATTCTTAACAAATGAGATAAGGTAACGCCACGGTCGTATATACAGGTCTGGAAACTCTACCGTTCGACTCGGGTCTCTTACGTGTCGTCAGACTCGTAGTTACTCTCTCTGCTACCAGGTGGCGCCTGAGTCTAAGTATGTTGACAGGATTAGGCGCCAAATCATTTAAATTTTAAGTCCTGTCAAGCAAAGAATTCGGTTGATAATAACCACATATTTTCAGTGCAATATTCTACTCAAATGTTACATAATACACAATGACAGTCGCTAGAGAACATCCTTCGACTCTTGCACCATCCGTGACGATTTTTGGTATTACGCGACAGTCGACACTTAGCGGACTCACTTCTCATATAGGAAATAGCCTCGAGTTTCCAGACCTGTGTGTACGACCGTGGGCAATGCCCATTTTGCAAGACTCTTTCAAGACTTAAAACAGCGGCGCCTCTATTTGACAAACGACACAAATTTTACCTTTTTTTCTTAAGACTCAAATTCTCAAGTGAGTTTTGCCAAATATCCACTTCTGAACAGAGCTTAGGTTTAGACATCATCATACTTCTGTATGAAGCATATAATATTATTATTTGCTGGGTTATTTACTCATGAGCTTAGGCAACTTGGCGATCGCAGCGCCTCATTTATTTTTATCAAATTTCTGGGACATATTTTTCTACAGCGATCGTTCTCTGGTTGTTACTATCACAACAATGCAATAAAGAAGAAATCAGAACGAGAAGGCATAACCAATCATTTACGATCAGCCTGTAGATCTTTCGAAAAAAAAAATCATACGACTTTTCAATTGAGAAAATGATCTGATCAGATAGTTATTGTTATTTAATTGAATAAGAAAATATCACTTGAACAAAATTGTAAAAACGATATGAATTTCGTATTAATTAAAACATTTCACTTGAAAATAGATCCATGGATTGTATTAATTGTCAAGTTTAGAATTTTAAATTAATATTATCCTTTATTAGGAACGATCGTATAACTGAATATATAATTGTTACTATTGTTTTAGAAACTGTGGGCAATTTGCGATTTAGCGATGAGTTTAATATTGTCAAAGACTACAAATTACGACTTCAAAGACTTCCCAGCTGAGTGTCGAATTCCTTCAATGTATTTTACTTCTCAACCAGATTCGTTCATAAACACTAAAGTGTTTTTACCTCCTGAATTACAGTTTCAAGCTCCAAAAAAAACTGGTATTACTTTATCAATGGTTGCTTCAGAAAAACAGAAGAAACCGAAAGGCAAACCTAAACCTGAACCATGTGGCCCTCTTGGTACTGATGTCAAGGTAAAAAAAATTACTATACTATAAATACGAAAATTATACATATAAATTACTTTTATTTCATGTCTAGCACTGCGGAAGTGCTGGCCATAGTATTGATGCACAGGTAAAATTGTGTATAATTTGTAATTTTCTATAGTTTATATATTTTTTATCATATACAGGATATCATAGTTAAATGAGACATTTTATTTCAAAATTACACAATAAGAATACAAATATAGACAGATTTTCACTAATGTCAGATGATGTGCTAAATTATCTAGGCAAATAATTTCCTAAATTTATTTGCAGAACAATTTCATATTTTATGGAAAAAATATATGAAAACTTTCAGTAAATTGTAGTGCAGTAGATTATAATTATCAAACCGTAGTCTTGCATGTAGTTTTCAATTAAATGAATTCAAATTTCTTTTAAATTAAAGTTGCAGGGTGTTACAGCTAAATAAAAGTACAAATTTTCTCATTAAAAAGAAAAATGTTGCTATTCTGTCAATTCTGTGCAAAACTATAAATCTTACAGATCTATTAATTCATAAAAAATTTATAGAAACGCATCGAATTTTATTTGGTAATATTAATTCGTTCATAAGGATAACGATTTTATTGCGATTTTGGTCATATTTTATTACAAATCTAGTGCTGCGTAACAACAATATCGTATCAAAACTCAAAAGTCAAATATGGCATAAACATTGCTGTCATTATTCCAATTCGATATTTTTTGTTTGAGTGAAGTTTGAAATTTAAGTAAGAGCGCTGTAGATAGTCATTATGAGGTTCGCACAAAATTGCAACATAAAACAGAATAGCAATGAGCAAGACCGTGGCAGAAATTGATTCCTGCGGGGAAATATTTTTTAAGCTAATGCCTTTGGAACTATTTGGATGACATCTGGCGGTAAGAAATTAAACTATTATTAGCTTATAATAGCCGAGATAAAAGTTTCTAAATTTTTTTTTAATCATCACTGTACAGTGTTCGATTTGAGTTGGCCACTATTGCTATCTCGAGAACCATAAGAGCTATGAGGTTGGTCAAATAAGCAAAGAAGTACCACTTCACAAGAATATAGTATTAGACTAGATAAAAAAAATGATCAGTGGCTCTCAAAATATGGAATGTAACTTTCTTATTTCAAATGAGAACATATATTTTTTCATTCGAAAGAGAATTCCATCCTGAACTCAATAAATTAAATTAGAAAATTTTTGAGAAAAATGTATATTATTCAAAACAAAAGATAGCTTATAAATTTTGGAAAAGCGGTATTCTGAAAAATGTAATTTCTTCATAACACTTGATTGCTTTCGCCATCAAATACTTGAAATTTTAATTTCATTTGAAAATAATCAAATAAATATAAATCGTGCCTTTTACCACTTTTATCAGTTTCTTATGGATTTATAGATCTGTAAGACTTATGGATTTGTACAGAATTGCAACATTACATGGTTTTTTTAATAATTGAATTTTATTTAAATTTTTTAAAAATTTCCTCATTATGAATAATGATTCAGTCATAGAAATATTTCTGTCAAAAAATACAAGAGAAATCAAAAATTATTTGAATAAATGATAAAAAAAATAGTTTAAATCAAGATTGATTGGTATTTCGTCTACCGAGTGCACTATAAGTGTCTGCCACACCCGTAGCGGGTAAAAGGCGTGATTGATATTTTTATTTATACTAATTTTTAGATTTAGGTTGTTTTCATGTTCAAGGGGTCTTTGAATAAGAATCTGATATTATTTTCAGCATAAAAAAGGAGAACATGAAAGAATAGTAAAATGAAAAATTAAATTTAAAAAACTCCATACTTTCCCACGTTTACTTTTTATAATTCGGACTAGATTTTTTCTGCTATGTTGTTTATGAAGCAATACTTAATAATCTATACTTTTTCCAGAATTTTATAGGAAAAAAACGATTTTTGATTGTAAATTCTGTATATTTATATAAAAAAAATCGTTTTTAAACTACTTGTCAGAAGTTTTCAAAATATTGAAATAAATTAAAGATTGGCTCTGGGTGCAAGCTCTCGGCGTAAATCAACAGGCGGTGGATAAATGTACCTTCTCTTTTCTTTCCAATTTTATTATCAAAGCCTTCTTACATTTGTCAATTTTAAGTACTTATTCAGCAGCTTAGTAAGCTGCAATTAAAACAAGTTTTATTTTTCCTTCAATTTTTTAGCGTTTTTTAGTGATTTTTGTGAAAACTGTGTTAGTGCCAACTGAAAAATGAACTGCCAGATTATGAGTAGAATTTTTCTAAATAATGTAAGATTAAATTTCATTTATAAAATTGCGTTATTGTTCATCTGAAAAACAACGATAATAATATGAAGTATATTTGATCTCTGTGAAGTTTGAAGAGGGAAAGCGACGCGTTCGTATATACGTGTATGTTGGTAACACTTTTAAAATTATTTAATATTAGTATTCTGCAGCTTAAATTGAAGATAAAATTGACGAGTGTAAATGGTTTGCATATTTTCAGCATATTTTGTAGACTTAAAATTGATGGAGAAATTGACAAATGTAAAACAGGTTTAATAATTCAGTAAAAACATAGAAACTCCGACCTTTCTTGTTATTTTTCCATCTCATTATTTTCACTCAAATCTCAACTTGTGATCAAAAAAATAATGGGAAGTGAATATTGATTCTTAAGTTCAAGAAAATATGAGAAACTTTGCAGAATATTGTTGTAAAATTATTATTTCCACCTTCTATTGTTTGTAATATAAAGTCCGCATCGTATTAGTCCAGGCAATATAGGATTTGATTAGGAAATAATCAAAGCTGGAAATATTTTTTCGTGGACGTCTTGTGATATATTGGATCAAAGATCACAGAAAACAGTTTTTCGTAAATTTCTCAAAAATACGTATCCCAATGACAAAATGTTTCAAACAAAAGTTAAAGAACACTAAACTCTCTACAAGAAGGTTCCTATTCAATTTTTCTGTAAAATCCATTGTTTTTGAGTAAGTTACGGTAAGTGCGGGTAATTAGTGCAAAGGTCGGTGAACCGACCAAGCGCAACTGGCACTTTTACGTGCCGATGACAACGGGCTTCAGAAATTTAGTAGAGGAGAAAATGAAAGGGACTTTACAACGATTTCTCCGACCCTTCCAAGGACAAAAATACTTCAGTGAAAAGTAATTTCTTACGAGCGTTGGATGCACGTGATTTGGAAACAAAGTTCAATGAATAAAAATTAAACTTCTAGTATATTCTAAAATTGAATCACGATAACCGCGGTTACTTTTTCGGTAGCCAGTTACATTTACGGAACGCGGTTGTCGAAATTTTCGATTACTTTCTTATAACCAAACTAACCGCGTTTTAAGGTATGATATCACTTAGCTCGTGCTCGAAAACCAGGAAAATTGAATAGATTTTTTTTTTGTAGAGAATTTAGTGCTCTTCAATTTTGATTTGAAACTTTTTGACCCAATATGACGGCAATTTGGCACACGGAATTGATGGGGACTTTTCTGTACTCATTGTTTACGCAAAAAAGAAGACGGCTGTGAAAAAAAAATTTGGCTTTAATTATTTCCTAATTTGATCAATTTTGAAACTATAATGCCTGTTTATATTGATGAAATACGGATGAAACTGTGCTGAAAATCGGTGTTCACATTACTTCTTGACAAACCTACTCCCAGTACATATAGTTCGAATTTCAGAAAGGAATATCAATAATTGTTAAAAATACAGCAAGTAAAACATGGAAAGATATGGAAGAAAAAAATCCTCATTTCTCTTATCACTTGTTATTTTATGCAATGTTTTCTCATTTTTATGTTGAAAATAATTCAGTGACCCCGAACACATGGAAAAAACCTTAATCAACAGTTTTATGTAGTCATATATTGCTTAAGGTAGTTGTCGTGCTATAGCCATAGTATCAGAATATTCCAAATTTTTGTATACTTATTAACAATATTATTATACAATTATCCTTGAAATTTGAAGTCGACTGACCATCTCAAACTTGAGATAAACGCAATTAAAATTGAAAATTTTAACATGGAGAGCAATGGAGAGTATACATTTTAGGCTGTAATTATATCAGTTTTAATTTTTAATGAAAAAACTAACAGTCAGATTCTTTTAAAAAACTAGCTATGAATTGGTGAATATGTTCTGCGTATTTGGAAATAAAGAGAAAATTACTGACCATCTCATTGTTTAGATATGAGAACGCAAAGTTGAACATTTTATATATAAAATACGTGCCGACACGTTGAACAGAAATGCTTGGCAATACTGTACGTCACTATACATCGCACTGTACTATTCGAACTACAAATTCAAAGGGAAAGAGATGGAAATAAATAGTTAATAATGGTTTCAATAGAACAACATTATTTATGATGGATAAAATATATAATATATACAAAAAATTATATCAACATAATCTTAGTATTGAATATTAAATAAACAAAGCACATAAAAGTAAAAAAAAAAAAGTATTATTAACTCAAATATATGAATATTAATAATAACAGATAAAAATAATATGGTATGAACTTACATATAAAATTGCACTCAATCACATTAATTCTGTAGCTTAAAAAAAGAAACAATTAGCGTGATAATACGTTTATTTTTGTGGCTTGCCATTTTTTAACTCTGTTAAAATTTGTACTAGTCCTTGCTCTTCTTTCTCATCGTAATCTAAAACTTTTTGTTTAATTTCGGACATTTTTCTATATTGAGATGACAGCTAAGCACAATGTTGCCAAGTTATTTTTCCGGCAAGTACCCGTGAATGTTTATTATAATGTACGAGTATGAGAACACTCCCTGACAAAAAATTCAATCATCCACTAAATTTATTCTAAATTTCTTAGTCTTTATTCATCAGTATTATCATAAAAATCTATATACTGAACTATCTGTGTTATGAACAAGTTCTGACAAGAATTACAAGCAACTATATATTAGTTTGCAAGGCGCTTTTTGTTGATACGCTAGACTTCACTTTTTGACAATAATGTACCACGACAACAGCCTTAAAATAAGTTTTATTTTCAATTGTGATAGAAGGGCACAGAACTTTTTACCGTTTCTTTTAAAACAAAAGATAGTTTATAAATTTTGGAAGAGGTGGTATCCTGAAAAATGTAATTTCTTCATAACACTTGATTGCTTTCGTTATCAAATACTTGAAAATTTAATTTGATAAATAAATATAAAGCACGCCTGTGTGGCAGACACTATTTTTAGCGCTCATTTCCTATATCTTGAGATGCGGCTACCAATCATACAGCCATGGATATTTTTAGTTTTTGGAAAATACACAAAAGAGAAAATTGTTGCTTGGTAATGGTAGCAGCTCGAATCCGCGCGGATGGGAGTTAAGCAGTGTATGCTTGAGGAAACTCAAAATTTTAAGTATCAATGATCGAATGATATTCGGCAAAATAATTTTTTATTGCGTTAATTTATCAACAGTAATATATTTGTTTAATTATTTATTAATATATATATATCTATTAAATCTACAATAAATTGTTGAAATTCAAAACGCACATGACGTTTGAGGTTTGATATCTTGGTTGCTCTACAATTGAAAGATGTACCAAAGCGATCTTCTTTCTGATCATAATTTGATTCTTTATTTTATTCGCGTGACCACAAATAGACTGACCTTATTGGATTCTGAATGTCAAAAATAATCTACACGAATCGATTTCTGCCTTAGCTTTGCATTTTTTTTTTTTTATTAGATAATAATTAGGACTATCTTGTTTAGCTTTCACAACTTGTATTCTTACTATGTAAGAAAAAAAAACAATCTGGTCTGTAATTTTGAATCGGTTATTTAAAAAATAATCCTTCGAATTTAACTAAGAAAATATTTCCACTATCTCTTTAGAGGTTTGACCATTAATGTTTGTCTTTCAATTTTTTATTTTTGCTCATAAACAGAGCTGGGCAAAGTACTTCAAGTACAAGTACCAAGTACTTGAATCTTTGTGAGAGTACTTGAAGTACAAGTACTCTTTTAATCTGCCAAGTACTTGAAAGTACCAAGTACTGTCAAAAGTACTTGACAATTTGGGTGCAAGTACTTCTTTAGTTTTTTGGTACTTGCAAATGTCAAGTACTGTTGTAAATTCTCAATAAGTATTGCTATATTACAGAATTGGGCCAAATTATTAGTGAAAAGTACAAATACTAAGTACTTGAATGTTTGTAAAAGGACTTGAAATAAAAATTTCAACGTACTTCTAGTTTATCACATATTTACCGTATCACTTTCGTTGCTTATTCGAAATAATAAAAAAAAAAAAACGATAATTTAAACCCAAAATTGTTACTTGAAATTATTATCAAATTATTAGACATTTGCATTTTTTTGATATATTAAAGAGGTTTTCTACGCATCAAACCTTAAAACTGCAGAGAGGCTAATTTCACTGATAAAGATTGGATATTTATCACAAACGTCAAGCAAAACATATAAAAACTTGTTCATTTCTGCATAAAAAAAAATTACTTGAGGTACATTAAAAGTATTTTGAGTACTTTGAAATTACTTCAAGTACATTTAAAGTACTACAAGTACTTAAAATACTTCAAGTACTTTTCATTGTACTTTAAGTAACCAGTACCAAGTAAATAGAACGAAAGTACTTGGACCAGTACAAAGTACCGAAAATAAAAAGTACTTGAAGTACTGAAAGTACTTGCAAGCGTAATCAAGTACTTTTTGTGCAAGTACTGCCCAGCTCTGCTCATAAATTATTTGAGTATTCTTGACTAACTCTATATTTCCATTTTATTTCACCTGTTTATAAGTTAAAAAAATACAAGTAATTCAAGTAGTAGAGTACAAAGCCATAAAAATAGATGGAACACTTGTCAAAGTAGACGTGAATTTAGAAAATTTCATATTGCATGAATTTATGGTCCAAGAGCTCGTAAACCCTTCCGATAAAAGTTCTCCTTAAGGCTAGAAATTTGTTTAATGATGACTTAGCATGCTAAATATAGTAACCATGATCTGGCAGGCCTCATCCCTGCACATCAACAGCACCTATGTTTTTTAAAATTAATTATAATTTTAACAATTAGTCATTAGTACAAAAAAGTTAACCAATTTGCTAATTTTATTCCTCATTCTTATTTTTGCATTTTTGCATTATTGGTCCATCGAAGTAAGATAATCAAGTATTATTTTAGATTAATTAGTAGACATTTAATATTGAAAGTAATATGAAAATAAAAATTGTTTATTTGTCGTTCTTCATCAACTGATATGTAAATATTCTGGCAAAATGATGTATGATATATCGTTATCAACAGATACTAGGAATTTTACAATCGGTACTCATAGGAAGTGACTTTCTGATTATTAGATATGCTGAAAATTCTAGTATTCTTAGCGAATAATGAAAAATATACTTCCCCTACTCAAAGAAATAGAAAATGTTGCAAAAAAATTAAAAACCAGCCGAATTTCTGAGATAGGAAAGGATCACCATTTTTCTTTGAAAGAATCAGGATTTTACTTCTGTAAAAACAGAAACAGTAAAATACATGATATTTGTGAGGGAAGGAGCAACAAAATTAATCTAGGAACTGGTATGATTGAATAATTCGGAGCGATCATTTCAAATTCTAATTTTTTATTGATATTTTTTGTATTATTGTTAAATTGATAAACAATGAAGATATGGGAATTCAGTCAAAAAAAATTTTTAATTTCTTTTCCTCTACAGTTTCGATCCCGCCTGGGACATCTTCAGGAGTGAAACGATTTTAGTTTTCGAACAAATTGAACACATGTATTTCAATTTGTTCAAAAACATAAATCTTTTTACTCCTGAAGATGACCCAGGTGATGTCGAAACTGTAGAGGAAAAGAAATAAAAACAAATTTTTGACTGAATTCGTATATCTTCATTTTTCATCAATCAGTGTACCACCTTCATCCAACACATCCATTATTGTTGAATTTTGCACTCTGTATTTGGGAAATTTTGTCCTGTTGAGTTATTCAATAAATATATAAATAACACAAAAGAGAGAGTTCTCAGACTACTAGAGAAAGCATATCATCAGAATCGTCAGTCGAGAGGGCTCATGTTGGAGAATTACTTTTCATTCTAAATGTATCACTAATTGAAAAATTCCAATCCGAAATGAAGAAAACGCTTCGAACTTCGTTTTCACTGTAAAATGTTATTACATTGTATTCAAATTTCATTACGAAACTTGAAATCGCTTCCCTAATAGTTTGGGTCCAATACAGCTGCGACAAGGCTTGTAATGATAATTTTTTTTTTTCGGTTTTAAGAGCCAACAGATTATAAAGCATGAGTATTCATAAAAAAAACAGTTTTCATATTTATTTCAAAATTAGACTCATAACTGCAATTTCTTTCTATGAACGTTAAAATATAATATTGATATTGTTATTCTTACACCTACTCCTGAAAATAAAAATCCTTATTATGCTTAGAACTTAAATATTCGAATATTGCAAATACTTACGTTTTCTGAGTGAAACTTCTTCAGATGGTAGCGAGTTGAAAATTGCAAGAATGTCCAATAACGTCATGAATGAGATTACTCCAATTCTAAGAAAAAGACTATATATATATATAAAATATATATGTATTGTATTTTAAACTAAAGCCGCATGAGCAAGAGCGCAATCGCTTGTGTGACTTCCGAACCGATTTAGTGATTTTTTTGCCGTTGTTGAATGAATTTTTAGTTTTGGAAGTTTGACGCGGTAAAATTTTGCATGGCTAATACCATCTGCCATAGTTAGAAGTTTCGTTTCAAACCTGCGGTCATACACGGATTCTTTCTTTTAATTATGTTGTGTCTTCATTGTTATTTTTGTTGTTACTCTTTATTATAATTGATAATGCATGAAACTTTTGTCGTTTTGTAGAATATTGAAAATTTCTATTAATGATCATTACGTTTTTCAGCCTTCAGAGGCGTCTGAAACGAAGATCCAATTACCTGGTCTGAACGACGATTTGAGTGATACAGATGAACCTCCTGCAAAACGTGCTGCCAGAGAGTCAAGACTAAATTTGGAATGATTGTTTGGTGTAAATCAGTTGTTGCTTCGTACAGACTATTAACTTCATTACAAGACGAAAGGACACACTTACTATTTATTACCAACATAATTCACAAAAAAATCTAAAAGTGAAAAATTATGATCTACTTTCAAGTTATGATCATCCGAATTTGTTTCAACATATTAGAATTTTAAGTTTTATTTTATTTCATTCTATTAATCAAGAAAAAAATCAACATTTTGTTTTTAATTATTTATCAAAATGTTTTGCATTATCAATTTATTTTTGGTGTACAAAAATAAGTATGGATTTTTTATAGATTTACAATTATTGCTGCGTTTAAAACCCAAAATCACAGTTGTGGTTGCGGACACGTTGTAGATAATTATTTTATTGTTTAATTCACAATGTTGAATAATTAAGAGAAAATATTTATAATTTAAAACAATTTCAGTTCATAATGTTCTAAGTAATAGCTTTAAGATCGTGTAAATTTAATTATAGAAGGAATTTAAACATTTGTATAAGTAAATGAGCTAAAAAAAACCAAATTATTATGATTTTTTTAATTTAACATTATATGTATAAATTTGAGCAATTATTTTATTTGTTAATACAGTAGTACCTCGATAAGTTGAATTTTGATAAATAGAGAAACATTTTGAATCGAAGAAAATATTAATCCCCTTCTCAAATTCAAAATCAAAATTCAAAATTCTATAAGTGGAACTAATTATAGCTTCCATGAATGGGTTTCCCAATAAAATTGTATGCTCTGTAACTTTTAGTTTCTGATCATAATGTTTTTGAATTTGTATTTCATATCAGTTTGCCTGTAATAACTCTGTGACTTAAAATTCTCAGTTAATCGGAAACTCTTTAATTTCATTTACTTAGTTCATTTCTGTAGTTCGACTTATTGAAGTTCTAAAGTATTTTCAAGAAGCATTATGGATATTCCTCTAATTTTTTTATTTATGCATTATCGTTGAAGCAATATCTAATAGGTAATAATGAGATAGTATTTTTCTATAATTGAATTTTTGTAATATTTTTCAAAGTAAATATTATGCTTCAACGGTATCAAAGATATTTGTAATTCAAAAGTAGTTTTTTACAAAACAATAGTTCTAGATTTTACACCTTTTTCATATACAAAAATTAAACTGTCGCAATTTGCCATACTATCTCTGTCATTGGTATACTATTTAAGCAGATTTAAATATTTTTCATCTATGGCAATATATCCTACAATTTTCATGCAAGAAATTAATTTTGTTTTTGAAATAAAAGAAATGAATCTATTTGAATCATGTACTGAAGTTAGTTATATGAAAACATCTTAACGCCTTTGTTGGAGTGGACTTGTTTTCCGGCAGTCTGATTAATGGCGATGAATTTACAAATAGTACACCTAACGCCATTTCTTGACGACCATGTTGAGTTAAAAGTTTCAAATTAGTTTGTTATGGACAATATCAAGAATAAAAAAATGTATATTATGATTTCTATTGGCATATATACTTAAAACGTCAGGAACATATTTTTGGAACACACAATGCCTTTTGTGAATTATGTTGAGTTGAATATCACCATTTTTTGTTATAAACTTCCATTGAATTTGCAGCGAATTACTCCTAAAACGTGCATTAAGATGTTTACACATTAATAAATCGAATTGATTTGTGTACTATTTTTTACCTAAAAGTAAATATATACACTGAACTACATATAAATATTGGTAAAATTCAGTGTCTCAAATATTGTGATATAACCGTGAATTAAACACATTGAACTATTCAAACAAATTTTATTTTTCCAACAATAAATAACAATATAATATTTGATTAATACTGTATGCCAACAATCAAGCACAGAAAAGCTATAAGTGATCGGCTATAGAATATAGCAGAATTCTATGCTTAGTGTAAATAAAAGTAAAATTTGTGCTGAGAACAAATACAATTGTGGAATCGCAGATACAAATTTGGCAAACAAGAGAACATTGTAATAGTAAAATTGTCATCTTGAGGTAGTTTTTTTTGTAATAAATATGCTATAAAATAAATTGATTTAAATATAAATTAATAAAAACTAAACTCTTCTTGATGACATCATTAAAAATTGTAAAATATTATTTACACATATATATTATTTAATTGTTGTGCACATCGTACGAATGTGGCACGTCTAGGTAATTCTTTTAATTTTGCAGCACCTGTATAAGTACAAGCAGATCGCAAACCTCCTAATATATCCAAAACTGTTGCTCCAACATCGCCTTTATATGGTACTTCAACGGTTTTCCCTTCTGATGAGCGATATTCCGCGACACCTCCTAAAAAATCTTATATTAAAAGGAATATTGTCGATTGTCAGGATCTCGAGTTAAATCAATCTGATTTAAAGGGCTCATTTCCTTGATAATTTCTGCATTTTTCTTTTCATCACTGGCCAATTAAATAAATCGAAGCCCAGTTCATTGGTTAACTGCCCGTCACTTTAACCCAGGTTAATTTAACTTCCGGAAATGAGATCGGGCATTAGAGAATTAAATTCTGCCTCTAAATCAGTAATCACATTTTATTTCAATCAATCAAATATAGTGCACTCGGTAGATTGATTTTCAGCCGTAGGGTGCTGCTATACCAGTCGGCAAGCTACGGGTACTGAATTTTTGTCCGTCGGTGTGATATTTGCACTGAGCTATGTATACTCATACATTTTATTTTACAGGTCTATTTACCGAAATATTCGTGTTTAATATTTTATAAATATTGTTCATTTGTAATGATAGTCATGAAATTGAAACAAACAAATGAATGCTGTTCTTACAGTCAGAAAAGTTACAGTGAGAAAGAACAGTCTTCAATTATCAAGTTCGGGATTATCTGGATATTCTGGACACTAGATAAATTAGATTTGAGATTCCTTAGAGCAATTTTAATATCATCATGACTTGACATATACTATCAAAAGAAACGGTGTTACAGAACTATTAGTGGATATTATATATACCGATTGAAAAAGAGGCAAAGGCACTTGTTATATCCAGTGGAGCAGTGTAAGAAATATCGTACATACAAGGGACAGTAATTTTTCCTTGGAAACATTGTTTACCTAGCAACATCGTGGGAGACTTCTGTTCGATTAAATCACGAGAATGCAGCTCTAGGGATTCAACCTGAGCTGATGATTCGAAGGATGTTGCTTAAAGTTATACAATGTTTTCAGGAAAATTTATGATAAAATTAAAGTCGTGAGTGGTATTTGTGGAGAGTATTTCTCGATTAAAATAGCTGTTATTAAGTACCTATGTAACTAGTAACCTTTTTTATTGCAAAATGCACTAAACTGTCTTCATACAGGGTTTAACAGCGAAACGAGCTACCTCGAATAACTTTTATATTAGTGAAGATACAATAAAATACTATGAGACAATCTTATGCAGAACCAAGAGGGACATCCAATTATGGGAAAAAATATTTATTTAAGTCAGTGGCTCTCAAGCTACAAAAATGAAAGATAACCATTTAGATGCTGCAGCAATTTCAAATATTGAATTTCAACTTCCTACGGCTAACCATTTTGGATTTATGCGAAACATTCCAAAAAAGTTGCAAGTTAAAATTTCAATAATAAAGTCACTGGCGTAATAAGAAAAATCCAATCAGATGTAAAATTAAAGAAACCAACCAATCTACTGTATGAACTAATAAATTAGTGTTACAAGCAGCAGCAGACACCAAAAAATGACAGCTATACTCCCGATACACAAGAAAGAAAAAACTGAATGTGTAATCTCCAAAATAACGAATCCATCCTAGTAGAAAGACTCAAAGAAAAACACTCAATCGCACTGCACATATGTTCCTCAGAAATAAGTCTGGTCCAGTCTAGAAGAGAAGAATATAATATGAACATCGGGATAATAAAAGCAGTCCGAAGTTTCTACAAAAGTACCAAAAGTAACGTGAGAACAGGCAACAAGATGAGTTTGAAATTGAAAAAGGACTGGGATACGGAGATTCACTGAGTCCATTGCTCTTCATGACCCTGATGGACAAAATAATTGAAATCCACCTCACACGACGCTTGTTTAGCTGTTGATTTCCCTGCACGTATTAGTGATGGCTACCGTGCTTGTTTCTGTGATGAAAAATGACGTCACTGCTGGTATCGGTGCGTGGTTACATACTGGATTCCGTGATAGAACATGCGCTATTTTTCATATTTGTTTGGCTGATGAATTCGAATGATGACCAACAGAAATCTATCATGTAGTCAAGTGAATAAGTAACAATGACGTTTCATAAAAAATAATTGACACATTTTGACATTTGTTCCTCGTTTGGAAACACAAATGAAGTAGAAGAAAAAAAATATCTCACATCAAGCAAATTACACTAAATAAAAATACAGATCAGAGGTAATGAGCAAGTTTGTTAATACTTGGGCAAAATTCTTTATATGAACTGAAAAATAAATCTACTCTTTTATCAATTTTATTGAGCAGCTTACACATATTTGCTATAGGAGATTGCAGAAGTATATTCGTATGAGCTAGAGGTAGATAGAAAGTGTAGCATAATCTTGTCCGAATGGAGGGAATAGAGAAATTCAAAATTTGTAAACAGGAAGGATCATCTACCATGTGATGTACTAGTTTGTATAAATGAATAACTGAGCTAATATTTCTTCTAGCATGGAGTGACTGGAACTTGAAAATATTCAATAGCAAGTCATACGACACTCTGTGATCAGGATAAGTTCCCATCATTCAATGAATGTCAGTTTGGCATCAAGAATAACACCAAGATCTCGTAATGAGTGACATCTTGTTATAATTTCATTGAAAATTGTATAATTGAAATTCAATTCTGATTTTTTGCGACTGAATGATATCATTTTGCATTTACTAATATTTAGAACAAGTTTATTGTCTGAACACCATTTGGCTACGCGATTGAGATCGTTTTGCAATGCTATACAATCTTCCAAAGTGAAAATAGCATCTGCAAACAATAAGAAATTACTCTCTAGAATCAGTGATATAGGCTATGTGCAAGGGGGCGGAGTTTGAACAAATATCGATGCGAGCGCTCATGGTGAGCACCATTGTAACCATTGAACTCCATTTCTCAGAATACGTCAATGAGCTGTCATTGAGCATTGTAGTTTAAAAGTGAAAATAATTGCATATAAAACATGGGAAAACGTTTGTTCTGTTTCAGGCTGTTGTGTTAAGGATGATTCAAGCGTGTTAAAATAGCAATTTAATATCTAGTTGTCTTATGTTTAACTTGACATAGTTACTTGTTTTGTTTTTTGTGACATTTAATAAAATAGTATGTAATTTTGGAATTTAATAAAGTTATTGTATTCTTTAAAATAAAGAAGGAATTCATTTCGGAGTGTCAGGAACACTGGAACTCATTAGGTTATTGGCCCAGGTGTGTTTTATTACGGAAATTTGTATATACCTGACAAGTGTAAATTTCAACTTCAAAATCCGATGGCGACAGAAGTCGAAAAATATCGAGTTCCGTTATTCGATGGATCCAATTTCAACAATTGGAAGTTCAGGATGGAGACACTCTTGGAAGAATTGGATTTATTATCATTTGTGGAATCATCTTATCTCGATAAAGTGACATTCTCAAAAGACGATACTGCTCAGGAACGAACAGCGAAGGAAGCACGACTCGCTGTGCTCAAAGCTCAGGATCGAAAATGCAAGTCACAATTAATTCAACGAATAGCTGATAGTCACTTGGAATATGCAAAAGATAAGGTAACTTCTTTTGATTTATGGTCATCTTTGTGTAACACTTTTGAGAGAAAAGGAATTGCAAGTCAGTTGCTGATTAGAAAGAAGTTATTGACCATGAAGTTTAATGTAAGTAACGATACGTTAATTGAATATTTTTTGAAGTTTGATAAATTGATTCGAGATTTACGTTCAACCGGAGCTACTGTTGAGGAATCTGACATTGTTTGCCACTTGCTTTTGACAATGCCTCCAGAATACGAAGTAGTAGTCACTGCTATTGAGACTCTTTCGATGAAGGACTTGACGCTAAGCTTCGTGAAGAATAGATTGTTGGATGAAGAATCGAAACGGAAGGATGTCAGCGGGAAAAAGAATAACGCACCGCCACCTGCAGCTTTTCAAACTCAGCATCAATTTGGAAAAGGAAAGAGCTCCAAGGGAACAAATCGAAAGGGAACTTCAGGAACGTCCTTTAATTTCACATGTCATCGATGTGGAAAATTCGGTCACAAAAGGGTCGACTGCAAGGTTATATTACCAAAGAATCCCGGAAATAATAATTCTGCGAATGTGGCTGACGTCAAGGAGGAATCTGGTTTCTGTTTTACAGTTTCAGGTGAAGATTACACAGAAGAAAGTTTAGATTGGTTTTTAGACTCTGGAGCAACAGAGCATCTGATCAACAGTAAGATACCTCTCACAAATATTAAAAGACTGGAATACCCTGTAAAAATTAAGGTCGCCAAATCAGGTATTTTTCTCGAGGCAAAACTAAAAGGAGACATCAAAGTCATCAGTTTTGTAAAAGGAAAGGAAATCGAGGTAACAATTAGAGATGTTTTATCTGTGCCTGGACTTTATCATAATTTGCTATCAGTAAGAAAATTGGAAATGAATGGTTTTAGTATTATTTTTGAAAATTCTCAAGGCTTAATTAGGAAAGGGACCAAAACAGTTGCAGTTGCAAACAGGAATCAGTCACAGTTATACGTTTTGAATTTTCTGCAACACCGAGCATTGTCGACTACTGGATCTTCTGGAGATGATATAAAATTGTGGCACAGTAGGCTAGCTCATTTGAGTTATGAGAACATCAAGACACTTTCATTACAAGTAAATGGAATGAAGTTGGACACCTCAACAATGCCCTTGGAAAGATGTTCGGAATGTGTTGAAGGTAAACAGTCACAATTTCCATATGATAAACCAAGAAAACGTGCAATTCGACCTCTCGAATTGATACACAGTGATTTGTGTGGACCTATTTCACCAGAATCGTTCGACGGAAAACAGTATGTTCTCACATTTATCGACGACTTCACTCATTTTACTGTAGCTTATGCATTGGAATCGAAGTCGGAAGTCACTCGTTACATGAAGATGTATCACGCCATGGTTACTGCACATTTCAATTTGAAGATAAGCAGGTTTCGATGTGACAACGGACGGGAATACATGTCGAATGAATTGAAGGTTTTTTTTGAACAACAAGGAATACAGTTCGAATTTACGATCAGATATACTCCACAACAGAACGGAGTCTCGGAGCGAATGAACAGAACTCTTTTTGAAAAGGCTCGCTGTATGATGCTGCAATGTAAATTAAACAAGATGTTCTGGTCTGAAGCTATTCGTACTGCCGTTTATTTGGTGAATCGCAGTCCAACATCGGCTTTGGAAGGAAAGATTCCAGCGGCTTTATGGTACAACGAGAAACCGGATCTTAGTAAATTGAAGGTATTTGGTTGCATCGCTTACTTATTAATGCCCAAGGAATTGAGGACAGGAAAACTCGAAAGCAGATCAATGAAATGCTATTTTACTGGTTACTGCCCCAATGGCTACAGATTCTGGTGCCCGGAAGAAGGAAAGATCATCACAGGAAAAAATGTGATCTTTTACGAAAGGAAATTTGACTTCGAAGGTTCATCAAGTGAAGATTGGATTCCAAAGTTTAGCAAGGAACAAGAAGCTGCTAGACAAAAGGTTGATAAAAGGGAAGATATTTCAGGTGAAGAATTTAACTCAATTGAAGGAGACGAAAGAATTGACATACCAGAATTATCTAGTGACGAAGAGGACTTCAGTGATATCCAAGAGAAAGAACCTGAAGAGGAATCATTGCGACGATCAACAAGGAAAAAGATAACACCGAAATATTTGCAGGATTACGCTGTACTTGCTCTGAATGCTGAATCTTTTGTGGATGATGTACCACAAAGCTTCGAGGAAGTGGCAACGCACAAGGACAAGGAACACTGGGATCAGGCTATAAAAGAAGAATTGAATTCTATCGAGCAAAACAAGACATGGACGTATTCAAAATTACCTCCTGGAAAGAAGGCCTTATCTAGTAAATGGGTTTTCAAGATAAAGCGGAACAAAGATGGAAGCATTAATAAATATAAAGCTAGACTTGTGATAAAAGGATGCTCACAGAGAAAAGGATACGATTATGAAGAAACATATGCACCAGTAGTTCGTCTGGCAACAGTCAGGTTACTGCTGACAGTAGTGAATAGACTTGGATTGATTCTAGAACAAATGGACGTCGTCAACGCTTTTCTTCATGGAGAACTCAAGGAGGAAGTTTTCATGTTGATTCCTGAAGGAATGGAATACAAACCTGGTTTAGTTTGTCAGCTAAAGAAGGCGCTTTACGGCTTGAAACAGGCGTCATTGACATGGAACGAATCTATTCACAAGCTTCTATTGAAATTAGGATTCACTCGTTCGGAAGCAGACAGATGTCTTTATATCCTTATATTAAATCATATTGTCGTTTATCTTGTCCTGTATGTAGATGATATTTTAATTGCAGGAAATGATAAACTGAAAATTGAAGAAATAAAATCCAAATTGAAAGAAAAGTTTAAAATTAAGGATTTAGGAGAACCAGAATCGTTTTTGGGAATCGAAATTTCAAGGAAAGAAGGAATAATGTATCTTAGTCAAGCATCGTATCTTCGCAGTTTGCTGATGCGTTTTGGAATGCAGGATTGCAACCCGGTAAAGACGCCAATGGAAGTCAAATTGGAATTGAATTCAAAAGAGAAGACTGACAAGCCATGCAGGGAATTAATTGGTTGTCTGATGTACGCCATGACAGCAACGAGGCCAGATTTGAGTGCTGCAGTGAATTATTTGAGCAGGTATCAATCCAACCCGACAGAAGAATTCTGGAAATGTCTGAAACGAGTACTAAGGTATATTAAAGGAACGCTCGATTTGAGATTATGTTACCAAAAGGGAAATGAAGAGGTTCTTCTCGCCTATGCAGACTCGAACTGGAACAAGAATGGAGACTCAAAATCAACTTTAGGTTATCTACTTCAAGTTTTTGGTAACACAGTCTGTTGGGCTACGAAGAAACAGACTAGTGTTGCTTTATCCTCAACAGAAGCAGAGTTTGTAGCTCTAGCAACTGCTGCTGCTGAACTACTTTGGTTGAAATATGTTATCAACGACTTTCAGATTCCACTGACTTTACCGATTCGTATGCTCGAAGACAATCAGTCATGTATTCGTATAAGTTATGTATATAGAAATGTAGTCAGATGATTTCATTCTCTCATATTATTCATGTCAGCATTAAGTTAGTATAAAAACCCTGTATTCTAACCATTCTAGTTTAGTTCAGTTTATATGTCATTTCTGCAACAATAAAACTTTTTAAAAATACTTTTCGAAGAACGTATTATTTATTTGGCGCAGTCGGTAGGATTCGTAGAAAAGCAGCTGATCGAAAACTTGTAAAAAGTTCAATTCGTTATTATCATCGCTTTTTGGTTTCTACCATTAACTACGAATATCCACATACAAATATTATAAGAAGAGCCTACAGAGCCGCTAGAAGCAGAGCCCCAGGTCTTCAAAGCAGAAAAACAAAACTTCGAACTCCGTACCAAAGAGCCGCAGAACGAGAGCCGGTGATTCCACAAGCAGAGAATTCACCAGGAAACGTAGAACGAGCCAGGTCCGTCAACCTCTAAGCAAAGAGCATCGCCCAGATTCCGTAAGCCGAGAACGAGCGGTGTCCAATTCCAATGCAGATTATCGCAGTTTTAGCAAGTATAGTCTCATTGTAAGTGAAAAAATATTTCACAACTCAAATATATAATTAAAAAATATTATTGTTACTAACAAAACACATTAACAATAAACACAGGGATTTCTGGAACGGTTAACGCTGTTAAGAAAGAAATCGAGCTCCGACACAGAGCCACTTATTTCACAACACAATATTATATCTAACAAAAATAACACAGGGATTTCCTGAACGGCTAAAGCTGTTAGGACGGAAATCGAGCTCCGACACAGAGCCACTTTATTACAACACACATTATAATTTACTAATTCACCAATTTTTAATTTAAAATTTATTAATGTTGTAAAATAAAGGATAAGTAATAAATATTCAAACTGGAAGATAATTCAGATCTACTACATTCAATTTTAGAAATTGAGAATATAATTTCAATTAATAATCCAGTAACAATGGCTGATAGAACTCAAAAAATTAATTTTGCTTTAAACTCCATTCCAGTTTATAATGGAGACCCAAATAAATTGAGTAATTTTATAAATGCAGTTAATACTGTTCAAAATCTCTTCGGTACTCTCAATCCACCTCTAGATGATTTTGATAAAGCAATTACATTTTTAAACATAAAAAATAAGATTACGGAACGCGCTTTAGATAGCATTAAAGATTTAGAATTTAATAATTGGACTGAATTGAGAACCCATTTAGCAAATACTTTTAAAGATAAAAGTAATTCCGTTACAATAATTAACGAAGTATTGAAAATGCAAAACATTAAAAATCCATATAAGTTATTAGAAATAACGAAAGAAAAATTCCTGAGCTTCAAATCAAGAGTAAGCATTGAAGAGGATGATCCCGGCACAAAAATAGTTACAATCAGATTTGCCGAAAAATTAATAATTAATAATTTTATTTCTACTATTAACGACCCATATAGAAACAATTTAGCTACCAGAAATCCACAGACTATAAATGACATAGAAATACTATTACAGAACGACTTTCAATACCTTAAACCAAATCCAAACTTTATTCCAAATCCGAAAACAATTACTAGACAACTTCCTAGTATTCCTCCCCAGAGATTTCCCGGAACAAATTTCCCTACCGGAAACGTAACTTTTCAAAATAAAAATCCAAATAATTATGGATTTGCCCCTAAACAAAGAATAAGAAATGCACAGAACGTCAGACCGATCCCTATGTCACATCAAACCAGACAAACATTTCAACCTAAGCAAAATTTTGCAAGATCCAACAATTACTTCACTCAACAAAATAAACAATTTGGAACTCATCGACCAAACTACGCGGTAGAAGAGATTAACAATACTGAAACTTTCGACGATGATGAAACTCAAAATTTTGACGAAGAAGAATATAATTATATTACTGACAAAATTTCAGACAATAATCAGGACGAAAATATAGAAGAGGAAAATCCTTTTTTAGAAGTACCCCCGAATATCCACGAGAAATTCTAAATATATATCAAAATTCTCGGCTACCCTTTTTGAAAATGAAAGATTATTATATGTTGATTGACACTGGATCCACTATTAATTTGATTAGTAAAACATATGTTTATAATAATATTCAAAAATTTAAAATTTATGAGGAAAAATTTAATTTTAAAACCGCAATAGGAGAACATAATGGAAACGAATATGTAATTTTGCAGTTCGAAGGTAATGACTTGAAATTTTATTTGCATGATTTTCATAAACAATTCAACTTATTATTGAGTCTACCAACAATGATTGAAATGCAAGTTAAGATAGATTTCAGTAAAAATATAATCACTATCCAAAATAAGAATTATAAAATACAATATTTTGAAAATCAAAATTCTGTGAATAACATTGAAGAAATTAAAATTAGAGCAGAGCATTTAAATTTGGAAGAGCAAAGAGAACTTTATAAATTAGTAAAAGAATATGAAAGTATTTTCCCAAAAGAAAAAGACATGTTAACACATACGGACGTTATTCAACATAAAATAATTAGCAAAGATGATACTCCTATCTATACTAGATCTTATCGATATCCTGAAATTTACAAAAAAGAAATTAATAAGCAAATCAAAAATTTACTAGATAACAAAATTATACAAGAAAGTCATTCACCCTGGTCGTCACCTGTGTGGATGGTCCCCAAGAAATTAGACGCTTCAGGCGAAAGAAAATTTAGAATGGTCATAGATTATAGGAAGCTAAATGCAAAAACAATAGATGACAAATTCCCTATTCCAAACATTACAGAACTTTTAGATAAATTAGGAAAGAATATATACTATACTACATTAGATCTAACCTCAGGTTTCCATCAAATACAAATGCACCCTGAATCTATTCCAAAAACCGCCTTCAGCACAGATGAGGGACATTTTGAATTTTTAAGAATGCCATTCGGACAAGAATGCCCCCGCCACGTTTCAAAGACTTATGAATTATGTTTTAAGAGATTACATAAATAAAATCTGTCTTGTCTACTTGGACGATATTATAATATTAGGAACGTCTTTGCAAGAACATTGTGATAATATACGAAAAATCTTTTCCAAATTGAAGCAATATAATTTAAAAATTCAATTAGATAAATCCGAATTCATGTGTAAAGAAGTAGCTTACCTTGGCCATATAGTTTCAAAGGATGGCTTAAAGCCTAACCCCGCAAAAATTGAAGCTGTAAAGAATTTTCCGATTCCAAAAACTTCAAAAGAGATCAAACAATTTTTAGGACTTCTAGGCTATTATAGAAAATTTATTCCGAATTTTGCAAAGCTCACAAAACCAATGACTACTTACTTGAAAAAAGGACAAATAATAAACACAGACAACAAGGAATATAGAGAGAGTTTCAACAATAGCAAAAATTTACTAATTAATGCCCCGATATTGCAATACCCTGACTTTGAAAAACAATTTATCGTCACAACTGACGCGAGTAATTTTGCCATAGGTGCAGTTTTAAGTCAAAATATAAACGGAAAAGATATGCCAATAGCCTATGCATCTAGAACATTGAATGACCACGAAATTAATTATAGCACCACAGAAAAAGAATTATTAGGAATATTTTGGGCAGTAAAATATTTTAGACCCTATTTGTATGGTACAAAATTTATAATCCGAACAGATCATCGACCCCTGACATGGTTAATGAGTTTGAAAGATCCAAATTCAAAATTAATGAGATGGAGAATCAAATTAGATGAATATTCCTACGAAATAGAATATAAAAAAGGAACCTTGAATTCCAACGCAGACGCACTTTCGAGAATAAGACCGGAATTTCAAATTATTAAGACTAACGACAACATATTTGACAAACCCTGTAACTTAGTACATTGCATTTCACAAGATTTTAAATTAGGAAAGAGTTTCGCCAAACAAATTGATGAAAAATTCAATAGTAAAAATTATTTAATCAACATAAACAATAAAGATCAGAATTTAATTATTCAACCTATTTTTCAAAATAAATATAAAATTCTACACTTGATAACGAAACAAGATTATTTCAACAAACCTGTATTAGAGAATATTAAAGATTGTTTAATTAAGTTAAAGAATTATTTAGTTCAAAACGATATTTTTGAAATTCATATGCCTAAAATTTGTTCAGGCTTAGATCAAATCCCATTTGCAAAAATAGAAAAATTGTTGAAAGAAATTTTCAAAGAGACTCATGTCAAAATAGTAATTCATGAAATAGTTCAAGAAGAAATAAATATGAATGATGAAATTGAAAGTTTAATTGCAAATATTGACGAAGAAGACTTAGACACAGTACATTCAGCAGACGAAAATGAACTTAACGGAATAACCTATAAAGACACTTGTATTAATGTTGGTAAAAATCAGATAATCATCCAAAAACACGACAAAGAGACAGAGTGTCAACTTCTAAAAATATTCGGTAACAAACAAAGATTTATAATTAAATTGAAAGCAACTGACTTAAAAACAGGAATTTTCAAATTCATAAAAGATTATTTGGTTCCCCGTGTAAATTATTATTGTTTGTTTGATAAAGATATACTCATACCCATAAATGAAGTTTTACAGGAAAACTTTAGTAAAGAAACTTATAAGTTGATCCAATGTATAGAAGTATTAGAAGATATAATAAGACCCGAAGATCAGTTAGAAACAATTTCGAATTACCATTTAGGAAAAACCAACCATAGAGGCATTCTAGAGACATACCAGAAATTAAAACGCAAATTTTACTGGCCTAATATGTTTTTGGACATACAAAAATATATTAATAATTGTGACATATGTCAACAAAATAAATACGAACGAAATCCTTATCAGATTCCTGAAAACCTTACACCATCTCCCAAATTCCCTTTTGACATTTTACATATCGATACATTGACGTTGGAAAACAAAAAATATTTAACTCTCATTGACGCTTTTTCCAAATTTGCCCAATTAGTGTATATTAAAACACCTTCTGCTATTGAAATTACCAACGGACTTTTGAACTACTTTTCTCAGTACCAAATTCCTAATGAAATAATTTTTGACAGTGGAACTGAATTTAATAATAATTTAATTAAAGATTTACTAAAAACATACAATATCACAATCCACATGACATGTGTGGACAACCCTAAATCTAACGGAGTAATTGAAAGATTCCACTCCACAATAATCGAACATTTAAGAATTTTGAATCAAAGGGAACATTTCAAAGATCAGAAAAATTTCAAGAAGATACAATTAGCTTTAATAGCTTATAATAACTCAATAAATTCAGTAACTAAATTTACACCAAATGAAATACTTTTCGGCTCAGAAAAAGAAAACCAAATTTTGAAATTTAAAAATTGTAACGAAGATTATCTGCAAGAATGGCAAGATAAACTTAGAGCATTGAAAGAGAAAGTAGATAAAAACATTAATGTAGAAAAGAATAAAAGATTGTTGAAACAGAAACCATTAAATCAAAATTTAGATAATTTGAAATTTGATAGTGCATTAATCAAAGAAGGAAAAAGGAGAATACAGAAAATCAAGAAACCATTGTTCAAAATTCATAAAATCGAACAATATAATCCCAAATTAGGAGTGATTAAAATAAATCCTAATAAAAGACATAAAATTGACAAAATCAAGAGAAAACGACTTTATGTTGCAGATGTTTCTGCGAAGGAGAAGAACTGACCTTACTGACAGACAATCCTGGTATTAACATACTAGACCTAGGACAAGTTAATGTATATAAAGCATCCCACTATTCATACTTTTATTATAATATAGATAACTTACAGTTAGAATATAATAAAATAATTAATTATAAAAATGAAGTATTTTTGAAGTTAGATAAAGAAACTATAGACATTAATTACAAAAGAGAAATGCAAACTTATATGAATATTTTGAATTTTAATATTTTTAGATTGAAAAGTAAAATTGACAATATATTTAATCATAAACGTAGCAAAAGAGGATTAATAAATGGGTTAGGGACTATTATTAAAAGTATATCAGGAAATTTAGATTCACAAGATGCCGAAAAATATGATCAATTATTTGAAAAAATACAAAGAAATCAGCATATCCTCCAAGAACAAAATTTAGAGAATATACGAATTAATAAAGAAATGATTTCCAGATTTAATAAGCAAATTGATAATATTCAGCACAACGAATTAGAATTTAAATCAAAAATAATGCAAATGGATGGTATGTTAGGAGAAATTATAAATTGGCAGAATGTTCTAAAAATTAAAGATATAGTTAACCAATTAATTTTATTGAGTATAAATTTGATAGAAATCTTAGATGAAATAGAAACAAGTTTAACTTTTTGTAGTTTAAATAAAATTCATAGCTCTATAATAACTAGAGGTGAATTGAACAAAATTATTTTAGAAATAGATCAAAACTTAAATTTTTGGGAGTTGACCGAACAAATCACCAGTCATTGTAGAATTAATAATGATCAGATTGAATATTTATTAGAAATCCCAATATACCATAATGATGTAAATAATAAATTATATCAAATCACTCCGATACCCAATGTTAACAATAAAGAAATGTTTATTATAAACGTAGAAAAGGAATTGATAATTTTTAACCAAGACAAATTATTTAATACATACAGTTGCAATAGAATAAACAATAATTATTTTTGTAAAACAAACTACGTAGAAACTAGCAATTGTGTTAGAAATATTGTTATTCATCATAACAATAAAGAATGTGAGTATCATAAAATAAATGACGCATTTTTGATCATCGAAATAGAAAATGAGAACTTAGCAATAGTAGCCAGTGCAATGAATAAGGATATAGAAATAAAATGTAAAAATAGGATTAAACACCAACAAATTAAAGGAGTTTATAGATTTCAAACAAATGGACATTGTAAAATTGATAATTATAACCTAGGAAAGAAAATCACAAAAGCGACAGAAATAGTTTTTGAAAATATAAATTTTGATTTTGACGACAATCAATTCACTAATAAAACTTTAGAATTAAAACAAGTTAATAAAGAAAATATAATGGTTAAAGAAGTTCCCAAATTACAAGAAATAGTAGTAGAGGAAAATTATCATGGATATATCAACTCTTTTGTAATCACTGTATTATTTGTTACTATTTTAATTATGTTAATTATAGTTTTTAGAAATAAGAATAATTTAAAATGGAAAAGGAACTCTAACTTGAAACAAGAAAAAGAATTAGAATTAAAAGAAATAGAAACTCAAAGTAGAAATCCTTTTTGAAAGAATAAAATCCTCTCTTAAAGAAGGGAAGAGTTATGTATATAGAAATGTAGTCAGATGATTTCATTCTCTCATATTATTCATGTCAGCATTAAGTTAGTATAAAAACCCTGTATTCTAACCATTCTAGTTTAGTTCAGTTTATATGTCATTTCTGCAACAATAAAACTTTTTAAAAATACTTTTCGAAGAACGTATTATTTATTTTATACTTCAAAGAAGAGAACATCGTCGACTGAAGCAGGTCAAGGTCAAGTACAACTTCGTTCGTCAACTCTACGAGAGAAGAATCATAGTTGCTGAACACGTAAGGTCAGAGGATCAAGTTGCGGATATCTTTACAAAAGGACTATCGACTTTACAATTCATCAAGCTGAGAAGTTTATTGGGATTACTTTAATTTTGATTTATAGTAACTGATACTTTACATTTTGCATTATGATTTTGAATTCATATTACATTGTTTGTTAGATTATTAAATTGAGGAGGGGTGTTAAAATAGCAATTTAATATCTAGTTGTTTTATGTTTAACTTGACATAGTTACTTGTTTTGTTTTTTGTGACATTTAATAAAATAGTATGTAATTTTGGAATTTAATAAAGTTATTGTATTCTTTAAAATAAAGAAGGAATTCATTTCGGAGTGTCAGGAACACTGGAACTCATTAAAGTGAAATATAGTTTCATAGATTTCATGTACCCAGTTATAACATAAAAAAACGAGTGAAGTGAATCAAAGCGGTAAATAGAGTATTGTCTGTCTTTCATTATTAATCTATCTAACAAACATGTTTGTAATTCAATTGTGAAATTAGAAATATTCATCATCGATTTGGGATTAATGAATTTACCTCTATCTCTAATTTGTAAGATGTTTCAGTGATAGAAGTTTGTCAGATGCACTTCGCAATAATATTGTCAGCAACATATTCTTCAATATGTTTAATATGGTTAAATTAATTTCACGCTTTTCTTTAATGCTTCCTCGGTAAAAGGGATACAGTGTTTGATAAATACAAACCCATTCTGCAACATCATCGACGTCATAATTTGAGGTTATCCTGTCAATTTGGACGAATTAAGACGTTCTCTCTATAATAGGTACGTTATAATTGAAGAAAAAAATACTCAAAATAAATAATTTCAACGTACCTTTTATGCTATGCAAGTTATATTATACGCACACAGCTGAATTAAATAATATTAGTACATTTAAAAAATTATAGGTATGAAATAATGATAAAATGGAGTTCAATCGTTCTCCATTGCCCGCTAGAGGCGCTAGTAGACTTCATGCACGTAGCCTATATCATTAAAGAAAAGAAGAAATAACAAAGGTCCCAAAATAGAGCCTTGGGGAACTCCAGATGAAATATTGAAACTAGAAGAGTAGTGACCAAGAAAATGTACAAAAAAAATTCTATTTCTACTTATTTGTACAAAGTAACAAGTAAGTATTGTGGAACCGACAAAATTAACCTATCGAGATTTTGATGGAAATATCCGTTTTGAGCATCCCTGAATCCATTTTGACTATTTTTAGCTTGATATCGGTACGTATGTTCGTTCGTTCGTGCGTGCGTAACTCGCAAATCTCAAAACTGGTTGAACGTATAATGTTGAAATTTTGTATTTAAGACTAGTTGTGCACCTCGCATTATGGTTCCAATCGTCTGTGCCGGAAATGCACTTTACTTGAAACTTTTTTCGAATTTTTCTAATAAATCCAGAATGATCAACCGTAGGATGTTGAAATTCAGTATTTGAACTTGATGTTGTCTTAGAATGGGTATCTGCTATTTTTGTATGAATCGGCCAAGCCAGAAGTGCACTCTACTTGAAATTTTTTTAAATTTTTTCCAATAAATTTAGCATTATGAGCCATAGCATATTGAAATTTAGCGTTTGAACTTGTTGTAGCATCAAAATAGTTATCTACTATTTTTATATCAATCGGCCAAGCCGGAAGTGCAGTTTATGAGTATAACAGACATTCAGAATTTGCGGTATAAAACAATCAGTTTAATTGGAATGATAGGGCAGGCAATGATAATCTGTTGTCAATTTTTTAATTTTGTTTGAAATTTTACATTTCAAAATATTTTTTCCTAAATTTCATTTCGTAAGCATGACAAAAGCGACAAAATTGGATCAGAACATGCTTTTTCATACAAATTTAAAATTAATTTTCATAATGTTGGTCACACGGTCCAGCTTTAATTCCAGCATTATTGATCTCCAAATATACACACTTATTAAACCTTTTGAAGGCATGAAAAACAAAATGAGGCACTGAAATCTACGACTATCTGACGGTCTAAAAGTACAAGGAAATATTGTGAAACCGACAAAATTCACATATCGAGATTTTGATGAATATATCCGTTTTGAGCATCCCTGAACCCATTTTGACTATTTTTGGCTTGATGTCGGTACGTATATACATATGTATGTGTGTATGTGCGTAACTCGCAAATCTCAGAATTCGTCAAACATATAATGCTGAATTTTTGTATAAAAGACTGGTATAGGATCTAGGAACTTGATGTGCACCTCGCATTATGATTACAATCGTCTGTACTGGAAGTGCACTTTACCTGATACTTTTTTTGAGTTTTCCGCATAAATCTAGAATGATTAGCCGTAGGATACTGGAATTTAGTATTTGAAATTGCTGTTGCATCCAAATGATCATCTTCTATTTTCGTCCCAATCGACTAAGCCGGAAGTGCACTTCATATTACAGACGTTTCGAATTTTTCTTATAAATTTAAAATAATCAGTCACAGAATATAGAGATTTCGTATTAAGCACTTTTATAGCATCTAGTTGTACACCTTGCATTATGATTGTGATCGGCTAAACCGGAAAGGCAGTTTACTCGAAACATTTTCTAATTTTTCGCATAAATCCAAAACGATTGAACGTAGAATATTAGAATACAGTATTCAAGATGATAGTACTGTCTAGATGCTCATATCCTATTTTCATTGAGATCGACTGAGTCGACAGTGCACTATACTTGACGATCTTGGAATTTTGCGCATAAATTCAGAACTGTTAACCGTAGAATCCAGGAGATCAGCATTTAGGAATGTTGTGACATAAGAATGATGACATACTGTTTCCATAGCAACCGACTAGCCGTGGAATGATGAGATGTTGTGTTTGATTATATATATATATATATATATATATTAATTTTGTTTGAAATTCTAATATCTGTCATCTGCTGTCATCAGCGTTTCATATCAAGTGTCTTGAATTAAAATGTATAATTTAGAAGAAAACATATATATATATATATATATATATATATATATATATATATATATATATATATATATATATATATATATATATATATATATATATATATATATATATATATATATATATATATATATATATATATATATATATATATATATATATATATATATATATATATATATATATATATATATATATATATATATATATATATATATATATATATATATATATATATATATATATATATATATATATATATATATATATATATATATATATATATATATATATATATATATATATATATATATATATATATATATATATATATATATATATATATATATATATATATATATATATATATATATAGCAGATGACAGATATAAGCAATAATTTGGAATGGGTATATTTGTTTTTTATTTCATGGCACTGTTAAATTTAAGAAAATTATCAAAAACAGCTCCGTAATTTTACTGATTCCTAGTAAAGTAAAATTGAAAATATTAGTGACAATATCTCTACAATAAACTATTTCACTTTTTTTATGTAAAATAGTTAGGGAAGCCAATAATTGAACATTTCAAAAATAGCATTGTTTTTTCTTATTAAGGGTACCCATGGCTTGACGACTGGTAATCGCACCCTATATCTGAGAAAATATAAATCAATCTACCAAGTGCACTATAAGTGTATCTACCAAGTGCACTATAAGTGTCTGGCACACCCGTATCAAATAAAAGCCGTGATTGATTAACGTTAGTCTTTTTTTTTTCAAATATGCTTACCTGAATGTTTTTCCATAGCTGTTGACGATGACATACCATAAAATAATTTTAATTTTTTTCCATTCTTTTCAATAAGATCACCACCACATTGATCATGACCCGCAAACATTCCACCGGCCATTACGAAATCAGCACCAGCACCAAAAGCTTTTGCTACATCTCCTGGACATGTACAACCACCGTCCTAAACATGAAAAAATATTAATTTAGTTTGATAGGTACTGAGTTTGTAAAGAGAACACGCATCTTCAAATTGAAGATGATGTATCAACCGGGAGCGCAAATAGCATTAGAAATAATATAACTCAATAAATCTGATAAATTAATTACAAAAAAGCTAAATTTGTGAATTAGATATTGATATAATAGTTGATACTTCACACATCGCAAACGATTTAGTTTCTGTAAATTTCATGTTTGTAGCACCTCTCACTGATCTATTTGTTATCAATCTAAAATTGTGCTCGAGTCTCTCTTACTGTGTGCTCAATAATTATTAAAATATGAAAGTTGAGGGCCGTAGAAAAAATATTGCATGCAAAACGAAAGTAAACAAACATTATATCATTTGGTCAACAATTTTTGTTCTGCAAGATTCATTGCCAAATAGGTGGACTCATGTCATAATACTCAACTTTACACTTTTTGTTGCATAAATTACTTTTATAATACTCACAGAAATGATGTGTCCTTGTAATCCATGTGCAGCATCTGCACATTCTAAGACTGCTGAAAGTTGGGGATAACCAACTCCTGTTTTCATTCGTGTTGTACATACAGAACCAGGACCAATGCCTACTTTTACAATATCAGCTCCTGAGAGAATAAGTTCTTCCACCATTTCTCCTGTTACTACGTTCCCTGCCTGAAACCATGCACACATAATACTATAAGAATTTTAAATCACCATATCTAATAATAATATATTGTCTTGACAGTATTAAAAATGATATTTTCATGAGAAAATATTTCGAATTTTGTGAGGCGGATGCAAAAGTAACAGTGTAACAAAATAGTATCAAAATAATAAAAACAAATATAGCAGATTGAAATTTATTGTAGTACTTAAAATATATTAGGATAAATTAATGTTGCAAATCCATAAGTCTTAGGCCCGGTTGCATAGTCCTTGGTTTATCCTAAACGATTGTTAAGACAAAGATAAAACTGCAACTGGGCCTTAGGCCCAGTTTTTCATTCCTTGGTTTACCTTAAACGTAGCTTAGCTTCCATAGTAATGATTGTTAGAACAATTGTTACTAAGGTAATTAAGCTTTGCTTAAGATAAACCGAGGACTGAAATACTGGCCCTTACAGATCTATAAGTCCATTAGAAACTGATAAAAATGCATCGACTTTTGTTGATTAGGCTAGGTTGTACAATCTAAGCTTATCCTCAGTTTAGTTGAACCAAGCTAATCTACTATGGTTACAATTGCTGAAATAATTGTAACCATAGGAAATAAACTGAGTTTAACTAAACTGTAGATGAGCTTAAATTGTACAACCGGGCCTTAATGTCAATTCGTTTATAAGAATGACAAGTTAATTGCCCTTTTGTTCATAATTTACAAATTTATAAGATATAGATTTACGAAGAATTGAAACAAATTTAATTCCGAAACTGAATATAATACTGTATATTCTATTCCCTGGAATATTTAAAAAATTGGATTTTCATAGCAATTTTGTATTCTTATTTTTAATTATTAATGATTATGCTTCAATTCCACAACCATCAGTTGAATTCAACCAGCGGTGGTAGGATTGGTTCTTAATTAATTGATATGATTAGATTTGTTTGCAATAAAAAATTATATTTACAATAATAGTGTGACTGGGGAAAGCTGATCGAACTTTCCGAACATATTCAACAAAATGTTGCGAATATCCATTAGCTACATCTAGACAAATGAATGAAATATTCGTGACTGCCTTCAAAATATCAGATAAACGCTCAAAATCAACTTCTGCTGTACCAGAACTAGCTGCAATATTTGCTAAGCATTCAGGATTTTCTGTAGCGAAACGTTTCCAGTCTTCCAATGAATAATACTTATGTATTGTAGTAAACAGACCGTGCTAAAAAAAAAAAATGTGTTACTACAAACAATTTATTAATTCTAAAATTGAAAAAAAGATAATATACCAACTTTTGATAATGCTTTAGCCATTTCAAATGTTCCTATTGTATCCATATTGGAAGCCATTATTGGGATGCCTTGGTAATTTTTCTTTGAATTTCGGAAAGTTATATTTCTGTAGAGATCCACCTTGAATATTTTCAAATAGTTTATAATATATACATAAAAACATTAAATAATCACAGATTTTAAGATATATATTTTAGAGAAAAAATGCAAGAATAATAATTTGTTCAGACTAATGTGCTATTTCTGTAATTCCTTACTCGATGTACTAGCAAGCATAACTGTGAATAGTTTGCTATAGAGTTACCCTAGGAATGGGGAATAGTATATTTTACAATAAGTATTGGAATGGCCTTTATTCCAAACAAGCGAACGCTTCGCGAGAGTGGAATACACCATTCCAAAAATGATGTAGACTATATTTTCTCTAACAGGAATTTTTGAAACTCACCAATAATTCAAAAGAAACTTCAAAAATTATGAAACGTCAAACGCAAGACCAGAAATGAATACCTGAATTGTTAAGAAGTAACATGCTAACCAAACTAACAGCTTCTGATTCATCGGAAATTATGATTGAATGATTCTAATGCCCAGTTGGACAATCTTTGGTTTATCCTAAGCGTAACTTAATTACCTAGGTACCGATTGTTGTGACAATTGTTACTAAGGTAATTGAGTTAGGATTAGGATAAACCAAAGACTGTGCAACCGGGCCTAAACTTCATGCGGAATTATTCTAAGCGATGTGTCGGAATGTCACTTGTTCAAACATAATTTTTGGTTATGGAATATATACACGTTCGATGTTTCATAATTTAAAACATTTCTTCTGAAATATTGGTGAGTTTCCAAAATCTTGTTAGATAAAGAATAGTGTACAACATGTTTGGAATGGCGTATTCCACACTCGCGAAACGAAACTTTTCGCTCGTTTGAAATAAGGGCCATTCCAATACTTATTGTAGAATATACTATTTTTGTCTAAAATTTAAATTCGAGATTCAATATAAAAACCATGATGTCGATGTTGTGTGTGTGATCGTCGCTTAGCATAGCTCCAAAAGGGCCGTTTGATATACTGCATTATATGCTACATTTTGCTTTTCATTTTGATTCTCACTTTTGATGCAAAGAAAAATGAACCTTGTCATAAACAAAATGTTGTGCATTGCACTCTGATTTTTTTATGTATGACATGGTTTATTTTCCTTTGTATCAAAATGCAGCATTTAATACACCGTGTCAAACGGCCCTAAAAATAACTTATCTACTTATGTTGCAATTCTATGCAAATGCGGAAATATTATAGATTTATAGATTCATAAAAAACTGGTAAAAACGTATCGACTTTTGTTGGTTGATGTAAATTCGTTTATAAGGTCAACAACGATTTTGTTTATTATTTACAAATTTATAAATCTACTAGCAGTCAATCAATGAAAAAAAATATGACGAATAAATAAGAAAATACTTTGGTTTTAGTCATAGAACCAAACATTCATAACTGAAACTGAAGTATTTTTTGTTCTGTATTCCTCATAGTTCTACAGTCAAGAAACAAACTCTAAGAAAAAATTAATGATTGACTTCAGCACCGTGTAAATCGTAACCTTATGCTACCAATTTTTTTTGTAGTTTTATTTCAGGGCTAACCGATTCAATTGACTTTCTCTTAAAATATAGTAATTGACTGCAGTACCTAGGAAAATCGATAGCCCTGTCCCATCGATATTATTCATTGTTTTATTTTAGGATGACCCGATCCAATTCACTTTTTTTTAAGCTTTGTTTCATTCATTCTCAGTTAAAAATATGGGCAGCACGAAAATCCGTAAAAAATTATACATGCGAGAAAAAAATCGTAAAAAATTGAACGCACGAAAAAAATATATGATTCGATATCACTCACCAATGTAATGCAGACGACAAAATTATAAATTTGAAAAAAAATCTGACCAATGTCACTTGTGATAGTTAATTGGTTTTTGTTTTGTTCCTCCGAAGTTTATGGGTACGTTCCACTAGACGACGGCAACGCTGATGTCGTCTCAATAATCGTTCCACAAGACTATCGCGGTCTTGACGTTCATGATGAATACGTCATAGATGACGTCATTGATCGCGACCACTTCAAACCCACAACGCCCGCTATTGAAAGATGGGTCGAAGCGGTCGTTGCGTTCATTTTTGCTGAAATCGCCAAGAAGTTGAAATTAAATGAGAAGATGCCTTTCCAATTTGTATTTTCGATTTCAAATTAAGTCAATTGATTGAAGATTCTCCATTTGTCAATATGATAGATTATTTCATGGTCTCTCATTATAATTATTTATTATTTAAGAGCGATTAATTTACACAGGCATATTGGATTCATTCCATTCGTATACTTTTTGCAACAGGTTAGTTTAATCTTATTAATAATTTACTTTTCGATCACAAATTGACAGTTTATTTGATATTTAACAGACACTCGCACCGTTCCACTTGTAGCACCAGCAATATCGACCATGAGTTAGTGGAACAGCCAAAACCGCGGTCGTGAGCGTGAGCGTTGCGGTCATCTAGTGGAACGTACTCTATATGTAATATTCATTTGAAAAAAATGACGGTTCACTGGTTTTTTATTTTTACTCCCCCACCTTTATAATAGTTCGAGATTTTGATGAATCTTTACGTGTTAAGCCCTATTGAACCTAAAAAACATAATTTTTCCAATTTATAATTTTGTCGTCTGCATTATATTGGTGAGTGATATCGAATTCATATATTTTTTTCGTGCGTTCAATTTTTTACGATTTTTTTCTCGCATGTATAATTTTTTACGGATTTTCGTGCTGCCCATATTTTCAACTGAGAATGAATGAAACAAAGCTAAAAAAAATCAATCTGTCTGAAAGCACGATAACTTTAGAACGCGTACGAATTTTCGACTGAAATTTTCTATTCAAGTTTTCCACTGAAACGCTAGGTTTAAGCTTGTAAATGAGTTTTTTCAACCAGTTGTACCAAAACTTTATTGATGGAAGTTTTTAGTTTTCGCGTTTATGTTATAAACGATAGTATTGATCATAAAATAAAAAAGAACTAAAACTGATCCTTGAATGATTTGGCACAATATTTACCCTAAACATTCTTCAAAATTATCAGCGATTCATTTGTTATTATTAAAATTTGTATTACTTTAATATTGTTGAAGCATATTTCTGTAAAATCTGGCGGTGATAGGTGTATAAATTATCAGAATCATCGACAACTCTGATCAATTTGTTATTTATATTCATTTCAGTCAATCAATCAGTATTTTTTGACATTACTGTATCATCACCATCAGTTAAATTTATTTTCTCGTCCTTTTGCCAACTGAATTAGAAGTATTGTGAAATTAATTTGTTTTTCTTTATAAAAATAATTTTATAGAAATTTGATGATATCAGATTGTGGATAAAATCGGCTCACTTCAGGTACCACAATGATTCTTTAATTGTCTGCATACTTTCCCAATATTCAAGATAGTAACTTGAAATTTGGTACATATAGGCGGTTTCGATGGTCCCATAGAGCTAAACTTTCTGTAGGCTGAAATTAAGCAGTTTTTCGAAACTTCTTGAGTCACGGTGTTTTTTCATGCTTGTAAACATAAGATTATCTTTCTTTTTCTTAAATTTATTCAATAGATTCCTCTCGAAGAGACATTCGAAAAAAATCTCATGTCGTATGGTTATAATTACTATCAAGGAATTACTGGGGCGAAGACAGTTTTTTTTTTACCATAGAAATTAGAAGTTGATGTATGTATCTTGAACTAAGCAACTTTAGATTCAAATTTTGTGAAGATTAGTGAAGTAGACATCGTCATACGTAAAATTTATTCCAATCTTGTCTTGTAGTACTTGAATTCTCGAGATCTCCATGATGGAGCAAATAACTATTTACGTACTCTATATCATATAAGATAAATAAAAATAATCAAATGAATTAAATAAAATATTGTTTCGTTTGTCATTTGTTGATTAATGCATATTTGCAGGCGTAATAACAAATGATAAAAAATACCTACCAACGGGTAGAGAAAAAGTGCTTATCCACTAAATGCCGTACTTATGAATACATAAATTGTTGGATATCAAATATTTGCTTTTTCAAACCATTTGATAATAATATAATTATTTGTTGAAATTATAAAAGTTTATATCATAGTGACTTGCTTTATGACAGTGTTTTTCTGTATATAAATTAACAATTTATTGAACTAGCACTGAAGTATTGTCAATTTTAGAATAAGTCATATTTTAGTAATACCATAATAACAATTTCTAAAAATTTCTAAATACAAACATGAATATAAAATTGAATCTTCAATATATAATATAAATAATATCTTCCTATATATAGATGTCAATATAGTAATTAAGGTATCAAGGATGTTAAAAGGACAATAATGCCTGAGGTCAACAGTGTACTTTCCGAGGGCCTCTGACCCGAGGTGTGTACGTTGACCGTAGGCATTATTGTCTGTTCAACACCTGTGATGCCTTCAATGTTTAATGTCCGACTTTTGTTGTATTTCAATCAAAATTTTTAGTAATGTATGTCCTGTCATTGTGATTTCTGTCTGAGAAATTATTCTAGTTACTTGCTATTACTAGGCAACTTGTTTGTTATTTTTCAAAATATTGCCCACGATCATTGTTTTGAAACATAATGCCCTCGGGTATTATTTGTTACGTAATTACTCTGAAAACAATGTTATTATGACAACAATAATAAACTTGTCGGACAATAAGATTTTAAGAAGCCGTGTAATATAAAATTTTACATGTAAATCTTTATAGACTCGTTTTATCAGCCTCGCTCACTATGCTCGCTCGTTCAGTAAAGTTCCAGTTTATATATCCGTTACATAAACAACTATAATCTGATTTATGCTGCAATTCTGTGCACATTCGTAAGTCTTACAGATCTTTAAATTCATAAGAAACTAATGAAAACGCATCTACTTTAATTGATTAATATCAATTTGTTCATGAGGATGACAAGTTAACTGCGATTTTGTTCATAATTTATAGATTTATGAATTTATAAGACCTAATAGAATTACACAGAATTGCAACATTATTCGCGCCTGAAAAAAATTTTTGCCAAGCAACATATGAAATTCTATCTCTTATTTTTCCACCCTAATCCCATCCTTAGAAGTGGAATTTTTGCCTTAAATTCAAATGGGACAAACTTCGAAGTATAACCTATTTAAAAAAAAGAGATGAAATTCAAATGGGACCACTCACGAAGTATAGCCTATTTAATGAAAAAATAATCATCAAAATCGGTTTCCATTTAGCGAAAATATCGCGTAACATACACACAAAAATCATCATTCCGACCTTGGGTGGCATTTTACCTTAAAATTAATATGGGACCATTCTAAGTACTCTCTTTGTAATAAAAAAAAAAATAATCATTGCAATCGGTTCATGTGATAAATAATTATCGCCGAACATATATAAAAAAGTGTATATATATATATATATATATATATATATATATATATATATATATATATATATATATATATATATATATATATATATATATATATATATATATATATATATATATATATATATATATATATATATATATATATATATATAAATATATATATATATATACCTATATATACCTATATATATTTTCAGAGCCTCCTCTTTTTTTTGAAGTCGGCTAAAATTATTTCTATAAAGAGTAATGTATTGACAGTCCGGCCCTATACATAGATTTTTTGAGAAATATGCATTTCGCTTAGAATATTATTTAAGTATAACCACGAAAATAATTTTTTAGCCTTGCAATGTATTTTCTCTATCATTAAAATTTTTATCGGTATTCTACTTTTTTTTACCAGTATTTGAAGGTAAGTAGATAATATAATCACGGTAATTTGAATATTCTAAATTTCAATTGGCGCGCTTCAATTTTAAATAAAATTAGGATCAATGCGTTACTCTCAAGTTTAATTATTACTACAGATTGAATTTAGAAGCTGTAGTATTAAATATTAGTTAATGAATAACAATATACAGGAAATAATTGTGGAAAATTTTGAATAAATCAATATTTTACTTACATCATTTCTGCTTTTAAGTGTTGATCGTTTAGGACGTAATAATACATCTTTAAAGTCAAGTTTTACTTCATTTATTATATGAGGCATTTTTATACCTGCAATGCACCACTAGCACAGAAATAAATATATTGATAAAACTATAAATATAACTTTAGCCAGATACTTTTTAACAGTTACGTCATCGCAGCCTGTGATCAGCGATCTCCTTACCGCTACTTTAATTTTGCAGAGGAGTGTACCTCTATCGGCAGAAATTCTAATTTAATAAAATAAAAAAATTATAGCTCATGCATAATTGCTTATAATTGAAATAGGTGTGTTTCAACTTCTTTCTTCATCATTCATATCATTTGAATGAATTTTAAAATATATTGAAAAATATAGGTCGGCAAAGAGAAAAGATAAGCTGAAATCATTCAAGATTTTTCAGAATTTTGGATGAGATTCAACAGTTATAGCTAAACATTCAATAATTAGACCAAATATTATATAAAATTGTTGACTGAATTTTAAAATGCCTTTTTACACCTGTGCTGCACACTTAGATCAGAAATATTTCTGGTCTAAGGTTGCATATTAGGTTTTCTCTACAGCCTTAAGTAGTAATTTTTGAAACGTAGCACAAGTTAACATTTAGACTTCAGAAATAATCCAAAAAAAATTTTGACTGACGTACACAGAACGATCCCTATTCTAATTCATTTAGAGACATTTTCGAGACCATGTTCTCTAATGTGTGATAAAATTACTAATTCATGCCGTTATTTGTGGAGGATTAGCTAAACATGGCGGGCATAATAAAATAATCGAGAGCTTGTAAGCCTATTGAGAAGTGTAATGGCTAGTGGTGGACTAACGCATAAGCAGATTAAACACGTACTTACGGCCTCCGGTGAATAGGGGCCCCCTAATCTTTAACAAAATTTTATATTTCACATTTTCTGTATTAATTGACAACATAGAAGACCATTTGAAAAGAAAAAATAAATTAACTCAACAGTATCTATAAGAGACTCAGCTTTTTAATTGATTTAGATTTATCGAAAAAAGACTATGTACAAAAATCAGAATAATTGGCCATATTCTGTAACACAAATTGGTTGGTTTAAAAGATCGGAATAAATCATAGTCATTGTAGACACAGTTTTATTTGGACGTTTCGGTTGTCACAGCAACCATCTTTGAAGGCAATATATAAATGAAATTTGGAATGAAGATATTTTCTATTAGCCGCTACACAATGGTTGATGAAATTACAAAAAAAAATAGGGATGGCACATCATACATGTAATTGAAGATTGAAAAAAATTTAGTGCACTTATGTGCATGCTTATGCATGTGAGGTATCGTTAGATATGTCTTGAAAAATGGTTACGAAGTTTCGAGATTAATTTTTCATTCAAATATTTTCAAATATACAGTGAAAAATTCTGAAAAAAATTAAGATGGTAGAGCATAAAAAACACTTTCAATGAAAATTGATTTGAATTAGGTATTGTAACGAACAATGCCTCTACAGAGTAGACTTCCATGCAACAAGAAATACAAGAATGTTAAAGGGGTGGCATACGTAATAGAGTTGTTGCTTCTCCAACGCAAATTACTGATAATTGTCAAGGACGTATGACGTCAGACCGAATGGAAATTTCTGGAAAGATTCGAGAATGGATACACAAACCGGGAACTGAATGGACAGTAACAAAGAGTACCTGACAGTAAGTAAGTAAGTGACTAAGGAAGTATGGAAGAATTGGAGAGAATAGTCGGAGCGCGTATAAGTATTTATGGTTGGTAGGTCGGTTACGGAGCGCACAAACATGAACTAGACGTAGTGAACCATTGGAAATGAATGAGAAGAGTGATAAATAAAAAGAGAAACCGTTGGAAATAAATAAGAAGACAGTGTAGTATTTAATAATATTTAATAGTGGATAATCTTAGTTAAATTAGTGTAGCCTAAGATAAAAATAAATTATTAACTCACGAACGAGTTTAAATTTAGTTACAATATGTCGTGTAGCTCTTGAAATATGGGTAATTTTGCTTACACGCTAATTTTTGAGCTAGTGATTCCAGTGTTGTTTTTTACAGTGTCTTTGTGAAATACTATGAAACAGTGATCGGCGTTCTTCTCCACTAAGGAACCTTGTATTGTGCGTGGTCTGGTACGCACTTGGCCGAATTTCTAAATTAATTAATTTGGTTTGAACTGTGAAAATTTAGGTTAGAATAAGTAAAGAATGCGTTTGAAATTGAATCGAAATGGAAATCTAAAAATCATTTTAATCGATTTTCACACTACAGTGGTAAAAGATCGGATTCAATTTTTTGTTTCCAAAGGAGAAAATTGCGATATGTATTTTCTTGACTCTCATGATAGCCAATCTACAGAGTGATCAAAAATGATTGTCCGTGCCGCTTTGTTCTGATTTTTTCTTTGCCGCCTGCTTGAGATAGTGACGTTCAAGTGACAGATGACAGTTCCTCTGAAAACACTATTCTAACCTAATAATTTGGTAGAATAGTAATAAATTTTCAATAATCAGTCAATAATACAGCTATTTACTTATTTTTTTGTTTATTGAATCAGATTATGGACGAATCCGTCATAAAACATGCAAAATATACGCCATTGTGTTCTTGAAATGTCGGTAATGCAGTTTTCAAAATAAATAAATTCATACTAACTTTATTCCATGAAGATAGTTTTGATTATAATGCGAACTTTTGCCTGTCACCTGTCAGACAATCATTATTGATCACTCTGTATCTTTATTAGGCATGCAATTTGATATTTTACTACCAAAAAAAAATTGTTACAAGCGATTAAAAAAATAGTCTTTCTTGTAGGGCCTGATTTAAACTACATTTTTCTATCTTACTCCTTATACACCTCTGCTTCCTGACAAAACCCGATTTTTAACAGTGTATTAATTTTTTGTACTAAAATCAGATAGTTACTATAGTCTATCTTGTGGAGAAAATTTTGGAGATGGTACCACCTATTTCTTGATTCAAACTCTTAAAAGTGGAATAACTGGTTCCGAGACTTTTTCAAAAAATAGTTTTTTATGACTTTTGTATTCATACTCTTAGCCAAAAAAATATCATTTCAATAAATAAACTGCAACTTCTAAATACATTATTATAAGTTTCCTTTCGATATACGTATATGTCGTTCATATATATGTTATGCTAGTCTTCTCTTTCAATTCCAAAACATGAAAAATACAAATTATTATGGCACGCCGATTTGCTATTATTATTACCTTGCAAAATAATTTTAATCAATTGAATCTCTATGATTGAATTAAAATTTTGTACATAATTTTAATTCAATTTCTATTCCATAATAAAAATTCAATGGATTAAAACTATCTTGCAAGATGATGATAATTCTGAATTTCCATTATGTACATAATTTTAATTCAATCAAAAAAATTCAATGAATTAAAATTATCCTGCAAGATAATAAGAATTCCGAATTCCCATTATGTACATAATTTTAATACAATCATGAAAATTCAATGTATTAAAATTATCTTGCAAGATAATAATAATTCTGAATTTTTATTATGTACATAATTTTAATTCAATCATAAAAATTCAATGAATTGAAATTATCTTGCAAGATAATAATAATTCTGAATTTTTATTATGTACATAATTTTAATTCAATCATAAAAATTCAATGGTTCCTTATAATTTTGCTAGATAGTCTCTATGCTGAATTATCATTAATTCATTATGTACTTAATTTTAATTCAATCATGAAAATTCAATGCATTAAAATTATCTTGCAAGATAATAATAATTCTGAATTTTCATTATGTACATAATTTTAATTCAATCATAAAAATTCAATGAATTGAAATTAATCTGCAAGATAATAATAATTCTGAATTTCCAATATGTACATAATTTTAATTCAATCATAAAAATTCAATGAATTAAAATTATACTGCAAGATAATAAGAATTCTGAATTTCCATTATGTACGTAAATTCAATTCAATCATAAAAATTCAATGAATTAAATTATCTTGCAAGATAAAAAAAAATGTATAGTTCAAATTTAAGTGGAATAAAAATGAATAAAACGGCGTGTCATAAATTCTGACTTCTGATTGATATAAGTACCAATTGTAAAACACTCTTTTCCTTAAAATTGAGTAACAGATAATAAGGCTTTACAACTTCGGCTAATTTTTATTCTATTCCATATGAATACCCCGAATCAACTCTGCTCGCACTAATTCAGACTTCTTATATATTCCATTTCTAGTAATATTTTATTATCAACTAAAAATGTTCTATTTTATTTACATATTTTTTTTAAATAATTCTTAAGTGATAAATAAGCAATCAAAAGGATACGTAATATTCATGTGCTCTTGAATTAAGTTTTTTTTAAAATTCATTCATTTAATAATTCCACACATAAATATTTCATTCAATCTAATTGTTTATTGTACATTCATTGCCAGAAAGAGAAGATGATAATTACTATTTTAATTTTACTGCATACTTTTAGATGAAGAAGATCAGCGATATCAAAATAAAAGTACTCGTCTAGCGACATTACGGGGGCGAGCTTCTTCTAGAAGAGACCAAATCAAACTTAACAACATAATTTCTGTTTGAACATTCTTTCAGACAACGCTATGAAAATTAAGTCCCTAACTGGTAGCTGAATCTGGGACGTCATTGTCAAGAAGAAATATCCTCGTCACTGATCTGTATAAAAATAATTTAATGTCCGACTAGTTTATTATTGTTGTCATAATAATACTGATTATAATGTAACAAATAATATCTTAGGGTATTATTTTTCAAAATAATGCTCAAGGGCATGTTTACTAGTTACAGCAAGTAACTAAAGTAATTTCTCTAACAGAAATCAAAATGACAGGACATACATACATTGCTATAAATTTTGATTGAAATGGTACATTAGTCGGACATTAAACATTAAAGGCATCACGGGAGTTGAACGGACAATAATGCCTACGGTCAACGTACACACCTCGAGTCAGAGGCCCTCGGAAAGTATACTGTTGACCTCAGACATTATTGTCCACTTAACCCCCTTGATACCTTAATTACTATACAAAGATCAGTGGGGTCATGGTTTTACCACAACTTTTGACTCAATTGCACAGCCTCAATATATCGCGGTACTTTATTTTTGAATACTCTGTTGCTTTTGTCGGAACTGAGGTACGATTCAAAACAAGTGTAAATTTTTCTTTTGTAACAAGTTACTAATTTTGTTTCAATTTTTGGCGATGTATACAGAGTGTAACAGCGAAACGAGCGAATAACTTCTATGTATTGAAGATACAATAAAATACTATGAAACAATCTTATGCAGGACCAAAGAGGACACCCACTTGAGAAAAAAATATTTTTTTGAACCAGTGGATCTCAAGCTACAACACAAAATTTAAAAATTTCAAATGAGATGCTATGTATTTTTTAGACCCATTCGATAGTTTTTTTTTTCTTAATTCAACTATTTATTCATTTCATGATAAAAATATTGAGGAAAATGCGATTGAATTTTAAATAAACCCCATTTTCATAATTATTTTTCAGTAGGCTATGAAAAACAAAATCTGCTATTTGTCAATTTTAATTATTTAATGCATAATTTCTATTGTTACAAATTGCTATAAATTGTGCTCTACACCAGTAACCTGCCAGTAACAACAGAAGAAAATTTGATGGATCGCGTAAGAGATGCGTGTGCTACTTTAACACCGAAAGAAATGAATAATACTACTTTTGAATCAGTTTTGAAAAGATTTGAATTATATTTAGAAAGAGATGGAAATCAGTTAGAACAGTATCTATGAAGTTATCACTAAATAATTTATTTTATTCAATTTTTACTTTTTGAAGCTACATTATTCAATCCATAGCAACAGTCATAAGTAAAACTTATTCACTAGTGATTTAAAATGAATTATGAGTGATTTAAAAAATTTAAATCACTGTTGGAATTCCTTTTAATAAAAAGATATCGATTTCTGAGGAATAATTTTCCCAACTGCTGCGGCTGCTTCGTTCAAAATGGTATCGGAGACGAAAACATTGTTTTAATCATTTTCTTCCATCATTTCAGACAATACTTTTCACAATTATAGCCTGATTATAACGCTTCAATTCAAAATTCACAAAACTAACAGTCACACTCCCGAATGTTTGAAAAACAAACACTCATCGCGATATCAACGAAGCTCCCTGCAACTACAATTTAATTTTTTTGAATTTTGTCCCTCAGTTTCATGTTCCAGAAATTTACGCAAAATTGAATAAAATTATGTATACAAACACGTGAATTAAACCTCTTTATTTGCTCGAAGAATTAAACCACTCGCGCTAAACGCGCTCGTGATTTTGAACTCTCTTCTCGCAAATAAACAGTGGTTTAATTTACTTGTTGTATAAATAACTATTATTTATGTAGCTCAATCGTTCATAGCCTACTGAAAAATAAATATGAAAATAAAATTTATTCAAATTTCAATCGCATCTTTCTCAATATTTTCATCATGTAAGGGTATGAAACGAATACATAGTTGAATTCAGAGAAGAATATTCTATCGAAAGGGACTAATAAATATATAGCATCTCGTTTGAAAAAACGAAACTTTGGCTGATACCACGAGTTCTGTTTTTGGCGGTACTAGGAGCGTTGTGTCAAGATGTGTTTTAACGCAATTAGAATTTTCCCAAATACTTTAGAAAATAATCTCCAGATACAAATTACAGAAAACACATAGGTCTACAAAATTTATTTGCATATTTTCCATTAAAATAGCTTGAAATATTTATATTGCCTTAAAACTCTTCTTAAAATAACATTGCTAGTATAGCCAAAAACAGAGCTTGTGGTAACAGCCAAAGCTTGAGAGCCACTGGTGTAAAAACTTATTTTCTTGCATAATTAGACGTCCCCTTTGGTCCTGCATAAGATTGTCCCATAGTATTTTATTGTGTCTGCAATAACATAGAAGTTATTCGTGGTAGCACGTTTCGCTGTTACACCCTGTATATTTATTTCTTGGTTCATCTATATTTCGAATAATTTGAGTCCGTCTCTGCATATTACAGAAAGAACAAGAAGAGAAGATAATTAATTGAACATAACCCATTTGTAACAGACGTCTCCGCTACTAACCTCAATAAGTGACATGTGAAGCGAAACGTTTTATTAAAAATGGTAAATAAGAAATTTGAAGATATTATCAAAACAATTGGGGATGAAGAAGATGTGGAATTTTTCTCAGAAGATTCTGATTTGGAATTCGAGGTAATTAGTGAAATGTTGATGAAATTATTTTGCACTAATATACTAATATAGATCTAAATTTTTGTAGTTTCAACCAACTAAGAAGAAGATTAAACATAAAGCAGATGTAGATTTTGACAATAACTTTCATTTCGTGAGTTCTGTAGCTGAATATAATAAAGACACATGGAATGATCTGACAAAATATGTTAAACGCAAAGCATCATCGAAAACGGACGATAAAATTACAAAAGCTAGAAATTTGCGTTTGAAGGGCAATCCAGAAGATGAAGTTATTATTGATTCGGATATTGAAAATAAATCTGATGATGAAGACAACAAGGAAACTGAGGATATGAACGATAATCATGTAGAAATATCTGATGATGAATTGAAGCACGATGCACTTAGAGAAAAGAAGTCGAAAAATAAAAAAAAGCGCGGTAAAGAAAATGATGGGGTAGAATGTATAAAATTTTTTGATGCTGACTTAAATTATGATGCGAATGCAACATTTTACCAAATGAATTTGTCAAGACCTTTACTAAAAGCTATTGGAGAGTTGAAGTATGTTCATCCAACTCCTATACAAGCCGCTACAATTCCTATTGCTTTAATAGGTTTGTTTCAAGTGAAATTCATATAATATGTACAAAACTTTTTCTCACAATCATTATATTAATATCCTTTATTTCAATTTTTTTTAAGGAAAAGATATATGTGGCTGCGCTGCAACAGGTACTGGAAAAACAGCTGCATATATGTTGCCTACATTAGAACGTTTATTATATAGACCAATAGGACAAGCTGCAATTACCAGAGTTTTAATTTTAGTTCCAACTAGAGAACTTGGTGTTCAAGTTTATCAAGTTTCTAAGCAACTTGCACAATATTCGAATATAGAAATTGGTCTTTCTGTGGGTGGACTAGATGTCAAAATTCAGGTGAATACTATTTTTTTTAAATAAGCTGCGCATACTTTGTTTTTATATTATATATTTACCAATCTTTTATCGTATTACTTTTTTAGGAAACTGTTTTACGAAAGAATCCTGATATAGTAATTGCTACGCCTGGCCGCCTAATAGATCATTTGAAAAATACTGTATCTTTCAGTTTAGATTCTATAGAAGTTTTAATTTTGGATGAAGCAGATCGAATGTTGGATGAATATTTTGCAGAGCAAATGAAAGAAATTGTTAAGCAGTGTTCAAGAACAAGGCAAACAATGTTATTTTCAGCAACAATGACAGAAGAAGTTGAAGATTTGGCCGCAGTTTCCTTGACAGAACCAGTTAAAGTATTTGTTGATAATAACAAAGATGTTGCTTTCAATTTACGTCAGGAATTTGTAAAAATTCGAGACACAAAAGAAGCTGATAGGGAAGCAATGCTAGCTGCTTTAGTTTGCAGAACATTTCATGATCACTGTATGATTTTTGTTCAAACTAAAAAACAAGCACATAGGTTGCATATTCTACTAGGACTTTTAGGAGTCCGTGTAGGCGAACTCCATGGAAATTTAACACAGCCTCAACGTTTAGAATCTTTGAAACGTTTTAAAGATCAATTAATTGATGTTCTCGTTGCTACCGACGTGGCTGCAAGAGGTTTAGATATTTCTGGAGTTAAAACTGTTATAAATTATATTATGCCAGCAACATTAGAACATTACATTCACAGGGTTGGTAGAACCGCTAGAGCTGGTCGTGCGGGTATATCTGTTAGTTTAGCAGGAGAACAAGAACGAAAAATGGTTAAACAAATTATGAAACGTGCCAGGAATCCTGTGAAAAGTCGTATAATACCTTCAGATATAGTTGAGAAATATCGGATGAAGTTGAAGAAAATTGAACCGGAAATTTTGAAGATTCTAGAAGAAGAACAAACAGAAAGATTACTAGCTAAAGCAGAGAATCAAGCAAATAAAGCAGAAAAAATTTTAAAAGGTGAACAAGAAGTAAGACCATGGTTTCAAAGTAAAAAGGAACGAAAAGAGGAGAAGAATCGATTGGCTCTCGTGCCAAAGGAACAAAATAAAAAGAAGAAAAAAGTAATTAGTAAAAACATAAATGAAATAAGTAAAAAAGTTGAGAAAACAAAAACTAAATCAAAAGAAACTGCAGAAGATCGTGTAAAATATGAATTAAATAAAGTAGCTTTATTGCAAGCAAAATTAGCAAAGAGAAAACAAAAACCTAAAAAGATTAAATCAGTGAATGATGAATCATTAATTAGTAATTCGAATCAAGGAGGAAAACGAAAAAGATCCAATTTTGCAGATGAATTAACAGATGTTTCCAAGAAAGGAGTGAAACGAATGAGGTACGATACAAATAAATTTCACAAAAATAAAGCTGCTTTTAAAAATAGTAAAAAAAATGGGGCCACAAAAGGTACTGGAAAGGCATTTGGTAAACCAAGACAGCGAAAAACTAAAAGTTGATAGTTTTTTATTTGTAACAAAGATATTTGTATTTTTTGCAACATAAATAAATGGTTGAATTAATTTCCTGTTATTAATTTATATATATGTTTCGCATATTTTATGAATGATGAATGAATTGGATCTTCAAATTTTTTCTTCTAGATGTTTTTAGATGTGGAAGTTGCGTACAGAATATTGAACAAATGAATTTCATATTTTTGATTTTTCCCAAATTTAGATAAAAATTATCGCTTATTATGTAACAATTTTTGTTGTTTATCACCGGTTTTTAATGAAAATAAATTTCAAGGACGTATAATGTAATTTGCTAGACGCTGCGATTAATCTTCACAAATGGGAATGAACATAGTCTACGACACACATTCAATAATTCGTTGATAGAAAATTTAAACTCGTAGCAGTCTTTCTGTGAATTTATGTTTGTTGTACCTCTTTCTCACTGATACATTTGTTTGGATATTAGTTGAATTTGAATGTCATCTTGTGCTTCTGGCTCTCTTGTTGTGTGCTTGATAATAATAGTCAAAATATGGAAGATGAGTGCTGTAGAAAAGAATGTTGTATGCAATACGAGTTTAAACCATCATTATGGCATTCGGCCAATAATTTTAGTCATTCGTCACCAAATATTTGGCCTCATGTCATAATGCCCAACTTTACACTCTTGTTGCATAAATTGCTATTCAAGCTATTATGTAACCAGCCCAAAGTGTTGATTTTCTTTCTAACCACCAAAATTGAAATCATCAGCTGATTTCATCTAGGCACCCAGCATCATCCTTGGCGGGGAAGGTAATATTAGATCAGTGCGACCCACTGATCTCTATATATAACTGGATAGGATATAGGCAAAAAGTTCCGTGACAAATTGAAGAACGCCATTGCTTAGAAACATGTGCACTTCAGTATGGCGGTTTTGAAGCGAAACAATGACGTATTAACAGTAGACCCAGCACGCGGCATTTGTTTTGATGCAGGAATAAACAGTGGGGTGAGGAAGGTAAACATCGTTGTATCGCAGGTTGCGTTTTTCATTTGAAAAAATATCGATTGTGAGATGTGGGAAAAATCTCGTATTTTTTTATTTTGAAGCAATTAATATATTATTACTTCTATTTCAACAAATATATACATACAGTACAGAATAAAGGCGCGCACTTCTCAAACATAAATAAAAGCAGGCAAACCGCATAACAAGCATGTTTACTCCCTTCGCTTCTCAGAACCCCTCACCTTGTAAGTGCTAACATCACAACAAACTGTGGTCTGCCATAGGACGCGCTGGGTCTACTTTAATAATACGTCATTGAAGCGAAATGACAGCTGAGATTGCAAATTCAAATCGCGGAAGTTAGAAAAACGAAAAATAATGCAGTATATTTTTTGAAATGCATAATATCGAGTAAATGGTCGTTCATTTCATAAATTGATAAAATGTAAACCAAAATATTTAATTTTAATTTGATATTTGATAATATTAATAATTTTTTAATATTTCTCAATATTCTGTTGTGTAATCAATAATTTTCTTATGAAAAATGTTTTTAAAAATTATTTCATTTGTAATATTCAAACTTCTCGCTAAACTGTGCACACTTTTTTCACTTATAATTGCGGACATTGACGGAATTGGCCGCATAGTTTACATTTGCATGCAGATTGCATACTCCATCCAGTTATATAGAGATCAGTGGTGCGACCTCACTGGTTGGCTTTGGTTGGTAGAATGCAGGCTATGGAAACTCAAATGTATGACCTTGAACACCAAAAGCTTTACTCTCCAATCGCTTGGTGCGCTGCTTGTCCATTTTTTATTTTGAGGCATGCGCATTCAGTGCTAATATATGTGGAAATGTTTTGAAAATGTCGCCAATTCTGAGGCCTGTGCTTTACCTTTACTTGAATTTCAACCGTTTCGTGTTACGTACGTTTTGTCATTTGCTTTTCAGTAGTAATTATCGTTCGTTCTATAATTATTATTCGTTTTTATTTCTTGTTATCCATTATTGTTTTTATCTTGGTGTTATTTGTTATTGTTTCAATTTTAGTTTACTTTTTAAAATCGCGTTATTTTTGTTGTCATCATTTTTCGAAATGGTTGTAGTGAAGTGTTGTGTGGAGAACTGCAGTTTCGAAGGTAAGTGTCTTTATTAATTCCTTATTATTGAGAGGAAAGAAAAATTCTTATTATTTGGATTACAGGCTTGTGAACGAAATCTATTAAAACCAATTTATTCTACTCTCAAGTAAATTTTGAAAACGTTTTCATCCAAAATTTGGGTCATTTTCACTTCTTGTACAAATTGAGTTATAAAATACATGAATTTATGTTCTAAGTTCTATATTCTATTCAGAAGCCTATAAATGGATAACAATTTATATTTCCTCTCAATATCGTCATTTTGGCTTGGTGAATTACTAATTTCGAAATAATTACACATCATATAGATAAATATATATATTGGATTGTGCCCCAAAGCTCTTACTTGATGTTTGTTCCTATGAATATAATTAATTATTCTATATACAACTTTCGATGAGCAAAAATACCCGAATTAATAGGGGGCTGGATGGATTCAATAGCATTAATACTAAAATCAAAATTTATTTCCAAGTGCAATAACTATTAAAATACAATAATAATAAATCCCAATTTTCCCTTACTTTGACTCATATTTGTTGAATGATACATTTAATGAGAGACACGAAATGTTTATTAGTGTAATAATTATATCTATAACAAATGCTTGATTTAGATCAAGTATGAAAATAATATTGATGGCAATCTTTTAATCTATCCAAGCCCAATTGGTACCTAAGAATCTACGAATTATAAATTTGATCGCGGGGCTCAAATGGTTTCTGCCCGTCTTTTCATACTTCAAATTGAATTTCCCCGAAAAATAGAGCCATAAAATACCGTAATAAAACAGACATACAAAAGATACATTTGATGTAACCGTTTTTATTGTCGGCCTGGTAATAACACAAAGAATGAAGAAATATTTTGCAAATACACCTCGAAAAGGTTCTAATTTAGGTATATTGGTACAATAAGGTTTATCTTAATCTATTACCTGCGCCTAGAGACCGTTATAGTGAAAAATTCGATTGTTAAAATTTATGAAATTTGCTAGAACTTAATTTTCTACGTAAAAACTATAATATCACTTCATAATTATTGAGATTCTGATCACAGATAATTATTGTATTATTTGAAGAAATTTTACAAGAAGTTGAATTTTTCTATAAGTAAAGTACCTATCACTTCCGGTTGATTGTACTCATATACTTAAAATCTCAACATTGAATTTTCGCACGGTCCCCACATTTTCGTTATTGAAGTAACGGAAGGTTTATGAATTGTACGTATATATTTTTTTATTCTAGGAGTGAAACGTCATCGTTTTCCAAATCCGAAATCTGATCTGACTCGCTATCTGCAGTGGATAGATATTATAAATAATCAGACACTGCGATTACTTCATCCTATTTATGTATACGAAAATATAAGGATATGCCCGAATCATTTTGAACCATGTTTCAAGCTGACAGGATCTGCAAGACTAGGTTACAGCGCTATACCAACTTTAAATTTACCAGGTATACATTGTTGACATTCGAATTCAAACAATGGTAAATTTTCATAAAGCTCGTAACTAATTTTATATATTTTGTAGTTCAAGTGCGATTTGAGGATGCCGAAGAATCTAGCACATCTGAAAGCTACGTGGTCGAAGATACACCAACGACTATCAGCCAAAAAACTCCTGGTTTGTACATATATTATTCCAAATTATTGAAAATTAACTCAAATTCGCGCTTTTCATTAGATGGATAAATAGCATGCTTTGTTCTATTTGAAAAATTTATTTAAGTTGTCTATCAATATCCAGAAACCGACATTGCAAACAATAATTAATCGAGGAACAGAGAATAATAATTATATATAATATAATATTTTGACTGATTATATATATTTTTACAGTTTTTATTAATATTTTTAACCTGTTAATTTATTATGCTAATTTCATTTATGTTGGTGATGCCAAAATCAAAATGTAATTTTAATTTACAGAAAAATGTACAACAGTGCAGGGAGTACTTGGTACTGTAGAATCCCTAGTTGCTGGCCCATCAACGCCAGTTACTGGCGCATCAACACTAATTGTTGGCCCGTCAACCTCAATTGCTGGCTTATCGACTTCTATCGCTGACCTATCGAATCCAGTTGCTGGCCCATCAACACCAATTGCTGGCCCATCAACCCTAATTGTTGGCCCGTCAAGCACAATTGCTGGCTCATCAACTTCTACCGCTGATCTATCAAATCCAATTGCTGGCCCGTCATCTTTAGTGGATGGTTCATCAATTGGTATGTATGAATAATTTTAAATTTTATTGTGAAAAATCCTTTCATGCAAACAATAGCTTCAATCTTTAATTTTATTTTTTGTACTAATGGCGCCAAAAAGTGAAAACATGATGATACTATATAATAGTTTTTCTGTCATGAATACATAATAAGTGATTAATAAAATAATTTTGGTGTTTTATTGTTTGGCGGTAATAGTATATACTATAAATAAATTTTATTGCACATCGATATACTTCACGTGATGTGGATATAAACATTTTAACATTGTTTTTAATCTAATTTTTTTATTTCAGCAGAACGACGTTTACTTCGCTCTGTATCTGTTACGAGACAGTATGATTTGACGCCAAAAGCTAAAAGACTTTATAAAACCGCTGTCCATTTAAAACGAACAGCAGATAGAAGAGGAAAAAAATTGCTGTCATTCAGAGAGCGACTGGCTAAGGCAGAATCATTCGCAACAACGGAATCATTTAATAGGATGCAAATATTAACTCCCTCAGCTAAAATTTTGTATGATCTCCAAGTTAGGGAGAGTGGCAGAAAAGCACGAGCAAGACGTTTCACAGATGATGAAAAAATACTATCATTATCAGTATTAAAGCGAAGCCCAAAAGGCTACGATTTGCTGCATGAGATGTTTACGCTGCCATCAAGAAAAACTTTGAACGTTTTTTTAAGTCAACTTTCCTTGAAAGCTGGTATAAACGAGATTATATTTTCCGCATTGAAGAAAAAAGTGTCGAAGCTTCGAAAACATGAGAAAATATGCTCTGTTCTTTTTGATGAGATTAGTTTGGCACCCCATCTTCAGTATAATCAAAAAAATGACTATATAGAAGGTCTAGTGGACACCGGATTAGAGCGTCAGCCTGAATTTGCTGACCATGCACTTGTTTTTATGGTGCGTGGAGTGATCAAACACTGGAAACAGCCGGTTGCTTTTACGTTTTGCAAAGGCACCACAAATAGTGCGAGTTTAAAATCACAATTAAAAAGTATCATAAGTATGGTGCAAAATATTGGTTTAAAAGTAGTTTGCACTGTCAGTGACCAAGCTAAGCCAAATGTAACGGCGATTACATCTTTAACTGCGGACACAAAAGAAAATTACCAGAGAGAAGGCTTGACACAAAGAGATGATTTTTATGAAATAGAAAAAAACAAAATTGTACACATATTTGATGTCCCACATCTTATCAAAGGAATTAGGAATAATCTTTTGGCAAAAAATTTATGCTTTGAAATGGACGGCGTGAAGCGCATCGCGAAATGGGAGCATTTGGAAAAAATGTATGACTGTGATACCGTAGAACAGAACCGTCATTTAAGATTATTGCCTAAATTGAGTGAGTACCACATTAGACCCAACCACACCCAAAAAATGAAGGTGAAATACTGTACTCAGGTTTTTAGCCAACGAGTTGGGTCCATAATGCGCTACATGAGTCAGCAAAGTAAGTGTTTCTATTTGGTTCTTAATTAGAATTAAATTTGCAGCTTTCTATAAAAATTAATGTCAATAAAATTTATTCATTATTAGTGCACTAGTTTCCGATTATTTGATTACTAACATCATGAGGACAACGACAGCATTTAATACAAAATAAACACTTCATATCCTTGATCATCAGAAACTTGATAATTTAGTGTTTTTTCAAAATTTAACTGTCTAAAATGCTCTGTACGGAAAAGTATTATTAGCAAGCTTATTCAAAAACTTGTTATGCATTTCGTAAAATTGGTACACATATAACTGTACATTCATGAACATTCTAATTAATAATTTCTTTACTTTCAGGTTCATCAGCATTGGGCGCTGATGCTTTAGACACTGCGCTGTTGTTTTTGTTTTTGGATGAATTATTTGATAGCCTGAATAATATTTCATTCAATGAACAATCTATAAAACCATTAAGCGGTCCTCTTAAAAATGATTCACCCCATTTTGAATTTTGGGATCGGGCGAAACAAATTCTTCATACAATGTATTTTATAAACAAAAATGAAGTGACATCGGTAAAATATATTCCTCCGTCAATAACAAATTTTATCCACACTATCAATGGAATAAAAATAATATGGAAGATACTTCAGAATGAAAAAGATCCGGTGAAGTTTCTTTTTATCCGGAATTTGAACCAAGATCCTTTGGAAAATTTTTTCGGTCTAGTGCGGAGCCATGGATCAAGAAATATTAATCCAAGTGTGTCGGCCTTCATAAGTGCTTTTAAAACACTTATTGTCAATAATTTCTCGGTAAGACATTCGGCCGGTATGAACTGCGAAGAGGATGCTTCCGAAGGAGCACTTTCCACCCTACGAGAGCTATTCAAAAATCAAGAAAATATCGCGGAAAGCCAGGAAACTCAACAAATTTGGCGACCATATTTTCCAAGCATAGAAGAAGAAGGGATAGAATATCAAGCTTCGAATTATTGTGCTGGATTCATTTTAAAACATTTCAAGAACATTATTCGCAGCTGCGAAGATTGCAAGATAGATTTTAATGCTGCACATCATGGCGTGCAGCATGAAATTATTAAAGCTCGGGAATATGATACAGGTCAAAACCGACTAATTTATCCCTCATTTTCCGTTGTGACTGTATTCATAGGAATTAAAAAAATAACATTGGATATGCTGAATAATAATATTCATATAATGAACATTGTTAAAAACATTAAACGTGAGGTTGAAGAGAAAATCAGTTTCAGTTTTCTATCGTGCGAAACACATCAAAATAATGTGAAAGACGTTTTAATCAAAAAAACCATTTATTTGATACTGTTCAGTTATTTAAGAGATGTGAATAAAATTTTGTGTGGAAATTTCAATCCAAAAATGAAAATTGATGACAGGTTGAAATTAAAAGCTAAAGAAAGATATGAAAAATATTTAAAGTTCAAAAGTAGATTAAAAATTTAAAAATATTTAATTGAAAATATAGAAGAAATGAATGATCTCGTGAATAAAAAACTATTTATTTCATATTACAGAGTAATGTAAAAGACAAATATGAAATTTAGCAGTTTTAAGCTTAAAACGAAATAAAAATGTTACAAAAATTGAATATTATACTATTTTAATTTATTTCCATATTTGTCTTACTTCCTTCTAAGTTATTTATTAAATAAGACATTCGGTTATTTTTTCACAAATTTGTTTATTTTTACTTTATACATACACAAAAAAATGATGATTTTGTTGAAATACGAGTATAAAGTTTGAATAAACAAATTTTTGGAATAATAACTGAGTGTTTTATTTAATAATTGCTTTTATACTGCGTTTTGTAGGTAATTTATGCAACCTGCGGTACATTTAGTTCATTTACCAACCAGAAGAGGGCGCAAGGAAACAGTGTTCCCGAGGTTAACATTGCAGTTCCCCATCTCATTACTAGTTGATCTGTGGTAGAATGTATACACTAGACGCGAAAATGTCAGTGTCAGAATCTAAACGTCTGTGGTTTTCGATGTAAAGTTCTTGTAGTATTCAAATATAGTATGTAAATATGGAATAATATATATTCTTTCATTTGCAGAATTTAATTTTTTTTATGTATGTTAGTGCTCAAAGTGCATTTGTTGTATAAAATTTAAATTTACGTTTATGGTGATTACATCGCAATTTGAACATGTACCTGCTTATTTTAGATATTACGTAAGATATAAATCTGATTTATTTTGTTGCAAATATATGCTTATGCTAATTAATTATTATTTTGAACGAATTGCATGACAATTAGTACTTTGAATCAATAGGTTAAATAAAAGTACAGTCCCGTGAGCTAGTATTTGACCCGATTTAACATACGTGCTACTACCCTTATTCATTTAAGAGGGTAGGATATTATATTTTTTTATGCTATCTTATCTGTATGCAAGAATTATTGTCCTCATAGCTTGAATATTTTATACTCTTAGTTTTTAGTGCGACCACTTTCAGATATTTAAGCATATTTTAAATGTGCATTTTTTGGTTGATATTAATAATATTTTTCAACTCAATATGCAAATGCGAATAAAAAATAGCTTCAGTTAACTCTAAATTCATTATTGAATTAATTTACTAAAAATTTGATTGACCGTATATTGACAAACTACAGTTTATTCACTTACAAATTCATACACATTGTATACATGATTTAAAAAGAGCTATCGAAAACTAGATTAAATACATAATAAAAAAGAGCAATAAATATCATAATAATCATAAAATTGAATCTTTCACTATTTTATTTTTTCAATTTTTTTCTGTGTAGTTTGATTTAAAGTGATAATTTTGATGATTTTCAACCTCATCAAAACTTTATAATTTCTCAAATATATAGAATATATTTCTTTAAATCTCATATTTCAAATTTATTGGTGTCATTAGAAGTGCAAATGATGTGATTGCTGCCATCAGAAGTGCAAATGATGTGATTGCTGCAGTGAATAAAATGAGAACTACACAACTGTTATTCTGATGCACAAGTACATATGACATTTTGATATCACTTATTTTCGTTTTCAAAATAGAATTAGAGTATAAGAAAATGATCTACAATAATCTTCTGAAGATAGCAAGCACGGTTATATCAAATACAATAGGATTTTTCAAAATAAGAAAACTTCCATTTATTTTTTATGATTATAACTTGCTAATCTTGAACATTTTCATATAAATTTGGATAAAAACAATTCGCAGTATTCAATGTGATACTTCAAATGCAGAATTTTTTACAGTCCCATTAAGCGAATATGAACATATCCCATATTATTATATATTTATTAATTAATAATAATAATAACATCACTCACATAGGTATATCAAAATATATATCAAATTTCAGATAGTGATAGATAGTGACAAATTGCATATATGTATATTTTTTTTCAAATGGAAATTCATCACAAATGACATTTCAATGTTATTTAGGCTGACTTTATCTGTAGGATTGTAGGTTTTTTTATCGGGGTACTTTATTTTATTTAGTGACTTTGCAATTGGGGCGACACCAATAAATATGAAATATAATGAGATTTTAATAACATCAAATTTTGGAAATTTAATTTTTTTAAAGTTTATATCATTAAATCAAATTTTCCAGAAAAATGTAGAAGAAAAAAACAATAGTAAAGACTCTCTGACGAAACATTAGTTTAAGTGTAGCGGCATTTGTTGTGAAGTAGAACTCAAATGGAGGTGGCACTCGCCGTTGCAATGCGGATTGCGTGTTATGCTTTGTAAAGACAAAACCAGAGATTTTAATTCGAAATTAAATAAAATGATTATGAAAAATATGTATGACTATTCCAAATTATCATAATTTTTTTTTTATTGATTAACTAATTCCATATTACACTATTATTACACGGTCTTGCAATAGTTGGAAAACTGTATTTGGTGGATAATACCCATAATAACAATTATTGCATTCATTTCTATTATTCGCAACAGTACGTTCCACTAAGCGACCGCAACGATTTGCTCACGACTGCAGTTTTTGCCGTTCCACTAATATATGATTGCAGTTGGTCGGTGCTTCAAGTGAAATGATGCGTGTGTCTGGCAAATGTTAAATAAACTGACAATTCGTTGTTAAAATCAAAGTAAATCATTAATAAGATTAAAGCTAACCTGTAGCAAAAAGGATATAAATGAATGGAATGAATCCAATATGTCTGTAAATTTATCTCTCATAAATAATAAATAATAATAATAAGAGACCGTCTGTCATCTTGACGAATAAAAAATCTTGAATCAGTCGACATAATTTGGAATCGAATGTATAATTTGGAAAGACACCTCAAATTTCTTGATGATTCCTGCAAACATGAACGCAATGACCGCTTCTATACACCTTTTAATCGCGGGCGTTGTGAGCTTGAAATGATCGCGGTTAATGACGTCGTCTATGACATATTGATCTTGAACAATGTCGTCTTGTGGAACGTCTATTGAGGCAACATGAGTATTGTGGTCGCCGTGTGGAACGTCCCTTTAAATTATCTATGGGTACAGTTCACTAAGTGGCGAATTTAGAGTGGGCTTGTCAAAGTGGTAATGTGAGCACCAATTTTCAGCACGATTTCATTTATTAATTTCAATTCATTCCAACTGTATTGAAATACATATAATATGGATTTCACATACGAAAGAAGTAATAGTTTTTTGTTATGAATTATGAATAATTGAACAATCTTTTTAAGAATTAGCAAGCTATGCAAGTTTATGTTACAAACAATAGTAGGTGGGGGAATAATTTTACTACAAAAGTTCTTTATATATTTGAACAATCAATAACCACTGTCTCATAATTTTGTTGATTGCAAGCTGCGTTTTGAGTGAAAATAAGGAGATAAAAAAGAAAGAAAACTGGTCGAAAATAAAATACGAACAAATAAGAAGGTACAGCATTTCATTTTAATATATCAATCAATAAAACTTATGACTGTAATAAAATCAGAGATATCACATATATTACCAAAGGATATAAGATTTGGTATCAACTCGTTCGTTCAAAATCGCTAGGGTTACAATACATACACATCTCAATAATGAGATTGACATGATAGCCCAGTTATCTAGAGACAAAATCTCTCATAAAATGTGATGTCGCTAGGTTTTTAGGTACTTCTTTGGGTGTAGAAAACGATAGAAAAATCTTTGCTGCTCTAAAGTATATGCTAAGTTCATAATTTCGAAATAATAATAATAAATTCGATTTTTACGTTTACATATAATTAAAAAAAAAAGTATTTTAAAAATAATATAAATATCTCTTAAAAATGGAAACCCAGGGTTTCTTTAGGATACTGATTAATAATTTGATGTGGTGAACAGGTGATATTGTGAACATGGTTTCTTTGCCGATTAAGATCATTAATTTACAGTAGTGTATTCAATATGGAAGATTTTAGAATAAGTTAAAAATTTATCAATAAATAAATACAAAAATAAGAAAAGAAAATTTGTATCTTATAAAAAATTAAAACTTGATACAATTTTTTTTTCAAATTTGTACTGTCTTCTTCTTTTTCGACATTACAAACATCTTCAATATCGCTGTCTTACTTGAACACTGAAATTTGAGGTAAATTTCACCCGTTGAACAAGATCCACATACTGCCCAAGCGGAACATAGTAAGCCTACTGATTTACAATTACAAGCTCTCCCACATCTTTTCTTGCAATTGCAAAACACCAAATCCAAACGAGATTTCGGAGCTGGCAGTTTTGTCATTTTGATAGAGCTTGATGTTTATGAGTTAGAATCGTCCATTTTCCAATTAATGTTTGATTATAGCTTGAATGCGTAATTAAAAAACGAATATATTCTTAAAGCTTAAGATTTCATCTCTAATTTTATATTTTTAATAAATTTTTTAAGCTTAACTTCAAGTTGCAGGAATGAAAATAAGCAAAGAAGATACATTTTTTTTTTATATATTCCTCAATATCAAGTTGTATCAATTTCTGAATTAATACACATTATAAAGTGTACTTTTAACTTCATTTGAAAAAAAAAGTCATTCAAAAATCTATATAAATAAATAAACACCAATTTGAAAACAAAAATGGCGTCGAATAAATGGTGTGAAAAAAAATAATTATTTCACTTGAGTTTTATTAAGCAGAGACAATGTTTATCATATTAATTATTTTTACATCAAAAGTAAGAGTATAATTATGATGAATGTACAAGGTTTTCTTTTTATGTCTGAATTAATGTATATCTTCCATTTTATATAAATCAGTGATAATTTAGAAATTATAACCTCCGGTCAAATTTTCTATGAGAAAAAAAAAAATTAACTAATGGCTTCCTTTGAAAGATTAGAGTCTCCTCTTTGAAACTTTTTTTTTTTTTATTTTCGGTACATTTTAGGCTGATACCTTAGTTTTCCCTGAACGCATGCCTTCTATATGTGTATTCAGCGGCTTGGCGCGCGAGAGTTTTGAATTCGCGTTTTTATTTTTAATATTTTGTATTTTTGTGAAATAATTTTCATATATTATATCACAAGAGACTACAATTTATGATAAAATTAAAATCGCGAGTGGTATTTGTGGAGAATATTTCTCGAATAAAATTGCTATTATAAGTACTTATTAAATGATGCTGGCTGCAACTACTAACCTTTTTTATAGCAAAATGCACTAAATTGTTTCCATATAATATTTTGAATTTTTTTTTTGTGTTTACAGACTTCGTGTTTCTAATTTACAAATTTTCTCAAAAAATGCATTTCCAAAACGATTAAATTTTGACATTTTCGAAAACCGATTGTTTGTATTAAAACTGTGTATTGTTTCTCCATGGCAAAGGCAATTTATCGCGATAAATCGCTTGCCAACGGGATTTTACCGCGGTAAATTCCCGTTGGCAAGCAATTTGTTACTATAAATGTCATTGTAACTATGCAGAATTTGTTAGAATAATTGACATGAGTGAAATAATCAATATAAATTTTTAGTAAAATGTCCCGCTCTTTTAGGTGGTACTATTAGTTTTTCGAATCTATTTTTAATTTTTCGAGATATAACGAAAAACTAAATTTTTGATTTTGTTTTCGAAATTATGAACTTGACAAACATTTTAGAGTCGCAAAGATTTTTTTATCGTCTTCTACACCCAAAAAAATACCCGTGAGCCCAGCTTCAGCTATATCACATTTTATGAGAGGTCAAAGTCTCTGACAACTGGACTATGAACTATTTTCAACATTCAACCAGTGAAAATTGTTAAACATCTCTTTCGATCCATAATTCTATTACTATAAGCTCTTTTATTCCTTTCACTCTGATGTTGACGGATGATTTAATTCGATGAATGTTTCTGCAACCGGGCATGAAACTTGGAAATTGTAAAATTTAATTGAAGCCGTAGTAGCTCTTATAATTCTAGAGCAAGGGCTCCTAAAATATTGCCTAGCTTGTCCAAAATGAAGATTCAAAATATTTGGTGAACTAAAAAATGTTATTTTGAGATTTCTACGCAATTCAATACTTACCTGAGAGTGATGCCAATTATGATTTTTATTTATTTAAATGGCAGTCACTGCTGCACCCAATGAAAATGAAGACCACCAATGGCATTACTTCAGTTGAAGACACTCCAGGGCATAGATATATTATGGTTAAAGTAGGGAAGGCATAGCAATTCATATAAATGGAACCATAGCACCGATAGAAAGAGATAGGACTTGAAAGATCTCTCCCTACTCTCTCCAATATAGATTGTCAGTAATAGCAAGCTTCGACATACATCCCTTGCGGTAGGGTACTAAACTATGGCTTGGACCGATGCGCACTATTTATTAAAGATGACGCTACTATCAACTTACTGCTAAAATTAAGTTTGTCAGTGGCATTAAAAAGTGGTTTTTGTATTGCAATAATTGTAGGCTAGCTTGCTACGTTAGCACTTTTGGAAACTATCCCTTAATTGCACTGCGCGTGCATCTGGCCAAATTTGATTCCGAGATAACCGAGATGGATGAACTAAACTTTTATTTTGCGTGCAGCGACAACATAAGCGGTTTATGACGTGCGAACAATAGTACTACTACCAAGTCCTTCTGTCTTCTCTTTCTTTCTGTCTATCGGTGCTACTCTTTTAGCTATCTCCTCTACTCTATCTATAATATTCTCTAGGGAGACCTAGACTATGACAAAATTAGCTGAGAACGATGTATACTGTAAGTAGCGTCTTCAGAACTGTAGACGCCTCCACTACCGAAAAACACGACTAGTTGTCAGATCTGTTCATAGGGTTGGGACCAGATGCATATTATACATATACTGCTATTTTCCGCTTTAACAAAAAAAGCTTTGAAACCAAGACTATCTCTCTTGTACCTTGCACATAACTTATAACTGTGTTTGGAACGCTTATGATGTAGTGTTTTTTAATGATCAAGGGATATCCAACAAGAACGCATACACTAGTGATTGAAAGAGAAGACGGCATGGGGCGGGATAGGTACGTAGGTACCACATAGCTGATACTGTAGTCTACCGTTGTCGCCTTTAGAGCAATCATCAGCGCCACGATACCGGGAGGAGAACTTAAATGACATTTGGTAAAATACAATGATCAGTTATATAAAAATATAATTCATCATAATATCATACATAAAATATATTTTTCATTTTTGTTTTGAACAATAACGGTACACATGTAAATAATCAAATTCTCGTATTTAAATTATTAGCATGAACGTCTCCGGACACTTGACGCGTGTATTGTTTCGACACTAGTATCGTTCAGTATCGCGACGCAAGCTAGATCCATATTTTAATTTTTTTCCGATAAGTATCAGCTATCCATATATACAGGGTGTGCAACGAAACGCGGAACATAGGATTTTTAAAATGTGCGGATATTGGCTCTCCTATATATTTTAGAGTTAAAGTACAAGAATGGAAAGTTGTTGAAAATCAATTTTTACTTATGAAAAGTCTTCATTTAATGCAGTAGAATATCAGTAACATTTGATTTTTAGAAAATAGCATTTGACATTTTCGTCAAAAATCAGATAGCCATGAGCATAAAAAACGAATGGAACAAGTTTTCATTCTGTCTTATTATTGCTGATTTTTATTAGATTCTATAGATATTCTACTGTATTGATTGAAGACTTTTCATTAGTAGAAATTGATTTTGAAAAACTCTTCATTATTGATTATAATTGTTGTAATAACACTGAATTGAACTGTCAGAATAGGAGTTTGTTTCATTCGTTCTTTATTTTCATGGCTACCTGATTTTTGACGGAAATGTCATATCTTGTTTCCTAATTATCTAATGCTATAGATATTCTTTTGCAATGAATGAAAGTTTCTTATGTGTAAAAATTGATTTTGAACAACTTTTCATTCTTGTACTTTTGCTCTAAAATATACAGGAGTGCCAATATCCGCACATTTTAAAAATCGCATGTTAAACTCCTATGTTCCGCGTTTTGTTGCCCACCCTGTATAGAGATCAGTGGCTGATACGTATGGAGAAAATTATAAATTATGGTTTTAGTGTGGGTCAAGTCAGCGACGCGATACTCACATGAGAACAAACTGAACAGAACAGCGCACGCGTCAAGTGACAAAGACAGGTATATGCTGATAATTTTAGCATGGGAAGTTGCCTTACAACAGTTTCCCTATTTTTCAAAACAAAAATAAAAATATATTTTATGATAAATTATATTTTTAGTACGTCTTTTAGTAGAGCAAAATAATTTTACAAAAATCCAACAAATTCAATGATTGTTTCATAAAATTTTGGATAATTTTATAGTGCTATACATTTATATAAACTTCATGAAATTTATTTTACTCGAGAAAAATTTAATTATAAATTAATGATAAATTCTTACAAAATTTTGTAGATACTCCTTAGCATTCTAAAAAATCATTAAATTATTTGTAAAATATACACGGGAAAAAATTACCATGTAGAATTTACATGAAAAATACTGTTTCAATATATTTACACTATTTTAGTTAGCTCAACATCAAACCAGTAAAGTTGACAGAATGATTCTGTATACAGTTCTAGAGAACCAAGGAATATAACATCATATTTCCAGCAGCCGAACGATTGTATTAAAATATTTGAAAACTCTATAAAATGATAAATATTTTCTGAATCAAATTTTTTAGTATTATTCCATCCCTATAACATTTTGGAAAAAATAAATCTCCAAATAAATAAGTATAATTAATTTTAACATAATTATTGGCATTATTGCATTCAAATAAATGAATGAAAAGTTTATTCCTACAGTCTTTATGAATTAATTTTACAATAACTATGATTATTTACAACTAAAAAAAATATATAAATAATAATAATAAGTGGAGTTGTTGTTTTTTATATAACAGCGTATTTTGAATTAATAATGTTTTATTCAATTAAAGGTGATGCTTTCATTTTTATTCTATGAAAAATTTATAAATTCCATCAAGTCAACGAAAATTATTTCTTGAAATGATTCAAATTTTTAATAGGTTCAATAATTACTGGTGAAATGATAATCTTTTATGTATTCTATTTTTTTCACTATAAGAGCAAGTAACAATTCTTGTGAAATCCTTTTTTTTTTTTCTAAAAAAAAATGTCAACACCATGAAAATGAGTTAATAATAAAAATTATTTGTAAAATACTAATATATAGTAGATTATAATATTTATAACGTATTAAAACTGACACGAAAAAGTGGTTTATTCACAGCACGTGTTTTACCGAATGTCATTTCAATTCCGCTCTCAGTAAAGTAGAGCTGGTGATTGCTTTAAAGGTGTCAATGTGTGAAATGAAAATGTTACAAAATTTAGAATAATTATTTTTGAGAATTATACAAATATTGAAAAAGAAAATTCAAGAAATTATAAATATTAATTATATTAATTTGGGAAATTAACCAGCAAGAAAAAATTGTGGATAGGTTTACCGAATAAAGCTTCTTGTAAAAACGAATGAACTACTTGCGAACGCACACAATAAGAGAACGACATACTAATGAAAGACATGGAAATCGTGGAAATCTTTTTTAGTTTCGAAATATTTTTTTTGAAGAAAAACAACCCATTTCTGGTCTTTTTCAAAATAAAAATTTATTACATTGTTCATGTCATACAAGTTAAAAATAATTATAAGAAACACTAGTTCATTACATTTCTAAAATTACAATATAATTTAATACGATTTTTATCAAACTGTACAAGTTTAATTGCGAAATTTTTATGCATATATTCTTCTAGCGAACTTACCAGCTCATCGTTTTGCTTGTACTTTGATTTCTGGATGAACATCTATTTAGTTTGTAATTGAGTTTCAAACATAATAGTCATCATGCCGGAAGTAGAAGATATTTCGAGAAACTCTTCAATCGACTCTTTGACATACCTAAATTTTTATAATAACTGGGTTTCTCACGGGTTTTTTCAAGTAGGTTTTTGACGGAAAAGCCCAGTATGTTTTTTCGGGTTGAGTTTTTTTATGACAACCCTGCCACTAAGCTTCCAGCCATTCATAGTACAGAGCTCAGGTATGTGCATTACTTTTGTGGTTTTGTGTACGGTGGGTAGGTCTTGGTTTCAATCGAAACAATGTTACAGCGATATATGTATATGGTTGGGACCGTAAACTTACGTACTGGACGTGGCCAATAGCGCGAAAAAGTGATCGCTTGAAAGACAGGAATAGAATAATGAATGATTGGCTAATGAGAACCAATCGTTTTCAACGAAATCAAGATTCGTCTCTCTATTGTCAAGCCAAGAATTATTATCACGCTGACACCACGTGGCCGCATCCAGTATGTAAGCCGATGGTTGGGACACACTTGGTGGACGACATTATACGCTTAGCACACATATTCCAATAAACGGTCGGTTAAGACTACGGAGACGACCAGGAGAAGGTACGCAATGTGAAACGAATGGCTACAAAAACTTGTAAAGCTCCTGCAGAGAGCTATATAATTTGATTATTTTAATCTCCTACTAGTTGCAATTCTCCATTCACGTGATAATTCCAAATTAAAGTTTAATCGAAAGGGATAAAACCTAGCTTTCTACAAGAATTCCCTATAACTATTTATTCATAGATTTTAATATCTAATTCACAAACTAAACTTATCTAATAATAATAATAAGATAATTCCTTCGCTATATTAACGCCACCTGCTTTTAAAAGTAATAATTTTTTTTTTTTTTATAGAACGCCTATATGTTAGATTCTCCTGTTATATCTAGTCTCTATGCTTAAGACAGTGAAATATATGCAATATAAATAATAATTCCATTACATGTGAAATTCATTATTCTAAAAATGAACTATCTTCAATTATAATGTGATAGAATTCACTTTTTTTTTATAAAAATGTAAATTGATATGTTATCAATATCGCGGATGGTGTGAAATCGCGGGCCGCATTTTCATTGCCGCACTTTGACAATCCCTGCTCTAGAGAATTTCATGGTGACTTTCTAAATTTAGTAAATTTAAACACTGTATAGTTGAGTATCAAGTATGGCTTCATAAAGAATTTTGATGCTTTTTTAAAAATTGTTCAAATGCACATAGTCTCTGAGGAAATAATAACTGAATAATGAATGTATGGCGCAGATTACGTGGATTTACACTTAAGTCAAGTCACCGCATATTTACGGGTGAATATATTCAAGATGATAAAGTTTACGCATATGACTTTGAAAATTTAATTTTAATGAAAAATAGTAATTAAATATTTGAGTGAGTAAAAAGTCTTGAGAATTCAGTCAATATTTATTTTTTAATATCTCTCCTACTTCACAGTTTCGGCTGTACCTCAGCCATCTTCAGAAGCGAAAAGAATTATAGTGTGTAAAACTAAAAATGTACATTTCACACATAAATGTACATTTTTAGTTTTACACACTATAATTCTTTTCGCTTCTGAAGATGGCTGAGGTACAGCCGAAACTGTGAAGTAGGAGAGATATTAAAAAATAAATATTGACTGAATTCTCAAGACTTTTTACTCACTCAAATTCACTCATCCAGTCAGCTTCATCAATTTTATCTAGTAATTAAATATGTTTTGATAATTTTTTGAAATTTATCTGAACAACAATGGTGTTTCATATCATCTCATGTTGGTTTAGTAATACGATCGATGCATGTTGGCGATGACAACAAATCTTCGCCTAATCACAACTGAGCCTGTATTCTTAACACGAATAACCTCAATGGATAAGAAAAGGAGCCCACAACCTCCACGAAATAAGCTCAAAACACATTTGAGTCACCATGCAAATGCGAGTGATTCCGATGCCAGTGTGGAAACTAACAGTTTGAGTGCGGATTCAGCTAATGAACATCCTAAGGAATTGACTCAAGTCAATAGTACTAACAGAAAGAAGCAAAATCGAAGACGAGGTTCCGAATGGGAGATACTTGAAGGTCTGAAAGATGGTCAGAGATTCGAGAAGAAGCCTAATGTTTATAATGGATATTTGAACAAAAAGAGGAAGTGGCCATTAAAAGGCTGGCATAAGGTAATTTATATGTATTTTTAAATTTTTATTATTTTAAGTATTGTAACTTTTCGCTAAAAAATTATTGTTGAGAACCCCTGCTCAACAAACTTTCACCACCGACCAACCCTTGGTACACCCCCTCCCTTAGTTAGTGCAGTGCGGGGTGGTGTTTGTGTATATATACAAATTTTTGGCAGAGACAGTTGAAGTTGAGACAGAACTGAAGTTGAAGTTGAAGTTGACAGTGTTTTACCAAATAGAGCTGACAGTTTTACCAAATATCGTAGAAATAGTTCTTGAATAATATATACCTATTACCATTTTACCATTCAAGTATCTAAATAATATAAATATCAAAGTCAGTCAATTTTTGTATAAAGTGTAAATATTTTATAATTAAAGGATGTACATAGACTCAGTCCTTTATTCCGTGTAAACGGTGGTCCTTCGAAAAACAAACTACATCACAAAACATCTTTTGGTCCAAACGAGCCGGATCAGCCAAGCAGTGTGACATCAGGGTGAAGCAGTTGGGCAGCATCTTCGTAGTTCAAGGTAGGCTTGGTGCATGTCGCTTTGTATGTTTCTCTTGTATGTGACCGTAGCACTGCTATTATGGAAAAACAGATCGCAAAATTGACTGATCAACGTCGTCAAGTAAAAGCTTCTTTGACTCGTATGATTACCTTTTTAAAAAAATTTGATACTAACAATGATGATTTAAATTTATTGAAAGCTCGTCTACCACATCTGCGCTCAGCTTATGAATCTTTTAAGAAAATACAAGACGAACTAGAACTATTAGATCCAACTAAATTAGATAAGTATAATGAAGATAGAGATGAGTTTGAAACCAAATATTATGAAACAGAAAGTGAAATTTTGACCATAATAGAAAGTCGTGATAATATTAATAATAGTGTAACTCAAACTCAAACACCCACCTCTGAAACAAACGGACACACATGTATGCATTCGAGTAATAATGTTAGATTACCGCAATTAAATTTGCCTATATTTGAAGGTAGCTATTCAACTTGGACTTCATTTTATGATACTTTTAAGGCACTTATCCACGAAAGCATGCTATACAGCGAAATAGAGAAGTTTCATTACTTACGGTCATGCCTGAAAGGGGATGCTTTCAAAACAATTGAAGGTGTAACAGTTTCAGCTATTAATTATAATATTGCGTGGGAAAGTCTTAAAAAACGATTTGAAAATACGAGGTTGATTGTGCAAGAACATGTTTTTAAAATAATAAATTCACCAAGCATTCAAAGAAGCTCTCATACAGCTATGCGACAATTATTAGATGACGTTACCATTAATCTAGAAGCATTAAAATCATTAGGTCAACCTGTAGAGCATTGGGAGGGAATTTTGATACCTCTTATAACCACAAAATTTGATTATCAAATAAAAAAGGATTGGGAAAGTACGTTGAATTCAAACATACCTAAAATAAAGGAATTACTCGAGTTTCTTCAAAGAAAATGTGTGCTGTTAGAGTCGTTGAATGTATCTGATAAACAAAACAATTACCCTACCAAATACAGTCAGACAAATAAAAGTAACAATTACTATAAACCAAAAACTACTAATTGTGTAGCAACAAATAACCAATACCACTGTCCTGTATGTTCGTCGGAACATCCTATATTCAAATGTAATGAATTTTTAAAATTGAACATACCGGATAGAATAAATAAAATAAAGACATTTAAGCGCTGTTTGAATTGTTTCAATTCGTCTCATATGTCCTCAAATTGCTTCTCTAGACCTTGCAGAATTTGTGGCAAGAAACATAATAGTTTATTACATTTACCGTCAAATAATAATCAACCAGAACCAATTAATAATTCTGACGGACTTCAACCCACCACGGCAACTAGTCGTCCAAATAAATCGAGTGAACAACCCATTGCTTCAACTAGTTCAATGCATATCAGTAATATAAATAATATAACCACCAGTCAAGTTTTATTGTGTACCGCAGAAATATTAATAAAAAATAGCACGAGTGATTGGATCAAGGCTCGTGCATTACTCGACGTTGGCTCACAGTCCAATTTAATAACAAAGGATTTGTGCAATCAATTAGGGCTAAAACTCAATAAAAGTAGGATTGCTGTATGTGGTGTCAATAATGCTAGTAGTAATTCAAATTACAGTACAGCTATTCAGTTTAAATCTAAATATAATCAAAATATTCATAATACTTCTTGCTTAGTAATTTCAAAAATAACGGACAATTTACCAACAATCTCGTTTCAAAAAGAACATTACAAGTTCCCATCGAATATTAATTATGCAGATACAAACTTTAACCTTGAAGGCAAAATAGATCTTTTGTTGGGAGCAAATATATTTTGGAATTTACTGAAAGAGGGTCGTATACCGGCGAGCGTTTATAATCCGCATCTCCAAGAAACAGATTTAGGGTGGATAGTTGGCGGAGACCTTCAGTCGAGCCATAACAGCAATAAAGTAATTTGTAACTTGAGTACAGTAGATTCACAAATAGCTAAATTCTGGGAACTAGAAGAGTGTCCAAATAATTTTACTGTTAGTAAGTACTCAAATGAAGACGCCGCCTGCATTGAACATTTCAAGTCCACGTACAAAAGAGCTATAAATGGTCGTTTTATTGTTCGTTTACCTTTTAAAGATAATATAGATGACTTGGGAAATTCCCAATATTTAGCAACACAAAGGTTCCTTAATCTTGAACGCAAATTAAACCGAGATGCAGAACTTAAAAATAATTATAAACAATTTATTGACGAATATTTAGAGCTCGATCACATGCAACTAATAGGTAACTTAAATCAGTCAGAATTTAGTAAGCATCCTATTAATATTCTACCACACCACGCAGTAATTAAAGATAGCAGTAAAACAACCAAACTTAGAGTAGTCTTTGACGCGTCGGCAAAAACCAGTACCGGCTTAAGCCTAAATGATACCCTCATGATAGGCCCAAAGTTACAAGACGATTTATTTTCAATAATCCTTCGATTCCGTACATACCAATATGTTTTAACCGCGGATATTAATAAGATGTTTCGTCAAATATTAGTGGATCCGAATGACAGGAAATATCAATGTATAATTTGGCGCGATAATAACACGGAGGACTTAAAGGTCCATCAATTAAATACAGTCACATATGGCACGGCATGTGCTCCCTATCTCGCGGTTCAATGCTTACAACAGTTAGCTTTGGAAGAAGAACAAAGATTTCCGATCGCATCAGATATTTTACGTCGCGATTTCTATATGGACGATCTTATTACGGGGGCACATACATTTGAAGAAGCGATTCATGTAAGAGATGATTTACAAGAATTATTGTCACTTGGAGGGTTCCAATTACGTAAGTGGGCATCAAATGATCCATTATTATTACCAAATTCCGGAAGTATAGACCAGTTAATCAATTTTGATCCAGATGGAAATACCAAGTTATTAGGACTAGGCTGGAATTATAATTTAGATAAACTACATTTCAATATAAATATTGAAGGCTTAGATATGAATAACAAATTAACGAAAAGATCATTACTATCAAAAATCGCTCAAATATATGACCCTTTAGGCCTGTTGAGTCCAGTAATTATTTGTGCAAAAATGATTATTCAAAAATTATGGCAATTGAAGCAAGACTGGGACAGCCCAATACCCGATAGTATTCAAGATAGTTGGTTGCTTGTTGCTGAACAATTAACAGAAATTAATAAGTTAAATATACCACGCAAAGTTATTCACAGTTACCCAGCATCCCATTCCATACAAGTACATGGGTTTTCAGATGCGTCTGAAAAGGCATATGGCGCATGCATTTATATTAGAAATATGGACACAACCGGTCAAATTCACGTGAACTTAATTTGTTCCAAATCGCGTGTAGCACCCCTGAAGACGCAAACTATACCCCGTTTAGAACTTTGCGCTGCATTATTACTAAGTAGATTAATGCAGGCAGTAATTGAATCATTGAGTATTAAGTTAACCAACATAGTATATTGGACCGATTCTCAGATTGTATTGTCTTGGATATCAACCTCACCAGACAAATTAAAAACGTTTGTTGCAAATCGTATCGTCGAGATACAATCATTAACTGAAAACGGAAATTGGCACTATATACGGTCAAAGGAAAACCCGGCTGATTTGGTGAGTCGCGGTTGTACACCTAAATATTTAATAAATAATGGTTTATGGTTTCATGGACCTTCTTGGTTGGAAAACCAGGAACATACGTGGCCAAGCGAACAAATCAAAATAGCATCGCAAAATTTACCCGAAATTAAAACAATATCGTGCGGATTAACTATAGTCGATTGGATGTGTAAATATTCCAATTTTGTAAATCTTCTAAGAGTAACCGCGTATTGTTTACGCCCTTTATATCGCGTTCGTAATAAATCAGTGGAAAAAACAAGCAGTTTATCAGTAGATGAACTGGAGCAAGCAAGAGTCTGTATTATTAAATCTCTTCAAATGTTGTGTTTCAAATCAGAATATCAGGCATTAAAATCAGGAAACCAGATTAACAATAAAAGTAGATTAATTAGTTTGAATCCCTTTATTGATGAAAAGGGACTTATTAGAGTAGGCGGTCGGTTACGTTTTGCAAATATAGATTTCAATAAAAAATACCCAATAGTTCTACCAAAGCACCATATTACCAAATTAATAATTGAAAATGTTCACCTGAAAAATTTGCATGCTGGCACGACAGCAGTTCTAGCAGCAGTTCGTGAGAAATATTGGCCACTATCGGGCCGTAGTCAAGTACGTCAAGTATTACACAAATGTAAAGCATGCTTTCGGGCTAACCCAAAATCAATCACACCAATCATGGGTGATCTGCCTTCATTGCGTGTACAATATTCTAGACCATTTATAAATTCGGGAGTGGACTATGCCGGTCCAATCCTGATAAAAGAAAATACTGGACGTGGCAAGAGAAATATTAAGGCATATATATGTGTGTTCGTGTGTTTCGCAACAAAGGCGATACATTTAGAATTAGTATGTAGCTTAACTACGGATGCATTTTTAAATTCATTGAAAAGATTCATAAGCAGACGCGGTATGGTACAAAATATATACTCGGATAATGGAACCAACTTTGTGGGTGCACAAAAGGAATTAAATGCAATGTATGAATTTTTCACAAAACAGCAATTCAATGACGGAGTTGTAAATGAATTAGCCAATATTAATATTGCTTGGCATTTCATTCCACCGCGGTCTCCCCATTTTGGCGGTTTGTGGGAGGCCGGTGTCAAGAGAGTAAAGTATCATTTGAGACGTGTTTTAAGTAGTGCTCTGCTCACATATGAGGAAATGTATACGGTTTTGACATGTATTGAGTCCTGCTTGAATTCTCGACCATTATGCCCGTTATCCGACGACCCCAACGATTTAGAAGCACTGACTCCCGGTCATTTTTTGATCGGAAACGCATTGACGGCGCCATGTGAACCATCTGTTCTACATATCAACCAGAACAGATTATCGCGTTACCAGCTTATTGAAAATATGCGGCAGCAATTCTGGAGCCGCTGGCATAAGGAGTACCTTGGTCAGCTACAACAGAGACCGGTCACCAAGAGTCACGACACCGCTGCGATTCAGCCAGGTATCCTTGTACTTGTAAAGGAAATAAATACCCCTCCACTCGCCTGGAAGTACGGGCGCATCACCGAGGTCCATCCAGGAACGGATGGCGTCGTGCGAGTGGTCAGCATTAAGATGTCTAATGGCGTAGTGAAACGCGCCGTACGGAACATCTGCATCGTGCCCATGGAAGGTACTACCCAGAACAACATCGTTGACGCCACGGCCTCAACGGGGGCCGGGATGTTGAGAACCCCTGCTCAACAAACTTTCACCACCGACCAACCCTTGGTACACCCCCTCCCTTAGTTAGTGCAGTGCGGGGTGGTGTTTGTGTATATATACAAATTTTTGGCAGAGACAGTTGAAGTTGAGACAGAACTGAAGTTGAAGTTGAAGTTGACAGTGTTTTACCAAATAGAGCTGACAGTTTTACCAAATATCGTAGAAATAGTTCTTGAATAATATATACCTATTACCATTTTACCATTCAAGTATCTAAATAATATAAATATCAAAGTCAGTCAATTTTTGTATAAAGTGTAAATATTTTATAATTAAAGGATGTACATAGACTCAGTCCTTTATTCCGTGTAAACGGTGGTCCTTCGAAAAACAAACTACATCACAAAACAATTATGTTTGACTGCCACGCAAAGTTTCAATGAAATTTCCGAATCAAAATAATGAAGAGGGTAAGGGAAAATATTCCTTGAGTTTTAAAAATATTCAAATAGAAAAAATAAATTCTAATCACTCCTTTTACATATTTCTGAGTGTGGTACATTACATACACTTCAATTTACATGCCTGTGTGATCGGTAGATTGATATCTTAATTTGTAAGTGCGGTTACCAGATCACCTGAATTTTTGTAATATAATAATGTAAAGTACTCATAGATTTATTCTTAGGAAGGAGTAACCAAAATGTGAAATTAGAGAATTCTTTATGACTACCAAATATTCATCTGGAATTATGCAAAATGTTATGTATGACTACACCTTAATTTTAAATCAATTTGACCAATGAGAGATCATATACACGCAACACTGATTTTAGTAAGAATAGAACAAAAACATATTGTAAATTTGAATAGAACGAAGAATCATTTTGAAAATATTTGAACAATTTCTTAGACCCTAAATTGGCTGATTGGATATAACAAAGAATTAATAGGCTCTTGCTGGATGGAGGGTAAAGGTTATTACAAATTTGAATAATACAAGATAATGGACAAACAAACTATAAATGTTCTAATTTACTACTTGTTGGATAGGTGCAAGTGGAGCTCTTATTTCTCTTATGTTCCGTTTCTGGACTTATTCACTATTTCCTGTACATGTCTTATTATATTTATATTTTTGAAAATGAAGAGTCCTTTTCTAGATTTTCGGGTCTTTCATTCATTGGAACATACAGTTTCGACATTTGATCGCCGGAAGTGTAATTTAAAGATGATAACGTGGCTTTCATTAATTTCTTATTTTTGATATCTACTAAGCTTAACTCTTCGAGAGCTTTAAATCGATACCAAACTAGAAATCAGTTGAAACAGTTGATCCTATCCTTGATAAGTTTTAGTATCTTGACCACTCACCCATTTTTGACAGCAATTTTCTATCATAGAATTGAGCTTAAAATTTTTCTTATGCTGAAGATGGTTGCTTTGACAATCGAAACGTTCATTTTAATAACATCTAATTATATCTCATAAAATTGATCTACAATTATGAGCGTTATTTCATCCCGATCCTTTGAACCAAATTTCAACCTTCTCAAACTAGAAATCATTTGAATAATTTGTAAAAGGAACAATTGACAATCGTCTAAATATCCTCTTTGACACCTAAACGAATTTTATAATAATTCAAATTTTAGTAATAACAAATGAGTCGCTGATAATTTTGAAAAGTGTTTCAGATAAATGCTGTGCCAAATTATTCGGAGATCATTTTCAGTTATTTAATATTTTATGATAAATACTACTGTTCATAGAAAAACGCAATAAACTAAAAAGTTCCATCAGTAAAATTTTGGTACCATTGCTTGAAAAAAGCTAATCTACGAACTTGAACCTAGCTAATTGATGAAAAACTTGAATATAAAATTTCAATCGAAAATTCATACGCGTTCTCAAGTTACAGTGCTTCCAGATTGACAGACCGTCTTTTTTTAAAATTATGTTTGGATCTAAAACGTGAAGATTCATCAAAATTTCGAACTGTTAAAAAATCACGATTTCAATATTTTCCCTATTTTATAAGTCGGGGAAGTTAAACACAAAGTACCATATAAATAAACAACAATTATAATAAATTTTCAAAGATCTCTCTATTCACGGCTACACAATGACCCAGTCGATTATAAAACTTTTGTATATAATATTTGAAATTTGGGGAGCTGTAATAATGCCAGACATGTTTCCACTTTATCTATTCGAATTTTCAATTGTCCTAAATTTAGTAGGTTTCGTTCGATCCAGCAAAGTGAGAATTCATGATTTAAGAAAGCTCTGGCATTCTGAGCATTGTACGTAGAGGCGCCATCATGCTGAAACCATCCGCCTCAATATTCAAAGCTCTAAGCGGAGTAGATTCAAATAATTATGAGTCATAATATTATCATCAATAAAAACGGTCCTATAATGTGAGTTTCCATCATACCAGCCCAAACGTTAACTTTCTCGGATCGTTGAGTTCTTGTACTATGACTAAGTGCAAATTTTCTTTTTTTCCAATATCCACAATTTCGCGAATTCACTTCAACATGTAAATAAAACAAAAAGTTGTCTCGTTCGTAAAAATTACATTCTGTAGCAAATCGGAGTTATTAATTTTTCCAAACATTAATTCATAAAAAATATTCCTTTTATAATTTCATATTTTTTCTTCGCTGTCAATACAACATGATTGAATTTATCCCTCTTCTTATGTCGCAGGACTTGGAGCTGGTCTGTCAGGAAATGATGCTCGGAATAAGTCCGACACTTGCTTTGAACTGTTATCGAATTCCATCTAATGATTTGTATTTTCTCTTAAATAGTATACAACATTGTAATAAAAGTGTTACGCTAATTGACAAATTTCAAATTTATCTGCTATATTTCATTTTATTTAAATACTTGCTATCAAATTCGTAACAATGAATACAACACATCCTATGTTACATGTTAAAATAAATTCACGGTATTTAGCCCTCTATGGACTTCATACTTTTTAGGAAGTTTTTTTAGATCGAGAAAGCTACAAAACAACTTTTTGTTCTTCTCAAAAGTGACTTTCATACAAACAAACGAAGAGAAAATAATTGATCATTACATCCCCTCTCAGGCAGGAATCCTTTTTGCACATCACTTATTTTAGAAATTGATAAGGCTGGCACCGTATGTATTAAAATTTTTCCTAATAATTTTCCTACTACACTCAACAAACTTATCGCTCGAAAATTGGAACATTCCCTCGAACTGCCTTTGTCCTTCAATAAAGGACAAATAACAACCTTTTTCCAATCATGAGAAACCACACTACGTTTCAAACAGAATTTAAACAAATAATATATAAATATATTATAAATAATATTTCATATTTAAAAAAAATTTCATACATGAAAACTCAAGATTGAATTTCAAAAAGCTAAAAATTACATATTTTTATATATCTATATGTATATCGGCAGTCACACGACTGCGAAGCTTGACAACAGAGAATTTCAATGATGGTCAGATTGAAAAATTACATAAAATACATAGATAGATTTCCATAATACAAATTGTTCTTGTTCAATAAAAATAGCAAACAAATTTAATTGTGAGCGTACATAATTCCAATTATTTACAAATGAGTCGTTGCTATAAGGTACATATGTCTCCAAATTAATTACTTTCTACAAATATTATTGAGTATGACTCTAAAACATTGAGAAAAGGCTAATTAAAGCGATTGAAATTTTTTTACCAATTTAAAAAGCATTGCTTCACATTTTTCATTGACTAGATTTACCTCATAAACCATACTTGAAAATTAAAAATTGTATTAATGTAGACGATATAACTTGAAATTTATATTTATTTTATTTTGTGCCAATTGTATATTTAGTTGCTACGAACCAATTAGCCCAAATTCAACATTTGATTTCTATAATTCATTGAATAAACTCATGAGTAGCAGCACATGTTTGACATGTTTCTATTTCATTTTGACTCTATAGTCTTGTCTAAAGGCTGACGACGATTTTGCTGATGTATCTACGTAAGGCAAAATATTATCAAATATACCTGTAAAAGTATTTCCTATTTGAGAATCTGTAAGTCTGACAGCATCTGTCTCTTGCGTTTCAGGTATAAGGTAGGAATTACATAGATAAAAATTCAAATTATTGAAGTAATGATGTAAGACTGTTTTTAAAATTTATATTGTAGGATAATAATTGAGAATCTATAAAATAACATTCCCTGCTTGATTATTTGTTGTTAACATGTTGCCAGACTCATTTATATTTTGAAAATAGTTTTTTTTTCTAATGTATCTGCGTGAGGTCTGGCATATTCTTTTTTATATGGAAGATGATATATATAGATCGAATTATGAAATGCTAGACCAAAATTTTGTTCTGAACACTACTAAAAAAATATTTAAAAAATAATTATCAGGGTAAACTTTTCAAGCTACTACGTTTTTCAATTGCAAACTAAGAACGTGAGGCGTATTTGATTCGATGCGATATGAGAAGTATATGATGATTCGCTCCACGCTTCCAGCTCTTGGCTAGTAGTGATTCAAAAAGTTATTTCCAATAATGATTTTTCTCACATTCCAGTCTTCATTTGCTTAAAAAAAATCATAAAATGTGATCTTTGTTACTTGATGCATCAGTTTTGCTATAAGGGATGGGTAAAAAGAGCACAAACGGTATCTTAAGTCCTCGATTCTACCGTCAGCAAAACTTACAATCTGTCCGCTTTACGTCACTAAGTACACTTGTCGGCTATTTTCATATTCACAGAAGATACAGCGTGCTACAAACGATTGAATATTGTATGGACATCGGGAACTGAGCTACTGTCAAAGTTTGATTGCTCTGCTTAGCTGAGAAGTGGCTGTAATTTTGATTACAAGATTTCATACAAACAGGCAAAAAAGAGAGCAAGTTAATAATGTATTGTCATCCAATTCCAGGCTTCATTCAAAATTTCTAGGCTCGATGTCACCAAAGTCAGTTAAATTTATTTAGAGGCTATTTTGAGCTAATAACTATTGTTACAATTGTATCAACAATAGTTTTCGTAAAAAATAACCTCTGGATAAATTTAACTGGCTTTGGTGAAACTGGTCCCTAGTCTTTTAATCATCCGGGAATCAGAAACAACGATAGATTTTAGTTTTTTCATGTACACTATGGCATAACATGAGATCAAATAGGTTCGTTCGATTTGGAAACTCTTGAAAATCACATATTGCACATAAAAAATTGCTATCAATTGTTGATGTAAATATATAAAATTATCATGTTTTGTTCAGTATTTAATTCAAAATATTGAAATGAAAATGTTCATTTGAACAAGCGCCATTCATGACGTAGTAACCACTGTCAGTTGCTCAGTTGTACCACAGAGTTGTACAGTAGACCAAACATTTTCTGCTAGTAATTAGTTGGAATGTTCAGTTGGGTGACGCCACTATAAATTACTCGACATATCAGGACTTTATAAATTATTCTCGGCTCTATCAAACATTTTTTGGGGGAAATAAGAATCAGGAAATTCAAATTTCTAGATTCTGAATAACATTATGTCAGTATTGAAGAACATCCGAACGAGCTCATTGTCAGACATTTGAATGCTAGCTCATTTTTGTTCAGTTGTCAAACATTTGAATATTGGCCCATTATTGGAGTAGAGTTTATAAAGTGCGTGAGCTAGCGGCAGAGGATTCATTCAGGGTACGTTCCACTTAACGACTACAACGACCGCGCTCACAACGACCAAATCTCCGTTCCACTAGCTAGGCATCGTCGCGGGCGAAAACTTAAGTGGAACGGGTTTATGAACATATGTCAATAGACAAATATCTGCCGAGCTAAACCTGACTGCTACTACTGCTGTCATTGGTACGTATATGAAAAAAGCGAGAATGTTGTCCTCGAATCACAAACTATCCTGAAGTTGTTGGCCGTTACAATGGAGCTGAATTTAAAAGTCATTTTAGATGAGTGAGAATTGACAACTTGATTGTATTTATTATGTTGTTCGCTTGTAAGATTCAAAAAATTTTACTCAAGCTGATAATTTATATTATATATAAATAAATTATACGGAAAGATTTAACTAGAGCAGTAAAAGGTTGCCCCACAATTAGTCTTCTTCTGGAGTTACTAAAACTTCAACAACATTATTATTTTCAGCATTTATGACAGACAGTTTCCGCATTTGTTGCCCTTCCGCCATTTTCTTGTTTGTATACAAGCTGTCAGATTTTAAAAGTGCGCGAAAAATCCCAAACGACCGCACAGACCCATGCTCTAACTGCGAGCGTTGTAGTCCTTAGGAATGACGTCACTAGTGACGTGTCCGTGACGTTTGAAACCTCGACCGCAACAACCGCGGCCTTAAGTGGAACGCAAAATGGGCGACACAATCGTTGCGGTCATTAAGTGGAACGTACCCTCAGTAAGAGTAACTGTGAGCGGTTTTGTCATTATGAGAGTTTTAAAAAGAAATATTTGATATATATATATATATATATATATATATATATATATATATATATATATATATATATATATATATATATATATATATATATATATATATATATATATATATATATATATATATATATATATATATATATATATATATATATATATATATAAATATATGTATCAGGGTGTATACCAAACCTGGAAAACCTGGAAATATCAGGGAATTCAGATAAATTGGAAATTTCATGGAATCGTCAGGGAATTTCCGTTATTTGCCTGGAAAAAATAAATTATAGGATTTTTATACATTATTAATAAAAATACATGAAATTTTCACTTTGTAAAATACTAGTGCCACCAGCCGTATGAACCACAGTGACACAGTTAATACAGTGAATGATTTAGGCTGTAATTCTGTGCAAATCCATGAGTTTTACAGATCTATAATCCATAAAAAAAATATTAAAGCGCATTTACTTTTGTTAATTAATATAAATTCGTTCGTAAGAATATCAAGTTCATTGCATATATTGTAATATCTATCAAACTTTTTGAATTTTACTGTCTGGAATTTTAATTCTGTTTTCATGAAAAAATACACGGTAAAATAAAGTTCAAAGTTGAATCCTATTGCTATCCCCTCTATTGTGCTGCTCCTGTTTCCGTACTTCTCAGTTACCTATTAGATACAATACTTGTTACAAAAATAGTAGATTTTAAATATTCTTTCCGATATGTTCACAGCAAAATTTTGTTCTGGTATTTTATAATTCGATCTATTTGTATCATCTGTCATATAAAAAAATAGACTTCACGTAGATACATAAAAAAATTTTTTTTTCGCCAACTGTCAAAAAAACTTAATATTTTTGTATTGTTATGGATACGCAAAGTTCGTGATTTTTTCACTAGTAAAAAAATGAAACATATTTTTGCACACCTAATCTAATATAATTCAGTTGAGTAATGCTACAAGGATAGAAACAAACAGGTATTTAACAAAAAAGTAATATGAATTTGTACACAAAACGACTTATTTTTGAATATAAAAATTAATTGTTGACAGCTCTTTATTTATCAAACAACAATTGCGCATACTTTTGGTTACAATACTCAGGTGACTGCAAATTAACTATAGTTTGTACTTTTTTCCTACATCTTACTGAATAAAACAATTATTATTGTTGATCTATTATTTTTTGACATTTGACAAAAAAATATTGTTTGTATTTCGTGTGCGAAGTGATTGTATTTTGTTGCGCTTACGAATTAATTTGTTATATCGTCCTTACGGTCTCGGTTAAAATTGACATTCTCACACGCAACAAAAAAAACAATCACTTCGCACACTTAATACAAAAATAACTATGATGCAAATATAAATGAGTCTGGCGACATGTTAACAGTAAATAATCAAGGCAGGGAATGTTATTCTATAGATTCTTAATAATTATCCAATAATATAGAGTTCAAAATCAGTCCTACATGCGCCTCACGTTATTAGTTCGCAATTGAAAAACGTAGTAGCTTGGAAAGTTTCTTCTGATAATTATTTTTTAAATATTTTTTTAGAGGTGTCCACAACGAAATTTCGGTCTGGCATTTCGTAGTTCGATTTATATGTATCATCTTCCATATTTAAAAAAACATGCCAGACCTTACGCGGATACATTAAAAAAATATATATATACTTTTTTCAAAATATAAATGAGTGTGGCAATATGTTCACAACAAATAATCAAACAGGGAATGTTATTTTGTAGATTCTCAATTATTATCCTATAGTAAAAAGTTTAAAAACAGTCTTACATCATTACTTCAAAAATTTGAATTTTTATCTATGTTAATGTGAGAAAAGGAGGAAAGGAAGAGATAAGGAGGGAGAGCACTAAAAATGTGACAAAGTGGTACATGGAGGATAGGAAAAGCCCTAAATTTGTTTGATATAATTTATGGATTATTCCTTAGTGTTGAACAATGTAGAATCGAAATAATCTGAGCAATATTTATGTCAAAAAACTGTGATAGGATATAGTTCAGTTCAAATAATTGATTTAGACTGCAATGCAATTGTAGTCTGTTCACATTAATAATGGTTCAAGGTTTTTATGGGACTATGATTTAAACCTTTTGATTCGTCGGAATGCAAATTCGGTTTACACACTTTAAATGCAGGATGTAAAACGAGCTTTCTGAGAATAAATTCAATAAACAAAGTCAACAAATATATTCATATACAAACTGAATAGATACATATTTAAATCTTTGAACTGCATTTATTTATTTATAATAATTAATAAACGTGTGAAACAAAGGTGTGAAAGCTAATGCAACTGACAGGTAGTAAAATATGATTTCTGTGCTATTAATTTGTATTTCGGCTAATCAGAAGGCTTATATCGTAGCCGTGGACCGTCCTTAACGTAAATATAATAAATCAATTAGAATGATTTCAAAATTCAACAATTTATCAATTTCTTATCAAATTAAAAAATATGCTTTGTGCTTGTTGAAAGGATTATCTATGTCATGCATTATAATACGTTAATCGAAGCCCTTTATGAGCTGTGGATCATGTATAACTTGAATATAATATACATTCAAATAAATATTCAAAACTGGAGAATTGGTGTTAACATACATTATAATAACTTAGTCACTTATATATACTATATTCCATTTAACTGTCTTTCTTCGAATCCAGTTCGGATCGTATGCTACTAAAACATAATGTATTCAGTAAGCAAATTAATTATTAATTTCACATCAAAATTATATAAGAAAATAATTATTAATTTTAATTTTAGCGCTACTTTGTTCTGGATAAGGGTATATTAATTTATGCTAAAAGTCCAGGGGATATTGCTCGTGGTAAAAAGCATGGATCTGTGGATATTGGTCTGTCTGTTATTTCTACAAAAGACAAACGTCGCCGAATCGATATCGATGCAGAAGAATTTATTTATCACTTGAAGGCAAAAACAATTGATACGTTCAATTGTTGGGTGGAGCAGTTGAAAACGCATAGATTATATCGACATCATATTTTGACGTATGGACTTAGAGACGTTCCTCTGATACGTACAACAGATGACGATGATACCCCCGTATCTAGAACAAGTGAGTATTTTTATTTTTTGTTCATTATAGAGAGACCAGATTTTGCTTATTCAATCACTCATTTTATTGATATAATTGGCCGTATTCTGTAACACAATAATTAACTTGTTGATCGATAAGATTTTTGATATATGGAAACACTTGTGATAAGCGAATATTCAGATCTTCTGTCGATAGTTCCTATGTTTATTGGTTGAAGTAGATAATGATCGATAAATACCTATCTATTGCTGTTGAATTTGTTTATATAGAAAAATCTATTTTAACTGTCCTATTATACCTGCCTTTAGAATCCATATTATACTTTCGTTTTTATTTTTCTATTCCTTTTCGATCTAAAATCTGCGATTGCTATAATCAGCGTGATACACTCTTGCAAAAAAACTCAAATGTGAATTGGTCACAACGTCTTAGTCGCAGTTTCTCGAATTGTCAGTTTTTCCTCGCCCTGATGAGTAAAAAAAATCGGAATCAGAGTTTGTTAATCTGGGGTCCGTAATATTATTAGTAAGATGCATATAAAAATACTAATAATATTCTAGTTTGCAACAGGTTCCTGGTTAGTAATATATCAAGTTTCACCTATGTAAAACATGACGAAAACCAATTATCGTCGTAGTGAAATAAGCGCTGGCTATATCCAGTTTGGAAAAGACAAGAATATTTTAATTTATAGCTACACTGATACGGATTATTCAATAAACTTATTTGAAAACTTCTGGTCATGTCGTAGATTATGCCATCTTTGTTGATTTAATTGCAACGTATATGATTTTTTTTATGATCTCGAATTTTTGACGTTACCAAATTTAATGATATTGTCGCTATTTTCGCTTTATTAATAATTATACATATAACAATTTTTTTTGTTTAAGATTTGCCTTTAACCCCACCTGAAATAGTGAGTAGAGAAGGTTCTTTAACTCGTGGTATTAAGCCTATTGGAAGTGGGAGTCAAGGTGGCAGCGGAGGTAGACTAGCAGCCTGGGTAATAGATTCCGGACCACCCCTAGATCAAGCTCACAAAGAAGTGACACAAGTGCAGCAGAATCTCACTCAACTTACTCGAATATTAGATCATATAGAAACTTCGCATGGTTTAAGCTCTAGTATTAATGCTGCCGATAATGAGGTAGACACAGAAATTTTAATTTTATGATTGACGAATAGAATAATTAAATTAGCAATTCTTTTTCAGTCAACGGGAGAGGCTTATTCTCCAAATGTCAAGAAAGACCGAAAAAAATTCGGACTTCGAAAGAAAAAATCTTCCAAGGGTAGTAGCGTGGATTTAACATCAAGTTTCTGTCCAAATAAAGTTTCCGATCCAGAAAATGCTTCACCACTTTCCACTAATTCATTTACTGGACTTTCTCCTCAAACTCAAATACTAAGCGCCAGTAATTCTTCTTTAGCAGCTATACCAATGACAGTTCCAATTCCGGTTGCCGCGAGTCGTCCACAAAGTCTTCCTGGAGCTGATCATCTCATTCCTCTTGGAACCAGCATCGGAGACAGACAATTTTCAGGCACTCCAGATTACCAGTTGAGAGAAGATTTCACCGTTTTGGCGAAAGATGTGATGAGCAGTCTCAAAAATGTTGTATTTACCTTGGTGACTGAGAGAAATCGTTTGAAAGCAGCTCTTGATTCTGATGCTGCGAATCCAGTTGCTCAAAATGTTAGTGGAAATAATTCAAATGTTATAGCGAATCTCCGTAATAGTTTAAATCAAGCTCTACAGCAAAACTCTGAACTCAAAAATAGATTGGCTAGAGTACATGATGTTTCCGACTTATCTGATGTCTCTTCTATTGGCCCTGCTTCAGAAATTGTGAGTCCTCACTCTTTGCCAATCATCCGTTATCATTGGCGTGGACTTCATATTATGATATTTTCTTTTTAAATCATAAATATATCCTGTTTATTCTTCAATTTGTATGCTGTTTTCCAGCATTCAGTAATTAGAAATGGAAAGAATTCATTCATCCAACAATAACAAGAGCATATTGAAATATTCAAGTATCAGTTAAATAATTTTCTACTTCAACTAAAATGAAGTAAAACAAATTCTAAAATAAATCATTTTTGAACTATACATTCCGTACACTACATAATAAATGTTTTTTTGTATACTTGATGGAAAACATCAGGTTTAATATGTAGAAATCAGTGAAGAAAAGTGCCATTTTACTAATTAGCAACACTTTTCTAATTAGTAATAAAAAATAACAAGACAAAAAACTATGACACGTGCCCAAATGACAGCTTTGCCCTAATTATGAAAAAATTACAGCTTAAACCTATAAAACAAAAATTCCCTTGATTTCGCCGGAAACAAAAGTAAAGTCGCTTCTTTAGCTGCTTCCAGAGTTTCGCGAGAATCTTTAGCTTCTGACGTTTCTGACAAATTAATTTTCAATATTGTTTATTTGTTACTATGCTTTTGCTTGGCAATTGTCACAACCGTTACTTCGTTTTTGCAAGAACACAACAGATTACTATTTCTGTAAAAAAATACTTCTATTCTTGGCGCCTTCCACTCAAGTTTTTCCATCCAGTGTACAAAAAAATAGCATGTTCAACACGTAAGAAAAGCAATATTACTTTGCTCGTGTAAATTTAATTCACTCGCTCGTTGCTCTCGCTCGTATATTGAAACACTTATACTCGCTAGTTAATTCTCATTTTTCTCTACTTGTCAAACAATCTACTATTACTTTATTTGAAAATTATATCACTCAGTAACTTGAGTGATCTAATTTTTTAATTTTCAATTACAACATGTATCAACTAGTGCCAACACACGCTTCCATACAATGTTTATTCTATTGGCCTCCAACGATTTCTTTTTTTGTATGCAAGCTAATGTACAAGATATTTCTATATTCATGTATTAAACATTGAGCAGTGGTGTAACTAGATATACTGATTCTAGGAACGAAAATAATTAATTGAAAACTTACAGAAACAAGTGCGTTTCTTAGAAAGTTTCATTTACTGTGAGGGAAGCCAGAAAAGTTGACATATGTACGAGAGGGCAAACAAAAATTCGCTTAGTAGGCTGGAAAAGTAGATAAATAAAAATTTAGTTTTATGTCCTCTTTCATCATCATTTTTTATTTTTTCAAAATAATTTCCATTTATTTCAATACATTTTTTATGTCTAGTCTAGTGAGTCAAATGTCTTTTTATAATCTATAAAGCACATATAGATTTTAAAGTCGTATTCTTTTTTTTTTCTATCAATTGATTTACTTTTTCTGAAGACGGCTTGTTCTGATGTCTTGTACTTTTCAATGTAATTTTTCATCCTACCTTGAATTAATTTTGTAAAAATTTTGCTTAGTGAGGTGACAAAACTGATTGTTCTGTCATTTTTGATATCAAATCTATCACTCTTTTTATGGAGAAGTATAATTTTCAAGTGTTTCAACTCAGACGGAATATTTTCTTATTCTAATATCTTATTGAACAGAGTTTGTAAAACTTGCGTCAGTTCAGGTCTCCTCAATTTAATTAGTTCATTCAATATGCCATCTTGTCGTAGACTCTCGTCGAATTTTATTCCGTCTATAGTTTTCTCGATTTCTTCTTAATATCAAATATTTAGTTTCCGATCTATTACGGAAGTCATATGGTTCATTATAATTATTCTTATTACTTGTGTACAATTTTTCAAAGAATTGTGTTACTATTTCTATCATTTTTTTTATACTTTTCTCTTTCATCTTGTTTCATGTAGTAAATCCATTGTCTGTTTGTATTTAGTTCTTATGTTGATATTTTCTTTCTCATTATCTCTACTTATTTTTCTTTGTACGTTTAGATTGCCTTTTTAACTAATTTTCTTGTTTGTACAAGTTGTATTTTTTGTACAACTGTTTTGTTGTGAATTAGCTGTTTTTCTTTTCTTGCGACAGTTTGTTATTGTCATTCTCATTTTTCTTCACTATTTGTTCAGTGTCTTTCTTACTGCTTCTTCATTTTTGTCGTACATTTCTTATTCCTCCATATTTGGGCTTATAGTGTGCATAATTTCCATGCTTTTCCGAAGTTCTGCTCTGTATATTATTTCATAGCTCCTTATGGTCCTTGCTCTTGTCATTTTGTTAAAAATTTGAGATTAATAAACAAACGATAAACATAATTAACAAATTAACACACACGCAACAAAAAGTGAATCAACAATAGAAAAAATGAAAAGATTCTACGAACAGTTGAATAACAGCAAAGAAAAAATAAGCAGCAACAAATCAGATGTAAATATTGTTATAGGCGATTTCAATGGGAAAATAGGGAAAAGATAACAAGAAGAAGAGAATATTATGGATATATCAAACTACTGAATTAGGAACTACATAGGAGAACTAATTGTTGACTATGCAACAGAAAATCAACTGAAAACTGTAAACTTGTATTTCCAATGCACTTGGTAATCACTATCAGACTACAAAAACGAAATTGACTTCATCCTAGCGAACAGCATAAAGAACTTCACAAATATTGAAGTTTCAAATAATTTTCACTTTATTACAGACCATAGAATTTATAGAGCTACGTTAAGAATAGATAAGAAACAAATAAGACAGGACAATATAATTGTTGGTTATATCTGCAATGTGAGCTAGAGCATTGTCATTGTCATGATGCAAAAAATATCGACGCAGCTCTTTTATTTTCTTATTCTCCAATTTCCTATGTCAATCTTGGATCTTTGTCAATTTTGGACTTCACCAGAGTCACTTTTGCATCAGCTGTCGAAGATTTTGGGTAGTCTTCTTGGGATCCGTCATCCACAGAAAAATGATTGGTCTAGAATCTCCGATACCATTTCGCAATGGTCACAAGAGATAGTTTCTTCTTTCCATATGCAATTTGACATTCATTAAATATTTCCATTGCCCTGAGTTTACTCTGAAATCCGTAAAAACCCTTCTGTATTTTTGTGTTTTCTTGTCTTCATTCTAGTTTTGTCTAGTTTTGTTTGGTTTTTATAAAAACCGGCCTACTAAGCGAACTTTTATTAGTCCCCTTATATAGTATAGAACGGTAGAAAATAATTCGCATCAAGTAAATAAATAGCTTGTTTATTTTTTACAGCAATGTCGTCCATTCAACGCATCATTAAGTTATAGCTCATCGTGTGTGAGTGCTAGCGAATTTTTTGACGCTGAAGAATTGCCAAGTGCAGCTGCAATTGGTACAGCTTTACCTGGAGAAAAATCTCAAGATATTGAAGATACTAGACATGGGGATGGAAGTGATACCAGTTCAGAAGCAGGATCTCTTAGTAGTGAGGAAGGCAGTGTCAGTTCTGAAAGTGATCTCGGACAAGATTATAATCCCGCCAATAGCTGTAAGCTTAATGATTTATTAATATTGTAATTTTTTTTTTGTAAATGGAACCAACATTTTCATCTTTAGAAAAAATTTGTTTTATTGATTTTTGAAACAGTTGAACATCAAATATCTTTAAAAACTCTTTATTGTCGAAGTATTATTTATAAAATAATTTTGTAATATGAGAAAAAATCCTAAAGTGAAATATTTGACTTTACTTCATTCATAAAGATTATTAAAATAGTAAAAAAAAAAAACTTGAAATGGCTCAATTAACTTATTCATAAAGATTGATTGATTATCAAGTTACTATTTATTTTTATCACAATTTTAGTGACGGGGATAGGAGAAGGTGAAATACAGAATCTAACAGGACGTCGTACAAAGTTGCCAGTTCCTAGACCAGATACAGAAGGTTTATCTCTGTGGAATTTATTGTGTAAAAATATTGGAAAAGATTTATCTCAGATTTCTATGCCTGTAGCTTTAAATGAACCTCTTAATATGTTGCAAGTAAGATATTTCATTCTACATCCAATACAACAATTAAATTATTATTGATTGATCAAAACTTGCAAATAGATTACATTTTTATAGCAATTATGAGAAAATTTTGTCAGTTCTACCTATTTTCAGTGACCTCTATAATCTACATACATCATGAACTGAAAAATCCTATTGTTGAATGTCGCTCTAATAATTGATCAATGGAGATTTTGACTCTGCAAAAAAAGAACTAATTTTGATAAATTCTCATCAAATATTGAGTGTTACTAGCGAAAGAGAGAAGAGAGCTGGAGAGCAGCAGCAATCGAGGCTGTTTGATGGGGGGAGTCGGTTTTCGTCATTTCATTGCATGTGGAAAATCATAACGTCGCGATAAAAGCTTCGCTTCAATAATGTCTGCCAAACCTGTATTGGGTAAAAGACATAATTGTTATTAATTTATTTTTTATTGAAGGATATATTATATATGAAGAATCCGTTGTTCACGAATCTCTTATGACAAATATGTTCGTATTTTTCTTTCAATAGCTATAAGCTTCGAAAGCTGCCACAAGCCGCGCTGATTCACGCCGTTATAAATTAAAAGTATAGTTTATTTCAGTACGGTCCAAGGGCTCTCATGGGACTATGATACAAGCCTTTTGATCGGCCAAAATGTGAACCAATTCCACATTAGCACAAAACTCGCACTTGTCAATTGCATCTATAGTATGTATCACTACAGCACTTAAGTATTCAAAATTGTGCGACCGTAGACCGTGTGTGTAACCACATGAAAACTGTAACAATGCTTGCTACTCCATGTGTGATAAAAATTTTATGTAGATATAACAGAAATATCTAAATATTAATGAAAACTTCAAGTGCCCAAATCGTGAAGTGGACGATACTAGGAAGTAACTCAAAGCTCGATTTTGTGTGAAACTTCTTTCTTCACATTTATTTTTTATTGATATTAGCGTCGATCGGTTTCGGGCAATGAAATACCCATCATCAGGACCAGTAATTAAAACTACAACAGGGATTCCCATAAATACACAAATAACTGACAACAGTTACAATATACAGAATCAAATAATCAATAATACGAACAGTTAACACAAATGGAAAAACAAATGAAATCAACTTAAAAACTAACAAATACTACCGTTGCAGAAAATGTGATAACTCTTTGTATTATTCATTATTTATTTCTGTATATTGCAACTGTTTCCAATTATTTGTGTATTTATTGTAATTTTTCTTGTAGATTTCATTTCTGTTAAATTTTCTAGGAATCAAATGTCAATGCTCACACAAATCAATGCTCTTTATGATGATGTAATCCAAAGAACACCTTAAAAACATATTTTTATACAAAATTGTGAAAAATAGTGAAAAAAATAATTGTATAATTCACAAAATTTTTTGGGAAATTCCACGAAAGATTTAGAAAGTCCTTATTTTGACAATGAATTTATGTCATTGTTGTTAAAAATATATAAAATACAAAAGTTCACATATGTATGACCTTATTCACTGATAACTATTTCAGGAATTACTAATTTTCACATATTCATTATTTTATTTGTAATTTCTGGTGTTTTGTAAATTAAGTTACTTTTATATTTATACTTGGTCACAACGATTTTTTTGCACCGTATCTAATAATTTCAGTTCGAAAAATAATTCAAATCACTCCAGTAATGTAGGCGATAACACATAACACAGAAAAGCATAAAGTAGATACCAACAACTTTCAGAAAATATCTGGCAACCTCTGCATTAATACGAAGTACTGAGCTCTGCGAAATTTAATCTTCTTGCGACAGCTCTTAGGAGGATCAGCCTCTATAATGCTAAGCAATAGGAGTTTTCAGTTAATTTTTTTATATAGGTCACTGTCCATCCCATTGAATAAAATAAAATAATTAATGATCAACAATAATTAAATACTTTTTTTTATTAAATAGTCCCGTTAAATTCAATCTATATATTTTTCTAGCGCTTATGTGAAGAATTAGAATATTCCGAATTATTAGATAAAGCAGCCGAATTAGATGATCCTCATGAACGGATGGTGTACGTCGCAGCATTTGCAGTTTCCAGTTACGCTAGTTCTTGCTATCGTGCTGGTAATAAACCATTCAATCCACTACTAGGGGAAACATATGAATGCGTTAGAGAAGATAAAGGTTTCAAATTTTTATCCGAACAAGTAAGCAAAATAAAAAATAAATAAATATACACAAGAATGTAAAGCTATGAACTGTATAATTAATATATCGAGAACAGCTGCAACGTTATTATCTCCTTCAAAGATTAAATTTACTTATTTCTCGAATTATACAATCAATTTGAATATTGCAAAATAATTGAACATTCATAATTTTTTGTATATCTTATTGATGAAATTGATCGATTCGTATATTTATTAGTATTCTCTTATTTCAAAATAAGTATTAATTTCATTTACCAATAACGGTGGCGAAGCACAAAATAGTCTATTTTATATCAAAGGTGGAAATTATTGTCCAATGCGGAAGCTTATAATATAAAATTATGATTCATTTATATGTATATATAAATCATGCCAACTCCTCGAATAAAATTGAAATAAACTCCATTTAACATTCAGCCAGTAGTCATTATTCGTCAGTTCATGAAATTATGATGTTTGCTTAAAATAATTTAGGACATTAATTTTATTTTTTTTTATTACCCAATTTAATTTACAATCTCTCATCTGCTGACAATAAGTAAATATTATATTGATAATACTATCCTGTAGTGGCAATGTCCAATAACATTCACACATTATGTACTAAATCTAAAAGGTAACCTAGAGGATTATGTCTTTTGAGTCTATAGGTGTCCATGCTATTGTCCAGTATATTTACTGCGCTCTGGTTTGGATCTACATTTTGCACTGCACTTCTTTATTTCTTCTCTTGTATTTATTTTAAGATCTGCATGTATAGTTCTACCTCTGACATACCATTGGGCATTTAATATGGTTCTTAATGCTTTGGATTGGAATCGTTGTAGAGTATCGATGATGGAGTCGCTTACTGATTCCAATAACTCAATTCCATAGGTCTAGATTGGCTTTAATATTGCTTTATACAATAAGATCTTGTTTTTAGTTGAAAGTTTTGAGTTTCTGTTAATCATCCAGTATATATTTTTAAATTTTATTACTTATTGTTTGCGTTTAATTTTCATGTGTGTTGACCAGTTGGCTCTTCTTTCAAAATGCATATCCAGATATTTGACCTTGTCCTTTTGCGGTAGAAGTTGATTGTTTAGAAGAGTGACAGGAGGGCAAGTTTGTCTCTGTATTGTGAATATTATGTGGATCGATTTAGTTTCATTTACTTTTATTTTCCATTTTTTCAACCATATTTCTACTTCATGTAGATGTTCTTTTAGATTTGTGGATGCTATTTGTGGGTCTTCGTCTGAAGAAAATATCGCAGTGTCGTCTGCAAATGTGGCTGAGGTTGTTTGGGCGGACAACGGGAAGTCAGCTGTATAAGGTACAAGATTTCGAACTCTTCTTCTTCATTGTTTCTTATCGGAAAGTGCTGGAAGATTTCAGAGGAGCTCAGCGAATTTTTTGTATTTTTTTGTTTCTATTCTAGCTTAGGCTCCATCACCATTTCTTATTGGTGGTATTCTTTGATGCGTACTTTTTATGTACCTAGTTGCCCTCCAAAGAGAATAGTCTGTTTTTTGCGAGGGTGTGAGTTTGGTCAGGTACTCATGGATATTATTATTCTTGTGGTCCGATGTTAGATCAAAGTTCTGTTCAATTTTTATATAATTTTGGAAGATATTTTTGGTGATATAGAAATCCAATAGATCTGGTACTTTTTGGGTATCGGTGGGCCAATACGTAGGTTGATGCAACGATGCATATCTCAATTGTTTCCTTGAATTGATTTTATTAACTCGCGTCCACGTGTTGTAATTTGTCTTGAATCCCATTCAGTGTGCTTGGCACTGTAATCTTCCCCTGTTATAAATTTATTCCCTAGTGTGTCGAAGAGTTCTTTTTTTATTATTGGTCTAGGTTCTAGGAGGACAGTAGACAGCGGCTATGGCAACCGGTCCTATCCAGTTTTCTACTATAATTGATGTCGCTTGAAGATGATCCATTGTAATTTCTGGAAGTATGTAATGTTTTATGTTGCTTCTAATGATAATTGCAGTGCCTCCATGTGCTTCTTCGCTTGGATGTTTTGAGTAATAGACTGTGCATTTGGAACTCTGAAGTAAGTTCTATTTGTGAAGTTGGTTTCAGAAATTGACTTTAGGTCAATCTCGTTTTCTATTATGAAGCATTTTATCTCTTGGCTACCTTGAGCCAAGCTATTTGCGTTCCATATCGAGATTTTAAGAAACTGGGTCAATCCGTCATTTTTGAGACGAGTGTAGTGAGAAGATTTAAGATTATATCCATTCCCATTAGATCCATCATCATTGTTTCTAATTGATTTGTTGACTTTAATGTATTGGTAGATGCTCTAGTTTGCTCCGCATCAGGTTTATTAGCTTGGAAAGCTTGAGAGTTAGAAATATTTGAGTTAGTTTATTTTGTGCCAGTTGTATTTGTGTTGCGAAAGATTCTTTCTCTTAGTGGAGATAATTTTCTTCTCTTCTTTCTGTAAATTGAATATCCTTTATAACTTGCTGGATGGTTTTCTTCACAAAGAGCGCATTTTTCTGCTATATCGTTGTTTTTTTGCAGTCTTTTGTCATGTGATCTTCACATTTTACACATCTTGTTTGACGATGGCAATACGACTTGGTGTGTCCGTAGCATTGGCATCTTATGCATTGGACTACTTCTCTTTTAGGTTTAGAAGGCTCGATTATTACTTTGGTATGCTGTAGATGTTGTATTTCATGTATACATCTGTCATTTGGTTTTGGCTCGAGTTCAATAAAAAATATAGGTAGGGGTTCTTTGCTGATTCTGTGTGGAATATTGTATATTTTAATATATTAATAACCTTGTGTCCTTTGTCTTCTATTTCTGTTTTTACTTCGTTTTTGTCAATACTAAGGTGCAAGATCTTAATTACTACACGATATTATGCACGATCCTGTTTTATTTTGTTAGCTGTATTTTAATTTGATTTCCAGTTGTGGTTTTGATGAAGTAGTCATCTTTGGCAACGGTGTCGATTATGTTAAGTAGCGGTTTAACATCGACGACATTAGGTACGAATATTGGGGGTGGTTTTGCTGGATTTTTTTTTAGATGCTTCACTGTTATTGTTGCTGCTATTATATCCACTTGGTAAATCAAATCTGTTTTGGGTTGGTATTACCTGATTGTTGCTATTGTATATCAGTCTTTGCCTGGTATATCGTTGAATTGATGAGTCATTTTCACTAGTCACTTTTCTCTTTTAGAATGTTACTCTTTGCCAGGTGTTATTTTCTCTGGTTTGCAATGTGTTTAGTGAAGGTATATCATTGGTCATGTTGCGCGCTCTGGCCAGAAGCCTAGCGCAACTTTATTTCACTTTCTTCTATATTTGTCTTGATTATTGAATCTTGGTAATAAAATTATTATGAGACAACAATTTTAACCAAAGTGATGGATTTTTATTTGATTTATTCACATATAATACTTGTTTGTTCAAGTAGGAAGTGTATGCAACGAAGCTGGAAGTTGTTGGTTATATTTTTATTTAATATTATTAATACTATTAAATTTGATGATATTTGATAAATTGATTGATATTAATATTGATACTTAATCGCCGTGAGCGCTTGCAAACATGTCTGTACACTATGAAGGTTCAGATGCAACTAGAGCATTAATATGAATGACATTTTTCATACGAATTTATTAAAATTGAAATAATAAGCAAATAGCTCGTTAACAAAATTTGAATTGACAGATTGAAAATAATTTTTGTATTCATATGACATTTGAGTAGTATTTGAATTCAATCAATTCAAGATTTTTTTTGTCATATGGAAAAAAATTTTGTTACAAAACTAAATAGCCTGTCTTGTAGGGCTTGACGTAAATTTGATTCATTGTTTTTACTTACTTGTTTGAATCCAGTTCCTTTCCACATCTGCTACTCTTGTATCCAAGTTTTTTTTTTTTGTGTTACTCTAAAACCAGAAATTAGGCATCTATCTTGTAGAGAACACATTAGAGATGGTATTTTATAACATATTTTTTTCAACCGAGTCCTTAAAAGTGAAGTAATTAGCCTCCAAAGTTGTTCAAAAAATCATTTTCTCATTGCTTTTTGAATTCATATTTTCAATCAAAAAAAAACCTATGAGAGATTCATCAGTAACCCATCAGAGGTTCATTGAAGACCTATCGGAGACCTCTCGAGGACACATTTGTATGCATATAAAATATTAATAGTACCTGGATTCCGTCCAAGATTTTTCTCTCATATGGAAAGGTATTTTGTTACAAGTGATAGAAAAAATAAATAAAATAGCTTATTTTGTAGGGCTGACGCTACTCCCCAAAAATAGATTTTTGACAGTGTACTCTTACGCACGATTTTTTTGTCCGAAACAAAGGAACGGTTATGATTGCGGTGTATTTTATATGTATGTTTGCCGAACATGTCACTCATGAAGTTCCATTAAATTTTAGTCAAAGTATTTTATTTTTATTTTAATGAATAGAAGTATGAATGTGGATGAAGTGTAAGAGATGAGTTTGTAGAGGATCTGACGTGGTGTGATTGCTGATTGAATGTTAAATGGAATTCGTGCCAACTTCATGGTTTAATATCTGTGTATGTAACTAAACCTAAGTACATTTCTTTGAATTCGATACTGTTAAATTTCGAAATGACGTTCCATAATTACCAATAAGTGTGGAAGTAGATATTCTTGGAAAATTATTATTCTTATAAAATTCAAATATTGTTGGTCCTCAGTGATTTTTTTTATTTTTATTTTTACCTTTGTTGTTTTCTAGCGTTCTTATTAAGAAATTTTATTTATTATAATCAAATTACAAAATGCTTTCTAGGTTTCCCATCATCCACCTGTAAGTGTTTGCTACGCAGAATCAAAAAATTTTATATTTTGGCAAAATGCTCGAATCAAAACTAAATTTTGGGGGAAGTCAATGGAATTTCAACCAACTGGTCAAGTGTATCTTAAATTATTGAAAACTGGAGATTTATATCAATGGAATAAAATAACCACTTGCGTTCATAATCTATTTAGTGGGCAACGATGGGTTGATCAATATGGAGAATTGAAAATTACCAATAGTACTGGCATCACATGTAAATTAACATTTGTAAAGGTAAAAGTATGATGAATGCAATATTTTAATAATTAAATTGAAACTATCTTTCGTTAGGCTAGTTACTGGTCAGCAAAACGTCATGAAATTTACGGCGTTGTTAGTAATGAAGATGGAAAAGTTGTACGAAAATTATTTGGAAAGTGGTCTGAGGCACTTTACTGTGGTGTAGCTCCATCAGCAAAATGTATTTGGCGCCCAGGTATGTAAACTTGCAACTATTTTTTTTTATACCTACATGTATAACTATAATACTCAAAAAGAGATTGACGTGAAACCTATTTAAATTTGACCAGCAGTCATAATGGGTGTTTTTCAATTCTTACATAATGTTATTCAGAATCTTGAAATATAAATACCGTCACTTTTATTTTTTCTAAAAAATGTTTAATAAAGCCGAGAATAATATATAAAATCCTGATGACGTCATAGCTACTAGATCAGTAGATCGTGAGAATTTTGTTGGACATACGTGTACGCTGAGATAAAATGTAAACGTATGTCAAGTCATTTGCAGTGGCGCTATTCAACTAAACATCCCAACTGATTACTAGCAACTCTGCAGCTTGACAAATATAGTAGCTGTTACGTCATGAATGGCGCCTGTTCAAATGGACATTTTCATTTTAATAATTCGAGTTAAATACTGAACAAAACATGATAATTTTTATATTTATATCAACAATTAACAACTAACTTTTATGTGCAATATGTAATTTTCGAGAGTTTCCAAATCGAACGAGCCCATGCATCAGTATTCCTATCTAAGCACACCTCCTTTGCTTCATTCTCATTCATAATCCTATTCATACAAGCTCTTTTAATCTTTCTACTTGCGAACTTCTTTTCATGCAACGAGTAAGAGATGCACTAGCCCAAGTAGTGAAATAATGCGAATCATAGGTGTTTAACATGGGATTTGAAATATGTGCAAAAATAACTTTTCTCTACATTTTAGAGCAGAAATAAAGGAATTGATATCTTAGAATTTTAATATCAGATTACCGTGCAAATAAAACAAATATAATTCATTGTTAGCATGACACCAGCATGACACATTTAGTCAAGAATTATTGTTGTATTGTGTATCTATTATTTTCATAACTGCATCATTTTATGAGTTATCTTGACATGTCTATTTGTTCCTAAATTAGTGAAAGAAATGACGATCCGAATATTAGAAATAGGCCAAGTGCGTTTCGTACTACACATAGTGAAGGATTCCGTAGTGGAGAAGAACTCTCATCGTTTTATAGTATCTCTCAAAGACACTGAGAAATACAAAGATATTTATGTGGTCGCTAAGCTCAAAAAAATTGCGTGCAACCAGAAATATCCCATATTTCAAAAAATTACTCGACAAATTTATTCAAACCAATTTTCATCAAAAGTATTTTTTTAGGCGATCATAACAAAAAAGGTGATATACATCTGTCAAATTTTACTTTTTGGGACTGATCTGTCAAATATTACTTTTTTGGGACTGATCTGTAAAAAACTATTTCATAAACACTTCATACCTTCCTATACGGGCTGCTTGATGAACTCTTCAAGAAACAGTTTTCGCCGAAATACATATTATATTAAATAAATATGTTTTATTGGGTACATAAGTTCTGTATAAATTAATTAGAAACACAACGTTTCGACAGCAAAGTGCTGCCTTTTTCAAGTGAAAAAAAAAAATGAGAATAAATAAACAAAATTGTCAAGACAACAAAAATAAAAGTACAAATAGTAACTAGATTAGTTTAAAATACATTAACTCCTAGGATCGTAGAGCTCTGCCTGTGGTTGATGATTCAATATCCACAGGTCTTCAGGAGATAATAATGAAGGTCTAAATAGGGAAATTGTCAACTCCTTGTGGTTCTAGGTCAATCTGGCTCTACTCTTTTTGGTTTGGCGCATAACTGAACCATCCACAGATCTTCAGGAGTTGGTGATGAAGTAACTCTTGCAAGTAGATTCGTAGATAAAAATCACTTGAAATTATGAACAAATGATTGGTAGCCATGATCGATTAAGTTCATATCCAGTATTCAAATTCAAATTATTCAGTGATTTTTTAATTTCAATTGCTTCTCTTATAAGCCTCTTGAACCAATTGTTCTCTTTAGCCAAAAGCTTCGTTTTCTGGAAGAATTACATTGCGAATAATCGTAATGACCGCCTAAAAAACGTAGTGTGCACCTCGGCCTGTAGTTCTTTTTTGGTCCCACCTGATTTGCCGCCTTAGCTACGCTTCGGCCGCAAACAGCAGATTCGACCAAAAAAGATAACCTTTATGACCTTGATACAAAATAGTTATTTAAGTATTAAGGTCAGTAAGTACAGTTTACCGATCGAGAATAATAGTTTGGAGGCCGAGCCTTGGCGAGGTTTCCAAATATTATACGAAATCGGTACTGTACTTATTGACCGTAATGTTTACAAAATTTTTTGCACAATTGGGAGATCCAAAATATAGGTCCAAATTTCCTTTTTCAAATTAAATTACCACTGATAACTTTTCTCGCTGTCAGCTGTCAAGTTTGACATTTTATTCTGAATATCCAATTACAAATGAAGAAAAATAAATGAATATTTTTTTGTGAAAATTAACAATTTTTTACTTACCGCCTTTGCCTATGGGCGGTAAGTCAGCATAACCATAGAAACCACAGTTTGCCGGTAAAATCAACATACCACCTCAAATAGAGGGCCGGTAAACACATGAAAACGCCCAATCGTGCAAAAATAACTATTTGAGGTTCTACCATCTTAATTTCTTTCAGAATTTACCATCGTATAGTTAAAAATTTAGAGTAAAGGAAACACTTTTTACGACCTTAGAAGCGCATATCCCACCAACTATTGACTTAAATAAAATGAATAAAAATTAATTTCGAAACTTCTATATAGATAAAGGAAGAAAAGACAAATGGGATTAAAATAGACCACTGTGTGTTATAAAATATTTTAATTTAATGGTTGAAATTCAAACAAACTGCTCGAAATATCCTCCTTGCTGTCTAAAGGGACCCATTCATTGTCTAACAAATTGCGCAACACATGCTGTTGCGCTATAATTTGCCAATGTATGGCAGTGTTTGATGTGTTGCACAAATGTTTGACTAGTTTCAAAAATGTTTGAAATCTTTTGTGCAACTGGAAGGTATGCGCAACGCGTTGTGTTGTGTATGGGCGTAATGCGTTCTGTTACGCGATATTGTCCAGTTATCAGCCGGCTTTCTTGGTGGAAAGTTCACTTGCGACTAATCAGAAAAGAGAATTTTGGAGAGAAGTTATTGCAATATACAGGATTCACCTGAATTATGAGGAATTGAGAGCGATATCTATGACTATTCCATTCGTAGTATTTATAACAAGATTAACAATGCTAAATTGCCATAGAAACGGTGCATATTAGTGGGTATTTGGACGTGTAGAAATACCATCGGACTAGTGGTCAGAGTGATTATTTTACTCAAAGATGTGGATACCTCCAATTTGTGCTTTCTTCGTATTTAATGGAATATTTTTCTGAATATCTTCATCAATTTCATCTTCTGATCTATCACCAAACCTATCTGAACTAGATTCCATATCAAGACGCAATATTTTTGTCTATAATTCGTCAAAGAAAATGCAAGAATTTCTAATTTTTCAGTTTGACAGAAGTTTGTTTACTCGTTCCTATGAAAATTACGTGAGTTGTTACTAGATTCATAGAAAAATGGTTTGACTCTTGGAATAGTCCTCCATATACCATTTGTAGTTAAAGTATTATAGACTATTTTTATGGTGCAATCACTCATGTTTATTGTGCTTGTGAATACCACTCGTGCTGCACACTCGTGGTATTCAAACGCAAGCACAATAAAATTCGTGATAGCACCACAAAAATAATCGATAATACTTCAACTACTTATGGTATAATAAATGATAATAGAAACTTGGAAGATGCTGCTTACGATAAGTTGTCAAGAAAATTAAAAGAAATGGGGCCAAGAGCTGGTCGTGAAATGGTCTTTTCAGTCACTGTATCATCCAAATTCTTTGTTTACTTTTTCGTTTTCTGGTAACGTCGTCATCATCTAAGGCTCTAAGAGTCTAAGGCATATGTGATACTTGAGGACATGCTTGTTGTAGAGTTCCCAACTTGTAACTGAAGTTTAAACAAAATTTAGCCAAGTGTATGGGTAACACAATCATGCAACGCAACGTTGCGAAATTTGTTTGACAATGTATGGGCCCCTTAAGATGCGTGCAAGCCCTTTTCCTTATTTGTCTCCCAGTAACTGCTCGTAACATGACTCTCTGATGTTCGAATGCTGTCTGCTCAGCTTTTATCCTCAATTGCTTTCAAAAATCACTACTGACACTTAAATAGATCGCATTCAATTCAAATGATAATATCAACAATCTAAGAACCCGTAGTTACAGCTGAGGCTATGCGCAATGCAATGCTGCCAACCACATATAACTAAATATCTCCATTGACCCGTAGCTCACAATATTCAGTTTTTTTAAGTGAAACTTCTTTACTGCCGAGGCGTCGAATTCCACCGACAGACAAAAAGTCAGTTATATTCTCACTGAATTATAATATACTCTGTTGCGTATTCTCCACAAAAACTAGGAGTACCCGTGGTTTGACGACTAGTAACTATACCCTACGGCTGAGGATATATTAATTATTAATCTACCAAGTGCATTATAAATGTCTTCCACACTCGTGTCGGGTGAAATGTGTCATTGTTTTTTATTTTAGTCATTTATTTGAATGAATAAATATTCAATAAAAATTAAAATTCTGAAACATTTATTCATTTATTTATGGAAACTTCTTTGTTGGGGGGAATAATTTACCAATATTCCGGCAATTAATTTGAAAGCCACTCTTATCTTGACATTTTCTTCATTTAAACAAACTAACTATTGGCACAATTATCTATAACTGACAACTCTGGATATGGATGAAATAAATCTTACATGCCTCTTCACATTGATATGGAACAAAAATTATTCCTCATATTCAAAAACAATAAAAATAACATAGAATCGGAAATGGAAGTCCAAACTTTAAAGTAACATTTTTAATCAATTCGAATTGTGAGCTTGAAGCAATCGGGATCAATGACGTCATCTATGACCGTCTTGTGGAACGATTATTGAGGCGACATGAGCGTTGCAGTCGTCTAATGGAACGTACCCTTAGAACAATTCCATATGCCGTTTAGAATCATTCAATCATCATTTTCGACGAATTAGAAGCTGTTAGTTTGTTTACCATGGTTACTTCCTACCAATTAATAGTATTCAATTCTGACTTTGCGTTTGACGTTTCAAAATTTTAAGGTTTTTTTTTGAAATATTGGCGAGCTTCCAAAATCTTGTTAGAGAAAGTATAGCATGTTTGGAATGGCATATCCACACTTCCGAACCGTAGTCCTTGCCTCCAGCTCGGATTACAAATTTTTCGCTCGTTTGGAATGAGGGTCATTCCAATACTTGTTGTAGAATATACTATTTTTCTACTCTACTTTATATTGACAAGATATCTTCATTTATACTATCATGTACGGATTTCATATTCGCACATGGTGTCCACATCAGATTTTTTACTGCATCACCAAACATTTTGCGAATATGGCTAAATCATAGTTAACGGACGAAACTGAAGTTTGCTACGAATCTAACAAATAGAGTACTCTAAATACCGATACATAATCTACTCCTGGTGATTTTATTCTAAGAAGCTCGGTTTAGGTTACGTTTCCAGTAGGTTTTTTTTTGTTTACCCCTATCTATCTTTATTTTCCCATTATCTTCTTGTTTCGGTATCTGAGAGAGTACTCAATCTGTAAGATTCGTAACCAAATTCAGTTTCGTCCGATCACTACGGTTTTACCGGGCATATTGTTGTAAAGTAAAATAGATAGCATTAGTGTGTGGGTTAGTGTATTTTTATTTATTGTCGAATGCGTGTCAAAATTGTAGCTATTAGTATTGTCTTTTCATATTATATGAAAGCTATAGGTTTTTCTTATTATTATTCAAATCTTAATTGGAATGTATCTGCTAGGCATATCTAGTTTAATGTTTTGATCTATTTGTAGGTACTATGCCAGAAGATTATGAAATGTATTATGGTTTCACTCGTTTTGCGACAGAATTGAATGAACTGGATTCTGAAACAGCTAAAATGATTCCACCAACTGATACCCGATTTAGACCAGATCAAAGAGCATTAGAAGAAGGCGATTTGGAAGCAGCAGAAAATCTTAAGCTTAATTTAGAACAAATGCAAAGAGAAAGAAGAAAACGTTATGAAGTTGAAGGTATAATGCATCGACCAAAATGGTTCAGGTAATTCTGTTTTATGTAGTGGAAAATATTGATAGTTTTTTTCAATTATCTGTTTTATTTTTCTTCCAGTAAACGTATACAAGATAACGGAGAAGAAATTTGGGAATATAATGGAAAATACTGGGATATTCGTAAAAATTTTGCCTTTTCAAATTTGGAATATGAACCTTTATGGTGACTTCCACAAAAGTTTTTTATTATATGTATTTTTTGAATATATAAATGAATCTCGGCAGCACTTTTTTAAATAATGTCAAAGAGTTTGAGGAAGAATATGTTTATTGGATTGTTATGGTAAATATGTATTTAAATGCACATTCCCCATATAAAAATTGTATCAAATTTTGATTGAACAATCAATTCACTGTGATTACAGCGATTACAGCGGCTTACAATTAGTAGAATTTAGAATTTTGTAATTAATACGTTGATCTATTTAGATAGAGACTAGTATAAAAAATATATAAATATATATATTTACCTATATATATATAAATTAACAATAAATGTTATAGTCAATTTTGGTGCCGGTATTGTTACATATTTATCTTGTGAATTGTAAACTTTTTAAATAATAGGAATTTCATGAAACATGGAAAAGATTTATTTATAAATATAAAAATATTCTTCAAGCTTCGCAGAGCCTCGTTGTACATAACAGCAAAATAGCTATGTGAAAATATTTTTGTTTCATCTTTAGCATAAGTTAAAATTTGAGCTTTATAAATATAATATAGTGTATTTTATTTGGCAAATAACCAACGAGTTAACTGACAATAATTATTCATATTTATTATTTATATTCCTGTCAATTATTAGTATGTTGGTATTATTTGTTCAAATGTTAAGCGGAGATATATAATATAGTTACCTATTATAAATTATTTGACAGTTAAAGTAAAAAATGTTTGTTGTATTATAAATATTTCACGAGAAATGGTCTAGATATTTATATCCATTCATGTATTATGAAAATTTGTATAAATCGGCCTTCATATTTTTAGCTAACTTTAGCGAAAAATGTATGAACAGTAAATAGCCAGCCGAAAAGTATTATTGTTGGATAAAATATACCTCGTGTCAGATTAGTGGAATTGGTACAGCCAGTTTTTGGACAATAAATTTTTTTTTTTTTCTATTCTCCCAAAGACTGTTTATTTACTTTCCATATGTTCAACTTTCCTATTTCATAACAGAAAGAGGAGAATCCTAAACATTTTCTAATATTGCCAAAATACAATAAGCCAACGAAAGTTAAATATTAGATAGGTGGTGGATTGAAGGCGATGTAACACAAAGGTGATTACCTGTTAAATTTACTTTAGTTTACTGTATTTTGGAAATATTAGAAAATGCTTCGAATTTTTTTCTGTCATCTAAAATATAGCTAAATATGTGAAAAGTGAATTAACAATCTCTAGGTGAATAGAAAAACAGAAAAATAATTCTAATAAATTATTCAAAAACTGGTTAAATTTCATTAAAAAATATTTCTTCATTGTCTGTGCCAATTCCACTGATGACTCGTATATCATAGAAATAAAGTGACAAGTTCATATGCTTTATTCCAGAAGAATTAATGTTTTTCCTATTAGAGAAGTGCTACAGACTCCACAACAAGATATTAAATATAATTTTTTCTACGGCCACGTTATGTGAGCGTTTCTTGCATCTCAGCTTTATCACCATTCAAATGCGTAGCAATAAAGTTCCATGCCTAAATTTAGTTCTGTGAATTCATGTTTGTAGCACATCCTACTGATCCATTTGCTCGTATATTTATTTTATCTAAATGTTAATTTGTAACTTGAACTCTTTTGCTGCGTGTTCAGTTGTCAAAATATCAAAATTCAGGACCGTAGAAAAAATCTTGTATCCAAGACGATTGTGATATTCGGCCATCAATTTATGAAAATTTAACCTCATGTCATAATGCTCAGCTTTACGTTCTCTTCGTATAAATGACTACGATGGAGGTGTGACATAATCAAATTAATTAATTAATTAATTAGTCATTACCTACTTTTTATGGGAGACAACCAAGGTAGTAGTTATATTTACAGTATCCATATAGGTAAATTGATCGCGGAGGATCTGTACCGTGGCAAACACATTTGCCGGAAAAAGAGGCTTGATTATGAAAATCTTTCACACCTCTGCTGCACCGTGGCTTTGACTTGAAAACCTGAAAAAGTTCATATTAGATCTTTCTCGCCCATGCAGGATGAAATCTATTCAAAGCTGAAATCAAGTGTACATCTATTTTTAGTATATGTATTATGAATTTATTGTTTCTAATCAAATGGTGTTACAAGCTACTCATTGTGCAAAAAAATAATTTCAAATAAAAATATTTGAACATCATATATTTTTATTTTACCTCAGGCTCAAGATTTCATTGGAAAATCCAGAACTATAATTGGTCTTCCGACAATCAAAATGTTATGAAAATTGTTGAGCAGATCTCTTATTTACTATCACTTGATTGTTATTGAACAATTGTTTGTAATTTAATGATTATTTTTATTTTTGTCCAGAAATCAGCACCTGCATACTGAATTTAGCATCAAAAGTGGGTTATAACTAATTCATTTTCAATTTAATTTTATTATTTTGTCAAGCTTAATAAAGTACGTATGGATAAGTTGATTTTTGAATTAATGCTTTTCTGATCAAAAACATTAATATCATTGCGGAATTAAGTATTTACTGACATCTATTCAAATGAACTTGTCACCTTTATTTTAATTAATGTATATATTTAGTTAAAACATCTGAGGGTATGTTAAATGTATATTGTTGTCAAATTAATTATGAACTAAATTTAAGCACAATGTTCATTTGTTTAAATTATTCCTAAATCAATCGCTTCCGCTATCTTTATAAACAAAAAATTTAAAGATACAGCTGGAAATAAATAAAATCAAATATTAATAACTAGGCATTAGGCGTTTTCGTTTATTTACTCGGAATGATGGCTTAGATCTAACTTATGACGTCACAGGTTGATCGCATCGATCAGTTTTTCAGTTTGTCAATTCTTTTAAGAAGGCGTCGGGTAAATCTCTTTTTGACTTTTCAATTTGAGGTAAGAAGTTAACTAAAATACTAGAATGAACATGGAGCAGAAGAAATCAGTAGTAGGTTTAATAAATACATAATTTTATCTTAGAATTTATTGAAGAAGAATTTCAATTTCTTGAAATGACATCAGAAATAAGAGGGGATAATTAAAAGATTCAAATAACGTGAAATAAATCTATATAATACTGTTAATTTTATGTATATGCTAGAGAAATTGGGAATTGCAGTAATTTATTTTGAATTTTTTATGCTTCACGTGATTCACAACATCGCTTAACAGTTGTATCAATTGAAAGTTCGAGCGTAATCTTGACAAACTTTACAAGTGAGTAGCAAAATATTATTGGAATTTTAAGGATAACTGACTTTGGAAATGGTTTTAAGAGTTGTTGAAAATATTTTTATGAATAATATATTTCAATATCAATGGTGGGTAGTAAAGTTTATTGGCTCACTAGCAACTATTGATTCATTATTAATAAATGTGCGTTGCATGACGAGTGTCGAAAAATTTTGCTAGGATCCATCCGGACATTTTTTTAAAATTTAAGTTTTACTTAAAGATATAATTTCAAAGTTTCTCAAGCATATGATATTTGTTATCAATAGTTTTTGGTGTTCTTGTTTTAAAAATGGAATTAGATTATTAAAGATATAAGATACCAACCAGGATTATATCAAATGCAATGGTCAATCAACGAACCGTCTGACGTGTTTAATCGCTTTTTAACAAGTACGCTAACAAGTGACGCATCAAAAACTTGTCAAAATAAGAATGCCACGTACTGTGTGAAATTTTAAACCCATTTATGATGAAATAAAATAACCATTTTATGCATTCATCTACAATTCTACATTATACATATATATTAAATAAAATCTGAGCTCAAAAATAAATATATGTTTATCAAAGATATGTTCATATTTGCTAGGTGGGATTATACAAATACCTGCTCTTATGACGTCACATTGAACACCGCAAATGGTTTGAGTTAAAGTTATAAATGAAAATTTTTATTCAGAAATGTTTAAAACTAGTGAATTTATTATAATCATAGAAAATGAATGAATCTTTTTTTTAGGAGACGCCACTTTTTTACGAATGCATAAAATATGATTAGGCTAACCCGATTGAATAAACGAAAACGTCTATTATTGATGAATAAATGAAAATTTCTATTTATTATATTTATTCACTTTGTTCATTTAAACCAAATTGAAGCTGTAATAGTTATTTTTACAACTACTAGTGAAAGCAATACAAAAAGATGCTTTTATAGATGGAGTACGCATATTGCATATTGATCTACAAAAACTAATATTCTGTTTCATGGGGCAAGTCATAAATTAACATTTGAGGGTTTAATTTATTAAAAATATTATAAATGTAAATAATCGACAGAAAACTGCGAATTGACTATGTGAGTACGAGTATAATTGGAAGTAATCATGATAAAAATGTCAAAACAACATTAAAAAAAAATAAGATTTATTTTCCATTACGATTTTTAATTGAAAAAAATTGAACTTCTCCATTAGGATGAATAGTTAGGGAGCTGGCGGCAGAAATTTTTATATGATTTTATTGTGTGAATGAGATCAAAAAGTGTAAAGACGTAATAATAAAAAGCCAGAAAAACTATTTCAGTCATTAATAAGGCTTTGCTGAGTTTTTAATTAGCAGTCAATAGAAAAGTATGCTTTTTTATAATTTTATTGTGTCAGCCATTTATTTTAGACGTTACTTAATATGACATCGATATAAATGTAGTCGGCTGAAATCTATGTATCTGCATTTTTCTACATTCTAAATTTAAAAAATAATTTTTGATATACTGAAGATCAAGTGACCTTATTGTGGATGTATCTCATATCAGAAGTTTCGCAAAATAATTAGAAAAATAAAGCCGGCTTCAGTCTGTATACTGCGGCGTTTAAAGAGAATGAATTTTCAAAAATTGGGTGGCAAAAAATGCTTCTATGTTATTTTATTGTTTCAGCCACTTAACAGCTTTCTGTATTTGCAAACAGTGCTAAGAACTGATGGCTGAAATCTGCTATTCTGATTTCTCATCGGATAACGTTTTTTTAATAATTTTTTAAATGCAAATCTATAAATATATTATTTAAATAAGTTAATTGAAAATATGATTAAAAAACAATCAAGGAGAAATAATTATTATTCATCGAAATATTATCAACCTATTTTTATTCAATTAATCATAATTTGTTTTTATTGCCTCCCTTTTCGATCCTTGTTTATTTCAAATAACAAAAATAAATTCATAGTTTCATTATATATTCTCATGAGTTGAATAAATAAATATCAATCATTCCTTGTACCCGATACGGATGTGGCAAAAACTTATAGTGCACTTGGTAAAACTAAATCATCAAAATAAATCAAAAAAATCAGTATTGCAGTCAGTAATAAAGCTAATGTCGAATATTTAAAATCAGAAATATATATTTAAATAATAAAACATCGATAACAAATTTTTCTGACAAATTTCAATACGATAATTCATTTTTCACACTTCGAATTTTATTCAAGTGAACTGATAATATTTCTGAAAATCAGCAATGTCTACTCCAGCCAATGTTTTTTCCTACTTCTGGATATGATAACTAACAAATCAAAACCAATGCGAAGTACAATAGAATGACTTGATAGTACTTTTTTTTCTGCAAATTACAAATTGGTTTACTCAAAAAGTCAGAGATATAGACTTCAGCCAACTATTTTTTAATTTTGAATTTTGATAAACGAGTAATTTTTTGGTAATGGCTGAAAAAATAAATTGATATAAAAGCATACCTTTTTTTCTGGAAATTTGACATTAATTTATTTGAAAAATCAGTAGCAACCAAGCTCGGTAGCTGCTTATATTATATCAATATCTTCATTCATATACACGTATTGCCACCAGCTGTCTGGCTATAAGGACTGATTTTTCAGTCTCAGTTATTCTCGTTCAACTTTATCTATCGAAAATATCTATGGTAACAATAAAAGAACAAAATCAAACATTTTTACTTATTCAAACCTGCCCTGGTAACACATCGAATCGACATTGACATATTCCCATGTCGTGCTGAATTCCCAATTCTTATCATCATTATCTAGATCTTATTTTTATAGAAGGATAACTTGTGGTGGAATTACGACTTGACATTGACATTGATTTACTGTCAATTTGTCATGCAAGTTGAACATGTTTCCAGTTAATATTTATCATAGGGACATGACAGGGAATAGGTCAGGATCGTCAGGTTATCCTTCTATAAAAATAGGTTCTAGATAATGATAACAAGGAATTGGAACTCAAGACAAAATCGAAATATGTCAATGTCGACTCGATGTGGTATTAGGGCTGATATAGTCCCTGTTATGTAGCCGAAAATGGTCAAAATGAATTCGGAGATGCTCAAAACGAATATTCCCGTTGGAATCCTAATTATCATTTTTGCTGACTTTACAATATTTATACTTTGTACAGATAAATAAAAATAGGTTGGCACTGCGGGAGCAACAATGCTCTCTTCCTCGCAACCTCGCGTGCTGCTTCTTATGTCCTCATGCGAACAACAGAGAAACATCATGCCGCTAGAACTGCGAACTGCACCGTTCCATACCAAACGTAGTAGCTTGGGAAGTTTCTTCTGATAATTATTTTTTAAATATTTTTTAGTAGTGTTCACAACAAAATTTTGGTCTGGCATTTCATAATTCGATCTATATGTATCATCTTCCATATAAAAAAAGAATATGCCAGACCTCACGCAGATACATTAAAAAAAAAAAAACTTTTTTCAAAATATAAATGAGTCTGGCTTAACAACAAATAATCAAGCAGGGAATGTAATTTTATAGATTCTCAATTCCTATAATATAAAGTTTAAAAACAGTCTTACATCATTACTTCAAAAATTTGAATTTTTATCTATGTAATTTCTACCTTATACCTGAAACGCAAGAGACAGATGCTGCCAGACTTACAGATTCTCAAATAGGAAACACTTTTACAGGTATATTTGATAATATTTTGTCTTACGTAGATACATCAGCAAAATCGTCGTCAGCAGTCAGCTCTTGGACTATTATGTATCTTCTTCATAAACTGGGGAACGGCTACTGATATTGATCTTAAAGATTATGTATTGTACAAGTATAAAGAAAGAGTTTAGAAAAAAATAAATCATTACATAAATGTTTTTGAGCATATCAAGTGAAAATAGGGAATGCTGCAGTTTCACAGTGTTTATTTGTTTCAAATTCTTATTTACTCCGCTTTTTGTGAAATGCTATCACAATAATGTTTAATGAATCTATATACATATAAATATTGTTTTACAAGTTTATATTTTTCATTCTTGGATAACTTTATCTGTCGGATAATATTTATTGTTACAATTGTGCCAATAATTTGGAATCGGCAGCCTGCGGCCCTTTGCAACTTTTTGTGCGGCCCGCCAAAGCGCCAATAAAATAATTAATAATATTTATACTCGTATATGATATAAAAGCACTATTTCAGTCAAATTTGAATGTGCGGCCCACATAAAAAAAATCATTTTGGAAATGGCCCGCCGTCCGAAAAAGGTTGCTTTATTACAACAGAATCATTACTGTCAAATAATCGGCTGTCATCTAATAGGGTTAATTTTATTCATTCTGTAGATAATTATTGGAATTCAAATAAAAAATGGAAGAATTTCTTGCTTTTGGCCAATTCAAGAGAAAAGAATTTTTTGATTATGTTCGATTCACATAATTATGGAACGTCAACGTAACGTCACGGTCCGGAAACGTCCCGTCAAAATATTTTCCAATTGTTTTCGAATGACTGCAATTTACTGGCTACATTCAAATTAACAGCAACGTAACGGAACGTTAAGGGTGCAATCATAGCAAGTTCTTTCGAACAAAACATTGGCATTTTTGTAACAAAATATTCTAGACAAATTACACCCATTCGCACGCCGTCCCATATCACATTGGACGGTGAAGTTACGGTCTAATGTGAATATTTGGCAAATTTTACGTGACGTTTCCCTGTCGTGACGCTACGTTGCCATTCCGTATAATGTGGAATCGACCTTAATGGTATAATTATTTATATTAATAAATGTAGACTATTTAGTTGTGATGAAATTTATATTTGTTATCAATTTAATAAAAGTAATTATGACGAAACTGTTGAATAGATTTAATTTTCTCTTGTATAATTTGAAAATGGCGCAAGAAAGTATTGATTCCCGTGCATGTGCAGTAATAGCTAGTGACGTCATCGCCTTCCCTGCAGGCTCTGGCAGCCATTTTTTAAAAGTTGAGAATCAAGTTGGATATAAGTTCTAATAAAAACAAGGGTAATGTGAATACGAACTACTTTCCTCATGTGTAGATAGTGCATAGCAACATAATAATTATTTGTTTAGCATTAGAGGCAGAATATTTAGCACAAATTATCTCATGAGAATTACGTAATTCATAGGTTAAGTGTTGAGTAATATTGAATATTTATTTCTAGATGGCTGGTGATAAAGTGATTACATCAAATAAACCTCAATTAAGAGGACTTTTAAACTCCAACATTAGAACGAATTTGATTGCTTCCATTGTTTTGGCTGGTGTATCTGCTGTAGCAGTCCAAATGTTTATGGGTGATGCTCGCAAGAAGAAGTATGCAGAATTTTATAAGTAAGATGCAGGTTACTTTGTTGAAACTATTGTAGAAAATTATTAATGACATGTGATTTCGTGTGTTATAAGATAACAAGCATAAAGTTTCATATTAATAACTTCTATTTTCAGAACTTATGACCCAGAGAAGCATTTCGAACGCATGCGAAAAGCTGGTCTTTTACAATCAGCTGCTCCCTAAATACTTTTTATGGCTGTTAGAATTATTAGATTTTAATTGTACTATTGTAAAAAAATAAATAAATAAAGTAGAAAATCAAGAATTTTATTTATGTGCACTCGAATTAATGTTAGGGTTCATGAAAAATAAAATATCAACAAGAAAAATACATAAGAAATCATCTGCTTTTCAAATTATTGCACACAAGAATCGACCAATCATATTCTCTTAATTTCTGCGTGAGCCAATGAGCAAACGAATTTGATTATTCTGACTTTCCCAACAAGCTGTTCAGCGAGGGGAACGCGCGCATGTAATCTGCGCATTAGTAATGGCGTCCAGTTGTTATTGTTCGAAGCGTATAAACTATTTGTATTAAAATTATGTACGTTTTTACTACATTTTTGGCATAATTGTTGTAATAATATGTGAAGTTATCATTTAAAGATTGTGACGGTAACTTGTTGTGTTAATTTTAAAGTGTGTGAAAAGTTTTTCACTGTCAAAAGTGTGTCACTTAAAATGGGGTATGTGATGTTCTGATGTTTCTTTGCCGTAAGCATATCGGTTTCATGAAAACTTTTTGGACTGTGTGAATGCTAAAGAGGAATAAAAGCAAGATAAAACTATAATAACGTTTCAGTGCATTTGTTCTATCATATGTAATTCGAAAAATGAGTAGCATAAATTGTGACAATAGCACACATGCTATTCAACACACTCCCCCGTCGTTATACAAAATGGCTGCGGACTGCACATATTTTGCCTTCACATCATTTTATGTAAATTTCATGAGAATCTCACTGCATGAGTTCAATATTTATCCAAAAATATGTAATCGATTCTATTTGAAAAATAATGCATGCTTCTGTATAAGGCTTTCCAGTAGCATGAAATTTATAATACTATATTTATTGACCAGCATAACATTTACATTTTGTTCAAGGAAATTTTATTGTGATAAAGTTACTTTATTAATTGATAATTAATAATGTTATTGGAATGGATAGCAGAACTTTAAGGATAACTTTGAATTCGGAGACGGTTTTACTAGATATTGAAAATATTCTTATGAATAATACCTTTCAATTTAGCATTTAAAAAAATATTCTTCAATTTAATACTGTTATTTATACATAGTAGAAACAAATAATTTGTACATTAACTTTTCTTTTCTTTGCAGCAAAAATTCATGAATAATCCTTGCTAAACAGTACGTTGCAATATAATTTGATAGGCATGTGACAGCATATCAAAAGGTATGTAATTAATTTATTTGAGTATGAGAATTGTGTTAATTTAAAAAAAAATGCACAAGATATCCTGCACTGCTATAGTTATTGAATGAACTTTTTTTGGTAGCGATATAATTAGAATTTTTATAACAACCTGAAATCTATAGTTCAGCAGCCGCTGCTTTAAGAAAAACTACTTGATAATTTTAATACTAATAATAATGATTTTGATAAAAGCAATTGCAGTCGTTGAATATCTTTTGCAATGATGTACCATTTCAGTGTTAATATTTTTTGTAAATTTTTTTTTTAGTTTCTTTTTGACAAAATTTGTAAATTTTGTATTAGACTTTTACTTCAGATGACAAGTACCTATAATTGGTTTCAGCTAAGAACGGTTCAAAGACTCTTATGGGACTACGATGCAAGCCTTCTGATTGACCGAAATGCGAACACGATTCACTCACATTCAATATAGAATTCAAAATAAGCTTGCTGGAAATGAATTCAAGAAATGAAAGCAACAAATATATCCACATATTGCCTAAATAGATACAAATTCAAATCTTTGAACTGCAAAAATCTATTCATGATAATTGATGATCAAATGACGAAACTGACAGATAATGAAGTGTGCTTTTTGAGCTAATGAGAAATTGGCCAATCAGAAGGCTTGAACCGTAGTCTCATAAGAGCTCTTGGACCGTTCTTAACTAAAATAAATTATACACACAGATGCAATTGTATAGATACCATGTTGTGTACGTATAGTGATATATTATGTGTAAAAAATATTCGTTATAGATGGCAGCGGACAGCGATGGATCAGGGGAAAGCCTGACTACCGTTGTTACGTGCGAGGGAGATTTGCACGATCCAGAATTTCCCGCAAAATTTGAATTAATTCTCGACAAATTACGTACGTTGCTTTGCAATGATTGTGAAGATTCATGTGCTCGAGATCATTTACGTGTACGTAAGTTAGAGCCATGGAACTCAGTTCGAGTAACGTTGGCAATACCGCGCGATGCAGCTCTTCGTCTCCGACAACTCGCTAATGAAGGATCGCAGCAACTGCGTGCATTAGGTATACTTTCTGTACAAGTTGAAGGTGATCAGGTCATCTCTCTTCGATTAGCTGGCAGATTTGGACAAGAACCACAGGAAATTGTACTTCGGACTGGAACTGAAGGTAAAGTTACTATTCATAGTATAGTTTTTTTTTGCTTATAAAGGAAATATATTTGTAGACGCTACTGGATCAACACTACAGCAAAATATTGCGGGTGATAACAGCGTAGTATCTGATCTAACCCGAATGTTGACTGGCGGACCAAGCACCTCATCCCAAAGTGCAATTGTATCTTCACCTATTGCATCAGCGTCAACATCAAGTGCAGAACCATCAACAAGCGCGAAAGACAAAGTACAATTTCGGTCGCCAAATGTTGTGTGCCCAACGGACACTCAAGTACCAAAAGTGCCGCCGTCAGTCGTACAGACGTCAGCGACGACGCCTGGAGCGACACAACGCAATTATAATGGACCATTTCCGTTTGCGAGTATGACGCACGCGGCTCAAGCCATTCATAGCCGCGAAAATCAAACTCAAGCGGCGTCTACACATCCATTCACCCAACCACCACCGCCGTATCCGTCTCAAGCACCACCGCCTCTCAAGACACCAGTAAATCCTAATTCACCAAATGTGGCTATGTCTAGTCCACTGCTTGTGAATTTACTTCAGAATGACGGTACGCAAGTGCAAAACAAAATCAATCCATCTGCCGATCAACGCAAACAAGCAACTGTTAATGTGGTCAAAGATCATTTGGTGATAAGTGATTTAGAAGCATCTAGCTCCGGTAATAGTGTTTTCGTGCAACCGAGTGTAACTGCACCTGCAGTACAGACAGCGACGGCTATCAAATATCCACAGACAATGACTAGTGCGAATACAGGGATTTATAGTGCGTCGCAAAACAACACATCAGTGCCTACACCCAACTCCACTTTAATTAATTCACAATCAAATGCTCTTGTTTCAACAAATTCTGTTAGCCAGGCACTTGGCGTGCGATCCGTTGGTCCACGATTGCCGCAACCTTATATTCAACAGAAAATGAACTCACAAGTGCCTGCTCGACCTCTAGTGCAATCTAATACATCTCTGCAAAGTAATAGTACAGTAATACAACCTCAACAAATTAGACCTATAAGAACGTCTGTTACTAATCAAAAATTTCCACCTGTAACAACTGTACCCGGAAATATTTCGTTTGCTACACAGTTTCCACGACAGAATTTTAGAGGACAACTTAGTCAGTTTTCGCCACAGCAACAGACACCTCAAGTACAACAGTTTCAGCAAAACTTTCAACAGTTTCCAAGCCCACCTCCTTATCCCAGGCAGCGATTAGAAACCACTCGTCCTAATTACCAAGAAATATCTCGTTTTCAACAACAGAGAATGCAACAGAGCAATTGGCAACAGCAGAATCAGCAATTTCAACAATTGGATGCAAATATAACTCCAGTTGGACAGCCTATGCCTAATTTGACGGCCTTATGTCAAATAAATAACCCAAATTTACAACCTATTGCTCAACCAATGCCGCATTTAGGATCTTTAAATACTGTTTTGGATAGCAGTCTTTCAAACATCACTCCTAGTTTAACAGATCTTTCAAAAACTGACTTAGATTCCCTGTTGCCAAGTTTAGGTGAATTGGATAGCACTCCAGATATTCCGGATATTCCAGAATCATTAACCAGTTCAGGTAAAAAGAGGCAATACCTGATCAATCCTTTAACCGGGGTTCTAGAACCAATGCCATCGGATTCTAGTGGAAGTGAAAGTGAAAACGAAGAAGGAAAAGATCCTACAGATATTTTTAATGATTTTAATTCTCCCCTTAATGATAGATCAAATTCAATATACTCAGATGATGATACTTGTTCAACGACAATATCAAGAAAATTTGATACTACCGATCAAAGTGATTCTGAAGCAACTGTTAAATCAACCAACAGCGAAACTAGTGTGAAATCTCATCAAAGAATAAAGTCCGGTAAAACACGGGATAGAAATCGTGATTCCCCTGGATTAAAGAAAAATAATAAAGATCTGCCCACAGAGAAAATTAAATTAAGATTGAAACTTGAAAAATCAGAGCCAGTGAGTCCAGCATATAAGGTGGATATCAGTTTTATCAATACCCAGCAGCCGAAAAGAGCTACTCAGAATGTAGCTCGATCATTAGTGCCCACTACTGCGGGTGTGCAATGTTCGGCAACTTCTCCTGCTAGTGAAGAACTTCGCGTTCCTCCACTTCACATTTCTTTGCGCGGAAGGAATTCTGTAGTTATAAATAGCGAAAAGAAAAAGAAATACCCAAAAGTTAATCCAGACGGTACGATGGTAGAAATGAAAAAATCTAAAAAAACTGTGGATGGTTTAAAAATGAAAAAGTCGTTAAGTGCTAAAGAATTATCTGTGAAAAGTGGCTCTCTCTTACCAACATTATCGAAAAGTGAATCCTCACTGATTGGGCACAAATTAGCAGTAGTAAATTCTGGGGAATCAACTGTGCCTAGTACTAGTACTACTGATCAGCAGAAAAATATAACCGATTTAAAACTGAATAGTGACATTTTGAAAAACGATAAAATTAATAAATCTGTGAAAAATAGTGATTTAGACGATTTGCCATTAAAACACAGAATAAAAGAACCTGGTGAAATTATATCATCCTCAAAACCTGTCAAATCTTCCGTAGGAGACACGAAAAAATCAAAAAAATCTAATAAATTCAATCACGTAGATTTGTATCGTGAACAAAATCTTTTAACCGGTGGCCACATCGTTGACGATTATAAAACCCACAAAAAACTAAAGACCGATGAAAAATATCCCCACAAAATTCTAGATCATGGAAAAATGAATTCTCACTGTAGAAAAGAAAAATTAAAAGATAAAATTGTGAAAGATCGGCTACCTGGACATGTGGGTGAAATACGCCGAGGAAGTGACTCTGATGTGAAGTGCCTCAAAAGACACGCTGATAGTAACGGTCTTTCACACATGGAAAAGAAACGAAGGTTAAGTCAGTCAGAAGGCAAACCGAACGTGCCAGCTATAACAGGTAATTACATATTTTCTTTTACTTAATAATTTAGTAACATGATTTTTCTTTTCTTTATAGAATCTCAGGGAGTAAATAAATCTGTTAAGTTGAAATCGTCGCCTTCTGATGTATACGTTTCGTCTTTATCTCAAACCAATACTGCGACGATTCAAACCGTAGTAGGCTCAACTAACATTGGTACCATCAACAACATCGTTAATAAATCAATTTCGTTATCAAAACTATCTGCAGGCAGTAAACAACAAAAATCTGTTACGAAAATTAAACGTGATAAAGTAACGTCATTTATAAAATCGAAAGAAGGTAGCTTTAAATCGAAAGATTTGAACAGAGATAAGACCTATTCACAAAACGTAGCGGAAAAATTAGCAAAACAATTACCTACGATTGGCGAAATTGATATGGAAGCAAAATTTAAACAGAGTTTAATGGAATCCTCATCAGATGTGCCAAGAAGACATTTACAGTCAGATAGAAAATTAATAGATTCTCAAAAATTGAATGATGTCCACAATCAACTTGATAGGGTAACTGATTTAGTACAAACACTTTCTGACAGAGAGATATCGAGAAACGATATCAAATCCAAGTTAACGGAATTTCCTGAAAGAAAAAAATGTGGAGAATCAGTTGTAGTTGATACCCGACAAGCTTGTATAAAATCAACTAATAAATGCCCTAAAGAAGTTGTTCCTCCAGACAGAAAATCTTCAGAAACTGATTTGCCTCAGGCACCAAGACTGGATGATAAACAATCTGGAAGATCACCAAACAGTGGTGGCCAAGGCGAGGATAGTGGAATAGAATCAATGGACGCATTGAGCGAAAAATCACCTAACCAAGCAAGTCAAAGCCCCCATAGTCATACAGATATTACATTAACTGATACAGCTGTTACGATATCGCAGATAAAATCGGTCAAAGCTGAAACAAAACTGGACAATTGTTTGACAGATCTTATGGATATTGAAGAACAATTAGCTAAAATGGATGGTCTTCCTACATTGAATGGTGATATCAGCCATATCGTTAAAACTGAACCATTTATGAAAACAGAAACATTAATAGAGAAATTGGAAGGAACTGAGGGCAAAGATTTGAATGAGAATAAAGAACATGTTAAAGAAGCTATATTGGATGAGTGTTGTGGATCTGTTAGTGATCATAAAGTACAAAATTCGAAAACTGATTGTAAAATAAAAATTGCGGGTTTGCCATTATCAGCAGCAATGCAAGAAAGTTTAAAACAGGGTAACATTACAGTAACAGCGAGATCTGGCGATATTATGTCTAATGCAAAAGAAACTGAGATAAAGGAAAAGATACAACCAGATTTAGAAATAAGTTTAGTAGCTAGGAAGTTTAGCTGTGATGAACAAAAAACACTTCAGAAAACTGATACTGATTGCAAAAATCTGGATGTTCTGAAAGAGGAATCATCATGTAAAACTGATAAAGACTTGGATTTTGATCCGCTTCCAATAAGAAGAAAACCACCGTTATATACATATTCGAATCCTGAAAAGCAAATCAGAGACTCTGAAAGTCCATTACCAAATTTATCTGATTTAGAATCCGAAAATTCTGATAGCAATTCTGAATCTTCAGAGGTTAAAACAAAAGTCAATCAAAAATCAGTAACTCGCAGAAGAAAGCAAAATTTAGATCATATTACAATGAACGAAAATGAATTAGAAACTATGGATTCAGGCCATTATCTATCAGAAATAACAGAATTCAAGAAAAATGACGTGAAGAAAACTCCTAAAAGTTTATTAGAACAACTTTTGATTGAAATACCATCAGAAATTTCAGAAAAGCAAATTAGCTCGACGAGTCCATCAGTTTCTGAAAAAAGTTTAACTACATCAAAGAGTTCTATTAGAACTCGGTCGAGTTCAAAGTTAAATAGTCCAGACATATCAGAATCATCTAAATCTGAAAAAAATTTAAGGACACCACGCCATAGTCCTGTAATTTTAAAACAGGATAGTCCAGTAAATTCTCCTGTTTTGAATTCTTCAAAAGTCAGTCCTAAATGTAATAAAGCTGCCATTGGTAGCTTACCTGTAAAACGAAAACGGCAAGAATCTGAAAGTTCAACACAGAGCAATGTTAGCTTAGATGAAACGGGCAACAGTGTAAGAAGTAAAAAAACTAGAAAATGCTCTGAAAATGCTGCTGAGTTGATTAAAGCTTGTATGAGTGTTGAACATTCATCCGAGGTTGCAGTTATCGCTGGTGGAACAAATAAAACACTAACTCAAAAATCCGCCATAGTAAAAGAAAACAAGAAATCATCCGATAATAAGCCTAAACTTGGATCTGGTCTTTTACGCAAATCACAATTAACTGATCTAGAATCTTCTGATAGTGATGAGCCTTTGATAGAAATCGCGGGGAAAGTTCGAAATAAGCACGTTACAACCCGCAACAAATTAAATAGTACAAAATCCAACATACCAACTTCATTAAGATCAGTGCCTGTATTAGGAAAAACGGCGGCTTCTAGTGAAGAAAAAACAGTGGGTACAAGGCGATCTGTACGAAACAACACGATAGCATCCGGGACTATTGGAACAGCAGGTTTAGGGGCATCATTTAAAACCCGCAGTAAATTGCAGCTGCAGTTCACGGGAGATAAATTGACTAATACTGGCGTTTCAGCAACTGGAGGTACGGGTGAAGATGCCAATCGTAGAAAAACTCGAAGTACGGGTGAGTAGATATTTCATTATAGTCTCATTTAAGATTGTAAACTATAAAATCGGTAATCATTTTTCTAAATTTGTAACTAGAATTCTAGAATTGTAATACATAAACTCATTTCTCATTCATGAGAACTTGACATTAATTTGATAAATTAAACCTGTGTCAGTAAAAACAATAAAAAGTATAAAATTGGGTTCAAAAATTTAAAAAAAATGTTTTTGCGAATTTTTAAATCAGAAAATCTTTATTTTTTGTTTTTTTTTCAGTATCAGATGACTGCAGAAGGCGTAGAAACAGTAGAGATGGTAAGTGACAGTACGAAAACGTCGGCCGAGCTGACAGGTCTTTCTGGGACAGCAGCCGGTCGTCGGTGGAATCAAGTTATGATGAAGACGAACAAACTGCCGAAGAAGATACCGATAGTGATGATATAGATAAACTTGAAGTTAAAAGTGAAATACATCTTAAAATTCACAAAAAAGAAGATTCCGGAAGTGAAATCATTTCGATGTCTGGTTCCGTCTTCTAAATTTATAATCGCTCCTCGTCTCACATTTATTTTTTTTTTACTTTACAGAAAAGTGTGTGATGTATAAAATAAGATATCTACAAATTTTCTGTATAAAAAGTCAGAATAATATTTATTATATTCACGGCTATGGAAATTTTTGAGGTCTTGAATAAATATTTGTTACTTAGGTCCGGTCTTTCTATCTCCGAATAACTTTTTTCCCTAGATAATTACTATAGTAACAATTATTGAAACAGTTGTTGCTGTGGATATTATCCACCGAATAAAGTTATTCGTAGATGGAAAGACCGGGCCTTATTTGTTTAAAATTGATTCTGCTCGTTTTCAATAAGAAAATCTAATAAAATCATGTAGATTAATGAAATAATAATTATAGAATTCATGTGCAATTGACTTATATATTTTTTTTTATAAACGAGAGCGATTATGAACTTCAATTGAGTCTTACCGGTTTATTGATAGCTTGTGCCTGAGTGATATTGGTTATTTATGATGTGCGTTACCTGTTTTTGTATTTACGCACCAAGCTCCCGGTATACGTAATTAAACTAGCGATATCGAGTCACTGCTAAGTGTTTGTGTCGTACTATTTGAACTTTGTTCCTTTTTAAGAACGAAAATTCATCATTATTAAGTGATTGGTTATGGTGAGAATGATGATAACTGATAGTTTTATTGAATGTTATTTTTTTATGTCATTATTTATTATTGTGTTTTAATCGTATAATGCAAACATTGTTGATTATTTTTTACTTTAGATCATATGAAGTTTTAAGATTGCTTCTGTATATAAATGTTTCCTCTATTCATTTTAGTCGCCCAGTTCTAATGTTTCATCAAAACACTAACCGGTACGATATACAGATGCAGGTATCGTATTAATGAAAATCATGTACCAACGTATTTAAAAAAAATGTAGTTTTACATCTTCAATCATGTGTTTGATTTTTATATAATTATTATACATATTAAAAAAAAACTATACATAATATACCTAATGATTTTATTGCTTCTGACACATAATATGTATAGATAATGTGATATGAATGTATATAGCATATAGATAACTGTAAATAGACTTCAAATGATAGCAAACAAATGTACAGTCGATAAAAAGTGCAAGCTTGAAATATATAATTTGATGAGAGATAGTGTTTAAGTGAGCAAAGTAAAACTGTGCTTGCGAGAGTGCTGTTCTAAAAATGTTGTTTGTGCGCCATGACTGGACTATGAATATTGGATAACTTAGGGATTTCCTAACAGATTTAAGACTGTACAATTCCCTTTGTCTGAAAATTCTTTGTCCATCATGTGTATCAGTCAGTTCTGTAATTAGAATTATATTTGCATATAAGATAGGTATATTTGTATTTTACATACACGATAAATAATATAGCTGCATTATACATATTAACTGTTTGCATTCAGTGCGAATATGTTGAAAATACACGTTTGTTTCGTATGATATTTTTGTTATTGTTTCATTCATTTCTTAGTTGGTTCGTAACAATATAAAAATCTATTTTTAGCACTTTTGCTGTTTTTTTAATTTTTTAGTTATAATCGCGGTAATATTTCATAATAAAGAGTAATGCGTGAATTGAGATGATGTATATTTTCTTAGAATTGTGTATTTTCCATTTATTTGTACAGAATGTAATCACATTGTAATGTTCTTAATTGTAGATTTTTGTGGAATGGTTGATTATAAATTATAAGCTATATATTGTTAATAGAAATATCTTAATATTGTGTTTTTTCTTGTTTAGTTTCATTAAACATGCGTTTCTATCGAATTTGATCATTTCATTCTATGAAAATGTCCTTACCTAGAGTGATTTGTATTTTACCGCCTAAACCGCGCGCATGCGCATTCGGTCTAATTTATTGTTCTTTTGTGATTATTTTTAATAATTAAACTAAATTTCAAAATCTACGGTTACCTTATACTGAAATAAACTGCTGAAAAAAGTATTTTATTCGATTCACCTTTAATAAAATAACTAAACGAAAATATTTCAAGGAAAAAAAACGAACACTTCCCCAACTGTCAGAACAGAACAATGGATGCAAGTGTATCTGCAAAATGTGTCAAATATTTTCAACAAATCTGTTTTTAATAAATTTGCTTACCATTGTGTTTAACATGTAATTATAAGCTTGAAGTAAAATTCTTGTTACTTTAAAACTTACATTTTTCAGTACGTATTTACAGTTGAATTAATAGTTTCAAGAACATTTTGTAAGTACATATATATTATTCATTTGATTTGATATTATGTTTCTATGCTTCAGCTAAACTTTTGTTGTTTATTGTTTTATAGATCGTATGATTCAAATTTAAATTAAATTTTTATCATGTCTAAATTTATTGTAGGATCTTTAGTCCTTTTTTATTTGGTGTTATGATTTTATAATCTGATGTCAGTTTTCAAAACTTAAATCTACGATATTTTTAGTTTACATTATTCTTAATAATATGCACTTTAAGAAAATATATGGCAATCTTATTTGTTTCAGTGTGCTGAATTCTCAATTCGCTACATATTTATATAGTTGGGATGATACGACATTTGTTGCTCATGTCTGGGTTAGGCGGGGCCTGTACTGATGATTGTTCTGGTCGAGGAGAATGTTGGAATGGCACTTGCTTGTGCGAAATCCGCTATTCTGGCGACATTTGTGACGGTCCAAACTTCCCTTATCATGCAGGTTGGTTGTAACGGAAATTTATGTTTTGGAGACAGTTTTACCTGAAATTTTATCTATTATTTTCACCATAAGTTCTAGATATCTTGACATGAAATTGTGGCTCCAAAGTATCTTGGAGTATTAGAGTATAAAGTCTTTTGTACCATGAAAAAAATCTGATGTGGACACCACATGATTTACTTGTACACCTTTTGACAGTTGACACTGACATTGACATAAGGCAAAATCTATTGAAACCAAAATTTGAAGTGATCATTTAGTTATTATAATTCATTAAAACTCTGTAGTGCTAAATTTCAAACTGATTCATTGTAATTTTATTCATAATCTACAGATGTATCTATCTGAAGGTTCACGCAGAATTGCATCATAAATTTTGTTTCTATTTTGCGGCTCGAAATAAGATCTCACCGTCTACTTACATTTTGCTAAACGATATATCTCAGTTTTATCAATAAATTTCAACAAATTTGTATAGCAGTTAGCATATTTTTTATATATCTACCTTTTTATCACACTTATTTCAGTATTCTTCATTTAATATTTCAGTGTTCTATAAAAAAAAAAAAAACACTTAGCTTAAGAAAATATGATGTTCAATGAATGAACGCTTGTGAGCATAAGTTTAAAATGACGAAAATAATTTTCTGTTTAGGAATTGGAGGAGGCTTTTTATTGGTAGCCCTGGTATGCGCCATAATGTTGATGATGAATGTCATTTCTGAGTATCAGAAATTAAAAGCGCCAACTTTGTTACGCGCCTGCCGTGTAACAACTCAGAAGCTTTTATATTTTCTCGCTTTCTTGGCGTGCTTAATTCGAGGGGCATATTTTATTTCTCCGGTAAGTTTGCATGCTATGCTATGTTGTAATAAATTCAGTTTTGTGAATAATTAGAATTTCTATTTTTTTTCTCTATTTATAGGATGCATTTCGAGAAAGCTGGACTAGCAGTCTTTTATCTGCGTTTTATCCTATTCTTATGACTGGATCATCCATAATTGTTTGTTATTGGGCCGAGGTAAGTGGAACCAATTTTTTGAAATCTCTTTGATTAACAGATTTACTTATTCGGAGATTGAGATAATATTCATATACGTATCACTTACCAGAATTGAAAACAAGCTCTTAGAATTAAGTAGAAAAATAATCGTGATATTTATCTTATAGTTAGTATATAAAAATAGTTGAGTGGAAAAAATAAAAAAATCGCTTTGTTCATGAGTACTAATAGGAATGTTTAATATGGGAGCTCTTTGTTCTTCTATCACAATACATTAATATTCTTCTTTCGTTTTGTTGTCCATATATGAATTTCTTCTTATGGGCGAAATTAGAGAAGTTGAATATATATTCATTACTGCATCTTTTGACGCATGTATCCGCGTTTTTCAAATGAAAGAATTTGCTGTACCATAATTATTGTCTGGCATTTAATATTCCGGTAATTAGTAAAAGATTCAATTCTTTTCACAATTTCTTAATATGAATTGCACTTTCTTTTGACACTATTTCATGACAATTTATAGTAGTTATGTTTTTTCTTCCCACGATTTTCTAATCTTGGTCATTTTTTTTGTTGCCGTTTCTAGAATGCACTAAACCAAAATTATGTGAACTGTCCCATGTTATTTTTTTATTGTATTTTTCAAAATTTAAAATACAAATATGAATCTACTCAAAATTTGTCTGGATTTTTTTTTGTCGGGGATTCGATTTGAAATGACGAGTACTTATAAAAATCAAACGAAATTTGATTATGGAGTAATAAAAATATTTGTTATAAAGAAATACTCAAACAGAGCTTCTGATATGGTATTGAAGATATCAGAAAAAAGTAAAAATTAACACTCCGAAAGAGGGAGAGCACGATTTTAGAAGCGCATATATTTGATGATTGGATTTAATACATACAAGGTACCCACGATAACATAACATAGGGATAACATGCCTAAATTTTGAATTATGAGCTATGATTTCGGTTTTATGGTAACCATTGTGAACATTTGAAGGATCATCTCAAAAGGTTTTTTTTATTATTTCTGCAATATTTATTATATTTCTCATTTTCTGTCAACTTCAATAGTTATTTGTGTATCAAGGCCGTAAAGGTTATCTTTTTTGGTCGAATCTGTTGTTCAGGTGAGACCAAAAAAAAAAATCTTTACGGCATTGATACACAAATAACTATTGAAGTTGACAGAAAATGAGAAATATAATAAATATTGCAGAAATAATTCAAAATCACATAATTTTATCTATTTATTTCTAAAACATTGCAATTGTAAATCTTAGTTGGCGTTGAAATTGTTTTTTTTTGATTGTCTTCTATCAAGTTGACATTTATGAAAAATGCGTATTTATTTCTTGAATTGCAAGAACTACAGAAGTTGACGGAAGAATATAATATATATTTCGGCGAAAACTGTTTTAAAAGAGTTCATCAAGCTGCCCATATAGGTAGATATGAGGTTTTTATGAAGTATTTTTTGACAGATCAGTCCCAAAAAAGTAATATTTGACAGATCAGTCCCAAAAAGTAAAATTTGACAGATCAGTCCCAAAAAGTGAAACTTCACGGCCGCAAAAGGGACCATAATGCATAAAAATACCTTTTATGTGCTGTCGTCTCTCAACAGCCGTTGCACTCGTACTATAAAGGTAGCTTGGAACTTGAAGCCCTATTTTCAACATTAAATTAAAATTATAAACAATACAGATAGAGATTAGAAAGCGAGACTTGTTCATTGAAAATTTTCTCTTGTTCAAGAATCTTTTTTTCAATTTCTAGTGGAAATTTTCCACTATCCATCATAGTTTCTAAGTTATTGCAAAGAAACTAGGCGACTTTTTTTTGTTTTCATTTTTTGTTAAATACAATTGCAATTTTTGTTGGCGAAATTAATTCTAAAAATATCTTCTTAATTTCATTCCGAATCGAATAAGCTATTGCTCATATTTTTTGGACTCTTATGCCTTATGCCTTATACGATACAATTTATTGACCAATAAATTGACCAAGTTTTCTGTCAAGTTTTCAACAATTTATTGTCGAGCTCAAAAATATTTTGTACCATATTACACGATACAAGTTTTCATCAAGAAAAATCAGAACTACCAACTTATAATTTTTGACGTAACTTCAAAAAGTGTGGTTAGAGAGAAGTGAGATAGTAGAGATGACAAAACATTAATATACTGAAGGCAATTGTATATAAAATTATATTAATACTTTGTCAACACTAAGATTATCATTTGATGCGAAATAATTAATATAAGTAATGTTGACAACGACAACATCTCCCTAGAATACCCAGAATATTGGTGAAAAATAGAGCCAGTTCTATTTCAAAAATAACTTGGTCAATTATTGGTCAAAAAAAAATTGTGGAAATTTTGGACATATTACACACAACAATAAGCAATAATACGCGCGAACTTCAAGCCTTTGAGTCTGTTTTACAGAGTGCTAGGGAGTATCAGAGTGCAAAACAGATCAAATACTACGAACATGTCTGGATTCATAATTTTTTCATTGTGTGGCATTTATAACATAATGGAACAAATAAATACACCATCTAAATTATACGTCGCTACAACAGTAGTATAATTCTTTATAGATAGATTTACTTTAACATATTCATCATTATATCTATCTATCGAGATCGTTCGTAAATTCTACATTAACAGGATGGATCTTACATATCTGTGACGTTAGATATTGGATCTTACAGATTGTTCGGATACAATAAACGAAAACGCCTATTGTTGGCGCTGACCATAAAAGTACAACTCGCGTTACAGTGTAAATATTTCTCTTAATGAATATCTCAATAAGTGGCACAGAAAATTTATAGTTAATTTTTTTGTCTTTATGTACCTCTTAATTCGTTTATCTAAATATTTATTATTTGAAAGACAACGCACAGACCAAACCGCTGGACCTAAATTTGTGAAATTTTGACACTGCATTTCTTTAGATAGAAAACCACTAATATTATTACAGGATTTTTTGAAATTTTATCCCTAAGGGGACACTCCAATACGTTTGCTTCCACAATCATATTCTCAGCGATTATTATATTTTTGTGAGAAAGTCAATTGAATCGGTTAACCCTCTATAATCCGATCAAGTTAGCCCTAAAAATACGTGTACCCTTGTATAAATTCCCTAGAAGCTGAAAATTGACATGAATGTTAGGGACACCATTATAATGAAGTTGTGAAAAGTCCTCATCGATCCCGTGTATGCAAAAAATTTTATGCGAGGTCAAAGTTCGCAAAAATGGGATTTTCGAATTTTTAGCGAAACGATTAATTTTTTAATAAAAATTACCCTTCAATTCTCTACAAAAATGGTCCTTACACTTTTTTCCATAAGATTACATCATGGCTCTATAATATAAGTAAAACTATTAGTCTGCGTGACAAGTACTCGTACATTAATATTGAATGATAATTCTAAGAATATGAAATGAAAAGAAACCCAGTCCCTCATTCTATGTGACATGTGGCCTTAAGCAACATCTGTCTGCTGTTCAATTGTCAACGTGGCAGTGTCCGCCTATTACTTACATTAAATAACTTGCGTAGATAAGTTGCGTTATGTATCTTTTGCAAAACGTACACGCAATAAAAGAACGTGTTCAATTAGCTTGTCTTCATCCAATCTCGGCTTCTGTTCATCAACATTTTTATTTAGTATATTACCAAGTTCAAGTGGGGTTTGGTACTCAACTGAACTCAGAAAAATGGGTTTGGAAGCTAATTAATAATGTATTGGAACCAATCCACACTCTGCTCCCATCTGCATCAGAAAAACTCCTGAAAATTATTTTTTGTAATTGTAAAAAAGGGTGTAAAGGAAGATGAAGATGATGAAGAAGAAGTTGGATAAGAAGATCTAATATTATATTAAACTTCAATAAAAAGACCATGAAGCAGGCAGTAGCCCAACCAGAAAAACCACGTTGAAAATTACGCGCCAAGTACACTACCTCATAGGTGGCATGGAAATGTGCATATTATAGAGAATATAACTTTAGAATAGCTTTTTCTCAGAAATGGCGAATCTTATGCCTGTATTAATGCCTGTATTACACGATTCAATTTCTTTATCAATAAATTCACGAAGTTTTATTTTGAATTTATTGGTCGTGTTATACGATTCAATTTATTGATGAAGATATACATGAAGTTGTCCTTGAATTTCTTCGTAAATTTATTGTCACGCAGAAAAATGTTGGTTCGTTTTTACACACATGAAGATTTCCATCAATTTATTGTGAAAAATTTAATAGTACCAACCTAAATATCAGTTGTCATTTTACTGTCGTTAATTTTTGTATTGTATGCAAGTTTCTGTAAAATTAGAAGTACAATGAAATTAAAATTTTCACAGTATCTCTTGTGAAATTGTATACCATTTTATAATATGAAAACCACGACAAGCTCAAGAACAAACACACTTTTTAAACTTAACCGCAAAAAAGGTTGGAGGTAAACAAAGACAATGTTAAATTCAAAGATTGGCAACGACAAAGTGTGGAGAAAAAACCCTAGAACTTCCTAGAAAGTTGTCGAAAAATAGAACACGTTCTAATTCGTCAATAAATTTATGAATTTCTTCATGGAGAAAGAATTCACGAAGTGTCTTGTATTACACGATCCAATAAATTCAAAATAAAACTTCGTGAATGTATTGATGAAGAAATTGAATCGTGTAATACAGGCATAATACGAGACACTTCGTGAATTTTTTCTATCCCGTTCACAATAAAAGCATATACTATAACAGACACATTCTATAATACAAATTTCTTTCAAATATCAGTTTGACATATATCAATGAAATAAAAAAATTCAACGGCATCCATGATTCATGATTTACAATTTAATTTTTACTCAGCGGACAAAAATATGCATTAATTCCCAGTCAACAGAGAATTAATGAAAATTGTTACCATGGTTTGGAATTGAGAACTTTCGAAGCAGAAGTCAGCTCAGTAATAGGGTACTTTCGGTGTACGTGCTACAAAAATAAAATTTTTACAAATATGGCTCAGGTATCTCGGGCATAAAATTAATTTTTGCTGATCTTAAACAACTTTCATTATGTTATATATGAAGTAACAATTCAGTGGTGGAACTACAACGACTTGACATTGACATTGAATTGATTTTTACTGTCAATTTGCCATGCAAGTTGAACATGATTCCAGTTAATATTCATCATACTCATAGGGATATGACAGGGACTAGATCAGGTTATCCTTTTATAAAAGTAAGATCTAGATGATGATGACAAGGATTAGGATTTCAAGATAAGATCGGAATATGTCAATGTCGACTTTATGTGGTACCCGTCCAGAATGGATACTGAATGAATAGGTACTAAATAAATAATAAAACAATATTAATAGATTGAAATTTAATTAGGCATTATTTTATTCTACTTAGTATTCACATATCATATTAATGACCTTCAATTAGATAATTAAAATTATTTTTCTTGTATTTGCAATATTTGGCTATATTCTGTAACATAATCATTTACATATCGATCGATAAGATTTTTTACAAATGGAAACAATTGTGACAAACAAATATTCAGAATTTTTGTCAGTGCTACCTATGCTCATTTGTTAAAATAGATAATGATCGATAAAAACATCGATTGAGTTACAAAATAGCCCAAATTATTAGTGCAGTAAGTCCACTATAAATATAATTTCCTCTCGTACAAGAAACCAACAAACAACCATCAGTCTATGCAATCTTTCACCCACATAAATCTTTCGTTCGTCATTTTTTCCACACGTCCAAACTCTCCCTACTCTTTCTATCATATTTTTCCCAATATTACATTCTTCATACACCAATTTATTCATTTCGCATTCAATCTTTTCTGGTATATCTACAACACACAAAAATCTCATTTCTCCACTCCGGACTATAATTGATCCCTAAAAAGAAAGCTGAGGTTCCTCAGTATTTAGCTATTATATTTTCAGGAAATTGATGAATGTTTCATATCATTATTTTAAATTCATTACTGATAATTTTTTATATCGGTTATCAATATAATATTTTGTAATTTCATATATGTATGCAGCCTTGTATCAGTGGTACTGTACTAAATGGTACTACTATTTTTTTCATCTAAATTGTACTTATTTTTGTTACAGGTATTCCATTTACGAGATATCCGCTGGGAAACACCACAGTTTTTATCCAAATCATTTCTGGGATTTGTTACATTTAACATCATTAATTACAGCTTATTATTAGCAGAGTTTATTACCACCCAAATTGCTAATACCTCTATTGATGATAAGGTGAATATTAAGATTAACTTTTAAGTTTTATAGAATTAGAAGCGCCAGTGATGCATTGATGCCAAGAAAATAATTAGTCAATTTTTTAGAAAAACACATCCTTGTGTTATTGTTGGATTTAATCTTTTTTTTCTTCGAAATGTTGTTTCACTGCTGGTTTCCCTGCACGAAGTTGTGCTGGCTACCATGCTTGTTACTGTGATAGAAAATGACAACTACTGCTGGTTTCGGTGCATGGTTACTTACTGGATTCCGTGATAGAACATGTGCTATTTTTCATGCGTTTCATCAATTCAAAAAGCGACTGCCTAGTTTTTGAGAGTATCAATTTTTTTTGACATTGAACGATAATTTCTATCTCTGTACGTGTATCGAAAACATCTGCTAATCCAACCTAATATTGGCCGCGTTCATCCCGGCGTAGCGCTACCCAGTGGTATTACGTCACTAGCCGTTTTCATTATTTTGAATTTAGTGTTAAAATGGTCTTTTAAATATTCTCAAAAACTCTCATTTCACTGAAATCATAATTTATATAATTTTAGAGCTTTTATGGCCGGTTTCAAGATCCTAAGGTAAATTGATCCGAGTGTCATCAATGGACAATCAAATTGATAAAATAAGTCTAGTTTAGTGGGTAACTCTCCCTCACTTTCACTCATGTTAATTTAACTCTCGATCATGAAACTGGGCATTAATGTTGGTAGCTACATTGGAACACAATGTGCACATATATTTATATTTTTTTCCAGAATTTTTTTACTCATATTTTCAATGGATGTTATGCTGTATTACTGTTCATAGTCGTTATATTTTTCCTAATATATGGAATCGAAGTTTATTTCAAAGTTCGAGGTGGTTTTTTGAGAGATACAGTTACAACTATCGCTAATAATCGTAAAATTACCGAAGATGGTACAAGTGAAAACGCAGAAACAGAAAGTGTTTTATTTGACAAAGAAGTAAGTGCAAATTGGTATTATTTCTTCAACATTTTAACTTATATATATTATTCTTTATTTAAAGTTTCCTAGCGCAGATGACTTACATCAAAAAGTGAATACATCTCAATTACACCAGTCAAGATTTGGATTACTAAGCCAAGCATTTATGTTGATTATTATTGTCGGATTTCTGTTCTCAGAAACATTGAGTGAATTTTGGAAGAAAAAGTAAGTCTTGCTATTATTTATATTCATTTTATCTCTGCTGACCCCGAAAAAAACAATTCAAAATGCTGCAATTTTTTCATAGTTTTTCTCCGCTCTGCAGCTTTTGTTTCAACATTCTCCATAGCTTTCTCACACTGACTCTTATTAGATATATCAGTAAAATATTTTGTCACTGCTGCGTATATGTGCACTCCGTGCCGACTCTTGGCTGTGCTGGCACAACTTAGTATTCTAGACGTCTCTTTCCCCACCACACTTTTCAATGATAGTCGGAGAGCTGGCGACGTTTTTGCTGATGTATCTACGTAAGGCAGAATAATATCAAGGATACCTGTAAAAGTGTCTCCCATTTGAGAATCCGTAAATCTGGCAGCACCTGTTCCTTGCGTTTCAGGTGCAAGGTAGAAATTACATAGGTAAAGACTCAAATTTTTGAAGTAATGATGTAAGACTGTTTTCAAACTCCATCTTATTGGATGATAATTGAGAATATATAAAATAACTCTCCCTACTTGATTATTTGTTGTTAACATGTCGCCAGATTCATTTATAATTTGAAATTTTTATTTTTTTTCTATGTATCTACGTAAAGTCTGGTATATTTTTTTTTGTATGAAGGATGATACATATAGGTCGAATTATGAAATGCCAGACCAAAATATACTTGTGAACACCTCGAAAAAAATATTTGAGAAATAATTATAAGGAAAGGCTCTCCAAGCCACAACATTTTTCAATTGCAAACTGAGAACACGGGTGCATTTGATTTGATGAGATATGAGAAGTATATGATGATGCGCCCCACGTTTCAGGTTAGTAGTTGGTCCCAATATTATTTCCTACTTTCTACAATAATAATTTTCTTCCTACATCTGGAGAAATTCTAATTGTCAGAATCCAACAACTTTAATTTCTTCGAATAACGGATGGACTGAACAAAATGTTCAATATGTGGTTTGAAGCGATGTAATAATTCAGACTGGAAAAAAATTTATATATTAATAACCGATAAATGTAATTTCTAATGATCTATGATAGTAGGTATATTGTGCAACAAGTGCGGTATGTTATTGTTTGCCCAAGAGAGCGAAGTTGAGCACCCGTACGAAGTGAGTGAGCTCATTAGCTTAAGTGGGCAATTGACAAAACTGCACGTGCTGCAGATACTATTTTATTGTTATATATTGTAACGTTATTTATTTTAATTTAGGGAGCTAGAGTTACATTATTATTTATTTTTATGATTTATTAAAATAGTAACTTAGATAACTAACACTATTTCTAATAGATAATTCTAATTTGAACTAAAGATTATTACACTACACTTTAACTCAACTCTAATTATTTATGTCAATATTGATTTATTTTAAATAACACAATTTATTTCAACCACTAGCAGTCGATACTATAAGGTCTCTGGGCCAAAATCAATAATCCTCTTCGTTGAGTCAGCGAATATATACCGTGGGTCTCTCCCCTTTACGTTTTTCTCGCAAACGTCCAGGCGTTTCTAGAAAACGATAGAAGGTACCAGCAATTTTCCAGAAAACAAATATATTTCCTTCTATTTCATGATGTAAAATATTTCCACAATAATTCTAAGCACCAGTAAAGCCGAAATGACTAATTTATAGACTTAAATTCGTTACAATATATGGACGATTCCTCTTGTACCTTCCTGAGGTGTCTAGGTTATTTCTTTCAAATTTCTTCTGTAAATTTCTTCTATTTCTTCCTGTCTCTTGCTGCTTCGTATGATATTCTTGTTGTTGTACTTTTCATTTCTAAAATTTTATATATCGCATCGTCTCGTGTTTGTCGTGGCCTTCCTCTGCTTCTTTTCCCTGTAGTTCTTGATCTTTTCCAGGTTTATAAAACATATGTTAAGTTCTTTACCAAATTTAAAGGCTCTCTCAATTAGCTGTTCAATACTGAAAATATGATCTTTTGTTCAGTAACCCTTGCTAAATTCATTTTGCGTTCCAATAATATTTTTCTCCAACTTGTTTCTTGATTTGCTCTGCAGTAGGGACCTCGAAGAAAGATTTAAAAAATAATAATAAGAAAGACTTTCCAAGCCACTACGTTTTTCATCTGCAAACTGAGAACGAGGTGCGTATTTGATTTGATGAGATATAAGAAGTATATAATGATGCGCCTCACCTTTTTGGTTCTTATTCCCTACTTTCTAGTGTAATTAAAAAACGTGGTGATTTTCGAGACAAATTTTTTTTATTGTTCATGAGATATAAGTATTATTTTGCGCACGTTTTTGTAGGCGTTAAATAGTTCTTTGCCTTTTGCGAGCGCCAAGAATAATGTCCGCACGCAAACCATTCACCGCCCGAAAAATCAAACGCAAAATAGCACTTATCCCGCATTCGTAATAAAAAATAGTATCTGCAGCTTCGCTCTCGTGGACAATCGACAACTTGCCGCACTTGTTGCACAATATACTATTATAGATCATTAGAAATTATATTCATCAGTCATTATTATATACCTCTTTTTCCAGGCTGAAATATTACATAGCTTTTAAATAGAAGTAGTTGGTCAGCTACAAAATACATATTGAACATTTTGTTCAGTCTATCCGTTATCCGAAGGAATTGAAGTAGTTGGATTCTGACAATTATAATTTCTCGAAAAGAGGGGAGAAAATTATTATTGTTATTCACTTTTTTGAATATTACGTTTTCTAATTACACTAGAAAGTAGGAAATAATATTGGGATCAACTGCTAACCTAAAAGGTGCATCATCATATACTTTTCATATCATATCAAATCAAAAAAACTTTGTGGATTGCAGAGCCTTTTCTTATAATTATTTCTCAAATATTTTTCTCGAGGTGTTCATAAGTATATTTTGGTCTGGCATTTCATAATTCGACCTATATGTATCATCCTTCATATAAAAAAAAATATACCAGACCTTACGTAGATACATAGAAAAAAATAAAAAAATCCAAATTATAAATGAGTCTAGTGACATGCTAACAACAAATGATCAAGCAAGGAGAGTTATTTTATAGATTCTCAATTATTATCCTATAAGATGGAGTTTAAAAACAGTCTTGCATCATTACATCAAAAATTTGAGTTTCTACCTATGTAATTTCTACCTTGTACCTGAAACACAAGGAACAGATGCTGCCAGACTTACGAATTCTCAAATGGGAGACACTTTTACCGGTATCCTTGATATTATTTTGCCTTACGTAGATACATCAGAAAAAACGTCGTCAGCTCTTAGACTATGATCGTTAAAGTATATAGATATGTTAATCTGGAATAATGAAGCTTTCTAGCAGTGAAAGAATTTTTGAAATCGGTGTGGTAGTTTATGAGTACATTTTACATACAAATTTTCTTTCCTTTCTTTATAGTATTACTCAGGGATAGTGCAAGAATTTTTAAAATTGGTTAAGTAATTCTAGAGCTTACTCCACAAAAAATAAATTAACTGAGATACTAAATTCTTCAAATACAATGATAAATCTTCGATAAAATTCAAATCGAACAAAATTCATTAAAACAAGGATACACAGTGAAAATAAGTCATGTAAAGTGATGAACAACGTCAATTCTTATCAGTAAATATTGAATCTTGAACTTATTGTATATGATAATGATTATATTTGCAACATTTTGAATATTCTTTGGTGTCCTACTTAAATTATTTTTTTTTCTTACAAAATTGTACTTATATTTTTTAACGATCGATATATGTTTTGGCTATATTTTGTTTTCATTCTTTCTGTTGTTTTCATTCACCAACCTTGATTATAGCTGCGTATATCGCTATAATGTTTATCGCATATATTTATCTTAAATATTTGCATTACTTTATTAATTACTATTATCAATTAAGTGTTTCGATCAAATATTACAAGTAATTCAATAAGATACTCAGTTTTTACTGTTAACTATTAATTGTGGAGGTATTTTATCTGAAGAATATAAAGTAAGTAATTTATGATTGACTTGACAATCTTTAAATAACTTTTTTTGCCGATTGACTTTAAAAGTACGATTTTATTGACAGTTTACAGTCTGTAAAGTGTGATTTTTACTGCCTAGGTAGTAAAAGTGTCGTTTTCACAGCAACCGCCTAACATACGCATCACAAATTGGCAACCGATCAACAAATAACAAATGCATAGCAACATAATTTGATGGCGATGACATTTTTCAAAAATATTGAAATTAATCAAAAAACAACCGGCAAAAAAATTATGTGTTTAACACGGCAAAAAATGAAGGTTTACTGCATTTTCTAGATTTTGAAACTCTAGCCGCGTTAATAAATCTTCTTTTTTTTTGCCTAGTTAAACAAACTATTTTGTAGTACAATTACTATGGTAGAAATTATTTTATTGTTCAAAAAATATTTAAGGATTGTTAATTCAACCTTAAAATTCAATTACCCTGTAAGTAATAATATTGGATGTAAATGAATTTTCGACATATTAAACATTGTAACGTTTTATTCTAGAGTACCAGTATATTCTCGAAACTGGCACGACTTAGTATTTCGAGTTGTGGAAATTGGAGTTGCCTTGTGGTTTCCATGTGTACTTTGGAACTGTATGTCTCCAGCAGAGTTATGGATTCTCAATCCAAGAAAATTAATTACAAGATTGGACAGAGAACCTCAATCCACGGATAATGATAACGAAAAGGTAAAAACATAGTTTGAAGAAACTTAAAAAAATTGAGCTTTTTTGATGCTAACAGTGACTCTCATAATGGCGATATAAACAGTTGATGGAGAGGACCACGAATAATTTCTTTAATATAAAAGATATAGGAAAAGTTTTAATAAACCAGAGATCGATTCTTGCGAATTTATAACTCTCAAGCTACAGAAAAAAAATTGTGAAAGTACCTACTTACTGAACTGTTTTCAGCGTCAAAATGCTCAACTCCAAATAATTATTTCCTGCTGAAAGATAATAACGATCATTTCCCTGCTGAAAAATAATAATTATTATTGTGGATCATAGATGCCCTTAGTGCTTTTTCATTTTATTTGTTTTATTTTGGAACTATAATCATGTTTTATAGGCCCAAAATGCGGGCGTAATTAGGCTTTTATAGCTCTAGGGCGTATAAAGTTGCCAAGCAACAGCTATTCAAACAATTTAAAATTGTGGACAATGTCAATGTCAAACAACTCTACTGCACAACACAAGAAATTAAATAAAGTCGATGAATCACAATTTATTTATTGAAAAACAGTATTACAAACATTCATCTAAACAATATTACATTTTGTGAAAATTTAATGTGCAGTTAAATTAGATATCGTTATTCCACTGCCATTTATATTAGCTCCGAAACAAACAGAAGACGTGGATATATTCAATGTCGAACTAGAAATAGACACTTCCCCAGAGATGCTTTGAGCGATCTTTATTTTATTTTGAAGGGAATTCTCTACATAGGACTCCGCTACCTTTTCGGAGCGACTCCCACCCAGTTGCTTCGCGTCGAGCTTTAAACATTCTCTCGTGCTATAATCTTCTGATTATGCCCTTAATACATAAATAACTATTTCATCTGTCAAGTTGATATTTGGAAAAATGTATACTATGGGATATGTCCGTTATAGGGTACGTTCCACTAGGTGACCACAATACTCATGTCGCCTCAATAATCGTTCTACAAGACGATCGCGGTCTTTGTGTTCAAGATTAATTCGTCATAAATAGATGACGTCATTTTTCGCGATCGCTTCAAGCTCACAACGCCCGCAATTCAGGGGTAGGTCGAAGCGGTTGATGCGTTCATGTTTGCAGAAATCACCAAAAATTTGAATTAATCGAGAAGTCTTTCCAATTTGTATTTTTGATTCCAAATTATGTCGATTGATTCAAAGTTTTTTATTTGTCAAAATGACCTAATCTCACAGTCTTTCATTATCATTATTTATTATTCATGAGAGATTAATTGACACAGGCATATTGGATTAATTATTCATTTCATTCATATAACCTTTTTGCTACAGGTTAATTTTATCTTATTAATGATTTACTTTTCGATCTTAAGCACGAATTGTTAGTTTATTTGACATTTAACAGACACTCGCATCATTCTACTTGAAGCACCAACCACAGCAATCATATGTTAGTGGAACGGCAAAAAATACGGTCGTGAGCAAATCGTTGAGATCGCCTAGTGGAACGAACTCATAGACTACCGACACAATTGTTTTAACGCGACTCGCGCGCTGTCTTGCGGTTCAGAGTGTAATATTTTTGAATACCGTCATTTGAAACTATGATTTAAATGTTTTTGAGCACATTTTTCGAGCTGTCATTAAGGTAATTTAAATTAGCAATCATGTTAGAATTCTATCATGTGCATTTCAAACAATAAATGTCCGGAATAAAAGTAAATAAATAGACAAATGTCAAAATGAAAATTCTTTAAAATAGCTTCTCTGCAATTAGAAGGTATCATATTGGCTCATGTGTTTATCACACTGAACTAGTCATAAAATTCATGTGGATTAAGCACATTTAATGAAATTTACAAAAATGTGTCCGAGACTGAACTGTCAATTCAACATTTGTTTAATTTGATTTCAATTTACTTACATTGTTCGCTTTATAATTATTTTTTCTCCCTTCATCATCGTAATTCTTATTCTGAAAGAAATTAACAATATTTTTATCCTTCGAATTACCGAATTTATTATGGAAGAAAATTGTGTCGCAAGCGCATAGTGTTTACATTTGCTGTAAACGTGATAACACAAAGAAAAAATGTGGAAAAACAGAATGTAAAGTTCACTTCATACGCCGCTTATTTTGCTGTTGGTTTTCCTGCACGTAATAACTGTGATTGCTACCATAATTTTTTCTATGATGGAAAATGATGTAACTGCTGGTTTACTGACCGAATGTGTTACGTGTGAAGCTAGCTAGGAAGGAACCCATCAGCGAAACCAACCAAGCAAACCAACAGCGAAACAAACATCGTACGACGCGAGCTTTATATCAATCAATAAAAAAAAAATTATGTAAGATGTTTCGTAGTATCAGTTCGTTGTAAATTTGATTCCAAAATAGCTATTTTTGATTCTATATTGCGAAATGTCACTTTTGCATTCGAGAATGCTAAATAATTTCGTAGCCATGTATCAAACAACGTCTTTTCGAAAACCATGTCTCAAAATTAATAAAAATGTAAATAGAAAATTTTGACATTTCGAATCAATCAATGTCACTTTTAATGTTGCTATGATACCAATACAGTTTATCTATATATTTCGCATCCTGGCTGCGAAGTATCTATTTCGCGTCCTGTAAACAAAACAATCACTTCGCATGCTTGCAGTTATCTTGTAAATGTTCACTTTTAATGACAGTTTTCGAAAAAATTTCTTTTTTGAAAACTGTTACACAAAGTCTTTCATATATATCTTATTTATACAATATTTGTACGACCGGCTTTAGAACTATATAGAAATTATTATCAATATACTTTGAACCTTGATGTTTCCATTTTCTCTCACATGTCTAAATTACAAGCTATCTGAAAATTTCCAAGTACAATATTTTTGGGCTCGAATCTCATATCCCTGACGCCAAATAAGTTCCTCAATTTTTTAACGTGAGGTATACGAATTCTTAAGTAAAGAAAATATCATCTCAGTTATTTAGTGCGGTATCGAATATTGGAAATTGATTATTCTATGAGTTGTTCGAGAAGTACTTCGGAAGAGATGTTCAGTTTCTGTATTATAACATAATCCTGAGTCCCACACTTTGCCCACCTCGACGATTGCGCTCTTGTTTTTTTACATGAGTCGATCTGTGCCTTGATCTTGGAACAGTTTTATTCTTCACAAATTTCTGCAAGTTGGACAAGTTTATGTATTTGGATAAATTTTAGTATATTTATTTTAGCCTGGACCAAGTACTGGTGAAGAAGAAGCTTTCTTAAATAAGAAAGATTGTTGGATTTGTTATGATGCTGAGAAAAATGAACCTCTTATTCAGCCATGCCAGTGTACAGGAGATGTGTCAAGTGTACATCATGAATGTTTAAAGCGGTGGCTAATGGAGGTAAATTGATTAATAATTATTTTAGAACTAATATGAATATTAAAGTGAAATATTTGTTTGTTCTAGAGTTCTTCAAATGCAGATAGTCATGTATGCAAAGTGTGTGGTTATAAGTATAACGTGCAACATACAACAAGGTATTTATGAAATGAAGTATTGAGTTATGTTTTATGGCGATTTTAACGCTATTTCTCCAATAGACCGAGAAACAATTTTGCTTACAGTATTTGAACAAGTGTATAGGCGATTTTTATTAAATGATAAAGTATTAGAAATTTATATTTGTGCTATTTTATACTCAATCATCTAAGATTTATATAAAGAATGACAATTATCTACTATTCTATTTTCTACTACAGAACAATTCAGAAAATGTAAAAGAATTGAAGTATCATTGATCATGTTCTTCGCAAAAAATGCGAGAATTATGATTAATTTGATAGAATATAAAAGTAGAAATTGACTGGCAAAAAGCCAGAATTTGAAACTTCGAAATTAGATGATCTGCTATCAAATAATACAGTTACAATACAATCATAAATAATTAATTGTGAGTATTAAAAATGAGGGAATTAAGTCAAATTATTTAATCTCTTCTTCTCTACCGTTTCGGCTACACCTTAGCCACCTTTATTTATTTTCACATTAATTGGTTTTTCTGCAAATAAATTATTCACTTGGATTAAAAAAAAATATTATTCGAAAAAAGAAATCTTTTAATATAAATAAGAGAATCTCAATCTCAAAACTATTTAATTATAAAGTCTAAATCCTCACATTCAAAATTCTTCTTGGTTTTTTAATTGTACGTATTGTGAGACCGAAAAAAATCCATATTTCGAAATTTTTATGGAAATATCCGTTTTGAGCATCCCTGAATCTATTTTGAATATTTTTGGCTTACGTCTGTACGTACGTATAATGTTGAAATTTTGTATTTAGAACTGGTCTAAGGTCTAGTTGTGCACCTCGCATTATGGTTACAATCGTTTGTACCAGGGTCCCTATTCTATAACTTTTATCACCGGTGATACGCAAACAGGGTGATATATTTTGGGCTGCCGTCTTACGTGCTATGTGACGTCATGCTTAGTGAAATATGTATCACCCAGCAAAGAGGTGGTGATAGAAACTTATCACCGGTGATGTTTTGACGTTTGAGGTTATGGTGTTTCATATTTTATTTTGGAATGAATTTGATTTTTAGTTGTGGTCTAAAGTACACAAAATTTTTGTGCATAAACCCATCATAAGATGAAAATTCATAATAATTTAAAACAAATATCAATTTTAAATCTTATTTACGTCAAGAATGCAGTAGGTCAAATTTTAATAATTGTAGTATTAAATATTACGTAGCCTTATTTCAACTCTCATTGATAAATGCTGTAAAATATGAATAATTATTATATCTGATAAATTTCCAAACTATAGTGTACCAGACGAGTACCTTCAGATGCTTCAACGGTGGAAGGGCATATGACGTCATTAATATATCACCCCAAGTGAGGAATAAGTCGTGAAAAGTTATAGAAAAGGTACCCAGAAGTGCACTTGAACTGAAACTTTTTTTGAATTTTTTACATTAATCCAAAATGGTTTACTGTAAGATGTTGAAATTAGTATTTGAAATTACTGTAGCATTAAATGGTTATCTTTTATTTTTGTATCAATCGGCTGAGCCGGAAGTGTACTCTATATAACAGTCTTTTCGAATATCTCGCATAAATTCAAAACAATCAGCTGTAGAATATCGAAATTTTTATATAAAACACTTCTGTAACATCTAGTTGTACACCTCGTATTATTATTTTTTACTAAACAGTTCTTCGAATTTTGGTTGCAATCGATTTTGCCTAATGTCAATGTCAGTGTCAACTGTCAATTATTTAGTCAAAAGATGTTCAAGTATGGCCACATCAGATTTTTTTTGTTCAAAAAATATCAAATGTAGCTTTGCAAAAGATGATGCTGCTTGTCATACGGCTGGATTTGTTGAAGATTTGATGTTGGACAACAAAATTTGGTACACTAGTAGAATAGGAACCTAAGGAAATTCCAAAAGTCCCAAAGAGATGGCGGTACCAGCATGCACAGAAATCTTCCAGTGGCACTAAAACGGTGTAAACTAGTATTGAAACAAAGAAAATGTATGTTTTTTTTTGTTTAAAATAAAAACAACCGAAACATAACCTAGGGGTCGATTCTGTAACTTGCGTGACTACTTACGACACTAACACTAACACAGTTTTATCACATGTATACAGTAAGCCCTCTGTCGAATATTTGAGAAACTACTTACTTATGACGTCATTAGTTGCGAGACACGCAAATAACTTGCGTGAGCTTTTGAGGTACTGTATTTTCTTACGACACTATCTGTCTCTTTCTAATCGTTTTGTTTCGTGTGTTTAGGATGTTTGGGGTATTTTTATTATGATAATTTGTAAAGTTAACAATTATAGTTTTTGGTTATTAGTGAGTGTATTATACTAAAATATTTATTAATTTAATTTCGGTATGGCGAATAATTACTTATAAAATATTAGCCATCTGTTCAACATTGAATGCAATGGAATGATTTTTATTGCACTCCCTGTTCATTGCTTTAACTGTTATCTACTCATCCTACAGAATTATTCTAAAGTTATTACCAACACTAATCTAGCCGAGGAAATCTTGACGCACAAAACTCCCTAGCAAAGTAACTAGATATTGCTGGTGACGTCATATTTTGTAGTCACGCAAATTGTCTCACGCAAGTACTAACGCAAGTTACAGAATCGACCCCCTAAACCGAGCTCTTTAAGCCAACTAGGATTGGAAGGCAGTAAAGTGGTGATTGTTGTCCGCGAGGCACACACTTGTACGTATTTAGATGGAATGCACTCTGTTTGAATGCCACTGGACTGACTAAAGCAACACGTGTGCAAGGTACGCATGCGCGTAATTCGTACGCGCATGCGCACGTCTTTAGGTTCCTATTCTACTAGTGAGTCCAAAATTTCACTTTTGATGTATATATCCAGTAGTCTAGATCTCTTGCTGATCGAAACGTTGTAGCATATTATGAAAAAGAAGCTTCGATCCAAAAAATTGGAGTTCAATCTATTGCTTGCACTATTGATTGTGGACATGATGTTGGAAATTATATATAAATTCAAAAATAAATCGAAATGACAGTAATTTAAAATTGGAGTAGATGTACTCACTTCTCTCTACACGTTTCTTGTATTTTAATATATGAAAAAATCAGCAACGCAGTCAGGAGTGAATATGTGAATACGTTTTTTCAAATAATAAAATATAAATAACAACTCGTTTTAATAAATTTCAAAACGATAATCTTTTTTTTATTTTGAAAATTTTTAGAGTAAACTGGAAATATTTCTGGAAATCAGCAATTTGTAAGTCAGCCAATATTTCTCTCCAACTTTGGATATAAAATCAACGAATTAAAATAAATGCAAAGTACAATAAAATAACTTGATGGTGCTTTTTTTTTAAATTAACGTTTAATTCTATGAAACAAAGACATTGACATAATTAACAATTTTTTCATCTTTAGTATTGATTATCAATTTCATAGTAATACTTGAAACAATAAATTGACATAAAAGCTTTTTTTTTTCAAATTTGAAATTCATTTATTTTAAAATTCAGCAGCACCCAAGGTCGGTAGCTCCCTAATCGGTCAGTTATGTCAATATGTTAATCCCATATTATTTTAAGTTACAATAAAATCATATAATCGTTTTGCCACCAGCTTCCTAACTAATTATTAGAATTAATGCTTATTAAATTTTCAATAAAAAAAGTCACATAAACATACGCTCATTTAAATACTGTAAGTATAATTATTCTACCGCATGTTTTCACTTATTCATTCCAAAGAAAAAAAATAGTGCAAAAGTTTTAATTATTTTAAAAAATATTGGTCCGTATTCTCACCTCTTAAATAGTTAGAGAAAGTGCATACATTCTTAGGAAATAGTACAATTTCAAGAGGTAGGAATATAGACCTATGTTTTTATTTGAAATTAAAGCTATAGCCCAGAAGTCAGAGACAAATTCAAACCAAAATCTCTCATAAAATGGGATGTTGCTGAAATTAGGTTTCTAGGTACTTTTTTGGGTGTACAAAACGATAAAAAAATCTTTGCTGTTCTAAAGTGTATGCCAAGTTCATAATCTCGAAGACAATATCGAAAATTTGTATATCGAAAAAAATAATAAAGCTTAATAAAAACATGAATATTCTTTGAGAATGAGTACACAGGTTTTTTTTTGGGATGCTGATTAATAATTTGATATAAGATTTTCAAAATTGAAAATGGCAGATATAATATATCGGCAATAGGGAATATTGATGAATAAATAGACTTTTTTAGTTTTAATTCTGTATATTTAATTTTATTTTTGACGTTTCGACTCTCTAACCGAAAGTCTTCATCAGAAAAAATGATACAAAAATAAACAAGGCAAGAAGGTATCTAGATAATTAGAAATTAAAAATTGAAAATATACAGAACTAGATGTGAAAACGTGGATTCCACATTTAGTGCAAAAAGAACAAAATTCCTCTGGCATTTACCCAAAGTCTGAGGAAAAACCACGTAAAAACCTCAACAGAGGAATCAACGATATGAGTCGTGAAAATTATTATAGAGAAAAAGATTTAATTGATATAACACATCAGGACGATGTCCCGTTTCTGCAACGCACACAGTTCCAAGGTCCAAAACATGTCATCCAAAGAAACTGTGTGCGTCCGCAAGAACGGGACATCGTCCTTGTATGTTTTATTAATTCATTCATTTTTGACTATAATAATTGTCAAGACTCATATTATTATATTCATTTGTAATAGTTATTCCTGATTTGTGAAATATTTGTCTTGACACTTGTTTTTGTTATATTCATGTAGATGTAGATTATTAAAATTCAGTTTTTCTGTTAAAAAAATTTTTATGACATGTTTTGGACCTTGGAACTGTGTGCGTTGCAGAAACGGGACATCGTCCTAATGTGTTATATCAATTAAATCTTTTTCTCTATAATAATTGTCAAGACTCTGTTCCTCTGTTGAGGTTTTTACGTGGTTTTTCTTCAGAATTTGGGTAAATGCCAGAGGAATTTTGTTCTTTTTGCACTAAATGTGGAATCCACGTTTTCACATTTAATTATCTGTATATTTTCAATTTTTAATTTCTAATTATCTAGATACCTTCTTGTTTATTTTTGTATCATTTTTTCTGATGAAGACTTTCGGTTAGAGAGTCGAAACGTCAAAAATAAAATTAAATATACAGAATTAAAACCAAAAAAGTCTATTTATTATGATATAATTCTGAAAGTATGTATAGATCATTAATATTGATGAAATTTAAATTTGGTCCAAATATTTTGATTCCGAATGTTTATTGGCCGGACATTTGTACTAAGCCATCATTTTGATAATTAATATCTTTTCAATTGCATAAAATTAATAAATAAAAATGCAAATTAAGCGAGGGAAATTCAAAGTTCTAAAACGCAACACCATTGGTTAAAACGAAACGTGACGTCAAATACTATGTCAACAAGTGCGCACTGCTTACATTTGTATGGCATTGCAAGCTTTTGATTAGAAAACATTGTAATAACGTGTGTGTTGTAAATTTAATTATTTTTTAAGTTTAATTTTAGCATCCTAGTGAGATTATAAATCACTCAAGACAAAGTGGTTTTGTAAAAACACAATCGGATAATCTGCCAAGAGTAGATCCATTCATGATGTCGTCTTATTTTCTTTCAAATCCAAATTTTATGTCCGCTGAAGTAAAAAGAGTGAACACTGCAAAGTAATTATTCAATAATAACACATTATGTACGCTATTTTAATAAATACAATCCGAAATAAGATGAGCAGTAAACATAACCTATAATTTTTGTTTATTTTAAAACGAGCAAATGTTAAACGAAACCGCATACATACACTGTATTTTATTGCTAAAACTATAATGTTATTCATGATCTGTCAAGTTTATTATGATACCTCATCTCTTCTGATAACCTTACATCATTTCTTACGTATTCTGAAAAAAGACTTTATGTTCGACTGCATCATAATCATGTAGTTTATGGTTGCATTTAGTGACCATAATGTGCCATTTAATTGGACTAGGACTTTTACTTTATATAATTGGACGGAACTGTCATTGTCAAAAAATGTCACACGAATAGATTTTTCTACTAACATAAAATAAATCCAAATAACTGAATCGACATATTATTTATTATGGTAATGAATATTTATAACACAATTGGTATTATCGCGAATATTCAGACCCGAAAATAAATTCTTATTGTTACAAAAACATTTTTTTCTCAATGTTTATGATTCTTGCTGCCAACACTTCTACGCTTTCTGAAGTATCCATTTATTCTTTTCTATCATATTTATCCTTTTCTACACTTTCTGGAATATCCATTTATTGTTTTCTATCGTATTTAATCTCTTCTACATTTTCTGAAATATCTATTTCTTCTATTAAATTGTATTTAATATTTTTGACATCTGCAAACAAACAGTAAAGAACAATTGTAACAATAGCAACACTAGCCAAGCACACCAAGTTATAATTACCGAATTTTTATATAGGGAAATTAAGAAATATTTTTAGAAGATATCCTGCGTCTTTAGAGCAGTCAACATAAAGCTTTGTATGTAATTCGTACATAAACAAACTTTATAGACTCGCCTTCCTTATTAGACTCGCTCGCGCTGCTCGCTCGTCCATAACCAGCGGCTCGTCCAATAAAGTTCTATATTATATACTAATTACATAAATAGCTATTATCAACAGTAATTACACAAGAGCTTCTTATTTTGCTGGATAAATTTCTGTTTTCACGAAACCTTGTTACCTAGCAATTTGATAAGAAAACTGTTCTAATAAAATCACGACACCGTAGGTGGAGTGATTTTATTTTTGAACAGTTTTCGAGTCAAATAGCTGTCAGGTTACAAGGTTGAGTCGTCAAACTGAAATTTATCCCAAGAAAAATAAAATGCTAGAGTGTAATTCGGCGAGATAATTTAAGGTTGTTAAGAAGAGGAGTGGGGTCAAGCTGTGTTGGGAACTCTGCTCTATGCTAAATACATAGGATAAACATTCATTGCCAACTTCAAATAAACAAAATTTCAATGATTAAAACTAATGGAAATGTTTGTTTTCGGTTGAAAATACATTATTTTGAATAATTTGGTTCCTTATTCTATTCTTTTAAAGAGATTTCATCGGTTGAAATATTTTTTTTTCATATTTTAATGAAGCTACAATATGATATGTATAGGCTCTTTGCGAATAGATTGCAGCGCCAGTAGTGGTTAATTTTGACAGTACTAGCAGGAAAACAAAACGTTATCATTGTACATGATTTCAGAATATATGTACCAAATTTAAATTATAAAGCAATTTATAAGCCAGTTTAACAATAAATTGAAATATTATACGTGTTGGTTATACAAATTGTTGCGTTTCAAACTGTAAAACAGTTACGGAAATACAAAAAAACATAAACATTTCTATAACTTTCCATCCAGAGAACATGAAATAGGAATGGGAAAAAATGGATTCAGGCTATTAAACGAGTAAAAAAAGTAAAAAGAAGTCAATAATAATTATAGAATATGTATTAAATGTAGAAATTACTTGATGAAACTAGAAAATTTATGTAAGAAGTTAGGTTAAACCATTGTAAGCTATAGCAATTTTGTATATATTATTTTTATGTATCGGGTTTTTGGAAATTCATGCAAAATATCTCGCGTTTCATCAACCTAAGGCAATGTGAAAAAATATACTTTCATGTGACATGTTTTGATTCGTTTGACAGACATATAGCAGCCTATAATTAATTACTTCAAAATAACATATCTTAGTTCGATAAAAACTTTAAACGGACAAGAATTAATCGACATTTGCTCTACAACAAGCGCGGAAATCAAACTCTTATCCAAAAACAGTTCTTCTTCAGCATTAAACACATGCTTACTTCTTGCACTAATTTTCCTCTTTCTAATATTGTACTCCGGATACAACCAGGTTATATGAATTGGAATCCTGTTCCTATTATAACTCCATTAGTCATCATTCACTTGTGTTTTTAAACTTATTTCAAGCTTCAATATAAACTTTGTAGCTTTTAATCACTTATTCCACGTAATGACAATTCAAATTTTTTCCTGCAGCTACTTTCAAAATTAAACTCTCCGAGCGCTAGTGTCGCTCTCCAAGATTTGCGCAAAGAGCCTATAGGCTCTTTGCGAATAGATTGCAGCGCCAGTAGTGGTTGATTTTGACAGTACTAGCAGGTAAACAAAACGTTATCATTGTACATGATTTCAGAATATAAGTAGCAAATTTAAATTATAAAGCAATTTATAAGCCAGTTCAACAAGGAAATTGAAATATTACGTGTTGGTTATACAAACTGTTGCGTTCCAAACTGTAAAACAGTTACGGAAATACAAAAAAAAACATAAACATTTCTACTAGTTTCCATCCAGAGAACATGAAATAGGAATAGAAAAAAATGGATTCAAGCTATTAAACGAGTAAAAAAAGTAAAAAGAAGTCAATAATAATTATAGAATATGTATTAAATGTAGAAATTACTTGATGAAACTAGAAAATTTATGTAAGAAGTTAGGTTAAACCATTGTAAGCTACAGCAATTTTGTATGTATTAATTTTATGTATCGGATAAGTTTTTATTGCGTTTTTCAATTAATAACAGATATTCTCTCGTTCTAATTCCATTTATTAATCAACTTTTGCAACAAAGATTATTTTATTCATTTATATTGACACATATCAAAAATACATCAAAATACATACTGCAGATCAAAACAATCCAAAACCTACTTCTATTCTTTTAAATTTTAATTACATTTTTATTATTTCAACAGTTTTTGGAAATTCATGCAAAATATCTCGCGTTTCATCAACCTAAGGCAATGTGAAAAAATATACTTTTCATATGACATGTTTTGATTCGTTTGACAGACATATAGCAGCCTATAATTAATTATTTCAAAATAACATATCTTACTTCGATAAAAACTTTGAACGGACAAGAATTATTCGACATTTGTTCTACAACAAGCGCGGAAATCAAACTCTTATCCAAAAACAGTTTTTCTTCAACATTAAACACATGCTTACTTCTTGCACTAATTTTCCTGTTTCTAATATTGTACTCCGGATACAACCGGGTTATATGAATTGGAATCGTGTTCCTATTATAACTCCATTAGTCATCATTCACTTGTGTTTTTGAATTTATTTCAAGCTTTAATATTAACTTTTTAGCTTTTATTCACTTATTCCACGTAATGACAATTCAAATTTTTTCCTGCAGCTACTTCCAAAATTAAACACTCCGAGCGCTAGTGTCGCTCTCCAACGTTTGCGCAAAGAGCCTATAATACGCAACGCTGTAGATTTTCGGAAATATTTTTGATATTTGACATTTAGTAGTGGTACTGCGTTTCATAACCAAAAAAATTATTGATGATAAATCTACATCAAAAAATAATATCGATGGAAGAGTAAATGGGTTACTCAATCAGTGTACCGTCAAGTTAGGGAGGTGATAGAAAATCTTGTTTATTCTAATCATACACTCTTCCCATTTCATCTCATGCGGCGACGTTGCTAAGCGTATGATAACTTGCTAAATTTTAGTAGCTTTTGTACAATTTTTTTGAATAATAATTCAATTTTCTCTGAAACAATAAACAAGACTTTTTTGAAATTTGGTACACATGTTCATAAGACTTTCGTAGATATTTTGACGATTTTTTGTAATGTTGTCATTTCAGGTAGTCGAGATAATGACGTATAAATCAATGTGAAACACATCGCGTGCATTAACGCAATGTAATAATATGTCACCGAACAGCAACTTTGACATTTTTTATCTCGAAAACTAGAAACAAGATTGAGTTCAAACTTTGCCAGAATATTCTTCACCAAACAAATAATATACTGTAAAAATTTGAATAAATTCTCATATTACTTTGATTGCCTTCTCAACAACCTTAACGACATTTTATTTATGAAAAAGTTTATTTAAATGTGCAGTTATTGAGAGTACAATTATCATACATCGTTTCATTTGACATATTCCACTACGTATTCTTTATAATTTTCTCCATCAATTCTTCGCATACTTAAGTCCAATCTAGAAAATATTTGAAATTTGACATACTGTTGTACTTCTTTCTAATACATAATTCTGGTTTTCACAAAATGCGATGAATTGTCTCCAGATACATGATTTATTGTTTTTTGTATTTATAAACACACTTTACTTGATATTTTCTTTTATATTCTCTTCGGAAATATTCCAAATTCTGTTTATTTTGCAGTTTAAGCATGGACAAATAATGCAAATGACATAAATATAGTGAGTGTTTTGATTTGGTTGCTAGGAGAAAGGTAAATAACGTTTTATCACTTGCAAAAAGTTACCTTCCTTTTTATCCGCTGTCAAAACGATAATAGCTATTTATGTAATTAGTATATAATATAGAACTTTATTGGACGAGCCGCTGGTTATGGACGAGCGAGCAGCGCGAGCGAGTCTAATAAGAAAGGCGAGTCTATAAAGTTTGTTTATATACGAATTACATACAATGCTTTATGTTCGACTGGTCTAAAGACGCAGAATATCTTCTAAAAATATTTCCTAATTCCCCTATACCAAAATTCGCTAAGTATAACTTGGTGTGCTTTGCTAGTGTTGCTGTTGTTACAATTGTTTTTTACTGTTTGTTTGCAGATGTCAAAAATATTAATCACAATTTAATAGAAGAAATAGATACTTCAGGGAGTGTAGAAGAGAATAAATATAATAGAAAAGAATAAATGGATACTTCAGAAAGTGTACAAAAGAATAAATACGATAGAACAGAATAATTTTTTTTTGACAATGACAGTTCCGTCCAATTATATAAAGTAAAAGTCCTAGTCCAATTAAGTGGCATATTATGAGCACTAAATGCAACCATAAACTACATGATTATGATGCAGTCGAACATAAAATTGTTTATTCACAATCATAATAATAATATGGCAATTCCTAACCTTTTGGAGGTTGGGAAGTATGTAATTTCCAACAACAATGACTAGCTCACGGGTCGGAAGCGATACTTCCATCTCTTGGGTGGGAAATGTTTATGCAGGGTTGCCTAGCATCAGTCATAAATCTTTATTGGAGTAAAATAATCCGTGCTATTAGAAATACCGATCTTATAATCTAATGATCCAAATAAAACAATTAATATTGAGAAGAAGCGGATTTATATTGCAATTCTGTGTAAATCTATGTCTTATAAATTCATAAATTTGTAAATTAAGGACAAAATCGCTATTAACTCACATACGTAGCACTTTCATTCGATTCTGGACAAGTGTATAGCTCCATTTCACTGTAATAACTTATTGATATCTGCACTTAACACAATTTCAATGGATACATGTATAAATAACTTGATCATAAATCCTACAAATGTCAAATTAATCAAATATTTCAAAACATTTTTGTTTTCATAGACTACTACATCAATTTACTTTGTTGAAAAAAGAACGAAATTGGATCATTTATTTCTCGGAAAATCAGGGATGATTGTGAATAATAGTTATTTATACAACAAGTGAATTAAACCATTGTTTATTTGCGAGAAGAAAGTTCAAAATCACGAGCGCGTCCAGCGCGAGTGGTTCAATTATTCGAGCAAATAAAGAGGTTTAATTCACGTGTTTGTATACATAATTTTATTCAATTTTGCGTAAATGTCTGGAACATGAAACTGAGGAACAAAATTCAAAAAAATTAAATTGCAGTTGCAAGAGAACTTCGTTGATATCGCGACGAGTGTTTGTTTTTCAAACATTCGGGGAGTGTGATGGTCAGTAAACTGTCAGTTTTGTGAATTTTGAATTGAAGCGTTATAATTGTGAAAAATATTGTCTGAAATGATGGAAGAAAGTGATTGAAACAATGTTCTCGTCCCCGATACCATTTTGAACGATGCAGTCGTAGCAGTTGGGAAAATTATTCCTCGGAAATCGGAATCTTTTCATGAAATGGTATTCCAACAGTGATTTAAATTTTTTTAAATCACTAATAATTCATTTTAAATAACTAGTGAATAAAGATTTACTTATGACTGTTGCTATGGATTTAATAATGTAGCTTTAAGACGTCAAAATTGAATAAAATAATATACATACTTCGGTGAGGATTTCATATCAGCCTCGAGTTATATCTGATCCTGGTACATTTCTGATAGTATTTTGCATTCAGGCACAATGCAATACTTATAAACTGACTTTTGAGCTTTTTTAATACTGAAATAAGTTGAGAACGAAAACACCTGTAGTAAACAATGGACTGTTATATCTCAAGACATAGTATTTGACGTCATCAATAGAGCGCGCGAAAATGGCGGTGTTTAAACAGCTCAAAATTATTCTCAATTTTAAAATTTTTTTTAAACTTGATTACAGCACTTTTGAACATAATTCATATTTTTTATTATGTTATAACGATGTAAACAGTGAATTAAAAATATAAAATTAATTCATGAATATACTCTATTTGGAACGTACCAATAATTTTTAATCTCTATATTTTAAAATTTAATTTATATATTTTGAAAGTGTGAACAGGTGATATGAACATTGCTGACTAATGCCCGGTTTTATAAAGGGCAGAGTAATATACTCCCATAGTAAATAAAATTTATTCTATTAGATGACAGTCGATTATTTGACAGCAATGATTTTGTTGTCATAAGAAAATACAAACTGATTAGAATTTGTTTGATAAAATAAATTTACTTTAGGAGTAAATTTATTTGATCTTTTGTAAAACCGGCCATAAGATCATTATGTATTGATGGATTAAAAATCAAAATTGTGTATTCAATATGAAGGTTTTTAAAATAAATAAAAATTTGTCAATAAATAAAAAGAATAAGATGTATTTTAAAAAACAATTGAAAAATTGATAGAAATTCTTTTTCAAAGGGTATAGCCCGATAAGCTATGGAAAAATGCATTTATCAAATTTTTTCCATAGGATGGTTAGAAAATAAAATAGCTCTAACGTTCAAGTTGTTTTTCTCGGTTTCTATCTATCCAATCAATATGAAACTAGGTATGAACGATGTTTGTACTAAGCTCATTCACCAATTGCAATAAGAATCTGAACTATCGAAGAATGACAATCCATTACGGAAGATTTGGGCCGAACACGTTCACCATTTTTTTTTTATATAATATGTATTTGTATTCCATCTACAGACACTAAACTCTATCGACTATAATCGTAATTGAATGATGATTGATACCAACTCGTATTTGTAATATGTACGAGTATGTGCATTTCTGTGGAAGTGGTACTCGAATTTTGTAAAACGCTATAGAACTGTAAATCTGAACAAAATCACATCGGCTGGTACCACAAGCTCTGTTTTTGGCTATACTAGCAGTGTTATTTTAAGAAGAGTTTTAAGGCAATATAAATATTTCAAGCTATTTTAAAGGAAAATATTCAGATAAATTTTGTAGACATATGTGTTTTCCATAATTTGTTTTTGAAGATTATTTTCTAAAGTATTTGGGAAAGTTCTAATTGCGTTAAAACACATCTTGTCACAACGCTCTTAGTAGCGCCAAAAACAGAGCTCGTGGTACCAGCCATTATTTCTTGATGTCAAATGACGCTAAATGTATTTGTCAACAAAAATTGTTGCGATTTTGTTCAGATTTACAGTACTGTAGCGTTATAGAAAATTCCAGAATCGCTGCATTAATTTGTTTTTATCCTGAAAATATATCCCTTGAATGGTACCAAGTTTTTAAAAAACATTCAGAAATTGCTGGATAGCTTGAATAAATGAAATATTCTGTTATTTTAAGGATCGCGTATTTCTGAAGTTCATTGTTTGAATATGTATTGCTGTGGAAGTAGCACCCAGATCAGTTTTTATTTATTTTGATCCTGTTCCACCACAGCTAGATGAATGAAACTTGGAAATGTTATATTTGGGATACAAATACATATTATATAAAAAAAAAATAATGAACGTGTTCGGCCCAAATCTTCCGTAATGGACGCTGAAAAAATACTTTTGTCATTTTTAGATTGTACACATTATCGTACTTATATTTTATTGCACTTGGCGAATGAGCTAAGAACAAACATCATTCATATCAAGTTTCATATTGATTGGATTGATAGAAATCGAGAAAACTAACTTGGACGTTAGAGCTATGTTATTTTCTGACCACCCTATGGAAGGTCTCACGAAGTTAAAATTTGATATATGAGATACTCTATGATAGATATACCATCCCACTATCATTTCAATCGATTACATGCAGGGGCACTTTGCCATAGCTTATCGGGTTATACCCTTTGTAGTAGGTAGTCTTCTTATTCTTTGACATTACAAACATCTTCAACATCGCTGTCTTGCTCTAGCACTGAAATTTTAGGTGAATTTCTACAGACATCACTTGTTAAACAATAACCACATATTGCCGAACTTAGTAAATTTGTTAATTTACAATTACAAGTTCTCCTACATCTTTTTTTGCAATAATTGCAAAAATCAAATCCAAAAGAGATTTCGAAGTTGGCAGTTTTGTCATTTTGACAGGGCTGGATATTTTTGAGTTAGAATCGTCTATTTTCCAATCAATGTTTGCTTATAACCTGAATGCATAATCAACAAATAAATAATATATTCTTGAAGCCCAGGATTTCATCTTTAATTTTGTATTTTTATTAATTTTTTGAAGTTCAACTTTAACTTGCAGGAATAAGAATAAGCAAAGAACATGTATTTTCTTGTATATTTCTTATAATCAAGATTACTCAAACATATCAAGTTGTATCAATTTCTGAATTATTACATATTATGAAGTGTATTTTCAACTTCATTAAAAAAAACAGATATAATAATTTCAGATTCATATTCGCTATGTGCAACATCAAAGTGGTGACAACTAGCGGCATTGATCGGCGAATCCACTGCCACTTTTATATGTTCTGTCAAATGTGACAACTAGTGAAAAGTGAATTGAAATCAAAATTAATCATAAACGTAATAAGTATGGATCCTATATTAAGAACGGGTTTTGACAAAATGAGTCATACTATCAGGTTTCAACCTCAAACTGTGCCAAGGGTAAAGCTCACAAGTATTAAAACCTTTTTCAATAATGTTATTACAAAACAGTATTTTTTCAACACAATCACAAAAAGCAAGAATATCAGCTTTGCATTCTACATCACTTGTGCTTTTGGTACTCGAATCAACTATCATTAAATTGTCATGTGCTCTGTCACAGTCATTTTCATATATTGAACTTATATTATTTATTGAACTTATATCCATTGAGACTTCTGTATTGGCAGCCCTTTCTGAATTAAAACTTTGGTTTTTAATATTTTTTGAACTTGAAGCTATTAATGAAGTATTCTGTAGCCTACGCTTAATGAAACATTGGTGTCTTGTCAAAACTGTTTCGTCATTTAATTTTGGCTTCCAATGAGAAGAAGAAAATTGGCTAGGTACGAAATTAGGACTCAGTTTCTCTTCTCCCTTTTTATTCTCAATGGAATGTGCACTGCAAATTAGATGTCTTGATGTAGGATTCCAACTGTATGTATATTCACTAAAAAATTAAAAAATATGTCTTATTTTATCAATTTAATAACAAAATTCAAGTTGCAATACCATAAAAATTATTGAATTTCATTATTCTCATATTTACTTTATACTAAAATTATATTTACATATTGCGTTCGCACAAATTTTTTGAAACATCATTATAAATGTACAATTAAGGTTATGATACTTACTTTTCCTTTCTTACGACGGAAACCCACTTTTCCCTTTGAATAAACTCATGCTTATATATATTTTGGTAAACAATAAAAGCTGGCATCACTATTTTTCGATGTATTATTACAAATGATAATGTAGCATTCACGAATTGTCATTTTTGACTTTTGATTTTATATCAGAACATGTGCACTAAAAATGCTAACTTTCGCCGCTAAGCGCGCACGGTCCTTCAGTGTTTCTCTTCCAAGCAGCTGCACATAGCGAATAAATAAATAAAAACTGTTTTGAAAATGAAATGGTGTCGAATGAATGCTACGAAAAAAATTATTATTATAAAATATTGGTTTTATTAAACAGAGACAATTTTCATCATTTTTTATTATTTTTAAATTGAAAGTGAAAGCATAGTGATGATAAATGTACAAAGATTCTATTTTTTTTATGCCTCGTATAATGTATTTTCAATTTTATAAAAGTCATTGAGAAGTTCCGATCAAATTTTCTATGAGAGAAAACATAAATTATTAAAAACTAATGTCTTCCTCAGAATGCTTAGAGTCCTCACTATAAGATGATTTTTATTTTTTTTTTGTTTTGCATTATTTTAGACAAAGAAAATTAAGTTTTTCCTTGAACGCCTCGCTTGAATATTTTTGTTCAGCGGATTGGCGCGCGTAGAGTTTTCGAATTCGCTTTCTTATTTTCAATAATTTTTTATATTGATGCAATTTTTTTTTTCTTATTAACTTATAATATATATTCAAGTAAAATTTTCCACTCTTTCAGGTGGTACTATTAGTTTTTCGATTTTTCTATTGTAGTTTTCGAGATCATGAACTTAGCATACACTTTAGAGTTGCAAAGATTTCTCTATCTTCTACACCCAAAAAAACTACCAATGAGCCCAGTTTCAGCTATATCACATTTTATGACAGGTCAAAATTCCTGACAACTGGACTACTATGTAAATGAAAATTATTATTTGCTTTCAAGAAATATCTGTAAATAAGTTATTTGCAAGTTCAAAAATATGAATTTTTCAATAAATTATTTACTTTTCATAGATTGGATTGGGGACAAGGATTTACTTCACAACATTGGGGAAGTACAGCAGTTATTGTTACTTGTATGTCTGTGTCAGTAGCTGGAGCTTGGGTAGTTATTCAGCTATTTGAAGATCCGTACATACGAATGATAAGTGCTAGCATTGCTCTTCTGATCATTTACGTCTGTATAAGGTTAGTTGGCATGTCAATTATTTCGTATTATTAATGTACAGAGTGGCTCAAATTGCTTTTCAATATATATTTTTTTCTCATTTTCAAGTAAATACTATCGGAGACAGAAAAAAATATCTTCCCATTATACAGGCACTTTTTCGAGTAAAATGGATTTGTATAATAACATTTTTTTATTATTTGTTTCTGATTCACAGTATAAAATTGTAGTTTCTCAAATGGTAACCATGAGAAAAAAAAATTTTTTTTATGTCTTCCGTAATAATAAAATAAAATAAATATCAATCACTCCTGCACTCCATACGGGTGTTGCAGACACTTATTGATATTTCATAAGCCGTAGAGTGCGATTACCAGTTGTCAAGCTACGGGTACTCTTAGTTTTTGTGGAGAGTATGACACAGAGTACGTTATGAATTCAGTGAAAATTTTACTGATTTTTCTTTTTTGTCCGTCGGTAGGATTCAACCCTGCGACCTTCGGATAACAAAGCCAGCATATTTGCACTGAACTACAGGGTTAAAGAAACACATTTTTTTTTAATAAAGCCCCGACCCACTGGTTTTTTTGAATTTATTTGTGAATGATTGGGCTTTTTTGTAACAATGACAAATGCACTTGAAAATATTTTAATTTTAGTAAATTAGTTGAGTCTGTATCCTTTTGAATTGTATATTATATGCAACTGAACCAGTAATAACAATCGAAAATAAAACAATGTGAGACACACGTGTAAAAAGTCTCTTATGCACTCACGGAACTTCAGAAACACTTGCTTCGCTCGTATTTTGAATCAAACGACCAAACCGCTCGTATAACTTTTTACATGTGCATCTTAAAGTTGTATTAACCAATATTTGAGTGACACTACCTTGATTTAAATGAAATGAGTTTTTTTTATTGGATTCAATTTAGTTTTTTCTATGTGAGTTTTGTTCAAAAAACCCACGTGGGTTTTTTTTTTGTGGGAAAAATAGATTCAATTCTGCTGATATATGAATATTCATAGAAATAAGTACTCTCTTTGAATAGTCTTTTGTTTATAAATATTTTTTAATCATGTTCTATCCAAAACGGAAGAATAAGCTTTTTTTCTGTTGAAGGTTGAAAGTACGAAATTATAATTTTTTTTTGTCAGCTTACTATTTTTCCCATTTATACAGTAAATTAGAAACATGATGAGAACGAGAAAAAAATTTTAATTGACAAAACAGTTCTATTCAAAAAAGTGCCTGAAAAATATATTTTTTTTTATCTCCAATATGTAGTATGTAAGTTATAAGACAATCATAAAAATGTGAGAGAGTCAATTTTTTACCATACCATTCCAATAGGCATAGCACCTCAAGTGTTTTTTGTCTTTCCTTATCTTTTATTATGAAGATGCGGGAAATAGCTATGTTAAAATTCCATCAATATTTTAGTTTCACCGCGATGATGACAAATAAATTAAATTTATTCTTTCAAATGTGTATATCGAAACTTGCGGAGTGAAATTGGTATGCTACATTTGAACGGAAGTGATGGTCATGTGGTTAATGATTGAAGTTGGTTCAAAGAATAAACAATATTTCAAATAAATCCTCAAATCTGAATTACTGCTTCGTAGAAAAAGATTGAAATTATTTTTTATCAATAGATGATGAACTACAAAATCTCAAGTGTTCAATATTCATCTGGACCCTATTATTATTCGGCAAAAATTTAAACAGAATATGAGTAATTGAGCAATTCAGTCATTGAATGATAATAATAAATTTAATAATTTATGTGAATCAAACCACGAATCCTACACTTCCGTGCATGTTTGCCACCTAGACCGCTAAATCGATTTAGCTCAAAACTCAAAACGTAGAAATTTGAAATTACTGTTTGAGAGTATTTTCTTCAGATTTTTTTATAGTTAGGAAAATTAGAACTGACTATTTATGTGTGCCTGTCTATCGATTCTACGCCTAAATCGCTGAGCTTATTTTGTTCAAAACTCATATCTAGGAGTTTTCAAACATTCTCTAGAGATATCGTTATTTCAGTTTTTTTTAAATTAAAAAAATCTAAGCTAGTTCATACGAAGACTTCTTGTATCCCTGTCGTTCTCCTTTTAGTCATTAAAAAAACAAAGACCGTACGACCAGCCTGACTATTTATTCTTACGATGGATGTATTTTTTTTTTTCTTATAATAGACAAACGGTTTCATGATGCTAATTTTTTCTGCAAAATCTTCAAATTTTCAATAAATTGCTAGCATTTTATGCACAAACTATTAATATATAGCTCTTATATAAAATGAAATCCATATTTCTAAAATCATACATAAAACTTGTATTTTATTATGAAACCGGGGTTTAACCTGACAGGTTTCTTAAAGAATAAAAGTAGCTTCACTTTAAACGTGCGTACTCTGAATTATTATACACACCCTTTTTCCTAGATTCTTGGGTGTAAATACAGTGGATGCCTACCAAAGAGCAAAAGTAGGGGCACTAAACATCATAAGTGGTAATGGAGGCCATGTATCAACGATTAGCGAAACAGTGGCAGTCGATATTCCGAAAACTCAACCCCAGACTGCAATTTAATCGGTACTTATATAACTAGGTTATATATTTCACATCTCATTGTTATTTATATAATAATGAAGTAGATCTATTTTCTTTATATTTTCAGTTAACACGATTCATATCAATTCTTATTGATAAAATAGATATGCCAAAATGAATATTATAATGAATTTATAAAAGTTTTATTATCGGAGTTAATAAACATTTTTGTTTACTTGGGAATATAACTACAAAAAAATAATAAATTCATTATAAAAATGCTCTAGACATCATGCGTGCGCTATATTATTTTTTAAGAACATGATACAGTTGTAAATTTTAAAATTAAAATTTGTATATCGGTGATGGTAATTTCACTTTATCACTCTTTTTTGTTATTAAATATATTTTTTCTGCATTCAGTACTCCGCAGAGCACACCTTGTAGGAGTTTTTACAGTGCTTTTTTTGTTAAAATACAAATTTTGTAGATTTGCTCTGTAAACCTCAATATATGCTATTATATTGAGGTTCGAGATAAAATTATCATTTTACCATGAAAAAGAAATTATGAATATTTTTTAGTTAGTTTCAGATAAATTTAATCATGGAGCTGATTTATTTTTTTGCTCAGCACGAGAGCATAATGAGAGAGAGAGCTGTTGCTGCACGTTACATCCGAGTAGTTTTTTAAAAATAACTTCTAAATTTTCACTTAATTATAAATTTGTGCATCCGTCATCAGCTTTGGGTACAGTAGGCCGTACAAAAATTTTAAGAACGAAAAACTCATAGGAAATAATTTAGTGTTTACCTGTCACAGATTTTTTCCCCATAGACTGATGTACTAATATAAAATTCGGCATATTTATATTAGAAATAAAAACAAATATGACACGAAAAAAAATTTTCGTATTCATGTTTTTTAGAGTCATAAAAACACATGAATTGATATGAAAACGTGCAAAAAATTAGTAGAAACCAGAAACCTAAAAAGCAATTTAGAACTGCAGTGCTTTAATTTTTGTAATGGATATGAAAATAGTTACTACTACAAAAAAAAAAAGTTGCATCTGGCTAATGAAAATCTTTACTGTTTTACTAGCATATCAGAAACAAAATTTAAATGTTTGAAATATATACAGCAGTCTAGTTAACTATATAAAAGCCAATAAAATAATAACCATCCAATTAAGCTTTATATTTTGATCTGTAAAAGCTTACGCATAAAATATGGAATAAAGATTGTTTCAAGATATTGGCAGAATATTCTTCAATTTAAAATTGCCAATATTCTTATGATTCATAGTGATAAATACTAGTATATTGTAGATATAATTTATAGCCGTGTTTCTTCGGACTATGACTCGTAATCAAAGTGTTGAAGTGAACTTGAATCAGAAGAATCATGTTTCTTTGGTTCTCATTCCTATTTCTTCATTTTGTAATCACAAAATGACAATCGCCTCATCTTTCTGAATCCGTCATTTTTCATGATCACTGAGATTACATTTATAGAAACAGTTTAACTTTGAAAAAAGCTGAATAGAATGGAACGAGAAAATGAAAGTATTTATGAATGTTCTATTTGTTCACTAGAGGAGATATGAATTTTATACAAAAAATGTAGATATTTTTTATGTATTTAAATACAATGTAAAAGTTGCAGATAAATATATGAGGTTATAGTTTTGCAAAATGTTTATATTTGCAAATTGTTTTTATTGCAGAAAATAACAATTTATCACCTGAAAAAAGCTCAACTAGAAAATGAGAGAAACGGTGGTTTATGATCACAGAAAAAAAACTCTTGCTTTAATAGCATTTTATGAAAATCATATTTAAGCCGATCAACAACCTTGGTTTAGGACTGTTTTAAAAAAAAAGACTCTAAGAAGTATTGTAGGGCTATAAAAATGTTCTAAATTACTTTGAAGGAAAATCTGTTGGTGCAAGTTATAGTTAATCGTAGAGATAATTAATACTCCTAGAGAGGGTAAAAGAAAAGCATAAGCGCTGCAATAAGTGAAAAATGTTGAATTGCGCGAGTGAGAGCGAAAATGGTGCCATATATATATCTCTCTTTCTCTAACACACGGCGCTTATGGATCGCGCGCATACCAGACATATGCGTATAACTCATATGCTCGGGTGAAGGTAAACACATTTCCGAAACCGCATCGTATAGCGCTATAAGAGAGACAGAGAGAGATATACATAGCACAATTTTCGCTTATGCAATTTAACGCTTTTCGAACCCGCTTTACCCTTCTAGTATCAACTCTATGCAGATATTTCAATTTTCTGCAATATTTTCATTTAAATAATTTGAAATATATTTATTGCCGTAAAACACTTCTAAAACAGCTGAAAACAGAGTTCGTATTGATTCATAGCAATTAGGGTTGAGTGAATCATGATTTACAGAATCAGAATCATAAATCGAAGAAACATGGTTTATGTAAATATTTTATTTTATTCAAAATATCTTTCTGTGATAAGAAATGTAAAATGCTTTTTATGTTTGTTTTAATATAAGACTGTGTAGAGAAACGCCAAACAACTGAGATTAATATGAAATTTTAGAAGAAATATGGCTAATTTAGAGTGAGATTACTAAGAATAATTGTTTCAATTTAAATTTCAACTTTGACCCGAATCAAAGCTTATCTACAGTTCAGCTGAATTAAGTTTATTTCTTAAGGCTACGATTATTCCAGCTATTGTAACCGTAGTAAATAAGCTCGGTTCAAATAAACTATAGATATTAAACCAAAATCTATGAAAACTTGGATTTGGGATGCTAGCAATATTTCTACACTGTTAATATAAGCGATAAAAAAGTTTTTCTGTTAAAACGGCCTACAAGAACAGCGTATTTTTTGTAATAAGGATTATTTTCTGTTCTCGAAAAAATTTGACGCATATTGAAGCGACATTTGACGTGCTATCTTAAATAATATACAAAATTTAGTTATTTTAAGAATTTGGTATATAAGATGGTGGATTTTTCACTGCTCAGATTTTATCTGCAGAAATATTTAAGATAAAAAGATAAATTTAACTATAATTCATTTCAGTTAAGAACGGTCCAAGAGCTCTTAGGGGACTATGACTTAAGCCTTCTGATTGACCAAAATGTGAACAAGACACTCTCACATTAAATGCAGAATTCAAAGCAAGCTTGCTGGAAATGAATTTAAGAAATATAAACAACAAAATAAATATATCTACATATTACCTGAAAAGATACAAATTTAAGTCTTTGAAGTGACAAATCTATTTATGACAATTGATGAACGACTTACAAATGATGCAGCTGACAGATAGCCAAATGCGATTTTTGTACTAATGTTCGTATTTTGTCCAATCACAAGGCTTAAATCGTAGTCACATAAGAACTCATTCCTAACTGAAATGAACTATATAAACCTTCTAAACAAAGCCTAATCTACGAAGCGGGATGATTTTTTTCTCTCTCTATCTACTTAATATTCGGTAAAATATCTAAGTTTGTTTTTTAAATACAACAGGCTGTATTTTCTTTTTTAAATTGTTAATCAATCAATATATCATGAGTGCAGTTAGATCTTTATATGAAAAAAATTAAATCTATATAATTGGCTGTGATACTGTTTTACTTATTGTAAAAATCTGTCTGATTTGATAAAAATCAGATAAAATAAGATTTTATCAGTGCACCCATTCCCTTCTACTTCAAAAAAATTTCAAATTAATTTCATGGCTGATTATGATGAGTATTTTTGCTTTAAATATTGGACGAAATTTTCAACCCAAATGGTACTTGTGATACACCATTGTAATTTGAGGAAACAAAATTACATATTATTAACGGAGAAAAAAATGGCTAAGAAAGAAACAAAAGCATGACTTTGTAGAATACGTTTTGTTTAAATAAAATTCATGATGCAAGCCTCGTCACTTAAATTGTTGTGCGGATTTCATAATGCTTGTTTATACTCGTATTGCATGCAAGATTTTTTCTACGGTCTTCAACCATATTTTAACAATTATTGAGCACAAAGCAAAGAAGCCCAGAGCACAAATTGACATTTAGATTAAACATATATCCAAATTAATGGATCAGTGAGACAACAAGCATGAATTCACAGAAATATAACTGCTACGAGTTTAAATGGTGATGCAACTGAGACGCGAAAAAGGCTTACTTTACACATTTTTGCGATGCGTAAAATATTTTACGCCTGATCGTAGAAAATAATTATTTATCTATCTTGTGCGCGAAATTATACTTTGGAGTTTGAGAATGAAATTTCGCGCACAAATTGCATTCATTTTTTCTACTAACATCAAAAAATGAAGGAAAAATTTTTTTTTAATTATAATACAATACAAAAATGAGTTCCCGAAATACTTCGTGCATGTTCTCATGATAAACAACTCCAATGCAAGATTTTGCCCACTAAATTGATGTAAAATGTCATCATTTTTTGACATCTGTAGAAAACAGTTATTTTTATATCTAGTGTGCGAAATTATACTTTGGTGCTTGAAAATGAAAGTCATTCGAAAGGCTCAAAGAAATTTCGTGCACGAGTTGCATACAACATTTTTTTTTACAGACGTCAAAAAATTATTTCAAAAAATATCAAAATCAAATTAAAATACAAAAATTTTGCTGTATTCTGTAACATGATCATTAACTTATTATCAATCGGTATGATTTTTGACAAATGGAAACAATTGTAACAAGCGAATATTCAGAATTTTTGTCAGTGCTACCTAGGTCCATTGGCTGAAATAGATAATGATCGAATAAAAATTTATCGATTGAGTTACAAAATAGCCTCAATTAGAGGAGTTCTTTTTCTTGACAACGTGCATGAAGTATTTCGTGCACGTTTCATGATAAACAATTCCAATGCGACATTACGTATACTAATATTGATGTACAAATGTCAACATTTTTCGATGTCTGTAGAAAATATATGGTATAAAACGTGTAACCTATATTTTGTTCCTATTTGGTCCCTTAAATTTTACATTCTATTGTTAAGAACTTCAATTAAAAATATTTTTTCTACCTACGAGCGTAAAGTAAGTCTTTTTCACTTCAATCATCATTCTGTGAATTTTTAGTCACTCTCAATGATTCATTAGTTCAGATATTTATTGAATTTAAATGTCAAATTGTGTTCTGGGCTCTTTAGCTGTGTGCTCAATAATTGTTAAAATATGGAAGTCAAGCGTCGTAGAAAAAATCTTGTATACAATACAAGTGCAAAGAAGCATTATGAAATTCGGCCAATAATTTTAGGGACTCGACAGACCTCGTCACCAAATAATGTCATAATGCTCAACTTTACACTCTTGTTGCATAAATTACTATTTTTTCATGTGATCATTGGCAATACTGAAACTTGGTTTTACCACGTTTCTTCATTCAGAGCAAACTGAATTTGGCGTACTTTTAAAATAATTTTACTAGTTTATTGAAGAAGAGATATTTTGCTTCTTGTTTAAGTTGCGCCAAGTAGCTGGAAATATATTTAATTTAATAGTTATCACTTTTTAACAATAATTGAAAATTGACTAAGCAATACAACCAATTTTTCTAAAACTATATTATCCGCATTCAGCTCTGCGAAGCGCTATGCAGCAGTATTAGGTCACAGATCATTTTATTGCGCTGGTTGTTGTAGAGTATTTATTCGATAGTATCACAATAGCTATTATTTTGACAAATAAAAATGACATTTAACTATTTAGCAACGCAGTAGCCCTATATACACAAAAAATCCTCTCACAAATGATTCTACAAAAAATGTATGAAGAAGAAATGCGAAAAAAATCTCAAATACTTGGAGAATTAAGGTTATATTTCTTCGCACTGATTTCTTTTCAAATCATATAGACAAATTGTGATTGGATCTTATTTAAAGTTAGTAGTTCTAAAAAAATCTATATGGGGTGAGCAAAAACTAAATATAGGAATTTTTCTTAAAAATTACTGTTTTTCAGGAATATTTTAACATTCCTCGAGTGTACGTTAATTAATTGATTCAGTTTGTTCCTTCAACATATATATTTTTTCAGATTTTTTTTTTGTGGAATCTTGTGAAAAGAATTGCCGTACACACAGAGTCTAAAGTGCACATTAAAAATCTCAATTAGAAAAAAATTTTGAATGATGTTCCAGTTGATATGCAACATTCTGTACATAGAAGAGTCGATTATCGCACATATTTCAAATTTCATTTTTAACTCCGATGTTTGTGTTTCTTTGTACACAATAGATTAATTTTATTATTAATTCTATTAGTGATAGGAGAATAAGTTGTAGAAATATATTCTATATGTTCTATTTCTGTGGTTAATCATGTATGGGTTACTTTAAGCATTTGGAAGAAATATCCGTAAATTGGTTTCATTACACTTTAATGTTAATTAAGTTATTGCAATATATTACAGTATTATATTTAAATGTATAAAATTATACTTACTAACTAGGTAATAGATTCGACTATTGGTTATTTTTTTTGCTTTTGAAATCATAAAGTAGAGCCGTGTATTACCAAATACTGAAATTAATGTGATAAATTCTGTATTTATTTTAAATTACCGGATTTAACACATTCATCATTACTCATATAGGTACCTAAAAAAAAAGTTGTATAAATATAGTGCATAATAATAAACGGATACAATATATCTAGATTTTTCTTCAATTATTTTTGATATTATTTAAATGACTTAAAATACAATGGTCCGTATTCAGCTTCCAGTAAAAATATTAATCTACCGGATAACACAGCGTGATCTGTATATCCCAGATATGAGCAAAAAAGGTCTGATTGATAATTCTTTTTATATTCTTTAATCTGGACAATGTTGACAATGTTATTTTTAGAAACTATGGGATATATCTGTTAAAAAAGTGAGCCATTTATTGATACCCGTAAAATCAATTCTGATGTGCTGATTTAGGGTATAATTTCGTCCAAAATAGTATATTCCGATACAAGTGCGAAATGGAGATCATTCTATGAGAATGTGAATAATTCAGCCACGAGACGAAGTCGAGTGGCAGAATTCACATGAGCATGGTATGATCGATTCGCACGAGTGACGGATGTTATTTTTTCTACAATTAAAGGTGTCCGCGTGAATTTCTATAATCAAAATATGCCGTTTCCTGAGAAAGAATTTGCTTCATTGATCTCATTCCAATTCATCAAATGTTGATAAAATTACTCATATTGACTCTATTTTGAAGAGGAATTAAAAGAAAATCAAGAAGAATTAAAATTATGACAGTAATGAAAAAGTTTTTTCGCGACGCCCCGCGGCTTTCTTAGGAACTCCTGAGCGTGCGGAATGACCCTTATTCCGCACGCTAAAAATATCTCTTCTCGTGTGGAATGGGTATCATTCTATAGTGACTGTAGAAAAACATATTTTCATTGGCTGTGTCAATTTCACTGAGGCGGGGATCGTATATGGTGCGTCAATTATTCATAAGTTTGTTATCAGACTTGATTAATTTCAGAGGAATATGCAACTAACTCCAACTTGCTACAAATCAGCGCTTCTTTGGCTACTCTTGTGTACTTCAATTTAAGTAATATTGCCGAATATACCCAAGAAGTCCTCAAAATCATGTAGAACTAATAGTTCAGTACAGTCCATAGATAGCATTCAAACCGCTAAGAACAGAAACCAAATATTCGATACCGTCAAACAATGAAAATGTATTTGATTAAAATACAAAAGGCAAAACAAAATATTTGAATTTAAAATATTACCGTTGTGATGTGTGATTCAAAATTGAAATTTCACGATGCCATGAAAAATTTTCACTTATAAGCATATTTTCTTAAGATTTGGTCCAATTAGGCTTCATATCAATACATTGCACGCTGCTTGTAGTTGTTTCCATAAGTTTGACATAGCACATTTTGACGTATCTTGTGTCAGGCATCAACAGTATCTTATACTACCAGTGCAGCATTTTCTTGAGGATGATTAATTTTACCTTCGATTGCCCAGTCTCCCTGCTATGTTCTTTGCCATGATTCCATGCTCCTGAAGAAGCTACCGTCCTTTATCAATGCTATTTTCATTAAATGATTCAAGTGGTTTCTAGATATGTGTAACTTTTTGTAAATTAAATTTTTTTCTCCTGCCAAGTTTACTTCATATTTCTTCTTAGAGGCTTCCCTGTGTGGAATTGCAAAACTTTTGTCTTGCTAGAATTTACTTCAAATTGTATATCATTACGGTATTGTGTTAATGCACAAAGTTTTCAATTTACGTCTATTGTTTATCCGTTTACGCGTTTACTGGTTTATAAAATAGTCTTTCAAATTTTTGCCTCTCATGAATATTTCTAAATCGTGGATGTACTGGGCAAAGAGCAGTGAACTAGTACACTCGCCCTGGAGTTGTTTATCTTTGCTTACTTGGATTTCCTCTGATATATTGTTGTTGATTTCGATTTGCAATGTTGCTTTGTTGTAGTTTTTTTTTATTACTCGTACAATTTTTTCACTTATGCCTGTGTTCAAAATTCTATTCCATAGCAATAATGGAGTAATGAGTCAAATGTTTTTCTAAAGTCAATAAATACTGCACGCCATTTTTATTCCTTGAAAAAGATGTTTCTATTATTGCATTTAATAAATTTTCGATACATGAGCCACTTTTTCTGAAACCTGGTTTCGACTCAGATAATAAATAATTAGTCTCTAACCAAATTTGTAGTCGGTTATGAAGAATATATGTTAAAAGTTTCATCACTGTATTTAGTAAAGTGATAGGTTTGTAATTATTTATATTCGTAGGCTCACCTTTTTAATGGATCAAGATTAATTTCGAATTGATTTGATTCAAAGCATACTTTAGTTCCTGCACTGAAATTGAGGAGTTCAAGTACGTATGCCGGACATCAAAGAAATTATTATCGTCCGATATTTTACAAATTCATTTATCAATAAATGATAAATTCATTATTCATTTGGAGCCTACTGTCCAAACAATAAAAATCCTGAATAGAATATAGATAATAGGATAGTTCATCTTCAAATATGAATGATAGACTAAAAAAGTGATGTACATCGAGAATCGAACCCGCGATCTCACAAAATGTGCCAAGCTCAAACCACAGATCCGATTTTGCTTAGAATTCGTATTTAGGAATTAAGACTGATTTACAAATGTATCTTTGTCTATCCATCAATCCTACGCAAAAATCGCTGAACCGGAAGCTTGAAACATTATCTTCTAGAGATATCCTAATTTTACCACTTTAAAATTAAAAACCACCTTGTCGCCCATCTTCTAGTCATTGAAACAGCGAAGACAGTACGATATGCCGAAATATTATCTTAGGATGGACGCTGATTTTTATTAATAAATAATTTATCCTGATAGCTTTGAGGAAGGTTTTTTGCAAAATTAAAGAAGTTTCAATATGAGAAACTCTTTTTTGGTTCTTAAACAACTCAACTTATTTTTCGGATTGCGATAGCGTTAGTCAAAACAAAATTTTTGCTCCTAAAATTTTATAGATACTGTAATATTTTTTTTTTATTTGAAGAAGATTCTTTTAATCTAAACAGTGTAGTCTAGAAGATAAACTATACATTTCCTGTTGTAGTAGATAATTTACAATTTCATTGGTGGTAAATATATCTCCCACTCTAATAGCTAAATAACTTTACGAAATTTTACATTCATCTTTAGTGTTTTGCATCAGTGTTTGTGATCAGTTATGCGGAATACGTACGTTGAGTTTATATTTTATTTTATATATTTCCTTTAATTTTATTAATTATTTTTATAGTATTACCATGCATAGGCAAAAGTTACTTATTTTATTCATTGGATTATATCAGTTACAACAAACAATAGCATTTCTAGAAGAGTTCAAATGTGGCTTAGACGAGATAAGTTGCGACCATGGCAAATGTTTAAAAAAATCTAGAAGATGTGATGGAACAAAAGATTGTGAAGACTCCAGCGATGAATTTGATTGTGGTAAATATACAATTTTTTATTATTTTAAATCGTTGAAAAAATCAAATTAAACATGTTTGAACAAAAGAAATGCAATAATTGAATACTCAAAATTGGTATGCACAAGTATACAAGGAATAGTCAAGTTGACTTCAGTTATATTTTTTATTATTTTTCTTAAAATCTTTTAGGTATATTCTATTTTAGTATATATATTTTTTTTCAGTTGAAATTGTAGATGCATTTTTATGTAAGGAGCCGAATTTTTTTCAATGTGAAAATCATCGGTGTATATCATCATCATTTGTGTGTGATGGAGAGAATGACTGCGTCGATTTTTCTGATGAGAAAAACTGTACAGATTTTAAAGTAAAATTATTCTTGATTATGTGGTGTACAACTTGACTAACTTTATATTCATTATTTAGATATCTATTAATAGTACCTGTTCTGAAAATGAATGGATGTGTACGGATCGTCTTTGTATTCCAAAAGAATGGGTTTGCAATGAAGAACCTGATTGTTTAGACGGATCAGATGAAATTTTAGGTTGCAGTGAAAAAGTAAAATTTGTCTTGAATAATAAAATAATATTGATAATATTTTTCTTTTTATGAATAGGCACAGTTTGAATGTGATGGTTTCAAATGTCATAATAACCACTGCATTCCCATTGAATGGCATTGTGATAATCATCCAGATTGTTCAGATGGAAGCGATGAATTAAATTGCGGTAATTATTATTTGTAGTATATGTTTTAATTTATTATATTCTCTATTATCATTTCCAGGATTAATATATAAAACAACGAATTGTACTGTAGATCATAGGTTATTCATATGTAAAAATAATCAAACTTGTATTGATATGAAACTAGTCTGTGACAACATACCACAATGTCCAGATCATTCTGATGAAAGTTCCAATTGCAATGCAAGTATGTAAATATTCGTAATAAGAGATTATTTTAAGAGAATTAATATTTATTCTATTTTTAACAGCTGATAAACAATGTTCTCTCCACAACTGTTCTCATGAATGTGTTCAGACTCCAAGTGGGCCTTTATGTCTTTGCCCTAAGGGCTACCATCAAATTGCAGATAAACAGTGTGTAGATATAAATGAATGTGAAATTTATGGAATTTGCGACCAAAAATGTAAAAATACTGAAGGCTCATACGAATGCTTTTGTGACAAAAAATACTCCTTACAAGATGATAAAAGAACTTGTAAAGTTGATGGTACATTCTTGCAATTTTTTAAGCCGTAATATTGGTAATGATTTCAAAAATTTCAGGTGGAGAAGCAACCATGTTGTTCAGTTCAAAAAATGAAATTCGATCGTTTCTATTGTCATCTAAATTTTATTTCTCTGTAGCTAAAAACTTAAAACAAGCTGTGGGTGTTTCATTTGATGGCACTCACGTTTACTGGACTGACATTCATATCGAAAATGAAGCTATAGTTAGATCGAATGAGGATGGTTCAAATAGAGAAGTAGATAGTTGATATTTTCTCGAGAAACTTTTATATTAAAATTATATTTTTGTAGTTATTAGTTAGATCTGGTTTAGGAGCTCCTGAAGATTTAGCAGTTGATTGGATTACTGGAAACATTTATTTTACTGATGCCGAAATGCAATTTATTGGAGTTTGCACAAATGATGGCTCTAAATGTACTGTTCTTGTAAATGAGGATATTGATAAACCCAGAGGGATTGTCTTAAATCCACGTGAAGGGTAAGTTTTGTATTTAAGAAATTTTTTTTCTACTTGGGTTCTTCAATGTGTAGTTTATGAAACTTATTTGAGCTTCTTAAAAAATACAAACCTGATTTTTATTAGATTAGTAACAGTGATGCTTGACAACTGTCAATTTTATTTGTTACTAGGGGTCAGTTTCACCTACGTCACTTGAATTTATCCAAAGGTTATTTACACGAAAATAATTGTTCATATAACTTTTTTTTTGTTACTGACTCAAAATAACCTGCAGATAAAATTAACTGATGCTGGTGAAACTGGTCGTAGATAAAATAGAATATCGTGAATTGGCGGCCATTTTGATTCTAATCACTTCAATATGTCAAAAAACATAACAAATCAAATGGTTACTGATATGCGGAGATTCAATCTCAAGGGATATTTCAATGATATTTCGACTAATTCTACTTGTAAGTGTCATTTTGACAGAATAATGTAACGTAGTACTTTAATTTATCTAGTAATTTCAATGAGGATACGATCACAGCGCCACAGTGGTAAATCATGTACTAGAGGTTTTGGGATTGTTCATATTTTTCATAGACAATACTCATCTTTAATATTAACATTACCCATAATGATGGGGGCACACTTACGTTTAATGCCATTAATTAAACGAAGGTGTAGCCAAGTCTCGGCGTGATAATTTATTCACGGCGTTAATCACGTCGTGAGGCATTAAGCGATAGATCGGTTGGCGGTCTAATTCAACAGATCAAAGTGATCAAGCAAGCGCATTATTTATTGCAAATCTGTGACTACACTAACGTTTGTCTTCGTCAACTGTCATTGTGAATTTTGAATGCGCAAATTAAAGTTCAGTAAGTTTCTGATTGGAATAATAGTATAATCAAAGTTATACAATGGAATGGTGTGATGGAAGAGTCATCGAGTTTCTAAAAGTGTTCTAAAAGGAGCCTTGTTCATAGGACAGTGCTTTGACGGCCAATTTAGTGAAATTTATGATGACATTTATCATTGAATGCTAGTGTGGCCACTCAATTTAACGCACAACTTGGAGCGTTATTTTTGACGCGATATCTATCGCAATAATAGGCATTAAATGTTAACATAAGTGTGGCCCCTACCATAAAAGTAACAAAAACTTTAATTTTTAACATCAAAAGAAATTATTCAAGTATATGTTTCAACATTCAATCAGATCGCCAATCATTTATTAATTGAAATTTAGATTTATATTACAATCAGAATACAGAATAATAGGGAAAATTATAATGAAATATTAATCAGCAGAAAAATTACATATTCACGATTATTATATTGACGATTGAATAAAAAATACAGAATTCGATATTTTTAGTATAGGCAATAATATGTAGTAATATTGATATCGAATTATTGAACGTCAATCGATATAGGACAATGCTTACGAAAGAATTTTTGAAACTGCTGCATTTTCCACCGAACACTTGATTTTATGATTTATTCTAGATTATTAACATCACTTTTTTTATAGTTAAATTGTAACATTACAAAAGGAAAAATACAAACATCATTTTGTCCGATAAAAATGTAGGCGTTCGACGTAAAATCCATCCCCAACATGTCATAATTAAAAATTTTGTTAGATTATTTACATTTGGCCGAATTTTTAAGAAATGTTCAATAAACATTAGTTGAGTTGAATGGGTGATATTGACAAAATTTATAGCGCATATTTTCAGTCCGACGCTCTAAAAATGTTAATTCACGAAATTGGTTTGCTGATTAATACTTGTCGGACAATATTTTTTCCGACAAAAAAAGTGCATCGTATTGCTAGTCCGAAAATAAAAAGAAAAACAAATATATTTCCAGTATTTGCATGCGCCTAAGAATAAATCTGCATTGTAACCTTTTGTACATTCATTTGTTAGATAAAAAAATAGTATGCTCCAAAATTCTACGTCTTCATGCCTATAATTAATAAAAACTTGTCATTCTGATATATTAAAGATTGGGATTACGCTGAACGTCTCAACATTCTTGTCGGACAAAATGTTGTTTGTGCTTTTCCTTTTATAATCTTACAATTGTCTTCTAATAGAAAACAGATTAATATACATATAATGTCATTCTTTATGAACTCTATGGAGATGAATGGATTATAAAATACAACAAATATAAATTTCTACTGCTTTGGAAAAAAAGTGTTGAAAGAAAACTTCCAATAAATCACATAACCTCTGGTTCCAAAACTCACTGCTTCATTGCGTATCTTATATGAAGATTTACCTATATTCTTAGAAAAATTAGTTGAATTGCAAATCAGGTGTCAAATTTACTAATAGTCACATGAAAAATAAAATATTACTATGACCCAGTTGTACAATCCAAGCTTATGTACAGTTTAGTTAAGCTAAGTTTATTTTATATGGTAACAATTATTACAGCAATTGTAACCATAATATATAGCTCGGTTTTATTATATAGATAAGTTTTGATTGTACAACCGGGCTTATACTGTATTCACATTAAGAAAGATCCTCGGCTCATACAAGACTACGATTTAAGCCTTCTGATTGGGCGAAATTCGCACACACATGAAATGTAGATCATAAATCAAATTTTCTAAAAATATTTATGTATATTCACATCTCAAATTAACTTTTCAAACTGCTTAAATTTATGTACGACTAGCTGTGTCCGCAATTTTATACGCACAAGCATGTATCATCCACGATCCTACTAAATATATAAAAATGAAACTCTTTTGTATATTCGGTGTAATGATTCTTATTAATCTTAAATCTAGACATAATAGAATCATCTTTACAAACATTAGATGCAAATAAAAATTACTTGACAAACTGACTGACAGACAATGACAACTGTCTTTATCGTCTTCGTCTTCCATTTTTAATAAGAATTTAATAATAGGGATCAATATATTATATCATTTGGATAGATTACATAGAAATCTATTTTTTGCCGATTGACTTTACGACTTTATTGTCATTTACAGTCTATAAAGTATCACTTCCTGTCTAGGAAATAAAAATGTTCTTTATGTTCGACTGCATCATAATCATGTAATTTATGGCTGCATTTAGTGCCCATAATGTGCCACTTAATTGGACTAGGACTTTTACTTTATTTTATTGGACGGAACTGTAACTGTCAAAAAAATGTCACAAAATAGTTATTTATGTGATTAGTGTGTAAAGTAGGTGTTTTTTTACCGAGTGCGAAGTTTTTCGCATGAGCGAAGCGAATGCGAAAATTGTAGCACGAGATAAAAAAACACCTTTACACACGTGTTGCATACAAATTTTTTTCTACAACCAAAGTCTATAATTTTATAAAAATTTTAAAATAATTATGTCGTAAGTCATCCTAAAAACAAGTTATATGTGTTGTTAGGGTGATACCAACAATTAAAGTAAAAATTGTTTGTTGTCTTACGTCAAATATAAAGACAGAAATTGCTGTAATTCATATGTAAAAAAGTGTAATATAGAATAAATACTGAGGTGAGTGATAATCGAATGTTTTTCTAACTATAACTGATACAAAATTTCATATTGAAGGAGTTTGAAGCCAAAATGGAAGATACATTTTCCGATTCTTCAGATTTTGACTGCACACCTCCTAATCTAGCAGAGACAGCGAAACATGCAAGTTTAGATTTATTGCCTAAGAAATTAGTAGATATTTATGAACGGCAATATAAATTGTTCATGAACTGGTGTCAAGAAAATAAAGTCGCAGAAGGATATGTAGATGACACAATAAATAAAAAAAATAGAAGTTTCTAATAAAATATTAAATAATAATTCTCAAAATTCTAATTTAAATATAGTAACTGATAATAATTTGATGATGAATACAGTTCATGAATCTTCAGGAACAAATACTGCTATTGAGAAATCCGACGGTTTAAAATTCTACAATTGTACGAATTGTACCTTTAATATCAATGTTGTTAAAAATTGATCGTTATGTATTCTCCAATATTATACATATTTTGTCAAAATAAATTATAGGAATAAGTTCTATTGATTTGAGTTGTTTTCAATTTTTTATTTACAATCTGACATTTCGTTACTTAGCAACACTTTTACGCACTGAGTGCTTAAAAAGTACTTTTTACACACTGTTTCATGAAAAGTGATTCTTTACAAACTCCAAAGAGTGCTTAAAGTGGGTACTTTATGCGCGGTTGTAGAAAAATATATTTTTTTATTAACATGAAATAAATTCAAACAATTAAATCAACATATCATTTATTATTGTAATGAATACTTTCTAACACAATTGGTATTGTCGCGAATATTCAGACCCGAAGATAAATTCTTCTTGTTACAAAAACATTTTTCTCTCAATATTTGTGATTCTTTGACACTTGCTGCCAACACTTCTACGCGCTTTCTGAAGTATCCATTTATTCTTTCCTATCGTATTTATTCTTTTCTACACTTTCTGAAGTATCCATTTATTCTTTTCTATCGTATTTAATCTCTTCTACACTTTCTGAAGTATCAATATCTTCTATTGAATTGTATTTAATATTTTTGATATGTGCAAACAAATAGTAAAAACAATTGTAACAATAGCAACACTTGCAAAGCACACCAAGTTATACTTACCGAATTTTTTGAATAGGGTAATCAAGAAATATTTTCAGTAGATATCCTGCGTCTTTAAAGCAGTCGAACATAAATCGTACATAAACAAACTTTATCAATTCGCCTTGCTTATTAGACTCGCTCGCGCTGCTCGCTCGTCCGTAACCAGCGGCTCGTCCAATAAAGTTCTATATTTTATTACATAAATAGCTATTTCACAGCAACCTCCCAACAGATGCATAACAACTTGGCAACCATTCATCAAAATGCATAACATTTTTCAAAAATATTGAAATTAATTATAAAATCAAACAAATTTGAACAATCGGCAAAAAAATTATGTGCTCAACACGGCAAAAAATGAAGATTTTTTGCCTAGTTAATCAAATAACTATTTTTTGAAATCATCAGTAAAGTGCCCAAAAATTGGCATTGAAATAAGAAAAATCGACAATGAAGTAGCCCATTATTATTCGATTTCTGTTACTAGGTGGCATAAACAAAGGTGCTAGATGTACAGATGTAAAAATCGCTATGAATTTACTTATAGAAATGAAGGTAGAAATTTAGAGAATATTATTTTTTGATCTTACAAATAGATGTACAAAATATTATAGATTCAATATTGTGCGCATACAAACACAGAAAACGCTACTTCATATCTTTTATTTTCGGACTGGCAATACGACGTACTATTTTTGTCGGACAATATATTATTTGATCAACAAGCATACTAACCTATATGCATGATTTTTGTCCGAAAAGTGTTAATCAGCAAACCAATCTCGTAGAATTGATATTTTCAAAACATCGGACTGAAAATATGCAGCAGAAATTTTGTCGGACAATATCACCACTCAACTTCAGTAATATTTATTTAATAATACTGAGAAATTTAACAGAATGTTAATAATCTAACAAAATTCGTAATTTTGATATGTTTGTTTTTTTTTTGTTTTACTATTTTACAATCGAACTATAAAAAAAGTAATGTTAATGATCAAGAATAAATCATAAAATCGACATTTTTTTCGGAAGCTCGGTGGAAAATGCAGCAGTTTCAAAAATTTTCGTAGATAAAAAAGTTGTCGGACTCATCAAAATGAAGCCACTCACAAAGTTTCAGAATAATGTGAATAATCCAGATTAAGGGATTCTGTACCGCGGACTATTATTACCTATATGATTGAATTCAGAAAAAAAAATTCTATTTAATGACCTAATAAATATATGTAATCCTATTCGAAAAAATAAAATATTTATCCATAGTTTGAGTACCACTGGATTTAAAATGATATTGTTCATATTAAAATGTGCCTCCTCTATGCCTTATAAAATATCTCCTTCACTTTTTTGTGTATCTTTTCATATAAACGAGTGAAATGCACTGTTCCATTATCTTGATACATCTTGTATAAACCATGAATCATTAATGTGACTGTTTTTATTATGAAAAATGAAATATTCAATAATTTGACATGTAAGAACCCAAATAAAAAAATTATATAAGATACACGTTTAATAAGACATTTCAGAGCGTTCGTTTGAAAATTAAATAGAACGCGTGATCCAAAATGATGTGTAATGAAATTTGTATTTAAATATTCTATTATTTTTGTTTAAAATATTCATTTATTTTTAAAGAGAAATGTTTTGGTCTGACTGGGGAAAGAAACCGGAAATTGCAAAATCTTTGATGGATGGATCAAACGATATTTCTTTTGTTTCAAATAATATTCACTGGCCAAATGGTCTGGCGATTGATTATCCAAATCAGAGATTATACTGGGTTGATGCAAAGCTCATGACTATTGAGTCCATACTGCTGGATGGTACAGATCGAAGAGTAAATATCAACTTTATTCTTAATGTTCTTACATTTTAATTTTTTTTTTCTAATTTAGGTTGTATTATCTAAGGTAGTAGAACATCCTTATGGTATCGCAATTTTTGAAGATAAACTCTATTGGTCTGATTGGGCAACACATAGTATACAATATTGTGACAAATTTACAGGGAAAAATCATCATACTTTAATTAAAGAAAAGAAAGAATATATATATGGCTTACACATTTTTCATTCTGCTTTAAAACAGAGAACCAATAATCCTTGCAAAGAAGGGATTTGTAGTGATATATGCCTCCTAAATAAAGATTCATATACTTGTGCTTGTCCTCAAGATAAAACTTTATCAACTGATAAACATAGTTGCAAGCAAACTGAAAAAAAAAGAATTATGGCTATCGGAGCTGGTGATTTACTTTTGTTAATTCAACATCAATCACTTGGAAAACATGATATTAATATTTTACCTTTGAGTTTTTCTCAAATAAATTATCTAACGTATAACAGTATCTCAGGAAACATAATTGTTAGCGATAAACTTTTAAATAAAATTTATTCTGTCGATTTGAAAACGGTGGAATCACAAGTTTTAATTTCTACTGGCATTGGACAAGTTGGCGGTATGGATTTTGGTTAGTAAAATTATCATTTTTGATAACCTGTATTAAGCGTTATATTTTTTTCAGATTATTTTACAAATAATTTATATTGGTGTGACTCTAAATTTGAGACCGTTGAAATTATGTCTTTAAAAACAAAAGAGCGGAAAACTATTTTAAGTAATTTGGCTGGCGAAATACCTTTAGATTTAGCCCTAGTTCCTGAAGAAGGGTGAATTTATTATTATTATTCTTATTTACATATTTTATGACATTAATTTTTATTATTATAGAATTATGTTCATTGCATTTAAAAAACCTGAACAAGGTGTTCATATTGATCGTTTTCATATGGATGGTCAAGGAGGTAGAACTCATGTTGTTGAACAAGGGTTAATTGGTCCCATTGTAAGTCTAACGTATGATTCTCTTTTGAAAAGAGTTTTTTGGAGTGATTCACACACTGGAAATATAGAAAGTACTTCAATCGATGGTAATAAACTAGCTATATATTTGTAAAAATGTATTTCTATAATAATATACTTCAGGTGATGACAGGCATGGATTTCGTTCTTTAATGACTGATCCAGTCAGTATTGCAGTTCTAGGAAATGATTTGTTCTGGACAAATTCAAAATCTCGACGCATTTATTGGGCTGATAAACATAACGACAAATATAAATATGATAAGAAAGTCACTCTGGGTAAATAAATTTGCATTAAAATAAATATCATTTGTTTCAATATTTTTATTGTTTTAGATATTACAAAAGATATCGAATCTATGCATTTAACAGCTGTGACAGGAATACGTACTGATATTCATCCCTGTTTAAGAAATAATGGCGATTGTTCACATATTTGCCTACAATCTTTGGGAAGTCCTCTTTGCGTTTGTCCACTTGGCCAAATTCTATCATCTGATAATAAAACATGTTTTACACCAAAGCACTGTGATATTAACGAATATAAATGCTCATCAACTGAAATATGCATATTAAAAAAATATCGATGTGATGGTAAAAAGGATTGTATAAATGGAGATGATGAAATCAATTGCATGAAAGAAAGAAAATGTACACCAGAAAACTTTGAGTGTATGAATGGAGAATGTATCAGCAAATTTAAACTTTGTGACCATCATTATGATTGTCATGATAAATCAGATGAATCAAATTGCAACTATTTAGAAGAGAATAAGTCTTCAAAATGTCCCTATGGTACTTTTATGTGTAAAGATGGTAAATGTATTGCAGAAAGAATGCGCTGCGATAATATTCAAGATTGCAATGATGGAACTGACGAGGAAAATTGCCAATCATTAACTTGTTCTAAGAATGAATACAGGTATTATTAATTGATAAATTTAGTGCGGAAAGATTATGCTCCCAATATATTTATATAGTATTTTTTTTGCTGCAAACATAACCGTTTTATTTTTATTCAGTCTCAAAATCAATTATAGAACAGAAAACTAAATGAGCTCATTCAATTGTTACTTTTATCATTACCTACCACTATCAGCAATAGATAATATAATAACTTTAATAATACTGACGATTTCGACCTTGTTTTTCAATAATCTATTTTCATAAAATTGATTCGTGTTATTATTTTTAATTTTCTGATAACACACATAAAAAAATAATTTTAGAACTTACAAGGCAGAGAATTTGTTAACACATTGTTATTTCTTTTACGCGATTGAATGTTTTCAATTTTAATTATACTACTTATAATTTTTATTGAAATAGATGCAGCTCAGGAGAATGTATTCCTAAAACCTGGGAATGTGATTATGAAGTAGACTGCCAAGATGGATCAGACGAGCATAAACATTGTGGTAATTTTTTTAATACCATTACTTTCTAATCTATTTTATTTCTATTTGTTGATCTTTTAATTTTAATTATAATGTTTTAGCTCCTACAACATGCAATGAAAATGCATTTACTTGTAACAATGGTCGCTGTGTGGATAGGATACTAAAATGCAATTTCGTAGACGATTGTGGTGATTTATCAGATGAACTTGGATGCAAAAATAATGAAACCCAAATTCATGAATGTTCTGATCTTGAATTTCTGTGCAATATAAATTCTACTATTTGTGTCCCTGAAATAGCTAGGTAAAAATTGAAACATTTGTTGGTTTTATTTTCATATTTGCATTGATTTTTAGATGTAATGGAAGTTTTGAATGTACAAACGGAGAAGATGAACAGAATTGCAAGAATTGTCAAGCAGATGAATTCGAATGTAAGAATAAGAAATGTATTTCTCAGGGTTGGGTCTGTGATAAGCATGATGACTGTGGTGATAAATCAGATGAAGAATCAGTTCTTTGCCATAAAATAAATCGTACCATCCAGCATAGACCATTTGAAAGGCAATCGATTTTAGTACCCTGCGAACACGGTTTTCGTTGTAAAACTGGTCACTGTATAGATATGAAGATGGTTTGTAATGGAATTGAAAACTGTTACGATGGATCCGATGAATATGGGTCGTGTGGTAAGTTTTTGCAGAGTGCTCGACACTTTTATTTATTCATAATTTTTATTTATAATAATACTTTCAAATTGTCTTTGAATTATTATAGAGACAGCATGTGAAGTGAATAATAATCCTTGCATAAGTGTTTGTTGGAAAACTCCATCTGGGCCGAGATGTTCTTGTCAAGAAGGATATAAATTGAAAGGTGATGCGCAAACATGTGAAGATATTGATGAATGTGAGCGAAATCCACAACCTTGCAGCCAATTATGTGAAAATTATCCAGGAACTTTTTCGTGTGGCTGTCGTCATGGATATGAACTTAGGTTGATATTTTACTCTCATCATATTATTTTATCTCATTTATTTCATATTTTTTCTTAGATCGGACAAAATGTCTTGCAAAGCAATTGGAAATCCAATGTACATAATTTTCAGTTCTAAAAATGAAATCCGAAAATTATCTCCAGCAATTAATACACTTGAACTAATTTATTCTGATTATATTCCTCGAATAACTGGTTTAGATATATCTGTGAATTCAGGCGATGTCTATTTTTCTTTAGAAGATGTTGGTATGATTCGAAGAATTTCAATAAATACTAATAAAAAAGATCATATAAGCGGTCTTGGAAAACCTCAAAAGCTTGCAATTGATTGGATTACCAACAATATTTATTTTGTTGATGCACAACCGCTTGGTAAAATCATAAAAGCTTGTCATATACAAGAGAAAAAATGTGCTAAAATATTAGAATTGAGTGTACATGATCAAATTTCATCTATAGTTATTGATGCAGTGAATAAGTATATATTTTATTCTACAACTTCGTGGTGGCTGTTTAGTTCTCCAAAATCAGCAATTTATAAATGCAATCTTGATGGATCAAAAGTTCACGAGTTGGTGCAGAAAGATCTTGGGCATGTTACTGGCTTAGCATATGATTATAATAAAAAAATCTTATATTTTTCTGATCAGCACAGTAACCAGATTCAAGCTGTTGATTATGAAGGAATGAATCGATACATAATTTTGACTGACACTTATGTTCATCAACCAATGGGATTAAATTTATTTGAAGATCATATCTACTTTTTATCGCCAAATGGATATATGGTAAAATGTAAAATTTATGGACAGCAAAAACTTTGTACTCTCATGAAACTTCATACTTTCACAACGGAAATGTTCATCTTGGTGCAAGAATCTAAGCAACCAAATCATGAGAATATTTGCGTCAATCATAATTGTTCCCATTTATGTATTCAAAGCGAAGTTGGAATCCAATGTGTTTGTGAAGATGGAAAAGTTGTTAACGAAGGAATAAAATGTAGTACAAGATTGGTAAAGAATACATATTTTTCTTCTCTTATTTTAAATATTAAATATGTTTTTTTTTTTTTGCAGAATGACGTCGTAACAAATCACAATAACAAAGAAATTATTTTTGAGCTGGGTCAGATTCATGGAATCCAAAGTAGTAAAAATAATCATTCCTATATTGGATCAACAATTTCTGCAATTATTATCACTCTTATAATTATCACTTGTGCTGTAATAATTTATAAATATGTGAGATCAAAGAAAACTGGCAAATTTGACGTAAGGTAATATGAAACATTCACTGTTACAAAATTCTTCAGCTAATTTTGGCTTCAGGTCATCCTTAAAGTAAATTGATATTTCTTAATAAATTGAAGTCGGCTTGATTTAAATTATCTGATTTAAAGCACAATTAAAAGCAATTCCATGCAAATCCATAAGCCTTACAGATCTATAAATCCATAAGAAACTAATAAAAACGCATCAACTTTCGTTGATTGATGTCAATTCGTTCATAAAAATGACAGGATCATTAGGATTTTGTTCATAATTTAACGATTTATACACTTATAAGACTTATTGCCAGTTGCACCGCTATCCGTTAAATTTTAGGTGTCGCTTAGATGAATAATATCGTATCAAAACTTAAAAGTCAAATGTGACATAAACATTGCTGTCATTATTCCGATTCGATATTTTTTGTTTGAGTGAAGCTTAAAATTTAAGCTTGAGCGGTGCAACTGGACATTGATTTACACAGAATTGTAACACAAGAAGTCTCAATTCAAATTAGTATGATTTTTTTTTTTTTTAAAAGTGGATATTTAATATATTTGGGTGGAAATTTAATTCTTTAAAACACATTTTGAAGGTTTTTAATAAAAGACTGAAATCGCAAGTTGTGAACACGTTCATTTTATATTCATGCTGTAACTTTAATTGGCCAATAATAATCCAAATCAAAACTAATTGTATTTTTCATACATATAAATGATTAAATACTAATAATTCTACTTCATTTTGTATTACAATATCAGAGAATTTAAAAAAATTAGTGCTTTTAAATTTTTAAATTTAAATCATGACTTTTCTCAAGCCTGCTGCAAATATTTAGCAAAATATTAATCAGTGATAAATTAATATCATATTTTACATACCGCGTGGTCTTCATGTAAATATAGGATATATAATGATATTTTTTTGTACTACCGGTAACTCGTGCCCTACGAATTTAAAATCAGATTGTAAATAAAAGTTGTTTAGAATTGAAAAATGTTCATTGAAATCGTATCATATCCTTTGGAAAGACGAATAGAAATTTAATAATTTTCGAAAAAACTTGTCATGAAGAATAAAATGCTAAATACTTAAATTGAAACTATTTGACAGTTTGATACTTGACATTCTTGCTCTTGATAATTGGAATCAGATGAGAATTATTTTCAAGAAGATAATAATTGGAACTTTCGAGAACAATTCCAATTATTAAGAATAAAAATAACAAATTCCCAACTATGTCGTTTTCACAAGGAGCCCGAATTTTTCTGATTGAAATGACAAAATTAGCCTTAAAAACCTGAAAAATAAGATGTCGTTAGTATTCGATTATATCGACGTAATATTAATTTTGATTCGTCTTTTCTAAGAATAAGATATTTTTGAACAACTTTTTATTTACACTTTTGGAGTAAAATCCATAGGGTACGAAATGTTGGTATTTCAAGAAAATAGCATTGCATTTTCATGTTACATAAAAATATTCATCAACTGTTAGACAGTGTTCCAAATAATAGGAGAGCCGATCGCACTAAACTGTCCCTGATAGAACAAAAGAATAATTCTTTTTTATATTGTTAGCCTTCAATGGGCTTAAGATGGCACAGAATTTCATATGTGCCAAAGCTAAAACTAATTATCCGTCTGTTCTCTCAGGGAAAGTTTGACGCGGTCAACTCTTGGATTACAATGTCAATTACGACAAATGGTAATTCAGAAACTATTATTATTATTTTGGTTAAATGGAATTTTTTGTGCATATTTGAGAAAATTCTAAAAGACTGCTAAGTAAAATGCACTTCCGGCTTAGTCGATTTCATTGAAAATAGCATATGAGCATTGAGATGGTACATTCGTCTAGAATACTGAATTCCAACATTCTATATTCAACCGTTTTGGATTTATGCGGAGAATTCAAAAAATATTTTGGTCAAGACGATTGCAATCATAATGCGAGGTGCACAACTAGATATTACAGAAGTGCTTAATACGCAATTACAATATTCTACGACTAATTGTTTTGAATTTATGCGGAAAATTCGAAAAGTCTGTTATATAAAGTGCACTTCCGGCTCAGCCGATTGGTACCAAAAAAGAAGATGGCCATTTAGATGCTACAGCGATTTCAAATACTGAATTTCAGTATCCTACGGCTAATCTTTTTGGATTAATGCGTCAAATTAAAATAAAGTGCACTTCCGGTAGAGACGATTGCAACCATAATGCGAGGTGCACATCAAGATCCTATACCAGTCTTAAATACAAAATTTCAGTATTATACGCTTAAAGGGTTTTGGAATTTGCGAGTTACGCACATACGCACATACATACAAAGAAAAGATTCGATCGAAACTAAAACAGTAACGACGCTGCTGTCGGTCGACTGGTTGTTGATTTCTGAACGCGCTTCTGGAACGAATGGGAATGAAGTAGTTCACTGTGGTTCTACTTGAAACCAGTCGCGTTACGAACAATCGGCCCATCGGGCATTTGCCCGATTTGCCTTATGGCCAGTCCGAGCCTGGCTATAAAATCACCTTGGATATGAACAGAATGAATGCTTGTCAAGCTTAATTTTTTTTACGTAAAAGTGAGCTTATTTTTTCATGCAGCAACGAATCAATATGATTTTTTGCATAGAGGTAGTTTATAAGCCCTAAGAGTTATATCCACGGTATAAATCTTAAACTATCCGAATCATGTACACTAAGATTCGGTTGCACAGTCTTTGATTTATCCTAAGCGTAGCTTAATTTCGTAGGTCACGGTTGTTGGACCAATTGTTACTAAGATAATTGAGCTACGCTTAGGATGATTGTGCAACAGGGTCTAACAGTAAAATTTGTTTGAAAGTTTTATTTACAATTTAAAAAAATTGGACTAGATCAAATCATATTACTAGAATCCGTCTATGTAATTGAATGATATTTTATCGCTAAATAATGTTATATCTTTCTAATACTTCAATTATTTTCAGTAAAACGGATTAAAAAATTAACATTAATATAGCCACCATATAACCTACTGAAAATTTTTGAAAAACATAAAAGCATAAAAATTTTCATTAGTAATAATTGATATTGTAACGGTATATGTACATAGAGGCCCCAATAATGAAAAGATGAATTGAAAGACAGTGTATCATTACTTCTTATATTCCATTTTGTAACTCCACTTTTTTGTTACAGTATGAGATTTCTAAATCCTGCATATGGAATGACAATACCAGATTCTGTACCATCCAACAACAATGGTTTACTACCGGGACAACACGAGTATACAAATCCTGTTCTTATTAATTCTCAGGAAATGCAATCAGCGGCGAATGTAATACTTCAAAAAGCGAAACAAAATCCATTTGTACTTGCAGATTCTGCCAATCCTGATTCTGAGGTTGCTAACAGCTACGATAATAAAAAATTGATTAATTTTTAGTTAATCTTTTCGTTTCATAATTGATGAAACACCTCGAAAAAGACAGAATTTTTTAGCATTGTTATTTATACATGTCAATTTTAAATTGTTAAATTTTTAATACATAAGTTATATCATTTATATATTTTGTATTGTATATAAGAAGAAATAATATATTTTAATGTATTTTATACAGAAAAATGTGAGAAAACATAAGTTATGATTAAATTATTAATATATAAACTTATGAACATTTTATTAAGTTTTTACAACTCATTGGATGAAACATATTGGTTGGTACCACCATCTCTGTTTTTGGCTTTACTAGAAACGTATCACGAAGTGTTTTAACGCAATTAGAATTTTCTCGAATACTTGAGAAAGCAATCTTCGGGTACAAATTATAGAAAATACACGAGTCTACAAAGTTTTTAAAATATTTTCCATTAAAATAATTTGCATTCATATTGCCTTAAAACTCTTCTTAAAACAGCACTGTCAGTTTAGCCAAAAACAGAGCTTGTGGTACCAGCATTCATTTCTATTTGAAAATGTATACATAACTTCTTTTTCAAATAAAATGTTTTACTGAAGCTCTATTCCTAAATTGATAACCAATTATTGTTGAACAGTCATCATTTCATCTTCTTTCTAAAATTTCTTTATTTTCAAATGATATTGACGTTCTTTTAACGTGAAACAGGTTTATGTGAAATGATGAAAGTAAGAGAGAGACAGCAATATGTTCTAAGCGCATGTAGATAAATGTCATATGATAACGTCGACAAATATTTACTTTTAGTTTGTGAGATATTGTTAATATTTTGACATGTGGATGCAATATTTATCAAGTAATTGATTCTTAACGAAATTGAATATTGACTTGTCAGATGAATTGATTTATTGTAAGTAAGAAAACTTTGGTTAAAATTGATAGAAAACAGATGTTTAACTTTTACTATTGAATGTTTTGATTTAATATAGTTTAGTTTTATTTTTACATTACAGGTAATGGGTGTAAATAGCAGTAAAAGATTAGCTGCGAAATGTCAATTTTTATCTAAAGATGAACAAGTTATTGTTAGTAATTCATTCCGATTGGCAAGTAAAAATTCTGACAAAGTTAAAGAAGATGAACTTATGGTAAAATAACTGTGATGTTCTTTCTGCCTTTAAATAGTAAAAAATATTTTTTAGAAATTATGGGGCTCCCAAATGGATGCAAGGCTTTTTCAATATATAAACAATTATTTATTTGGACAAGGTGAACAGAGATTTCAGACAGTTGAATTTGATCGTTTTGCTGAATTATTTGTGTTTTGTACTCGAGGAACAGTTGAAGAGAAGTTGAATATACTTTTAATCTCCTTAGGTAAAACTGACGTTCAAAATGCTGATGTGCCATATATTCTAGTCAAGGAGGTAATAATTCTAAATGAATTTCAAGATTCAGATCTCTTTATATAATGTTTAACATATTTTAGTATGTTGAAAGTATTGTTTCATCGTATATGAAAATACAGAAATTTACAAGTACTAAACAATTTAAATCTTGGCACTCTAGAGGATGTTTTACAAATCCACAAAATGTTCAAAGATTGGCAGAAAGTTTAACATATGAATTAACAGGAAGTGATTCAATTACACAATATAATTTATCATCATGGTTACAAACTTCTGTAACGCTCGGAATATTCTTAAATTATGTTTTTAATCACTTATATCGTATTACCCATCGTGAAAAAGAGAAGGATAAATCGGAGAAAGCAACAAATGTTGTACATTATCCTCTTGAGGAGTACGAGGCAGTTGATAAAGACAAAGATAAGAGTCTAATTCCTTTTTGTAGAGGACTAGATTTAATACCTAGTTATCCTAGTCTATTGGATCTTAATCAAATAGTATTTATTAATTCACATTTGCCACCGGAATATCAATATGAATGGAGATTTTTATTTTCTAGTGAAATTCATGGTGAATCTTTTTCTACTTTAATAGGTAAAAGATCATACTGTTAATTGATAAAAATAATTAATTTATATTCCACAGGTCGCATTGTAAATCAAGGTCCATCAGTGCTTGTTGTAGAAGATAGAAATGGTTATATGTTCGGTGGTTTTGCGCCAGCAAGTTGGAATTTGGGTCCCAAATATTATGGCAATGAGAACAGTTTCTTGTTTACATTAAGTCCAAAAATGCGAGTTTTTACAAGTACTGGTTATAATAACCATTATATGTATCTCAATTTGCACCAACAGACCATGCCTAATGGACTCGTAAGTTTTTTATTGTATATATACACAGAATGAATACTAAATTTGAAAAATATACATATAATTAATATATTATTATCACATAATCACAATCATACAGAATTTGGATTTTTCAATTTTTATTTTTATTCATTAGTGATATAATATTTTCTAATAATCTGATTTTTTGAATTTCTATTTGTTTTGATTCATTGTGCATTTTTCTTATATTCTCAATCATCTTTTCTTGTGAAGCTTTAAATTCCGTTAAAAATTCTTTAAACCACAGAGGTGGATCTTGACTGTTTTCTTCATAAATTTGCGTAACATTCTTTGATTTTGCAGATATGGTGTTTCCTTTGGAAGGTGGAATATTTTGTGCATGTAAATCATTTGAGACTGGAGATGGTGGTGGCGAAATAGATTTATCTCTGCTATAATTTGGGAGAGGTGGAATTATAACTGATAAGTCTTCGTAGAATTCCCAACGTTTTTTATTTTTTTCAGATCGGTTTGAATAATAAATAGTTCTGAACGTTTGCTTTAAGTTTCTAAATTTTCTGTCACACTTTTCGGCTGTAACTGGATAACCTTTCTCCTGCAATCTTTTACAAATTTGTACCCATAAATCTTTTTGTTTCCTATCAGGCATACGAAATTGATCCAACATAATAGTGTATTCTTCTATTAAAGCTTTCGTCATACTTCGAGTCCATGATGCTTTAGTATCAGTTTCTAGTAATGTCGGTACAGATACAATACGGAATTTAGAGCTACTGGCAATATCTAAAAATTCAAAGTGTGTTTCACTCTCGGATTTTTCTCCATTAGAAGTGTTATCTTCGTTAATTAATACATCTGCATCAGAAATTACTTTCTCTTGAAATCTTGAGTCTTCTTCAGAATCCGGCATAAACTCACTGAATGTATTGTCCTACAATATTTTGAAAAAGCAAAATTATATGTTGTACTCTCGAATACATATTCCCAATATAGAATTCTAATTGTTTACCATAGTATACATTAAAATAACTCATTTCTATTATAAATGCTTTTATTTGAATTTCGCTGATTTTCCGTTCAATAATTAGCAACAAACTATCAAGCAAAATGTGCTAGGTATGCTAGGAAGCCATTTCTAAATCAACTCAGCGCAAGGTCAGCACGTCAGCACATAAAAAGATGGAGGGAAATTTGAAATTTTAAAATTTTATTGAACTGAGTATTCTCTTACTATTAAAGTCAAATTTAATATGCATTATTGATTTATTCTTTTTCTTTTGAGTTTGGATAGTTTGAAAAAATTGTAATTTTTATCTACGTAATACATTCTTTTAACATATGCTTATTTTTAGGCAATGGGAGGTCAACATGGTTACTGTGGCTTATGGTTGGATCAAGAATATGGTATTGGTCACACAAGTGAATCTTGTACAACTTACAGTGGTTATACTCAAATGTCCCACAGTAAGGAATTTAATTACAGACATTTGGAAGTTTGGGGTGTAGGACCAATTCCGTCTGCTCCACAAGTATGTTTTTTTAAATTTTTTTCAAAGTAATAAACTGCTAAATATGCTAATTTGTGACACATAATAGCTCCAGTATTATAATCTATTATTTTTCCAATGAGAAACTAGAATATTGTATTGTCAACACAAAATATTAATAATCGGGTCTCTTTCAATGTTCACTGTAACTTTAAGCTAATCCACAATTTTTTTATTTAAAAACTGTATTCTGATTTAGGAATTGGAATCTAATTTCAATTTTGTGAATGAGTAGATAATAGAAATGGATCAAAATATATTTTGATTAATAATTTTCCAAAATCGATGGCGATCGAATAATTTCAGATTGTGGATTAGTTTAATTGTTTTAGGGCCATTTGACACAATGCATCAAATTATTTAGCAGTCAATTAATGTTTTAATTGACATTTAGATCTACTTATCTTTTAATTTCCAGGATGAGCAGCAAGGATCTAGTATACTAGAAGGTAATACTGAAAGTAAGGCATTATTAGAAATGTCAGGGAAAAAATTACATAGTGAGGGTCTTAGAGAACCATCACCAAATTAAGATAATATAAACACTATTCACTAGGGATTATATCAGCGCATATCCCATCTAGTCAAATTGATATAATTTTGAAAAGGTAATAATGTGACTACTTCATTCATGTTTATTTTATTTAAAGCCAAAGGAATTGAATGTTCATCTTGAAAAAAAATTTAAATATTTTAGTATATATGCAGAGCATTTTATTTTATAATTTACTTGTGAATGCAAAATATAGAATGTGATCACTTGTATTATGATAATATTGTTATTTGTTTACATTTTGTATTTCTTGTTATAGTAGGTATACAGTGCGTCACATATTAATTCATTTTATTTCTTTTTTCATTAATCCATTCGATTGCAGAAACGTTTATTAAATCTAACAATCCATCAAAATAAACAATATCGAAATGAGTTGCTATGCATTACTGTGACAAAATTTAATAGTTATTGCTTATTTTGACGGATATTTGAATTCGATGAACACGTCTACAACTGGGCATTTGCCACTTTTAAATTTTGCTTTGTTGTAAATACTGCACTGTGATAAAAGAAAAATTATATTCAAGATCTCAGCAAATCATTAATAAATTAAACCTATTTTATTTAATATCCATAAGGAAGGGAGAAATAGTGGAATAATTGTGACTAATGAAAGATAGAAAAATAATTTAATAAATTATAAATATAAAATATTAACAAATATTTAATCATTCAAGTATAATCTAAAAATGTGAGTGAGTAATGTATATACGAATTTCGAAATTTATCTAATCACATACTTTCTTAAAATAAGTGCAATATAAAAATAAAAATTAATTTATAAATAATTATACATAGAAATATGAAGTTAGATTCTTATCGGGAGAAAGAGAAGAGGAGAGAAAAAATAGCTGTGTGATTAAATGCGTTCAATGAACGCAGCAAAGCAGCGCACTTGTATGTGAGAACTTTCACTTTGTCAGCGTTTTACAACGACAGAAAAATCTCAAAATTTGACTGAAAGCATAAATAAAGAAGCTTCACTAATATAAATAAAGACAAAAATTCTGAATATAGATTTGTCACAATTATACCCATTTGTCAAAAAAACTTATCGATCGATAATAAGGTAATTTAATAATTTTTGTCAAAAGATCGAAACGCCAAAGTTTCAAATAAAATATACAGAATTTAAAATCAAAAGTAGTTTTTATTAAATAAAGACAAATATTTGTTAGAATAATTGAACATGAAAAAGATAGAAGATATTTCCATGGTAATTAGTAAACCTTCTTCAATTCGGTCCATTATGTTTATATACTTTTATTGAACATATGCTGTTTAATAATGAACTCACAAATTCTTTTCACTCTTGAAGATGGTCCAGGTGGGACCGAAGCTGTAGAGTAGAAAGAATTATTAAAAATTCCCATAATTTAATATCTATGTACAATGGCGGACAAAAAAATGAGAACACCTAACTTTTCCCATTATGAAGCAGTCTTATAGTGACATTTGGTAAACTGATTATTATACCTATTATCAGTGTCAATGAAATTAATTAATATTTAAAAAAAAAATTTTTTTTTCAATATGCCTATATATTTGAGTGTGCAGGAAAAGACGAAAGCTTGAAGAAGGTTGGTCGTTAAGACGTATTGCTGCCGATTTAAATGTAAGTTTCAGCTGCATTTAAAAAATTAGACATTATCCAAAACCTGCTTTACAACGCTACTTTTTTAAAAAACACTACCACTAGATTTACACAGGTGTTTCCATTTTTTTGTCCGTCATTGTACATTCAAAATGCCAATCAGAAACAACTATCATTTTCATAATAATTATTGATCGTATTCTGTAACACAATCATTACCATTTTTTTGACAAATGGGTATAATTGTGACAAATTCATATTCAGAATTTTTATCATTGGCTGAAATGATGATGAGCGATAAAAAGCTATAGTTTGAGTTACATAATAGCCCTAAATAACTCGTATTTAAAAAATATAATGTCTAAATTATCAATAATAAAGATGACACATAGAAGTGAAAATAATAGAATAATTGGCATAATAAGTGTCAACTATAATATGTTTGAGACATAGAAATTAATTTTAATACATTTTGTGCTTTAAAATTGCACGAATAAATAATAACTCATTCACATTAAGAACAGAACATGACTCAGTATGGAGCTACGATTTTAGCTACTTTTACAAGTTTACATTAGCCCTAAAATCGTTCTCAGCTTTCTGTCAGCCGATTTTTATTAATGATAAATGAAACTCACATTTTTCATTATTCAGTTATTATGTGAATATGTATATTTTATTCAATTCTTTTTTAGATAACTTTTTTTAAGACTCTGCATTTATTATGTAAATCGTACTGCCTCCGATATTTGGTTTATTATCAATATAAATAATCTGTAATCATTGATTATAAGAAACTGACAGAAAACTGATTATGATTTTTTGTACTATTATAAACTTGGTGTACATTTTGGCCAATCGAAAAGTTGCGATCGTAGTGTTATGCTGTTTTGGTCCATTCTAAACTTAAATTTACTGTAAGGTGTTGGAATCTTGTTGCCCCTTAGGTGACTTCCACTATATTCTACCAGTGATTGGAATATAGGACAATTAATTTTGTTAATGCACTAATTATTAAAGTTCAAATTTGAAAAGATTTGATCCATGTGAATTTTAGAGTATTAACAACAATGCAAAAATAGAAGAGATATGTCTTTGAAATATAGTTATTAAAAAATTTCGTTCAAAAACATTAAAGTAATCAGCGGTCATAGTTAATAGGCGACAAACTGTATATTTAAAAATATAGAATATACTCTTTATTTAATACATTGTTTGCACATGTCCCTGAATGTTTGTATTAAACTTTTATTATTGTATAAACATTTAAAATCAATTAAGAGGAGAAAATTTAAACAAGTTATTCTTATTATATTCATCAGATGTATATTTTAGTGTCTGAATTTCACTTGCCGTGGGAAGCTTTTTGCTCATTTGAAGGATCAATTCAGAGACGATTTGGTATTTAAAAAAATTTATGCAAATTATTAATTTTTTTTTCTTTAAATAAATCCTGAACAAAATCTTTATTTTTCTATCAACTATAAATATACCGGAAGTTTTTTTTTTATATCAGGCTACATGGAGTACTTAGTACATATGTAGGTAGTTGCAATTTAAGTGCTTGACAATGATGTATCAGTATTTCATTTTATTGGGGTTAATTTTTTTTCCATCCACCTCTACATAAAGTAAAATTTTACGTATTTATTTGCCAAATAGAAATACAACGAGACCGTTTAAATTCAGCGAAATGAGTCACGAGAATTCGACCGAAAATGGAGCAATGTGTTTCATCTTATTAATCCAGAAAAATACATTAAAAAATAATTATATTCAATGTATTTTAAGAAATATGAAAGAACAAAAATTTGAAAATATAAATAATTTGGAATCCTAACGCTAACAAAATCAACTATATGTACTTGTAATTTGCAAATCAAAAAAATAAAGTTTTTGAAGATATCTTAAATTTAAATCATAGACTTGAAAATTAATGGTGGGATTCTGTACGTTTCTATAGCGTCTATAAGAGAGTCTATAACAACTTACAGATTCGATAAGCAAAATGGTATTCTGAAAGAATCTGTAGCTTATAGATTTCTTTAAATATGTAATAGATGTCTATAACGTTAAGATTAGATGAACTCTAACCATAAGACATATGAAATGTCAAAATAAATAATAATTCAGGTGTTTTGCGTTCTATGTTCTTTTTGCTGGTAAAGAATTACGAAAGGTTAGCATCTATTTTCGATAATTGTATTGATAATTCATTCAAAAAATATGGGAGATTGAGAAGAAAGTTCTAAATAATGCAATAAGCCCATTCGAAGCTTCAGATAGACATTTAAACAATTGTTCCGTTTGGATAATTCAATTGCCCATAATTTAATAAGAACTTCGCATCAATTTGAAAATGGCCATCCCAAAATACATCAATAAGAAATATTCATGCTCAAAAATATAATTTCACCTACATCTACATTTTGACCGTCTCCAATTGAATTCAATGTATTCTGCCCATTTATTATTCAAATAATTTTCATCTAATGTTGAATTTATAGTGTTACTCTTGAATACGTAATCATATTCTTCCTAATCCATGTACACTTATTGCTCTTTGGCAATATTTCTGGTTCTCTTCCGAAGACACGCAATATTTATTCATTCCATCTTTTGTAATGTAAAATCGCTACAAAACCTCCATGTTTTAAACTTTTCGCAAAATTCTTGAGATCTCAATTCAAATATGTCAAAATAATCTGACCCATGACAACTTGAGTGAGAACAGATATGAATTAAAATTAGAAGACATCGTTATATTCGATGATATTATTCACGTCGTTATATGATCTACTAACTTGAGTGCATCAGAATCTTGAATAAAATATATTAATCTGTATTTTTGAACAAAAAAATCCAAAAGTAAAAATTATTTCCTAACCTATTTGCAACATTAAACTGTAAGTTCCAATGAACGGAAGTATCATGACGTCATAACTTATAGAAAATTGTTCAGAATACCATTTTAATAGAATCTATAAGAACTGCACTTATGGATTCTGATAAGCTCATAGATCTGTAACGTTAAAGAAATTTAAGATAATGCTCAGAATCCCACCATAAATAACTATTTTTGTTTTATTATTAATCATAACACAAGTTAATAATAAATTATTTTCTCCAACCCTGTTTTGGAATTTGCATATTCCATAACCAAAAATTATGTTGGAACAAATGACATTCCAAAAAATCGTTTAGAATGATTCCGTATGCTGTTTAGAATCATTCTGTATGCTGTTAGAATCATTTCGACGAATCAAAAGCTGTTAGTTTGGCTACTACCATGGTTACTTCCTAACAATTCAAGTGTTCATATCTGGATTTACGTTTGACATTTAATAATATTTTAAGCTTCCTCTGAAATATTGGTGGGTTTCCAAAACTTTCTTAGAGAAAGTATAGTCTACAATATGTTTGGAATGGCGTATTCCACACTCGCGAACCGTAATCCGAGCCGAAGGTGAGGATTACAAACTTTTCGCTCGTTCAGAATATAGGCCATTCCAATACTTATTGTAGAATATTCTATTCCGAATGTCATCATGTTTGCTTACATACGTGTTACATACCAGATTCTCTCTACGGCCCTTAAATAGTGCAAAGTAGTGTATAAAATAGAAAAAATCGGAAAATAAATCTCTTCCATATTTTGATAAGTACATAAAAAAGAAGCACAGAGCACAAGTTGACATTTAGACTTGAAAAATGAATCAGTGAAAGTCGCTATTAACACAAATTTACAGAAAAACAAAATTAAGATTACGAAATTTAACTGCTGTACGATGCGCAAAACAGCAAGTTTACTGGTGGTAGTAGAAAAAATAAATCTTGTATAATAATAAAATTCTGTGGAATGGCCGACATATTTTTTTACATTCTTTTGGAATAGAATAATACATTGCTGTCAATCATTAATGGTAATGACACGTATACAAGTATCCTGATATAAAAAAAAAACTGTTCTATTTTAATTTATTTTGAATTTCGTTTTTAAATTAAAGTATTTGTACATAATTTTCATTTGTTTTTTAGAGACACAATGAATTATTAAAATAATAATTATTCAATTAAATAATAGACAGTGCCCTTATCCTAACATTTGGATCCTTTTTCAAATATTAATTATTATTTAATTTTATATTTCTCTATAATCAATTCAATTAGTACCTTTTTACATTGTGAAAATCAAATCTTTCAATCCTATTTTCAAAATGTGCCTCTAAAAGAATTATGTACTTAGTTTACTATCTCAAAAGTACATCAAATCTGCTATTCGAACAAAATCAAGTCCCCAATAGTAGCAAGGGAAATTACGATACTGTATTAAGTTGTTGAAGCGCTTGTTGTTGCAATATATGTAGATAATCTATTATGAATATTCATGTACTTCAAAGTACAATTAATTTTATACTCAAAATTTGAACCATTCAACACAATTCAAATGAAATATCATATTATTTATAGATTTGATTTATTGGATATAGATTATTACTATTCTATGTCTACGACAATAAGAAATTCACTAACAATATGCATTTCTTAAAATTTTACTTCTAGCTTCAAAACTCATGTGCCAATATAATATTTAATAATGTATAACTTAAATAACAATGCATGAATCATACTGTAGTTGCAACATACTACGTGCGAACCCTTATAGAATGTGTAAAAACTGCTTTCATAATAAATAAAGAAAAATTATCGAAGAAAGTATCTACAAAATTTTTAAATAATATAGATTGTTGTATCTTGTGTGCTATAATTGTATTTTACACTTTCCTACTCATGTAATATAATTATAAACGCACAGAGTTGTTAGCAATGATAAAATATAAAATTTGTATTTACAAAATATTCATTCGTATTTGATCATAAAATAAGTAATTATGTATGATTTTTGTGTTCCAAATTTCCTTAATTTTATTTTACACAATTTTATTGCTACATTTTGAATAATTTTTATTAGGAAATAAAGTACAACAGAAATTATATAAATTTGAGCACTTTAACTTTCGGCATGCACCACACCAATGATCGTGTCAACTTTCCAAGATCAGTGGACGCATTTACATACAGAAATTGCTCAGTCTTGGGTAGATTGATGTTGGATGTATTCAGCAGATGAAATGCGATTATTAGTAATATTTTTTCTGTGCTATCCTATCACGTTTGCATCAAATGCAAACACTAACGAATATATCTCATAATACAATTTTTTTCCAAATTTCAACTTCACAGATAACAATGAAATGAAAAAATAGCAACGGCATCCATAGCTTTCTAAATAAGATGAAGAAAATGTCGTCCGATTAGTAATTGATAAGTAATCGTCTATTATATTTGAAAAGTATCATGATCGCAAAAAATTAAATTAGATTTAATGAACTTTACATTGTAAAAAATTAAACGCCTTCGAATATGAATATTTCAGTTTTCAAATTTATTTCTAGGCCATCCATTATTTTCAAATCAAGCAATTTATACACTCTTAGAAATAAGTCCTATTAATAAATTATAATTGCCTATTTCGCTAACACTTATAACAGTAGAAATAACTGTTTTTATCATTGAACTGAATAATAAAGTTTATTCTGTCTCCATGTTTGAATTATTTACTTGTATTAAAAAACGAAAACCTAACATCTACTAAATACTGGTTAATACTGAATTTTCATTTAATATTTGAAACAATATCCAGTGGGATGTAAATAAATTGAGTAATATTTAGTATTTAGTAGAAGTTTATAATAATTTTTAATCATTCCAGAAATTCATGTTTTCCGCCTGATTCCTATCTTCTTATTTGATTATCGTTGATCTTTTCTCTGTTGGGTGATACGATTCCACTATACTACATTGCAGTTAAGAATGGTGCAAAAGTTCTTATGGGATTACGAATTAAGTCTGCTGATTGGCCAAAATGCATACACGATTCACTTACATTAAAATGCAAGATTCAAAATAAGCTTGCTGGAAATGAATCCAAGAGAAAGAAAGAATAAATATATTTACATATATTAACTGAGAAGATAGAAATTTAAATCTGCTTAAGATAATTGATGAAAGAATGATAAATGACGCAACTGACAGGTAGCCAAGTGCGATTTTTGTGCTAATGTAAGACTGGTTCACATTTTGGCTAATCAGAAGCCCTAAATTGTAGTCCCGTAAGAACCCTTATAGCTTGGCTGAGCAGAAACTCCGCAAGATGGCAGTCCAAAATATGTCGTCCCTTAGATCAATCAAAGCACAGCTGAACATTGACAAGTGAAACAGTTTCAAAAAGAAAGATATTTTATTGATTCATATTCTATACAATAAATCGATAACAGTAATAATTTATTGGGCCAAACTAAAACGCTTGCGCAAAAGATGCACAGGTTGTTGTGTTAAGCAGTGCTCCTCAAACAATTCACTTTTTAGGTCCTTTTAGGTCAGGCTTTGATTTTTGTAATACTTTTTTTTTGAAATACTAGTCAATCTAAAAGCCTCGATTTATGTTTCGTTTCCGGTGGATTTTCTATTAATCAAAAATATATTTGTAAATCTTTTTTTATTTTCGAAGAATAAATTCCAAATTCAAATGCCGTCTTATATGTTGGAATTCAACAAAAGAGACCCTCAGTAAAATAGTGCAAAACTTAAATACAAAAATAGATACCCAATACTAGAAGATGTAATTCATGAAATAAAAAGAAACTCAATATTTACAACAATTTTTGAGATACGTTTTTAAATAAATCTATTATTCCCATAATTACTCCAACCAAATATAAACATAGGCTAACTTATTACACTTAATAATTAATAGGCTATGTCTACATAATATACAATAAATAAACCTCAGATACTTAAACAAATAAGAAATTAAATTCTTTCATACTGTACAAATAAATAGTAGTTCTGATGAACTTGGCCAATTTTGAAGAGGAGACCCTGGACGTAGCACACTTTCTTCCCTAATTTGTAAGTTAAAATATAATTTTGTTGTAAAAGAAGGGAGGTTACCACGTTTCATCTCTCTTCTCTAGTTTTACTTATACAGGGTGTTAATACTAAGTTATAACACCTGAAAATGCCAGTTAGAACTCTTTGAAACAAATAACTTTTCTCTCTTCAAATTTTAGATTTGGAGATACAGTTCATAGTTATTGGCGTTTTTTTGTTTTTCGAAAAATCGTCATTGCTCTCTTATTTTAAGGCATATTTAAAAAACAAAAACTTTTAGCATTTGCTTTCGGCTCTCTAAAACATTTGTGCTCACAATTATTTGAAAGACAAGGCGCCTGACAAGGCGTAATGTACAAGAAGCTCGTAGAATTTATCGGAGAAGATATCCAAATTGCCGCATTTTTGGAAGAATATGTAGACGTTTTTCAGAGACTGGAAGTTTTCACCTAACAAACGTGATAAAAACTTTTCAAGATGAAGCAGATTCGAACGAACAAACTAGAAAACACGTGCCTTAAGTTTGAAATACGCGTCTACTATTCGGCTTTTGTTTCATTGTTTAATGGCAGCAAGCCTACTTCGTTTTAAATGATTGTTGCAGTGTGTAATTCAGTATGAATAAATAGTGTTTCAAGACAGATCGAAAAAAATATTTCAGACATAATGTTATCAGTCTTCTTTAAAAATTTTCAATCGGTCGCTATTAGATTATTTCATAAAATAGAAAATAATTGTAGATACTTAATGTTTTAGAGAACCGAAAGTAAATGCTGAAAGTTTTTGTATTTTTAAATATTCCTTAAAATAAGGGAGTAATGACGATTTTTCGGAAAACAAAAAAACGTCAATAACTATGAACTGGGGCTACAAAACAAGAGTTTGAACTAAGAAAAGTAGTTCGATTCAGTAAGTTCTAACTGCTATTTTCGGGTGTTACAACTTAGTATTAACACGCTGTGTAGATGAAGCTATTATCGAAATTAATTCATATTTTGCTACCTATTTTTGAAATCATTACTTTTCCCGCAAAACCACGACCAACGAGTTCACGTCAAATCCAGAAGATCACGCTACTTGAGAGCCACTGATATAAATAATAAGTAAAAGAAGAGGTCTCGTTTTCCAGTCAGAAATTTTTTGAATTGAAACGTTGAAACCGTTTCAACGTAAACCAATAAATGTGAGCTGTAGTTAAAGTAAATATTATTTGTGAATTGTATGCATAAATGAAATTGGTTTTTTAATTATATTTTTATAATTAAAAATGTCTGATAAGTACGATCCTCGAACGCCGACAGTTAAACGTAAACAAATTTCAAAATCAATTAGAACTCCTAACAGTGTTTATAAAACTAATACAGATTTTACTCCATATAAACGTTCAAAACAAGAACCCACAGTAACTAATTCAGAAGATGAAGGATTTCCTCAAGGATACTCTACTGTAGAAACTTTTAAGACGCCAAATAAATTTGAGAAATCTAAACAATTGCCTGGCTGTACATCGACAACTAATAAACCAAAAGAATTGTCTTTAGTATCACATTATGATGAAATTATTAGATGTTTTGAAGAGTATTATGAAGATGATTTAACTGAAGATTTTCTTGCTTTCGCTGAACATCAAGAACTATGTCGCATAGAATGGCTTAATTCAGTACAAGAATGTAAAAGATTGCAAGCTGAATTGGACAAAGCTAACCATGAAATAGGAGATTTTGTAAATAAATTGAAAAATGCAAGAAGGTTATTAGATCAAGAAAAGAAATCTCGTCGTCGTGCAGAAGAAGACAGAAATACTCTAGAACAACAAATGTTATTAGCACGCGATTTACTTTTCAGTGAAAAGAGTAATCATATTCCAGACGATACTAGGGAAAAACTAGCTTTTCTTAATAATACCTCAATTAAATCACGTACCAGTATAGATAAAAATCTGGTGAATATCGCAGGTCGTTTGAATACTATCAGTGAAAAAAATTCACAAGAATTGAACTCAACAGGTAAAATGGTTAAATTTACTGTAAATAAGTCTTAAGATATATGTATGTTAACATTTTTAGGATCACTTTTATCAGATTTTAGTTATTCTCGTTCAGAAGATAATTTAGATTCATCATCTGCTGTTTCAAAAATCTTACGACATCAAAAGTTTTTAAAATCTGAAGAATGGCATACTCTTGATAGTAAATCTCCAAAAAGGCGTAGGTCATCTATAAATAAAGTTGAGGTATGAATTTTAATATTTATATTGACATTTTTTACTTCTCTTGAATTCCAGATAAATCAAAATGACAAAGTAATAGCAACAACTACTTTATCGGTTTCAAAGAATGGAGAAATAGTAGCTACCTCAATTATTGATGCTGTGCCTCAAGAATCAGAACAACAAGAAAAAGTTCATGAACACATAAAACCTGTTACAGATATTGTACAGAAACTATGGTTAAATGACAAATATTCTCCTGCAGTACCTACTTCTACAGTAACAAATATTACCAGGCAGCATACGTTTGTTTCGAAAACTGTTTTGTGCCCAGATACTTGTGGTGCTTGTAAAACCAGAATTAGATTTGGAAAGATTGTCCTTAAATGTAAAGACTGTAGAGGTATATGTCATGAAGAATGTAAAAATAATTTACTTTTACCTTGCATACCTCTTATGAATACACCAACACAGAAAGGAAAAACTGTAAGTAAATAAAATATGAAATGAAGAATTAAAAAAAAAAAACGACAAATATATATGAGAAAAATATAATTTAATCTATGAAACTCATATTTTAAAATCTGGGACGGTATTGTAAATGAGTTTGCATTAGATAGACTTTCCATTGTAGCTTACCAGGCTGGTCTCGTTCAAATTTGTACCAAATATCTCATTCACATACGCAGTTTTTGTCCAAAAATCATTAGTCTTCCGATTATTTATATAATATAGTTTCATTTATAAATAATTTTGGAAAAACTATAATTTAAAGCTGAATTTTTCAATAATAAGTGTCTATAATTATAATTCTCGATAACTTAATAGCTGAGTGAATAACTGTGTACAATCTGTATAGTTTGTTGGATCAATTTCGTTGAATTACAACATACATTTGGATAGAAAAATTGATATTTTAAATTATTTTAACTGTTTCTAGTAGTCATTGGCTAAATGAGACTATTTCCGCTGTCAAACTCTATTTGCAGTGCTTTGTTGCAATCAAGATTTAAGAATGAATAGTAGTGCATATCCCACCCTGAAATTGAACACAACTTGTATCCGGTTCGTCTTCTAGCCAAGGTCCATAAACTTTTGCTGCGATGAAATAATATTATGCAATGAAAAATTTTCATAGATATGTGCAGATAAAATAAAATCGCAATAAGTGGAAACAGCATCTTTTGATTTATCTTGATTTAGGTTCAAATGCATTTGTGCACAGTGCAGCAAATTTAGAACTGTCAGCAACTTAAAAATAGGTTTTCAACAATTAAAATGCATAAAAAAATCTGTTAAACTTTCGATGTACTATTTCACCTCCGATTTCGATGAAACTTGATGAAAATATTTGTTTTAGCATTAAAAATATTGGAAAAATAATAACTATTGACGCAGATTTGGTTGATCCTGAAAATCGTATTTATTAATTTATATTAATATAACATGTATACATTGTGCATGTCTGTGAGCGATACCAGCGCCTCCTTAGTTAAATGAAATTTTGTCTGCAGCCAACTTCACCCGTGACAATGACGGTCGTTCAGTGTTCGTGTTGCATACGGTATTTTTTGTAAAATAAAGTACTCCATTACTGAATTTTTTAAACTTATTTGAGAGTTTAAAAATATTTCATTGATTTTACAAACAAATTCTTTCAATTGCGATCATATTTCCAGCGAATTGATAATACAAGATATAATGTACATCAATTATTTTATTGATTGATATCATATTCGATTTGCACATTTTCTGTGTTATCACATTTACATCAAATGCAAACACTATAAGAAACCCTTCTCATAATATAAATTTTTTCAAATATTAACTTGACACATGACAAAAAATAGAAAAATACCAACGATGTTCATAATCCACAATTATTATTGTTTCCCTTTCAGCAGGAAAATAATATTGATTAACAGGGAATTAATGATAATTTTCTTCATGGTTTGAAACAGAGAACTCTCGAAACTGAAAACAGTTTAAGTTGTGGAATATGCATAAGACTATACGAATACTTGATTTATTTTATATCATTCAAAAAATCTGGTCTAGGTGCTATGCTGGGGCCACATCTGCGCCTAATGTCATTAGTTGAGGCGTTGTTTAACGATGACAATATATCAATTGTCAAATAACGCCTTAATTAATCGCATTATGCAGGGGCCACACTAATGTCTAATGCCGTTAAGTAAGGTGTTATGTAACAATTGGCATATTGTCATTGACAATGTGTTCATTATTGAATAACGCCTTAATTAATGACATTATACGTAAGTGTGTCCCCAGCATTAGACATAAGTGTTATTACATTAAAGAAAGAAAAAGTGTTATAAAAAGCATATATACAGACCTTAAAAATTCTACATTATAGTCTAAATAAGACAAACTACAAAGAATAACAATCTTTTTGATAAGTATCATTCAGTAAATTTATCCAGATAAAGATGCATAAAAATAATAAATTAAATTAACTTCGAAATACGCTCTTAATTCAATATTTTTAGCTAACAGAGCTTGAAACTAGTGTGTTTCATTTTCAGGGTACGTTGGCTGATTACGTTCCGTCTGTTCCTCCATTGGTGCCTTCAATTATAATCCACTGCATAAATGAGGTAGAATTGCGTGGGTTAAATGAAATTGGATTATATCGCATTCCTGGATCAGAAAAGGAAGTAAAATCATTGAAAGTATTCAAATTCAATAATATTCAGTTGAACAAATTAATGTACTCATATATTTTTGTTTTCTAGGAAAAGCTACTACGTAATAAATCCATACCAAATTTAGGTGATATTGATGTCCATGTTATTTGTGGAGTAATTAAAGACTTCCTTCGATCTTTGCGCGAGCCGTTAGTTACCAGTAATTTGAGAAAAGAATTTATTGGAGCTGTTGATTCTAAACAAATAAAGGATATTGCTCCCGCTCTTTATCAAGCACTATCCCAATTACCGCAAGCTAATAAAGATACTTTAGCTTATTTGATGTTACATTTGAATAGGTATTATGTCGCAATAATTCTCGTCTTACTTATATGCACACATAATATCATTTTTAGAGTGGCTGAAAGCATAGAATGTAAAATGCCGGCAGCCAATTTAGCCAAGATTTTTGCTCCAACTATTATTGGCTATTCGTCTGAAGATATAGAACCACAACTTCTTTTGACTGAAACTACACAGCAATTCATGGTTATTTTTTTTATTATATTTTTTTTCGCAAAATCCTTTATTTATCCTTCTCTTTTAGATAATGGATCATTTAATGAAAATTCCTTGTGATTATTGGGCAACATATGTAAATACTGAAATTTATACAACACCTAAACCTAGAATTTTGATTGACACACCAAGCACGGAATCATTGCCAAGAACTAATTTTTTCACCCCTTATGGATCAACAAAGTAAGATAATTTTTAATCTCTTGGTATACAGTGTATGCAATAGAAATTCAAACAAAGACTTATAATATAGACATTGTTTTAATTTAGAAACTTTTCAATATTTAATCAGAGATGGAAGGATACAAGTAAAATAAAAATGTCGTAGAAATAGCTGTGTAAATGGGCTAGTGCGAGTTATATTCGCGAGTTCAGCATTCTGTTTTATCAAGAGATATTTTTTAATCATATCTTTTGTGTTTCTTTGTAGTTGATTCAAATTTTAATCTTTACACAAACATAAAAAAAAGTTTTTCTTCAGATCATTGAAAATTTTTATAGTCGCTACAGTTTCCTTAAAGCTTCAACTTCTGTGTAAACGATTCATCTTATAATGGTTCCGCTTTTTCGTTATATAAATGGAACTCTTATCTGACGAAATTTTCGTACGCGGCTAGAAATTGTATCACAAAAGCCTTTCCAGTATCATGTTTGCTAAATTTTCGACATATGTGAGACAACAGTTTTTTTTTTTTTTTTAAATAATTTCTAATTTTAGGATGCAAAACTAATTTGTTGCTTATTAAATTGGCTAAAAAAGATAGTTTTTTTTTTGTAGATTAAAATGAATTACCAAGTACCATCGTACTTTATTACAGCTCATATACAATATTAAGTTTTTCGTGTCGTTTATAAGCGCAATCTATCTAATTTTATTTATTAGAGCGGTAAAAAGTGGCATTGTGAAAGGAGTATTTTTCAGCAATTTATTGAGAACGTTTCGTTTTAGGAAAAATAAATATTTTTTTGTAGCAAATATTTTGATAGTTTGAAACAATATCGAGCCGTGAACATTAATTCGCCAGGAGAAATAGATTAAGCAATGATATAAGTTTTTCTATTTCATATAGATGTATACCTGCATATATATATTTATATTTATATTTATTTATTCCATTTTTAGATCGTTGATTACATCTAGAAAACGTAAGAAGTTTTTTGGAACACCACCCTCAAAGAAATGAAAGAAGAAAAGAAATGAGTATAAAGTAAGTAATATTTTAAACGTGTGTTCAAAAAAATTGATTGTTCCTGAAAATTTTATTACACATCGAGAGGATTCATTTATGTCTACAATTTTATTTGCGTAAAATGAATATTGTTGATGAGTGAAAAAAATTAAATAGGTATTCAAGTATCAAGCACAAAAAATGTTTTATACTGATAGAATAATTTGAACCTGGTAGAACATCAATAGCTAATGGAACTTTCTTGAAAAAATCCATTTATTTTTTATGATTATGATGATTGTACAAAAAAATTGTGATAACATCAAGTTTCTCAATCATAATTTTCTTCTATTCATTTTCTATGATTCCAATACAATCACTAATTTTTGTATAATATCTGATTTCATAAAATATTTATTCTACTTCATCAATTTTTATAAAAAGTTAGTAACTTCTTAACTTCGTTTACAATAAACCTATTGCCTTTGATTCCACCGTTATTCGGTATCTTAGAATTATATTCTTATTATAGTTCAGGCGAAAAAGAAATAATAACAAAATGTCATATACATTTTGTGCTTCAGAATGACAGTTGTGTAGTGATTGTATTGAAAAGAAATATAGTTCAAGAGAAATAAAAAAAAAATAAAAAATGGAAAGACCCTATTGCACTGCCATGGTCGCTGCGAAGGAAGACAATTGCCCCCTGGCTTTTGGAGAAAGAAGTGTTAAGGATAGCAAATTCTTTTTTAAAATCTAATTTTATAACAATTACAATCAATAATAAATTCGAATTAACTAGTCCAAATTTGTTACATTATTTCATAAATTTAGTTCCTCCACTCTCTCCTCAAGTTTTAGGTGACAGCAATGCTTACGACACATTTAATTTTTGTTACGAATTTCGATACGATATTATCAAGTCAAGCGTTAAGCTCGGTTGCAGTAACATTCATCAAATTTAATCAACCGTCAAAATGAACAATATCAATTTAAACTTTTAATTGTAATGCACGACAACTCATTTGGTGATTAGATTCGATTTAATATTACTCAATTTAACAGATAATTGCATTTGGTGGTCTCTGCAATCGGGCTCTAGAATTTAATTTTTCACGATTGACACAACAATACTGCAATTACGAAAACTGCATTTATTTACTCTTATGCCTGTTTTCCACGGTACAATTTATTGACCAATAAAGTGATCAAGTTTATTTATTGTCTAGCTCAAATAGTTATTTTTGTATTTAGTGTGCGAAGTGATTGTTTTTTTTTTGCGCGAATGTCAATTTTAACCGAGACCGTAAGGTCGAGGTAACAAATTCATTCGAAAGCGCACTAAAATACAATCACTTCGCACACGAAATACAAACAATATTTTTTCGCCAAATGTCAAAAAATAATAGATCAACAATAATTATTGTTTTATTCAGTAAAATATAGGAAAAAAGTACAAACTATAATTAATTTGCAGTCACCTGGGTATTGTAACCAAAACTATGCGCAATTGTTGTTTGATAAATTAAGAACTGTCAACAATTAATTTTTATATCCAAAAATAAGTAGTTTTGTGTACAAATTCATATTTCTTTTTTGTTAAATACCTGTTTGTTTCTATCCTTGTAGCATTACTAAACTGAATTATATTAGATTAGGTGTGCAAAAGTAGAATTTATTTTTTCACTAGTGAAAAAATCACGAACTTTGCGTATCCATAACAATACAAAAATATCACGTTTTTTTGACAGCTGGCGAAAAAATATTTTTTACCATATTACACGATCCAAGTTTTCGTCAAAAAAATCAGAACTACCAACTTATAATTTTTGACGTAACTTCAAAAAATGTGGTTAGAGAGAAAGTAGAGATGACAACAGAGGAACACAAACTTATATGCGAATATATAAATAGTATATTAAGATATAAGTTTCATAAGACATGATTTTAGGGTACGCGTTCTTGTTGGAAAACGAGCCGCTTGCGGAGAGTTTACTAATGAACATGTGACCTAAAATGTCTTATGAAACGTGGATCTTATACAATTTTTTTATTTGGGTTCATAGATGTCAAAAAATAATCAATTTTATATTTTGAAAAGATCGATAAAGAATATTCAATTTTTTTCTTTTGGTAACACTGAGATTTGACAGATAAGTAATTTGTGTGAATCAAAAATACTTTTCAAATGCCCGGTTTTATAAAGGGCAGATTATTTTACTTCCAGAATAAATAAAATTTCCTCTGTTAGATGACAGTCGATTATATGATTTTATTGTCATAAGGAAGTTCAAACTGATTAGAATTTGTTAAATTGGTTAAATAAAATAAATTTACTTCAGGAGTAAATTTACTCGGTCTTTTATAAAACCGGCCAAAATAGTAATTAAGGTATCAAGGGTGTTAGAAGGACAATAATGCCTGAGGTCAACAGTGTACTTTCCGAGGGCCTCTGGCCCGAGATGTGTAATTGACCGTAGGCATTATTGTCTGTTCAACTCCCGCGGTGCCTTCAATGTTTAATGTCCGACTTTTGTTGTATTTCAATCAAAACTTTTAGCAATGTATGTCCTGTCATTGTGACATCTGTTAGAGAAATTACTCTAGTTACTAGCTGTTACTAGGAAACTTATTTGTTATTTTTCAAAATAATGCTCCCGGGCATTATTTTGAAACATAATGCCCTCGGGTATTATTTGTTAAGTAATTAGCCTGAAATCAATGTTATTATCACAACAATAATAAACTAGTCGGACATTAATGTGATTATTTGAATATTGTTACTTTTTCAGAAATAAATAAATATAAAGAACATTTGAGACGCGTATTTCATTTGACGCGAAATAATTAAATTTGAGTAATGTTGGCAACGACAAATCGGACAGAAATCTCCCTAGAATACCCCAGAATATTGGTGAAAAATAGAGCCAGTTCTATTTCAGAAATAACTTGGTCAATTATTATTGGTCAAGAAAAAATTGTGGAATTTTTAGACATATTATACACAACAATAAATTGAAGGTCAACTTTTGAAAATTATTGACCTATAAATTGGATCGTGTAATACATGAATTAGATTTGAAATTTCTATGGGAAAATTCTTTTTTAGAATTATTTAATTTTTATTGAAATGTTCTATAAGCAAGCACAACACAAATTTCAAAATTTTCCTTGTGGAATATCTTTTTTACATTAATTTTTGTTGTACTGATTGCAAAAACGATAGCGAAGATGGACATCATTGTTCAAACAAAAAAGGCTTACATCATTGTTATACGCTTGTTGTGTACCTTAAATTTTCGACAAAAGCGTACATAATATTCAGAAATTTTAACTTCGAAGTCGTCATCTGTCATGTTTTGAATTATATGTCAATGTACTTCGAAAATCTGAAATAACTCATCAAAAATAATCTTGAGTACGTTCCACTAGGTCACGATTGCAGTTTGTACCGTTCCACTTACATATAATCGAGGGCGTTGTAAAATTGAAGTGGTCGCGATTAATAACGTCATTTATGACGCATGATCTTGATCGCAAAAACCGCGATCGAATTGTGGAACTATTTTTGAGGCGACATGAGCGTTGTGGTTGTCTAGTGTCTAGTAGAACGTACCCCCTCATATCATTTAAAATATCACATTTATAAGTAAAAATCCAATTTATATCTTTTTTTAATTTCTCAAATATAGTTTAGTTGAATACTATATTATGATCAAATATTTATTTATTATGACTATGGCAAGGCGTACGCGATGTGGGCTATTAGTTTATTATCTACGGACTCACGCTTCGAAGGTTTAAGAAGCTTTTAAATCATGTAACAAAATAGTTCTTTTTCCGTTTTCAGCATTGTCCTTTGACAAGCACACCACAATGTGCTCCAAATTTATTTGGTTTTTGTTTTGGCCCTTATTCACTCTAAATTTTAACATGTATTTTATTGTATTAATTTATTGTCTCCACTTACAATTTGAACATTTAATTTTACTTCACCTAAGCTGATGATGGCGGGCCATTACGGCGCCGAAACGTCCAACATGTAATAAATGATTTTTATGATTGAAGTTATTTGGTCCCTTTGCTATTTTCATCGTTTTACTTTAATTAAAAACAAATAATAGTTTATTGCCTCCGATGGATCTCCTATGTTTTTTTTAGCTAAAAATATGAATACAAAAAATAATAAAGAATTAGTCAACTTTGGGGGCCTTTTTTTCCGGATAAAAAAATAAATCTCAGGCGTGTCCTTTACAAGATAAATTAGTTAGTTACTGGTCTGTGTAACACATAAAAATAATCGTGCATGAAGGAACAATGTCAAATGCCGGTTTTTTGGTGGTAAACGAATCAAGTTTACGTCAAATCTTATAAGATGGGCTATTTTGTTTTTTATAAATCTTGTATGCAGTTGTTTTACCGTAATATCAGGTGTCTTTCCTGGACTCGTTCTTGTGACGTCACGGACAATGTTCGATTAAAGAAAATTTAATTAATTGATTCACAAATATACGTTGAAACAAAAAAGTAAGAGCTTGTGAACTACAATTAAATGTAACGTACTGGTGAATAAGTGAAATTATTAAAAAAAAAATCGTATTTAGTCGATCTCTGATTGCAGCAAAATTCAGCATTAAAAAGTAGAAAATTAAAAACATTAAAAAAAACTTTTGAAGACAAATCTTTTATGGCATAGAAATGCACTGAAAAGTAGAAAATCAAATTCTCATCTATAAGAATGCCACATTCAGCACCCAACTATGGATAAATGGCGTGGTGGTATATTTATTTGAATTTATTTTATTGAATATTTTGTTTGATTATATTTTTTGTATCCATATGAAATCCCTGATATCAGTCCAGGATTTTTTTTTCATATTTTTAATAGCGATGGAAATAAAAATATAGAAAAAAAAAACTTTTTAGAGCAAATTGTAATGCTGAACATTATGACATGAGGCTTGCCGAGTCACTAAAGTTGTTTACCGAATAATATTGGTAACTGAAATTACCATTAGCGGCAGCACTGTGCTTTCAAAATGGTGGATCAAAAGTGGCTTACGGCAAATTTGTAATCTGTTTACAATGTAAATACGTTGATATTCAGCAAAGAAATATTCATATTTCGTTGAATGATTTAATTCAATTTCAATTGTGCGAGAAAGTATTGGCTTTCTTCTTTTATAACATTTAGTTTTTTCTTTTAAAATATTTTTATTTATATATGAATTTTAGTTGTAATTGGAAGACTGAGTGGGGTTATAAAATTCATAGTTTCAAAGGAAATAATATTATATATGTATTTTGTATTGCAAATTTCAGCTTTCAATTTTCCCTGTACGAATTGTTCTAATCCGCATAGCTGTTCATGAACTGGATCGTAATCTCAAAATTTATTTACTACCGACACTTTCCTTTCCCCTTTTTAGGAAGTTTATGGAAACTCAAATCAACAATTCAACTAAATTTGGAATGACATCTACAAATACAACAAATTTTAACACTTTTTAGTTTAGATTCCATCTTTTGAAGAGTATAATCTTGAGAAAGACTAATTTCAGTATAGCAATGAGGTCATATTTTGACAATTATCAAGCACACAACAAGGGATCCTAGAGCACAAGTTGACATTTAGACTTGACATAAATCTAAATAAATGAAGAGATGCTACAAACATGAATTCACAGAAATTTAACCGCTACACGTTCAAATAGTAGTAAAAATAATACGCGAAAAAACATAATTTTACGCACGGACGAAAAAAAAAATAAAATTTTGTAGTGCATATCTATAGCGTAAAATATTTGTTTTAAAAAGTTTATTTTTTTAAATTCCTAATTTTTTATCATTTTTGATTCTGGATTGGGAAACGTGATGCGAATAAAATCATCAATGAACGTTTTTTTGAAAAACTAATAAAAATGTACAGAGAAAATTTTGACATATTGAATCAATCAATGTAAATTACGGCCAATTGCAACGCTGTCCCTTAAAAGTGTCATACAAGATACATGGCCAGTTGAACCGCTCTAGCTTAAATTTTAAGTTTCGCTTAAACAAAAAATATCGAATCGGAATAATGACAGCAATGTTTATGTCACATTTGACTTTTGAATCTTGATACGATATTGTTCAAAAACGGTGCAACTGGCCAACAATATCGTATCAAAATGTAGTCAAATGTGACATAAAAATTGCTGTCATTATTCCGATTAGATATTTTTTGTTTAAATGAAACTTAAAATTTAAGCTAGAGCGGTGCAACTGGCCATTAGTGTTTCTGTGATAGCTATAGTTTGAAATAGAAATATTTCGCATCCTGGATGCAAATTATTTTGCGTCCTGTAGACATAAAACGATCATTTCGTGTGTCTAGTTATGACAACTAGAATAGTACCTGATTTCTGTCCAAGATTTTTTGTTATATGAAAAAATGGAGTTACCAGAGCTACGCAATAATAGATGTGTACAGAAATTTTTTATATTAATATCCTGCAACTAGATATCACCTAAAAACGGAGAAAATCCTCGAGGGAACACTTTTATTTTAAGTAGCATTTTTTGAAACATTCAATATGTGCATCATTAGTAATTCGCAAAATATTCAGTCAATATTCAATCACAAATGATGTCATGTATGCTGCAGCATGTTCACATTAATTAATTCAAAAACAGTGATTCTTGTTTTCAAATTGTTAGTACTGAAAGAAATCTTATCCTAACTTATGCTAAAACTGTAAATCTTCAAGATTATGGTTCGTATTTTCAGTTCATCTCTTGTTCAAGCCCTATTTCAACAAAAATTGAAATAAATAAACATGGTGCTATAGTGGAAATAATGAAATAAAGAAAGACAGAGCATCGAGTTGTGAGAAGAGGCGCTTCTTCAACAAGTTAGAATTCGGGGCTATAAATTCATAAATATGAACAATTTTGCAATTAATTTATTGTCCTTATAAGCATTTATTGTTAATCAATAAAAGTCATTCGTCCGTGTTTTCACCTCTTGTTGAAGCGCTACTTCAACAAAAATAGCGCTACATAACAATGAAATAAAAAAAAAATATTGCATCGAATTTTCGGAAGAAGCTCATCTTTAAGAAGTGCGAATATGGACCAATGAATTTGTAAATTTTCAAAACTTTCAGGAACAATCTGTTTCATTATTTGACTATTCACTTATTATGAATATTTTAGGTATAATTATCTTTAACTTAGTTGTATTTTTGATATAAGGATTTTTAGTAAATGAGTCTAAAATTTTTGAATGTTCTATAAAATTTGTATGCAAAGTAATTATTGTAACCATACTAATTTAAATTTGTCAATAATAAAATATTCAAATGATTGTGAAATTATACTTTTCATATTAATGTGTATTGGTATATGTTGTTGACTTTGCTGTCAGAACTGTTAAGAGGTAAAATACCAGTGTTGGGTGTAACGAATTATATATTTCTATTACACATACATTTGAAAGGTATTTACATATTTTCAATAATGTGACTACAAGTTAATAATTTAATATAATTTATCCCACGTTTCTTTCTCTTCTCTTTCTTTCTTCACTTCTTTTAAAAATGGTTGCAAATAAGTTACATCTTCTTCCAATTTAGTCCACTGTTCCTTGGGTAGGATAGAATGGGTCAAATTCAATTGAATGGCTCGAAGAAGACGGAAATTTCTTTGATCAACTACTTCGCTTGGTAAACGTCGAAGTGCTTCCTTGACGTCTTCGTCTTCGTACAAACAATCGTCTCTCATTAGACCCAATTTGTTAAATCCAGAAAGGTTGTACGCCCATTTTTGTAGAGCTGTGCTAGCAAATCTTCTTTGCACAAAACTAATTGCCATTGTGAAGTATTTGCTAAAATTGCAGTTAGGTAACAACTGAACTCAAATCACACAAAATCCAGTTTGAAGATAGCTGCTTAATTTGGAAAGGCCAATTGCAGATTGAAATATCACTAGTAGAATGAGACGAATATTATATTAAAAATTATTTTGAACCATAAAATATCTGTTTCATAGAATAGGACTTATTAGAGAATAGTTTTTATTACTGAAACAATTTTTGCACTTGTATCAAGTGGCATTTTATAATACGAACCGACGTATTTAGCTTCGTGATGTTTATCATACCGTACTACCGTAGTGCAGTACTTACCAACTTCATATCAGAGCAGTTGTCAGAATGGATTGATTATAATTGTATAACCTCTAAGTGAAAATGTTGACTTGTGTCCTTATTACAAGAAAATTTTGACAGTATGAAGTTTTCAGAACATTAGATTCACTTAATTAATGCTATTCTTCTATTAAAATCATTGTTTGCATCGAAATTTGCAGAAAATGGCGTTTACTGCTGATGTGTATGATGATATGAATTTGTAAGTGAAATTACCACTTAGTTAAATATAGTTTTGATACGATTTATCGTATATTGAAATATTATTTTAGTACTTTTATGTTTCATTTCAGAATAAAAATTATGAGTATTTGCATATGTCAAAATTATTTTTCAACTTTGAATTTTGAGGGAATATTTTATGTGAAAATCTTATTCTTAATTTTGTTTTTATATGTATAAATTTCTCTCATTTAATGAAATGAATCAGCAATTATTTCTTGCGTAATGTGGAAGTGGCAAAAAATTATTATGAATTTTTATTCGTTTATGACCAGTAATATTATTTCAATGATGGAGGAAACTGTAATTCTACTTCTTGGAGCAAATATAATCAATTACCATATTATAATATAAAATAAAATAAGTGATCATCATCACTATATAGAGAAATTATTCCATAAACTTTTTAGGTGATCATAACCAAAAAGGTGATTTTATGGTTCCTTATGCGGTCGTAAAGTTTAACTTTTTTATACACCTGCCAAATGTTTCTTGTACACATTTGTCAAATTTCATCTTTTTGGGGCTGATCTGTCAAAAACTATTTTATGAACACTTTCCCTATTTATATGAGCAATTTAATGAACTCTAGGAACAGTTTTCGTCGAAAAGCATATCATATTCCATAAACCTATCTAATTTTTCAAATTTATAAATTTTTTCTAAATGTTTATTTGATAGATGACAAAATAAAACAATTTGAACGGCTACAAAGATTTAAAATTGCGGTATTTTACAAATAAAAAGATAAACTAAAACGTGCAGTTCGGCTAAAAGTGCTTTTTTGGTCCCACCTGAAGATTCGACCAAATCAGATTATCTTGTCGGCCTTGATACACAAATTACTATGGCAACTGCAATTAACCCGTAGCCATCTAGCGATTCTGAGCGGAACTCCCCTTTAGTGAACTTGTTTTGACTTCTAATGTATGAAATCGCTGATTTTATTACAGTTTTTAATGCTATTCATTGATATATTTAAATAAAATGCTATACTTTCTCATTTGTAAGTGATTTTATCTTCAATAATTTGAAAAAAACATCGAGATTCCGATCAATCTCCTTATTTTTTAGTTTCTTTTTTTTCATTCAAATCACAACTTGTAATTAACATAATTATGAGGCAGTAGAAATTGATTGTTATGCTCAAGAGTATATACAGGTACTCGCAAAATTTTGTTATAAAATTATTATTTTTGCCCATTATTCCTTATAACATAAACCCTTATAGCTGCCAATTGCATCTGAAAATTATTAAATTTTTCACAATTGTCAAAGAAACATATCTCATTTGTATAGTAAAATTCATATTTTTCAAAGCAATTATACTTAATTTGAATCAGTCGATAAAATACGAATGAAATCGTGCTGAATATTGTACTCATAATACCACTTCCACTGAAGATCTGCCTTTCTATGCTGCCCTCAACAGTAATTTTAATTGCCAATTGTTAAATTGAAAAAGATGTTGGTACGTGATAAATTAATCTAGAACAGATAATATTACAGCATAATCGCAGACTGCAATGACCAGTCGCACAACTGTAGCTTATTTTAAGCGTCTCTTAAACAATAAATATCAAATCGAAATAGTGACATAATGTCTTATTCGACTTTTGTTTTGATACAAAATTATTTATTTGGAATTAAGGGGTACCGGAGCAACCGGACGTAAATTAGTAGGAATACATGTTATGATAATATTACGATAATCGGTGCACCAAGTTTTGATTGCTTATTATAGTTGAACTTGATTAGATAAACGAAAATCAACGAATAAAATGTTTTGGCATTTCGCTTGTTTTTCGAAATACCAATTTTCCTATTTAGATCTTTTCCTTATTTTGATAGATAAAACAAATAATAAATTTGAAACAAATTTTTTCCTTAATACTAAAGGTCTTACGAGGATTCGTGTATTGCTCGCACGGCGTTGCTGGCTTTGGTTTTAATGAATCTGTTGTCTGTTTTTCTCAAATCTTTTGTAGTAAACCTGTATGTATTTTATAATTTTTGTTGTAGGTACATAACTCCAGAGAAATTTTATATAGAACCGAAAGACAATAATATCCTTTTAACTATTGATAGAGTGTCTGAACAAGCAGTTTTAGAAAAGAATGTTGGGCAGATTCCAATATCTAATCATCGCCGGGCAGTTTGTGGAATTTTGGGAAGTATTACACTTATCTCAGGAAGATATTTAATAGTTGCAACTCATCGTCTTCATGTTGGGTACATTGCGGGACAGTCTATATGGAGATTAGCTGCTTCAGATTTAATACCTTATGCACGAAGTACTCTTCATTTAACTAATGAACAACTCGCAGATAATAAAACTTATATTTCGATGATGGAACAAGTTCTTAATACACCGTATCTCTACTTTTCTTATACTTATGATTTAACACACACATTGCAAAGACTCCACAATACTGCTCCAGACTTCTTACAGGTGAATTTCAGTATATATATTTTTATAGATTCTATTTTTAATGGATTGAGTTTTAGCTATCACTTTTGGAACGTGCTGACGTAAGGTTTGTGTGGAATGGATACTTGTTGAAGTATTTTAATGTACCAGAATTTCAAAAATTCTGCCTACCAATTATTCATGGCTGTATCCTTTTAAATATTTCATATATTAAGTTTTATACATTGACATATATTTTTTAACTGCTTATACAGTTGTGTCAATAAATCAGTGTGTAGTTAATGGTCATTCGTTTTCTCTGTCAATTGTATCAAGAAGAAGTGTTCAAAGAGCAGGTACAAGATTATTTCGGAGAGGTGCTGATCGTCAAGGTTTTGCTGCTAATTTTGTTGAAACTGAGCAAATAATTGAATTTCAAGGTGATAGAGCTAGCTTTGTGCAGGTAAATATTCATTTTGGAAATAATTCTAATTCTATAAATTTGAAAATTATTTCCTATAACATTTATTTGTAGACTAGAGGCTCAATTCCATTAATTTGGCAACAGCTGCCAGATTTGCGTTATAAACCTCCACCAAAGTTGATAGAAGGTGAAAATCACTTATCAGCTTGTACACGTCATCTTGAAACGCAAATGATGCAATATGGGAGACAAGTTCTTGTTAATCTTATTGATCATCGTGGTAAAGAGCAAACTTTAGAAATAGCTTTTGATAAAGCTATATCTCAGCTAAATAATGTAAATGTGAGGTAAATTATTGAATAAAATATGAATTAGAAAAAATGTAATATTACGTGAAATTCAATTTACATTTTTATAAGCTTTTTACCGAGAGTTTTTTTTTTGTAGGTATGAGTCATTCGATTTTCATGCAGAATGTAGGCATATGCGGTGGGATCGTCTTAGTATTTTACTGGATAGATTAGCTCATGAACAAGATGATTTCTCGTGCTTTTTATTGACAAGAGATGGAACTCTAGCTTCAATACAAGATGGTGTATTCCGAACAAATTGTATTGATTGTCTTGATAGAACAAATGTAGTTCAAACAATGTTAGCCAGGTAATACTTTAGATATATTGTATGACCCCGGATCACTGATCTTTGTATATGGATAGCTGATACAGTAGTCTGCCCTTGACACCCTTTAGAGCAATTATCAGCGCCACTTTACTGATAGCGGAACTAAAATGACATTCGGTAAAACACGTGGTGCGAACAAATAACTTGTTTATAAGATCGTGCGTAAAATAAGGCTTTTTCGCGTCTTAGTTTGATCAATATGGAAGTTGAGTGTCGTAGAAAAAAAAATTGTGTGCAATACGAGTGTCAACAAGCGTTATAACTAGAGACCGGATTTCTGTGTTATTGCACATTTTATTTACTTGAATCTAGCATCTTCTAAACCAAGTATTTATCCCATTCATGGACTTAGGAATTATATCCTTGAATTTTATTTTGGATGAAATTGCACATTTTGGACTTTCTGAGCCTAATTATACGAATTTGAGTTTTATTGCACTAAATTGCACAATTGAAATAGTTTCATCTAATTTTATTTATTAGTACATATATTTCTGAATCTTATATTCAATTTTAAATCAATATGTATACATTAAAAAGGTGATGTTAATTTGAACAAATTTAGATTGAAAATAAAAGATCTGTTAGAAAAAAATGATGTCTGCAATTCACACACAGCGGAAGTAATATCTTCAAAAAACTGAACTTCGGGAGAATGAAACGAATGTATTTGAAACGTGCAATAACGTACATTTTCATGAAAGTTTTGGAAGATGATTCATTTTCTAAGTAATATATTTTATTAAATATAACAGAAAATTTTAGTGAGTAGATAATTTTTTTGTTTTTTAATTATTTTTTGGATGAATTTTTATCAATATTGAAGTACAAATAAAACTGTGAGTTTATCGAAGTGTATCTATTTCCATTTATACAAGGTTGGTCACATTTTGCAGGTTTTATTGAATAAATGGATTGCTACGTATTGGGTCTATGAAACACACGTTTTTGTACATTTGAAGTTTTTTATTGCACGTTTTTGCATATTTTTAGGTTCTTACTGCAAGTTTTTGTTTTCTTACTGCACAAAAATCCGCTCTCTAATTATGACACTCGGTTGATAAAAATACTTGGCTTCATGTCAGAATGCTCAATTTTACACTCTTGTTGCATAATAGTATATTGTGCAACAAGTGCGGCAAGTTATCGATTGCCCACGAGTTGCAGATATTATGAATGCGGCATAAGTACTATTTTGCGCTTGTTTTTACGGGAGGTAAATGGCTTACGTGCGACAAATATATTTGTCATTTGAACTTGTTATTTATGCCCAGTTTTATAAAGGACAAAATAATTTACTCTTTGAGTAAAATGATTATATTCGTGCGCTCAATTTCGCTCTCGTGGGCAATCGACAATTTGTCGCACTTTTTGCACAATATAATATTCTTCTACTTGTTTTTCTTTCACTTTTTCTTCATTAGATATAATATGAGGTGTATATGATAAAAAAATTATGTTAAATAAAGATTTGTTGTTTTTAGGAGGTCTTTAACATGTATTCTACAAAAATTGAATATCCTCCATTCTGGACAGACAGTGGAACAACAACATAATCTTGAATATTTGTTTAAACAAGTAAGTAAAGCCATTCTATATTTTAAAATGGAAATAATAATTTCTTGTGTTAGTGTAGACTGTAGAGTGTGATATATTAATTACGCAAGAAAAATTTTAGCCTCGATGCCTGGAAGATGAGTGGCTATTTTTCTTGTGTGACCAATCACATTACACACGAGTGCAATATAACAATCCAGCACTTGTTAATTTATTTTTTGACACTGACAAGACATTTTATTGCTGAGTAAAACAGAAATTACAAAGTAATTATTATGGTACTTACTGTATTTTTCTGCGATCGTATAAAAAGTGAAAGTTTTTACATTAGCTGTATTCTTTCGTTCACGGGTTACTGATCCAACTGAATCTAAAGATCAGTTCAAAATGGCGTCGAGATCATATTATCTGTTGTAGTCGAAAGAACACCAAACATTTGTTGAGTCTGCGTTTGTCTGTGATAAATTACCTAAAATTTGTTTTGATTTCGTTTAATTATAAATATTTAGAAAAGTTCAATAGGAATCATCTTTTAAATATATAAAGCACGAATACATGTAGTTTTTCTCATCTGTTTAATAATTATAATTCAATTTCAGGATGAATTATCACAAAATTTTCCATTTGCTACGAAGTCCGCCGTTTTTTGAATACATATGAACCACATGAACTCCTCTAGCTTTTCGTTAGAGGAGTTGTTGGTGATCTGGAGTAGTTGAAATTTGGAGTGGGAGTAACTAATCCGTAAACGAAAGAACAAGCACATAGTGAACCAGATAAGTTAGATCAGTACTCCGTGAACGAAAGAATACAGTTATTATTGTCAGTGCAAAAAGTTGGCTTTCATAACAATAACCCATATACCTATAAATATATATACTACTGACCTCCTATCTTAACAAGGAAGCGTCTCCGTACGGTATCTTTTATCTCTTTTCTTCTGCAAGTCTAAACTGCGCATGGTCACAGTCTTGAATTTCATTGGCTGATGCTTGAAAAATTGTGTTCGGGATGATTCGGAGTCAAATTTATTTTCTAAATTAAGACTTTTCAAAGTGTGACCATGCGCAGTTTAGACTTGCAGAAGAAAAGAGATAAAAGACCCCGTACGCTGTCAGGTCCAAGTCGTTGGTATATATATTTATAGGTATATGCAATAACCAATACAAGTTTCATTTACAACTGTATGAATATAGGTCCATTAGGTGTCCAATTTTAAGTATATAACGCTACCCATATATTGTTGTATAAAAATGAGTTTTTTACTTTATTGAGGTTGATAGATTACGCGAATTGAAAATGAGAGTTTAAACTTGAACAAGGAACTATTTTATTCTCATCAGAAAAATATATTACATTTGACACATTGTAAAAAAAAAACAACTACTAATTAGATTTTCAATGTGCACAGGCACCTTTATATTGTATAAATACTTGTGAAGTCATAAGGGCCAATTGTGAGTTATTTAACATACTTCTATAATTTTTATATATATCAAATTAATTAACCTCTTCTCATTTGCCAACTTTTTTTAGTATAATAAAAGCTGTTTTTCAAAAAAACAAAATTTAGAATACATGTTAAGGTGAATTTTCTAATCATCCGACTGAAAAATAATCATTATTTATATTTCAAAAACACTCGCTTTGCTCGTATTTTAAATTTTTCGTGCAGTAAAGAATAACCTTTTACACTTATGTATCTTGAATAAATATTGTTCACTTTTTTTTGCACTAGATTTGGGCTGATAATGCAGATATGATAAGTGTCCAATATTCTGGTACTGGGGCCCTCAAAACAGATTTTACTCGAAGTGGTAAACGTACTCGTATGGGACTTATAAAAGATGGTGTCAATTCACTGACCAGATATTATAAAAATAATTTCGCGGATGGATTTCGCCAAGATGCTATAGATTTATTTTTAGGGCATTACATAGTTCAAGATGGAGAAGGATCTATCAAATCATGTCCTCTTCGAGTTGATCGAGGATGGAAATATGTTACAGTAAGTATGTGTAAATTCAATATTAATTTTGTGAATCAATATTTGTTTCTTTTAAAGTTCCCATCTGTATTGCTCATCGCTATTGCAATGTTCATGACTTGTGCCGTGCTTCCGGCAGAATATTCCACGGAGACATTGTTGTACCTTCTTTTCTGGGGATCAATGGTTATTGCAACTGGCACAACAATTTTCCGTTATGGACCTGAGTTTGTGGATCGTCCAAAACTTAGCTAGGGCTTATTTTCTTCAGTTTTTAAACTATTCATTTGTACATAGATTGTTGATTTTTTATTAAGTATGCATTCATAGTCTATTTTATCACTGGATACATAGTATTCACATTTATTTTACAACATCAAGCTAGATCATTTAAATAATATTTCTTATGACTATTAGGGTCTAATGGTAAAAAAATTGTAAAATTGAAAAGTTGGGATTTTAGAATATATTGACTGCTGGGTCCGTGTGATATTCAATTTTTATGTACACATACATTTTTCTGTCTAAATGACACATAAGTCAATGTTTGTGAATATTTTTTTGAGAGTTTAGGTACTTGATATTTTAAACATTGGAATAATATAGGATATTTTTTTAATATTCATCTACTGGAATATGATATTTAAATCAAATTTTATTTATATTCCAGATATTTGTTTTCCTACATTTTTTGGGAACATATATTTTTTTTATACACTTGCATTACTTTTATGCAGCTGCGTGATTTTTATACAGATCTATCTAAGTTTAATGTTATCTTTAGTCCAGGAAGACAATTTTTTGAATATTATATAAACAAGTATAGTTGTTAAGCAAACATTAAACTTTAAACACATAATGCTGATATTTGCCTGAAAATGAGTTCAATAAGATCTTAAAAATTCTGTGGCAGCGCTTCAGACCAAGGCTTCTGTTACCTATTAGAAGTGCGAAAGTCTTGAAAATCAAGAGCATACGCACAATGTTTAATGGCAAACGATTATTATTGATAGGTTTTGAAACAGCTGTCAGATGAGAGTGATAACTACTAGAGACAATTCGCTGATACGGTTACTTCACGAACTAATCTCAAAATCATTAAAGGAAATATGAAGAACTTGTACTATATTTTTTTGTACATTAAAATACAAAAAACTTATTACTATGATTCATTCAGTATGTGAAAATGTACATAAGAACTGATAATGTCATAAGGGCTTCAGATTCAAAATAGTAACAATCACTGTTGATGTTAAAACTGTCAATTAAATTTATATATTTACATATACGTAATCTATGATCAGTTATTAATTTACTTGGCGATGTAATTAAGTTATTTTTTCTTGTTCAAAATATAAATATTGATACTATATAACTTGGATTCATCCTCCTGCAAAAGCATCCTGATGAAAAGTAAGAATGAAAATTCCGAGAATTTTAAATACAGAGTGATCAATAATGATTGTCTGACAGGTGACAGGCAAAAGTTCGCATTATGATCAAAACTATCTTCATGGAATAAAATTAGTATGAATTTATTTATTTTGAAAACTACATTACCGACATTTCAAAAACACAATGGCGTATATTTTGCATATTTTATGACGGATTCATCCATAATCTGATTCAATAAGCAAAAAAGTAAGTAAATATTATTCACTGATTATTGAGAATTTATTATTATTCTACCAAATTATTAGGTTAGAATAGTGTTTTCAGAGGAACTGTCATCTGTCACTTGAAGGTCACTATCTCAACCAGGCGGCAAAGAAAAAATCAGAACAAAGCGGCACGGACAATCATTTTTGATCACTCTGTATATTTACATAAAAAAAGTTTATAAATTAATTCTACTATAGTCATGAGTACTAATTTAGAGATAAATTATGTCTAGTGTGGTTATATTAAGATATTTTTTGTCTTATTGAAAATAGTTCAATACATTAAGCGAAGTGATTAGGAGAATTATTTTTGCGTATTTTGGCGCAAAATCAAGTCTAAAAGTCAATACTACTTCAAGTTATGAGAGAATCCAGCTAACCTTTCTTCATACCCACTGCGGTTTTTTCCCATTTATTTTACGGTATTTTTTGTACTATTAAAGATAGTTCAATTTATTAGGCAGAATGATTGTTAGTCTAAATCGGTCACTGATCTCTATATATGGGTAGCTGATACTGTAGTCAGCCATTGTCACCTTTAGAGCAATCACCAGCGCTACAGTTACCGGGAGAGGAACTAAGATGATATTTGGTAAAAAACACTGATCGAATATATGAAAATATTATTTATGTATAGATCATTATATTATTTATCATAAAATTACCCTTAAAATATATTTCTCATTTGTTGTTCTGAAAAGTAGCGGTGCTGTTGTAAGTAACAAAATTCTCGTAATCAAATTATCAACATGAACATGTCTATGTCACTTGATGCGTGTGGTGTTTCGTTCAGTATCGCTGCGCAGGCTAGGTCTATATATTATTTTTTTTGTCAAGTATCAACTATCCCTATATTGGAGATTAGTGAGATCGGCGCAATTGATCAATATATGTCAAGGACGGATTACGTCAGACCGAATGAAAATTTCTGGTATATAAACCTAAAACTGAGTTGAAAAAGGACAGTAGGTAAGACAGTGAGTGAGTAAGGAAGCAGAAGGAGAAATTGGAAATACTAGAAGCACGTAAAAGTAATATTGATCGGTTGGCTGGTTGCGGAGCGCGCAAAAGAGAACTACTGAACCAGTGAAAAAAATGGAGAAACAGTTTGAAATAAATAAGAAGCGGTTGAAATAAATAAGAAATGTTGTTTAATTTAAGCATTAGTTATTAGTATAATTATTAATTAGTGAATAATAAATAAATAGTTATATAAGTGTAGCTCAGGGTGAAAATAAATTATTAACACACGAACGAGAGTTTTTGTTTAATTTAAGCGTTAGTTATTAGTAGAATATTTAATTAGTGATAATTTCAGTTATATAAGTGTAGCGCAGGATGAAAATAAATTATTAACCCACGAACGAGAGTTAAAATTTCGTTACAATAGCATTACTTCCTAATTTGTGTACTTTCTCTTATAAGCTCATGTTTTATCATATAGCGCTATCTCCTTTTATTATTTTTTTTGCTGAAGTAGGAATCATTTAAGGGGGTAACTCGAACATACTTGGTATAAGATAAAATTTTAAATTTTATAGCAAGTTATAGATCACATATACATAATCGACTCAAAAAAATTTTGAGAACATCTTATGGGTCATTTAAATAAAGAATAATAGTTTTAATAACGTTGAAATAACACAGTGCCTTATGGTAGATTGCAGCAAGATTATTTCATTGGAATATAAATAGAACTTAACGATTAGATATTGCAGAAAATCAACTTCCTTCTTGTCCACTAATAATCAATGTTTAATTCTCACAAAAGAAAAGCACACTTCACCGATGTATTTTTTGAATTATAAGGAAAATAATATGAAAACATTCAAGTTACAATTTCTCAAGCACGGCTATCAAAGAAGCGACAACGTCGCTTGCCAAACGTCATTCATGACCTTAATATTGTTCTAGAGGTCACTTCTTCTACCGCGGGAAAATAAGAAATTCAAATTTTTTTATCTCAAAAATATAGATTTACAAGTGAAATTTGTATATTAAAAGGATACAATAGTATGTGGCACACACACTATGTTTCTCCATCAATCACCAATATATTAAAGCTATTATAAAATAATTAGGTTATTTTACACCATGCTCAAAACAAATTACAAAGAAAACAGCGTTGCCAGTTCTGTTTCAACTATTTTCACAAAAATCAACTGAGCGACTAAATACAACATTCTCTTTAATTATTGTTGATATCCGCTTCAAAGAAACTGTCAGATTCACTAATAAATGAAAAATGTATTTTTTTTATTGTCTATATCCATTATAAATTGTTTTAACAAAAGTTTGAGTTCTTATGTTATTAAAGATACGGCCAGTCTTCGAGTTACCCCCTTAAGAGGTGAGAATTTGAGCTGCGCAATATTCGGTTTTAAATATCGATATTCGATACGGAAATATCGACAATTTTGGATACATCGATTTATCGATATAAATTGGTAAATATCGACATAAATCAATAATTAACAATAAATATCGATAATTGTCGATAAGTATCGATAGTTACCGTAGCTATCGATTATAATCAATGAATCTCGATAAATATCGATACATTGATTTCAAAAATTTAAATATCTGATAGTAAGAAAAATATCGATATATCGATATTTTTTTCAGCCTTACTCCTAATATGTATGTGAAAAATATGTTTTGCGCAATAGATTCCGCTAATATTATTATTCATCTGTGAAGTATACACATTTTTTTATGAAATTGTGTTAAGAAAGAAAGTAGAAATCTTGTGGATACAGTTTATTACAATTATCGATTAATATTGAAAAATGTCGAGTGATATAATTAATTATCGATACATGAGAAATTATATCGATGCATATCGATGAATATCAATGATTATTGATATAAATCGGTAAATATCGATAGTTACCGGAAAATCGATAGTATTAAGGATAAATTAAACACAGCATAATTCAATATAACAATTGTATTGTATTCTAATTGAACATTACAATAAACCAATATTCATCTATTTGATGTACAGGAGGCGCTGGTCTCAGTGTAGATCTCATGTAATCTGAAAATAAAATATAACATAAGCTAACTATGCTTGCCTAGTGAGGAGAATCACCCACACACAGGATATATACTCAATACCATCAACATAACGCAGGTTATATACTCAATACCATCAACACAAGATACATAAATTGCGCCCCTCCCCTCCCCCTACCATTCTCTCTTCATCGTACTTCTCTTTTTTATAAATTTCAATCCAATCCACAATCCACAATTTTAATCGCAATCCACAATCCACAATTTTAATCTCAATACACAATTTTAATCCCAATCCACAATCCAAATTTGAGTCCCAATTCAAAATTTCAATCCTAATCCACAATCGGCAATTTGAGTCTAAATCCACAATTTTAATCCGCAATCCACAATTTCAATCCCAATCCACAATCCACAAATTTAATCCCAATTCATAATCCACAATATCAATCTCAATCCGCAATCCACAATCCGAAGTCCACAATTTTTATCCCAATCCACAGTCCAAAATTTTAATCCCAATCCACAATCCACAATTAATAATTTCAATCTCAAACCACAATTCACAATTTTAGTCCTAATCCACAATTTTAATCCCAATGCACAATTTCAATCCCAACCCACAATCCACAATTTTAATTCTAATCCCAATAAAAATTCACAATCACAATCCCAATCCAAAATACACAATTTTAATCCCAATCCTAATTCACAGCCCATAATTTCAGTTCCAATCCAAAATCCAAGATCCACAATCCTAATCCCAATCCAAAATCCACAACCCCAATCTTAATCAAAAATCCACAATCCCAATCCCAATCAAAAATCTACAATCCTAATCCAAATCCCAATCCAAAATCCAGAAACTCAATCCCAATCCTAAATTCTACAACCCCAATCTCAATCGAAAATCCCAATCCCAATCAAAAATCCACAATCCCAATCCCAATCCAAAATCCAGAAGCCCAATCCCAATCCAAAATTCACAACCCCAATCTCAATCGAAAATCCACAATACCAATCCCAATCAAAAATCCACAATCCCAATCCCAATCCCAATCCAAAATCCAAAATCCAGAAACCCAATCCCAATCTAAAATCCTAATCCCAATCCAAAATCCATAATTCCTGATCCAAAATCCACAATTTTAATCCCAATCCAAAATAGAATGGTGGATTATGGATTGTTGATTGTGGATTAGCTCTAATAAAATATTTTGATGAAGATATTGCTTCTGAGATCTGATTCTGCTGCTGGGCTCTGGTTCCGCTGCTAGATGGCCTAAAAACATAAAAAATACAAATAAATTAATAAATTGAAGATAAGTAATTTACGTGTTTAGCAGCAGTTAAAAACAGTTATATAATGAGTAATATTATATTACCTCATGTACATTTTTAATTTTTCACAATATGAGTTCTTTTCGCTTCTGAAGATGGCTGAGGTACAGCCGAAACTGTAAAGTAGGAAAGAAATTAAAACAGAAATATTGACTGAATTCCCAAGATTTTTTATTCACTCAAATTAACTCATCCAGTCAGCTTCATCTATTTTATCTATTATATTACCTAGCTGATGATGCGGTGATGTTATGAAGATCTACGGCCGGCGACCCGAAACAGAAACTTAAAACAAATTTTGGCGAATCATATCCAATAAAATAAATATTGAAAGTTGATTTTGGCAGCTGGGCTCATCCTCAGCTCCTCTCACGTTGTCCATTCCCTCGATCCACCTCAACAGCTGGGCTCATCCTCAGCAAATGATCTGAAAAAATACAATTCAATTAGGAATCTGCGAAAAAGCAATACAAAATAGCTGTAAGAAAAATAGATTAGAACCTGAAAAGCAAAGTTTATCAGTCAACTTACGTCCTTTTGTTGATTTGTTGGAGGTGGTAATGATGAAATGAAGAAGCTGAAAGGAAATTTTTATTAGTTACATTCATTCAACATTCAAACGTGTTTTGTGTGTTGGTTTGTATGCTGCGCGCCTATTTAACGGATCTAATTTTTTGTTCGAAGAGCTAGCTACGCGAGGGTGATTGCTGCCGTACTACTTCGCGATTTATTTTAAAAGTGTTCAGATATATTATGCTACGTCAAGCTACAACAATTGAAACAATTATCTCTGAGTTTGGTACTGCATTTTAATAAAAATACTAAATTTTAAAATTATATTTCAAAAACTCAAGGTATTGTAAAAAATGATTCACAAATTATATTTGAATATTTATTTATCTATATCCAGAGGCAGCTCTAGCCTACTTATCGCCGGGGTGCAAAGTTATATAAATTGCGCCTCTCTCTCTCTTTATCGTACTTTTATTTTTTATAGATTTCAATCCCAATCCACCAGCTACAATTTTAATCGCAGTCCACAATCCACAATTTGAATCCCAATCCACAATTTGAATCCCAATCCACAATTTGAATCCCAATCCACAATTTTTTTTCCAATCCACAATTTTAATTCCAATCCACAATTTCAACTTCAATCCCAATCCACAATCCACAAATTTAATCCCAATTCACAATCCACAATTCTCAATTAGAATCCGCAATATCAATCTCAATCCGCAATCCACAATTTTGATCCCAATCCACAATCCACAATTTTAAACACAATCCACAATCAATAATTTCAATCTCAAACCACATTTCACAATTTTAGTCCTAATCCACAATCCATAAATTCAATCCCAATACACAATTTCAATCTCAACCCACAAGCTACAATTTTAATCCCAATCCCAATTAAAAATACACAATCACAATGTTCAGGCTACAGCCTCCCCCTCTTAATTTTGTTAAGCATAAACCACCCTGTTAGAGGGTAGTGGGAGAAGCCCCGCATATAGAGGAGTTGTGTAAAAATTGGCAGACTCCGCTAGAGACTCCGATAGTTTTTGGTGTAATAAAGTTGTTAATTTTTTAATGAACGTGTTATTCATTAATGGTCCTTCGAGTATTATATTTATCACCTCGTAACCAAACATTTTGGTCCTTGCGAGCCGGATCGTATATCCATCGAATTAGAAAAAACAGTTAATTTAAGTGAAATTCGGTCAAGAATAATTCTGAAGCAGTCACAACATTAGTGCCTTCGTAATTCCACGTGAATCAACTGATCATTTGGAGCCTACATCGAAGAAGTCATCTTCAAAATAGAGCCTTCGTTGCAGCAGTCGTCCAGTTGGTCAAAGGTTAGTGAGTCTTTGTTGTTGTTGAATTGAGTTTCATTTCCTCATGAGCTATTAAATTTAAAATTAAATATAAATAAATTTATTATTATAATTCTATCAAAATGAGTGAAGTTCTGAAAGGATTAATTTCTCGTCGAGGGGTAATAAAAAGCGCATTAACGCGTACCAGTAAATATATTCACAATTATAACCCTACTGAGGGAAATATTTATCAATTAAAATCTAGATTACCGGTATTGAGAGAAATATTCAAAGATTATCAGGATATTCAAAATAAAATTGAAGATTTAGACGCAAATCAAGAAAATGATCGCGATAGTTTTGAAAGTAATTATTTCGATGCTGACGCCTCCTTATTACAAAAAATTGATGAGCATGAAAAATCAATTAATAGACAAGCGTCTGCTGCTGCTAGTTCTTCGCGTCAATCCACGCAGATTGGTAATGCTAGAGTACCTATTTTAGATTTACCTAAATTTTCTGGAAGTTATCTTGAATGGACATCCTTTCAAGATACATTCATTGCTTTAATTCATAATAGCAGTTTATATAGCAATGTGGAAAAATTTTATTATTTGAGATCATGTCTGAAAGGCGATGCGCATAAAATATTGGATGCATTTGTTATGTCTGATGACAATTATCACTCTGCTTGGGAAACTCTCAAAAGCAGGTACGAAAATTTAAGAATTATCATCCAGGAACATGTGATGGCGATATTAAACTCGCCGCCTGTATCTAAAAATTCTCATACTTCGTTAAAAAAATTGCTCGATGATTTAACAATTAATTTGGCTGCTCTAAAATCGCTAAAACAACCCACGGAACATTGGGATACCTTATTAACTGTGATAATAACTTCAAAATTTGACTTCATAACCAAGCGTGAATGGGAATCAACCTTAAATGCGGAATTACCAAATATTGCCCAATTAAAAGAATTTATGTCTAAACGTTGTTTTCTCTTAGAGTCTTTGAATCCATCTGATTATTTGCAATCTAATTCTAAAGCTTCAAATCATACGCGTCAAATAACGCAAAACAAATCACGTATGCAATGTAATGTAGCTACAAAAGCAGGTGAATGCTACCATTGTAAAAAAGCACATACAATATATTATTGCGAAGAGTTTCTACAATTTAATATTCCAGAAAGGCTGAATGTGGTGAAAAATTTGAAATTATGCACCAATTGTTTAAAGAATAACCATCAGTTAGATAATTGCAAAGCGGGTAATTATTGTAGGCATTGTAAATTGAGACATAATTCTCTACTACACGAAGTAATTATTAAAACACCTATGAATTCAAACGTAGGTTCAGTAACCGCTTGTGCCAATGATTCAAATAATGGTCAAATTTTACTATCCACCGCTGAAATATTAGTTGAAAATCCCGTTTCGAATACGTGGATCAAATGTCGTGCCTTGCTTGATCAAGGTTCCCAATTGAATTTTATAAAACAATCATTGCGCGATAAATTGGGTTTGACTTCGCGACCAGTTAATTATAATATATCAGGAATTAATAATATTGAGAGTAATGCAAAAGAACTTGTTGAAATTAAATTCAAATCCCACTCTGGTTCCTTTTTAAGTACCGCTGATTGCCTTGTGCTGCAAAAGATAACGGAAAATTTGCCCTTAGAAAACTTTAGTGCCTGCAATGTAACGGTTCCCAGTAATTTAACTTTAGCTGATCCCAAATTTCACACTTCAAGTGCAATAGATATCTTGTTGGGTGCCAACATATTTTGGAAGATAATCTTAAGTGGCCAAATAAAAGCAGACCCTTCTAGACCCCATTTCCAAGAAACCCAATTAGGGTGGATAGTAGGTGGTTCTGTTAAATGTTCAAAACCAGATGTGAATGTTGTTTGTAATTTGAGCTTAAATAATTTAAGCAAACAGATCTCTAAGTTTTGGGAAATAGAAGATTATCCTGTAATAAACACTGAGAAACAAATGTCTTTGGAAGAGATCCACTGTGAGAAATATTTTGAGCAAACGGTAAATAGAGATCATAGCGGAAGATTTATAGTCAAATTACCCTTTAGAAATAATCCCGCTGAAATAGGAGACACAAAGACCGTAGCAATGAAACGTTTGAATTCTTTGGAAAATAAATTTAAAAAGGATATTAACCTTAAACTAAAATACACTGAATTTATAAATGAATACTTAGATCTCGGACACATGAGTTTGATTAATACAAAATTTAATAAAAATAATTATGTATATCTGCCACATCACGGTGTTGTTAAAGAGAATAGCAGCACTACTAAGCTTCGCTTTGTTTTTGATGGTAGTGCTAAATCATCAACAAATGTCAGTTTAAATGACACCCTATCGATAGGGCCTAAAATATTGAATGATCTGATTGCTATTCTCTTGCGGTTTAGAATACATCAATATGTGTTTACAGCAGATGTTAATAAAATGTACAGGCAGATATTAATTGATCCTGAAGATCGTAAATATCAAGCTATTTTATGGCGAGAAGCTACTGATCAAGATTATCAATCTTATCAGTTAAATACGGTTACTTACGGGCTGTCCAGTGCTCCATATTTAGCCATTAAATGTTTACATAAATTAGCTAATGAATCACAACAATTATATCCCATAACATCTCAGATTATTTTAAATGATTTTTACATGGATGATGTTCTTACTGGCTCCAACTCTATCGAATCAGCATGTGAAATTAGAAATGAACTTGTCGAAATATTAAATAGTGGCTGTTTCGAATTACGAAAATTCGCATCCAATAATCTCAACTTGCTACCTAAACCAAATAATGCTGAATCTGACATACATTTGTATAATTTTGATAAAAATGGTGATAGTCAAACATTAGGTATGATTTGGAATTGTTTAGAAGATAATTTTCGGTATGAAATTAATGTAGATTTGAGAAATTTAAAATATTCGACAAAACGTAAAATTCTATCAACCATAGCTAAGATTTATGATCCATTACAATTACTAGGCCCAATTATTGTAAGAGCTAAATTAATTATGCAAGAAATCTGGAAGATTAATCTAGGATGGGATGAACAAGTACCCATAGGAATCTTAAACCCTTGGACAGAATTAATTGAACAATTAGAAGTATTAAATGAAATTAAAATTCCAAGAAAAGCCATAAGTTTATTTCCTTACGAAACAGTAGAATTGCACGGCTTCTGTGATAGTTCACAGTCAGCCTATGGAGTTTGCATTTATCTGCGGACAATTTGTAACGGACAAATTACCGCTTCTCTTTTATGCGCGAAATCCAAAGTTGCTCCGCTAAAAACGGTAACAATACCTCGGTTAGAGCTTTGCTCAGCTGTTATGCTCTCTCGGGTTGTTGCGAACTTACAAAAACAGTTAAATATTAATATTGATAAAACTTATTATTGGACGGACTCGATGATCGTTCTCGCTTGGTTGAATACAAGTCCTAGTAATTTAAAAACCTTTATAGCAAACCGAGTCTCTGAAATTCAGCAAAATTGTATAATAGATGATTGGAGACATGTAAAATCGGCTCTTAATCCCGCCGATATAATTTCCAGAGGAATCCTTCCTAAAGAATTATTAAATAATAAATTTTGGTTCAACGGTCCCGAATGGCTGAAACAATCAACCGACTATTGGCCAAACAATGTTCATTTAAAGGACATAGAGGTCCTTGAAACAAAACAAATTACTTTAATTTCGTGCAATAAGAATACTGAATTTATTTCGGAACTGCTCCATAAATTTTCTTCTTTCAATAAATTGATTAGAGTTACAGCATGGATTTTAAGATTTGGCCATAATACCAAGAATTCAACTAAAAGAACAGGTCTATTAACAGTTGAAGAATTAAATTCAGCTACTATTGTCAATATCAAATTGATTCAAAAGTTAACATTTCAGGATGAAATTAGAAACTTAGAAAATAATAAAGAAGTTAACTCGAAAAGTAAGTTATCAACGCTCAATCCTTTCCTAGATGAAACAGGTGTTGTTAGAGTTGGCGGTAGAATAGTTAATGCCGATCTAACTTTTGATAAAAAATTCCCTGTAGTATTGCCGAAACATTTTATAACTAAATTAATTATTGAATCTGAGCACAGATTACAGTTGCATGCTGGACCTACTGGTACATTAGCTGCAGTTAGGCAGAAATATTGGCCCCTTGATGGTCGCAATCAAGTAAGAGAAATAATTCGAAAATGTATCACGTGTTTTCGGTCAAAACCAACAGATATGACTCCTAAAATGGGTAATCTTCCGGCGGATCGCGTTTCTGTCTCGCGACCATTTCAAAATTGTGGTGTTGATTATGCCGGACCAATTTCAATTAAAGAAGGAGGCCGACGCAGCCGAAAATTAATAAAAGCTTACATTTGTCTATTTGTTTGTTTTGCGACTAAAGCTATACATTTAGAGTTGGTCAGTGACCTAACTAGCGAAAGTTTTATAAATGCATTAAAAAGATTTGTATCACGCAGAGGTATAGTGGTGAATATATATTCTGATAACGCGAGTAATTTTAAAGGGGCACAACGTGAATTGAAAGATTTATTCAATTTATCTTCCTTTGAAAAGATTAGCAATTATATAAAATCAGTAAATATTAATTGGAATTTTATTCCTGCAAGATCTCCTCACTTTGGTGGAATTTGGGAGACTGGGATAAAATCAACAAAATTTCATTTGAAACGTGTGATAGGTAATACACATTTAACTTTTGAGGAAATGATCACTCTTTTAACAGCAATAGAGGCTTGTCTCAACTCGCGACCACTGTGTCCTCTGACTGAAGATCCCAGTGATTTAAATGTTCTGACACCTGGACATTTCTTAATTGGGTGTCCTCTTACTGCACCCCCTGAACCGAATCTGCAGGAGATTCCCATAAATAGGCTGTCAAGATGGCAGCATGTAGAAAGGATGCGCCAACATTTTTGGAATCGATGGTCCCGCGAGTACCTAAGCCAGCTTCAGCAGAGATCCAAGTGGCAACGGGATCCCGGCCTCGTCATCAATGTGGACAGCGTGGTGCTCCTGAAAGATCCAACCCCCCCGCTCACTTGGAAGATAGGTCGCGTGGTGAAACTCCACAGTGGTAGTGATGGTATCGTGCGTGTTGTGACAATAAAAACCGCAACCGGCGACACAAAGCGGTCAGTGAAAACAATTTGTGTACTACCAATAAAGTAAAATGTGAGTGCAATACCGAATAAATTTCGTAGAATGATCATTGTATTCACTATTATTATGTGTATTAAAAAAAAAAAAAACTTCGGCTTATGTAAATATATAATAATTATTTTTGATTATGTAAAATATTTTTTATGTTTATATATGCCTTTTTATGTTCATATATGCTATATTTGAATTTTCATATTGATTAATTTCAATTGAAACTAAGGTTTCAATGGGGGCCGGGATGTTCAGGCTACAGCCTCCCCCTCTTAATTTTGTTAAGCATAAACCACCCTGTTAGAGGGTAGTGGGAGAAGCCCCTCATATAGAGGAGTTGTGTAAAAATTGGCAGACTCCGCTAGAGACTCCGATAGTTTTTGGTGTAATAAAGTTGTTAATTTTTTAATGAACGTGTTATTCATTAATAGTCCTTCGAGTATTATATTTATCACCTCATAACCAAACACACAATCCGAATCCAAAATACACAACTTTGATCCCAATCCCAATTTACAACCCACAATTTCAATCCCATTCCAAAATCCAAAATCCACAATCCCAATCCCAATCCAAAATACACAATTCCTGATCCAAAATCCATAATTTCAATCCCAATACGCAATCCACAAATTTAATCCCAATTCACAATCCACAATCCTCAATTAGAATCCGCAATATCAATCACAATCCGCAATATCAATCACAATTCGCAATCTACAATTCGTAATCCACAATTTTTATCCCAATCCACAATTCACAATTTTAATCCCAATCCCAATTGAAAATCCACAATCACAATCCCAATCCAAAATACACAATTTTAATCCCAATCCTAATTCACAGCCCACAATTTAAATCCCAATCCAAAATCCACAATATCAATCCCAATCCAAAATCCACAACCCCAATCTCAATCGAAAATCCACAATCCCAATCCCAATCAAAAATCCACAATCCCAAACCCAATCCCAATCCAAAATTCAAAATCCAGAAACCTAATCCCAATCCAAAATCTCAATCTCAATCCAAAATCCACAATTTCCGATCCAAAATCCTCAATATTAATCCCAATCCAAAATAGAATGGTGGATTATGGATGGTTGATTGTGGATTAGCTCTAATAAAATATTTTGTTGAAGAAATTGGTCATATTTAAAAAAAAATATGTTCGGGACCCAACTGCCGCCTTCAAGGACATTGCGCCGGGGTGCCGTGCATCCCTTGCACTCCTGCTTGAGGCGCCTCTGATCACACCAGTACTACACACGGTAATACTCATCAGAACATTCGCATACTCTGAAACCACCCACAGTGGCATCCGTCAGAGTATCTAGAACGAGTGCTTAACACCTTTCGAACCACATGTCTCACCAGGGCTCTCGGGAGTATGGATTGAAAGTCAAGCTGAAACTCATCACTCCGCCCACATGTGGCATGTGTTAGCGAAATGTTGGGCACCTCCTGATACATTAAGACACTAAAGCTGGCAGGCAGGGCACCGGTGGCACGAGGCTAGCAAGTCGTGTCTCGTTGGCCACTGCTTAGCTGTCACTCCCCGCCAAAACTCACGCAGAGGTCTTTCCTGGAGTGACTGCGGCATACAAAAGGATAGCAATCATACAAGAACATATAGGATAATTCGGGACATTAACGTGAACAGCAACAACTCAACTCACGGTCACTCTCAAACGCTCTCTCAACCAACACACTGCATGGGATTGATACCAGAGGAGCTACATCCATGGTACAGTAAGCTTACCTTCCGATAAGTGTGTATTGGATCGTGCTCCAGGGCCAGCTGCCGACGTGAACAGTGATAGTGAATGATTAAATTTCTTAGAAAATAGCTTTTTTTTGTCAATGTTCAAATAATTGTATAGACTTCCTTGAGAATAAACTTTATTTTTTGATTTTTTCATTGAATTTATGTTGTTTCGAATGATTGAGAAAATTTCTAGTGGGTCGACGCATAATTTTTTTTCATTAAAAATTTCACTTAGGCCCAGTATTTCAGTGTTCGGAATACGAAAACTGTGGATTAATTTTCGTAGCAACAATTGTAAAAACAATTGTTACCATAGTAATTAAGCTTCGTTTAGGGAATCTATAGATTAAACTGAACCTGAAATACTGGGTAGTGACAAATTGTGTAAAAATAGATAATTGTTAGTGTTAGCACATTCAATTGTTCCTTCGAAAGTAAAAAATATAATTAAGCGCGTTAAAATACCTCGACTTAATTTTGGCATAAAAAAGTCGCTTTTCAGCAATAGTCAAAAAAAGCAGTTAATGAGCTTTACCTCTATACCGACGATATTTTATTTTGAAGTGGATTTGATTTTTAGTTATGAGCTGGAGCACACAAAATTTGAGGATAAACAGAAGAAATTATTTATTAATTGTAGCAATGTTGATTTAAAAATAAATTGGAAATTTCAAGTTTCAATTTTATTTTTAGATAAAAGATTCTAATCAAATATTTTTATTGAAATATGAGTTTTAATCTTTATCACTTTTATATTGAAACTGAGATCTGTCAAATATAGGGTTGCCAACATTTCTTCGGCGAAATAAAGTATTTTCTAAAATGAGCTAAAAAAATTATAGTACACCTCAAAAAACTATAGCATCTTATGGGAAAAGTGAAAACTAAGCTAAGATATATTTGTTACTTATTCATTCTTATAAAAATTATACTTTTTTGCACTTCTTGCATTTTTTAACAATTTTTTATATGAAATAATAGTGTCATATGCTTCATTACATTAAATTTTTCACATATTTGAATTCATGTGAATTAAAAGCTCATTTATTAATCATGAGATATTACTTCTATTTTTTCGTCCTCAAATTCGAATTCATACCCGAAAATATCCTCTCTGTGAGCCGCGTTAATAAATTTTTAGAATGAAGGATTTGTTTGTTATGTTTCGGTGTTGAAAATATAGTATTTTTGCGTACTATATATTTCTTCAACAGTATATAGTACGCAGACTCAAAATATAGCACATTACTATATATAATAGTACGGTTGGCAACCCTAGTCAAATGTTATCCTTGTCCACTATACGCCTATTGCGTATCCTCAGTGACTTCGCCCTATCGGTTAAAACGTCATTTTTGTATGCCATATTATTCGATAAACATGAGTATAAATCATTCATTTAGAAGTTGTTGTATGTACTAATATTAAAGCAAACAGCCCCGAACTACATTTCTATAGGTTTCCGGGAAGAGATTATGCAAAGAGAAATGTGGATGACAGCAGTTAAACGAGTGTAATTTTATGCAATAATCTATAAAAATGTATTAGATATCGTTCAATTCTCAGTATCAATCATCTTTAATATTATAACTGTAAAGAAATTCAATAAATACCACTTAGATAAGTTTCTTAATTGACTGAACAGTCACATACATAAATTCGTATTAGAATCCTTCACTGAAAGCACCAAATTTTTGCTTAATATTTTTTAGTAACACACATCGGAAGTACCCTATTACTGAGCTGACTGCTGCTTCGAAAGTTCTCGATTCCAAACCATGGTAACAACTTTCATTGATTCTCTGTTGACTGGGAATTAATGGATATTAATGTCCGCTAGGTAAAAATGAAACGGTAGATCATGAATTTTTTTAATTCATTGATATATGTCAAATTGATATTTGAAAGAAATTTGTATTATAGAATGTGTTCGTTATAGTATGTGCATTTATTGTGAACGGGATAGCACAGAAAATGTGGAAAATATCAATCAATAAAATAAATCATGTAAGTTATGTTTTATTGTATTAGTTTATTGTGATGTGATTGCATTTGCAAAAATCTGTTTGTCAAATCGATAGGATAGTTTCAATACATCCAAATTAATTTAAAAAGCTCAGTAATAGAGATACAGTTACAAAAAGTATCGTATGCAACACGGACACTGAACGACTGTCATTATTGTCACGGACAATCCTGGACAATAATGACAGTTGTTTGGTCTTTGTAACATAATAGTACTATTATTATTTACTATATACTAAAAGCCTTATGTTCCACTCTCGGTATAGATTCGTCACTTTTTTGCGCATTTCTACAGGTCGTATTTATTGATGGATTTTTATGAATTTTTTTTTATTTGATAGATATTCATTAGGACAAGTGCCTTCCGGGGGTTTCATATTTTTGGTACTTATAGTATTTGCAGGAAAAATTAAAAACGACGAAAATTTGCGTTGATCAGCGTGCCCCTATCTTTTATTCATCTATTCAACAGGGGTATACAAAATTATATGTCATTTTGACATTTCAATTTCGAAAACATTTTCATACATTTTATTATTTCTGTTATTTTTACGTCAATTTTAACATTAGTTTAATGTTAAATATGCATGAGCAGATATCCTGTGATACAATTCAATTGTTAAAAAGGTATTTTGAATAATTTATAAGTACAACTTTTATAAATTTTGTCGCTCTACTGTGATTCATGCTTTTTACTGAATCTCGAAAACGTCACTTTGACATGTCAAATTGAAAAATATTTTGAAAGATTTCATAAAATCTACTGAGTTTACATGAATTCTAATGATAGTTTAATACATAATAGTCATGAGCAAATGTTATCTGATGCATTTTATTAACTGAAAAGTTGTTTTAAAAAATTTATATCTCCAACTTTTATTAGCTGTTTCGCTCTAATGTAAACGTGGCTTTTGCGACAGCGCCGGATTAAGTCAGCCTGCGTTCTGTAGCAAATTCTATCTACAGGCCCTACCTTGATTAGGATATATACTTTTATGGTACCAACCCGATTGAGACATTTTTTTTCTACATTCTATCAAGCGTTTGTGCGTGGATATCACAAGCTGCGATGTCTGTAGCATTGATTATCGTTCCAATGTGGCTGGTCCTGCTCTGATCATTGCGACTTGATGTTCATATTCAATTGTTGTAATGACATTTACACTTTTTGACATTCATAGATATTTTTGAAAACAAATACGAGAGTTTTGAGGATCATTCCGGATGAATATCATTCTTACTTGATGAATATAGTGGATAATTGAAGATGGAACAAAAAAATAGGTTATTCAAGGGTATGTATACATAATTATTGAACTAAATTTGTATTCCGTACCGTAGAATGGGATGAATTCTTGGAAAAAATCTTGAAGAATAGTGGAATATAGGCATGTTGTTATTAATACACTGGACAATTCATATCACATTCACAAATATCTTGGGAAACGTGCATACAATAAATTCAAGAGATTGAAGAAGTGATACATGCAGTAATTGATTTGTAATGATATTGTTGGTAGAAACCTAACTGTTCGTAGACACTGGAATATAATCATAAGAGATTCAAAACGCTTGCTCAAGTGATGTAAATTCTGATTACTGATACTGATTATCTGTTATTCAAAAATCCATCATTTAATTATACTATTTTCTGGATACGATATTTCAATTCACGATGTTTCTCTGTTGTGGATAGAATAAGTATTGAAGATTGAATTGAATTTGAAACATTTCAAGTACAGTTTGGTAGATACATGTGGTACAAATTCAACAATACACGAGTATCTACTCTGATTTTCAACATTGTTCATTGCTGGTTTGGCTTATACTAAACTCACACTTCTTTCAGTTGGATAAATTCGACTTTGGATCTTGATAAACCCAGCCAATCGAACATTCTGTCCAAATACAACAATAGAACAAGCAATCAAGAACTGACTATAATATCCTTTCGCTGACAATGAAGCTAGCACTTTGAAAATTCCAACGAATGAACAAATAGGAGATTACATCAATCAAAATTTGTGAAGATCATCAGTCTGTATCATAAAACTGAGTCAAATTGAGTAATAAAATCTGATAACAACAATTGAGTCATCAATCATCATATTTGATTTGTTAAAAATTATAAATCATACATCACTTATTGAACTGTACCTACATTATTCTGTATAATAATCCACAAGTATTCAAATATATAACATCCAATGTATGACAAGTAAATTATTTCTATTCGAGTATAGATTTTTTCATCAACTTCGTGTTTTAGGTTATGTAGATGATTTAGTATGAATGTATTTTTTCACTTGGTATATGAAATAATATTCTGCTTTCGATCCTAGAAATTTGATCAATATACTAGACTGCAGATATTCATTCAGAGTTTATTGTTAACTGTCATCTTTTACTGTCATATTGGGAACATTGGGCAGAGCAGCATTCCCAGTAGTTCTAAAATCTGGATCTAAAGTTTCTGACATCTAATATTCTGGGCTCTAATTTTTATTCTTTTCATGAGCTAATGTTTTTGGAGGACGTAGTATACAATTTCGAGGTAAATACCAGGTACTAGAGTGTGATTGTTGGAATCAAGATTTAATTGTTGTACAAAACAAACGGAGAAATATGTACTCGGACAAATATTTTTCCCAAAAGATACTCTTCTTGTAGGAATCTTTAATAATAATATTGTACGTTTTATTCCATTTGAACATTTGAAGAGTGCTCTCTCTACGTGTCGAATGAATGAATTAGTTCTTGATAAGGACATAGACAAATATAATGCAAAGACCATAAAATTAGAAACTAGAAGTTAGGACGCGCATCACTGCCCGTAGTGGCAGATTTTAGGATCAAATTTTCATAACTTTTAGATACGACCCTTGCAGTAATAGACATATACGAACTAGTACTCAGAATCAGACTTAGCTCATCAATTTATATATAGGTCTGTCATTCTGGTTAATGATAATGAGATTTAAATCGGGCAGAATTAGCGCAAAAACATGCTAAAATCAAGAAAATTGATAATTTGAAATCTTTTTTTTGTATTTGTTAGTTCATAACGTGACAAATAACATATTCCATTTGTACGCGGCTACAATGTCGGGTAGGCTGTCAAAAAAAGGTGAAAAACTGCAAAAATAGTTTTTTGCGTTTTACTAGAAAACTACGCATCTGACGAAAAATAGTGTTCCGCTAAAAAAAGTACGCAATAGGAAGACGGATCAGTCCAGCTGCTTTTGGGTTGATTGCAGTTTTTAAGCTATTTTTTCGGAAATTCATAACTTGCATTGTATCTGTTATTGGGACTTGAAATTTTGACAGAATGTGGGTAGAGTAGCTTTTGAAATACGCATCAAATTTTCAGAGCATCGAACGTGAAATTTTTGAGAAATGTAGGAAAAACCAAAAAAAAGACTCTGCCGAAAAACGGACATAAAAATGGTTAGTCAGCAAAGATCAATTCCACAGATTGCATTTTCTTTGTCAAGAGTTACTCTACAAAGTAACTAGATGGCGTCTCTTTTGAGCAAATGTGAGTATAGAAAAGATCGATTGCAAAAATCGTATTCCACCAATACAAGAAATAGTTTCCGTAGTTTTTTGTGAAAAGCAATGTACTACTTATATTTATTATATAATTGGAAGTCAAATAAGTGTATATGAAGCCTTCTCCAACAAAAAATCATGTGAAAATTGGAACTAGATTTAAGTTTGGTATAATATGTTACGATGAATTACGAAAGAGCAGTATTATTGCCACGCGTCATTCACTTGTTGTATTGGCCGCTCAGGTGAGAGGTAGAGAGAGGGGAACGACATCAAGCAGCAATATTAGAGGCCGTTTGGATAGAGGCAAGAGAGAGAAGAGAGTTGGAGAGCAGCAGCAGCAATCAAGGCTGTTTGGTGAGGGAAGAATCAGTGTCGTTCGAAAATCAGTCAGTCTCCGTCATTCTACTGCTCATGTGAAGAATCATAACGTTGCGATAGAAGCATTGCTAAAGAAACCGTATTTTTGCGCTCTGACCGGTGGCAAGTGGTAGGATGCCGCTACGCTCGGGGGGCCATTTCCAATTCGCGTGGATTCGGTCCGACTACACACATTCTGACTATTGAGAATGTTGTTTGAATGGTCAATGTACAATAACACAATAACGACTCATGAAGCCTTCTCTATAATTGTTGATACTCCAAAAATCGTTATCGCAGAAGTGCGGTTTTTTGCAATCGATTTTTTTTCATACTTTCACTTGCTCAAAAAGAACGCCGTTCGGGTACATTGTAGAGTATTTCTTCAAAAAATGAAAGCTCTTGTAAAATTAGTGTACGTTATCTAACAACTGCTCAATGGCCGTTTTTCGGAAGAGCCTTCTTTTAGTTTTTTCAACATATCTTCAAAAGTTCACAGTCGATCTTCTGAAAATTTGATGCATGTGTTAGAATCATTCTTTACTCACATTTTGTCAAAATTTGAAGTCTGAATATTGAATACAAAACAAGTTATGAATTTTCGAAAAAATGGCAAAAAATGACAAATGGGATATGTTATCTGCCATGTTATGAACTGACAAATGAATAATAAAAATTACTTTCTTCCAAGATATGCTAATTCTATCCGACTATTTATGGCTTTTCAAATATTATTCGCCTCAATTTGTACATAAACATATATCTTTGTATCCACACACTACAAATATGATAAGATAATGGATCTGGAATACATTTTTTGACTGAACAATTATCTATTGTTGATTGACTGAATGAAGCCAGAATAATCCTAAGTAACAATGACTGACCCTCGACCAGATGTGACTTCAGATTTTGGTCATAATGAAGTCATAAGCTGACGGTCATATTTCGACGTCACATTTTAAGTTAAATTGTGGTCATAAATTGACGTCATTTCTTGACGTCATAAAATGTTGAACAGACGTCATAATTTGACGTTATGTTTCAGCGTTTTGAGAAATCATACTTATGCTTTATATAATGATTCTTTAAATATATTTTTTTCAATCAGTGAACTTTGCGCTTACGTTTTCAATCAATTGAGTCTCATTTTTCAACTCAACGTCACTTTATGACGTAATTTCGACGTCATGTTGTGACGTATGTAACATTTTTATCCCAGCAATAATTTTATGATTTAAATTCGACATTATGAGTATCGGTTATCTAGATATGAAGTTATAAATTATTATATAGAGATCAGTGTTCAATTATGGGAATTATGAACGAGTTAAGTTATGAAATATAAATTAGGTGTGTTCGACTTTTATATTCCAGTGAAGATAAAATCTTATTTATTCCTATGAATTTCTCTTAGCAGTCTATCAATAAAAGTGAAGAGCCTGATCCTCTATTTATCTGGGTTACAAGCATTCAGAAGGTAACATATTTGACTTTTTGCTCGGAGGCTTCCCGCATCTTCTACAACAGTTCGGAAATCTTTATTATTATATCAAGCTATCACCAAACCAATCGTCTTTCTTTTGTAGTTCAGTTCAGGGAGGTTCATTTGTTTGTTTACATGATATTGCTCCACTCAAGAATTTTGTTGAAGTTATTGGAAGGTAGGTATCTATATTAAAATTAGAAAAAGGTGACTCATTGTATATCCAACACATAGAATAATTTGCTATCAATTTTAAAGAATTTTGAAATCTAGAAACAAATGTATCATAAAAGATATTTCCGAATTTCATAACTGTTATTGAAAATTTTTCTAGCTACAAAGCTGATGATTGATAGGATCTGAATTATAGTGTTGAATCTTGAATTACTGAAAATCATATGAAATTGTTTTCCAGGATGACTGTATATAATGGTGCATTTTTTCAAATTTCGACTCAATTGCTGCAGTGCCAGCTGTTGACACGATCGTCATGGTCACAACATTCGAATAAATAACCAGGGGCCTGTTGCATAATAAAATACAAGTTAATATTATAAGCGTTTTTACGTGTATTTTCACAAATAATATTACCTTGTATTTTATTATGCAATAGGCCCCTGAAGGTATACAAAAATTGGTCCAGAATTCACAGATGCTTGACGATCAGTTTTTTCTTTTCATGGTGACTAATTTTTTTTTGGGTTTTGATACATATAATTTTCTTTTACTTGATAGTTCTTTATTACCTGTAATATATTTGTATTTTGAATAAATCAATTGAAAATACAATGATGTTTTATTATTCACTAATTATCTAGAAGTTCCTTGAATAAATAGTATTCAAACAGGTGATATGCAACGTAATAATGTTACCATATGACATCACTGCCCGTAGTAGCAGATTTTAGAATCAAATTTTTATAACTTTTAGATACGACCTTTGCAGTAATAGACATATACGTGCTAGATCTCAGAATCAGATTCAGCTCATCAATTCATATATAGGTCTGTCTTTCTGGTTAATGATGATGAGATTTAAGTCGCGCAGAATTAGCGCAGATACATGCTAATATCAAGAAAATTCATAATTTGAAATCTACTTTTCTGTATTTGTTAGTTTATAACGTGACAAATAACACATTCAAATTGTACGCGGCTAGAATATCAGAAAGGCTGTCAAAAGAAAGGTCAAAAACTGCCAAAAACGGTTTTTTGCGTTTTACTAAAAAACCACGCATCCGACGAAAAATAGTGTTCTGCTGAAAAACGTACGCAATAGGAAGACGGATCGAATAAGTTCTTTTGAATCTTGATTAGTCCAGCTGCTTTTGGGTTAATTGCAAAAATCGTAATTATTTTGCCATTTTTTCGGAAATTCATAACTTGCATTGTATCTGTTGTTGGGACTTAAAATTTTGACAGAATGTGGGTAGAGTAGCTCTTATCATACGCATCAAATTTTTCAAAAAATCGACTGGAACTTTGCAATAAATGTTGAGAAAACTAAAAAAAGGCCCTGCCGAAAAACGGCCATAAAAAATGGTTAGCCAACAAAGATCAATTTCACAGATTGCCTTTCTTTTGTCAAGAGTTACTCTACAAAGTAACTAGATGGCGTCATACTCTCACTTGCACAAAAAGAACGCCATTCGGGTACATTGTAGAGTATTTCTCGAAAAAATAAAAGCTTCTTGTAAAATTAGAGTACGTTATCTTACAAATTCTCAATGGCCGTTTTAGAGAAGAGCCTTCTTTCAGTTTTTTCAACATATCTTCAAGAGTTCACAGTGGATCTTCTGAAAATTTGATGCATGTGTTGGAATCATTCTTTACCCACATTCTGTCAGAATTTGAAGTCTAAATAACAAATACAATACAAGTTATGAATTTTCGGAAAAATGGCCAAAAATGACAAATGGGATATGTTATCTGTCATGTTATGAACTAACAGATGAATAATAGAAATTACTTACCTTCAAGATATGCTAATTCTATCCGACTATTTATAGTCCGGTCAAGTTAGCCCTAAAAATACGGATACGCTTGCATAAACTCCCAAGTAGCTGAAAATTGGCATGAACGTTAGGGATCCCATGTGTGCAAAAATTTTATTCGATGTCAAAGCTTATAGAAATGGGATTTTTAAATTTTTAACGAAATTGTCAGTTTTATGATAGAAATAGCTTGGACAAAAATTATAGATCTTCCAATTCTATACAAAAATAGTTCTCACACTTTTTTTTACCAAGATTTGCCATTTCTGAGAAAAAGCCATTCTAAAGTTATAGTTTCAATAATATGCATGATTACGCTGCCTATGTACATGTGCCCGTCTGTTACTTACTTTAAATTATTTGCGGAGATAAATTACGCTACGTATCTTTTGCAAAACATACACGCAATAAAAACGGTGTTCATTTGGGCTGTCTTCCTCTAACCTTGGCTTCTGCTCATCAACATTTTTATCGAGTTCATGGATGGCTTGGTAATCAGCTAAACCCAGAAGAATGGGGATGGAAGCTAATTGATGATGTATTGGAACCAATCCACATTCTACTTCCACCTGCACCAGAAAAGCTCTCTAATACTACTTTTTTCAACTGCAAAATGGGATTTAATTCAAAAAAAATTGGCTTACTTTGTTCACCAGCATGTACCAGTTACGAAGACCAGTCGTGTTCAATAACTGAGTCTCTAACAGAAGCTGATCCTTACATCAACGACGAAACAACTGATGTATCGCCGTTGGAACAATTTATGTCAACTCAGGAAGATGAAGAATAACAAGAAGCAGTTGAATAACAAGACTTAATATTATATTGAACTTCAATATGAAGACCGTGGAATAGGACTACCGGAAAAGCCACGACGAAAAATACGCGCCAAATACACTACCTCATAGGTGGCGTGGAAACGTGTGCATGTCATGAAGAATATAGCTTTAGAATGGCATTTTCTCAGAAATGGTAAGCCTTGAGAAAAAAGAGTGAGCACCCTTTTCGTAGAGAATTGGAAGATCTATAATTTTTGTCTAAGCTATTCCTATCATGAAACTGACAATTCGTTGCAAAATTCGAAAAACCCATTACTACGAACTTTGACCTCGCATAAATTTTTTTGCACATATAGGATCAATGGAGACTTACCACAACTTTATCATAATGATATCCCTAACGTTCATGCCAATTTTCAACTTCTTGGGAATTTATGCAAGGGTGAATGTCTATTTTGACTGGACAATTATGGCTTTTCAAATATTATTCGCCTCAATTTGTACATAAACATATATCTTTGTATCCACACACTACAAATATGATAAGATATTGGATTTAAAATACGCTTTTTGACTGAACAATAATCTATTGTTGATTGACTGTATGAAGCCAGAATAATAGTTCATCTCCATTCCAATAGATGTAGACTAGATATACATCAAAATATTGAAATACAATCATTGTGAATCAAAATTCAAGATCAGGGTACTGATTATAAGACTCAGAGATCCAGTCATTGTGAAGGCCTATGCTTCTGGACTGTTTGTGCGGTTGCGTCAGTCGTCCATCGCAAATCGACTGCTGCAGAGGTATACGTAGTCTAAAAGTGAGATTATCGGAAGCTAATTTTATTGAACTTTTCCATGTGAATAAAAATTTAGTTGATGTATTAGAGCGTAAGTTATTCCACCATTTGCATTTTTTTCTATGGAAGATTTTATAGCTTATACAATGATTATTGTGTAAAGGATGACTTATGTTTTGTTAACGTGGTTCTTGAAGAATTGTTCACCCACGGTAAAGATCCTGAAGCAGAAATTATGAACTTGCGGTAAGAGAAGCAGATGCTGCAAGATTCCATGATCATTAACATTGTCAAAAAAAGTATTTGTTGTCACTTTTTGATGAATTGAATTAACAAACATTGGATTGACATTCTTCAAGAAATAGTCCATTTCAGCTTGGATAAAAAGGCCAAGAATTGCAAAAACATCGTCTTTAGGAGAAGAAAATTTTATATATTCACAGATACCAGAATGCCATGGCAGAAAAACTGTTTCAAATTGAAAATGAGACAATAATAGATTCTAAAAGATTGTATCATTCTGTATAATAGGTAACAATGTATAAAATAGTACATTGCAGAAAATGTATCAAGTCCAATGGATAATTGTTAGAAGTTATCAATAGCACTTTCACCTATAGTTCATGTGTTTCAAGAACAGTCCAAGAGCTCCCACGGCATTAAGATTCAAGTCTTCTGAATGACTGAGCCGCGAACATGATTCACTCACAATGAATTCAGAGTTCACAACAACTTTGCTGTGATTGAATCCAAGAAATAAAAGCAAGGAGTATTCTCACATATTACCTGAATGGATACAAATTTCAATCTTTGAACCAATCTGTTTATGATAATTAATGAGCAACCGACAAACTAAGTGCTATTATTGTGCTATTGTGAGATTAGTTCAAATATAAGTCAATCAGAACGCTTGAATCGTAGTCCTATATCAATCTTTGGACAGTTCTTGATCAAAATGACCATTAGAATAATATTGTTCTAATCAAGATACAGTCTATTCCAGTTGAGACCTGCTCAAGGCTCTTATAGGACTCCGATTAGAGATCTCTGATAGGCAGAAATGCGAACAAATTTTACATCAGCACAGAATCGTACTTGGCTAACATCAACTGTTAGTCGTGCATCAAATATTTTTATCAAATGTATGCAGACGGAAGATTCAAATTGGATTTGTTCGAATGGTATATGTATATAATTATTGCTCTTATGACTTGATCCAAGTTTTAAAGAGTGTGGTTCAAATTATGTATATTTACTGGGAATGAATCGTGTCTGTATTTTTGCCAGCATGATAGATTGAATCGTAGTCCCATAAGAGCTCTTGTACTGTTTTCAACTGACATATCGGACAATTAGTGTATTATGAGAGAATTGATGTCAATTCAAATCTATAATAGTTTTTAGTTCTTATCAAGAAGACATTGGTTGAGAATAAATACTAAAAGTTCTTGTATTTGATGAAGTAAGAGCCCTAGCAGCGTTGTCTTGAAAGAATTGGTGTGCTCACATCCAATATGAAATATTCAATCTGATATATCATAAATTGGAAAATAATGAATTGAGAAGTCAATATTATTAAAGAATATTCTTTCAGATTGTATAACTTTGGGAGAAATATAGAATACTACTTTGGTGAATCAGGTGGAAGAACCAAAAAAATTTTTTTCTACAGTCACAATAGAATAATACTTATTCCGCAAGCTTAGATGATCTTAAGAAAGCCACGTAATATCTCGGAAAAACTGTTTCATTGTTGGCATAGTTCAATTTTTCTTGTAAATTTTTCATCATTTCTTCCAAAAATGGAATCAATTCGAGTAATTTTATCAACGTTTGTTGAATTTGAGAAAGATTATTGAAGCATAGTTTCTCTCAGGAAACGGTATATTTTGAATATAATAGGTGAATGAATATCAGTCACGCCTTTCACCTGGTAAGAATGCACCAGGCAATCTGTGAAATTGACTGATATTCTCTGAGAGTACTGTTACCATTCGTCAAAATACAGGTACTCTCAGTTCTTACTCTTGAAGAGTACGCCACATAGTACATTATAATTCAGTAGATATTTTACCAACTCCTTCTACGTCGGTAAGATTCGACCCCATGACTCCCAAATCACAAAGCCAGCATACTTACACTGAGACAAAACTATATATTCCATTTCTCCCACACAACAATGTTCAATTTTGTGTGGACATTTTGGAGTTGTCATAACTATGTGCTTCCCAAGAATCATGTGAGAAGTTCTAAAATTTGAATCTCGAGTACTTAGCATCTCATTATCTAGGCCCCAATATCTATCAATCTCTGGATCTTAATATTCTACTAATGTTCCAATGCGTGGTTAAGGAAGAGATAAATACTCTGGTGATTGCATTTTATTAGCATATAACAGTTTTAATTTTCTGACATTTAAAAAAAAATAAAATCGCATAACAGAAATAGTTTTAGGCTCTTTTTTGATGTGGACGTACATTGCGACGTAATGTGGAATATTTCATAGCTTATTCTAGCTGAGAACGGTGCAAAGACTTTTATGGGATCACAATTTGAGCCTACTGATTGGCGGAGATATAAATACAATTTATCTACATTAAATGCTCTCTTAAATGAATTCAATGAATGAAATAAATAAAATAGAATCATTTTTCTATATGTAAACTTAATTTTCATACTGCACAAATTCATTTATCATGATTAATGAACGGCTATGAGTTAATACAACTGACGGATAGCAGAAGCCTATGTTTTCGCCTATGTAAGATTGATTCGTATATCGGCCAATTAGAATACTTGAATCGTTGTCCCATAATAACTTTAAGGTGCCCTCAATTGGAATAGAAAATTGTTCAAATATATCCGAGTCGATTTTATGGTGGTCTTTGATGTTATTTTTTTTTTTATCAGCTATTTTGGAGGGAAAATGTTATTTTTATCGAAGAAGAGTTTGAGACACATGTTGAATTGATTTTAATACAAGTAATATCACAATTCCAGAGAAAATTGGATATTGTGGCTATATATAAGGAGTCAAAACATGTGGTGTAAGCTTTTGAGTGCCAGAGTAGTGACTAAATGGATAAAAAATATGTCTTTGGAAGGCAAAAGTATATTAAAGTGCGTGAGCTCCAAAATTATTACTGGAGGAACATGGAACATGCATGTTTCTTTAAATGCACAATTGGAGCTGAGTAATTCAGACTTAAAGCAGTGATTTAGAAGAAAATCTATGAGGAAAAAATGTTACTACGGAAAAAATTGTCATGCTTGATAGGCGGTCTATCAATCTCGCAATTGAGCTCAGAAATCAGATACGCTAATTCATGGAAGGAATCAACTGAATGATTCTCCTGAGAGAAATATTCAGGATAATGGGAGTAAGTGATGAAAACACAAAATTCCAACTGAAGTTATATTTGACTTTTCTACTCGATATTCTCGGTTTCACCTGGAGTAACCATCTTTTTGTATATTCGATGTACATGCATCATTTCAGTCAGCATTATCAACCATATCTATTCAAAATAATATTGAGAGTTGCAAAGGAGACAGAAATTACATACAAATTGACGAACGAAGCGAATTGTAAGGATGTAAGTATGTCGTCAAGATAAAACAGAAGGATTACATGAGTTGTAATAACTAATACTCTAATTTGTATTTGAAAACAGTGAAGCAATGACTAAGAATATGCGAAACATGGCACAGACATGTTATCTCGCTGTGAAGTTTTGAATTTAGACCCTGTAATTCGTAGAAGAATTGGAATCAATTTATCCGATTGATGAATACATGGAATAATATGGAGGATCATCAATGAAAAACAGTGAAATCACGGGTAGGGAGAAATGCACAAATATAATATGGAGCAGGAGGATTCTGTGGGCTAAAAATATATTTGGAAATTATCTTATAGAGACAGAATTTTTGCCGGAGGCGGTTCACATATCGAGCTGCGAAGCCTAGGGCTTAGGCCTGCGTAGCAGGCCAAGCGCTAGTCTTATATACTAAAAGGCCAAGTGTTTGGATTACAGAAAAACTTTGCCCTAAGCCACAGCTTAAACCAAAATTCGGATTATTATGATTTTTTTTTTACAAATTTGGTATTCTTGAGGAGGAGTGCCTTTTGAGGGTCTAAATTTTTTCCGTCTTATAGATTTTGTGCAAAAAATCAAAAACCGACGAAAATTGGACAAAAAAAATCAGATCCAGTTGCCAGGAATTTTTAATTGTTGAACATCAATGTCATCTGACAGTTTTGACGTTTGAATCTCAATACTATCACATTGAATATTGTAGAATTTCTATATTATTCACGGGTATTATGTATTATCATATTAATTACAAACATGAGCGAATAATTCTTGATACATTTTATGCTTCTACTATGTTTAAATAATGAGATTACAATTTCATGACGTTTAAATAAATTCAGTATTGCCAACTTATTTCCTAAGGAGAGAATGTACATGCGTACTCGCTTTTACGCAAAATTCCAATTCCAGTTTACAACAATGTACACATCTCACAAATAAAAGGTGAGTAGTTTAAATGGATAATATTAGCAAAATGACAATCTTATGTGATATATTTTAGGCTATGCTCGAAAATTTTTTGGAATAAAGTAATGTGTCACAATATTTATGCATTTTCAACACAAAACAAAGAACAGGCATTATTAGAAGAGACCTATTTCTTATCCAGTTTGAATGTTCCTATTCACATGAAATATAAATTTGGACATGAAATATTTTCTTGATGATTCTACTTTCAATTCTGACATATTAAAGCTGTATTCTTTCGTTCACGGAGAACTGATCTAACTGATCTGGTTCACTATGTTCATGTTTATTCGTTTACGGATCATTCATCCCCACTCCAAATTTCAACTACTGCAGATAATACGGAAATTATTTGAATGTTGTATGTTTATCCAATAGTGATCATATTGAGTACTCGATGAAATTATGTACGCATAACATCAATTTATTCAACTAGAACTCATTATTAATTTTTTATACTGAAGAATCTGGAGCTTGTAGATATTATGTATGGTTATATGAATAAAACATTAAATTGGATAATTTGTAATGTAATTTAAGCTTTTATAAAGCTTATTTCAATTAAAATTATTTTTTTGACATTTACAATGAAATGTCAGTATTGCCAACTTATTTCCCACACAAAGACTGTACATGCGTACTCGCTTTCACGCAAAATTTCAATTCCAGTTTACAACAATGTACACATCTTATAAATATAAAGTGAGTAGCTTAATTGAATAATATTAACAAAATGACAATTTTATGTTATATTTTTTAGCCTATGCTCAAAAATTTTCTGGAATAAAGTATAATGTCACAATGCCCATGCATTTCAGCACAAAATAGAAAGCAGGCATATTTTGTGCGATATAAATCCTTTTAAACAAGCGATCGCATAAGTTTCAAGATGATTTCAACATGTAATTGTTATAAGGAAATCGATTCTCATAATCAAGAGATTAATTTCTGTAATTTAAGTGTAACTTCATGTAATATTTTCAAGGTTATGCTCAAGGACTTAATGAAAGCTGGTATAGCAGAATGCTTGATAAATACGATTCCAAAGTGATATTGTTAAAGAAAATTCAATTATTTGTAGTCACTGAAGAAGAATTAATAAAATTTGAAATGTTTGCTCAAGTGATATGAATTTAATTCACTGATACTAATTCATCCATCCTTCGACGATCCATCATTTGATTATACTATTTTCAAGATACGATTCATACTCTAATCTATAATATTGTTCCCCTGTAAAATAAGTACTGAAGAATAAATGCCACTTGGAATATGTCAAGTAACTATAGTTTGGTACATGTGGTGAATATTCTGCAATGAAAAAATAAATATTTCGATTAACTTTGTATTTGAGATTATGCAGAAGATAATCCTCCTAAAACCTGAATTGCGCTGATGAAACACGATAAGTTTGGGTGTAAACGATTTAAATAATAAAATAATACTCAGATAAACTGTAGGTATATACCTATTCTGTATATCCACTACAAACATTCAACAATATTGAAAATTTCTCAAAAAGTGTAGGAGACACATGATATAAATAGATTAAAAGTAGTTATTCTAGAAAGAGTTTTCGCGGAAAATGTTGGTAGATTACACGAGTTACTGTAAGTAAGAATTCACTGTTGTAATCAGCTGATTTCAAACAATCAACACAGACATCTGTTCCAACAGTTGGTAACATTGATAGGTGTGACGTAGACGCTTGGGTGCGCATGCGTAATTTAGAGTGGATAGAGATGTTTTGCAAGAGTCAGATATTATTGTTCTTTTATTGTTTGTTTATAATATCTGTTATTGAAATATATTGTAATTGTGAAGAACAAGAATGTTTTGTTGAATATAAAGGAATCGGATGACGAGTAGTCAGATGATAGAACAGCTGTCAGCATTTTCATTGCTTCATTCATCGATTTCATTATTTTGATCAATCCCTAAAAACCGAAATTTCTTTCAAACTAGTACTGTTATTGTAGTGAGTATTATGATCATATTATCAACAATAATTCCTGAGTAGAAATCATCGATTGTAGATTATTACGGGCAACAATCATTTGTTGTAATCAATTCAATTTTGATTTTAATTGTAAAGTTATTGCTGATTCATTAGATAAACGATGAAGACTTGGTAAAAATTATTGTTGTCATTTACGCGCCCTCATTCTTTGTTCAGACCTGGAAGAAAAGCTTCTTATTGAACTCGATCATATATCGATCGTATATCCTGATTTTGTTACAAGGGTCGAAATTGATAGGAAAATGAACTTATTGAATGGCTTATAAGTCAGGTGTAGAAGACAATGGAGAAGAAATGTGTATTATTGTAATAACTCTCAATTTTTTTTCCGTTATTGGTATGCAACTTCATTCAAAATTGAGATCAAAATCAACCACTGAGATGCATTCAAAAAAAGTATGAGGACAGTTAACGCTTTCAATGAATCTTTACGTTTTAGACCCTACTGAACTCAAAAAAACATAATTCAAAAGAAAGTCAGTCGTTGTGTTTGTTTATTTCTAAAAGCACGATAACTTGAGAACGGCTAGAAATTTTCGACTAAAATTTCACATTCAAATTTTTTATCAAAAAAATAGGTTCATATTCATGAATAAGATATATTCAATCGGTGGTACCAAAACTTCTTTGATGGAACTTTAGAGTTCTTTGCGTTTATTTCATAAACGGTAGTACTTATTCAAGGATATAATAGTATATTGTGCAACAAGTGCGATAAGTTTTTGATTGCCCACGAGAGTGAAGTGGGCAATTGACAATACTGCACAAGTTGGGGATACTATTTTTTATTACGAATGCAGGATTGGTACTATTTTGCACTTATTTTTTCGAGCGACAAATGGTTTGCGTGCGACAAGTTTACTTGGCGCACTCAAAAGTCAAAGAGCTATTTACGTGCGCAAAGTAGTACGCATTCTGCATAAGTGATAGAAAATAGCTTAGATTGATTCCTTCATGAATTGGCACAACATTCACCTGGAACATTTCCCCAAATAATTTGCGTTTATATTTCATTTGTCATAAAATTCGATAAATTCTTTTAAAGTAGGGAGATAATTATTATCGATGTGAAATAAGGGTTATTTATACTCTTATTTGGACGTCGCAAGCCAAGGTTTGATGATGGTAGCGTTGACGATGAGTTCGACAGAACATGTTGCAAATTAGAAGGAACAACATGAATGTACAAGAAATAAATGATGTTCGCCAGCTCATTCATTGTTGCAAATTTATTACATGAAGTGAGGTATTTCTACAGGGGTATTAGCAATTTAAAAAACTTTTTCAGTTTTCGATGCAAGAATAGAGCATGTTAATTCACGCACCATGGTCTTATATATAGGACTTGACACTAGCATCTCACTACCATTGGCAAGGGATTGACTCTTATTGAAGTATTTAGTTATTATTAGTTCCTCAAGATGTGAGAAGCTGTGATATATTGTAGTTAGTGATTATAAATCTACTTATGATAATAGTTTAAGGGAGATTGAGGGAAACATTTATTTGTCATAAGTTCAAATATCCATTTTCGTGAATACAAAGGAATTAAATGTAATTATTATGAAATATTAGGAGTTCTATTGCTATTTGATGGCAATATTTTGAATATTATTTTTATTGAGTGCTATATATCGATAAATTTTAGGATGTAAAATTAAATATTCAATCTAGACTTGAATTATTCGAATCGCTGTTTTTTGTCTTTCTGATGCACACTTTCTGTTTTCCTCGCACACTTATTTTGTCGATCGTAACGCCGTCTGTAGTAGTTTGAATAACTGATAAGCTGCTTTAATAATGGATACCCTTACTGGTGAGTATCAAGACCCATGTATAATATTGGAAATTGTGCGTCAAGAGTGGTTCTTTTGAAAAGATAGTTCTACTAGAGAAACAATCTCGCCATCTCGTCGCTAATCCTTAAAGGGAGGCGGTACATATTTGGAGCTGCGACCCCTAGAGTCCCTGTAATTCGTGAAGAAGTTGAAATCAATAATTTTTCTCTAGATAAATACATGAAATAACATTGGGAATTGTCTATAAAAAAGAGTGAAATCACGAATAGAAAAAAATGCAGAAATATAATATGGAGCTGGAGAATTCTGTACGCTGAAATTATGATTGGGACTAATCTTATTAAGAAATTATTTTTGCCGGAGGCGGTTCACATATGGAGCTGCGAAGCCTAGCGCTTAGACCTGCGAAGCAGGTCGAAACGCTAGTCCTATATACTAATTTGCTTAAATTTTTTGAATTAGAACTGTCAGTTGGATGTTACCAAAAAAATTTTTATCCATCGCTACAGCTTAAACGGTATATTCAATTTTGTTCATTTCTTCTCTATTCAATAAATCTTAATGAGGACTAGTGCCTTTTATATATTTGAATACCATGACATGTATAGTAATCACAGGAGAAGGCCAAAACCATCGATTACAATTGTCAAAAATGACAGTTCACCGGCCGTCGAAATATTCTCAAGTTATCTCTGACAAAAAATTAATGAACATCAGGTCGCTTCTGTCAAGTTTGACATAAAGGTATTTCAAATATTTCTCAAAATATTACAACATCACTATTCAATATAGATATTATGTATTGTTATATAGATAAAACATTCAAATGGATAATTAGTGATGTATTTGAAGCTTCCATCAAGCTTATTTTAATAGAAATAAATTTTTTGACATTCAATAAAACGTCAGTATTGCCAACTTTTTTCATGAGCAGAAACAGCACATGCGTACTCGCTTTTACGCGAAATGTCAATGCCAGTTCACAACAATGTACACATCTGATAAATAGAAAGTAAGTAGTTTAATTGAATATTATTAACAAAATGACAATCTTATGTAATATTTTTCAGGCTATACTCAAACTTTTTTTGAAATAAAGTATAATGTCACAATACTAATGCATTTTCAACACAAAATAGAGAACAGGCATATTTCGTACAATATAAATTCTCTCAAACAAGCGATCGCATAGGTTCCAAGATGATTCCAACATGTAATTGTTATGAGAAAATTGATTCTTGTAATCAAGAAACTTACTTTTGTAATTAGAGTGTAATTTATGTGATATTTTTTAGGTTATGCTTGAGGATTTACTACAAGTTGTTATAGTAGAATGCTCGATGATTACGATTCCATTTGTTATCAGGAAATCAATTCTTTCAATCAAGAAACTTACTTTTATTTAAGATGCCAACAATAGCTCTTTTCATAATTGGAATTTTTTTGTGCGCATGCCTGGACATCCGCCATGTTTCTTGTGCACTCAATACTTAGATAAGCCGTTGATACTATGTTTTCAATGTGAGATTTTAGGAAATTCATATTTGATTTGATTCAATTCAGTTTTGATATATATTTACAGTAAAATCATGATACAAGCTTTTTAATGAAAATATATATTGCTATCAGTTCACAAAGAGGCAGAATAGCGCTGTTGTTATGGAATATGTCACAGCGATATGCGTAGTAAGTGATTCTTGGACAATTAATATTATTTAATTAGCTTCCCAAAGCCTTGTCTTGAATTTCGTCGAAAACTTATCAAATCAACGAAGCAAAAGTATCTGAAATTATGTCCAGAATGTGTTAAATGTGATCTATTACTGAATTTTTTGATTATGACCCTCTGTATTCAGAATTAATATTGTATTGAATAATTTGAGCCTAATATGAAAATAATTGTCATCCTAGCGTATCAATAAGTTATGCTTTATTACCACCATGAGGACTAGCATAACATTTCAATCATCGTCGTTATTGGACCATCAATTACTCTTTCATATTATTTAACTGGTGATAGTGGTAGTGATCGTTGTTGCCCAGCCTTATTTATAAAAAGTATTCTGGCTTTTGCGACCAATTTTTTTAGATATTTCTCAAATCGAATATATCCATTCAGGATCATCAACAGAATGAGGTCATTCATTGGTATGTATTCATAATTATCCAACTAACTCCGTATTTTATATCGTAGAGTCAAATAAATCATCAAGAAAAGTATTCGAGATGAATGGACCATAAGCATGTATTCATGAATACACTAGACAATTTATCTTATATTTAAGAATATTTAAGAAACATGCATACAATAAATTCATAATTAGCGCTGCAGGTTGAAGAGAAGTTCAGTCAGTCTACTTGGTACCTATCTAATCACAAAATTATAGTTTTGTGGTGATATTATTGAAGCAAATTTAATTATTTGTAGGTACTGGAGAAGAATTAATAAGATTTGAAACGTCTGCTTGAGTGATATGAATTCAATTCACTAATACTAATTCATCCATTTTCTGACGATCCATCATTTGAATATACTATTTTCTAGATACGATTTATATCCTGATTTACAATATTGATTTCTTGTAGAATAAGTACTGAAGATTAAATGCCACTTGGAATATCTCAAGTAACTATAGTTTGGTACATGTGATGAATATTCTGCAATAAAAAAATAAATATTCTCATCAACTTTTTATTTGAAGTTATGTAGAAAATAATTCTCCTGAAAACTGCATTGAGCTGATGAAACACGATAAGCTTGGGTGTGGACGATTCAAATAATAAAATAATACTCGAATAGATTAAACGTATATATTCTGTATACTATGAAGAAAGTGACCAATTTGATATTTATTATGGATGTTCCTATTCACTGGGTAAATGAAATGGAAAATGATAAGAGATAATCACTTGATGATTCTGCTTTCGATCCCAAAAATTCGATCGATGTACATATACTGCAAATATTCATTCAAAGTTTGATATAAAGACAATTATATCATACTGCTATATACCGTTGGAAGATCCTTGGCTATATCAAGTTCATTGAAAAGAGTAGCAAATCCCAGTAGTTCTAAAATTTCGATCTGAAGTTTCTGACATCTAATAGCCTAGGCTCTAATGTTTATTCATGAGCTAATGATTCAATGCGTAGTAGATAAATCTGATGTATGCACTAGAGACTTGAATGGCATTGTTGAATTCAAGAGTTCATTGTTGTACACAGGTTATACACAACAAATGTAGCCTATATGGATTACAGGAGATATGTACCAAAAGATACTCAACTTGGAGGAGTTCTCAATGATAGTCTTGTACATAATATTCCATTAAAATATTAGTGAGGTGCTCTTTCTACGTTTTAAATGTATAGATCAGACATTAACATATATATTGCAAGGACCAACCAATCCAATCGTACATTTTGTTGAGGTACAACAATGAAACATGCAATCATCAGCAGATTATAAAATCCCTTTCAATCAATGATCATTGATTGGTGAGAACCATCAGTCCGTCACCTAACAATGAATCAAATAGAGTAATGACATTAGATTACGACAATGGGGCCATCAATCTGAATTTTTTATTTGTTTAAGAATATAAATCAAATATTTCTTGAGGAACTAACTGTACCTAAATATTTTGTGCAATAATCTATGAATCATCAAATGGATCATGTTACAATATGATGACACAAATTCATATTATAGTATACATAGTTCTATCAATTTCGTGTTTGTAGTATTTTTATATTTCTCCTAAAAGCTGCATTGAGCTGATAAAACACGATAAGCTTGGGTGAAAACGATGATGAAAGTATCATTTGTCATAATTCATTCTTTCTCAAATTTTGAGATACAAACGGAACGTACGCATACACTTCTAAACCGTTTGTGCGCATGCGTCAATTGTCAATTATTAATCTGTTGCTGCAAACTAATTTGAAATCTAGAAGTGATGTTATTCTATTAAACTTTCGTATGCGAATAGAGTCTTCCATTAGACCATGAGTAATTTGGGTAGATTTTTACAATTGGCAAATAAACATAAGCGATACTCTATCTGGTGGCAGAATTTCAAACTAGTGATGTTAGGATAGATTTGGCGGGCTACATATATAATATACATGAGCTTAAAATCAAATCAATAAATCATATTCTATATTTGGTTATTTAATTAGTATTCATAAAAAACATATATGAGATAATAATTCTGAATGATTTTAGCAAAAATTCATCAAAAAATATTGTGTAAATTGATTGAAATTTCAAATACAAAAATTTACCATGGAGGATTATGTGTAGTAGTAATGACTGATGAAGCCATAGCCCACGCATTCGCTTTCTGACAGTTGATATAATAGGGTTGTTATTTCGTTTGGTTGTACTTTTTACTTTTAAATTGAAAAGGAAGATAGAATCCAAAGTTTTAGAGTTTTTCAAAATCTTTTCTTTCATCCAGGACATTTCAGATATTGCAACTGGTGAATATTTTTGTCTGGATTCTTTCCTATTTATCCAGGTATACTTTACAAATACAAATTATCTTCAAATAATTGATAGATTTTTTGAAACAACAAACAGTGCAACTAATAAGTACTAATCTAATGTTTATTTAACAAAATTAAAAGGCATTCTCGAGCCACTTCAACTTTTCAACACATGGTACACAATAAAAAAAACTGCTGTCATATGCTTGCAACTGTCGCTGTTTTCTGCTTTGCAAGAACAACTCATATTCTCAATTTCCAAGGCATCATATTCATTACAATTCTATTCTCCTTCAATTTCATACGGATTCTCAAGCACTTTTGATGTTTATATGCAAGAGCATGCAAAAATACTCTCTTGTCACTATCATCATTTAATTTTCGACAGAATAATATAATGTCAAGCATTTACTAGCTCTTCACCCTCATTTACACAGCGTGACTGACATTTGGATCAAAATATTCTTGAAGTTTCAATATCATCATCTAGAAATTAAAGATTAAGTTCAATTTAAAAATATGAATTAAATATAAATAAACAGATAGAATAATTCACTTGCCTGGTACTTACGAACAATATACTTTTAAAAAATATCAATGAAAAAGTAAATCTTCATTTCATATTCACGATTTTTATCTTTAAAAATCGTAAAAAGCCCATTTAAATACATGTAAACTTCAAATTTATCCTAACTTAGTTAGTTCAAAAATATCCGCTGCGGCGCTGCGATCTTAAATTTATTTGCCAATAGGAACCTAGTGGTAGTTATAAAAGTAAAAAGAGATGGCGCCACAGATATTCAAATAAATTTTCCAGTGGCACTAGAACGGTGGGGACTAGAATTTTACATTCAGGAAAAAGTAACTTTAACATAACCTAAAACGAGCTTTCCAGGTCAATTAGTATTGGAAAACAGTAAATCAGTGTTTTTTAGTTCAAAAAATACAAAACCTAACCTAAACCGAGCTTTTTAAGGTCAAGTAGTATTGGAAAACAGTAAATTAGTGTTTTTTCAGTTCAAAAAAAAAAAAAGCCAGAATAAAACCTAAATCAAGCTTTATAAGCCAACTAGTATTGAAAAAAATTCATTATTATCAGTGAGCCACACACTTGTACGTATTTAGGTGGAATGCTCTTTGTTTGAAAGCCACTGACTATAGCAATACATGTACAAGGTACGCGCATGCGCACGTCACTAGATTCCTAGCACAAAAGTGAGCCGTAATTTGTATTCGTATTTTTCTCTATCAAATATTCTACAGCTTTTACAATACTTATTGTTTTAGCGATGTGAGAAAATGAAATTTTATATGTTCACAAAAAATTAGAATGTCGTGACATGAAAATATTTCAAATTTATAATGAGACAGCAGATTCTAAAATATTGTATCAATCTGTATGATAGATAACAATGTATGAAATAGTATATTGAAGGAAAAGTATCAAGTTCAATGAATAATTGTTAGAAGTGATCAAAAGTATTTTTTTCTATGGTCCATTAATGTCATGAATGGTCCAAGGGCTCTTACGGCATTACGATTTAAGTCTTTCAATAGACTGAAATGCGAATATGATCCACTCACAATGAATATGGGTTTCACAACAAGTTTGCTAGAAATAAAGAATAATTCTAGTAGAACTATGAAATAGGATATTTAAACGATTGTCAATTGTTTTTTTGACAAGCTGTTTTAATGATGTCTAGTTTGATATCAATCTTAAGCTCTCTGGGAGATAGGCTTAGTAGGAATATAAGATAAATAATTAGTAGAATCCACGTTACGATATTAAATTTCCGGTAATCAAATGTCATAACTGTATGTTTCATTGAATCAGAAAAGAGCTCCCCATTTTCAAAATTATTTGTTTGATGTAGGGACTTGAATATAACCGCAATCCGCCATTTCAACAATGACACCCGTAGCTTTGACAATGACAGCTGTCACTTTGATGACAGCTATCATTTCGAAATATGAAATTGATTGATGCAACACTCTAAATCTATGACACAGCGATGAAACCGGCCAAGAAATTTTTTGTTAGGGAAGTACTGTGTGACCGCTACAGATTTTATATGATAATATTGTGCAACAGGACGAGCCCCAATACTAGCACAAAACAATTAATTTTACAAAAAACTATCAACATGATGGAAGAAAGAACTATCATACTATAACTGATTTTTACTGTAAATACGTTATATAAATCGATTCCTATAAGATTTCTGGTGATATAACTGTGTGTCATCTAATTTCATTCAAAATTATATCAGATTAGGCTGAACTGGAATAGAAAGAGAAAATCAATACTATACTTTCATAAATTTATGTCATTTGAATCATATAACTCGTTATTACCAGTCAATAATATGACCTCATTTGAAAATTTGCTTTTTCTTCATCCACTTCTGAATTTGGTGGTTTACACATCGCTAACAATGCGTCTTAGATCTATACCATCAATTCATATGAACGTTCTTGTGACCTGAATTTAGTTTATATGAATTTATCTTGAGAATCGTAGAAGAAATATCGTGTGGCGTCAACAACATGTGCAAACTAGTATTATTGAATTCGGAAAATATTTTCTGTAACTCACTGATTCTTGACTGTAAATAGGAAGTCTTAACATCGTCATAATGCTTGAGTTTACACATTTGTTGCATAAAACTATCACCTCTTTATTATCTCGAATTGTCTTGGCTCTAGAAATCCTATTTTAATTTATAGAGACAGCTTGTAGACAGATCGCAGTCTTTTTGTCAATATTAGGATGTCATAGCTACATTTATAGGGACTTGAGTATTGTATGATCGACAACTTTATGCTGGCAGTTAGTTGAGAACGATGTTTGGATTCAGACTCAAATACAGTTTAATCATTCTGATCTATCATCAAATATAATAGTATAATTTTATTGTTACTATTTTATGACATACGAATGTCAAATCTGACATCTAAATAAGGAAACTGACTCTACCCTGTCTCTTACTTCTGGAAGACTGTCTTCAATAATGATGACATTAAATCGCTTCTCTAATTGTCCGATAGGTGGTACATGTGTCGAAAGTCTATGAAATGGCGTCAAAAGACAATCTTCACAAATAAGAATTAAACCCCAGAGCGACTTTGCGCACCAAACATACCTACAAATACATATTTTTGGAAGAATTCATAGCAAATAATAATCAGGTAGAACGAATTGATTCCCGCATGTGAGAATATGTAATTTTGAGAAATCATGGCGAGACTCTCGTCGAGACTCGAGACCGAGACGAGACTGACCTACTCAAGACCAGGGCGAGACTGAGACAAGACTCAGCCAGGTGGGACCATTACGAGACCGAGACGAGACTCACTGAAGTCTCGTCTCGTCTTGTCTCGTGGCAACACTACCTAAAATTATCAGCGGTTATATCTTATTTATTATAAAGCTAGATGAATTTTTTCAAAGTATGATGATCATATATCTACTTATAATAAAAGTCTTAGGCCCGGTTGAAAAGATGGTTCTACTAGAGGAACAATTTCGCCATCTCGTCGCTAATCCTTAAAGGGAATGGAATCAATGATTTTCTCAAGGAATTTCACCTAGATATCATTGGTACATATATGGAGCTGCGACGCCTAGTGTTTCTGTAGTTTGTGGAGGAGTTGAAATCAATAATTTCTCTCCAGATAGATACATAAAAAAACATTGGGATTTGTTCATGAAAAAAAAACAGTGAAATCACGAATAAGAGAGAATGCTGAAATTAAATATAGAGCAGAAGGATTTTGTAGGCTAAAATTATAATCGGAATTAATCTTATCAAGAAATTATTTTTGCCGGAGGCGGTTCACATATGGAGCTGCGAAGCCTAGCGCTTAGACCTGCGAAGCAGGTCGAAACGCTAGTTATATACTAATCGTCTAAATGTACCAAATTCTCGGTAAAGATTAGCCACTTTTTTGCGCTCTTCTACAGGTCGTATTTATTGATGGATTTTTATCAATTTTTTTTTATTTGATAGATATTTATTAGGACGAGTGCCTTCCGGGGGTCTCATATTTTTGGTACTTATAGTATTTGCAGGAAAAATTAAAAACGACGAAAATTTGCGTTGATCAGCGTGCCCCTATCTTTTACTCATCTATTTCACAGGGGTATACAAAATCACACGTCATTTTGACATTTCAATTTCGAAAACATTTTCATGAATTTTATTATTTCTGTTATTTTTACGTCAATTTTAACATTAGTTTAATGTTTAATATGCATGAGCAAATGTCCTGTGATACAATTCAATTGTTAAAAAGGTATTTTAAATGATTTATAAGTACAACTTTTATAAATTTGGTCGCTCTACTGTGATTCATGCTTTTTACTGAATCTCGAAAACGTCACTTTGACATGTCAATTTGAAAAATATTTTGGTAGATTCCATAAAATCTACTGAGTTTACATGAATTCTAATGATAGTTTAGTACATAATAGTCATGAGCAAATGTTATCTGATGCATTTTATTTACTGAAAAGTTGTTTTAAATAATTTATATCTTCAACATTTATTAGTTGTTTCGCTCTAATGTAAACGTGGCTTTTGCGACAGCGCCGGATTAAGTCAGCCTGCGTTCTGTAGCAAATTCTATCTACAGGCCCTACCTTGATTAGGAAAAATACTTTTATGGTCCCAACCCGATTGAGACATTTTTTTTCTACATTCTATCAAGCGTTTGTGCGTGGATATCACAAACTGCGATGTCCGTAGCATTGATTATCGTTCCAATGTGGCTGGTCCTGCTCTGATCATTGCGACTTGATGTTCATTTTCAATTGTTGAAATGACATTTCAACGTTTTCACATTTTTAGATATTTTTGAAAACAAATACATGAGTTTTGAAGATCATTTCGGATAAATATCATTCTTACTTGATGAATATAGTGGATAATCGAAGATGGAACAAAAAAAGGTTATTCAAGGGTATGTATACATAATTATTCAACTAAATTTGTATTCCGTACCGTAGAATTGGATGAATTATTGGAAAAAATCTTGGAGAATAGTGGAATATGAGCATGTTGTTATTAATACACTGGACAATTTGTATCACATTCACAAATATCTTAGGAAACGTGCATACAATGAATTCAAGAGATTGAAGAAGTGGTACAATCAGTAATTGATTTGTGATGATATTGTTGGAAGAAACCTAACTGTTCCTAGGCACTGAAGAATAATCATAAGGCCCAAACGCTTGCTCAAGTGATGTAAATTTCAATTACTGATATTGATTATCTGTCATTCGAAGATCCATCATTTAATTATACTATCTTCTGAATACGATATTTCTCTGTTGTGGATGGAAAAAATTTGGAGATTGAATGAAAATAGTTTGGTGGATACATGTAGTAAATATTCAACAATACACGGATATCTAATCTGATTTTCAATATTGTTCATTGATATTTTGGTTCATACTAATATCACACTTCTTTCAGTTGGATAAATTTGAATTTGGATCTTGATAAAACGAGCAAATCAAACATTCTGTCCAAATACAACAATAGAACAAGCAATCAAGAGCTGATTATAATATCCTTTTGCTATCAATGAAGCTAGCACTTTGAAAATCCCAACGAATAAACAAATGAGAGTTTACATTATTCAATAAATTGTGAGAATCATCAGTCTGTATCATGCAACTGAGTCATATTAAGTTATGACATATGATTACGACAATAGAGTCATCAATTATCATATTTAATTTGTAATAAATTATAAATCATACATCACTCAATGAACTGTACCTACATTATTCTGTATAATAATCCACAAGTACTCAAATATATAACGTCCAATATATGGCAAGTGACTAATTTCAATTTGAGTATGAAACTGTATATAAGATAGTTTTCCGATAAGCCCGCTTTCGATCCTGGAAATTTGATCAATATACATAAGCTGCAGATATTTATTTAGAGTTTATTGTTAACTGTCATCTTTTGGACAGGGCAGCATACCCAGTAGTTCTAAAATCTGGATCTAAAGTTTCTGTCATCTAATATTCTGGGCTCTAATTTTTATTCTTTTCATGAGGGTATTCCACTGTTTTTTTCTCCATCCTCTTATCCAATTGGACATGAATAAATAAAAGTATTAGAGAAAATGCGATTCAAAAAAATCTCGTAGTACTTGAGAAGCAGTTTTACAAACTTTGGAATAAGTCGAAATCACGCTTTTCCGCCCAGATTTTCACAATCAAAAAGTTCATATTCCTATTCAGGACCTCATAATATGTATGAATCTATCAACAAAAACATCATATTTCGTGTTTTCAGAGCGCTATCTGCAGTTTTATGAAGTTTGAAATAAGTCAAAATTACCACATTCTGAGCAGTTTGAAAGTATAGCAAATCACATAAATCTATCCAATACAACATACTACGCATGAATCCGTCCTCAAATGCACACAATTTTGCGTTCCCAGCGAGTTATCAGAGTTTTTTCTGAGTCTTTTTAAAAATCTTCCGTGCTGTCCAAAAGTCTATTGTGTCACTCAAACGGTTGGTCTTATTCATCATCAAACATTTTGAGAATATTGACGTCAAGTAAAATAGGTGGCGATAGTGTTTAGCTTATTTAACATCATCTGAATCATTTTTATTATTGTCAGTAAGAACACGAGCTAAATAAATTATACAGTTATCAAATTCAGTTATGAAAATCACGTTTCTTTTGACCAAACAATACCAGTAGTTTGAAGCTTGATTTACTCAATGCGCATGCCTGTGAAACTTGGAGGCCTCTCAAAAAGTTTCTAAACAGCATTCGAAAAATAGAGATGATACATATTTCAACTATTTCGATACGTTTCCAATAATTTATGAGTACATCAAATTGCAACGCAACAATATTTTCTTATGAATATGAACAAATCTTGTAGGAACTTGTACACCTATGAAGTCCACTGTTTGAGGACCACAATAGACTTTTAGACGTCATCATGACGTCATATAAGTATTAAATCGTCTTTTCATTGAAACGGAGCAATATTCAATATCATTTTCATTACTTATACCTATTATTCATGCCATATTTTCATATTTTCATGGAAATTTCTCCAATTTTGATAATAGTGGAATACCCCATTTCGAGGTGAACACCAGGTACTAGAGTGTAATTGTTGGAATCAAGAGTTAATTGTTGTACAAAACAGAGAAATATGTACTCGGCCAAATATTTTTTCCAAAAGATACTCTTCTTGTAGGAATTTTTAATAATAATATTGTACATTTTATTCCATTTGAACATTTGAAGAGTGCTCTCTCTACGTGTCAAATTAATGGATCAGTTTTTATAAGGACATAGACAAATATACTGCAAAGACCATAAAATCAGAAACTAGAAGTTAGGACGCGCATCACTGCCCGTAGTGACAGATTTTAGAATCAAATTTTTATAACTTTTAGATACGACCCTTGCAGTAATAGACATAAACGAACTAGATCTCAGAATTAGATTCAGCTCATCAATTTATATATAGGTCTGTCATTCTGGTTAATGATGATGAGATTTAAGTCGGGCAGAATTAACGCAAATATATGCTAAAATCAAGAAAATTGACAATTTGAAATCTATTTTAGTGTATTTGTTAGTTCATGACGTGACGAATAACATATTTCATTAGTACGCGGCTACAATGTCAGAAAGGCTGTCAAAAAAGAGGTCAAAAGCTGCCAGAAATGGTTTTTTGCGTTTTACTAAAAAAATCACGCATCTGACGGAAAATAGTGTTCCGCTGAAAAACGTACGCAATAGAAAGACGGATCGGATAAGTTCTCTTGAATCTTAATTGGTCCAGCTGCTTTTGGGTTGATTGCAAGAATCGTAATTATGTTGCTATTTTTTCGGAAATTCATAGCTTGCATTGTATCTGTTATTGGGACTCAAAATTTTGACAGCATGTTGATAGAGTAGCTTTAAACCTACGCATCAAATTTTTCAGTAGATCGACTTGAACTTTTCAAGAAATGTTGAAAAAACTAAAAAAAAGCCCTGCCGAAAAACGGCCATAAAAAATGGTTAGCCAGCAAAGATCAATTTTACAGATTGCATTTCTTTTGTCAAGAGTTACTCTACGAAGTAACTAGAAGGCGTCATACTCTCACTTGCTAAAAAAGAACGCCATTCGGGTACATTGTAGAGTATTTCTTAAAAAAATAATAGCTTTTTGTAAAATTAGAGTACGTTATCTAACAACTTCTCAATGGCCGGTTTTCGGAAGAGCGTTCTTTTAGTCTTTTCAACATATCTTCAAAAAATCACAGTTGATCTTCTGAAAATTTGATGCATGTGTTGGAATCATTCTTTACCCACATTCTGTCAGAATTTGAAGTCTAAATAATAAATACAATACAAGTTATGAATTTTCGGAAAAATGGCAAAAAATGATAAATGGGATATGTTATCTGTCATGTTATGAACTAACAAATTACTTTTCTCTAAGATATGCTAATTCTATCCGACTATTTATAGTCCGGTCAAGTTAGCCCTAAAAATACGGATACGCTTGCATAAATTTCCAAGAAGCTGAAAATTGGCATGAACGTTAGAGATACCATTATGATTAAGTTGTGAGAAGTTCCCATCGATCACATGTGTGCAAAAAATTCTATTGGAGCTCAAAGCTCATAGAAATGGATTTTTCAAATTTTTAACGAAATTGTCAGTTTCATGATAGAAATAGGTCAGAAAAAAATTATAGATCTTCCAATTCTCTACTAAAAAAGTGCTCACAAGACGCTGCCTATGTACATGTGCCCGCCTGTTATTTACTTTAAATTATTTGCAAAGATAAATTACGCTACGTATCTTTTGCAAAACATACACGCAATAAAAATGGTGTTCAATTGGGTTGTCTTCCTCTAACCTTGGTTTTCTGCTCATCAAAATTTTTATCGAATTCATGGATGGCTTGGTAATCAGCTAAACGCAGAAAAATGGGGATAGAAGGTAATTGATGATGTATTGCAACCAATCCACACTCTACTTCTACCTGCACCAGAAAAGCTCTCTAATACTATTTTTTCAACTGCAAAATGGGATGTAATTCAAATGCAACTTCAAAAAAATAGGCTTACTCTGTTCACCAGCATGCACCAGTTGTGAAGACCAGTCGTGTTCATTACTGAGTCTCTAACAGAAGATGATCCTTACATCAACGACGTAACAACTGATGATTCGCCGTTGGAACAATTTATGTCAACTCAGGAAGATGAAGAACAACAAGAAGCAGTTGAATAACAAGACTTAATATTATATTGAACTTCAATATGAAGACCGTGGAATAGGACTACCGGAAAAGCCACGACGAAAAATACGCGCCTACTACACTACCTCATAGGTGGCGTGGAAACGTATGCATGTCATGGAGAATATAGCATTAGAATGGCATTTTCTCAGAAATGGTAAACCTTGAGAAAAAAGTGTGAGCTCCCTTTTTGTAGAGAATTGAAAGATCTTTAATTTTTGTTTGAGCTATTCCTATCATAAAAATGGCAATTTCGTTGCAAAATCCGAAAAACCCATTACTACGAACTTTGACCTCGCATAAAATTTTTTGCACACATAGGATCAATGGAGTCTCACCACAACTTCATCATAGTGGTATCCCTAACGTTCCTGCTAATTTTAGAATTCTTGGAAATTCATGCAAGGGTGAATGTCTATTTTGACTGGACTATTATGGCTTTTCAATTATTATTCGCCTCAATTTGTACATTAACATATATCTTTGTATCCACACACTACAAATATGATAAGATAGTGGATTTGAAATACGTTTTTTGACTGAACAATAATCTATTGTTGATTGACTGAATGAAGCCAGAATAATAGTTCATCTCCATTCCAATAGATGTAGACTAGATATACATTAAAATATTGGAATAGAATCATTGTTAATCGGAATTTAGGATCAGGGTACTGATTATAAGACTTAAAGATTCAGTCATTTTGAAGGCCTATGCTTCTGGACTGTTTGTGCGAATGCGTTAGTCGTCCATCGCAAATCGGTATACGTAGTCTATAAGTGAAATTATCGGAAGCTAATTTTATTGAACTTTTTCATGTGAATAAAAGTTTTGTTGATGTATTAGAGCGTAAGTTATTTCCCATTTGTATTTTTTTCTATGGAACATTCTATAGCTAATACAATGATTATTGTGTTAAGGATGACTCATGTTTTGTTTACGTGGTTCTTGAGAAATTATTCACCCGCGGTAGAGATCCTGAAGCAGGAATTATGAACTTGTGGTGAGAGAAGCAGCTGCTGCAGGATTCCATGATCATTAACGTTGTCAAGAAAAGTATTCGATGTCACTTTTTGATGAATTGAATTCACAAATATTGGACTGACATCCTTCAAGAAATATTTCATTTCGGCTTGAATAAAAAGGCCGAGAATTGCAAAAACATCGTCTTTAGGAGAAGAAAATTTTATATATTCACGGATACCAGAATGTCATGGCAGAGAAACTGTTTCAAATTGAAAATGAGACAATAATTGATTCTAAAAGATTGTATCATTCTGTATAATAGGTTACAATGTATGAAATAGTACGTTGCAGAAAATGTATCAAGTCCAATGAATAATTGTTAGAAGTTATTAATAGTACTTTCGCCTATAGTTCATGTGTTTCAAGAACAGTCCAAGAGCTCCCACGGCATTAAGATTCAAGTCTTCTGAATGACTGAGCCGCGAACATGATTCACTCACAATGAATTCAGGGTTCACAATAACTTTGCTGTGATTGAATCCAAGAAATAAAAGCAAGGACTATACTCACATATTACCTGAATGGATACAAATTTCAATCATTGAACCAATCTGTTCATGATAATCAATGAGCAACTGACAAACTGAGTGCTATTATTGTGCTATTGTGAAATTAGTTCGAATATAAGTCAATTAGAACGCTTGAATCGTAGTATTATAACAATCTTTGGACAGTTCTTAATCAAAATGACGATTAGAATAATGTTGTTCTCATCAAAATACAGTCTATTCCAGTTGAGACCTGCTCAAGGCTTTTATAGGACTCCGATTAGAGATCTCTGATAGGCAGAAATGCGAACAAATTTTATATCAGCCCAGAATCGTACTTGGCTAACATCAACTGTTAGTCGTGCATCGAATATTTTTATCAAATGTATTCAGACGGAAGATTCAAATTGGATTTGTTCGTATGGTATATGTATATAACTATTGCTCTTATGACTTGATTCAATTTTTAGAGAGTTTGGTCCAAATTATGTATATTTACTGGGAGTGAATCGTGTCTGTATTTTTGCCAGCATGGTAGATTGAATCGTAGGCCCATAAGAGCTCTTGGACTGTTTTTAACTGACATATCGAACAATTAGTGTATTATTCAGGGTGATTATGAAAGAATTGATGTCAATTCAAATCTATAATAATTTTTAGTTCCATTCAAGAAGACATTGGTTGAGAATAAATACTAAAAGTTTTTGTATTTGATGAAGTAAACGCCCTAGCAGCGTTGTCTTGAAAGAAATGGTGTGCTCACACTCAATATGATTCTTTCCGTAAACATATATTACATCCATTTGTGATATCATAAATTGGAAAATAATGAATTGAGAAGTCAATATTATTAGAGAATATTTTTCCAGATTGTATAACTTTGGGAGAAATATAGAATACTACTTTGGTAAATGAGGTGAAAGAACCAAAAAATACTTTTCTACAGTCACAATAGAATAATACTTGTTCCGCATGCTTGGAAGTTCTTAAGAAAGCCACGTAATATCTCGGAAAAACTGTTTCATTTTGGCATAGTTTAATTTTTCTTGTGAATTTTTCATCATTTCTTCCAAAAATAGAATCAATTCGAGTAATTTCATCAACGTTTGATGAATTTGAAGGAAATTATTGAAGCATAGTTTCTCTTAGAAAACGGTATATTCCAAATATTATAGGTAAATGAATATCAGTCACGCCTTTCATCTGGTAAGAGTGCACCAGGCAATCTGTGAAATTGACTGATATTCTCTGAGAGTACTGTTACCATTCGTCGCAATACGGGTACTCTCAGTTCTTAATCTTTGAGAGTACGCCACAGAGTACATTATAATTCACTATAAATTCTACCAGCTTCTTCTATGTCGCTAGAATTCGACTCCACGACTTCCAAATCACAAAGCCAGCATATTTACACTGAGACAAAACTATATATTCCATTTCTCTCAAACAACAATGCTCAATTTTGTTTGGACATTTTGGAGTTGTCATTACTATGTGCTTCCAACATTCGCAAGAATCATGTGAGAAGTTCTAAAATTTGGATCTCGAGTTCTTAGCATCTCATTATCTAGGCCCCAATATTTATCAATCTCTGGATCTTAATATTTTACTGATGCTCCAATGCGTAGTTAACGGAGAGATGAATAATCTGGTGATTGCATTTTATTAGCGTATAACAGTTTCAATTTTCTGACATTTCAAAAAAATATATTCGCATAACAGAAATAGTTTTAGGCTCTTCTTTGAGGTGGACTTACATTGCAAAGTAATGTGGAATATTCCATAGCTTATTCTAGCTGGGACCACAATTTGAGCCTACTGATTGGCGGAGATATAAACACAATTTATTCACATTAAATGCTCTTTTGAATAAATTCAATGAATGAAATAAATTAAATAGACTCATATTTCTATATGTAAACTGAATTTTCATACTGCACAAATTCATTAATCATGATTAATGAACGGCGATGAGTTAATGCAACTGACGGATAGCCAAAGCCGATGTTCTCGCCTATGTAAAATTGATTCGTATATCGGCCAATTAAAACACTTGAATCGTTGTCCATAATAACTTTTAAGTGCCCTCAATTGGAATAGAAAATAGTTAGTTAGATACGCTAATTCATGGAAGGAATCGACTGAATGATTCTCCTGAGAGAAATATTCAGGATAATGGGTGTAAGTGATGAAAACACAAAATTTCAACTGAAATTCTATTTTACTTTTCCACTCGATATTTTCGGTTTCACCTGGAATAACCATCTTTTTGTATATTCGATGTACATGTATCATTTCAGTCAGCATTATCTACCATATCCATTCAAATAATATTGAGAGTTGCAAAGGAGACAGAAAGATTGTGATCACATACAAATTGACGAGCGAAGCGATTGTAAGGATGTAAGTATGTCGTCAAAATAAAACAGAAGGATTAGATGAGTTGCTATAACTAATACTCTAATTTGTATTCAAAAACAGTTAAGCAATGACTGAGAATATGCAAAACATGGCACAGACATGTTATCTCGCTGTGAAGTTTTGAATTTAGACTTTGTAATTCGTAGAAGAGTTGGAATCAATTTATCCGATTGATGAATACATGAAATAAAATTGAGAATTGTCAGTAAAAAACAGTGAAATCACGAGTAGGGAAAAATGCACAAATATAATATGGAGCAGGAGGATTTTGTAGGCTAAAAATATACTTGGAATTTATCTTATAGAGACAGAATTTTTGCCGGAGGCGGTTCACATATCGAGCTGCGAAGCCTAGGGCTTAGGCCTGCGTAGCAGGCCAAGCGCTAGTCCTATATACTAATCCGCATAAATTTTTTCAATTACAACTGTCAGTTGGATGTTACCAAAAAAATTTTTATTCGTCGCTGCAGCTTGAACGGTATATTTAATTTTGTTCATTTCTTCTCTATTTGATGCATCTCAATTAAGACTAGTGCCTTTTATATATTTGAAAACTGTCACATGTATAGTAATCACAGGAGAAGGCCAAAACCATCGATTACAATTGTCAACGATGACAGTTCACCGGCCGTCGAAATATTCTCAAGTTATCTCTGACAAAAAATTAATGAACATCAGGTCGCTTCTGTCAAGTTTGACATACAGGTATTTTAAATATTCCTCAAAATATTACAACATCACTATTTAATATAGATATTATGTATTGTTATATAAATAAAATATTCAAATGGATAATTTGTGATGTATTTGAAGCTTCCATCAAGCTTATTTTAATAGAAATAAATTTTTTGATATTCAATAAAACGTCAGTATTGCCAACTTATTTCATGAGCAGAAACTGCACATGCGGACTCGCATTTGCAGTCAATGACAGTTCACATTAATGTACACATCTCATAAGTAGAAAGTAAGTAGTTTAATTGAATAATATTAACAAAATGACAATCTTATGTAATATTTTTTAGGCTATACTCAAATTTCTTTTGGAATAAAGTATAATGTCACAATACTATGCATTTTCAACACAAAATAGAAAACAGGCATATCTCGTACAATATAAATCCTTTCAAACAAGCGATCGCATAAGTTCCAAGATGATATCAACATGTAATTGTTATAAGGAAATCGATTGTAATAATCAAGAAACTTATTTTTGTGATTTAAGTGTAACTTTATGTAATATTTTCTAGGTTATGCTCAAGGATTCATTGGAAGCTGCTATAGCAGAATGCTCGATGATTATGATTCCAATTGTTATCAGGAAATCAATTCTTTCAATCAAGAAACTCACTTTTATATAAGATGCCAACAATAGCTCTTTCCATAATTTGAATTTTTTTGTGCGCATGCCTGGACATCCGCCATGTTTCTTGGACACTTAATACATAGATAAGCCGTTAATACTATATTTTCAATGTGAGATTTTGAGAAATTCATATTCACTACAATTTTGATATATATTTACAGTAAAATCATAATACAAGCTTTTTAATGAGAATATATATTGTTATCAGTTCACAAAGGGGCAAAATAGCGCTGTTGTTATGGAATATGTCACAGCGATATGCGTAGAACGTGATTTTTGGACAATTAATATCATTTAGTCAGCTTCCCAAAGCCTTGTCTTGAATTTCGTCGAAAACTTATCAAATCAACGGAGCAAAAGTATATGAAATTATGTCTAGAATGTGTTAAATGTGATCTATTACTGAATTGAATAATTTGAGCCTAATATGAAAATAATTGTCATCCTAGCGTATCAATAAGCTCTGCTTTATTACCACCATGAGGACGAGCATAACATTTCAATCATCGTCATTATTGTATGAACACGCCATCAATTACTCTTTCATTTTATTGAACTGGTAAAAGTGGTAATGATCGTTGTTGCCCAGCCTTATTTATAAAAAGTATTCTGGCTTTTGCGACAAAATTTTCCAGATATTTCTCAAATCGAATATATCCATTTAGGATCATCAACGGAATAAGGTCATTCATTGGTATGTATTCATAATTAGCCAACTAACTCCGTATTTTATATCGTAGAGTCGAATAAATCATCAAGAAAAGTATTTGAGATGAATGGATCATGAACATGTATTCATTAATACACTAGAAAATTTATCTTTTATTTGAGAATATTCCAGAAACATGCATACAATAAATTCATAATTAGCGCTGCAGGTTGAAGAGAAGTTCAGTCAGTCTACTTGGCACCTATCTAATCACAAAATCATAGTTTTGTGGTGATATTATTGAAGAAAATTTAATTATTTGTAGGTACTGGAGAAGAATTATTAGGATTTGAAACGTCTGCTTGAGTGATATGAATTTAATTCACTAATACTGATTCATCCATTTTCCGACGATCCATCATTTGAATATACTATATTCTAGATACGATTTATATTCTAATTTACAATATTGATTCCCTGTAGAATAAGTACTGAAAATTAAATGCCACTTGAAATATCTCAAGTAACTATAGTTTGGTACATGTGATGTGAATATTCTGCAATAAAAAAATAAATATTCTCATTAACTTTTCATTTGAGGTAATGTAGAAAATAATTCTCCTGGAAACTGCATTGAGCTGATGAAACACGATAAGCTTGGTTGTGAACGATTCAAATAATAAAATAATACTCGAATATATATATTCTGTATACTATAAAAAAGTGACCAATTTGATATTCATTATGGATGTTCCTATTCACTGGGTGAATGAAATGGAAAATGATAAGAGATAATTACTTGATGATTCTGCTTTCGATCCTAAAAATTCGATCGATGTACATATACTGCAAATATTCATTCAAAGTTTGATATAAATACAATTATACCATACTGCTTTGGCTATATCAAGTTTATTGGAAAGAGTAACAAATCCCAGTAGTTCTAAAATTTTGATCTGAAGTTTCTGACATCAAATAGCCTAGGCTCTGATGTTTATTCATGAGCTAATGATTCAATGCGTAGTAGACAAATCTGATGTATGCACTAGAGACTTAAATGGCATTGTTGAATTCAAGAGTTCATTGTTGTACACAGGTTATACACAACAAACGTAGCCTATATGGATTACAGAAGATATGTTCCAAAAGATACTCAACTTGGAGGAGTTCCTAATGATAATTGTTCCATAATATTCCATTAAAATATTAGTGAGGTGCTCTTTCTACGTTTTAAATGTATGAATCAGACATTAACACATATATTGCAAGGACCAACCAATCAAATCGTACATTTTGTTGAGGTACAACAATGAAACATGCAATCATCAGCAGATTATGAAATCCCTTTCAATCAATGAAGCCAATACATTGAAAATTTAATTGCATCAACGAATAGGAGTTTACTTAGATCAAAATTGGTGGAAACCATCAGTCCATAACCTAACAATGGATTAAATAGAGTAATGACATTAGATTACGACAATGGGGCCATCAATCTGAATTTTTTGTTTGTTTAAAAATATAAATCAAATATTTCTTAAGGAACTAACTGTACCTAAATATTTTGTGCAATAATCTATAAATCATCAAATGGATCATGTTACAATATGATGACACAAATTCATATTATAGTATACGTAGTTCTATCAATTTCGTATTTGTAGTATTTCTATATTTCTCCTAAAAGCTCCATTGAGCTGATAAAACACGATAAGCTTGGGTGAAAACGATGATGAAAGTATCATATGTCATTATTCTATCTTTCTCAAATTTTGAGATACAAACGGAACGTATGCATACACTTCTAAACCGTTTGTGCGCATGCGTCAGTTGTCAATTATTAATCTGTTGCTGCAAACTAATTCGAAATCTAGAAGTGATGTTATTCCATTAAACTTTCGTATGCGAATAGAGTCTTCCATTAGACCATAAGTAATTTGGGTAGATTTTTACAATAGGAACCTAGTGGTAGTTATAAAAGTAAAAAGAGATGGCGCCACAGAGATTCAAAGAAATTTTTCAGTGGCACTAGGACGGTGGGGACTAGTATTTCACTTTCAAGAAAAAGCAACTTTAACATAACCTAAAACGAGCTTTCCCGGCCAATCAGTATTGGAAAACAGTAAATCAGTGTTTTTTAGTTCAAAAAATACAAAACTTAACCTGAACTGAGCTTTTTAAGGTCAAGTAGTATTGGAAAACAGTAAATTAGTGTTTTTTCAGTTCAAAAAAAAAAAACAGCCAGAATAAAACCTAAACCAAGCTTTATAAGCCAACTAGTATTGGAAAAAATTCATTATTGTCAGCAAGGCACACACTTGTACGTATATAGGTGGAATGCTCTTTGTTTGAAGGTCACTGACTATAGCGATACATGTACAAGGTACGCGCATGCGCACGTCACTAGTTTCCTAGCATAAAAGTGAGCCGTAATTTGTATTCGTATTTTTTTCTATCAAATATTCTACAGCTTTAACAATACTTATTGTTTTAGCGATGTAAGAAAATGAAATTTCATATGTTCACGAAAAATTAGAATGTCGTGACATGAAAATATTTTGAATTTATAATAAGACAGCAGATTCTAAAATATTGTATCAATCTGTATAATAGATAACAATGTATGAAATAGTATATTGCAGGAAAAGTATCAAGTTCAATGAATAATGGTTAGAAGTGATCAGAAGTATTCTTGTCTATGGTTCATTTATGTCATGAATGGTCCAAGGGCTCTTACGGCATTACGATTCAAGTCTTTCAATAGACTGAAATGCGAATATGATCCACTCACAATGAATATAGGTTTCACAACAAGTTTGCTAGAAATAAAGTCAAGAAATAAGAGCAACAAATACAGTCACATATTAACCGAATGGAAGCAAATTTGAATCTTCAAAATAATCTGTTTATGATAATTGATGAGCAACTGATAAATGATGCAACTGACACATAGCCAAGTGTTATTGTGCTTATGTGAAACTGGTTCGCATCATGGTCAATCGGAAGGCTAGAATCATAGTCCCATAAGAATCTTTGGACCGTTCTTAACCGAAATGCATTATAGAATTATTATTATTTTATTAAAATTATGATCTATTTCAGTTGAAAATGTGCTGATTCGATTTAAATCTTCTGAACCAGTTTTACAATAGCATAAAATTGTACTTTGCTATCAGGCAGTTCCATCTACTGTTAGTCGTGCATCAAACATTTATAACATCATAACTGAATTCATGCAGTCAGAAGATTCAAATTAGATCTGTTCAGGTAGTTGATGTATATATTTGTTGCTCTTATAACTTGATATAATTTCTAAAAACAGTGTTTCACATCATGTATATTTATCGAGAGTAAATCGACTCGGTATCACGGTCAACCTGGAGGCTGAGATATTGGTCCCATAAAAGCTCTTGGACCGTTTTTAACTGGCATGTCGAATAAAAAGTGTATTATTCAAAGTAATTAGGATAGAATATATGCTATTTCTAATTTGTGAAAACTCTCAGTTTGAATCAAGAAAAGATTGGTTAAAAACAACAATGGAGATATCAATTAACACTATTCATTTGTTGAGAAATGTAAATTATGAAACTCCACTCAAATAAATTGTGAGCATATGATAAATTCTGTTTAATTACTCAACTAAATTTGTATTTTGTACCGTAGAATTCAATAAATCCTTAAGAACAGTTTTAAAGGAAAATTGAACATGACTATATAAGTATTTATGAATGCACTAGACAATTTATACCACATTTACAAATATTGTAGAAAACATGCTCATAATAAATTCATTATCAGCGCAGCAGGTTGTGAAGAGGTTCAGTCAGTTTACTTGGTATCTAATTACTGCGTATGTCAATGAAATTATAGTTCTGTAATGATATTGTTGCAGAAAATTTAATAGTTCGTAGACAATGAAGAAGAATTGATAAGATTCGAAACGTTGGCTCAAGAGATCTGAATTTAATATACTGATCCTGCTGATTAATCCATCATCCGACGATCTATCCTTTGATTATACTATTTATGTGTACGCTTTTGCGCACATTTCCATTTTCAATTCACAATAATGTACACATCTCATAGAAGAGAAAGTAGGTAGTTTAATCAAATAATAATAATGAAATGACAAATTTCTGTGATCTTCCCCAGGTTATGCTCAGGAATTTCTAGGATAAGAGTAATATGCGACAATATTGTTGCATTTTGAATACAAAATAGGGAACATGCATATTTCACACTATAAAACTCTTATCAAACAAGAGATCGTAGAATCATGTAGTTATTGAATGAACTTCAAGATGAAATTACCATATAATTGTTATAAGAGAATCCATTCATGTAATCAAGAAATTTATTTTTGTTATCAAGCGATCTAATATTATTGCTATCAAGATGAAGTAACCAATTGTTGGAAACAAAGTATAGCATGAAATTTGAGTCCATCATCGTCAATTTACAATAATTTCAATCTCTTATTTCTAGCAACTTGAAGTGGAAGATGTCAGCAATCACATCAAATTTCTTGAACGCAATCAGGTACTCTTCAACCGAATTCTGCCAAAGATGTGCCTGATTGATCTTTATTAAATTTATTTTGTTCTCAAAAATTCATTCGGCTACTCAATAATTTGTAATCATCTAGGAAGATAGATCTGTTGCAGAAACGTCTGAAAGAGTGGAGCTTGTGTTCTTCGGTTTATGTCTATCATCTTGCAAATTCTTAGTGATTGGAGCAAAGGTATATTTGAAATTTGATCATGAATACAATAGGTAACATATTCAAATATTATTGAATGTAACATATTAAATACTTGCTCTGCATAGCTTTCCTGAATATTTGGAATCTGAGGTTACAGATCTAAGTTTTCAATCATCAATTTTTCCGCTATTGGTATGTCATTCAAAATTGGAATTAAAATCAACCACTGAGACGCATTTACAAGAAAGTATAAGGACAGTTGTCGCTTTCAATGAATCTTCACTTTTCAGACCCTACTGAGCCAAAAAACATAATTCAAAAAGAAGTCAGTCGTTGTTTGTCTCTGTCTCAAAACACGAGTACTTGAGAACGCCTAGAAATCTTTGACTGAAATTTCATATTAATTTTTTTTATCCAAAAAATAAGTTCATATTTATAAATAAAGTACTTTCAATCTGTAATACCAAAACTTCATTGATGGAATGTTTGAGTTTCTTGCCTTTCTTTTATCAACGGTGGTATTTAACAGAGGATATGAAATAACTTTGATTGATCCCCAAATAAATTGGCACAACATTCACCTGGAGCATTTCCTAAAATTATTAGCGGTTTTATTTTATTGATTATGAAGCTGGATGAATTTTTTAAAAGTAGGGATATAATTATTATCAATGCAAAATTAGAATTTTTTATGCTTATATTTGGACGTGGCATGCCAAGGTTTGTCGATGGTAGCGTTGACGATGCGTTAGATGAAAAACGTTGCAAATAAGGAAGAACAACATGAATATATAAGTAAAAAATTATGTCCGCTAACTCTTAAATTGTTGCAAAGTTGATACTTGGAGTAAAGTATATTCTCAGTGGTATTGGCAATTTGTGAAACTCTTGCAGTTTTCCATGCAGAAATAGAGCATGTAAATTCACGCATCACGGTTTTATATACAGGTCTTGGCACTAGCATCTCACTACCATTGGTGAGAGGTTGACTCTTATTGGAATATTTAGCTATTATTAGTTCCTCAAGATGTAAGAAGCTGTAATATATTGTATTTGATGATTATATATCTACTTATAATAATAGTCTTAGGCCCGGTTGAAAAGATGGTTCTACTAGAGGAACAATTTCGCCATCTCGTCGCTAATCCTTGAAGGGAATGAAATCAATGATTTTCTCAAGGGATTTTACCTAGATATCATTGGAAACTGTCAATCAATTCAATCACGGGCAGAGAAAAGTGTAGAAATATAATAAGAATCAGAGGAATTATGTGAGCTCCATTCACATTCGAGATTGATTTTGTAAAAGAAGAATTCTTGTCAGAGAGGCGGTACATATATGGAGCTGCGACGCCTAGTGTTTCTGTAGTTTGTGAAGGAGTTGAAATCAATAATTTCTCTCCAGATAAATACATAAAAAAACATTGGGATTTGTCTATAAAAAACAGTGAAATCACGAATAAGAGAGAATGCAGAATCATAATATGGAGCAGAAGGATTCTGTAGGCTAATTATAATCGGAACTAATCTTATCAAGAAATTATTTTTGCCGGAGGCGGTTCACTTATGGAGCTGCGAAGCCTAGCGAAACGCTAGTCCTATATACTAATTTGCTTAAATTTTTGCAATTACAACTGTCAGTTGGATGTTACCAAAAAAATTTTTATTCGTCGCTGCAGCTTGAACGGTATATTTAATTTTGTTCATTTCTTCTCTATTTGATGCATCTCAATTAAGAATAGTGCCTTTTATATATTTGAAAACTGTCACATGTATAGTAATCACAGGAGAAGGCCAAAACCATCGATTACAATTGTCAAAAATGACAGTTCACCGGCCGTCGAAATATTCTCAAGTTATCTCTGACAAAAAATTAATGAACATCAGGTCGCTTCTGTCAAGTTTGACATATAGGTATTTTAAATATTTCTCAAAATATTACAACATCACTATTTAATATAGATATTATGTATTGTTATATAAATAAAATATTCAAATGGATAATTTGTGATGTATTTGAAGCTTCCATCAAGCTTATTTTAATAGAAATAAATTTTTTGATATTCAATAAAACGTCAGTATTGCCAACTTATTTCATGAGCAGAAACTGCACATGCGGACTCGCATTTGCAGTCAATGACAGTTCACATTAATGTACACATCTCATAAGTAGAAAGTAAGTAGTTTAATTGAATAATATTAACAAAATGACAATCTTATGTAATATTTTTTAGGCTATACTCAAATTTCTTTTGGAATAAAGTATAATGTCACAATACTATGCATTTTCAACACAAAATAGAAAACAGGCATATCTCGTACAATATAAATCCTTTCAAACAAGCGATCGCATAAGTTCCAAGATGATTTCAACATGTAATTGTTATAAGGAAATCGATTGTAATAATCAAGAAACTTATTTTTGTAATTTAAGTGTAACTTTATGTAATATTTTCTAGGTTATGCTCAAGGATTTATTGGAAGCTGCTATTGCAGAATGCTCGATGATTATGATTCCAATTGTTATCAGGAAATCAATTCTTCTAATCAAGAAACTTACTTTCATATAAGATGCCAGCAATAGCTCTTTTAATAATTGGAATTTTTTTGTGCGCATGCCGGAACGTCCGCCATGTTTCTTGGGCACTTGATACGTAGATAAGCCGTTAATACTATGTTTTCAATGTGAGATTTTAGGAAATTCATATTTATTACAATTTTGATATATATTTACAGTAAAATCATGATACAAGCTTTTTAATGAAAATATATATTGTTATCAGTTCATAAAGGGGCAGAATAGCGCTGTTGTTATGGAATATGTCACAGCGATATGCGTAGTAAGTGATTTTTGGACAATCAATATTATTCAATTAGCTTCCCAAAGCCTTGTCTCGAACTTCGTCGAAAACTTATTAAATCAACGATGCAAAAGTATCTGAAATTATGTCCAGAATGTGTTAAATGCGATCTATTACTGAATTTTTTGATTATTACCCTCTGTATTCAGAATTAATATTGTATTGAATAATTTGAACCTAATATGAAAATAATTGTCATCCTAGCGTATCAATAAGTTCTGCTTTATTACCAATATGAGGACGAGCATAACATTTCAATCATCGTCGTTATTGTATTAACACACCATCAATTACTCTTTCATATTATTGAACTGGTAATAGTGGTAATGATCGTTGTTGCCCAGCCTCATTCATAAAAAGTATTCTGGCTTTTGCGACAAATTTTTTTGGATATTTCTCAAATCGAATATATCCATTCAGGATCATCAACGGAATGAGGTCATTCATTGGTATGTATTCATAATTATCCAACTAACTCCGTATTTCATATCGTAGAGTCGAATAAATCATCAAGAAAAGTATTTGAGATGAATGGACCATAAGCATGTATTCATGAATACACTAGACAATTTATCTTATATTTAAGAGTATTTCAGAAACATGCATACAATAAATTCATAATTAGCGCTGCAGGTTGAAGAGAAGTTCAATCAGTCTACAATAGTGCGTTCGGTAATGCAAATCTTTTTACTCCATCTGCTCTTTTGCGTTCTTTAATTGTAAAAAGCGTGGATGGTACAGAGATAGACCGGAAATAGTAACGCTCGGTAATAGCAGAGTGGAGTGTTTGGAGCTCACTCTCAATGCACCAGCGTAAGAGGTGGTGCTTGCGGAGTGAATACTTCAAATCGCGCCAAATTATAAACGTACGCGAACCTGACAAGAACTTATACACGAAAACGACAGAAAATAACTTATTTTATTTGTGCTATGTTTGTAATCAATATATATATAATACTTTGAATGTTGTTGGCTGTATTCTAAAATACGATTCAAATTGGTTATCTTAACCTCGAGGAACAGTTTCTTCTGCATAATTTTCAATTTTTCCTAATAAATAATAGATACACCATTTTCATCATCATTATTATCGTCAAAAATTAAGTCATGACCAATTTGAACCGCATGAACTAATAAATTGCTCATATTTGTATATTCCAACCGTTCTAACGCCAATAATTTTTAAATTTTAGATATATTTGACAGTTGAATCGTTCTTTAATTCACGGAGTAAATGGAGTGATTTGACATCACCTGACTTAGCTCCAAGCTCTGTACACTCTGCGCTCGAGCTGCATTAACGAACGCACTATTGGTACCTATCTAATCACAAAATTATAGTTTTGTGGTGATATTATTGAAGAAAATTTAATTATCTGTAGGTACTGGAGTAGAATTAATAAGATTTGAAACGTCTGCTTGAGTGATATGAACTTAATCCACTAATACTGATTCATCCATTTTCTGACGATCCATCATTTGAATATACGATTTTCTAGATACGATTTATATCCTGATTTACAATATTGATTTCCTGTAAAATAAGTACTGAAGATTAAATGCCACTTGAAATATCTCAAGTGACTATAGTTTGGTACATGTGATAAATATTCTGCAATGAAAAAATAAGTATTCTCATTAACTTTTTATTTGAGGTTATGTGGAAAATAATTCTCCTGAAAACTGCATTGAGCTAATGAAACACGATAAGCTTGGGTATGGACGATTCAAATAATAGAATAATGCTTGAATAGATTGAACGTATATATTCTGTATAGTATGAAAAAGTGACCAATTTGATATTATGGATGTTTCTATTCACTGGATAAATGAAATGGAGAATGATAAGAGATAATTACTTGATGATTCTGCTTTCGATCCCAAAAATTCGATAGATGTACATATACTGCAAATATTCATTCAAAGTTTGATATAAAGACAATTATATTATACTGCTATATACCGTTGGGAGATCCTTGGCTATATCAAGTTCATTGGAAAGAGTAGCAAATCCCAGTAGTTCTAAGATTTCGAACTGAAGTTTCTGACATCTGATAGCATAGGCTCTGACGTTTATTCATGAGCTAATGATTCAATGCGTAGTAGATAAATCTGATGTATGCACTAGAGACTTGAATGGCATTGTTGAATTCAAGAGTTCATTGTTGTACACAGGTTACACACAACAAACGTATCCTATATGGATTACAGAAGATATGTACCAAAAGATACACAACTTGGAGGAGTTCTTAATGATAATTTTGTAAATAATATTCCATTAAGATATTAGTGAGGTGCTCTTTCTACGTTTTAAATGTATGAATCAGACATTAACACATATATTGCAAGGACCACGCAATCCAATCGTACATTTTGTTGAGGTACAACAATGAAACATGCAATCATCAGCAGATTATAGAATCCCTTCCAATCAATGAAGCCAATACATTGAAAATTCGAAAAACGAACAGGAGTTTACATTGATCAAAATTGGTGAGAACCATCTGTCCATAACCTAACAATGGATCAAATAGAGTAATGACATTAGATTACGACAATGGGGCCATCAATCTGAATTTTTCATTTGTTTAAAAATATAAATCAAATATTTCTTATGGAACTAACTGTACCTAAATATTTTGTGCAATAATCTATGAATCATCAAATGGATCATGTTACAATATGATGACACAAATTCATATTATAGTATACATAGTTCTATCAATTCCGTATTTGTAGTATTTCTATATTTCTCCTGAAAGCTGCATTGAGCTGATAAAACACGATAAGCTTGGGTGAAAACGATGATGAAAGTATCATTTGTCATTATTCATTCTTTCTCAAATTTTAAGATACAAACGGAACGTACGCATACACTTCTAAACCGTTTGTGCGCATGCGTCAATTGTCAATTATTAATCTGTTGCTGCAAACTGATTTAGAATCTAGAAGTGAAATTATTCTATTAAACTTTCCTATGCGAATAGAGTCTTCCATTAGACCATAAGTAATTTGGGTAGACTTTTACAATAGAAACCTAGTGGTAGTTATAAAAGTAAAAAGAGATGGCGCCACAGAGATTCAAATAGATTTTCCAGTGGCACTAGAACGGTGGGAACTAGTATTTCACGTTTCAAGAAAAAGCAACTTTATCATAACCTAAAACGAGCTTTTCAGGCCAATTAGTATTGGAAAACAGTAAATCAGTGGTCCTTAGTTCAAATAACACAAAACTTAAGCTGAACCGAGCTTTTTAAGGTCAAGTAGTATTGGAAAACAGTAAATTGGTGTTTTTTCAGTTCAAAAAAAAAACAGCTAGAATAAAACCTAAGCCAAGCTTTATAAGCCAACTAATATTGAAAAAAAATCATTATTGTCAGCGAGGCACACACTTGTACGTATCTATGGAATGCTCTTTGTTTGAAAGCCACTGATTATAGCAATACATGTACAAGGTACGCGCATGCGCACGTCACTAGGTTCCTAGCATAAAAGTGAGCCGTAATTTGTATTCTTATTTTTTTCTATCAAATATTCTACAGCCTTTACGATACTTATTGTTTTAGCGATGTGAGAAAATGAAATTTCATATGTTCACGAAAAATTAGAATGTCATGACATGAAAATATTTTAAGTTTATAATGAGACAGCAGATTCTAAAATATTGTATCAATCTGTATAAGTAAGAGATAACAATGTATGAAATAGTATATTGCAGCAAAAGTATCAAGTTCAATGAATAATTGTTAGAGGAGATCAAAAGTATTTTTGTCTATGGTTCATTTATGTCATGAATGGTCCAAGAGCTCTTACGGCATTACGATTCAAGTCTTTTAATAGACTGAAATGCGAATATGATCCACTCACAATAAATATAGGTTTCACAACAAGTTTGCTAGAAATAAGAGCAACAAATACAGTCACATATTAACCGAATGGAAGCAAATTTGAATCTTCAAAAAAATCTGTTTATGATAATTGATGAGCAACTGATAAATGATGCAACTGACACATAGCCAAGTGTTATTGTGCTTATGTGGAACTGGTTTGCATCATGGTCAATCGAAAGGCTAGAATCATAGTCCCATAAAAATCTTTGGACCGTTCTTAACCGAAATGTATTACAGAATTATTGTTATTTTATCAAAATTATGATCTATTTCAGTTTGACAATAGCACAAAATTGTACTTTGACATCAGACAGTTCCATCTACTGTTAGTCGTGCATCAGACATCAATAACATCATAACTGAATTCATGCAGTCAGAAGATTCAAGTTAGATCTGTTCAGGTAGTTGATGTATATATTTGTTGCTCTTATAACTTAATATAATTTTCAGAAACAGTGTTTCAAATCATGTATATTTATTGAGAGTGAATCGACTCGGTATCACGGTCAACCTGGAGGCTGAGATATTGGTCCCATAAAAGCTCTTGGACCATTTTTAACTGGCATGTCGAATGAAAAGTGTATTATTCAAAGTAATCAGGAGAGAATATATGCTATTCTTAATTTGTGAAAACTCTCAGCTTGAATCAAGAAAAGATTGGTTAAAAACAACAATGGAGATATCAATTAACATTATTCATTTGTTGAGAAATGTAAATTATGAAACTCCACTCAAATAAACTGTAAGCATATGATAAATTCTGTTTAATTACTCAACTAAATTTGTATTTTGTACCGTAGAATTGAATAAATCCTTAAGAACAGTTTTAAAGGAGAATCAAACATGACTAAGTATTCATGAAGGCGCTAGACAATTTATACCACATTTACAAATATTGTAGAAAACATGCTCATAATGAATTCATTATTAGCGCTGCAGGTTGTAAAGGGGCTCAGTCAGTTTACTTGGTATCTAATTACTGCGTATGTCAGTAAAATTATAGTTCTGTAATGATATTGTTGCAGAAAATTTAATTGTTTGTAGACAATGAGGAAGAATTGATAAGATTCGAAACGTTGGTCCATCATCCGACGATCCATCATTTAATTATACTATTTATAGGTGAGCTTTTGCGCACATTTCCAATTCCAATTCACAACAATGTACACATCTCATAGAAGAGAATGTAGGTAGTTCAATCGCATATTAATAAAATGACAAATTTCTGTGATCTTCTCCAGGTTATGCTCAGAAATTTTTAGGATAAGAGTAATATGCGGCAATATTATTGCATTTTGAATACAAAATAGGGAACATGCATATTTCACACTATAAAACTCTTATCAAACAAGAGATCGTAGAATCATGTAGTTATTGAATGAACTTGAAGATGAAATTACCATATAATTGTTATAAGAGAATCCATTCATGTAATCAAGAAATTTATTTTTGTTATCAAGAGATATAATATTATTGTTATCAAGATGAAGTAGCCAATTGTTGGAAACAAAGTATGGCATGAAATTTGAGTCCATCATCGTCAATTTACAATAATTTCAATCTCTTATTTCTGGCAACTTGAAGTGGAAGATGTCAGCAATCACATGAGATTTCTTGAACGCAATCAGGTACTCTTCAACTGAATTCTGCCAAAGCTAGACCTGCGAAGCGGGTCGAAACGCTAGTCCACTATACTAAAAGGCCAAGTGTAAGGATTACTAATTCGACTTTGCCCGAGGCTACAGCTTAAATGGTTCAGTCGATTTTTGTAATTTTTTTTTTTATAAATTGCGTATTCACAAGGAGGAGTGCCTTTTATATGTTAGAAAATTATTATTGGAAAATATATAAATGTAAAAGAAATATTGTAACGTCAACTACACGAAACGAGAAAAATCTTTACTATAATAAGATAATTGATGATAGCAAATATGATTCTAATAGAATGTGGAAGAATTTAAAACAAATAATAAATAATGATAATAGTAGTAATGATACTATTAGCTGTGTTAATTTAAATAATGTACGCTATGATAATTTAAATGAAATTGTTGAAGTTTTTAATAACTATTATGTCGACAGTATAGTAACAATTAGAGATTCCATTGATACGCTCCCAGATTATTTCCACATTGCACGTAGCTATGTTAACATAGTAGATAATATACAACTATCACAGTTTCATACTATTTCAATTGAAGAACTCAAAGACATTGTTTTTGCTCAAATTAATAAAAGAAGTCCTGATGAATTGGACTTCAAAATTTTAAAAGAATATTTTCATGTTATAGGCTATCCGTTACTCCAGTACATTAACATGTCATTACAAAATGCAATTGTTCCTGATGCACTTAAATTATCCTTTATAAAGCCAATTCTCAAAGTTTCAGGTACTGTCAATGTAGAAGAGTTTAGACCTATTAATATGTTACCGGCCTGTGAAAAGCTTTTGGAAGTTGTAGTATACCAACAATTGATGAAATATTTCAACGACAATAATTTGCTTGCATCTGAACAGTCGGGTTTTAGGAGTAAACATTCTTGCGAAACAGTATTGAATTATATAATTGATGACTGGAAAATGAGCTTGGATACAAATGATGTTATTTGTTCAGTTTTTCTAGATTTAAAAAGAGCGTTTGAAACAATTGATCGAACTCTTTTGATTGAAAAATTAAAATTAAATGGGATTAGTGGAGAAGTATTGAGTTGGCTCAGCAATTACTTATCAAACCGTTATCAAGCTGTTAGAATTGAAGACATTACATCTTCCAAAATAATCAATGAAATAGGCGTACCACAAGGTAGTGTGCTTGGGCCACTTTTATTTCTGATTTATATTAATGATCTTCCAAATGTATTACAATATTGCAGTGTCCAGTTGTTTGCGGATGACACATTGATATATCTTAGTGGTAAAAATCACATTGACATCATTGATAAAGTTAACGCGGATCTTGATAAGCTTTTTGTTTGGATGAATGCGAATAAACTCAAGTTAAATATAAATAAATGCAAAGCCATGTATTTAGGAACAAGCTCTCAATACCTTCAAATGTGTCATGTCAAAACCCTAATAAATGATATTGAATTGGAGATAGTTGAAGAAATCAAATATTTAGGCGTTATTATTGATCGGAAGTTAAAGTTTAATTCTCACGTACAATATATTTGTAAGAAAGTGGCCAAAAAAATCAATTACTTATGTAGAATATCTAGACATCTCTCTATATGGACTACTTTAACTATTTACAATTCTATTATTTTGCCTCATTTCAATTATTGCACCTCAATATTATTTATGTGTAATAAAAGTGATAAAGAAAAGTTACAGAAGTTGCAAAACCGTGGTATGCGAATAATTTTGAAATGTAATCGTTATACTAGGATTACCAATATGTTAAAATCTCTGCATTGGCTAGACATAACAAGTTTTCTTGAATATCACACTTTAGTTTTTATTCATAAAATCTTAAATAAAGAAGTTCCGCCATACATAGCTGATAAAATTGAATTTGTTAAGCAAAAACATAGTTACAGTACTCGACAAATGCAGAATTTACATATTGGTAGAACTAAAAAGAATGCAACGGATATATCTGTATTTAGAAAAGGACTTGCTATTTATAATAATTTACCTGATAATTTAAAAAACGTGTCGACTAATGTGTTTAGAAGAAAGCTCAAGAATCATTATTTTGAAAATGTCTCCAACAATTTGTATGATTATTAGTTTGTCTGTTTTATTATACTTTTTATTTTTGTATTATATTAGCTCTAGCTAAATAAACGATATTATTATTATTATTATTATTAGATGTGCCTGATTGATTTTTATTAAATTTATTTTGTTCTCAAAAATTCATTTGGCTACTCAATAATTTGTGATCATCTAGGAAGATAGATCTGTTGCAGAAACGTGTTTTTTTAAGAAGCTCTGGAAGAGTGGAGCTTGTGCTCTTCGGTTTATGTCTATCATTTGCAAATTTTCAGTGATTTGAGCAAATTTGAAATTTGATTATGAACACAATAGATAACATACTCGAATATTATTCAATGTCCGACTAGTTTATTATTGTTGTCATAATAACACTGATTTCAGGCTAATTACTCAGCAAGTAATACCCGAGGGCATTATATTTCAAAATAATGCCCTCGGGCATTATTTTGGAAAATAACAAACAAGATTCCTAGTAACAGCTATAGTAACTAGAGTAATATCTCTGACAGATGTCACAATGACAGGACATACATTTCTAAAGGTTTTGATTGAAATTCAACAAAAGTCGGACATTGAACATTGGAGGCACTACGGGAGTTGAACGGACAATAATGCCTACGATCAACGTACACACCTCGGGCCAGAGGCCCTCGGAAAGTACACTGTTGACCTCAGGCATTATTATTCTTTTAACACCCTTGATACCTCAATTACTATAATGTAACATATTAAATAATTGCTCTGCATAGCTTTCCTGAATATTTGGAATTTGAAGTTACAGATCTGAGTTTTCAATCATCAATTTTTCCGCTATTGGTATGCAACTCTATTCAAAATGGAAATTAAAATCAACCACTGAGACGCATTTACAAGAAAGTATGAGGACAGTTGTCGCTTTCAATGAATCTTCACTTTTTAGACCCTACTGAGCCCAAAAACATAATTCCAAAGAAAGTCAGTCGTTGTTTGTCTGTCTCAAAACACGAGTACTTCAGAACGCCTAGAAATCTTTGACTGAGATTTCATATTCAAGTTTTTAATCCAGAAAATAAGTTCATATTTATAAATAAGGTACTTTCAATCTGTAATACCAAAACTTCATTGATGGAATGTTTGAGGTTTTTGCCTTTATTTTATCAATGGTGGTATTTATCAAGAGATATAAAATAATTTAGATTGATCCTCAAATGAATTGGCACAACATTCACCTGGAGCATTTCCTAAAATTATTAGCGGTTTTATTTTATTTATTATAAAGTTGGATGAATTTTTTTAAAGTAGGGATATAATTATTATCAATGCAGAATTAGAATTTTTTATATTCATATTTGGACGTGGCATGCCAAGGTTTGTCGATGGTAGCGTAGACGATGCGTTAGACGAAAAACGGTGCAATTAAGAAAGAACAACATGAATATATAAGTAAATAATGATGTCCACTAACTCTTAAATTCTTGCAAACTTAATACATAGAGTAATATTTTCACAGTGGTATTGGCAATTTGTAGAACTTTTGCAGTTTTCCATGCAGAAATAGAGCATGTAAATTCACGCATCACGGTCTTATATACAAATCTTGGCACTAGCATCTCACTACCATTGGTAAGAGGTTGACTCTTATTGGAGTATTTAGCTATTATTAGTTCCTCAAGATGTGATATATTGAATTTGATGATTATATATCTACTTATAATAATAGTCTTAGGCCCGGTTGAAAAGATGGTTCTACTAGAGTAACAATCTCGCCATCTCGTCGCTAATCCTTAAAGGGAATTATATCGATGATTTTCTCAAGGAATTTTACCTAGATATCATTGGAAACTGTCAATCGATTCGATCACGGGCAGAGAAAAGTGTAGAAATATAACATGAAGCAAAGGAATTATGTGAGCTCAATTCACATTCGAGATTGATTTTGTAAAAGAAGAATTCATGTCAGAGAGGCGGTACATATATGGAGCTGCGATGCCTAGTATTTCTGTAGTTTGTGAAGGAGTTGAAATCAATAATTTCTCTCCAGATAAATACATAAAAAAACATTGAGATTTGTTCATGAAAAATAGTGAAACCACGAATAAGAGAGAATGCAGAAATATAATATGGAGCAGAAGGATTCTGTAGGCTAAAATTATAATCGGAAATTATCTTATCAAGAAATTATTTTTGCCGGAGGCGGTTCACATATGGAGCTGCGAAGCCTAGCGCTTAGACCTGCGAAGCAGGTCGAAACGCTAGTCCACTATACTAAAAGGCCAAGTGTAAGGATTACTAATTCGACTTTGCCCGAGGCTACAGCTTAAATGGTTCAGTCGATTTTTGTAATTTTTTTTTATAAATTGCGTATTCACAAGGAGGAGTGCCTTTTATATGTTAGAAAATTATTACATGTATAGTATTTACAGGAAAAATCCAAAACCAACAGTGAGAACTGTCAAAAGTGACAGTTCGAGAAAATATCAAGCTATCAATGCTAGAAAATTGATGAACATCGGGTCGCTTCTGCAAGTTTGACATACAGGTATTTGAAATCATATGCAAAATATCACAAAATTTACTATTGAATCAAGTTATTAAGTATTGTTATATGGATAAAACATTTAAATGAATAATTTGTAATGTATTTAAAGCTTTCATTAAGCTTATTTCAATTAAAATAAATTTTTTGACATTCAATAGAATGTCAGTGTTGCCAACTTATTTCCCAAACAGAAACTGCACATGCGTACTCGCTTTGACGCAAAATGTCAATGCCAGTTCACAACAATGTACACATCTTATAAATAATAAGTAAGTAATTCAATTGGATAATATTAACAAAATGACGATTTTATGTTATATTTTTTAGGCTATGCTCAAACATTTTTTGGAATAAAGTATAATGTCACAATGCCCATGCATTTTCAGCACAAAATAGAAAACAGGCATATTTTGTACAACATAAATCCTCTCAAACAAGCGATCGCATAAGTTTCAAGATGATTTCAACATGTAATTGTTATAAGGAAATCGATTCTTATAATCAAGAAATTTTCAAAGTGTAACTCCATGTAATATTTTTAAGGTTATGCTCAAGGATTTATTGGAAGCTGCTATAGCAGAATGCTTGATGAATACGATTCCAAAGTGATATTGTTGAAGAAAATTCAATTATTTGTAGGCACTAAGAAGAATTAATAAGATTTCAAATTTTTGCTCAAGTGATATGAATTTCATTCACTAATACTGATTCATCCATCTTCCGACGATCCATCATTTGATTATACTATTTTCAAGATACGATTTATACTCTAATTTACAATATTGTTCCCCTATAAAATAAGTATTGAAGATTAAATGCCACTTGGAATATGTCAAGTAACTGTAGTTTGGTACATGTGGTAAATATTCTGCGATGAAAAAATAAATATTCTGATTAACTTTGTATTTGAGGTTATGTAAAAGATAATCCTCCTAAAACCTGCATTGCGCTGATGAAACACGATAAGTTTGGGTGTAAACGATTTAAATAATTAAATAATACTTAGATAAACTGTACGTATATACCTATTCTGTATATCCACTGCAATCATTTAACAATATTGAAAATTTCTCAGAAAGTGTAGGAGACCCATGATATAAATAGATTAAAAGTAGTTATTCTAAAAAGAGTTTTCGCCGAAAATGTTGGTAGATTATACGGGTTACTGTGAGTTAGAATTTACTGTTGTAATCAGCTGATTTCAAACAATCAACACAGACATCTGTTCCAACAGTTGGTAACATTGTAAGGTGTGACGTAGACGCTTGGGTGCGCATGCGTAATATAGAGTGGATAGAGATGTTTTGCAAGAGTCAGATATTATTGTTATATATTGAAATATATTGTAATTGTGATTAAATTAATTGCAAAGATAAATTACGCTACGTATATTTGCGAAACATACACGCAATAAAAACGGTGTTCAATTGGGTTGTCTTCCTCTAACCTTGGCTTCTGCACATCAACATTTTTATCGAGTTCATGGATGGCTTGGTAATCAGCAAAACCCAGAAGAATGGGGATAGAAGCAAATTGATAATGTATTGCAACCAATCCACACTCTACTTCCACCTGCACCAGAAAAGCTCTCTAATACTATTTTTTTCAACTGTAAAATGGGATGTAATTTGAAATGCAACTTTAAAAAAATAGGCTTACTTTGTTCAACAGCATGCACCAGTTGTGATGACCAGTCGTGTTCAATTACTGAGTCTCTAACAGAAGATGATCCCTACATCAACGACGAAACAACTGATGTATCGCCGTTGGAACAATTTATGTCAACTCAGGAAGATGAAGAATAACAAGAAGCAGTTGAATAACAAGATTTGATATTATATTGAACTTTATTATGAAGACCGTGGAATAAGACTACCGGAGAAGCCATGACGAGAAATACGCGCCAAGTACACTACCTCATAGGTGGCGTGGAAACGTGTGCATGTCATGGAGAATATAGCTTTAGAATGGCATTTTCTCAGAAATGGTAAACCTTGAGAAAAAAGTGTGAGCACCCTTTCTGTAGAGAATTGGAAGATCTATAATTTTTGTCTGAGCTATTCCTATCATAAAACTGACAATTTCGTTGCGAAATCCAAAACACCCATTACTACGAACTCTAACCTCGCATAAATTTTTTTGCACACATGGGATCAATGGAGACTTTCCACAACTTCATCATAATGGTATCTCTAACGTTCAAGCCAATTTTCAGCTTCTTGGGAATTTATGCAAGGGTGAATGTCTATTTTGATTGGACTAATATACATCAAAATATAATTATTGTGAATAGGAATTCAAGATCAGGGTACTGATTATAAGACTCAGAGATTCAGTCATTTTGAAGGCCTATGCTTCTGGACTGTTTGTGCGGATGCGTCAGTCGTCCATTGCAAATCGACTGCTGCAGAGGTATACGTAGTCTAGAAGTGAGATTACCGGAAGCTAATTTTATTGAACTTTTACATGTGAATGAAAGTTTTGTTGATGTATTTGAGCGTAAGTTATTTCCCATTTGCATTTTTTACTGTGGAAGATTTCATAGCTCATACAATGATTATTGTGTTAAGGATGATTTATGTTTTGTTAACGTGGTTCTTGAGGCATTGTTCACCCGCGGTAGAGATCCTGAAGCAGAGATTATGAACTTGCGGTAAGAGAAGCAGATGCTGCAGGATTCCATGATCATTAACGTTGTCAAGAAAAGTATTTGTTGTCACTTTTTGATGAATTGAATTTACAAACATTGGATTGACATTCTTCAAGAAATATTTCATTTCAGCTTGGATAAAAAGGCCGAAAATTGCAAGAACATCGTCTTTAGGAGAAGAAAATTTTATATATTCACAGACACCAGAATGCCATGGCAGAAAAACTGTTTCAAATTGAAAATGAGACAATAATAGATTCTTAAAGATTGTATCATTCTGTATAATAGGTAACAATGTATGAAATAGTACGTTGCAGAAAATGTATCAAGTCCAATGAATAATGGTTAGAAGTTATCAATAGCACTTTCGCCTATAGTCCATGTGTTTCTGTGACTGAGCCGCGAACATGATTCACTCACAATGAATTCAGTGTTCACAACAACTTTGCTGTGATTGAATCCAAGAAATGAAAGCAAGGATTATACTCACATATTACCTGAATAGATACAAATTTCTATCTTTGAACCAATCTGTCCATGATAATCAATGAGCAACTGACAAACTAAGTGCTATTATTGTGCTATTGTGAAATTAGTTCAAATATAAGTCAATCAGAATGCTTGAATCGTAGTCCCATAACAATCTTTGGACAGTTCTTAATCAAAATGACCATAAGAATAATGTTGTTTTCATCAAAATACAGTCTATTCCAGTTGAGACCTGCTCAAGGCTCTTATAGGACTCCGATTAGAGATCTCTGATAGGCAGAAATGCGAACCAATTTTACATCAGCACAGAATCGTACTTGGCTAACATCAACTGTTAAGTATCGTTTTCATTGTGGTGTCGCAGGCGTGGTACGAGAAATTGAGCCAATAGGATTGCCGGATTTTGAATTTCACCGTACCGTGGTCTTGGGACCACGGTGTTGGAAGCGTGGTGTCAGAGGTTGGAAATATTCAACTTTTGTACCACGCTCGCCTCCGCGCATGCGTAAATCTTCACATATTTTGATGGTTTATCAGATAAGCCGTCAAAATATGAAAAGATAATTTTTATCTTGTTCACATCCACGTGTTCTTATTTTATAAAGTCAGTGAGATGGATTTTGATGAGAAATTAATCCTAATATCGAAGTAAATTTAAATATTCATATAATAAAGGTATACGTCTGCGCCGCGTTATGGTTGTCATATTTACGAAAAATGTTCAAATTTGATATATTAACTTTGTTATTTGTAGTTTAAAAATGCGAGCTTGCGCAAACTACAACTTTCATATCAATACGCATTTCTGGCCACGCTTCTCACGCCACCGTGAAAATAGGAAGCAAAAATTTCGTACCACGCTTACCACACTTGCCGCGCCTGCAACACCACAATGAAAACGATACTTTAGTCGTGCATCAAATATCTTTATCAAATGTATGCAGACGGAAGATTCAAATTGGATTTGTTCGAATGGTATATGTATATAACTATTGCTCTTATGACTTGATCTAATTTTTAGAGAGTGTGGTCCAAATTATGTATATTTACTGAGAGTGAATTGTGTCTGTATTTTTACAAGCATGGTAGATTGAATCGTAGTGTTATAAGAGCTCTTGGACTGTTTCTAACTAGCATATCGGAATAAGTGTATTATTCAGGGTGATTATGAAAGAATTGATGTCAATCCAAATTTATAATAATTTATAGTTCTAATCAAGAAGACATTGGTTGAGAATAAATACTAAGAGTTTTTGTATTTGATGAAATAAAAGCCCTAGCAGCGTTGTTTTGGAAGAAATGGTGTGCTCACACTCAATATGATTCATTCCGTAAACATATCTTACATTCATTTGTGATATCATGAATTGGAAAATAATGAATTGAGAAGTCAATATTATTAGGGAATATTTTTCCAGATTGTATAACTTTGGGAGAAATATAGAATACTACTTTAGTAAATCAGGCGGAAGAGCCAAAAAAATATTTTTCTACAGTCACAATAGAATAATACTAATTCCGCATGCTCAGAAGTTCTTAAAAAGCCACGTAATATCTCGGAAAAACTGTTTCATTGTTGGCATAGTTTAATTTTTCTTGTAAATTTTTCATTATTTCTTCCAAAAGTGGAATCAATTCGAGTAATTTCATCAACGTTTGATGAATTTGAAAAAGATTAATGAAGCATAGTTCCTCTCAGGAAACGATATATTTTGAATATAATAGGTAAATGAATATCAGTCACGCCTTTCATCGGGTAAGAGTGCACCAGGCAATCTGTGAAATTGACTGATATTCTCTGAGAGTACTGTTATCATTCGTCAAAAAACAGGTACTCTTAGTTCTTACTCTTGGAGAGTACGCCAGAGATTACATTATAATTCAGTAGAAATTCTACCAACTTTTTCTACGTCGGTAGAATTCGACCCCACGACTTCCAAATCACAAAGCCAGCATACTTACACTGAGACAAAACTATATACTCCATTTCTCTCACACAACAATGTTCAATTTTGTTTGGACATTTTGGAGTTGTCATAACTATGTGCTTCCAACATTCCCAAGAATCATGTGAGAAGTTCTAAAATTTGGATCTCGAGTTCTTAGCATCTCATTATCTAGGCCCCAATATTCATCAATCTCTGGGTCTTAATATTCTGCTAATGTTCCAATGCGTAGTTAAGGAAGAGATAAATAATCTGGTAATTGCATTCTATTAGCGTATAACAGTTTTCATCTTCTGACATTTCAAAAAAAAAAATCGCATAATAGAAATAGTTTTAGGCTCTTTTTTGAGGTGGACGTACATTGCAAAGTAATGTGGAATATTTCATAGCTTATTCTAGCTGAGAACGTCGCAAAGACTTTTATGAGACCACAATTCAAGCCTACTGATTGGCGGAGATTTAAACACAATTTATTTATATTATCATGATTAATGAACGGCTATGAATTAATGCAACTGACGGATAGCCAAAGCCGATGTTTTCGCCTATGTTAGATTAATTCGTATACCAGCCAATTAGAATACTTGAATCGTGGACCCATGATAACATTGAAGTGCCCTCAATTAGAATAGAAAATAGTTGGAATATATCCAAGTGGATTTTTTGATGGTTCTTGAGGTTATTTTTTTTTTATTAGCTATTTCGGAGGGAAAATGTCATTTTTATCGGAGAAGAATTTGAGACACATGTTGAATTGATTTTAAGACAAGTAATATCACAATTCCAGAGGAAATTGAATATTGTAGCTATATATGCGGAGTCAAAACATGTAGCGTGGGCTTTTAAGTGCCAGAGTAGTGACTGAATGGATAAAAAACATGTCTTTGGAAGGCAAAAGTATATCAAAGTGCGTGAGCTCCAAAATTGTCACTGGAGGAACGTGGAGCATGCATGTTTCTTTTAATGCACAATTGGAGCTGAGTAATTCAGACTCAGAGCAGTGATTTAGAAGAAAATCTATGAGGAAAAAATCTTACTACGGAGAAAATAGTTCTGCTCAATAGGCGGTCTATCGATCTCGCAATTGAGCTCAGGAAGCAGATACGCTAATTCATGGAAGGAATCAACTGAATGATTTTCCTGAGAGAAATATTCAGGATAATGGGTGTAAGTGATGGAAACACAGAATTTCAACTGAAATTCTATTTTACTTTTCTACTCGATATTTTCGGTTTCACCTGGATTGACCATCTTCTTGTATATTCGATGTACATGCATCATTTCAGTCAGCATTATCAACCATATCTATTCAAAATAATATTGAGAGTTGCAAAGGAGACAGAAAGATTGTGATTGCATACAAATTGACGAGCGAAGCGAATTGTAAGGATGTAAGTATATCGTCAAAATAAAACAGAAGGATTACGTGAGTTGTCATAACTAATGCTCTAATTTTTATTCAAAAACAGTGAAGCAATGACCGAGAATATGCAAAACATGGCACAGACATGTTATCTCGCTGTGAAGTTTTGAATTTAGACTTTGTAATTTGTAGAAGAGTTGGAATCAATTTATCCGATTGATGAATACATGAAATAATATTGAGAATTGTCAATAAAAAACAGTGAAATCACGAGTAGGGAAAAATGCACAAATATAATATGGAGCAGAAGGATTTTGTGGGCTAAAAATATATTTTGAATTTATCTTATAGAGACAGAATTTTTGCCGGAGGCGGTTCACATATCGAGCTGCGAAGCCTAGGGCTTAGGCCTGCGTAGCAGGCCAAGCGCTAGTCCTATATACTAATTTGCTTAAATTTTTGCAATTACAACTGTCAGTTGTATGTTCCCAAAAAAATTTGTATTCGTCCCTACAGCTTTAACGGTATATTCAATTTTGTTCATTTCTTCTCTATTTAATGCATCTTAATGAGGACTAGTGCCTTTTATATATTTAAATACCATGACATGTATAGTAATCACAGGAGAAGGCCAAAACCATCGGTTACAATTGTCAAAAATGAATATTCTCAAGTTATCCCTGACAAAAAATTAATGAACATCGGGTCGCTTCTGTCAAGTTTGACATACAGGTATTTGAAATATTCCTCAAAATATCACAAAATTTACTATTTAATATAGATATTATGTATTGTTATATAAATAAAATATTCAAATGGATAATTTGTGATGTATTTGAAGCTTCCATCAAGCTTATTTTAATAGAAATAAATTTTTTGATATTCAATAAAACGTCAGTATTGCCAACTTATTTCATGAGCAGAAACTGCACATGCGTACTCGCTTTTACGCGAAATATCAATGCCAGTTCACAACAATGTACACATCTGATAAATAGAAAGTAAGTAGTTTAATTGAATATTATTAACAAAATGACAATCTTATGTTATATTTTTCAGGCTATATTCAAACTTTTTTTGAAATGAAGTATAATGTCACAATACTAATGCATTTTCAACACAAAATAGAAAACAGGCATATTTCGTACAATATAAATCCTTTCAAACAAGCGATCGCATAGGTTCCAAGATGATTTCAACATGTAATTGTTATAAGGAAATCGATTGTTATAATCAAGAAACTTATTTTTGTAATTTAAATGTAACTTTATGTAATATTTTCTAGGTTATGCTCAAGGATTTATTGGAAGCTGCTATAGCAGAATGCTCGATGATTATGATTCCAATTGTTATCAGGAAATCAATTCTTTCAATCAAGAAACTTACTTTTATATAAGATGCCAACAATAGCTCTTTTCATAATTGGAATTTTTTTGTGCGCATGCCTGGACATCCGCCATGTTTTTTGGGCACTTAATACTCAAGGCGTGTTTCTTCGGGCAATCTAAGTGATCTAAGTCTTCATGATTAAGTGAATCATGTTTCTTTGGTCGTTATTCGTTATCCCCACTACTTCACTTTGTGATCACAAAGTGACAATCCCCTTACCCTTCTGAATCGGACTTTTTGCATGTTCACGATGATTGCAATAACAAAATCTGTGTAAATTTGAAATATGGCGGATAGAACACAACAAGAAAATCGTTGGTAAAACAATAAATGCACATCCCGCATCTAATATGAAGGGATGAATATACGAATAATCATGCAATAATAAATAATTCTTGAAAAACAAACTATTTAATGAATTATAATAAAATTCAATACTGAAAAATTCTGATATTCTAACCAATTACAAGAGAAAAAATCGCCAAAAATCATAGTTATAGAATATATTTTTAAAAATGAATATATAAATATTCTCAAATCAAAATATTACCCATGATTCGTAGTTGTTTTCTAGTTTCAAAAAATGATCATGATTCATATACAGCGAATATGATCCTGAGATTCACAGTATGATTGTCAAGGAAACACGCCTTTAGATAAGCCGTTGATACTATGTTTTCAATGTGAGATTTTAGGAAATTCATATTTATTACAATTTTGATATATATTTACAGTAAAATCATGATACAAGCTTTTTAATGAAAATATATATTGTTATCAGTTCACAAAGGGGCAGAATAGCGCTGTTGTTATGGAATATGTCACAGCGATATGCGTAGTAAGTGATTCTTGGACAATTAATATTATTTAATTAGCTTCCCAAAACCTTGTCTTGAATTTTGTCGAAAACTTATCAAAGCAACGAAGCAAAAGTATTCGAAATTATGTCCAGAATGTGTTAAATGAGATCTATTACTGAATTTTTTGATTATTACCCTCTGTATTCAGAATTGATATTGTATTGAATAATTTGAGCCTAATATGAAAATAATTGTCATCCTAGCGTATCAATAAGTTCTGCTTTATTACCACCATGAGGACGAGCATAACATTTCAATCATCGTCATTATTGTATTAACACACCATCAATTACTCTTTCATATTATTGAACTGGTAATAGTGGTAATGATCGTTGTTGCCCAGCCTTATTTATAAAAAGTATTCTGGCTTTTGCGACATTTTTTTTTAAATATTTCTCAAATCGAATATATGCATTCAGGATCATCAACGGAATAAGGTTATTCATTGGTATGTATTCATAATTATCCAACTAACTCCGTATTTTATATCGTAGAGTCGAATAAATTATCAAGAAAAGTATTTGAGATGAATGGACCATAAGCATGTATTCATGAATACACTAGACAATTTATCTTATATTTAAGAATATTTCAGAAACATGCATACAATAAATTCATAATTAGCGCTGCAGGTTGAAGAGAAGTTTAGTCAGTTTACTTGGTACCTATCTAATCACAAAATTATAGTTTTGTGGTGATATTATTGAAGAAAATTTAATTATTTGTAGGTACTGGAGAAGAATCTATAAGATTTGAAACGTCTGCTTGAGTGATATGAATTTAATTCACTAATACTGATTCATCCATTTTCTGACGATCCATCATTTGAATATACTATTTTCTAGATACGATTTATATCCTGATTTACAATATTGATTTCCTGTAAAATAAGTACTGAAGAATAAATGCCACTTGAAATATCTCAAGTGACTATAGTTTGGTACATGTGATAAATATTCTGCAATAAAAAAATAAATAGTCTCATCAACTTTTCATCTGAGGTTATGTGGAAAATAATTCTCCTGAAAACTGCATTGAGCTGATGAAACACGATAAGCTTGGTTGTGAACGATTCAAATAATAAAATAATACTCGAATATATATATTATGTATACTATAAAAAAGTGACCAATTTGATATTTATTATGGATGTTCCTATTCACTGGGTGAATGAAAAATGAAATGGAAAATGATAAGAGATAATTACTTGATGATTCTGCTTTCGATCCCAAAAATTCGATCGATATACATATACTGCAAATATTCATTCAAAGTTTGATATAAAGACAATTATATCATACTGCTATATACCGTTGGAAGATCTTTGGCTATATCAAGTTTATTGGAAAGAGTAGCAAATCTCAGTAGTTCTAAGATTTTGATCTGAAGTTTCTGACATCTAATAGCCTAGGCTCTGATGTTTATTCCAATCCAATCGTACATTTTGTTGAGGTACAACAATGAAACATGCAATCATCAGCAGATTATAAGATCCCTTTCAATCAATGAAGCCAATACATTGAAAATTCAATTGAATCAACGAACAGGAGTTTACATTGATCAAAATTGGTGAGAACCATCAGTCCATAACCTAACAATGGATCAAATAGAGTAATGACATTAGATTACGACAATGGGGCCATCAATCTGAATTTTTTATTTGTTTAAAAATATAAATCAAATATTTCTTAAGGAACTAACTGTACCTAAATATTTTGTACAATAATCTATGAATCATCAAATGGATCATGTTACAATATGATGACACAAATTCATATTATAGTATGAATAGTTCTATCAATTTCGTATTTGTAGTAATACTATATTTCTCCTGAAAGCTGCATTGAGCTGATATAACACGATAAGCTTGGGTGAAAACGATGATGAAAGTATCATTTGTCATTATTCATTCTTTCTCAAATTTTGAGATACAAACGGAACGTACGCATACACTTCTAAACCGTTTGTGCGCATGCGTCAGTTGTCAATCATTAATCTGTTGCTGCAAACTAATTTGAAGTCTAGAAGTGATGTTATTCTATTAAACTTTCGTATGCGAATAGAGTCTTCCATTAGACCATAAGTAATTTGGGTAGATTTTTACAATAGGAACCTAGTAGTAGTTATAAAAGTAAAAAGAGATGGCGCCACAGAGATTCGAAGAAATTTTCCAGTGGCACTAGAACGGTGGGGACTAGAATTTTACATTCAAGAAAAAGCAACTTCAACATAACCTGAAACGAGCTTCCCAGGCCAATTAGTATTGGAAAACAGTAAATCAGTATTTTTCAGTTCAAAAAACACAAAACTTAACCTGAACCGAGCTTTTCAAGGTCAAGTAGTATTGGAAAACAATAAATTAGTGTTTTCTCAGTTCGAAAAAAAAACAGCCAGAATAAAACCTAAACCAAGCTTTATAAGCCAACTAGTATTGAAAAAAATTCATCATTGTCAGCGAGGCACACACTTGTACAGATTAAGGTGGAATGCTCTTTGTTTGAAAGCCACTGACTATAGCGATACATGTACAAGGTACGCGCATGCGCACGTCACTAGGTTCCTAGCATAAGAGGGAGCCGTAATTTGTATTCGTATTTTTTTCTATCAAATATTCTACAGCTTTAACAATACTTATTGTTTTAGCGATGTGAGCAAATGAAATTTCATATGTTCACGAAAAATTAGAATGTCGTGACATGAAAATATTTTAAATTTATAATAAGACAGCAGATTCTAAAATATTGTATCAATCTGTATAATAGATAACAATGTATGAAATAGTATATTGCAGGAAAAGTATCCAGTTCAATGAATAATGGTTAGAAGTGATCAGAAGTATTTTTGTCTATGGTTCATTTATGTCATGAATGGTCCAAGGGCTCTTACGGCATTACGATTTAAGTCTTTCAATAGACTGAAATGCGAATATGATCCACTCACAATGAATATAGGTTTCACAACAAGTTTGCTAGAAATAAAGTCAAGAAATAAGAGCAACAAATACAGTCACATATTAACCGAATGGAAGCAAATTTGAATCTTCAAAATAATCTGTTTATGATAATTGATGAGCAACTGATAAATGATGCAACTGACACATAGCCAAGTGTTATTGTGCTTATGTGGGATTGGAAAAAATTGATCTCTCAAGAAATGTAGGAGACACATGATATGGATAGATTCAGTGCTTTATTCTCAGATTATACGTATTCAAGAAAAGGTTTTTGCGGAAAATGTTGATAGATGATCCGGGTTGCTGCAAGTGAAATTTTACTGTTGTAATCAGCTGATTTTAATGAATGTCATTGAAACAATCAACACAGACATCTATTCCAACAGTTGGTAACATTGTTAGGTGCGACGTAGACTCTCGGGTGCGCATGCGCAGGTGCGTGCGTGAGAAAGAGTGGATAGAGATATTTTGTGAGAATTAGATATTATTTTTCTTTTAGTGTTTGTTCATAATATCAGTTATTGAAATATATTGTAATAGTTGAGAGAAATCATATATGGGATTGAAAAAAATTAATTTCTCAAGAAGTGTAGGAGACACATGATATGGATAAATTCAATACTTTATTCTCAGATTAAACGTAGTTATTCAAGAAAGGGTCTTCGCGGAAAATGTTGATAGATGATACGGGTTGCTGCAAGTAAAAATTTACTGTTGTAATCAGCTGATTTTAATGAATGTCATTGGAACAATCAACACAGACATCTATTCCAACAGTTGGTAACATTGCTAGGTGTGACGTTGACGCTTGAGTGCGCGTGCGCAGGCGCGTGCGTAAGAAAGAGTGGATAGAGATATTTTGTAAGAGTCAGATATTATTTTTCTTTTAGTGTTTGTTCATAATATCTGTTATTGGAATATATTGTAATTGTGAAGAACAAGAGTTTTTTGTTGGATATTAAGGAATCGGATGACGAGTAGTCAGATTATATAACAGCTGTCAACATTTTCATTGCTACATTCATCAATTTCATTATTTTGATCAATTCCTTAATATTGTATTTTATTAAATAGGCACTTTAAACAACTAATATTGATTTAATGAATAATTTTACTGTTCTCCTCAATAAGACTGCAACAGCAATTTCTTTGTTATAATCAACAAGCCATTATTTTCATCAATATTGGTATTGTTATAATTGGTAGTTTGAACGTTTTAGTTACCTCATACTGTTGTTTTAATGCTACGACCAAATTGTATACTCAAATCCACAATTTTATTGTTGTATTCAATAATATTTTTATTATAATCACATGACTCTTTCAAACTAGTGTGGTTATCATGATCTTTTAATCAACAATAATTCCTGAGTAGAAATCATCTATTGTAGATTATCACGGGCAACAATCATTTGTTGTGATCAACTCAATTTTGACTTTAATCGTGAAGTTATTGTTAATTCATGAGATAAACGATAAAAACTTACTGAAAATTATTGTTGTCATTTACTCAATTCCAATTGTGATCTATGGTTGATTGTTGCAATTGATGGAATGTCTATTTAATGGATATCGTACTATTGATATAATCAACAAAAAATGCTATGTACAAGTCATTATCAGCAATTTATAATTAGGATCACCTTCTCTTCCATTGCTTTCAACAAACTATTGTTTTAATCTGTCCATCTTTTGTTGTGATCAACCAGCAATGATCTATTGATGAGGATGAGCAAAATATTGTTGCAATCGATTGCAAACTGATAGCTGTGATCATTCAATGATCACTGAAGTGAAATAAATTGTTGGCATCAATATCAATTTCAAAATACAAAGCGTAGATGACTTTATTCAGCAATCCAGGGATGCTTTCTGATTTATTTCCGTTGTGGTCAAAAAAAAAACCGATTGGTTCTATATCCGAGAAATTTATTATCGATCTTAGAATGCTGTCTTAGATGTGAAATATGAGTCAGCATAACAACTGAGACGTTAATCATATTTACCAGTTTTTCTGAATGAATAAATTCAAGCTACTAAATTGGGTCTTGACTTTGATTTGATATTAAACAAATTCGCTTTGAATTCAAAATATCCTTGGAGATAACTTTGAAGCCAATTTGCTTCTTGTAATAAAATTTCGCACACATATATTAGGTTTTTCCACAGCTGTGAGTAAATTAGGCATTTCGCGCATCGCAAACAATGCGAATACATTCAAGGCATTATTGAATTATTCCAACGATTCTACGTACATCTAATTATATTTTACTCTCGTACATATTCCGCTATTCTTTATGATCTATTGATTGGCAAGAAAGTGAGTCACTATCTCAAAAACTGCAGGAAGAGTGCCGGAAACATTTGACATGAAAGTGAGGATCATAGCGTTTCTGCTTGTGTGGAAATATACATCCCGAGAAAAATTTGAATTCTCAAAATTACATTAAGAATAAGAAAAGATCCTAATTCTTTGTTCAGACCTGGAAGAGAAGTTTCTCATATAACTCGATCATTGTGTCAGACCGTATATGCTGATTATTTTACAACGGTCAAAATTGATGAGAAAATGAACTTATTGAATGGCTTATAAATCGGGTGTAGAAGACAATGGAGAAGAAATGTGTATTATTGTGATGACTACTCAATATTTTTTTCCGCTATTGGTATGCAACTCCATTTAAAATTAAAATTAAAATCAACCACTGAGATGCATCTACAAAAAAGTATGGGGACAGTTGCCGCTTTCAATGAATCTCTACGTTTTAGACCCTACTGAACTCAAGAAAACATAATTTAGAATAAAGTCAGTCGTTGTGTTTGTCTATTTCTAAAAGCATAATGACTTGAGAAAGCCTAGAAATCTTTGACTGAAATTTCATATTCAAGTTTTTTATCAAAAAAATAAGTTCATATTCATAAATGAGGTATTTTTAATCTGTGGTAACAAAACTTATTCGATGGAACTTTTGAGTTCTTTGCGTTCATTTTATAAACGGTAGTACTTATCCCACAATATGATGGTATATTGTGCAACAAGTGCGATAAGTTGTCGATTGCCCACGAGAGCGAAGTGGGCAATCGACAACACCGCACGAGTTGCAAATACTATTTTTCATTACGAATGCGGGATAAGTACTATTTTGCGCTTATTTTTCCGAGCGATAAACAGTTTTTGTGCGACAAGTAAACTTGTCGCACTCAAATTATACTTGGCGCACTCAAAAGTCAAAGAGCCATTTACCGCCCAGAAAAACGTGCGCAAAATAATACTTATCCTGCATGAGTAATGAAGAATAACTTAGATTGATCCCTGAATGAATTGGCACAACATTTACCTGGAACATTTCCCAAAATTATAAGCAGTTTTATGAAAAACATGCTGCAAATTAGAAGGAATAACATGAATATATAAGAAAAAAATTATGTTCGGTAACTCTTTCATTGTTGCAATCTTAATACGTAAAGTAAAGTATTTTTACAGCGGTATTAGCAATTTGTAAAGCTTTTGCAGTTTTCGATGCAAAAATAGAGCATGTTAATCCACGCATCACGGTCTTATATACAGGTTTTAACACTAGCATCACACTACCGTTGGTAAGGGGTTGACTCTTATTTATGTATTTAGTTATTATCAGTTCCTCAAGATGTGAGAAGCTGTAATATATTGTAGTTGATGATTATAAATCTACTTATGATAATAGTTTAAGGGAGATTATTATTATGAAATATTAGATATTCTATTGCTATTTGATGGCAATATCTTAAATATTATTGATATTGAGTGCTATATATCAATGAATTTTGTGATATAAGAGCAAATATTCAATCCAGACTTGAATGATTCGAATCGCTGTTTCTTGTTTTTCTGATGCACACTTTCTTTTTCTCGCGCACACCTATTCTGTCGATCGTAAGGCCGTCTGTAGTACTCCAAATAACTAATAAGCTGCTTTAATAATGAATACCCTCACTGGTAAATATCAAGACCTGTGTATAATATTGGAAAGAGTGGTTCTTTTGAAAAGGTAGTTCTACTAGAGAAACAATTCCGCCATCTCGTCGCTAATCCTTAAAGGGAATGAAATCGATGATTTTCTTGAGGATTTATACCTAAATATGACTGGAAACTGTCAATCAATATAATCACGGGCAGAGGAAGGTGTAGTGATATGATATGAAGCAGGGAAATTACGTGAGCTCAATTCACATCCGAGATTGATCTTGTCAAAAAAGAATTTTAGAGAGGCGGTACATATTTGGAGCTGCGACGCCTAGAGTCTCTGTAATTCGTGAAGAAGTTGAAATCAATAATTTTTCTCCAGATAAATACATAAAATAACATTGAGAATTGTCTATAAAATAGAGTGTAATCACGAATAGGGAAAAATGCGGAAATATAATATGGAGCAGGAGAATTCTGTACGCTGAAATTATGATTGGGACTAATCTCATTGAGAAATTATTTTTGCCGGAGGCGGTTCACATATGGAGCTGCGAAGCCTAGCGCTTAGACCTGCGAAGCGGGTCGAAACGCTAGTCTTATATACTAAAACGCAAAATGTTTGGATTACAGAAAAACTTTGCCCTAAGCCACAGCCTAAACCAAAATTCGGATTATTATATTTTTTTTTTTACAAATTTGGTATTCTTGAGGAGGAGTGCCTTTTGAGGGTCTAAATTTTTTCCGTCTCATAGATTTTGTGCAAAAAATCAAAAACCGACGAAAATTGGACAAAAAAAATCAGATCTAGTTGCCAGGAATTTTTAATTGTTGAACATCAATGTCATCTGACAGTTTTGACGTTTGAATCTCAATACTATCACATTATATATTGTAGAATTTCTATATTATTCACGAATATTATGTATCATCATATTAATTACAAACATGAGCGAATAATTCTTGATACATTTTATGCTTCTATTATGTTTAAATAATGAGATTACTATTTTTATGACGTTTAAATGAATTCAGTATTGCCAACTTATTTTCTAAGGAGAGAATGTACATGCGTACTCGCTTTTACGCAAAATTCCAATTCCAGTTTACAACAATGAACACATCTCACAAATAAAAGGTAAGTAGTTTAAATGAATAATATCAACAAACGACAATCTTATGTGATATTTTTTAGACTAAGCTCAAAAATTTTTTGGAATAAAGTAATGTGTCACAATATTTATGCATTTTCAACACAAAACAAAGAACAGGCATAATTAGAAGTGACCTATTTCTTATCCAGTTTGGATGTTTCTATTCACATGGTATATAAATTTGGACATGAAATATTTCCTTGATGATTCTACTTTCAATTCTGACATATTAAAGCTGTATTCTTTCGTTTACGGAGAACTGATCTAACTGATCTGGTTCACTATGTTCATGTTCATTCGTTTACGGATCACTTATCCCCACTCCAAATTTCAACTACTGCAGATAATACGGAAATTATTTGAGTGTTGTATGTTTATCCAATAGTGATCATATTGAGTACTCGATGAAATTATGTACGCATAACATCAATTTATTCAACTAGATCTTATTATTAATTTCTTATACAGAAGAATCTGGAGCTTGTTCAGTGCTTGCGCTGATGAAGCGAGTAGGTGAAGTTGTTCCAACAGTTGGTAACATTGTTCAGTGTGACGTAGACACTCGGTTGCGCATGCGTAAGATAGAGTGGATAGAGATCTTTTGTAAGAGTCAGATATTATTCTTCTTTTAGTGTTTGTTTATAGTATCTGTTATTGCAATATATTGTAATTGTGAAGAACATGAGTGTTCACAATGAAATGTCAGTATTGCCAACTTATTTCCCACACAGAGACTGTACATGCGTACTCGCTTTCACGCAAAATTTCAATTCCAGTTCACAACAATGTACACATCTTATAAATAATAAGTAAGTAGTTTAATTGAATGATATTAACAAAATGACAATTTTATGTTATATTTTTTAGGCTATGCACAAACATTTTTTTGAATAAAGTATAATGTCACAATGACCATGCATTTTCAGCACAAAATAGGAAACAGGCATATTTTGTACAATCCTTTCAAACATGCAATCGCATAAGTTTCAAGATGAATTCGACATGTAATTGTTATAAGGAAATCGATTCTTATAATCAAGAGATTTATTTCTGTAATTTAAGTGTAACTTCATGTAATATTTTTAAGGTTATGCTCAAGGACTTATTCAGGGAGTACTGGGAGTTTTCACTCTTATGAAGCAAATTGAACAGTTTCGCGCTATCTAGCGGGTTTGGAGAAAGTTAAAATTTTTAGCTGTGTGTGCTAGGTTTCAGAAGCTTCTGCGCGGTAAAATATTTTGCTGGAATCCGATTGGTAACCAGGTAGACAACAGACAATTATTGTTTGTTTATCTTGTTTGTGAAAATATGTCAGATGTGCAAAAATGAAAAATATTTTAAAATTCTGAGCAAGACTGAAAAGGTGAGTTAGATTGGCAATATTTTTGAATACATTTTAGTAAATATGAAGTATATACAAATCAGTCATGTTAAAAATCTTGATGAATATAAACATTACTACTCTTTTAGATGAGCTACAAGAAACCTTGATCAGTCGAAAATTGTTTTTCATACAAGAAGAAACCGATTATTCGGTATAAGTACGAAAGTGTGAAATATTTTGAACAGAAGTAGATTGTTCCACTAGGAGAATAATTTGAGATGAGGTTATTTTGTGTGGTACAAAAAAACAAACAGATACTCAAGTGGACAAGACAGTCGTCTTTATGCTGTTTTGGATCCCATACAACGACTTGCAGTTGGACGCTGTAAGAAGTCATTGAAATCGAAGTATCGCAAGTATTTGGTAAGTATATAAGTACTGTCTTTTTTGCTATCATGAGTAAATAATTGACATATTTATTTCAAGGTTACTACCGCTTCACTTCCTTCAACTTCAGTTCACGGTCCTGCCATTCATTTGGAGTTCAAAAAGAGCAGAAAGTATCTGGGACACAGGATTTTCCATTCATCATAATTCTCATAGCTGCAAGTAGTCTTTGAAATGGATAAATCATTACGATCACCTATAATTCGTGAAGAGCAAGAAAGATTTGAGACGTATCATCTGTCCGAATATTGTTTCTTAAATTTCTCATCCCAACAATAACGCAAAATTCAAAAAGTAAAATAATTTTCTCAAAATGGGAGACCAAATGTATATTATCTGCCGATTTTGAGTAGTTTTGTTCATACAATAATGTATTTAGGGAAAATTTTGATCCCGATGATGAATTTTATAATTTTTTATAAATGATTGTCTGATTCTAACTCTATGTAAATATCTATAAATGTATTTGTTCATCGTCTTTATCATTCGCAGATACTCTCAGAATTTGAATTATTGTGTAAAGAAAATGAATCAACAGATTTTCATAAATTGTAATCCGTAGAGATACAGGAAATATTATTATTGTATTATTATATAAAATATGTAATTATATCATTTTTGTATAACATATTGTATCATTGTATCAAGAGCTTCTGAATTGATTTGAGATCTCAGTCATGATGAGAAATCAAATTGAATTATCAAGAAATAAGACATGAAATTTCTAAGATCTTGAATTACCGGCTTCATAATTTAAATTTTCACGTGGCAATGGAAATTTAAATTTTGAAATCTGTAATTCAATATCTTAGAAATTTTATGTCTTATTTCATGAACTCAAATTTAAATAAAATAAATAAAAAAAAAACTGCCAGTGCCACCATGCGGCTTTGGAGAAAATTAATAATTTTTTGTGCTAGTTATTTAACATGGCAGTGAACACTCCCAGTACTCCCTGGACTTATTGAAAGCTGGTATAGTAGAATGCTTGATGAATACTATTCCAAAGTGATATTGTTGAAGAAAATTCAATTATTTGTAGGCACTGGAGAAGAATTATTAAGAGTTGAAATGTTTGCTCAAGTGATATGAATTTAATCCACTAATACTAATTTATCCATCCTCCGACGATCCATCATTTCATTATACTATTTTCAAGATACGATTTATACTCTAATTTACAATATTATTTCCCTGTAAAATAAGTACTAAAGAATAAATGCCACTTGGAATATGTCAAGTAACTATAGTTTGGTACATATAGTAAATATTCTGCAATGAAAAAATAAATATTTCGATTAACTTTGTATTTGAGGTTATGTAGAAGATAATCCTCATAAAAGCTGCATTAAGCTGATGAAACACGATAAGTTTGGGTTTGAACGATTTAAATAATGAAATAATACTCAGATAAACTGTACGTATAAACCTATTCTGTATACTACAATAATTTTACAATATTGAAAATTTCTCAGAAAGTGTAGGAGACACATGATATAAATAAATTAGAAGTAGTTATTCTAGAAAGAGTTTTCGCGGAAAATGTTGGTAGATGATACGGGTTGCTGTAAGTAAGAATTTACTGTTGTAATCAGCTGATTTGAAACAATCAACATAGACATCTGTTCCAACAGTTGGTAACATTGTCAGGTGTGACCTGGGTGTGACGTAGACGCTTGGGTGCGCATGCGTAATATAGAGTGGAAAGATATGTGTTGCAAGATACAGATATTATTCTTCTTTCAGTGTTTGTTTATAATATCAGTTATTGAAATATATTGTAATTGTGGAGAACAAGAATGTTTTGTTGGATATAAAGGAATCGGATGACGAGTAATCAGATGATAGAGCAGCTGTCAACATTTTCATTACTTCATTCATCGATTTCATTATTTTGATCAATCCCTGAATATTGTATTCGATTAAATAGACACTTCGAACAACTCAAATTGATTTAATGGATGATTTTGCTGTTCTCATCAACAAGACTGCAACAGCAATTTCTTTGTTATAATCAACAAGCCATCATTTCCACCAATATTTCCATCAACATTGGTATTGTTATAATTGGAGGTCTGAACATTTCAGTTACCTTATACTGTTGTTTTAAGGCTACGACCCAATTGTATACTCAAATCCACAATTTTATTATTGGAATAAATAATTTGATTTTATAATCAATAATACTTTTATTAAAATCACATGACTCTTCCAAACTAGTACTGCTATTGTAGTGAGTATAATGATCATAATACTTTCGTAGCTAGCAACGCATAGCAACGACGTAACACGAAGGTTTGCTTTCGTTATCGTTCAAGTTGCCAGGGCAACAAAGCTCACTTATTTGAACAGTAGCAGAAAAAGTATTCTTGTCTATGGTTCATTTATGTCAAGAACGGTCCAAGGGCTCCTATGGCATTACGATTCAAGTCTTTCAATAGACTGAAATGCGAATATGATCCACTCACAATGAATATAGGTTTCACAACAAGTTTGCTAGAAATAAAGTCAAGAAATAAAAGCAACAAATACAGTCACATATTAACTGAATGGAAGCAGATTTGAATCTTCAAAATAATCTGTTCATGATAATTGATGAGCAACTGATAAATGATGCAACTGACACATAGCCAAGTGTTATTGTGCTTATGTGAAACTGCTTCGCATCATGGTTAATCGGAAGGCTAGAATCATAGTCCCATAAGAATCTTTGGACCGTTTTTAACCGAAATGTATTACAGAATTACTGTTATCTTATTAAAATTATGATCTATTTCAGTTAAAAATGTGCTACTTTGATTTAAGTCTTCTGAGCCAGTTTTACAATAGCACAAAATTGTACTTTGCTATCAGACAGTTCCATCTACTGTTAGTCGTGCATCAAACATCAATAACATCATAACTGAATTCATGCAGTCAGAAGATTCAAATTAGATCCGTTCAGGTAGTTGATGTATATATTTGTTGCTCTTATAACTTGATATAATTTTTAGAAACAGTGTTTCAAATCATGTATATTTATTGAGAGTAAATCGACTCGGTATCCCGGTCAATCTGGAGGCTAAGATATTGGTCCCTTAAAAGCTCTTGGACCGTCTTTAACTGGCATGTCGAATAAAAGGTGTATCATTCAAAGTAATCAGGAGAGAATATATGCTTTTTCTAAATTGTGAAAACTCTCTGTTTGAATCAAAAAAGATTGATTCAAAATAACAATGGAGATATCAATTAACATTATTCATTTGTTGAGAAATGTAAATCATGAAACTTCACTCAAATAAACTGTAAGCATATGATAAATTTTGTTTAATTACTCAACTTAATTTGTTTTCTGTACCGTAGTATTGAATAAATCCTTAAGAACAGTTTGAAAGGAAAATGTAACATGATTAAGGATTTATGAATGCACTAGACAATTTATACCACATTTACAAATATTGTAGAAAACATGCTCATAATAAATTCATTATTAGCGCTACTGGTTGTGAAGAGGTTCGGTCAGTTTACTTGATATCTAATTACTGCGTATGTCAGTGAAATTATAGTTCTGTAATGATATTGTTGCAGAAAATTTAATTGTTTGTAGACAATGAAGAAGAATTGATAAGATTCGAAACGTTGGCTCAAGAGATATGAATTCAATATACTAATCCTGCTGATTCATCCATCATCCGACAATCATCTTGCAAATTTTCAGTGATTGAAGCAAATGTATATTAGAAATTTGATTATGAATACAATAGGTAACATACTCGAATATCATTGAATGTAACATATTAAATACTTGCCCTGCATAGCTTTCCTGAATATTTGAAATTTGAAGTTACAGATCTAAGTTCACATTCATCAATTTTTCCGTTATTGGTATGCAACTCCATTCAAAATAAAAATTAGAATCAACCACTGCGACGCATTTACAAAAAAATATGAGGACAGTTGCCGCTTCAAATCAATCTCCACTTTTTAGACCCTACTGAACCCAAAAACATAATTCAGAAGAAAGTCAGTCGTTGTTTGTCTATGGCCCAGTTGTACAGTCTAAGCTTATCAAAGGCTCAGTAAAACCAGGTTTAATTTCTATGGTTACAATTATTCCAGAAATTGTAACGATAGAAATTAAACTTGGTTCTACTAAACTTTGGATAAGCTTAGACTGTACAACTGGGCCTTAGTCTCAAAACACGAGTACTTGAGAACGCCTAGAAATCTTTTACTGAAATTTCGTATTCAAGTTTTTTATCCAAAAAATAGGTTCATATTTATAAATAAGGTACTTTCAATCTGTGGTACCAAAACTTCATTGATGGAATGCTTGAGTTTTTTGCGTTTATTTTATCAACGGTGGTATTTATCAAAAGATATAAAGTAAATTAGATTGATCTCCAAATGAATTGGCACAACATTCACCTGGAGCATTTCCCAAAATTATTAGCGGCTTCATTTCATTTATTATAAAGCTCGATGAATTTTTTTAAAGTGGGGAAATAATTATTATCAATGCAAAATTAGAGTTTTTTATACTCATATTTGGACGTGGCATGCCAAGGTTTGTCGATGATAGCGTTGACGATGCGTTAGACGAAAAACGTTGCAAATAAGAAAGAGCAACATGAATATATAAGTAAAAAATTATGTCCGCTAACTCTTAAATTGTTGCAAACTTAATACATGGAGTAAAGTATTTTCACAGTGGTATTGGCAATTTGTAAGACTTTTGCAGTTTTTCATGCAGAAATAGAGCATGTAAATTCACGCATCACGGTCTTATATACAGGTCTTGGCACTAGCATCTCACTACCATTGGTAAGGGGTTGACTCTTATTGGAGTATTGAGCTATTATTAGCTCCTCGAATTGTAAGAAGCTGTAATATATTGTATTTCATGATTATATATCTACTTATAATAATAGTTTTAGACCCGGTTGAAAAGATGGTTTTACTAGAGGAACAATTTTGCCATCTCGTCGCTAATCCTTGAAGGGAATGAAATCAATGATTTTCTCAAGAAATTTTACTTAGATATCATTGAAAACTGTCAATCAATTCAATCACGGGCAGAGAAAAATGTAGAAATATAATATGAATTAGAGGAATTATGTGAGTTCAATTCACATTCGAGATTGATTTTGTAAAAGAAGAATTCTTGTCAGAGAGGCGGTACATATATGGAGCTGCGACACCTAGTGTTTTTGTAGTTTGTGAAGGAGTTGAATCAATAATTTCTCTCTAGATAAATACATGAGAAAAAATTGGGATTTGTCTATAAAAAACAGTGAAATCACGAATAAGAGAGAATGCAGGAATATAATATGGAGCAGAAGGATTCTGTAGGCTAAAATTATGATCAGAACTAATCTTATCAAGAAATTATTTTTGCCGGAGGCGGTCCACATATGGAGCTGCGAAGCCTAGCGCTTAAACCTGCGAAGCAGGTCGAAACGCTAGTCTTATATACTAAAACGCAAAATGTTTGGATTACAGAATAACTTTGCCCTAAGCCACAGCCTAAACCAAAATTCGGATTATTATGATTTTTTTTTTTACAAATTTGATATTCTTGAGGAGAAGTGCCTTTTGAGGGTCTAAATTTTTTCCGTCTCATAGATTTTGTGCAAAAAATCAAAAACCGACGAAAATTGGACAAAAAAAATCAGATCCAGTTGCCAGGAATTTTTAATTGTTGAACATCAATGTCATCTGACAGTTTTGACGTTTCAATCTCAATATTATCACATTGAATATTGTAGAATTTCTATATTATTCACGGATATTATGTATTATCATATTAATTACAAACATGAGCGAATAGTTCTTGATAAATTTTATGCTTCTATTATGTTTAAATAATGACATAACTATTTTTATGACGTTCAAATAAATTCAGTATTGCCAACTTATTTCCTAAGGAGAGAATGTACATGCGTACTCACTTTTACGCAAAATTTCAATTCCAGTTTACAACAATGTACACATCTCACAAATAAAAGGTAAGTAGTTCAATAGTTATTTACATAATTAGTTATGAAAAGTGCCATATTGTTTGACGAAACGTAATATTTGCCAAAACGAGCGAAGCGAGTTTTGCAAATTACGTGAGTCAAACAATATGGCTTTTCATAACGTATTCTGTACAAAATTTTATCTAATTCCGTCAGAATAATTTTAACTATATTTTTCAATGAGAACATCTGTCACGTCACATCACCAAATTCAGATGACTGTGATTCATGAGCATCTATTGTTACTACAGAAACAAGAGTGCACTGAAATAAACAAATATCGAATTTTCACAAAACGTCAAAATAATTTTTTAAAATGTGCTCAAGCAGTAATATCCTGAGTGATATAGTACCCTTTGATATTAAATATTCTGCCAATGCTGCATACTGTGAATAATAAATCTTTCTTTCAATTGTACGCAGATAAGTATAATTGATTAGCTCTGAAAGATGGCCAGTTACGTAAAGTCATTACGTAACTACTTTATGCTACTTTACGCAACTGTTGCATTGCAGTTATGAAAAATGGGACGTTGCATAACGTCAGAAATTGATGTAAAGTTTGACTTTTCAAAACGGAATTAGATAAATAAATAATATTAACAAAATGACAATCTTATGTGATATTTTTTAGACTATGCCCAAAAATTTTTTGAAATAAAGTAATGTGTCACAATATTTATGCATTTTCAACACAAAACAAAGAACAGGCAACATTGGAAGTGACCTATTTCTTATCCAGTTTGGATGTTTCTATTCACATGGTATATAAATTTGGATATGAAATATTTTCTTGATGATTCTACTTTCAATTCTGGCATATTAAAGCTGTATTCTTTCGTTCACGGAGAACTGATCTAACTGATCTGGTTCACTATGTTCATGTTCATTCGTTTACGGATCACTTATCCCCACTCCAAATTTTAACTACTGCAGATAATGCGGAAATTATTTGAATGTTGTATGTTTATCCAATAGTGATCATATTGAGTACTCGATGAGATTATGTACGCATAACATCAATTTATTCAACTAGATCTTATTATTAATTTTTTATACAGAAGAATCTGGAGCTTGTTCAGTGCTCGTGCTGATGAAGCGAGTAGGTGAAGTTGTTCCAACAGTTGGTAACATTGTAGACACTCGGGTGCGCATGCGTAAGATAGAGTGGATAGAGATCTTTTGTAAGAGTCAGATATTATTCTTCTTTTAGTGTTTGTTTATAATATCTGTTATTGAAATATATTGTAATTGTGAAGAACATGAGTGTTTTGTTGAATATAGAGGAATCGGATAACAAGTAGTCAGATGATACAACAGCTGTCTACATTTTCATTACTACATCCATCAATTTCATTATTTGGATCAATTCCTAAATATTGTATGCGATCAAATAGACACTTTGAACAACTAATATAGATTTCATGAATAATTTTGCTGTTCTCATCAACAAGACTGCAACAGCAATTTCACTCAATTCCAATTGTGATCAATGATTGATTGTTGCAATCGATAGAATGAGTATTTGATGGACATTGTATTATTTACTACATACTATGATGAAAAAGTTATTAGTATAATCAACAAAAAATGCTACATACTAGTCACATCCACTATACTAAAACACCAAGTGTAAGGATTACTAATTTGACTTTGCCCGAGGCTACAGCCCAAACGGTCCACTCGATTTTTGATTTTTTTTTTTATAAATTGCGTATTTACGAGGAGGAATGCCTATTATATGTTTAAAAATTATAACATGTATAGTATTTACAATAATATCAAGCTATTAATACTATAAAATTGATGAACTAGAAAACAGGCATATTTTGTGCAATATAAATCCTTTCAAACAAGCGATCGCATAAGTAGCAAGATGATTACAACAAGTAATTGTTATAAGGAAATCGATTCTTATAATCAAGAGATCTATTTCTGTAATTTAAGTGTAACTTCATGTAATATTTTGAAGGTTATACTCAAGGACTTATCGAAAGCTGGTATAGCAGAATGCTTGATAAATACGATTCCAAAGTGATATTGTTGAAAAAAATTCAATTATTTGTAGGCACTGAAGAAGAAATGATAAAATTTGAAATGTTTGCTCAAGTGATATGAATTTAATTCACTGATACTAATTCATCTATCCTCCGACGATCCATCATTTGATTATACTATTTTCAAGATACGATTTATACTCTAATTTATGATATTGTTCCCCTGTAAAATAAGTTCTGTAAAATAAATGTCATTTGGAATATGTCGAGTAACTATAGTTTGGTACATGTGGTGAATATTCTGCAATGGAAAGATAAATATTTCGATCAAATTTGTATTTGAGATTATGCAGAAGATAATCCTCCTAGAACCTGAATTGCGCTGATGAAACACGATAAGTTTGGGTATAAACGATTTAAATAATAAAATAATACTCAAATAAACTGTACGTATATATCTATTCTGTATATCCACTACAATCATTTAACAATATTGAAAATTTCTCAAAAAGTGTAGGAGACACATGATATGAATAGATTAAAAGTAGTTATTCTGGAAAGAGCTTTCGCGGAAAATGTTGGTAGATTATACAGGTTACTGTAAGTAAGAATTCACTGTTGTAATCAGCTGATTTCAAACAATCAACACAGACATCTGTTCCAACAGTTGGTAACATTGTTAGGTGTGACATAGACGCTTGGGTGCGCATGCGTATTATAGAGTGGATAGAGATGTTTTGCAAGAGTCAGATATTATTGTTCTTTTATTGTTTGTTAATAATATCTGTTATTGAAATATATTGTAATTGTGAAGAACAAGAATGTTTTGTTGAATATGAAGGAATCGGATGACGAGTAGTAAGATGATAGAACAGCTGTCAGCATTCTTATTGCTTCATTCATCGATTTCATTATTTTGATCAATCCCTAAATATTGTATCCGATTGAATAGGCACTTCGAACAACTAATATTGATTTAATGAATAATTTTGCTGTTCTCATCAACAAGACTGCAACAGCAATTTCTTTTAAACTAGTACTGTTATTGTAGTGAGTATTATGATCATATTATCAACAATAATTCCTGAGTAGAAATCATCGATTGTAGATTATTACGGGCAACAATCATTTATTGTGATCAATTCAATTTTGACTTTAATTGTAAAGTTATTGCTGATTCATTGGATAAACGATGAAAACTTGGTGAAAATTATTGTTCTCATTTACTCAATCCCAATTGTGATCAATGGTTGATTGTTGCAATCGGTAGAATGACTATTCAATGGATATTGTATTAACAACCACATACTATGATGGAAAAGTTATTAGTATAATCAACAAAAAATGCTACCTACTAGCCACTATCAACAATTGATAATTAGGATTCCCTTCTAAATCTTATTCTCATCCACTCAATCAATATAGGGATGAACAAAATATTGTTGCTATCGATTGCAAAAAAATAGCTGTGATCATTCAATAATCACTGAAGTGAAAAAATTCCAAAATACAAAGCGTAGATGATTTTATTCAACAATTCAGGGTTGTTTTCTGATTTATTTCTATTGTAGTCAAAAACAACCGATTGGTTCTCTATTCAAGCAATTTATTCTTAATCTTTTAATGCTGTTTCAGATGTGAAATATGAGTCAGCATAACAACTGAGACGTTAATTATATTTACCAGTTTTTCTGAATAAATACATTCAGGCTACTGAGTTAAGTCTTAACTTTTAATTGATTTGGACAAATTCGCTTCGGATTTAAAATATCCTTTGAGATATATTTGGAGCAAATTTGCTTTTTGTGATAAAATTTCGCACAAATATATGAAAGTGTGGTTCATAGCGTTTTTGCTTGTGTGGAAATAAGCATCCCGAGAAACATTTGAATTCTCAAAATTAAATTGAAAATAAAAACGCCCTTGTTCTTTGTTCAGACCTGGAAGAAAAGTTTCTCATTGAACTCGATCATTATGTCACATCGTATATCCTGATTTTGTTACAAGGGTCGAAATTGATAGGGAAATGAACTTATTGAATGGCTTATAAGTCAGGTGTAGAAGACAATGGAGAAGAAATGTGTATTATTGTAATTACTCTCAATTTTTTTTCCGCTATTGGTATGCAACTTCATTTAAAATTGAAATCAAAATCAACCACTGAGATGCATTCACAAAAAAGTATGGGGACAGTTAACGCTTTCAATGAATCTCTACGTTTTAGACCCTACTGAACCCAAAAAAACATAATTTAAAAGAAAGTCAGTCGTTGTGTTTGTTTATTTCTAAAAGCACGATAACTTGGGAACGGCTAGAAATTTTCGACTAAAATTTCACATTCAAGTTTTTTTATCAAAAAAATAGGTTTATATTCATGAATAAGATATATTCAATCGGTGGTACCAGAACTTCTTTGATGGAACTTTGGAGTTCTTTGCGTTTATTTCATAAACGGTAGTACTCATCAAGAATAAAATAGTACATTGTGCAACAAATGCGATAAGTTTTTGATTGCCCACGAGAGCGAAGTGGGCAATTGGCAATACTGCACGAGTTGGGGATACTATTTTTTATTACGAATGCGGGTTGAGTACTATTTCGCACTTATTTTTCCGAGCGATAAATGATTTGCGTGCGACAAGTTTACTTGTCGCACATAAATTATAACTGGCGCACTCAAAAGCCAAAGAGCTATTTACGTGCGCAAAGTAGTACGAATTCTGCATGAATAGTAGATTGATTCCTTTATGAATTGGCACAACATTCACCTGGAACATTTCCTAAAATAATTTGCGGTTTTATTTCATTTATTATAAAATTCGATAAATTCTTTTGAAGTAGGGTAATAATTATTATCAATGTGAAATAAGAGTTATTTATACTCATATTTGGACGTCGCAAGCCAAGGTTTGACGATGGTAGCGTTGACGATGAGTTCGACAGAACATGCTGCAAATTAGAAGAAACAACAAGAATGTACAAGAAATAAATGATGTTCGCCAACTCTTACATTGTTGCAAATTTAATACATGAAGTAAAGTATTTTTACAGGAATATTAGCAATTTGAAAAACTTTTGCAGTTTTCGATGCAAGAATAGAGCATTTTAATTCACGCACCATGGTCTTATATATAGGACTTGACACTAGCATCTCACTACCATTGGCAAGGGATTGACTCTTATTGAAGTATTTAGTTATTATTAGCTCCTCAAAATGTGAGAAGCTGTAATATGTAGTTGATGATTATAAATCTACTTATGATAATAGTTGAAGGGAGATTGAGGGGAACATTCATTTGTCACAAGTTCAAATATCCATTTTTGTGAATACAAAGGAATTAAATGTGATTATTATGAAATATTAGGAATTATATTGCTATTTGATGGCAATATTTTGAATATTATTGATATTGAGTGCTATATATCAATAAATCTTAGGATGTAAAATTAAATATTCAATCCAGACTTGAATTATTCGAATCGCTGTTTCTTGTCTTTCTGATGCACATTTTCTGTTTTCCTCGCACACTTATTTTGTCGATCGTAAGACCGTCTGTAGTAGTTTGAATAACTAATAGGCTGCTTTAATAATGAATACCCTTACTGGTGAGTATCAAGACCTATGTATAATATTGGAAATTGTGCGGCAAGAGTGGTTCTTTTGAAAAGATAGTTCTACTAGAGAAACAATCTCGCCATCTCGTCGTTAATCCTTAAAGGGAATAAAATCGATGATTTTCTTGAGGATTTATACCTAAATATGATTGGAAACTGTCAATCAATGTCATCACGGGCAGAGAAAAGTGTAGTAATATAATATGAATCAGGGGAATTACGTGAGCTCAATTCACATCCAAGATTGATCTTGTCAAGGAAGAATTCTTGTCAGAGAGGCGGTACATATTTGGAGCTGCGACGCCTAGAGTCTCTGTAATTCGTGAAGAAGTTGAAATCAATAATTTTTCTCCAGATAAATACATGAAATAACATTGAGTATTGTCTATAAAAGAGAGGCAATCACGAATAGGGAAAAATGCAGAAATATAATATGGAGCAGGAGAATTCTGTACGCTGAAATTATGATTGGAACTAATCTTATTGAGAAATTATTTTTGCCGGAGGCGGTTCACATATGGAGCTGCGAAGCCTAGCGCTTAGACCTGCGAAGCAGGTCGAAACGCTAGTCCTATATACTAATCCGCTTAAATTTTTCCAATTACAACTGTCAGTTGTATGTTCCCAAAAAAATTTTTATCCATCGCTAAACGGTATATTTAATTTTGCTCATCTCTTCTCTATTCAATACATCTCAATGAGGACTAGTGCCTTTTATATATTTGAACCTCATCACATGTATAGTAATCACAGGAGAAGGCCAAAACCATCGATTACAATTGTCAAAAATGACAGTTCACCGGCCGTCAAAATATTCTCAAGTTATCCCTGACAAAAAATTAATGAACATCGGGTCGCTTTTGTCAAGTTTGACATACAGGTACTTGAAATATTTCTCAAAATATCACAAAATTCACTACTTGATGTAGATATTATGTATTGCTATATAGATAAAACATTCAAATGGATCATTTGTGATGTATTTGAAGCTTTTATAAAGCTTATTCTAATAGAAATGAATTTTTTGACATTCAATAGAACGTCAGTGTTGCCAACTTATTCCTCAAGCAGAAACTGCACATGCGTACTCGCTTTTACGCGAAATGTCAATGCCAGTTCACAACAATGTACACATCTGATAAATAGAAAGTAAGTAGTTTAATTGAATATTATTAACAAAATGACAATCTTATGTAATATTTTTCAGGCTATACTCAAACTTTTTTTGAAATAAAGTATAATGTCACAATACTAATGCATTTTCAACACAAAATAGAAAACAGGCATATTTCGTACAATATAAATCCTTTCAAACAAGCGATCGCATAGGTTCCAAGATGATTTCAACATGTAATTGTTATGAGAAAATCGATTCTAGTAATCAAGAAACTTATTTTTGTAATTAGAGTGTAATTTATGTAATATTTTTCAGGTTATGCTTGAGGATTTACTAGAAGTTGTTATAGTAGAATGCTAGATGATTACGATTCCATTTGTTATCAGGATATCAATTCTTTCAATCAAGAAACTTACTTTTATATAAGATGCCAACAATAGCTCTTTTCATAATTGGAATTTTTTTGTGCGCATGCCTGGACATCCGCCATGTTTCTTGGGCACTTAATTGGCAAATAAACATAAGCGATACTCTACCTGGTGGCAGAATTTCAAACTAGTGATGTTAGGCGGGCTACATATATATTATACATGAGCTTATAATCAAATCGATGAATCATATTCTATTTACGGTTATTTAATTAGTATTAATAAAAAACATATATGAGATAATAATTCTGAATGATTTTAGCAAAAATTCATCAGAAAATACTGTGTTAATTGATTGGAATTTCAAAAAAAAAATTTACCATGGAGGATTAAGTGTAGCAGTAATGACTGATGAAGCCATAGCCTACGCATTCGCTGTCTGATAGTTGATATAATAAGGTTGTTATTCCTTTTTGTTGTACTTTTTACTTTTAAATTGAAAAAGAAGATAGAATCCAAAGTTTTAAAGTTTTTCAAAATCTTTTCTTTCATGCAGGACATTTCAGATATTGCAACTGGTGAATATCTTTTCTGGATTGTTTTCTATTTATCCAGGTAGACTTTACAAATACAAATTATCTTCAAATAATTGATAGTGTTAAGAATAATATGTTTAATTTAGTTTTTTCATATATTCTGTTTATTTTAAATATAGTTGGCAATACTGTTCTAAGATTTGTAACAAATGAGGAAGTGCAGTATTGCGCAGGTAAAGAGTAAGTAGTGTTGTGTAATGGCGGGTGACATGGTGTTTTTCTGTTGAGTTATGAAAGTATACAAGAATAAAATATAACTACTTGTTTATTCACAATAATAACGTCTAGTTTCAATCATTCTCAATCCACTCATTAGTTAAACAAATTTAACAGGTTATGGGCCCAGTATAGCGAGTGAGAATTGATTGAGGAAAAACTAGCGTGGAACTCAGGAACAGTAAACATGGACATACTCAAGCAATTTCATCTGCAGAAGTTCAACGGGAAAAACTTTCAACTATGGAAGTATCAGATGGAGATAATTTTTCAAGCAGAGCCAGGTATGAAAGATTTAATAAATGGAACCACGACACGTTCAGCCGCAACTGATGCAGCAGGGAGGACAGCGTGGGATACTTTAAATGCAAAAGCAATGTTACTTATCTCGTCAGGGATGGAGTTAGAACAACTTCAGACGGTTGTAACATGTCAGACAGCTGCAGCAATGTGGGCTCGTCTGAAGACGATACATGAACAAAGATCATCAGTGAACAAAGTCGCTTTAAAACAACAGTTTTTCAGTTACAAAATAGCGAATAGTGCAGCTTCTAAGCATATGTCTCATAAACGAGAGTGGTTCACAGAATTTAACAAAAGTGCAAATGACTGTTGGGTGCAAATAGGAGACAATAGAGTACTTGCATCTACGTCACTCAAGGTCATAATGATGGCGGACAAACAGCTGATGTTGGACAAACAAAGAATATTTTAACATTGTGTTGTATGGCGATAACGAGTGTGCGAGCATAAAAAGTAGAAAATTTTCATTTTTTTGTTAACACTCAAATAACTTTGAGATTAAAAGAAGAAATTGTAAGAAGGTAAGCTCATAAATATCAATTATTAGATATAGTTATTGAAATTATATGAATATTACAATTATTACTATGAAGATTTATAAGGTTAGGCGTCATGTTGTATTTTTAAAAGTATAATATTATTATAATATGAATCAATATGAATGAAAATCAATAGATGCTGTTTCGTAATCATTATGAATTGGAAAATTAATTAATTCTCTATTTTCTTACAGATGAATACGTTGAGTGATTATGTTCAAAAACTATCTCCAGATGCAAAAACGCGGTATTTGGAGAAAATTAAATTTATAAATAATACTGATCCATATGTCCTGCTGCAATCAGATTTTGAAAAAGATTATAGAAGTCTACCAACCATAGGTAGAAAATCTATTATAGATTATTTAATTTTTAAAGCATCGTGGGAAATCCAAAATGAAATGCGGGCTTATAAAAGCATGGATGCTTTCATGCAAGTTGCATGTAATTGGGTGAAAAAAGTCTTTTTCAAAAAGTTTGATGAAGTTTTCCTTCTACTGGGATCGGTGAGTTTAGTTTAGCTTTATTTTGTATTTATGAGCGGACTATCAATTTTTCAAGGAATACAATTTTTATTGGTGATTGCATTAATTAAGAAAAAGAATTATTCAGAATTTGTTTCTATTCATGAAGTACTTTAGTATAATTACCTATGTAGAACACTAGTTTGAGGTGAGTATAATGTATGAATTAATTGCAGGTTCTTCATTCTCAAAAATTGAATGTTCCACCTCTCAAACCATGGATTATTATGGCAAAAACTGGCGAAATATTATCTGGCCATTGTGATTGTGTTGCTGGACTTGGTGAAGTCTGCACTCACGTCGCTGCCATTTTATTTGCAGTTGAAAAACTGTCAGAAAATGCTGAGTCTGTCACGGATATTTTTGCATATTGGAAAAAACCTGTTGGTAAGCCCAGTGTTCATAAAAGCATAAAGGACATAAATTGGGCAATTTCCGAAGAAAAATCTGAAAAAGTACCGTCTAGCACTCAGTTACAAGATATACCTGAAATGGAAAGAGAAGAAATTGTGGATTTTTTGAAAAAATTTGAAGAAGCCGGACAGTCGTCGGTACTTCATAATGTCCTTGGAGAATTTTTGTCTGATGAAACTGGTTCACCAGGCAAAATTATAAATTTGTTCTCAGCAAAATATGAACGTCTTTCATTACCAGAGCTTTTGGTGATAGGAGGAGATTTGAATTTAAATATTTCTTCTTCAATATCTTCTGATATCGAAGAAAAAACTAGATTGCAGGCCAAATCGTCAAATTGGTTTATGTATAGAGCGGGACGAATAACAGCTTCCAAATTTAAAGCAGCTTGCCGGACAAAAATTGATAGCCCATCTTTATCTTTGATAAAAAATATATGTTACCCTCACATTTATAAAAGGGTTTATAAACAAATGGAATACGGTTGTATCCACGAAAAGGATGCTCTTGAGGTAATAAATTTATTATTTATCATTTGCTTATTAATGAAAGTATCATCTTTTAGTGTTATATTTCTCTACACAAAAGTCAACACCCAAATGTAGAAATGAAAAAAGTGGGTCTGGTTATAAATCCAGAATTTCCTATGTTTGGTGCCTCTCCAGATAGTTTAGTTATGTGCTCTGAGTGTGGTGAGGGATGTGTGGAAGTCAAATGTCCATACTGCATCAAAGATTCTGAAATATCAGATTTAATTGAGAAAAAGCAGAGCTGCTTGAAAATAACTGACGGTAAGATGCATTTGGATCGGCAGCACGCATACTATTACCAAACACAAATGCAAATATTTGTGACAAAAACAAGTTTTTGCGACTTTGTCGTGTGGAATAACAAAGAAGTTTTTGTTGAAAAAGTTGTACCCGACATCGATTTCTGGATGGAAGAAAAAGAAAAGGCTTTAAATTTCTTCAATAAATGTATTCTTCCTGAAATTTTAGGAAAATATTTTACAAAATCTCAACCATTGATTCATGACAATCAACCGAGTACAAGCAAGGTAAATTTAAGAAAAAATGCAATTTATTCACCACAATTTCAATTTTTTTATTATTGTTACAGGTAACTTCATCATGAAGCTTTTAATAAAGTTTCAAATATTTAATAACAATGTATAAAATAAATTATATTCTATATATATTTACAACTTTGTACAGAAATGATGAACAAAACAAAATTAAGATAGAAATGCCTTATATTTATTTTCTAACCTACTCTGGTACAATGCCAGGACATAAATTTACTAACGCAGCACAAACAGTCAATATTTGATCAATTACGCCAACTCCTTTATTTGCTTGTCTTAGCATTGAAATTGGCACCGTATTATGCAATATTTGGTATTTTTGCCTTAACAATCCTATCACACGCTCTACGTGAATTCTATTAAATAAAAATAAATCACCTGAATTTTCGAAACATCATCACATTATTTACCTTACAGCAGCCAATCGTCTTGTGGATTCAACTTCAATACTTTTTAACTGTTTGCCTTTAACAAATGCTGGTGTTTGTACATCAGCACCATGTAATACTTTGACTATTTCCTGTAATATATAAAGCTCTCGGGTATTATCAGATTATGAATCCCCAAATTTGTCTCGTAAAAAATTCCCCAAAAGACAAAAAGTATATTCGTGAAATTCTTCGGTATATCGATAATACACCTCTCTATCGGTATATTACCGTTGATAATACTTTACAAAAAAACTAATACTATGAAACATAGCTTACATGACTTTTTTTAAACTGATTAATATTACATTCTGTTTTTCCCATTCTCTGTGCTATCACGTTTAAAGCAAATGCGAATATTCTACCGCACACCTCTCATAATACAAATTTTTTACAAATGTCAACTTGACAAATAATAACAAAATGAAAAAAATCATCCACAATTATATTTTTTTCCCTCTCAGCACGGTTTTAATCATTAAATTCCTGTCAACAGGGATTTAATTATTAAAATGTTAAATTGTTGCTATGGATTATAATGGAGAACTTTTGAAGCTGAAAACTGTTCAAGACACGTTCGGTGCACATGTTAAAAAAAATAAAATAAAAAATAAAAAAATGATACGAACAACTTGTAATGATCTTTTCAATGATCTTTTCATAGCGCGATCAAATCGAGCTCGTTTAGATGCTGGATTTTCAGCTGTGCCATATCCCATATTAATATGTGGAATATAGTCAGGATTCAATGGATCTTCCGATGAATATCCTAATGAATCATAATAATATGCTATAGAAAAAATGTTGAATACTCATATTTTCTTCTCCATGAGATGAATTTCCATTTTTTTACCCGATAAAAAATGATCGGAGCAAATCCTGGCATGTTTCACTTTCTGCTCCGGGAAATCTTCTCTATGAAGAGAGTTTATCCAAAGTTGTCGCCGCCGAACTCCTTCAGGTAAAGGATTATTCCTTCTATCGCGAATCCCCGGGAAAGAAAAATATTTCTTTTCTGATTCTCGATCACTTCTATTCGAGCAACCAACAACCGCACAAAAACGAGGCATTCTAAAAATTGAAAAAACATTATTTTACATCAATGGATATCATTTGAAAAGTAATAACACCAAAAAAAGGTTTTGGGTCAATTCATGAAATATGATATACGTTAATCAATTCACGTGTGACGCACTGACTAAAGTCACTTCAACATTCAATAACGACATTTTTAAATTAATATATGTAGCAATATTTATTATGATCAGCTATCACAAATGAATTATGAATTTTTTTTGCAAATTGTAAGAGGTTAACTTTGACAGCAAATTAGAAACATAATTACGATAATAAAATAGAATATTTTGTAATATACACATTATTCAAGAACTTACCTTGCTATCTGGATATGAGTTATTTAATATAAAACGATTAAAAGAGAGAAAACTTCAAAATTTACGTTTAATATGACACCTAGCCATAACATTAGCGTGTATGAAACAGATTTGTTTGTCCACAATCAGCTGTGTTCGGCCATGTTGAAACGTCACGTGCAAGCACTCAATTCGCGATTGAAAGTCGAAGGGCGTGGTTCAATTCACGTTCGGGCATTAGTTAACGGTATATGGGAACCAAGAGTTCTTGAAAATGTACTATTTGTTCCGGAGTTAAAGAAGAATCTAATGTCAATTGGTGTGCTAACCACTAGAAATTTAAAAGTTTCTTTTGTTAATGAAAAATTGGAAGTTCACGGTCCACAACTGATTGCAATTGGTGTCAAGCAGAAAAATCAATGCTATAAAATGTTGTTTAAATCAGAAACAAAGCAAGAGGTGGCAAATGTGACAGTGGGAGACTCGGCTAGATTGTGGCACGAGAGAATGGGACACATTAGCTTCCATACACTGAAAGAAATGGCTGATAGTGGAATTGTACCAGGACTGAAAATAAATACTCTTGATGGATTATTTTGTGATATGTGTCAATTTGGAAAACTCCATCGAAAACCATTCCAGAAGAATTCACAAGAAAGGGCAGCGAAACCAGGTGAATTCGTGCACATGGATTTGTGTGGAAAAATGACGCATCCATCAACTGGTGGTGCAAACTACTTCTTATTGTTCAAGGACGATTGTACTTCGTATCGGTCGATATACTTTATTAAAAATAAAAGTGATGCGTACGTGAAATTCCTCGAGTACAAGAAGCTAGTGGAAACACAAACATCAAACAAAATTAAACGCGTTCGAAGTGATAATGGTCTCGAATTTCGAAATGAACAGTTTGCGCGGTTGTTCAAAGACAGTGGTGTAGTTCAAGAATTTACTGCTCCTTACACAGCAGAGCAGAACGGAAGAATTGAAAGAGAAAACCGTTCTATCGTGGAAAGTGCTAGAACAATGTTGATTGCAGCAAAACTTAAACCAGAACTATGGGCAGAAGCAGTCAACACCAGTGTATATATTTTGAATCGGAAGCCACGCAGTCTTGACAAGAAGATACCCTACGAACTATGGTCAGGGAAAACCGTTAATTTACAGCACATGCGAAAATTTGGCTGTGAATGTTATGCACATGTTCCCAAACAGTTCAGAACAAAATTTGATGTTAAGGCAAAGAAAATGCATCTAGTCGGATATGATAATGACAGTGTCAACTATCGTTTGATTGAACTGAAAAGTGGAAGAATACTAGTAACGCATGACGTAAATTTTAATGAGAACACGCAGTACAGCGAAACTCAAAATAATGAAGTTGGGGAAACATTCACATTTTATGTCAATAATAAAGTGTTAGAAGAAGAGCAAGAGCAAGAAGCACAAGATGATGAGCAGGATGACATCACAGTTAACGAAAACGCAGAAGCTGATAGAAACGGCGACGAAAATGAAGAAATAAATCCAGTGGCAAATGGGTGACAGTTACGTGATAGAAGAAATATCCGTCGACCATCACGGTATATTGGTTATGTTGGTGAAGAGTATGATGTTGCATGCTCAGCAATAGTCAACGAAGAACCACAAACATTTGAAGAAGCAATGGCCAGAGAAGATGCAGAAAAATGGCGACAAGCAATGAAAGAAGAAATAGAGTCACTCAAAGTTAATGATACGTGGACTCTACAACCATTACCAGAGAATCATCGAGCTATTGACTGCAAGTGGGTCTACAGAATCAAAAGACACATTGATGGATCAATTGAGCGCTACAAAGCAAGGTTATGTGCTAAAGGCTTTACACAGAAGAAGGGCATCGACTACAGAGAGACTTACTCACCGGTAGTCAGGTATGATTCTGTACGTTTCCTTTTAGCCTTAGCGACAATCAACAACTGGGAGATGCACCAGTTTGATGTCAAAACTGCATTCCTTTATGGCGACCTTGAAGAGAACTTATATATGAGGCAACCAGAAGGATTTACCAGTAATAATCCAGAGTTAGTATGCAAACTAAATAAAAGTTTGTACGGCCTAAAACAGTCTCCACGGTGTTGGAACGAAAAGTTTAAGAGATTTATCAGTAATTTCAACTTTATTCAACTTGAATCTGATAGGAGCGTCTACAAGGCGGAATATGATGCTGTTGTAGTCTATCTCGCTCTTTACGTCGACGATGGGCTCATCATGTCAGAAAGTGGTGAAACCATTCAGAAAATTCTGAAAGAACTAGGCTCATTGGTAAAACTTAAAATAAGCAATCCAGAGTGTTTCGTTGGGCTGGAAATAAAACGAAGCAGAGAAGAGAAAACAATGTTTATTAGTCAGAAAAGCTACATTGAAAGAGTGTTAGAAAAATTCAGCATGAGCAACTGCAGACCAAATGCAGTTCCAGCAGATCCAACTGCAGCTTTAACAAGTACCCAAGACATTCAGGAGTATGAAGATATTGGAGAAAGAAAAATGCCATATCGTGAAGTTGTTGGCAGTCTGATGTTTGCTGCAGTTGTGTCACGTCCTGACATAATGTATGCTGTAGGACAAGTCAGCAGATACCTGAACAATCCAAGTAAATTGCATTGGATAGCAGTTAAAAGAATACTAAGGTACCTACAAGGAAGCAGAGACGTTGGTATACTCTACAGTGGACAGTCTGACGAGTTGAAGGTCTACAGCGATGCAGATTTCGCGGGCGACCAAGATACAAGAAAGTCGACGTCAGGGTACGTTAGCGTGTTTGCCAACGGACCTGTGACATGGTGTTCACAAAGACAAAAGGGTGTGGCAAGATCAACTACAGAGGCAGAATATGTTGCAGCATCCAGTGCAGCGCAAGAGATCATGTGGCTAAGGGCGTTTCTCAAAGAAACAGAAGGAGGAAAAACATCACCGACGAAGTTGTTGATCGACAACCAAAGTGCTTTGAATTTAGTGAAAAATTCGGAACATCATAAACTGACTAAACATATAGATGTGAAGTATCACTATATTCGTCAGTTAGTGCAAAATCGTGAGATTGAAACAGTGTATGTATCAACCAGTGAACAGTTGGCAGACTTTTTGACAAAACCATTACCACGTGAAAAGTTCAATGTTAATTGTAATAAGTTGTCAATTTGTTCTTACATGAGTAATGAGAAAACAGTAAATTAAAAGTGGGAGTGTTAAGAATAATATGTTTAATTTAGTTTTTTCATATATTCTGTTTATTTTAAATATAGTTGGCAATACTGTTCTAAGATTTGTAACAAATGAGGAAGTGCAGTATTGCGCAGGTGAAGAGTAAGTAGTGTTGTGTAATGGCGGGTGACATGGTGTTTTTCTGTTGAGTTATGAAAGTATACAAGAATAAAATATAACTACTTGTTTATTCACAATAATAACGTCTAGTTTCAATCATTCTCAATCCACTCATTAGTTAAACAAATTTAACAGATAGATTTTTTGAAACAACAAACAGTGCAACTAATAAGTACTAATCTAATGTTTATTCAACAAAATTAAAGGCATTCTCGCGCCACTTCAACTTTTCAACACATGGTACACAATAAAAAACTGCAGATATATGCTTGCAACTGCCGCTGTTTTCTGTTTTGCAAGAACAAGTCATATTCTCAATCTCCAATGCATCATATTCATTACAATTCAATTCTCCTTCAATTTCATACGGATTCTCAAGCACTTTTGATGTTTATATGCAAAGAGCATGCAAAAATACTCTCTTGTCACTATCATCATTTAATTTTCGACAGAATAATATAATGTCAAGCATTTACTAGCTCTTCACCCTCATTTACACAGCGTGACAGACATTTGCATCAAAATATTCTTGAAGTTTCAATATCATTATCTAGAAATTAAAGGTTAAGTTCAATTTAAAAATATGAATTCAATATAAATAAACAGATGGAATAATTCACTTGCCTGGTACTTACGAACAATATACTTTTAAAAAATATCCATGAAAAAGCAAGTCTTTATTTCATATTCACAGTTTTTATCTTTAAAAATCGTAACAATCCCATTTAAACATATGTAAACTTCAAGTTTATCCTAACTCAGTTAGTTCAAAAATATCCGCTGCAGCGCTGCGATCTTAAATTTATTTGCCAATACGTAGATAAGCCGTTAATACTATGTTTTCAATGTGAGATTTTAGGAAATTCATATTTATTACAATTTTGATATATATTTACAGTAAAATCATGATACAAGCTTTTTAATGAAAATATATATTGTTATCAGTTCACAAAGGGGCAGAATAGCGCTGTTGTAATGGAATATGTCACAGCGATATGCGTAGTAAGTGATTTTTGGACAGTTAATATTATTTAATTAGCTTCCCAAAGCTTTGTCTTGAATTTCGTCGAAAACTTATCAAATCAACGAAGCAAAAGTATCTGAAATTATGTCCAGAATGTGTTAAATGTGATATATTACTGAATTTTTTGATTATTACCCTCTGTATTCGGAATTAATATTGTATTGAATAATTTGAACCTAATATGAAAATAATTGTCATCCTAGCGTATCAATAAGTTCTGCTTCATTACCACCATGAGGACAAGCATAACATTTCAATAATCGTCGTTATTGTATTAACACACCATCAATTACTCTTTCATATTATTGAACTGGTAATAGTGGTAATGATCGTTGTTGCCCAACCTTATTTATAAAAAGTATTCTGGCTTTTGCGACAATTTTTTTTAGATATTTCTCAAATCGAATATATCCATTCAGGTTCATCAACGGAATAAGATTATTCATTGGTATGTATTCATAATTATCCAACTTACTTCGTATTTTATATCGTAGAGTCGAATAAATCATCAAGAAAAGTATTTGAGATGAATGGACCATAAGCATGTATTCATTAATACACTAGACAATTTATCTTATATTTGAGAATATTTCAGAAACATGCATACAATAAATTCATAATTAGCGCTGCAGGTTGAAGAGAAGTTCAGTCAATCTACTTGGTACCTATCTTATCACAAAATTATAGTTTTGTGGTGATATTATTGAAGAAAATTTAATTATCTGTAGGTACTGGAGAAGAATTGATAAGATTTGGAACGTCTGCTTGAGTGATATGAATTCAATTCACAAATACTGATTCATCCATTTTCCGACGATTCATCATTTGAATATACTATTTTCTAGATACGATTTATATCCTAATTTACAATATTGATTTCCTGTAAAATAAGTACTGAGGATTAAATGCCACTTGAAATATCTCAAGTAACTATAGTTTGGTACATGTGATAAATATTCTGCAATAAAAAAATAAATATTCTCATTAACTTTTTATTTGCGGTTATGTAGAAAATAATTCTCCTGAAAACTGCATTGAGCTAATGGAACACGATAAGCTTGGGTGTGAACGATTCAAATAATAAAATAATACTTGAATAGATTAAACGTATTCTTTATACTATAAAAAAAGTGGCCAATTTGATATTTATTATGGATGTTCCTATTCACTGGGTAAATGAAATGAAAAATGATAAGAGATAATTACTTGATGATTCTGCTTTCGATCCCAAAAATTCGATCGATGTACATATACTGCAAATATTCATTCAAAGTTTGATATAAAGACAATTATATCATACTGCTATATACCGTTGAAAGATCTTTGGCTGTATCAAGTTTATTGGAGAGAGTAGCAAATCCCAGTAGTTCTAAGATTTTGATCTGAAGTTTCAGACATCTAATAGCCTAGGCTCTGATGTTTATTCATGAGCTAATGATTCAATGCGTAGTAGACAGATCTGATGTATGCACTAGAGACTTAAATGGCATTGTTGAATTCAAGAGTTCATTGTTGTACACAGGTTATACACAACAAACATAGCCTATATGGATTACAGAAGATATGTATCCAAGAGATACTCAACTTGGAGGAGTTCTTAATAATAATTTTGTACATAATATTCCATTAAAATATCAGTGAGGTGCTCTTTCCACGTTTTAAATGTATGAATCAGACATTAACACATATATTGCAAGGACCAACCAATCCAATCGTACATTTTGTTGAGGTACAACAATGAAACATGCAATCATCGGCAGATTATAAAATCCCTTTCAATCAATGAAGCCAATACATTGAGAATTCAATTGAATCAACGAATAGGAGTTTACATTGATCAAAATTGGTGAGAACCATCAGGCCATAACCTAACAATGGATCAAATAGAGTAATGACATTAGATCACGAAAATGGGGCCATCAATCTGAATTTTTTATTTGTTTAAAAATATAAATCAAATATTTCTTGAGGAACTAATTGTACCTAAATATTTTGTACAATAATCTATGAATCATCAAATGGATCACGTTACATATGATGACACAAATTCATATTAAAGTATAAATAGTTCTATCAATTTCGTATTTGTAGTATTTCTATATTTCTCCTAAAAGCTGCATTGAGCTGATATAACACGATAAGCTTGGGTTAAAACGATGATGAAAGTATCATTTGTCATTATTCATTCTTTCTCAAATTTTGAGATACAAACGGAACGTACGCATACACTTCTAAACCGTTTGTGCGCATGCGTCCGTTGTCAATTATTAATCTGTTGCTGCAAACTAATTTGAAATCTAGAAGTGATGTTATTCTATTAAACTTTCGGATGCAAATAGAGTCTTCCATTAGACCATAAGTAATTTGAGTAGATTTTTACAATAGGAACCTAGTGGTAGTTATAAAAGTAAAAAGAGATGGCGCCACAGAGATTCGAAGAAATTTTCCAGTGGCACTAGAACGGTGGGGACTAGTATTTTACATTCAAGAAAAAGCAACTTTAACATAACCTAAAACGAGCTTTCCAGGCCAATTAGTATTGGAAAACAGTAAATCAGTGTTTTTTAGTTCAAAAAATACAGAACCTAACCTAAACCGAGCTTTTTAAGGTCAAGTAGTATTGGAAAACAGTAAATTAGTGTTTTTTCAGTTCAAAAAAAACAGCCAAAATAAAACCTAAACCAAGCTTTATAAGCCAACTAGTATTGAAAAAAATTCATTATTGTCAGCGAGCCATACACTTGTACGTATTTAGGTGGAATGCTCTTTGTTTGAAAGTCACTGACTATAGCAATACATGTACAAGGTACGCGCATGCGCACGTCACTAGGTTCCTAGCATAAAAGTGAGCTGTAATTTGTATTTGTATTTTTTTCTATCAAATATTCTACAGCTTTTACAATACTTATTGTTTTAGCGATGTGAGAAAATGAAATTTTATATGTTCACGAAAAATTAGAATGTCGTGACATGAAAATATTTTAAATTTATAATGAGACTGCAGATTCTAAAATATTGTATCAATCTGTATAATAGATAAGAATGTATGAAATATTATATTGCAGGGAAAGTATCAAGTTCAATGAATAATTGTTAGAAGTGATCAAAAGTATTTTTTTCTATGGTTCATTTATGTCATGAATGGTCCAAGGGCTCTTACGGCATTACGATTTAAGTCTTTCAATACGCTATGTCAGTAGCGTTATACGCGGCGCGAGCGCCGTCCTGGTGGCAACACTTGGTATTTGTTTACTAATATGCTTAAAATCGTGACAATCAACAAATTTTGACGTATCCACGTAATTTGCAAAACTGGCACCTGACTGGCACTCAGAATTACCAGAAAGTTTGTTACAATGACAGTAGTACTTCGAGGCGGGTCTCAAAAAGTTGATTTATCTATATTTAGATCCAAAAGTTTGAGCCAAAGAAAAAAATTGGTACAAAAGTTGTCATGTCAGCGACGAAGAAGAAATTAAAAATAACGAAGAAGATATAATAAAATTATGGCAATTACTTTGCGCGAAACGCCTGGCACATTTAGTGATGGAACGAATCCGAATTTGTATAATGTATTGGTCAAGATATATGTAAATTATTATAAGTGTAAACATAGTTTTCCACTTGACATGATAGTATGTACGTTCGGGTGTACTTTTTGTATGTTCTATTTAATTATTGTCTGAATATTGAATCGGTAAATAATATTAATTTTTCTCGTGATTCTACAGAGTGATCAAAAATGATTGTCCGTGCCGCTTTGTTCTGATTTTTCCTTTGCCGCCTGGTTGAGATAGTGACCTTCAAGTGACAAATGACAGTTCCTCTGAAAACACTATTCTAACCTAATAATTTGGTAGAATAATAATAAATTCTCAATAATCAGTCAATAATACAGCTATTTACTTACTTTTTTGTTTATTGAATCAGATTATGGATGAATCCGTCATAAAATATGCAAAATATACGCCATTGTGTTTTTGAAATGTCGGTAATGTAGTTTTCAGAATAAATAAATTTATACTAACTCTATTCCATGAAGATAGTTTTGATCGAAATGCGAACTTTTGTTTGTCACCTGTCAGACAATCATTATTGATCACTCTGTACATCACTTCATCTGATATTTACGAGTTATTTTTATAAACTGAAAATAATCTGTGTGACTATCATAAAAAATTCTTGATTTGATGGGTTTTGAATTCATCATTACGGAATCAGCATCATTCATGCCTAATTATTTAATATTTGCTTGTCAGATACGAGAAAGCATAATTCATTTAAATAAGTGAAAATTCATTAATAAGGATTCATTCATGATATTTTGTCTTCAATTTATAATCTACAGAGGGATCAAAAATGATTGTCCGTGCCGCTTTGTTCTGATTTTTTCTTTGCCGCCTGCTTGAGATAGTGTCATTCAAGTGACAGATGACAGTTCCTCTGAAAACACTATTCTAACCTAATAATTTGGTAGAATAATAATAAATTCTCAACAATCAGTCAATAATACAGCTATTTACTTACTTTTTTGTTTATTGAATCAGATTATGGAAGAATCCGCCATAAAATATGCAAAATATACGCCAATGTGTTCTTGAAATTTCGGTAATGCAGTTTTCAAAATGGATAAATTTATACTAGCTTTATTCCATGAAGATAGTTTTGATCATAATGCGATCTTTTGCCTGTCACCTGTCAGACAATCATTATTGATCACTCTGTATGATAATATTGTTGGAATATAATTTTAATAATTCGATATGAATATACTGTACAAACATTAAACAATTTGAAAAACACTAACTGCTTATTTCCAAAGTTCGCTAATATAATAATAAGTCTGTGTTCTTCACATGATTGCTGTAAAAATTTATTAATACAGGTATTAGTTGCAACTGCGAACATGCAGCTGCAGTTTGCATATAAATTAACATAGAAAGTATCTGCTTCAAGACTGACCAGCCAATGATTTGGAATCGTCCAGCACAGTTGGATAAATATCATAAGAGTGCAAGGATTGATAGTATGTATTATTGCATGAAAGCAAACTGAGAAGATAACTTTTTCACAGTTTCTCACGCCCATTCGCGATTCGGAAATGAATAAAATTTCAGTTCACCATTGCGCAATTGTGTGTGCGAACACTCAGGAACACAACAAATTAAACCTTGTCCCGATGATTTCCACTTTTTCAAAGGATATTCCATATTTATTTGCCTCAAAAATTCAGTTTGGCTTTATGCTCTTCTATATTTGTTTTGACAGCTCCAGTCAGTATTAGTAGAGAGCTTTTTACCTTTACCGCATGGAGTCGCGTTCGTCGCTACTGACATAGCGTATAGACTGAAATGCGAATATGATCCACTCACAATGAATATAGGTTTCACAACAAGTTTGCTAGAAATAAAGTCAAGAAATAAGAGCAACAAATACAGTCACATATTAACCGAATGGAAGCAAATTTGAATCTTCAAAATAATCTGTTTATGATAATTGATGAGCAACTGATAAATGATGCAACTGACACATAGCCAAGTGTTATTGTGCTTATGTGAAACTGGTTCGCATCATGGTCAATCGGAAGGCCAGAATCATAGTCCCATAAGAATCTTTGGACCGTTCTCAACCGAAATGTATTATAGAATTATTGTTGTTCTATTAAAATTATGATCTATTTCAGTTAAAAATGTGCTACTTCGATTTAAGTCTTCTGAACCAGTTTTACAATAGCACAAAATTGTATTTTGCTATCAGACAGTTCCATCTACTGTTAGTCGTGCATCAGACATTAATAACATCATAACTGAATTCATGCAGTCATAAGATTCAAATTAGATCTGTTCAGGTAGTTGATGTATATATTTGTTGCTCTTATAACTTGATATAATTTTTAGAAACAGTGTTTCAAATCATGTATATTTATTGAGAGTAAATCGACTCGGTATCCTGGTCAACCTGGAGGCTGAGATATTGGTCCCATAAAAGCTCTTGGACCGTTTTTAACTGGCATGTCGAATAAAAAGTGTATTATTCAAAGTAATTAGAAGAGAATATATGCTATTTCTGATTTGTGAAAACTCAGTTTGAATCAAGAAAAGATTGGTTAAAAACAACAATGGAGATATCAATTAACATTATTCATTTGTTGAGAAATGTAAATTATGAAACTTCACTCAAATAAACTGTAAGCATATGATGAATTCTGTTCAATTACTCAACTAAATTTGTATTTTGTACCGTAGAATTGAATAAATCCTCAAGAAGAGTTTTAAAGGAAAATGTAACATGACTAAGTATTTATGAATGCACTAGACAATTTATACCACATTGCAAATATTGTAGAGAACATGCTCATAATAAATTCATTATTAGCGCTGCAGGTTGTGAAGAGGTTCAGTCAGTTTACTTGGTATCTAATTACTGCGTATGTCAGTGAAATTATAGTTCTGTAATGATATTGTTGCAGAAAATGTAATTGTTTGTAGACAATGAAGAAGAATTGATAAGATTTGAAACGTTGGCTCAAGAGATATGAATTTAATGTACTAATCCTGCTGATTCATCCATCATCCGACGATCTATCATTTGATTATACTATTTATGGGTACGCTTTTGCGCACACTTCCAATTTCAATTCACAACAATGTACACATCTCATAGAAGAGAAAGTAGGTGGTTTAATCAAATAATAATAATGAAATGACAAATTTCTGTGATCTTCTCCAGGTTATGCTTAGAAATTACTAGGATAAGAGTAATATGCGACAATATTATTGCATTTTGAATACAAAATAGGGAACATGCATATTTCACACTATAAAACTCTTATTAAACAAGAGATCGTAGAGTCATGTAGTTATTGAATGAACTTCAAGATGAAATTACCATATAATTTTTATAAGAGAATCCATTCATGTAATTAGGAAATTTATTTTTGTTATCAAGAGATATAATATTATTGTTATCAAGATGAAGTAACCAATTGTTGGAAACAAAGTATAGCATGAAATTTGAGTCCATCATCGTCAATTTACAATAATTTCAATCTCTTATTTCTAGCAATTTGAAGTGGAAGATATCAGCAATCACATAAAATTTCTTGAACGCAATCAGGTACTCTTCAATTGAATTCTGCCAAAGATGTGCCTGATTGCTCTTTATTGAATTCATTTTGTTCTAGGAAGATAGATCTGTTGTAAAAACGTGTTTTTTGAAGGGGCTCTGAAAGAGTGGAGCTTGTGTTCTTCGGTTTATGTCTATCATCTTGCAAATTTTCAGTGATTGGAGCAAACGTATATTTGAAATTTGATTATGAATACAATAGGTAACATACTCGAATATTATTGAATGTACCATATCAAATTCTTGCTCTGCATAGCTTTCCTGAATATTTGGAATTTGAAGTTACAGATCTAAGTTTTCAATCATCAATTTTTCCGCTATTGGTATGCAACTCCATTCAAAATTAAAATTAAAAGCAACCACTGAGACGCATTTACAAGAAAGTATAAGGACAGTTGTCGCTTTCAATGAATCTTCACTTTTTAGACCCTACTGAGCCCAAAAACATAATTCAAAAGAAAGTCAGTCGTTGTTTGTCTATGTCTCAAAACACGAGTACTTGAGAACGCCTAGAAATCTTTGACTGAAATTTCATATTCAAGTTTTTTATCCAAAAAATAATTTCATATTTATAAATAAGGTACCTTCAATCTGTAATACCAAAACTTCATTGATGGAATGTTTGAGTTTTTTGCCTCTATTTTATCAACGGTGGTATTTATCAAAAGATATGAAGTAAATTAGATTGATCCCCAAATGAATTGGAACAACATTCACCTGGAACATTTCCCTAAATTATTAGCGGTTTAATTTTATTCATCATATTTCATATTCATATTTTTTCAAAGGAGGGAAATAATTATTATCAATGCAAAATTAGAATTTTTATACTCATATTTGGACGTGGCATGCCAAGGTTTGTCGCTGGTAGCGTTGACGATGCGTTAGACGAAAAATGTTGCAAATAAGAAAGAACAACATGAATAAATAAGTAAAAAATTATGTCCGCTAACTCTCAAATTGTTGCAAACTTAATACATGAAGTAAAGTATTTTCACAGTGGTATTGGCAATTTGTAAAACTTCTGCAGTTTTCCATGCAGGAATAGAGCATGTAAATTCACGCATCACGGTCTTATATACAGGTCTTGGCACTAGCATCTCACTAACATTGGTAAGAGGTTGACTCTTATTGGAGTATTTAGCTATTATTAGTTCCTCAAGATGTAATATATTGTACTTGATGATTATATATCTACTTATAATAATAGTCTTAGGCCCGGTTGAAAAGATGATTCTACTAGAGGAACAATTTCGCCATCTCGTCGCTAATCCTTAAAGAGAATGAAATCAATGATTTCCTCAAGGAATTTTATCTAGATATCATTGGAAACTGTCAATCAATTCAATCACGGGCAGAGAAAAATGTAGAAATATAATATGAATCAGAGGAATTATGTGAGCTCAATTCACATTCGAGATTGATTTTGTAGAAGAAGAATTCTTGTCAGAGAGGCGGTACATATATGGAGCTGCGACGCCTACTGTTTCTGTAGTTTGTGAAGGAGTTGAAATCAATAATTTCTCTCCAGATAAATACATAAAAAAACATTGGGATTTGTCTATAAAAAACAGTGAAATCACGAATAAGAGAGAATGCAGAAATATAATATGGAGCAGAAGGATTCTGTAGGCTAAAATTATAATCGGAACCTATCTTATCAAGAAATTATTTTTGCCGGAGGCAGTTCACATATGGAGCTGCGAAGCCTAGCGCTTAGACCTGCGAAGCAGGTCGAAACGCTAGTCTTATATACTAAAAGGCATAAGATACATTTTCAGTTAACCTCGGCTACAGCCTAAACGAGAACTCTGATCAACATGATTTTTTTTTTATAAATTTGATATTTTTAACGAGCAGTGCCTTTTGGGGGTCTCAATTTTTTCAGTCTTACAGGTTTCGTATAAAAAATCAAAAACCGTCAAAAATTCATCCTGGACATAGTAGGCATGTACAAATAATTGTTGAACATCGATGACATCTGTCAGCTTTGACGTTTAAGTTTCAATATTATTTCATTGAATATTGCAGAATGAGAAAGATTTTCACAAATTTATGTATTAATATATCTATAATAAACATGAGCAAATCACTTGTGATACATTTTGTGCTAATATTATGCTTAAATATTAAAATTGTTATTTTTTTGACATTTCGATAAATTCAGTATTGCCAACTTATTTCCCAAGCGAAGAATGTACATGCGTACTCGCTTTCACGTAAACATAGTAGCCATGTACAAATAATTGTTGAACATCGATGATATCTGTCAGCTTTGACGTTTAGGTTTCAATATTATTTCATTGAATATTGCAGGATGAGATAAATTTTCACAAATTTATGTATTAATACATTTATAACAAACATGAGCAAATCACTTGTGATACATTTTAAGCTAATATTATGCTTAAATATTAAAATTACTATTTTTTTGACATTTCAATAAATTCAGTATTGCCAACTTATTTCCCAAGCGAAGAATGTACATGCGTACTCGCTTTTACGCAAAATTCCAATTCCAGTTTTCAACAATGTACACATCTAATAAATAGAAAGTAAGTAGTTTAATTGAATAATATTAACATAATGACAATTTTATGTAATATTTTTTAGGCTATGCTCAAACATTTTTTGAAATAAAGTAATATGTCACGATATTCATGCATTTTTAACGCAGAATATGCCTGATCGCAAAATGGATTAGTTGTTGGCTAAGTTATAGAATGATTTCAACATATAATTGTTATGAAGAAATCGATTCTTATAATCAAGGGATATTTGGATTCATGATGTTTTCCTGTTGTGGATGAAATAAGTACTGAAGATTGAATGAAGTTTGAAACATGTCAAGTATAGTTTAGCTGGTACATGTGGTAAATATTCAACAATACACGAGTATTTATTTAGATTTTCAATATTGTTTAGTAATAGTTTAGTTTATGCTATTCTCACATCTCTTTCAGTTGAATGAATTTGAGTTGAAGACTTGATAAACCCAGCCAATCGAATATTTTGCTTGAGTCAACAATGAAACAAGCGATAATCAACTGATTATAATATTACGATAATGGAGCCATCAATCAATATTTTGTACTTGTTGGAAGATATAAATCATACACCACTCAATGAACATCTATTTGAGTATGAATATTTCCGATAACCTCGTATTTGAGGTTATGTAATAAACTGTTCGTAAATGTTCTGTATAATACATATTATTTTATTACAATATCAAAAGTCCCTAATTTCTTATTTAGTGTGGATGTTCCTATTCAATTGGTATACAAAATTGGATATGAAATATTTTCTTGATGACTCTGACATATTAAGTGCATTGGGGAGAGTAGCAAATCTCAGTGGCTCTAAAACTTTGATCTGTAGTTTTTGACATCTAATAGTCTAGGCTCTAATGTTGATTCATTTCATGAGCTGATGTTTTAATACGTAGTATAGGCAATTCTGATGTATGCACTAGAGACTAGAGTGTGATTGTTGGAATCATGAGTTCATTATTGTACACAGGTTGTACACAACAACATAGCCTAAATGGACTACAGAAGATGAGTACCTGAATAATGCTTTTATCAAATGATTTTCTTCTTGAAGAAGTCTTCAATAATAGTGCTGTACGAATTATTCAATTCAAACATTTTTGCTCTCTTTACGTTTCAAATGAGTAAATCAGACATAGACATATATATTGCAAGGACCATGAGATCTTAAACTGAAAATTGAAACGTGCATCACTGCTATTAGTGGTACACTTTAGGACTAAATTTCAATAACCCATAGATAAGACCCTTGTAAGAATAGACATATACAAACAAGATTTTAGAACCAAATTAATTCATCTACTTACATCCAGGCCTGTCAAATTGTTAAATATTACCGAGATTCATGGCTTTTTGGATATTCTTTGCCTCAAATTGTACAATTTCATTAAATGTCAACAAAATATATCTTTGTATTTAAAAACTACAAATACGATAAAATTGTAGACGACGTGAACGAAGATAAAACGAAATAAGAATTATTGGTTAGAGCTTCCAATTTAATAATAATCGGTAATATCGATGAGAAAAATCATATATGGGATGGGTAAAAAATTAATTTCTCAAAAAATGTAGGAGACACATGATATGGACAGATTCAGTGCTTTATTTTCAGATTTTACGTATTCAAGAAAGGGTTTTCGCGGAAAATGTTGAAAGATGATACGGGTTGCTGCAAGTGAAATTTTACTGTTGTAATCAGCTGATTTTAATGAATGTCATTGAAACAATCAACATAGACATCTATTCCAACAATTGGTAACATTGTTAGGTGTGACGTAGACTCTCGGGTGCGCGTGCGCAGGTGCGTGCGTAAGAAAGAGTGAATAGAGATATTTTGTGAGAATCAGATATTATTTTTCTTTTAGTGTTTGTTCATAATGTCAGTTATTGAAATATATTGTAATAGTTGAAAGAAATCATATATGGGATTGAAAAAAATTAATTTCTCAAGAAGTGTAGGAGACACATGATATGGATAGATTCAATACTTTATTCTCAGATTAAACGTAATTATTCAAGAAAGGGTCTTCGCGGAAAATGTTGACAGATGATACGGGTTGCTGCAAGTAAAAATTTACTGTTGTAACCAGCTGATTTTAATGAATGACATTGGAACAATCAACACAGACATCTATTCCAACAGTTGGTAACATTGTTAGATGTGACGTTGATGCTCGTGTGCGCGTGCGCAGGCGCGTGCGTAAGAAAGAGTGGATAGAGATATTTTGTAAGAGTCAGATATTATTTTTCTTTTTGTGTTTGTTCATAATATCTGTTATTGAAATATATTGTAATTGTGAAGAACAAGAGTTTTTTGTTGGGTATTAAGGAATCAAATGACGAGTAGTCAGATGATACAACAGCTGTCTACATTTTCATTGCTACATTCATCAATTTCATTATTTTGATCAATTCCTTGATATTGTATTCTATTAAATAGGCACTTTGAACAACTAATACTGATTTAATGAATAATTTTACTGTTCTCATCAACAAGACTGCAACAGCAATTTTTTTGTTATAATCAACAAGCCATTATTTTCATCAACATTGGTATTGTTATAATTGGTAGGTTGGACTTTTTAGTTACCTTATATTGTTGTTTTGAGGCTACGACCAAATTGTATACTCAAATCCACAATTTTATTGTTGGAATAAATGATTTGATTGTTGTATCCAATAATATTTTTATTATAATCACATGACTCTTTCAAACTAGTATTGTTATTGTAGTGGTTATCATGATCTTATAATCAACAATAATTCCTGAGTGGAAATCATCGATTGTAGATTATCACGGGCAACAATCATTTGTTGTGATCAACTCAATTTCAATTTTAATCGTGAAGTTATTGCTTTTTCATGGGATAAACGATAAAAACTTGCTAAGATTTAAGGTTGTCATTTACTCAATTTCAATTGTGATCTATGGCTGATTGTTGCAATTGGAGGACTGACTATTTTATGGATATCGTACTATTGGTATAATCAACAAAAAATGCTATGTACTAGTCATTATCAACAATTTATAATTAGGATCATCTTCTCTTCCATTGCTTTTGACAAAATATTGTTTTAATCAGCCCATCTTTTGTTGTGATCAACCAGCAATGATTTATTGATGAGGATGAGCAGAATATTGTTGCAATCGATTACAAACTGATAGCTGTGATCATTCAATGATCACTGAAGTGAAATAAACTGTTGGCATCAATATCAATTTCATTTGACATGAAAGTGAGGATCATAGCGTTTTTGCTTGTGTGGAAATAAACATCCCGAGAAAAATTTGAATTCTCAAAATTACATTAAAAATAAGAAAAGGTCCTAATTCTTTGTTTAGACCTGGAAGAGAAGTTTCTTATTCAACTCGATCATTGTGTCACACAGTATATCCTGATTATTTTACAACGGTCAAAATTGATGAGAAAATGAACTTATTGAATGGCTTATAAATCGGGTGTAGAAGACAATGAAGAAGAAATGTGTATTATTGTGATGACTACTCAATATTTTTTCCGCTATTGGTATGCAACTCCATTTAAAATTAAAATTAAAATCAACCACTGGGATGCATCCACAAAAAAGTATGGGGACAGTTGCCGCTTCCAATAAATCTCTACGTTTTAGACCCTACTGAACTCAAGAAAACATAATTTAAAATAAATTCAGTCGTTGTGTTTGTCTATTTCTGAAAGCACGATGACTTGAGAAAGCCTAAAAATCTTTGACTGAAATTTCATATTCAAGTTTCTTATTAGAAAAATAAGTTCATATTCATAAATAAGTAAACTTGTCGCACTCAAATTATACTTGGCGCACTCAAAAGTTAAAGAGCCATTTACCGCCCAGAAAAACGTGCGCAAAATAGTACTTATCCTGCATGAGTAATAAAGAATAACTTAGATTGATCCCTGAATGAATTGGCACAACATTTACCTGGAACATTTCCCAGAATTATTAGCAGTTTTAGGCAAAACATGCTGCAAATTAGAAGGAATAACATGAATATAAAAGAAAAAAATTATGTTCGCTAACTCTTTCATTGTTGCAATCTTAATACGTAAAGTAAAGTATTTTCACAGCGGTATTAACAATTTGTAAATCTTTTGCAGTTTTCGATGCAAAAATAGAGCATCTAAATTCACGCATCACGGTCTTATATACAGGTCTTAACACTAGCATCCCACTACCGTTGGTAAGAGGTTGACTCTTATTTAAGTATTTAGTTATTATCTGTTCCTCAAGATGTGTGAAGCTGTAATATATTGTAGTTGATGATTATAAATCTAATTATGATAATAGTTTAAGGGAGATTATTATTATGAAATATTAGATATTCTATTGCTATTTGATGACAATATTTTGAATATTATTGATATTGAGTGCTATTTATCAATAAATTTTGGGATATAAAATTAAATATTCAATCCAGACTTGAATGATTCGAATCGCTGTTTCTTGTCGTTCTGATGCACACTTTCTTTTTCTCTCGCACACCTATTCTGTCGATCGTAAGGCCGTCTGTAGTAGTTCAAATAACTAATAGGCTGCTTTAATAATGAATACTGGTAAATATCAAGACCTGTGTATAATATTGGAAATTGTGCGGCAAGAGTGGTTCTTTTGAAAAGATAGTTCTACTAGAGAAACAACCTCGCCATCTCGTCGCTAATCCTTAAAGGGAATGAAATCGATGATTTTCTTAAGGATTTATACCTAAATATGATTGGAAACTGTCAATCAATATTAAAGGGATCCGTTAATTAAATGTCGGTAATATTTTATATATATGTTTATTATTTCCAAGAGAAAATATTAATAATATAATGTTCAAAAATAACGTTTCTTTAAAAGTTCTTCTTATTTACACACGCACATATATAGCCAACCTAATCATCGTATTATCAAAAGTAACTAAATATAAAATATAGTACAGCGCAAACATTGTTTAACTTCTAACACTCCCCTTCAATGGTGACGCTGTCTTGATTATTTTCAATTATCCCCATTTTTGCTCAAAATTCTTCAAATTTTGGCCTAGGAAGTGGCTTCGTTAGAGTATCAGCAACTTGATTCGATGTTTCAACATATTCAATTTTGATTTCACCATTTTTAACCTTGTTTCTAATAAAATGGTGCTTTATATCTATATGCTTTGTTCTTTGGTGGTTTTCTGGATTTTTGCTGATATGTATGGTACTCATGTTGTCTTCATATATCTTAATGCTTTTCAAATTCTTCAAGCCAATATGTATCAAAACACTCTTCAACCAAATAGCTTCACAAGTTGCAGAACTCAACGCCATGTATTCAGCTTCTGCTGATGACAATGCTACTGTTGTTTGCTTTTTAGAAGCCCATGAAACAGTATTTCCATATATCTTGAAAATATATCCTGATGTTGACTTCCGGTCTACATCACTTCCCCAATCAGAATCGCAATACCCGTAAATGATATCATCTGTCTCATTTCTTTTATAAATTAATTCAAAATTTATTGTGCCTTTAATGTAACGTAGAATTCTCTTCAGATTTTTCCATATTTCTTCATTTGCTTCATTTTGATAACGGCTAAGTTTGTTTATGGCAATGCACAAATCTGGTCTTGATCCCAACATAGCGTACATCAAACATCCAATCAATTGTCGACATGGTTTCGTGAATTTTCCATCTTTGTCGATTTTTGGTAATTTTAAATTCGGTTCCATAGGGGTAGAAACTTGCTTACAATTTTCCATGTTAAACCTTTTCAACAATCCTTCCAAATATTGTTTTTGATTTATTCGCAATATTCCTTCTTCTATATTATTCACAATTTTTATTCCAAGAAAATAGTTTAATAGTCCCATATCTTCCATTTCAAATTCATTCTTTAAGTACTGTTTGACTGATTTAATTTTACTTAAATCTTTGCTGGCTATTATTATATCATCAACAAATATTAAAATTATAATTGAATTCTCAAAGATTTCGCCTTTTATATAAAGACAGTAATCAGCTTCTGATCGATTAAATCCAAGGTTTAAAATTTTCTGGTTAAATTTTTCATTCCAATATCGTGGTGATTGTTTCAATCCATATATTGTTCTTTTTAGTTTGCAAACTTGTTTTCCATTATTTTCTAAGCCTTCAGGACATTTCATATATATCTCTTCTTTCAATACTCCATTTAAAAATGCCGTCTTCACATCCATTTGATGAAAATGAAATTTGTGTTGATTTCCAACTGCAAGTATAATTCTTAATGTGGTTAATTTAGCTACAGGTGCAAACGTTTCTGTGTAGTCTATTCCAGCAGTTTGCTGAAAACCCCTGGCTACTAATCGCGCTTTATAGCGTTTCGGATTTCCATTCTCATCCTTTTTAATTTTAAACACCCATTTACTATCAATTAGTTTCTTATTCTTTGGCAAATCAACCCATTCCCATGTTTTATTTTTATTTAAAGAATCTATTTCATTATTTATTGCCTCTGTCCATTTACTTTTGTCTTCTCTTTTCTTTATGTCTTCTCTTTTCTTTATGTCTTCCATATTCTTTGGTATATCTTCAATATAACATTCGACATTTAAGGCTAAGTAACTTTCATCATCTGATTCTTCAAATTCATAGTCGTTCATCCATACTGGTTTCTTTTTATCTCGTACTGGTCGTTCATTATCATTTTTTTGTTTTCCAAAGCCTAGATATTCTTCTTCAGTTACTTCTTCTTGTTCTTCTGTTTCCTGTGGGGTATCTTCTTGATGAATTTCTTCATTATCAAGTTCTTGATTTGCGATTTCATCATTTTCTGTTTCTTGTGTTTCTGTTCTTGCATAAAAATCATCTTTCAATTTTTCATGTAAGATTTCAGTTTCGTTGAAAATTACATTTCTTGCAAATACTACTTTTCTTTCTTTGCTGTCCCATAATCTGTAACCATTCGTAGCGTAACCGATGAAATTAAATTTTCTTGATTTTGGGTCGAATTTCGTTCGAAAATTCTTCGGTATATGTTGGTATGCTGCACAACCAAATATTTTCAATTTACTTAAATCAGGTTTTATGTTATACCACATTTCGGATGGTGTTTTGTTTTTCAAACATGTTGTTGGTCTTCTATTAATTATGTAAACAGAAGTTAAAATGCTTTCACTCCACATTTCTTCAGCTACGCCATTTTGCTCAAGACTGTATGGTACTGTATATTCTAGAACTATTCCTTTCTGTTTACAAAAATTAATCATTTCATGCGAAGTATATTCCGTTCCGTTATCACATCTTAGTCGTGAAATTCGTTTCTCAAAGTGAGCTGAAGCCATTGCTTCATACTCTTTAAAGTACTTGAAAACTTCCGATTTCTTTTCTAGTAGATACACAACTGTGACATGCGTATAATCGTCTATCAATGTTAAAAAATACCGTTTACCATTCCATGATATCGGGTTGATTGGTCGACATACGTCCGAGTGTACCAATTCTAACGGTCGTTTAGTCAATGGACGTTTTCCTTTATGGGGAAATTTTATTTGTTTTCCTTCAATGCAAGTGTCACAAAAGTTTAATTTTTCTTTCAAAATATTATTATCAATTCCGTTGACCATGTTAAATTTCAACATTTGTTCTAAATTCTTATTTGAAATATGGCCTAATCGTTTGTGCCATAGATCTAAAGCATTCATTTGAGTTTTTAATAAATTTGCTTGATCATAATTTCCAATTTTAAAATTTATCTTGTACAGTTTTCCAAAACGTTTACCAATCGCAATAGTTTGATCATTTTTGATGATTTTCACGATTCCGTTTTCAAAAATTACTTTCATACCTGCCATTTCAATTTTTCTAACTGACAACAAATTAAATTCCAAATTTTCGACATACAAAACATCTTTAATAGTACATTCAGTTTTGTTTCCGTCAAGAACTATTTCTGTTTTAATGTTTCCAATTTTTGTTGCCTGCATTGATTCGTTCGATTTAGCTACTGTTATTTTAATCGAATTTTTCAGCGTTTTTACTTCCGTGAAATATGATTCATCATTGATCATATGTTCAGTTGCACCAGAGTCTAAAATCAAAGTGATACTTGTTTTAGATTCACATAAATTCTTACCATAATTTTCAGCTTTTGTCATGAATGCAATACTGCTTGTCGTTTCTTTCTTCTCATCATTTTTAGCTTCATATTTCTTCTGTACAATTTTGGATCGACAATCTGCCTTTTTGTGACCTATTTTCCCACATTTGTGGCATCTGTACTTAAAATGGTTAGATGTAAATGCAACTGGTGTGGTTTTTTCTCGTTCAGTTCCACTTGCTTTTCCCAATTTATTTAATTGTTTCCTTTTTAATTCTTCATCCAGTAGTTTTCGTTTGACAAATTCTAGTGTTAACGTTCTTTCCGAAACAGTTTCTAATGCAGTAGTAATTCCATCATATGATTTAGGCAGTGTGATGAACAAATGGCAAATTTTGTCTTCTTCCGTCATTTTCGCACCTGCCTGAGTTAATTCCCGTACTAATTGATCAAATCTTAAAAAATGCGATTCAAGAGATTCTGTTTCGTTAAATTTCATTGTTAGTAAGTGCCTGCGAACAACAATCTGGCTAGTGATTCCTTTTCTTTCAAAAGTTTCTGATAATGCAGTCCAAATATCCCATGGGTTTGCTTTGTCTTTTACATATTCGAGATGGCTGTCAGCAATCCTTTGAATGATTGCCGATTTACACTTTTTCTCTTGTTTAATTCTGGTTTGCAATAAATTTGTTTTTGCTTTTCTTTTCTCTTCCGTATCACCGGCATCAATTTCATATATTTCATCATTCCTAGGTTCTAAACATTGTAACAAACCTTGTTCATCTAACAACATTTCTATTCTGAATTTCCAATTACTGAAATTCTTCCCGTCAAACAGAGGAATGCGATATTTTTCATCTTCCATGTTTGAGGTTGTGTAATACTTCCAATTCTTTGCGAATATTGTATTTCACTTACTTCCTGAACCTTTTATTGTACTGGGCCCATAACCTAAAGGGGTCCGTTAATTAAATGTCGGTAATATTTTATATATATGTTTATTATTTCCAAGAGAAAATATTAATAGTATAATGTTCAAAAATAACGTTTCTTTGAAAGTTCTTCTTATTTACACACGCACATATATAGCCAACCTAATCATTGTATTATCAAAAGTAACTAAATATAAAATATAGTACAGCGCAAACATTGTTCAACTTCTAACAAATATAATCACGGGAAGAGAAAAGTGTAGTAATATAATATGAAGCAGGGGAATTACGTGAGCTCAATTCACATCCGGGATTGATCTTGTCAAAGGAGAATTCTTGTCAGAGAGGCGGTACATATTTGGAGCTGCGACGCCTAGAGTCTCTGTAAATCGTGAAGGAGTTGAAATCAATAATTTTCCTCCAGATAAAAACATGAAATAACATTGGGAATTGTCTATAAAAAAGAGTGAAATCACGTATAGGGAAAAATTCAGAAATATAATATGGAGCAGGAGAATTCTGTAGGCTGAAATTATAATTGGAACTAATCTTATCAAGAAATTATTTTTGCCAGAGGCGGTTCACATATGGAGCTGCGAAGCCTAGCGCTTAGACCCGCGAAGCGGGTCGAAACGCTAGTCTACTACTAACGTATCAGATAATGATTTAGTCATTACTGTAGGATTCCTCCCCATTGCTAGAAAGGATTTATACATCAATAAAGATTTGACTGTTGAGCAGCAACAATATATAGTAAATTCAATTTTAGAATATCGCGATTGCTTTCCGAGGCAGATATATTACTAACGGACAATATAATCATTACGTATGTACCTTGGAGACTATCGTATGGAGAACGGATAAAACTACATGGAATGATCAAACAGCTAATGGAGGCAGATATTATACGGGAATAAAACTTACTTTCGCGTCCCCTATTCTGCTAGTGAAGAAGAAAAACAGAGATTTCAGGCTATGTATTGATTACAGAAAACTTAATAAGATCTCTATAGCAGACATATATCCTTTCTCAATAATAGATGACTAGTTAGACCGATTCTAATAAATTCGATATTTTACTATATTGGGTTTAACTCTTCTGGAAACTATCTAATTCCATTTGCAGAAAGTAGTAGACATAAAACATTTTCTGTTACGCCAGATGGACAATCCGAATTTAATCGTTTATAAATATGTTTTATTGGGTATAAGCTCTGTACATTAATTAGAAACACAACGTTTCGACAGCAAAGTGCTATTATATTTATATTTCTTTACACTTGCAAAAGGCAGCACTTTGCTGTCGAAACGTTGTGTTTCTAATTAATGTACAGAACTTATACCCAATAAAACATATTTATTTAGAAAATGAGTTGTGAGAAGTTTTTTCCTTCATTAATCGATTATCTTCCGGATTAACAAATGTACCATCAGTACTTCAGCGGATAATCAATAAAATCACAGGATCGTACAGAAAAATGCAAAAAACGATGGCATACCTAGACGATGTACTGTGTCCTTCAGCTACGTTTGAAGAAGAAATAGAAAGAGTTCGTATTTGGTCATTTTCAAAGAGAATCTGTTGTCTGTTGACATTAAATCCAAAAAAATGTTTTTTTTTTTGGCTTCATCTGGAAACTACTTGGGATTTGTGATCAACAAAGATGGAGTGAAACCTGCAACAGAGAAACTCAAAGCTGTAAAAAACTCTTAATCACCAATGATCGTACATGAAGTGAGACAATTTTTTGGGTTTATCACTCATTTCAGACATTTTGTGAAAGAATACGCTCATACCGCGCAGCCACTTACTAGCTTATTGAAGAAAAATATGCAGTTGAAATGTGAAAAAGAAGAGTTCAACTCATTTTTGGAACTGAAAGAAAAAATAGAGAGTTTTTGCAAGTCACCGCTAATGAAACGTCAACGCTAACGTCAAAAACGATTTCCTTTGTGCATCTGTACTGAAATTGACAAATAACTTTATTGTAACGTTATTCACATCTGTCAATGCTTGAAGTTTCTTGTAAGTACTCTGTGATTCAAGCTAGCATTATTGAACAAGCATTCCCCAGAAAATTAGTTTTTCACGTTAGCGTTATCGTATCAATAGCGGAGGCTTGCAAAAACTCCCTATATAAAGAAATTTTTGTTAGCGCTGTATAATTGAAATGCTGAAACCGAAGTCTATGCAGAGCAAAGTCAGAAAAAGCACCGAAGATTGGATTATAGCTAGCCAAATGACCGACGAGAAACTGAAACTTATAAAGAACATAATATCTAAGCCACTAGAACTGCGTATGACAACAAGATATATAAAGACTACTGTTTACGTCACGTATTTATCGAAGAATAACAGCAACTGGGTTTCAATGGGTTGTTCCAAAAGGGCACCGAGTACAAATATTTTCGATTATGTCATGATGACTTTGTTATGATTGTAAGTTGAAGTTCAAGCCAATAGAAGAAATGAAGGTCATGTACAGATGTAATGTATTCTATCTCAATGAAGAATTACATTTGAGTTATAAACTTGTAATTTTATTATTTGAAGTAACTCATAATAGACTTGAGACATTTTAGTTTGGATAGAACTTTGTTGAAGATGAGCGAAAAAAACTGGCTTCCGGGTATGAGGAAGTTTTCAAAAAAATACATCGACTGTTGCATACCATGCTTGTATCAAAAACAGTGTTTCCATAAGATATGTTTAGATGGAACTGGTAAGAGATACGAGTACAAAGTATGCTATCAGATATCTGGAAAATATAATCAAAACATTCGAAGTTCCACCGAGATTAAGCACCGACAGAGGCTCAGTTTTCACTTCAAAGAAATTTGTGAACTACTACCGAAATCATGGAGTGAAGCATATCTTGAACGCTGTCGTAACACAACGAGCGAATGGTCAAAGTGAACGGCACAATAGCACATATTTGTAGGCTACAAGCCCGTCGAGATTTTGGACTCAGCATGAATTATATTCAGAACGATGGTATTATAATTTATTATAGCAAGGGGACGGTCACGTGACTTTTTTGCTACAGCCAATCCCAGTCTGGGTAACATACGTCAAAGTGACAGTTATTTGTTTACTTTTAGTTCGAGGTTAAACACGTGACTCATAGTTTCAGTGTCTATTAGCTGGATATTTTCTAAAAGAATGATGTCCTTTTATTTTGAAAGTTTGCCTGGTAATGTGAAACAGGCAGAAGGAATATTCCATAAGTTTTGATGGACAAAATATCAAAATTAAGATGAAACTAATTAATTCAAAACTGTGAACTAGCTTAAATTGTTTCGAGAAACAGGCTGTTAAAGCTAGAATTAACACAATACACATGAAAATAATAAAAATAATACAGCATTCACAGCACCATCACAAACAACGAGACTTATCTTCACATAACCTTTAAAAGTGAAAATTTAGAACTAAAACTAACACAATACACATAACAATAAAAGAAATAGTCCAAAAGTCACAATATACACACAAAAAAACGTCAAAAACACTAATAAATACCAGTAACACAAAAATCAAGCAAACAAATATTGAGTAAACAATGCTTACGAAATGTCACTTTGACGTTTGCTACCCAAACTGGGATTGGTTGGAACAAAAAGTCACATGATAGCCCGCAACCCATTAAACAATACCTTAGGCACTATGTCGTAATTTTTGGGCGGTACAGGTGTCTACACAAATAAATTGAATTTTCCATTCGAAGATGCACTTTTCCAACAAAATACTCTAGTACGACATTCTTTGCATTGATAGATCATAAAAAAATAGTCATCAAGAACCTATTGCTTTATCAAAATATTGAGATCGGAAATCAGGAGAATTTTTGTCTTTCCTTAAATTTTCTCTTAAATATGAGTGATTTGATACTGTAGGCACATCATTTGCAAAATTCGATTTCTATGCTTACATAAGATTCATTGTTTCGAAATTCCGTACATATTTGTTGGCACACGGGCAAGAAGTCCCGAGCGCAACTTCTTACCCTAGGTCCGTATGGTGCAAGATCTTATTCTGCACCTGAAAGTTAATTCAAGTTTACGCTGATTGTCGTCGTTAAGGTGAAGTATCACCCGGAACAACTATTTTAGCGCGAAATTTGAATGGATGATTCTTGTAGCAATATGTTTGATAAATACTTTCTTATAATAAATTAACAAAGTTATTAGTGGCGTGTATATTAAAAATTAGATAATTTGTCAAAGTTTAATTATGTCGGCAATAAATCCGTATAAAATTAGTGCTAACGTATAAAATTAGCATGCAAATCCTATATCTCAGAGACTTTGATAACTACTTATCTGGAAAAAATATATATACTAGGCGCTATACTTGCAGTTATCATATAAAATTTTTTATGAAAATTGAACTCGATAATTTCGAAAAAAAAATAATAAGTGCAGAAAATATTAATTTCTCAGAGATTATCCAGTTTTTTGGGACAAAATTTGGTAGACTTATAGATGACATTATTCTTCAGAGTACTGTGCAAAAATAATTGATTTTTATTTATTAATATTCCGTTTATAACCCTTTCTGTGCACTTCAAAAAGTATAATATTCATATTGAAAATTGGAGGAAAATCAAAGTCTTGTATTCAAAAATTATATACATTTGAATGATTAATTTTTTTTGACATCGGTCACTGGATTTTGGGCTCAAAATTCTCGATATTTTGGGTACTTCTCTGATGTCCATTTACACTTTTTTATTCCCTGCAAGGTTAATTTCGACAAAAGTAATTATATTCCATGGCCAAATATTTCTTGGAGATAATATATTTTTTTGAGAGTCGTGGGATTCCAAGTTTTCGAGAAATTATTTTTTTTTTTGTTCAAATAATAGATTTTGTTATGAAGAAACGTCAAATGAACAAAAAGAAATATATTTATCATATCTAAAAACTATGAGTAATATTTTACAATATTTCCCGGCGTTTCAGCGGCTGTATATTTCAAAATAATAATTTAGGAAAATATTTTTCAATTTCTTTTCTACTTCTTTTAGTTGTATGAATATGATATTTCACTAGTTGATTTGTTCTGTGGCGCTATCTAGTATCCAAATTTTGTACTATATGACAATTGTCAAAGATTAATTTTATCATGTATTCAAATTGGTTTAAATTGTAGTTTTACCGATCTTGTCATACTAGTAAGAAGAATGGTTTGGATTCCAGGATATTTGACAAATCTGACTTACAATGTTACAGTAAGTTCATTGGATAAATACATTAAAAATCAATCTTCAAATCTAATTTTGTAAAACTTATCTCTTTTAGATTTCTAAATACTACTATAGTTGGAAGTGTACAGATGAGAATTTCAAGTTATCAATGTCATATTTCTCAAGAAAGCGACAAAATATTTTATTTATATCCATCAATTATTATTGGGATCTGTCATTCTACAAATAATAATACTTGATACGAATCTGCATTGCTCTAAGGCCCGAGATATTCACTTTCAAATAAATTACAAGTACTAACTTATTAGTGAATTCATCAAGGGTAAATACTTAAAAAAAAACACAGACTAACAGCTTCAAATTTTGGTCTAGTCTGTAAGCGAAAACTGTCTGCCGGACCCCTAGTAGAAAACATACTATATGTTCAAAATCTATCTACTAGTGCTACGGAATGGGGTAAGAGTCATGGGCAAGTAGCAATACACAATTATGAAAATGTAATAACTGTTACAGTTGCACATTTCGGGCTGAAGGTAGCATCGAGCCATTCTTCTTTGAAGAAACAACTGATCATCAGGCAAAAACATTTAATGGTGCTCGCTAAGGCGACATGATAATCAGGAGTCTGTATGTGCCAACAAAGTCGTGGAGATCATTTGCTCTATATAATATTCCATACATAATCCTTGTACTGTATACTTTACGGTTTAATAAAAAATTCATAATTTTAAATTTAAAACCAGTTTTCTATCAAAATTAGATAACCCTTTACTTTAATTTATCCTTTATGATTTAATAAAAAACTCATAATTTTTTATTTGAAACATGTTACTATCAAAATTAGTTCTTGCGTGAATTTCATTAAAACTTATGTCTTTGAAAAATTATTTTGTATGCGAGCATTAATTTCAGTAAATTTCTCCATAAAATGTTTTTCTTCTGAAATGTCAAATTTGAATTCTTGTGTATCCCGCCGTAATCACTAACCTTCCATAAGCCTCACTTACTCCAAAACAAGATTAGAGTAGACAGAGATAGCTAATATTTCCGGGTGATGTTTCACCTTAAGTCACGCTAGCCATTTGCCAGCGTGAGTGTTATGTTTTCAGATTATCTATAAGATAGCTAGTAGAAATATTCAACTACTTTTACAAAATAAGTCAGAGACACAATATTAGACAGTGATGATGAACGAAATCGACTTTGATCTTACATAACAAGATCAACCGTTTAAGAATTGAAAAATTCCCTCATGCTCAAGATTTGAACAATTATTACTTCAAGACTGAATGCGCAAAATCAAGAAGTATGCCAAAATTTTCAGTGCGAGTTTGAACATAGTTTGGTATTTAAAGTATCTATCACTTGTATTTGAATCGTGAACGGAGATCAGATAAATGTATAAGCTTATAAATTGCACAGTAAATATTCTCAGCCTCAGGAAGCAACCAAATTTGCCAACGTGGAGATATGACTGAGGTCTCAATACAGTAAAAATAAAATCTAACTTTTCTATCAAGTCTTTGGTATCGTACACGCACATGCACAATGTATACATGTAATATTATAATAAATTAGATAAAAATATCAACGTCAACCAAGCCTGATCGTCGATGGTTATTATTTTTTTCATATTTGTAATGCTGAAACAAGTCTTTTCATCAGGTTTCATCCAAATTAGCACCCCGACTCTTTGACTCAAAAACCACTGTTTTAGTGCCATTGACAGAATTTAATTCCACTATTGAGTCGCTAGTATCGCCATCTTACAAACTCACACACACACTCCGCAATGTATACATTTTTAATGATATAAATTTGTCATCACGGCTCTTAAAATTAGAGCATTCGTATTGAATGAATGAATGTAACACCCCTTAAACAACAATCAAACTGAATCTAATTATTAAAGTACTACTCCTTTGTATGATAATATTCTCGTTTGCAAATAAATGTATTCATTTATTTATTTATTATTTATTTATAATTCAACCAAAAAAACTAGAGATGTACTAAATTCTTTCATCTAATTATGCGTCAGGGCTCTTATATAGTACGTTGCCGTTGCCGTTGCTGTTGATTTTTTCGTCGAAGTTCGGAAAACCTATATTCTTCTTGTCGTTAGTCATTCGAGATCCAACCTTTCTAGTAGCAGATAAACAGGTGATAAACGGCATTCAACTGAACAAGGTCGTCTTTATAATTTTATATTTTACAAAAATTTGTACATGTAGTATATTATTCCTGAAACTTTTCTAATTCCTTTATGACGGGATTCTTGCACACTGGAGTCTACTGAGTCTGTGTCTAAGGCCGGCCCTGCATCAAAATGAACTATAGGAACAACGATTATAACTAAACGATAAAGTATCGTTAGTATTACACGGATGTAACAAACTGAAACTTATCATGCAATTCTAGAATTTTCTTCACACTACAGAACTGTAAATCTGAACAAAATACAACATTTTTTAATACTGAGTGACATGTGATATGTTTGTCGATGAAATTGATGTTATTTTGTTCAAATTTACAGTTGTGTAGGGTTATAAAAATTTCAGAATCATATCGTAAGTATTTTTTTTTTATTTGAGTGTATTTTATGAAACTCGTTTGGGTATCGTAAAATGCCTCCTTATAGAACTCAAACCTAATTTATATTACATGAATAATTTTTAGAGCAAAAACCAAGATGTATCCATAGCGTGCTCATATTGTATTAGATATATTTAAATGTAAAATTTTTATATTTGTTTCCACAGTAACACTTTTTCAGTCCAGGATGTAATTGATCATGTTTTCCTACGGTCGTACATGTTGCCCACATTCCCCCCCCCCATTTAATAGCTACCACCATCAATACACTTGCAGTATCAAGTTACATCACCTAAGTTCAATTTTCAAATTGGTGCTTATTGCCGAGTTGTTTGATCTTGAAGCACAGCATTGTGTACAAAATTTGTCTTCCATTCATCTTTCGAGTTATTAGTAAATTCTAAATGTTAACTTGTGCTGTTGTGCTGTGCTGCGTGTTTGGGCTTTTTTTTAATGCAAACGGCTTTAAACAAGCATTATGATATTCAGTCAATAATTTTAATGAGTCGACAAGTCTTGTCACCAAATACTTGGCCTCAATTTTCAGCTTTACACTCTTGTTCCATAAATTACTATTAATTACATTTTAATTCTTCAATGAGATTTCCTAATACAAACTTATTTCCCCACCCGTAAGTATTGGCCTCGAGTGCACGTTGCCAAGCCACGTGAATGAGTGAAATAGACGAACGATTGTTAGAAAGTAATATAGATCCTCGACTAATAAACTGATAACGTCGGCATTACTGCTCTACTGTTCGTGTGTGATGAGTTTTGTGAATTTCGGTATTTATACTAGTTGAAGCGGCTATTTACTAATAATTGTTTATGAATGATTAGTGTTCATTACGTAAAGTTAGAATGAGTTAAATACTTTTGGTGTTTTATGTTTTGAAATATAGGTATATATTTAATGTAAGTAAGTTTGGAATTATTTTATTAATTAATAGGTTTAGAATATAATATTATTACCTAGAAATTTTTGTATAATTGTTCGTGGGTATTGTAGATATTAAAAAAAAATCCAGACGATATTAATGCATTATTTGAGAATTTTTTGACTGAGACTGAAACAATGTTTTTGATTTGTAAATGAATAGTATTGTATACCTACTGCAAAATGATCATATACAGGCGTGTAAAGAAACGTGAAATATATAAGTTTATCATACGACTTTGAATATGTATGCTGAGGGAAACTGATTCTCTTGTACATTTCAGAGTAAAATACAGAAATAATGAAGTGCTCAGTCAAATTTTTTTCCTGAAAAAGCCTTCATACGGAGTGATAGTAAGATAGTATAATTATATCACGTTGTGAATTTTGTATGTTACATAGAGAGTACAATGCTATTTTCTAATCGTACGGGTAGTTCGTTGTCTATGAACTCTAGACTTTCGCCTACTATCGTGGAAGATTACATGTGGACAGACGATTTCCCTTCAGAAATCGAATTTAATTTAGAGATTTAGATTTTCTCAGTTATAAATCCAATTAATCACAGAAATTGAATAAAATTTCAAATTGACAACCATCATGAATAAGATTATATTTATAAAGGCATTCATTCATATTTATATAACAATAATGATGATGATAAATTTTACAGAAATTCATAGATTCCTGCAAATAAGTTAGTCTTGGCGATGCAAATCTTTTAATTGAAAGGCTAACTACAGATAATATTTCAAGAAATTATCAAGAATTTAAATCCATAACAATAAACACTAATTTCTTAACTGGAATTCTTAGACTATAGACAGTTGCACCGCTACCTCTTATATTTTAAGTATCACTTAAATGAAGAATATCGCATCAAAGCTTAAAAGTCATGTGACATGAACATTGCTGTCATTAATCCGATTCGATATTTTTTGTTTGAGTGAAGCTTAAAATTTAAGCTACAGCTATGGCACGCCGTTTTGCTATTTAATAGCAACAATTTATTCGAGTTGAATTTAAACTATACATTTTTATTATCTTGCAAGATAATTTTAATTCATTGAATTTGTTTGGTTGAATTAAAATTATGTACATAATGAAAATTCAGAATTATTATTATCTTGCAAGGTAATTTTAATTCATTGAATTTTTATGATTGAATTAAAACTATGTACATAGTGGAAATTCGGAATTCTTATTATCCTGCAGGATAAATTGAATTCATTGAATTTTTATGATTGAATTTAAATTATGTACATAATAGAAATTCAGAATTCTTATCATCTTACAGGATAATTTTAATTCATTGAATTTTTATTATTGAATTAATTTTAATTCAATTTATATTCAATCATAAAAATTCAATGCATTAGAATTATCTTGCAAGGTAATAATAATTCTGAATCTCCATCATGTACATAATTTTAACTCAATCATAAAAATTTAATGAATTAAAATTATCCTGCAAGATAATAAGAATTTCCAATTTTCATTATGTACATAATTTTAATTCAGTTATAGAAGTTCAATAAATTAAAATTATCTTGCTAGAGAATAATAACTCTGTATTGCCATTATATACATAATTTTAATTCAATTATAAAAATTTAGTGAATTAAAATTATCTTGCAGGTTGATAATAATTCTGAATTTCCAATATGTACATAATTTTAATCCAATCAAAAAAACTAATGAATTAAAATTATCCTGCAAGATAATAATAATTCTGAATTTCCATTATGTACATAGTGTAAATTAAATTAAACTATGTTTAAGAGAGTGGCTGTTGAAAGGGTTTTAAGGCCGCGGTGCTCTTAACATCCTCGACGAACTACACTGAGAAAACTAAATTGCGCCACTCAAATGGTTAGAAGTATAAATGGTAAAGTTCAAGTGATGGAAATCGAAGTTGTAAGTCGATTGCGACATATTTTTAAGATGAAAAGTAGATCTTATAGACGCAAAAGATGACTTCTCTTGATATAAACTGTTTTTCACACACAAACATTGTTCAATCAAGAAAAAAATACATTTCCTAGCCTCACAATTTTGACGTTGGACGTCTTTTCGTTTTACAATTACAAGTGGTACCGGTTACCAATTAAGTGGTCAGATTTTAAAGCTGCAACATCTTATCAATTACCATCACATCGACAAGTTGTTAGGGATACCATTTATAGGATTACCAAATGCCCTAAATGACGCGTTGCGTGTTGCCAACTTAACTCTGTACGAAGATTTTCCGATATTGGAAGAATGATAAGTAAAACATTGATATTCCTGGTGAAATTAATATTAAAACTGGAGGCTGATAATTGCTGCCAAAACTTGGATCTCCAGGCGAAAATGACACGGCTGGCAGCCCTGACCATTTAAATTGTTCACTTACAACTTAAATTATTATCCTTACCATTTAGTTTTCTGTATAAGGTGCAGGAAAACTTTTTCTCATTTTCACATTTTTTTCTTACTTTGATTGTTAACGTTTGAAGTATATTTGCAATGCATCAATTGATCTAGATGGTATCTTCAAGCCATGTTTTCAACTAGTTCTTTACAATAAATTGTTTTCGTTGTTTGATTGAACTCGCTATGCCGTCTAGTTAATTGTGGAAAATTGTCAGGATTGCATGGTTAATTATAAATATCTGAATATGCAAGCCTTCAGAATGAAAATTTCTTAAAATTTCTCGAAATTCAAATCAGTGTGGCGTGGCAAAGGCGACATAAAGCTGATGTTGATGCTTGTTTTGATTGCTCATGGATAACAGCTAGCAGCGAAGCAAGTGTGAAATGTAGCACCGGATCTATCTTGTAAAACAAGTCGGCTGGCAAGCACGGCACCAACCACCGGACCAAGTTTCTTGCATCGGAGCGAGCGTGGCAGCCAGCGCGGTTCCAAGTGAATAAAATTGCCTCATTTCACAATAAAATAAAATTTATCGTTAATTATTTTTTAAGCGATCATATCAAAAAAGCTGTTTCCATGGCCCCTTTTGCGGCCGTGAAGTTTCACTTTTTGGTACACATCTGTCAAATTTTACTTTTTGGGACTGATCTGTCAAATACTACTTTTTTAGGACTGATCTGTCAAAAGCTACTTCATAAACACTTAAAACCTACCTACATAGATTGCTTGATGAACTCTTTAAGATACAGTTTTCGCCGAAATACATATTAGATTCCTCCGTCAACCTTAATAGTTCGTATAATTCAAGAAATTGATACGCATTTTTTACAAATGTCACTTTGATAAAAGACAATAAAATAAAATAGTTTCAACGGCAGCTTAGATTTACAATTGCAATGTTTTAGAAATAAATAGATAAAATTTATTACCTGAATTGCAGCCTCAGCTGCGCTTCGGCCGCAAACAACAGATTCGACCAAAAAAGATAACCTATACGGCCTTGATACACAAATAACTATTATTTTCATACTAAAAATTATTTTTTACTTTTTAGTTCGGTTTACCATTAAAGCGTGTGTTTTAGTTTTTCTTGCTTAACTATAATTTATTTTTCATTTTTTAGTTTGTTCTGCTGACAAAAATTTATTTAGTATGATAGTTGATCGGTAATCACAGAAGTCCAATCCGTGAAAATGACATGTTCAGGTTGTCAGTCCAAAAAAAAGCAGTAATTATCAAGCAATCCTGTGAAAATTAGCTGTGTGGCTATCACAAAATATAACATCGCCTCATTGACATGATGACATGTTTTGAATGGTAGACTCGTCTAATGCAGAATTATTTTTGTCCGCTATGTATTGTTTCGTTTTTGTTATGAAAATATCTTCCAGACTTGTGTAAAACAAGCATGTGGTTAGGCATTGTAAAACATTGTTAAATCGATATGTTTAATAATTATCTGTTGAAAAGGCAGTGGCTTTCATATACAAAGTTTTACGTTTGTGTAAATCATTTTTGAAAAGGAGTTCAGTACTGTAGACTATACTGTTTTATCTCGGTCTGTAAGAAAGAAGGATGAACATTGTCTTCAATTCGTCGCTAATAAGTAAAAATTCTAATTTAAAAAATATTGATATATGTATTTAACATGCGTCTTTAAGTTAAAAATTGAGAAAACACTTTCCAAATTTATGAATGTTTGCTCCCTCTCATGTACTCAAATTATGTATTAACTTATATAACATAATAATAATAATAATGTAACATATATTTATAATAATAGATCAACGGCATAAAATATATAATTCAAAAGAAGTCTATCGTACAAAATGATTTTTTTCTTCTATTGCTTGAGTAAAACGCAGGGCCGCGCCGACTCCAAGCATCGCCTGTGTGCTGTGTGCAAAACCTTTGAAGCGCCATTTTTTTGTCGTCGTATATAAAGTCGCAAAAAATATTTTTTTTCTTGAAATTTCGACGGAAATGTCTTCTCTAGTTTTATATTATTTTCGTAAATAGATAAAAACGGTTCGCTTAAGCTTGGCCATTACTGAGAAAAAGAAAACGCTAACTGAATGATTTATATCCTTTATTCATGATATTTTCCACTTTTCTCGCTTTTCTATTTGCAAAATCCTTGATAGTTTCATGTATATCAAAATTATTTAATATGGCCTCCTATATAGATATTGTTGTTGAATTTGTTAACCTATCCTGGCTCATTGTTAAGCGCTAGTAATTTTTTATTAGTTTTACTTTAGAAAACGACCTTTCTGCGTTTGCTTATGTGACTGGCATAGTAAGCAAAATTTGTAATGCTAGGGCATACAGCTGTCAAATTGTTTAAATATATAAATTTGAGAATATTCACATCATTATTCAATTTTTCGAAGAAAGACTGACATAACATTATTTCTGCACGCAAATCATCGGCGACCAATGAATCATTTCCTGAATTTTCCTGCGAACGATTGTAGCTGATTTAGTCGACTTTAATCTTGGCCATTGCTTAGTTTAAATAAAAAATTAAACACGTTGTTGTGATTATTTAACATATTAAATCTTTCCTTTAAAGCAAATAAAGCTTGATCCAATTTATAAAAATAGTAAATTATGCTACAAGAACCAAACGACGGTCATTATCGTCCAGGACGACATTCACTGCACTTGCTTCAGGCAAGGTCAAAGCCCAACGCGTAGCTTCGTGCAGCCAAATTCATTCATGATAATGATGACGGTCGTTCAGTGCCCGAGTTGCATATGATACTTTTTGTAACAAATGCACCGAAGTACCCCATTACTGAGCTTTTTAAGGAAATCTAGATGTATTTGAAACTATCTTATCGATACGGCAAATAAATTTTGCAAATGCGATCACATTACAGTAAACTAATACAATAAAACATAACTTACATTATTTATCTTATTAATTGATATTTTTCATATTTTCTGTGCTATTACGCTTACATCAAATACAAACACTATAACGAATACATCATTTTCATGATACAAAATCTTTCCAAATTTCAATTTTGACATATAACAAAAAAGTTAAAGAATAACAACGGCATCCATGACCCACAATTATAATTTTTTCCCTCTCATTAATTCTCTGTCAACAGGGAATTAAAGGTAATTGTTTCCATAGTTTGGAGTTGAGAACTTTCGGAGCACAGACTCAGTTCAGTAAAAGGGTACTTATGGTGCAACGTTAATATTGTCTTGGAAACTTGTACTCCGACTATGATGAATATTATTGTAAAAAGATATTAAATTTCAATAATTGGGGCTGGCGCCTGTGTGCGCCGTATATTTCGCACACATGGGCGACGCGGCCCTGGTAAGGCGATTTATTGTGACACTGAACTACATGCAAAAGTAATCCATTTTCGTATTTCAACAATTTGCCGTGGCAACTGTACAAAAATCATTTATTTTTTTAGACAAAAGTAAACCATGTTACATAGTTCGTATCTCCTAACTAATAGTGATTCTAAAGATTGATATTCAATCAAATATTAATTTGATGTGTCAGTCATTTTAGTTGAATTTATTATTTAGAAATAGGCACATGGAATTCAAGTTTTGACACTTGTCACTTAAATAATTTGAGGTTAGCACAATGTTTCAGTTTTAAAATAGTTAATGGATCAATTTTTCAATAATATTGAATTGAAAATGGGATTACGAATTAATTTTATTCATGTTTATGTGTAAAATGATTATTTTAAGCTTCCTAAAATGAACCTTTACTTATATACCTAATTTAATTCTATTTTCAAGAATTTGATAATAAAGTGCGATAGAAAAATAAAATTGTTTAAACCGTACAAAAAATACAATTTGGGATTCATAAGACTTTCTTACTCATCCCAAAATATACAGTTGCAATTTTTAAGGTAGCAGTGTACGACGTTTAAATATATTTTATATATATAATTTAAATACACCTATTATGAATATAAATTATGTTTCAATATTTCATTGATTTCTCCGCAACCTGAAATACAGTTTAAAACCAGATTTAGGCATACCATGTAAACATAGCAGTACGTGACAGTGACATCATGAATCTAGTGACATTATTAAATGACGTACACCGCTTCCTTAAAAATTTCTAGTATAGCATTTTTTGTACTTGTTAAATAAATAACTATTCATTTCACTAATACCTTAAATGTAAATGATGATGCTTCAGGTAAGTAATATTGATGAAATCTGAATATAAAATATGAAAATTTAAACTTCATCCGAACGCGATTCGAACCATAGACCAACGCTCTTGCTTTCGAGTTCTGAATCATTGGAGTGTTGAGAGAATTTAGATTTATATGCACTTAACATTTTGGAAACTTTCAAACTGAAAAGTGTATGATAGTTTTGGTTATATTGAGTTTTACTAGAACAATCACTTGTGATTTCACTATCGACTAATTCTATATCAATTTTAAATTTAGATATTTTTTGACAGTTTGAATTAAAATGGGTCAAATATGAGAAGGAATATTGTGCTTTTTCGTTGGAAATGAGTTACACGTCAATTCAAGGGCTTTGAAGAAAGAAAATGACTATTGGAACGAGTAAATCGTCAAATTTTACCTCGGGAAATCCTCTATAACGCTATTTTTGTTTAAATACTCAACGGGATATGAAAATGTTGATTTTTAAGCAAAAAACACCGATTTTTCGAAAGTTTTGAGCGAATTACTCAAAAAAGATCATATTTTCTAAAGAAATTGTTATAACAAAAAAAAATTAGCCTATGAAATGGTAAAGATAATCCTTGTAATAATTCTGGTTTGAGAAATCCCTTTATCATGTACATTAGATTGAATTGAAATTAGGCCCTTGTCCTAAGATGGTGGATGCATCCTTTTATTGCAAAAAACCATATAAACAGAGTGTTTGTTGCTGCTAAGGAGCTCGACAGACACCCAGTGAAGTTTGAATTATTTCACCGGATGTAATTTTTTCATTAAAATCCTGGTAATTTTTCTGTTGTGCCATGGTATTCATTTCCGTTTTCATCATTAATCGCAAAATATCACCGCACACACAGCTTGAACGTTGCTTCACAACTGACCTGTCGACTTGTCGAGTCGCTCGACAGTCGACAACAAGAAGCCGACAGGCAGCTTGGATGTTCCTTTGCTGCAGCGTTGGTGGGTATGTGGTGTATATAAACCATAGGTTAAACACGAAAGATACACGCTAGCGACATCGGGTCGTTGTTGTGTCGCTGTCGTGTAGCTTTGGTGGGAAAGGTCCTTAATAACAATAGCTTGAAGATACGTTTCGGCAAATTCTGATATCAGCAAAATAAAAAACGATACAAGAAAAATAATAGAAATATTTTGATCTTCTACACAAAAAGTACACGTTTCTTGGTTCCAGTAAATTCTATATAAAAAAAATATTATGAAGTTGTGTTGTTTGTTAGTCCAAACTATTACATATACGCTCAAATTATTTTAATCGGGCGAGTGCATTATCCAAAAGATAATTAATTCAATATAATTTGAAAATTTTTCGAACAATGAATTATCCTGACTTAAAAGCTGAATAACTTGGCAAGAAAGCATCTTAGCTTGATGTCTCTAAAAACTAAAAACTAAGGTCATAAGCTATCAAAAAAAAGTTTCTTATTTTCTTGATAAAATAAATAACCTAAGGGATAGAAGTATTTGAAATTGGTTTTAATTATTATTTATTTATTTTTTTAATTGAAGCATTTAAGTTGAATTTGAGAAACTGATAGTCTTCCTGATATTTTGATTAACTTGACCTTGAAGAAGAGGAAAAGACTTTAAATACTCTTTTCTTACTTGATTTTTAGCGTTAATTGAACAATAGGTATAACATAAGAAACACGTTACGTTCTAGCAAATTCCGATATTATTCGTCTGGTGGGGAAATCTCATATTTTCAATTATAAGTAAAGAAATAATTATGAATTTTATCATTTTCTGATAGTCATGCACATTTCCTAAATCGTTGGATATCTGAATATATATATTACAAACTTTTGTTACACTTATAATGTATTAACAGTGATGTACAATAATGATGATCAATTCATGCATTTCAATTCTTTTATAAGACATTTTTTAATGTTTGACTTCTCATTCGTAATCAGCAACCCCAAAAATATAAGTAAAAGATGTTTTATTAATTTATTGTAAGAGTTTCGTTGATTGTTAATCTTTTAATCTTAGAGGTGGTTGTTCAATTTGTTGAGGGTTAAACCAATCAATCTTCTTAGAATCTATAGACATGCGAAAAAATTCTATTTGTTTGAGACAAGCAAAATATAGTTATTCGTTGTACTTCTATTCTATCGGCCATATCAGACATGAAATCGCGAATTTTGAAGTTCGAACTTCAGATTCGTTATCTGCGACCTCAACATATGTTCATAAATTGTTCCAATAACTGAATCTCAACAATCAGATCTGTATTAAATTCTGAAATTTAGAGGTTGTTTCCACCTGCTTAGGTATGGAAGCACATTCATATCTTTCTGATTTTTGAAGCTGATACATTAAACTTGAGAATCCACGAGAAAAATAAATAACAAGACGCTATAGAATTAGTTGGAAGTTTGGGTACTTTTTGGCACTGAGTGACTGTACTATATAGAATTTGGATTTCAATAACTCATGGTGCGATTTTGGAATCTTCTATAACGATACTGTACGTAAATAAAGCAAATAAAATTTCATAATTATCAATGCCAAATTACTTGAAATATATTTGTCAATCAAAATTGACGCGATAGTGCTCAGAGTTGCAGTTGGAAAAAAAAAACAATCATGTCTTTTGGTCGTTACAGGTTGTGGCAGACACTTTATAGTGCACTTGGTAAATTGAGATATTTTATAGCGTGCGGCTACCAGTCGTCAAGCTACGGATACTCTTGGTTTTTGTGGAAAGTACGCCACAGTACCGTTATGGAAAATTCCAGAATTGCTTTGTTAATTTATATCTTCAACATATAGCATTTTGACACAAAACGAGTTTTATAACATTTTCGTTAGTTCCTTCAAATTGCGCTTTGTGCTTGCTATCTTAAAATTGATCACTAATATACAATGATATTTCACAGAACTTTCACATTTAAAATTAAAGTATATTGTTTTATTACCAACTTCGATATCCTTAGGTCCTATATAATTACGAGATAATTTAGAAGTTTTCGGAAGAATTTTGTTAGGTTGATTCGTTAATTATTTTGCACACGTGATCACAATAGACGGATCTTATTAGATTCTGAATATGTCAAAAAAAATTCAACGTTAAAGGTCCATCCACAGTGAGGTCGAACTGCTGATGACACTTCCAATAAATATGCATTCAAAAGACATTTATAGTGATAATTAGTGTGTTATCTTGTTGATTTAATGATAATTATGTCACATAAAAATATATGCGTAAGTATATTTTTGTTACTAAACATTGGAAATGTAACAGGTCAAGCAAAATATGTGACAAAATTGTAAAATCAAACGCACATAATCTATTTGAAATTTATAATTTGTAGAAATGAGCTGCGAAAAAATATCTCGTTACGAATAATTGAGTAAAATCATTGAAAAAAACCTGGATGATTAAAGATATCAGATTTTCTATTTATAATATGAATGAACACTAAATATTGTTGAAATATTACTTGATGTACAAGAATTCCGAATTATTAATCTGTGGTTACAATTTTTGAAGAGAAATTTATTTTCAATCTGTTTGTGTAATGAAACTTGAAGAGTGAAATTGGAACGTTACACTCGCACGAAAACGATACTCATATAGTCGCAATTGGCCCAAATATAAATATTATCGTCGCGTATTTACAGCAAGCAAGGATGATATATATATATCCTATGAGTCATCCTATATCTGTACATAATTTTTTGAAGTTGAAATATAATTTTGGTCTACTTCAAATATTTGTCACAAGATGTCTACATGCTAAGAACTATAGTTCATTTCAGTTAAGAACTGTTCAAGCGCTTTTATGACACTATGATTTCTCATTGGCCAACATAGAATTCAATTTTACATTAGCACAAAAATTTTACTTAGCAATTATCATAAATAGATTTGTGCAGTTCAAAGATTGAAATTTGTATTCATTCAGGTAATATGTGAATATATTTGTTGAATTCATTTTCAGGCAGCTTGTTTTATATCCTGCATCAACTGTGAGTGAATCGTGTTTCCGTATCGACCAATCAGAAGGCTTAAATCGTTGTAACCTAAGGTCTTTGGACCGTTATTAACTGAAATAAACTGTAAATTGTTAATGAATCTTGACAATTTATTTTCAATCTGTTTGTGTAATGAAACTTGAAGAGTGAAATTGGAACGTTACACTCGCACGAAAACGATACTCATATAGTCGCAATTGGCCCAAATATAAATATTATCGTCGCGTATTTACAGCAAGCAAGGATGATATATATATATCCTATGAGTCATCCTATATCTGTACATAATTTTTTGAAGTTGAAATATAATTTTGGTCTACTTCAAATATTTGTCACAAGATGTCTACATGCTAAGAACTATAGTTCATTTCAGTTAAGAACTGTTCAAGCGCTTTTATGACACTATGATTTCTCATTGGCCAACATAGAATTCAATTTTACATTAGCACAAAAATTTTACTTAGCAATTATCATAAATAGATTTGTGCAGTTCAAAGATTGAAATTTGTATTCATTCAGGTAATATGTGAATATATTTGTTGAATTCATTTTCAGGCAGCTTGTTTTATATCCTGCATCAACTGTGAGTGAATCGTGTTTCCGTATCGACCAATCAGAAGGCTTAAATCGTTGTAACCTAAGGTCTTTGGACCGTTATTAACTGAAATAAACTGTAAATTGTTAATGAATCTTGACAATAGGATGAAATAATTTTTAAGTCAGCACATGTATTTATTTGGCAATAATTGGAAACAATTGAAATCAATGTAAATATAGAAAACGTCTCATAATTTTTTTATGTAATTAACATCTAGTCGGACAATACTGAGGTAGACAAAAAATATATCTTTATCCTTGTATGCCTTTTTCTGTCCTAGCTAGCGGCTCCACAACAAATAGCTACTTGCTCTGTCTAGAGAGTATAATGCTGTCCTTGACAGTAAATATGTCTGAAATTATGGTTTTTTATCATATGTGTACTATCTATAAACACTGTGCTAATGGAATTATTTCTACATAATAAAAAAATATACAAAACTTATCAAATCTGTTCTGCAATATTCCATAAGATAAAATGAAGAATGAATAAGATATCACAATGACTCGTTTTTAGTTGAAGCTTTGTATCAATTTTCATCAGTAAATTGTGGTAACCGTCATCAAAAGACTACATTTACTTTTGATTTTCTCCGGATCAAGTCGAACGTCCTGAAAGGTGAAGTAAAAGTATACTGAAACAAACCTAATAAACGAACTATTATGTACAGATGATCTAAATTCACCATGAAATGTAATATCTAATAATTAATGTACCGAGGTATTAGTGGCGTGAGAGCCGAATTCCTTCAGTTCTCAAATTAAAAAAAAAAAAAATAGTATACTGTAGTACCATTTGAGTAATAATTGTTTTTTTATTTTATTTTTTTTTATTTAAATGCTTAGAGGCATTTCGGTCCCTTGACCACTAATGCCTTGGTACCTACATTAATTTTTACAGAGTATAAGATGGTATTAAAATTTATATCATTTTATATTTAATTGTATATGTTGATGTGTTTCAAGTATTTTATAATGTTTATTATGTTGGTTTGATTGTTTACAAGTGCATATTTCAATTCTGTTGGTATATGGTATTGTTTTCTTTATGTAGTGTATTTAATACAGTTTGTGATAATATGCTGCGGTGGCTTTTCTTGCAGCTAGATCTGCTTCTTCATTTTCTTTTATGCCCACGTGTGATGGTATCCACATTATAGTTATTTCTATGTTTCGGTTGGAGATGATCCCGTTGATGTTTTCTTGAATTGTCTGTGTTTGCTTGTCTTTACTGTAGATGTTTGTTAGCTTCCAAGTGAGTCTGTGCAGATGGTAATTTTAGTCTCGTTTCTTTGTTTGATTATATGTGTTGCTTTTTGGATGCTGTAGCTTTCTGCTCTAGCTATGCTGTATGTTGATGGTAGCTGCTGTTTGTGAGTGTTGTCTCTGGTGATTACACCACTTCCAGTTTTGTTAGTTTGCTTGGATCCATCTGTGTATATGAAGTGAGTTTCTTTCTGGTCCTTTCTGATGTATTTGAAGTTGGTTTGGTAGAGCTCTCCTCGGGGTGTTTCAGTTTCAAAAATAATTTTTAATATTCAATTGTATCAGCTCTTAATTTTTCCGATTTATATATAGTTTTTGACACCATCATGTGTTTGGGTTTATCCTGTTGAAGAGTTATTGTTGATAAATAAATAGACAAATCAATTATGCTTCAAGAATCTATCAAAAATGTAAGAATTCTATATTTTAAATTCATCAAAATTTTGATGTGATTTGGTTCTGGGCCATTTTCTAAATATAATCAAGGAATAACTGACTAATAAAATAATAAAATAATTTGAAAAATGCTTATATTTGAAGCATCCAGGATCTGAATCCATTGCTAGGTGTTTTCAGCTGTGACAAAAAATGGAATAATTGAACTACCTATAAAATATTGCCATTGATACATAAATGAATATTTTGATTCGTCTTTTTTGTAGTTTTAAATCAAGACCTCTCCATTAGAAGTTCAATATTTCACTCTTTTTCAATGTCAATATCTCACTAAAAATACTATAGCCGATTCTGTAGTGACGTAAAAAGATAAAAGCAAAGTAATCAGTTAGCAATTTTTTTTGTTACGTTGCGTCACGGCCGTTGGTGTACGAAACACGTGTTTTACTCACGTGCATTTGCGTTTGCAAGCATGTTTGCAGTACCTGTATTTTACAATTTCAGATTCACGTGTTCGACATATCACAGTCAATCATATTTTATTGTTTCTCGTTAATATAAGTTTTAATCGAATAATTACATCTGAGGGAAATCGAATATTTATATGCATACAGTAGATTTCGCTTAATTGAACATATCGGGGTCAAGTAAATTTTGTCTTATTATGCTCTATTCAGATGTGGATACTTGTCGGAAATTTGAGTCTGAGGAAGAAAAATTACAATTTGTGTCACTTGTCAAATAGAGGCGCCGCTATTTTAATATTTCAAAGTGTCTTGCAAATAGGAAATTTCATGAAAATTCAAGTTTTTAGCTTTTGTCAAAGAGATATTTGTTGCATGCGTTTGGTTTGAATATTGATGTCATATTGTTATTTGCATGAAGGTATTATATTATCGTTCAGGGAATAAAGACAAAAAAAAAGATCAAACTTCGAAAAAATCTCCGGAAAGCTGGATTTTTGCATGAAGTTTCCTTTTGTAGCTCTAAACAATATCCCAACAATTCTCGTTGATACATGCGCCGCTAAAAATGTTATGCGGGATCAAAAATCAAGATAAACGGCTTTTCGCAAAAATATTGCTAACGGTAACTTTTATCGAAAAAATAGCGATCATCAAATTTGTAATTTTCAATATTTTACTAAATTTTTAAATAGAAATACAGACTGGAGAGAAATATGAGAATAAATAATCATGTAAAATATTAATACATGAAATAATAAAATACAGTTTAACAGCATCGCGACGGTGCGCCACATCGACGTGACGAAAAAGATTAAGATATGATACGTTCAATCTTAAATTTGGCATTTTACATACTGACTGAAAAAAATATCCATAGATGAACATGCATTCTAGAAGTAAACGAGAAGATTTGTAATAGGAATTCATAATGTAAACAAATTAGCCATGACAAGTAAAAGTGAAAGGCAAGGTATCAAAAGTATAATATATATGAATAGACAAAATGCATGAGAATTTTATTATTTAATATTCAATTTATCGCATTATTCATTAGCTGGGAAAGTAGTAACGCAGCATTTGTTGAAGGATGAAGCATTCTTGTCAGATTTTGTTACTCTTCAAGTTGCCACACAATATAAGTGACTGTTCATGTATATTAATGTATTTGATTCTACTCAGCACTTGTTCATAATCAAATAATCTTTTAATTGCTTATGACATTCTATTGATAGAGTAAAGTCATTTTTTATTTATGCTATACGCATACGAGGCAATTTTCTAAGCAATCTTAATTTGCAGCAAGCTTTCTTGCGTTCTGAGCCGCTTTGAGCTGCGCTTGGTGTGACACTAGTTTTTGCAGCATACGAAGCAAGCTGCGGCACTTATTATGACTCTAGAACGTGGATTTGCTCATTGCAAATATGGATGTTGCCAGGAATAATCGTCGGAGAAGAGCAGTTATAGCTTGCAAATTAATTAGAATGCGGGCAGAAAAAAAAAATTAGGGAAAATTATGTTTAAGAGAGTGAATAGTGAAAGGGTTTCAAGACCGCGATGTTCTTAACATGCTCGACGAACTACACTGAGAAAACTAAATTGCGCCACTCAAGTGGCTAGAAATATAAGTGGCAAAGTTCAAATAGTAGAAATCGAAGTTGTAATTCGATTACGACATATTTTTAAGATGAAAAGTAGATTTCATGTACGCAAAAGATGACTACTGTTCGTGTAGACTATTTTTTACGAACAAATATAGTTCAATTAAGAAGAAAATACATTTCCTGAACTCAAAATTTTGACGTTGGGCGTCTTTTTGTTCTACAATTGCAAGTGATATATCGGTTACTGATTAAGTGGTCAGATTTTACAATTCAAAGCTGCAACACTTTACCAATTAGCATTACATCGACCTTACCATTTGTAGTTGTTGGGGATACCATTTAAATTGCTTAGGTACAACTTAAATTATTATTAATAAGTTTAAATCCAAGAATCCACAACGTTTACAATTAAATTATTATCCTTATCACTTGGTTTTCTATATAGAGTGCAGGGAAACTTTCTCTCATTTTCATCTTTTTCTCTTACTTTTATTGTCAACGTTTAAAATATATTTGCAATCAATTGATCTAAATCGGCAACCTTTTTCGGACGGCAGGCCATTTTCACAATAAAATTTTTCATGCGGGCCGCACATTGAAATGTATAAAATGTAACTTGAATAGTGCTTTTATATCATATACGAGTATGAGCATTATTAACAATTAATATTGGTGCTTTGGCGGGCCGCGGGCCGCAGGTTGCCGACCCCTGAATCTAAATGGTATCTCAAAGTCATGATTTCAACTTATTATTCACAATAAATTGTTCTCAATGTTTGATTGAACTCGCTGCTTTGTCTAATTAATTGTAGAAAATCGTTAAGATCAAATGATTAATTATGAATAACTGAATATGTAAGCCTTCAGAATAACAGTTTCACAAAATCTCACAAAATACAAGTCAGTATGGCGTGATAAACGCAACAAGCTGATGTTGATGTAGTCACGTGATTTCGATTGGCCATGGATAGCAGCCAGCAGCGAAAAATAGCACTGGATCTATCTTGTGAAACAAGTCATGTGGCAAGCCCAGCACCAAGCAGTGGACCAAGTTTCTAGCATCGTAGCCAGCGTGGCAGCCAGCGCGACCCAAGCGATCAAAATTTGCTTGAAAAATTGCCTTGTATGCGGCGGGCTTAAGTGTTTAATTCATTTTGAGAAATTTAAGCACTGTCTTTGGGGAACTTGATGAAAGTCAGTGTAGCTAACTATAGCAGGAATTGGAGCTTCCAAATAACAACAGTTCTGATGTAGACATTTTAAGGACACACTTAGGATTTTGATGAAGAAAATTTTTTCAAGTGACAATTTTCATTTTGTAATGTCCGTTCACGTGTTTAGCTTGTTTGTAACTACAAAATGTATCTCTTCTTCTATTTTTAGAATGAAATTACTGGAAATTTACCCATTTCATTAGTAATTACTTATCAATGCAAATAGTCTTTTTTTATATTGCAATTGAAAAAAAATATAATAAAGATTGTGAGGGTGCAGTTTGTGTGTGACTCGCGTTTTAATACTTCCAGAAGTACTATGTATTTTGATTTGCTTGGCGATTTATAGAATTATTATTAAATAAAAAGTCTAGGATAGCTTTATGACTTCAAAATATTTATTTTGTACGACCAGGTGTTCTATAAATAGCAGGCTGAAAGCATGAGAGCATTGATTGAATCTTATAAATCGTATCCAGTAATGACATACTCAGAATTTTTTTTCAGAACGGTTAATTTTTTTTAGTTCTTTGTGTTGTGAATCTGGACTTTCTCTACCGTAATATCTCTTATGGTTCGACTTTTCAACCCAGTTTTTGTTTTCCAGTCGATCGCACATTTTAAATTCAATAAAACCGTTTCAAGAGGGAAGATTATTAATATCCTCAGTATGGAAGGAAAACTTACACTGATGTCAAAAGAAGGCTATGATACGAATTCACACAAAATATACCAGATTAATTCTAATAAAAGAGATTTAAAAAATAACTTGGAATAAAAAATTTGAATGCAATGTATGTTCAGAAATTCCAAAAACAAATAAAAGAAAAATACAGAATTAGATTGAACTAGTCAAACATCTACATTCATTTGATATGAATGCCGAGTCCATAATAAATAAAATCTCAGAATAATCTTCATGAATAATGAACGGAAAAAAAAATCGGATGAAGTGAGAAACAGCGACGTTCATCAAATGGAATGTAAGAATTGTGAATATGTCTATTCTGGAAAATCAATTGGAAAATTTTATGCTGGAGATTGGAAAATGTTGATTTTTAGAACAGAGTCAAACATAAAAAAATGTGATCAAGATGATTTTAAGATACTACACAGAGGGGTTGACTTAAAAGAAACTCTGGGAGCTCGAAGAGTCGTAAAGAATAACAAAAATCTTATGGACGAACAATTGGAACTCTAAAAATCTCCAAATGTATTTAAAATTCTCCTCTTCTGCACCATACGGTATATTGGAATTATATCTTCATACTATCATACCGCACATGGTTGTGGATATTAAAACTTGTGTGATATCTTCGTACTATCATGTGCGGATGAAAAGCTCATATCCACACCACACGCGAATATGAAATTCAGTGCATGCGCACGTAATTTACAAACAGATTCGATTGATTATTAATAGATCAGGTAACGAAGACCAAAAGAGGCCTAATAGCGGAAATAATTCATGTAGAAGCCAATCCTTGATAACGATATACTAAATGTCCTGATACCTGAGGGTAGGAGTGAAGCTAAAGTAGAGGAGAGTCTTTGAACGTCCTTTTTTTCAGTTTCTCGTGAATTTCTCGAAAACTACTGCCTTTAACAAAAAAATGTTCGTATGCTAAATGAATTTAGGTGAAACTCTCTAGAAAAAGACTCTAAACACTTTTTCGCAAGGTTACATTACTGGAGGAGATGACGGGAAGACAAATTGGGAAATTTGTTTTTATTGTTAAACATCAAGTCAATGGAAGAATTGTGTGCGGAGGATATCACAATAATGTGCGTCTAAAAAAAACTTTTTGAATGAGCAGATTTCTACAAAAAAGTTCCTATACACTTTTTTGTTAGGATCAATACTTAGAAAATATGGAGATTGAGAAAATAAAAATTAAGAAAATTTTTAGAAATTGAATGTTTATTGTTAAAAATGAAACAATAAGTATTTAAGAATGCATCATGAACATCAGTTTTCGTCAAATCTATATTTTCTTAATCATTATCGTCAATGTTGCCTTCGATGAGGGCTCCGTTGGAATATTAGCTGAATTACACGCCACAGGCACCTGAGCAGGCAAAGGCAGTCCTTGCTTTCCGGCAGCAGCAGTGTACCTCACACCCAATCATGTATCAGCAAAAGAACATGTTCAAAACGGAGTCTGGTCTGGAACTCAGTTTCTCTAAAGGCAGTAGTTTTCGAGTTATTAAGGGTGCCGTTTACCTAAATCATGAAAACATGGTTTACGCATATCTAATTATTTTTCGTCACATAGATTATTCTTTATGATCAAATAGTGCTTTTGATAGATAAATCTTTAAAGCATGGTACCTGCTTCCCCGATTTCTGAAATTTTCATCCACTTGTTTTTTTTTTTGATAATATATTGTATATACGTTAATAGTATATGAAAATAAATATGCATTATTTCAATATTATTTATTTATAAATATATGAACAAAAAACTGAAAAATTGAACTTCACACGGATATCTAATTTCTGCTTTTATGAGACTACTGTTTTAAAAAACTATTTCTCAGTACATCGTACTTCACTATATCTATGGAATCATGTGAGCGAAATCTTGAAAATGTTCATATTTTTCGAGAAATAAGCACATTACCTGAGATAAACAAATGTGATTTTGTAATATTCTATCATATTTCAAGAAAAAATTTACATATACTCACGTCCAAGAATAGTCTATAGAACGTACTACTCCGATTTTCAACCAATCCACTGTAATTTCAGATAGACGCAAAAATTTGTTGCAAAAAAACAGAATATATTCCTTGATATATTTCGCCTGTTATACTCAACCCCTGCAACCAGCTTGACACTTTCCGTGGAGCTGTCAATATTATCTGTGAGTTACATATATTTATAATTCCTTACTACCTGTTCTTTTATTAGACACCTTTCTCAGAGCGGTCGAATATGCAAAAGATATGTATTTCATTCTGTTATTTTCGTCTTGCCACTTTCATATAATATCAGAATGAATTTTTATCACAATCACGTGAATTATGTTTATCTATAATTATGATGATGCAAAGGCATTATTAACAAAGAAAATATAGTGCTCACCAATAATGCAGATTTACAGGTGTTCTGAAGCAAATTTTACTTGAAATCCTAGCAAATTTTTTGACAGTGTTAAGATTTCAAAGTCAAGAAATAAGTAAAATATTTTTCCAAGTATCAATCTATAATCGAAATTAGTATTTTTCATTTCCAACAGAAAGTTTTGATGATAAAATTAAAAATAAAAATAATTAACTTGGTTGTTATATGGAATAAACAATTATTGGCTGATATGAAAATTCCCAAGTTACTTATTTATTAATTTCTCTGAACTTGTTGGTCGAAGTATTATATTTTTCGACGAGAAATTCATCAATATTTTGGAAAACTACATAGTTCAATTTGAAAAATTGACTTGTTTGTAGTCATCATCAAACATATAAAGTCGTATTCTATACAATTTCAAGGAATATTATTCTGTTCACTGCTACACGTTTGTTCCATAATATTCCGTTCACAGATTCATAATATTTAATCCCGTCCTGAGAATATATACAGAAAATATTGTTTTTTGTATACTTGGTAGAAAACATCAGGTTTAATATGTAGAAATCAGTAAAAAAAATGCCAGTTCTCCAATAAGCAACACTTTTTTAATTAGCAACAAAAAATAACAAACAAAAAACACACTATGAAACGTGCTCAAATGACAGCTTTGATCTAATTAAGAAAAAATTACAGGTTAAACATATAAGAAAACAAAAATTCTCTCGATTTCGCCGGCAACAAATGTAAAGTCGCTTCTTTAGCTGCATCCAGAATTTTGCGAGAATCCTTAGTTTCTGACGTTTCTGACAAATTAATTTTTAATATTATTTTCATAATACCTGCATTGAAACAACGCGTTTCAATGCTTGTTTTGTCAGTCGAAACAAGACAATTTCAGACAAATGAAATTTCCAAATTCATTGCCAGGTCCTATCGGCTGCTTATATTTGTTCCACCCTGGGGCAAATCTTATAAGCTGAATAAGATAAATAAGTTCTCATGATATCATCAGAAAATCTGTTTTATACAAAATGTATGAGATAATGATATTTCTCCTTTCGATTTTTTAATACTTATTCTGCTATTCTAGACGGAGACAAATCCAAAAAATCAAAGATCATGAAAATCAGTCAAGCCGTTCTTGATTTATGAATGGTGTAAGTAACCCGACTTTGTTTTATTTAATACTGATATCAATCTAATTTTCGATATAAACTTTGATGAAGTAATAATAATAGTATTAATAGTTAATTATTTGTGTATTGAGTCATTAATAATATAGATTCTTTCCACCAAAGCAGAAAAATTCATTAAAAAAAAAACTCATTTATATATAGATTTTTTGTGCCATAAACCGTCTCGTACGTTCCCAGAACACTCTATCAAAGTTTCACCACAATTTGATCAATGGTTTCGGAATGCATAAGTTACAGACATACAAACATTGATTTTTATTTATATAAATAGAAGATAGAAGATTAGCGTTGATTGGATATCCAATTAAAGGTTTTATTCACATAATATCTGGTTCATTTTACATCCTGTTCCTAAGTTGAATATCATATTCTAGAATATTTTTTTTTTTAAATATCTGCAGATAACATTTTAAACACTGAACTGAAGATTAAGTTCAAGTATTCGAGTCGGAAAATAATGAACCCAAGATCTATGTCATAAATCTTTCTATTAGGAGAACTACCTGCTTTTGAATAAATTCAAATATAGACTACCAGATGATTGAGCAAGATATTTGAGTTGCATACACTGAAAACCCCTTGATCGAACTGAACAGAAATAAAATTTAGGTCAACGACATCTTTAACGGGAAACTGAAAAACGGAGCTTTTAAAGACCTCCCACCACCTTAGCTTCACTTTTACCCATCAGGACTTTTAGTATATCGTTAAAGACACCTTGTCCTACAATTGTGCTAAAACTGGCTTCTACATGAATTATCTCCGCTATTTTTCCTTAGCTGCCTGGACTATATGATGAACTATTGTTGTATTGATGAATATTTCCAATGCAGCAAATATATCAAATCTATAGCATTTTGAATCAACTATAAAACATTATCAGAAAAATAATGAATTTATTACAAAAATTTAGAAATAGGTAGTTCATGGCAAAAATTATTTTTATCTTTAATACTTGGTCGTAGAAAAAGTAAACTGTATAATTCGAATGAATATGCATCTATCGCACACAAAAGTTTGAGGAAAATTCGTGCTCGTACGATATTAGCAACATATCCAATCTTGTTGTACAAAAAAATTGTTGCAGAAATTAGTGTAAGAACACAACATCATACTCAGCCTGATATTAATCTGAGAAAATCGGAGTATACATATATTATTATCAAATTTATTTTGAAACGTTACTATGTGATGAATTTTTTAAATTCTAGATTACATGTTTCAATTAGTGCCAACACACATTTCATATGTTAACAATACGACCAATATACTAAACAAAAGTATATTATACAAATGTCTTTCTGACAAAATAGCAGCGCTTCTATTTGAAAGGAGACACAAATTGTCCATCTTAAGGTTAGTCGCCTAGTACCCTGAAAGTCATAGTAAAATCTATATTTTTCTTTTACTAAAATGATAAATATGAACATGTGAATCAATAATTTGAGTTTATATGTTACTTAAGTTAATCGGATTTATCTTATTATCTATTAACTAACAATAATACAAAAATATCTTTTGATCTCAGTATTTTTGACGTGAAATTAACTTGACAATAGCGCATCTAGCAGCTGTCTACCAGAGTTCGGTATTTATGACGCAGGGATGGCTCTCCATACCTTCAAATTTTAATTTTGAATCCACTGTCAGGAACTCCAATAAGTGATGGTATATTTATCTCCATCTACATATATTATTTTACAATCTTGATAATATCGCTTTAATTCTTATATTTTGTATATATGTCTGAATTTCATACCCCAATTAACATTTTTAGTTCAACAAAACATGGAGCCCTTGTTGAGCTCTTTTAGACCCTGAAAAACTTGAATACATCTCTGATTTGATTACATCCAACGTCCTCAAATAGGATATTTCGTTCGTTTTAAAGTATGGATAACAGATATTTTTGAGCATTTTTGGTAATTTAGATTGAAATATCTACAAAACTGCAAGTCAGAATACTTTTTCAATGTTTTTAAAAATTCTACGAAAATTGATTTGTATGAATTACAGTTTTTGTACTTTTATCTCTAGTTTTAATAAAATGGACATTTCCGAAAAGTTTTCCTATTCGTATATGGAAGCCACATTTTCAATGAATTATTATTCGAAAGCCAGATTAAAAATCCTGAATGTCCTCAAAGAGTCGACATCTGAACAATGCCTGTTAATTGAAGTTCTCCTGAACATGCTGAAAAGTTCGCGATCGAAAACTTATATTTCACGGAGTTCAGGAAGAGGGAAACGAGCAAGTAGAGAAATAAAATTGAAAAAATAGTTTGAAAATAATAGATATAAACTTGGACAATGAATGCTGCCGGGAAGATACTGAGACAAAGCACGATTGATTTTCTTTTTGTAAATATGACTAGACAGAAATATGTAGAGATAAATTTTTCTTGTTACACGGTACTAAAGTAGTAATTTTGGTCTGGTTTCTTTGCTTTGGTGAGCAATATTTATTCCGGCACAGCATGATGAGTTTAGTGCACCCTTCTCGATTGTCTCAGGCTTAAGTTCGGCTTAAGACAGAAGCACGCAGCGCAATTCGGTATTATTCAATTAAGATTTTTAAATGTGCGAGCTCTGCGAGCTATCCTGCAATCAAGTGAGCACAATTCTCAATTTTATCGAATAAAAAATCTTTGTTCCACTACAACTGACAAAGCTATTTTACTATCAAGTAGATAAATGGCCATATTTTGAATCTGTGCGCGTTAGTTGAAACCACAAGACTGAGATCTCACACACTTTGACATGTCGAAAATTTAAAAATCATCTATTAAAAAATCGAGCTAGTTTTTTTTCAATAATACAATGGGTCATTTAGAAAAGTGTGATGAAATAGAATATTTTAATAGATATCCTCTCAGAAAAATATGATTGTACAATCAAAACAAGGTATAATGTAGGAAAACGAGGTATGATTAATTATTGGCTAATATTGTTACAGCTGGCTGGAATAGTGGATGTAAGTATAGAAATTAGGAAATTCAGTCAATAAATTTCTTTTTCCTACTTTGGTAGTTTCGGATACACCTTAGCCAACTTCAAGAGCAAAAATAATTCTGTAGTTTATATCATACATGAATTTTGAAGAACACTGATTGAGCGGAAAAAGAGCAATTTTTATTTTGTAGATACTTGTCATCAGGTCTTTTTGTCAATATTCCTATCATGAGACACTGCATTACTTTAATATAAAACATTCCAGTTTCACTGAAACATTGCAACCAACCTCTGTTCCGTGCTCATCATTTTCTTCATATTCATTGATCTTCAAGATGAAATTCATACCAATCCTATCAATAACTGATTTTAATTATTTTTTATTTTCTCCTAATGCAACATTATTGACAAGAACTTCCATCAACATGCAGAGTATTTCAAAAATTTGTCCTTGTACAATTTAAGCAACCATGGAAGAAAATAGCTCTGTTTCGCACCATTATTTGTTTAATTTTCCATAAACTTTAACAACAACATAGCTTTTTTCGTAGAGTGCATAAATAGTATGATCTACATATTTACTTGTCAATATAATTATATAATTAAAGATGAATCTTAAAAACAGTTTGAAGACTACTGATTACAGTAATTTTCATAAACAGTCCCCTTCTTGAGTAACACAAAGATTGCTTCATATAAGAACGTGATAATTTCGAGTTAAAAATATATTTCTGGAAATTAAAAACATCTGTTTGTGAGCTCATGGAAATAATAATGTCCGTAAGGTATATAGCTCTCCAGTTATACAATAAATTGAATGTAGGAGTATTTATACCCTCAATCCGAGACGGATGCAAATCTTAGATCACCAATAAAAATACAATGTTACATCTTCATCATACCTTGGTAAATCACTTTATCTACACTGTATGAGTGTTGCCACATTATGTGTCGAATGAAGGACGAAGTAAATTTATTTAATTTGATAGATTCTAGTCTAATTATTATTCTATATAACAGTAAAAGCATTACTGTGAAAAAATCGACCGTCATTTCGCAGAGTAAATTTTATTTACTTTGTAAGCTTTTTTTTTCGTATATATTATGCTACTGCTGGTTTTATGTCTCACAAAACATTGAAAAAACCTTATATCCAATTTTTTCAAGTCAATTCTCTATAATTTTTTATTAACAAATTGACTAGTGGCCAGTGTTATAGGCTACGTGCATGAAGTCTACTAGCGCCTCTAGCGGGCAATGGAGAACGATTTAACTCCAATTTTATCATTGTTTCATACCTATAATTTTTTAAATGTACTAATATTATTCAATTCAGCTGTGTGCTTATATTATAACTTGCATAGCATAAAAGGTACGTTGATCTCATTTATTTTGAGTATTTTTTTCTTCAATTATAACGTACCTATAAGAGAAAACGTCTTGATTTGTCCATATTGACAGAATAACCTCAAATTATGACGTCGATGATCTTGCGGATCGGGTTTGTATGTATCAAACACTGTATCCCTTTTACCGAAGAAGCATTGAAGAAAAGCGTGAAATTAGTTTTACCATTTTAAACATGTTAAAGAATATGTTGCAGACAATATTAACAACAAAATTATTGCGAAGTGCATCCGATAAACTTCTACCACTGAAACACCTTACAAATGAGAGAAAGAGGTAAATTCATGAATCTCAAATCGATGATGAATTCTTCTCATTCATAATTGAATTACAAATATCTTTGTTATAAAGAACAATAATGAAAGACAGATAATACTCTATTTACCGCTTTGATCCACTTCACTCGTTTTTTATGTTATAACTGCGTACATGAAATCTATGAACCTATATTTTACTTGAATCATCCTTAACACAACAGTCTGAAACAGAATAAGCGTTTTCCTACGTTTTATATGCAATTATTTACACTTTTAAACTATAATGCTCAATGATAGCACAATGACATTCTGAGAAATGGAGTTTGAAGCTTACAATGGTGCTCACCATGAGCGCTCGCATCGATATTTGTTCAAACTCCGTCCCCTTGCACATAGCCTATAGATTTATCTAATTACCGTTTGAATGTTGTTCATTTATGACGTTACAAGCTTTGTTTTTATTGTAAACAGTTTCTATTCATATGCAATTCATTTAAGTATAATAAAGCCTAATTCAAGGTAGTTCTATCCTCTTTAACAATTTATCATACTTAAATTGAACTATGGAACGTCTTTTACGCCCGGAAAGATTCAGTGTCAACTCAAATGAAGAAGGGCCTACTCTTGAATGGAAGCACTGTTTCCGAACGTTTCAGAACTCTATATTATCAGCCAATATTCCTGAATCAGTAAATTATATATCTCCTGCTGTTTATGAATGTATTAGTGAATGTCAAACCTATAATGATGCAATAGAACTGTTGAAATCAATCTATACGAAACCGATAAATGAAGTTTTCGCACGTCACAAACTCAGGACGAGGCGTCAAGAATCTGGAGAAGAAGTTGATAGATATCTAGAGAATCTCACCCGTCTATCCAAAGACTGCAATTTTAAAGCTGTTAGTGCGGAAGTTAACAGAGACGAATACATTCGCTATGCCTTTATAGATGGACTGCAGTCGTCCCATATACATCTAAGACTATTAGAAAGCTATACCCTCTCACTAGAAGAAGCAGTTACTAAAGCAAGAGCTCTAGAACTTGCTTAGCATCAATCTCAGCAGTATTTAACCACACCTTTAGTTAACTCAGTTACAGAATATGAAGAAAAAGGTAATAAATCAGCAATCAATCATTCAGATCAAAAATGTGTATTAGAACCAACAGTTGCTGCCGTAAATCCAAAATGCAATTTCTGTGGTCTACAGAAACACAGTAGAACTGTTTGTCCAGCGAGAGAGGCAATCTGTAGAGGTTGTGGAATCAAGGGTCATTATCAGAAAGTATGCAAACTAAAAAATGAATAATTCAACAAATTTTCAAGCTATGTTGCCACCTTTCCCTCTTGTTTAAGCAAGGCTGTTGTGGCAGCTTCTGTAAATGGAAGAAAAATCAATGCTTTGAGTTTTATTAGTCAAAGTACAGTCCAAAAATTGAAAATACTCGTGATACCATGTCATGGTGAGACAGTATCTATGGCTACTACTTCTTTGCGCTCATCCATTTTGGGGCAATGTAAGATAAATCTTGAACTTCAAAGATATACTTACAAAAATATGCTAATTAGTATTCTTCCAAGTCTTTGCTCGAACATGATTATTGAGCATGATACTATGAAACAGCATGTCAGTGTTCAACTCCAATTCAGAGGTCAAGAACAACCTCTTAATATTTGCAGTGTAGCTGCTGCTAAGATTGAATCTGTTCAACTTTTCACTAATTTATCATCCGATTGCAAACCAATATCTATAATATCTAGAAGACACACTGCAAATGATCAGAAATTTATTGAAGCCGAGATACAGCAGTTATTAAAAGAAGGGGTAATCGAAGAAAGTATCTCACCTTGGCGAGCGCAAGTTCAAGTTGTGTCTTCTGAAAATCATCGAAGAAGGATGGTAGGCGATTATTCGCAAACAATGAATCGTTACACAGAATTAGATGCTTTTCCTTCACCTCGGATTGAAGATATTGTAAACAGAGTTGCATCTTATAAAATATTCAGTTCAGTTGATCTTCGCACTGCCTATCATCAGATTCCAATCAGGGAAGAGGACAGACTCTATACAGCATTCGAGGCATGTGGAAAACTGTATCAATTTACACGCATACCATTTGGAGTCCGAAATGGTGTTCCAGCTTTTCAACGAACTCTCACTAGAATTATCGCTGCTGAAAGTCTTACAGGCGTAGAAGTGTACTTAGATGATATAACAATTTGTGGACGCGATCAATATGAGCATGACAAGAATCTGGAAAACTTCATGAATACTGTTAAGAAGTACAATCTCACTCTAAATATGGGAAAAAGTTCCTTCACAGAACATTCTATTCACTTACTGGGATATGTCATCAGCTATAAATCAATTAAAATAGATCCAGAGCGTCTGCATTCTCTTCGAAACTTGCCACTTCCTTCAAATATTCCCTCTCTTCGCCGAGCTCTTGGCATGTTTTCATATTATTCACAGTTTATTCCAAAATTTGCTGACAAAATTCAAGTATTAAATAGAAGCACTTTTCCTCTAAGCTCCTTAGCAATCAAGACTTTTGAAGATCTGAAATTAGATATAGAAAATGCTATTGTTTCTGCTATTGATAATCAGTCTATTCTCACTGTAGAAACAGATGCTTCAGACTATGCTATCGGAGCAACTCTATCTCAAGAAAATCGGCCTGTTGCTTTCTTTTCTAGATCTCTTTCTAAGTCGGAACAGCAGCATTCGTCGATAGAAAAAGAAGCATATGCCATAGTGGAAGCATTACGGAAATGGAGACATTACCTTATGGGCTTTCGTCTCATAACTGATCAGCGTTCGGTTTCATTTATGTTCAGTGAAAATCATTCTGGAAAGATTAAAAAAGAAAAAGTAATGCGATGGAGATTGGAACTATCAAATTATGAATATGAAATTATTTACCGACCTGGGAAGGAAAATAAGGCAGCTGACACTCTCTCACGTATATGCTCTTCTACTAAGAGGAGTTTAATCAGGTTGAGGTCATTACACGAAGCTCTATGTCATCCTGGAGAGACACGCATGTATCATTGGATACGCAGCAAAAATCTCGCTTATTCGCTAGAAGAAATTCGGTAAGTAAGTTCTTCATGTCGGGTCTGCGCTGAAGTAAAATCACGTTATCATAGACATGAAGGACATCTCATCAAAGCCACTCAACCTTTTGAAAGATTTAATATGGATTTTAAAGGACCTTTACCTTCTTCAACAAAAAATCGTTATCTGTTGATTCTTGTTGACGAATATTGTCGTTTTCCCTTTGCCTTCCCTTGTCAAGATATGACAGCTAGAACAATTATTTCAAAGTTAAAAGAACTTTCCCTTGTTTTTGGTACACCTGCATACTTACATTCAGATCGAGGTGCAAGTTTTATGTCACAAGATCTAAAATCATTTCTTTGTACCATGGGGATTGCCACCAGTCGAACTACAGCTTATAATCCAAGAGGTAATGGTCAAGCAGAACGTTATGTTGGAATTATTTGGAAAACCATCGAATTAGCTCTAAGAAATAAAAATTTGAATGTAGCAAAATGGGAAGAAGTGTATCAAGAAGCGTTACATTCAATGCGTTCCTCATTATGCACATCCACTAACACAACGCCCCATGAAAGATTATTCAGTTACTCTAGGAGATCGAGTAATGGGATCGCAATGCCATCCTGGCTGATGAATCCTGGACTAGTTCTCATGAAACGACCTGTTCGAAATTCAAAATATGAGCCGTTTGTCGAAGAAGTGCAGCTATTAGAAGGTAACCCTGAATACTCACATATTAAATTTCCAGATGGAAGAGAAACTACGATTTCTTCTAGACATCTTGTACCTATTGGATCTACTCTCGAGGAATCAGCTCCTGGAAATAGTTTTCCAGAGAAAAATCAAGGAGAATATACACAGGAACAGATATCTGAGGAAGCAAGAAATGAAGATAATGATGATAAAATTCTTGAAGAGATGAACTGTGATCTTCGACCATCATCTGAGCCACTTAGACGAAGCATTCGACAACGACGACCTCCTTCTTATTTAAAAGCCTATTCTACTTAACCTCTTTTATTAGAATTCTTCTGCCACCTGTGAGGGAGTGAATGTTATAGATTTATCTAGTTACCGTTTGAATGTTTTTCATTTATGACGTTACAATCTTTGTTTTTATTGTAAACAGTTTCTATTCATGTGCAATTTATTTAAGTATAATGAAGCCTAATTCAAGGTAGTTCTACCCTCTTTAACAGCCAGTTTTATAAAAGATCGAGTAAATTTACTTCTAGAATAAATTTATTTTATTCAACAAATTCTACTAAATTTGAGTGCCTTTATGACAACAGAATCATTGCTGTCGAATAATCGACTGTCATCTAATAGAATTTTATTTATTTGAGAAGTTAATTTCACATAATATTTGGAAACTTCGCCAAGGCTCGGCCTCAAAACTATTATTCTCATTCGGTAAACTGTATTTATTGACCGTGATGCTCACAATATTTTTTTACACGATTTGAAGATCTACCAAAAATATGGATCTGTATTCTCTTTTTCAAATTGAGTTACTACTGATGATTGTTTATTCGCTGTCAGCTATCAAGTTTGATATGTTCTTACTTTTTTTTGTAAGATTAACGGCTTTCGAGAAAGTCCGATTAAAATAGTTTTGACGTCCATTTTTCATATAAAGATCTCATTTTTAAAGAAGGATAACTAAATCTAGTCTCTGTCATGTCCCTTTGATAAATACTAATCGGAAATATGTCCAGCTTGCGTAGTAAATTGACAAAAAAAATCAAGTCAATGTCAATGTCAAGTCGTTGTGAATCCACCACTGGTGAACAGTATCACCCAACTTTTCTGCAACCATAGTTCAAGGTACATTCCTTACTGCAGTTACAAAATATAGAGTGGAGTAGACTGTCAGGTGCGGGAGGAAGAAGATTTTTAATCAGCTCCAAAATTTGATCTTGCAATGACCATCCCCAGTTTAGAAGGTTGAGCTCATACTTGCACTTGGTAGTAAACCTGATATGAATGTTACTGAGCAGCACTAGATGTTGGCGGAAGAGAAAATAGTTTTACAGGTTTTTGAAGGTGTGTTAATTTCGCAAACGTTAAATATCTGTGGTTATCGATGGACACTTCTTTTATTGGTGCTTCATACATAGCCTATTACAGAGTAAAGTCAACACTATTGTGTAGTATATATGTGTTCGTTTGTATTATTATGGAGTTTGAAACTTTCACGAAAGTTAATTTTCCAATACTTTAGGGCACATTTAACGTTCAATTACAAATATCCGACACACAGATACCATTAAGAAGTGCATACTCTACGTTAAAACTTTTTGAATCGAATTTTCTCGAGAACCGTTAGTCTTACACTATATATTATTGTGATCCAGCATAGGTGGCAATTTTTATCGTAACATAAATTGGGACGCTTGGTTTTTTTTTTGAAAAAAGTTTTCAAGTGTCATTTTAAAACAGAAATTTATTGAAAAAATATTGTAATTTTCGTATGATGTCTTCATTTCGGTAGTGTCCTGGAAAATCCTAGACGAATGGTCACCCTATCCAAGCTTAAAGTGAACATTTGAATTCATTGCTATCAAATTCATTGCTATGGAATTGATACAATCCATGTTTCACGTTAAAATGAACTCACGGACATTGTTGCGTTAAGAAGCTGCCGACATTAGGATCACGTATCAATTAAGATAGAATGGCACGTGACGTTCTTAACCAACTTTTAAAATTTTACGAGAAAAAAATAATTAATTGTGTGTTTTTTTGTTTTAGAGAAAGTACAAGTCGTTGAAGCCTATGAACAATGATGGCGTGGATGTTAGTTCATCCACAGATACATAACACCTTTGCTGCGCTAGGCGTACAACATGGTGACTATTATAGAGCTAGCGAGGACTGTTTGGGTGAGTATGTCTTTTTTCTGTTTTGGTATTTATCAGGCTATGCTGACATAAATATGATTCGTACATCCTTACATACGATGAAATGCAATAGCTAAAGGAATACAGGATGTAACATCTGAATGAGGCTGCTTAAAAATTTTGTAGAAAATAAAAATATATGTACGGATTGTTACTTCTCCGGATGTAACTAATTCAACCCCATTTTCTTGCTTTTATTTGCTTCTCTATGTGTTCTTGTCCAGCAAGAACCTGCAGTTCTTGATTTGTTAGCAAATCAGTCCAGGGAATTTTTATCAATTATCTAATGGCCAGTTGTGATTCAGCTTGAATTTTAGGCTTAGCTCAAACAAAAAAAATTGAAACGGAATAATGACAGCAATGTTCATGTCACATTTGACTTTTGAATTTCGATATAATATTGTTCATTTAAGCGACTCCTAAAATTTAAGAACCAGCTGTGTAACGTGCCATGAGATACTTATTTATTAACACTTGTACTTGCTTCACCTACTTTGACACTGACTGGTTTTGATAAGAGTCCTCCTTTTTTAACACTACTTGGAAAGCTCTCGTACATAGGCCAAATGATATTTATTTACTAAGCAATTATTCTCTTCTGTTGAGAAAAATAAATTAATTAATTATCAAAGTTGGCGAGCTAGTTTGTTCTGAAAAAAAGTTATTGATTTTAATATATTGTTTATAATTGATATCTGATTGACATGTAACAAGTAGAAATATATTTTGTATGGAATAAATATTTCATTTAAAAAGGAATAAGTGTTCTTATTCGACTGTAGTAAAATTAAAATCTCAAGAACTTTTCTTCTAGAGTATTTCATATCACCCCTCGTTTGATCTTATCTAAGGCTTTCTCAAAATCTATGAGGACCATAGGCTGGAATTTTATTAGATATGGTAATTCTTAGCCCAGGGTTGAACTGGTACTTCTTGTTTGCGATTATGTTCAGATATGTCATCTGTGTCTGAATTAATTACTCCACTAGAAGGCTCTTGCCATCTTTGAATCTCCTCTTGTGTCTGCACAAGATGCTTCACTTTTCTGTTTTTGATTGATTCCAGCTGGTTGAATCTCTTGCTTCTAGTTTTCTTGTTATCTGATGTAGATTTTTGCTGTCATTAAATTTTGCTGCTGCTTCTGCCTGTATTTTGTATTTGTGTATAGATTTCTTATATTTTCTTTCCATCTGGAACTCGTTCCGTAATTTTCAGCTTCAATTTCTATCTTTCTTCAAATGCACTTTAATGGCCGATTTCAGAATCTTGAGTTGAATCAATCCGATTTAAAAATCCCATTTCTTTGGCAACATTAACCATTTCTGGATTTTTTGTGTCATCATTGGCCAATTCTCCCCGTCTCTTCGATGAAATTTGATTTAGATCCGGTCATGAAATCTGACATAAGTATGATGTAGGTACACTTTTTCCTTTTTCTATTTCTGTTTCCAATTTCTTTTCCAGTTACATTCTAATCATTCTATATCATCTCTTCCACAGCATGTGCATTGTCACTGAAGTCATCAATATTTTATTATATACTGAGTATGGTTTTTATTTCTGTAATAAAACTTTTTAGACCCGGCTGCGCAGTCTTTGGCTTATCCTAAGCGTAGCTTAATTACCTAAGTAAAAACTATTGAAACAATTATCTCGTACTTCATTCATCTTAAGATTCTTAAGATAATTATATTTTAGCGTAGCAACTAACAGATGATAATCGCTGTCTTTGTCAGTTTCCTCTCGATTTCTTACGTCAAGTGAGGATTTTCTTTATTTTCTGATAACTAGAAAATGGTCTATCTGGTTCTTTTGCCGATATGAAGTCCAAATCGGTTGGACAGTTTTTAGTTGTATTGTTAAGTAGTTTTCTTATTAGTCCAGATGTCAGAGACAAATTCATTCCAAAATCTCTCATAAAATGTGATGTCGCTGAAACTAGGTTTCTAGGTACTTTTTAGGGTGTAGAAAACGATAAAAAATCTTTGCTGCTCTAAAGTGTAAGCTAAATTCATAATTTCGAAATTAAAATCATAAATTCGATTTTTACGTAATATATAGAAAAAATAATAAAGTTTGATAAAAACAATATGAATATCCTTTGAAAATGGGTATCCAGGGGATTTTTAGGATGCTGATTAATAATTTGATATAAGAATTGCAAAATTGAAAATGGCAATTACAATATGACGGCAATTTAGAACATACCAAAAATTTTTAATCTCTAGATTTTAAAATTTTATTTATATATTTTGGAAGTGTAAACAGGTGATATGAACATGATTTTTTTGTTGATAAGGATCATTATATAAAAATAGAGTGAAAATCAATATGGAGGTTATTGAAATAAGTAAAAATTTGTCAATGAATGAATACAAGAATAAGATGTATTTTATAAAACAATTGAAAGACTGATAAAAAAAAATTTGTACTTACTGTCTTTTTCTTTTTTGACATAACAAACATCTTCAACATCGCTGTCTTGCTGTAGCACTGAAATTTTAGGTGAATTCCACAAAAATTACTTGTTAAACAAGAACCACATATTGCGGAACATAGTAAGTCTGTTGATTTATAGTTACAAGCTCTTCCCCATCTTTTTTTTGTAATAATTGCAAAACATCTAATCCAAAAGAGAATTCGAAGCATGCAGTTTTGTCATATTTGTCATTTTGACAAAGCTGGATGTTTTTGAGTTAGAATCGTCCATTTCTCAATTAATGTTTGCTTATAACCTGAATGCGTAAAGCAAAAAATAAATAATATATTCTTAAAGTTCAGGATTTCGTCTATAATTTTGTATTTTCAATAATTTTTTAAATCAAAATAAGCAAAGAATATGCATTTTCTTATACATTTCTTATATCAAAAATTACTCAGCAATATCATGTTGTATCAATTTCTGAATTCTTATACAATATGAAGTGTATTTTCAACTTTATTCAAAAAAAAAGATACAATAATTCCTGATAATCTATACATTTTTCAGAATTTTATGAATAAAAACGGCTTTTGATTCTAAATTCTGTATACTTATTTGAAACTTTGACGTTTCGATCCTTTGACAAAGGATCTTCTTCAGAAAACAAAGTCGTTTTTATAAAATAATTTCTGATTCATATTAATAAACAAAAACCGTTTTGAAAATGAAAATTGTGTCGAATGAATGCTACGGAAAAAAATTAGTATTTTAAAATATGAGTTTTATTAGCAGAGGCAATGTTCATCATTTTAATTATTTTTATTTTAAAAGTGAAAGTATAATGATGATAAATGTACAAGGCTTTTATTTGTTTATGCCCCTATTAATATATATCTTCAGTTTTATGAAAGTCAATGAGAATTTTAGAAATTATAATTTCCGGTCAAATTTTCTATAATGCAGGGGCCACACTCATGTGTAATGTCGTTAAGTAAGGCGTTATGTGACAATTGACATATTGTCATTGACAAAGTGTTCAATATTGAATAACGCCTCAATTAAAGACATTAGACGTAAATGTGGCCCCAGCATAAGAGAAAACAAAGATTATTGAAAACTAATGGCTCCATCCGAAAGCTTACAGTCTCCACTTCAAGATACTTGTTAGCGTATATTTTAGACAAAGATTCTTCAGTTTTTATCTGAACATCCGGCTTGAATATCTTGAGAGTATTCGAATTCGCTTTCTTATTTTCAATAATTTTTTACAATGATGAAAAAAATTTTTCAAATAAATTATCCTATGAATTCTAGTCAGTGGCGTAGCTAGAAATATTAGGCCCTTCCGCAAGCATAGTTGGAGGGCCTCCCTACTGTTCATAATAATTCAGAATGAAAATAAAAATGATATGAAAATTTTGATTTTCGCAAAATAGATTTAATAACAGAAAATAAAATATACATTTTTCAACACGTACTAATTGAATTACTGAGAATCATAAATCAAGAATATAATTTGTTGTACCCATTAATTGAATTCTTTTTGCCTTGCTTACAAGTTGGCTGATCCGAGCGCGACTGGTTTAGACGTACCCCGCAATTATGCACGTTTTAAATTGGTGACTAAAATTACCAATGGCGGCGCTGCTGTAATACAAACATGGCGGCTCTAAACGGTAATATGTTTGACGTTGCATTCGATTTGTATATATTGTATGTTATATTTGAAAGGATTTTGAGACTTGTTTGAATGTGAAGGGGGTTTATTTTATCATTCTGGTAAATTTCAAGATTATATTTCAGCGTTATGTACTCTATTTTATGGATTATTCTTTCATGAATTCTTACTTGAATGCAACAAATGTAAACTGCATATTCTCATGTGTTTTATAACTGGTTTGCCAGTTTGTATTTCCAAGATCCATGCTTTCATTTTATCCACAAGTTCTGAATCGCCCCTAGATTATTGTTAATAAAAACTTTTCTCTCGCCTTCTCGCGGAAAGCCATGAAAACATAAATTTCGATTCTTAGCCGCCCTCAAATGACAACCGTAGACACACTCACATTGCTTATTTTTGATCAAGCAGAATCCATAGTGGTAGATATTTGAGAGTATTAGAGAAAATGAGAGGTTAGGAATAAAGCTTAAAAAGGGAAATTAGTCTGAAGAAAGTCTGGTTTTATTAGGAATATTAGATCTGGAAAAATTGAGGAACGGAACGAACAATTAAAAAAGAATCAGAATCATAAGATATGACACAAACAAAGCAAAACACTACTACTACGTCTTATGACGCTTCATACACATTACCGTTTTCATGGTTGCCGCTAGAGGGCTACAAGTTAAATTTAGTCGCCAATAGAACAATTGGTAACTGAAATCAACCCGTGGTTATAAGCGGAACTATATTGTAAAGTGGATTCAACCTTAATTTCCATATGATCATATGTTATGTTAATGGCTTTGTTAGCAATATTTAATGGCTTTTTTGATGTTGTTTATATGAAATTTTATACTACAATAGTTCATATTGGATTTGTTGCAATTAATTCAGCGAAAAATACTTAGCTTTCGATTTTATTGTTAAATTATATAACCTCATTGCTACACTGGAATAAGTCTTTCTCAAGATTTTATTCTTCAAAATATGGAATCTAAACGAAGAAGTGTTAAAAATTGTTGTGTTTATAAATGTCATTTCCAGTTTAGTTGAATTGTTGATTTGAGATTCCATAAATTCCCTAAAAGGAGAAAAGGAAAGTGTCGGTAGTAAATAAATTTGGCGACTACGATCCAGTTCATAAACAAGCTATGCGGATTAGAAAAATTCGTACAGGGAAAGCTGAAAGCTGAAATGTACAATACAAAATTGTCATAAATACTTCCCTGTAATATTATTTTCTTTGAAGTTATGAATTTCATAACCTCATTCAGTCTTCCAGTTACAACTAAAATTCATATATAAGTAAAAAGATTTCAAAAGAAAAAACTAAATGTTATAGAAGAAGAAAGCCAATACTTTCTCGCACAATTGAAATTGAATTGAATCAGTCAACGAAATATGAATATTTCTTTGCTGAATATCAACATATTTACATTGTAAACAGATTACAAACTTGCTGTAAGCCACTTTTGATCCACCATTTTGTAAGCACAGTGCTGCCGCCAACAGTAATTACAGTTGCCAATACTAATTCTTTTAACAATTTTTTGAATATTTTTGTTGTTATTTTCCAAGTACTTTTTCTCAGTTAATTTGTCCAGAGCCAGGGCCCCCTAAACTCGTGGGCCCATCCGCATTGCTGTCCCTTGCTATGCAGTAGCTACGCCACTAATTCTAATGTAATTCCCACTCTTTCAGGAGGTACTATTATTTTTTATTCTTTTATTTATTTTTTCGAGATATAGCGCAAAAATAAAATTTTCGATTTTGTTTTCGATATTATGAATTTAGCATACACTTTAGAGCTGCAAATATTTTTCTATCTTTTTCTACACCCCAAGAACTACTAGTGAACTCAGTTTCAGCTATATCATATTTAATGAGAGATCAAAATCTCTGACAACTGGGCTATATATCGTATTGGTGAGCATTATCTTCGTGAGCATTACCGGAGACCAGAGTAAAGGGATTTTACTTCACAGCTTCTATTTATTTATCCGAAGGAGATTCATTCAACTTTACTTATACCTTATGGTAGAATGTTATATTGCTTCATTGCATTTTTTAACTATTGATGATGAGTACTCTCAAAAAATGTTCAAGCATTCCATATGCAAAATCGTAGTTTTAGTTTGAAGCCAATTTTTGTTACCGTTTGATACGTACTTATCTCGTATATTGCTTCAGATTCCTTAATCATTGGTTTTAAGATGTACAGATGATTGACTTATAGCATCTGATTCTAGTTGTGGGGCTGTCATCTTATTGGTCCCTAGAGGAGTCTTAAAAGTTTTGATGTAGCTCTTGATAGTTTGAATTGCATTATTTTTATTTCTCGCGGGGGACTATACCGCCCTTATTCGGTCATCAGAGCTTCATTCACACTACCCAGGGGTAATTACTTGGAAATGGGAATGACCTGTAGAGGAGTTGGATTCTCCATTCCTTCCATAGTTAGCTATATTGAATTGTGCATTGTATCAATCCTTGTCTCAAACCTTACATTGAACATTATCTTAACTCTATACTCTCTGACGAGTTTATACGATATTGTATATCAATATTATTGTGACAATGAACTTGGGAGGTTCCCATATATATACAATTTTAATTCGTGATTCCATGAAAATGGAAATTTACCATCGATCTAGATTTTCACCTGCCGCGCACACTCAGATTCAGACATCAGACATAATGCTAGATACCATTTTGTCCTTTATACTTATACAAGAATAAAGTCTTGTCATTGATTCAGATTTAGAATTCTATACTTTCTCCTGAACTTTTTCCAAAGATAATAATTAGATGACAGAGATTTCAAATATCTATGATCTTGCATAATATTTATAAATCGATTTTGATATATGATTCTAACATATACTTGCATATGTTCTTTTGCAGCAATTCTCGGCGACATCCTCAGCAAATTATCCTTGGAGGACCGCACATTTCGGCATTTTCGCCGCGCTATCGGCTTTGGTCAACATATCCGCAAAGATTTACTACCTCTTTTGATACATGTAAAAGACGATGCAAGGACCAATGAATCTACGGAGATCATCGATACTACTATAAAAATTTTGGTCAATCTTACCATCCCTGTGGAATGTCTTTTATCCATTGATGCGATGTCAAAGACCGACTTGGGCAGACACACCATTTTTGACATTAATAAATTATTGTATTCCAGCAAAGAAGCATTTGTCGATTCTAAAAGTATTAAAGCGGTAAGTGAAAAATGATAGTTATTTGTATATCAAGGCCGTGAAGGTTTCTTTTTGTCGAATCTGTTGTTTGCGGCCGAAGTTTTGCTGAGGCTGTAATTCAGGTGAGACAAAAAAAAACTGTAGACCGAGAACCATACAACGTTTTTTAGGCGATCATCACGAAATAATTCAAAATCACAAAATTTTATCTATTTATTTCTAAAACATTGCAATTGTAAATCTTAGTTGGCGTTGTAATAGTCTTATTTTATTGTCTTCTATCAAAGTGATAGTTGTAAAAAATGCGTATCAATCCCGTCAACTATAAAGGTTGATGGAAGAATATAATATGAATTTAGGCGAAAACTGTTTCAAAGAGTTCATCAAGCAGCCCATTTAGGTAGCCATGAAGTGATTACGAGGTAGTTTTTGACAGATCAGTCCCAAAAAAGTAATATTTGACAGATCAGTCCTAAGAAGTGAAATTTGACTGATGTGTACCAAAAAGTGAAGCTTCACGGCCGCGAAAGTTTTTTTAATGCCACAGAAGAAAACAAAATCAGGAATAATAGCTCCGTTTGTGGTATGAGAGAGTGCACATAAATTTTTAGGAAGTAGTGCTATTTTAAGAGGTGGGAATGCGAACCATTGATTTTAATACATCTAATTCAAGTCTCGATTATTTCGATCGTTGTATGTTCAAAAACTATCAAAAATAACCGCATCAATTTGAAGACTCCAATTAGAACCGAGTAGAAGGACATTTTTTTCGCATCATAAGCTGATGCTATAGCAATTGGCATAAATATCAGATTTGGAATTTGACAATAATGGATGATTAGAAACTATGAATCTAGGCCATGAATAAAGAAATATATGCCTAAAATGATTGTTCAGAACAAGTTATGTAGACATCAATTGACTTGAGAAATTGATATATAAATAGTGTTTCGTTATTCTTTACTTCGTTACTTCTCTGGAATAGTACCATGAGTTCATAAGATAAGTCTGGTGAATAGAGATCAATTTTTGAACCAAATGAAATTTGGCATGTGGTAACTAAAATCGATATCTCACTTTCAGGAAGTGGTGCCCACTTCCAGGATTCGGTTGTAGCAAGCTTTTTGTCAGTAGTGAACCCCAGATTTTTGCTTTCTGCTGTTCATTTGAAAATGATCTACCCAAAATGAATCAAAAACGACAATGATAGAGAAGATTTACAGAAGAAGTTAGTTATTGTTTCAAATGAATTACTCGCGCCTGAATAACTGAAGAACGTATGCTCATTCCTCGGCCCTCCAAATGCCCTCACTTCAAAAAACAAAATTACTGCTCCACTTTTGATACATCAAATTGAAACTTATTTCAATGGGAATACAACAATGTGAAAAAAATTCTGTCGATAAATTTTAGAAAAGATTTCGAATTCTTTGGAGGGTTTTGAGATCTATAAACATCTATCGAATGCCCGTAAACTGATGAATCAGTAGCTAGAATTCATTAGAAACGCCCTTTTTCAAAGTTATTTGCATATGCATTAACTTGATTATAAAATAGCATAAATTTGTCTAGTTTGCCCTTATGATGATGACATTAACTGATACTAGTCGTTATAAGATATTTTCTCTTGTAGAATTGTCACTGAGAGTACTCTTCTTTATATTTTGCCTTTCATCCTTTCTTCAATTTTTGATAGGCAGTTCCGGAGAGTTTTCTCTCAAAAGCCCCATGTCATCCTTGCCACCTGAGTTTTCTGCAGTAATAGTGGAGTGCCTAGAGGTTTAGACCTTGAACTTTTGTTACAGTGAATGAATTTATATGGTTGAAGTGGGAATTTGTTTTTCATACTATAAACTACAATGTTTACCAAAAATTTTTTGTGCTTTTGTTTTTCTCATTATTTGAACAAAAAACAAAAACAAAAAATGGAAGAATCATCTAGATGATGAAAGCGCATTTTTGACAGCTCATGAATGCTTGTTACTTCAGAGATTTCTTGAATTACCATCTCTCACAATTACTGAGCTTGAAATCAAGCAGTTTGGGCAAACTTACGAGACAGCAGCTTCCATTTAGTACTAGTTTCAAGTTGACTATTTAATAGGTACATAATTTATACATGTACAAACTCAAAAATACTTTTTAATCTTCATTGTTTAGTTATTGACTGACAGGAGGTCAAGTGCTGTAGCTTAAAATGATAATTTGATCTTTATCAAAGCTATATAAAAAAAATACACCAAAAGTGAACAAATTTTCATCCAATAATAATAATTCATTCTAATAAGCTTCAAATTCGCGTCAAACAAGTCATTGAATGAATCCCGGACAGATTTGACAACTGTACATAATAATAGTGACACCCGCGGCGAAAGTTGTAACTAAATTTTTATCTACTTTAATAAGTTTCAGTTGCCATATCCCTAATGTCATAGATATCTATGGACATTGTTTCACTTGAAACAAGTAATTGAATAATTCAATTTTCCACAATCACTGAGCTTGAATTAAAGCAATTTGTGCAAGCCTACGAAACAGCAGCTTTTATTTAGTACCAGTTTCAAGTCTGTAAATAGTATAGTTGCTGAGATCTCAGCGTCACGCCAGCCAGCCAGCCAGCCAGCCAGCCAGCCAAAGTGAATATAATAGCGCTTTTTTCGGAAAAATGCGCTAAAAACTATATTTGAGCATATAAATTAATTTTAGATAATATTTCTCTGCATGTATACGTTCAATTTAACCTGAACATACATGGAAGAATATTTTCCGAAGCGGCTGAGTGGATTATTGGTCGTAGATACCTTAAAACAGTTAGTAAAACGTGGAGTGGAGAACGGTAGCGGTAGCTGCAATGTACATGTTTCATATGCTCTGACAAGCGTAAGCAGTCTCTTGGGATTTTTTTCTAGAGATATGAGTAACCTGATCAAATTGTATCTATATTTCTCTTGAAAATGGTGTAATAGGGACAATTGTATCATGGTGTTTGTCTGCCGATCTCAAATCGTATGGAAACCAAACTTACCGGATGGGACTCCTTACGCTTGTCAGAGAGAAAACGTCTCTTCAGATACGCGGTTTTTAGACACGAGCGAAGCGAGTGTTAACAGATTCGCGTGTATAAAAAGTTCATAAGACAAGCTACCTACTATATTTTTTACAAGCACAAATTGAGACAACAAAAATCTATTAAGTGAAAAACGGAGTTCTAAAATGCTACAGAATGTTTTGGGAAACTGTAAAACTTTATAAAATGTTCCAGAATATTTGAAAACGTCTCCAAATGCCATAAAATCTTCCAGGATGTTCCAAAAAAATTGCAGAGCGTTATACAGTGACTTCATATGCTTTAGAATATTCTAAAAAGCTCCAGAATGCTTATGGATACTCCAGACTGTTTTACAATGTAATAAAATATTCCAGAACGCTTTAGAGAACATCATACAGTGTTATACAACGTACCAAAATACTCTGAAACATTTTAAAACACGTCAGAATGTGACACAATGATTTACAATACTTTAAAATGTTCTAAAACGCAGCAAAATGTTTTAGAATACTCCAGAGCGTTGTAAAATTTTTAAAATATCTGAGGAGAACGCTTCAGAGCACTATACATTCATAAAATATTTCAGAACGCTCCAAAACATTCTGGAACATTCCAGAATGTGATAGTGTTAGAATAATACTTTAGAATAATGGTCCTGAACGCTTCAAAGTAATGAGGAACATTCTACAACATTTCAAAACTTCTTAAAATGTTCCAGAATTCTTGAGAACGGCTCACAATGACATACAATCCTCCAGGATGTTTCAGAACGCTTTAAAACGTACCAAATCACTCAAAAGTCATTCCAGGACACATCAGGATGGTCAACAATGTCCTAAAATGCTCTTGTATGTTCTTAAATGCTGCAGTATGCCTCAGATTACTCCAAAACGTTATAAAGTGTTTCAGAATATTTCAGGAAGTTTCAAAATACTATAAAATCTTCCAGGACATTCCAAAACACTCAAGAGCATTCCATGACGTAATACAGTGATTCCATATACTTTAAAATGCTCCAGAACAGTTTATTTTAACATAACGTGCATCCAGATTCTTCTAAATTTTGCGACCCGTACGATTCATCCAAAAATATATTTCTGGGAGTGATATAAATTATTCTCGTAATAAAAGCCATGACACAATTGGGCTTATTGCAGTAGACATAGCACAAATGAGGCTTGGCATAAAATACAGAGCACAATAAATTTTGAGATGTTTAGGCGCGTTGCAGATTCGCTTATTCCCGGCACCGCACCGGAGCTTACGCTAATGTAGCGGACCATACAAACACTAGCTCAGTCACATTACTTGTCACAATGTTGGTTACAACATTGTGACGAGCATTAAGTTCACTCCATTACTATCTATAAAGTTCGTAGAAGGTAATATTTTGTATATAATTATTGTTGTGACGATTAACTCTGGAAATTCTGATATATTTAATCTAAACAAATGTTCTACTGATAATTTTCTTTTTCATTCAATGTTTCTTGATTTACTTCTTTTTCACTATTACTATTTTCATATAAATGAGTGCGTTAACTTAATTTGGATATTCAAAAATATTCTACAGCCTAATATGTATTATACTATTTGAATTGTTCCAATCATAATTTATTTTTTTTCAATTCAAGATCACAATTTCTTAATAGGTAAACATTTTCACATATATTATTAGCTATACATTCCATTTTGAATTTTTGAATTTCATCCACTGTAACTGGAATCCTAGGTTTTCATGTTTTCAATGCTCCAGGCACTCCACTATAATCCCTGCGTCCATTTTGGAGTTTTTGGTGCTGTTGCTCAAATTTTCATTCTTAGTATTTATAGAGCTGAGAGATGGTTAATTAGCTTCAACAGAGCCTAATATTCCAAAGTAAGATTTAGATACAGGCAAATGCTATTGGGTGCTTGTAGATTATATTTAGACCAATTGGTATTGATATTCTATTTACCCAAACATTGCAGGACCCTTGACACTTCAATCTCAGGATTTAAGATCCTAATTGAGGTTTTCTTTCGAACCGGGCTCACCGCCCGTTGGTGAAACCAAGTCCCATGCCGTGAATGGCTTGACAGCTCGACGCGCCATCCTGGTATCATTTGAGCTTGCACCGTATTCCGTAAGCCCTTAACCACAACATGATAGGTTGGGTCGAATGATTTTTATTTGAGGGTTCACTTCTTTAGATCTGCTATGTTCAATTTGAAAAGGAACGCCTTGTGAAAACTGTTATTTTAGCTCACTTGCTTTTTGACGAGATATGTCGTACTGAAGGTGCTAGATGTAATCGAAAGAATTTCAACTCTTTCTTGCTCCTAACTTCTTTTGTGTTCAACTGTCATGGTAGCAACCTCAGAAAAAGAAGTATGCGTCTACTTGATACCTGCATAGCAAGATGCCCATTCAGTATAAACTGATTTCCGAAAATGTTGTCAAGCCGAGACCATATGTAGAGTCAAGCTTCTAACTCTACATGCTCTAAATCTGCAAGCCCTAACTTCACAAACTCTACACCTTAGTCAAAATATGTGGCTTCGCCATTTCGCTACATTCACATAGGCATAAGTTGAAAAAGATCACTGTTCATTACTTTTCTGTCATACAATAGTTCTTGTAGTAACGAAACGGCCAAGCCACATATTTTGACTGAGGTGTTGAGTTTGATAATTTTTTGACAGTGCGAGTCATATGGTCTCATCTTGGCAACATTTTACATGAAAATGTTTTTGTTGGGATTGGATTTTCTCATAGTTTCATACACGTATCATCATGTTATTCCCAGTTATCTTTGATGAATGATTTCAATTTGGATTTTAATCCACAGAGTGAGGAAATATTCCTTATATCCGCTGGTAATTTAGAAATTCCAACAAACCCTTATCAAAACAATCTCAAGAGTCGTCATCTTGTTTCATTTCGTTACATAAAATTGATATTTTTGTCTAGTGTTATAATTATACATATTTAAACAAAATGGAACAATCATTTTCAAATTATCTGGCGAATAATTGATTGTCACTTTTGCATTCGAGAATGGAATGTTCTTTTCTTGAGAACTGTCATTAAAAGTGAACATCCACATGACAACTAGAAACACACGAAATGATCATTTTTTAACTATCTACAGGACGCGGAATACTTTGCATCCAGGATTTGTTGTTGCTATCACAGAGACATTAAAAGTCACATTGATTAGTTCGAAATGCGAATATTTTCTCTTCAAATTTATCCCAAGTATAATAACTATAATTGAATTATTACAACAATGGTCGCCATGATAATTACACCCAAGAAAATGTCATACGAAGTTTGTAAAATTCTATGTCTTATAGATCTATAGTTTTGTGAATAATAAATAATATCTCAATGAACTTGATATCCTTAGGAACGAATTTACAATAATTAACAAGAGTCGATGCGTTGTTATCAATTTTCTTATGGAGTCATAGATTTTCTAGTTTTATGGATTTGTACATAATTTGCAATATTAATTTCTATTACTTGCAACCTCTGATTAATAATATTTTCTAAATTAAACTGGACAATAAATAAATTAATCAAGCTCAAATTTTTCTAAGAAACAAATTGCTATTTCCTTTTGAATGTCTTCACACAATTATTCATTTAATTTTTATTGTTTCAGGTCACAGATCATATGAAATTTCTAATTGAGCGAGGATCCAATCTGGAAATGGAGCAGTGTGATAATATTAATAATTGTTTGTTGTTGTTAAGGAATATATTACATATACCTGAACAGAGGATGAAAAATAATATTTGTCCTCAAGCGTGTACCAGTATACAGAATAGAATTCTATGGAATCTCTTCACTCAAAGTATTGACAAGTTATTGCTCCATCTCATGACTTACCCACAAAAGGTGAGAGTCCAATTTTATCAATTCCTAAACTCGCTACGTTTGCGTGACCAATTGACATTCTGAGTAATAATTATGCTAAAAAAGGCCGGCACTTGTAACATTTTCTTGTATTATTCAGATCAAGAACAAGATCAAACATACAATAAAATACATTTGATTATTTGTTATGGATATTAATAGTGAAATACGAGCAGTTTTTGATTTTGAAAGTATTTTTCGGTCGTTTTTCTTGCATTTATACTAACATGGTCATATTGCCTTTATCAACAAGTGGAGCTTCATCTTTATTAATCGATGAGATTTGCCAAAATTCTGTCATTAATAGCAATTTCTTTGTCACCAATTTTTCAATGCAGACTCCGACTACACCAAAAACTAATGCAATCTGAAGTGAAAATTATATAATTTCCTACATATAAATATCATTAATATAAATTCACTTCTTAAGTGAGTAAGAATTTGAAGATTTTTTTCTTTTTTCTACAACATTAGACTTTTTTCTCCTCAGTAATTATCCAATTGATGAGTGCGGATGGCCGAGCGTATCTGTTCACCAATACATGGTGTGACGTCATTCGACCAAGAGATCGCAGGTTCGAATCCACCCACCGACAATGTGTGATTTGAAGTAAAAATGAAAAAAATGCAGCTACTTGCATCAACACATTCGGGTGCTACAGGCTGCCTACCTATACACCTTAAAGATTTAGCAATGGAACGAAATTCTGATCGGCAGTACGGCGGTGTTATACCGCGGCTCGGTGATACCGATTAGGAAGACCTAGGTCCAACAGGGGCTGTTGCGCCAGTGATGATGATCATCCAATTGACATTTTAGGAAAGATTGTAGTTCAAACTATTTTAATATATTTATATTTTAACCAATATTCAAAATAGTCTTCAGCATGAAAATCGTGGACAGCAAAGTAAAAGATTTCAATTATCAAATTTTAAATTGAAAATAATTAATAATCACACATTGTTCTTTCTACGATCCTATAAGAAGTAATAGTTTTTTTACATTATTTTCAATGTAAAAAGGAGACTTTCATGAAAAGTGATACACTAAAAATTATTTCATTGCACACTTTTAGTGCTCAATTTCATTTGGAGGATCCGTTAGTGGGATTTAAATGTATTTTGAACATTTTGGAGATTTATTGAAGCTCAGCTACAACACTTAAATTACTTTAGAAAATTTTGAGTTCAGTATTACTTAAGTTCTGATCACATTCCTAGCATTATAATTGAAAACTGCTCTATTCCACTTCATTTCACATATTTAATCTTCCACTTAGAACTAACACATTCCGTCATCTTTAGAAGTATGCTTGAGTTATACCAGAATTTAAATTGGGAATGCTTTGACGTGCACTTCTGTCTATACGATACCGATATCTATGAAAAAGTATCGCCGGTATCAATACCGATAACGATACTGACTGTGTAGGTTTCAAAATGTGTGAAAAGATTAGAAACAGACGCTTATGGTTACGTAGCTTACTAAAACTATTATTATTAATTTCATTACTTGCCGAAAGCAACTAGCTGAAAGATGAACGAAATTAAATTACGAAGCGCGGGACTCCCTGAGCTTGGATAAATTATGCCGCGTTTACATGAACGAACTGAGCACAATGATGATGCGTTTATATATTGATTATTCATGTATCGATGTATTGGTATATCGGCAAATTCCGATTTATCGGAGAACTCACGATATTGCCGATATATCGGTATCGGTATCGGTATCAAATGCATCCCTAATTTAAATCTGATGGAAAGAAATCAGTATGTGGTTGCAGTCCAATATCAATAGGTACTTTCTGGATTTAGTAAAATTTTTGAAATAATTATATATAATTAAATTTATTCTAAAATAAGTAGAATAATTCCTTCTGCTTAGCATGCCTTTATGCATGGCAACTGCTAGTGATCTTTGTTCTTTTACTCACAAAATTTTCAATGCTTTGGATATTCAGAGTGTCAGTTTGATGTTATATACACCGACTTTGCGGATGCGTTTGACAAAATTAATCACTTACTTATCGTTCAGAAGCTTCAAAATGTCTCGATTTCCCCTGAATTAGTCAACTTGATTAAATTTTATCTTAGACATCGCTACTTCTTTGTACGTATTGATGGTCACGTATCGAACGCTTATCAGGCAACTTCAGAAGTATCTCAGGGCTCTAACCTCAGATCCCTTCTTTTTCTCATTTTTATTGATGATATTTCGACAGTTATCTTTTGCAATAATAAATAATAAATGTTGTGCCAAATTATTCAAGGATCAATTTCAGTAATTTTATATTTAGTGATAAATACTACCGTTTATAATATAAACGCAAAAAACTAAAAAGTTCCACCAATAAAGTTCTAGTATCATTGGTTGAGAAAAGCTTATTCACGAACTCAGGTCTAGCTTTTCAATAAAAAACTAAAATATAAAATTTTGTACGTGTTCTCAATACTCGTGTTTTCAGACAGACCTACTTTTTTGAAATTATGTTTTTTTGGGATCAGTAGGGTCTGAAACGTAAAGATTAAATAAACTCTCCTATCTTATAATTGAGGCTTCAAACTATTCATTGGTACACGTACACGTACAATGCCACTTTTTCAAATTTTTGTTTCAATAATTGAGAGAATCGTCCGTAAAATAGACAAAAATACGTTAGTCTCAAGGTTTCAAAAGTCACATATTCAATTATTTTTTTCTAAATTTTGTCACTATAGGTACCTAGATTTATCCTTTCTGGACCAGAAACCACTTTTCTTTCTGATATAAATTCAACAAGTTGGAAAGCGTATGAGCTGAACTATGTTTCGTGTCCTTGCAACAAGGTTGTGACTTTCTCTTGATAGCGTGTACCAATGAATTGTTGGGTTCTATTTATTGGACAAATTTCTTAGAAATTATTCAGTCATTTATTATTCAAATTACTGATTATTTTATGATTATCAATTTTTCAAGTTTGATTTAGTATTATTAATGAATCTAAATACTCTGCTTTGCAGTAATAGTTTTGAGGATGAATAAGAATAATCTATATTATATTACGTTAATATATGGTTTGCTAGACACGCGCAACTTCCGTTGCCTGTTAAAATTTTAATTTCAACGCGCCAAAAGAGGTATAGCTTAAAAAATTGATAGTTGCCGAACATCAATATTTTTGTATTTATCATGTATTATCCACTCTAGGGTCAGTTTCACCAACGCTAGTTAAATTTATACTAAAGTTATTTTATACGAAAAGTATTGTTGATACAATTGTAACCATAGTTACTGATTCAAAATAACCCCTTGATAAATTTAACTGAGTTTGGTGAAGCCGGACCTAAGAATATCATTAATGAAATAAACACAGCTTCTACAATTCTCAAGTAGGTGAACCTATTTGATTACGTACGGATATTACCTATCTAGAAAATGCATATTGAAACACATACATATAGCTTTCAATCCGTGTGATCTATTGGGAATGCCATCATGGATATAATTCCTATTTTTTCTTACATATGTTAAATATAAATATTCTTATAATGAAAGTGATAACATATTTTGTTTTTTCAGATTTACTGGGTAGTTACTCTCGTTCAAGTTATTTCTTTGATGTATAAGGATCAGCACGTAGGTACCCTTCAAAAACTTCTTAGTATTTGGTGGGAATCAGGTTTATCGGACAGCAGTGATGACAATGAAAGCAATACGTCGCCCCCGCCAAACAATCAGATATCAGGAGACTCGTCTCCCATGCTCACGTCCGACCCAACATCTGACAGCTCCGACAATGCCCCCGCTATTAAACAGCATGTCGTTAGAAGTCAGCAAAACAGGAACAAAATTTTACTGACCAGTAATAAAAACAGAGCGGATGATTCAAGCTCTACGTCGAGTGGAATTCATGACATGAGAAATAAGGTGTGTATCATTAATAATATAATAATCCTGTATTATATCTTCGATTCTGTTATGGACAGGTACTTGATAATGATGTTTCAACGTATATAGCATTTCAGGCCATTTATGACTAGTTCCCTATAATTATGGCATGCTTTAAATTGGATGTGTTTGTTCTGAGACAATATTAGAGTCTGAGTTGGATATTGCATCATTATTGCTTGCTAATATTAGGCACGGCTTTAGTCTTGGTACATATTGAGCCTAACTTATTTAAGAGAAAATCAGTTTTCATTATAAAACTTTAAATTCTGTTTTTTAAAATATGAGACACCTATTCTGGATTTTATTTCACCAATTTCAATACAGTCTACAAAGTTTGTGTTGCGTTTATTGCAAAGGAGTCAGAGAAACACTGAACGGGTAAATGTGAAGTAGACCAATAGTTATTTGAACGATTACTATAAACTACTTTCGGAAGCAATATTTTTCTAATGAAATTTTAGTGGAAAAGATGCTCTCATACTTTTTGTACAAGTAATATTTCTACATACTAATACTTTGTATAGCTCAGAATTTGGTCAAGTTCAAGTTTACTCTTGAGTGAAAAGAAAACTGAAAATGAGAATTTATTAATGAAACTACAAGTATAATTCAAATATTTATAGAATATTGTATTGCTTTTCTGTAATAAATCTATTATAAATATATGCAACAGAGAAATGCTCAATGATAAAGGGACAGAACAGAGTTCCCATTACGATATTCCGTGAGTTTTTTTTAACGGTATGGTGGAATAAAAACTATGCGATAGGAGTGTTTTCCACATTATATTGTGTTTACTTTATGAAATTTGGATGACAGTTTTTGCGATTCGACAATCCTCGTCACCAAAGACTTGTTTTATATCTTTATGCTCAAGTTTACACTCTTGTTGCATAAATTACCATTTTCCAAAAAAGTATCTTATCTCTTCAAAAAGGAAATAATCGAATCGAACTATGAAGCTTTGGCAGCATAGTTCGCAAGTTTTCGCAGGGACTGTCATTCATACTCATCGCGTTAGGAGGGATAACCTGAATCATTTAGAATTACTTAGGCATAATAGTGTAAGCTCATCCCATCATTCCATGACAAAAAAGCTACCCCATTGAACATCTCAAAATTATAAATTGAGAATAGCTGATAAACATAAAAAAAATTGTTACGCCCTCCAGATCAGTAAAATTTGTTGATTGTTATTTTTTAGCAAAAAAATTGTAGATTGCTTGATAAGTAGAGAAAAGTGTGAGTTTACTAGCGAGTGTAAATGATTAAATTTACATGAGCAAAGTAATATCGCTTTTCTTACGTGTTGAACATGCTATTTTTTGTATACTTGATGAAAAAACTTGAGTGGAAGACGCCAAGAATAGAAATAGTTTTCTACAGAAATACTAATCAAGGTACTGTTCTTGCAAAAAAGGAAGTAACAGTTTTGACAACTGCCAAGTAAAAGCACAGTAACATTAGTAACAAATAGACAATATTGAAAATCAATTTGTCAGAAAAGTCAGAAGCTAAAGATTCTCGCGAAGTTCTGGATGCAGCTAAAAAAGCGACTTTACATTTGTTCCCGACGAAATCGATAAAATTTTTGTTTTCTCATATGTATGTTTAATCTGTAATTTTTTCTTACTTAGGTTAAAGCTGTCATTTGAGCGGGTGTCATAGTGCGTTTTTTGTTTGTTATTTTTTGTTGCTAATTAGTAAAGCGTTGCTAAATAGTAAACTGGCAGTTTTTTTTACTGATTTCTACATATCAATCCTAATGTTTTCCATCAAGTATACAAAAATAGTTATTTTTATATTAAGTGTGCGAAGTGATTGTTTTTTTTGTTGCGCGTGAGAATATCAATTTTAACAGAGACCGTCGAGGTAACAAATTCATTCGAAAGCGCAACAAAATACAATCACTTCGCACACGAAATACAAACAATATCTTTTCGCCAAATGTCAAAAAATTATAGATCAACAATAATTATTGTTCTATTCAGCAAAATGTAGGAAAAAAGTACAAACTATAATTAATTTGCAGTCACCTGGGTATTGTAACCAAAAGTATGCGCAATTGTTGTTTGATAAATAAAGAACTGTCAACAATTAATTTTTATATTCAAAATTCATATTTCTTTTTTGTTAGATACCTGTTTGCTTCTATCCTTGTGGCATTACTAAACTGATTTATATTAGATTAGGTGTGCACCATTGGGGTTTATTTTTTCACTAGTGAAAAAATATGTTCATTTTTTCACTAGTAAAAAAATATGTTTCATTTTTTTACTAGTGAAAAAATCAAGAACTTTGCGTAACCATAACAATACAAAAATATCATGTTTTTCTAACAGTGGACGAAAAGATATATTTTTGAAAACTGTCATTAAAAGTGAAAATTTACATGGCAACTAGAAACATGCGAAATGATTGATAGTGAAAATTGGAATGATATTCCTTTGGTAGATAAATATGTCACAATTGATGGTAATATTCTATAATGGATGGCAAAAACTAATGAGGATACAAATATTAGTGAAGATAGTTTTGACAGTGATGGAATCGGCAGTACGATCTTATTGTGAATGGATTTTTAATGCCTGAATATTTTGTGATGGCCTATCGATCCAGACAAAATAACACTCGATGTTCTAAGAAAGCAAAAAAGGCCAGGGTTGAATCAAAAACATGTAGAATAACCACTTTGATTATTTTTTGTGATATACTAGAGTATAGATAACACATTTATTCTCGCTTCGTAGCTATGTTAGTTTTTGGCGACAATGCAGAATAAATTCTATCTCTGATTTCATTGAGATTTCTTTGTATCCTTCAATGAGTACGTGAGTGGGATATCTAAGATTTTCTATAAAACATTCTGTATACATATGTGTGTGAACAGGAATACAAGAACTGATATTTATTTATCACTTTTTGATAGTCACTTTTGTGTCTCATCGAATTTCTCAGTACTTATTCAAACAAAATTGGTAGAATTGAGGAGGATCTATTCCAAATGAACATCTTCTATGCCACTGTGTAATTATTTCTGATTGTCACACAATATCAGAGATTTATCGCGATACATTATTGTTTTGCATTTGTTCCGTTGTAGAGTTCTTTTCTCCAGTTTGGGAGCCGCTGATGAGATCATAATAATTTTTTATATTGAACTATCGTAGAGAAAAGTTCATCAGTATGAATTCATGTAAACAAAATATCAAAATTGGTAAAAAATCCAAAAGATATGACGGAAGTTGTGAAAGACTTCTTGCGTATGTAATAAATTTATCATTCATTTTTTATACAATATCTGTAGAAAGAGAAGTGAAAAACTTCGAAATAAATGAATTAGTGAAATTAATTCTCAAAATTCTGTTTGAAGACTTGCACAATTTGATACAGGAAAAAATCACACCGAACGGAGTACATTTGTTCACAACAAAACAAAGTTATTCGTTTTGAAGAATGTACTGTGCTTTGTATTTTTTTTCTGCATCGAATTCCGCACAGAATTTGGAGGTTTGATTTCGCGAATCTATTTACTTCGAAATTACAACACTCCAATCCCTCAATACTTAGCACAGAACCAAGCTTTTTACTTTTTTTATACTTTTCTACATATTTAATTTATTCTTCCAAAGTTCTCCAATCTTTATTCCAGTATACAAAATGTCTGTACAGTTTATTTGAGTAATGTAGGATATTTTATGTTTTTCAACGGATAAAAATATTTTTGTAACACGTACACCGAAAGTACCCTATTACTGAGCTGACTGCTGCTTCGAAAGTTCTCAATTCCAAACCATGGTAACAATTTTCATTAATTCTCTGTTGACTGGGAGTTAATGGATATTAAATTCCGCTGAGTAAAAATGAAATTGTAGATCATGGATGGCGTTCGATTTTTTTATTTCATTGATATATGTCAAATTGATATTTGAAAGAAAGTATTATAGAATGTGTTCGTTATAGTATGTGCATTTATTGTGAACGGGATAGCACAGAAAATGTGAAAAATAGCAATCAATAAAATAAATCATGTAAGTTATGTTCCATTGTATTAATTTACTGTGATGTGATTGCATTTGCAAAAATCTATTTGTCAAATCGATAAGATAGTTCCGATACATCCAAATTTATTTAAAAAGCTTAGAAATGGGGGTACTTCGGTGCACTTGTTACAAAAAGTATCATATGCAACACGGACACTGAACGACTGTCATTATTGTCACGGACAAATTTGGCTTCACGGAGCTACGCCTTGGGCTTTGCCCTCGTTTTTGCCTCGTGCTTTTCCCTTGCTTTCGCCTCGTACATTGCTCTCGCCTCTGCCTCGGGCTTTGCCCTCGTCTTTACCGAATGCAGCCAAATTTATCCTGGACAAAAATAACAGTCGTTCGGTCCTTGTAGCATAATATACTATCAATTGATTGTTTCATTTCGTTATCAACCAAAATATTTTGAACTTGATTTTTTTTCCAATCTTGAGTACTCATTCAATCTACATTAAAGAAATATTTTTTTAAATGTAAAGTAGTTGATAAGGATCAAAGTTGCTGTCACATGAAATGCTGAGAGAATTTGAAAAACTGTGAATTGTTCTCAAAAAAATCAATTTTCCACAAATAACTTGGAAACTGTATGAAAAGGGAAATAAATTGTAATAGAGAAAAAATCTTGTTAGATGCAGAGTTCAGAAAGAAAGTTTTTTGTGTTATAAACAAGCTTGTCTTGCTCATTAGCTCTAATTGAAGATAAGTAAATAAATAATGAATAATAAAATTACTAAACAAATTGAAAGGTGAAAGTACGTAATTTCATTGATGATTGATACCCAACTGAAGAAACCGTGCATGTCTAGTTGTTTTCAATCGGTTGTGAATAAAGGGAGCCATACATCGCCAAACAAATTGCACAATATATTTTATATGCTATTGCGCAATAATCTGCCGATGTATGGCAGTGTTTGATGCGTTGCACAAGTGTTTGACTATTTGAAATCTGTTTTGCAACGGAAATGTTTGCGCAACGCGTTGTGTTGTATATGTGCATATTGCGCTCTGTTGCGCAATATTTTTCAGAGTTCGGCTGGTTTTATTGATGGAAAGTTCACTTGCGACCATGACGACTTTTCAGAATAGAGAATTTTGAAGAGAATTTATTGGAATATACAGAAATTTACATGAAGTATGGAAAACTAAGAGTAACATCCATAAAAATAAGAGCCTGAAAGATGCTATTGAGCCTGGAACTGATCGTGGAATGATCATTATCTATACTATCATCCAAATTCTTTGTTTTATTTTTCGTTTTCTAGTAGCATCGTCAACATCTAAGGCACATCTAATACTTGAAGACATGGTTTTCATACAATTCCCAACTTGTAACTAAAGTTTGAACAAAATTTAGCCAAGTGTATGGATGACACAATTGTGCAACGCAATGTTTTGCTCCCCATTTTGTTTGACAATGTATGGGGCCCTTAAGTTTCATGAGAGTCAAATAGCTTTTCAGTCGCGTTGCTATCAGTAAGGACATGTTCATTCATTTTAGTACACGCAGTTTCATTGCGATCGAGTTGTTGTTGTAGGTCGCTTTGATGAGAACACTGCCTTACGTCAAGCTGACGTTACATTGGAAATTTTAATTTACTACACATTTTATTCTTGTCATCTTGCTCACATCTCACTTGCATTATGCAAGTACTTGAAAGTATCAATACTGCATTTCATTACATTTTCAATATTTTTTCCAGACTACTCCATTTATATCATCAAGCTCTACTCCAGCAACAGATTCGGCTCCATTGAATTCTACTTTATTTTACACAAATGACAAAAAATCTAAGGACACTGTGAACAATGCTACTATCGCCTCCGAACTATCTGATTATGGTTATGGTACTCAGGTTGAAAATCAAGAGTCGATTTCTACTTCAAGCAATGATGATGATTCACCCCAACAAAAACCAGTCCACCATAAGCCTCACATGATGCAGAAACCTAGAAATAAAGCAAGAAATATTTTGTCCCGAGATAAAAAGGAGCTGAAGAGAAAAAAATTAAGCAAAAGGTGTAAAACAAATATGTGAGTATTTAATTTGTTTCACATATGCCCAGTTGCATGAATGTTCATTAGCTAAACAGTTCTTTAAAAATGAACAATATCAAATCGAATTTTTGACAGCAGTTCTAAGCAATTAATTTGACAAATATATTCGATTTGATATTGTTCATTTTTGAACAGCTCTTTAGTTAATGAACGTTCATGCAACTGGGCAATAGTCTCTTATTGTTGTTGAATCGATAAGTTTCTAACTTTCAATTTTATATCAGGCCATAATCCTGTATGCTATAACAAGCTTCATTATTGAACAATTCTGAGTAAAATCATATGTATTGAATAAAAACAAATGTATTCATGCAATGGAAAACTTGGACCAATCGTATCAATTGATTAAACATAAATTAACACCAGCAGCCTGACTATTGTTAACTACACTCAGGTGCGGGATGAACGAGTTATTCGCGTATTTTTAATTTTCTTATTTTTGTTGATAAGCATTGTTACGAAGAATTGACTTTGTCTGTTTGAAAATTATCATACTTCGATCTTTGAAGCCCGATTTTTGATGTGTGACAATGAACTGTGACTCAGATTATGTTTTTTATTCATCGATATGAATATTTTGATTTGTGGATATAATTGTGTAGTGTAGAGATGAAGATGTGAAAATAAAGCCGAAAGATTGACTAAATTTCAGTCGATTTATCAAACTTGCCTCACATACAAATAATGCATTGTTACGAAGGATTGCCTTTTTCTATTTCAAATTATCGTACTTCGATCTTTGAAGTCCGATTTTTGATGCGTGATTTCAAACTATGACTTGAATTATGTTTTGTATTCATCGATATGAGTATTTTTATTTGTGAATATAATTCTCTAGTATCCTGATGAAAGTCTGAAAATAAAGCCAAAAGCTTGACTGAATTTTTGTCGATTTTGCAAACTTGCCTCACATACGAAAAAATGACAGACTGTAAAAAGTTATTCAAAGAAGCTATTTTTTTGTTTCCAATTGAAATAATTTTTTCAATATACAATAATATATAGCAGAGTTTTTTGAATGTAATCATCAAAAGCTTACAGATGTAAGTATCTACCTTATAAATGGCAGCCTGTAAAAAATTGTTTCCTTTTTTCTATTCTGAGTGATCGGTCTACAATGGCTTTTTATCATATTCGAAGCTAGTGTTAGGAAATAGATTTTACTGTTCATAGAATTTAGTGGTATTGAATTTCTTCGTTTCACTCTCTCAAACATGACATTTAACATGGACATTGAAAAAAAATGACTTTTGTCATTCAGCATTTGATTCGTAATTTCACAATTTGTCAAGTTAGTTGCAATTTCAATTATCCTATTTATTTTTTAAATTTTTGTTACACTTGGAATCGATCTACCATAAACAAGAAATAGTAAAATATCTGGGTATTATTATTGACTGTAAGCTTGATCAGAGTTTATCCCTGATCAGGAAAGTTAAAAAAGCCTGCATCTTGTTTTGGCAGTGCTGTCAAGCCATAGAAAGAGATTTGGGCTGCAAGGTCAAGCTCTCTGTGTGACCCTATACAGCAATCATCTGGCCAATGATTATGGAGCTTTAGTTTGGTGGTCTTAAATCAGACAAACAAGAGATATATCTAAAATAGGACATGTTCAAAGAATAGCATGTACGATTCGTACTACTCCTACAGCGGTCCTTGGAAGCTCTTCTATATCTGAGAGCTACACAAAACCTGTCTACATTAAGAGCAAGTAGCTCACACTGATTTATTCTCCAGGAGGCAACTTGTTCTTTCTCCTCACTATAGATGAGCTCGGACAGTATGCCTCAAAAATTTATCATTGATAAACTCTATCGAATCATCATAATCAGGCTAGCCTTGAACCTGTCATTTCAATTTATACAGATGGTTCAAGAACGTCCTCTGGGTCAGGCACTGGGATCTTCTCAGGGCAATTGAATCTGAACGTAAACATACAACTTGGCCTTTTCATCACTGTTTTCCAAACAGAGATGATGGACACTCTACAAAGCGCAATAATGATTGAATAACTTGAGGTTCAACACAAAATTATCAGAATTTCCACAGACAGCAAGGCAAGTTTGCAAGGTCTCAGCGCCTGCAAAGAAACTTCTGAACTTGTTACACTCTGTCGTCAATCTCTTATGAAGATATGTAATAATAATGTCATCGATCAATCTCTGAATTCTCGTAAGTATTTCTACTGGACATTGCTGACTGAATGAACACATGCATCGTATGGTGCAGAGGTTGTGTAGAAGAAGATGAAGCTTTCGAACACATTCTTTGTGATTGTCTTACATGGCCAGTTTGAGCGTGGTTCCTGCTGCAGAATTGCTAGACTTCTTCGCAAGCGTTGAATGGCTTAAAAATCTGTAATAGTGAGGCACGCTCGTTCGGAGGGTGTACAATGGGCCCGCTTGTGTGGTTCAACTACATGTAATTTTCTACCCCGCTTTTATATCTAAATCCAGATCCAGAACGAGCAAAGTTCTTAAACATACAACAACGGGAAGATGAAACTGTTAAAATATTCATAAATGAACTTTATAAAATTGGTGGAACACTGTGAATTTGGCATATTTCGGGATCCATGTTAAGCGACAAATGGGTTCCAAATTGACTCTGGGAAAAGCTGTAGCTAATGCGAAGCATAGCGAAATCATACAATCACAACAAAGTGTAATAAGACAGTCTGAAGCAGCAGCTGTTGAAGCTGTGTGAAAAAATTAGAGAGAAACAGATGAGATCAGTGATCAATCCAAAAAAATCAAGAGAAGGCAATAAGTGTCGACGATGTAGTGCAGATTTTTATTAGTGATTGGAATATCTAGATAGATTAGCAGCCTCTTTCAAGTGTGAAAAAAAAGGACACTACGGAAAATCATGTCAAAAAAAGAGGAACTATCGAAAGTACAAGAATGTTCAGAAGAATTATATTACTGGACAAAAAGTAAAACAGAAGATTTATGTAGTGAATAGCGTACAAGTACTGCTGCTGAGATGACCAGCAATTTAAGCTCTAAATATCTCTAAATAGAAGTTGCTGAAATAAAAAAGAAAATCATCAAAGAATGTTACGAAGTTTTGGAAGATCCGGAAAGAATTAGTCAAGAGTATCACTTACGAGTTAAGCAAGATGCCATTCCATATTTTGTGAATAATGCTGGACGAATTCTCATTCCATTGTATGAAAAATTGAGAACTCAACTTAAGAAAATGGTGGAAGAGGAGTAATCAGCCTCGTAGAAGATTCTACGCAGTGGTCGTCGTTCTCAAAAAGATTGTTAGTGTGATGATCTGTGCAGATAATATGCTGTCTAGTATTCACTAGGGATATTTTGGTGTGACAAAATGCCGCACCAGAGCTAGAGAATTAGTTTGATGGCCGGATATTTCTTCATAAAGAAGCAATGACTGCATGAAATTGCAATCAAATGATGCTGAACCGTTGATCTCAACACTATTTCCTAGAAGACTATGTTAACAAGTGGAAATTGATATTATGGAGTCAAATAAAAATGTATATTTGATAATTATTGATTTTTATGCCAAATATCTGGGAATTGTGTCTTCATCAGGAACAAATTTTGTGATACGACATTCCACAAGTTGTTCATACTGACAATGGTGTGCAATTCCGTAACGAATTCAAGAATTTTTCGGAAGAATACGGATTTCAATTAATTACGTCCAGTCCTAGTTTCCCACAGTCTAGAGGTAAAGCGAAAAGAGGTGTAGCTATAGAATGGGATATGTTACCGACAGAGTTGTTGTTTGGCCGAAAAATTTGCAAACCTCAGGTGGCCACGACTAAATTGAGTAAACGCAAAGCAGAAGCATCTGCAAGAGCGACAAAGAAAGAATTTCAACAAAAGACACAAAGCGAAAAATCCAAACCCTCTTCAAAACGGAGGAAAAGTTTGAATAACAGACATTGAAAGTTTTGCGTGTCAAGAGAAGAGCAGAAGAACCGTGTTCTTATAATGTGGAAACGGATGGATAAACTTTGCGCAGAAATAGACGGCATCCGCATCTTATTCCAGCGCCAAATGCTGGAATCAGTAGTGAAGACGATAAGTCACAGCTTGAGTTCAAGAAGGAAACAGAAGATATCGAACCAATACTTATTTCGATTCCAGTGATTCATTACGAAATCAGAACAGATCTAGCAATCAACAGTACATCGAACAAGTATACAAGACAAGATCGTGTCGTGCAGACTTCATACAAGTTTGATTTGTAATAGCTTAGAGAGGGGGGTGTAGAAGTGGAATATCGTAGTAAATGGTTTGGCAAGACTGGAGGTCGTGGTCGAGGACTAATGAATGAATAGTGTTGTCAAGTAGTATCTAAAAGAATCATAAAAATATAAAATATGTATCTTACGGAGTATAATAAATACATAGTCATTACATTGACAATATTAATACTACTTGTTTCCTTTTTTCACCTGATTAGTGACTACGGATGCATTATTAAGAAGCTGAGAAACTACAGTGACAAGTTTTATTTCACCTAAAAAACTTTTTCTAATTGATAATGTCGATTAAATTCGAGTACTTACATTTTTTAATCGTACTCATGTAGGTTTCTTCTTGTGACATTATGCTATTCTTGAATCTATATATTTCTATTGTTTCAGTACAAATATCAAAGGTCTTCTATACAACTCCCCTACGGACGAGGATGTTTCTAATATTTTGAAGGAATTTACCGTCGATTTCCTTTTGAAAGGATATAGTTCACTCGTCCACGAACTGCATGGGCAATTATTGTGCCCAGAACCCGTTAATGTGGACACTTCACACATTTTCTGGCTTGTAACCTACTTTCTCAAATTTGCTACACAACTGGAGCTTGAGTATGAACATTTGGAGCCAGTACTTGACTTTAAAATATTGGCGTATTTGACATACGAAGGTGTACATTTGTGCGAGGAAATTGAAATGGAACAGAGACTTAAAGAGATCAAGCCGTCTTTGAGAAGAATCCATTTGGTGAGTTACAAGTTACAATTTTTTTGAATCTAGATACTATTTCAATTATTCAAATAGGATATTTTTTTTTTTGTAATGTATGAGGTATAGCGAATTAACATGAAGTTCCTTGTGAGATTGAAAGAATCATCAACGTAAAGTTTGCAAACATCGGAGAAAGACTTTGATGGTAATGAATAGCATTAACAGTAAGGTCGAAGACGGTGAGCATGCGACTACAAGAATTGAAAGAAACGATCAAAAAATCAAGGAAATTGTGCGAAAAGATCGACATTTGAGCATTCGAACGATCGCTGATATAGTAAACACAAAAAAAGAGACAGAAATTGAGAATTTGGAATCAAAAATTTACACTAGGTAACGTTGTATAGTTATTTAAGTATTAAGGTCAGTAAGTACAGTTTACCGATTGAGAATAATAGTTTGGAGGGCGAGCCTTGGCGAAGTTTCCAAATATTATGCGAAATCGGTACAGTGCTTATTGACCGTGATGCTTACAAAATTTTTTGCACGATTGGAAGATCTACCAAACATATGGATCCGAATTTTCTTCTTCAAATTAAGTTACTAAAGATGATTGTTTATTCGCTGTCAGCTGTCAAGTTTGATATTTTATCTTGAGATAAATATATGATTTGTTCTTGTAAAAATCCACAATTTTTTTACTTACCGTCTTTGCTCATGGACGGTAAGTCAGCATAACCATAGTAACCACAGTTTGCTAGTAAAATCAACATACCACCTCGAATAGAGGGCGGGTAAACACATGAAAACGCCCAATCGTGCAAAAAATATATCTCTAATAGCAATTATTTATGTATACATTCCGACATTGACACCATCATCAAATTTGTGTTCTTACGACTATTTATAGAAAAACATTCGAATAACGCATAGAGATCAAAGGATTAAAATATGTTTAGAAGGGAAGACTTATATAATCTAAATTTAAGTTGATCGTTCATTAGATATTTTTCTTCTCTCAAATAGCTTTCTGAATTTACATGGTTTCCAATAAGTCAATTTTCAATCCTTCAATTTCTCTGTGTAATATTATAAAGTATTAGCATTTTAAAGGGCTCATAGCACGCTTTACGCTTAACAGTGCATCATTCTTTGAGATAATAGTAAATAATTTATGGATTTGACAGTTAATGATTTAGATAAACTGGAAATGTCATGGAATCGTCAGGAAATTTCTGATATTTGTCCGGAAAAAAATACATTATAGGATATTTATGCATTATTACTCATAAAAGTATATTTTCACTATTTAAAATACTAGGACCATCTGTGCAAATCTATAAGTCTTCTAGATCTATAAATTCATGGAAAAAAAATGTATTAAAGTACATTTACTCTTGTCGATCAATGTAAATTCGTTCATAAGGATATCAAGTTCGTTGTGATTTTGTTTTTAATTTATAGATTTATAGGTTTAACACAGAATTGCAACATTAATCTGTGATTATATGTAAACTTGTATCAAACTTTTGTTTTTTACTGTCTGGAATTTCATTGAAAATAACCTGGAAAACCTGGAAGTCAGGGAGTTTTAATTTAATTTTTTGATATACACCCTGAGCTAGGGTCCGTAAACATAGCCTAATTTCCACTAGCCATAATTTTTACTTATTTGTATCTTAAAACACCACAAAACAAAATGTACTAATGAGGCACAGCATTCTGATGCGACATACAACTCAGTGATGTAATCACGTGATCTCGTCGTCTGCTTTGATTGGCTGTGGACAGCAGCCAGTGGCGCAGCAAGTGCGAAAAATAGCACCGAACCTATCTTGAAAAACAGGTCTCGTGGTAAGTCTAGTACCCCGCATCGCACCAAATTTCTTGCATCGGAGCAAGCGTGGCACCCAGCCCGGCGCCAAGTGAACTAAATTGCTTGAAAAATTGCATCGTGTGCGGCGAGCTTAAGTGTCAATTCGAAAAGAAAAAAAAAATTTCATATATAATTGACTGTTTTGCAAAAACTAGGATGATTAAAGCTGAAACATTGTAGAGCATACCTATAAAAAGTCTCTTATGCACTCATGAAGCTTTCAAAAACTCGTGTATTGAATAATAACTTTCTACACTTGTACACTTGTATCTTCAATAACTATTGAACATTATAAAAATATATCTCCTTTCTTGTTTTGGTACAAACAAAGCCTAGTGTGCTCTTATGTTGGAAAACCATTTGATATTATCACAAATTTTATTGTGCGTAATTTATTAACACAGGTTACAATGTAAATTTTCACTTTACAAATTCGTATGCTCACAATATCACTCATTAATACTCATACTGAATCACTGACCGAATGAGCTTCTCTCCTAGCTCGCGCTCTTATATACATAAGCCGACAATGGGCCAACATAAATTGTCTAACAGTTGCTGTCTGGCAACCACCGAGCATCTAGTGACCATAGCCTGTCAATTAACAGTTACAGCGGTTCAAATAGATAATTATGTGACCTAATTACTACAAATATTTATTAGAGCGTAGATTATTTCGGCTCAATCGAGTAATAAATTGTAACATTTATACTGAAGAAAAAAACGTATATTAAACATATTTAAATTGAAAAATTACATGAAAATGTCAAAACATATTTCTTAAGCTCGCCGCACACGATGCAATTTTTCAAGCAATTTTGTTCACTTGGCGCCGCACTGGGTGTCACGCTTGCTCCGATGCAAGAAATTTGGTGCGATGCGGGGTACTAGACTTACCACGAGACTTGTTTTTCAAGATAGGTTCGGTGCTATTTTTCGCACTTGCTGCGCCACTGACTGCTACCCACAGCCAATCAAAGCAGACGACGAAATCACGTGATTACATCACTGAGTTGTATGTCGCATCAGAATGCTGTGTCTCGTTAGTACATTGTGTTTTGTGGTGGTTTAAGATACAAATAAGTAAAAATTATGGCTAGTGGAAATTAGGTAATGTTTACGTACCCTAGCTCAGGGTGTATACCAAAAAATTAAATGACTTCTAGGTTTTCCAGGTTATTTTCAATAAAATTCCAGACAGTAAAAAACAAAAGTTTGATACAAGTTTACATATAATCACAGATTAATGTTGCAATTCTGTGTGAACCCTATAAATCTGTGAATTAAAAACAAAATCGCAACGAACTTGATATCATGAACGAATTTACATTAATCGACAAAAGTAAATGTACTTTTATAAGTAATAATGCATAAATATCCTATGATGTATTTTTAGGATAGAAATTCCCTGACGATTCCATGACATTTCCAGTTTATCTAAATTTTCTGACATTTCCAGGTTTTTCACGTTTGGTATACACTCTACTAGCTCGTCAAACAAAATGTTGAAAACTCTGCGGCCTTGATTCCTTCTCAAAAGTCACTCTCTTGACCAAAGTTTTTTCTTCTTTTTTTTTCTGTCTCGTAATTCGCAAGCTATAACTGCAGTAAATGCTCCTGCTCTCCTCCGACGATTAGTTTCGGCAACATCCATACTTGTAATGTGAAAATCTACCAAGTCTACGTTCTAGTGTAAGAATGAGTGGCGCAGCTTGCATCGTGTGATGCGAGAATAAGTGTCACACCAAGTGTACCTCAAAGTGGCCCAGTGCGCAAGAAGACTTGCTGCAAATTAAGTGAACAAAATTGCATGGAAAATTGCCTCGTGTGCGGCGGGCTTTATTCTTCTGTATCCTGGTAACGGTACGAACAACGTACGACGCCTATTTATGTGGTCCAAGTTAGCGTCGACATACAACCGTCACTCGCAATACAAATCAAACGCTAATACTTCCCCTCGAGTCGGTTGTAGATAAGTCAATAGACCAAAATATTTAATCCAGCCAGTTCCATACATTTTTCATGTTTCACTCTTGGTAAACCTTTGGTAAGGAAATCTGCAACTTGATCGTCCGTTGAAACGTAGAATAAACGAATCTCGCCTCGCTTTAGCACGTCTCTCACGAAGTGATGACGTATATCGATGTGCTTGCTTCTTGCGTGGAACATCGGGTTTTCTGCAAGTTTCAGCGCACTTCGATTATCGCAGAAAATCGTCAAGTCGCTCAATTCTTCGAATCCTAACTCGATGAGGAATCTCTTCAAAAAAATGGCTTCCTTGGCACACTCGGACAAAGCCATATATTCTGCCTCTGTCGTTGACAAGGCGACGGTTCTCTGTTTTCTTGAGTCCCATGTTATCGGTCCACCGTTGAGCATGAATAGAAAACCGGTGTGGGATCTTCTATTTTCAGAGCAGCTTCCCCAGTTGGCATCGGCGTACCCTCTCATTGGTCTTGTATCTGAAACATAGGTTAACCCCACGTCAATGGAACCCTTGAGGTAACGGAATACCCTCTTCGCGGCCTTCCAGTGGTCCTCGCTAAAACAGTTATTATACTGTCCCAGGTAGCTCACAGCATACGAAATGTCAGCACGTGTAGTTGAAGCCAGATAGGTCAGGGCTCCAATCAACTCGCGATACGGAAGTTTTAAATCCTCTGGTGACTGCTTTTCTTTCTTCATTAGCTGGATACCCAAATCCATAGGAGTAGCAACTGGATTGCACTCTGTCATTCCAAATCTTGAAAGAAGATCACGAATATGGCCCCGCTGATTCATTGTCACTCGTCCAGGTTTCTGGTCGAATTCAATTCCCAGACAATGTTTAACTTCTCCAATATCCTTGATATCGAAATTGGTAGCTAATTCGCTGGCAAGTTGAGAAATCTTCTTTTTATTGCGTGAGGCTATCAATATATCGTCGACATACGTCGCAATCAGAGTGATATCTTCCCCTAAACCAATATAAAATAGGCAAGGATCTGAAGTCGACGGAGTAGCACCCATTTTCCTGATGGTTTCATCTAGCTTGTTGTACCAACTCCTTCCGGCCTGTTTTAACCCATAAAGAGACTTTTTTAGAAGACAAACCTTGTCCCCATTACGTAGATCGTTCAGCATCCTCTTCGCCTTCACTCCAATCAGACTCTGACCTTCCAAATCAATAATTTCTTCTAAAATCTCATCAAAATTCTTTGGTAGTGTCATATAGACCTCTTCTTTCAAGATCCCATTTAAATAGGCTGTCTCCACGTCGAACTGCCTAATAGTCATATTGTATCTAGCCGCAAGTGACGCCATCAATCGTATGGATCCAATTCGAGCCACAGGTGCGAATGTTTCCGTGAAGTGGACGCCAGGTTGTTGACTGAAACCCTGGGCAACCAAACGCGCCTTCCGTTTCTGTAATACTCCATCGGCTCGAAACTTGTTTCTCAGAATAATTCGACTACCAATTATTTTGTGTTCTTTAGGTCGATCAACTAGTGTCCATGTATCATTTTTCAGGATCGATGTCACTTCTCTGGCCATTGCTTGACGCCATTCAGATGCGTCTGATCCGCTCATCGCTTCTTTCATGGATACTTCCGAAACAAATGCCTGCTCAGGTGCTCCGTCATTTTCGGCTAACTCAGCAACAACATTATATTGCTTCTTTGGTCTTCCCCTCGAACCAGATCTGACAATTCTGGGTCGACCACAGCTTCTCCGTTGATTTTCTTGAATTACTTCTTCGGCTTCCTGAGAAAAAACTTCATCCAAATTTGATGAGCCTGGTTCCAATACATTTTCTTCGACAGCATTATCAAAACCGAGAAAATCATCTTCTTCATGTACGCTTTCTGTTGCGGGCTGCTGCAGAAATTCAAACTCCATGAACTTCGGAGATTGTGTCGTACCTTCGTTTTTTGAATTCTCATCCGGATCAGCAGAGATGTTGATCGACGAATTGGATCTTCCATCTTCCATGAATTTGACATCTCGAGATATCAGCACAATACGCTTCTCCGGTGACCAAATGCGGTAAGCCTTGGACTCATCTGCATAGCCCAGAAATACTCTTTTATGTCCACGTACATCAAATTTTCCTTTTCCTGGATTTCTGTCGAGGTAATATACCTTGCTGCCAAAGACCCTGAATTCAGAAACATTAGGAATCTTACCAGTCCACACTTCGTACGGCGTCCGACCATCCAAACTCTTCGTTGGCAGTCGATTGCGAATGTAATTCGCTGTATTGACGGCTTCTGCCCAAAAAGAGTCGGGCAAGTTCGATTCTTTAAGAAGGCACCTAGCGACGCTGATGAGCGTACGATTCTTTCTTTCCGCTATGCCGTTCTGTTCTGGGTTGTACGGCACCGTCAATCTTCTGGTGATTCCTCGCTTTTTCAAGTATTCGTCGAACTCGTTGCTTGTGTATTCGCTACCGTTATCAGATTGCAAACATTTTACCATTTTACCTTTTTGTTTTTCGACGAGAGCCATGAATTCGGTAGTGGCCTTGAAAACATCCGCCTTCGATTTCAGAAAACGAACTTTGCACCATCTTGAGCTGTCGTCGATAAATTCGACATAGTATCTCGCTCCAGACAAGGATGATGTCCTCATTGGTCCGCAGACGTCAGTATGTATCAGCTCGAGGATTTTTGTCTGTCGATTCGACTTACTGGGGAATGGATTCCGCGTCATCTTCCCCTGCAGACAAATTTCACAGTCCAAACTTCTGATGGAGTCTGACAGCTGTATCTTTACGAATACCGTCTATGATGTCTCGCACATTTGCATGACCCAATCGTCTATGTAAGAGCTCAAGTGAGACTTTTTCCTCATTTGAATCAGACGATATTACACGTGCGTCTTGACAAAATTCACGGACATAGTATAAATCATCGACTCTGACTGCATCCAGGATTATATCTCCATTTGAATTTTCAATGGTAGCACCATCTTTCCGAAAATGAACATCGAAACCGCGATCTGTGATTTTACCGACCGATAAAAGGTTTGTTCTCAAACCCGGTACAAAAAGTGCATTGTCTAAAGTCACGTTCCTTTTACCATCATTTACACCTGCGATAAAATGTACTTTATCTTCGCCGGCCGTATCAGCGATTGTATTGTTTGCAAGATTAAGTGTACCGTGTTTCGCACTGTATAGTTCGGTGAAATGTTCTGCTTCGTTACACAAATGGCACGTTGCACCACTGTCCAAACACCATTTCCGATTCAGATCGCTCGAGCTTCGCGTCGACACGTTCAAACAGACATTTCCGTCCAAATATTGCGCGCTTTCTTTTTTGAAACCGGTTCGACATACGTTTGCCTTGTGGCCCCGTTTTTTACATTTGAAACAACGAATCGCGTCGTTTTTCCGTTTCCCGTCATCGTTTTTACTCACTTCCGGTTTGTCTTTTCGTTCACGCCAACCGACATTTTTCTTCGCCAACAAAGCACCCGACGGCAAATTTCGCGTGTCACTCTTACGCGCGTCATTTTCTTCAATAATTTTTATTCGAAGCGCTTCCGGTGCAGGTAACGCGTCCCGTGATTCTATGGCACACCGAAAATTTTCGAAATTCGCGGGTAAACTATATAGCAGTAAAATCTCCAACAAATCCGAGTTTATATCGACGCCCATATCACTAAGTTTGTCCACACAGTCAAAAAAATGATTGAGGTGCGTGCGTACATCTCCACCGTTTGCCATTTTTTGTAAGGTCAACTTCTTCAAAAGTGTCGCCTTTCTTGCCGGACCCTTGGATTGGTAAACGTCTTCCAGCTTTACCCATACTTCTCGCGATGTTTCGCAGCTTTTTACCTGCTTAAGTTCACTGGTACTGATGGACAGAATTATATCCGAACGAGCTTTCAAGTCATTCTTGCACCATGCTTGAACGGCATCTGCATTTGCGTTGCTTGCATCCAGCTCGGGTTTTACTATAGCTTCACTTACATATTCCCATAAATCGCCCTTAATTAACACGGCCTGCATCTGTAATTTCCATGTGTCGAAATTGTCCTTTCCAAGAAGCTCAATTTTTGATGCACTTGCAGAATTCATGGTGATTATTCCAGAACGTTTTCTACGCGCGTGTTAAATTTTATTGGGCACTTACACTCGATTATTTTATGTTCACGCGAGCCTGGGTCCATAACCTATTAGAGCGTAGATTATTTCGGCTCAATCGAGTAATAAATTGTAACATTTATACTGAAGAAAACAACGTATATTAAACATATTTAAATTGAAAAATTACATGAAAATGTCAAAACATATTTCTTATTCTTCTGTATCCTGGTAACGGTACGAACAACGTACGACGCCTATTTATGTGGTCCAAGTTAGCGTCGATATACAACCGTCACTCGCAATACAAATCAAACGCTAATAATATTTCATATTTGTGACAATATAAATGGAGTTTGTACTCCTTATGCTGGGGCCACATTTACGTCTAATGTCACTAATTGAGGCGTTATTCAATAATGAACACATTGTCAATAATATGTCAATTGTCACATAACGCATTATTTAACGGCATTAGACATAAGTGTGGCCCCTGCATTATGGAGTTTTTGTAAATTTTTGCTTTTGCCCAGAAAAAAATGTACTCTTTAGGGTACGTTCCACTTAACGATTGCAACGATTGTGTCGCCCGTTTTGCGGTTGTTGCGATCGACATATGTTCATAAGCTCGTTCCACTAAAGTTTTCGCCCGCGACGATGCCCTTGCTAGTGGAACGGAGATTTAGTCGTTGTGAGCGGGGTCGTTGCAGCCGTTAAGTGGAACGTACTCTTAGCTTTGAAATCCGTGACGTCACTGTGATGTCATGAACGCACAAGATGGCACTAGTGTCGTTTATCAAGAGTTGAACGTTTATCGAGTCTTGGGAAAGTTATAGAATAAGGGTCCTGGCACGAGTTTGACTGATAGATCATAGGGCTATAATCTACATATTAAATGGAGTCTGGCGTGAATCAACTTTTGTTTCATACAGAACTGATCTCTCAGTTTTTGATTGATATTTAAGCTACGTAACGAATAAATTATTCAAGGTTGTGTTATAGACACTGGAAAACCGTACTCCAATGATTCTTACTCAATATGTTTTATTGATCCCCTGTAATAATAACAACTGTCAAACACAACTGCAGTGTAGCATCCGGGTGAGTCCTCAGTCCTCTTCAGCCCGGGGTAGTCAACTCATAGCCGCGAAAGTTGTCAAATATCTAAGCTCAAGACACAGAGAGAAATTACTGGTGCCAGTAGTTCTAACATATAACTCAAACATACACACACACTTGTCCCCCGTTGGAAACCTGGTCAAGGTAACTGCAGGCCGGCTGCTTAATCCCAACTGTTAGCAATCTGGCAAGAGCTGCTACTGTCCAAAGCTGCTCGCTGAGCAGCTGGCAACCAATCATACCTGCATCACATATACCTTGCTGCAAGTCGCACCATGAACATTCTATTATTACATACACTCGGCTCCAAGCCGTACTACTCTTACACACACACCCAGTAACTCAGCTCATCTTACTACTGGTATTATTACTTCACTAACTCTATAACATCCATGTCTTTATTACCTAGACAATAAAACTGAACTGACAGAGGGACTTTAAAATCATGAACCCATTATTAGCGATCACATAACTGATCGAATAAATGAACTGATAGACTCATGAAATCGAGCGATGATAATTTCACCTCATGTAACAGTTGCAATGGAACTTATCGGAAGAAATGAAAATAGCCAGTGATTGGTTGTTGATAACCAAAATTTCAATGTGGTCATTGTTTTGATTGGGCTCTATGTTTATTGCTACTTCTCATTGGTTTCAATATTTGATATTGATCATTATGAGGTCTACAAAAAATTATTTTGTTCAATCCTATTATTGAAACACGTTATTTTTTACTTGGATACCAATCTTGAAAGTGTTTGTTTTGTCAAATACAGTGATTCCTATGACAACGGGTGGGCGAAAGTAGTGAGTGTAATTACCTTCGTCCATTCACTCTTTCATAACGAAATAAAGAATAAACTACAATACATTTTATTACATGTATTTATTGATATGAAAATTAACTTCATAATTATTAAAAATTGCGTTACTTAAATAAGATATACCAGCAACTGAAAACTGATGAGACTCTGTAGTTATCGTAGTAACTTTTGTAATATCAACTTGAGTGCTATTTCTATTACTTATTTTCTCTTCCTTGTTGATTATTTTCCTCGCACAATTTCATTATTATCTTGTTCCCTTTTATTGTCACAATTTATATTTGTAAAAATATCAGGACAAAACAATTTTAATATTTTTGACAGTTGCGGATGTTTATATTTACATGATCCATAACAACGCATCCGCCGCCTATGCTACTTTAAACTTTATACATGATCTTTGTTTAAGAAGTGTAATAGATTTTAATGTTTTAATGAATATTTCAATAATAGGATTGAACAAAATGCTATACAGCACTCGTGAAGAAACGAATTCGCTCACTTGTGGGCCTTTGCACACTCGGCTAGCGCCTCGTGCACAAAACCGCCACCCGCGTGAGCAAAACTCATAGTTTCTTCACTTGTATTGTAATATACTATTGCTCATTATATTTACTGCAAAATTCCATGTTGTTACGACGGGCTTTTGAAATATTCCCCCTGGAATGATATGAAGAAGAGATTTCATTACTGAAGCCCAGATGCATGAAGCATTGTTAACTGTGATCGGGAGTACCGGAGTTCCTCCACTTTTACCTGTTTCAATCTTCGACCGTAAGATTGAAAGGATAATCCCTTAGCTGTGTTCCTCCAGCTTCACTTTTAATCCTAATTCGGCTTGTGTTTTGTTTGCTACTAAATAGAAAATTCTGACAAAAAAATGTATGGAACTTAATTTGGTTTTCGATCCACAGCAAATAGTTATTGATTTTGAAAGTGCAATTCTAAATGCTGTCCGCAATGTGTGGCCAGGTGTTAAAATCATTGGGCGAAGATTTCATTTGGGGCAAGCTTGACTCCGGGAAATTCCAGCATCAGGTTCAAGTCAAGTGTACAAAGAACGTAATTATTTTGACAGCCAATATTTGAAACAATTTTTGGTATCCAGTTTTGAAGTCCAGAGAAAATAGGCGATTTCTTTGTATCGGAAATATTTGGCAATATTCCCTTTAATGATTCCAAATTAATACAATTTTGTGATTATGTGCTAGAAAGTTATAATAGGGAAGAAGCCTGAGCTGATGGTTCTATGTACAGAACAACAAACTCGTATCTAATGTTTCGTAACCAAAATACATTGTAAATAAAATATCCCTGTACAGAATGATATTTATATGATGCTTTATCATGTATGACCTGAACATACCCTACAAGTTCCCAGAATTATTTTAATCCCTGCGGCTATCGGTGGTGGAGCAATTCAGCTATGAGATTATAGCTACCTGAGGTCTGGTGGAGCAACTCCGCTATGCCCCTGTGATCATATTGCCAAATATTTGATCACGTATTTCCAACATTATTCTTTGACATCTAGATACAAATGATGATATTCTCATGTATAATTTGATGATAAATACAATCCAAAACTGTTATACTAATATAAAAGACAATTAAATTATTGTCACGAACAATTCTTTCCGAATAAACGTCATTCAAAAATTGAGTTAATAATATATCTGCTAACAGTATATTAATTATTCTGATGCAATCGGCTCTAAGATTAAATTTGTCAGATGCCTCGTATTCTACGGATGACCCTGGTTTCCGTAACAATTTAGAAATCCGTAATCAACAAAATTAAATACGGGATGTACAAAGCTTTCGCTTTTAGAAGCTGCTTCCTCTGACAGTGAATACAAATATAAAAATCAAGTATTTTGTCATGAAACAATATGTTTTTAAATGTCTCTCGTAAGGAAATCTAAAACCTGTATTTTTGATGCTGGTTACCCTCAAATCGAAAAGTGGCAGGTGGCAACCCTACCTAAGATTCTCATAGCTTGTTAAAAAAGTTTGAAAGTCATAATCGCGAATCTGACAACTTTTTCTCCATGTTTTCAGGTCGTAACAGCAATCAAAGAGTTTCTACAAGCTTCAGATACTTACAACAAGATACCTAATATTAGCAAGGAGCATAAAGAAACTCTTAGTTTCCTTCAAAAGCAGATATCCAAATCGAATGATTTGAAATGCCTTCTTCTGCTCTTGATTCGCCTGTATAATCCAAAACTGCAGTCAAAAGAATACCTTAAGGATCTCATCACTACAAATCACATACTACTGCTGTACCTGGAGAACGTAGAAACAAAAGATAGCAATATATCGGACCATTTGAAACAGTGAGTAGAAAATATTAGATTATTGTATTTTATTATCATTATCTCCGTTAATAAACAAAAGGTTTGGCGGATAAGATGGGTTTTCCAGTGTGCAACATTTCAAATTTTTTTCATGTATACGTTTCTTATTATATAAGTAAGTATAAAGATCAATGAATGAACTAGTCAAAGGAAATCATGAACATAGAAAAATCTTCTAGCATTTGTTTAGAATTCAATCATAGTTCATCAAGAATATTGCCTAAAATATGAGGATTCGATATTTCTTACTCTATTATGACTTTCATGATGGCATATTTCTGAATTCAATTATTTAATTTGTGCATTGCCCTTGACAGTGCACATAGATGTGGTTTACCACAACTTTGCATGCAAAGTTGGATTCACGTATAAAAATGTGTGCAGCATCGGGACTCCAAGTACTTCGCTCAGTTGGACGTAAGACAATTAAAGTTGAGCACTAAGTACTGAGATTCAATCTTTAAAATTAGGAATTTTCTCATTTTATTGCTGATTCTAATTTTCTCACTTTGAAAAAGATGTGGATATTAGTTCTTACTTTCTAGCTTTGCTCGATAATGGTTTTTCTTAATTTCTATTCATTACTAATCTTGCAACGTGCTATTATAAGCCTGGATTTTGTATTAAGAAATTGTAGTCACTATCTCTTGCCTGAAAACGGTCACATAGGTCGAGCCTTAAATTCAATGAATTCATTGAACACAAGAAAAGTATATTGCTCATTTTGGATCTCTTTCTAAAGACAAGAAAAGTATATTGTACATTTTTGATCTCTTTCTAAAGTTTGGAGGAGTTGAAATTCTCGAATCGCTTCCACTAAATATATACAAATATTGTAAAATTAGAAACGAGCCTAAACTGAATTTTTATGAACAAAGATAAATGAACAACTATAATTGAACCAACTGTTCAATCTAAGAATCAGAATATCAATTTTGGGTTCATTTCAAGTGTAGTTTATCAACTGTAGCGCCAGTTGCGTTGCTGTACTTTTGATTTTGGTATATGCAATTATATAACGGTTGATTGGTACAGAGAGCTTATTATTGGAATGCTATGCGATCTGAGAAAGATTGACATCTGAACTAGATACAAGAGTGGTGTGCTCATTGCGGTTGTATTTCTAGCTGTAATCGTAAAATCATGCTACCAGTGTTCAGATTTTATATCGAGATTTAATGCTCTGTCATATTTCGGTCGTACTTGTAGCGGTTAATATTCTTTACCCATTTTTGATTAGTTTACACGACCTGATTCACTTTTCAATTTGAAAAAAGAAATAAGCAAACTGGATTTCGACATAACATACATACATACACACATATAATTCACACCTTCTCCTCAAAATGAGCTTGGCATAAATCCCATTTAACTTTTAACCAGCAATCATTCTTTGCCGAATATCCCTGTCTAAACAGACCTCTTTTGCTTCATCCACATTTATTATCCGTTTCATGCAAGCTCGTTCATTCTTCCTACTGGGAAACTCAGTTCCACAGTTGCTTGCAGTACAATTCGGTATTATTTACGGATCAGAGAGCTAGACTACAATCATTAGTCAAAAAAAATAAACAAGCAGTAAGTCTTGGTGCGTATATCAGGACAGCATTATTGAAATTCACTCAAGGCGAGCGGAATACAAAAATTTTCATTCACATCAGGCTGAGAATATATATTTCTAACTGAAATAATAATCATACGGGTGAAAAGTGATGAATCTATCTTTTTGGGGTGAAATGCTTATGCGGGCTATCATGAAACTCTGTGAGAGTAAAATACTTTCCAATTTTTTTTTGCGTTGACTTCCACTATTATTCCGATTATTTGCTTCTCAATTTTTCAAGTAATTCATGCCCACACACTAACAGTTTTCTGTAGCTTTTTCATGCTCGCGTTGGTTTCACTCTAAGGATTGATAACTTGATGGTTGGAACTCGGCAGTAAATTAATTCACGAAAACTGTGAGAGTTGAAGACATTTTGGAGTTTTTGTTTCTTGAAACAATTCTTTTCTGTTACTATATATATACATTTATAAACAACAATTTTATAATTTATTAAGGGTTATGCTAGCTCGATTACTATCAATGTCTACTTTGTCATTCTTATTGCACACAGTTGTCATTTTTATTGCCCTAATTGTCAAATTGATTATCACTGCCAAATAGACCGCGGTACAGGACTCCTTTCTCTGGATTCTTAACACTCTTTTGAAACTCTGTGAGTGGCTTCATTTTGATGAGTCCGACAACTTTTTCATCTGCGAAAATCTTTGAAACTGCTGCATTTTCCATCGAACAGCCTAAAAAGACGTCGATTTTATGATTTATTCTTGATCAATAACATCACTCTCTTTTATAGTTTAATCATAAGATAATAATAGCAAAAACACACACAGTATTTTGTCTGGCAGAAATATTGCGGCGTTCGGCGTAACTCCCATCTCCAACATGTCAAAATTACAAGTTTGTAAGATTATCAACATTCTGTTGGAATTCTCAGTAATATTAAATAAACATTAGTGTAGTTGAGTGGTGATATTGTCTGATAAAATTTCTGCTGCATATTTTCAGTTCGAAGCTCTGAAAATGTCAATTCTATGAGTTTGGTTTGCTGATTAACACTTGTTGGACAAAAATTATACATATAGGTGAGTATATTTCTTGATCAAACAATATATTGTCAGACAAAAATAATGCGCTGTTTTGCCAGTCTGAAAATAAAAAGATAAGAAGTAGCGTTTTCTGTATTTGTATGCGCATAATATTGGATTTATCTTTTAACCAAATTTTTTACATCTATTTGTGAGATCGAAAAATAATTTCGTCGTCGTCATTTCTATAACTTGGTCCATAGCGATTTTCCATTCGCAAAATTTTTTTCTCATATTTTCTCCACAATTTAGTGCAACATGTGAAAAAAGGAATCGAAGAAATATATTGATGTAAAACTGAACATGCAATTATTATAGAGGAAATTTTCAAAGGAAAGCGGAAAATTGGGAACAGATGTGAAACAAGAAGCATAAAAACATGCTTCGAAAAAATTGTGTCAACATTAGAAAATTTATCGAAATGATATTTTCCATACGATTCTAAAATATTGATATCTCAAAAATTTCCAAGAATAATGGGAAAATTTGAAATTGAATTTGTATAATTTATATGAAACAATACATGCTTCGGAAGAAAATAGTTTTTTTAGGCGATCATAACAAAAAAGTTGTTTCTATGGCTCCTTTTGCGGCCGTGAAGTTTTACTTTTTGGTACAAATCTGTCATATTTTACTTTTTGGGACTGATTTGTCAAATATTACCTTTTTGGGACTGATCTGTCAAAAACTTCTTCATAAACACTTCATATCTACCTATATTGGCTGCTTGATGTACTCTTTAAGAAACAGTTCTCGCCGAAATACATATTATATTCTTCCGTCAACCTTCATAGTTCGTGCAATTCAAGAAATTGATACACATATTTCACAAATGTCACTTTGATTAGAAGACAATAAAATAAAACAATTTCAACGGTGACTAAGATTTAAAATTGCAATGTCTTAGAAATAAATAGAAAAAATTCTGTAATTTTGAATTATTTCGTGATGACCGCCTAAAAAACGTTGTGTGCACCTCGGCCTACAGTTCTTTTTTGGTCTCACCTGAATTGCAGCCTTAGCTACGCTTCGTCCGCAAACAACAGATTCGACCAAAAAAGATAACCTTTACGGCCTTGATACACAAATAACTATTAGAGCAAATATTCAATTTGACCAGTATCAGGTTCATCCATTGATGAATTTTCACAATCTGCACAAAATTCATATTTATTGTCTTCAGTAGTGCTACTGTCATCCTCATCCTCATTATTATCTGAGTCTGTAATTAAAACTCAAATATGTATTTAGATGAAGTGAAGTATATTTATGAACTAATAATGAGATCACATGGGGTCCGAATCACTAATCTCGATGACACTTACAGATATGTATCAAATATGAAAAAGATGGACTATTGCCAAGTAGAAGAAGATTATTCTTTTTACCTTTAGTATTACATTGGAGAATATCACGGTACTTTTTTGAAATTTTAATGAATATACAGCAGATATTTTGTCGGACAATCATACCTATGTTTTCTGTACATCATTCCAAAAGAAAAACATTTGGAATAAATGAGTGTTAATCAGCAAACCAAACTCATAGAATTTTGACATTTTCAGAGCTTCGGACTGAAAATATGCAGCAGAAATTTCATCAGACAATACCACCACTCAACTTCACTAATGTCTATTTAATATTACTGAGAGTTCCAACAGAATGTTAATAATCTAACAAAACTTGTAACTTTGACATGTTGGAAATGGAGGTTACGCCGAACGCCGCAATATTTTTGTCGGACAAAATATTGTGAGTGTTTTGGCTATTATTATCTTACGATTGAACTTTAAAAGGAGTGATGTTATTGATCAAGAATAAATCATAAAATCGATGTCTTTTTAAGCTGTTTGATGGAGAATGCAGCAATTTCAAAGATTTTCGCAGATAAAAAAGTTGTCGGACTCATCAAAATGAAAAGAATCTGTACCGCGGTCTGAAGGGGTTTGCTAGAAATATTCTAGTCTTTGATTACAAAGCTAGGATCATTAATGAAATATATAGAAGTGAAAATAGTAGAGATCGTTGCTACTTAGACCATGGGAGAACAACGTTGGAGCTGGAATTTCAAATGTATGGTATTCATTCGACGCAGAATTTTATATTATTCAATTTATAACAGAATAACATTTTCCTATAAATGTATTGTTCAGGAATTATAAGTGAAAAACTGAAAAAAGTCCGAAAATTTCGAGATTCTTGGGACACCTCTCATACAGCACAAGCAGAAAATTGGTGCAAACTTCAATAAACTATTTTCACATAGAAATGAAGAGATTGAGGCCATTTCCAGCTCTCCGAGAATTCATTAGCCTACTCCTTCTCCTTCTCCTGCTCTATGTTGCCTGGCCTGTGAAGATTCGACTGTCGATGAAATTCGTTTATTAAATGCTGGATAAAAGAAAGAGTATCATGGAAGATCTTCAAACTGTCAGATTGGATATAGAATACCACTCTCTAGAATGCATTAAGAAATATAGAGAGTTTGATAGTTGAAAGTTTCCTAATACGACTCCCATGACATATTCCATGAATGATGGGTTGACAACAGTGTACAATGTGAATTGAAAGCATCAGCTCTCCGTGGGCAGCGAACTATTATTTTAAATGCTATGGTAATATGGAGGTTGTCATAAATGCCCGATTTCACAATCAGGAGTTTGATTTAACTGAGTTAAAGTGATGGGAGTTAACCAATAAACTAGGTTTCGTTTCGATATATCTCATTGATTTGATTTGATTTGACAAAAAAATGAATAAATTGATATTGTTACCAAGGAAATAAACCATTTGGACCGGATTAATTTAACTCAAGGCTTTGAAATCGGCCACTATTGTTTCAAGTAACTTAGTAATTTTGATGCATCACACAATAATCATAATTAAAAAATATACGGTCTTGGAAAGACTTGATAGAATATTTTTTTTTTTTTAGAGAGTTTGAAACTGCAGAATGATCAAAAGTCAATCGTTAGATGGAAGCATGATAATAAAAGAGCTCAAGATAATCTCTAAGTGGAACTCATTTGAAAAATGAAAAAAAACAATTAATATTTCAGTAAATTCCTTAAAATTGTGGAAAACCCTTCAAGAACCATATGTTAAATTATGCAGTTTCATGGTCATGCTTGCAATGTATTTTCTCAAATATGAATTCAAAGCATATCGGTTCAACTTCTTCCTACTGAATAGTAAGCGATTGAACCTAAGGCGATATCTAAGGTGCCTGTAAGTTGGAACCATTTTTTGGCGGGACATTTTTTGTATCTATAGCTCTGACTAATTTAGATATCTGGGGATATTCATTTGGAATGTAACTATAAAAAAAATAATCACTTAATAACTGTCAAACCATAGGCAAATTAGCAGTTTCACGAAGCATCTTCCATTATCGCAATACTACAATATTATGTAGCGTAAAAATGGAAGATTGAGCTATTTTCTGATCTATTTTTTGATGAATTGTGTATTTGGCATAATTTGTGTTTTGAACTACAATATTGTCGTTAGAAGTACATATTAAACTTGGTCCACCTTGAACGAAGCTAATTTATCTTATTAACAATTAGTTCTGACAATTTTTGTTATCAAAAAACTGATTATGTTCAAGATAAGACCAACATTACTTGAATAATTGTAGAAATTAGTTTATTTCTGTTTATACTTTACTTTGACTAGTTGTGTTCTGCGAATCACTCTATGATTGATATATTCAAACAAAATTTTCAACTCACAGAATTACATTTATCCGAGAATTACGAAACATAAAAGTAAATCAATAGAGTTCATATGAGATTGTTTATAAACAGTTTAGAAGAGACTAAATAATTTGAAACTATAACATGAGAAAATATCTCAACTGTAAAACCTGATATTGAATATATCACTCATTAGGTATAGACTGTTTCCTGAATGAGAATCATGAATTGATGTTTTATTCAATACTTTTCTTTGCATGAGAACTAGTACCACACAGAAACCCTTCAAATTAAATCTGATATTTCAAGATGTCTTATACATTATGGATAAGGATAATATATCTTTACTAGTATATGCTTCAAATATTCCACAATTTCATGGAGTATTTTAACAATTACAATTTGAAGATGCAAGCATAGGTATGAACAGTTATCTGCTTTTACATTTGGATTTCGAGAGTTATAAGAGCTACAGGGATGCTTAAATGCTAAAAACTCAGGTACTTCATATATCTTTCAAAAACTGAAAATGGAGATTTGAGTTTTTATTCATAGCTCAGATATCGTTGAAAGTGTGATTGATGAATTTGAATGAGAGTGGCCCAGTTTAATTTCTTATCACTTCACCCACAAATACCCACTTACAGTTTTTGCTACGGACCTTTTCTATGCGTAAAATAATTAATTTACGTATCACTCTTTGTAGTACTTCTGATTGATAAATGTCAAAATGAAAATAATAAAGAAATACTGTTGATCCAGCTCGTTTCGATCGCATGGTAGCTTAGCATTAATCGAACTTGCTTCGCCACGGCCGGCGGCCTACTATTGACCAAGTTCGCTTCGCTCGCGCGGCGGCCTGCTGTTGGCCGAGCTTGCTTCGCCCACACCGAACTTGATTAATTATTGTATTGTCATCGGTACTTTGGAAGTATGCAATGTTTCAATTCAATCTGACGTTTTAAAGTAGGTGGAAATCACATTCAATGATTCTGTTACTTACAAGTAAAGCTAATAAAAGCGTGTTGAAAACAATTGACAATCGCTCAAATAAAATTTTTTACTCTTTTATTATAACTTTTTCTACAGGAGCTTCAATATGATTCCAAACTCAAGGAAATCAAATTATTCATTTGAAAACAAAAACTATTGACGAACGTTTGCATGTGATAATCAAATATAAATACTTAATAATAATTGTGAATTCACATTATTTAATTTCTTCTTCATGTCTAAGAAAAATATAACAAGTCTCATGATAATTCTAATTTTATTAATAATAAATGAATCACTGTAAATTTTAGGACATGTTTTAAGATGAATGCTCCAAATTATCTAAAGATGAATTTTTCATTTTATATTTTGTAATAAATATTACCGTTTATAAAATAAACGGAGGAAACTAGAAATTTTCAGCAATGGAATATTGGTGACACTAGTTGAAAAATACTCATTGACGAACTTGAAATTAACTTTCTGTTAAAAAGCATAAATATGAAATTTCAGTCGAAAATTCGTACGTGTTCTCAAGTTATCGTGCTTCCAGACAGACAGACCGATAGACCGACTTTTTTTGTAATTATATATTTTTCAGGCCAAGTAGGATCTAAATCGTAAAGATTGATCAAAATCCTTGACTGTCAGAAAACACGATCACAATATTTGCCCTATTGTATATAGGTCGGAGAAGTGAAAACAAGAAAAAATCCTTTGAGTTTAGAAATAGTAATTTGTGTACCAAGACCGTGAAGGTAGTCCTTTTTGGTCGAATTTGTTGTTTGAGGCAGAAAAAGAACTTCGGGCTGTGGTGCACATAATATTTTTAGGCGATCATAACGAAAGAATTCAAAATCACAAGAATCGATTTATTTATAAAACATTGTAATTGTGAATTTCAGTTAAGGTTGAAATTGTTTTATTTTATTGTCATCATCTATCAAGTTTACATTTGTAAATAATGCAATATTCATTTCTCGATTTGCAAGAGCTATAGAGGTTGACAGAAAGAATATGCATTTATGCAAAAACTGAGTCAAATTATTTATCGATGTACTAGTTCACTTCCGATTCCGATGAAACTTGGAGAAAATATTTGTTTTAGCATCAATAAATATGGGAAAACTAATGAAAACTATTAGCGGTCAGACTCGGTTGACCTTGAAAATAGTATTTATCAATTTGTATCATTGAAAAATGTATACATTGGGCGATGTGTGTGTGTTTAAGACGGCGATACTAGCGACTCACTAGTGAAATAAAATCTTGTCAGTGGCACTTAAGCAGTTGGTTTTGTTTTCAACCGGCGGTGCTTTGCACCCAACTAACGGATAGGTCTTGTCCGCTTTGGCCATGCTAGATCAAACTCAACGTGAGGTGTCTAGTGTATCTTCCGTCATTGTCTCGGACTCAAGATTCCACTCTCGAGCTCGGTCAGAGCGAACGAAGTCAGCTCGTTAGTTGGTGCGAAGCACCGCTGTTTCATGCCATTGACAAAATTTAGTTTCATTAGGGTGTCAAGAGTATCGCATACACATATGCACAATATTGTAATGTCTATTGCTCAAAAGGAAATAGTTTATAATCAAATAAAAATCACTATTTAATAATTGAAAATGGAATAAAAGTTTTATTTCTCCGAATATCGCTAACAAACACTATATTATTCATTTATCACTTACTACTATCTTAAAGCCGCAGATATTTATATTTAACTATTTATATACACTGTCCACTTCACAGTTTGATATTCACTGCTCTAATTTCACCATTACACTATCTTCTCAAGTCGTTTGCTGGCCTTTATATATATAGAAATATCCATTTCTTGAATGTTCTACCACATCTCTGGAATATTGTTAGAGGCTTCTATCGTGCGGGGTGATGTGATGCGATGCGGGCGGCGCGATGCAATGAGGACGAAAGGCTCCGCCCAGGCAAGGTCAAGTCCAAGCCTACTCCACTTTTACGAACCTCCACACTCTCGCACGTTACAATATAAACATGTTGGATTAATTTAAATCAATGAATACGATTTTCAAGGTCAACCGAGTTCGACCGCCAATAGTTATCATTTCACACATATTTGTAATGCAGAAAAAAATCTTCTTACCAAGTTTCATCGAAATCGGAGGTGAAGTAATACATCGATAAAATTTGACCAAAAACTCTTTTTTAAGAAGTTCTCCAAACTGCTCATACGCATGAATTATTTATGAAGTAGTCCCAAAGAAATAATACTAGACAGATATGCACAAAAAAGTTATATCTGACAGATGTGTAGAAAAAAGTGAAGCTTCACGGTCGCAAAAGTACATTTTTTAAAAAGATGTGTCGTAGAATTCAATAAGCTTTATTCCTTGTGAGTTTTTTGTTACTTTATTGGTTGGACTGAAAATTGAATGATACAAACATCATATACGATTGGAAAGTGACATACGCTGAGACAATAAGAAGGATGGATGGAAAAAGGCATGTGTGTACTAGTTTCAATAGTAGATGAATTTTTAAATCATGAAAATATCGTTGATATCACCTGCTATATTTTTTGTCTCGGAAGTTTTCCAATTATGAATGAATGTGTCTTATTGAGCATAAGTTCTTACTAAAAAAATTACAAACACAGCGTTTCAACAGCAAAGTACTGACTTTTTCAAGTAAAAATCAAATATTCCTTTATTATTATATTATCATCATTACAGTCAATGAGTTATTGGCAGAAAACTATCTTTTTTGCATTCCTCACCTCAACTGAGAAATACAAAACGGCCGATACCTGCATAATGGGCCGAATTCAGTTCTCTTTATAAATTGAAGAAGCTCCACTAAGGTGTTATAGATAAAGACGGATGTATGTGAGAATAATTGAATAAGAGGAAAATAGAAAAAATTGCATTGGTTATTAGAGAAGCTTCCCAAGCTTATGAAGAAAGTTGAATTCAACCCAATGTTTCTGAAGAATCTATAAGTGAATGTGTGAAGTGTGGAGTACTAATTATCTTTGAATGAAAGGGTTTTTTTGATAATTCTAACTATCATCACTCCAATTTAAGTTGCTTAATATATTTTGGATCATCTTTGTATTTCCATTGACACTCTCAAACGTACAATTATGTTCGAATAGTTTTGAATTATATTTTTGTTTTGACTTCTTCCGTTAATATAAGCATTATCATCAAATATTTGTGATCAATTATCAAACATTCAGCTATAGAGCAGAATGTTGGTTGGTAGCTAATGCCATTTTTACATATTGATGGTCAGTTGCACCGCAGTCCCTTAAATTTAAGGTGTCGCTTAATTGAACAATATCATATCAAGATTCAAAAGTCAAATGTGACATAAACATTGCTGTCATTATTCCGATTCGATATTTTTTGTTTAAGTGAAACTTAAAATTTGAGCAAGAGCGGTGCAACTGGCCATGAATATATCATATAGAAAAAGTTCTTCAATTTTAATGTACATTTTCATATACATTAGAATGTACATGAAAAAATAGAACAGGTTCTATTTCCTGTTTTTGCGATTTTTGTCAATAATATTAGTTCGTGGAATAACCGCACCAGCAGACTGTCTCTAATAGTAATCTTTTTCACCTAAACTAGAGTTCGTATCAGTTAAAATCGGTCCAAAAGTTCTCAATGCACTACGATTTCAGCCTTCTGATTGACCAAAATGCGAAACAATCTTACATTAGCACAAAAATCGTATTTGGCTATCTGTCATTTACATCATTCGCCAGTCGTTCATCAATTATCATAAATAGATTTGTGCAGTTCGAAGATTCAAATTTATATTTATTCAGGTGATATTTGTTGCTTTTATATCTTGAATTCATTCCCAGGCAGCTTGTTTATATCCTGCATTTACTGTGAGTGAATCGTGTTCACATTTCGGCCAATCAGAAGGCTTAAATTATGGTCCCATAAGAAGGATTGGACCGTTTTTAATTGAAATGAGCTGTAAGCAGCTGCTTTCATATTCACCAAAAATTGTGTGCTTCAAAACGTATTATTTACTAATACAAAATTAATAGATCGTCTTGGACCTGAAGCTCAAATTAAATGTAGAGAACAAAAATATTGAATATAATCAAAATATACTTCAAATGTCAGATTTGTATGTGTGAAAAAATAATGTACATTAAAATTGAGTGTGTCGCACGGGCTTGAAAATATGTTCAAAACTGACGTCATGGCGGACGGGTGAGATGGCCATTAGGCTGTGCAAGATCATTCTTATATTATGTTTATAGCTTTCGAGATTCAAATGGTAAAGTAAGTTCATTGCCAAATGTGAAGATATGAAATGATTAGACAAAAATGCTTTCTTTTATCGAATTATGCAGACATGTGTACGACAAAGTCAAGTGGAAATATTTGCTAGTTTTTAGAACCGGTACTTGAGTTTTTGGTTTATCCTGTTTATCCAAGTATAACTCAATTCACTCAGTAACAATTATACTGTCAATCGTCAGTGCGAGAATTGTGTGAAATTGGTATTAAAATAGTGTGAAAGCATCTATTTTATTAGATTTCAAAAATAAAAATATTTTCTAGCGTAGTATAAGTAGAATACAAATAGGAATAGAATGGGAGACGTCGGCTCGTGAAGAAGTCTATGATGTTTTATAAACAAAAAGATGTGAACTTATTTTTCAGTGACCGTTAAAAGTGATAGGTTGGGGTACGTAAGTAACACGGGCGATAGGCATTATATCCCTTCACGAAAACAGGTCGGTATACTTGCACTCATCTGAGCTTTTCATTCATTTTCATCTTGTTATGTTCATTCTTCATATTTTAAGTGTTCTTTTAGTCTGCTCTTTTTTGATATCCCTCACGTTTGACGCCAATTGCAATGCTATTGATTAAACAGTAAAAAAAATGGTAATATAACTATTCATAAATATTTTACATTATATTCGACTTAATAACAATAAAATTAGTCCGATATGAAAATCGATGGAAAATTGAGAAAAATTATGAACAATTAAGAATTCATTTTTTTTTTTAACTTGAAGAGCTTTGAGAATCATTGCACCACTTATACTTACTGTAACACACATTCCTATCTGATTACATTTAATTAGAAGTTAACTAGTAGCATTAAGGGAATTCTGGCGATGGATTCGAGTTTGTGTTCGTGGGAAACATGGAATATTCAGAATTCTGGCGACGAACTCATGACGTCATGAGTTAGTAATCCCACGGATTCATGGATACTGCAAGCGAGCTGCTTCCATGTAGCCTATCCTTTTCCAAATGTCGTTCTTTCTCACTCTTCTGTCAAGCATTTATTTTCAATGATTAAAAAATGTTAATTGAAAGAGATTTGACTCATTTTAAAGTGTCTATAAAAGTTCTTTTCTGAATAAGTACTAATTACTTCTCCGTAATATTTCCTATTCGGTTATGTCTTTCTTTGCAAAATTTGGTTAGAACAAAAGAAGTGTCAAAAAATTTTAAATTAATTATTACTGATATTCTGTATTATACTGTCGAATATAAAAAGTTCATTGTTATCAAGGAAAAACTCAATACTTGCAACCAAAGCTACTAATATTGAATTCATAGTAATGATTAGTAAATAACCTAAAAAATTCAAACTTTAACACTGATATCATGGAATAAGATGGAATATTTCGTTCTGGCGAGGTGTTGTAACTGTGACGTATGTATGGAAACATGACGTCATTAGTTGGAAAAAAAATTAGGGATTCATGGATTTGCATCCATCGCCAGAATTCGCCTATTGACTCACATATTGAAGGTGGTTGCGTCTAGTATTCCAGTCGGTGACTACCACGAAAATTGCTTTCACAATCGTAACCATGGTAACCAGCTCCTATTTAAGCAGCGATGTTAATATTAAACCATTTTGACCAATCACAATTCACAAAGAGCATATTGTTCAATAATTGATCAATCAAAATTATACGTTGTATCACGTACGATAATAGTTGATAATTTGTAGTATTGTTAAGTGTGTTTCAACTTTACAACGTAAATGGCCGATTTCACGATCTCGAGTTAAATTAATCCGGTTTAAAGAGCGCATTTCCTCGGTAACAGTATCAATTTCTGTATTTTTTGTGTCATCACTGCTCAATCAAGTTAATCAAATAAATCAAAAGCCTGTTTATTGGTTAACTCCCCATCACTTTAACCCAAGTTAATTTAACTCGCGATCATGAAATCGGGAATTAGAGATTTAAATTTAAAATTACTCCTGCACGACTAGGCCAATAGCTCATGCACGCATCTGTCGACCGTCATATTTTTTTGTAGTCATATTACAGTTTTGTCTAACATGTTTACGGGGATGATGGTCTTATTTTTAACACTGTTTATCTTCTTTATCGTTGCTGTTAGCATTATTGTTATTATTATATACCTAGTTTTTGTGAGTGGGGAGTGATCACCTTCGAACAAGATGCTTCGTATAATTTTGATCGAGCTTCGTCTGCCTTAGGCGTAATCGTATGAGCGATCAATTACACTATGCGTCACGTTTTCGATGATAGATAGCTTGAAGATTTTCAGCATCTGTGATAAAGGTCTCAAATATATGTAGATGTATATAACGCACAAATATTTCGAACTATTGAAATAATTTTTTATTAGTTATGTCTTTTTATCAAAACACATTCATTTATCATCAGTTAAAATTGTGGTAACGAATTAATTATTCGATTTTTAAGGGAGTATATTGTGAAATCGTGTGAATTCACTTGACACATCTGTCCAGCCAGCTTTTCTTCTTTTTGTTAATGGTTCGAATCCAGCTCTCTTTAGTTTTTACTACTTGGAGAAGCTTCACTGAGATTCTATAAATGAAGACAAATATATAATAGGATAATTAAATAAGATAGAGATGAAAGGAATTTCCTTGGTAAATAATGGAACTTCGTCAGCTTATATAAGGAGCTGAATTTTTCCCAAAGTCTACTCCCTTTCTGGAAACAGTGGGGATAGAGGTGTGCTTTGTGCTGTATGTGCTGGATTTTTTGCTGATAGAAGCGGCTCTGTTTCATAGCGATTTGATTCAATGTTTAATTGTTTGAGGTCTAACTAGATTGTGAGGTTATTATTAATAATCTATACATTTTTCAGAATTTCATTGAATAAAAACGACTTTTGATTTTAAATTCTGTATATTTATTTGAAACTTTGACGTTTTTATTCTCTGCTCTGATTTCTCCTGTAATTTTATTCTAGAATTATGAAGGCTAGGTACACATTCCTGGCAAAATAATACGATTAGAGAAGGTTGATCTCTTCCCGGCCTTGATTTTAATTTGATGCCCTGATGGATGTATATTCAATAAATCAATAACAGCTATATTTATAAGATACGAGCGGTTACAAGAACTGGTAGTATTGCTGCGGTCTCATACCATTCATTTTTGATTTTCTTTTGCATATAGATTCTCCATGAACTCCAAATACCTGCTTCATGTAGTGGAATATTGCGGTGCAGCAAGCTATCTCTTGAAAATTCTCCGGAACAATCTTGATACAAGGACATCTTCTGATTTGCTCCTTCTGTTGATCAGTTCATCTATAACTTGGGTGTTCGTTGAATCTCTTCATTAAAAACTCAATAATATGTACGCTGCTTGGGTCAAATATTTTATATTCATCTTTTGTGGTGAATAGTATAGTTTTTTCTTAAATATCCTTTGTATTGTTTGAGAGTTGGCTGGGTTATCGAATCTACAATGAAATCAACGAAACCCTCTGGAGCTCTTTTCTCTGAGTATCGTCCCCTAGCAATTCTCCTACCACTAAAGAAGACTTGTATGTCAGAGAATGTATCCTGCTTCTGCAAGCAGAAAGTAATAAATCAGCTGATATCTTTAATATTCAAGGGATCGTCACAGAGAAGTAAAATAAATAACGAGTATCATGCCTGCGTGAACAAATTCAGGACAACCACTAATTCAGGTGCTTTGTCATTATTTATTTTTCTCAATACGGACAATATAGGCTGGTCTATGATGGATTTAATTTAGGAACTTACATACAGAAATTCAGCCTTAGAAATATGAAGTACATATTAACTTAAGTGCTGGTTTATGATGGACTTAATTCACGAATTTACATTTGAAATATCAACTTCTGAATCCAAATGTCAAATTTAACCAATCACAAATAAATATCGATTATCACTGTAGAATTGTCAAACTATCAACTGTTAGATATTAATGAATTGATTATCGGATGAATCCATACTGATAGTAAGATGAAATTCACTTACCTTATCTTCATTCTTAATTTGAAGTATATATTATGTCATATATTTTATGTGTGAATATGTATATTTCGAAAATTGAAAATCTTCATAAACCAGAACAAGTTTAATGAATTCTAAATCTAAATTTCTAAATGTAAACTCATCATAAACCAGTCTTAAAAGAATATATTACAGATGCCTCTGGATCACGATAGCACGAGCAAAATTCAATTCTATATGCATATAAGTCAAGGGACCAATTTTTTTGCCAATTTGTTTGAAATATTTTCCAGCTAGCATCTTTCTAGTGTCTAAGCTGGAAGCGCGCGATGCAGCATCTGCTAGTTCACTCAGATATAGAAATTTTACTGCACCATCCTTACTTACAGAGAAAATAGCTGTAGTACTGTATATTCGCATCAAACTTTCGCAAACACTGAGCTCAGATCAAGGCATTGTAGTGCGAAAAAAGCAGTTTATCTACGACTGTGCGCTAACACGTGATTCGCCCACTAATTTGCGTGTCATTATGAATTTCATAATGGCACTAGTGCCATTATGAAATTCATAATGACACGCATTTTTGTAAGAGAAATAAGCAAAATAGAAATTCTATCACACTTCAAGTTTCCTTTATTATGAATAACTAGTAATACACACACATTAATTTGTGTTTTATAAACGTTTACGACAAGATCAAGGACAAGATTTTCACAATTAGATATGTTTATTTTCTTTATAACTTTGACAGCTGTCAAACAAACAAATAGTTGCCATAACATGCTACTTGATCAAGCTATGAATTTTACACTAAATGTTTTTCGAATGTCAAATATCAAATAAAAAAATCTAATTCAGCAGCAATTAAGGCCGTCGTAGATAAAATATTGAATGATACACGTTTGATACAGCTAGCGTAATGAAACTTGAGTGATAAAAACACTCGGCTAATCGCCTTGTGATTTAACATCACACACGTTTCATTACAACGGCTATATCAAACTTGTATCATTAATATCTATAAGACCTCTGCATAATTCATGTGAATTTTCATATCTTTCTGGCTCCAAAACCCGCGAATAATTATTAAATTTACCTTAGCGCCTGAACCTGATCTAGGTACATCAGATGATATTACCATTTTGTATTTCTATGTCCTTATTGGGTTAGAACCAGTCAATATATGAATTTTATCCCAAGTAAAATATCTTATCATATCGCCCCCTAGCGTAAATCCGTAATTTTTATGTTAGCTTCAAAATTATTATTATTTATAGTTAATGCTAGCCATTTAGCTCTCTCTAATCTCTTATAACTGCTTCACAGTATTCTACTGATAGTGGTGCCTAGATCTCTCAGTAGTTGCACGAAAATACGGATTTTGTATTTGTCTCTTATCTCAAAGTAGTTTCAGAATTATATAACTTGATTTCCCTAAGTTTCCAAGTCTAGTTTAATATAAATTCGAGGTATCTACATTTTGAATTTGAAGTTTATTAGCGTTTCTTAAAATTTATGAAATATTATTAACATCATTACTACAAGATTATTATGAATTATTAATGCATGATAGATCATCTGAGTATAAATATGATAAATCTACAACTGGTTTCATGATCTTGGAAAAATATAAGGAATGATCGATAATCCAAAAAGAAGGCACTTCCATCCATTGATAGAAAGAAAATAGGTGCCTTTTGAGTCTTTAGGTTGACATATATGTGTCTGGAGAAATTGAGTTTTTTATTGTTATCTATGGTCATTTATTCTAAAATGAGTCGTTTAGATAAAGTCTTTTAACTTCTGCAAATTAATGATAAATCCATTAGATCTATCTGGTATTGCAACTAAGAAGTAGGGCGATACAAATTGACCATCACACTCTACACATTTTTCAATTGCTTTTTTTTGATGAAAGGACGGAGATGTCTTGATTGATTCTTTCAAATTTATCTGGGAACCAGATTGCTTCGTCGAGCGATCTTGGTTCTGAAATGGTCGTCTATGCCGTTCTGAGGATTCTCCATCAGTATTGATATTGCTGTACCGAGAGATACGAGAGCTGTATCCACATAGTTGTTCAGTCACTTCTTTCAATTTGATCCTAGGTGCTTTCGTACGAAATCTTTCTAATCGAGTATATTTATTGAGCAGTTCCATTTGAATCTGTTTTGTCAACCTTTTGGATGTCCAATTTTTTGATTGCATCATCAATTTTTGCTATTGAATTTGTAGGTGGTAATTCCTTCACTCCCATATCAATAAATTCAGGGTTGCAGTCTTGGAAAACCTGATCTGTTCAACTGCTGCTTTACCAGTAGCTGCAGGTTTACCTGAATCTCTATTAGATTTCTCTCATAGGTCTTCTTCATCACCTCAATATATATTCTTCTCAGTTTATAGCCCACCTATTATTATTATTATTATTTTTCAATACTTATCACTTATGAAAAACCGAGATAGTTCTTGTTGGATTTCACTTAACCATACCTTATAATTGTTTATTATTCGTATGGAAACTACAAGCTCATAGCGTTCGTATGGAACTGGGTAAGGCTTGTGTGGAGCTACCCAACATGTATGATGTTCGTGTGAAAAATTAATACTTGGTAACTTGGGTTTATTCATGTTTGTTTCTATTTTTCGTAGTATTGTTTTCCTTCTTTGACTTATTTAAATTCTTTGATTCTTTTATACAATTTGTTGGGCTATCAATCTGTTACTGCATTGCTTTTAGTTTTTTGCTGATCTTCCGATCTTACAAGTCTTTTTCCATATCGTGTATGTGACCTCTTTCTATTCATTGTAAAAAAATTAGATTTATTTTAGTTCAGATTACTTGAGGGATATTATTATTCAGATTGAATTTTCTGAGCTAAAGCTATTTGCACAACAAAGTAAATATATGATGGCCGATAGATGCTCGTGGAGCTACTGATCTAGTCGTGCGGGAATAACTTGTCTAAACTAAATTGCCAGAGTCGACTGAAATGCATTATTCATTTTGAATTTGAGTTGAACTAAATAAACAATTTCAAAGTTTATGAACTATAAAATCTTCAAAGAATATTAAATAATATCTACATGCACTTACGACTTCAGGAGAAATACTCTCATCTCTTCATGAAGCATTTTCGAATGACTGAAACATAAAATTCATATTTTTGAAAAAACCAAGGAACATGGAAAATCGTTGGAATATAAATAAGAAAATGTACACACTATATTGTTATTGCTATTTCTAATTGTGACTTCTGATCAAAAAAGAGCACTTAAGACTAAGAAATACTTGACTGAGCTAAAATTAATAGATTTGCTTGCTGTATTTGCAGTTTCGCGAATGTGGAAGTGATGTATCAGTACAGTTTACTACTAGAAGATTTTGAAAACAATGGGAAATACGTAAACGATTGTATTTTCACAATGATGCATCACATTGGCGGTGACATGGACCACGTGTCAACCCTACTTCAACCCAATATACTCAAGACTTTCTCAAAAATTTGGGATTCTGATTATGAAATTTGTGACGTAAGTTATTTAATAATATGAAAATACCACAAGACAAAAAATAGTCAATGGTCATGAGTGGATAATCATTGTTCCTGTTAATCCCAGCGAAGCGCTGTTGAGCGATATCACTTTACAATTTTCAAGCGTAGGTCGGTGCAGTTGTACTTAATAATTAAAATCAATTTATTATGGAAGCTGGACATGTCTTTGACAATAATTTATCATAGACAGTTGACAAGGATCAAATCAGACTATCCTTGTATAAACACAAGATCTGATTAAGATGACAAGGATTGGGGGAGATTATGTTAATGTAGATTCGATATGGTACCCGCTCAGAATTGATAACAAATTCAATATTTTTATTATTATAAAATACTTACCTGAGGCTGTCACCTGGCACCAGGTCTATAAGCACGGTACACCCACGCAAAATCGGAGAGTAGTTATAATCTATCCATTTCAAATGATATATTTCTCTCTTTAATTATATATATTTCTATTCTATTCATTGATAATAAGAATTAGTTACTGCCGAATTCTATTTGTGGAAATTTGAGGAAATATTATTAATCTGTGCTGTACTAACTATTTGATTTGGTATATGATTTTTATATTTCCAAGTTAGTTGCTATCAATGATCAATTTTAAAATATTTCAGGCTGCTTTTCTAGATTCAGACGTATATAATAGTCCAAGAGCTGGCTACAAAAAACTCGGCCGATCAAGCAACAGAATGAAATGTTTTTCAAACGTTAGAAACTTACCGAGACAATACAAAAATTAATGGTGTGCCTAGGCAGAAGTTGTGCACAAGTATAGTGTATGATTTTTTTATGATACACTTCTCGTATACAGCAACCATACCAATTAGGTAACACTATGAAATTACTCTCAAAATTTAGGTGTTACTGAGTAAAGAAAAAATATGTTTGTGTACTTCATCAAATCCTGTTCTTATGCATTGGCACACCACTTTTTTCATTCTCTTTTTTGGTCCGTTACTTGACCTATCGAGTAATAGCTTCAGATTATGATCAAATTAAAGATTAGACATTTCTGTATTGGAAAAAAGAAGTGTGCCTCGTCTATGCCTGTTACAAATACCTGGCACACCAAAAAAGAGGATAAAAAAAGTGGTGTGCCAAGGCATAAGAACAGGATTTGATGAAGCACACAAATATATTACTTCAAATTTATTCTTAATATCGATGGATAAAATCGAGAATTATAGAATAAAATTAAATAATACGTCATTTGAATTAGATCAATAATAAACTCGTCGATTCTGCGGGGTTGTACCATTAGATTCGACATAATCAATAGAACGAAAATGAGTAAAAGATTTCACTTGGACAGTATGCCTACAAAATTCTACCACATTTCGAACGTGTCATGCATTCTATATACTCTATAGAAGTAGTGTTCCACAGATTAGTTCCAAAAAAGTAGCATTTGACAGATGTATACAAAAAAGTAATATTTGGCAAAAGTGTAGAAAGACGTTACACTTCACGACCACAAATGGGGTGAGAGGAATACTTTACTTGTTATCTACGCTATTCTTCGCACTACCATATTATATTGAGACACGAGTCTAAAAACAGATTACTCAATCTTTCAATTTTGACAACAATAAATTTTGTTGAGATTTGAAAATTTGACATAATTTTATTTTTTATTGGTTTTATATTCGTTCGCTTCGCAGTTTTGTGTTATAATAAATTTGATATAAAAATGTTGAGTACTAAATTCACCATAGTAATATGACTGCTTACAGCAGTTGTTAAGTAAATAGGCTTTTTTGCCGATTGACTTTGAAGTACGACTTTACTGCCCAGGCAGTAAAAGTGTCGTTTCCACAGCAACCGCCCAACATACGCATCACAACTTGGCAAACGATCAACAAATGCAAAGCAACAAAATTTGATGGCGATGACATTTCTCAAAAATATTGGAATTCATCAAGTTCAAACAATCGGCCAAAAAATTATGTATTCAACACGGCAAAAAATGAAGATTTACTGCCTTGTCTAGATTAATAGACTCGGCTACGCCTCGTCTCTGAAACTCTAGCCGCGTCAGTAAATCTTCTGTTTTTTTGCATAGTTAAATAAATAACTATTTTGTGAAATAGGTAAGTGAGAAATTTGATATTGATAAGGCTGCAGAAGTGGTAACTGAAGAATTATCACCCCAAAAATCTAGAAAATCTACGAAAAAAAATACGGTGCATTTGTGGAATTGTGTGATTGCAATATCGCTAATACAAAGGTTGATATAAATTATCATTGATGAAGATTTCAATTCTAATGAAAAAGTTCAATTTAACATTCAGGTATTTTGATTATTCAGTTGTCACGGAATAATTTGGTAATTTTACTTCAGTCTCTTGGAAGTTTTGATCATTTTAGATCCCTCGCCAAATTTATGGTTGAATTTTTTATTTTTTTTTGTAAATTTGCAATATTCCAGTCCATTGTCTTCACGGTGCCCTGGACTGTTGTTCAGAAAGTCTATATATAGATCCGCTCCTGACTGTTGTCAAACAGTCGTTGGCAGACTGAAACGAAGATCTGGAATGCTTTCATGACCGTTGTATTGATAGCCTAAATCCTAAAAGATAGCGACATTTTTTGGTAACTCATTTGCTCGTCAATAGGAGTACATTGGAGTCTTCAATTAGGTTACGGATCTTACTAGAATCGACCAATAACAGCCAGCGGGACAACGCTTGCGGGGAGCGTTAAAAGCATGTTATAAACAATCAGAGAATTGTCTTATTTTCTCATCGTTGATCTCTTGGAAGGTTGTTAATCTTGTTTAGCGAGACAATGAACCACTTACAAACGCGCAAAAATGTGAAAAATATTTTAATAATTTATTAATTTGCTTGTGCTTGAAATTTGTCATAGCCAAAGAGAGCCATATTTCACATGCAAAAACATTGTGCTTATAACTGATCCGCGGAACATATCTAGTGTGAGTAATCGTCCGTCTCCGCAGCAAGCGAGGCTGCGAGTGTCCGTCCGAAAAAATCACAAGAAGTGCTTGAGAATTCTTGAAACTCGCGCAGAGAAATGTTTGAAAGTAAGAGGCATGTCTTTGCCTGCAATAGCGAACGAATGTGATGGCGTATCTCACAAAGTGCCTACGTGACAGAAATAAGCCCTTCATTCATAATTGGATGCATCGTAATTATAGTTTTAAGAACTATTTATAAGTTTATTGTACGCATAGTCAATACGTCTCTCAAATCTCACGTTGTTTTATTCATTCTAAACCAAAATTCAATAATGAACAGCGGAAACTCTTCGAAATGCAAGAAAAAGTTGATAAATACCTATTTTTTAGTAGTTTTACGTAAACCTTGAGTCGTATTTCATCGTTGCCACTATGAAACTCTAGAGCAACGCAATCAGAAAAATGGAGTTATTCAGACAAAAATTTAGGGAAATGTACTGGGTATACCAAATGACCGCGCGCGGATTCTTGCAGCGGTGGCTTTGACGATCACTTAAACTAAGTTTGTCTCGCGGATCAATTGTAAGCATAATATTTCTTTCATGTGCAATATGGTTCTCTTTGACTAAGACAAAGAACTAGCACGAGCAAAAAAGTGAATTTTTGGGAATTTTTTGACATTTTTGCGCGTTTGTAAGTGGCCCATTGTCCCGCTAAACGAGTGAAAGTCATCATTTTTTAATATCGTCGAATGTCAATTGACAACCTCTCAGAAGTTAAACGACAAGCAAATGAGGTAATTCTTCAATTGCTCATAACACATTGTCAACGCTCCTGTCAACAGAAGGTCTCGAGGTGTGCTTTAAGTGGTCGATTTTGGTGATTACCGTAATCGAAATGAATATACTCTGATATATTTATGTCGACGAGTAAATTGACACATTTTTTATGTCGCTGGCTCCCGGAGTATGAGAGTATAATAGTCTAAGAGCTGGCTACATAAAAAACCTTGTTATCGCTACATGGCTAATTCCTTTTGTAAAAGGATCTTTTTGTGTAGCCTAGTTCGAATCGTATTGTCTGCCAGCGCGAATCCGTGACTCTTGGACATTTTTAACTTGATATTTTAATTCAAATTGCCAAAAAAAAAACTGTAAATTTTGACGATATCGTTTCAGTTACCAACTGCTACTGCCGTCAAACTGACATTCACAAAAGAAAAAGTATTCATGAAAAATTCATTATATTTCACGGAAATTTGGACGATCAAAAATGAAAAATTCTCTAATGCACTTATGTGCACTTAATTTAAGAGCTGGCTACATAAAAAAGCTTGTCATCGCTACATAGCTGATTCTTATTATGAAAGAATCACTTTGTGAAGGCAAGTTTAAATCGCCTTGTCTGCTAGCGGGATCCCGTGCGTTATAGTGGAAGTGACAGATGAAATAAGTGAAATTACGATATCAAATTTTCTATAAGATACATGTATTATAATTGTGAAAATAGATTCTATTCATTCTTGAGGAACACGATAAATTGTTGGCTGTTTGCTTACGACTAAAGAACTGGCAGTCAGCGCGAAATTGGAATAAAATTTTGGATGCAAAAACTATCACATACATGCATACCGATTGATTAAATGTTATATTTATATACTAGAATAGCCAGAGTTGAGTTGTGAAGTTCAAAGTGTGAAGACGTGTGAGTTTTTTGATCCGATTTGGTTGCCTAAACCAGGGCTAATCGATCAGATTTTTCTCACTCAAAATAAAATAAGTATAAATAATCAAGCTAATCTAAAAGAAAGTGAAAACAAGTGAAACTCTGCCCCTATCTTAGGGATTAGTGTGGTGGAATAGTGAATTAATTGTATAAATAATAACAAAAAAATACTTGCGAAGAACGTGCAATAAAATTTATAGGTATCGGCATATTATTCACCTGTGATTTGGAAAAATTTTAGTGTGAGTATTGGTCCAAAGAACATATTATCTAACATCTGACGTGACCTCTACCTACGTCACGAAGTCCACGCGAAGTGAGTGACCGGGTATCAAATATCAGCGGCTGCTGCTGACGTAGCATAAGGTGAGTAAGCAAACAACAACTGTAAAGAGGGTCAAGCAACGCCAGGCGATGCAGAAACAAGAAAATGAGTCGGACGGATCTTCAACAGATGGAAGTCGGAAAAGACAAAATACGAGTGAATTATTTGGAAGGTGCAAGAAAACACCGAGATCCCCCACTAAAGCCACCCAACAAACTGCAGTAACGGAAGATTTAAAAAATATGATGGTGGAAATGATGAGGGAAATTAAAGAAATGAGATCGGAACAAGCAAAACATTTTACAGTTATAGAGAAAGTAAATGAAGAAATTGAAGAGCTTAGGAAAGAGAATAAAGAACTAAAAGAAAGAATTGCGCTAGTTGAAGGGAAGGTAGATAGAGGAGAAAAACAGCAGAAGAAAAATAATATTGTCATAAAAGGGAAAGACTTTAATATTAATAGACAAGAAATAGAAAAGTTCTGCAAGGAGTTAGTTGGAGTACAAGTAAGGATAGAGTCGGCTCAAAGAGGGAATGTAGGAGCAACAAGCAATTTCATGACAGTAGTAAAATTAAGCAGTTGGAAGGAAAAAGAACTGATTATGAAGAATAAAAACAAACTTAAAGGCAGCAAGATATACATAGACAATGACCTGACTAAAGAGGAAATAGCAATTCAAAAAATTCTTAGGGAAAGAGCTGGAAAAGAGAGAAAGGAAGGAAAAACAGCTAAAGTAGGCTATAAGAAAATATACATCGAAGGGCAATGCTGGATATGGAACAGCAAAAGCAGGGCAATTGAAAGAGCAAAAAACTAAGACATGGCAACAAAGAAACGGATGTAATAGGAAATGACCAAGCAATGACCAAGGATAAAAGAATTTTAGAATTATTTAAGAAACATAAAAATGAAACGCTAATATTAGGAACATGGAATGTGAGAGGAACAAATGAATCGGGAACACTCAAAAACCTATCAATGTGCTTAACACAATATAAGATTGACATACTGGCATTTCAAGAAACAAAGCAAAAATCAAACGACATAATAGCAGTAGATAATCATATATTTTTCAGTAATGGAAACGACACCAAATATTTTGACACAGGTTTTATGATAAAAAAAGAGTTGAAGCAGAAAGTTATAAAATTCGAACCAGTGTCCGAACGAATATGTACAATACGACTAAGAGGAATGTACCGAAAAATCAGTATTATAAATGTACATGCACCAACAAACGAGAAGGATGAGGAAGAAAAAGATAAATTTTATGAAGAGCTTGAGAGAATAATAAATTCGATACCAAAATATGACCTAAAAATAGTTATTGGAGATCTCAATGCAAAACTAGGCAAAGAGGAAATGTATAAGACTACAATAGGTGCACATAGCAAACATGATGAAACAAATGAGAACGGACAAAAGCTGATTGATTTTGCAGTAACTAACAATATGAAAGTCATGAGCACACATTTCGAAAGGAAAGATATATATAAAGGAACATGGATATCACCTGATGGGCGTACATGTAATCAAATAGACCATGTATTAATAGAGAGTAAGCATGCGAAACAAATTAAAAATATCACAAGCAAAAGAGGTGCAGTACTAGACACAGATCATTTTCTTGTAAAAATATTAATGAAACAGGAGTTGCCAAAAGTAACACAGGATAAACACAACCGTTTGAAACGATATGACACCTCGCCACTAACTAATGAGAAAAACAGAGAGCAATTTCAAAGTCTACTGTCGAAGGAGCTAGAGCTAGCAGAGCAAGTTTCAGAGGAAAGGGTGGATATAAAATGGAATAAATTGGAAGAAGCAATACTTAAAGTCTCAGAACAGATGTTGCGCAAAAATGTGAGGGACAAAAATAAGGAATGGTTCGACGAAGAATGCAAAAGTGCAATTAGGAAGAGGGATATGGCTAAAAGAAACCTACTACAAAACAACTCAAATGAAAATAAATTGAAATACAACATGCATAAAAGACGAACGAAACAATTGTGTAGACAAAAGAAAAGGCAAATGATGGAAGAAAAAATGATAATATTAGAAGAAGATTTTAAAAACAAGGAGTTGAGAAACTTTTATCAGGAGGCCAAGAAACAAAGAACAGAGTATCAACCGCCACTAGTGTACTGTAAAAATAAAGAGGGAGAACTAGTGACAGCAAAGGACAAACTACATGTATGGGAAGAATATTTCACGGAAGTGCTAAATGAGGGGAATCTGACTTTGGAAACTACAAATGAAACCGAAACAACTCAACAAGAAGGGAATAGTATAGAGCAAAACCCACCAGACATAAATGAAATTCGAGAAATACTGAACCACTTGAAAAATAATAAAAGCCCGGGAATAAACGGAATAACATCAGAGATATACAAAAATGCAGGAGACGAAGTAATTCAGTATATTATGGAAATAATAGAGGATATATGGCGGACTGAACGTATGCCTGAGAGATGGAAGGAAGCACTAATATGCCCAATTTATAAAAAGGGGGACAGACTGAAATGCGAGAATTACAGAGGTATAGCACTATTAGACGTGGCGTAAAAAATTTTAGCAGGATGTTTAAAAAATAGAGTACAAAAACAAGCGGACAATATCCTAGGATAATATCAAGCTGGTTTTAGACCGAACAGATCAACTACGGATCAAATATTTGCACTGAAACAAACTATAGCGAATAGTTATGAACACAATCTAAGCCTGCAAATGTTGTTTATAGATTTCAAACAAGCATATGACACAATAAATAAACAGAAGCTGTATGAAGCACTCGCAGAACTAGGAATGCCCAAAAAAATGATAAGATTAATTAAGATGACCCATGAAGAGACAAAATGCAGAATCCTGGTGGATGGAGAAACATCAGAGAGTTTCGATGTAAACAGAGGACTGAGGCAAGGAGATCCAATATCACCCGTCCTGTTCAACTTGGCACTAGAGTGGGTTATAAGGAAAAGCAGAATCTACCCAAAAGGAACCATTTGTCAACTAAAACACCAATGTTTAGCGTTTGCAGACGACATAACGTTAATAACCAGAACAAAAACAGAACTGAAGGAGGTATGCAAACGTTTAGTCCAAACGGCGGAGGAAATGGGATTAAAAATAAACGAGGACAAAACCAAATACATGGAGATAGAGTCGGAACATCAAGAAACACAAGAAGAGTCTCTTAAAATACAGGTTGGAGGAGGTAAAACCTACGCATTCGAGAAAGTTAAAAATTTTGTTTACTTAGGTGTTACGGTAACAAACAACAATAGCGAAGAGCGGGATATAATAACACGGATAACGAAAGGAAACAGAAGTGCGGGAGCTATGGGGAAACTATTAAAATCGAAAAGTGTGTCAAGAAGTGCAAAAAAGCGGTTATATAAAACCATTATAAGACCAGTGGTACTGTACGGTAGTGAAATGTGGGTGCTAAACAAGACTATGCAAAATAAACTAGAAGTGTGGGAGAGACAAATTCTGAGGAAGATTTATGGTGGTAAAAAAGAGGGTGATGTGTGGTTAAAACGAACTAATACCGAGCTAATGGAACTCTATGGTGAGCCTGGAATAGTGGAAGTGGCTAAAGCACAAAGGTTGCGGTGGCTAGGGCATGTGCTGAGACTACCAGAGGACAGAGTAGTAAGAAAGATGTTAGACGGAGGTGTTGTGAAAAAAAAAGAAGGGGAAGACCAAAGGAGAGGTGGTATGACGCGGTGAAAAAGGACTTAGAGACACTAGGGATTACGAACTTTAAGCGATTAGCACAGGACCGTAAAAAATGGCGAAAAATTGTAACAGAAGCCATGGGCCTACTTGGCCTGCAGCGCTAAATTATATATATATATATATATATATATATATATATATATATATATATATATATATATATATATGTATATATATATATATATATATATATATATATATATATATATATATATATATATATATATATATATATATATATATAGCCATATCGATGGTTAAAGTGTGCAGAAACTCGTTAGTAATAATATAATGTCAAATTCTCGTAGATCAGACTTGTGACATTTTTGCTTCAATATACTAAAGGGAGTAGTTTCACAAGGTTTTATAAGATGGCACTAAGAGCAATCAAATATGAAAGATAATTTACGAGGCATTGAAATTGCTTAGATTATCAAATCCACAAACCAATGGTAAAATATTTTTTTTTTGTAAATGTTAGTTTGACGACAGTAGCAGTTGGTAACTAAGGAAACAATATAAATAAAACACAAGTAACTTAGTTAATATCACTATATTTTTCAAAAATTGTAACTAGTTTCAACCATTACGGTCATCATCAGACAATTGATAAAATTTCAAAGTTACACAGTTATACTTAATCTAGAGACAAGAACGGAAAAGAGATGAGTATATTAAATCGGTCTGGTCATTAAGTAATTTAACTTTGGGATTAGCCTTGTTTTTCAAAATTTCCAAAGACTCTAGAAGGGTGAGTTTTAATCCTTTGTTTGTAAAATGCAACGGTTCAATATTATTTGCAGGTAAATGGTTCATTTCTTGAAGGTGGTTGGCAAAAGTTGAGTCTGTTTTATTTAAATTATAGGAACGTAGATGTTCTTGGAAACGTATGTTGAAGTTACGACCAGTCTGACTAATATACACACCTTCACAATTCTGACAATTCAATTTGTAAACACCAGATTTTTGTAAATAATTAGTAGTATCTTTGTTATTGAAAATGCAATCGGATAATTTTTCGAATGGTTTAAAGGAAACACATAGATTATGTGCCGTTAAAATTTGACCAATTAAATCGCTAATTTTTCCAAAATATGTCAAGGAAACAAAGTGTTTGGTAACGGGCTCTCTTATTTTTGGATAAATCAAATTCAAAGTAATTTTTTCTTGTTTCTTTTTAATAAGATTATCAACTAGATGACTTAGAAAACCGTTATTCGCAGCTATTTGTTTAATAGTAGATATCTCAGTATTAAAGTTATTTTTATCTAGGGGAATGCTAAAAGCTCTGTGGATCATTAAGTTATAAGCTGCAAGTTTGTGTTTAAAACTGTGTAGAGAGTCCATAGGAATAGTAGTGTCTGTAGTGGTAGGTTTTCGGAAAATATTGAAATTTAGTTGATTCTGTACTCTAGATATGGTCAAGTCTAAAAAACTTATAGAATTATTCTCTTCAATTTCGGAAGTAAATTTAATGTTGGGGTGAATACTATTTATGAATTTGGTAAAAATATCTAGTTGTCTATCTGATCCTCTAAAACAAGCAAAAACATCATCGACGTAACGATACCAGAATAAAATATGTTTTTTGGTTAGCTCGGATTCTAAGATAATTTTTACAATATTAGCCATGAATATATCAGCAAGAAGTGGGCTCAGGGGAGAACCCATAGCAAGTCCATCTGTTTGTTTATAAAAATTTTTATTAAATTGAAAATAATTCTGGTTGATAACTACTTTGAAGAGTGATAAAATTTCGTGAATTGTAACAATATCAATACCTTTTTTAAATAAAATATCCTCTATGAGGGGTAAGCAATCAGATGGGGAAATTTTTGAAAACATACTGGTAACATCGAAAGATACTAATTTACAGTTATTGGGAAGTACAAAATTTTTTGTTTTGTTAACAAGGTCCACAGAATTCTTCACAGAATGTTCATCTTCAAAATTAGTGAGTGACTAGCGTTTCGACCTGCTTCGCAGGTCTAAGCGCTAGGCTTCGCAGCTCGATATGTGAACCGCCTCCGGCAAAATTCTGTCTCTATAAGATAAATTCCAAGTACATTTTTAGCCCTCAAAACTCTCGTGCTCCGTATTATATTTGTGCATTTTTCCCTACTCGTGATTTCACTGTTTTTTATTGACAATTCTCAATATTATTCCTTGTATTCATCAATCGGATAAATTGATTCCAACTCTTCTACGAATTACAAAGTCTAAATTCAAAACTTCACAGCGAGATAACATGTCTGTGCCATGTTTCGCATATTCTCAGTCATTGCTTTACAGTTTTCGAATACAAATTAGAGTATTAGTTATTACAACTCATGTAATCCTCCTGTTTTATTTTGACGACATACTTACATCCTTACAATTTGCTTCGCTCGTCAATTTGTATGTTATTACAATCTTCCTGTCTCCTTTGCAACTCTCACTATTATTTTGAATAGATATGGTTGATAATGCTGACTGAAATGATGCATGTACATCGAGTATACAAAAAGATGGTTACTCCAGGTGGAACCGAGAATATCGAGTGGAAAAGTGAAATAGAATTTCAGTTGAAATTTTGTGTTTTCATCACTTACACCCATTATCCTAAATATTCCTCTCAGGAGAATCATTCAGTTGATTTCTTCCATGAATTAGCGTATCTGATTTCTGAGCTCAATTGCGAGATTGAAAGACCAACTATTTTCTTTACAGTAATCCTCATAGATTTCCTTCTAAATCACTGCTTTAAGTCTTAATCACTTAGCTCCAATGGTACATTCAGAAAAACATGCATGTTCCACGTTCCTATAGTAATAATTTCGGAGCTCATGCACTCTGCTATACTTTTGCTTTCCAAAAACATGTTTCTTATTCATTCAGGCACTACTCACAAGCCCACGCTACATGTTTTGACTCCTTGTATAGAGCTACAATATTCAATTTCCTCTGGAATTGTGATTTAACTTGTATTGAAATCAATTCAACATTATTCATCAAATCAATATTAGTTGCTCAAAATGCCTATTCAATAGAATACAATATCAAGGAATTGATCAAAATAATGAAATTGATGAATGTAGCAATGAAAATGTTGACAGCTGTTGTATCATCTGACTACTCGTCATCCGATTCCTTAATATCCAACAAAAAACTGATGTTCTTCACAATTACAATATATTTCAATAACAGATATTATGAAAAACACTAAAAGAAAAATAATATCTGACTCTTACAAAGTATCTCTTACGTACGCGCCTGCGCACGCGCACGCGAGCGTCAACGTCACACCTAACAATGCTACCAACTGTTGGAATAGATGTCTGTGTTGATTGTTCCAATGACATTCATTAAAATCAGCTGATTACAACAGTAAATTTTTACTTGCAGCACCCGTATCATCTATCAACATTTTTCGCGAAGACCCTTTCTTGAATAACTACGTTTAATCTGAGAATAAAGTATTGAATCTATTCATATCATATATCTCCTACACTTCTTGAGAAATTAATTTTTTTCAATCCCATATATGATTTCTCTCAACTATTACAATATATTTCAATAACTGATATTATGAACAAACACTAAAAGAAAAATAATATCGGATTCTCACAAAATATCTCTATCCACTCTTTCTTACGCACGCGCACCCGAGAGTCTACGTCACACCTTACAATGTTACCAACTGTTGGAATAGATGTCTGTGTTGATTGTTTCAATGACATTCATTAGAATCAGCTGATTACAACAGTAAAATTTCACTTGCAGCAACCCGTATCATCTATCAACATTTTCCGCAAAAACCCTTCCTTGAATACGTATAATCTGAGAATAAAGCACTGAATCTATCCATATCATGTGTCTCCTACATATCTTGAGAAATTAATTTTTTCCAATCCCATATATGATTTTTCTCATCGATATTACCGATTATTATTAAATTGGAAGTTCTAACCAATAATTCTCATTCCGTTTCATCTTCGTTCACGTCATCTACCATTTTATCGTATTTGTAGTTTTTAAATACAAAGATATATTTTGTTGACGTTTAATAATATTGTACAATTTGAGGCAGAGAATATCCAAAAAGTCATGTATCTCGTTAATATTTAACAATTTGACAGGCCTGTATGTGTGTAGATGAATTAATTTGGTTCTAAAATCTTGTTCGTATATGTCTATTCTTACAAGGTTCTTATCTATGGGTTATTGAAATTTAGTCCTAAAATGTACCACTGATAGCAGTGATGCACGTTCCAACTTTCAGTTTAAGATCTCATGGTGCTTGCAATATATATGTCTATGTCTGATTTACTCATTTGAAACGTGAAGAGAGCAAAAATGTTTGAATTAAATAATTCGTACAACGCTATTATTGAAGACTTCTTCAAGAAGAGAATCATTTGAAAAAAGCATTATTCAGGTACTTATCTTCTGTAGTCCATATAGGCTATGTTTGTTGTGTACAACCTGTGTACAATATTGAACTCTTGATTCCAACAATCACACTCTAGTCTCTAGTGCATACATCAGAATGGCCTATACTACGTATTAAAACATTAACTCATGAAATGAATCAACATTAGAGCCTAGACTATTAGATGTCAAAAACTATAGATCAAAGTTTTAGAACCAATGAGATTTGCTACTCTCCCCAATGCACTTGTCATCAAGAAAATATTTCATATCCAATTTTGTATACCAATTGAATAGGAACATCCACACTAAATAAGAAATTAGTGACTTTTGATATTGTAATAAAATGATATGTATTATACAGAATATTTACGTACAGTTTATTTCAGTAATATGTTATGATTTACATTTTTCAAAATAAATAATGACAATCGATATTTTCATCATCGTTCTCACCCAAGCTTAGTGTGTATCATCAGCTCCATGCCGCTTCTAGTAGAATTACTCTCTACATAGCCTCAAATACAAAGTTATTTAAATTCATTGAGTGATGTATGATTTATATCTTTCATCAAGTACAAAATATTGATTGATGGCTCTATTATCGTAATATTATAATCAGTTGATTATTGCTTGTTTCATTGTTGACTCAAGCAAAATGTTCGATTGGCTGGGTTTATCAAGTCTTCAACTCAAATTTATTCAACTGAAAGAGATATGAGAATAGCATAAACTAAACTATTACTAAACAATATTGAATATTTGAATAAATACTCGTGTATTGTTGAATATTTACCACATGTACCAGCTAAACTATACTTGACATGTTTCAAACCTCATTCAATATTCAGTACTTATTTCATCCACAACAGAGAAACATCATGAATCAAAATATCCCTTGATTATAAGAATCGATTTCTTCATAACAATTATATGTTGAAATCATTCTATAACTTAGCCAACAACTAATCCATTTCGCGATCAGGCATATTCTGCGTTGAAAATGCATGAATATCGTGACATATTACTTCATTTCAAAAAATGTTTGTGCATAGCCTAAAAAATATTACATAAAACTGTCATTTTGTTAATATTATTCAATTAAACTACTTACTTTCTATTTATAAGATGTGTACATTGTTGAAAACTGGAATTGGAATTTTGCGTAAAAGCGAGTACGCATGTACATTTTTCGTTTGGGAAATAAGTTGGCAATACTGAGTTTATTAAAATGTCGAAAAAATAGTCATTTTAATATTTAAGCATAATATTAGCTCGAAATGTATCACAAGTGATTTGCTCATGATTGTTATGAATGTATTGATACATAAATTTGTGAAAATTTTTCTTATCCTGCAATATTCAATGAAATAATATTGAAACCTAAACGTCAAAGCTGACAGATATCATCGATGTTCAACAATTATTTGTACATGGCTACTATTTTTACGTGAAAGCGAGTACGCATGTACATTCTTCGCTTAGGAAATAAGTTGGCAATACTGAATTTATCGAAATGTCAAAAAAATAAAAATTTTAGTATTTAAGCATAATATTAGCTCAAAATGTATCACAAGTGATTCGCTCATGTTTGTTATAGATGTATTAATACATAAATTTGTGGAAATCTTTCTCATTTTGCAATATTCAATGAAATAATATTGAAACCTAAACGTCAAAGCTGACAGATGTCATCGATGTTCAACAATTATTTGTACATGCCTACTATGTCCAGGAGGAATTTTTGACGGTTTTTGATTTTTTACACGAAACCTATAAGACTGAAAAAATTGAGACCCCCAAAAGGCACTGCTTGACAAGAATATCAAATTTATAAAAAAAAAATCATGTTAATCAGAGTTCTCGTTTAGGCTGTAGCCGTGGCTAACTGAAAGTGTATCTTATGCCTTTTAGTATATAAGACTAGCGTTTCGACCTGCTTCGCAGGTCTAAGCGCTAGGCTTCGCAGCTCCATATGTGAACCGCCTCCGGCAAAAATTATTTCTCAATAAGATTAGTCCCAATCATAATTTAAGCATACAGAATTCTCCTGCTCCATATTAAATTTCTGCATTTTTCCATAATCGTGATTTCAGTCTTTTTTATAGACAATTCCCAATGTTATTCCATGTATTTATCTAGAGAAAAATTATTGATTTCAACTTCTTCACGAATTACAGAGACTCTAGGCGTCGCAGCTTCAAATATGTACCGCCTCTCTGACAAGAATTCTTCCTTGACAAGATCAATCTCGGATGTGAATTGAGCTCACGTAATTCCCCTGATTCATATTATATTACTACACTTTTCTCTGCCCGTGATTACATTGATTGACAGTTTCAAATCATATTTAGGTATAAATCCTTAATAAAATCATCGATTTCATTCCCTTTAAGGATTAGCGACGAGATGGCAAGATTGTTTCTCTAGTAGAACTATCTTTTCAAAAGAACCACTCTTGCCGCACAATTTCCAATATTATACATAGGTCTTGATACTCACCGGTAAGGGTATTTATTATCAAAGCAGCTTATTACCCAAGTAACAATTATGACCCAATATGACGTCACATTTTTGGTCATAATCGCGTCAGCAAGACGTCAATGCGTGGAGCTATATGACGACATATTATGACTTAAGTTTGACTTCATATTATGACCTGAGTTTGACGTCATATTATGACCTGAGTTTGACGTCAAATTATGACCTTAGTTTGACGTCACATTATGACCTAATTTTGACGTCATATTATGACTTTGAATTCAACATCACTTTTTGATCTTAGTCATCACCTAAAAATTCCTCAAGAAGTAAATAATAATGTAATAATTAATATAGAACATTATAATGTTATATGGTAACATTATAACGTTGCATATCACCTATTTGAGTACTATTTATTCAAGGAACTTTTCGATAATTAGTGAATAATAAAACATCATTGTATTCTCAATTGACTTATTCAAAATACAAATATATTACAGGTAATGAAAAACTATCAAGTAAAAAAAATATATATGTATCAAAACCTAAATAGTTATTTACATTACAAGATGCGAAAGTATACTTTTTTGTGTGAGGTGGTATTTGAATGGCCGAGGTGAAGCCGAGGCCGTTCAAAACCTCCGAACACCTGAAAGGGCTCTCGCATCGTGTAATGTATTACATTTTTTCTGCTACTGTTCTATATAGATATTAATATTTAATAATGATTATTATATTTGAAATAATGTTATGGAGGCTGTTTTACCTGTCTAAAATTATCCATAGCAACGGTTTATTTACAATGTTATCTGTCATCAGCGCCTGTCACAGATTTTGAATTTCAATAATTTAGTGAAACATTGCACTTGACCGATTTAAAATGTCAACAGAAAATAAAAATGGTATTTACAAGGCAGCCAACAATGCATCTGCCTCACTTCTTGCGGATGAATCCAAAGAAAGGTACAATAAAAAATACAGCATATTTTCTAAATGGCTTGCTGATAAAAACGTTACTCGAATTGACGAAATTTAATGGCACCCGAAGGTGCCGATATTTTGGATTTAAAGAGCGGATGATAGTCTTCTTCGTAAAGTGATTAAATTGAAATTTCTAAAAAAATGTTACATGAAATTCACGTTAATATTTCCTCAAATAAAGAAACAGTGACAAATATGAATTTTGACGTAATTCAAAATGATAAAAATTTCCCAATACAAAGTGAAGAAGTAAATAACTCAAATAATATTCCTACCATGACTTTTTCCAATTGTTCAAATTGCATAATTACCTAAAACCAATAGATAGATAAGATTAAATTAAATAGATAGGATAAAATCACATTATTGTTATAAACTACTTATTTATTTGAATAAATATTGAAATTTCCAATATATTTGCATTTTTTCAAACTATTACTTTTTTGTCCTGGCCCCGAAAGTATTACTTTCGTAGCTAGCAATGCATAGTAACGAGTTAACACGAAGGTTTGCTTTCGTTATCGTTCGGGTTGCCAGGGCTACAAAGCTCACTTATTTATACAGTAGCAGAAAAAAGAAATTAATCACCATGACAAGAAAAAAACTGATCTTCAAGCATCTGTGAATTCTGGACCAATTTTCGTATACCTTTGGGTTATTTATACAAATGTTGTGACCATGACGATAGTGTCAAAAGCCGGCACTGCAGCAATTGAGTCGAAATTTGTAAAATGCACCATTATATACAATCATCCTGGAAAACTATTTCATATGATTTTCAGTAATTCAAGATTCAACACTATTATTCAGATCCTATCGATCATCAGCTTTGTAGCTAGAAAAATTTTCAATAACTGATATGAATTTCGGAAATATCTTTTATGATACATTTGTTTCTAGATTTTGAAATTCTTCTAAATCGATAGCAAATTAATCAATATGTTGGATATACGATGAGTCACCTATTTCTAATTTTAATATAGATACCTACCTTTCAATAACTTTAACAAAATTCTTGAGTGGAGTAATATCATGCAAACAAACAAATGAACCTCCCTGAACTGAGCTACAAAAGGAAAACCGTTGATGGTAGCTTGATATTTCAATAGTCCGAATCTTATCGAAAATTTCCGAACTGTTGTTAAAGATACGTTGGGTACCAGGAGGCTTCCGAAATCAAATATGTTACCCTTTGAATGCTTGTAACCCAAATAAATAGAGGATCAGGCTCTTCACTTTTATTGATAGACTGTTTAGAGAAATTTATAGGAATAAATAAGATTTTATCTACACTGGAATATAAAAGCCAAAGGCATCTTATTTATATTTTATAACTTAACTCGTTCATAATTCTCATAATTGAACACTGATCTCTATATGATAATTTATAACTTCATATCTAGATAACTGATACTCATAATGTCGAATTTAAGTTATAAAATGGATGCTGGGATAAAAATAGTACTTATCTCGCATTCGTAATAAAGAATAGTATCTCCAACTCGTGCGGTGTTGTCAATTGCCCACTTCGCTCTCGTGGGCAATCAAAAACTTATCGCATTTGTTGCACAATATACTATTATATTCTTCGATAAGTACTACCGTTTATGAAATAAACGCAGAGAACTCTAAAGTTTCATCGGAGAAGTTTTGGTAACACCGATTAAATATATCTTATTTATGAATTTGGACCTATTTTTTTGATATAGAACTTGAATGTGAAATCTTAGTCGAAGATTTCTAGCCGATCTCAAGTTATCGTGCTTTTAGGAATGAACAAACACAACGACTGACTGTCTTTTGGATTGTTTTTTTGGGTTCAGTAGGGTCCAAAACGTAGAGATTCATTGAAAGCGTTAACTGTCATACTTTTTTGTGAATGCATCTCAGTTGTTGATTTTGATTTCAATTTTAAATGAAGTTGCATACCAATAGCGGAAAAAAAATTGAGAGTAATTACAATAATACACATTTCTTCTCCATTGTCTTCTACACCTGATTCATAAGCGATTCAATAAGTTCATTTTCCTATCAATTTCGACCCTTGTAACAAAATCAGGATATACGATGTGATACAATAATCGAGTTCAATGAGAAACTTTTCTTCCAGGTCTGAACAAAGAATAAGGGCGTTTTTATTTTCAATGTGATTTTGAGAATTCAAACCTTTCTCGGGATGCTTATTTCCACACAAGCCAAAACGCTATGAACCTCACTTTCATATATTTGTGCGAAATTTTATTACAACAAGCAAATTGGCTCCAAATATATCTCCAAGGATATTTTAAATCCGAAGCGAATTTGTCCAAATCAATTGAAAGTTAAGACTCAACTTAGTAGCCTGAATGTATTTATTCAGAAAAACTGGTAAATATAATTAACGTCTCAGTTGTTATGCTGACTGATATTTCACATCCGAAACAGCATTAAAAGATAAAGAATAAATTGCTTGAATAGAGAACCAATCGGTTGTTTTTTGACTACAATAAGAATAAATCAGAAAACAACCATGAATTGTTGAATAAAATCATCTACGCTTCGTATTTTGGAATTTTTTCACTTCAGTGATCATTGAATGATCACAGCTATCAGTTTGCAATCGATTGCAACAATATTGTGTTCATCCCTATAATGACTGAGTGGATGAGAATAAGACTTAGGGATTATCGTTGTTCGCTGCTAGCGATAATTTTATTATTGGTTGATCACAACAATAGATGGACTGATTGAAACAATATTTTGTTGATAGCAGTGATAGAGAAGGTAATCCTAATTATCAATTATTGATAGTGGCTAGTAAGTAGCATTTTTTGTTGATTATACTAATAACTTTTCCATCATAGTATGTGGTTGATAATACAATATCCATCGAATAGTCATTCTACCGATTGCAACAATCAACCATTGATCACAATTGGAATTGAGTGAATGGCAACAATAATTTTCACCAAGTTTTTATCGTTTATCTAATGACTCAGCAATAAATTCACAATTAAAATTGAAATTGAGTTGATCACAACAAATGATTGTTGCTCGTGACAATCTACAATCGATGATTTCTACTCAGGAGTTATTGTTGATAATATGATCATAATACTCACTACAATAACAAAACTAGTTTGAAAGAAATTGCTGTTGCAGTCTTTTTGATGAGAACAGCAGAATTATTCATCAAATCAATATTAGTTGTTCGAAGTGCCTATTTAATCGGATACGATATTTAGGGATTGATCAAAATAATGGAATCGATGACTGAAGCAACGAAAATGCTGACAGCTGTTCTATCATCTGACTACTCGTCATCCAATTCCTTTATATTCAACAAAACATTCTTGTTCTTCACAATTATAATATATTTCAATAACAGATATTATAAACAAACAATAGAAGAACAATAATATCTGACTCTTGCAAAACATCTCTAACCACTCTATATTACGCATGCGCACCCAAGCGTCTGCGTCACACCTAACAATGTTACCAACTGTTGGAACAGATGTCTGTGTTGATTGTTTGGAATCAGCTGATTACAACAGTGAATTCTTACTTACAGTAACCCGTATAATCTACCAACATTTTCCGCGGAAACTCTTTTCAGAATAATTACTTCTAATCTTTTTATATCATGTGTCTCCTACACTTTTTGAGAAATTTTCAATATTGTTAAATGATTGTGGTGGATATACAGAATAGGTATATACGTACAGTTTATCTAAGTATTATTCAATTATTTAAATCGTTTACACCCAAACTTATTGTGTTTCATCAGCGCAATGCAGGTTTCAGGAGGATTATCTTCTACATAACCTCGAATACAAAGTTAATCGGAATATTTATTTTTTCATTGCAGAATATTTACCACATGTACCAAACTACAGGTCATTGACATATTCCAAGTGGCATTTAATCTTCAGTACTTATTTTATAGGGAAACTATATTGTAAATTAGAGTATAAATCGTATCTTGAAAGTAGTGTAATCAAATGATGGATCGTCGGGAGATGGATGAATCAGTATAAGTGAATTAAATTCATATCACTTGAACAAAAATTTGACATCTTATTAATTCTTCTTCAGTGCCTACAAATAATTGAATTTTCTTCAACAATATCACTTTGGAATCGTATTCATCAAGCATTCTGCTATAGCAGCTTCCAATGAATCCTTGAGCATAACCTTGAAAATATTACATGGAGTTACACTTTAAGAATTTCTTGATTATAATAATCAATCTCCTTATAACAATTACATGTTGAAATCATCTTGAAACTTATGCGATCGCTTGTTTGAGAGGATTTATGTTGTACAAAATATGCCTGTTTTCTATTTTGTGCTGAAAATGCATGGGCATTGTGACATTATACTTTATTTCAAAAAATGTTTGAGCATAGCCTAAAAAATATAACATAAAATCGTCCTTCTGGTAATACTATTCAATTGAACTACTTACTTATTATTTATAAGATGTGCACATTGTTGTGAACTGGCATTGACATTTTGCGTCAAAGCGAGTACGCAGGTGCAGTTTCTGTTTGGGAAATAGGTTGGCAACACTGACATTCTATTGAATGTCAAAAAATTTATTTTAATTGAAATAAGCTTGATGGAAGCTTTGAATACATCACAAATTATTCATTTGAATGTTTTATCCATATAACAATACTTAAAATCTTGATTCAATAGTGAATTTTGTAATATTTTGAATATTATTTCAATACCTGTATGTCAAACTTGACAGAAGGGACCCGATGTTCATCAATTTTCTAGCATTGATAGCTTGATATTATTTCGAACTGTCACTTTTGACAATTCTCACTGATGGTTTTCGATTTTTCCTGTAAATACTATACATGTAATAATTTTCTAAAATATAAAAGGCACTCCTCCTCGTGAATACGCAATTTATAAAAAAAAAATTTCAAAAATCGATTGAACCGTTTGGGCTGTAGCCTCGGGCAAAGTCGAATTAGTAATCCTTACACTTGGCCTTTTAGTATAGTTTAGATTTGAAAATATTATTTAATTTAATTGCTAAATCTCTGCTTGGACAATTAATATAAGAAACAACCGGTCTTATGGGTTCGTTTGTTTTGTGAGTTTTGATTAAACCATATAATTTAGGTGCCGAAGGATTCATACAGATTGAGTTGTATTTTTCTCTAGCTGTAAGTACTGTACAATCTTTCAAAGTATCTCTAATTTCACGTTGGAATTGAGGAGTGGGATCTTTATTAATTTCTAAAATATTTTCTTTTTCAAAAAAGTCTGTTACTTTGGAAACATAACAATCTTTGGGAATAACAACAGTTGAATTACCTTTATCGCTTTTTGTTACAATCAAGTTGTTGTTTTTAATTTTATTTTTTACTGTTTTTATAGTTTCGGAATCAGAATAAGATAAATCTTCTTTATAATTTTTGAGAGTTTCACGAATTTTGAGCTTAGGTATTTCGGCCTCTACTAAGGATTTTAGGGCAATCACAGATTCTACCGCTAAAGTTTCTTTTAGGTTTTTACAGATCAGCTTAGGTGCAAATTTTGGGCCTTTATTCAGCAAAGAGGTTTCTGAATCTGTAAACTCAATGTTGGACAAGTTTATAACTCTAGGATAAAATTTCACACAATCGGATGTATCTGAGTCTTTAGTAGGGTTTATGGGCACTTTGGATTTCAAAATGTATCACAAAGTTACGGCAGATAATATTCAAGAACTAAGGAAACGATATTGTGAATGACATCGTTTTCGTCAAGATTGACAAAAAATCTCTTGGCAATTTGAATTAAAGTTAAAAATGTCCAAAAGCCACGGATTCGCGCTGGCAGACAAGACGATTCAAACTTGATCATACAAAAAGATCCTTTTACAAAAGGAATTAGTCATGTAGCGATAACAAGGTCTTTTATGTAGCCAGCTCTCCGTTTAATTGAAGATTTTTAGTTTTCGAGATTGCTATGCTAGGTCAGGAACTCATCATCGATAGGTATGTTTTTGTATATATGCTCCCAAGCTCTTGCAATCATACATAATATACACCTCACAATCATTCTCGTGATATGATAGGTACTTGTGTACAATTACATATATAAAGAATCGAATGATTCGATATCACAAGAATAGTATATTATGCTACAAGGACCGAACGATTGTCGGTTTTGTCCAGGATGAGTTTGGCTGCACTCGGTGACGACGAGGGCAAAACCCGAGGCAAAGGCAAGGGCGAAGTACAAGGCGTGCAGCTAAATTCGTCCGTGACAATAATGACAGTCGTTCAGTGTCCGTGTTGCATACGATACTTTTTGTAACAAGTGTTATAAGGATAAATTAATCAGAGCATAATTCAATCTAATACTTGTATTATATTCCAATAAAAAATTAAAATTAAACAATATTCATCTATAATTGATGGACAGCGGTCTCCGGTCTCAGAGTGTAGATCTCCTGAATTCTGGAAATAGAATATAACATAAGCAAACTACTGGCTTGGTAAGGAATCACATTCACATACACGTTATACAATCAATACCATGGACACAAATTCACACTCTCTAGTGCACACATAGAAAGGGAATGCACGAAGTAAAAAAACATTATAATGGAGCGTCGACCATTCGACCTGCTCAACTTCTATCGGAAGCGCCAAGGCTGGATCTAGCCGGTCTGCTCAACCTCTACCGGGAGCGCCAAGGCTACGTCTAGCCGGTCTGCTCCTCACCCTTTACCGGAAGCGCCAAGGCTACGTCTAGCCGGTCTGCTCACTCTTTACCGGGAGCGCCAAGGCTACGCCTAGCCGGTCTGCTCACTTCTTACTGGAAACGCCAAGGCTACGTCTAGCTGGTCTCTGCTCACCCTTTTACGCTCTCTCTCTCAACCAATACACTGCATACTTATTCAACTCACACACCTAGAAACTCAGCTTACTAATTCAAGTCCCTCTTAACTCTTTTAAGATACACCAAAACACGGTGGAACTTATTTCGCGTGAATAATAACACAAACTGAGGTAATAAATGATTAACGAGCTGTTAAAATAACATACATTTTGTGTAACTCCCTGAAATATGTTAAAAATTATATAATTATTGATCTTACATAAATCCAAAGAAAAAAATCCGTAGCACAAGTGCACTGAAGTACCCTCATTACTAAGCTTTTGTAATAAATTTAGATGTATTGAAACTATCTTATCGATTTGACAAACAAATTTTTTCAATTGCGATCACATTACAGTGAACTAATACAATGAAATATAACTTATATGATTCATTTCATTGATTGATATTTTTTACATTTTCTGTGCTATCTCGTTTACAATCAATACACACTTTAAAACGAATACATCCTATAATACAAATTTCTTTCAAATATCAAATTGACATATACCAATGGAACAAAAAATCCAACGGCATTCATGATCCACAATTTTTACCCGGCGCACATCAATATCCATAAATTCCCTGTCAACTGAGATTTAATGAAAATTGCTACCATTGTTTGGATTTGATTTTTTTCAAATCATAGTGGTTTCTTAGAGCTTCTCCAATCAATAGGAATAATGATGCATATTTGGATTTTCTACGAATAATATCTTTTTTGTGACACGTGCACCGAAAGTATCCTATTACTGAGCTGACTTCTGCTTCGAAAGTTCTCAATTCCAAACCATAGTAACAATTTTCATTAATTCTCAGTTGACAGAGAATTAATGGATATTTTTGTCCGCTAAGTAGAAATGAATTAGTAGATCATGGATGCTGTTGGATTTTTTAATTTTATTGATATATGTCAAATTGATATTTGAAAGAAATTTGTATTATAGGCCTGTTGCGTATCCTCAAATTTCGACGAAAGCGCTGCATATTATTCAAAAATCACAACTTCGAGGTGTGATGTCACCTGTCAATGTTTTGAAATATGTCAATTTGCTTTAAAATCAGAATGAAGTCCATGACGTACCATCTGCATTCCTAATAAACAATATTGTTTATGTGACTCATCTAAAAGTAATCATTTACAGTTAGATTCATAATAAGTTATATACGTACAGAATTTGAGCGTGATCCTTGGGGGAAAAAGATTTTTTCATGTTGTTTATCTTTAAAACAATTCTTGAATTTTGAGAAGGAAAAATACTAAGCAAAAATCTGTTGCTTTCAGTAAAGAATTCTGAGACGAATTTATGTGACTGTTCAGTCAATTAAGAAACTTATCTAAGTGGTATTTATTGAGTTTCTTTACAATTATAATATTTAACTTCTTTTAAAGATGGTTGATACTGAGAATTGACTGATATCTAATACATTTTTATAGATTTTTGCATAAAATCACACTCGTTTAACTGCTGTTATCCACATTTCTCTTTTTTTCGATTCATAATCTCTTCCTGGAGATCTATAAAAATTAGTTCTGGGCTCTTTGCTTTAGTATTAGTACATCCAACAACACAACAACTTCTAAATGAATGATTTATACTCATGATTATCGAATAATATGACATACAAAAATGACGTTTGACAGTTTAACGTTTTTGACGTCACACCTCGTAGATGTAAAATTTAACCGATAGAGCGGAGCCACTGAGGATACGCAATAGGCGTATAGAATGTGTTCGTTGTAGTGTGTGCATTCATTGTGAACGGGATAGCACAGAAAATGTGAAAAATATCAATCAATAAAATAAATCATGTAAGTTATGTTTCACTGAATAAATTTACTGTAATGTGACTGCATTTGCAAAAATCGTTTTGTCAAATCGATAAGATAGTCAACATCCAAATTTATTTGAAAAGCTCAGTAATGGGGGTGCTTCGAAGCACTTGCTACAAAAAGTATCGTATGCAACACGGACACTGAACGACTGTCATTATTGTCACGGTAAAATTTGGTTGCACGAAGCTACGCCTTGGGCTCTGCCCTCGACTTCACCGAATGCAGCCAAACTTATCCTGGACAAAAATGACAGTCGTTTGGTCCTTGTAGCATAATATACAATTCTTTGAATTATCAATAATTTTTAGGGAACCACTTCTGTTTTTGAGCTAGTCTTTTTTAACTGAACTTGATGCTTTATTTGTACTCAGTTTAATATCTTTACAATAAACTAAAAAGTGGAGTTCTTAAAAAAAAAAAATTCCATAGAAGCTCCAGTTACACGTCAAATTCGTGTCCAAATATTAGTTCTTAACTAATTCATCATATTTTCTCAATTTCAGGACTGGTCGGACTTGATTGAATACGTGATTCACAAATTTGTTAACGTACCGAGGCAACCCACCCAGAGATCTGTTTCACCGAACTTAGGGGACTCCGGCGTTGGACCTGAACTGTCTGCATCACTATCACCACAAAATGAAATAAATGACGAGTAAGAATTACGTAAAGCGATAGTACACCAACTACTACTAAAAATGAAGGATAGGAGCTGATCGATATTTTGGTCAGTTAATGTATGAACTTATAGAATGTTTATGAATTGGATATTTTTCTGCTCATGAAAGTACAGACCAGCAATAAGTGAGCAGAAAGTGCAAGCTGTGATTGTTCAACATATGACATGGATGTTGTCAAGTTATAATGCTCAAATTCACACATTAAATGCATAAATTAACATTATGAGGTGAAGGCGTGATTCATATGTATATATGTTCGTGAATCGTAGAAAAAGCGCGAAGATATTAAACTGTCTGTACTTTAGACTAGAAGCTTAGATCAAGAGAATAGTTCGAATATTGATGCTTGTCACAATCTTGCTTTTAGCTGAGATGAAACGGCGAAAGAAAGTTTGCTAAAAAGTTCATTGAAACTACTAGCCCATCGTCACAAAATTTTACTTTCTCCAAGAAAATCTGGGAATATTTCAGAGTTATTCGAAATAAAGATATTAGGCACCGTAGGCAAAGGCTAGGACAAAAATCGGAATAGGTATTTTTCAATTTCGCGACTGAACAGAAGAAAGCAACAAATCCCAATTTCTTTTCGAATTGTCTATGATTTGATTGTCAGCCATCATCAACAACTGAAGTTGATTTCCAATGTTCTGTTTTATTTGGGTGGAAAATTGGGTCTTAAAAAAAACAAAAACTTGCACTTACTTTTTATCGTTATGATAGATTTAGTAATTTTCAACATCTTGGTACAAAATATATAAATACCTAACTCTTTTAATTTTTAATTTTGATAAAGATAATTTGCGATATTCAAAGTGATATTACAGCTGTGGAAATGTTCAAACTCACAGCAAGCAAATATGAATGTATTTTTCATGAATATTATATATTCACTTTGCTACATCAATTTATTTTAAAGCATATTTGGATGTTGTCGTAGGATATTCAAAGTAGTTATTTCTGTTCTATCAGTTTAAATAGGAAAAAAAAATGTTCAAAGCAAGTAGTATTATAGCTTTGAATAGACTATATGTACATGCAATGAGCGTGTGCGCAATGTACTTATCGTCATATATGTCAACTCAAAATTGCATAATCACAGAGATTTTGTGGATTTCGAAAAATTCAGAATAATTATTTTCAATCGAAATTTCTGAAAAAAAATGAGAATAAATGGGACTAACTATAATCAAATCCTTCGTTATTGAGTATGAAGGTCCATTAATAATGAAGTCGTATTGCCGATACTTCTACCAATTCGATGCATCGAAAGCGGATTTATAGTGAGAAATAATATGCTATCTAACTGCCTGACATAATGTCATACGAAAAAGTCGATATTTTTTTAATAATGGCGGAAATCTATGGTGATATAGAAAATATTAATAATAGTTTTGATAGCGATTGGTAGTGGCAACGGCAGTACGATTGCATTGTATCCAAGGAAATTATTTTTATCTCCATTTTAATTCGAAAGTGATTTATGATCGAATTCATTCTTTGTAGTGCAATTTTGATAGCACACGACTCTTAAACAAATTGACATAGGTAATGAGAATTCTTTGAGTGATAACAAATGAACTATCCAGGCAGCATTTACTATTTATTTTGAATTTGAAATGCAATATTTTGTATGGCACGCTGTTTTGCTATTTAATAACAAAAATTTATTCCACTTCAATTTGAATTATACATTTTTTTTATCCTGCAAGATAATTCAATTCATTGAATTTCTATGATTGAATCAAAATTATGTACATGATGAAAATTCAGAATTATTATTATCTTGCAAGATAATTTTAATGCATTGAATTTTTATGATTGAATTAAAATTATGCACGTTATAGAAATTCAGAATTCTTATTATCATAGAAATTCAATTGATTAAAATTATCTTGCAAGGTAATAATAATTCTGAATTTCTATTATGTACATAATTTTAATTCAATCATAAACATTCAATGAATTGAAATTATACTGCAAGATAATAAAAATTCTGAATTTCCATTATGTACATAATTTCAATTCAATCATAAAAATTCAATGTTTTGAGATTATCTTGCAAGAAAATAAGTATTCTGAATTTCCATTATGTACATAAATTCAATTCAATCGTGAAAATTCAATTAATTAAAACCATCCTGCAAGATAATGAGAATATTGGATTTCTATTATGTACATAATTTTAATTCAATCATAAAAATTCATTGCATTAAAATTATCTTGCAAGATAATAATAATTCTGAGTTTTCATTATGTACATAATTTTAATTCAATCATAAAAATTCAACGGTTCCGTATAATTTTGCTAGATAGTCTCTATGCTGAATTATCATCATGTACATAATTTCAATTCAATCATAAAAATTGATTGTATTAAAATTCTCTTGCAAGATAATAATAATTCTGAATTTCTATTATGTACATAATTTTAATTCAATCATAAAAATTCAATGAACTAAATTCATCCTGCAAGATAATAAGAATTCCTAATTTCCATTATGTACATAATTTTAGTTCAATCATAAAAATTCAATGCATTAAAATTATCTTGCAAGATAATAATAATTCTGAATTTCCATTATGTACATAATTTTAATTCAATCATAAAAATTCAATGAATTAAAAATATCTTGCAAGATATAAAAATGTATAGTTTAAACACTGGAATAAATTGTTGCTAATCAATAGCAAAACGGCGTGTCATATATTTTGTGTTTTAATTAGGATGAAGTTGAATTGGAAAATATTAAATTTGCCATATTATGTAGCCCTTTCCTTAAAAATCAGGGGAGGCATGTGTTCGATTTTCCTTTTCTTGTGGTGCCCATTCATATATTATTTTCATTCCAGACTTTGTTGGTCTGATCTAGTAAAAAATGTGAATACGTATTATACGTACGAGATAGATAAAATGAGTTATATGGAAAATAATGTGCCAATGTCACCTTGTATTGTTCAGTTTTCACACTGCATAAACAAATAAACTGTGGAATTAAGGATACAAATATCTTCTTTGGTCTCTGTGAATCATATTTTACTTTGATAAGAAAGTGACTCTCGATGAAAAATTAGAAGTTGGGACGTACTTGTCCGATCATAGGCGATTCTGAATGATTTTATTTCTGTATTTAATAGTTTTTATATTGTTTTGCAAATAACCGAAATATTTTTTGTTCAGATGGACAGAAGAAGAGATGGGCTCCTTGTATTGGTATTACATCCAGAGTTGTAAGACCGATGATATCGTTGAGAATGTGGCAAAGAACTACTCCGAAAATGGTACCGAGAAATCTCGAGAAAGTATTATACAGCAACTGCGTGATCAAAATATCATTAACCAGAGTTGCTATGAAGAATATATCAGAATAGAAAACAGAAATACTTTCAAGGTTGAAAGAGAGAAGCAAGAAGAAAAAGATCTAGAAGATATTCGAATATTGAAAGAACAATTAGAAAAAGAAAATTGTAAAAATACAATACTTTGGTTGCAAAAGCTTCTGCTGGAAGCATGTTATTGTAAAATTATCATCAGTAAAAATTCTGTGCGCAATCAGGATTTCTATGAGCCAGTGCCTTATTGCTATATAAGTAAGTATGAACATTACGTAATTGTGAGATTGAATGATTGATGTCTATATTGCTTCAAAATTTTAATTGAACATTTTGGGTATTTGGTCAACTAGGTAGAAAAGTGGAACATTCATGGTGGGTTTATTCACGAAAACTTACTAATAAAAATATCTATAAAATTGTGTGGAAAAACGATAAGAAGTGTTTATACAGATTATCTTTGATTTAATGTGATATACTGTACTAAGGAATAGAAGAATGAATAAATAACTGTATTATTGGATAATTTTTCAGATTAAACATGTCATTTATACAAATTGTTGAGTTAGAATAATGATGTGTGAGTCGTAGGCATTATCGCAACATAGCGGTAGAGAGAAAACCAGAACGAGGTGGACACTGCCAATCATTTATGATAACCCTGTACATGTAGACATGACTTTGGAGATAATAATAAAAGTAGTAGCGTATTACTTATATGCAATACATAAAAAGTTATGTTGGTAACTATGTTTGCATGTCCAAAATAAGATTTGAACAGTACCTATAATTATGAATTCGAGGCTAGGAATCAAGCCCAGGCAGTAAATCTGAATTTTTATCGTGTAAAACATAGCTATCATATCATACGCCTTGAATATCGTGTTTTTCTTTATTTTTGGGCTATATGATCGGAGAGTGACGAAAAAACTAAGCACAATCTAGTGTCAAATAAGTAAAACTATAGCATGGAACAAAAAATATATATTCAGACATCGAATTTGTTAATTAATTCCTGTAGGAGTATTTCATCTGCCTTGGAAATGTATTATAATGTCAATTAATAGAAGCAAAAAATTGATATGAGTACAAGAACACAGTTGTAAATATATTTATTCTGTTTTTTAGGGCTTCATCAATCAATCCCAATCATACCTTGGTGCAAAGAGCACAGCGTGGTGCTCAAAAATGAAACGTTTATCTCATTGTTGCACAAGCTGGGATTCTATTTACCATGTGATACAAGGAAATTGTTTGTTAGAATTCCTCACTTTTGGACAGCCTCCTATATGTTCAAAATCGCTCAACAGTTAGCACCTATTGATACAGGTAAAAGATTAGTTCTGCTTCAGTCTTAATAAAATTATCGGTTCACTGGAACAAAATTATTCAATGATCTATACATACTTTCAGAATTATATCATAATAAATAGACTTTTTTGGTTTTAATTCTGTATATTTTATCTTATTTTTGACGTTTCGACTCTCTAACCGAAAGTCTTCATCAGAAAAAATGATACAAAAATAAACAAGGCAAGAAGGTATCTAGATAATTAGAAATTAAAAATTGAAAATATACAGATAACTAGATGTGAATACGTGGATTCCACATTTAGTGCAAAAAGAAGAACAAAATTCCTCTGGCATTTACCCAAAGTCTGAGGAAAAACCACGTAAAAACCTCAACAGAGGAATCAACGATATGAGTCTTGACAATTATTAAAGAGAAAAAGATTTAATTGATATAACACATCAGAACGATGTCCCGTTTCTGCAACGCACACAGTTCCAAGGTCCAAACATGTCATAAAAATTTTTAACAGAAAAACTGAATTTCAATAATTTACATCTACATGGATATAACAAAAGCAAGTGTCAAGACAAATATTTCACAAATCAGGAATAACTATTACATATGAATAAAATAATATGAGTCTTGACAATTATTATAGTCAAAAATGAATGAATTAATATAACATACAAGGACGATGTCCCGTTCTTGCGGACGCACACAGTTCCAAAGTCCAAATATGTCATAAAATTTTTTTACAAAACTGAGTTACAATTATGTACATGAACGTAATAAAAATAATAATCAAGACAAATATTCTACAAATTATGTATGTCTATTATTGATTATTGGAAGCCAAACATTTGCCAATTCAAAACCATCAGTATGGCTGGAATTATTCGGATCTTTGATTATTTCAATCGCTTCCCTGACCAATCTACCATGAATGGATGAGCATCTTGCAATTATTCTTGTTTCTTCGAACTTGATGTCGTGCAAAAACTCAATGGCATGATCAGCAACCGAAGACTTATCTGGGTGATTGAGTCTTATGCATCTTCTATGCTCAGCAATGCGAGTATTCACAGTTCGGCCCGTCTGTCCAACGTAGACTTCCCCACAGGTACAGGGGATCTTATAAATACACGAAGATTGTAGAGGGATCATGTCCTTGACAGGTCTCAAAAACTGCTTGATTTTCGTGACAGAAGCGAAGGAAACTTTGAAATTATGTCGAGACAAGATCTTTCCGATCTTCTCTGAAACATTACTGACATAGGGTAAAGAAACATAATTTTTACTCACGCCATTATCCGCAACGGTAGCATTGTTAGATTTTGGCCGAAGTGCTCTCCTAATGGAATGATGTGAAAAACCATTTTTCTGGAAAATTACTTCTAGATTATTGATCTCTTCATCAGAGTGACAGATATCATTGGCCCTTTGGAAAAGACATTTAATTGTTCCATACTTCTGTGAAGGATGGTGATGTGATTCTGCATGAATATATTGGTTTGTGTGTGTTGGCTTCCTATAAACAGTGTGTAGTAGTCTACCATCATTGGTTCGCTCTAGATTCACATCAAGAAAAGGCAATGAACCATTACGTTCTAGCTCCGATGTGAATTTGATGTTTTCGTGAACATTATTTAAATGATTCAAAAAACTGTTCAAATTGTCATGACCATGAGGCCAGATTGCAAAAACATCATCCACGTAACGTAACCATAATGATGGTTTGTAGGTACTAGTTTCCAATGCTTTTTCTTCGAAAAATTCCATATAGTAATTTGCAATTGATGGAGAAATTGGATTACCCATTGCTACACCATCAATTTGTTTGTAATAATCATTATTGAAAATGAAGAAACTAGAAGTCAAACAATGGTGGAATAATTTAATAATATCTGGAGGGAAATTCCTTTCCAAAAGCTTTAGGGTGTCTTTAATTGGAACTTTTGTGAATAAAGAAGAAACATCGAAACTAACAAGGATGTCATTATTATTTAGCCGTACGTTACTAATTATTTCAATAAAATGTAAAAGAATTATTGATTAATGGTCTCAATAAACTGTCAAGATATTTGGATAATAAATAATAATAATAATAATACATATATTTGTTCAAGAAAATCTTATACAAAGAATTGGTAACAAGTATGTATAAATAATGATAGTGTAATATATATATATATATTCCCAAGTATATTATAAAATTACATTAGTATGGTTTTCACTTATATAGTCAAGTGAGATTTTTTTGACATCAAAATATAACTCTTTTCACGAATTGGTCTGGGTTATGAATGGGTTACATGTTCAGAGCAAAGGCTCTTAATTTGAGTGAGGTGTAAATATAATTGTACACATCAAAAATCTTGTGGTATTTTAAGTCTGCTAAAAGATTTTTGTTGTGTTCATTTGGAGTGGCGTTGTCTAGATATTTTGCTATGAATTCCTTTCTTGGCGCATCATAGAACGGGCAGTAGAACAACAGATGATCGAGGTCGTCATTTTCGTATCTATTACAAATTGAACATATTTCACCTGGACTGGATCTAAAAACAGTACCATTATGAAGTAGAGTGGGGATCTTGGTGCTCATCAGGCGTAATTGACTAATCGACTTCAGGATTTTGAACGGGATATTAGGTAGTGTGAAAATATTGTCATAGAGATATGTGCGGAAGTGTGGGTTGAAAGAGGAGTTAATAATTCTTTGCATATCAATGTTGTATAGAAGCTGGCTGTAGGCATTGATAATATTTGGAGTTTCCGTTTTGATAACTAGGAAATTTGGATTTTCCATAATCCACAAAAAATTAGTTTTTCGTAGAACGATTTGTACATTTCTAATCCAATTGTATTTTTGTTGTTTCGATTCTGGTATTGAATTGTCGTTGTTTAGACGTTGTAATTGATCATAACATATTTTTACATATCTGTTGTCTGACATTACGAGAATCTTATACCACCAGCTCAGAGTACTTTTGACAACTAATACTTCCAGTTTGTTTAGATTTGCTTCTTGTCGTATTGCGTAATTTGGTGTGGATGTTGGCCAATTTAGTATACTTTTGAAGAAATTAGTTTTCCCCTTTTCAATTTGTTCGCTCTGATTTAGGGCCCATATGTCGGCAGCAAATAATAGTGCTGGAGTGACTACCGAATTGTAAAGTTTTATTATTGAGTGCCAATTTTGTATGTTTGCTTTCATGAGTATCTGTTTTATATTGCCGGTTATTTGCCTTGTTTTTCTTAAGAATATCTCTGCATTTTGGTTGAATAATCCTGAGGTTGTGAAGTTTAGTCTCAAGTATCTATATGTTCGTGTGTAATTTATCACTTTGCTTTGACATATTAGTTTCAGTTTTTGTGTTTGAGGTCGTCCTATGTGGAAATGCATAGCTTGTGTTTTTTCCGAGTTGATTGTTAATTTTAAGTTATTGCAATAATTCTCAAGTGCTCTAAGTTTTCTTTGCATATCACTAGGGGAATGTGAGAAAATCACAATATCGTCAGCATATTGAAGTGTCATTATGTCTGTCATAGGCCCAGTATTTCAGTCCATGGTTTACCTTGAACGTAGCTTAATTTCCATAGTAATGATTGTTAGAACAATTGTTACCAAGGTGATTAAGCTCCGCTTAACATAAACCGAGGACTGAAATACCAGGCCTTACAGTTTATGAATATACCCTCAAGATTTTGGTTCCTGATTGCAGTTTCCAAATCGGATATAAATAGGGCAAACAGTATTGGGCTTGTAGTTTCACCCTTCAGTCCACCTTTTGTGACATCAATATGATCTGATCGTTCGTTGTTAATTTGTATTTGGATTGTTGCTTGGTTGTATAAGTTTCGGAGTAATCTAATTATTTTGCCGCTTATTCCTAGATGGAAGATCTTCCCCCAGAGTAAATCATGTTGGACAGAGTCGAAAGCTTTCTGGAAATCTATAAATATAGCATAAAGTCCTTCTTTAGTAGTCAATAGACGAGATTGTATGGTTGAAGTAAATACGAATAGGTTGTCGACGCATGATCTTTTTTTGCGGAAGCCTGACTGAGCCTCAGGGAGTATATCATTGCTCTCGGTCCATATTTGTAATCTGCTGTTCATAATTAGTGTCAATAATTTTGTTATAGTATCAACTAGAGCTATTGCTCTATAGTTAGCTGGATCAGAGCGGTTTCCTTTCTTGTAGATCATCGTAAGTTTGATTTCTGTGAGTGGTTTCGGTATTTTCTCTTCTGTAAGCAGTAGATTTAAAACATTTTTAAGGTGTATTATTCCACTTTCTGATAGGTATTTGATCTGTTCATTCGTTATTCCGTCTATTCCAGGCGATTTATTGGATTTCAGTGTTTTTATCGTTATCCTAATTTCTGATATTGATATTTCTGTATCTAGATATGGGTCCCGTGTATCGAAGAAGTCCGTGTTGTTAGTGATCTTTGTACCGAACCATTCTTCAAAGTACCTTGTCCATTCTGTTAATTTTATATTGTTTTGATTATTGTTTTTTGGTGTTAAAGTTTTGATTATTTTCCAAAATTCGACTTGATCTTTCACGCTTTCTAACGATGTTTTAAGGTTCTCTTTGTATGCATTTTTTTCTTTGGTTAATAAGTTTTTGTAAGCTCTTTTTGACATTAGGAAATTATTTACATAATCTGTTTCAAAATTATGTGTTTTACACAGTCGTAGGGATTTTCTCATTTCGCTTTTGTATATTTTCAATTCATAAGTGTACCAAGGTTTGTTTTGTCTTAGATTTTGTGTATTTGATATGTGTACCACTTTGTACATTCCAAGTTCTTCCGTTACTGTGCGAATTATCTGTATAAGTTGTTCATATCCTTCTATTACGTTTGTAAAATTTCCACTCTTGGGAGTGTGGTTTTCAATAAGGCTCTCATAGTTTTGTATTTCCTGGTTATTCCAGTAGAGTTTTTTGATTCTATAGCTGTCCTGCATTTCTACTTCTTCGGCATTTGGAGTCCAAATATTTGTTATTGAAACTCTGCACATCATGTGATCGGAATTAAGGATTCTTTGGTCGACTGTAAAGTTCGAAATAAGGCGAAAGACATTCAAATCCACCCAAACAAGGTCTATTGTACTTTTCCCTCGTATTCCTATATATGTGTAATTAGCGGGAGTATCATTTTCCGTTCTGCCGTCTAACATAAACATATTTTCATTTTCCATCACATCGATAAGATCTTTCCCTTTTTTGTTTGAAGTAGTGTCAAAAGCAGTTCTAAAATGTGACATGTGTGTATTAGAGAAAAGGAGTTCTTCACTTTGATTTAAGTTGCCTACTCTTGAATTGAAATCTCCTCCAATTATGCAGGAATGAGATGGATAAGTTTCTCTGATTGTTTGGATTGTAGTGGAAAATATTTTCAATAAAATGTTTCTTTCGTAGCTTGGTGAGAAATAAACGTTACCAAGGATTAGGCTTTGTTTATGTAGTGGGGCACAAATCTCTAAGAACATCCAATGTAGATCTTTCTCAATAATAGTAATCTTAAAACTATTAGTTTTGATGAATATAAGTAGACCCCCAATTCCTCTTCCGAAACTTGCTTGTCTATTTGCTGGTTGTTGGAACATAGAATACTCCTGTAAAAAGTTTGGTGGTGAGCTAATTTCTTTCTGTAGCCACGTTTCGTTTAAACATATAATGTTATAATCTAAGATGATCAATTCTTCTTTGTGGCTTAAGTTTGAAATATTCTTCTATCCTTGAACGTTCCAGTATGATATATGTGTGAGTACTCTAGTTTGTGTGCTTAGTTTTTTGATTCCGAGTGCTTAGAAATTGATTGAGTTCTTGATCTTGTTGCAATGTGTTTATCTAAAGGTCCTGTAATGGCTTTTTCTTTCTTTTTGTAATCTGTGCTGTTTATCTTGAAGGTTCTAGTATTTTGTTTTGGTAGGATAGTATTTTGTGTTATTGTGTAATTCAATTCATTTGCAGGAATATATTCTGGAATATGCAAGTCTTTAAGGTTATATCTTAAATTTTTTGTAATTTCTATGTTTTCAATCTCGGGATCGTAATTTTGTTTCGAAAGTGGTTCTTGAAGCGATGAAGATAATCTTCTTTCAATAATTTGGTTTTCGACGATGTCATCTTGCGCATTATTTTCTTCCCTGTCTGAAGTAATATCGTCGGTATTGGCTTCTAGCTCAGAGAGTGAGTATCTTTGTCCATCTATTATTAATTTATCTTGCTTGAGAGAGGCTTTAAATCCTTGTTTTTTGCAGTTATCAAGTGTGGCTTGAGTAGCTTTCTTTCTGAGAGAATTTTTTTTGAAAAATCCTCCTCAATGTGAATATGGGTATTTTTTAGTAGACGAATGTTTTTAAAAATTCCGGTTTTGATTTTCTTTGACGCAAACTCTACAAATATTGGTCTTGAAGTATGATTTTCTCTTTTTTTGCCCACTCTTCTAGCTGATTCGATATCGTTCGGTGATATATTATTGATTTTTAATTTATTTTTCAAGATATTAATAATAGTGCTTTCCACATTTTCCCTTTCGCCTTCTTGAATTCCGTGAAAGAACAAGTTTTTCTCTCTGATTCTCCTTTCGAGAGTTTCTATTACTATTTCGTTTTCAGATAACTTGTTTTCTAGTGTTTTAATTTTTTCTGAATTTTGTTCACCGGTTTTTCTAATCTCTGTAAAAGATGTTTGAAACTTTTTTAATTCTCCTTCTAGATTAGTGATTTTGTCAAGAATTTTATCTTCTATAGGTGTGAGTAGTTTCTTAATATCTTCTATAGAGGCCATTTATTTTATATATTTGGATTGATTCAGCTTCAATATAGTTGGCAACACTGCTTATTGTTGAATAAATGCACGACAATTATTATAGTCAAATTGGCAAATGTTTGGCTTCCAATAATCAATAAATGACATACATAATTTGTAAAATATTTGTATTGATTATTATTTTTATTACGTTCATGTACATAATTGTAACTCAGTTTTGTAAAAAAATTTTATGACATATTTGGACTTTGGAACTGTGTGCGTCCGCAAGAACAGGACATCGTCCTTGTATATTATATTAATTCATTCATTTTTGACTATAATAATTGTCAAGACTCATATTATTTTATTCATTTGTAATAGTTATTCCTGATTTATGAAATATTTGTCTTGACACTTGTTTTTGTTATATTCATGTAGATGTAAATTATTGAAATTCAGTTTTTCTGTTAAAAATTTTTATGACATGTTTGGACCTTGGAACTGTGTGCGTTGCAGAAACGGGAGATCGTCTTAATGTGTTATATCAATTAAATCTTTTTCTCTTTAATAATTGTCAAGATTCATATCGTTGATTCCTCTGTTGAGGTTTTTACGTGGTTTTTCCTCAGACTTTGGGTAAATGCCAGAGGAATTTTGTTCTTCTTTTTGCACTAAATGTGGAATCCACGTATTCACATCTAGTTATCTGTATATTTTCAATTTTTAATTTCTAATTATCTAGATACCTTCTTGCCTTGTTTATTTTTGTATCATTTTTTCTGATGAAGAGAGTCGAAACGTCAAAAATAAAATAAAATATACAGAATTAAAACCAAAAAAGTCTATTTATTAAAATTATTCAACATGATCTTACTCTCTATACAGGGTGTAACTGAACCTGTGTAATAAAATTTGATGGTATATAGTATTGGACGTACTGTTCATGATTCAAAAAGAATTTCGCTGAAATTCGAAAATTGGGAAATGGCTCCAATCAAATGAACAGTTTTGGACCACTGGGTTAGTAATTTCTTTTAGAATTACAACTTTACTAGTAACCATTATTCAACAATTAATTACAAATTAAATAGATATTGCATAATACATAAATGAGTCAAATAATTTTCTATTAATTTCTGTCGGCAAAAGTTTAGAAGTTTGTAACTTAAAACAGTGTTTGATGCTATTGTTACTGAATAAAAAATAAATAAAAATGGAAATGGATATCGCATTTAGTGATTTAGAATCAATTGATATGATGATAGAATACGTAGAAGTGGGGCAAAACGGGAGAGCAGCGCAGCGTTTGTATGCAGAACCATATCCTGACAGACGGCATCCCAGTCATCGAATGTTTGGAAGACTACTACAGTGTCTTCGTGATACACGATCACTTCGACCTTATTCTGGTAGAGGTGAACGACGTCAAAGATACCAACAAAATTTTGAAAATGTTTTATCGGATATAATTGATGTTGATCCTAAAATTAGTACTCGTCGAATTTCCCGCAACTTGGGTCAAGAAATTTCTCATATGACTGTGTGAAGAATTCTTCGAAACTAAAGGTACCATCCGTTCCAATACCAAAGAGCTCAAAATCTGACGCAACGTGACCACCTCGAGCGAGTAAATTTCTGCCAATGGCTTCTTCACCAACATGCTCAAGACCAAAATTTCACATTAAATGTAATTTTTCCCGGTGAGTCCTTGTTCACTCGAGATAGTATTTATAATTTCCACAATTCACATTTCTGGTCACGAGAAAATCCATATGTTATTAGAAGAAGTAATTTCCAGCATCGATTCTCTTTGAACGTTTGGGCTGGGATTGTGAATGGTACTCTACTTGGTCCATACGTTTTATCTGCGCGTATGAATGGTAATGATTACTTAGAGTTTTTACAAAACACTCTATCTGAATTGTTAGAGGACATTCCACTATGATGTTTGGCAGCATGCATGGTTTCTCCATGACGGTGTACCTCCGCACTATAGCAGATTTGTGAGAGAGCATTTAGATACTGCATACGAAGGTCGTTGGATAGGACGTGGTGATCCTGTACATGGCCTCCGAGATCACCAGATCTTAATCCTCTTGATTTCTATTTTTGGGGTCATTTGAAGTCATTAGTTTATGATAAACAAGATGCGCCGCAAAGTATTGAAGAATTACAACAGCGTATTGAAAATAGCGCAGAAATAATAAAAGAATACAATTACCTCCGTCAAGCTTGTACCGTTAACCTCATTCAACGTGCTGCATTGTGTGTTGCTGTTAACGGAGACAATTTTGAGCAATTTTTATAAATTTATAATCTTCCAATTTTTTTCTTTAGATTTATATGATATCTTGTGTAGTACAAATTTTATTCAATCTGCAGTTGATGAAAATATTATTATTCAATTAATTTAATTGCTTCACTGATAGCAAATTACGCATGCGAATAATGTGTAACACAGTTTTTTTTATTTATTTTGTATAGGAGTACCTATGACAACCAGCGGTACCCAAAAGTCTATATTTTTGCAAACTACTGCTGTTTTTATGAATTTCAGCCAAATTCTTTTTGATTCATGATCAGTACGTCAAATACTATATACCATCAAATTTTGTTACAAAGGTTCAGTTACACCCTATATAATTGATTCTAATTGAACTATTTAGAAATGAAACAAAATAATTGGTGAATTTCTATTTTTCTATCCACTTATTTAGATCAGTGAAATCTGTAAGATCATTTGGATCGCTTGACAATGAATAATTGATCTGGAATGCATACAAGCTTTTATACGCGTTAATACTACGTGCATTTCGTCATACGTATATTATGCCAAATGGTATTCCATTCATTTAATATCGTTCTTCCTAATCTTCGTCAAACGCATTGAATATGCCATTCAATGCAATAATTATTGAAAAAGTGCTCTGTTCCTAGAGGTTTGATTATATGAATTGGAAACCTACCATTATTTCATCTTTCTTGTGTAAAAAGTGCTATCATAATGGAAACTACACCAAAATCTTACTTTTTGACTAGTACAAAAAATTTATATTATCTCAGCGCATGTAAATTACAATAATCGCTGAATGGAATTATGTCGAATCCATTTGAACAGTTTATATTTTATTATAACGACCTGAATCAGAATGGCCTTGAGAGTTATGATGGAGTTATTGAAGATATAGTTGAGATCTTATATTTTCTAGGAAGATATTGCATAGATAGTACTTGAACTTCGTGGTTTATCAGATATTCATCATTTTATCTAGAATGAATTTGCAAGTACTGTTTGAAAAATTTATACTTTTACTTAATTGTACAAAATACAAGTATTGAGAAACAGCAAAAATTCACATTTTGAGATCTTGATTAAATATTTTGAGTATCTCTGGATTCGTTTTGACTATTTTCAGCTTGACGTCGGTACATACGTATGTATATATGTATTTTGCGAATCTCAAAACTCATCAAACATAGATTGTTGAAATCTTGTATTTAGGATAAGTCTAAGGTCTAGTTGTGCACCTAGTATTACAATTGCAATAGTCTGTACCGGAAGTGCACTTTACTTGAAACATTTTTTGAGTTTTTCGCATAAATCCAAAATGGTTAACCGTAGGATGTTAAAATTAAGTATTTGAGACAATCATAGCATTAAGATGCTCATATCTTATTTTTATCGAGATTGACTAAATATGAAGTGCACTTTACTTGACAGTCTTTTCGAATTTTTCGCATAAATTCGAATCGATCGGCTGTAGGGTATTGTTAATTAGGATTTCAGTGTGCTGTAGCATTTGAATGATCACCTACTATTCTCATAACAATCGACTGAGCTGGAAGAGCATTTCAGTTGAAATTTTAACTAAACCCTGCGCATAAATTCAGAATTGTTAGCTGTAGAATCTTGGAAATCCAAATTTTCAATTCTCTCGAATCGCTTCTACACGGTGACAAAGGCAACCGTAGTGAGACAACATAAAAAATTAGAAAACTTTTAAGTATAAATTCCTCCATAGAGCTGACAGCTTCATACGCTTATTGTCGGTATAATATGAATTTATTATTTCAATGAGATCATTTCAAATAATTTTTATTTTACTCAATTGAATATTTTGCACATTTTTGTGTTTTTAGCGCATTTTTAGCGCATTTTTTGGAAAAAAGCGCTATTATATTCACTTTGGCTGTCTGGCTGGCGTGACGCTGAGTTCTCAGCAACTATACTATTTACATACTTGAAACTGGTACTAAATAAAAGCTGCTATTTCGTAGATTTGCACAAATTGCTTTAATTCAAGCTCAGTGATTATGGAAGATTAAATTATTCAATTACTTGTTTCAAGTGAAACAATTCCCATAGATAGATATGACATTAGGGATATGGCAACTAAAATTTATTAAAGTAGATAAAAATTTAGTTACAACTTTCGCCGCGGGTGTCACTACACGGAAAAAAGTGAATGTCAACATTTAGTAAGATTTCTACTAGTTTTTGATGTTTTGAATAGTAACCCGGAACCTGTCTCGAAATTTGTCACTTATTACAAAGTGAAAAGTGGAAAAATATATCCTTGATCCACTAAAATGTATTATCTCTAAGGAAAAATAATACAGAGTCAGGATACAAATTTTAAAGTTCCAAATGATAAAATTTTCTATTCCTATACATATAATTCCATATAGAAGTATATAATATGTAACAGGGACTATGGTAAATAATAACTCTCAACCTTTAAATTTTAATGTTTCAAACACTAAAAATCTCCTTTCTCATTTATAGAATTTCACGTATCAACACTATTTTTTGAATATATATAATAGTAAATATTCCTATCTTGATTTAAAATTTCGTCATTTCAAACAATAAGAACTAGCAATTCTTTCAGTAAAATATTTACTTGTACAATATACTTATCGAAGTTTGAATTTTCATTTTTTTAAATATCAATAAATATATTTTTTTTATTAATAATTGGTTCTTGAATGCAATATTGTGTTTTTTTTTCATTTCAGTTTGACATTTCGATCTTTTAACAAAAAATCACCATCAGAAAATTATGATAAAAAGGAAACACGGCAAGTATCAAGATAATGAAAGATATACAGCAGATCAGATGAAAACGTAGATTATACATCTAGGACAAAAAGAACAATAAACTTCTGACATTCATTCAAGGTTTGAGGAAAAACAACACGAGAGAGCCTCAAGCAGAGGAATTTATAATATTAGTCTTAGCAAATATCATTGTGACTTGAATTATTTTTCCCTTTGTTTGAGGTACTCTCACATGGTATTATTTAAAACTTGGATGAATTGCAGGAGATTATTGATTCTTTTTGTTGTAAATGTTGAGTCCACGTTTTCATGTCAAGGCTTCTGTAGATCTTTTACTATCCAGATTTTTGCTTTGTTTATTTTTGTATTATTGTTTTCGATGATGATTATCGGTTTAAGGATCGAAACGTCAAAATGGAATGAAAAAAAATACACAGAATTAAAATCCAAGAGCCAATTATTCATAATCGAATTTCGAAAAAATTGATCGATTTTTTTTTCTTACCTTGCATTTTTGTAAACATGAAATATGCTATAATAAGGCTCAATAACTCGTTCGATAAGTAGTAATTTGTCAACTAAAATAAATAAATAATATATTCACAGCTTTTGTTTTAAGAGTGGCAATTTTTATTTAAAAAAATAATATACTCTTACATTTTCAGTACAAAAGTAAAATATAAAATAAAAATAGAAAACAAATATTACTATAAAATAATATCAAAGCGATGATCAGCTGGATGGATGATGGATGAAAACGATGATTGGAAGTCAGTCACAGTTTAAAATTTTATTCACACAAAAACCGACGTTTCGCTCATATTGTTGATATTGTTGCCTTCTTCAGGGATATGTGTGGTCTAGAAATAGAATTATTATGGCATAAATCTAGTATCACACAAAACGGATATCTCACATTAGAAAAATAAATTGACACAATGTTGAAATTATAGATGAAGCAATAAATAAATAATTTAGAGTCTAAAAAAGTTTCTATAAAACTCCCTGAGCTCAAATTACAGATCATTTTCATAGAAAACTTCATTATTGTTGCAGGATATTATCAATCTAACCGAATTCTCTTAGATAAATCACGTTATAAGATCATGAACTTCCTTCATTTCGTGCAAATGTCAACTTACAATACTTACATCGTACTAATCGGACATTAGCAACATCTCAATTTGTTCAACTTTTGGAGTATGATTTCTCAATTCGTTGATAGGAGTTCGAACTACTTGTTGTTTCATTTATTATGGAATTATGGATGAAAATATGATTTATATTAAAAAATCGGCAAGTAGGGCTAGAAACATGTGATCAAATATTTGACAATGTAATTAACCTTAACAATGCTTTATACAACTGGACCTTTATTGATATTAATGTAAATAATTAATATTTTAATGCTATGCATCACTTACCTATTCTGTTAATTTTTCTTAGAGATAACCACTTAGCAATTCACTTGGTGGCACTTTCACTGCAAACTTTAGAGGCTTGTAGCTAATAATAGACTACAAATCCTATGGGCTCTAAACGCATTCGAGGAAAGGGTCAGAGAATCAGGTTTCAAACATGAAAAATTATAATGCAAATGATAAAATTGTTGAGTTCGAAATATACTTTTCACAAGCTGATGATTATAATAAGTATAAAGTGAGTTTAGTATTGTATATAAAATTCACCATTTCACTTAAGTAAATTTTCATGGAGCTCATTGATAAAATTTAATAATTCTTTTAGTATTAACCCATTATGTACCAGTGTCCTATATATAGTATTCAAGAATTATAATTTTTTTTCACTGCTTCAAAATAATTTTAAGTGATGTATTAGGGCTCAGTTCATAAATATAGGCCTTCTTGAATCCATATAAGTATTTTTCATTGCATATTTGAAATAAATATACAGCGAAAAATTATTCTTAAAGTAGCACCTTTTTGGATAACTTTTTACTTGTTCAATTATTTGTCGTTTTCAGAAATATTGTTTCATTTTTCAGATATATTTAATATTTGGAGCAATGTTGAGGGTTCAGGTCTTATGGATTTGTTGAGTTCTGTTCACAAAAATTCCCGGAAATAAGAAATATGACGTAAAATTTTGTGGTGTCATATATATAGGACAACGGTACAATTTACATATAAATTTTCCGTGCGTAGACTCATATAGCAGTACAAAATAGAACATGCTTATATGCGTATTCTCTGTGAAAAAATCATTGTTCTCTCTACGGTTTGACAGAAAACAGATCCTAAGTTTGACAGTAATTGAGGCTTCATACAAAAAATTCCATGAGAAACTTCAATAGGCAAATAGTGTATAGATTATTGCTGTTTTGCCTCCAGAACCAGACGTCCTGAGTGACATTGATGAGAGTGATGATGATCGCACTGGAGATGTAGGAATAAGTGATGTTCCAGACATCTCCAAGGTAATAATATAATTGATGAAGAAGTAGATACATGAGAACAAATCAGTAATTCTTCCCAGAATATTACGCAAAAATTAAAACGAGGAAGACTGAGTGATATTTGTCCTCGATGGCATATGAGTAAACTGATTTATAGCAATGATATAACTGAATAGAATTCAGAAATAGATAAAATCAAGAATATCAGTGAACTATTGAATTATCTCACACCGGTAGATTTATTTGAGAAATTTATGTCTGAAGAAGTATTTATTTCACTGCAAAATGAAACTATACGTTATATTTTGACTAAACAATACGAAAAAGGCTTTTTTGCATGATTGGGCGTTTTCATATGTATACCAGCCCTCTATTTGAGGTGGTACAGTTGATTTTATCGGCAAACTGTGATAATTATGGTTATGCTGACTTACCGCTAATGGGCAAAGGCGATAAGTAAAATATTGTGGATTTCCACAAAAAATATTTATCTATTTATCGTTAATTGTGATTGAGTATTCACGATAAAATGTCAAACCACAGCAAGTAAGCAATCAATAGGTAGTAAATCAATATGAAAAAGAATATAAGGATCCATATTCTGGGTGGATCTTCCAAAAGTGCAAAAAATTTTTTAAGTTTCACGGTGAATAAGTACAGTACCGATTTCGTATAATAGTCAAAGCTCGGTCTCCAAACTATTATTCTCAACCGGTAAACTGTACTTACTGACGTGATGTCACATCATGTATGGAATGTTCCAAACCTCACCACAAAAAATAATGGCAAATAATAATTTTATTATATTGATTTTATAACACATCATACCGTTGTCATATATATAGGACACTTAATTCCTCCAAAACTAATTTACTCAAAAATATCAAATGTAGTTATTTTCATTCAAAATTATCCTAATGTGAAGAATAATCACTGATTAGATCAAATTTATTGTTTTATTTGATACTGGAACTTAATGGGTTAAATACACTTGAGAATTCATTATTTCATATTGAAATAGTATAACTTAATATGCATTCTATATAAAATATGAGATCTGTACATGTATATTTTCATTATATATAATATATTAAAAAGTTCAGTTTGACTTACAAATTTTATGATTTGTCTTTGAATATTTTAGCTTTCAGACTATGAATTTTTACTTCCTAAACGATAAAGATTAAGTTTTTACTCAATAATTATTACAATTTCATTTTTTCAACAAGCACATTGTAATTTTTAATGTTTATAATACCAGTTTTTTGCATATAAACTTTAAATTTGAGTATTTAAACAATGATTATTGTGAATTGATTGTCAAAACAAAGGTATTATTGCTTAAAAGTGTAATAATTAGTGATCATCACACTGCTTATTGGACATCAATCTTTATTTAGTATAATTCATTTTTTTCACAGTTGTCAAATCTGTCCGGGATCCATTCAATGACTATCTTATCTGACAAACAGATTTTTACAAATGCAAACATATTACATTAAACTAATACAATGAAACATAACTTACATGATTTATTTTATTGATTGATATTTTTCACATTTTCTGTGCTATCCCGTTCACAATAAATGCACATATAACGAACACATTCTATAATACAAATTTCTTTCAAATATTAATTTGACATATATCAATGTAATAAAAAAATCCAACGCATGATCCATGATTTACAATTTCATTTTTATCCAGCGGACAAACATATCCATTAATTCCCAGTCAACAGAGAATTAATGAAAATTGTTACCATGGTTTGGAATTGAGTACTTTCGAAGCAGAAGTCAGCTCAGTAATAGGGTACTTTCGGTGTACGTGTTACAAAAAAAGTATTTTTGAGTTTGTACATGCATAAATTATGTACCTATCAAATAGTCAACTTGAAACTAGTACTAAATGGAAGCTGCTGTTTCGTAAGTTTGCCCAAACCGCTTGATTCCAAGCTCAGTTATTGTGAGAGATGGTAATTTGCGAAATCTCTGAAGTAACAAGCATTCATCAGCTGTCAAAAATGCGCTTTCATCATCTAGATGATTCTTCCATTTTTTGTAAAAAAGCGCTATTATATTCACTTTGGCTGTCTGGCTGGCTGGCTGGCTGGCATGACGCTGAGTTCTCAGCAACTATACTATTTACAGACTTGAAACTGGTATCAAATGAAAGCTGTTTCGTAGGTTTGCACAAATTGCTTTAATTCAAGCTCAGTGATTGTGGAAGATGAAATTATTCAATTACTTGTTTCAAGTGAAACAATGCCCATAGATATATATATGACATTAGGGATATGGCAACTGAAATTTATTAAAGTAGATAAAAATTTAGTTACAACTTTAGCCGCGGGTGTCACTATTATTATGTACAGTTGTCAAATCTGTGGTGGAACTACAACGACTTGACATTGACATTGACTTGATTTTTACTGTCAATGTGCCACACAAATTGGACATGTTTCCAGTTAATATTTGTAATAGGGACATGACAAGGACTAGGTAGGGTTATCCTTCTATTAAAATAAGATCTATGATAAATATCAATTGGACACATGTCCAACTTGCATGGCAAATTGACAGTAGCAATCAAGTTAATGTCAATGTCAAGTCGTTGTAGTTCCAGCTCTGTCCGGGATTCATTCAATGACTTGTTTGACGCGAAGTTGAAGCTTATTAGAAAGAATTATTATTATTGGATGAAAATTTGTTTATTTTTGGTGTATTTTTTTATATAGCTTTGATAAAGATCAAATTATCATTTCAAGGTACAGCATTTGACCTCCCGTCAGTCAATAACTAAACAATGAAGATTAAAAGGTATTTTTGAGTTTGTACATGCATAAATTATGTACCTATCAAATAGTCAACTTGAAACTAGTACTAAATGGAAGCTGCTGTTTCGTAAGTTTGCCCAAACTGCTTGATTTCAAGCTAAGTAATTGTGAGAGATGGTAATTTGTGAAATCTCTGAACAAGCATTCATGAGCTGCCAAAATGCGCTTTCATCATCTAGATGATTTTTCCATTTTTTGTAAAAGAGCATAGAAACATCGGCATAAACTACTTAATAATTAGCTTTAACCATTTGCTCTAACAATTTGAAGAGCAAAGAGGTATTCAGGTGAGTAATGTTCGATAATATTTATTCCAAAGGATCATACAAACATCGGTGCTGGATAAATTTATGGTCACAAATTTTATTGTGATTAAATTATTAATGGTAGTAAAGCTGTTCAGAAAGCACTGGTAATGGCAAAGATGGAAAGGCCAAGACAAGATTTCAAAAATAAGTCAAAAACTAGGAAAGGAGATATCTGCAATTACGTAAAGGACATTGGGTAAAAGACTGCAGAAAATGGATTTCAGATGGAAGACCACCAAAGACAAAGACAAATGTAATATCAGCAAATATTGCACTAATGTCTATCTGTGAAGAAGCGACGCAGCAGAGATCAATTCAACAGCAATGGAGCAACTAGACATGCCACATACTTCGTTGACTTTATAAAGTTTGATAAGCCTTATGGCATTAGAGCTGCTGAAAATGAAATTTTGGATGCACTAGGGAAAGGCCCTAATAAATTTAGAGCAACTTTTGATGGATAATGTCAGAAAATTCTTCTGAAAGAAGTTTGGTATGTACCAAACATTAGTCGAAATTTATTTTCTGTGCTCGCTGCTCAAGACAGAAATCAGAATAGTGAATTTGTGTGCTAGTTGAAAGTCAATGATAGAGTGGTACTATACGGATCTCGCAGTGTAAATGGTACTTTATTCAAGGCAGATATTGAACCAATTTCACCTGAAGAAATAACACAAATACATAATGCTGAAGTGAAAAGCTTCTTGCTACAGTTGTATCATGAGAGATGGGGTCACCAAGATAAGCGTCATATTGAAAACATTATGAAAAAAGAACTAGACATTTGTGTAAATCTAGACAAAGAATTATGTGACCTATGTATCTATGGTAAAGCACATCGGTTATCGTTTAGCACCAGGAAGAAAGCTTCTGAGCCTGTTGAACTAATCACAGCTGATGTATGTAGACCATTCAATGAGTCTTTTCAGAAAAAACGGTATTTTGTCCTATTCAAAGACAGTTTCATGAATTTTCGCTATGGTTATATTATAAAAAAGAAGTCAGAATGTCTTAGTACAAATGCTTGCACATGTCAAAGTCCTAGGATACTCAGTAAAGGAGTTCCTCAGTGACAATGGTGGTGAGTTTGACAATGAAGATGCTCGTAAAATTTTGTATACAAAAGGCTGACAGCACCTTATACTCCAGAATAGAATGGAGGTAGTGAACGTGAAATGAGAACCATAGTTGAGATGGCCAGAACATTCAAATACGCTAATACTGAGGCAAATTTTCCCAATGCAATATGGGCTGAATTAGTTAGCTTTGCTATATACATACTAAACAGGACAGGCAAGTAATCAGTAGAAGATGTTAGTCCTTTGAGCTTTGGCTGAAAAAGAGACCCAGACTAAAACATTTACGTATGATTGGATCTACATAATACGTTCATATTCCTATTCAAAAACGAAGAAAGATGGACAAGAAAGCTATTAAAGGTTATCTGTTAGGATATGATGGTGATGAGCGTTACAGAATTTACGTTAAGCAAGATCATAGTGTGATTCTGTCAAGAGATGTAATCTTTGAAGAAAACGTTGGCAAATGTGATGACTGCACTGATTTATCATTACAAGATAGAGTAGAAGAAGAGTTAAATCAGGGAAAGTCTGAAGAGCAGAAAATAGAAATTAAAGAAAACTCCAAACAAGATGATCAATGCCAAGAAAGCGAAACAAGCGAGACAGATAGTGAAGAAGGTGATGCTTAGCTCACATCTAAAAGACAGCTAAGAAACCGCTCAATTCTACAAAGACCTAAACGCTTTGAGGATCATATTATGGAAGCTGAGGCATATTTGAATGAAAATAATAATCTTGAAACATATGAAGAAGCAATTAATGCCAAGGATAGCATAAACTGGAAAAAAGCCATGTACAATGAAATGAGTTAATTGAAGGAAAATCAGACATGGGAACTGACTGAACTACCAGCTGGAGCTAGAGCAATATCCTGTAAGTGGGTTTACAGACCCAAGACGAATCCAGATGGTAGCATTGACAAATACAAAGCCAGACTTGTTATCAAGGGCTTTAGTCAAAGGCAGGGCATTGATTATAGTGAAACATTAAGTCCAGTACCCAAATTAGGAACAATATGTGCAGTATTAAGCATTGCAGCTGAAGACATAATTTGACGTATCAACAGCATTCCTTAATGGAGATTTGGATGAAGCCATATACATGAAACAGCCAGAAGGTTTCAGAGATGATACGGAAAAAGTGTGCAGACTCAAGCGTAGCCTTTATGGTCTAAAACAATCGCCACGTTGTTGGAATAAGTGTTTCGGTAAGTTTCTAACAGATTTTGGCTTCAAAGCAAGTGAAGCTGATCCATGACAAGTAGTTGGTGCTCTTATGTATTTAATGGTAGGAGCTAGGCCAGATCTAGCCTACAATATAGGATATCTCTCAAGATCACTCGAGAACCCATCTGCAGAAGATATAGTACGAGTGGAGAGAGTATTGCGCTATGTAGCTGGCACAATTACGTATGGAATCACATATCGTGCATCAAAAAGAGGAATACTTCAGTGTTATATTGATTCGGATTTTGGTGGCTGTACCAAAACTGGCCGATCAACCTCTGAGTATGTGATGATATATGCTGTAGGAGCTTTATCCTAGCGTAGTCAAAGATAAGCCATTGTTGCCACATCAACCACTGAGGCTGAAGTTATAGCAGCATCAGAAGCAGCCAAAGAAGTGATTTGGCTTTGTGAATTGTTTGAAGGTATCGTGAATTTAAAAGAAATTCCTACACTCTACGTAGATAATAGAGTCTCTGTGAAGTTGTCACACAATTTCGAATACCATCGACGGACTAAACACATCGATATAAAGCATTTCTTTGTACGTGAAAAAGTTATAAAAGGAAAGCTTAATGTTGAACAGATGTCAACTGAAAAACATCTTGACGGAGCCATTAGCAAAATCAAGACTACTGACATTGTGAGTACGTTCCACTAGATGACAGCAACGCTCACGCTCACGACCGCGGCTTTTGCTGTTCCACTTGACTCATGGATTGTGTGACTGACGCTTCGAGTGGAACGATGCGAGTGTCTGTTAAAAATCAAATAGACAGAAAATTTGTGGTTAGGATCAAAAAGTGAATCATTAATAAGATTTAAACTAACCTGTAGCGGAAAGGATATACAATTGGAATGAATCCAATATGCCTGTGTAAATTAATCGCTTTTACATAATAAATAATGATGATAAGAGACCATGAAATTATTTGTCATATTGACAAATGGAAAATCTTGAATCAATTGACATAACTTGGAATCGAAAGTAGAAATTGGAAAGGCATCTTCTCATTTTATATGAACTTTTTGGCGATATCTGCAAAAATGAGCGCAACGGCCGCTTTGACCCATCTTTCAATCGCGAGCATTGTGAGCTCGAAGTGGTCGAGATCAATGACGTCATCTATGACGTATTTATCATGAACATAATGACCGCGATGGTCTTGTGGAACGATCAATGGGGAGACATGAGCGTTGCAGTCGTCTAGTGGAACGTACCCTGTGTGATCAGATGGGATTGTACCAAGAGGAAACAAAAACCAGTTAACAAGGGAAAGTGTTGAAGAAAATAGCCTTCTATTTTATTATGTTACCATTTATTTTGTTTTTATAGATATAGATATGATTAATTGAATATGTTATTCCTTTTTGATGTATGACATCTTTTAACTGAATAAAAGGTTCTTTAAGTTTTTAACAGTAAAACCAGTTTGTTCTTCCTGAGTATTTAAGTAGAGATATTAGATTTAAAAACGCAACAAGCGTCAGATATTTGAGTCATTCCAGCTCCTAGAAATACTAATGATGTAAGTTTAATTTACTGATATGTGTTTCAGGCAATTTGAAATTCGACACAAATGGACTACAAGTAACTAAGGCTGTAGAAGTTATACAGAACTCTTCATTCCTCTCACAATCAGAAGATACCTCTGTTCCACAGGCACAGTTTCTAGTGTAAGAAATTACAGTTCCTACAGTAAATAAGACACTTTGTTTCAATTTCAAATCAATATTTGTGGAAACATGCACAAAAATTACGAGAGTGTGATGGTAGAATGATAATACAACATATGAATCGCTTTGGAGAAGTGCGTTAGCTTCAATAATAATCAGCCCTAAAGCAAGAATTACTTTTAATCTCATCTTTGTTGTATATTGAAGTTTCCATTCAATATCATAAGTACGTCAAAAATATATGATTCTTCCAAATACCTCTAAACTAATAGAAATGCATCAAAAATCCTCTGCTCCTAAATAATACATAAAATCAACAAGAATATTCTCGATCTCGAGACTGTGCTGTCAACACAGTGAAACTACTCTCTGAAATATGAATGAATGATACGGCTTCTCTGATCAACATGCGCTCTAGTAGCATGTCGATAATGTAAAGTCATAAGATTTTACCCATTCAAAAATTGCCTAACGTGCCTATAGAAGTTTTCACTTCAAAAATGAGTCTCTAATTGGAGAGTAATTAATATTCTCTTTTTTTTCCAGTCCTTGTGCCGTTATAAATAAGAAGGCGCCACCCGCAAGATGTCTTGAAGTCTCTGATAATGCAGTTAGTTCAGTCTCAGCTGATGCCACAGCTTGTGCACCTCTTAATGCAGAAGTTGAAGTTGATTTGGAGCACAATAGTGTACACAAGATGGCTTCAGTCACTTCTGACCTCACTAGAATGTACGTTAGCGATGAAGAAGATAAACAATAATGTGTTTTTCAAGTCAATGTTATACGACATACGACTATAGTGCTCAGACAAACAAACGCTCTTCATTACGAAGTGCACGTAGCAAATATTTTGCTGATATGAATAATATAAGTAGCTTCTATTGTAGTAATACTCATTCAATCTCCAATCTAGAAGATCTTTTTCTCTCATGATAGTTGGTTGAGTGCTAATATATTTTAAAATTATATGATCGATTTATTCTTTTATAACCTTCATGATTAATGTCACAATGGTCTGTCAACTCAAATCGGATATATGGATACTAAAACTTGGGATATAATATAAAATTATTATCATTTGAGAAATCTGTAGTTCTTTTTAATGGTTTATTCTTGCATGCAGATATATATTTTTTCTAATTCAACTTCTGATCCTAGATTAAAGGACAACGTGCAATAAATTTAATTTATTGTGAACAACTTGAAATGGTTTTATTCTGTTATACTCATTCCACAACTTTCAAAATCTTCAACTCCTCGCGTATTTAATATTGGATAACCATCAGCAGACAGACTTGTAATTCTTGATTTGTGACCTGCGTGATTTTGAGCCTAAATAGCCGCCAATTACCACATACTCACTAAAGATTTTAATAATATTTCTCGTTTTCTTGATCCTCTAGTTATCCCAATATTCAATGACGTCAAAGCAGATAGAACGAAATGATGTGGGCCATTATAATCTTCACAGGCTATTATGAAATATGTTTTTCACTGCCATCTCTGAATATGCGATTCACGTAATGCAAACAGTGCATAATTTAAGGTTCTTGTCGTACTTTAGCTCTTCAATCATATAAACTTGCGATAATTGAGTTTTGTAACCTGAATTCAACTTTTTTATGAATTAATGTTTGTAACACTCTGAATCGATCTGATTATTAGGTGTCTTGTGAAATCTGAATGTCAACTTGTGCTCTGAGCTCCTTTGCTATCGGTTCAAAGCAAGCATTATGCCATTCGGACAACAACAGCCTCGTCTCGAAAAATCTAACCTCATGTCATGATGCTTGAATTTACACTTTTGTTGCATAAGTTCTTATTTTTCTCACGTTGCACAACTGTTCAATACTCCGAGCCTGTGGTAGCGCTACAACGAATTGACATTGACATTATATATAATGTCACAAGAGATTGTAATTTTAACAATAAATTCTGCTTGAACACATCGCTTACCTAGCAAAATCGTGAGAGTTATCTGTCCGATTGAAGCACGAGAGCATAGTTCGAGGGAATTATTCTGAACAAATGACTCGAAGGATCTTGCTTGAAGGTGAACGATGTTTTAAGAAAAAATTCATGATAAAACATAAGTCGCAAGTGGTATTTGTGGAGAATATTTCTCGAATGGAATTGCTATTATGAGTACCTATTAAATGATGTTGGTTGCTATTACTAACCCTTTTTTATTGCAGAATACACTAAATTGTCTTCATATACCCTTTTGACATTTTTTTTTTTGTGTTTTCAGACTTCTTGTTTTCAATTTCATTACATGCCGCGGAAAATGCATCTCCAAAACGATCAAGCTTTGACATTTTCGAAAACTGATGGTTTGTTTATATTGAAACTGTGTATTGTTTTCTTTATGGCAAAGGCAGTTTATCGCGATAAATGGTCTTGGGAACTTACAAAGCTAAATAAGATGAAGTTATCTTCCTATAAAAATTAGATCTGGATCATGATGACAAGGATTAGGGGTTCAAGACAAGATGGCATTATATCAAGGTCGATTCGATGCGGAACTCCATCTGAATTGACATATTGTCTCCTAAATCTGCTATTTCATCACACAAATGAGTTTGGTCTTACATTTGCTTGCACAATCCATCAAAATTTTATAGCAGGTTGTTAATATTGTGTTAATAAATATGCATTGGAAGTTGAAAAGCAACATTCGATGAATATTCCATAAACGGAAGTGAGTTATAATCTTATTTGTAGAAGTATATTATCATTTCCAACATTCCAATTTAGGTACACTGTTATTGATTTTTACTTCTCATCACATATTGAATAGAAAAGTTTTGGCTTAGTGCAGAAAACGACTTTCGCCTAAAACTAAGAAAAATCTTTTCTGAAAGCACCAAAGTTCATAGGAGGACGAGAACCGTAGCAAAAGATGTATGTCTGTATGTTTATTCGTCCGTTCACCTGTCTGTATCACATCTGCGTCGAATGATCCCAAGAACGAAGGGAAGATTGGCGATTTGTTTACAATTCATGCTCTCTAAATAGGTGGAGTAAAAATTGCATTTTTGCATTTCGATGCGCCTTCCGGTTCGGCCGAGAATATCTTATAATGAGTTTCTTCCTGAGATGTCATATATCCAGAAGTCAATTTTTATAAAACATGGTATTCTGCGTCAAAGACTATTATTTCTCAAGTTATATTTTACATGCAAAAATGCATTTATTATGCGTGTGTTTCTTTCTTCTGCATTATTAGAACTGTATGTAAGATTCTTCATTTAACGGTCTTTCACTCTGTACAAAATATAAATATTTACAATAAATAATGAATATTTATATTAGGATTCTTCACCTGTACAAAAGAATTAAATTACACGTCCTTTTAAACAAGTAAGTGACAGTCCCTACAGGAAAATGAAACATGTGGTTGAGCAATATAGCTAACCTTATACTTTCACCTATTAAGGCCCGGTTTCACCAAAGTAAGTTAAATTTATCATGGGGTTATTTTGAGTTAGTAACTATAGTTACAATTGTATCAACAATAGTCTCCGTATAAAATAACCTTTGGATAAATTTAACTGGCGTTGGTGAAACTGGCCCTAAGACACTTCATGTGGGAAGAGAAGAAGGGAGCAGCTTACTGGAGTAAAAAAAAATTGGAGATTTTTTAAATTTCCACATGCCACTTTGTAAAACGACTGGAAGATTCGTTGGACAATTAAGAGAGGACCAATTCGAACTTAATCTAACTTGTTACGATGTATACTACTAGAGTGCGGATTATATGCATTTTGCATATGTTGTACAGTTGTACATATTAGTATTTTCTCTACAAATGTTCACAATTGATACTAAAATTTAATGTAGTTATTGATTTAAACTCTGCATATTGTGCATATTTATAGTTTTTTCACATATATTAAGTTTTACGTGCATATAATTGCATGTTTTTAATTATATTTTATGACCAGAATAATTACAAAATCTCTTCTCGTAGTATCTCGTCAATTTTCGTTTAGCTTCGATAGTATTTGTACCTGCACCTTTTTTACGTTTGCGGGATCGGTGCACAGCAGCTTGAAAAAAGCATGCCGCTCACTTGATAAGTGATTCATATATTTGATCTTGGAAGAGAAAATTAATTGTGGTTATGTTCATGTTTACATTTCGGGTTTGAAATGTCTTATTCATTTGGAAGTGTAAAATCCCAAAAATTTAAACAATGGATAAAAGAATACAAGTTCCTGGATATAAACAACGGGATTGTATTTTGTATAGCTTGCAAAAAAAAAGGTGAAATTTATTGATTGTGAATAGTTTGATTTTTCTTTATAATAGTGTATCATATTTACCATTTTGCTTTCAAATTATGCTCAAATACTGTCCTTGCCAAATCAATGAAATCGAATAATACAGACAAAGATAGAAAGAAAGTTGATAAAATGTGATGTTTTCGGGGATCAAACGATGATAAATAGAAGGTATAATTCAAGAATGAACTTCCGATTGTGATACACCTTTGTAAATGGATATTGGTTTAGAATATGTTTTCGCCAGAGCACGTGAGACTTTGGAGTTTGCAAAGGAAAGAGTCCTTATGATCTTGTTGGGTAGATCTCAGTCAATAGGTTCGTTTTTGATTTCTGTTGATATTTTCAATATTTGAGCAGATATATTCTAGATAGCAAAAAGTCAGCCACCTGTTTAATTTTATGGAATATATTCCAAAAAATGTGCTCTCTTATACGACCATAACCCTAATTGTTGTTATTATTTATGTACCTACTATTAGGTTAATATGTTCATATTCAAGACGTGATATGTTTGGTTTCTTGTGATAGTATAGATATGATTTATTTAATTATTGTATTTGATAATATACAAAAGATAACAAATAGTCCAGTCAAAATAGACATACACCCTTGCATAAATTCTCAAGAAGCTGAAAATTGGCATGAACGTTAGGGATACCGTTATGATGAAGTTATGAAGAGTCCTCATGGATCCCATGTGTGCAAAAATTTTATGCGAGGCCATAGTTCGTAGAAATGAGTTTTTCGAGTTTTTCAACCGCATTATCAGTTTTATGATAGAAATAGCTCGGACAAAAATTATAGACCTTCAAATTCTCTATAAAAATGGTCATCATACTTTTTTCCCCAAGACTCACCATTTCTGAGAAAAAGTCATTCTAAAGTTATATTCCCCATGATATGCCCATTTTTTCACGCCACCTATAAGGTAGTGTATTTGGCGCGTATTTTTCGTCGTGATTTCTCTGGTAGTCCTATTTTAAGTTCAATATAATATTGTCTTATTATTCAACTGCTTCTACCTTTTGTTCATCTTCCTGAGTTGATATAAATTGTTCAAAGAGAAGAAAGACACATGCATTTCGAAATAAGAAAAAAAGCTGCAGAAACAAGGAATAATAAGAGTAAAGTGAAAATTTTCTACAATAAGTTAGAAATAGATGATAAGCAATACAAATGGAATGCCGAAAAAAGTTGCTTGGAAGAACAAGACTTGGAAAAAGGTCAACAAACAGCAAAACATTCAGCGTCAAAAAACTAATAACGAAAATACAGGACGGAGAGAAAACGGCAATGACCAGGCATTTAATTGGGAATAAAAGAGAGCACAATGATATTAAAAGAGAAATGGAACTTCGACTAGCAACATGGAATGTGCGAGGAACGAACTCAGCAGGAGCGTATCGGAATTTAGAGGAGACCTTCAGGAAATATAATATTGATATTGCAGCAATCCAGGAAACGAAGCAAAAAGGTAATGATATTTTCGAAATGGAAGAGTATGTTAATTTTAACAGTGGATTTGGTACCAAATACTTTGGAGTAGGATTTATGGTTAAGAAGAACAGGAAGAATTCAGTTATGGATTTCACACCCATATCTGAAAAATTATGTAAAATAAGAATAAGGGGAAACTACAGAAAAATTAGCATACTGAATGTACACGCTCCCACCAATGAAAAAGATGAAGAGGAAAAAGATAAATTCTTTGATGAAGTAACAAAAATAATAAACGAAATGCTAAAATACGACATTAAATTATTAGTAGGAGACTTAAATGCAAAAATAGGAAGGGAAGAATGTTTTAAAGAAATAACTGGTGGCTTCAGCAAGCATGAAAAGTCGAATGAAAATGGAGTCAAGACGATCGAATTCGCATCAGAGATGGATATGAGAATAAGAAGCACAGCCTTCCAGCGGAAAGATATTTATAAGGGTACGTGGATATCACCAAATGGAAACAGCTGTAATCAAATCGATCATGTGCTGATAGAGAAAAAGCATGTTAAGGTAATTAGAGATGTGAAAAGTAGACGAGGTGCTGTAGGAAATTCTGATCATTTTATGGTGGTTGTTAAACTTAAACTAGTGGTACCACAAAATAAGAAGAATAAAAGAAACCGTATGAGAAGATACGATACAAAACTACTGCAAACTGAAAACATCAAGAAAAATTTCGAAAATATTTTGCTGGACAAATTATCCACAAGCAAAAACTCAGAAGATGTTAAACAAAGATGGGAAGAAATAGAAGATGTAGTATGCGAGACATCAGAACAGATTTTAAAAGAGCATAGGGGAAAAGAAGATAAAAATTGGTTTGATGATGAATGCAGCAAGGCCATGACTAGGAATAAATTAGCAAGGATACGATTTCTACAACAAGGAAATGACGATAATTTCAAAAAACACATAGAAGAAAGGAATAACTATAAAAAGCTATGCAGAAGAAAAAAGAGAGAAAAAATGCAAGAAAAATTGTTACAAATGGAGGAAAAATATAAAAACGATGTAATAAGAAACTTCTATCAAGACGTTAAAAAACAAAAAGTAGGTTACCAGCAAAAAGCAGTGTATTGTAGAAATAAAGAAGGACAACTGGTTACAGAAGAACAAAAGTTGAATAGGTGGATGGAATATTTCAATGAATTGTTAAACACAAAAACTGACAATGATATGGAAACAAAACTTGACGGGATTATGATAAATAATGAGCAAGTTGAGCCACCTCAAGATGAAGAAATTCTAGCAATTTTGAAAAACCTAAAGAACAATAAAAGTCCAGGTGAAAATGGTATTTCAGGGGAAATTTACAAAATGGGTGGAACTAGATTACATACAGAACTGTGTAAAATTATTCAAAATGTTTGGAAAACTGAAATAATGCCAAAAAGATGGAGCGAGGCAGTAATTTTTCCCATTCATAAAAAAGGAGACCGATTAAATTGTGACAATTACAGAGGAATTGCTCTACTTGATACTGCATACAAAATATTGGCAATATGTATAAGAAATAGAATGAAAGAAGTGGTAGAGAATCTGTTAGGAGAATACCAGGCCGGTTTCAGGAGTGACAGATCAACTATAGACCAGATTTACACCTTGAAACAAATTATGGCGAACACCTACGAACACGACTTACCTCTTCATCTACTGTTTATTGATTTTAGACAAGCATATGATACCGTTGAAAATAATAAGCTCTATGAAATCTTGAGAGAATTCCAAATACCCGAAAAGTTAGTGAGGCTTGTAGAAATGACTCAAAAAGGAACTGATTGTAAAGTAGTAATAAATGGCGTTACATCCAATAGCTTCAAAGTTAACAGAGGGCTAAGGCAAGGTGATCCGTTGTCTCCAATGCTTTTCAATTTGGTACTGGAATGGATAGTAAGGAAAGGAAACATCTACAGAACAGGAGTCATATACCGTCAAAAGCATCAAATTTCAGCATATGCCGATGACATCGCTATCATCACAAGGTCAAAGCAAGAATTGGAAAGAGTCTTCACAAATTTAGAAAATGCAGCTGGCAAGGTAGGACTGAAAATCAATGAGGAGAAAACTAAATACATGAGCCTAGTGGGAAATGATCAATCGGAAGCTACGATACTAAAAATGAAAAGCGATAGCGGAAAAATTTACAAATTTGAAAAGGTACAGCGTTTTAATTATTTAGGAGTTATATTAACAAACGATAATGAAGAAACAGCAGAAATTGAAGCTAGGATTGCAAAAGGAAGTAGGAGCGCTGGAGCATTACATCATGTATTGAAGTCCAAAGAAATATCATGGTCTACTAAAGTTCGGATTTATAAAACTGTGATAAGACCAACAGTTCTGTACGGATGTGAATTATGGACATTGAAAAAAAGTGATCAAAATAAGCTGGAAATATGGGAAAGGAAAATATTAAGGAAAATATACGGCGGAAAAAAGGAGGATGATATAGTGGTGCGAAGAACAAACGAAGAGGTGATGAATTTATACGGTGATTGCGCGATAACGGGAGTGGTAAAAGCTCAAAGACTTAGATGGTTGGGTCACGTAGTGAGAAGAACTGAAAATAGAGTGATCAAAACTGTTTTTAAAGGTAGAATTACAACGAGAAAGAGAAGGGGACGTCCAAAAGGAAGGTGGAGTGACGCAGTGAAAAAAGATTTAGAACAATTAAACATTAGGAACTGGGAAAAGAAAGCCGGCAACAGGACATTATGGAGAGACATTTGTAAACAAGCCATGAGCCTGTAAGGCCTGCAGAGCCAACTTATATATACAAAAGATAACAAATAGTCCAGTCAAAATAGACATACACCCTTGCATAAATTCTCAAGAAGCTGAAAATTGGCATGAACGTTAGGGATACCGTTATGATGAAGTTATGAAGAGTCCTCATGGATCCCATGTGTGCAAAAATTTTATGCGAGGCCATAGTTCGTAGAAATGAGTTTTTCGAGTTTTTCAACCGCATTATCAGTTTTATGATAGAAATAGCTCGGACAAAAATTATAGACCTTCAAATTCTCTATAAAAATGGTCATCATACTTTTTTCCCCAAGACTCACCATTTCTGAGAAAAAGTCATTCTAAAGTTATATTCCCCATGATATGCCCATTTTTTCACGCCACCTATAAGGTAATGTATTTGGCGCGTATTTTTCGTCGTGATTTCTCTGGTAGTCCTATTTTAAGTTAAATATAATATTGTCTTATTATTCAACTGCTTCTACCTTTTGTTCATCTTCCTGAGTTGATATAAATTGTTCAAACAGCGATACATCAGTTGTTCCGCTGTTGATGTAAGGATCATCTTCTGTTAGAGGTTCAGTATTTGAACACGACTGGCCTCCACAGTTGGTGCATGCTGGTGGACAAAGTCAGCCTATTTTTTTGCTGCCGCATTTCGAATACCACCCCTTTTTGCAGTTAGAAAATAGTATTCGGGAGCTTTTCTGGTGTAGGAGGGAGTAGAGCGTGAATTGACTCCAATACATTATTAATTAACTTCCAATCCCATTATTCTGGGTTCAGTTCATAACCATGCCACAATTGAATCTGGTGATATACTCGATAAAAATGCTGATGAGCAGAAGCCAAGGTTGAAGAAAGACAAGCTAATTGAACACCTTTTTTATCACATTTATATTCAGCAAAAGATACATAATATAACTTATCTATGCAAATAATTTACAGTAAGTAACAGACGGACAGTGCCACATTGACAATTAAACAGAAGATAGATGTTGCTTAAGGCTACATGCTTACGTCAAATGAGGGACTAGGTTTCTTTACATTTCATATCTTCAGAATTATCATTCAATATCAATGTACGAGTACTAGTCACGCAGATTAATAGTTCAACTAATATTATACGTCAATAATGTACATAGGCAGCGTAGTCATGCATATTATTTAAAATATAACTTTAGAATAGCCTTTTCTCAGAAATGGCAAATCTTGAGAAAAAAATGTGGGGACCATTTTTGTAGAAAATTGGAAGATCCTCAATTTTTGTTTAAGCTATTTCTATCATAAAACTGACAATTTCGTTGAAAAATTTGAAAAACCCATTTCCACGAACTTTGACCTCGCATAAAATTTTTTGCACACATCGAATCGATTGGGACTTTCAACAACTTTATCATGGGTACCCGTATTTTTAGGGCTAACTTAACTTGACTGAAAGTTCGAGTAAAGTTGCATATTTGCATATATTTATAAAAGATAACGTATATATTCTATTTTATGCATATTCGAGGCATATTTTGATGATATTTTAGTGCATATTGCATGCATATTTCGGTCATATTCTCCTGCATATATTCCGCACCCTATATACTACGTTTCCAAAGTTGAGAATAAGCTAACGCCGATTTTTATCTACACGATTCTTATTTAGCTGAAAACTTTCAATTGAATCTTGGACCGCTAGTTTTCGTTTTTCTTCAAATGATGTTTTGCTGTCTGTCAGTACCTAGGGATATTTTGAAACTAAAAATATAGAAGTTAGAGTTTTGAGATATGATATAAAATTAGTTGTAATGATACAGAACATGAATTGCGATTAAAGTTTATTATTTAAATAAAAGTGATGAAAATATACTATTGTGTATAATTGACTCAAAGACGTTACATGGTGCCAGAACCAAATGAAAAAGAAGAAACAAAATGCCTTTAGAAGAAGGACAATACGAAAATGAACACAGCAAGGGCGTGGTTGGATTGAAGCCACCGAAAGAGCTTCAAATAAATAACGAAACAGATATGTCAACTGTATGGAAACAGTGGATACAACAATACAAATGGTATGAGACAGCAACAAACTTGAAGAAAAAAAAAGAAGAACTACAAATAGCAACATTCATAACAATAATAGGTTATGAAGCAGCAAACATTTTTAATTTGCTTGATTTAAGCGAAAATGATATAAACAGCTTAACAAAGATAATAAAGAGGTTCTAACAACATTTTGTGCCGAAAACTAACATCACATAAATGAAAGGTACATCTTTGATAAGCTTGCACAAAAACCAAACAAAATTTTCGAAGATTTTCTAACAAGAATAAAAGACGGATGTAAAAATTGTTCGTTCGCTAAACCAGAAGACAGCCTTTTATGCGATAAAATAGTCGTAGGTATTAACAATGATGTAGTATGTGCACGTTTACTGTAGATATATGCAAAGCAAGTGAACAAGCAAGAAAACAACTACAAACGATGAAAGAAAATACAGGAAATCCAAGTACACAGCAAATAAAGGCCGATAAAAGTAAAAAGTTGAAGAAAAATGTCAAAGTGCGCCTTTGTGGAAGTCGAGGTTCAATAAGTTTCAATAAAAACCAAATTAGAAATTGCCACTTGCTTCTGAAATTATTTTATTACATTTATATATCACATGAAGTTAGAACTACTAAAACAAAACTATAAACAGAGTGAAGTTGAAATATGTTGTAGGATGACGACACTAGGTGGCAGTGCCGTCTATCGATCTAACGTGGCGGGAGAATACGAACTGATGTGATTGCATCTTTCAACACTCCTCCTCAATCCAGCAGTTTCGTTCAGGTAGTCATAGTATATAAAATTCTCAGTGTTTTGGAGTCCCAGCCTTGTCCTCAGATCCTCAAAGGTTGCCTTGGGAAGACCTTTGGTCAATATGTCCGCGATCTGATCGGTGATGCGAACATACTTTACCTCGATTTGTTTCGACATGTGAAGTTCTCGGATGAAATTGTACTTCACGTCTATGTGCTTGAGACGACTGTGTTGCCAGCGTTGCAGGAGGTGGATGCACGCCTGGTTGTCTTCGTAGATGATGATTGGTTGCAGGCATTCGATGCCCAGTTTTCGCAAAAGTCCTCTCAGCCAGAGAAGATAGGGCGACCGTGCTCTGCTTCTTGGTTGTCCAGCTGACTGTGGAACCTAGGACTTTAAACAGGAAGCCAGAAATAGATTCTCGATCGGCGTTTCTCGCCCAATCCGAATCGGCATATCCAACCAATGGAACTGGTTGCCGTTTTGGGAAGTGAAGTCCAAAATCCTTGGTGCCTTGAATGTAGCGAAGAATTCGTTTCAGCGTGTTTCATTGTTGTTCAGTCGCGTATCTCTGGAATCTGCTGTAAAAGTTCACAGATGCGCTAAGATCCGGCCTGGTCGTCAGCATTGCGTACATCAGACAACCCACCATCTGACGGTACGGCTTCCCTTCAATAATGGATTCACCCTCGATGTCCTCTGGTGGTTTCACCTCCATCGGTGTCGATGAATCTCTGCAGCCGTCCATTCCAAAGCGTACTAGAAGGTCTCGAAGATATTTCTCCTGACTCAGCACCATCCCATTGTCTGTGCGCTCAATCCGGATGCCCAGAAAAACTCGAAGCTCTCCCAAGTCCTTCATCTTGAACTTCCGTTGGAGTAGACTTCCGGTCACGTCCAATGCTCGTTGACTGCTGCTTGCCATCAGAATGTCGTCGACATAAACAAGTAGATAGATCACTTCTTGAGTAGCAACCGATATGTACAGGCATTTGTCGTATTCAGATTGATCAAATCCAAGCGACCGAACGTAGTTGTTGATTTCTTCGTTCCATGCTCTCGGAGCCTGTTTCAGCCCATAGAAAATTTGATTGAGCCGGCAAACCAAACCTGGCTTGGTGTTGAAGCTTTCGGGTGTTTGCATATATATTTCCTCCTGGAGTCGGCCATGAAGAATCGCATTCCTGACGTCCATTTGCCTGGTAAACAATTCGTGGTGGTTGATGACTGCTAAAAGCGTCCTCAGCTTTGTCAGCCTGGCGACAGGAGCATAGACTTCGTCATGATCAAAACCCTTTCGTTGAGAACAACCCTTAGCGACCAATCGGGCTTTGCATTGCACAACTTCCCCGTCTTCATCTCTCTTGATCTTGAAGACCCACTTATTGTTGATTGCCTTTCTTCCTTTCGGTAAAGGGCTGAGAGACCAGGTCTTGTTCTCCTCGAGTGCTGCCATCTCTTCTTCGACCGCCTGGTACCAATGCATTGCATCCTCTCGACCTTGGATATCTGCGAAAGTGGTGGGCAAATCCTCCACGAAAGTCTCGGCATTGAGAGCCAAAACCACATGATCGTCGAGATGCTTGGGTGCCGCTTTGATCCTAGTACTCCTCCCTAAGCTGGAATCTGAGGAAATGTCTTCTTCTTCAGCCTTGAGTTCCCTGTCGTGGTGGTCCTGGATCTCCGCTAGTTTTTTACTGCCTGTTTCTGTGTCTACTGTGTCCTCGACATCTTTGTAGAAGTCTTCCAGATAGCTACCCTGTTGTCTTCTTGGTGGCTGCTCATCAAAGATGACATCGCGTCCATAGAGGATCTTCGAATCCTCTGGAGACCACAGCCGGTAACCATTGTTGCAGTAGCCAACCATGTAGCATTCCTTGGATCGTGGGCCGAATTTTCCTTGCAGAAATGGTTTGGACAGGTGAGTGGTAAGCTTTGCAGCCAAAAACCTTCAACTTTTTTAAGTCAATCTTTCGTCCGAACAACACCTCGGCAGGAACCGTCTTTTCCAAGACACTTGTGGGGCAACTGTTGACCAGGTACACCGCCGCCATCACTGCTTCTGTCCACAAGTATTTTGGGAGAGTCGAATCTAGGAGCATACACCTTGCCTTTTCCGGGATGGTCCGGTTCATCCGATCAGTTACCCTTTTCTGCTGTGGCGTGTGACGAATGGTAAACTCAAACTGTATCCCGTGCTGGTCAAAGTGCTCCTTCATTTCTGTTGACAAATACTCACGACAACTGTCGCACCTAAACCGTGCAATTTTTAAGTTGAAGTGAGTCGTGATCATGGCCTCGTGAATTTTGAAATTACAGAAAACTTCAGATTTCGCCTTCAAAGGATACGCCACTGTGAAATGTGTATAGTCATCAATGAACGTAAGCACATAGCGATGTCTGCTGTAGGATTTTGGATCTATAGGACCGAACAGGTCACTGTGTATCAGCTGCAACATCCTTGTGACACGCTCGCGTGGCTGTTGATGAGGCATTTTTGTTTGTTTACCTTCCACACAAATTGGGCAAACTTGTTTTTCATGTCCTGTACAAGTTGCATCCATGCCCTTGACCAGTAATTTCAAATTGTGCAGTGAGTTTAGGCCTATGTGCCCCAAGCGTCTGTGCCAAAGCTCGGTACCAGTTTTCATTCCACACAGGTTAGCTGCTTTCTCTATGCCCTCAAACATGAGCTCAAACATGGGCTCATAAAATTTTTGCTTTCTCGTTGCTACTGCAATTGTCTTTCCGTTCTTCCGAATAACTCCTCTGCTGTGCTCAAATGTAATTACATAGCCATTCCTTTCTAAAACTAAAACAGAAAGCAGGTTAAACTGTGATCCTGGAACCACGAGTGCGTTCTGAATTCTGATTCTATTTGTCTTTCCATCCATTGTTGATTGAAGGTGAATGTCGCCTTGTTTTGTCGCGGTCAAAATCGAATCTGTCTTGGCGCTTATGATTACGATTGGTTGTTCAAGATTTCTGACATTTGAGAGAAATAAATCCGGGCTCACTAAGTGCTCGGATGCGCCTGAATCTAGATACCAGTGCACTGTTTCAGTACCCTCTGGACCAGCGAAAAAACTGTAGACCACTCTCTCCTCCTCCTGATCATCTGCATTAACGGCAACATGAGATTCCTGGTACCGCTGCTCTCGAGTAATCGATGGATTCTTGCATTCTGCCCTGAAATGCCCATAACGACCACAGTTGTGACACTGTTTGCTCCGCTTGTCATCGTTTTTCTTGTATTGTTTGGGTTTAGCCTTTGGAGGCTACTTGGGTCGCTGCAACGATGTTAAAAAGGCCGTTAATGGTTGAGCCTCTCCGTCATGTCGACCACCTAACCTTTTCGCTTGTTCATCAAGAAGTTGTTTTTTTACGAAACTCAGTGTGAGATGATCCTCCGAAAGAGTCTCAATAGCTGTCACGAAGACGTTATACTCCGTCGGCATCGTCAGAAGGAGATGACACACGATATCACTTTCTTCCATTGTTGCCCCAGTGGATTTTAGATCCCAGACAAGTCTGTCAAATTTCAGAAAATGGGCCTCGAGAGTTTCTTCGCTTGGATTGAATTTCATTGTTAGAAGAGTTTTTCGTATTAGCCGTTGACTGGTAGTTCCTTTACGAACAAAAGTGTTACGCAACGTTATCCAAATGTCAAACGGGGTTTTTCCGTCTTTGACATATTCCAGTTGATTATCAGCAATGCGTTGGATAATCGCAGATTTACACTTTTTATTTTTTGTCCGAATAAAACCCTGTTCTTGTTCCTTTTGGACGCCTGGCACCTCCAAGGCAACAACTCTACCCAAATGTTCGAAAAGTGGATATTCAATAAAGTCAAGAAGACCCACCTCGTCCAGATATGTTTCAATACGGAAATTTTAATTATCATAGTCTGTGCCATCGAATAGCTGGATTTTATACCTCGTTTCCTCTGCCATGACCTCAACCGGCGATTCGTTGATTTTCCAGTGAAGACTGTGCTGTCGAGTTTTTTTTTTCAGATAGATTCTGGGCCCATAACCTGTCAAAGTACGCCTTTGTGGAGGTCGAGGTTCAATAAATTCTAATAAAAACCAAACTAGAAATTGCCACTTGCTTCTGAAATTATTTTATTACAACATTTATATATTACATGAAGTTAGAACTACTAAAACAAAACTATAAACAGAGTGAAGTTGGAATATATTGAAGAATGACGACACTAGGTGGCATGTGCCGTCTGTCGGTCTGACGTGGCGGGAGAATACGAACTGATGGGATTGCATCTTTCAACAAAAAAAGAAGAAAATAAACAAAATGAAACATATAAATGCAAAAGGTGCGGCAGAGAACATGGAAAAATGAGTTGTCCAGCATACAAAAAGAGATGTATGAAGTGCCAAAAATTTGGACATTTCGCAAAATGCTGTAAAACGAGACACGTAGATACAGTAGAGGGAAATGGAGACACTGAAGAAATTTTATATGTGTCGACAATAAAGAATGAAGAAGGCAAAGACAAAGATTGGTTTGAAACTCTAAAATTACCACAAGAAGTAAAAGTAAAATTCAAGCTATATTCAGGAGCTGAGTGCAATGTCATATGAACCGAAATAGCGAAACAAGCAAAGCTGAAAATAAGTAAATCAAATACGAAGAGTTTGATATCATTCTCGAACCATGAGCTAGGCGAAAGCACAGTAGAAACAAAACAGAAGAAATTAAATTTATAATAGTGAGAGAGAATACACTGTCCATACTTGGTGAGAATACTTGCGTTAAATTGGGGTTAATCAAATTAGATACGGTAGAAAAAGAAATATTTGAAGGTATAGGATGCTTAAAAGGATTCGAATACGGAATAGACAGACAAACCGATCCTATCAGATCATCCTCCTAGAAGAATACCTCACGTCATCAAAGAATATGTCAGAAAAGAAATAAACAAAATGGCTAAAATGGGAATAATAGAATCCATACGAAGCCTACCCCAGTAGTATCATCTATGGTAGTCGTCAGACAAAGGGAAAACTTACGAATTTGCATAGATCCGACAGAAGTCAATTATAAACTAAAAAGAAGACATTTCCCATAATGACTTCCAAAATTTTACGGCCAATAGATCCGAATTTATTAGTAAAATTTAAAAAAAAAAACTCCACCTGGAGTGCACTTCTGCTTTAGTCTATTGTTATGGTTATGAGAATGAAATAGACAATCATTCAGATGCTACTGCAGACTGAAATACTAAATCTCAATACCCTATAGCCGATCGTTCCGAATTTATGCGAAAATTTCCAAAAGACTGTCAAGTAAAATGCACTTCCGTCTCAGTCGGTCACAATGAAAATATGAGCATCTTGACGATACAATCGTCTCAAATGCTGAATTCTATCATTCAAAGTAAAGTGCACTTCTGGTACAGACGATTGCAACCATAATTTCAACATTATACGTTCGACAGGTTTTGAGATCTGCGAGCTACGAACGCTCATACGTATCGACATCAAGCCGAAAATAGTCAAACTGGACTAAGGGATGCTCAAAACGGATATTTCCATCAAAATCTCGAAATGTGAATTTTGTAGATTTCACATTACCTACTTGTACTTTGTACAAGTAAGCCACATGCCCACCTCTATCATAATCATATTCATAAGTCTTAAGTCGTAACCTTGAGAGTTTGACATACGCGAAAACATTAGAGTGTTTCCTGCTCTTGTCGTAATCATAGTCATAAGTCGTAAATCTTAAGTCGTAATCATAAAAGTTCGGCGCTGCCAAATTTTTGTCGTAAGCATAAATAGAAAGAAATGGATATTAGTAGCGCTATTTCGTTTCATGGCATCGTTGTTGATCTCACTACTATTATTTACTTTTGTCATAGAAAGAAAGGTTATATTATATATATATAAAAATGTGAATAGAAATCAAATTATCAAACATGACACCAAGCAAACAAAAACCAAGATGACAAAATCAACATGAAGTTGATGAATTCAGTGGCCTAGAAATCACTACTTACTAAGATATTTTCTCAAATAAATTAAAATAGTATTGTTTTAAATATTTCTGGATATTTTACAGCTTTTAGTAATTCAATATGAAATATGATTTATTTCATATTCGCTATGTGCAGCTGCTTGGAAGAGAAACACTGAACGACTGTGCGCGCTTAGCGGCGAAAGATGGCATTTTTAGTGCACATGGACTGATATAGAATCAAAAGTCAAAAATGACAATTCGTGAATGCTACATTATCATTTGTAATAATACATCGAAAAATAGTGACGCTCGCTTTTATTGTTCACCAAAATATATATAAGCATGAGTTTATTCAAAGAGATAAGTGGATTTCCGTCGTAAGAAAGCAAAAGTAAGTATCACAACGTTAAATGCACATTTATAATGATGTTTCAAAAAATTTGTGCGAATGCAATATGTAAATATGATTTTAGTATAAAGTAAATATGAGAATGATGAAATTGAATAGTTTTCATGGTATTACAACTCAAATTTTGTTATTAAATTGATAAAATAAGATATATTTTGTTATTTTCTAGTAAATATACATACAGTTGGAATCCTACATCAAGATATCTAATTTGCAGTGCACATTTAATTGAGAATAAAAAGGTAGAAGAGAAGCTGAGTCCTAATTTCGTACCTAACCAATTTTCTTCTCCTCATTGGAAGCCAAAATTAAATGACGAAACAGTTTTGACAAGACACCAATGTTTCATTAAGCGTAGGCTACAGAATACTTTATTTATGGCTTTAAGTTAAAAAAATATTAAAAACTAAAGTTTCAATTCAAAAAAGGCTGCCAATACAGAAGTCTCAATGGATATAGGTTCAATGAATAAAATAAGTTCAATATATGAAAATGACTGTGATAGAGCACATGACAATTTAACGATAGTTGATTCGAGTACCAAAAACACAAGTGATGCAGAACGCCAAACTGATATTCTTGCTTATTGTGATAGTGTTGAGAAAATATTGTTTTGTAATAACATTATTGATAAAGGTTTTGATACTTGTGAGCTTTACCCTTTGGCACAGTTTGAGGTTGAAAGCTGATAGTATGACTCATTTTTCCAAAACACGTTCTTAATATAGGATCCATACTTATTACGTTTATGATTAATTTTGATTTCAATTCACTTTTCACTAGTTGTCACATTTGACAGAACATATAAAAGTGGCAGTGGGTTCGCCGATCAATGCCGCTAGCTGTCAACACTTTGACGTTGCACTAGAGCACTAAGAACATAGGTATTATCATCCGCCATTCTGTGTCCTGTCAATAAAAGAAAGCATATATAAACCAAGGTAAACATTACAGGAAATGCGTTGTTTGACGAGGATAAAATGTTATAATAACTTGAAGAACTAAAGAAAATAGTATCGGAGTGACTCATTAATGTGCCGAATGATTCATCATCATTATTAGCGGCAAATGTGGCTGTGAGATTCACAGACGAATTATAAGTATTTCATATAAAAGTACATATATTCAGTCAAAATTCTCATTTAAAGTTATGATTAGATTAAAATTTTGATTGAAGTTATCTCAGTTCATTTAAATATATATTTTTATCTGAATTTTTAGGCACGATCATAGAATCTAACCTCAATTTCAAGCAATAATGGATCAATATATTTATGTATTATACATAGGTACCTATTATATATTTACATATATAAATATATCATGAGTATGAATAATATATAATCAATTATTTCTTTGATAAGTAAAATATTACGAACTCACAATTTTTATCAAGACATGCGATATAAAAAATTGCAAATAGTAGACTTCCATGTTTTTTATCCCTTTGGTGAGAGCAGTAAAATAATGAATCTTCCAATAAATATGCATAAAAGTTTTTCTAGGAAAGTTAAAGATTACAATAGAGTTTTACATATTTAGAGATCCCGAAATGCAATAATTTGTCAGATTGTTTTAAAAAATTGTATTACAGAATATAAATTAAAATTCCATTATGATATTCTGAGTATTTAATATTACTCTAATTATATATGATAATAATTTGATTCAACATTTGAAAACTGAAAATTCTAAATTGAAGCATGTAATTTGATTACAAATAATACATCATGCCAAAAATAAATAGTTTGATAGACTCCGATATTGTTTTATAACATTTTTTACCTAAAGATTCAACTATTTCGACTCAATCATCGCGTTTTCTGCACTGTTCACATATGCTAAAGCGCTTGCTAAGGACACAGAATGGCGGATGATAATACTCATGTATTTAGTGCCTTAGTTGCACATAGCGAATATGTTATCACATATTTTAAAGATTCATTGTATGTTTACATACAATTGAGTGCATTTTATATATTCATTTTTATTTATTATTTGTTATTTAACATATATTTTTTTTTCCTTAGTGAAGTAGTATTATTTCGATTCAACAGTAAAACTTTTTAGCGCATTTTTTGGAAAAAAGCGCTATTATATTCACTTTGGCTGCCTGGCTGGCTGGCGTGACGCTGAGTTCTCAGCAACTATACTATTTACAGACTTGAAACTGGGATTGAATAAAAGCTGCTGTTTCGTAGGTTTGCACAAACTGCTTTAATTCAAGCTCAGTGATTGTGGAAGATTAAATTGTTCAATTACTTGTTTCAAGTGAAACAATGCCCATAGATATATATGACATTAAGGATATGGCAACTAAAGTTTATTCAAGTAGATAAAAATTTAGTTACAACTTTAGTCGTGGCTGTCACTATTATTATGTACAGTTCACGCCGGTGAAACGCTATGCTATCTCCCTATACCAACTGTGTCTCAATATCTTATCGCGTTAGAGAGAGAGGTTAAGTAAGTGAGATGGAAGATAGTAGGCAGCTTTCTCAATGCATTTAGCATTTGCCACTATTGAGTTTGCAGCTAGTTTTGTCATTTGAAGCTCAGAATTTTTAATAATTCAACATCAGAAAGTGTTTAAGTCCCATTTGCAATAGTGGGTACCCAAGTTGTAAGGAGAAAATATCTGTTTTCAATGCTGCGAAGGACAAAAAGACATTAATAAAGTGGAGACGTGTAATACCGCCAAGCGATTGGTTATTTTCATTTGATCTTATTTTTTTTCTTGTGATATTTTTGATTGTAATTATTGTTATCTTTAGTATTTATTTGTGAATATGTGAATAAAAAAAATTATGTATAATAATACTTTTCACTATTTCTTTTATTTCTTTTTCCTATGTCAATTAAATGGTGATAAATAACTATTTCTGGTTAAAGTGAGACATATAGATTATTTTGAAATTCATATCATTGATATTGGAAAAAAGTCAATTATAAAAAATCTAACACAATTTATTAATTTCAACTACCTGTCACTTTCTTCCAAAGAAATGAACTATTCTAAAAATAGGAAATGATTTTCAATCATGAATATGTCAGGTGATAGCAGGAGGTATGAAAATAGTGATAATTAAAAAAATTAAAAAGTATTTAAACAGAATTTGAAATAAAAAATAATTCATTATTCATTAAAATTCTGAAAGATGTATAGATAATTATTTATTAATTTGACAAAGGTTTCGGGTGTCAATTTATTTGAGTAAATCAAGACTTCCCACAAAATGCGCATTTGTTCCTTTGCTGGAAGTAATAGGAGTTTTTGTATTTATCTGAAGTAGATCCATTATTTTTATTTTGAAAAATCGCATGACAAATTATTATAAAAAATCATTTGATTTGAAATGAATACAACTTGATCACTAATAAATAAACTAAAAAATTTAAGTGATTGTCTACAGTTGTTCCATGTTTACACATGCCCACTATCTTCCATCTCTCTCTTCGTTCGGCGATAAGAGTTTGTGCCGTGTACAAGCGCTTCGTTTCAACTCCTATATATATTATACTTCGTGGTACAGTTGTCAAATCTGTCCGGGATTCATTCAATGACTTGTTTGACGCGAATTTGAAGCTTATTAGAATGAGTTTTTATTATTGGATGAAAATTTGTTTACTTTTGGTTTTTTTTTTTTGATATAGCTTTGATGAAGATCAAATTATTATTTTAAGGTACAGCACATGACCTCCCGTCAGTCAATAACTAGATAATGAAGATAAAAAGGTATTTCTGAGTTTGTTCATGCATAAATTATGTACCTATCAAATAGTCAACTTGAAACTAGTACTAAATGAAAGCTGCTGTTTCGTAAGTTTTCCCAAACTGCTTGATTTCAAGCTCAGTAATTGTGAGAGATGGTAATTTGCGAAATCTCTGAAGTAACAAGCATTCATGAGCTGTCAAAAATGCGCTTTCATCATCTAGATGATTCTTCAATTTTTTATTAATCATTTTGAATATATTTCACTACTTTTCAGATTTAGTTGTGAACAAAATATTATGCTAATGACAAGAGTTGGAAATGGTCGGATTTCCTTACGACTATGATTATGAATATTATGATTATGATTAAGATGGGAATGTGGCTTGAATAAAAATTATAATCTCCGGCTAAATGTCATGGCAAACCACAATATGAACTTCAATACAAAAAAAAAGATTGCTGTCAGAATAAGTATATGAAAATAATTAGCAATCTCATTTAGGGAATCTTTCTACTGAATTTTTAAGTTGACGACAGTGATTTATTGTTTCAATTTTGTCTCTAGAATATTTGTCTCAAATCTCATTCAATCTCAAAGGAATATAATGCGAAATACGCTGATATGATCATAAATTATTAGTCATTCTTATTCTTGTAGTAGAAATGTGTAATTTATTCTGGGTCAAATATTGCTTGCATTTTTCTGTAACGTGTGAGACTTGTAGAATTGTTCCATTCATAAATCTAAATTTTTTTGTTACAATAAATTATAAATTTCCAAAACTATTCACGTGCAAACTCATTATTATTTCGATTTATATGTTCTAATTACATTCAATTATTCATTTTCGAAATAGTTGACTGTTTCCTGGAGAGAATTTTTGTTAAAATATTCAGGTTGATAGAAATGTTTTGTGATTGAGAGTTGATGCAAAATTACCTGATGAAGCAGAGAAATTATGAATGTTAAACTGATCATTCCAACTTATTCTTTCCAGATTTGGGAAAAAAAATTATGGAAAGGAATTAATATTCTATTATTTTGTCTACGTGAACTGTTAGACTATTTAAGGCGTGTCGTACTAATGATTTCCAAGATGTTCATAATAGAAATTTAGTTTATATAATTCAATAGATTTTCCTTCATCTTTCAACAAAAATCATGTTGTCAAATCATGATGCTTTAGGAGATATCGAAAGTCAAAGATCAAAAACTCCGGTTTTGACCAGTTTTTCGCAAATATCTCATTTTCTAACACTCGTAGAGCATTTGAGGTCATGTGTAAAAATCAAGTACACGCTTTTCTCTTCATAAGAGATTGTTTGACTCATTTGCCTATCTATAACCGTTAGCAAGATATCGCGTGTAGAATGTGCGACTTAACATTGTTACAAAATAATTTGAACTTGGAAGGAAAAAAAAATTAAACAGATATTTCACTTTTAAAGCAAGTTATTGTTCACATTTTTTTTGACATTTTTCTGCTCTAGCAAATTCACAACGCACGATTCAGTGGCGTGAGTGCTTTTAAAAGAAATATTTATTAGTCAAAACTACCCTAGATGGCTTGACCAATATTTTTTGTCTTCGAGAAAAGACACTTGTTACACCAATATGACCCAAAAACATTTGCGTCACTTTTAAGTCGAACTTTGAGCGTGTAGTTTATCTGTGAGGTGCATCATTTACTCTAATTATCTGAGCTTAATTAGCCATCATATTATTCAATTCAGTGTTGTAAAGTGGCTGAGAATTGCTATTAATTGGTGAGTTTGTCTGTCATTGAGTTTCATGAGTTTGGTATGTTTAGCGTTACATGTGGTGGCGCCACGCTAAGTGTGCGGGGGTATGATCCTTTTCCTTTGAAGTATTGGTATCCTTAGCTATCCGGGGTATCAATGCCATCGGTGCTCTCACTTTGACAGTGTGACAGCGGTGATTGCTGCCAACCGCATGTACTTTGTGTTATTGCGGCAACGGTGTTGTCCCAAGAGTAGATAAGTCAATCAACCTGCGTGTGTCGCAGGCATTGATACGGAATTACGGTACTGATAGCCATCCGTAGGTGTCGTCCAACGTGAGATAAATAGTATTAGTGACTTAGCTATCTGGGAGCTAGTATCACCGGTGCTAAATTATTCTATCTGTGTCGCACGGGAATATGTGTATGCCAACCACATGTACTGTGTGTTATTGCGGGCAACGAAGTTGTTCCACGAGTTGGTAAATCGACCAACTCGCGTGTGTCGCAGACATTGATGTTCACTCTATTACTGGTAGCTATCTATTCGGTGAACTCAACGGCCTATCTATCAACCAGATATTCTATCCAACCTCTAAGACAGGTGTATCATTATTATATCCGTTCTGGTTACCTAAACTAAACCTGAAATGCCCCGATGGCGGGGAATTGATGTGTGTGACTCTCTGATGACATTTCACAGAGCATTGTGGCTCAAACTCATATCACTTTTAGGAGAACTCGGCTTAATTACGCCCTAACACCTGACCAGCCCCTTACTCCTGACGACAAGGCCACTAATAGCTCACCAGTCAAACATAAGTTTTCCATATGTTTTACTTATATTCTATTATCTATTAATTATTATTATCCACTTATCAATCTCATCGCATCAATGAAACACCCCATTAACATTCTACACCTCCAATTTGAGTTGTGCTGATTCTCGTTATTATTTTCTTGTCTTTTCTTATCCGCTGTAATTCTTTGCACGCCCAAGTAAAAGTTAAACTTAAGTGGTCGAATGTTGTTCGAAAAAATTGTCGCTAGTTGTCTGTCTCTTCTTGATTCTTTTAATTTCGCATATATCGTTCTCACATCCTCAATTATCGCGCTAATTGCGAATTAATCGTTTGTCTTTTTTTTTGCTTCGGGACTTGTTCGATAAAGTTTGAGCGACCAGGTGGAAAAACATCTTAGGTAATTTGATGCATATTCAACACTTCTCTTTTTTTTGGAAGTGGAAGAAGATAATATTAATAATCATGATAAAATCTTCTTTTTTTCTCTCTCTTCTTCGTTGCTAGGCAAATTCATACAATTCTCTTTCAGACTTTATCCGTTTGGGTTTTTCTTTGAATTTGATAACTGGTAGACGGCACTGGACTATCGACCAGCGCGAATAAGCGAGGTCATTGAACCGAAGCTTGGAATTCGACAACTGCGAAGGCCAGGTCACTATTTGAGGATCCTATCTTTCCTTCCGACCATCTGGACCAACGTCCACCTGCAACGCCAGGATCATTCCAGCTAAGCCATTGTTTTATATAATTTATTTATTCCTTTTTTTTTGTTTGTTGAATTTACAAGAATATTATTCAGTAGCGTACCACTGAGAATTGTAAGATACATCTAGATAACTATACCTACCATTTTATTGCTCGTGATTGTTGGCTCGTGCGAGAGTTCAAATAATTTTTGGCATATACACGTAATTTTTTTTCTTGTATATTTTCAACGTCCGTTAGAGCATGTCAGGCAATTTTGTAGTTGCTAGGGCTTAAAATACTATCCTTAAACGCATATATTTCGTAGTAGCCGTGCTCGTGCCGGTATCGGTGGTCGACCAACGTTTCCCGCGCACTCTACGTCGCTAATACTTCTGGGTTGGTATAAATTTATATATATTTTTTTCAAGTCCTGGTTTTATAAGTGCAGGTCGGTCTTCGCGCACGCTTCGTTCGAGATTGAGTATAGGTATTCTTATTTTTCCCGACGGGTCACTCGCTCGAGTATTTTGAACCTTATCTAAACCAAGTGCTATCAGAATAATGCGAAGCATGGTAAATTTCTTGTTACACCCTAAATTGGATATAACAAAGAATAAATGGGTTCTTGCTGGATGGAGGGTAAAGGTTATTGTAAATATGAAGTATGCCAAATTTGTATAACAAATAAATATATTAAAGATTAAATAACAAATATAAAAGTTAACAGATAGATGAATAACAAAGTATACTGGATATAACTTACGACTAATCGGCTAGGTGCGGGTGAAGCTCTTAATTCTCCTACATTCTAATGCTTCTTGGCTTCTATTTCTTCACTTGACTTAACCGCCTTACTCTATTGCCTTACTCTATATATATACTAAACAAGTGCTGATTCGTGACAATATCAATCTCACCTTGAAATTGTTGCAAATATTATGTTTATTATTGATACAAATACAAATAACGTAATTTGGAATACTGACTCGACAATTAATAAGTGTGTCTCTTGCATCACGAATTAGCCTTGTTACATTCCTCCCTTCCTAGGAATCTGCTTCCAAAGGGAGCATAATTTCCCTTTAATAAAATTACACTTATAAGTCCCTAAAGAACCACTCACTCACTGGACTTCATATGTTTGGTGCGGCCGTTGTCGCAGATGAATCTTCTTTTCGTCTGGATCCTCTTTCTGATTCGCACTGCAGTTATTCTGCGTACTGCTGGGCCGTATCCCTTGATAGCCAGTTGCAACATCTGGTGATCCGTGAGCTGGTTCATCTTATCTTACCAACATAAATAAACAATTATTCAAAAAAAAACTAGCTACTTGCATTGCATTTCGTTAACGTCATTGTTCAGCTTAATTTCTTCCAGACGCAGCTGCAGTCAGATGATTCCTGGAATCTCGTTATTCCCAACGATTGCTCTATGTGTGACTATGGCTTTCTTCTCCAGTCTGCTTCTTGGTGCATGTTGCTGTGTTCCTGTGGTCTGCTGTGGCTCTATCTTGAACATCTGTTCCTTCGGCACATCTTGGACCTCAGGTTCCCAGCTTTGCCCAAGTTTAAACTGGATCGAAGCTTCTTATAGCCCAAATAGAGTTGAGGGAGACATCCGTTGACTGCAATCCACGTATCTTACTTATCCTGGCTAGTGAGCGTTGACGAAATGATACTCTAATCAATGACTTCCCTAAATACCCTGGTTGAATTAGGAATTACTTACTATATGAATTATTCAGCAAGGCAGGCCATTTCAAGTGTCGCAACATGTCTTTGTCCATTGAAAAAAAAATTAAACCCAATATTACGAAAAATGATAGACATGTTGCTTTCTTTATCTTGCCCTGCCGATTTTTCCTATTTCTACTGACTCCACTCGTACTCAGGTTACATATTCTCATGATTAACTTTTCCGTCAATGAGATTTGAAATTCTTACAATTTTAATTTCGAATCAAAAATAAAATGTATTCTCTCAATCTCATTTAGAGAACAAAATTCTAGCTTTTCACATTTCTATCTTTGAATAATTTACATATTCTTATTTAATTTCAAATTGTTCCAAAAAGAATCTATGTGGACTTCAAAAATAAATTTTTGCTAAATAGTCTATTCTCCAATTCTGTAATTTAGAGGTCCTAATTTCCAATTGATCAAGTACGGACCTGTCCACGGAAAAAAAAATTCTTTACATACCTTCATTCACACTGGTCTTGTGTGAGTGAACTGTATCTTTTACCATGTCTGTCATCGTTGCTGAACGCTGTCCTCCTCTTGTCACAGTGTGTAATTGTACCTGCAAGTATCCTGATGCAAGGTCCAAGCTGTGGGCAGAGGTAGCGTTCTCCAGCTGATCCAAGGTCTCTTGTCCATTGGCAACCCACAAATTGACTGATTGCGTGATTCGGATCCTTGAATGTCTTTTATGCAGATTGTCTCTGCTATCGTCGCTTTCCGTTTTCTACGGAACTACCATACCGGTGCCGACCTCGGTTTATCTGAGTATCACTCTATAATTCCCATACCTCAAAATTTCCTCCAGCTTCTTGCCTTCACTGACATCTGGCTGTACAGAACTACGTCTTCACTTCTGGTTTCTTCATCCAAACTCTACAAATCTTTAACTTGTCGGCACTCACCCTGTAAATGCAGAATACCCTGCCAGCGGATTCCTCCCGCTCTTCTCATGACCATATCATACATGCGTCATAAACTTTTTGACTTCCTAACTCTCAACCCTGGCGTTGCTATGACATGCACTGTCATAACCCAAAAAACTTGATTCCTTTCGGCTCTTACCAAGATATTCTGTACAGAAGTGACCAATTCCTGTGCTGATAATTTCTTGATAAAAGCTGAAACTCCAAGTGCTGCAAATTTCTTGTTTTGCAACCGTACTGACCTAAGTCAGTCTGACGTATTGTTATTATACGTCACGATATTCGGAAAAAGCTGACGTCTGCTTTTTGCTTATACTATTCGCTGATATCTTATATAATTTTTCAAATTCTATTGATACTATGATTGAAGTTGATAGTTTTTTAAAAACATTTTTGTGATAAAAAAAAACAATAACGGCCAAAAATACTCTTAAACAAATCCTTGACTAATGAAAATTCAGTGTCTCTTCTTTGATGTTCGTTTTCTTCGTTTCTATTTCGATTAATCATTTGTTCCCCGCACCAACTCCGATTTTATGGTATCTGGAATGTTACTGCGTTCTTCAAGATCAGAGCATAGTAAAAACTTATTCCAATTCATTTCTCAAAGGCTTCTGTAACTAAACGCTAGAACTTAAATCTTTTCATGAACTTCTCTACAATTGTCGTATATACTAAACAAAAATTTTGAATATCTACAATAAACCTTGTCTCCGCGAGTGAGCCAGATATACTAGTCACTCTGGTCCAGCATGAATTTCCCTAAACCGCTGCCACCATTTGTTACACCCTAAATTGGATATAACAAAGAATAAATGGGTTCTTGCTGGTTGGAGGGTAAAGGTTATTGTAAATATGAAGTATGCCAAATTTGTATAACAAATAAATATATTAAAGATTAAATAACAAATATAAAAGTTAACAGATAGATGAATAACAAAGTATACTGGATATAACTTACGACTAATCGGCTAGGTGCGGGTGGAGCTCTTAATTCTCCTACATTCTAATGCTTCTTGGCTTCTACTTCTTCACTTGACTTAACCGCCTTACTCTACTGCCTTACTCTATATATATACTAAACAAGTGCTGATTCGTGACAATATCAATCTCACCTTGAAAGTGTTGCAAATATTATGTTTATTATTGATACAAATACAAATAACGTAATTTGGAATACTGACTCGACAATTAATAAGTGTGTCTCTTGCATCACGAATTAGCCTTGTTACATTCTTGTGTTTTCTTCTACTGAATATAATCAATTATTTTTTTCTGTATCGGAGATTATTTATTCATATTGTATGTTCCGCCTTTCCGGAAGTTTGTTGACCTACTTACGGTTGAATGTCGTATTGGTCAATGGCGCCCAAATCCCGTACTAAATCAGAGCTAGACTCGTACTTTATGTATTCACCCTTATCTCCACTATTCTAGTCGGTGTTCAAGTTAAGGGTCAACGATCAACGGTAAACCACCATGCAAGCGAATCAAGCTCGGTCAACAGTAGACCGCTGTGCGAACAAAACGAGCTCGGATAACTGTAAGCTGCCGTGTGAGCGAAGCGAGTTCGGTCAATGCTAAGCCGCTGTGCGAGCGAAAAGAGCTCGGTTAATGGCAAGCTGTTGAGCGAGTTAAACGAGCTCGGTTGACTATAAGCTACCGTGAGCTCGGTCAACTGTAGAACATCGTGCGAGCGAAGCGTGCTCGGTCAACGTTAAGACGCCGCACGAGCGTTGCAAACTCAGTTAAAGGCAAGCAGTCGTGCGAGCGAAGTGTCGTCGGTCAACAGTAAACCACCATATGAACGAAGCGAGTTTGGTATACTTGGATTATTCCCAACACATGCATATTCATTTCATTGTTACATTTTAGTTAGGTTCACATTCAAGTAGACAAGTTGTATCCAATATGATAATTATTTCTATATAATCACTTGAATAAACATGTCATATGAAATTCATATATTTGATGTATAATCTTCAATAAATTAACAAAAAATAAGATCTTCTCTCAGTTTGACATGTCCTAATCATTTCCGGGTTATAAGGTCCTGATATAAAGGTAGGCTCAAGTACCTTGCAATCTAAATTTATCAATTCTGTGGCGTTACGAAGTTCGCCAAGTCAGCTAGTATATATTGATAATGAAATAATATCAATATTATACACAGTCACAAAAGAATGGATCTGTGTGGAAGTTCATGTTTTCAATGCAATTAACATTTTACAAGCATTAAGGGCTATAACAAAATACCTTGCGTTTGTGTTTTCTTCAATATCCTCATGAATCAGTCATAAGGCTTCCGAAAGCAAAAAAAAAACATGATACAAACTGAACAAAAAAATATTTTTCACAACAGAAACCCATCCACTCTGTTATGTTTATTTTGAATATATGAGTTACGTAATGTGAATAACTTATCAAGTATTTAAAAACCAATGAGCATTTTTCGGACAGTTCATTGAATAAATTATCAATAAAATTGTCATGGTAGTGGGAATAAGACTTTGAGTTCTGAGCTGAAAAATAGCAAAGATGTATTCTGTTAGTTCATAATCGAACTTGCTGGGGACTACAATACTCTTTAAAAAAAAGTACCAATCGAAATGTTTGACACTATTTTGTACTCACTTATCAGTATATTATCTATACTAATTATTCCGTGGTATATCCACACATTGAAATTTAGGTCACTGAAGGATGTTCCAGGACCTATGAATGTACCTCTTTTCGGAATTGGGCTAATAATTATTTCGAGACCGCATGGTGAGATATTTCGATTTTTTTTTTGTTTATTATAGATTTTTTCATTCCTTCGAATATATTTCTTGAAGAATTCTTCAAAATATTGAATGAAATGACAAAGAAATATTCACCAACTTGTAAAATGTGGTTGGGTCCTAAAGATTGTTATGTTGCTACAACGGATCCTGAATTTATAAAAATGATAACGATGAATCCCAAACTAATCAAGAAATCTGTGGATTATGAGGTTTTCAGACCATTTATCAAGAACGGTTTGGTTATTTCTGAAGGTATTTGCTCAATGAAAATACTCTTAAATTTTTTCATGTATCTCTGATTATTTTAGGTGACTATTGGCATACTAGAAGGAGAATAGTTGCTCAAGCTTTTCGCCTGAGAGTTCTCGAGAGTTTTCTGGATGTTTTTGATTCTGCAAGTAATATTTTAGTTGAAAGATTGAAATGTGAAGTTGATAAAGATGAATTCGATGTTTTCGACTACACAGCTACTTTTGCTCTGGATGTTATCTGCGGTATGTGATGAAAATTGAATATATGCTGGAGATAAAATACTAATATGGATTGAATATTCGGGTCATTATGAGAAAAATTTATGAAATACTTGAATAACTTTTTCATGTTGTATTATAAGAGACGTTATTGTATTGGAAAAGTCGGTATTTCAATCTTAAGTTGACCTTCAGTGTACTATAGTAACTATTAGGCTCCACAGATGGTAAACCAAGAACGTAAAAACCGGCCCCAAGAAAAAGTGTTGCTCAAAATATCAGTTGTGTTTAGCTAGCAATCAAATTATTGTTCCTATGGATGTCTTCAATCAATCTAAGATTTTTGTGACATTCAGAGAAAATTCTCTTCAAGCTTTAGTAGTAATAGAAAATATTGTCCCTAATATTTTGCAGAGACTTCCTTAGGAGTGTCCGTGAACTTTCAATTGGAGGAGCATCGTGATTTTGTGAATGCCTTATATACTATAATACGTTTATTTTTTGAACGTATGTTTTCACCATGGAAGAGGTTCGAGATATTGTACAAAACTTTTTCTCCCGATTACAAACTGCTAGAAGAATGTATTAAAGTTGGAAATAGATTCACGCAAAAAATTATTGAGGAAAGGCGCAAAAAATTGATGGAAGATGATGCAACCCAATCAAAAACAGATGAACTTGGTTTCAAGAGGAAACAAATATTCTTAGATTCTCTACTGCATGCCAGAATAGGAGGAAATCCTCTTTCCGATGAGGAGATTCAACAAGAAGTGAATACTATAATTATTGCAGTGAGTAAAAATAATAAATCACCTAATTATTTTGCATTAAAATATAGAATATTTGGATGGAAAGTAGTTTATAGCCAATGATCCGGAATGATTGCCTAAACTATCAAGATATAATACAATATTTTGAGTAATAAGAATATAGAATCAAACATTATGCTGAATCTAAATATTGTGAGACGAGGCTTGTCGAGTCACTAGAATTGAGCTCAGTATCATAATGTTTACTGACACTCGTATTTCATATATAATGTTTTCTATAGCTCTAAATAGTAATAAATTTGGAGTGCACAACATAGCACTAACTAACATTTGGATTTTGTAAATAGCCTAGACAATGGGTTGATGGTAGATACAAAATCTCCAATTTATTCTAAATTTTCTTGTTCGTTATTATGAAGCTCCATATTTCGACACTTATCAGCCAACGTCATTACGAATAGCACAAGACACTATTAAGAGTTCCAAAATTTAAGCCAAATAAATGCTGCTACTGCTACCAACATGATTACATAGATTAATTAAATTAAGATTACACAACTTAATAGTCGCACTTGTATTTATGGTGGCAGTAGTTGTAGCCCTGAAAAGCTTGAAATAAGTAAAAGCGGAAGATTCTAATTTTATCCATTGTTCTCGATACGTGAAGAATATGCTTTAGGAAAAATTATGAAATAAAATTTGAATTTATCTGGACAAAAAGGTTATACATCTTTGTTTATCTTTGATCTAAGACTAGACCAGTGCAATCGGAATTTTTCGGATCAGTAATTGTAGCTCGAGTGTTAAGTGTGGGAAAACATCCAAGAAGTTAATAGGAAAGATATCATATAATTTGTGAACAAAAATTGCCAGGTTTTTTTTTCATCAAACAATAGAGCACAATATTTCCACTTCTCCGCCATATCAAAAGAGATATTTGTTCAAGAAAGAATTGATGCAGAAAAGCTTTTGATTAATAAAGAATTCCATAGAATACGATACACGCTGTGAAAATCGATTCAGCGATGGAATGATTATTGCAAAATTAACATCGTAAATCAACGTTTCTCAGTTATATCCATAATTTCAGAATAACCATCCATCACTATTTAAGAAATCAGGACTGGTGTGAAATAGGCCAATGAGACATTGTGGTACGACAACTGGGTCAATCTGAATGATATCTACTATTTCTACTACTACATCAAATACCTACCCAAAAAGAATTTCAAAAATACCTTTGAAAAAATTAAATAGCTTTTCCGAATCAATACATGAATATTTGATGTCGTCATCAACTAACAGATTTATCTAATAATTTTGAGATTCTTGTATTAGAAGACGAAGAAATTTCATATAGTCTAGCTGCGCAAGCGCTCGAATATCAGAAAGTACTTTTCTCCAACACTGTTTTGGAATTTGCATATTCCATAACCAAAAGTTATGTTGGAACCAATGACATTCCAAAAAATCGTTTAGATTGATTCCGTATGCCGTTTAGAATCATTTCGACGAATCAGAAGCTGTTAGTTTGGTTACTACCATTGTTACTTCCTAACAATTCAAGTATTCATATCTGGGCTGGTTTCACATCGAGTCGACATTGACATATTCCGATCATGTCTTGATCTCCCAATCCTTGTCATCATTATCTAGATCTTATTTTTTTAGGAGGATAACCTCCTAACTTTTCGCTCGTTCAGAATATAGGCCAGTCCAATATTTATTGTAGAATATACTATTCTTGTGGTATTCTTAATAGTTTTTTATTCCGGAAAATAAAGTTGAAATTCAACCGACTTTCATCTAAATCTATGCTTCAATCGTTGTTCTCCTAACATGTACCCACGAAAGTCATTTGAATATTAGTTTTATTATTCACAGAGCTCCGGCATAGGATGAAAATTAGTTTTTCAAATTTCTGAAACCACTCATTAATAATTCGGTATCAAAATGAATTTCATGATAGGTCGATTCTCTGTGAAAATCTAGAGAACAGAATTTATCATTATTGTAACGTGCGAGACTGTGGAAGCTCGTAAAGGTGACTTTGCATGGGCGGAACCTTTCGTCCTCGTTACGTCGAGCCGCGCCGCATCATATCACCCCTCCCGATGGAAGCCTCTAGCAATATTCCAGAGATAGAACATTCCAGAAGTAGAACATTCAAGTAATGGATATTTCTATATATAAACGCAAGCAAACTATTTAAGAGGAATAGTGTAATGGTGACGCTAGAGCAGTGAATATCAAACAGTGAAGTGGTCAATGGATATAAATAGTTAAATATAAATATCTGCGACTTTGTTCAAATTAGTATTAAGTGATAAGTGAATAATATAGTGTTGTTATTGATATCCAGAAAAATAAAACTTTTAAATCATTTTAAAGTATTAAATAGTGACTTTCATTTCAATTATAAGTAATTTTCAAGCAATAAACATTACATTATTTTTGTTTACTGGCAAATGATCATACAAAGATATGGAAACGTCATAATATAAATAGTGCATAATCCAAGTTTATTCATTTAGACTTTAGAGAAAAAGAAATTAGTAATTTGAAAGAACCAATGGTAGGATCTTACTGAAAAACAAGAAATATCTATATGTATGTGCAACGCATCATGATGCTTGAGTCACATTGAGGCGTTTCTACTCACTAAACACCGTAACTCAATCATCATAATGATCGCCTTGAATATCTACTATTTTTTCGTATAAAAATAGATTTTTGGAATCAGTATGAAGAAATAAAAGTACCTAATGTTCAGTTTTATCACTAAAAATTGATCCTTGGAAATGCTTTCCGATTTATTCGCATTGGTACAGAAGTTTACTCTGAATTTCATAAGAGTTTTGAATAAAGCAGAATCTTCTTGCAAAATAGTCTCTCCGTCAAATCAATAATGATATTTTTTCTTAACTGTGTCAATTATTCAAGCAAGAAAAGGTACAAAAGATTTCATATAATTCTCATTTTGAATTTTTCAGGGTCACGATACCTCAAGAGTGTTACTATCATTTGCAATGTACGAATTGTCGCGTAATCCTGCAGTGCAAGTAAGTATCTCTATCTGAAATTAGAGATAGACTATTTCCTGGTCAAAACCAGGGTCTCATTGCATAGAAGTAAAAGTTGCAATACATAGGTGTATTATTTTATTACTTGTAAAATCTTGAATTGAAGACGTTGCACGAAGAGAATGTAAGCTGATATATTCCTAGCAAATTTGTAATTTTTTTTATGCAATACCTTCAACACCAGTTTTCAAAATTGGGTGAGGAAAAGCACCTGTTAACTTTAATCAGTTTGATTCTATTTTTAACAATGGTAAATATTCGACACAAGAAAAAATTATCAGGAGAATGCAGTGGGGAAATTTGTATTTTTGGCATAGTACATTACACTGACGCTTTCTAATAATTTCTCTATTTTGAATTTTCGACCAAATTGCTATGATCAATCAAATCATAATTTTGATCTACAGTCACTTCAAAAATTATTTTTCTGGATGCAAAACTCAATATTCAATACCTGGTTTGCCTGTTTTTCTGACTCAGAATATACATGAGGAGAGTCAATTTTCGCACAACTTAGAGTTCGGTATCTTTGTTTCAATAAACATTCCGTATATTTCAGGATAAGGCATTCGCTGAGGCTAAAGAAATACTTAAAAATAACAATATGAAATTAACACTCAAAGAATTGGACGATATGACTTACATAGAATGTGTATTGAAAGAAACTCTGAGACTATATCCCTCCGTTGCTTATGCAGCTAGACAATTAGAAGAGGATATTAACTACAGTAGGTAGATAATGAATAGCATCATGACTGAAAATAATTGCGACAATTTTCTAGAAGGTACAATTTATCCGAAAGATACAAATATTGTATTGTTTATATACGGAATGCAAAGAAGAGAAGATTTGTTCCCAAATGCCGAGAAATTTGATCCTGATCGATTTTTATCAGGAGAAATAAATGAAAATCCTGATGCCTATATTCCTTTTAGTTCAGGTATAAGAAATTGCGTGGGTAAGTCGTTAAATAGATGTCCAAATTCACCAGATTAAAATTGAAATTTTTCAGGTTATAAATTTGGGACGTACGAGATCAAATATGCCTTAGCAAAAATAGTTTTGAATTATGAGATTCTACCAGCTGCTCCAAAATACGATGTCCAACTGTCTAATGAAGTTATCATACAATCGGCCAATGGAATCCATGTTAAATTAAGAAACAGAATTGACAGTTCTTGATTTGTGTATCCTGTGCAGGCTGTAGATCAGTCACTAGACAAAATAAAGCAACACGCATTAAAGGCCATTTCGAATCCGAGTATCTATCTATCATTTCATATGTCAGAAAATTCAAAGTGACAATTTTCTTAATATTTTGAAGTGACAATTCAACAAGCGAAAATTACTTCAATCCAATTTTTTCCAATGATTCTTCATCACAGTTTTCACATTATAGTTTAGATGAATCGTGAGAATTACAAACAATATAGTTGATAAAACCGGTTTCTTTGGAATCTAGTATCTAAGTCTTAAGATTTCACTTTTACTATATTTGAATATGAATACTTAATCCTTTTTTTATGTAATATTCATTCCACACAAAATGTATTCAATTTGTTACATGTCGATCAAATAAACATTAAATCCATGATATCAAGTAATTTTTTTTCCCCAGAAATAAACTAGCGCACTATCTTTGATAATTATTTCATTTATTTTTCTGGTATATTTCTCTTAATCATCAAAGTTGGCTTTTACATTGTAATACATGACCACAAAGATTTTTCAAACTGAATTACATATTCCAACTTATAAAAACATAATAGCATTCTTAAATCTTGTTAATTTTTCATCCTTCAATGGTTTTGTTAGAAGCTGATTCTTAGTTGCGAAATATTCAGCTTGAATAAACTTTTATTTCATCTACTAAGCGATACCTAACATCTATATGCTTCCTTCTTTTACTGAACTGTCCCGTTCTAATCATCTGTATCAGCACTTTGATATCACTTTAATATCTATAAATTTTTTCAATAATAGATTTCAGATACAATTGTTCTTTGGTACAGTCAGCAGCAGATATGAATTCAACTTCTGTGCTTGAAAGTGATACAATGGCTAATTTTGTGGATGACCATGCAATAGAGCTTCCACAATAAAATATTATACAGCCGCTGGTGCTTTTCCTGATCGCTGTATCTCCTACAAAATCGGTATCACAGTGAGCAACAAGTTTTTAACAACTTGAACTTCTCTTGTGATGGATTACATCACATTCCACATTCCTACTAATATAAATAAATGCGAAAGTCACTCTCTCTGTCTGCTATCTTTTCATGCCTAATCCGGTGAACCAATTTACTTCTTCGGTATGGAGATATTTTGAGACCCTGGAAAGGACATAGGATAGTTTTTATCCCGGTGATGGGGAAACAATTACTTCTCAAGTGATTGACGGTGGCTGCAGATATAGTGGAGGAAATGTATATCACTAGCTACGCTAGTACTTCACACAAGTAGCTCATATATGAATTTTGTAAAACGTTACGTACATTTATCTTAGGTACCTTCTTCTTATTTATGCTACCAATATACCTCGCAAGCGTAAATCTAAGATTTCCAAGATCTAACGGCCAACAGTTCTAAATTTATGTGCAAAATTGGAAAAAAGTTTCAATTGAAGTGTACTTCCGGCTTAGTCGATTGTTATGAGAATAGTAGGCGATTATTCAGATGCTAAAGCAGATTGAAATACCAGATTTCAATACTCCATGATCGCTCGTTTCGAATTTATGCTAAAAATTAGAAAATGCGGTCAATTAAAGTATACTTCTGGTTGAGCCGATCACAATGAAAATAAAATATCAGGATCTGGACAATCGTCTAAAATACTGATTTTCATTATTGTACGTTCAACCGATTTGGATTTATGCGAAAAATTCAAAAAATGTTTCAAATAAAGTGTACTACCGGTTCATACAATTGCAACCAGATCCTAGACCAGTCTTAAATACAGAATTTCAACATTATGCGTTTGACGCGTTTTGAGATTTGTACGTACCGATATCAAGCCGAAAATAGTCAAAGTGAATTCGGAGATGCTCAAAACGGATATTTCCATTAAAATTTTGAAATGAGACTTTTTTCGGTTTTAATTTGTACAATAAAAAATTATTTTCTCAAAAGTTGATGAAAAAATATTGACATTATGGTGACCAAGACTTTAACAGAAAATCAATCTTTTCGATACTAGTACTGAAAAATATTTATTTTTTGGTACTAGTACTAAGATGTAACTCAATTAGAGAATAAGTAACTGGAAGATCGAGACTTAGAACATCTGGAACAAAAGCAGTTCTACAATAAAGACCTCGCCGAGCTTCATTTGAATTTGGACAACACTGATATCGAGTGAGGCAAAATTACCAGGAAATAATAAAGTTCCATAATTTTGGAAGAAGAATAACAAGAAAATTATAACTATTCAAAAGAATAATAACAAGAAAATACTAGAAACTTGAAAGGACAAGTGTTGTGATTATTTGATTTCAAAGGACCATAAATAATGAAGAAGACTATATATTTTCTTTTCGATGGTTACATGAATTCTAATTATTCTAACAAGTGACCACCCCTCGGAGGTAAACGAGAGTAGGAAGATTTTATTTAAGTGGAGGTTTCTGCCCCTTCGCTGATGCGAACATCAACATATACAAATATGAAGAAAACAAATTGTGGAAATTCAGTCAAGAGTTTTATTTTTATTCTACTCTACAGTTTCGGTCCCACTCTAAAGTAGAATAAAAATAAAACTCTTGACTGAATTCCCACACTTCGTTTTCTTCATATCATCTAACAGTCAGCATTATCCACAATTTCCATATACAAATATACCAAACAATAAGTGGAAAAACAATTGAAACAAGTTGTAAGCAAGACGAATTTTTTAGAGAACTTGAGAATAAACTAGAGGAATATTCCAGACTTGAAAGAAGAGATGAAAGATGTTTATAGCAAGCAAGAAGAGTTTTTCAGGAAATTTGAAATACAATTAAGTGGAGGTACATTCTAGACAATTTGAAGAGCAATTAATAGAAACTTCCAGAATACTAAAAGACGAAATAGTAGAAAGAATTGGAGATCAAGAAGCGAGAATGAAGATATTTGAAAAAATGTTTACAGCAAAAGATTTTCTATTGGATGTTGAGTGCTAGTGAGTACAGTAGAATAAGAAATGAGGACAGATTTACCAGACGCGACGTACAGACAGAATTAGTAACGACGAATTTCGAGGCAATTATCTGAAACAGTCTGAAGCTGCTGATAGAGCTAACGGTTCGACATCGCTGGAAAAAGTTAAAGCTTTGATTGTTGCACTACATGATGATGCCTTGGATATATTGCAATCAATTACACCTGCGGAACAAAATGATTATCAACAACTGGTTAAGTTCTTGGAAACACGATGTGACAAGAAATAGAATTAAGATCGATTTAGTCACAAAAACAAAAATGATAGCACCAACAAGATGGTGACTACGTACAGCTACAGAGGGATGCAGTTACCGTTTATGGTGAAGCGGATGTTCGGATCCCAATCGAAAGGGTGCAGATTAGACATCAGTAGTTATAATCCAAGTTCTGATTGAGACTAGGCTAATTAATTGGCGCCAGTAGCCTTTAGGGAGTATAAAAAGTTAATTAATTAATTGAGGTCATCATCCCTTCGGCAGTATGTGCGTATTTTTATGTATGGAATTTTGTTGTTGTTATTGTTTTATGGTCAAGGTGATCATTTTTTAATTTGTTTATTGAAATTTTGGACCTAAAAATAATCTGGGGCAATTAGAATCTATATCCGCGAGCAAGTATACTGATGAAAAGCGACTCTCCTAATCGTTTGTTGATTCCAAAAATATTCACTCTGTGTATTTTTGTTAATGTGTTATGGTCAAGGTGATTATTTTTTAATTTGTTTACTGAAATTTCACACTTAAAAATGATCTGAGGCAATTAGAATCTATATCCGCGTGCAAGTACTGATGAAGAGCGACTCTCCTAATCGTTTGTTGATTCCAAAAATATTCATTGGGTGTATTTTTGACTTGTAAAATTTTGTTATTGTATCATGGTCAAGGTGATTGTTTTTTAATTTGTTTATTGAAATAAATTCGAAAGCATGAAGAGAAATTAGTTACAACTATAAAAGACATATCATTCAAAATATAGAAATCATATTCTTCCTATTGTTGAAGAAGTAAGTTGTAAGAAAAAATTAACTCCAGGTAAGAATACCAAAGATAATTTTGTTTTTCCATAGTTCAGTTATATTTTGTTTATTTATAATAATAATAATTATTATTATTAGGTATGGACTTCTCCAAGATGAACGAAAGAGGCCAGCTGGCTGATATCAAGCCTCGTAAGAAAATAACTGAGCTGAAAATCAACGAAACATACAAGCTAGTTGATATTAAGGCTGTTCGAACAGGATTTGGAAGAAAAATTATTGCAGTGTGTGAGGAGTTTGTGATTTATCTTCCCTGCCGATTTGACGACCTGGATGATGAAGAATTATGTCAACTGAAAAAAACAGATGTCTCAAACTGGGGTATTAAATATACAGGAATGAAGGATTATGGCGCAGGCAAACAGACCAGCCTAATTGAATTTGTTAAAATTTAATATTCAAATATAAATGAATGTAAAGTTTCAGAAATAAATAAATAAATATTAATAGCACATTATGATAGTAAGGTTTTACTTATACTCCCAAAATAATGATATTAATAATAATAAATATGAATGACATTGTCTGATAACTCAGTATGACACTTAACTTTCCACAGATAACATGTGTACAAAATTAAAACATCCATTCACAGCTATTATTTCTGGTCCGTCTGGCAGCGGAAAAACGTATTTCGTTAAGGATTTCTTGTCTAATATGAATAATATGAGCGATACGGAATTTAGGAAAGTATATTGGCATTATGGAACCTGGCAGACTTTATACAATTCAACAAAAGATGTGGAATTCGTTGAAGGTTTACCCGATATTGAGAACATAAATGGAAGCTTCCCCCAATTGATGATAATTGATGACTTAATGAGAGAAACTGATGGCCGTGTAGTTGATATACTCACGAAATGGTCGCATCACAAGAATTTATCAGTATTTTTCCTCACTCAAAATCTATTTCATCAAGGCAAAGGTCAGCGCGATATATCTCTGAATGCAAATTACATAGTATATTTCAAAAATCCCCGAGACAGAGCACAAATTCTACACCTCTCACGACAAATTTTTCCAGAAAATATAAAATTCATACAAGAAATCTATAACGACGCCACAGCTGAAGCACACGGATATTTAATTTTTGATTTGAAACAAAATACTCCCGATTGGCTACGTTTTCGCTCATCACGTGATGGGATCACATATATTTATTTACCGAAAAAAACATATAAATATATGTGTAGAAACATGCCTGAGATTATTACATAAAAATGAGCGCAGCTGTTATCAACAACGCAGAATTTTTACGTGCTTTGCACAAACTTAAGCCTAAATATAGACAGGCTTTATTAAAAAATACTGATTGCACCACAGTGAAATGCATTTGTGAATGTATTTATAATATTTTAGAAGGTAAAATACCTCTCAGTCGCAAACAGCAAACTGATCTGGGACGACATAAAAAAATTTTGAGGAAACTTGTGAAACGCGGTGAGGGGTGGAAAAGAAAGAAACACGTATTGGTACAGTCGGGCGGGGCATTTTTACCTTTTTTATTAGCCCCCATTCTGTCGGGTGTTTTGAGTTCTTTGTTCAGTAAAGACTGAAAATGGAACATGCAAAAAAGATGGTTCTTATATCTCCTGAAAATTTAAATCGTATTCAAAATAATATTAAATACTGTTGAATAATTGATTTGCAAATATGTATCAGCACTGCTATGTATGAAAAATGATATAGAAACATATTTTGTATTTTTGTTTACTGAGTTACTGACAATAAAATTATTGAAACTGTCAAATATCTTTTATATTACAAAGAATTATTTATTGCAGCCCAAAGTGGAATGAATGCTTGAATACATGATCATTTTCAATAGGTTATGAGGCCCAGAAGCATTGTGCAATAAGATTTTTCAATAGTTTAGCAGCAAAGTAAATGTTGGTACATTAGTTTTTCCTTGGTTATCCTATGTGAAAAAAATATAAAACGATGGACAACGACGCTGCGAGAATAAGTAAGCTGAAAGGTAATGAAAATTGGGCGACTTGGAAATTTCAAGTTCGTGTCATGCTACAAGCAATTGGTGCATGGGACGTTGTAAATGGTGATTCGGTCAAGCCGGTGTTAGCGGAAAATGTAGATGCAGCAGAAATACAAGCGCAAACAAAGGCGCTCGTACATTGGAAGAAGGCTGACAATGTAGCACAGAAAATAATCGGTACATCAGTTGAGGAACAATCATTAATGCACATTATCAATTGCGATTGTTCCAAAAATATGTGGGATAAACTGTTGTCAGTGTATGAACAACAATCTGAAGCTAGTATTTATATGTTGCAACAAGAATGGTATAATTTGAAAAAGAATGACAGCGAAAAGATGGCGATTCATATTTCAAAAATTCAAGATCTTGCTTATCGTTTGAAAACTTTTGGAGAAAATTTATCAGATTCAATGATAATGACCAAAATATTGATGACGTTGCCAAATTATTATAATCATTTTGTTTGCGCATGGGATTCAACACATCATGATGATCGCACCATTTCCAATCTTATTTCTAGATTAACAATAGAAGAGAAAAGAATGCAATATCAAGAAGACTCTCAGAGTGATGCTTTGGCGGTAAGAAAGCAAAGAAGAAATTACAATAAAGAAAACTCAAATTTCGGTAACAAGAATTCACGAAGATTGGGTGAATGTTTCAAATGTAATAAAGAAGGTCATTGGGCTAGAGAATGCAAAAGTCAAAACGGTAATCAAAACAAATTTAACCCATATTACTCGAAAAACAAGTCACAAGGCGATGCTCTTGTGGGAGAAACATCAACTCTAATCACAGGCAGAAAAACAGAATCATGGTTTCTTGATTCAGGTGCCACAGATCATATTTCTAATCAACGCAACTGGTTTATAAATTACAAAGAATTTCAGAATCAAATTCCTGTACGTATAGGTGACGGCAAAACCATATAAGGATATGGAAAGGGAGATATTAATATTCTAGCATTTGATGGAAATGAATGGAACGAAAAATACTTATCAGATGTCGTGTATGTACCTGATATTAAATATAATTTGTTCTCATTAGGTGCCACATTAGACAAAGGAATGACACTGCAGTCAAATAAGACATTATGTCAGTTAATTCAAGGAGAGCGTATTATTGCAGTGGGAGAGCGAAGTAATAGATTATATGAAATGAAATTCAAGGTCGTGACAGAAAGAAACGGAGTTCAAGCAAATATTGTAACAAAAGACAGAATCTCAATATGGCACAAGAAAATGGCGCACCAAAACTTTTCGCATGTGAAGAAAGTTTTGATGAAGAAGGAAGTCAATTTTATAGATGATAGTGATGTCATATGCGAAAATTGTATTGTTGGAAAACAACATCGTTTACCATTTTACTCAAGCAAGACAAATTCATCCAAAATTGGCGATGTTATGCATGCCGATATCTGTGGGCCAATGCAAGAAAATTCGGTCGGAGGATCAAGATACTTTCTTCTATTTAAAGATGATTTTTCCCATTGGAAAACAGTATATTTTCTGAAACAGCAGCATGTATAGAAAATTTTCTGATAAAATGTCAGAAATACATTGAACATGGAATTAAAGTCTTAAGGACTGATAATGGACTGGAATTCATCAACCAAGAAGTACAACGAATAACTTTCAAATATGGTATCATACATCAGCGATCAGTAGCTTATTGTCCAGAGCAAAACGGATCAGCTGAACGTGAGAACCGTACTGTAGTTGAAGCTGCAAGAACAATAATACATGCAAGCGGTCTGCCAATCAAACTATGGGCAGAAGCTGTTAATACAGCAGTAACTGTTTTAAATCAGACAGGTACAAGCAGCATTAAAGATAAATCTCCTCAATCACTCTGGTTGCATAAAGAGGTAGATATCAAAAATATGAAGATTTTCGGAGAAGAAGTATATACACATATAACGAAAGAGAAAAGGAGAAAATGGGATTCTAAAACAGAAAAAGGTTTCTTTGTTGGCTACGATGGTGAAGTAAAAGGATTTCGTATTTGGTTTCCGAGCAGAAATCAAGTAAAAATTCATAGAAATGTTATATTCACTGGAAAAATGTATAAAGATACACTTCAAGAGGAAGAACAAGGTGAAAAGAACACGTATTGTAATTTTGATCAGCAAGAAGAAATTGATTTGGAGCAGTCAGATTCTGCAGAGAATAATGAAGCAGAAAAAGTCCAAAATAATGAAGTAAATGTCACACAAAATGACGCAGCAAATATGACACAAAATACTGAAGTTATCGTTGAGAATGAACAAAATGAAGTAGCACCTGCACAAAAATTCAACTTGAGAGAAAGATCAAAATTAAAACGACCAGAACGTTTTACATATTTCAATGCAAATACTACCATAATATCAGATTATCATGAACCAACATCCTATGAAGACGCAATCTCATGTGAATATTATGAAAAGTGGATAGAAGCCATGAAAGAAGAAATTGATTCTTTACAAATTAACAAGACATGTATTTTAACCACTGAAATTCCTGAATGTCAAGAGATAGTTGATTGTAAGTGGATTTTCAAGATTAAAAAGAATGCAGATGGAAGCATTTGTCGATATAAAGCAAGATTAGTTGCGAGAGGATTCAAACAAAAAAGTGGAATAGATTACAACGAAACATTCAGCCCCGTTGTAAGATTTGATTCGTTAAGAATAATTTTGTCTTTGGTAGCCTCAAAATGCATGAAAACACAACAATTTGATGTAAAAACGGCGTTTTTACATGGTAATATTGAAGAACGAATTTTGATGAAACAACCACCAGGTTTTGATGACGGCAGTGGACGAGTATGCTTATTAAAGAAAAGTATTTATGGACTCAAGCAAGCTGCTAGATGCTGGAACCAACGATTTACTGATGTTCTTGCCAAGTTTTCAATACAAGCTTCTGAAGCAGATCCTTGTGTTTTCGTCAACAACAGTAAGAGTGAACAAATTATTTTAGCCATTCATGTAGATGATGGGTTAGTGGCTTCAACCAATCAGGAAGCTATCAATAAATTGATTTGTAATTTAAAAAACGAATTTGAAATTACAACAAGCGAATTAAATCACTATCTTGGTTTACAAATAAAGAAATTATCTGATGGATCAATATTTTTGCATCAAGAATGTTATACCAGAACAATTATAAAAAGATTCAATATGGATAATGCTAATAAAGTTGCTGTACCAGCAGACAAACATCATCAAATGTGTGCTATGATGCATACAGGAGAAATAGAAGATACAAAAGCACCATACAGAGAAGCAGTAGGCAGTTTGCAGTATTTATCAATAGCTACGAGACCAGATATAACCTACGCCGTAAACGCTGCAAGTCAATACTTGGAGAATCCTAAGAAAATTCATTGGAATGCAGTTAAAAGGATCTTGAAATATCTCAAAGGAACACTACGTCACGGTCTTCATTTTGTAAGTGAACAAAATTATTTATTATCTGTATTTAGCGATGCAGACTACGCTGGTGACGTGGAGACTAGAAAATCTTCCAGTGGTTTTGTGGTAAAACTTGGAAAGTCAACAATAGCCTGGGCATCTACCAAACAGAAGACAGTAGTACTGTCTACTACTGAATTCGAATATGTTGCAGCGTGCCAAGCCGTTAGAGAACTGGTATGGTGTCAAAATCTATTGGAAAATATCACTGGAATCAAGAATATTCCTACAATACTTTACATAGATAATGAAAGTGCTATACGTCTCATCAAGAACCCTGAATTTCACAAGAGGACGAAGCATATTGATGTACAGTACCACTTCGTCAGAGAAAAGTTTAGTTTGAAGAAATTTGAGTTGTAGCACGTATCATCACGAGAACAAGAAGCAGATTTGTTAACCAAGCCTCTACCAAAAGATGCTTTTCAACATCAACGTGATATGCTACAGATTCAAGAAATTTCACAAACAAAATTAGCAAATCAAAGTGGGAGTGTTGAATAATTGATTTGCAAATATGTATCAGCACTGCTATGTATGAAAAATGATATAGAAACATATTTTGTATTTTTGTTTACTGAGTTACTGACAATAAAACTATTGAAACTGTCAAATATCTTTTATATTACAAAGAATTATTTATTGCAGCCCAAAGTGGAATGAATGCTTGAATACATGATCATTTTCAATAAATACAATGATGATGATATTACCCATCAGTTAGATAGAGACATGAAAGATGTTTTAAAACTGAAACTATCCGAATATGAAAAATGGCAAAAGTATAGAGAAATTCTACAGAGATATTTATATTTTCAGAAGCAAAATAGAGAGCCTATTAAATTACCTATTGAACAAGAAATATCTACAGACTCTCAGTTACTTCCAGAGAAACAAGACGATACTGAACAAGTCATAAATGTCATTCCTAAGACACATCGTGAAAAAGCACGTCTTTTAGTGCAGAGATTGAAACAAACAGACACAATTACTTGGAATGACAAGGGTATAGTTTATATAAATAATAAACAGATACCTAATTCAAATATATCAGATTTAGTAGGAGATACAGTAAGATATAAAAAGAATAATAATCCAGCTGGATGGGAAGATTTTATAAATGCATTGAAAGCTATAAATATTCCAACAGAGCTAGTTAACAATCCTCAAAGAAAAAAATTTTTTGTTCCGGAATTGAAAACTGAAATTTTTGTTAAAAATAGACCGAAGCTTGAACAAGATAATAGTGATAAGTTTATTGAAGACGCAATTCGTGTCGCGAGACCTGCAAAACGAAAGTGGAAAAGATTTTCGTTTTCATAATGAATAAAAGATTATCTAGTATATATTACAATCCATCACATAGTGCAGGTTTTTCAGGAGTGAATAATCTTGTTGATTCCATGAGAGAAGAATACAAACCTGAAGAAATAAAAAAATGGATTAGTTCCCAAGTTGCATACACGTTGCATAAACCCGGACGAAAACGTTTCCAAAGGAATAGTTACAAAGTGTCAAATATTAATGATCTTTTTCAAGCAGATCTCATTGACATGCGAAAATTAAGCCGCTTCAATAATAATTATAAATACATTTTAACGGTAATTGATGTGTTAAGTCGTTTCGCATGGGCCATTCCGTTGTTAGATAAGAAACCTTCATCAGTTATTGAGGCATTTAAAGTTATATTTGAACAGAGGAAGCCAATTTACCTAATGAGCGATAAAGGAAACGAGTTTGTAGCGGCTCTAGTGAAATCTTTTTTAACTAAAAATAATGTTAAATTTTATGTAGCGCATAATCCCGATGTTAAAGCTTGTTTCGCAGAACGATTCAACAGAACTTTGAAATCAAAGATGTATCGGTATTTCACTTATAAAAATACACATAAATATATTGATGTATTGCAAAAACTAGTAACATCGTATAATAAGACAAAACACCGTTCAATAAAAATGGCACCCATCGACGTGAATGATAATAATATATTACAAGCCTGGAAAAATCAGAATGAGCAGCGTAAATATTTGAAAGAGAAACGTGTAAAGTATAAAATAGGAGATATTGTTCGAATATCGAAGTACAAAAATATTTTTGAGAAGGGATACGAGACTAATTGGAGTGAAGAACTATTTAAAATATACTCAATCAGTAGAAGAAATCCTATAGTCTACAAACTCAAAGACTTGAATGATGAAAAGATTCAGGGCACTTTTTATGAATTGGAATTACAACGAGTATATGTCGAATCTGATGCGTTGTATAAAATAGATAAAATTGTTGCAACTGAAGGCTCAGGCAGCAGAAAGAAATTACTTGTCCGGTGGAAAGGTTATAGCGATAAATTCAATTCGTGGATACCAGCAAATACGTTACAACATTTGAAATATGAATAGTAGAAAATTTTTCATCACACTGCCCAGCAATAGCTCAATGATTTATTTTCCTAATAACAAAACAACTAGATTCACTACCCAAATGCCTCAGAATATAAAATTAGATGGAAATTGGGAAGTTGCATTATGTGAATTAAATTATCCATGTTCATTTTATAATGTCAATAAGGGTAATAATGAAGTTAGTATACGCATAGAAAATGCGATGACGCGAGAAGAGACCAAGAGTACAAGCATAACACTGACTTCCAATATTATAACAGGGAAGCTTCCATCGAAAAATTATGAGGATATTGATCAAGTGTTACATGAAATGAATGAAGATGCACTAATAAATAAATATGTAGCGTTCTCCTACAACAAATCGGGTAAGCGTGTTGAAGCTACATTCAAAAAGAATGAAGTGTGTTCAATGTTACTATCACCAAGGCTAGCTCTTCAGTTAGGCTACTCACCGTTTAGCGATATACATCAAACCAAATCTTCTATTAACCTACCCAATTTAATGCTAGGCATACCGCCTCAGTTGTACATTTATTGTGATATTATTGAACCTCAATTTGTTGGAGATGTGATTACTCCACTTTTGAGAGTTGTTCATGTTGAAACAGAAAAATATGTGTTCGGATCTAATAGAACCGTTTCATATGCGCAACCTCATTCCATTCCGGTTTTAAGACGCGAATTTTCAAATATTGAAATAGATATAAGATCTGATAGTGGCGAAACTATTCCATTTCAATTCGGAACGTTATGTGTGAAGCTTCACTTCCTAAAAACATCATGAAAACTTGTCCATATCAACAATACTATAATCTGCAAGCAGGAAGCGGAATAGGAGCAGTATATAGGGGTCATCAATACCAACGCGGACATGGTATAGGAAGCTTTTTCAGCGGATTATTCAGAAGTATTTTTCCAGTAATAAAAAGAGGTATAGGAGCACTTGGAAAGGAAGCATTAAATACTGGAGCCCAATTTCTGGGGGACTTGAGCGAGAACCAACCCGTGAGAGAGTCTTTTAATAATCGGATAAGAGAAGCGGGGATAAACTTGAAACGTAAAGCTGAGAACAAGATTGAAAAACTAATGGATGGCTCTGGCTATAAAAAAAGAGATCATCCAAGAGACTGGTTCACTCTAGATCGTCACCTGTTACAGTAAAGAAGAAGAAGAATAAAAAACGTGGTAGATTGACAGATATTTTTGATTGAAATGGCGTTCCTACATAAAGACTCGTGTGAGTGTATTAAAACAGAATTAGATTTATTTGCTATACCACCAACTCAAACAAGCATCGAAAATGGACAATGGATTAATTACAAACCATTATCTTCTATAACTGAAGATGGACCGCTTGAATTTGTTGTACCTGGCCAAGGAGATTATTATCTTGATCTCTCGCAAACAATGCTGTATTTGAATGCAAAAATTTTAAAATCCGATAATACTCCACTCACTGAAACGGATAATGTCGCCCCTGTTAATAATTGGTTGCATTCAATATTTAGCCAAATTGATTTATATTTAAATCAAAAACTAGTTTCTCCACCGAACAATACTTATGCTTATAGATCATATATCGAAACTTTAATAAATTATGGTAACGATGCTAAAAAATCCCATCTTACGTCATCGTTCTGGTATGCAGATAAGCCAAATAAAATGAATAACACTGACATTGGTGCTAATCCAGGATATGATAGACGGAGCAAATTTGTTCAAAATAGTAAAAATGTCGATTTAATTGGACATCTTCATGCTGATATTTTCAATCAAGAGAAATTTCTTTTGAATGGTGTTGAAATGAGAGTGAGATTGGTACGTTCACGCGATAGTTTTCAACTTATCTCTAGCGGCACAAATTTCAAAGTACATATCAATGAGGCGACATTACTTGTTCGCCGTGTGAAATTGAATCCTAGTATATTATTAGCGCATAATAAAGCATTGGAGTTAGCAACAGCAAAATATCCCATCACTAGGGCCGAAGTCAAGGCAATCACCATTGCAGCAGGGGTCCAAGGAAAATCCCTAGGTAATATTTTCCTCGGTCAATTACCTAAACGGTGTATTATTGGCTTTGTATCAAATAAGGCATTCAATGGGGATTATGCGACAAATCCTTATAACTTTGAGAATTTCAATATAAATTATCTATCTTTGTGTGTTAACGGTCAACAATTACCTTCTAAACCTTTGCAACCTTCATTTGGAGATAACGAGTCTTATATTCTTATGTACAATTCGTTATTCAGCGGAACAGGTATTCATTTCTCGAATACTGGTCATGGTATTTCAAGAGAGGATTATCCATTCGGTTATTTCCTATCTGCATTTGATCTAACGCCCAATTTAGCAGCTGATTCAATACACCATTGGAATTTGACTCATCATGGATCGTTGAGAATCGAAGTTGGATTCGAACAAGCGCTCACTCGAACAGTCAATTGTGTGATTTACGCCGAATTTGATAATATTATTGAAATTGATAAAAATAGAAATGTAATTGTGGATTATGGTAGCTAAATGTGTATTCACTGATTGATAAATAAAACTCTTGTATGAATGAAACGGTATTTTATTCAATATATTCCTATTTAATTGCTTCTTCTCAAATCTCTGTGTTAGTTTTGAATTAACATTCATTTTGGTAATAAGAAATGAACGCTGCGTTCATTAGTGATATATTTTGGAATTATTTCAAAAGTATAGGTCATTATGGTGTTTACGCTGCGAATAAATTACCTCGCTATGTTAATTTTCCATGTGCTATAGTTGTCAATTCTGATCCAGATTTTATGCAGGGCACGCACTGGCTTGCAATTTTCATAGATCGTCAAGGAAATGGAATATATTTTGACAGTTTTGGACGTCAGCCATTTGTAAAAGACCATATCGACTTCCTATGGAGAAATACTCGCAAATGGACTTTCAATACTTTCGCCCTACAAGATTATACGTCTTCTGTTTGTGGCTATTATTGCTTGATGTATTTGTTGTTCAGGGTTAATAACTATTCACATAATAGATTTTTAGCATTATTTGATAAATATGATACATATGAAAATGATGAATTTGTGAAGTATATGTTTTATTATTATTTCAATAAAATTCAATGATTCTACATGATACTTTTATTCTCCTCGCACCAGTATATTCCATACCATTTCAATAGTTCAATGTGGTTGTATTAATCTCATAAGTTCAAAGTACATAGTTAATTCTGATTTAAATGAATAATTGTTTTTTACATTGCGAAGAAATTACTTTATGGATTAATTACAGCAACAACTTTCACATTACCAGCTATTTAGAACTCATTATCTTATTTACCTATTCATTTTGATCAGTCAACCTGTTTGGAAGGAGAATTTGTTTGCTTTGTCAAAAATAAGAGAGTTATTTTTGTTTCAAAAGTTTATTTGAAAAACAAATTATAATATACACCAATTACCAATACAAAATTAAAATACCTTAAACTTATAGAGAAGTAGTTCTAAGAATTTATTCATTCACAATCTTATTTTTTTAGTCCCATATGGGAGTGAATTAAAATTATCAGTTCGTCGACGTTATGTAAAATTGACACTAAATTTTCTAGTTTCTTGTTTGGTTATTACTGTATGATCCGGCATACATCTGATATTTCTACCGGTAATCACTGGATTGTTCTGATTTATACCTAATACTAAATCTTTAATTACGTTGAAGTTAATTTTTTTTGAATTCTTATAGTTGAGGGTAAAACCTCTGACTTCGCACTGTTCGCTGATTTTACCATTCTCAGGGCAATATACTTGATACGCGTAATTTTTTGGGCCCCCACAAACAAATTCTGTTATATAGCTTCCAGGGCCATAGCAACATAATTCATCAGTCATGTCACCCAAAAAATCACCGGTAGGCGGTTCATATTCGCCCGGAGAATGGCAATAGATTATGGAATCGGTATCGTAGTAAAGAACATTACGATTTAACGGGTACAGATATTCGTAGAGTTTGAGACGGGCCTGAGCAGTCGTGTAAGCTGCAATTACGACGTTTACTGTTGGCAGCTGTTCTATAGCCTCAAATTCATACAGCCAATTTACATACAGCATGGTATCTCCTGCTGGAATAATTTTATGAACTTTAATAGCAGGATTGGCTAGGAGTTCATAAAGTTCTGCTGGAGATGAGACGGTGGTTGTATGGGGGCGATTTTCCGCTTGAGCGAATTTGCCTGTAACCCAGAAGAAATATCAATTAGTATTAAATTAGGACGTCATATGTAGAATAACTTACCCCAGAATGAATTGAGCATCAGTTTTGAGACAGATCGTTTCCCAGCATTTTTCTCTATCTGATCTGGATCTAACTGTACACCTTCATTCACTAAATAGTCCTTGATGTATGCAGTTTTTAAATCTATGGTATTGCAGCTTTCAGGATAGCCTGACGCCTCTTGTTTCAATTTCAAGAAATGGTTTACATATTCTACGAATAATCCGCCTGTTTTGGATGTTTTATCATACTGAGAGATTTCGTACTGCCATATTTCATGCACTTGTGTAATTTTGTAGCCGTAGTGCACTGCCAGTTTCACTTCGTCAGATACCCAAGTTCCGGTGAACTGTCTCTCTTCGTCGCTATGTGTGCAGTCATCTTGTTCTAGCTTGTCGCAACATGTACGGCATAGAACGAACATGAGTTTATCGTGCGCTTTTCTTGGTAAAATTGGATGATAGAGACTACTAGGTGGCAAAACTGAACATTTTATCAATCCCTCAACACGGTCAATATTATTATTAGGACATAGCGTATCACATTCTGTACGTACAAGAATTTCCGGATGACCTACGGGGTATTTTCCGTATTTACATACATAAGGATATAGAGAACAAACATCGATGTATTTAATTTTCTGATCGTTTTCTACTTTTTTGTATAAACAAACATTGCCTGTCCTTCCTCCATATAGAGCAACTCGCGCATGTAATGGTAAAAAATTTAAAAGGTAATGATTTTCTAGCTCCTTTTTAATGTTCTTGTTTCGCTCTAAATAATTTCTAAACTCGCATTCCCAAATAGTGATGACTCTATAACCTAAATTTCTGATTTTATCTAGTTTTTCTACAGTGCGTTCATAACGAAAATCCAAAGTTTCTTTTGTACTACTATAAATTTTTCTATCACGGTTTGATTCAAAGCAAGATTTGCAAGCATGCCAGAAACAACCTAAAAATTCAAAAACTAATTTATCGGGAGCATAAAAGCCGTCAACTTTTAAATTTGGTGCAATTACAGCCTCTGAACCACGTGCTGCATGTTGAATACGTATTTTCATTTCATTTTCTTGAGATATTAACCATTGTATAGCAATTTTAGATTGGTTATCCTTTAATCTATAACCTTTCAAAGGGATAATACCTATTGTATCTGGTTTTAAAAATAAGCGGCGGAATACTTTATTACATGCCGAAGCGATGGTTACTGCTTCCGCGAACGGATCAACTTTACAATCATCAATAAAAGTTTGCCGAAATTTGTTGTATGCACGACGCAATATATCAACATCGGACACACAATATTCAATTAATTCCGTTTGCATATTAAATATAAAATTCTTCGCTATTTGTTCATTATACCAGTCCAGGAAATTCTGTCGTACAGAACTGCTCATACCATCCACCCCATAATATTTAGCATGCGGTAAATGACCTATATAGTTTATATTTGCCAAAGTATTGAATAAGTGAGGGAAGAATCCTTTTTTAACTGACGCTGATAAACCCATAGCTTTTGGTAATGACGCTAAAGACATAGGCATATAATTAATTGAATCTATGAACCTCACATTACTACTAACCTGAATTGAAAAGATCTTATTTCCATTCAATATCACTTTGGGCTTCAAATTCTTGGTTTCTACCAAATATTTTAGAATAAACTGGGCGTCAAACGCCTTCGCATTGTGTCCAATGCATATAATGGATGAGAATAGAGTTCGCGGAGCTAATACAAATAAAATAAAATTCTGAATAGGATTATCTTTGAAAATCAATTGACGTACCCCGCATACACTGCAAAATACCTTTATGTCGTCAATATCGCGACAAGAAGAACAAGATTGTTGTGCAACACATAAATTCACCTCATGCTGTTTAAAATCTCCTAATGATTTCTCCTGTCGAGTTTCGAAATCATAGTAAATGATCAAAGTTTTATCTTTAACATCCGTCTTATCTACTCGCATGAAACATTTATGTCCGGGGTTTTTATAATTTCTGCAGATTCTACAATAAATCTCGTTGCATACATGATTACGATTTTTCCCAGTTTTAAAAGTTTTAAGACATATTTTACACTTATGGTACGCGTTACACATTTGTTTTTTATGATTTTCATAGCACTCGTGTCCACGAAAATCTCTACTGCAGCGATCGCAACGGATGATATTCAAAGTAGGAGGACATGCAGGAGATGATACACAAAATACACAGATATTTTTACATGTATGACCTAATAAATTGTTGTAAGCAACATGACATTGCTCACAAAAAAATTTACATGAAAATGCTGCCGTTAAACTTTTAATGACGGAATAATGATGTTGATGATGCAGAAGATTTAACCTTGGAAGATTTTGATCTTTTGCGCCCTCAAATATCACTTCTCCAGGTGAATTATATTCATATACGCATATGTTGTATTGACTATAAAACCTCTGGAATCCTGCTAATTCGTTTAGACCAGCACCGACTTCATTTATTTGAATATTTGTCATTTGTAACAACTCCTGTACCCTCTCGCTCTGAATACCGCCCTGATCTTTGCATACCTGTTTGAAACGAGGATCCTTTTCTACGAAAGATTTGGCAACTACAAGCGCGCGGGGAAGACACAGATTATCCGAATTGTCTATTTCAACTAATCCGTATTTTCTACGACATAGTTCAGCATAATTCAATCCGTGTCCATTCAACGCTTTCCCTCTTCCTACAGGCATTGATACCTGCGTTATTTCCATTGTGAATTGGCCATCGGAGAATATTTCTGCATTACTCTGGAGAATCTTCTGAATAGCCTCCCACAATGCGTCAATATGGATTTGATCGACTCTTCGAAACGAAATCCATGCCGGCCCGGTCAGCATGCGGGGAGTGAAGAATGTAAAACCCACAAAATCACTGGGCTCCATATTATCCATAATATCGTCCAAGACCTGAATGAAATATTTACTTATCATCTCCAAGAAATTTCTAATGAATATATATAAATTATCTGATTGTTGTTCATACCTGCTGAATACCACTATAGAACCAGGTAATTGGATTCACTCCTTCATTCGGGTCCGTTAGACGAAATGAGAGACGTCGTCCTCTGATGCCGAATCTCTTGATGTGGTGTTCCCGATCTTCGAGAATATTATAGCGCTTTGTGCTGCCTTCTCCGCTCTGAATTTCAACACCTTCATTTGAATCTCGTAGAGAATCATCGATAATATTCTCACAGACGCGAAAAAAATAGTCGAAATTTTCCCTATTAGTATTGCTGACTTCTTCTTCTTCAATACTGTCCACACGCGAAGACTTGATGAGGTTCTCACAAATATTGCTGACTTCTTCTTCTTCAATACTGTCCACAAGCGAAGACTCGATGAGGTTCTCACAAATTTTAAAGAAGCTGTCGAAATTTTCTTGCTTATCCATTTTTTACTATCACAATTACAATTGTAATTAACAACAACAATAACAACACTGACCAGGCGTGAAAAATTTTCTTCGTTTATATACACACAGATAATGTCCAGAGGCTAATTACCCTCATTATCGAATATTCAAGTCATTATGAAAAATATTTTTTTTTGTACACTGGATTGTCAATCTGTTTGTGGATATTGAGAACTGTGCAGTGAAAAAATAGATAGGTATGTTTTCAGAAATATTAATTTATTTTTTCAATGATTATTATTATTCTACATACAATAATAAAAATAATTATACTATAATAATAATAATAATAATATGATTTATTTGTTTAAGAAAGACTTATACAAGAGATTGACAATATATTGGTAATTTTATCTTATGTGTATGCCATTTTTTATTGAATTAATTTCTCAGATATTTTCTATAAATGCTTTTAGTTTAATTGCATTGTTAATAAATTTAAATATATCATATATTTTGTTGGCGGTAAATTCCGATAATAAGGCCTGGTTGTAATATTCGGGATTGATATTTTTCAGATATTTTTTAATGAACTCTTCTCTAAGTGGTTCAAAAATAGGACAATGGAAGAGCATATGTTGTAGGCTGTCTTCTTGGTACGTGTTGCAAATTGTACAAATTTGTTGCTCGTTGAAGATGAAATTTGTGCCATCTTGGAAAAACTGGAATTTTTCTATGTTAGCTACCCGTAGTTGAGTGATGGTTTTTAGGATTTTGAAAGGAATATTATTGTAAGATTGGAAAACGTTTGCGAAAATGTAAGACTTGTAGTACGGGTTGTAGGAAGAGTGAAGAATGCGCATGATGTCTGAGCTATACAGGTGCTGGTTATAGGAGTTAAGGATATTTGTCGTTTCTTTTTTGATTTCTAAGAAATTCTGATTTTCCCAGATATGTTGGAAGTTGGATTTGTCCAGAATCATTTGTATTTGCCTTACCCAGTTAAATTTTTCTTGCTTGAAAGCTGGTATGGAGTTATTTTCATTTAAAGAAACTAGTTTAGTATAGCAGATTTTTACATATCTGGTATTTGTCATAAGCAGGATTTTATGCCACCAATTCAGCATACTTTTGATGATTAGTAGTTCAAGTTTATTGCGACCAACTTCTTGTCTAACAATGTAGTTTGGTGTGGTTCTCTTCCAACCTAGGATGTTTTTAAAATAGTTAGTTTGACCTTTTTCGACTATTTCTGCATGGTTAAATGCCCAGGTTTCGCTGGCATATAATAACGTTGGTATTACTGAACTTTCGAATAATTTGTTAATGATTTCCCAGTTAAAGATCTTCGATTTTGTTAAAGTATTTTTTATAACTGCTGTAACTTTCTTTGATTTATTGAGCATGATTTGTGCATTTTCTGTGAACAGTCCCGAAGTTTTATATGTGATACCTAAATAGGTATATGAGGTGGTGAAATTAATATCTTCATTTTGACATGTCAGTCTGAGCTTTTGTTTTCGTGGTCTTCCCTGGTGGAAATGCATGATTTTGGTTTTATTTGGGTTTATTTTTAAATTTAAAGTGTTGCAATAAGTTTCCAGTACTCTTAACTTTCTTTGAATATCATATTGTGAATGAGAAAATACCACGATGTCGTCGGCATATTGTAGTGATAAAATGTCCGTATTGTGGTTTATGTACACCCCCTCTAAATCTTGATTTCGAAACGCTGTTTCGAAGTCTGAAACATACAAGGCAAAGAGGAGTGGACTCGTGCATTCGCCTTGTAGTACACCTCTAGTCACTTCGATAGGATTCGTAGGGCCTGAACTAGAGCTGACTTGTACTTCTGCCTGGTTATATAAATTCTGTAGCAGCCTTGTGATTTTACCACTTACCCCTAGTTGATATATTTTTGTCCATAATTGATCGTGCGGGACAGAGTCAAATGCTTTTTGAAAGTCAATAAATATGGTGTAGGTTCCCTCTTTAGTGGTAAGCATCCTTGATTGTATAATGGTATTAAATACAAAAATATTGTCAACGCATGATCTTTTCTTTCGAAAGCCAGATTGCGCTTCTGGTAGGAGGTTATAGCTTTCCACCCAAGTTTGGAGTCTTGAGTTGATTATGAAGGTCAGTAATTTTGTGATATTGCTGACTAAAGCAATACCTCTGTAGTTGTTAGGATCAGATGGATTGCCTTTTTTGTGTATCATTTTGAGTTTAATCTGAGCAAGTGATTTTGGTATGTTTTCTTCGTTTAAAAAGAGGTTAAGGATGTTTCTTAGATATTGTTTTCCACTTTCTGGTAAATTTTGTAACTGCTCGTTTATGATTCCATCTAGTCCAGGTGATTTATTTGATTTTAACCGTGATAATGCATAATTAAGTTCAGATTGCATTATATCACAGTCCAAGTACGGGTGTCTGGCATCTAAAAAGCATATTTCATTTTTAATTTTCTTACCAAAGAATTCTGTAAAGTAATTGGACCATTCGTCTGAAGTTATTGGACTAGTCGAATTATTCTTGGGAAGTAATGATTTCATTGTTTTCCAGAAATCCTGTTGATTTCGTATGTTTGTTAATTTGTTTTTCAGTTCTGTGTGAAATTTTGATTTTTCTTGCTGCAGTTTTGCTTTGTATGCTTTTTTCGCTATTAAGAAGTTGTGAAGATGTTCGCCTTTAAAGTTGTGAAGCTTACATGTTCTTAAAGATTTTCTCATTTTTTGCTTCATTTCCTTGCATTCCTTCGTGTACCAAATCTTCGTTTGTTTGTACGTATCCCGGATTATTATTTCCTTTGTTATACCTATTCTTTTTGATGCTGATTCGATCGTGTCCATTAAGTTATTATAACCTTCTTCTGCACAGGATAATTTGATTTGATTTTGGAACATGATGTTTTCTATTTCAATTTCATATTCATGTGTTTTGTCATTGTTCCATATGTGTTTCGTAAGTTTTTGTTTAGAGGTTGAGACTTTTGGTTGTTTGTTCCACATACCTGTTAATGTAAGTTTACATATCATATGATCAGATAAGAGGATTTCATTCAGTACAGTAAAATTTTTAATGAGATGAGTTGCATTAATGTCAACCCATACATAATCTATAACGGATTTTCCTCTGGGTCCAACATAAGTAAAGTTTCCTGGATAATCATTACTTGTTCGTCCATTTAGTAAGAAAAGATTTTCATTTTCCATAACATCGATTAGGTCGCGCCCGTTTTTATTAATCGTGATATCTTTACTTACGCGGGAGTTAATTAAATTAGTATTAAAGTAGTGGTAATTATCGCCTTGATTTAAGTTGCCAACACGTCCATTAAAATCACCTCCAATTATTAGTGCATGTGATGCGAATTTATCTCTGATGGTTTGGAGTGTGGTTGTAAAAAGTTCTATCAGTGTTTTGTGTTTATACGAGGGTGAAAAATAGATGTTTCCTAGTATAATGCTATGTTTTAATGTGATTATCTCTAAAAATAACCAATGTGGCTCGCTTTCAATAACAGTAATTTTTTGATTTTCTTCTTTTCTAATGAGCGTAATAATTCCACCCCGTGCTCTGCCCAGGCTGGCGTCTTTGATTGCTGTTTGCTGATATACTAGGTATTCATTTAGAAAAGTTGGGGTGTTCTCGATTTTATAGTTGGCCCACGTTTCGGTTAAGCATATAATGCTGTATTCCTGCATTGCTGATTCTTCATTATGACTTAGTCTGTAAATATTTTTAAGGCCATGTAAATTCCAGAATACAACATTAAATGCGTTGATGGTTAGTTTTTTGAGGTGCTAGCTTTGGAATCAGATTGTGCTCTTGATCTAGTAACAATATGTTTGTCTAATGGACCTTTAATAGTCAAAGCATTACCATTGTTCTTATTGATGTTAACTTCATTTTTGTGGGATGTATTTAAAGATATTACTCTTCCAGTGTTTTTGCGTACTAAATGGTCATGACGATCCGCATTTTCTTCTATATCTTCCGGATCGGCATCTATTTGATCATTGCCTCTCAATTCTTCAACGGTATACTGTTTTCCGTCAATTATTAATTTATCAATCTTGAGAAATGCTCGATGTCCTTCTTTTCTTGCTTTTACCATAAAAGGTTTCAGTATGCTCCGCTCTTGTAACACATGCTTGGGGAAGTCTTCTTCAATATATATCTTCGTACCTTTAGGGAGGTGAGCATTTGTTAAGATTTCTTTTCTGATTTTCTTTGAGGAAAACTCAACTATTATAGGCCTTGGATATTGAGTATTTGCCTCTCTTCCAATTCTTCTTGCTTCCTCAATATTTCTTTGGTTTATATGGTCCAGTTTAAGTTTTGTTTTTAAGAACTCTATAATAGTGTCTTCCACAATTTCAGTGTTTCCATCGTTGTTTTTTATACCGAAAAATACTAGATTTTTCTCCCTCATTTTTTTCTCTAGACTTTTTATGATTCTATCCTTTTCCTTTATTTGTTCTTCCAAACATTGAATTCTTTTGGTGTTTTCATGACTAGTTTGTAGAATTATATCTAATGATTTTTTAAATGTATCAAATTTTGTGTTAATATCAGCTATTTGACTTTGAGTTGGCAGAAAGAGTGCGCTAATCTGCTCAATTGTTGCCATTATGTTTATTTTTGTTAGTTTATTTTGCTATAGTTGGGCACACTGTACTTCTGCTCTAAGCGAAACCGGATAGCACAAGTTAATTAATCGATTTACGACCTTGATTTATCTTAAGCCACTGAATCAGTCGTTTGCAATGTCACAATAACAAATTATAAGAACAAACTTTTTATCTACTTTGCAAACCGCAATCATATATTTATTATAGATCACTTTAGGTTGGTTTTTAGAGATTATTCCCAACTTAATTCAAATTAGGTTTCACAAGATACACAAGCACGTTTTATCACTGCAAACAATGTTGCCAATCATATCAAAAAAATAATTATACTATACATTTATTTTCTCTAGTAATAAATGTATCTACACATCTTAGATCTTTATTCATTTTATGATTATAATATATAAACATTTCCTTAAATATTCCCACGAAACTATCATCTTCTTCATTAATGAATTTAAATAACATTAATTCTGATTCAATCTCCGATCGAACAGCGCCAATCACAGTGTTTTGTAAAAAATTTTTATACTCGAATTGAATATTCTCGTACTTGATTTTGTACGCTGAGATAATGTTTATAATTTTATTTTCCAGTGAAATCAAATTTTGCATATTGAATTTACTCAAAACTAAAAATCCATCTCCGAAACAGCACTTTAAATTAAATTCATCCAGCAAAGTAAAAGAAAGCCCATTACATTTATCAATATATTCTTTTTCGAGAGCATCGCATTTAAGTTTTAATCTCGCCTGTATTTTTACTAGAAATGCAACAAATTTGGTAATGTCAATTATGTCGACGTATTTTTTGCATTGAATGTCCCCAAATAGACGCACACATATCTCGAAATTTGTGTTGGGATTTAATCCAACAACGATGTATTTTCTCAACGTTAGATCGAGAGGAAAAAGATCACAACCCAACAAACGATCCCAATTGTCGCGAGAATCTTTATTCAGGGGCATCGCGAAGGGAACTATTGCACCAGCGCCTAAAAGGAGATCCAGGTATTCACTGCTTGTGAAGTCGTCAAAACCATCACCAGCATGTAAACCATGTTCTGCACTCCATGTCTGATCGAAACCGTCCTCCAGCTTCTGAGCACATCCGTCTTCTTTTGCTGGAGATTCATGGCAAATAGTCTTCGCCTTCTTCAGAGGCACTGGCTTTCTTCTTGCGTGATGATGATTTCTTAGGCGGTGGAGGATGATGAACGTCAACCACAGTCAGAAACGTCTCCGACGGTTCACCAGGTGAAATTTCTCGCTGTTGAAGCATTGAATGATTTGACATCTTTGATTTCTAAACAAATACATCATATAAAATAAAATAACACAAAATTCAGATTATTTCTTGCTGGAAATTGAAATAAAAAATTGTTAATAATAAAAAGTAAAGTAGACTTACCTGATCTATACACCAATGTAGGAATAGTAAATTAACATCACATACATGCAGCTATTTATATGTATAATTTCCGATATCCCCACATTATTTTTGAGTATGAACTTTTTTTAGCCTTCAATAAATTGGAAAATCACACAGTAATAATATTTCACTCATTAAAATACACGGATATAGATTCTAATTACCTCCGACTATTTTTGAGTGTGAAATTTCAATAAACAAATTAAAAAATAATTACCTCGACCATAATACAATAACAAAATTTTACAAGTCAAAAATACACCCAATTAATAATGTTTTTGGAATCAACAAATGATTAGGAGAGTCGCTTTTCATCAGTACTTGCACGCGGAAAGAGATTCTAATTGCCTCAGATTATTTTTAAGTGTGAAATTTCGATAAACAAATTAAAAAATAATCACCTTGACCATAACACATTAACAAAAATACACAGAGTGAATATTTTTGGAATCAACAAATGATTAGGAGAGTCGCTTTTCATCAGTACTTGCACGCGGAAAGAGATTCTAATTGCCTCAGATTATTTTTAAGTGTGAAATTTCAATAAACAAATTAAAAAATAATCACCTTGACCATAACACATTAACAAAAATACACAGAGTGAATATTTTTGGAATCAACAAACGATTAGGAGAGTCGCTTTTCATCAGTATACTTGCTCGCGGATATAGATTCTAATTGCCCCAGATTATTTTTAGGTCCAAAATTTCAATAAACAAATTAAAAAATGATCACCTTGACCATAAAACAATAACAACAACAAAATTCCATACATAAAAATACGCACATACTGCCGAAGGGATGATGACCTCAATTAATTAATTAACTTTTTATACTCCCTAAAGGCTACTGGCGCCAATTAATTAGCCTAGTCTCAATCAGAACTTGGATTATAACTACTGACATCAGTTATTGATAGCTGACTCTCTGAAGCATGTAATAAATTGTATTTAATTATCCATACTGTATATTCACACTATATTAACACTTTTAGTTATCATTATTCACAATACAATAGCACTATTCATTTACAATGTCTACACTATATTCACTCTATTCCTAAGCATTACTTATACTATATTAACACTCTTTTTTCACAGTATTCACGCTATATCAACACAATCACTTTACTAAATACCAATAATCTCCATTCACACTATAGTAAAACTTCTTATCGATACTATAAGTACTCACCGCTAGCCCCAATATTCATGTCAGACAATATTTTTTTTCATTTAATAATCAAAAAATCTTTCAATTAGTGTAAAGATCAGTATTACGTTGATATTCTTTCAATTAATTAGCCCTCGCTGGAAAACGCCCGCAAATCTAGAATTTTGCCAAATGAAAAAGTTGTTGGATTCATCACAATGAAATCACTCACAAAGTTTAAAGTGAGTGGTAATCAACGAAAAATTTATGCGCTGTCTCACGGACTAATACTAACACTATTCAGCTACAATATTTCCATGAACATTCACAGAATTGTTCTGGTCAAAGTACACTTAATTTAATCATTCTTGCTCGTGTAATTCTTCATACTTAATAATCTATTCTCGAAGGTATATACACTGCTAGTGTAGCAGGTAGTGTTAATTTTAACACTACATTTTGCAGAGTGTAGTTGCAGAAAAACAAAATTTACCAAGTCATATAAAGTGGATACAAGTAGCTTGTCGTAATCCTGATTGCGCTTAGAATCGGCGATCATTCTGCAATGTGTGATTCCCGTAACTTATTCTGCATGTTATTATAAATCTGACAAATAGTTGCCTGTAATGGCTAAACTGTATTTGTTCATATTCAATAATGTTCAAAACATGAGATTAGTTGACACAGCGAACGCAAATTTTACGTGGGTATTTTAGATTTAATGCATCAATGAAAAAATGCAGGAGCGCATTATATAATTTCTTAGGGTATTACAATCCACCAACATTCATTACTCGCCAGACTACCTACTTATGAGTAGAGCCTGTCTAGGTCAAAACTTCCCATGCACTTGACTATGTCAATTTTTTTTTAGCCCTTGAATTATAAAAATTTGTGAACATCTTCACATGCGCGAGAAACTTCGGCAAATATATTTTCTTTTGCGTTCATTATAAGGTTATTCAATGAGGCAGAAAATATTTGCTCTCAGATTCAGGATAATCAGGCACAGAATTTCTTGTTGTGATAATTCTCTTGTTGGACAAAGTGTAATGTTTATTGCTTGATGAATCACTCTGTAAATAAATAAAAGTCACTATTTAATAATCTAAACGAAATAAAATCTTTAATTCTTCTTATGTCACTAATAACAGTATATTTATATATTAATCACTTAATTCTAATTTAATCAAAGTCACAGATATTTATATTTCACTATTTATATACACTCTCACTTCACTGTCACTGTTTATTATTTATTTGCACTGCTACTATTATTACTGTACTCCCCTCAACGTCGTTGGCTTGGCCTTATATAGAGAAACACCGTCCTTCTCGAATTTTCGATTTTCGCGACTCTTTCCATTTCCAGGAATTGCTAGGGGCTTCCATTGGGAGGGGTGATGCGCTGCGACGTAGCGCGGCGTAAGAGGCGACAAGAAGCCCCTCCCCATACTGCGTCGTATTCACGAGCTCCCCTCTCACTCCCGCACGTCACACTGCCCTCTTCTTAAGAATGTTTCGTCCCGAAACACATCTTCATGTCTATGCCGGAATCGACACTCGCCGCCCTTGGTGCAACCAGTAGTTTGGTAGAAGTAGCAGTCGACAGTTTTTGGTTCGATCGGGCCTACTGGGTGGAAGCAGCAGACCAATATTTGAATTCCGCTGTTCTGGAATGTTACCTCTATCATATTTCGAACGATCTTCCAATCTAATCCATCCAGACCGCAGCCTAATTTTGGTATTGCCAGTTTCAGGATGTCGTTCTGCATTAAATGGCCTCGCATGTCTTGCAGCGTTTCCCACATGGAACGGTAGGTTGGTTTATGATGAAATTTATCTTTCGTTACCATGTGGTAAATATTGCGTTCCTTGGTTGTCGTATTGTCCCGCAGACAGATGGTCTTCCCTACTGTAGGCTTCTGGTGTTCTGGTCTGCCAAACTTCTTCTTGAAAACTGCTGCTATTCCTCGGGACATCTCCAAATCTCTTGATACACAATGGGCCAAGGAGTAGTCGGCCGGGACTCTGAATAGATCCTGCTGCACTTCGGTAGTTATTCCGAATCGGGCCCGACGTCCACTTGAAAAAGTCTTCATGAACTCCTCAAATGAATCTTCCTGCGCGTGGATCTTACGAGCACGTGCGTCATTGGGATCTTCATTATTGTCTCCTGCAAATGGTGCTAGCCGATTGAAGTGCACCACTCTTGATTTGCTCTTGAGGTTGCGTCTGATTTCGTAGATTATGTCGTTAATTCTTCTGATGACTTCGTAAGGCCCTTCCCAAGATGTCTGTAATTTTGGAGACAGGCCACGTCGCCGCCCTGGGTTATAAAGCCACACCGAGTCTCCTGGTTGAAAGCCCCCGTCTTGTGCCTTGACGTCATAGGTCTCTTTCATCCGGTCGCTGGCATTCTGGATGTTTATACGGACTCGAGAGTGGATATCGTCCATCTGACGCCTTAAATTAATGACATAATCTTCACCAGCCAGGTCTTCTCCAGGTTTGCAGCCGAACTTTAGGTCGCATGGTAGCCGAAGTTCCCGTCCAAAGATAATTTTTGCTGAAGTCTGTCCGGTTGTTTCGTGTACGGATGAGCGGTAGGCCAAAAGGAACAGATGGAGATATTTGTCCCAGTCTCTCTGGTGACTGGAGACAACTTTGGCCAGGTGTCTGTTGATGGTCTTATTCATCCGTTCCACCATTCCATCAGACTGCGGATGTAATGCAGTAGTTCTGGTTTTACGAATGTTCAGTACTTCGCATATTCCTTGGAAAAGTGTGGATTCAAAGTTTCTTCCCTGGTCAGAATGAAGTTCCAAGGGTACGCCAAAACGACAGATCCAGTTCTTTACTAGGACGTCTGCAATAGTAGCGGCCTCTTGATTAGGAAGGGCATACGCTTCCGCCCATTTACTAAAATAGTCCATGACGACAACAATGTATTTATTTCCGACGTCTGATTCAGGAAATGGCCCTGCTACGTCGATGGCTATCCTCTCGAATGGACTACCGACATTATACTGTCGCATCGGAGCTCTTGGTCGTTTCTGCGGTCCGTTGCTTGAAGCGCACGTAGTGCATTTCCTGCACCATTCTCTGACGTCTTCTTTGCAGTTTAGCCAATAAAACCGCTCACGAACTCTCTGCAGAGTCTTCGTTACCCCAAGGTGTCCTCCACTCACTCCATCATGGAGATGTCTTAAGACCTCCGGAACCCGACCTCTAGGAACGATCAGCTGTTCTCTACTCTTGGTTTCATCCGGATCTTTTCGGACACGCTTCAAGATGCCTTCATCCAGGATTATGGGATCCCATTGCGCCCAGTATGATTTGACCGTCGGGGAGTATGGTGCCACCTCTTGCCATGTCGGTCTTGTTCCATTCTTCTTCCATTCTTGAATAATTTGCAACTCTGAGTCGCCATTTATGTCCTTTTCTATCTCTTGTGGTTGCCAAGCATCGTCAATGACAGTTGTTCGGAACGCCTTCGCTTCAACCTTAGAGCAATGATGACAATCTTTTGGACATGGTCGTCTTGATAAAGCATCAGCATTCTTATGTGCTGTACCGACTCGATGTTCTATGTTGAAGTCGTATTCTTGAAGTCTTTCGATCCATCGAGCGACCTGACCCTCAGGATTCTTGAACTGTAGTAGCCATCTCAGAGCAGCGTGGTCAGTTCTTAACAGGAAATTCCTACCATACAAATATTTGTAAAAATGCTCGATGGACTTCACTACTGCCAGCAGCTCCCGTCTTGTGACACAGTAGTTTCTCTCTGGCTTTGACAAAACCTTACTGAAGTACCCGATTACTCTTTCTTGACCCTCCTGCAATTGGGACAGGACGCCCCCAATACCGACGTCGCTGGCATCTGTGTCCAGAACAAAACGTCCTTCCGTCTTCGGGTAACTCAGGATTGGTGCTTGGACTAGAAGTAGTTTCAGTCGCTCGAAAGCGACTTGGCAGTCTTCATCCCAGCTGTATCTGCGATTATTTTCCGTCAGTCTGGTCAGTGGCTTGGCGATATTGGCGAATCCATAAACAAATCTTCTGTAATAGGTACAGAGCCCGAGGAAACTGCGCAGCTGATGTTTATCCGCAGGTACCAACCATTCTTGAATTGTCCTTATCTTTTCTGCATCAACTGCTACGCCTTCTTTGGAGACCACATGTCCCAAATAGTTCACCCGTTCTTGGAATGAGTGGCATTTCTTTGGACTAAGTTTCAAACCAGCTTTCTTTAATTGTTCAAATACCTGCTCCAGATTCTTCAAATGGTCTTCAAATGATTTTCCCATCACAATTATATCGTCCAGGTATACCAAGCAAATTTTTCCCGATAGTCCTTTCAGTACGGTCTCCATAAGTCGCTCGAAGGTGGCAGGAGCATTACACAGACCAAATGGCATGACTGTAAATTGCCACAATCCACTGCCGATGGTAAATGCAGTTTTTTCTCGGTCTTTCTCATCCATCGCCACTTGCCAGTATCCACTCTTGAGATCTAGGGTCGAAAAGATCTTTGACCCGGCCAGGGTATCTAAGGTGTCATCAATCCTGGGCAGAGGATAACTGTCCTTCTTGGTAACGTTATTCAGCTGGCGATAGTCGACACAAAATCGGGTAGAACCGTCCTTCTTCTTCACAAGTACCACCGGGGAGGCCCATGGACTGTTTGAGGGTTCAATGATGCCGTCTTGCTCCATATCTTGAATGATGGCTTCAGCGTCTTCCTTCTTCGCAATCGGGAGTCGTCGTGGTGCTTGTCGAATTGGTCGTGCATCGCCGGTATTAATTTTGTGATGGACAATATTTGTTCTTCCTTTTTGCCCCTCACTGGTTTCAAACACCTCTTGGAATCGGCGTATCAGATCTTCTGCTTGTGCGCGTTGCTGATTGTCTAATTGTTAACCCTTGGATAGTAATAGGGTCGTCAATTCCTTCGAAAGTTTATCGCAATTAGGCTTTATCTTTGTGTCTTCTTCGGTGAGTTTTTTTCTTGCGAGGCGTTCTTTTTCATGTCTGGAGTTATCTTTGGGTAGCATCTTCAAAGATTTCTTGCGTTGACTTTTTGCTTGACCTAGCTCTTCACGGTTCCAACACCGAAGTTGTCTGGAATTCTTGAGATCTTTCACTGCTTCCTGGACCAACCGCTGAACCTGGGCTTCCAAGCTTTCCGTGGTATCGGAGTCGCAGGTAACCTCTCGCACTCGAGCACTGCTTCTGGACGCCTGCTTTGCCGCTTCGTATTCCAGTGCACGAGCCAATGCTTCCACCAGCTTCTTCGGCCGCGCCAAACGTAGGGCTTGCTGCGTTTCATGGTCTCTGATGCCATCCACAAATATTCTCACAGCCCAGCTTTCCAAGAAATCATCCGGGCCAGTTGGATATGCCAGTCGAACCAGGCGTGCCACATCAGCTTCGAACTCCTGTAGACTCTCGCTGGGACGTTGGTATCGGTTCTTGAGCTGCGTGTGATACACTTCCTCCAAGTGTGCATGGCCGTATCGCAGCTCCAGTCGCTTGACCAATTTTTCGTAATTGTTGTCTTCTTCCGGTGGAATAGCCTGTAAAATGTTTACCGCATCTCCTCGGAGAGCAACTGTAAGTGCTGAAACTTTCTCAGTATCATTCCAGCCGTTAGCCTTAGCAGCGGCTTCAAATTGTCTATGGTAATTAATCCAAGATGTTTGACCATCAAAGGTTGGAGGTTTGACACGCATTTTTGTAGTTGAGTCAAGATTTGGTGCGGATAATTCAATTATCTCAGCTTTTGAAGCTTTTTCCGGAGATGAAACACCAAATTTGAATTTTTCTGCAAAAATCTTCATTCTTTCATCCAATTTTGCATCCAATTCTTCTTTTAACATTTTACAATTATCTTCAAATACTTCCTCCCATACCTTTGAATTTTCTCTAAATTTTTCCAGTTGCTGTTCAACTTTCTTTGAGTTTTCCTCCATCTTTCCATGCAGTTCTTCTCTCAAGTTTCTAGAATTTTCTTCTAACTTGCCTAATAAATCTTCTTTCAAACTCGTAGAGTTTTCTTTCAATTTCAAGTCTAAATTCTCTTCCAAACTTGTAGAATTTTCTTTTAATTTTGATTCTAAATCTTCTTTTAAAAGTGAACAATTTTCTTTCAATTTTGATTCTAAATTTACAGAATTTTCTTTTAATTTTGATTCTAAATCTTCTTTTAAACTTGTAGAATTTTCTTTTAATTTTGATTCTAAATTTATAGCCAAATCGGTTAAAGAAAGTTGAACCTCAAACAAATATGTATCAGGGTCCTCACCGTCTTCAGTCATAGCTCCTCGAAGTCGTTCCATTAAAACTTGTTTGCGGCCACTGGTTTCCAAATCCCGTTCTTCCAATTGATATTTCAACTCTGCGACCTTCAAATCTTTCAACAGCTTCGTAGACGCCATCATCCAATTTTACGAAACAGCAATAAACAAAATACTAAATTGTTTATAACAACCCCACACCTGACACCACTGTAATGTTTATTGCTTGATGAATCACTCTGTAAATAAATAAAAGTCACTATTTAATAATCTAAATGAAATAAAATCTTTAATTCTTCTTATGTCACTAATAACAGTATATTTATATATTAATCACTTAATTCTAATTTAATCAAAGTCACAGATATTTATATTTCACTATTTATATACACTCTCACTTCCTTGTCACTGTTTATTATTTATTTGCACTGCTACTATTATTACTGTACTCCCCTCAACGTCGTTGGCTTGGCCTTATATAGAGAAACACCGTCCTTCTCGAATTTTCGATTTTCGCGACTCTTTCCATTTCCAGGAATTGCTAGGGGCTTCCATTGGGAGGGGTGATGCGCTGCGACGTAGCGCGGCGTAAGAGGCCACAAGAAGCCCCTCCCCATACTGCGTCGTATTCACGAGCTCCCCTCTCACTCCCGCACGTCACAAAAGGAACAAAATCTGAACTATTCTGTCCTATTCTAGCTACTCCAAACGAAGCCTTTTCATACTGTATTGATCCAACACACTTTTTCCCCCGAATAGGTTAGGACTGATTTGACCTTGTCATTGTTCTATTATTATTATTATTAATCTTTTCAAATCTATTTATACCCTTTCGGGTGTCTAGATTGTAATTATTTTCACTTTAGATTATTGGTCAGTTCTTTCCACTCTGGTCTATTTTGTGCTATTCTCTTCGCTTCTTGCCAGCTGACGCAGTTTCTGTGGAGAATTTCATTTATGTTTTTTTCCCATGTCTTCTTTGGTCTTGCTCTTTTTTTCTTTCTTGTGGTTCTTGATTTCCAAACTTGCTTCGTCTGATTTTCCTCTGGCATTCTGACTAAATGACCATACCATGAAACTTGTTTCTTTTCTATGGTCTTATGTATGCTCTCTATTTCTAAGTTATCTCTTATTCGTTCGTTTCTTATTCTGTCTATCGTTGTAACACCTTCAACTCTTCTTAAGTATCGCATTTCTGATGCTTGTACTTTACTTTTCAGTCTCTGCTCGAGTATCCACGACTCACTTCCGTATATTAAAGCTGGTCGGTATACCGTTTTGTACAGTGTCATTTTTGTATTCCTGGATACTTGCTTATTTCCTAGTACCGCTTTGTTGAGTGCATAGTAGTTTCTGCTAGCTGCTTGTATTCTTTTGTTGATTTCTGGTTCCATATTTCCTTTATTATTTATTGTTGCTCCTAGATACATACAGTCTTCTACTTGCTCTATCTCGCATCCATTTAGCTGTATATTAGTGATTATGTCCTCTTTCGATATCACCATTACTTTTGTTTTTTTGACATTTATGTTCATGTTGTGTTTTCTCAATTCCTCGTTCCATACATTTAAATTATATTTCATATTTTCCTCATTCTTAGCCAGGACTGCTAGATCGTCTGCAAATGCACACTCTGCTATTTTAATTACGGTCAACTGGTAATGTCCAATGTCTACTTTCTTCGTTTCATCTTTTATTTGCTTCATTATATTATCTAAGAAGACAATAAATAATAATGGGCTTAATGCTCCTCCTTGTCTTAAACCCTGCGTGGTGTTGAATTCTCCTGATATTTCGTTACCCGTTCTTATGTAATTTGTTGTTTCTCTATACACGCTTTTTTGGCGTGGTACTCGGTCAAAAGCTTTTTCTAGATCGACAAACGTAATATAGAGCTTGCTTTCTTGTATCAGATTTTTTTCTATCAGCCTCCTAATTGTGTATATGTGGTCTTGTGTGCAATGTCCTTTCCTGAATCCGCTTTGTGACCTTTTCATTTTTGATTCCACCTCTTGTCTTAGTTTCTTTTCTAGTATGGCTTCATATACTTTGGCTGTCGTGCATAATAGTGATATCCCTCTGTAATTGTTACAATTTCTATTGTCTCCTTTTTTATGAATGGGGAAAATCACTGCCTTTTCCCAATCTTCAGGGATTTTTCCTATTGTCCAGATTCTATTCAGCATCACTAATAGTATTTGCTCTCCTGCTGGTCCCATGTACGAGTATTTAATTTGTTCTGGTCTTATTCCATCGTGTCCCGGAGCTTTTCCGTTTCTTAGCCTATTTAATGCTAGTTTCATCTCTTCTTCTGTTATATTCCCTGTTCTTCTGTGCTTATTGATGTTCCCGCATTGCTGGATCTCCCCTTCTTCATTGTCTTTGTTAGAGTGTTTCTCTTCCAGCAATTCCTCGAAGTGTTCTTTCCATCTTCCTATTATTTCCTCGATTTTTTTCAAAATATTCCCTTGTTTGTCATATAGCTGTCTTAATGCACTTTGGTTTCCCTTTTTGCTGTTTTTCAATGTGTTATAGAATAATTTTTTATTTTCTCTAAAATTATCTTCCAATTTATTTCCAAACTGTTCCCAAGATTTTGCCTTAGAAATTTTAATAACTTTTTTCGTTTTTTTCTTTTGTTTCTCGTATTCTTCCTTATCTTCCAGATTTTTTGTATTGAGGAATATTTTCCATTTCTGCTCCTTCTTTTAAACTTCTTTTCTAACTTCTTCATTCCACCAGTGTGTTTGCTTGTTGTAGCCTGTTTTTCTGATCACTCCGCACGCTCTTTCTGCTGCCTCTTCTACTATATATTTAAATGCACTCCACATTTCTTCTACGTCATTCAAATTTGGTCTCGATGTGCTGTTTATAAGTTCTCTTATGTCTTCTTCGTACTTCTCTCTTGTTTCCTCTTCCTTTAACTTATATACTCTTATTTTCATTGTATTTTTCTCCTTTATACTTGTCTTCTGTTTTTGTGTTGCCTTATTCATTACTCTTATATTTGCTATCGTTAGATAATGGTCGCTTCCAATTTCATTCCCTCTTTTCACTCTTACGTCATCAATATTCTTTCTTTGAGTGCTGTTGGTTAGGAAATAGTCTATTAGCGATCTTTCATTCCTGCTTCGCACTTCTCTGGTATATTTGTGGATTGCTTTGTGTTCGAAGATCGTGTTCAATATTATCAATCCATTTATGATGCAGAAATCTATCAGTCTGTTGCCGTTATTGTTTCTTACTGGCTCACCATGAGTTCTCATTATTTCTTCCAAACTTTTGTTCTTGTTACCCACTCTTGCAATAAAGTCCCTCATTATGTATATAGGTTCTACTAATTTTTCAAATTCTAACTGTAGCGTGTCCCAAAAATCATCTTTAGTTGTTTTGTCCTCGTCTTCATTTGGTCCATATATTATTATTATATTTGCTTTGAATCCCTCAATATCTTCTAGTCTTATAGTAAGAATTCTATCACTCACTCCAACCCATTCCTCAATTGATTGTTCCATTTTTTTATGTATTATGCAACCCACCCCAGTTTTTGCTCTTTCATTTTCATCGACTCCTCTATATATTAGTGTATGATTATTTCTTAGGCTTGTTATTCCTTTTCCTTTTCTTTTTGTCTCCGTTATTGCTAAAATTTGTAGCTCTGCTTCTTCGAATTCATCTACTAATTCTTCTTCTTTGTCCTTTAAACTTCTAATGTTCCATGTTCCTATTTGCATTATCCTTTGTTTCTGCCAGTTCGTCTTTATTTGATCCTTCCTTGTTGTTTCATTTGCTATTCGTTTTTTGAACTTTCTTGTTTACTTCTCCCTTTTCCTGATAAATTCTTAGGTCCTTGCTTATTTGCCTCTACCTTGTTTCCCAGTGCTGTAACTCCTTTCAGTTGCTTGCTCCAAATGTATAGTATATTATCGATTGTTATCTTTTGATAACCAATTTTTATTCTTTTTCCTTTTGCCTTCTCTTTTTTTCCGATGCTTCTTATTTCTCTTTGAATTGTCCTTTCTTCCCATGTTAGATCATTATCTTTAAATATATTTGTCTCTGCTAGTTTATTTTTAGCTTCCATAATCTTTTGTTTTTCTTCCCAACATGCTAATTCAGTTTTTATTATTTCTTTTCTTGTGCACTTATTCAGAGTTATGACTTTTTTGATGTCTGCCTTGACTTGTAGCTTTTCTTCCAACCAGACTTTAATTTCTTCTGTTATTCCCTGTTTTAACTTTAAGTTCTTTATTACTATGTTGTTCTTCCTTTTTAGTCATTCTTCCTTTTCTACGTTTTTCTCCAGATTCTCTATTCTTTCTAATAAGTTTTGTTTTACTCTCTTCCATGCTTCATCTTTCTTTTCCATTTCTGCCAATATTATTTGATTATTATTACTTCATTTTTTCTATTGATAAGCTGTCGCTGCCGAGCGAGCGATGCTACTTTTGTTAAAAATAAACAGCCGTGCTCGCGAAGCAAGCTCGGCCTGCTAATATTTTTTGATTAATAATAATATTATCATTATTATTATTTAATTTTTTTTATCATCCATACTTTTTTTAAAGATGAAGTTGAATTTTTTTTTTGAGTTTTCCCAAATATCTTCATCGCAGGCAATGGCTTGTTCACCGTGTATTATATGTAAACGTGAAAATAGACATAATATGCGTGTATTAGGTAAAGGTGTACGGAGGGGCGAAGAGGATGTCCATGTCTATCTATAACACCTAAAAAATAATTAAAATTTCTATATAAATTGAAAAAAAAAGGAATAATTTATTTTTATTTTTCCCAAATATTTTTATCGCAAGCAATGAGTGTTGACCAATATTGTGTGTATATTGAAAATTGATGTATAATATGCGTGTGAAATAAGTTAGGTTGAACGGGTAAAGTGTATGTTCATAACTACTTATATTACTTTTGAAACAATTATAATTTCATTGTTCTAACATGATTTAAAAACACAATGGATTGAGACAAGGAATTTGGTGGGTTCATTTCCAATAATAGTTATATATTCCTTTGAGGAATAATTTACATTTACTCTATTGTGCTCTATACAAATATTGAAAGTTACACAAAGTTATTGAATATTCATTCAAGAATTATATTTATATCCAGAATTTGAATTGTGTGTGCTAGCTATCCAATGATTCTCATTCTGCTAAAATAGTGCAAGACTAATGGAATTGTTTCATTCATTGTAAATTTGTCGAAGTACTGCAAAATAGGTGTAGGCTGTCTTCACAAGCTGAAAAATTTATTTGTTAGAATAATATATATGTTATTATAATGTTGAATTAGTTTTCTTATCGAATTGCGATATAAAAAGGGAATGGAATGCAAAAAAAACAATTAACAAACTGGTTTTCAAATCAACCCATAGCCAGTGGTTAAAAGCGGAACTACGCTTATACTGGATCCATATCGATGTCTTCTTCGAAATTGTATTAAATCGCAGATTTTATTAGTTTTTAATGTTACTCATTGATATATTGAAACAAAATATGTACTATATTTCCTCATTTGTGTGTATTTTTATCTCCAACCCTTCAATGAGAGCATTGAAATTTGTTATTATTTTTTAATATAGTTTTTTTTTCCTGAAATCATAGCTCGAGACTAACAAAATCAGAGGGCTATGGATATTGATTGTAAAATTATTTTTTTCACCCACTGTTGTTTGTAACATAATACTTATAGCTGCCAATAGTACTATTCACGAAATTTATACACAAACGCACACACAATCTTGAATTGCCGCGAATTCAATCTTTTCGTACACTTTCATTTCTATAGGATATGTGCATGAAGTCTACTAACGCCTCAAGCGGGCAATGGAGAATGATTGAACTCCCATTTTATCATTGTTACATACCTATAATTTTTCTGTGTGCTTATATTATAACTTGCATATCATAGAAGCTACGTTGAAATTATTTATTTTGGATACTTTTTTTCTTCGATTATGACGTTCCTATTAAAGAAAACTTCATAATTCGTTCAAATTGACAGGATAACCTCAAACTATGGCACCGATGATCTTGCGGACCGGGTTTGATTGTATCAAATTCTGTATCCCTTTTACTGAGGAAGCATTGAAGAAAAGCGTGAAATTGGCTTTTTTATATATTAAACATGTTGAAAAATATGTTGCTGATAATATTAACAACAAAAATTATTGTGAAGTGCATTCAATAAACTTCTGTCTCTAAAACACCTTACAAATAAATGATAGAGGTAAGTTTATGAATCCCAAATCGATGATGAATCTTTTAGCGCATTTTCACAAGAAAAATACGCAATTATATGCACTTTGGCTGCTTGGCTGGCCGGCTGGCTGGCTGGCTGGCTGGCTGAGATCTCAGCAGCTACAGCACTTACAGGCTTGAAACAGGTACTGTTTTGTAGGTTTGCACAAACTGCTAGATTTTCTTATTCATACACCCAGTTTTGGATAAAGATTGGAACAAAAATTGAAAAGCTAATTACTGCTGAACTCTGCATAATTGCAATCTGAAAATTGCTGCACAGAACTAGCAACATGTCAGTAATTAAATTTTATACCCTAAAATTCGAACCGATATGGATTAGTACCCATTTTAGGGTAGAAACTATTTATTTCAATATCTCACGAGTTGCACAAGATATTGACATGTGGTTTCTTATGTTAGTAGTATAAGAATGAGCTCGACTTTTGTTTTTACGATCAATTTAGGCCAGTACATGACCACCCGTTACTTATTTTCCTGAATCTGTAGCTTTGGAGATAATTCTTAGGGATTTTTCATATATAGCTTTGATAAGGATCAGATTATTATTATAAGATATAGCACATGACCTCTCGTCATTCAATAACTGAACAATAAAGATTAAAAGATATTTTTGAGTTTGTACGTGCACAAATTATGTACCTATTAAATAGTCAACTTGAAACTGGTACACAAAGAAAAATAGTAGCTTTGAATGAAAACTATTTTAAGTTTTGAGTTTTTTCGTTTGTGGAGAAAACGAAACTCATTGATTCAACATTTGTGATTTTGAATCAAAACGCAACAGGCTTTTGTATAAAAATATTTTAGGTTTTGAATTCTAAGTTTTGTCTTAAAACTTGATGTACATTCACTCAAATGCTTTTTTATTTGAGCTCATACAAATAAAATTAAAATTTATTAGTCTTGAACTAGAATTGTAAACCTTTTTTCCAAAGCAATTTCAGTTTTAAAAGAGAAATTAATAATTTTGTATGAATGCATAAAATTATTTAATGTAAAACTTAAATATTTTCTCATAAAAATGGTACTATTTTCATGTAAAATATAATTTCTCATGTTGAGAATGAATATTCTGACTGAAAATGTATTCTATTTTCAAACAAACCTATAGTATCTCCCAATGTTGCAGCTGCGTGATCTGGGAATCACCTTTTCAATTTTTTCGCTATCTTGGCTCATCATATACTATTCATCGTTTGAACGTAGCGGTGTGATTTTTGTGTTGTGTTATGTTATTTTTTTTCTGACTGCAATTGAAAGGTGAGTTTGATATTAAATCATTAAAAGCAATTTAATAAGATCAAATTGTCCAAATAATAATTTAAACCCAAATATTACATTCGCCAGTAAATTCTGACTATATGAAGATTTATTCCCATGGATACAATTATTGTAACAGTATTGTTTATATGAAAATGAATCTTCAGTTTGGGTTTATTAGCGAATATAATACTTGGCCTTAAATTGTACGATTTCTGAAAATGGAGTTATTTTTTGTTTCATTATGTTTTGCAGGTACACTGTTAACGCGTGAAGTAGGTGTTTGCTTGTGGTTCACGATGTGAGCATCACTCCGGCCACTTTTAATTCTAGATTTTCTTCATCCAAAGTCATCAAGTATTAGTGCGACGTTTTCCTGGCTTAACAACAAATTTAATTTTTGTGCATTTTTTTTTGTGATAGCGTATAAGTTTAAGATGATTCTTCAATTTTTAAATATCAAATTGAATATAGGGGGCAATACTGTAGTATAATCAATTAAACTCAGCTACAACCTTTTATGATATCAATTCTTCGTTTTGGGGTAGGAAACAGTTGTTTGTATCAATAAGCTACTTGCATTTAACAATGGAAATACACATCACCAATATTGCTTCACGTTAACTAAACGAAACAATATGGTGGAGTCAACGCATGCTAAGTTTCAAAAATATTTCATGAACGATATTGCATTCAAAAATTTCCATCACTCAAGTCTTATACATTTTTTTGGTTTGATTTCTAATTTATATTCACCAAATATGGTAGATTTTCTACTGGAAAATATTATATTTTCTAGTGGAATCGTTAAAATTAAGCTCGCCCTACAGATTGAGAGATCATAAACCACTTATCTTCCTAGAAGCTGCGTCATGAGTGTTGATAAATACTATTGATAATTGATCTTAAATTCGTGTTTTTAACTTTTTCTTCTCATGATTTTTTGGATCCCATTTGACAGTTTTAGACTATATCAAATGTGGCTCCATAAAAAATCTCACTCCAGAAAATAAATTATAAAGATAAAGAAAAATTATACTTACTGCGATCAAAGTATCCATAGAAATGACAAATACTTTGCCAGCCGTCAACTTGATTGGTTTTTTACATGTTTCCATAATGATGAAAATAATTTTTCGAACTTTCGAGCTGCATCTATACCATTTCATATTGTAGCAGCTGTACTGTATATCTGAGCTCTACAAAAGTAATACATCAAGCTCAAATATTAAACAGTTAGAACAAAAATACCAGAATTGTTACTAGATGGCCGTTCAAACAATAACATATTAATTGATTTAAAAATATACCCATGTATATCATATTCAAGATTGAGTTTAATATCTTTCCTCGCTCCTGAAACATAAAGTTAGTTTGAATAACAAGATTTTGTAAGTTGGGTATAAGGTAAATTTGATTTCGTTCTTTCACTAGCGATCAATTCAAGGGCTCTATTATTTAGGTTGAGTGTAACTTTAATGTATAAGAGTAAACGAACAGTAACTTCCATGTACGATTCACATTATGTGCACAGACGTATTCTTGAACGAGATGCGTAACTTTATTTCCATGTTCGCACACGAGCGTATACTATAAGCAAACAATTATCCACATAAATAACACACCAACGTTTCAAATTTTTGACAGTCAAGTAATTTTGATAAAGGATTGATTTTTGGAATAATCTACATTACATATAATAATCGCCTCCAAACTTCATACTTTCGTCTTTTCATTTCATATCTCACCATAAGATGAACATTTTTATGAGAACCCAACTACAAATATTCAAGCAGAATAGAATGGGGAACACTTAAATCTGATGGACGTTATTTACATCATATTCAAAAAGTATAATAGTTGTTATCTCAAGATTTTCGAAGAAGGAGGAAGTTTTGTGATTAGTTTTATAATAAAATTAAATGATGAATCTCTATCCCCTAACAATATTTTATGGATCGATGAAGTTACATTCACACGGCGTGGAATAATTATTCACTACGATCCCAATGTTTGATCACATCAAAATCCTCATGCAATTTAAGAGAAAAAAGTCCAACATGAATTTCAATGTATGATGTATGGTTAGGAATAATTGAAAATACTTCAGTAGACTTTTACTTTTAACCTCCACATTTAGATTCAGATGCAGCTAGGTTCTACGATTACCTGAATAAGTATTTAAATTATTTAATGGAAGAATTTGTCTTAGCAGCAGACCAAATTCTTGTCTGATGGTTGTCCTGCACATTACTGGAGACAACCAAGAGTGTTTGAATTTATATTATCCTTAACGGTGGGTTGATCGCGGAGGATCTATATCGTGGCCAGCATGTTTGCCAGTTGCTTCGGACGCCATAAAAAAAGCTTATGATGAAAAGATGGATAATGTAGACACACTACCTACATAGAAAAATAACTCAAGTTTGCGAAACCATTACTCCCGAGCAATGTCACGTCGCAACCAATGCAGTTGCAATTCGTTGTCCTATCTGTTTGAGTGCTGAAGGTCGACATTTTGAAAAATAATAGAGAAAAATAAGAGTTTACTAGCTAGTGTAAATATTTCAATCTACGAGCGAGAGCAGCGAGCGAGTGAATCAAATTAACAAGAGCAAAGTAATATCGCTTTCCTTATGTGTTAAAACTTGCTATTTTTTTGTATACTTGATGGAAAAAACTTGAGTGGAAGACGCCAAGAATAGAGCTAATTTTCTACAGAAATACTAATCAAGGTTGTGTTCTTGCAAAAACGTAGAAACTGGTTTGACAACTGCTAAATAAAAGCATAGTAACCAAAAATAATATTAAAAATTAATTTGTCAGAAGCTAAAGATTCTTCCGAAATTCTGGATGCAGCTAAAGAAGCGACTTCACATTTGTTTCCCGCGAAATCGAGAGAATTTTTGTTTTCTTATATATTTAACCTGTAATTTTTTTTTTAATTAGATCAAAAATGGCATTTGGGCGCGTGTCATAGTGCGTTTTTTATTTGTTTTTTTTTGTGTTGTTGCTAATTAGAAAAATGTTGCTAGTTAGAGAACTGGTACTTTTCTTTGCTGATTTCTACATATTAAACCTAATGTTTTCCATCAAGTATTGAAAGAAAAAATTTTTCTGAAATTTAATAAAACAAATGATAGTCCAAGAGCTAGCAGTCTATCCGACCTCTGTGTTCTCTGTGAGACTGAAATTTTGTAAATCAGTTCTCCACAAAGTGATAAATCCGGAAATACCGATCTATCAAGAGCCCCGCGGGTCAATACTATGATTTGAATTTCTTGAAAATTTACAAGAACGTAGCAGACCTTAGTGAAGTTGTCATGGTGACAATTGAAAAACACATTAAAAATGATTACATCTTTACAAATTTATTTCAAATACAAGTAAACATACTCGTAGCTCGCATTTATCAATTTGTCATGGTGACCAACACTCTTTCTGTGAAGTGGAAATTTCAAGAGTATATTCAAAAACTCATTCTAGAAAAACATGTTGAAAGGCAGGCTATTCTGGCAGCTCCAAGTACCTACTTGGCAGGTTAGTATATAAACGAGGGCAATAGAACTTTTTTCCATTTGAAAAACAAGTTGTCATTCATTTTTATGAATGAAATTTAAGCAATTACATAAATTTGTATGAGATCTAAGCTTTCAACTATAGTTGACATAAGGCCAAGTATTTGGTAACGAGGCTTGCCAAGTCACTAAAATTTTCGGCTGAATATTGTTACAAAAATTTCGTCTTACGTCTTTTTGTACAATTTTTTCCTCATTGCATACCTATGTCGCCATCTGTATAACAAATTTGCACTAATTTTGTAAATTAGTACGTGCTAATAACACTTGATTGAAGAGCGCTAATTTGGGGAGCATGCGCGTCTGGTTCGTCCTCTTTGTTTCCTGAGCTGTGGTTGCAGACGGACTTGTTTTGAGCAGTCTTGTAATTTTCCTAGTTTTTCTAAATTTTGTGGTTATTTTAATTTTCTAAAATCAGTGTTATGATTTTGTAAGTATTTTGTTTATTATTTTTGTTTAAGTTATTCCAAATTAAGTATTATTTTTGCTAGTGATTTCGTTTGAAGGCGACCCACGTAGTTAACCTTTTGTTTTCCAAATTTATCTCTTTCATCCTTAATTCTTTGTTAGTTTTTTGTGCTCAAAACCTTTTTACAACCTTGAAATTGTTATACTAAATTAATTTTTTTGTTCTAAATCTATTTTTTTGTCAAATTTTACAATAGCGTGGGCAATAGCCGTTCCGGTCGAAGGAGCTGGTCTTTTCCTCTTTGGGAGGTTATTATTATTTGTTGTCCTGCCTCGAGGAGATACGTTTAATTATTTCTGATGTTTTATATTCACATTAGTTTTGATAATCATTACTATTGATAGTGTTTCGTACACATATTCTAGTTGCTACCTGCTCTAGTTTAGCATACTATTCCGTCTACAAGAGTAGACATTCCTTTTTTGTAATTCACCGGCTTTTTGTATTTCTGTTTTAAATTTTTTTCTACTACCAAACGCGACCAGGCGTATCGATTCGGTGATGCGCGATTTTTATATATATATATATATATATATATATATATATATATATATATATATATATATATATATATATATATATATATATATATATATATATATATATATATATATATATATATATATATATATATATATATATATATATATATATTTATATATATACGTATATATACTCGAAGTAAAAAACCTACGAGATTTGTGGCTATCTTCGTTCCTCCCTTCACCTTTACTCACCTAAGTATGTTTGATGTATGAATGATAAGTGAAATTGGTTGATAATATATAATTTAACTATACTAATAAGTACCAGTTTTAGTTATAAGTTCTATCAAAATTGACCGGAAGTAGCCTTTTTTTGACGCTTAGGACAAGATTCCGCGTTGCGGATTTGTAATTCAACAACTCGTAGTTTAGTTTCTTACGTTGTTTGTGTAGTTTTTGGTTTCCAAAGCTTAAAATATTTTGTTGTGGGCTTTAGTTCCCGTTTTTAAGCTGGAAAATCCTAGGAGTTTGTGAAGATTGATCCAATTTTTCAGTAACGAAGCACGTTCGTAAATTTATCGACTCATCGCTAATAATCCTTCTTCTTGTCCTGCTGGACTTTGTATTTTCTTTCTTTTTCTTCTCTTCAATGCTCAGCGTAGTTTTTTTTTATTTTGTAAATTTTTAGTGCATTATTTAAAATCTGGCAAATATATAATTTACTGATTATTTTATTAAATTTTTACTAAATTTACAGTTTATTCGTTTTTCAATTTAAATCTAAATTTATTTATTCAAGTTTAACGCTTCACATTTAAAGAGAGCTCTCCAATATTTTTATAGATACCTCCTGTTTCAGTTGAATTGGATACTGGTTGGGTTGTTTGTTTTCAGTGTAGACTGCTAGAGATCTTAGGAATCCGTGGCCACTTGAGACTAGTTTTTTGGCCAAATTTACGTAAAGGAGTACATCAACAAGTCTACGAAATTAAGAAGAATATTAATACCTTCCGAAGTTGACCACCAGGCGCACGGCCAACCTTAACACCTTCAAGGACCGTTGGGTATTTATCAAAGCCTTATATGACGCAAGATCAACTTTACGTAATTCAGGGAACGTTTTTGTCTGACGTTGTTTTTGTGGCTACCAATTCGTCATCTATCTTCTCTGCCGAAGAGGATATTTAGCTAGTTTTTGTAACGTAATTTTGAACGTCTGTGCCGTGCTCTTCAGTTCCCTTTTGGCTGTTGCAGTGAGATTTTTTTTGTATTATAGCTTTAACCATTTTCGTAAGTTACCAAATTTTTTTAATTATAATTTTTGAAATTATTCGCTTTAAATTAATAAATTTTATTTATAATTGATTTCGACATCTATGCTTTAATTTCTTTTTTGCTGTCGCTGTTGTCTCCCAGAATAGTTCATTTTTCTGCTTTGCTCATTTTCTGGGAGTGGCGCCCATTTCCTATTTTTCAGGTAAAATATTTCTAGCGCCCTCATTAATAGCTAGCCTGGGTCTTCACTTTCAAAGTAAGATATTCCAATATTTAAATTTAGTGTCAATCAGCAGTACATTAAGTTTTTTCTACCAAATAGTGAAGAAACATTACCTTTTTTAATTTCTCACTGCCACCTTGGAAATAGGAAAAGGTACAATATCATAATGCTTGTTTACACTCGTATTGCATACAAGATTTTTTCTACGGTCCTTACCTTCTATAGTATTTTTACAACTATTGAGCACATGCAAGGAGAACCAGAGCACAAGTTGACACTAATTCAACAGATATTCAAACTAATGGATCAGCGAGAGTAGCTAGTGTTACCATATTTCCCTGAGGGCCGGCCAGGACATTTTGATAAAAGAAAATATTTATAAATAAAATTATTTAAAACTGATGGATTAATTTTGGAAAAACTTATTTTTTATTAGTAAAATATTGATATTCATCATTTCTTATATTTATCTGATGATTTCACCTGAGACAATAATTTCCGATTGCCTTTTATAAATTTGTAAAATTCTTCATAACTTATATAGTTTACTTCACATTAAAGAATAGCCTCCACGATGCCCACCTCCAGACAGTTTTCATGGTTCTACATCTACATCTACAGCTCCGTTATGGTTATAGCCAGGAATACTGGGAGCATTCACAAATCACACCCATTCCCTGCAGCTCTGTTTAGCCGACTGTTTGTAAATAAATATTTCTTGTGCGATTGTCAGGACATTTCATAGCTAATCGGGACGTCGAAACACCACTGTTGATAACGGTGACATGTCCCGACTTATAGGGACGAATGGTAGCCCTAGAGTAGCTAAAACCATAAATTGACAGAAATTCAGCTACTACGCGTTCAATTTTTTATAAAAATGGGACGCAGAAAAGACTCACTTTATTGTCTACGAACGGTCTGCCGTTTGATATATGTCTCTAGAATGAGTTCAAGAATATTTCCTTAAAATTTCAGCTTCACAGAAATAATGTTAGGAATGACGATCATCATGAAAATTTCAATATGGCCTGCCACGTACTTAGACCCCATAAAATGGTTTGTCAATCTACAAACAAATTTAAATATACAGATAATAAATAACAGTAAGATTTCAGCTCCTATAACTTCTTTATTTGCCACAAAAGAAAATTTAATCATAGAACAGACCCGCGGAACGCCTGGCAGGTCGATACTTCCGGATTCATCACGTTGTGGAAAACTGATTTTCAAAATTTTAGCCTAAGGCAGCGGTCCCACTGAGCGAGTGGTGTCGTGTCGTGTCACGTCGTGTCGTTTGAAAAACGATGGTCCGGTCTCACTGGTCGAGTCGTGTCGAGTGAATTTTTCTACTTTGACTTGAATATCAATCGAAACATAGGCTTTTATGAGTTATTCATCCTTTAATGAAAAACGTTTTGCGATATATCGCCAATATTTGTCAATAACATTTACATTTGATTATCCATGTCTGAATTGATAGATTAAATCCACATTTTCCCCATGGACATTGATTAATACACTCAATTTTTGCCATTTTTACAAGTGTCAAGTGTCAACTTAAAATCCAAACGACCGCAAAAAAAATAATAATCAGTTGCCACCGAGTGGAAGATTGTGACTTTTTTTTCCAAATGTACTAAAATTATTCATTACCACAATAATTTTAAAAATTTCAAATGAATGGATGAAAATTTCTTCATCTTATGACTCTTTTTGTCATGTCAATTCTGTGAATCTCTCAAACGCATGCATAGAAGTGTCGAGTTGTGTCGAGTGACAAGTGAAATTCAAACCAAACTGAAAATCAAACAACTCGCTAGCACTCGACAGCGCACGATGGTCCAGTGAGACCGACACCATTGCAATACATGTGTTTGAAATTTTCAAGGCCAACTCGACACAACTTTACACGACACGACACGCTCAGTGAGACCGCTGCCTAAGGCTTCACCTACACTGAGAACGTGTATTGTCAGACACGGTGACGGACGATTGACGGACGACATACGCAGTCAAGGTAATCTCCTACACTGGACATGGGTGTCGTCCAATGTCGGACGATTGCGACGACAGCCGCACTCATATTTTCCTACGAAGACCTGTGTACATTTTATTACAATTGTCATTAGTCAATCATTTTTTCAAGTGCTAATTAAAAATGAGTAACTCCGAGAACGATCTTGCCCTTTGGTTTTTAACAGAAACAGTTAGACTATTGAAAAAAAAAAGTGGGTGCACGGATTTAATGGAGTCTAAATTTGCTCCCTCCAGATCAATTGAATAATTTTTGTTCATGTTTATCTAATTTCTGGTATAACTTACTGGATACTGATATACATTAGGCATAGTAGTGCACAAATATCAGACGACGTCTGTTGAAAAACAAAATTATTTGATTCTCCAATTTTGCTCAAAATAGATATAGATCACTCGTTAATGTATCTTCATACAGATAAATGTAGATTTTGCACACTACACATTTATAGAAAATTTCTGTGGAAGTCCTAGCGGCTCCAGCACGCACTAAATCCGGGTTTTCTCCAATAATGTGTATTTCTCCTAATAAACACAGCATTGCTTGAAAAGTTAGCTTGATCGTTCCAAATTATATTTTTTGCAATAACTCTTCCTTCGTTAAGGGTGTCGCTTACCTAAATCATGAAAAGCTGGTTCACGCATATCTAATTATTTCTCGTCACATAGATTATTTTTAATGATCAAGTAGTGCTTCTGATAGTTAAATCTTCAAAGCATGGAACCTGCTTCTCCGATTTTTAAAATTTTCATCCATTTGTTGTAAAAAGAGTCATACATTTTGCAATTTTTACGTATATATTTCTCATATAAATTCAATCATTTTGCTGTAAGTTGCATATAATGATTATTTCATTGGATTTTTCTTCATAATATATTGTATATACGTTAATAGTATATAAAAATGACTATACATTATTCCAATTCTATTTATTCATAAATATATGAACAAAAAACTGAAAAATTGAGCTTCACACGGATATCTAATTTCTGCTTTAATGAGACTACTGATTTTAAAAAATTTTTCTCAGCATATTGTAAATCACTATATCTATGGAATCAATCTTAAAATTGTTCATATTTTTCGAGAAATAAGCACATTAACTGAAATAAACAAATAATATTTGTAGTGTTCAGTAATAAAGAAATGTAACGAAGGAGGCCTGAAAAAAAAAAAACAACCACAGACGGTGTGTGATTGACGGGATAGGAAAATACAAGATATAAATATGTTATGTATATAATCACAAAATGAATACTGAATAAACAGATTGGTTACCTATAAACTAGTTTCCATTTACAACAATATTTTACGATATTCTATCATATTTTCAGATGCAAAAATTTACATATGCCTACCTCCGAGAATAGTCTAGTACGTACTACTCCAATTCTCAATCATTCCACTGTAATTTCAGATAAACGCAAAAATTTGTTGCAAAAAAACAGAATATATTTCTTAAAATATTTTACTTGTTATACGCCTATTGCGTATCCTCAGTGGCTCCGCTCTATCGGTTAAATTTTACATCTACGTCATGTGCCGTCAAAAACGTCAAACTGTCAAACGTCATTTCTGTATGTTGTATTATTCGATAATCATGAGTATAAATCATTCATTTAGAAGTTGTTGTGTTGTTGGATGTACTAATACTTAAGCAAACAGGCAGAACTAATTTTTATAGATCTCCAGGAAGAGATTATAAAGCGAAAAAAAGAGGAATGTGGATAACAGCAGTTAAACGAGTGTGATTTAATGCAAAATTCTATAAAAATATATTAGATATCATTCAATTCTCAGTATCAACCATCTTTAAGAGAAGTTAAATATTATAATTGTAAAGAAAATCAATAAATACCACTTAAATAAGTTTCTTAATTGACTGAAGAGTCACATGGATTCGTTTCAGAATTCTTCACTGAAACCAACAGATTTTTACGTAATATTTTTCCTTCTCAAAATTTAAGAATTGTTTTAAAGATAAACAACATGAAAAAATTTTTTACCCTCAAAGATCTCGCTCAAATTCTGTACATATATAACTCATTATAAATCTAACTGTAATTGATTACCTTTAGATGAGTCACATAAACAATGTTGTCATAAATTGAATACAATATTATTATTAGAGATACAGATGATACGTCATGGACTTCATTCTGATTTTAAAGCAGAGTGACATATTTCAAAACATTGACAGGTGACATCACACCTCGAAGTTGTGATTTTTGAATAATATGCGGCGCTTTCGTCGAAATTTGAGGATACGCAACAGGCCAATACTCAACCCCTGCAACCAGCTTGACATTTTCCTTGGAGCTGTCAATATTATCTGTGAGTTACATATATTAATAATCCCTTACTACCTGTTCTTTTATTAGACACCTTTCTCAGAGCGGTCAAATATGTAAAAGACATAAATTTATTATTATGTATTTCATTCTGTTATTTTCGTCTTGCCACTTTCATATAATATCAGGATGAATTTTTATGACAATCACGTGAATTATGTTTATCTATAATTATGATGATGCAAAGGCATTATTGTAACAAAGAGAATATAGTGCTCATCAATAGTGCAGATTTACAGATGTCCTCAAGCAGATTTTATTTAAAATCCTAACAAATTTTTTGATAGTGTTACGATTTCAAAGTCTGACTTGACATATTATGATCGTCATACTTTTTTAGAAATGAGTAAGATATTCTTCCAAGAATTAAACTTGCAGTAGATTATCAATGAATTGAAAAAAAAAATTGTGTGTATTCGAAATTAGTATTTTTGATTTCCAACGGAAAGTTTTGATAAAATGAAAAATAAAAATAATGAATTCGATTATTGTATTGAATAAACAATTATTGAATAATATGAACATTCCCAAGCTACTTATTTTTTAATTTCTCTGAACATGTTGGTCGAAGTAAGTATTATATTTTTCGACAAGAAATTCATCAATATTTTGAAAAACTGGATAGTTCAATTTGTATGTCATCCTCAAACATATCAAGTCGTATTCTATACAATTTCAAGGAATATTATTCTCTTCACTGCTACAAGTTTGCTTCATAACATTCCGTTCACAGATTCATAATATTTAATCCTGTCCTGACAATATATATAGAAAATATTGTTTTTTGTATACTTGATGGAAAACATCAGGTTTAATATGTAGAAATCAGTGAAGAAAAGTGTCAGTTTTTCATTTAGCAACACTTTTCTAATTAGCAACAAAAAATAACAAACAAAAACACTATGACACGCGCTCAAATGACAGCTTTGATCTAATTAAGAAAACAAAAATTCTCTGGATTTCGCCGGAAACAAATGTAAAGTCGCTTCTTTAGCTGCATCCAGAATTTCGAGAGAATTTTTAGCTTCTGACGTATCTGACAAATTGATTTTTAATATTGTTTGTTTGTTACCATGCTTTTGCTTGCCAGTTGTCAAAACCGTTACTACATTTTTGCAAGAACACAACCTTGGTTAGTATTGTTGTAGAATAGTATATTCTACAATAAGTATTGGAATGGTCTATATTCTGAACGAGTGAAAAGTTTGTAATCCGAGCCAAAGGCGAGGATTACGGTTCGCGAGTGTGGAATACGCCATTCCAAACATGTTGTAGACTATACTCTCTCTGACAAGGTTTTGGAAACTCACCAATATTTCAGAGGAAACTTGAAAAATTATTAAATGTCAAACGTCAAATCCAGATATGAATACTTGAATTGTTAGGAAGTAACCATGGTAGTAGCCAAACTAACAGCTTCTGATTCGTCGAAATGATTCTAAAGGCTTACAGAATCATTCTAAACGGCATACGGAATCATTCTAAACGATTTTTTGAAATATCATTCGTTCTAACATTATTTTTGGTTATGGAATATGCAAATTCCAAAACAGTGTTGGAGAAAATTATTTCTATTTCTGGCGTCTTCCACTCAAGTTTTTCCATCAAGTATCCAAAAAAAAAAAAATAGCATGTTCAATACGTAAGAAAAGCGATATTACTTTGCTCGTGTAAATTTAATTCACTCGCTCGTGGCTCTCGCCATTTAAACATTTACACTCGCTAGTAAACTCTCACTTTTTTCTACTTGTCAAACAATATACTATTTAAGTATTCCATTATGCAAAATTATTTCTATAATCGAATGATAAAATAAAAAAGATTATCTATTTAAAATAAGAAAATTATTGCCGCCTTCCAATTTAACTGGGAGAAATATCATCTTGAAAATATTTTAGTTCAACGAAGCAAGTTTCTAAGCCTTTATTTTACCAACTCAGAAAAATCTCGAGCAAATTTTGAAACCCCTCTGAAAGTATCTAAGTTCGTAAACGAGAAAAATTAGAAAAAAATAGTCCAATTTTTTTTTTGCATATTTCTTATAGAATGGCTTATTAAATTAGATTATTACCCACATTACAACCTGGACTTGGCAATTATTATAAATTAGGAATAATTCAACTTTCTAATAGAATCAAGTTTGATTGAAATCACTATAATACATTATTTACATCCCCATAAATTCGGGTGAAATTACTTTGCAGGATTATCACTTTCTTAGAAAATTCAGTTGATAATTTATATTATATTAACGTTGATTGGATATTCAATTAAAGATTTTATTCACAAAATATCTGGTTCATTTTACATCTTGTTCCTAAGTTAAAATGATATTCTGGAATAAATTTTCTTAAAATATCTGCAGATAACATTTTAACCACTGAACTAAAGATTAAGTTAACCTATGTCATAAGTCTTTCTATTAGGAGAACTACCTGCTTTTGAATAAATTCAAATTCAGACTACCAGGTGATTGAGCAAGATATTTCGGTTGCATACACTGAAAACCTCTTTTTCGAGCAGAACAGAAATAAAATTTAGATAAACGACACCCTTAATGAGCAAAGTACAAAATTCTAAACATCGCTTATAACCGCCAGGATGAAGATACTAAACCTTGTGAAATTTAAATGCCTTGTATTGTAGGCTCCAAAATACAACAAAACGTTGATCTCAGCATCGACATCTCCAAACTTTTCTTGTTTGCGATTAAATGCCGAAATGTTTGCACGCAATCTTCATTCAAGTCGTCAAAAATATCGACGTTCGGTTACTCTCTTATCAGGATAGCGATCTCTATAAATATTCATCGCAGCTCGAATATTCTTACGCCACAAAATGTAAATTTCAAACATATCAACTTTTTGTTCGGGGGTGTAATCATTCATTTTTCAATAAATTATTCTCTTAAATAATCGAATTGATATTAAATAATGAATAAAGAACAAAGCTAATTCATTTGTCTCATTTGATAAATTCATAGCACTCTGATTGCTATCCAAATTGATTTATTGGTTACCTATGCAAAATACATTTTCAAGAAAAAACAAATTCTAGTAACAGTAATAAACGATTGATTTTTTGAACTCACAAAAATATTCTCTTTCGTATAAAAAAATTAGAAAATATGCCTCAAATCTTCATTACACATTTAAAAACTTAAGACTCAAAACTCCTGCCTTGATCGGAGTGTAACCCCAACGGCACCCCGAATCTTGAGATCACGTTCTCAATAAGGGTTTCCGCAACTGTTTCAGTTTCCTGATTTCTTACTGGTATTACTTCCGGCCACTTGGTGAAATAATCCATGACAACAACCAAGTACTTGTTTCCCCGTTCGGTAATAGGCAAAGGTCCAAGTATGTCCACGGCAATTTTCTCAAACTAAGAGCCCACGTTGTACTGCTGCATCTTAGCGCGCTGCCGAGTGGCAGGCCCCTATTTGAGTTACAGCGTTCACAAGGCTTGCAATATTGTTCTATATCTTCCCGAAACCAACCCAGTAGAAACGTTCACAGACTTTATCAAGTGTCTTCTTGATGCCGAAATATCCACCTCTGTTACCATCATGCAGTTATTCCAAAATTCGATCTTTTAGATTCCTTGGCAATAATAATTGTTTTTTGCTTCTTTTCTATCAGAATTCTCCCATAGTCTTATAGAAAGTTGTTTCTGACTTTCAGGAAACTCCATTGCGACAAATAGGCCTTGGTGATCGGATCCATAGCGAATGTCTCCTGGAAGTTAGGTTTCTGGCCGATCTTTACCCACTCTATGATCGACTTCAGAACGGAATCATCCTGTTGAGCCTGTCGCACTTCGTACATCGATAGTATAGATTTATCTTGCTCAAATTCTTCTATTCTGGTGACGTTTACGTATCATTCATGATCCTCCTGCGTACAGCAGTTATTACAATCATTGTCACATGGTCGACGGGACAAGGAATCCATATTAGCATGAGTTTTCCCAGGTCTATGACGGATTTCAAAATCATATACCTGCAGATGTTCCAACCAACGAGCTGTTTGTCCTTCAGGATTCTTGAACTTCATCAGCCACTGCAGCGCTGAATGATCTGTTCTGACGACAGATTATTGACCATATAGTAAGCTGTGAAAATTCTCAATCGATTTACAGCATAGAGCTCTTTTCTTGTAACGCATCAGTTCTTCTGAACCTTTTAAAGAGTTTTGCTGTTATAGCCAATTATTTTCTCAACGCCGTCTTGTTCTTGAGGGAAAACAGCTTCAATCTCGAAATAACTAGCGTCCGTATCCAAAAAGAATTTGCTCTCTGCGTTTGGATGCGTCAACACTGAAGACGTCGTAAGATCATTCTCAAGTTTTTCGAAAGCTTCTTGACTCTCACTATTCCATTCAAATTTCCGATTATTTTCTGTTGAAGCAAATAGTGGTTCGGCAATCAATGAGAAGTTCTTAACAAACCGGCGATAATAATTGGCCAAACCCAGAAAGCTTCTCAGTTCGTGGATGTTGCTTGGGATCCTCCCAAGTTTTCACAGCTTCAATTTTATCTGGATCTGTCTGTACTCCTTCATTGGACTACACATGTCCTAGATATTAAATTGTCTTCTGGAACAAGTGACATTTTTTCAGGTTCAATTTCAGGTTGGCTTCTTTCAACCGTTGGAACACTTGTCTCAGTCGAGTAATTTCTTCTTCAAAATCTCTCCCATGAACTATCACATCATTCAAATGGACAAGTGCAGTTTTCCATGACTACCTCTGTAGCACTCTCTTTTTATGAATCTCTCAAACGTACTTGGAGCATTGCAGAGACCAAAAGACATGACTGTGAATTGCCATAGGCCCGCACAGGACGTGAATGCTATCTTTTCTTTATCCTTCTCGTTCATTTCAACTTGCCAGTACCCACTCTGCAAGTCAAAGGTAGAAAACCATTTCGAATTTACAACAGCATGGAGAGTGTCATCGATCCTTGGCAGGGGGTATGAATCTTTTTCTGTTACCTCAATCAATTCTTGGTAATCTGCACAAAACCAAGTAGAATCATCTTTCTTCTCTACCAAAATAATTCGAGAAGCCCACGGACTTGTCGATGATTCAATGACTCCTCTCTTTTGCATGTCGATTACAAGTTCTTGAACTTCGTCAATCTGAGATATAGGTATTCGCCTGTTTTATCGGCAGTGCATCTCAAACGTCGATTTTATGCTGAACGAAATGTGTGTGCCTAAAATCACTTGGATCCTTGGCCAATATAGTCTGATACTCCAGCAGCAAATCGCGTAACTTTTTCTTCTGTTCCTCCGTCAAATTAGCGCTGCTTCTGTTAAATAAATCTTGAATTGTGGGGCTCAGTTGCCTTGAAAATGGCTTCTTCTTGATAACTGTACCTTCAATCTTGCGAATCAATGTGGTGGCCTCTAATTTATCTAACGGTGTACCTTTTTTAATTCGAACCGGATCATCCAAAACGTTTAGAATCCTGACCACGAGTTGTGATGAATTCACCAGAGTCCTTGCTAGTACAACGGATTTATTCCAGCTCAATGTCCTATCAGGTTCGAAGACATACGTTGCACTTTTTGGATTGTTGTCTAGCTTGAATGGAATCATCTTTTCCGACCGAGAAAGTACCAAGAAATTCTTTGGAGCAACAACATCCGTCACTTCCATCTCCATTTGTCGTCAATGAAAAGGTACTTCTTCTCCATTATCAATTCGCAGGATATCGCCATTCACATCTGAGACACAACCAAGATCTTGCAGGAACTCGACGTCCAAAATAAAGTCATCCACAATTGCAGCAATGAATACTTGATCTTTTTTTTTGCAAATTACCAATTGTAAATTCAAGCTCATCTACACTGAGTACTGGTATTCTGTCACTATTTGCTCTGTTCAGTAAAATGCGCTGACTCTGAGCACGTTCTCTTGGAATTTGTCCTATTCTTGCAAAAAAATTTGGAAGCACAACGGTGACATTCGCCCCGGTATCTAGCAGCCTTTTGTATAGTACATACCTCACGAAACCTTCTACTACTGGAATAGTTTCTATATGAATTATCTAGAGATCTATGACCATAGGGCTGTCGATGGAAGATAAAGCCAGCTTCTGCTCCCCAAGACTAGCTATATTTTGTTTTCCGACGACGTGTTCGTGCCACAATCGACGGTACGCTTGGCACGACAGTCTGCGCAAAGATAGCCCTGCTTGCCTCACTGCCAACATCTCATTCTTCTTCTCTGTCCAGGGGAGGTCGGTATAAATCTATGGCAACTTTCTGTATAAGTCGTGGTCCTTTCCACCTCGGGCTCTTCCTTATCGCACTCAAGCTACCTCACTCTCTCCGCCAGTCTCGACGCCTTCGTGGCCTCCTCAATTTTCAAAGTCTTCGTTAGCGCTTCTCTCAACGTCTTTGGATTCGCTAACCGGATAATTCGGCTAATCTCGTCGTCGGTGATGCCGTCCATAAATTGTCTTACTGCTACGTATTTCTGTGTTGGGCCAGGACAATTTGCGAAAGCTTTCCGAGCCAGACTCTGCACAGCATACGCAAACGTAGTCAAATTCTCCTTATGCCGTATGCGGTTTCGTAGCTGGAGTAGTTTCTTCATGTGTTATTCCCTGAAGCGAAGCTCTAACTCAGACGTAAGCTTCCCATAATCAAGGCGTTCTTGTTCATTCAAACCTGAGAGTACCGCTAATGCTGTATCTCGGAGTATTCCAGCCAGTACAATAGCTTTTCGTTTTACACCCCAACCATTATTCTCCGAAACCAGCTGAAATTAAGCAAAATATCCATCCCAGGAAGTCTTGCCATCGCACGGCGTCGGTTCCAGCGTGAAATTAGCTGCAACTTCCCTTGAAGTAGATGCTGGAGCACTCTCTATTCGTAGATACACGCCATCACTATTGAGACTGAGGCTCTGCAATTTCTCGAAGACAATCGAGTCTAATTTTGCTCCTAAATCCTGTTCGACTTGCTTAAATTGATCTTTGAATTGTATAACTTGACGCTTCACTCCCCTAAGCTCCTCATCTATTTCTCTTCAATCCCCTGAATCTCACTCGTCATACTTTCGATCTGCTTCGAAATCATCTTCTTTAACTCGGTAGCCATTTCCTATGTTGATTCTTTCACTATTTTTATCTCTTCAGCTACTGCGCCTTTCACTGCTTGCATCTCTTCAGCTACTGCGCCTTTCATTGCTTGCATCTCTTCAACTACTGCGCCTTTCACTGCTTGCATCTCTTCAGCCATCGTCACTTTTAGTTCAGCAGAAAACCTTGTGTAGATTCAGCCATCTTCTTCTCCATGGCCTTCATACCTTCCGTAGATTCGACCATGCTTTTGTAGACTCAGACATATCCTTCTCCATAGATGCCGCCGACGCTTTCTGCTCAGCTGCCAAAGTCTTCATGAATTCCGTCATCATTTTCAGCTGATCCTGCATCTCGCTGGTGGCCATGCTTCTTGTCTTGGGTATTGTAACGATACCCTTCGCTGATGGCGTGGTTGTTACTTTTGACGTCGCTGTTGAAAACTGCTAACGGTGTGCTCGGGCGCCAATACGGTCGGTGACGCAGTTTTCTATAACGGACGGCTGGATAGCTCAGACGGGAAGGGTTAGGGTTGTCAGAAATAATTATCAGGAGATAGGTGTCACAATGAGATTCATTACACACAAACGATGACGATGAACATAGAACATATATTTTACAGAACTTGTACGGTGATACTTCGGCTGACGGTGACGGAACGGCTGAACGTCATGTTCAGCCGTTTCTCGACACAAGAAGAAATACAGGAAAAAGAAGAAGTAATTTTTCAAATACAAATTTCATTACAATAATACATTTCTTATTACTCTCCTGTCGAATATATCCTTTTCTGATTTTATTTTTTTAATATTAAAATTGTCCTAAATAATTTTCTAATCGGTCGATAATATAGAAACTGTCAAGAGTCGGATCTAGTTTGTGTATGGTCAACGGTCGCACAGAATGTCAAACAACAACAAAATATAAAATATACAATTTACAATATACAACATATTTACAGGACAACAGTGGATTACATTCAGACTTTATTACGGTAAGACATAAGACATAAATACAGATCATACGATCTCAACTTCTTTTAATTTCAGATGTTGTTAACACATAACCTTATTCATCCACATGTGAAAGATAGTAAACGGTATTGGAAGCAGCTGAACACGGATGAACGAACGGTAAGTGATGTTGTATGTTGATGCAGAGTTACTGAATTTAAAGTTTACAGGGTGCGGAAGAAGTGAATAGAATTGTGATGGACTAAAAAATGTTTGACGGTGGCAGAAGGCTCTGGGATGTGCAACAGTGACGGATTTTGGGGCCTAATTCGTCACAGTATTTACAACAGTCCCAACACAATTTTAAACACTTCACAACACTGCAATCTAGTCCACTCTTCGTCACCTGGATCCAGAATTAGTTTCACTCAATTCCTGAGTATTCCACTTCTGTCACCAATTTGTCATAAATCTTATCGTGAATAATTCATTTTTGCCTGTTACAGTGTTAATATTTATTTTCTAGCACGTATGATTACAATGTCGCTCATAGTTACTTGAACTGAATGACCTCTCTCTCTCCTAGCTCACGCTCTTATAAACCTAATCCAACAATGGGCCAACAATCAATTGTCTAACAGTTGATGCCTGGTAACCACCGAACATCTAGTAACCATAGGCTGTCAATCATGTCCGACAATTCAATTACTAAATGGGATTACAGTTATAATAAATTATTGGCTAAATAGCGAGTTCAAATGAGCTAATTACTTAAAATATTTCACATTTATGACAATACGATTCTAAATTGTATATGGACTAGTTCTAAGCGATGTTTTGGAATGTCACATGTTTCAAAATAGTTTTTAGTTTCGAAGTGTGCAGATTCTAAATCACTGTGAGAAAAAATCATTTATGGTATGATCTTACTATTTACTTACCAGATAAAACTGTAGACCAGTAAAACATATGATAATGCAAGATTCAATGAATTGAATCAACATCCAGGAACTGAACATAGATTCGGTACTCTTCATAAACCTGTAACAATTCCTTCGATCATTAAATATAAAAATTGTTTATTCTAGAGATATGATAATAATAATGTTAATAATAACAATATTGGCATTCATTTAGCTAAACAGCTATGAATATCCACATATATGAACAACAATAAACACAAAATAATTCAATAAGCATAGTTATACAAAGTCCTCTTATTATATTCAAATTATTTATGCCCATGTTACACCAAACAGTAACCATGAGTGACCATGAGTGAGCACTCATGAAACAACAGAACGCATCCATCACTCATGAAAATAGCGGATCTTCTAGTTTTCATCAGTGGTCACTCACGAAAAAAATGCAGCTATGGCTTCATGCGCATCATATGCTACTCATTTCACATTGTCATTTTGTTTGACGTTTTTTGTGCTTGAATATTGTTTTTATTGGAATGTATTTAATCAGAGAAAGTGCGTTCTTTTATTTCATTCAATAGCAGGGTTAACGAGTCTGCCCTATAGCTTAAAGCGTACAATAGGTAGCTGAATAGGATATATTGTTGCTGTAACTCACTTTATAATGGCCTGATGACGAACAATGCACTCTCTAATTTCTTTGAGAATCAATAATTCAAATTCTTCACTGAACAACTCGCAATTATTATTCTCAAATTGATTGTACAAAGCGATATCTTCCAAACTGTGATCTTCTTGTTTTTCAGCTTGCAATGTAGCCTTCTCAAGATTATCTTTCAATATATCTAATTGGGCACAGCCTATGTTCATGAACACAGCTGGCAATGTATCTAATCCAGTTTGCATCAAAACCATAGACAGTAAACTTAATAACTGAAAAGTGTACGCTAGATACCAATAGAGTGGATCATTTTGAATATCAAACGGAAACCATCCTTGGACAGGAAGCTTATATTCTCCATCGGAAACTATTATTGGGAACACCACACAGAATATTACAGTTATATAAGAATAAGTGAAAAATATTAGGCAAAGCATATTTATGGTCTTTGACCAGAAATCCAGAAACTGCTTTTGATCCAAGCAATGTTGATTGAATACTGAATCTTTCATACTATCCAAGATTCTGACAAACTCTCCTTTTTTGTATGAAAATATGATAACTTTTAACATATAGGAAATCTGATTCGAAACAACTAGCGCATTATGAAATATTTCATTGGAGTCTCTCGTTTTGATAAAAAAATCTATGAATATACTTATACTGAACATTAATGCTAGAGTATAAGTCAAGATGAATGGATGAATATAATACAACCAAGTAAATTTTGTTTCGCCAAGAGGCCACATTCCAACTAAAGATAGATTAAACTTTGGTAATTTCATGAAACTTTTCATATCAGAATGTTCACTGTACTTTCTGTAAAACATTTCTGGTGAATTATATTCTATATGAAACAAAACTCTGTAAGTTTGATCCTACATATTTGATTATTGCTTTATGTTTTCCATGAGAAGTATATGTATTTATTCAATTTCGCATGCTGAAAATTTGATGATATTTATCATTATATCTTTCCGTTCACATAATTTAATTACACTCTATCAAATGCCTTCTCAATATCCTGGTTATATATTCTGTTTCACTATTACATGTTTAATAAAGAGTTCAAAGATGATATTTCATATTATCCATCAATTTAGCAAGGTATAATAACTCAAAGTAGCAGATATTCATGATAATTAGTCACTAGATCTATTTATCTAAGCAGCTGCTGGTCTATCCTCTAATTATTTAGATTAATGACTGGTACGTTACTTGAAACAATGTACAATTCATTCCTCCGGCAGGTTCTAATTAACTATAGAATAGTATAAAATCTATACCTTTATGTTATGGAAGTCCTCGTGTATTTATTCTAACTCATTTCACCAATTGAGACACGATTTCACCTAAATAAGAGTTCCCATACATACGTATTATGGGTCATGTGACTTCAGAAGGCAAGGTTTTATTAATTTCTATTTCATTGAATGATAGAATGCTCAAATGAAGAAAATTATCAGAGGATACTGAACATTTCAAAATTGAGAAGAATCTTGTCCACATTGTTCTACATTCATTGAGAGATGAATTGCTAAACGGTTTTTAACACTTAATAAATACTATCAGATTTGGTCCAACAACAGAAAGATCTAATCACGAAGATTTCTGAAATCCAATATGAAAAAAAATACATGAAAATTGGCATAATCTAAATTTCTCTAGGATAAGCTAGATCGGAGCGTAAAATAAAAAAGTTGTACACAAAATTTCAACATGCGAACGATAAATTAGGATTAAAGTGTTATGTAGTGGATATCACACATGCCTGGCAAGCGTGAGATTTCGAGTTCGAATCCTTGAGCTGTACAAGACTTCACTAAATTTACTTATATAATCTGTTCCTCTTCTACCAACTGGATGTCGAGGTTGCTTCGATCAAATGTCTTCTATGAATTTTCCCCACTCGCTTCGGTTTCTTGCTAGCTTGTGTGCTTTTCTGATTGTTATTTTCTTTTTGGTTATTGTTTCTTGTATTTCATCGTTCCATGTTTTCCGTGGCCTGCCGCGGCTACTTTTCCATATTGCTCTGGCTTTCCATATTTTTTTTACTTTCCTTGTATCCTCGAGTCGAATTAGATGTCCATATCACCCCAATTTCTTTCTTATCTTTTTATTTCTAATTTTGTCTAGTTTTGTTACCCCCTCTATAGCTCTGAGACATTTCATTTCCACCGCTGTGATTTCACTCTGTTGTCTTTCATTTAGTACTCAGGTTTCTGAACTGTACAGCAACATTGGTAGTATTATTGTTCTGTAGATGGTCAGCTTCGTTCTTTTGTTCACTGTTTTGTGCTTTAATAGTATCTTGCTAATGAATGATAAGCTCATACTGTTGCCTGTATTCTGCTATTCATTTCATCTTCATACCCTATCGAAGGCTTTTTCATGGTCTATAAAACATGCAAAAATTTCTTTGTTGTGTCTTAGGGTTTTTTCCGTTATCTGTCGAATTCTAAATACATGGTATTGGGTGCTGGGACATTTTCTAAGTCTGCTTTGAGTATCCCCAATCTTGTCTTCTACTAACTTTCTCAGTTTCCTTTCAAGTATCGTTTCGTACAGCTTTACTGCACTGTGCATTGGAGTGAGATCCCTCAATAATTACAACAGTTGCGGCTGCCTCCTTCTCTGTATATTGGCGGTATGATTGTTTCCCTCCAGTCTGTAGGTGTCTGCTCTCCATCCCAAATTTTGTATACTTATGTGTGCAGCATTTTTGTACCTTCCTCTCTCATGTATTTCAGCTGCTCTGGTTTTATATCCAGCTGCTTCCCCTATCTTTGATTTTCCAATAGCAATTGTAACTTCTTCGACGCTGATTTCTGTATTTGTAATTTCTGGATTTTGCTCTGACACAGGATCGTTGTTGTACGCATTGCTTTTGGTTAGTTCTTGCGGTTCTAGTAATTCTTTAAAATGTTTTCTCCATCTTATTAGTTTGTCTGTATCCTTTCTCAGTATTGTCTCATTTTTGTCTTTCAATTGTTGAATAGATTACTCTTTTTTTTTGCTCAAATTCTTCGCCACTTCATAGAAGAGTTTGTTGTTTTCTTTGTAGTTATTATTTATATATTTTCCGAAATCCTCCTATTCTTGTTGTTTCGCATTTCGTATTATTTCTTCTGTTCTTTTCCTTTGTTCTCTGTATTTTTCACAATTTTCTTATGTTTTATTACACTGGTATATTTTCCATTGATTTTTTCTTCAATTAGATTTGTCTTTTTATTTTTTGACTCCATCACTTTGTTTGTTTTTTGTTTTGGCTGTTTTTGTAGGTACCACAATTGTTTTTTGCCGCTTCGCTCAATATATTTTTGGAAGTTTTCCATATGGTTTTCACATCCCAGTTTCTATATTCTCTTTGTCTTAATATTTCTTCTTGTACTATTTCATTGTACTTTTTCTTGACTGATTCAATTTTACCATTGTTATTTAGTGTCTGTTCACCAAAGCTGCCTATTACTTTTTCTACACTTTTGTTTATGTTTCCTACTCGTGCATTTAGATCTCCTATTATTATTACTATCCTCTCTTTGGTTTCCGTTATGCATTGTAGTTTATTATTCGCTGTACAGTATAATCTAAGAGCTTGCTACATCAAAAAGCAAGGTTCAAGGAGCATAAAATATTCTTTTTTTTTGTGCTCCATTTTGCTATTCCAATTTTTTGTAAAATTATTTCTTCAATGAAAATAGTGTAGCCAATTTGTCATGAGAGGCAGCACTTGTGGTAGAGATAAATACTAAACCTTCTCTATATACGACAGTGTTATTTAAGTCATATAACTGAATTATTTAAAATTATTAAATAATGTTCAAGAAAATTTTGTTAAATAATCATAATGTCGACAAAACATTTTAGTTTTGCACCTCCGACAATCGATACCCAGAGAAAAACATGTTTTTTATACCATTTATGAAACCTTACATTGATGAGGTTGGGAGTATTAAATGGATACATGCTACGAGGAGAGTAAATTTAATAAAAGAAAAAATTAATAAATATACATATGTATGTTCTAAATACCGTTATTTATAAACAGGCCGTTATAATTATTTCAATCATTTATTGAATTAAAAAAAATTAATTGACGTTGATTAAAAAAACACATATAGCATCTATTTTTACTAAAATATATTTAATTATCAAAATTATTCAAATTTTTCTCATTCATCAAGTATATTTTACTCATATTTCATTGTGAAATAGATTCTAAGTTCATAATTATTTTGAACATCATCGCTAAACACTGATTACTAACCTGTCAATTAATTCATTCTTCTTCCCTGAAATTTTAAAGTTACGGCGAGCGAGCCAACGTGTTAATGTTGCTACATTATTATCCTTTATATTTGCGAGTTTTAATTTTGCTCCTGGAACGTCGTCTTCTGTTAGAAACATTATTTCAATAGCTACATTTACATGTATGTAAATGGGAATTAGGTAATGTTTGTCCCTAACGAACTACTAGCGCTGCTAGTGAGGAATTTTTCGAACTTGAGGAAAAAGGCTCATTCATTCTTAACTAAAATCCTATATTCAATTTCTTTGGTTAATTTAGTCTGATTCAAAAATGAGTATACGCGGATCAAGGGTCAATACATCGATTTTTACGTAGATGATTTCCGTAACTATAATTTATTTTTCTGTATCCCTGCTTTAGGCGATTTTCATTTTTGTTTCTAATATGGTAGCTACAGGTTCTCTATGAATTTGTTAGATGCACTCCAGTAACTCGGCTCTCTCCGAAGTTGACACCTATGAAACTGTCAGTCCTTGGTAGCTCATCGTTTTTTGCTATATTTTTATTTATCATTGTATCTGTGTTTGGAACGATAATGGCTTCATCCTCCAGCTGTATTAACTTGTAAGATCTTATCTGAGTTCGCAGCGATTGATGGACTCGAAAACTGCTTCAATTTTTGTCCTATTCCGTTCGCGTAATGCTATATACCGGGTGGTGCACGGTTAGGGTGTACATACCCAGGATAGTAGTTTTGTGCAATTTTCTGTTCTCCTATCCACTCTACGGCAAAAATGATAGAGAACAAAGTTTTTAAGAATTAAATGGTGCACTCAAAACTGTCTTCACATTTTTAGTTAAGTGTGTGGTTTTTTCATAATTCTAAAAATAAATTGCAAAATATAAATTGAATAATAGCAGCAGCCATGACTTTTGTTTTTCATGACAGATGTTTCAAGAATATTATTTATTTGTCGAATAAAGTTTGTAAAATGAATCATGAATATTTATTCGAATGAAGAACGTGACGTTATTATTAAAAATTATTATGGAGGAAATAGTTATAAAAGGGTACGAGATTTGTTTTCCATTAAATATGAAAATAGACCGATTCCAAGTGTGACAACAATTTCAAAACTGGACAAAAAATTTGAGACTACAGCTAGTGTAGCTGTGAATGAAGGTAATGGAGGCAGTATTACTAACAGAGTACATCATAACGAAGTGAATTAAGAAATGGTGTTGGCTACGATACATCAAAATTTTAAATACAATGTTAGACATATTGCTCCTGAATGTGGCTCACATCATTCAATAGTATTGCGAATTTTGAAAATTCATGGATATAAGCCTTATAAATTCCAAAATCATCAAGAACTTTTCCAACATGATTTTGAATCAAGAAACTTATTTTGTGAAATAATGCAAGAGAAGGCAAACCGTGATCAACATTTTATTTTGTCAATTTGCTTCATGAACGAATGTACTTTCACTCTGAATAATGAAACCAATGTTCAGAATATTCGAGGGTGGGCCATAGAGAATCCTCATTTGAATATGTGTTCAAATAACCAATATTCTGAAAAAATTAATATTTGGACTGGGATCTTTAGAAACAAGATCATAGCATTTGAAATTGTGGGCAATTTAAATTCCGAAAACCATTCAGAACTGCTGCAAAATCGTGTTCGTCCTGTACTAGAAGATGCATGTGGCCCAAATCAAGAGGTTGGTTTCAGCACGATGGATTTCCGGCTCATTTTGGATTGAATGTTCGGAAATATTTAGATTTCGTCTTTCCCGATTGGTGGATTGGTGGGGGTGCAATAAATTGGCCTGCAAGATCACCGGATCTATCTCCTTGCGATTTTTTTTTGTGGGGGCACCTTAAAAGCAAAATTGATACAAAGCAGTTTGAGAATTTAGATGTACTAAGGCAAGCTATATTCGCAGAATGCAATAGAATAAGAGACAGACAATTAGCTAATGTTAGAGCTTCATTTCACAATAAACTTGGCTATTGCCTTGCAGAAAATGGTGGCTTATTTGAACATTTATTACAATTCATCCTCCTGATTTTATTTTTGTTGTGTATTAGGTATGAATGTATGATTATTGCAATAAATAATTATTCATTTATCTGTTATGATGTATTATGCCTAGGTATTATTATTAAACTACTCAAAATAATTAAAGGATCAAGTTTTCCAGCAATGGTATATATTTCAGATGAGGTTTGAACTTTATTAAGAGTTTGAATATTGAAACACAGAACCTTTATCCGTTAACACTCTACATAATTGACAGTCATGATAATAGTCAACCAGATGCTCAAGATTGTAGTGCAGTACGTTCAAATCTAACAGACGGAAAAAAACTTGACCCTTTAATTATTTTGAGTAGTTTATTATCATTCTCATTAATTCCTTCCACACCGCACTAGTAATAATCTGTATTATTTTATCCATTTTTAAAATTGTTGTTACACTTATAATTGATCCATCACGAAAGAAGAAAAATAAGTTCCACTTTTATAATTAAAGTTTATGGTGGGATTCTGAGCATTATCTTAAATTTCTATAACGTTACAGATCTATAAGCTTATCAGAATCTATAGGTGGAGTTCTTATAGATTCTATTAAAATGGTATTCTGAACAATTTTCTATAAGTTATGACGTCATGATACTTCCGTTCATTGGAACTTACAGTTCAATGTTGCAAATAGGTTAGGAAATCAATTTTACTTTTGGATTGTTTGTTCAAAAATACAGATTAATATATTTTATTCAAGCTTCTGATCCCCTCAAGTGAGTAAATCATATAACGACGTGAATAATATTATCGAATATAACGATGCCTTCTAATTTTGATTCATATCTGTTCTCACTCAAGTTGTCATGTGTCAGATTATTTTGACATATTTGAATTGAGATTTCAAGAATTTTGCGAAAAGTTTGAAACATGAAGGTTTTCTAGTGATTATTGACATTACAAAAGATGGAATGAATAAATATTGGAAGAGAACCAGAAATATTGCCAGAGAGCAATAAGTGTACATGGATGAAAATTATTTGGATAATAAATGGGCAGAGTACATTGAATTCAATTGGAGACGGTCAAAATGTAGATGTAGATGAAATTATATTTTTGAGCATGAATATTTCTTATTGATGCATTTTGGGATGGCCATTTTCAAATTGATTAAAAGTTCTTATTAAATTATGGGCAATTGAATTATCCAAATGGAACAATTGTTTAAAATGTTTATCTGAATCTTCGAATGGGCTTATTGCATTACTTAGACTTTTCTTCTCAATCTCACATATTTTTTGAATGAATTATTAATACAATTATCGAAAATAAATGCTAACCTTTCATAATCCTTTACCAGCAAAAAGTACATAGAACGCAAAACACCTAAATTATTATTTATTTTGACATTTCATATCTCTTATGGTTAGAGTTCATGTAATCTTAACGTTATAGACATCTATTACATATTTAAAGAAGTCTATAAACTACAGATTCTTTCAGAATATCATTTTGCTTATCAAATCTGTAAGTTGTTATAGATTTTCTTGTAGACGCTATAGAAACGTTCAGAATCCCACCATTAGTATAAAAGTTTCAAGGTTGTAAAAAGGTCATGAGCAAAAAAAAACTAACAAAGAATTAAGGATGAAAGAGATAAATTTGGAAATCAAAAGGTCAACCACGCGGATCGCCTTCAAACGAAATCACTAGCAAAAATTATACTAAATTTGGAATAACGTGAACAAATAATAAACAAAATACTTACAAAATCATAACACTGATTTTAATAAAATAAAATAACCACAAAATTTAGAACAACTAGAAAAATTACAAGACTGCTCAAAACAAATACGTCTGCAACCACAGCTCAGGAACGAAAGAGAGCCCACAAGACGGGCATGTTTCCCAAATTAGCGCCCTTCAATCAAGAGTCATTAGCAAGTACTATTCTGCAAAATTAGTGTAAATTTGTTATACAGATGGCGACGTAGGTATGGAATGAGAAAAAAATTGTACAAAAAAAGACATAAGACTAAATTTTTGTAACAGTATTCAAAACAACATTCCATTTAGAAGTATTGAGTGAAAAATAATAAAACCAAGTAGACTGTTAGAAAGACAATCTCAATCTTCACGGCTAGACGAGATATAATCAAATATTCAGCATATCAGGAAACTTTTCAAGACTGTGGATAGAATTTTTATAAAAGTAATCGATAAAACTTGCTCCATTCAATGAGTTTTGGGCGAAATTGATTTTATTGATCTATCTGAGCTGGGATGCTCTGCTTTGAATGTATCTAGAAATTATGACGTCCCAATCCCAAGTTACATGATACCAGAATCTGATTATTTTTGATTTAAATGTAAACGTTCCTTCCCACTACGGAGCCCTTCACTGCGTGTGATCCGACAAACACTCGGCCGATTTCTAATAATTTATCAAATCCCATAATATTGTCACGTCCACAAAAGACTTTATATAAGAAACTTAGAATCACTCGCTTCATAGTGGCTATATCAGCACTCTTAGGTTGAACACTCGCACGTGACTCAAGGCTGCGAATAAGGTTTCGTTGAGGCAGAGTTAAAATGAACAGTAAACGAGTATGGGGTGTATAATGTTTATTAGCAAACTTATAGCACAAAATAATCTTAAATCTTCTTACATTGATAGAACAAGTCGACCCATGTTAACTTATACTGTTTTTACGAAGTATCTGCACAAGATTGGAGATCAATTGTTGCTCTTCGGAACTACTGATACTGATCCCTCTCCTTTCTTTAACCTTGAGTTTTATACCCTCATTCCTAACTTCCCCTTTCCCCTCTCAGCCACAAAAGATCTGAATCCACCTAAATATGTTTATTCATGAAATGCGTAATTATAAATTCAGAGAATTTTATAACAAATCGCCACCAGACTTTTCCTGTATGCCATAATTCATGACATTTCGCCAAATAAGGTTTTCGATAACAAAGCATACAAACCGTGGTCACTTTCGCAACATTGTATGCTACAATTCGGACAAATGTATATTCATGAGATTAATTGATTATTTGTTATGTGTAATAAAAATACTTCAATCGACTGTCATCCGCCCTGGTGAAAGATTGCGGTATTCGCGGTCTACTAATCTTGATAAGCTAGAGTCTTTATGTAATTTTTGTGGTTGATTTACTAGGGTATTAAGCAAAGCTAGGAATTCACCTACCAGGAGTTCATGTCAGGCTTGCATAATGCCCTCGCTTTGTATATGGTGTTTACCATGCTATTGAATATTGATTTATTGATTAGATTATTGATTTACGAAAGTTAACGTGTATTCATACTAAGTACTAGACATTGGAACATACCCTGATGTTTGGGCTAGCGGAAACGTTTCCACCACTGTTTCGTATTCAGGTGACGTCCTCGCCTGATACATTACTGCATATGTTGGAGCGTGTGGTGACGTGGGAGTTACGTATGAGCTTTCTGAACTGTTAGCGGATTCATGATAGGAGGGCGTCCTTGGTAGAGGCCGCGGTCACAGAATTTTCTACCAGAAGCGCCACTAAGGCGTGGCACCTTTGATGTTCTGGTTTCAGGTCTGGTGACCTTGGACGTCATGGACCTTTAAACTTCCGGCTTGCGAGGAAAATTTGAAATAATAATCAAGTGATATTTCGCATGTGTAACGTTCAAATGTTACTTTAATATAAAAATTCGTTTCTTTGAACATATTTTAAGAGAAAAATGGTGTACATTTCGAATAATAAGGATATAAATGAACAAAAATTGATAAATTGTAAAACATATACAAATAAAACTTCCAAAATTAGATTTTTTTGACACCTCCGTAATTTAAATATGTCAAAATGGAAAATTTCAATTTCGCTTATCATTATTTGGAAGAAGTGCGACGTATCTAACCTCATGGTTATTCATGTAAAAAATGAAAATCTAAATTTTTTTAAGTTCTGAAAATTAAAAAAGGTATTTCTGGATATAATTACTTGATCTTTTGACAAACAAATGAAGATGAAATTTACATTCTTAGTGTCATCAATTTTGTTAAATATGTACATAACATATATTATGTTCTTATGTTATTATTATTTCACTATTTCCAACATCGTTCTCAATATTTTCTAAATAATAGACATACTTATAAAAATTATACGATTTAAAGTGAATAAAAATATTTAAGTCATCTAGTACAGAATTAAAGTAAACAACATGCGCTTGCGTCTAGGCAGGTATAGCCTGTCCAGGAAAATAACGTTATGGCTCTCACAGCAGGCAGATTAGAGCGAATTTAGAATTGATTTATAGCAGTGAAAGAACAGGTACGTAATAAAAAATTTCCATTTCTACAGAAACAGTAACTTTATTTCACAAGAATTCTAAAACAAAACCAAACAAAAATCTGACTTCGAGTTTTATAACTGTGAGTCATATAGGATCAATTTCACCAATGTCAGTTATATTTTTTTGGATGTTATGTGGAATAAGAAGGTAGCTTTTTCAGCAATAAGTTTGTAAGAAAATGAGCTTCGGATAAATTTAACTGTCGTTGGTGGGATTGGCCTCTACTGATAAATCAAAATTACAATTATAAAAATAGATAATATACGTATAAAATTACACACAGCCATAACAGTAACCGATAATCGAATGTAGAGTGGACACAGAACAATTTATACCGCAATCATCGTCTTTCAGTCTCTGGTGCAATATACGGATAGAAGGCAGCATGTTCTCACTATACAATGTATATATTTTTCGATAAATTATATCTTCTTCAAAAGAATTCACAACTCTCGAATTACCTTCGGCACGTCGCTTCTTTCTTGGAATATTTCCACTTATAATATCACGTACAGTGTTATAGGAGGATTTTGTCATTTCGGATGTTTTGGTGATCACTGAATTCCCCCCTTCATTATTTTTTAAGTATTCATAAACATTTGCAACTATATTTTTCGCTTCTTGCGGCAAATGCGTTCGTTAATGATGATTTAAACTTTCTTCATCGGATGAAATTTGCTCTTCAAATGATGACCACATCATAAATAATATATTGTTGTTCACAGTACAAAAGTATTACTAGTGGTTTTTGATCTTTGAGTTCTAATTTATATCCATTTGCCAGGTATGTTTTCATAACATAATTCTCTAATCTTAGTAATCTCCGGGAAAGTATATTTTTCCTAATTTGTAGGAAAGACCTAATTCGATTTTCAGAATACATTTAATAGTAAGTTTATAAAATACGAACTGCAAATTTCAAATTTTTCTAATCCTACCCCTAGCAACAGGTAGTGATACTCCCTGCTGTGCGAGGTGTACCGCAAGCTTAGTTAAGTCAAAGCCATAACGTTATTTTCCTGGACATACAATATCTAGCACATGTCTTCGGCGAACATTCACGGAATCTTCCGACGGTAGCCGATAGCGTACTCCTCAGAATCGACGCAAAGCAAAGTCGACTTCACGAAGAATCGATGTTCCGAAGCGTACTCTTTCTCTCCTCAACTGCGCTTCTTGGTCTGACTGTCGCTTCTGATAGGATATTCTGTGCGGCGGTCTAGTTCTGGGTTGTGCATGCGTGTGTATTGGTATGTTTACGTTTGCTGTATACGGTGCTGGAACAGTTGCTTCACCGCTTCACGTCTAAAAATTCTTTGTGCTAAAAGATCAGCGTATGTTTCCCTTGTCCTTCTTACAGAACTTACATGTCTACAAATATATATTAAAACAAATACCAGAATAACAGGCCATGGTGCATATAACAAAACAGTTTTAAATGCTTCTGATTTATTTCAATTTACCGCTTCGGTATTTAGACATTCTTCCAGTCTATTAAAAATAGGATATTGCTGTAAGTCACAAGGGAGTAATCTAACGTTTTTGTTTCAGCTCAAGCGGCAGGAATAATTTGTTTATATTCAAATTGAATGTTAAAAATGATACAAGGATATGTTGAATAAATTACGATTTGTCTATCTAAAATGGCTGTTTTATTGCACGGTAGTTGAATCCAAATTGCTCCATATTTTGAATGAGTAATAATTGACGTATTAGGTTCAGGAATGTGTACCTTAGCTATGTGTGTTAAACCGAACGTAAAAGTGTCTACAACCGTTACTAACCGAGCTCCTGGTTTGGCTGGGTGGCAGGTTATAGGACAATGCTTAACAAACTCCTAGATAGAGGCTTCTGCAAGGAGTAATTTAGCACAGGCGGCAGTCAACGCGTCTTCATGATTTTATGGTATTGCACAAAGTCTATCTCTGTGTGGATCGCATTCCGGCTTCATAATATCTACTGTATTTACGCCTTTATACGCTACAATAGCCAAGTCCGTGTATTCTGCTGACAGAACGCATGTATTATTCAACCAGGCCATTGGTGCGGGGATAAGTTGTGGATAAGTTGCCGTAGTTGCACCGATGCGATCTGTTTTTTGATAATAGGTATGTGCACACCTATGTTAACATTTGTATGTGTTATGAGGCAATCTGTTAGCGGTAGTCCGTAATAATGTCCTGCGTCTATGATAGCTAATTGATATTCGCTTGAAGCTATTTGTGTTTGAACAACGGCTAGGTCGTGTTGGAAACTGTTCATGTCGACAACGTCGGGAGACAGATGTCGTGCATAGCATGCGCTTATTAACTGATTTATTTGATAGTGAAGCATGCTAGAAAATGTATTAATTGTAATAACATCACATGAACTGAGTGTCAAAGTTGGATTCATTACTCGATTTTGTAACTCAAACTTAATAGGATATGCATTAAATTTATTTTTGAATAGTGCCGATACTTCCAGCGTTGTGAATAATCTTTGTACGTGATTCCTAGAAGCAATTTGAAAACTTCATCCTGCTGATGTACCATCATTGGCTAAAATTTTCTGTGTTTGATTACTAACGGCAATGCCATTAATTAAAAGATGACAAATTGTAAACCACGATGAATTGGACTTACAACAACTATCTATTGCTTTTTTAACCTTCTCAGACAAAAACTGTACGTCATAAATTAAAGGAATTGATGTTTCGTAAGAGATGACTTCAGGTTGGGTTTGCATATACGCACACGTGTTCACCTCTACTACACCATAGCTTGTTTTACACAAGGTTATACAAAAAATTATAAGAACAAACATGTTGATAATTTCTATCTAGCTATTTTTTTTTCAGTATCATTCATCCGTGCTTAGTGATTTGATTAATTTCTTCCTTACGATTATTTTATATTAACATTTCCTTTTTCCTTCCGTTAAAAACTATTTATATATGTTTCTGTTTATATTTTATGATTATGCATTTATTAATAGAATTATTAAACATTCACAAGTTGTTGTCCCTAGCTGCTGCTGACTTGAATACTTTTACTTTTACAAACAATGTCCCAATAATTTTTATTTTCTATCTACTATTTTGAATCCATTTAACTCTTGTATACCCGTATATACTTAATATGAACTTATAAGCTTCCAATATTTTCTTTTAAAAAAACTAGTGCCAACTTGCACTTAACAATCTTTAGACAGTGATGGTGTCCACATCCTCTGAATAAACAAACATTTATCTCAAATACTACAAGCGTACTCGATACGTACCCTGAGGGTTGAAAAATAATTAATCAACATATCATCCGACGTCGAAAAATAACATAAACAATTGCAGCAGCCCTACATCCCTATATACCCAATAATTGATCAGAAAATTGTTATATAAGACGACTGACATGCAGGACACTAACCTTGTACCTCACCAGATACTTCACGGAGAATTAACTTAGAATTTGGGACCAACGTACTCGCTGAATGGTGCTCCCACTACTGGGCCACCGGGCTCCGTAAGCAGACTTCAGTTAACCGCTGATTAGTCCTCGGCAACCTCAGTTGTCGATCCTCGAGGGTTTTATCCTCTATTCGAACGGAAACATCCGTGTTCCCATTTATGGTGGGGGTTCCTTCCAAAAAGTCGTTAAACGTCAACTTCTCTTCATTTTCAGACAAAAATGGGCGATCAACTTCTTAACGGTGTATTGGATTACTCGAACGAGTATAAAAACGAAGATTACAGTGGGGATGGCGGTTGATGCCGGGATGTAGGCTGCGAGTCGTCCACTTTTCCACAGTTTGATAGCGATTATTGTTAGTACAACATGTACAACACAACGTTTTTGTGTTGAGAGTGAGTATGTAGCCTATCATTGTAATGTAATTATAGAGATGTGAAAGCTTCTTCCCACTCCTTGGTTGTTCCACTGATGGCTGACAGGTTTAAATGTGGGACTTGTTGTGTCCAATCAGGATTTAGGAACTCGGACAGATTGTCATGAATAGGATGAGCTTCAGGTTCAACTGGATTAATTTTGTAGGATTTTAATGTAGTCCATAGGTGGCTGGTAGGACGTACAGAACTTCTAAACGACTGCTACCTTCTCCACACGGAATTTGGGCTGAAATCACCTTCTCGTTGTTCAAGTACAAAGAACAGCTACATGGCAACTGGACTTGAAGTGCCCTGGGTTGCTTATTATGTAGTTCGTCTACTGTATGGACTTCTCCTGGACACCGCACCTTGGTTTGAGGCGCGGGATGCGTGATGACGTAGGTATCGAGTTTTACCTCGGATATGATGGTTTAATGTGTGGGATAACACCGGAAAGAGTGGTATTGGCTGATTTCATCTACTGTCGCTCCTTCATACATTTTAAATGCTCATTGTGGTCCGTAAACCGCATCTGACGTGGATCTTGGTAGATAACAGAGTCGATCATGATAGGGTTGACATTGATGTAACCCTGCTCTGGAAATAGGACGCATGTTTTCCCCGCTGACTGCCAGATACATTACGTCATGCATAATGATACACGTATCATTTCCCCAACTAAAAGGGGTGGTCAGGAGTTCCACTAGTTCCCATGAATCTTTACTCGGGTTGACTGGAACTTTGAGGTGTAATACAATACTGTCTCCACTTATTCCACATGCAGCTATAGGTAGCTTATAATCCTCGCCGCGGCCTTCCAACTGCAGCCCGTAATCGTTCAGCCTAGTCTCCAATTTGTCTAAATCAGCCGCCAGTATTCCGGGAGTTATTAGTGCCGTTGGAATTTGTCTATTTTTGCATGCGTTCATTTTGTCGTACCAGTGTAAGGACATGTAGAGTTCGCTGCAATGCCATGAAGTCATTCAGAAGCAGCTCATTCGCTAGTTTTTCTCCTTCCATCCATTTTGTTTCCGCCTTATCGATAATTTGTGCTATTACGGTCTTGATATTCCCGAGAGTGGACTGCATTTTGTTGTCATATTCTTGGAAATGGGTTGTGATGGATGTCAAATGTTGGTACTGCTTATGGAGTGCGTGATTGAGATACTTTCTGGGCGAGTTGCTGTTCACTCATTACGAAATCTTGCATCTTGAAATCAGTCATTTGATTGTTTATTCTGCCCATCTTGTCTATGTGGTCGAACATCTCACAATGGTGAACCCTTGCAGCACATTGCATTTTCCTGGTTGACCGAAGGGGTTGGATTTCTTGGCTGCCCAACCATTTTGTTTCATATGTTAGTGGAATAGTAGCCTCATATACTATTATACTGAGTAATTTCTTCCAGTAGGCTCCCGCTGCTATTCGTACTGGAACTGAAGTGGTGAAAACGCCTACTGCTAATGTCAGGTCAGGATTGTTAAAAGCACACCGTAAAAAAGTCATTGCATTATAAATTCTTTAGCCTAACCTTATCACTAGGGTGTTAGTTCGTTAATAGTTTGGTGAGTTGTCTAGTGTATGCGTGTCTGTATTTGAGGTTCTTCGTTCTCTTTGGTCCCCAGCTGAGCGTTCAACTCTTTCGTTTCGTTTCTCATCCGTTTTTTCCTGTCTTCGTCTACACGTATTCGTCCCAGTCATTGTGCGCAACGTAAAATTCTGTCGGTTGTATCGTACCGTTATCTAAATTGGTGTGGTTTAGTAACATTCGTTTCAGTTGGTTCATTGCGCAGTATCCGCGGTGTTCGCCTACTTGTCGATGATACCAACACAAAGAGCCCTGGAGTGCAGTCTGCGCGATCGGCCGGACCCTCAAGATGGGTGCTGGAGTGATGGTGGCCAGCAATATTCGTTCCGATGAACCAGCTGCGGTCAGCACCTCCCCAGCATCATGCAAGAGTTGGGCTGCCACGCTGAACGCCGCCTGCATCTCCATCCCGTGTGGATCCTCCGATCGAAATCTGGCATGCATTGCCCATTCTTCGAAGTCCTCCGGGGTATTTCCTGCTCTTGGGTATATGGTAGCATACCATAGAGCCCTGTCCCGGGTGTAGACGGCGATCTCTCTGGGCCAAGTCACACCTCGGACTATGACACTCGAGATGGTCGCATACACCTTGGAATCGCCTGCGGATGAAATCACCCGGGGAGCTCCTGGCATTGCTACTAATGGTCGTTCATGGGGCAGCACTGCGGTCGAAGTCGATGGTATCGGCGTATCAGCTCGAGATCGTGTCGTCAGTATTGTCGGTACCACTGTCCTACAGTCGACGTCCGAGTCGTCTGAGTCTTCCGCCGGAGGTATATTTTTGCCATTAGAAGGCTCTTCAACTGATAATGCTTCAGCTGACGAGGGTCCTTCAACTGATAAGGGCTCTTCAACTGCTGGTGGCCTCTCGTCCACCCGCAGTTCTTCCTCCGCTGAGTCTTCACTCGATGATCCTACTGCCGATGATACTGCCTCCGCGTCATCCTCTAGATACCCAGCCATTTTTCTTCCCTTGTCAGCTCTATTTCGCCCCTCATCAGCTCTACCTCTTCCCGAACCTGGCTCAGCAATAGTGTCACCATCAATCTTAGCACGATGGCTCAGAAGCGGACCACCAAGTTGTCTGGAATCCCTATTAAGAGGTTCCTGGTGTGTTCTTCCGGCTCCGCCACCAACGCTGTAATTTGAAAATAAATCGTTGGACATTTCTTATATAAAATTACCTACTAGTTGATATCTCTTCGATTTTACTTGTAAGTCTCGGTCTCAGAGACTTAAAGAAATGATAGTAGGAGTGAGGTTAGAAAATAACTCAACACGTGTTGTTGCAGTGTGACAATACTGTAATACACAAAATAATTAACATACATACATGACTTTAATAACAACAAAGGTAGTATCTGAATCAACACAAATTGTAAGGTTTCACTGATAATTTGCATACAGAGTTTAATACGCTTGGCTAATGTAGTAAGTAGCGCCTCGATGCGGCAGATTTTAGAAACTCGTAGGTTATAAACGAAGTTTGACGTATTCGCTGTCACGCTGCAAGCTGGCGAAAGTAGATGTATTTTATTAAATAATTTAATTGTTTCAAGTGTGTTGATAAACCATAAGTGGAAAAAATAAAGGATAAGTCGTAATTGTTGCGTACCTGGTTGTCAAAACACCCAAAATGAAAATCGTGACTTGATTTTTTACTCTTGTCCAAATGGAAAATGGAAAAAAAGATCACAAAAAATATGGGCTATTTCGGTTCATCGAGTTGATTAAGTATTGAAATATTCAATTGTTGATGACATAAATATATATAATTATTGGTATAATGTATATTCTTTCATGTTTTTCATATAAATTTTGATTTAATATAGGTACTTTTTGTAACAACATTCAAGTTATACTTGTCATTATAATTTCTTTCTTGTTTTAGAGACAGTGTCTCGTTTTGCAATTGGAAAACGATTATTAACTTTGCAGCCTTTGCATACCGCATTAGCAAGTTGCTTTTGAGGGGGCGATTCCATATTATCGGTGTATCCGCTTTAGAGCACGTATTTTCTATGTCCACATAGATACAAATTGCTGCAGCGTGCTTGCAATATCCTTTTTCTATCTCACAGTTACAATTGGCAATTTTAATTATTCGATCTTCATTAATCCATACGATAAATTATCCAAAAAACAATAAGAAATTCCATAAATCGAGTTATACAATTCAACACAACAAAAAATGAGTTTCTGCTATTATTCACAATACTATTGAAAAAAGTATGTATATTCGCAACTGGATTGTACGTTTTCTGGTTTGTTCTTTCCAATGTAAACGCCTGGAGTTTCGCGTAATACAACTCCAATGATTTTTCCACATGCATCGCAAATTATGTCTTCGAAATTACCAACATGAAAACTATAAACCAATTTATTTCTTTTGAATTAATTTTTCCATGGTAGTATTTAATAATAGGATAACAAGACGAAAAGTTTATCAAAGAACATACGTACAATTTGGAATCTTCAGGCGATCGATTTTGAACACAAATAATTCCTTTTGGGCAAACTCCTTTGGCGTGAGCAATCAAATTTAACTTCTTCAAATCCACAGATTAATATCAACATTTTTCTTCTATATATACACTCGATGTTTTCAAATCAAAACTAACAATTCATTTTCGTTATCATATCTCTTACCCCTGCTCTTACCTAAGAGTTTATTCTACTCGCCGCTAGATGGCACGCGTGTTCCGAGCTGTCAAGATTAGCCAAGCGTATTGCGATATAAAGGTGAGTTTATTAAACAAAAAGTTTTAGATTACGATGAGGGAGCAAGGACTTGTCCAAATTTTAACAGAGTTACAAAATGGCAAGCCATAAGAATAAACATATTATTACGCTAATTGATTCTTTTTTAAGCTACAGAATTAATATGATTGAGTGCAATTTCATATGTAAGTTCATACCATATTATTTCTATCTGTTATTATTAATATTCATATATTTGAGTTAATAATACTTTTTTCTTTTACTTTTATGTGCTTTGTTTATTTAATATTCAATATTAAGATTATATTAATATAATTTTTTGTGACACCAAATATATTATATATTTTATCCATCATAAATAATATTGTTCTATTGAAACCATTATTAACTATTTATTTTCATCTCTTTTCCTTTGAATTTGTAGTTCGAATAGTACATACAATGCGATGTATAGAGTGACGTACAGTGTTGCCAAGCATTTCTGTTCAACGTGTCAGCACGTATTTTATATATAAAATGTTCAACTTTGCGTTCTCATATATAAACAATGAGATGGTCAGTAATTTTCTCTTTATTTCCAAATACGCAGAACATATTCACCAATTCATAGCTAGTTTTTTAAAATAATCTGACTGTTAGTTTTTTTATTAAAAATTAAAACTGATATAATTACAGTCTAAAATGTATACTCTCCATTGCTCTCCATGTTAGAATTTTCAATTTTAATTGCGTTTATCTCAAGTTTGAGATGGTCAATCGACTTCAAATCTCAAGGATAATTGTATAATAATATTGTTAATAAGTATACAAAAAATTGGAATATTCTGATACTATGGCTATAGCACGACAACTACCTTAATACCCCTTCTGCCCCTGACAATGAACACGTGGACCACAGACTTAGCCACCCTGGTGGTGCCAGACCTGTCCTGTGATGTTATACTAGATATGCAATTTTTAATACAACATAAAGCCATAATTGACATAGAAAACAAAATTATTGAATTTGGAAGGCATACACAAGTTTCCTTTAAAAGATGTAGCTGTAATTTGGATAAACCAGATCCAGGACAAAGTGCACAATTATCTGCTTCCACCGCAGATCCAAATTCCGGTGACGAAACTTCCGAGTTACCGCAAGCATTTTATGAATCAACCATTGAGGAAAAAATTAAATTATCAGTCAGTCATGACGTGACAGTTTCAGAGGAAACCGAGGTTATTTGTTATCTGACAGAACGCAGGTTCCCATGAACATGAAAAATATCAATGGAAGATCAGATGCCAAATACAAACTTGGAGTAGAAATTTTTGACATTTGGCCCCATGAATCTAAATTCGGTATTTGGTTGGCGAAAGTAAGGAATATTGATAAATATAAGCCCAGTTAACTTTTCAAGCACACTGCATTAGGTTATATAAGTTATAGAAGTGACGCTCTAACGGTGACAAAATAGCAACGGATGTATTATACCTGGACGAATTTGAAAGGGTGGACAAGGTTCATAATATTAGTCCCAAACTAACGGATCAGTAGAAAAAGGAGCTGACACAATTAATTGAGGAGTCTAGTGGTATATATGCCTGTAATTCTAAACAAATCAGGTTAACAGACTTAGTACATGAGATACCGACGGGTGACTCACCACCCGTTCATCTAAAACCCTATCGTGTATCACATAAAGAAAAAGAAATCATTCAAGAACAAATTAAAGAAATGTTAGTGGATCACATAATTAGACCATCTTCAAGTGCATGATCATCTCCAGTAGTGCTGGTTAAAAAGAAAGATGGATCCTGGCGTTTCTGTGTAGATTACCGTAAAGTAAATGCCATTACCAAACCCGAAGTTTACCCATTACCAGTAATAGAAGATATGATGAGTTATCTATGCAATTCCGCGTATTTTACAAGTTTGGATCTATTTGGCAAGTTCTGGTTAAAGAATCGGATGAAAATAAAACAGCTTTCTCCCGATGGTCATTATGAATTTAACGTCATGAGTTTTGATTCAACTTCAGCACCGGCTACGTTTCAGCATTTGACTGATACATTATTTAAAGAATAAAAATGGGAAGATGTATTAGTATACTTTGATGATGTAATAGTCTTCAGTCGGACATTCGAGGAACATCTTATCAGATTAAGACATGTTGCAAAATTAGCGTTAAAACACAGTAAATGTACTTATCTACAAACAGAAATAGATCTTTTAGGTTTCAAAATTTCAGCGCAGGGACTAGCTCCTGATGATAAAAAACTAATAGCCATAAAAGAGTTCCCATTACCTAAAAAAGTGGAGGATGTCCAAAGTTTTCTAGGTTTTTGTAATTACTATAGAAATTCATTCAAAATTTTGCCCGAATAGCCCGACCGTTTTATGTATTAACGAAAAAAGATGTTAAGTTCAATTTGACTCGAGAAGAAATAAATGCAATTAAAACACTGAAAGAGAAATTAACATCTGCTCCAGTATTAACAGATTTCAACCTTACCGCGGATATTGAAATTCGAGTGGATGCGTGCGGAATTGGACTAGGAAATGTACTATTACAAAATATAAATAAACAGTGGCACCCGATAGCATACGCATCACGAAAGCTAATGCAAGCGAAAATGAATTATTCAATAACAGAAGAAGAATTTTTAGCGTTTGTGTACGCGCTAACACAGTGGCGTCCCTATATCTGGGGCAGGAAATTTGGAATAGCAACTGATCATCATGCTTTATATTGGTTGAAAACAGTAAATGATCCTGTAGGTAGGCTAGCTCGATGGAGTGTTAAGGTTCAGGATTATCAGTACGAAATTTTCCATAAAAATGGAAAAGCACACACGGATACTGACTGTTTGTCATGCTACCCTTGTGGGGTAGTCTCTAAACAAGACGAAGAGAACGCTGTGGATGTTCCAACCTATACACTCGATCAGCTGAATCTTGAGGATCATCAAAAACAAGATGATGAGTTAAAACAAATAATTCAGGCCATCAACGACCCTGAGTATGGTAACGCACTGTTACAGCGGCGTGCAAGAAATTTTAGAATTCAAAATAACATTTTATACAAAATAAACTCACAACCAGGCAGTCAAAATTTAGTAGTGATTCCACGGAATTTAGTCGGAGAAATTCTGTATAGTAATCATGATGAACCATTGGCAGGTCATTTGGGGTTGGCAAAAATAATTAATCGGATTTCGAGTAGATATTTTTGGACTAATATGAGAAAAGATATAATAAAATATGTGCAGGGTTGCTCTGATTGTCAAACCCGAAAGGGAGTAACTAATGCGAAACCTGCAGAATTGTTGCATCTCTTCGATCGGATAGCCATTTGACCGAGTAGGTATAGATTTATTAGGACCGTTTAAAGTTTAAACGTAGTAAATCTGGAAAGAAATATATAATTGTAGCAACTAACTATGCTACACGATGGGCTGAAACTAAAGCCATTGCGTCGGGTAAAATTGAACCAGTAGCGGCGTTTATTTTAGAAGACATTATTTGTAGACACGGTGCCCCGTGTGCGGTACTGAGCGACCGCAGATCGGTCTTTCAATTAGCCGTAATACCCGAATTGTTGCGAATAATGGGAACAGATAATAAATTTAAAACTGCCTATCGCCCGCAGACAAATGTATTAACAGGAAGGTTAAATAAAAAATTAGCTAATATGTAGAGTATTAGCTGATTGGGATGAGTACTAACCTCATGTCACTTTTGCATATAATACAGCAGTACAGGAAAGTACTAAAATAGCATCTTTTGAGTTGTTATACGGTAAGCAACCGGTATTACCGACGGAAGCACAATTATATGAACCGGTCGAAACAGAAATAGTCAGTCAAACGCAGAAACGATTGAAACAAATTAGAGAACAAGTGAAAGCTAATATAGAGAAGAGACAGGAGTGCGATAAAAAAAGATACGATAAGAAGCACAGGCAAATAGAATATCAGAAAGTTCAAGTTTATAATCCCGAGCGTCCTGTAGGAAAAACCGATAAATTATTATTGAAATGGTTTGGTCCTTATGAAATAGTAGAGAAGTTGTCAGATGTAAATTATGTAGTACAAAAGGGAAAAGGAAAAAGGGAAAAATTAGAAAACGTGCATGTGGCACGTATGAAACCATAACATGAACCTTGGTCTCCCGAAGATTCAGTCCCTTCAGTAAGGAGACTACGTAGTATTAAATTAATAAATGATTTATCTCAGCCGGAAATAAGTTCTGAAGATGAATCCGATAAATAGCTATAAGTTCGAATTAGTAATTATGTTGTGTAGAATATGCTATATCCTGAATGAAGCCTGCATGAAAAGGAATACGCCGCTTAGCCGAAAACAAGCTTAGTTTTAAAGTATTTGACGAGCTTTCAAACTTAGCCGCCTACACGCTCCAGTCGTCTGACTCGCAGCTGTATCCGACTGAGTGATGCTCGCTACAACCGACGTGCCTCGAAGCGAGCCAGTCGTTGACTGACTATTCTTTGTCATAGTCGCACACTCTAGAACGCACGACGCGCTTATACGCTTGGCTAATCTTGACAGCTCGGAACACGCGTGCCATCTAGCGGCGAGTAGAATAAACTCTTAGGTAAGAGCAGGGGTAAGAGATATGATAACGAAAATGAAATGTTAGTTTTGATTTGAAAACATCGAGTGTATATATAGAAGAAAAATGTTGATATTAATCTGTGGATTTGAAGAAGTTAAATTTGATTGCTCACGCCAAAGGAGTTTGCCCAAAAGGAATTATTTGTGTTCAAAATCGATCGCCTGAAGATTCCAAATTGTACGTATGTTCTTTGATAAACTTTTCGTCTTGTTATCCTATTATTAAATACTACCATGGAAAAATTAATTCAAAAGAAATAAATTGGTTTATAGTTTTCATGTTGGTAATTTCGAAGACATAATTTGCGATGCATGTGGAAAAATCATTGGAGTTGTATTACGCGAAACTCCAGGCGTTTACATTGGAAAGAACAAACCAGAAAACGTACAATCCAGTTGCGAATATACATACTTTTTTCAATAGTATTGTGAATAATAGCAGAAACTCATTTTTTGTTGTGTTGAATTGTATAACTCGATTTATGGAATTTCTTATTGTTTTTTGGATAATTTATCGTATGGATTAATGAAGATCGAATAATTAAAATTGCCAATTGTAACTGTGAGATAGAAAAAGGATATTGCAAGCACGCTGCAGCAATTTGTATCTATGTGGACATAGAAAGTACGTGCTCTAAAGCGGATACACCGATAATATGGAATCGTCCCCCTCAAAAGCAACTTGCTAATGCGGTATGCAAAGGCTGCAAAGTTAATAATCGTTTTCCAATTGCAAAACGAGACACTGTCTCTAAAACAAGAAAGAAATTATAATGACAAGTATAACTTGAATGTTGTTACAAAAAGTACCTATATTAAATCAAAATTTATATGAAAAACATGAAAGAATATACATTATACCAATAATTATATATATTTATGTCATCAACAATTGAATATTTCAATACTTAATCAACTCGATGAACCGAAATAGCCCATATTTTTTGTGATCTTTTTTTCCATTTTCCATTTGGACAAGAGTAAAAAATCAAGTCACGATTTTCATTTTGGGTGTTTTGACAACCAGGTACGCAACAATTACGACTTATCCTTTATTTTTTCCACTTATGGTTTATCAACACACTTGAAACAATTAAATTATTTAATAAAATACATCTACTTTCGCCAGCTTGCAGCGTGACAGCGAATACGTCAAACTTCGTTTATAACCTACGAGTTTCTAAAATCTGCCGCATCGAGGCGCTACTTACTACATTAGCCAAGCGTATTTTCGGACATTTCTCTATATTGAGATGACAGCTAAGCACAATGTTGCCAAGTTATTTTTTCGGTAGTACCCATATACCTATAAATATATATACTGCTGACCTCCTATCTTAAGGTGAAACATCACTCGGAAGTACTATTTTAGCGCGAAATTTGAATTGATGAATCTTGTAGCAATATGTTTGATAAATACTTTCTTATAATAAATTAACAAAGTTTTTAGTGGCGTGTATATTAAAAATTAGATAATTTGTCAAAGTTTCATTATGTCTGCAATAAATCTGTATAAAATTAGTGCTAACGTATAAAATTAGCATGCAAATCCTATATCTCAGAGACTTTGATAACAACTTATCTAGAAAAAATATATATACTAGGCGCTATACTTGCAGTTATCATATAAAAATTTTCATGAATATTGAACCTGACAATTTTGAGAAAAAAAATAATTAGTGCTGAAAATATTAATTTCTCAGAGATTATCCAGTTTTTTGGGACAAAATTTGGTAGACTTATAGATGACATTATTCTTCAGAGTGCTGTGCAAAAATTATCGATTTTTATTAATTATTATTCCGTATATAACCCTTTCTGTGCACTTCTAAAAGTATTGAAAATCGGAGGAAAATCAAAGTCTTATATTCAAAAATTATATATATTTGAATAATTAATTTTTTTTGACATCGGTCACTGGATTTTGGGCTCAAAATTCTCGATATTTTGGGTACTTCTCTGATGTCCATTTACACTTTTTTATTCCCTGCAAGGTTAATTAAGACAAAAGTAATTATATTCCATGGCCAATTATTTCTTGGAGATAATATATTTTTTTGAGAGTCGTAAGATTCCTAGTTTTCGAGATATTAATTTTTTTTTGTTCAAATCATAGATTTTGTTATGAAGAAACGTCAAATGAACAAAAAGAAATATATTTATTATATCTAAAAATTATGAGCAATTTTTTACAATATTTTCCGGAGTTTCAGCGGCTGTATATTTCAAAATAATAATTTAGGAAAATATTCTTCAGTTTCTTCTCCATTTCTTTTACTTGTGTGAATATTGCTTTTTACTAGTTGATTTGTTCTGTGGCGCTATCTAGTATCCAAATTTTGTATTACATGACTAGTGTCAAAGATTAATTTTATCATGTATTTATTCATTAGAAAATAAATTGCCTATGGCTGATTTTAGTAACAAAAACCATTTTGAATATCTGCTTCTGGCTGTGTGTGTAGTTTTACCGATCTTGTCACAATAGTAAGAAAAATTGTTCGGATTCCAGGATATTTGACAAATCTGATTTATGTTACAGTAAGTTCATTGGATAAATACATTAAAAATCAATCTTCAAATCTAATTTTGTAAAACTTATCTCTTTTAGATTTCTAAATACTACTATAGCTGGAAGTGTACAGATGAGAATTTCAAGTTATCAATATCATATTTCTCAAGAAAGCGACAAAATATTTTATTTAAGTCCATCAATTATTATTGGGATCTGTCATTCTACAAATAATAATACTTGATCCGAATCTGCACTGCTCTAAGGCCAGAGATATTCACCTTCAAATAAATTACAAGTATTAATTTCTTAGTGAATACATCAAGGGTAAATACTTTAAAGAAAACAGACTAACAGCTTCAAATTTTGGTCTAGTCTGTAAGCGAAAACTGCCTGCCGGATCCCTAGTAGAAAACATACCATATGTTCGAAATCTATCTACTAGTGCTACGGAATGGGGTAAGAGTCATGAGCAAGTAGCAATACACAACTATGAAAATGTAATAGGTGTTACAGTTGCACATTTTGGGCTGAAGGTAGCATCGAGCAATTCTTCTTTGAAGAAACAACTGATCATCAGGCAAAAAATTTAATGGTGCTCGCTAAGAGCGACATGATAATCAGGAGTCTGTATGTGCCAACAGAGTCGTGGAGATCATTTGCTCTTTATAATATTCCATACATAATCCCTGTACTGTATACTTTACGGTTCAATAAAAAATTCATAATTTCCAATTTAAAACCAGTTTTCTATCAAAATTAGATAACCCTTTATTTTACCTTATTCTTTATGATTCAATAAAAAACTCATAATTTGTTATTTAAAACATGTTACTATCAAAATTAGTTCTTGCGTGAATTTTGGGACATTTTTATATCATAATTTCATATTCTCATTATGAATAATTTCATTAAAACTTATGTCTTTGAAAAATGATTTTATATGCGAGCATTAATTTCAGTAAATTTCTCTATAAAATGTTTTTCTTCTGAAATGTCAAATTTGAATTCTTGTGTATCCCGCCGTCATCACTGACCTTCCAGAAGCCTCACTTACTCCAAAACAAGATTAGACTAGACAGAGATAGCTAGTATTTCCGGGTGATGTTTCACCTTAACAAGGAAGCTTCTCCGTACGGTATCTTTTATCTCTTTCCTTTTGCAAGTCTAAACTGCGCATGGTCACAGTCTTGAATTTCATTGGCTGATGCTTGAAAGATTGTGTTCGGGACGTTCGGGGATGATTCGGAGTGAAATTTATTTTCTAAATCAAGACTTATTTCAAAGTGTGACCATGCGCAGTTCAGATTTGCAGAAGGAAAGAGATAAAAGACCCCGTACGCTGTCAGGTCCAAGTCGTTGGTATATATATTTATAGGTATATGGTAGTACCTGTGAATATTTACTATAATGTACGAGTATGAGATACACTCCCTGATAAAAAATTCAGTCATCCACTAAATTTATTCTAAATTTCTTAGCCTTTTCTCATCAGTATTATCATAAAAATCTATATACTGAACTATCTGTGTTATGAATAAGTTCTGACAAGAATTACAAGCATCTATATATTAGTTTGCAAGGCGCTTTTTGTAGATATGCTAGCCTTCACTTTTTGACAATGATGTACTACGACAACAGCCTTAAACGCCCGCCTACAGTGCGAAGCATTTTAACCGCGGCCTGTTTGCAGTCAACGGTTTGATCATCACCTACTACGTTGTATAGTTTAACCATCGAATGAAAGTTGACTCCTAAATTATTTTATAGATGTGGTTTTGTTTCAAAAAATGTAGTTATTACTTGAATTGTTGATAAAACTGACCTTTACAAGTATCCACTGAATTACTGGACTAGGAATCCCCAGAAATATATCAACATTATTGTCCCTAATACCACTGGATTACTGGAGACATTGAAAATGATCTTAGCAACAGGATTTCAGGGATGTATTACGACTCATTTGTCTTATTACCAAAGTATCAGGCAGATAGATAACATATGGCCGGTTTTATAAAAGACCAAGTAAATTTACTCTCAAAATAAATTTATTCTACTTAACAAATTCTAATCGTTTTGAATTTCTTTATGACAATAGAATCATTGCTGTCAAAAAATCGACTGTCATTTAACAGAGTAAATTTTATTTATCCAATTTTGATGTTTTAAAGCTACATTATTAAATCCATAGCAACAGTCATAAGTAAATCTTTATTCACTAGTGATTTAAAATAAATTATTGGTGATTTAAAAAAGTTTAAATCACTGTTGGAATTCCTTTTCATAAAAAGATTTCGATTTCTGAGTAATAATTTTCCCAACTGCAGCGGCTGCTTCGTTCAAAATAGTATCGGGGTCGAGAACATTGTTTTAATCACTTTCTTCCATCATTTCAGACAATACTTTTCACAATTATAACGCTTCAATTCAAATTTCACAAAACTGACAGTTTATTGACAGTCACACTCCCGAATGTTTGAAAAACAAACACCCGTCACATATCAACGAAGCTCCCTTGCAACTGCAATTTATTTTTTTCGAATTTTGTTCGTCAGTTTCATGTTCCAGAAATTTACGCAAAATTGAATAAAATTATGTATACAAACACGTGAATTAGACCTCTTTATTTGCTCAAAGAATTAAACCACTCGCGCTGAACGCGCTCGTGATTTTGAACTTTCTTCTCGCGAATAAACAGTTGTTTAATTCACTTGTTGTATAAATAACTATTACTCTGGAAGTAAATTACTCTGCTCTTCATAAAACCGGGCATTAGATGAAAATTTTAAAAATATGGCAACCGTGGGTCTCTGGTTATTCCAATATAGGAGTGAATCTTCTTTTGAACCATTTCTACAAGATATATACAACATATTTTTTTAGAATAAAAATAAATTATAAAAAATACGTTCAATGCACCCCTGTCTTGTTCTCCACTAGGATAGTGTAAATATCAGTCATCCATCCATTTCAAGCAATACTAATGTATTTATGGGAATTCATAATCCAGTATTTGAATGGGTGCTTGCAAAAATTCTCGGGGCCTGAGTTCTAATCTTTGCTAACCATTTCGTCATAAAGTTTAGTTTTCTTTGAGATTCGAATAATAGCTAAATGTTCTGAAAGAAAACCACATCTATAAAATAATTGGAGAGTCAACTTTCATTCGATGGTTAAACTATGCACTGATCCTGTATACCTTGTTTGTAGATATAGTGAAAGCAGTGAATCTGGGGACAACTTAAATCTAATATTCCTTGAAATAACACCTCTCCAACAAATTGTCCGCATATAATTGAAGTGATTAAAAATGAAACCATTAATGTATCACATAATTGGCTCAAAAGTATAGAGCATGTTATTGAAATAGAAAATAAGTATATAGACATAAGCAATATTCATACTGATTTTATGATTAATTTAGCTGATATTTCTGACAGTAATAATGATGAATATAATATTGTAGTAGACTAATTTAATAAATAATAATTTATCTCTATTGGGTGTATCATTAATATTATTTCCAGTACGGTCCTGTGTAATATTCCCAGATTTTCGTCCAGCAAAAGGACACTAATCGAAGTCAACAAGTCACAGTTTTATTGCTTTTACTATATAGAAATGATATCTACGGGTTGATTTTTCAACCTACCTACTACTGTTAGTACTTTTGGATTAACTTCGTCATTGGACCCTGAATCTAACTCATACACGACGCTATGGGCCTCGTCTAGCGCCGTGAGGCACCGTTTCGCTGTATATTAGTATTTCCACGCTGAATGTCCGGGCAATCTCTCATCATGCGGCCTGGACGGCCGCAATGGTGACAGATTATTCTGCCGTCGGGCGTTCGCGACATCCGCTGAGAATTGGGCATTTTAAAAGAGGAGTTTCTCCCAGTATTATTATTATTCTGCGGAGGATTATAATTTGTTTCTTGGAACCGTACATGGTTCCTATTTTGAGGGGGGCTGATTATTATTATTATTATTATACCTTGGTGTAAAATTTTGATAACGTGAGGGTTGACTCTGAAAACGTATGAGTTGCTATTCCCTACGTACTTCGGCCCTTATGCTTTGCGTAATTTTATCCTGCATTTCCGTCAACCGTCGCTCTAATTCGTCTCCTCTAATTGCGTTCGCGGCTTCTATAGCTGTTAATCGGTCGCGAACTGACTGTACACGCGATTCAATTTCGCAAATTTTATCTATTGCAGCCTTAAGAGCTCGCAAACTCGTAATGCTAGCTTTTCTTATACATCCGGCAAAAATCCTACTTCGTCTAACCTATCATAAATGTCCAACATTGCATAATAATAAGCACGCGGATTCTCATCCCTGGCTTGCATACGATTTCGCCATATGTCTTGTAACGATCTATCGTAAGCACTCGGAAAGAATTCATTTTTGAATTCCCTAATTAGCATTTCATAAGTAGTGTTTGGATTTCTTACAGCATAACCTCGATACCACATAGTCGCACGCCCTTCCAGATAAAAATTGAAATATCGTAATTTTTCAGGCGCTGCCCAATTATGCGCATTTGCTGACTCTTCAATAATTTGTAAAAACTCAATTGCTGATAATTTATCTTGGAGATCGAATCGTTCCGGTTCGCGTAATTTAGGTTGCATCACTTCAACAGCTATCTGCTCTGCGGCAATCGAGCCAATAGTTGGTTCTGCCATTATTTCTTGCCAGAAATTATTGTAAAATGGTTCTAAGGGGAGTGGTGGTGGTGTTGGGATCGCTCTTCTTACCGTCGATGGGTTCAGGGGGGTCTGCTGGAGGAAAGTTTTCAGGGGTTGCCGGTGATAAGAGTTGGAATCCTGGGTTGGGGTTAGGAGGAGGTAACCGTGCTAATGGCATAGCATGCTCATTCACTGGTTATTGTATTATACGAGGTATACGGGCAAGAGCTACACGGAATCGGTATCGTTCGGCATTTGACATAACATTGCAAAAAGATTGGTTTCGCTAGGTGTTTAGGCATTTAGCTCGTAAATTGTTCATTTAAACCTCCACCCGGCATATCCACCAAATGTCACATCCACAAAGGACTTTAGATAAGAAGCTTAGAATCACTCGCTTCATAGTGGCTATATCAGCACTCTTAGGTTGAACACTCGCATGTGACTCAAGGCTGCGAATAAGGTTTCGTTGAGGCAGAGTTAAAATGAACAGTAAACGAGTATGGGATGTGTAATGTTTATTAGCAAATTCATTGCACAAGATAATCTTAAATCTACTTACATTGATGGAACAAATTGATCCATGTTGACTTGGCTTTTAACACTGTTTTTACGAAGTATCTGCACAAGATTGAAGATCAATTGTTGCTCTTCGGAACTACTGATACTGATCCCTCTTCTTCAACCTTATGTTTTATATCCTCATTCCTAACTTCCCCTTTCTCCTCTCAGCCACAAAACATCTGACTTCATCTAAATATGTTATTCATGGAATGCGTAAGGTGAAGTGGGGTAAGCGCAGACTGGTTTTTGTAAAGTTAGAATTCAAACCAGTAAATAGTATAGTACAGGACAAATTATTTTAGCATGGTTTTAAGAAATCTTCACAGTAAGGGGGCTATAAGCTGCTAATAAATTTTCTTTTTTCTGGGTTGTACTAAAATTATTTTGACTTTAATTTTAATATTAGCTTGAATTCAAAATAAAGTTACAGTTCAAATATTAATTCAAATTTTAAAATTGAAATATATATATAAAATAATTACCAGATACTTTTTTTTTACTTCTAAATATTATGTTCTAGAAAAATACAGAAATTTATTTAGAAGAAAAATATTCTTAATACCACCCTTTTCCACAGGTAAACAGAACTCATGCTGTGCCGCGGTTTACCATGCTATTAGCAAGTAAAAGTCATGCTAAAATAAATTGACCTGTACTATACGCGTCAACATATAGTAGAACGGGATGAGTCCGACCAATAGGATTACTAACCGCACACAGCATGGGGCCACGACCTATTGTCCGAAGGGCAGTATTAAGAATATTTTTCGTCTCAAAAATCTGATCCGATTTTTGGAGAAAACATAAACGGGTTAATAAACTCCTCATATTTCTTGTTTTTAAACCCTAATTCTGATTTTGGAAGAATCACTCAAGCAAAGATTTATAAATTCCTAATCCTATGATCTCAAATAAGTAATATTATTGAAATACTATATAAAGGATTGGTTTTGAAAATTATATTAGTTGCATTTTGAATTTTAACTGGAGAAAGGGAAGAAGAAAAATGTTTAGACTATGGGCTACAGTATTATATGTAAATATTGTCACAAATGTGAAATATCTCAAGTAATTAGTTCACATAATTATTTATTTGAATTCGCTATAATTACTAGATGCTCGGTGGTTGTCAAGCATCGACTGTTGGACAATTAAATGTTGGTCCATTGTTGGATAAGGTATATAAGAGCGTGAGCTATGAGAGCGATTCATTCGGTACGAGTAACTTGGGACCGAAATTGTGTTCATACGAGTGTATAAAGTAAATATTGGCACTGTGACCTGTGATAATAAATTATTCACATTAAAATTTGTGACATTATGTTTGTAGTTAACTTTGAATAAAATATATTTCAAGTAAATTTTATCATTCCATGATTACCTACAATCTTATTCTGATTGCCACATTAAAGCATCTGATTTAGCTATTCTAAATTCTATGTTTGTCATATAATTATAAAAAAAAGAATATTTATGAAGTAAAATTCTATAAGCATGAACTCTCGTATGAACACAATTTCGGTCCCAAGTAAATATTGGCACTGTAACCTGTGATAATAAATTATTCACATTAAAATTTGTGACATTATGTTTGTAGTTAACTTTGAATAAAATATATTTCAAGTAAATTTTATCATTCCATGATTACCTACAATCTTATTCTGATTGCCACATTAAAGCATCTGATTTAGCTATTCTAAATTCTATGTTTGTCATATAATTATAAAAAAAAGAATATTTATGAAGTAAAATTCTATAAGCATGAACTGTTCATATATATATATATATATATATATATATATATATATATATATATATATATATATATATATATATATATATATATATATATATATATATATATATATATATATATATATATATATATATATATATATATATATATATATATATATATATATATATATATATATATATATATATATATATATATATATATATATATATATATATATATATATATATATATATATATATATATATATATATATATATGAACAGTTCATGCTTATAGAATTTTACTTCATAAATATTCTTTTTTTTATAATTATATGACAAACATAGAATTTAGAATAGCTAAATCAGATGCTTTAATGTGGCAATCAGAATAAGATTGTAGGTAATCATGGAATGATAAAATTTACTTGAAATATATTTTATTCAAAGTTAACTACAAACATAATGTCACAAATTTTAATGTGAATAATTTATTATCACAGGTTACAGTGCCAATATTTACTTGGGACCGAAATTGTGTTCATACGAGAGTTCATGCTTATAGAATTTTACTTCATAAATATTCTTTTTTTTATAATTATATGACAAACATAGAATTTAGAATAGCTAAATCAGATGCTTTAATGTGGCAATCAGAATAAGATTGTAGGTAATCATGGAATGATAAAATTTACTTGAAATATATTTTATTCAAAGTTAACTACAAACATAATGTCACAAATTTTAATGTGAATAATTTATTATCACAGGTTACAGTGCCAATATTTACTTTATACACTCGTATGAACACAATTTCGGTCCCAAGTTACTCGTACCGAATGAATCGCTCTCATAGCTCACGCTCTTATATACCTTATCCAACAATGGACCAACATTTAATTGTCCAACAGTCGATGCTTGACAACCACCGAGCATCTAGTAATTATAGCGAATTCAAATAAATAATTATGATATATATATATATATATATATATATATATATATATATATATATATATATATATATATATATATATATATATATATATATATATATATATATATATAAGAAAACAAATATGTAGCGGGTTTAAGCAGTCATGAATTTTGGCTAATTTGAATCAAATATTACTCATTTGAAATTTACCAAGCTTTCGATTTTAATGTTTAAATCTTCATCAGGGTACTGAAATATTATACATAAGTTTACAATGTGTCAATAATTATATAAAAGTATTTTTTACCTACATTACTTTTGAGAATTCATACTAGAATTTCATCTCTGATAAATTTAGAATATTTTGAGTTATCATATTGTAAGATATTATCACAGTTTAATACATTTTTAAAACATTTTTAAAAGATAAATAGAATGAAACGTTTCTTGTGCTAGTTCTTGCAACACACGTGTGTTTCGTTTTGACAACGAAAGACAATTTTTAGGTTATGTTCAGTTGTTTAGGAACACACGTGTGTTGCAAGAACTAGCACAAGAAACGTTTCATTCTATTTATCTTTTAAAAATGTTTTAAAAATGTATTAAACTGTGATAATATCTTACAATATGATAACTCAAAATATTCTAAATTTATCAGAGATGAAATTCTATTATGAATTCTCAAAAGTAATGTAGGTAAAAAATACTTTTATATAATTATTGACACATTGTAAACTTATGTATAATATTTCAGTACCCTGATGAAGATTTAAACATTAAAATCGAAAGCTTGGTAAATTTCAAATGAGTAATATTTGATTCAAATTAGCCAAAATTCATGACTGCTTAAACCCGCTACATATTTGTTTTCTTAACTAATCGACCAGTCGCGATTACCTTAAACTATATATATATATATATATATATATATATATATATATATATATATATATATATATATATATATATATATATATATATATACATTCAGAATATATATATATATATATATATATATATATATATATATATATATATATATATATATATATATATATATATATTCTGAATGTAAATCTAGTTGGCGAATCCGTAATAAGCCAGACGGTTGAATGAAAGTAAATTAATTTTTGAAAAAGTCTTGTACAGCGCCGGGATTCGAACCCGAGATCTCATGATTTCCGGTCATGCGTGATAACCACTACACCACGCTGAGACAACTGAGTGAGTCTCCCAACACTGTACAAGATTCTTTGCATTTTTGTCAAGTTTGCTGTACGCTCCAAAGACGACACATTTTTGTGTCTTTGACAATGGAGGACAACGGCTGACATTCGTGAGTAATTAACTCTCATGTAAATATTCTGAATGTAAATCTAGTTGGCGAATCCGTAATAAGCCAGACGGTTGAATGAAAGTAAATTAATTTTTGAAAAAGTCTTGTACAGCGCCGGGATTCGAACCCGAGATCTCATGATTTCCGGTCATGCGTGATAACCACTACACCACGCTGAGACAACTGAGTGAGTCTCCCAACACTTTACAAGATTCTTTGCATTTTTGTCAAGTTTGCTGTACGCTCCAAAATATATATATATACATTCAGAATATATATATATATATATATATATATATATATATATATATATATATATATATATATATATATATATATATATATATATATATATATATATATATATATATATATATATATATATATATATATATATATATATATATATATATATATATATATATATATATATATATATATATATATATATATATATATAATATATATATATATATATATATATATATGTATATATATATATATATATATATATATATATATATATATATATATATATATATATATATATATATATATATATATATATATATATATATATATATATATATATATATATATATATATATATATATATATATATATATATATATATATATATATATATATATATATATATATATATATAGGCCACCATATTGGGAAAAGAAGTACAGACAATATTTTTGCAATATCTTGAGAGCCGTGAGTCTCACAAAAAAAATCTCATAGCTTTTTGGAAGAGTATTGAATTCTTCACAATCTTAGTTCAGATACTTTTCGCCGTGAAATTATTATGTCTACATCTTCCCTTAATCAACACAAATGCCGAATCAAGGCTCATTGAGACTCATTGATCGTAATTCAATGAGATCCATGAGCTAATGAATCAAATGCTTGTGAAATCCTCAAAGTTAAGGCCTCCTGAATCCAAGGTATACTACTTGGTATATGTCTTAGAGTTTTTTCCTTATTGGACTCAGCTCTAGCGGATAAAATATTTGTCTACAATTATTATCATATTACTGACTTTTCTCTCAACATTCCAAATATTCAAACTAGTGTTGCTAACCTAATTCAAGTATACGTTATCAGTTCAATCAAAAATCGTCAATTTGAATTATCGAAATGCTAGGAAATTTTCCATACAGAAACATTTGGTTGTGAATGAAATTCGAATAGCAACAGTGATGGAATTTCAGGTAACTAAATGAAATTTTATCTGTGTACTGAGTTATTATTTGTTATATTTGCTACTTTTACAAGATGCCTCATCTATTCTTATATCTGATATCTGTTAGTGGAATTTATTGTAATCTGTTTTGATTTTCCACGATATTGTGACGTGCGGGAGTGAGAGGGGAGCTCGTGAATACGACGCAGTATGGGGAGGGGCTTCTTGTCGCCTCTTACGCCGCGCCACGTCGCAGCGCATCACTTCTCCCAATAAAAGCCTCTAGCGATTCCTGGAAATGGAAAGAGTCGCGAAATCGAAAATTCGAGAAGGACAGTGTTTCTCTATATAAGGCAGAGCCAAAGATGCGTAGTACAGTACAGTAATAATAGTAGCAGTGGAAATAAATAATAAACAGTGACTAATAAAGTGAATAGTGTACATAAATAGTGAAATATAAATATCTGTGACCTTGATTAAATTAGAATTAAGTGATTAATATATAAATATAGTGTTATTAGTGATATAAGAAGAATTAAAGATTTTATTTCATTTAGATTCTTAAGTAGTGACTTTTATTTATTTACAGAGTGATTCATCAAGCAATAAACATTACAGTGGTGTCAGAAGTGGGATTGTTATAAACAATTTAGTATTTTGTTTATTGCTGTTTTGTAAAATTGGATAATGGCGTCTACGAAGCTGTTGAAAGATTTGAAGGTCGCAGAGTTGAAATATCAATTGGAAGAGCGGGATTTGGAAACCAGTGGCCGCAAATAAGTTTTAATGGAACGACTTCGAGGAGCTATGACTGAAGACGGTGAGGACCCTGATACATATTTGTTTGAGGTTCAACTTTCTTTAACCGATTTGGCTATAAATTTAGAATCAAAATCAAAAGAAAATTCTATAAATTTAGAATCAAAATTAAAAGAAAATTCTACAAGTTTAAAAGAAGATTAAGAATCAAAATTAAAAGAAAATTCTATAAATTTAGAATCAAAATTAAAAGAAAATTCTATAAATTTAGAATCAAAATTAAAAGAAAATTCTATAAATTTAGAATCAAAATTAAAAGAAAATTCCACAAGTTTGGAAGAGAATTTGGAATTAAAATTGAAAGAAAATTCTACGAGTTTAAAAGAAGATTTATTAGGAAAGTTAGAAGAAAATTCTAGAAACTTGAGAGAAGAACTGCATGGAAAGATGGAGGAAAATACAAATAAAGTTGAACAGCAACAATATTATGGTTTAAGACAAGAGTAACATTATATATATATATATATATATATATATATATATATATATATATATATATATATATATATATATATATATATATATATATATACATATATATATATATATATATATATATATATATATATATATATATATATATATATATATATATATATATATATATATATATATATATATATATATATATATATATAGTTGAAGAGTACTCGCGACTGTTGCGAATAGTTAAGGAAACAAAAATAACGCAGGTTAAACAGTCAAAAATTGTTTGTGAGTGGGCTCAAGTAAAAAACGCTCTTTTAGATTAGTCGAGCTTTCAGTCTTCAATTAAAACCATCCTCAGGACTCTAGAATCTCATAAAAACAGTTGTTATCAATCACAATTTTTTGATAACAATTTTAAAAAACATTTTTTACTTACATCCAGTGAGATTCCAAAAATAAATAAATTTTCATCACAGATCAGCATATGTGTACAAGAATTGGAAATACATGTTGAAAATTTGAACAACAATTGTTTTTCAAAAAGTAAAATTTAGTCACATGTTGGACCACCAAACGGAACCATGACAGCCAGCCATTTTGCAACCAACAAGATTCAACAAAGTCAACCAACGAAGTTTGGTCCGAAAAAATAAATTTAAAACTAAATTAGACAAAAATAGTCCCTAGAAAAGTTACTAGTCAAGTGGCGGCAGAATTTGAACAAAGTTTCAAAAAACCAAGTTAATTAAAAAATTAATTAAAGTAGAAAGAACAAATTATTTAAAAAGAAAAAATTGAAATTTTTTTTTTTAAGATAATCTAACACAACCCTGATATTTAAATTTAGTAAAATGTACAACAATGTTATGTTACTTGAGAAGTGTTATTTTTTATATGCTTGTTTTTAATTAAATGTAGTAGAAAAATGTAAATATTGCTCAAGCCATCAACATCAGTACGGTTATTCATAGTGCTATCAGTATTGAGAATATGAATCATTTCCAAGACATTCCTTTTGATCCAATTTACTTCTTTGTCTAAAATTACAGCCTCGTCATAAGATGCATTGTGTTTGCTTTTTGTAAGGTGTTCTGCTAAAGCTATAGAATTCGGTTTATGCTTAGCATCACTTTTATGTGCTATAATTCTGTCTTTTAACGGTCTCGAGGTCTGACCCACGTATTTTAGTTCACAATCTTTACACGGAATGCTGTAAATTACATTAGATTGTTTTAGAATAGGCACTGGGTCTTTTAATTTGGTGAACAAAGATTTGATCGTAGTACAACTTTTTTGGCAAATTATGATAGAATCATTGGCAAGTACATTTTTTAATTTTGGCGTAAGTTCTGAAATGTATGGAAGTGAAACGTATTTTTTGTTCGGAACAGTGTCTTCGGCATTTGCGATCACCTCCTGTTGGACCACCTCTTGTCTCTGTGAGATATTGAATAACAGACTATTCAACAATTTTATCGGGTACCCATTCTCTAGTAATATGTCACGAAGTTTAGTAAGATTTACTTGGTGGAAAGAAGGATGTGATATTTTAATTATTCGATTTTTTAACGCTAAAATTACGTTGATTTTCATCGACTTTGGTTGGCCAGATTTGAAATGAATATATCTTCCTGACGCCATTGGTTTTCTGTACCAATCCGTTTTCGTAGTACCATCATCACTTCTTATGACCAGTGTGTCTAGGAATGGGATACTCTTGTTGTTCTCTTTTTCAATCGTAAATTGTAATTGTTCATTGAAATTGTTAAACGTCTCCAGGATCGATTCATGTTTGTCAAATGGAATTGCACATATGACATCATCCACGTATTTCTTTATAAAATTTACTTGAAAATCAAGTTGGCTGATACAATGGTCCAGCAGGTAGTCCATTGTGTATTGAGCAATAATCGGACTGATTACTGCGCCCATTGGACTGCCCAGGAGCTGTTTATAAAAAACACTGTCATATACGCAATAACAGCTGTCAAAAACAAACCTCAATAAGTCAGAAAATTCACGCAATTTTAGATTAGTCAAGCTTTCGGTCTTTAATTAAAACCATCCTCAGGACTCTAGAAATTCATAATAAAACAGTTGTTATCAATCACAATTTTTTGATAACAATTTTAAAAAACATTTTTTACTTACATCCAGTGAGATTCCAAAAATAAATAAATTTTCATATATATATATATATATATATATATATATATATATATATATATTGTAGAGTATACTCTCTGACGTACTCTTCACAAAAATTGAGAGTATCCGTAACTTGACGACTAATAACCGCATCCTAAGACTGAAGAAGTATCAATCAATTCACCGAGTGCACTATAAGTATTTGCCGCATCAGTATAACTGGTAGAAAGTACGATTCATATTTATTTTTATTCATTTTTCATTGCAAAAATTAAATTTCAAATTTGCTGTAAGTTAAAGAGTTTATTTAACGCTTCTATATAGTTTTTATATGTTAACATCCTGTTCCGAGGATTATCGCTGATTATAGCAGAGCCCCAGTAGATTTTCTCTCTTGAGTAGTGCCTGTATCATGTTAAAAATCCACGTGTAGTCTCCTCCAAGAAAAAATAAGCATACTATCTTCATAACAGCAACTTGTATGCATTTTCGAGAAATAAGAAAATCATTTTTATTCCAACTTTTTTGAGCTAATATGATTGGCGAATTTAAGAGTTATTTTCTTATTTGTTTCAATGATTTACTGAATATCTCCTTTGAACAGGTCACCAGGAAGTGAGCAAGACAGAAGACTTCTCCAAGGTGGTTCGAGCAAACATCGAAGCCCAGAATAAGATTCACATACCCTGCTGAATACAAAGTTCCACCGTCGGCGTTCACAGCCGTTCGCAGATATTTCATAGACAAATTGGTCTGTTTTTCAGTGCTGTTAGTACTTAATGTCATTTAGAGATAGAAGTCCATTGAACTTAGATATAGAACAGACAGATACAAAATCAATTAATTTCTGTAACTCATTAACTACCAATTTAAAGAATTCTGCTATTCTTGATTATTTAACTGTCCAAATGAATAGTTAAACAATACTAACTATGATTTCTCCAGAAATACAAACACATTATGCCACTTCTACTCTCAGAAAAGAATATTTTTTTGGACATGACATCAGAATTCTTCGGTGATAATGAACTTTCACCGCGATTCATATAGAGTCTTGCGGAAAGTTAGTAAATAAATTTTATGACACGTCAGATCCTGGAAAATTTTACGTCTATAATATAAGAAATTAAGGATGGAGCTACAAAAAAAATTGCCAGCTATACAATGCATGATTGGTCATGTATCAGAACAGCTCTTATAAACACATATACTCAGATAAAAGAGTTTGTTATACACCAAATTTAGAAATGTTCGAATTGAGACAATCGAACGAATCTGCGTTCAAATTTTTCAATAAAGTACAAGAAGTACAAAATCTTGAGATTCACATCTTAACACACAAATAAATACAAATGCTGCTTTATTTTTGCGCATGAATATACGGTACTCAACATGCTTATTAATGACTTCCAAATTGATTCTCATTGTAAATTCCAACAAAAATTTTGTATGAAACTATAGTAAACATTAGATTTTCCATTTATTAGACCCGCACCTATCCAGTATCAAAGTGATATTTCACAGATCAATTATCGACCAATGCATTTCAATAATCAAGCGAATAATTGTCCAACCAATAACTACCCCCTTGCCCTAATACTAGTCAACAAATATCAATATTGATTGCTTTTAAACCTAATCTGAATCAAAAATTCCCTAAACGTATACCAATGAGCGTAAATATGAAACACTTATCCACGCCAAGCATAGGATTGTCCGGTCATAACAATGCTTATCGTCAACAATAATTATATCATCCACAAAACTTTCAGCGTTTCACAAGAATCAAGAAATAATCTTGATCTTGTCTTAAAATCGAAACAAGATCAGGACAACAGTATTTTTTTATTTCTCAAGACAAAACAAGAAAGTACTATCAAGAATCAAAATCTCTTGTCAAGAAATCTTAATATCTAGATAATCAATTTTTCAAATCTGCATATTTATTAATCTATTATTAAAATATTAAAATCTGCTGCGGCCACTATAGTTTTTCCTCGACAATAAATTTCATGGCCAGTTTCATCTAGTGTTGCCACGAGACGAGACGAGACGAGACTTTAGTGAGTCTCGTCTCGGTCTCGTGATGGTCTCGCCTAGCTCAGTCTCGTCTCGGTCTCGCCTTGGTCTCGAGTAGGTCAGTCTCGTCTCGGTCTCGAGTCTCGACGAGAGTCTCGCCATGATTTTTCAAAATTACATATTCTTACATGTGGGAATCAATTCGTTCTACCTGATTATTATTTGCTATGAACTCTACCGAAAAAATGTATTTGCGTGTTTGGTGCGCAAAATTATGTTTCATAGCTTGGTCATAAATCTCCAGATATGAGTTTCTGGCTCACTTTACAATCGCTAAGAACCACAAAAACACTACTCTACAAATAATGTGTCTTTTGAATTTCTTGCATTACACAATTATTCCTACATTGCTAAGCAGCTCTGGAAATTGTGATCACGTACAACGCGCTTGCGTATTGGATAATCTCAGCCTACGTCGAATTTGCAATTAGAGATGTGATTTTATGTCATCATCGTTGAAGACAGTCTTCCAGAAGTAAGAGACAGGGTCATGTCATTTTCCTTAGTTCGATGACAGATTTGACATTCGTACGTTATATAATAGTATCAATAGAATAAAATTTCACCATTATAATTAAAAATAAATTGAATCTGATTTCAAACATACAGTTCTTAACTAAATGACAGCATGAAGTTATCGATTATATTGTTTGCACCAACATACAATATTCAAGTTCCTATGAATGTAACTAGGACATATCAACATTGACATATAGAGACTGCGATCTGTCTCCAAGCAGTCTCTATGAATTAGAATGGAACCACTGGAGCCACGAGGATTCGAGATAATAAAGAGGCAATAGTTTTATGCAACAAATGTGTAAACTAAAGCATTATGACAAGGTTAAGGCCACATATTTCTAGTCAAGAATCGCTGAGTTATAGAACATATTCTCCGAATTTCATAATGTTAGTTCGCCACACGATATTTCTTCTACGATTTTCAAGATAAATTCATTTAAACTAAATTCAGGCTACGAAAGCGTTAATTTGAATTGATGGTGGATCTAAGATGCGTACATGCTCAGTTAACGCATTATTTGCGACGTGTGAACCATCAAATTCCGAAGTAGATGAGGAAAAGCCAAATTTTCAAATGAGGTTATGTTATTGACTGTGAATAACGAGCTATATGGTTCAAATTACTGAAATTTATGGAAGAATAGTATTGATTTTCTCTTCCTATGGTCCAGCCCAGCCTAATCTGATTCAATTTTGTATGAAATTAGATGAGACACAAAAATATAACCAGGAATCTTATAGGACTCGATTTATATAACGTATTACCAGTCAAAATCAGTTATATAGTATGATAATATATTCTTCCATTATGTCAATAATTTTTTGTGCAATTAAAAGTGTTGTGCTAGTATTGGGGCTCTTCCTGTTGTACAATCTTATCATATAAAATCTGCTGCGGCCACACAGTACTTCCCTAACCAAAAGTTTCATGGCCGGTTTCATCGCTGTTTCATAGATTTAGAGTGTCGCATCAATCAATTGCATATTTTAAAATGACAGCTGTCATTGTCAAAGTGACAGCTGTTATTGTCAAAGTGACGGCTGTCATTATTAAAGTGACGGATGGCGGTTATATTTAAGTCCCTACATAAAATAGGTATTTTTGAAAATCAAGAGTTCTTTTCTAAATTTTCAGGGTCTTTAATTTGGAACATACAGTTTTGACATTTGGTCACCGGAAATATAATTTTATAACGTGGATGTCACTTATTATCTTTTCTATATTCCTGCTAAGCCTATCTCTCCAAATGCTTGAGATTGATACTAAGCTAGACATCATTCAAATAAAAATTAACAATCGTTTGAATATCCTTTTTCAGACTTCTACTAGAATTATTCCTGCAGAAGCTTTAGGTAATCTGATACCAAACACTTTAAAAAAACAATCGACAAAAAAAATATTGTCATGTTGGCTAAATATGAAGTGAATATTCTGAAAGAGCGGTAGAAAAAATGATTGTCTCAATCAAAAACTTATCCATCAGTAACCATCTTAAATCAATTACTATTACTATAGTTTGTCGGTATTAACCTACTTGCTCTATAAAATTGCTTTCAGAGGAAATAAAAATGAAATTTTAGTGATTATGATACAAGTCTCGTCGAGAGTCTCGCGAGACTCTCGCCGAGACTCGACTCTGGTCTCGTCTCGGACTCGACTTTTGACTCGAGACTCATTCTATGGTCTCGTCTCGACTTTTTGAGGCGAGACGAGACGAGACCGAGACTGGTCTCGAGTCTCGTGGCAACACTAGTTTCATCACTGTTTCATGAATTTAGGAGTGTCAAACCAACTTTCAAAGCGACGTTTATCAAAGTGACAGCGTCATTGTCAAGATGACAGCGTCATTTTCAAAGTGACAGCTGTCATTGTCGAAATGACAGCTATCATAGTCAAAATGACAGCTGTCATTGTTATGGTGAAAGATAGTGGCTATATTTTAATTCTTACAATATAAGAATTTTAAAAAATGGGGAGTCTTTTTCTAGATTTTCTGGTTGAAAAAGCCTATTTATAAATTTCAACCTAGCTTTTGATTAAAAAACTCAAATATTAGACTTCAGTCGAAAATTCGTACGGGTTCTCTATTTATTATACTTTCAGACAGACAGACTAACCGATTTCATTTAAACTTATGTTTCTTGGGTTCAGTAGGGTCTAAAATATAAAAATTCATCAGAGTCTTGAACTATCAGAAAATCATAATTTCAATACTTTTCCTATTATAAATAGATCGGAAAAGTAGAGAGTATCTGCAACTATGATTTTCTAAACAAATATTTGATACATATCGAAAGCATAAGTCGTCAGTTTCCGGTGATTAAATCGTTCATGTAGAGGAGATATGTTCAGGTAGATTCCCTAATACTCTAAGTTGTAGAACTGTAGAACATGAAATAGACAGGCTTTTCATTTATTTCTATTGGTGGCAATCATGGAAAACGTTGCTAGAAGAAATCTTGTCTTGATGAAACACTAAAAACTTTGCAATTGAAAAATTGCATATTACTTAAACTGATGACATGTATAACGAACAAAGCTACGACAGAAAAAATATTATTGTTGAAGAACCGAAGTATGAAAATTTTGACTCAAATTATGACGAGGGATTTTTTCACAAATCGAGTACAATCTCAAAGTTCTAATCGACACAGGAAGCACAAGCTGCCAGACGAAGCAAGAAAGATATTTCAAAAATGAAATAAAAACGACTTTTGATTTTAAATTCTGTATATTTATTTGAAACTTTGACATTTCGATCCTTTGACCAAGGATCTTCCTCAGAAAACAATGATACAAAATAAAACAAGGCAAGTAACTAGATACTAAAAATATACAGAATACTAGATGTGATAACGTGGATATCACATCTAAACAAAAAGAATAAAATCCTTTGGCATTCATCCAAGGCTTAAGGAAAACCACGTGAAAACCCCAAACAGAGGAATATGTCCTACTTGGTACAGCTCCGCACACATCCCAAATCACAAAATACACGACATTTAAAACAGACAGGGTAGCGCTACTCTTTGCTATTTATTTGGCTCACGACTGCATTGTCTAATAGTCTTCAGTGTACTTTATAATCCAAAATATATACACAACTACACACTACACCAACTGAAACATAGTCATTATATATGTGTGTTATTGATTATAGAAAGCCAAACATTTGATTATTCAAAACCATCAGTTTGGTTGAAGTTATTAGGATGTTTAAGTATCTCAATTGCTTCTCTGACCAATCTACCTTGCGACTATTCTTGTTTCTTCAAACTTGATGTCATGCAAAAATTCGATGGCATGGTCAGCTACAGCAGATTTATTTGGATGGTCTAATCTTATGCATCTCCTATGTTCAGCAATGCGAGTATTCACAGTTTGGCCCGTCTGTCCAACGTAGACTTTCCCACAGGTACAAGGGATCTTAGGAATGCTCGAAGATTGTAGGGGAATCACGCCCTTTACAGGTCTCATGAATTGCTTGATTTTCATTACCGGAGCGAAGGAAACTTTGAAATTATACCGTGACAAGATCCTTCCAATCTTCTCTGAAACATTGCTCACATAAGGTGAAGAAACATAATTTTTACTCACGCTAGTATCGTCAACAGTAGCATTGGTAGATTTGGGTCGAAGAGCCTTTTCAATGGAGTGATAACTGAAACCATTTTTCTGGAAAATCACTTCTAGATTATTAATTCATTATCAAGTTTATCAGAATGAGAAATATCATTAGCCCTTCGGAATAAGCATTTAATTGTTCCGTACTTTTGTAAAGGATGGTGATATGAATCAGCATGAATATATTGATTCATGTGTGTAGACTTACTATTAACAGTATGTTGGAGATATACGCTAGATCAAGTTATCATAAAAAAAAAAAAGTCATGTATTGAATTGATATAGGAAATAAAATATTGTTCTCTTTAGTTTGTTCTTGTATACTGCGTACTCTAACACAGTATGCAAAAGTCTATCATCTTTGGTTCGTTTTCAATTCACATTAAGAAATGGTAAAGAGCTATTATTTTCGATTTCTGATGTAAATTTGATATTTTCATGGATATTATTCAAATGGTTCAAAAAACCATTCAAACTATCACGACCATGGGGCCAAATAGCAAAAATATCATCTACGTAACGAAGCCATAAGGATGGTTTATGACTACTAGTTTCTAATGCCTTCTCTTAAAAAAAATCCTTGTTATAATTCGCAATTGATGGAGAAATAGGGTTCTCCATTGCAACGCCATCAATTTGTTTATAATAATCATTATTAAAAATAAAGAAACTGGACGTCAAACAATGGTGGAATAATTTAATAATATCTGGAGAGAAATCCCTCCCCGAAAGCTAAAGAAGAAACATCGAAACTAACAAGGATGTCATTATCACACAACCGTATGTTATTATTCATTTCAATAAAATGTTCAGAATTTTTAGCATACGAGAGAGAATTATTAATGAATGGTCTCAGTAAACTGTCACGGTATTTTGATAATAGATAAGTTGGCGAACTGATGTAATTGACTATTGGTCTAAGAGGGACATTTTGTTTATGAATCTTAGGTAAACCATAAAATTTAGGTACATGTGAATCACTAGGAGTTATAGTAATTAAGGTATCTAGGGTGTTAAAAAGACAATAATGCCTGAGGTCAACTGTGTACTTTCCGAGGGCCTTTGGCCCGAGATGTGTACGTTGACCGTAGGCATTATTGTCTGTTCAAGTCCCGTGGTGCCTTCAATGTTTATTGTCCAACTTTTGTTGTATTTCAATAAAAACTTTTAGCAATGTATGTCCTGTCATTGTGATTTCTGTCAGAGAAATTACTCTAGTTACTTGCTGTAACAAGGAAACTTGTTTGTTATTTAAACATTATGCCCTTGGGTATTATTTGTTACGTAATTAGTGTTATTATGACAACAATAATAAACTAGTTGGACATTAAATATCTAATAACATCCTTATCTAAAGAAGTATCTTCAAGAAGTTTAGTGATTTGATACTTGACCAAACTTAAGGGTTCCTGCGGACTTTCTCATATGCTGGATCATCAAACAAGTCTTCAGCCTTGCTAATATAATCTTCTTTATTGAGAATGACAGTAGCTTTTCCTTTGTCAGCTGGCAAGATAACAAGATCTTGATCACGACGTAAATCTCTTAATGCTTCAAACTCTTCTTTACTCAAATTTGGTTTGGGTGGCTTCGCGTTCTTTAGAACTTTCGCTGTTTCAAGACGGACCTCCGAAGCTTCATTTTCTGACAGTTTCTTAGCAACTGTTTCAACAACCGTAATTATCTCTTCTATGGTGACACGGCGAGGAGCGACAGCAAAGTTTAGACCTTTAGACCTATAAAAAAAATTTTATGACATGTTTGGACCTTGGAACTGTGTGCGTTGCAGAAACGGAACATCGTCCTAATGTTATATCAATTAAATCTTTTTCTCTATAATAATTGTCAAGACTCATATCGTTGATTCCTCTGTTGAGGTTTTTACGTGGTTTTTCCTCAGACTTTGGATAAATGCCAGAGGAATTTTGTTCTTTCTGCACTAAATGTGGAATCCACGTATTCACATCTAGTTATCTGTATATTTTCAATTTTTAGTTTCTAATTATCTAGATACCTTCTTGCCTTGTTTATTTTTGTATCATTTTTTCTGATGAAGACTTTCGGTTAGAGAGTCGAAACGTCAAAAATAAAATTAAATATACAGAATAAAAACCAAAAAAGTCTATTTATTATGATATAATTCTGAAAGTATATAAAGATCATTTTACATTCTACTTACTGTCTTTGTTCATGGTTAATCCAATAATCTATTAAGCTTCCGCCGTGCTCAAGTGGTACGGTGCAGTCTAGTTGGGCATTCGATAAAGGGTACCTTAATCTGAGTATTCCAGTTGGGCATTTTAATCCCTTACAATGCAGATATCGGATTTACCTGTGTCAAGTACCTATCCGCTTCCATGACTGTATGATTATAATGTTTGCAAAATATTTATACATTTTACATTTTCCATAACATTTAGTTTCAAACTTCGCCTACTCCTAATACTATGTACTGATTGGTCATTTCCCTAATTGTATGTATAGCTTGAAGAGTTAAAAAGTTCTAGAAAAAATTGCATTCAAATTGGTAGCTTTGCTTTCATCAACAAATGAAAGTGAAGAAAATATAATATTTGCGTTTCATCAGTTATTTAATATTCAGTGATCATGGAAATAAATAGTTAGTGAAAAGCGAAAGGAATTGCTAGTTATCGACAATTTTAAATTTGCGTATCTTCGACAACAAACATCCGAATGAAATGGTGTTGTACAAATAAAAATTATCGATGTACCCCTAAGGTATATACAAATCGCGAGTTTAAAATAATAAACAGTGACTTGGTTCATAATCACGAAGAAGAATTGAACATTGAACGGCTGGCGCTAAGTAATATTGTCGAAAGAAAAGCAGTCTCCGATCTTACCGAAAAGCCATCCAAGCTGATTCGTTTGGTGTTTGAAAGAAATTAATAGTATCATAACTTTAGAGTCTCGTATGATAATTTAAATTTGATGGAATACAAATAAAAGCAGTTCCAACTCACTATCTTATATACAGAAAAATACAGGTAGAGAAATGCCCAACTGGAAGAGCTAATTACGCCTACCCTTTCGGTTGCAAGGTATTATCTCAGGTACAATGCCCAACTCGGATACAGATAAGTGGTACATAGGGATTACGGCAGACCCTGCTATATGGATTAAAAATGGTCTCTGCCCATGGAACTTATTATATCCTGTTATTAATTATATCGACAAAATTATTTTTGACTTAAATTTTAATATTTACTCATTACTCACGCCGAGGGTTCAACAAATTTTGAAATAAACTATGTTAACTTTAATATTCACTATGAGAATGAAAAAATACTTCAATTGCACAACATATTGCTGACGTTAATTCCCTTCTTTCTAATTAATTTCTCCTGAATATCGTAGACTTATTTCAAAATTATTGGTATTTTTGGGAAAAAGTTTTATATTTGTAATTGAAGATCTAATTATTTTTATGAGTTTGATGATTAATCAACTGCGTTGGAATTTATTCTCAGGTATTTTTTTCAACTTATCTGGGCAAGAAGGCATTCTTCCAATTAAGGACCGGTTGTTCCAAGTTCAGATAAAGTAAAGCTCGCCGCACACGATGCAATTTTTCAAGCAATTTTGTTCACTTGGCGCTGCACTGGGTGCCACGCTTGCTCCAATGCAAGAAATTTGGTGCGATGCGGGGTACTAGACTTACCACGAAACTTGTTTTTCAAGATAGGTTCGGTGCTATTTTTCGCGCTTGCTGCGCCACTGACTGCTGTCCACAGCCAATCATAGCAGACGACGAAATCACGTGATTACATCACTGAGTTGTATGTCGCATGCTGTGCCTCATTAGTACATTGTGTTTTGTGGTGTTTTAAGATACAAATAAGTAAAAATTAAGGCTAGTGGACATTAGGTAATGTTTACGTACCCTAGCTCAGGGTGTATACCAAAAAATTTAATGAAAATTCCCTGACTTCCAGGTTTTCCAGGTTATTTTCAATAAAATTCCAGACAGTAAAAAACAAAAGTTTGATACAAGCTTACATATAATCACAGATTAATGTTGCAGTTCTGTGTGAACCCTATAAATCTGTGAATTAAAAATAAAATCGCAACGAACTTGATATCATGAACGAATTTACATTAATCGACAAAAGTAAATGTACTTTAATAAATTTTTTTTTCATGAATTTAGAGATCTGGAAGACTTATAGATTTGCACAGATGGCCCTAGTATCTTAAAGAGTGAAAATATATTTTTATGAGTAATAATGCATAAATATCCTATGATGTATTTTTTCCAGACAAATATCAGAGATTCCCTGACGATTCCATGACATTTCCAGTTTATCTAAATTCCCTGACATTTCCAGGTTTTTCACGTTTGGTATACACCCTACTAGCTCGTCAAAAAAAATGTTGAAAACTCTGCGGCACTCTCTTGACCAAAGTTTTTTCTTCTTTTTTTCTGTCTCGTAATTCGCAAGCTATAATTGCAGCAAATGCTCCTGCTTTCCTCCGACGATTAGTTTCGGCAACATCCATACTTGTAATGTGAAAATCTACCAAGTCTACGTTCTAGTGTTAGAATGAGTGGCGCAGCTTGCATCGTGTGATGCGAGAATAAGTGTCACACTAAGTGTACCTCAAAGTGGCCCAGTGCGCAAGAAAACTTGCTGCAAATTAAGTGAACAAAATTGCATGGAAAATTGCCTCGTGTGCGGCGGGCTTAACAGTTAACTATCTACCAGATAACCTTATTCCATCACTTTATCAAGAGGTTAAAATTTTGGGTTGCTCAAGCTTATTTTATTCTCCAGATAGTTAACTGGCAGATTGCTATCTGCAGGTTTGAAATAGTCTGATTTTTATAAAGTTGGCAGGTTGTCTGTCAGATTTTTTGCCGAATTTAGGTTATGGTTTTTGTTTGTTTTGGTTTTGTTAAATATATATCAAACAAAATAAGTGAATTTTACGAGCATTGAAGTCTCCAAATTGATAAATTTAGTCGAGAAATATAATTAAATCCAAACGAACCGATACAATTTCTTGGAAAAAAAAAAGATAAGATTTGGAGTCAGTTAGAAAATGAATTTAATTCAACTTGCGGGCTGTATTCGCACAATAGGAAAAATTTGAAGTTGAAATATGAATCATTAAAAAAAAAATTAAAAAAAAAAAAGGAAATAGAATTGAAAGGTGAAGAATCATAGTCAAAAATCGAACTGATTAAAACAGTATTGAAATCTCATGAGTTAGATTTGAAATTGAAACAAAAGCAATTAGAGAGCTTTATTTGAAATATTTTAATCATACATTTTCAAATTTTTGTTGATTTTTTCACATTTTTTTTTTTATTTTGCGTTGTACATAGAACATTTAAATGATATATTTTTTATTTCATAAGTTTATGTGTTATGTGATACAAAATCGTACAAAGTAACAGATATTCTTATTCATGTAATCTTGCAATACAGAATGAACTTTATTTTTATATAATATAAATCAATATCTAGAAAAATTATCAATAATTAATTAGTTTCGAACTGAGTCATCATTATCCTCATCTCCATTATTGCCCCTGTTTACATGTATGATTCTGCATGCAGTTGTTTCATGCAAGAAGTCTAGAATACAGGAGGCTCAACGATAGTATTCTAGACTTCTTGGTTTTATGTATACCCCCAAAATCTCCTATAGATATTAACATATGTCCGATTGCATAAAATCGTACCGCTATCTGTAACTGGTTCATAGGAGATACAGCGTGGTTTTTGGAAATATATGCATGCTCTACAAGAAATCGCAGTTAGCTTTATTTGCAACTTACCTATCTGAGAGAAATAATAACTGAACATGGATATTTTTCTTATAAATACAAGACTGTATTTTTTTACACTCGAAATCTCATACAGAATTCTGAATCATTTTATCTGTCAAAGTTGTTGAATCTTTCTCGAACTGTATATTGTTTTCGTTCAATTTGAATATTTTCAACAATAAAATCTAATATTTCCTCATGTCTTCGATATCCATTTTTGTATCAATTATAAAAACGCACCTTATATTCAAATTCAAGCTCTTAAAATAACACGTACAAATATCAAAATATTCATTTTCGTCCTATCCCACGTTATTGTTCGCGTATATTCAAAAAAATATTCTTGGAATAAACTTCCTAACGGCCGGTTTGACTGGCTGATAGCTATCTTGCTGTTAACGAATATTTATCCTACTGATAATTTTTAACTGAACATGGAGCAACAGAAACGGAAGTTATCAGTAGATTAAATTTTCTCTGAACACTTAACTATAGATGGAACAACCGGCCCTTAAGTATCTTCTTATTACTATTTATTAGATAACATTTTAGTGCTAAATGGTCCGAGCAAATTAATAGTTATTTATGCAGAGTATAAAGTTGAGCATTAAGACAGGAGGTCAAATATTTGATGACGAGGCTTGCCGAATCATAAAAATTATTAGCCGAATGTTATAATGCTTGTTTATACTCGTATTGCATACAATTTTTTTCTACGGTACTCAACTTCCTTATTTTGTAAATTATTAAACACACAAAATGAGAACCAAGAGCACAAGTTAACATTCAGGTGAATATCAAAAAAAAAATGGAACATGAACTCAGAAATTCAACTGCGACGCTTTTAAATAGTGGTAAAACTGAGAAGCGAAAAAGCTTTACTTTACTCAACGTTTACGGAGCGCAAAGTAGCTACTTTTCGAACTATTGTAGTCGTAGAAAAACTTCTTTTTGTTAAATCATAGTTTCTTAATCTTATCATATTCAACCACTTTTGTCTTCTTTCAATATTTTGAGAAAATCTGTGGAATATATTATTTAATTATTTGATCTATGAGTTCCAAACATCATCTATAAATTTACCTATGAAAATGATTTGTGAATATCTGTAACTTGTTTATTTATAGAGCCAGAAATTAAGAATTTTTCTGTCGTTGTAAAATAGCATGGCAGAAATCCTCCCTGGAAAAAGAATAAAGCATCACAGATTACCCTCCTGTAAGCATGGCTGACATTCCATCGTTCAAGTTGCTACGGCTGCAATGCATTTAGACAGTGCGCGATGCGTCACTCTATAGTCATATATACTCGAACAAGCCTAACCCTTAAGAGGCTGCAGCCTGAAAATCAACATTTTCTGGCTGGCTTTGAGCATTTATTACATATACTTTCGTAGTGAAATTTTGGATAAAGGATAATAAAGTACTACTCTAGTGAGTAGCATAGCCATTTTTTAGAAAAGAATTATGATACCAGTGTAATATCTGATTTAAAAAGGCCAATTATTCAAAATTCGTCATATTTAGGCTCATCCTGAGACTGCAGTATTTCATCAATTTTAATGAAATTTTGTATGCTGTATGATTCAAGAGTTTTTAAGGTCATAGCATAGCGATTTTATCAATATTATTTGTTATTGTAAAATAAATAGAGTTCAAAGTTCCTCATTTTCTACAGCAATTTTACCTACTTTCTATTGGACAATATTGAAATATTTCATAGCATATAATTGGTATATGCCTTTTTGAAATTATTTCACTTAACAAATCATTATTGTGTCTATTTATATTGTTACTATCATGTTTCGCAGTTGAACAATTTTTAAGATTTTCAGTTCAAACATTTGTCGCTAGATGTATCTCGTAAGCAAGTCGCTATCTAGTTCACCCCACTCTTATTTGATCTTTCACTATTGGTAGTGAAAGGGGGTGTGCAAAGTGTGATTCTTATTTTGTGCAGCTGTGTTGTGTATGGTTCGATTTGTTGAGTAACCATAACAGCACTTTCTATTTCCGCGACCTATATAATAAGGGAAGTATTGTAATTGTGATTTTTTGACAGTTCAAGATTTTATTGGATCTTCACGTTTTAGGCCCTACTGAACCCGAAAAACATAATTAAGAAACAGTCAGTCTGTCTGGAAGCACAATAACTTAAAACGCGTATGAATTTTCGACTGAAATTTTATATTTAGGTTTTTTATCAGAAAGCTAGATTTAAGTTCGTAAATGAGCTTTTTTCAATCAATATTGTATCAGAATTTTATAAACAGCACTTTTTAGTCTTATACGTTTATTTCATCAACGGTACTATTCATCATAAAATATAAAATAATTAAAATTGATCCTTGAATAATTTGATACAGCATTTGCTGAAAACATTTTTTAATTTGTCAGTGGTTCATTTATTATTATTAAAAGTTGAGTTATTATAAGATTTGTTATATTTTTCTGAAGCAAAGAAATAATGAGAATCATGATATGAAATTGGAATTATTATTGCTTATGTTTGGACATCACATGCAAACGTTCGTCAATTGTTTCTTCAAAATAATTCGATCGTGTTTGGTATCAAAATAAAGCTCCTGCGAAAATAATTCCAGTAGAAGTGACAATTTAAACGATTGTCAATAGATAAGCTTGGTAGAAATCTAAATAAATAATCGCGGAATCTCACGTTATATCATCGGAAACATTTTTCTAAATTATTAGCACTTCATTTGTTATTTCTAGTAGGTATTTGAATTATAATAAAATTCTTAATATTTTTCTGAAGAAAAGAAATAATGAAAATCATAATATGAAATTAGAATTATTATTGGTTTTATCGTGTTGGTATCAGATTGAAGTTCCTGCGGGAATAACTGTAGAAGTGCCAAATATAGGATATTAATTTTTTTCAAGTTATTCGAGTGATGTTTACTTTGGTATTAATTCAAAGCTCTCGGGAAGATAAGCTTAGTAGGAGGCTGAAATAAGTATTTTTTTTCACAACTTAACCATATTATGCCCAGGTTGGAGTCAACTAAAGCAACTGGACTTATAAGACTTATGGCCATTGTAAAATAAAATGGTAATTCCATAGAAGCGCCATCTGTCATTCTGACAATGACAGCTGTCACTTTCAAATATGCAATTAATTGATATGACACTCTGAATTTATGTAACAGTAATGGAACTAGCCATCTAATTCATGATCGGGAAAGTACTATGTGGCCACAGCAGACTTTTCTTTTTTCAAATGAGGAATTCAGATTCTGAGAAAAAATTAAATACTGCAAATAGTTTCAAATTAAATTAACAGATTCCAAAACAAATAACTCCGATATAAATGCAATTGATGTAATAAATATAATAGAGATTTTGCCCACATATATCCAACGGATCGTCAAAAGATGTTCTGAAATATTTATTCAAAAATAATCTTATAAATGTCTTTCCAAATCTGCCGATTGCCTTACGTAGTAGTAGTAGTTTGTCTCTATTGCCGAACATTAGTTAAAATAAATAAAATACCCCCGCCACTTTTAGCTGTAGTGGTGGGAGTTCTTTTTCGACTACGCCTACTGAGGTCTTCGATGGGCCTTCGTCTCCCACGTCGCGAAGAAACTTACCTCACCGGGATTGCGACTACAGCCTCTTAATTCACAATGGGCGTATAAGAAGTACATAACATAATTCTTATGAAAATCTTACGCGTGTTTACAATGAGCATAGCATAAGAATTATTTTATAGAGATATTGCGGTCTGAGTTGGTAATAAAATATAGGTACTTTTAATTTTAATGGCCAGTTGCACCGCTATCCCTTGAATTTTAAGTGTAGCTTAATTGAACAATATCGTATCAAGACCCAAAAGTCAAATGTAACATAAACATTGCTGTCATTATTCTGATCCGATATTTTCTGTTTAAGTGAAACTTAAAATTTAAGCTAGAGCGGTGTAACTGGCCAAAAGTATCTGTAACAATTTAAATCACTTGTCCTAAGCAACGCTTTGCTTTATTTTTGTTTTGATTCGATTATTATATCAAAACAGCCTTTTCAAAGACACCTTTTTTTCAAATTTCACATGTGAAAATATTTTTCATTGCTTTTGGTTTTGTTTTTTATATTAAAGCTCTTAGTTTAGGTCTTTACTTTTGTTCCGGCATATGTTTGCAATTAAATGTCTTTTTGTAAGACGAAATTCGTTTAATATTGTTATCACAACAAATATTATAAATATTCTTAACCACAGAAACAAGTTTATTTTTATTCATTTTACACATCTACTGTCTGTGTCTGTAAGAATATATTGAACATGCGCATTGAGAAAATATATGCGTAAGAAATACGTAAAGTTGAGATGATTTCAACTTTCTTATGCAGCTGTTATGCAGTACGTAAGCATAAGAAATACGTAAGATCATTGTGAATACGGCCATAAGAATCGCACATATTCAACTTTATGTCTTGTGCATTTCTTATGAATTTCTTATGCTTACGCCCATTGTGAATTATTGCTAAACCTGTCTCTTGAGAATTTATCTTCTGATGGACATAGAAATAGCCTGACCTCATTGTATCTATCTCTCTCTTACTAATAGTATGAGAGGAACAATTGTTGCATGGCGTTTATCTTTCCAAGCTCTGACATACTCTATTGCTGATGTTCTCTTTAATTCCTACCTACCGCCTTGTACCAAAGAGAAACGTATGTCTGCAAGAAAATATAGCTCATTCGCTTCCATGAGCGCACTTAATAATTTTGTCTGGTCAATCATTAAGGTTTGAGCCACGTGAAGTTTGAATATAACTGAATTAAACGCTTCTGTCTCTTCACTTATTTGATTTAAGACACTTATGTATATTTCGTATGCAAAGCAAAATTATCAGAGTACATTAATGTTTTTCTGAAAAATTATTTATATTTGATAGAATTGAATAGATGCCTGTTTTGTCGTGGTTATTGATTTTTAATTTAATTAATTCAACCATGACAAATCAGGAGTCCATTCTATAAAATGTTTTAATTTTGATAAACAATACATAAGTCAAACGAAAAAAAATATTGGTAAACACTTTTAACCCTGCATTACTTGCGCCAAGTCTCACAGACCCAATGGAAATCTATTGGTTGTTAACTTTTTTATGTGGGTAGCTAAGATCTTGTTGTTTGGTCTAGCTGTTAATTTAGAGGTTCAGCGTTGTCTCGACTAGATATTTGTTAATTATATTCATTGTTAGTTACGCTATCATCAATAAAGTCTGTACTCACGTTATACTTTCTGATTGAAGTAAATATACATATTGGCCTATTACTAAATTATATGAGTAAGGTAAATTAGATACAATCAAAATTCATGCATCGAAGCTTAATTTCCAATAATTCATTATGAAAATTAAAGATTAAAAACAAGAGTAGGCGTATGTATTAAAATAATAGGAAATAGCACCCAAAATCAGAGAAAAAAGACTAAAAGCGGCAGGAATTTCAAAAACATGCAAAATGGCTAGACAATTTTCTCAGTTCACAAGAAAACGTCACCATTTTTTCATAAGGATAGCAAAACTCTTTATTATTGTAGAATAAAGCAAAAAATATTTATATTAAAATCACGCTGAGTTTTCATGCTCTGAATGTAATTTAGTTCCTAAAACTAGTTTTACTTGATTGAGCTATGGTTTATCTTTGTAATATAAATAATAGGATTGAATATTTTCGCATAGAAATATTTTTAATTCTGCAATAAATTGTCTTGTTTTTTTTTTTTGCGGATGCAAATTGTGTTTGTATTATTTGAGATAAATATATCTTTTCAAGCTCACATCTTGATTATACTTGTGAAGTATACTTGTTTTATCATATTTCCTGAAATCGACAGAAAAAAAAACAAAAATTAGGGCTCAAATCACATGAATGACGTCTGAAGATGGGGCGCCAGTATTGCAGGGTTAAGAATACATGTACCACGTTAAATGCAAAAATATATTCAAGTCTGCGTTAGTTTATAATTTTCAAGAGACAGGACTCAAATTTCAAATTGATAATCTTAATCTTCAATAAGATTATAATATGTAAGGAAAATAATTTGAATGCTTTAGAGGTAATCCAAATGGAAAGACATGAAGAACACCGACTATATTTTGATCTTTCCCCGTTAAATAATCCTCTTTCGAGACTTATTCATAAACTTATTTCGTACTGCAGAGCCGGAACTAGGGTATTGGCCCGTGGCGAATCATAAAATTGCGCCCCTATTTTCATGAATATGAGGCAAAAAAGATATAATACAAAAAAAATATACATATATATTCTTCAAACCAAGTGGTGACGTAATAAAAACCAAAGTATAATTAATCAGGTACATGAAATATTACTAACACCTTAATATCGATGTCATTATACAGAAAAATCTGCTGTGGCCACACAGTACTTCCTCGACCATAAATTTCCTCGCCAGTTTCATCACTGTTCCAGTTTAAAGTGTCGCATCAATTAATTGCATATTTCAAAGTGACAGCTGTCGTTGTCAAAGTGACACCTGTCAATGTCAAAGTGACAGCTGTCATTGTCAAAGGAATAACTGACAATCTCAAAGTGACAGATGGCAGTTATATTTTAGTCCTACATGAAATAAGTAATCTTGAAAATAAATAGTCCTTTTCTAGATTTTCGGAGTCTTCAGTTCATTGGAACATACAATTTGAACATTTGGTAAAGTGGACTTCACTAATTATTATTCATTCTTGATATCTACTAATTTTATCTTCCCGAGAGCTTTAAATTTATACCAAACTAGATATCATTTGAATAATTTATAAAAGAAACAATTGATAATCGTTTAAATATCCTCTTTGACATTTCCACTACAATTACATGTCTCTGCAAGAACTTTGATTTTATGCCAAACACGATACAGCTAAATTACTTAATTTAAAAGATTAATTGACGAATGTTTGCATATGATGTCCGAATATGAGTAATAATAATTCTAACTTCACATTATGATTCTCATTATTTCTTTGCTTCAGAAAAACATAACGAATTTCATAAAAATTCAAATTTTAATAATGACAAATGAACCGCTGATAATTTCGAAAAATGTTTGAGATAAATGTTGTGCCAAATTATTCGAGGATCAATTCCTGTCATTCGATATTCCCTGATAAATATAACCGTTTCTAAAATAAACGCAAAAAAAAAAAGTTCCATCAATAAAGTTTTGGTATCACTGGTTGAAAAAAGCTCATCTACGAACTTGTACCTAGGTTTTTGACGAAAAACTTTAATATAAAATTTCATTCGAAAATTTGTGGGCGTTCTCAAGTTATCGTGCTTCCACACAGACAAACCGACAGATAGACCGACTTTTTTTTTAAACTTTATCTTCTGGGCTCAGTGGGGTCTAAATCCAGCATTCCTAACACAATGCACGAAATGTCGAAGCTAAACTATTTACTGATAGAGCACTGTACATCTCCAATAACCAATATAAACACAAGTAAAATTTTATAGTTGACCTTAAGATGAGATGGATAGCAGTTAGTAAAGCAATATAAGCTTTCTCACCCAAATTCCGTCATAAAACATTTTTTTATTTGAGTCTGCGCCCGTGGCAGGGGCCACCTTCGCCTCGCCCTAGTTCCGGCTTTGTCATACTGTAACATGACTCATTGTTTCTTATTAATTTATATCTATAGGTTTGTAAACCGCGCCCACGTATTCTTCAATAAATTTAAAACTTTTGAGAATAAAATATGTACGCCACTGGCGACGTCAGTTTCCTATCTTAGCCGATCTTGAATCATACGATTACCGAACTGTACCTCGTTAATTCTTCCGAATTCCGAGAGGTTACTAGAGTTTATCTCGAATATTTCAGACATTAATTAAGAAAATTCTCCACAATATGTATGAATACGTTTACATTATAAAGCAAAAAATAATTCCACATCATTCGCAGAGTGGTTAAAAAAATGAGCAAACTAATATTGTTTGAAAAAAAAATAAATAAATTCAATCACGGCCTCTACCCAGTCCGGATGTGGCAGACACTATTTCCTAAGTCGTGGAATAAGGTTACAAGTCTTTAAACAATAGGTACTCTTAGTTTTTGTGGAGAGTTCGTCACAGAATAAATTTCAATTCAATGAGAAGTCAATAGTATATTGTGTGGCTAGGGAAGAAACAAGACGATTTCAGCTGTGATTGGTGAGAGTTGCTTATCCGAGCGAAGCGAGGCCTGGCATCACCCTCAGCTGAAATAGTGTTTTGTCCTGTGCCACACACTGTATTTTTCATAATCTCTGCATTGAAACTTTCCATATTACTAATTTGACATAACAAAATAGATATTTTTCTTTTGATTTTGCAGGTAACAAGTCGACTGACAAAATAGACATTGAAATGCGTTGTTTCAATGCAGGTATTATGAAAAAGTATACTGACTTTTTTGTCCGAAGCTAGATTCGATCTCACGAACTGCGGATTACAAAGCCAGCGTATTTGTACGAAGCTATGAATACTCATTATTTAATGATAGTAAAACAACATTTGAGAAACTTGTAGGAATATTTGGAAACTACCTTTAATCTAATATATTTCTGAAATTAATAATTCTCGCTCGTAAACCGCATCAAATAATAATAAAATGGTTCATCTGAAGATGGCCCAATGGACACTTGCATGAAGAAAACTAAGGGTAAATTTTCCACAGTGTATTAGACGAATAGACATTCGCCGCAATGGGCGCTGGGTGGTAAGGGCAAAGACGTCTCAAGCGGGGGTGCAAGGCACCCCGGTGCCATATCCTTGAAGGCGGCAGTTGGGCCCCGAACATAATTCTTTATAAATTAGGCCAATTTCTTCAACAAAATATTTTATTAGAGCTAATCCACAATCAACAGTCCACAATCTATAAGCCACCATTCTATTTTGGACTGGGATTAAAATTGTGGATTTTGGATCAGGAATTGTGGATTTTGGATTGGGATTAGGATTTTGGATCGGAATTGGGCTTCTGGATGTTGGATTTTGAATTGGGATTAGGATTGGAATTATGGATTTTGGATTGGCATTGGGCTTCTGGATTTTGGATTATGGATTGGGATTGGGATTAGGATTGTGGATCTTTGTTTGGGATTGGAATTGTGGATTTTCAATTAGGATTGGGGTTGAAGATTTTAAATTGGGATTAGGATTATGGATTCTAGATTTTGGATCTTAGATTAGGATTAATATTGGGGGTTGTGAATTGGGATTTGAACTTAAATTGTGTATTATTAATTGGGATTAAGATCAAAATTGTGGATTACGGATTGTAGATTGCGGATTGAGATTGAGGATTGTGGATTGTAAATTGGGATCAAATCTGTGGATTGTGGATTGGGATTGAAATTGTGGATTGAAATTAAGATTGTGAATTGGGAATATTGGGGTTCAAATTGTGGATTGTGGATTAGGATTGAAATTTTGAATTGACATTCAAATTGTGGATTGTGGATTGGGATCAAAACTGTGGATTGCGCATTGAGATTGATATTGTGGATTCTAATTGAGGATTGTGGATTGTGAATTAAGATTAAATTTGTGGATTGGGATTGAAATTGTGGATTGGAAATAAGACTGTTAATTGGGAATATTGGGGTTCAAATTGTGGATTGTGGATTAGGATTGAAATTTTGATCTGAGATTCAAATTGTGGATGAACTGCATGAATATTTTTTTTTTCAAATTCTGCTTTATTATTTTTTAAAATGTTTAAGCAATTATGAATAATAATAATTTATTGTATTAACAAAAGTTTTACAATATTTTGAATAATTTTATTTCAATATTTTTAAATTTTTATTTTGAACATTCTTTTCCAATTATTTCGTCGAAGCAAGTTCATTTAATCAAGTATTAATTGATGGTTGCAACACGTTAGAACTTCGGTTTGATTTTTGATAATAGTGGTTCCTTTCAGCATATCTATCTCTTTTTAACACATTGGAGAACGTACTATATTTCTTAAATCATATAATTTATTTCTAAAACTTGTTTTTTCGTTTTGGGTTGTTCATTGCAGTCGCGGATCTCGTAGAAGCTGCTTGTGCGTCGTCTTTGCTCTCGTGAACTGCGTTTAAAAACTATTTTAACAGTGCTCTAGGGTATATTTGGTGTTGAGAATTTTTCATATTAACGCAGAGATCAAAATTTTGTCTATTTAAATATGTAAATTGGAATTTTTGTTCCGCAATTGCGTGTGCGTCAGGTGCACGTAATATGCGATGTTAGTCTTTTCTTTTATTATGTAATAAATAAATAAAATGTCTTGTTTTTTTTTGCAAAGGCCTGTAATGAAAGGTCCAACATGGGAATCGGTGCACACGTAGGTACCGCTACGAGAGGCACCCCTCTCCCCCCCTGGCGAACACCACCGCGTGGGGCTGCAATGAGGGCAAACGAGCGGCCTAGCTAGGTAGTAATGGCATGCTCTCGATATGTACCTAACGAGGTCGGAAAATGTAATAGCTGGCTGAGGTCCTTGATTAAGCTCAAGATACATCAAGCAGAGACCGTTACTAGAGGTCATTACATCACGTAACTAGGCGGTATCACGGGCCTTGGAATATGCATTGGCCACGTATTCAAACAACGTATTTTTTTTTTTTGCAAACGGCGAGCACACCGATGTTTGGGTGTTTGAGCGCTCAGGAACTCATTGGGATAGTAAAGTAGAGTCAAACAGTAGCATAATATATCTGAGCACTTTCAAAATAAAACCGCGGAGTAGTATTCGCTCAGTGCGCGACAGCAGCGCCATATGATGTATGAACTAAAGGAGGATATTTGGCGTGTATGTACATTGTGATCTAACGAGATAAAATGTTATGTTTTGATATCAATAAAAGTATATACGGATATTCTAAGCAAGTGAAAAGTTTTAAACATTATTATTATACGTTTCTTATAAGTTCGGCTGACATTAAAGTAAGTATGATCAATGAAAAAATAGATTGAAACTCAATGAAAGTTTGGTTGAGTAATGGCATAATATATAAAAACGATCATAAAATAATAACACGGAATGAAAACGTATAGAATAAATGAAATAGTCATTCCTTAACTAATGTTGCAGTTCTGTGTCAAGTTATAAATCAGTAAAACTCGTAGATTTATAAATTATGAACAAAATCGCAATGGCTTTGTCATCCTCATGAATCGATGCGTTTTTAACCATTTCTTATGGATTTATAGATCTGTAGAATTAATGAATTTTTACAGAGTTGCAATATGAATTGTTATATATTTGTGAAATCAAATTGACAAGTTCAAAATGTCCAAAATTGATTAAAGTATTGAAGGTGGGCTTCAAAATATCCTCGAGATGTTTAAAATACTAATAAATCCTACTGATGGACTTATATGATTACTATTGCTTTCACTTGGTAGATTTTGTTCATTTGGAGGTTTATTTTTCTCCTTAATCAATGCTTAATTATTTGTCGTTGATTATAACTCCTCATGCCATTGATACTGATGGACAATTGAATAATATTATTATATTATTTGCATATATTCATTCTCCTGCTTGAAGTTGAACTTTCACTAACTTTTGAAGTTTTGTAAATTGAAAGGAATATTGTAGAAACATAGGTAGGACATGACTCCTCTTCAGATTTTTTGCCTCCAATGAATGATCACTCAAATGTAATCATGTGATTTAGGATACCAAAGCGATCCATTTACACTTAATAAAAGATCATTAATAAATTTTCTTGAACTAAATTTATGCATGATTCTGTTATTCATGGATATATAGATATGAGACAATTTTTTGGTATTAAAACAATAATCCCAAAATCTAAAGAAGAAAAATTGGAGGAAATATATATGAGAAAATGTTTAGCGCCAAAAAATGCCAATTTTTCAATTACTTTTGAGAATAATAATTAATGGTCCATAAGCACCTGTGAACTCTCTGAAGTGTGCTATTTTCAATGTTATTTTTATCACAAAAATAAAGATTATGGTAGTACGTATCTTTTCCTTCTCACTGCAGCTATCCATTTATTTCTTTGATTTACTTTCCATTTTGCAACGGGAAATTTATAAAATTTATAAAATTTACATTCGTTGTTTTTTCTAGTATTTTTGCAATTTCACAACAATGCAACACCGATTGCTCATTTTATTTGTTTTCTTGAAAAACTGCAATCAATACGTGCATTTCTTGTATTAGAAATATTCAAAAGAGCCTCTCGAAGTGCCTGAATCCTCCGCTGCTAGCGCTAGCGACGATTTCAATTCCCCTTCCATGGCTTCGCACGCTCCCAATAGCAGCAATCACCCATCGCGTAGCTAGCTCTTCGAACAAAAAATTAGATCCGTTGAATAGGCGCGCAATAAACAAACCCATAACACATTTGAATGTTGAATGAATGCAACTAATCAAAAAAACTCCCTTTCAGCTTCTTCATTTCATCATTACCATCTCCAACAAATCAACAAAAGGACGTAAGTTGACTAATAAACTTTGCTTTTCAGATTCTAATCTACTTTTCTTACAGCTATTTTGTATTGATTTGTCGCAGATTCCTATTTGAATTGAATTTTTCCAGATCATTTGCTGAGGATGAGCCCAGCTGTTGAGGTGGATGGGCATCAATGGAATGGACAACGTGGGAGGAGCTGAGGATGAGCCCAGATGCCAAAATCAACTCTCAATATTTATTTTGTTGAATATGATTCACCAAAATTTGTTTTAAGTGTCTGTTTCAGGTCGCCAGCCGTAGATCTTCATAACATCACCACATCATCAGCTAGGTAATATAATATTGCTTATTATATAACTGTTTCAACTACTATAAACACGTAAATAGTTATCTTCAATTTATTAATTTATTTGTATTTTTTATGTTTTTAGGCCATCCAGCAGCGGAACCAGAGCCCAGCAGCAGAATCAGACCTCAGAAGCAGAATAAGAGCCGAGCAGCAGAACCAGAGCCCAGCATTAAGATCACAGCCCAGCAGCAGAACTACAGTCCAGCAGCAAAATTAGAGCGCAGCAACAGAATTAAGACCCAGCAGTAGAATTAGAACCTAGCAGCAAAATCAGAGCCCAGCAACAGAATCAGAGCCCAGCAACCGTCCAAGAAGTCCTCCAGTAGCAGCAGAACCAGAGCCCAATAACCTTTCAAGAAGTCCTGCAGCAGCAGCATAACCAGAGCCCAGCAACCGTCCAAGAATTCCTCCAGTAGCAGCAGAACCAGAGCCCAATAACCTTCCAAGAAGTCCTGCAGCAGCAGCAGAACCAGAGCCCAGCAGCCGTCCAAGAAGTACTCCAATAACTGCAGAAGATCAACACATCAGTAGCAACTGTGCCAGGCCCCAGATTCAACTTAACTTTAAAGAAGTCAACTGATTAATTTTGTCCGCCGCTTGCAAAGTTCAAGTGAGTTCAATTTCTTTTTAAATTTTTCGACTTATAAGTATTATTTTGCTAATTAATAGACTTTTTTGGTTTTAATTCTGTATATTTATTTTTATTTTTGACGTTTCGACTCTCTAGCCAAAAGTCTTCATCAGAAAAAATGATTTATTTTATGGTTTATTTTTGTATCATTTTTTGTGATGAAGACTTTCGGTTAGAGAGTCAAAACGTCAAAAATAAAAATAAATATGCAGAATTAAAACCAAAAAAGTCTATTAATTATGATATAATTCTGAAAGTATGTATAGATCATTATTATTTTGTTGTTTCAGTTGCAGCGAGCGAAGAAGCCACTTCTCTGGTCTAGGTTTCGCTGGGGTTTCCCTAGACCCAAAGGGAGAATTCTCGGAGAAGAGTCCGTCTCTTTCCCCTTAGTCATTGCCTGGGGACGAACAAGGCTCACCACAACGCAACAGCATCGCGGACAAGACTTCCAACATCACAACAGCATCGAGTAATAAACAATTAATCTTTGAACCTTTGTACCCTTTCCTAATTCCCAAAATAAAGTCATTCCCACAAAATTTACAGTCGTTTTATTTCTAAAACCTATTTTAATTATTTTCAAAAGTAGTTAGACTTAAAATGGTCCTTGTTCTGTAACTTATTTTAAAATTACCAAATAAAATCTCTCGTACAAAATCAAATGTATTTTATTTATTTTAAAAACCTGTATTTTTTTCAATCAAAAATAAATAATATTTAATTATTACATTTGTAAATTCAAATTTAAATGTAAGTAAACAGGCGAGCAGCCCGCAATGCAAGTTTTTGAAAAATGTGCTAATCTGGTAGACATAAAAAAATAAATGAAGGAAAAAACTTTTCAGAACTCATTTTATAAATAAATATGTTTTATTGGGTATAAGTTCTGTAAATTTATTAGAAACACAACGTTTCAACAGCAAAGTGCTGCCTTTTTCAAGTTTCACTTGAAAAAGGCAGCACTTTGATGCTGAAACGTTGTGTTTCTAATAAATTTACAGAACTTATACCCAATAAAACATATTTATTTATAAAAAAATAAAATTAAAAGTTTCCTATTCTTACAATTTTTCGGATAAAATGAACCGTTTGGCAAAAAAAATATTTAGTTTTAATTTATCCAAAATGAGCTACGTGATGCCACCTGTATAGCAAAATATAAACTAATTGCTGGACAGTTTACTCAAAAATAAGTACGACAACAAAAAAAAAAATTTCAAGTAAACTCACATTATTTCCAAAACATAAATAGGGTACTCCATTCCCTACTTTTTGATTAGTACTCTCGTTACGTCGGAAATCATCTTTTCATATATTAACAATTTCCAAGTGAACGCGGACACTAATAAAAAAAAAATACATGAACTACCCCAACTAATTTTAAAAAGTAGTTTGACAACTTGAAACTATTTTCCAGTTGTCCTACCAATTTTCGAGTCATTGATACCTGCATCATTAATAGATTATGTACCAACTACTCGAAAATGAGTGCAGGAAGCGAAAAGTAATAATATTTTTAGAAAATAATTGAGGTACGTCAAGTAAAATTGCCCTTATTGGGCTTAAATAAATAATTTCTATCCCTGCAAAACTGGTACTAAATACAAAAATTACCTTATGCTCAATCGATACACTAGATACACTATTATAATTAAGTATTTTTCAAGATCAATTGCCATTTTTAGTTACAAGAAAATAAAATTACTTTAGAATTTCTTAAAACAAGGTAAATGCTGCCATCTCTTTGATTGTGGTGAACTAAGAGGTAATCAGATCATACAATATAACTGCTCAACAGATCTCCGTAGTTTCAAACGTCAATTTCTAATAGAGTTTAAATCACCTAAATAAATGATTTCAGATTTATTAATTAACCTTTTATATAAATTTTATATTATTTTATTTATTTTGAAGTTGAATCTAGTCCTCTATCGATCAAACCCACAAAGAATAAGGGTAAAATAATGCAACGGGAATTTGGTCATACTTTACATCAGCTCAACAGGTACCCGCAAATTTATAAATCAATTTCTAGTAAAGGGTTTATATTTGGAAAACTGTTGGCAGATTTGATTGAATTTTCTCATATTATGATTTTATGGATCAAAATTTATATTGAAATTTAAATTAAAATAGTCATTTTAGCAAGAACCATAGTAAAAACTATTAAAATAAATAAAAAATGTACCTATTCCGCAATTGAAAACGTGTAATACATTAAGGGTTGTATAATCCAGGGTTGAACTGGTTTTGTGGTAAATCGTAATAAATTAGCTTTCTATTAACGTTTGTTTCATTATTATACGATTATTAGTTCAGAAGATATTAGCTTTCAAAGTTATTGATAAATTCAACCCCTCATATTGGCAGGGGCTGAGATATTAGCATGACATATGGCATTCAAATCAACGTTTATTACATTATTATACGATTTTTATTCCAGAAGATACAAGCTTTCAAAGTCGATGCATCATTCAACCCCTTATACAACTTATCTCCTGTACTATCAGGGTAAAAAGATCAAGGGTTAAAATAGGCTTTCTATCAATCTTTGGTTCATTACTGTACGGTCTGAGGCGTCTCAAGCGAGGGTGCAAGGGGTACACGGTACCCCGGCGCCATGTCCTTAAAGGCCGCAGTTGAGCCCCGAACATAATTCTTTAAAAATAAGACCAATTTCTTCAACAAAATATTTTATTAGAGCTAAAATCCACAATCAACAATCCATAATCCACCATTCTATTTTGGATTAGGATTAAAATTGTGGATTTTGGATTGGGATTAGGATTTTGGATTGGAATTGGGTTTCTAGATTTCGGATTGGGATTGGGATTGGGATTGTGGATTTTTGATTGGGATTGAGTCTCTGGATTTTGGATTGGGATTGGGATTGTGGATTTTTGAATGGAATTGGGATTGTGAATTTTCGATTGCGATTGGGGCTGTGGATTTTGGAATGGGATTGGGTTTCTGGATCTTGGATTTTGGATTAGGATTGGGATTGTGGATTTTTGATTGGGATTGGGGCTGTAGAATCTGGGATTGGGATTGGGATTGTGGATTTTTGTTTGGGATTGGGATTGTGGATTTTTGATTGGGATTATGTATGAATTATAAATAGGGAGCTGGTGGTAATACGGGTAGGTATATGATATTATTGTAGCTTACAATAATAAAGAATGAGGGCATTACATAACTGACCAATTGCTACCAAGCTTGGTTACTGCTAAGTTTTATATATAGTGGCTTGGACACCCCAGATGGGGTTGCGCCGCTTCTACTGAAGCTCTCTAGATCCTTTATTTGAAGGGGATCAGTCCTCGTCGCCCTGTTCTAAATTTTCTGACATATTTCTCTCCATATCTTTCTATCTTCTGTTTTCTCCATCCATTTCTTTAATCCTGCTGTACTCAGATCTGCTTCAACTTCTTGTAGCCATTTCGACCTGGGTCTGCCTCTTCTTCTGTTTCCGCCTGGTTCCCATTGTAGAATTGCCCTTACGGTGTCTTCTTCTCTTTTTCTCCATATATGTCCTAACCATTTCGTCCTCTGTTGTTTTATTTTCCTTACTATATCTTCTTCTTGCAGTTCTTGTTCTATTTCATGGTTCATTAGTATTCTATATTCGTTTTCTGTCGTTTTTACCAGTCCTGAAATAGTTTTCACTATTTTTCTTTCTACTATTTGCAGATCTTTTTCATCTTTTTTGGTCATTGTCATTGTTTCTGCAGCGCACATTATTATCGGTCTGATTATTGTTCTATGTACTTTTAATTTTGTTTTCTTTGTTGGATTTTTATCCTTGAGTAATTCATCTCCTCAAACTGTAGGTTACATATTTTTATATTTCTACTTCCTGATTTTTTTCTTATCCTCATTATTTTCGTTTTGTTCTCACTGATTTTTAAGCCCATTTTATTTCCTTCTGTTACTATTTCTTCGACCATTTCTTTCAATATTTTCCTATTTTTTGTTGCTAATACTATATCGTCTGCATATGCTATTATTTGTCCGCCTTTAGTTCTGAGTTTTCCTTTGTTCAAATTCCTCATCACATATTCTAACGCTATGTTGAACTGAGTTGCCGATAGTGTATCTCCTTGTCTTACTCCTTTGTTTATTTCGAATTCCTGAGTTTTTCCTTTTTGTGTTTTAATTGTGGTTGTTGTGCCACTTAATGTCATCAAGATCAATCGTCTTAGTTTAGCTGTTATTCCAAATTCTTCTCTTTTGATCGAGTCAAACGCTTGTTTAAAATCAATGAATAATAAGTTTCTAAATAAATAAATTTCAAATTTCCAAAAGGAAAAAAACAAGTGCTTTTGTATTATTTTATTGTATCAGCCATTGCTACCAAATTATTCGTATATCTTCGTATATCGAATCAGAAATTTGAAATCTGATGTGGACACCACATGACTTTCACATCTTTTGACTGAATCAGACAGTTAACACCATGTCTTGTACCGTGGTTAACACTAACATTGATATAAGGCAAAATCGATTGCAGCCAAAATTTGAGGTGATCATTTAGATGTTACATTTCATTAAAACGCTGTAGCAATTTCGAATACTAAATTTTATCATTCTACAGTCAATAGTTTCGAATTTATGCGAGAAATTGAAAAACATTATCAAATAAAGTTTTCTTCCGGCTCAGTAAATTACTATGAAAAATATATAAAGTTATCATTTGAAAACTACAATTGCTTTAAATACTAAATAATTCTACAGCTGATCGCTCTGGATTCATGCGAAAGATTCTAAAAACTGTTCAGTAAACTGCACCTCCGGTTTAGCCGATCGCAACATAATGCGAGTTGTACAACTAGATGTTATAGAAGTGCATAAAACGAAATTTCAAAATTCTACGGCTGATTGCTAAGAATTTAAAAGAAAAATCCGAAAAAAATTGTCATATAACATGCACTTCCGGTTCTGATAACCATTTGGATGTTACAGCTATTTCAAATACTAAATTTCAACGTCCTGCGGCTAACCGTTACGAAATTCTGCGAAAAAATCGAAAAAAGTTTCAAGTAAAGTGCACTTTCGGTACAGACGTTTGCAACCATAATACGAGATGCACAACTAGACTTTAGATCAGATTTGAATACCAAATTTCAACATTATACGTTTCAAGATGTACAAATAAGTAAAAAGGTGACTCTGATTTTTCATGAAACTAATTGTTAGTTTGCAAAAAAAAGTGCTTCTAAGTCATTTTATTGTACTTCCCATTAGTTTTGATTCGTTAGCTCTTATATTCAGAATTTTCAGAAATATTATGTCTACTCTAAAAAAATTCCAAAGTGCAGAAATAAATTATCGTATCGAGATTAAAAAAATGATCACACTTATCAAAGCCCTTGGATTCACTTTTGTTACTTTAAATGAACAGGAGTCTAAGTGAAAGGCAGCAATAGTTACAAGAACCAATCGACCATCATTATTGTTCAGGATGAAGCTGGCTGCATTCGACGAAGCCGTGAGCAAGGTCTAAGATGTAGCTTCGTGCAATCAACTTCATCCATTTCAATGATAACTGTTGTTAAGTATCCGTCTTGCATATAACACTTTTTGCAACAAGTACACCGAAGTACCCCATTATTAAACTTTTTCAATTTATTTGGATGTATCAAAGCTATCATCAATTTAACAAACATGTGGAAGAAGAAAAAAAGATTGATTTAGGATTCAAATATCTTCCAAAATAATCTGTGGGAGATTCTCATTTTTTGTATTTATACTTGGACTTGGAAATATTATGAGAATCTTCGAAATGTCACTTTCTGTAGCAAGCACAAACATTTTCAATCTTATACATTTCCAAAATTATTAAAAAACGTCAGTTGATGAAAAATCAGAATAGTAGATTTCAGCCATTATTTTTCAAAACGTTTTTTGAAAATAAAGAAAGCTTTCTGCCAAGTGGCTGACACAATAAAATGATATAGAAGCGTTTTGCTTACCACATTTTTAATAATTCATATCCTTTATACGCAGTAGTAAACAGGAGCCTGTTTTTTTGTTTATAATTATTTAATGAAACTCCTGCTACAAGGTAGGTACAGCGACAATAAGGACACTAAATTTTTAATATATCAAAAATGAATTAAAAAAATTAGATTGCAGAAAAATGCAGGCACATACATCTCATTTCAGTTGATAATAGTCCAAGGGCTCTTATGGGATCCCGGCTTAAGCCTTCTGATTGGCCAAAATACTAATACGATTCACTCATGTTAAATGCAGGGTTTGAAACAAGCTTGCTGGAAATGAATTCAAGAAATAAAATAAACAAATGTATTCATTATATAGAGTGATCAATAATGATTGTCCGTCACGTGACTGGACAAAGTTCGCATTATGATCAAGACTATCTTCATGGTAAAAAGTTAGTATAAATTTATTTATTTTGATAACTACATTACCGACATTTCAAGAACACAGTGACGTATATTTTGCATAATTTATGACGGATTCATCCATAATCTGATGCAGAAGAAATTAATTAAGTGAATAGCTGTATTATTGCAAATTTATTATTATTCTACCAAATTCTCAGGTTAGAATAGTGTTTTCAGAGGAACTGTCATCTGTCACTTGAAGCTCACTATCTCGAGCAGGCGACAAAGATAAAATCAGAACAAGGCGGCACGGACAATCATTTTTGATCACTCTGTATTACCTGCATGAATACAAATTTAAATCTTCGAACTGCAGAAATCTATTCATTGATGATTAGTTAGCATTTTGGCCAATTAGAATATCATTAACAAGTAACCTTCACTTCAAAATAAATAATTGAAACAATCAAATTATATATTTAATTGAATTAGAAATTCAGTATTGCCTTAGTGAATTAAATAGTTTTATCTGGCTTTTTAATGTCTTCACACTTTTCAACTTCAATCACAAAATAGAAATTACTGCCACCAGCTCCCTAATAGCAATAATATATTATATAGAATGAAAAGTTATTTCTAATAAAATATTGGTTCATATAAATAGATTAAAAAAATATATTCAAAAAAATTATTGTCGACGAAGTTTATGATAGAAAAGTGACAAATATTTTTAAGTTATTTTATTGCTATATTACATCCTTCATGTACAGAAGATAGATTTTCTTTTGTAGAAACAGTGACATATTCAGATTTAGACTAATCTGTAAAGTGATAACAAAGTACTTTTTGTAAGAAATTATGTTCCAAATTTAATAAATCCAAGTTATAATAACACCCCTTTTGAAATAAATAAATTGACATTCAGGGGAACTAGGTATAGTTGATTGGGTTTAAATGGAGTTGATATACACGTAACTTTATTTCACAAATTACCATCTAATTTTATAAGTATCAGTCTAGAGAAGATTTTGTGATTTTTTTTCCAAAAGATTTTTAGGCCATCTTTGAATTTTGTATAATTTATTGTGTATGAAACACGTGTAACCAAAATATATATAGGAATGTTTCATATTGTTCGATAGAAAAATCATATACAAATGTTTTTCATTTCTTTTAGAAGTTTTAAGGAAAGAAACGGGAGATAATTGGAAAGTCTATCATATTGTCAACAACATATATAGATCTCTTTTTCTAAACAGTTCAACATTGACTTTTGTGCTTTTATGGGTACACCAATGAGAGAATTTTGTGCTTAATGCCCAAATCTCAAGTTAGGTACACTTAATGTCATAAACGATTGTCTATTCTACCCCTTCTCCTCCCAGAAATTACATTCAAGGTTTGGCAGGTGTAGTTTAATGTATATTATAACACTAAAATCACGATAAAAAAATACATACTCTAGAGCGATTTTTAAATCAACCTCAAATATTTCAATCCATAACAGCAAAATATTTCCTGTATTATCATCTTCAAAATTGTATGTATTTTAAAATCGCATCCTATAATACTTTCATTTAAAATTAAAAAAGAAAATCTATTTTTGATATTTTTGATTTTATTTATACCGGTAGACAGTAATATTTTTTTTTCTTAATTAAATCTGTGGAACAGACAAATTATTTCTTGTTACATTTACTATTTGTAAAATAAATATTGAATAATTTAATACTGATTGTCTAAAATATGCTAAAATCAAAAGACAAATCCCTTTTTAATGTAAACTTAATGAATCAATCGACAAAGAAATTGAACAACTGTACGGTAAAGTAGTTGTCTGTGATCTTTTTGGACATGGCGATGGTGTTGGAACTTTTGGAATTTCTTCAATCATTTCAAGATCATGTGCAGTTCCTGTAGAGTTTTGTTTAAGTAAACGTACATTTGTTGGCTTATTATCTACATGTTGATCATCTCCACGGTCTAAGCTAAATTGTCGTTTGAGCATTCTCGTTCCCCCGCTGCTGCTATTACCGCTTAGTTTACCATCAGTTGAACGATCTATTGGTGATAAACATCTGTAACATTTTTACTTTTATAAAAATTTTAAATTTATTTATAGATATTTTAATAAAAATATTCAACCTGTAATGATTGTAAGGTGTACTTAAATCATCTCCTTCTATAACACCTACTCTTCTATGTCGATTTCTAAACCCTGTATTACTTAAATTGTTTGTCGAGGCACATAATAATGCCGCTGCAAGTTCAGATGATGAAACTGGCGTTCCTAGTGACATTGGTGTATCACTTGATGTACTTTTCACCATTCCTCCATATTCTTTACTATCCCCTCTGCTACTATCTGAGTCTATCGTATTAGCACCATTTTTGAATGTTGAGAATTTTGACGATTCCATATTCTTCATAAATGTTGAATCTGGATCTTTTATTGATTGATCATCATGAGATAGTTCACTCGTTAAAAAATTTGTAAAGCATTGATCTTTTATCAATTTTGAAGCTTCCAATGTTTGAAATGTACGCATTTGTAGAGATTGTTGGTCGTCGTGAACATAAGCTGCAACTTTTACCAAAGTAGATTCTTGTGTTTTTGGAGACATCTAAATAAAAATACTTTCATTAATTTTGTCTCATTTCTATATTATCAATAATACCTGTCCAATAGGAACACTGTAAATGGAACCATCTGCTGAAGAATTATCTTCTGATTTATTATTGAAGCTATTAGCTCTGGATGATTCACTTTTACCATAAATAATCAACGATTCTTCTAGTCTACAAAAATTTCATTCATAAAAAAAATATTCAATAATATAAAATTAATTTTTGTTACCCATGACTTTCGCTAAGCAGCATGATTTGGAGAAAAAAATTCCACTATTTAAAAATTCCCTTTCCAAATCATTTTCTCTTTTAAAATGACTTACCCAATTGGTGGTGGATTTGGTAAAGGTTTATCGAATCCATTTTTGCCTAATAACCAATAAGTTTGCATACGGCCCTTGCCTTTTACATCAGTAAGTCCCCGATATTCAAGTTGATAGCCACCAACTTTATCTAAACGTTCTTTTGTTGTTTGTGAAAGATGAATACGCCAAGCAGAACCAGTGGATTCCATACGAGATGCTGTATTTACTGTATCACCAAAAAGACAATATCGAGGCATTGTAAGACCCACTACTCCTGCACAACACGGTCCTGAAAAAAACTCTATTTAATAGTAAATGTAAGAATACAACAATACAAGCAATAGCAAGCTCCTAGGTTATCCTGATTCGATAAAAATTTGAGTATAGGTAATTCAAAACAACATATCAAAGTTACTGACACGTGAAATGCTAAAAAGATTTGGAAAATAGAAAATTAATCCAAGAAGTCATATTCAAGCTTTCTATCAAAAAGTTAGTTTTAAATTCGTGAATGAGCTTTTTTTCAGCAGGTGCTATCAACATATGAATGAAACTTTTTAGTTTCTTGCGTTCATTTTATAAACGGTAGTATTTATCATAAAATATAAAATACCTGAAATTGATCCTTGAATAATTTGGAGCAACATTTAACAAAAGCATTTCACAAAACTATCACCGATTTGTTTATTATTATTAAAAGGACTCCACATGAGACTCTATGATTTTGGACCTCAGTGAATTGAGCCAAAATTTTGGAAGTCAATAGATGTTGATGTGCTGATCAAAAGTATTAATTGAGTTTATTATACAAAATTTTACCTGAAATGGATATTATTAAATGTAAAGAGCATGATTTTTCTAGTGTTGTCTGCTATGTATACACCGCTGAGCACTTGAAAAAAGGCTTTGAACATATTTCTTTTTGTTATATTTTGTAGCATTCGCCGTGTCGCGCACATAAACGGTATATGCTCCTCGATTAAATAACCGGTATATATTGTGTCATATTTGAAACACAGTCTGCGCCTGCAGAAAAAATTCCGTATTCATTCTGCAACCGCAGAAAATATCCTGCAAACATTCCGCAACCATTCTACACCTGCATAAAACATTCCGCAATCTTTCTAAACTTGCGGAAAGTTCCACCCGACCCGCGCCCGATCCGAGTACTACCGACTGATCCCTGGTAAACTTCTTCATTATGAATTGTGACTGATTTAATAACTCTAAAACAAAAACCATTAATTTTTCAGCTGTGTCACCATTAAAACTTTTGTTTAGCACATCAACATCTACTAATTTCCAAAATTTAGGCCCATTTGACCAAGGCCCAAAATAATAGGGTTCTTTGCGGAATCCCTTCAAATAACTCTAAATCAAAAACCATTGATTTTTTGGTTGTGTCACCATGGGGACTTCTGATCAGCACATCAACATCTATAGATTTCCAGAATTTGGACTCAATTTACTGACGTCCAAAATCATAGGGTTTCGTGCGGGATCTTCTGAATTATTATAAAATTCGTTAATTTTTCTGAAGCACACCCGTAGCGGGTAAAAGGCGTGATTTAATTTTTTTTTTTGGACATCACATGTGAACGTTCGTCGCTAGTTTATTTAAAATAAGTGATTTGGTTCCATGCGGCAATAATTATAGAAAAAGTGTTAAAGATTATTTTCAAACGATTGTCAATTGTTTTTTACAAGTTATTCAAATGATGTCTAGTTCGGTATCAGTTTGAAGCTCTCGGGGAGGAGATAAGCTTAGTAGAAATTTAAAATAAATATAATTTTAAATTGTTAATTGTTTTTTACAACTTAACCAGATTAAGTCAAGCTTGGGATGAACTGAAGCAACTGGACACAAAACTTATGGCCATTGTGAAATAAAATATTAATTTCATATAACCGCCATCTGTCACTTTGACAATGACAGCTTTCACTTTGAAAGAATATGCAAATCATTGGTGCGACACTTTGAATTTATGAAACAGCAATGAAACTGACTATAAAATTTATGATCGGGGTAGTACTATGTGGCCATAGTATATTTTTTTACAAATAACTTGGAAACAAAGTTCCATACAAGTTCCATAAAAGTTGTAGCTGGCGTGACTCTGAATATTTTGATTTTTTGTACAAATTTCTAGCACAAAAATTACCTGAGATATGCTAGTTTAAGTATAAGAGATTCCATTTATTTCTCGAATCGAAAAAAAAAACGATAACTTTATAATATGATTTTTCAGAGAAATGATTCATCTTTTCAATCAAACTATGTTGAAAATGATTGGTTCATTCACAAATAAATTATATATTTTAATAATTTTTTTATATGTTCTCCGTTTAAAAAGAAATACAATGATGCAGTTTTTCGTTCAAGTACTAATAATTTGAAAAAAAAAAATGGAATGATATATTGACATAATAATTATTTATGCAACAAGAGTTTAAAGTTGAGCATTATAACATGAAGCCAAGTACTAGGTGACAAGGCTTGCTGAGTTACTAAAAATGTTGATCGAATGTCATAATGCAAGTTTAATTGCATACAATTTTTTTCTGCGATCCTCAACTTCTTTTTTTGCAATTATTTACCACAATAAAAAAGACCAAAGCATAAGTTGATATTTTGATTCAACAAATATCCGGACTAATGGATCAGTGAGAGTTTCTGCAACATAAATTCATAGAAATTCAATTGTTACGCGTTTAAATAATGATAAAACTTAGATGCGAAAAAAGCTTACTTCACGCATCGTTTGTGATACGTAAAGTACCCACTTTACACACGGCTGTATGTTATAATAATGTACCTAGTGCGTAAAATTATAGTACTTTGGTGCTTAAGAATGAGACCATTCGAAAGCACCAAAGAAATCTCACGCACAAGTTTCATGCAACAATTTTTCTACAGGTATCAAAAAATAATGAAACAAAATATTAAAATCATAATAAAATATGAAAATTAGTGCACGAAATTCTTCGTGCGCGATGCAATGATAAAATTAGTGCGCAAAATACTTGATACACGTATTCATGATAAACAATTCCAATACAAAATTTAATATTGATGTACAAATATCACTTTTCGACATATATAGAAAGAAGTAATTTTTTATAAAGGCAAGAGTAAGGACGGTATATCAAGTATAAATACTGAGTAATATTCAAAGAAAATGGGAAAAATATTTTCTTTTTTTTTTATAAATTAGAAATATTCAATTCCAAAACTTAATAATCACAGAGTTCAAATCTCCACTATCAGAATGATAATTTTTTTATCCGTTAAGTAAAGAAGTTAGGGCCGTTTTAATATAAAGTTGATTTGAATTTCTGGGTTTATACCTTTTTGGAAAATGAAAAAACTGCGATAGCTTCCTCTTTTTGAAAGTAAAGATTTAGACTTTATCATTACATGGCAAGTGTATATAGAAATCTATATCCTTTCACCTATCACCGCCAGATTTTGCAAAAATTTTCTTGGTAACTAACGCTTTTCATTACAATATTTTCATGTAGTTTCCATGCGTGGTTTATTCAATGAAAATCAAAAACTAATGAACTATTAAAAGTGGCATTGATCAAAAATAATTTTTCAAAGTAAACGTCGATCAGAAAATCAAGAACCAACTTGACTGTCACACGTGACATCCGTCAGAAATTTTTCTCTTCTTATAATTCTGTCGTTTATAATATTAAGCAGGGTTAGTAAAATAATGGTTCAAATTATAAGTATTTAGTCATTTATATGTATGAAAAGTACCTCTTTGCATCGTGCATCGAAATTACCCTATTACTGAACTGAATTCTGCAACGAAAGTTCTCAATTCCAAACCATGGAAACAATAATCGTTAATTCCCTGTTGACAGGAAATTAATTAATATTAATTCCCTTCGCAGACGGTAAAAATGAAAATTATGGATCATGGAAGCCGTTGGTATTCTTTAATTTCATTGTAATGAGGGTACTTCGGTACACTTGTTACAAAAAGTATCGTATGCAACACGAACGACTGTCATTATTGTCACGGATGAATTTGGTTGCACGAAGCTACGCCTTGGGCTTCAACCTCGTCTTCACCGAGTTCAATCAAATTCATCCTTGACAAAAATGACAGTCGTTCGGTCCTTGTAGCATGATATACTATTAAAAAATAACTAGTTTTTATTTAGATTATTATTCCGTATTTAAAGTAAAATAAACGAGTTCATAACTTGATAAATATATTAAATAATCACTTGATTCAAATTCTGGATTTCCATAAAAAATATTCATTTATTTATCTTTATTTGTAATTGAATATTCACAATAAAATGTCAAACTTGACAGCTGATAGCGAATAAGCAATCACCAGTAGTAACTCAGTTTGAAAAAGAGAATACGAATCCATATTTTAGGTAAATCTTCCAATCGTGCAAAAAATTTTGTAAGCATCACGGTCAATAAGTATCTACAGTACCGATTTCGCATGATATTTGGAAATCTTGTCAAGGCTTGGCCTCAAAACTATTATTCTCAATCGGTAAACTGTACTTACTGATCTTAATACTTGAATAACTATTGTGCACTCTATTTTATATGAGTTTTTTTTCTTTCGTGCATTTAATTTTTCACGGAACTCTGGATTACTCATATTTTTCATTGCAATTAAAAAATAACTGGTGCATTAACTATACCTCAATAAAAGGTCTATAAATGCAAGAAATAATATTGACAGCATAGAGGTACCAGAGCAACATCTGTGGGTTTCTGGATGCGGCAGTCAATTACTATATTTCCAAGAGACAAATAGTTGAATCGGTCAATCTTAAAGTAAAATCACAAAAAATATCGATAGTACAAGGCAAAACCTACGCTAAAGCTCTGTTGCTGCACTCAATCATTATTTTTCTTTCTCATGGATTTCAAAGAGTACATCTATATACGTGCAAAGCCGCGGATAACTGCTAATTTATATTAAAGAAAAGTGATTTTAAAAACATTTTCTTTTTGATATTCATTAAAATATATTTTTTAGGCGATCATGACAAAAAAGGTGTTTTTATGGCCCTTTTTGCGGCCGTGAAGTTTCACTTTTTGGGACTGATCTGTAAAATTTTACTTTTTGGGACTGATCTGTCAAATATTACTTTTTTGGGACTGATCTGACAAAAAATGTTTCATAAACACTTTATATTTACCTATATGGGCAGCTTGATGAACTCTTTAAGAAACAGTTTTCGCTTAAATAGTACATATATTCTTCCGTCAACCTCTGTAGTTCTTGCAATTAAAAAAATAAATACTCATTTTTTGTTAAATGTCAACTTGATAGAAGACAATAAAATAAAACAATTTCAATGGCAACTAAGATTTACAATTGCAATGTTTTAGAAATAAATAGATAAAATGATGTGATTTTGAATTATTTCGTAATGATCGCCTAAAAAACGTTGTGTGCACCTCGGCCTACAGTTCTTTTTTGGTCTCACCTGAATTGCAGCCTCAGCTACGCTTCGGCCGCAAACAACAGATTCGACCAAAAAAGATAACCTTTACGGCCTTGATACACAAATAACTATTATTTGCGGGTTACCAATCAATTTTATTATAAAAATGGATCATTTCTTCAAATAATAATGTTTTATAAGATTATCGTTTCATTTTTTATTTTCTTTCAAACTCGGAGAATGAAGAAAGTTCTTATACTTAAAGTGACATATCTCAGTCAACATTTATTCTAGAAAGTCTTACAAAAAAAAAAAAAATAGGCAGAGTTGCGTCAGTTACAACTTTGTTTCTGTTAATGCATAGTTTCCAAGTTATTTGTGAAAACTGATTTTTCAAGGCTAATTTTCCATTTTCTAAATTTTTCAAGCATTCGTTCGTGATAGCAACTTTAGTATGCTATTTTAAATCCTATATCAGACACCTATACCCAAACTTTTTTCAAGTCAGAAAAATTTTGGAGTTCTGAGTGAATTTTTGACTCTATTACACTTATAATAAATTACCCGTATGCAGTCCGATACGTAATCTCAGAGGTGTTTTGGGCAAATGTCGAATTTTAAACATTCCACTCTGATGAAGTAAATCTAACGCCATTGTTGCAATTTGATCAGCATGATCTGGAATTCGAACCGGAAGTCCTCCAACAACCATATATGCATCTCCTATTGTTTCCACCTAAATAACAACATTTATTAATTATTTATAAAAAAATAATATTGATATTTCACAACCTTATAAACATTATATGCATTTATTGTTGCATCGAAACATGTATAAAGGTCGTTCAATAAATCAACAACTTGAAAAGGTGTTGAATATGCAGATATTGTTGTAAATCCAACAATATCCGAAAAGTAGATAGTTACTTCTGAGAATTCTTCTGGATCAACTGGCATGCCAAGTTTGAGCTTTTCTGCCACTGAGCTATTAAAAAACATTGAATAATTATTAAAAATTCATTCTGCAACAATAATAAATATTTTTATTTCATGCTCAATTTGATGTTTTCAGAGGCCTCAATAAAGTATTCAAGAAACTTGATATGTTTGTATTATTATCAGTCACCTAGGCAACATCCTGTTGAGAAGCTGTTCAGTTTTTTTCTTCTCCATATCAAGCTGCGATGTTCGCTCCCGTATCAATTCCTCAAGATTATTAGAATATTTTTCAAGCATTTGAAACATTGTATCCACGAAATTAACTTTTCTATGAAAAATTTATTGGAATACAATGATTGAATTATCAATTGGTTCATTGACTTTACCTGCCATGATTTAATTTCTTGAATAAATCGTGCACAGCATTGAAATCTGGCCTCATTTCTGGTTGTTCTGCCCAGCATTGACGCATAATGTTAATTGCTTCTGGGGGTGCAGCACCTTTGCTTACTGATGGACGTATTAATGGTGGAGGTCGCTTCACTTTTTCTATTATATCTGTTGTGAAAATTGAAGTATATATAAATTCAATACAAACATACTTCTAGAAAATTCTTGAACTGGAAAGAAGTACTTAATTTTTTTACCTTCTGGTGAAGCGGACAGCATACAAAATGGTTCACCGCGGACTACTACTTCCTGCATAATAATCCCAAACGAATATACATCTCCTGGTTGCGTGCCTTTCTTTCGAAGTCCTGAGTTACGTAGCAATTCCGGTGCTGTCCATAGTAATTCTAAATAGAAAAGATATATCAATTTAAAACTGGTAAATTAGACCACAAATAATTATATTGATATTAACTGAAATTATTGACAATAAACATTATTTATATTGTATTATAAAGATTTATTCTGGGATCTATTTGAAAAATTAATTTTTTAGGTTGCTATTACAAAAAAGATATTTCTATGGCTTCCATTGCGACCTTAAAGTTTCACTTTTTCGTAAACATTTGTTAAATATTATTTTTCTGTGCACATCTGTCAAATTTTTCTTTTTTAAGACTGATCTGTCAATATCTACTGCATAAACCCTTTATAACTATCCATACGGGCAACTTGATGGACTCAAAGAAACAGTTTTTGCCGAGATTCATATTATACGCTATGTCAGTAGCACTGTGCGCGGCGCGAGCGCCGTTCTGGTGGCGACAATTGACATTTATTTACTAATTATTTAAAATCGTGGCAATCAACAAATTTTGACGTATTTACATAATTTGCAAAACTGGCTCTCAGAATTAGCAGAAAGTTTGTTACAATGACAGCAGTACTTCGATGCGGGTCTCAAGAAGTTGATTCATCTATAGATCCAAAAGTTTGAGCAAAGTGAAAAAATTGGTACAAAGTTTTCATGCAAGCGATGAAGAAGAAATTAAAAATAACGAAGAAGATAGTAAAATTACGGGAGTGCGAAACACCTGGCACATTTAGTAATGAAACAAATCCGAATTTGTATAATGTATTGGTCGAGATATGTGTAAATTATTATAAGTGTAAACATAGTTTTCTACTTGACATGATAATACGTACGTTCGGGTGTACTTTTTGTATGTTCTGTTTAATTATTGTCTGAATATTGAATTGATAAACAATTTTAATTTTTCTCGTGATTTTACATAACTTCATCTGATATTCACGAGTTATTATTATAAATTGAAAATAGTCTGTATGGCTCTCATAAAAACTTCTTGATTTGGTGTATTTTGAATTCTTCATCACGGAAACAGCATCATTCATGCCTGATGATTTAATATTTGCTTGCCAGATACGAGTTATCCGAAAGCATCATTCATTTAAATAAGTGAAAATTCATTAATACGGATTCATGATTCATTCATAATATTTTGTCTTCAATTTATAATCAATGATAATATTGTTGGAATATAATTTTAATAATTCAATATTGATACTGTACAAACATTATACAATTTAAAAAACACTAACTGCTTATTCCTAAAGTTCGCTAATATAATAATAAGTCTGTAATTTCTATATGATTGCTGATTCGCGATTCGGAAATAAATAAAATTTCAGTCCACCATTGCGCAATTGTGTGTGCGAACACTCAGGAACACTACAAATTAAACCTTGTCCTGGTGATTTCCACTTTTTCAAAGGATTTTCCATATTTATTTGCCCCAAAAATTCAGTTTGGCTTTATGCTCTTTTATATTTGTTTTGACAGCTCCAATCAGTATTAGTAAAGAGCTTATAACTTTTACCGCATGGAATCGCGTTCGGCGCTACTCTTCTGTTAACCTGTACAATTCTTACAAATCGAGAAATAAATAAAATTGAAAATTTTCAACGGCAACCAAGATTCACAATAATCATAATTGCAATGGTTTAGAATGAATGAAATTTTGTGATTCTGAATTCTTTCATGATGATCGCCTAAATAACGTTGTGTGCACCTCGGCCTAAATTTCCTTTTTGGTCGCACCTGAATTGCAGATTCAACCAGAAAGGATTACCATCACGACCTTGATACACAAATTACCTACTATTCTATGATCATTTTTTCTTATAAAATTTTTCTACTCCCTATGGTATATTGGCATGATATCTTCATACTCTTACTACTACTACTAATACTATCTTCATGATTGTAAGAATGAAGTTGGGTACACTCGACGAAGGCAAGGTCAAAGTCCAAGGCATAGCTTTGTGCAGTCAACTTTATCCGTGTCAACAGCAAATGCGAACACATCATATAATACAATTTTTTTCTAAATGTCAATTTGACATATAACAATGAAAGAAATATTAATCAATAATGCTCCAAAAGTACCCTACATATTACCGAAGTGAATTCTGCTTCGGAAGTTCTCAATTCCAAGCCATGGAAACAATTATCATTGATTTTCCTGTTTGACAGGAAATTAATGATTATTGGTTCCCTGCTGATAGGGAAAAATGATAATTGAAGATTATGGATGCTGTTGGTATTTTTTCATTTCATTGTTATTTGTCAAATTGACATCTGGAAAAATTTGTATTATGAGATGTGTTTGTTTTAGTGTTTGCATTTGCTGTGAACCTGATAGCACAGAAAATGTAAATAACATAATCAATCGATAAAATAAGTCATGTAAGTTATGTTTCATAACTCCGCCGATGCCGGTCCCAAGCCCGGATACAAAAGGAGGAGGGGAAGGAGTAACAACCTTGTAAAAAAACCTGGGTTCAACTGGTTCCGGTTGATAGCACCCAATAAGGGCCCCTAGCTAGGGTAACATGGCAAAAATGGTCAACGGCTACGAAGGCGGACGAGACCATCATCCAACGGCGGAGTAGGCGGAAGAACCAAACATGGGGGAGACTGACCTCCACAGTTATTGTCAACAATCAGTCTAGGGGAAGAATACCCTGATATATAATTACCTGGCCCTCCAGGTTGGGGGCTATGCGCAAGGCCAATCACCTTACCATGGAAAACAAACTGATGCAGAAACCTCCAACTGAGCCTCGGAATAAGGAACGGAACACACGGAGACAACAAAGGCTACAAAAACGGAAAAATGATATCAACATAGGAATTGGAATGTTAGATCGCTCTATAGACCAGGAGCCCTACAAGAACTGAAAGAAGAAATTATCAAATACAGCATCGACATATTAGCAGTACAAGAAACACGTTGGTCCTCAGGAGGAATACTATACCAACGGGATGGAGTGTTTTACCTCACAAAATCCAAACAGGGACAGTTCGGCAACGGCTTCATTGTAAATACGAAAACACAAAAAACAATTATAGACTTCAAAGCAATAAACGAGTGCATCTGTACCATCAGGTACAAACAAAGATTTCGAAATTGTTCTATTGTTGATATTCATGCTCCAATCGAAGAGAAAGAAGATTAAGCTAAAGATGACTTCTACGCTAAATTAGAGACAACATTAGACAAAATCCCCAAACATAATACAGTAATGATCACAAGTGACTGAAATGCAAAGATAGGTAGAGAAGATATATACAAGCCCATGATAGGCAGCCAGAGCGCCCACGAAACAACTAATAACAAAGGAGCGCGGTTAATTGATCTAGCAATCTCAAGGAGTTTTGTAGTAAGAAGCACGCAGTTCCCAAATAAAAAAATACATCTGGTAACGTAGCGATTGCCTGATCAGAAGACTGAAAACCAAATTGATCACGTATTAATAGGAAGTAGATACGCATCAAACATACTAGACATTAGGTCACTAAGAGGGGCCAGCATTGATTCGGACCACTATCTGGTTAGAATCAAGATAAGAAGTAAAATCATGACGGAAAAGAAAAAGGTCAAACATAATAACGACCTTGGGAAATATGATATAGAAAAATTAAAAAACGAAGAGACAAAAGCAAAGTTTGTCGCAGGAGTGGGAGAAAGATTATGCAATGAACTCAGGGATCCTAATTTTCTAACTAATGATAGCTGGGGACAAGTAAATAGTATCATAAACGAATGCGCATCTTCACATCTTGGAAAGCAGAAAAAGGAGAAGTCAAAAGACTGGTTCGATGAGGAATGCAGAGAGGCCGTGGAAGCCAGGAAAAAAGCAAGAGAGAAGACGCTCCAACGATGTACTAGATCAAACATGGAAGAATATAGCAACAGAAGAAAGGAAGCATTCAAACTACTAAAAGCCAAAAAAAATAACTGCACAAAAGAATGAACTAGAACAAAAAGAGCAACAATACATCAAGAAGCAAGTACGAGATTTTTATAAGTCTGTAAACAATTCTCGGAAGGAACCGGGATGGAACCCTATTAAACGATAAAGACAGCATTGCTGAAAGATGGAAAGAACACTTCAAAACTCTGCTGAACGAAGAGGCACAGGAAACCGCACAGCCGACTGACCCAACCGACATGCTGGGCACCAACCAATATTGTTCGGAACCAACCAAAGAGAAAGTCACAATAGCCATCCAGGAGCTAAAGTCCAGTAAAGCGGCAGGTCCAGACAAGATAGCTCCCGAAATGCTAAAAGCACTCGACGATGAATTCATCACACGACTACATAAAATCACAGTGTATGTATGGAGAAACGAAACTTTACCCAGGGAATGGACAAGTGCAAACATATATCCAATTCATAAGAAAGGAGACATCCTGCAATACGAGAACTATAGAGGCATCATCCTTTTAAACACAGCATATAAAGTATTCTCACATATACCGTATCAAAGATGCAAGATATTCTCAGAAAAAGTACTAGGAGACTATCAAAGCGGTCTTCGCACTAAAATATCAACCAATGATAATATCTTCTACATCCGACAAATAATGGAAAAATGCTGGGAGTATGACGTAAACCTACTTTTCATGTTCATTGACTTCAAAACGGCTTAAGAAGAAATAAAGTATGGGAAGCAATGGACAAGCTTAATTTTCCCAAAAAACTTATTAAGCTAGCAAAATTAGCCACGGAAAAACAGAATATCGCAGTATATATTAACAGAACAACATCTGAAACATTCAGCACCAAGATAGGAGTAAAACAAGAAGATGTCCTAGCACCACTATTATTTAATATTGCACTTGAATGCGCAATAAGAGAATCCAAGGTGAATACCAAAGGAACAATCTTTTTCAAAGCGCATGTAGTCCTCGCCTATGCAGACGACATTGTCATAATAAGCAAATACAAAGAAGAGCTAATTAAAACCTACGAAGAAATAGAAGCATCAGCTATGAACTTTGGGCTCCGCATTAATACAAACAAAATAAAATATATGAGAATGTCAAGGCAAGAAGAAGAAAATATACCTATAAATATAGGTAACGACACTGTTGAAGCAGTCAACGAGTTCATATATATGGGCTCCTCAGTCAACTCTTCAAACAACATTAGTTTAGAAATAAAAAGACGTATAATACTAGATAACAGGTGCTACTACGGCCTCATGAATACATTGAAATCTATAAACATCAGTAGAAACACGAAATTGACAATATACAGAACCATCATAAGACCCATAGTGACTTATGGGGCAGAAACATGGGTATTACCCCAAAATGACGAAAAAGCACTAAAGATGTTTGAATGCAAAATATTAAGGAGAATATTTGGGGCAGTAAATGACGCTGAAGTTTGGAGATCAAGAATGAATTTCGAGTAGAAGAGATGTTCAATGATGGTAACATCATCGGAGTCATTAAAAGGCAACGACTAAGATTGCTGGGCCATCTCATACGGATGGATGGCGAGAGAAACGCAAACAAAATATACAAATATAATCCAGCATCAAGGAGGCCCAGAGGGAGACCAAGAAGTCGATGGAACGACTAAGTGATCAAAAACATAAAAAAAACTCAACATCCTAAACTGGAGAAATTTAGCCAAATCGAGAAACGTATGAAGGAACAAACTGAAGGAGGCGCATATCCTACTAGGATAGCCCAGCTAAGAAGAAGAAGGAGAAATTATGTTTCATAGTATTAATTAGCTGAAAATGTGATTGAAATTGCAAAAATTTGTTAAATTGTTAAAATAGTTTTGATGAAACCATATTTATTTAAAAAGTTCAGTAATAGAATACTTCGATGCACCTGTTATAAAAAGTATTGTATGCAACATGGACACTGAACGACCGTCATAATTGAAACGGATGAAGTTGGCTGTAAGAAGCTATGCCTTGTACTTCCCCTTCGCCTTGTGCTTCGCCCTCACCTTCATCGAGTACAGGTCGTTCGGTCTTTATAACATGATTATTATTGACATGAGGTGGTGTCTCATAGTTCCCTGTACTGCGGCCTTTTGGCCTATTGTACCCTCTGTGTTTTACTCCTCCGATAGGAGTCCCGTCTGTCTAACGAAGTCCAGGATTTTCTTCAGATTTAACTCTTTTAAGTTCTTCGAGGGCAGTTTTTTCGCTCCTAGAAAACTATGTCTGCTGGCAATGAATGCCTCGCAGTGACATATTTTATTTCGGTCCTTATAGCATAATATACTATAATTGAGATATTTTTTGTAATGAAAACATATAGAATGAAAAGTTGATTCTATCCTTACTAAATTTCAGTAGACATTATTTGGTTTAAAGAATAGGAATGAAATTACACTCATAATAATTGTATCATGTTCATCGTTTGAACCAAATATATATCTACTGAAATTATAATGAAAACGTTCATCAACACAATAATAGTTTATCATTATCAGACAAAATCTGTCTGTGAATTAAGTACGCATGCACTGAATTTCATATTCACATATGGTGTGAATATGATTTTTAAATGCGCACATGATAGTACGAAGATATCGCACAAGGACTGGTACCACATCGAGTTGACATTGACATATTCCGATCTTGTCTTGCTCTCCCAATACTTGTCATCATTATCTAGATCTTATTTTTTAAAAAAGATAACCTGATTCAGTTCCTGTCATGTCCCTATGATAAATATTAACTGAAAACATGTCCAACTTGCATGGCAAATTGACAATAAAAATCAAGTCAATGTCAATGTCAAGTCGTTGTAGTTCCAGGCAAGATTTCATATCCACACCATTTGCAGATTTAACCATTCCACACATGATAATATGAATATAATATCATGCTAATATACCATAGGGAGTAAAAAAAATATTATTCTGTGCTACAGGAATAATTAAAAAATATATTATTATGAAATGGAAAGTATTCTTATTATAATTAAATTATACTTCCTGATGTAAGGAATTTTGTACAATCAAACTATTCAAGAGATTTGCTGTGAAAGTGTTTTTTCAACATCTATAAGTTCTGAAAAATATCAATGGCTGTTTATAAACTAACAGATGCTAATGATTACACAATAATTTGTTGACTCTGTCATATTATTGGACAATAATCCATTCTCTAGAGAATATAAACTCATAATTATAGCCACATACTTGGCATAAACTTAATAATCACTATTACATATAGCTTGTGAAACTGTTGGATACCATCATTTGTCTTTGTCTGTATCCCTTGTGAAATCTGAACATCGACCTATCTTAGTTGTCAACTGTGTATCACTAATTTATGTAATTCTCTAAGTTGAGAGAGAGACAGAGAGAGCGAGAAGCTTGGTGAAATTTCAACTTCAAAGATATTTTGCAATTTACAAAATTAACACTAAATCTTAGAAAATTTCAATGTTTCCGGAAAAGTTACTAAACATAGAAATAGATTTACCCCGAGCAGTTTTACTTGGCGGCGTAATCCCTTGAGCCTCGTAAAAAGATGGAAGACCATAATCGGTTACTTTCAGCACCCACCGTGCGTCTATCACACAATTACGTGACGTCAGGTAACCATGGATTCTGACTGGTGAACTGTGCAAGTATCTCATACCCTGTAACAAAAAATATCTATAAATTATGAAAATTCTATTTGGATCTTATTTTAAAGGTTAAAAAAATGGATAAACTTCATGGCCTACTAAGCACAAAATTGATTCTGATGAAAATATTGATCATTTTGTCATGTTAAAAATCTAATGGCTACAACTAAAGTGAGATCATAGGAGCCTAGGGAACATTTATACAAAACAGTATTACTCTCTACGCTATTATATGCCGCCGAAATAAATACAATGCAATTCATAGAACAAATAGAAACAGTACAAGTAGAATTCTTCAGATAATCCTTCAATTGATCTAATCTAAATACACACCTAGTGCGTATTGAAACAAAACAAATAAATAAGCTGCAATAAAAAATTATTCCTACTGAACTCGGACCGATATCCTAAAATATGCTACGACAAATTATTGAGACTTGACAAAAGCAAACAGAATATACTCAAATACAACTAGGTCACTCAAATGAGAAAGATGTTTGAAAAAATAAATTGCTTGGAGATTTGGAACGAACAAAGCTATGTTATATTCGATAGCTGTACTGGCCAAATGAATAATATACTGACTTACCTATTCAAGCGAAAGATAAGACAAGAGTCACTGAAACTACTTACAGCACCGTTTACCGAGAGATAAGCGATAAATATAATCTACGTTACCTAGATGTAGAAATCAGTACTGTAATGCCCGATTTCATGATCTCGAGTTAAATTAACCTGGGTTAAAGTGACGGGGAGTTGACCAATAAACAGGCTCTCAATTCATTTGATTGACTTGATTGGGCAGTGATGACACAAAAAATACAGAAATTGATATTGTTACCAAGGAAATGAGCTCTTTAAACCGGATTAATTTAACACGAGATCGTGAAACCGGCCATAAATGTTACAAAAATTATCAGTCAAATCAAAATATCCATAACGAGAAGAACACAACAAATATACATCCAAATAATATCTGTACTATCTGTAGCTATTTTGAATCAGATAATTTTCATCAGTTTTTTCTACACGTTATCAAGACAGATGTTCCTAAAGAAATATCTGCTAAATCCAAGCGAGAACAGCTACCTCATCCAATTTCTAAAACCCATGTCTAAAAGTAAAATGTATGATTTATATAATTTTACTATATCGGTAGCTTTATTTATAGTCATTTAAATATTAAGGTCAGTAAATACAGTTTACCGATTGAGAACAATAATTTAGAGGCCGAGCCTTGGCGAAATTGCCGAATATGCGAAATCGGTACTGATTTATTGACCGTGGTGCTTATATAATTTTTTGCACGTTTGAAAGATCTATCCAAAATATTGACCCGAATTTTCTTATTCAAATTGAGTTACTACTCATGATAGTTTATCAGCTGTCAAATTTGACATTTTATTTTGAATATTCAATTATAAATAAAGATAAATAATAGTTATTTATGTATCAAGGCAGTGAAGTTGATTTTTTCATCAAGATTGTGGAATTTAGTAAAATGTCTATATGCACAGGGTACAGCCCAAATACTAGGGTTGGAAAAATTCATTTGTTTTAATAAAAATCAAAGAAAAACGATTTTTTTATTTAGAACGGATTTTTTTGATTTAAATCACAATTTTTTACATTCGAACAAAAAATAATTTTTATTCTATGTTTACCCAATTTTTAGGTTATTGTTATTTCATTATACATACCATTGTCATAACCCAATTTAAATAACTGGTATGTACGTAATATTTAATCACTTGCGTACAAACTTTTCTCCACGTTTGGACTACGTCACTCAAAACTAAGAAACCAGTGGGGGACAGAGAGAGCGGCCAATCTAAGTTACCTATTGTTAGAAATATGAATCTTACAATTATTACATCATACATGTTAATGAGTTATTGATTGTTTTTTGGATATATTTGTTTGGATTAATTATGATCAGTATTTATTGTTACCTAATTGTTGAAGATTTTGTAACATATTATTTTAGCCGCTGCTGGCCGACCGATGCCTGATCAGTGTTATCAGTGCATCTGGTACGTTCAGATGACACAGCCGCTTGTTCTTTGATACTAAACTTATTCTGAGCTATCCTAGTGTTTTATTGGTACAATCCATCTGTTCTTAGCCCTATATAAAAGGTTGAATTGGGATATAACTTGATGATAATTATATTTATTTTATTTTATGTGAATCTGATAGGTATTGAAATAAGAAATTTTGATTGATTCAAATCGTGATTTTTTACTCGATTTAAATCATGATTTAAATCAACTGATTTGAATCACGACAACCCTACCAAATACTATACATAATTTGAAATATTTATCTATCTGTGACGATTATCTACTCTATTGTATAAGCTAAGCTTCCGTACAATAAACATGATAATAATAATAATAATAATTATTATTATTACTGATCATTTTGAGAGCCACTAAAAATATTACACTACAAAATAGTTATTCGTTTAACAAGTACAAAAATCTGACGTGAACATCACGTGAATTACTTGTACATCATTGGATATACATATAATACGATGTGATTTTGTGTTTGATCGTATATATCATTGGATATGTATAATCAAACACAAAATCTCATCGTTCCACAGTTAATCGTTTTGGATTTACCCAAGAGATTCTTAAAATTTGTCAAGTAAAATGCGCTTTCAGCCAAGTCGGTTGCTATGGAAACAATAGGCCATTATTCTTATACTACAACATTCCTAAATACTGATTTCCAGAATTCTACGACTACCAACAGATCTGAATTTATAAGCAAAATTAAAAAATAAATTTCTACTGGAGGGCACTTCCAGTTCAATCTATTGCTATGAAAATAGTAGGCAATCATTCAGATGCTACAGCAGACTGAAATACAAAATTTAAATATTCTACGACTGATTGTTTAGAATTTATGCGGAAAATTCAAAAAGTCTGTCATATAAAGTGCACTCTCGGCTCAGCCGATTGTTACAAAAATAGAAGATGACCATTTGGATGCCACAGCAATTTCAAATGCTAAATTCCAGTATCCTACGGCTGATCATTCTGGATTCATGCGGAAACTTAAAAAAAAAATTTCAAGTAAAGTGCACTTCCGGCTTGGCCGATCGCAATCATAATGCAAGATGTACAATAACATGTTATAGAAGTGCTTAATACAAAATTTCAATGTGCTATGGCTAATCATTCAAGATTTATACAAAAAACCCCAAAAAAGTTTCAAATAAAGTGCACTTTTGGCTTGGCCGATTCATACGAAAATAGCAGATAGCTATTATGATATAACATCAAGTTCAAATACTGAATTTCAACATCCTACGGTTGACCATTCTGAATTTATTAGAAAAATTCGAAAAAAGTTCCAAGTAAAGCGCACTTCCGGGTACAGACGATTGTAACCATAATGCGAGGTGCACAACTAGACCCTATACCAGTCTTAAATACAAAATTTCAACATTATACGTTCAACCAGTTACGCACGCACGCACGAACGCACGTACGAACATACGTACCGACATCAAGCCAAAAATAGTCAAAATGGATTCAGGGTTGCTCAAAACGGATATTTCCATCAAAATCTCGATAGGTGAGTTTTGTAGGTTTTATAATTCTTACTTGTTACTTTATACATATAAGTAAAAATGCTAGATCTTAGGAAGTGTGAGAAAGTTCGCTGTACAACTCGAAGCGAGATACAGCGATCTTACAAATTCTAAAATCGTTCTTTTTGTATGTATTAAACATAATATTTTTCCCTGTATCGCACTGTATTATTAGATACGAGCTATGTAACGTGGTTTACTTTTTAAAATAGTCCAAAAAAATCAATGTTTTTTCATATAGTGGCCATAACAACTTGTACTCTTTGTACAGTTGCCATTGCATCTTGTTGAAATACCAAAATGGACTACTTTTGTATGTAGTGTAGTGTTACAATATGGCGTCTTATTCAAGCGACAGAAGAAAAAGGCTTTTTGTCAATGTATTTCTTGACAGGCTTCTTTTAGATCTCAATTATTCAATGTGACTTTGTGAAAATTAAACTTCACGATTTATTATCCCAGAAATTGAAACATTTTTAAAGTTTGTTGAAACAGCTTTCAGACAATTAATGTTGAGTATGAACGAAATAAAATATTTCTCAAAAAAGCATAGCCAAAGATAATCGGAACAATCCAAAGTCCAAGAAAATTATAAATAATGCCAGATCTTAATGTAATTTAAAAGAAAATAATAAAATTATTGTAATTTATTCAGGAATTCAAGTAATCTGTTGAATGTGTGATGCGTGGTTGAAGTAGAAACGGTCGATTTGAAACTGTTTGATAAGTATGAGAGGGTGGCTTCAATCGATGCTTGTGAATCTGCATATTTTATACGCATCTCCTTCTATGTCCATGGCCAAACCAAGTCTTTGTTAAACACTTTCAAGTTGACATTGACAATTCATTCACGTCAAACAAGATATATGATGCCTTGCACAGAAACCATATTATATTTTTATTGCTCAATCGTACGAATGAAATATTTTTTAATGTCAACATAATATTTTCAGTGTGCTAAGAAGTCTCCTGTTTACAGAAGCTATATTAGTAATTTAATCTTTGAATTCAATTTATCTTCTTTACTTCTAAATGAAAACGAAAAAGCACAATAAACTCGAGAGGCAACTTCACATTTTCAAAAAAATTAAGTTAGGAAGAGCCCTTGACGTGAACAATTTCATGTAATGAGTTTCTTGAAAACTCGATTAGTGTTGTAATATGCTTTTTTTCTTGCAATGTTTATCCATTTATTTAAATGAAAATCAGATACCTACGTGTTTTCTGTTCTGCACAAAAATAGTTATTCAAGTATAATGGTCAGTGAATATTATTTACTGATTGGGAATAATAGTTTGCAAGCCGAGCCTTGATGAAATTTCCAAATATTATGCGAAATCGGTACAATTGGATCTACTGGCCGTTTTGTTTACAAAAGTTGCACAATTGGAAGATACACTCAGCAATATCAAATTCAACGTGCTCAAATATCGATAAGAATGCAGTAATTGTTGATGATATTAAAAGTTCCAGTTCCAGTTTATTAAGAAAAATTATGATAATTATTGTTCTCCCAATTCATATCAATAAATAGGTATTTTCTGTAAGCATTACCTACCATACATACATACTACTTTGAATACAGGGTCTGTAAGCACATGTAAAAATCGAACTGTACAGGAAAAAAAAATTTAATCCATTTTCGGCTTGATATCAGGTACGTATGTGCGTATATGCGCAACTCGCAAACCTCAAAACTCGTCAAAAGTATAATGCTGAAATTTTGTGTTTGTGACTCGTATAGGATCTTGATGTGCACCGCGCATCGGCACTTTACTTAAAACTTGTTTTTGAATTTTCCGCATAAATCCAGAATGATTGGTCGTTGGATACTGAAATTAAGTATTTTGAATTGCTGTAGCATCTAAATGGTTATCTTCTATCTTTGTACCAATCGGCTGAGCTGAAAGTGCACTTTATATAACAGACTTTTGAAATTTTCCACATGATTTCAAAGCAATCAGTCGTAGAATATTGAAAATTTGCATTAAGCACTTCTATAATATCTAGCTGTACACCTTGCATAATGATTGCGATCGGCTGAACCGGAAGTGAAGTTTACTCGAAACATTTTTGCAATTTTCCGCATAAATCCGAAACGATCGAACGTAGAATGTTAGAATATAATATTAAACACGATAGGCACTATCTGGATGCTCATATTTTATTCTCATTGAGATCGACTGAGCCAGAGGTACACTCTACTTGACATTCTTTTAGAATTTTTTTGCATAAATTCGAAACGATGGGCTGTAAAGTATTGATATTCAGTATTTCAGTAAGCTGTAGCATCTGAATGATTGCCTTATATTCTCATAACAACAGACTGAATAGTTGAATTTTCTTTTAAATTTTGCTCATAAATTCAAAACCGTTAGCCGTAAAATCTTGACTGTCAGTATTTAGGAATGTTGTAGCATAAGAATGATGATCTATTATTTCCAAAGTGACCAACTGGGCCGAAAGCGCACTTTACTTTACAGATTTTTAGAATTTTTTGGATAAATCCAAAACGATTAGCTGTGGAGCGATGGAATTTTGTGTTTGGTTATCGCATTATTATATACAAAAAATGTATCCAATTATGTACAAATAAGTCACATGATGTCCACGTCAGACTTTTAAAATTCACTTACAAAAGGTTTATCAAGTTGAAATGTCAATAATAGCTCAATCAACAGAGAGTGACAAAAATTAATTTATCAAAAAATTACAGAACATTTTCTTTCTATTTGTTTAGAGCAGTTATTCCCAACTGCGAAACATATTCGCCCTCCTTTAAGGGAGATGTGTATATTTCGCCATCTGGTAAAAGGGTTAATCTAATTTTCACTTTTTTTCCCTCATTTTCCGTTGATCCTGCATCAAAAATACATTGGTACAGTACTGTAGGAAATCAGATTTACTATAATTTTTTTGCAGCATTTTATTGTATCTTGATTAATCAAAAAATTATAGCAATATAGTGAAAAATCAAGGATTCAAACTATAAAAGCGCATCCAAGTCGTTTGTTATTGTATTCTGAATAATAATGAGTATTTTTATAATGCAATTTCTCAAAAATAATATGTTTCATTGCCAAAAACTCATTGTGATTTATTGATTATGTTCAAGTTATACTTCAAATTTACTTAACTGGAGTTGCACAATTCACATTCATGTTTGGATTTCGCGCCAAATAATTTGTTTCTAGTTTTACTACTGCTCGTTTCCGTCTGAACGTAAGTTTTGTGACGAAGTGGATCGTCACAAGTGGTAAATCTAGCTCTTCGGACAAGTTAGGATGGTAAACGGCATCTTTCCTTCCCTTAAGACAGGCTATATAGTCCATATGCATAATTACAAGCCTAGTAAGCGGGAACGAAACACCCGATATCTAGCACCCAACAGATAAGTTGTACCAAAGATAACCAAATATTTCCGTTTAATTAGTAAAAACAGTATAAAAAGAGATGCTGAATCTCTTCCGAGATCAGTTGTTTGATTCTGACAATAGTGAGATATCCAATGCCTGAAATCAACGACTGCGAGTTCGTCTGCTGACCCCGTCATCAGCGAGCACTAGGTGAGCTTTTCCACTACCGTACCTTTCTGTCTACCGTAAGCCCGTCATCTTCATTTCCGAAAGCATAGCACATATAATATTTGTGAGGTCTCCAAATCTTAGTGTGCAAGAAGTCATTCTCATAACCAGGAGGCGATCTGACGGTACTACTTTGTGTGTGATTTCGTAAGTCTTCCAAATCACAAACGATGGGACTTTAAGATCTGACCACGATTGATCTAGCTTGTAACTTGCGAATTATCCTAGTTACAAATTAGCCAGTCTGACCTGGAGCAGCATCCTCAAAGGCTAGAGACAAATCGAAGAGTGATGTTTTCTGTGATTTCGTGAGTTATCCAAATCACAGCGAACTGAACCGTGGGAATTTGACTACAGCACAACTTGTAATTCATCCAAGTAAATCTCTCCATTAAACCGACCTGGTGAATCAACACCATCCGTTAGAGAATACTCAGAAATCGTGTTTGCTGTGATTCCGCGAGCTTTTCGAATCATAAAGGACAAGATTCCTAAGGATCTCTCACAAAACTACCTCCGGTTGCAGCTTGTGAGTTATCCAAGCACCCAGTCGTGAAACCAACGTTTGCTACACAAAAGTTCCCATGTTATATCGAAACAGTTCATCCGTCGCGGCCTGTGAGTTATCAGGACGCCGCTTGCTGTAAAAAGTATCCGTTTTATGTCAAGCCAGTTCATCCGTCGTCATACACTTACGCGTCTTGTGAGTTATCCAAGTACCCCGTCTTAAGGCCATCGTTTGCCATACAGAACAACCGTTTTATATCAAACCGGTTTATTCGTCGTCATACGCTCACACGGCTTGTAAGTTATCCAAGTACCTCGTCTTTAGGCCACCGTTTGCCATACAGAGTACCCGTTTTATGTAAAACCGATGCATTCGTCGTCATACGCTTACGCGGCTTGTAAGTTATCCATCCCAGCACCCCGTCTTTAAGCCACTGTTTGCCGTACAAAGTACCCGTTTCATGTCAAACTAGTTTATTCGTCGTTTTACGCCAACGCGGCTTGTGAATTATCCAAGCACCTCTTCTTAAGGTCGCCGTTTACCATACAAAGTAGCCGTTTTATGCCAAACCGCTCTTTTGTCATCCGGGAATAATAGCGCCGCTGCCCGCCCTTGAATTTACTCCTGTACGTCGAGCTAGCCGTTTAAGCACCGTTAACCAACGCCGTTTACCAATCAGGATATCATCTTGTTAATTCATCGTCCACAATAGGATCGTCACCACTTCACTACTTCACCATACCACCAACCACTAATAGTGCTATGCTTCACTTTGAAATATTTTGGATCTGAAAATGAATAAACGAACTTGTGCCTATGGTATTGTTTTTTTCAAAAAACCTCTTTTCTCCAAACCTGCTACTTGACCGTTTGGCGCCCGAGCACGTTGGCGCCACACTTTGTGCCGTACCCGTAAAGTACGATACAGTTTATATTGTCACAAATATGAAATATCTTGAGTTTGTTATTTATATAACTGTGATCCAAGTTAGCATTAAAAAATAATCTAGATAATGTTCGATTGTTAGACGAATGCTAGCTCATTGCTGCCAGTAGCGAAATGTTTGGTTGTCGGACATTTGAATGCTAGCTTATTGTTGCTCAATTATTTTTATGGTAGCTCATTGTTGGAATAGAGTATATAAAGCCCGTGGACTGGTGAGGCATAATCAAATAATAAACGTGGCGATCAGCTATTTTGTTATTGTGCGACGAACTGTAAAGTGAAGAATTATACTGTAACCTGTACCTAATAATATTATTTAATCACAATAAAATTTGTAACAAATTGGTGTCAGAAGTGGGATCCTGGAAAATTAAGTTGAAGTAATTTTGGATCCGGACAACAAAAAGAGGATTAGGTTTCAATGTTGTGTAGTGCTAAAAATTGTTGGCTGGGCCAGTGGCTCAGTGCGTTAGTGCACAGTTCACTGCACTTCTGTGATGTACGAATCCAGGGTTACTAGTTTGATTCCCGATCGGTATGTATGATTTACCGAAAGATTGCTACAAGATCCAGCACTCAAATCATACTCAGACACTATATGATTATTTCCTGTATGTCTTAAAGATAATCCTGGTAATATAAGGAATCTCTCTGATGCCGCTCAATCAAAATTCTGAATATTTGCTTCTCACAATTGTTTCCATTTGTCAAAAATCTTGTCGATCGATAATAAGTTGAATATTGTCTTACAAATATTTATTCAATCGACAAATTAGAAAATCTCCTCTCCACATTACTCAAGAGATAGAAGAATAGGTGGGTGAGCTTTTTTTTCTATCGGGATAATTTGTCTATAATAGTAGCAGCTCGACTTCCTTATCTGCTATCTTAATACTGAGCATGAAATGTTTTTATGCCACTCGTCTGTACATGCTGCGTTTACAATTCATTGCGGAACTCATTTTTGTTTCTTATATTAGGACGTATGCGAAACAGTTGATAATCCAGTTGGCAAAAGTCAAACCTGGAATCAGTTTGAAGGTTGCTCAATGACCAAAACTTGCTTTTGCGACAGTAAAAATAAAACAATCTGATTTATACTGCGAATTATTAAACACAATATCAAGTCCATAAATGACAAAATTGGAATCCATTATGATGTACGTGAATATTTATGATTGGAACTCTATACTTTAGTTATGAAACTATTCTCAAAACTCAGTGAACTGAATACAACAACAGTTTTGATTAATAATATCATCGTATTGCATATGTTCCCAAGGGATATTCAATATTTTGAAACAGAACAACAAACAGTTTAAAAAAGGTGCAATAATAGGAAAAGTTGACACAATGCAGCAAAATTTATTGTTCAGTTACAAACTGTACCTATATACTAAGTTGTTTCAGTTTTAAAGTGAATAAATGCCAGTATTCACTACTTCAAATCATTTTAAATCCTCAATATGAAGATATTTATCATTTGAAAAAAAAAATGTACAGAAGCGTTTGATTTTCATGTTGGATTTTTGCACGTTTTCAATAAACTGCATACGGAATTTAATAATTTCTGTTTTATATTTCCGATTTGCATTATGTAGAATGTAGAAACAAAATTCCATCCATTGTGAACTCATTTGCTAACAATTTTTTGTTTGATTCTTTTAAAAAGAAAAAAATATAATAAATAATTTACTTACTCTTACTAGATCGGTGAGCAAAGAGAGCCGAAAACTCCAGTCTAGTTTAATTTCATCTTGTACTAAAACATCTTCAAGTGATCCTCTGGAACACCATTCCCAAACAAGAGCAGGTCGCGTTGGTTCTGTGAGACACCCAATCACTGGGTTTAAATTCTCATGACGTAATCCATGAATCAACAGAAGTGATTCTAGGGCTTTAGTTTTTAGCTCAAAACCACTTCCACTTGCTGAAGGACTAAGAGCTTTCATGTGAACGAGATCTCCCTACAACACAAATTAAAAATTGAAGTAGAAAATTTTATTTTTATGATATTTACTTTTTATATGAAAGAGGTTAATTTATTGTTTAATAATATAGAATTAAAATTGAATTACTTATGACTTAATCTACAAATGTTTGCATATAGATGCATTAGATAACAAACTAGAACAAGTGGATGAGTTTGAATATTTGGGTAGTGTATGTCGAATGATGGGATGGGAAGGTTGAGAAGATTGTAAAAAGAGTATCTACTGGTTGTAGAATTTTTAATGCGGAATTGGCAAGATTGAGTGTAAGTATGTAATGGAGTGCTTGTGACTGCATCAATTAATGGTCACAGAATATTACCAGAAACGACAGTCGAACGAAGAAGCTCTGTTATAAAGAAAGATAGCTTATCAAACCGATTTAATTGTTCAATCTACTATTCTCATAAGGATTCGTTGATGTCTATTGCAAAATGCTTTGTATCAGTGCTTAAAATGTTCTTTTTCTTCAGTCACTATAGAATGATACCCATTCCATACGCTGTAGCGTGCGGAATAGGGGTCATTCCGCACGCTCAAGAGTTCCTAAGAAAGCCGCGTGGCGTCGCGAAAAAACTTTTTCATTACTGTCATAATTTTAATTCTCCTTGATTTTCTTTTCATTCCTCTTCAAAATGGAGTCAGTATGAGTGATTTTATCAACGTTTGATGAATTGGAATGAGATCAATGAAGCAAATTTTTTCTCAGAAAACGGTATATTTTGATTATAGATATTCACACGGACACCTTTGACTGCAGAAAAAATAACATCCGTCACTCATGCAAATCGATCATACTATGCGAATGTGAATAATTCAGCCACGAGACTAAGTCGATCTCCATTCCGCACTTGTATCAGAATATACTATTATACTCCACTTGCATGTAGTACCTTCAATTTTCAACAAATGATTTGTTTTTTCTATGATGATGTTCTTTCTTCTCATTACTATTTTTGTTATCCTTATATTAAAAAGATGATATGATGTGAGTTTGAAGATACAGGACACTATAAAATGACCGTACCGCCCGGAAAAACAAACGCAAAATTATACTTATCCCACATTCATAATAAAATAGTATATTCCGATACAAGTGCGGAATGGAGATCATTCCATGTGAATGTGAATAATTCAGCCACGAGACGAAGACGAGTGGCAGAATTCACATGGGCATGGTATGATCAATTCGCACGAGTGACTGATGTTATTTTTTCTACAGTCAAAGGTGTCCGCGTGAATATCTGTATCCAAAATACATCATTTTATTAGCAAGAATTTGCTTCATTGATCTTATTTCAATTCATCAAATGTTGATTTTGAAGAGGAATGATAAAAAAATCAAAAAGAATGTAATGAAACAGATTTTACTCGACGTAGTATTCTTAGGAGCCTCTGAGCGTGCCGAGTGACCCCTATTCCGCACGCTACAGCGTGTGGAATTGGTATCATTTTATAGTGACTGTAGAAAAAATAGTATCTGCAACTCATGCGGTGTTGTCAATTGCCCACTTCGCTCTCGTGGGCAATCGACAACTTATCGCATTTGTTACACAATATACTATTTTCATGAGTAAAATATTAACATACATTTTAAATTTTCCGCTTCATGGTGGGATTCTGAGCATTATCTTAAATTTCTATAACGTTACAGATCTACAACCTTATCAAAAACCATAAGTGGAGTTCTTATAGATTCTATCAAAATAATATTCTAAACAATTTTCTATAAGTTATGACGTCATGATACTTCCGTTCATTGGAATGTACAGTTCAATGTTGCAAATAGGTTAGGAAATAATTTTTATCTAATTCCGTTTTGAAAAGTCAAATTTTACATCAATTTCTGACGTTATGCAACGTCCTATTTTTCATAACTATCATGCAACAGTTGCGTAAAATAGTTACGTAATGACTTTACATAACTGGCCATGTTTCAGAGCTAATCAATTATACTTATCCGCGTACAATTGAATGAATGATTTATTATTCACAGTATGCAGCATTGGCAAAGTCTTTAATATCAAAGGGCACTATATTACTCAGGCTATCACTGCTTGAGTACATTTAAAAAAATTATTTTGTCGTTTTGTGAAAATTCGATATTTGTTTATTCCAGTGCACTCTTGTTTCTGTAGTAACAATAGATGGTCATGAATCACAGTCATCTGAATTTTGTGATGTAACGTGAGAGATGTTCTCATTCAAAAATATAGATAAAATTATTCTGATGGAATTAGATAAAATTTTGTACAGAATACGTTATGAAAAGCCATATTGTTTGACTCACGTAATTTGCAAAACTCGCTACGCTCGTTTGTTATGTATTTTGTGATGTAACGTGAGAGATGTTCTCATTCAAAAATATAGATCAAATTATTCTGATGAAATTAGATAAAATTTTGTACAGAATACGTTATGAAAAGCCATATTGTTTGACTCACGTAATTTGCAAAACTCGCTACGCTCGTTTTGGCAAATAGTGCGTTTCGTCAAACAATATGGCACTTTTCATAACTAATTATGTAAATAACTATTTTTCAAGCTTCTGATGCACTCAAGTGAGTAAATCATGTAACGACGTGAATAAAGTCATCAAATATAACGATGCCTTCTAGTTTTAATTTATATCTGTTCTCACTCAAGTTGTCATGTGTCAGATTATTTTGACATATTTAAATTGAGATTTGAAGAATTTTGCGAAAAGTTTGAAACATACAGAAAGGTTTTCCAGTGATTATTGACATTACAAAAATGTTCGATGGAATGAATTAGAGATGGGACGGATATCCGATAACTATCCGGTATCTGGCATATCCGGCCTCATTTTGCTATCCAGCCGGATACCGGATAGTTCCACGATATCCGGCCGGATACCGGATATTCAAAAAATAAGATTTTTTTAATGAATTGCAAGGAAAAATTTTGTGAGGCAAATAATACGAAGTTGACTTATTCAAAATATTACAAAATTGGCGACTTTTTCTTCACTGATGACATGTTGTATCTTTGTTTCAACGCTTTTTCACGTTTTTATTGAATCGATAAATAAATAATCATATAACATCATACAAATGATGCTTCAAAGTGATCACTAAATCACGATGACACCCGAATTCTTCCGATCGTATACGCAGTACTTATGCGGCGCTAAATTTGTTGCAAGAAGTAACGTGACAACAGACCAAATATTCGGCCGCCGAATATCCGGCCTTACAGCTCACCGGATATCCGGTATCCGGCCAAACAACTATCCGTCCCATCTTTAGAATGAATAAACATTGTGTGTCCTCGGAAGAGAACCAGAAATATTGCTAGAGAGCAATAAGTGTACATGGATTATGAAGAATATGATTACGTATTCAAGAGTAATACTATAAATTTAACATTAGATGATAATTATTCTGATAATAAATGAGAAGAATACATTGAACTTAATTGGAGACGATCCAAATTTAGATGTAGGTGAATGGAAAAGCCACTCGCGAGAAAACTTTGAGTGGCAAGAATCTGAAATTATATTCTTGAGCATGAATATTTCTTATTGATGTATTTTGGAATAGTCATTTCGAATTGATGCGAAGTTCGTATTAAATTATGGGCAGTTGTATTATCTTAACGAAACAATTGTTAAAAATGTTTATTTGGAGCTGTGAATGAGCTTATTGCATTACTTAGATTTTTCTCGTTAATCTCACATAATTTTTGAACGAATTTTCAATACAATTATTGAAAATAAATGCTAATCTTCCAAAATCCTTTACCAGAAAAAAGTACATGGTACGCAGAACACCTAAATTATTATTTATTTTGACATTTCAAATGTTTTATGGTTAGGGTTCATCTAATCTTAACGTTTTAGACATCTATTACATATTTAAAGAAATCTATAAGCTACTGATTCTTTTAGAATCTGTAAGTTGTTATAGTCTTTCTTATAGACGCTATAGAAACGTTTAGAGTCCCACCATTAGTCTGCAAACAGATTTAAATGTTCAAGGTGTGCGCAACCGAATTAGGTGGATCAGAGGCACTGACATGAAGTCGCGTTTCTGGTAGGTCTTGTGTATATGGTAATAAATTTCTGAGATGACTTCAGAAGCATAAACGGAGAGTGACTGTTATGGAAATGAGATTTTTTGTATTATGTTTGTAAGTTTATTAGAAGAGACCAAATGCGGGATAAATTGTTGTATAAAGAATGTAATATTGGAAAACATGCGGTTGAAAGTGTAGGGTTGAATCAGTTACATTGGTTTGAGCAAATAAAATGAATGTCGAATAAAAATTTGAAAAATATGTGAATAAAATTCAAGATGAAAAAATGCGTGGATGTTCTATGTGGAAGAAGGTTCGCAGAAAAGTTTATAAGTAAAGATTGTAAATAAAAGTTGTAAATAGAGGCTGTAAATAAAGCCTAGGCTACAAATAATGGCATAATTTTTTTTGTTGTAATTTTTCGATGTGGTCATTGAGGGGATAGAGCCTCCGAAATGGAAATTGCCTCGGTCCTCTTTGAAGGCTCGATTTGAAAACTATTGAAAATTATATCTTGCACATAAAATATAGCTGTTAATTGTTGATATGAATATGAAAATCATCATGTTTTGTTCAGTATTTAACTCTAAATATTAAAATGAAAATTTTCATTTGTACAAGCGCCATTCATGATGTAGCCGTCATCTAATTGTCCAGTTGTACAACAGAGATGTACAGTAGACCACATATTTTCTGCTAGTAATGAGATGGGATGTTCAGTTGGGTCGCGTCACTGCAAATTCTCGACATCTGTTTATATTTTATCTCAGCGTACACGTATGTCTAACAACAACACGATCTAGTGACAGTGACGTCATCAGGACTTTATAAATTATTATCGGCTCTATTAAACATTTTTTGGAGAAAATAAAAGTTACGGAGTTTATATTTCTAGTTTATAAATAATATATGTAAGAATGTATAAGCACCCGAACGAGCCCATTTCGGCACTTACAGCGATTAAATAGCAATTCAACGCAGCATGTCAATTATGTAAGAAAATGAGATAATAATAGTCTCATCAAATAAATGGAATTTTAAAGCTAAAGATGTAATCTTGGTTCGGAAATTGTTGCATCCTGAAAATCTGATTTGGAAATAATAGAAAAACTAAAAATGAATACGGATGAATCTGATGAACTTAAATTCAAAAAATTACAGTTGAAAACCTAAGTTGATTTTTAATCCATCGAAGAAAAACTTCAAATTTCAAAATTATATTGTAAATAAAATAAATATCCATACTATATTATGTAGTAAATGTTACATATGTTAGATTGAGTTTTATAACTTTTTGTTTTAAAAATTCACGAAATCAATTTTGAACTTTACAAATAATTTAAAATAAAGTTTAAAAGAAAATTAGTGATAGCTGCAAAGTTATATTTTTAACTAAATAAAAGTGGATTTATAGGAAAAGAGAAAAACAGCAAAAATTAAAATATGATGAGAAAAATATTGAAATCTCTAAGAGAAAAAGACAATTATGGATGACTTTCCTAATCTTCTAAGCTGAATTTTTCAATATTTTCATGCAAATAACTTTCAATACATTTGTCACAAAAGTTTAACAAGAAATTCAGATGCAACAATATAATAATTAAGGAAACACGTAATTTCAGTTTTATTATGCAAGAAACTCACATTATATCTAACTCTGGGATCGACAATAAGCGTACGGGCGAGACTAGTACTGCTGCCACCAGATTTTCCAGTGGCAGCAGCCATGTGGCCTTTCAGCGATCCAACGGAACCTTTCAGAAGATCCGGTTTGTCCACTTCCGGTCCTCCAAATTCTTGCAACTGTTGCAACCAACAGCATAGCATAGCTTCAATTCCTTCATCCACCTGAAAAAAAAAAGTTATTTCTTATACTTTATGTGTTTCGTTCAAATTAAAATTGTTAGTAAATTTTACGCCGCACTTCGTTTTAAGATGATGTAAGTCTCACATTGGGATAGTTGAGCAGAGTTTCCAAGTTTAGAACTTACTCCCAAGTTGCACATACATAAACATGCAATTTAATGCAGCTCATTTTATTGAGAACAGAAATAAACATTCTACCATTTTACGTTTCGAATAAATTCACCAGCTATTTATGTCTCTATGAATATATTCAGTAATCAGAAAAACCAATCTCATCTATTTTTCAAGAAAATAATTTCAAAACAAACAAAGTTGCGTAAATTCAAATTGAAGAATAACGCTATTTGTTAAAAAAAACATAGAATCTCTAATGAATCGCATAAATAATAGAATAATGAATAACTATCCAATAATTTTTAGTTATTATTGGAACATAGGATTCTTTTCTTTATTGATACCCTAAACAACTCTAGAGTACGTGAATATTTGTGAAATATCATACTACTTTTCAAGTTTTGTATAGGTACATATTATTTTCATTAAAATTTGCAATTATGTAGGTTTAAGATATTCTTCATATGTATAATAACATTGTGGAAAACAAATATTTATTTTATCCTTCATTTGTTCACTTGAAAAATAAGAAAGATCTGTTTGATATATGATCTATGTTTCAGGAATTGTGCCGTATATTTATATCCTATGAAGTTTTATGGAGTGTCAAATTGTATATCAGAATATTTCGTCTCCGTCAAAAAGCTCAAATTTATTGTTCCATATTACTTAAGCTAGAATCCCACTGTAAAAATTTTCATAAAAATATTCATAAAAATTTTGTTAAAAACGGTTTTGACAGTGTGATAGGGTCATTTTGATGGAAGTATGAATGTTTTTATAAAAATCTGTATTTACATGACGTCAAGTAAAAATATTTATGTGACGTCACATAAATACAGTGTTCTGTATTTATTTTTACGGGAGTAGCGATCTGATTGGTTGTTGATGGAAGCATGCGCACTACAAACTATTTTGGGAAAGAAATGCTACATTTTGCTGTCAGTCAGCCGTCGTTACTTGCGATTTTCATATTATATTCATTATTATATTCAAAGAAAAATTTGTAATGAGAAGTCGTCCGAAGAAACGTCAATGCTGATCAAACTATATAAGAATGAAGAAAATTTGTATGATGTGAAGTCGACGGAATATTATAATAAATATAATAGAAGTTTCACCTTTAGCTAAATATCTCAATGTAACTGCTAATCTAATAGTTTTAGTTCACGTCATTAGTATTAAAATGACACAAGCAAACAAAATTGTTAGGTATAGTTTTGGCGCTAAACTACAATCACAACAGTGTAAAATATGCAACAGCTACAACAGTGTGAAGTATGCAACACTCTGTAAACAGGAGATCAAAAAATTTACAGTGTGATACCATACTTGCTAGCTATACGTTATGACGTTTTTATAAAAATGTTTATAAAAATATTGATAAAAATTTTAATGAAAATTTTACAGTGGGATACTTGCTTTATATTATATTGATATCATTTATAGAATCCAATTTTTAAATTAATCCTCGATAAAATAATATAAAATTCAAATTGCCACGAATATGTGCTTTTAGTCGGAAAATATGAATGATAAGAAAATTATTTCTCGTTTTGGAACTCAAGACTTGTATCGCATACCACATAGCAAACTCTTGTTCCTAGCTTATAAAAGTTTTCAGCTTTATTTTGCAGTCCTTTTAGATTGCTTGATTACGAAACTCACAAGAAAAGCCAAGTCTAAATAATTCAGAATCTAGAATTCTTATTCTTCTAAAAAATTTTTGCCTATGAATACTATAAGATATGAGAAATCAGACAGTAAATTCAAGAGTTAAATTTGCGTTGCAATTTCTGATAACTGAGTCTAAGGTTTTATAAATATAGCACTTCTTGTCTTTCAATAAGCTGACCAGAAAAAAATCAAACTTTTCATAACATTCACAACAAATCAAACTTTGTATGCACAAAACAAAAACAGGGATACCAACCACAAGCCTAATTCCCGTGTTTTGCGATCGTTATACCCTTCGAAAAACGGTTCGGTTCTGCGTGAGAGCCCTAATTGAATTGGTCGCATGACCGAGCGGTCACAAGAACGTGAACTGTTAAAAAAAATCGGAATGACCTTTATATAGTATATATGTATGCGATTTAAAAATAGTTATTCATCCAACATAATCTCAATTTTTTCATCTAGGAGACTTCATACTAAATATTTTTTGGAAAGACATTAAATAAAATTGCGGAGAAGTAGAAAAATTAGGAGATTTTTCCAAATCTTTTGCATGATCAACTCGTTATCCGATAAACGTCAATATTTCCTCTTGAAATTTGAGCCATTCATTTTTCAAAGTATTCTTTATTCATTTTCCTCAAAACTACAACTTAATACGATTCGAAAGAAAATAATCACTGGCTCCCTTTTGAAGCTCTGAATATCAGTCAACTTTTATAAACTGATAGAAGCAAAAAAAGTCAAATTCGATATGACAGTTTAAATATATCAGGTGGTTTTGTTACGGTCATTCAAGCCTGCTATGGTATTCGGCGTTTATCAAGAATGCGCTCTCAGAACTACCTAACTCTAAAGTTCAAATCGCATTTATATTTTTCTATCCAACATAGAGAGCTAAAACTCAACAGAAAACTTCCTTATTTATCATATTTTAATTTCCAATAGATGGTTATTCAAAACTTGAAACTTCGTCACACAACTTTTGCGACTGTATGTCTGTATGTAGGGATAAAGCCGTGTGGAATTTTTTCGAAAATTCGCTTCTCAGTCAAGAAACGCGTTAGAATCTTTGGACGAATCTTGTTCTGTTGATAATACCGTGAAGAATATATAGTTCAAATTTCAAAGAGAAACATTGATATTTATCGAAGATACAGTCAGTTAAACATGAAAAGTATTTTTAATTTTATTTTTTCAATCTAATTTAACAGTTCACCGCTATATTGTGCAATATTTTATTCCATTTTAGGCTAAGTTTTGCTTGCTTCATAATTTTTGCGTGAGATTATGGATGAAAAAATTCTGAAATCATTCCAGATAAATGCTTGATACACACTTTATTAAAGTGCAAATCAAGAGTAGACCTTGGAAATATCCAACAAATTCAACTAATTTTCTGAACAGAATAACATAGTTATATTTGTACAATATATGTAACTAGTTTTGCTTGAAGTTACACTTAAGTATTTTTCTAGAAATTTTATTTTTCTAGACTCTCTAGAGCATCTCTGAAAAGATGTTCTAAAGCAAACTCTGAAAAGAGTTCTCTCTTCGCAATTACTTCGCATGTACATCCGGATCTAATGACCAATTAAACTACATAAGAGCCAGATATTCCGCAAAAAATTGTATTCATTTACCACAGTCTACACTTCAAAATTCTAACAAAGAACCCCATATAAATGACTTTAACTAATTGAACATAAAGATCTGTCTAACTTTCGATTAAAATACTGAACGAATATTCTTTTATTTTCATTCAGAAACAATTGGCAATTCATGAACTAACGATAAAATACAGCTTAAGACTTTCTTATGCCGTGAGCTGAACTGGAATTTACGTCAAAGCTTCCAACTTTGACTTCATCTTGTTACGAGGATTTAAGAATCAGTGATAGAATTTTGAAATTGCTCACTTGGAAAAGATGTTTTTATAACGTTCCATAGAAGATGAGAAAAAGATGAATATTTTTTTTCTATGAAAAATATTAATAATTTCTATCATTTGTTTTGCAGTATATTCCAAGTTCTAGGATATGTTATGTAGGCTTGATACAATTTGTGAATGGATATACTATTTTTCAATGATATAGAGTCTTGACTCACCCTTCGACTATCAGCAATCTGCGGAAAAACAAAATCAGCAGCTGTCAGCAAAACTTTATACGGTCCTTTAGTAATTCTTTTCTTTATCAGCTGATTTCTTGCTAAAACTGTTATTCCCAAAAGGACACTCACAATCATACTACTGCAAACCATAATCAACAGAACTTGAGTTGTTTTTGCCATTACTGACATTTCAGTACAATTCTCACATTCCTCTTCTTTCGAACTGTGCTTTAAAATCCATTTTTCAAAATTAACATCAATTCGCTCAACAAAATAGTCGGTACTGTTCGCACCTGCAAAAAAACATATAACTACCATTTTATACTCACTCTATAATGTGAATGCTTCATCTCATAAAATAATTATCCTGATTTAATACTCACTCTTCTCTGCTCGAATGAGGGGCCTCCAAGAATCGTCATCTCTAAGATCTAAAATAACAAATTTAGAATTTGTTTGCTCTTGTGTTATGTTATGTTTTAAAACTGCCAGTCCTTTATTTATCCTTTCGAGGACCAAAGCCTCGTTGGTGTACATCCTGAAAATAAGATATATAATGTGTAGCTTGCATTACACAGACATAAAAGAAACTGTAATTTATTTTTACTGCCTAAGACTTTTCCTTTAGGCGAGAATGTTTATATGTATAGTAGAGCAAAGATTCTACTCTTATGTAACAAGAATTTCAACATCCCTTAGTACTATTATACGCCTATCGGTTGAATTTTATATCTATGAGGTAGCACGTTTGTTAAACGTCACTTCAGTACGTCATATTTATTCAGTGAACATGAAAAGAATAGAATCATTCAAATAAAAGATGTTCCGGGGTTAGGTATATAAATAGAATAAATAGCTTCTATTTACATTTTTTCGTTTTCCGGGAAGGAGTTATGAAGAGAAATGTGGAAATTAATTGGGTACAATAACTTTGGATATATGTTGAATATCATTCAGTTTTCACTTTTAAGCATCTTTAAAAATAGTTGAATGTTGTAATCGTCAAAAATTTCAACAAATATCCTTTAGGCAGGCTTTGAAACTAATTGAATAGTCTTATACGAATTCGGTAATCAGGATCCTATTACTTAAAATCTACAATATAATTGAAGAACGAAATCTACTGATGATGGTTTATCCCGAAAATTAGCATCAAATTGAACAGTTTGAAAATCACAAGATATCATCATATCTATTAGCAAATGTTTGATTATAATATATTTACGGTCATTTTGTCATACTTTATATAAGTTCAAAATTAAATAAATAATATAAATTGAGCTTCCAGTTATAAATGTGGAATTTTAGATGACATAAGAAAATTCGGATACATTATTTCAGATTTTTTGAATACATTGATATATTTCAAAATAGCGATAGGTGACATGACAACTCAAAGTTATGATTTTTCAATACCATGCAGTCTCGTCAAAAATATGAGGTATGCAATAGGCATATAAATGTGAAAGTGTATTTATTGGTTTGTTCTTCTTTCACGCAGCAACGGATCGACATGATTTATTCTTATAGGGAATGAGCGCAGCCACCAGAGGTCTCGCCAGTTAAATGTAAAATGGCGACAGAACCGTGATATGCATTCACTTTATATATTAGATTAACAGTGCGCTGGGAAAATATTCCAATCATTTATGTTTATCTGTATTGAAATCTTTAATTTTTGTGTGAAAAATTCTATAAATATATAAAATATGTCCTATATTAAGTTATCCGATATTTTTTTGAATTACTTTGATGTAGTGGTAAGAACTTTCCAGACACATAGCTTGGAATGAAAAATTTTATTCAGATTTTACAGAATTCAACAAGATTTTCATGGCCCATCGTTTATTTGTAAAAGCTATTCATTATCCAATACATTCTGGACGCAAGTAATGAACATTAAAAAGTTTGATGTTCATTCTAGTGTAATTTTTAAGTATTGATTTGATAAGTTTTTCGTTTTTCCATAGTTGCCTAAATTACATTGGACATCAATACTTCTGTAATTTATCTTATTTTGAGCAATACAATTTGAATTTTTAATAAATTTGCACTGAGTTCTCCACATTTTGTTTCCTGAATCCTGAAATATTTCTATTGTGAGTGAAGTTTCTTTAGGACTTGAGACTTTAGAGATGCTTCAACAAAAATGAATGGAATTTGTTCAAATGCATGAAAATTCATATTCATGTAACCTAATTATTATTCTGAAAAAGCTCTGATTTTCCGTTTTTTGAACCATTTTTTTCTATTGTAGCGAGTTTAAGTCTATGAATTAGTTATTTCGGCTTTACTGGTGCTAAGAATGATTGTGGAATTATTTTACATTAAGAAATAGAAGCGAATATATTTTTTTTTTCTGGAAAATTACTGGCACCTTCTAGCGTTCTTCTAGAAACGTCTAGACGTTTGCGGGAAGGATGTAGTGGGGAGGGACCAACGGTATATATTCGCTGACTGAGCCAGGAGATTATTGATTTTTTTAGCAGAGTGACCTTATACCGTGGATTGCGTGTGATAGAAATAAATTGTGTTATTTAAAATAAATCAACATTGACATAAATAATTAAAGCTAAGTTATAGTGTAGTGTATAATAATCTTTAGTTTAAATTAGAATTATAGTTATTTAATTTATTACTTTAATAAATCATAAAAATAAATAGTAGTGTTCAGTGACTTTTGCTCCCTAAATTAAAATAAATAACGTTACAATTGGTGATCAGGTGGGAAGTTCTAAATTCAAGTGAATAAAATGGCGTCAAAGACAGAAAAACTGAATGAATTAAAAGTGGTTGATCTCAAGAATGAGCTAGAAGAACGAGAATTGGAGAAAACAGGAACCAAGACCGTTCTCCAACAACGTCTCCGACAAGCTTTGGAAAATGCTGGTGAGAATTCTAATGAATTTATTCCGTGTGGCATATTCGATTTCGGGAAAATGGAAGAAAAGTTAATGGAGAATTCTAGAAAATTAGAAGAAAAATTGACAGAGATTACAGAAAATTCCAGAACATTAGAAAAAAAATTGACAGAGATTAGAGAAAATTCTAGAACATTAGAAGAAAAATTGACAGAGATTACAGAAAATTCTAGAACATTAGAAGAAAAATTTACAGAAAATTCTAGAACATTAGAAGAAAAGTTTACAGAACATTCCAGAATATTAGAAGACAAATTAACTGAAAAATGTAGAACACTGAAAGAAGAATTGCTAGAAAATTCCAGAACCTTGGAACAGAGAATGGAATAAAAATTGGAAGAGAGTTCTAGAAAAGCAGAAGTGGATTTGAAGAACTTGAGGGAAAATTATGAGAAGAAAATACAGGAATTGGAAGAAAATTTCTCAAAGATGACTTCATCACCGATATCAGAATCTGTTGCATGTGAAGCGGGCAATGTGAGGATAATAAAATAAGAGAAAAATGCAAAGATCCACATTAAGACACCGGAACTTGATGGGAAGACGTCGTGGTCAATTTACCTTAAGCAATTCGAAGCTGTTGCGAAGGTATATGGATGGTCATCTGCAGATAAGGCCACAGCATTGACCGTTTCGTTGCGGGGAGAAGCCATGAATGTTCTTCAAACATTAAAAGAAGAACAACAAGGTGACTATGACCAACTGATCAAGCGGCTGGAGATGCGCTATGGCAACGCGCACCTCGAACAGGTATATCAGACGCAACTGAGAAACCAATTCCAGAAATCGCAAGAAACTCTCCAAGAATTTGAAGCTGATATTGCTCGTTTAGTTCACCTCACACACCCTACCGCCTCCGATAGCGTTTTGGAGGGCTTAGCCACTCAAGCATTCATTTTTGAGGTTCGAGATAGCGAAATACAGCAGGCACTACGGATATATCGCCGAAAGTCTTTAGTTGATGCATTATCGTATGCGTTAGAGCATGAAGCAGCAAAACAAGCATCACATGGACAGTCTAGAGCTAGACAAATGAGTGCCGACAAACAGGATGAAATTGAAGATTTGGAAACTCGCCTAGAAGAAAAGTTGCGGCGTATCATCGAGTCCAAAATTACTGCAGGGAAAAGACAACTTCGCTGCTGGAACTGTGGAGAATTGGGCCATCCGCAGAGGCTGTGTAAGAAACCCAAGTTTAAGACGGCAATTAAAACCAAAGAGGTAGAAGAAGAAGAGTCGGAAAACTAAGTCGGGTTGATGCGAAGAGGCCATCGTCGACCCGTAATTCAGTAGCCCCACAATCCATCGGTTATGTCGCCTCGCTGTATCATCAAGCCAACAGCATCCTCGTGGATGGATTCATTAATGGAAGACTCTATAAAGTGCTGCTGGATACGAGTGCGACGAAGACAATAATAAGATCTGATTTGGCAAACGGAATCTCTGCATCATTACATCCAACACATTGGCGATTACGTACTGCAACTGGTGAACTAGCTACTACATCTGGAGAATTAGATTTGACCATGTCTATTGGAAATACTTCCTTTAAACATCGTGTGCTGGTAGCTGAAATTGAAAATGAGCTTATACTTGGCATGGATATAATGAAAAAGCACGGTTTTAAGCTAGATCTGAAAAACGGCGTTTTGAGAGTCAATGAAGAAGAAGTAATACTGAATCCAGGAGAGGACAGCGCAGCCCGGGTACTGATAACCGAAGATGTGACATTACCAGTGCGCAGTGAGATCATCATAGAGGCACAGCTTGAAGGAAAGTTTTGTGAAGGGACTATTGTCGTGCTGGAACCAAGAAATGATGATTGTCGAACTGGCCCTGGAGTTGTAGTAGAGAAATCATTGATCAAGGCTAACAAAGTAATACCAGTTCGAATGATGAACATAAATTATTATCCAGTCATAATTAAACAAGGCACAATATTAGGGGAGTGTTCATCAATGTCTTCGATTGTCCGAACCATGACCGGGAATATTAAGGATAGCACATCGTGTAAAACCCCGAACAAGTTATTGAACCAGATTTCAACATCCTTCCAAGACTTGACAGCCGACCAGAGGATCAAGGCGATACATTTGATTGAGAGGTATCAAGATGTCTTTGAACATGACAAAGGATCCAAGGGAAGAACCAATATAGTCCGACACAGAATTGACACCGGAGAAGCAACACCTATTCGCCACGCGGCAAGAAGACTACCACTGGCGAAGCGTGAAGAAGCTGAGAAGATAGTTGAAGAAATGAAGACCGACGGGGTTATTGAGCCTTCAAGTAGCCCATGGGCTTCACCAGTGGTACTAGTGAAGAAAAAGGATGGATCTACTCGATTCTGCGTAGATTATCGACAACTTAATAATGTGACGAAGAAGGATAGCTACCCGCTACCTCGCATAGATGACACGCTGGACACATTGGCAGGATCAAGAATTTTCTCGACTTTAGATCTGAAAAGCGGGTACTGGCAAGTCGATTTGGAGCTCAAAGATAAAGAAAAGACAGCCTTTACTATTGGCACAGGGCTCTGGCAGTTCACTGTTATGCCATTTGGACTCTGCAATGCCCCTGCAACATTCGAGCGATTAATGGAAAACGTATTGGCTGGGCTGTCATGGAAAACCTGTTTGGTGTACCTCGACGACATTATTGTGGTCGGTAAAACATTCGAGGACCACATTTATTACTTTAATAAGTCATAAAAATACATAGTAGTGTTTAGTGACTTTTGCTCTCTAAATTAAAATGAATAACGTTACCCTATGCTTGTAATTGCTAATTTTTTGGATGAATTAGATCCTTTTAATTCTTTTTCTTGATTTCAAAAAATCTAGTATTTGAGGAGTGAAAAACACCAAAATGATATAATATTCGGTTTTGTGTTTCCAATTTTTTGCCACTGCTTTTGGTAGAGAGATTATATTGGAAATCGATATATACTTATTTAGTTACTCATATAACTACAGCACTGTGGTACAGAATAACATCGTCTGGACTTCATAGTAGTTTCTCTATTATAAAATATTTCTTAACTCTATAAATATCGAAAAAACGAAACAGTCTTTCAAGACAAAACTCCATATGATCTCCTATATAATTCAAATCTATCTCGGTTTTTCTAGTTTAAATTCCTGCCGCCAGAGGCCAACTCTTTTGTCGCTCACTCCCTATTGCATAGAAGTAGTTTATGAGCCAGAGAGTTGCTCGCTGTGTTTTCATTTGGTTTTCATGCGTGATTTATTTCATAAAAATCATCAACCAATTTACTATCAAAAGTAGCATTCGCCAAAACTTAAATTTTTTATATACATGTGAGCTTCAATCAGCCAACTGAACTGTCACAAGTGGCATTTATAAAAAAATTTTCAAACTATAATTTTGTCGTCTGCAATATATTGTGATATCGAACTCATACACAATTAATAGAGATTGTTATTACAAAAGATAGAATCTTATGAAAGGAATGTTATAGTTTTAAAATGGAAAATGGAAGACAGATCGCAGAAAATTAATATCATCAGAGTTATCAAATGAAAATGGAGTGCCTTAAGGTGATATATTAGGATCCTTATTGTTTATACTATTTATAAATAACATAGGGAACTGTTTTAACCATTGTAAATATCATATTTGTTGACGACACAACATTATATATTTCCGGATTACTTTGTAAATTAATTTATTAATAATAAATATGCAATGAAATAGTTCAGATAGACTAAAAACTTAGATAAAGTCGAATATGGGTTCAATTCTAGTTCGTAGGGACAGATTCTTTAAGTTATTTTAGAAAATTTTGATACAATGTATCACCTAGCGGACAATTGGAGAAGTAATTCAATGTCGTCATAGTTGAAGAAGTAGAAGTAACAGACAAGGACCCTTATTCTAATTCATAGAGACAGTTTGCAGACAGGTCACAATCTCTTCAATAATAATAATGATAGTAAACTTATTTACCATAAAATAGATACAAGATATCATGGCATGACTGAGGAATACAGAAGGGTAATTGAAGCTACAGTGAAATAGTAGGTGGAAAATATTACAGAATGAAAACTAGTGCAATTAAAATAATCTCCAACAGAGTAAAAGCTGTGTTCTTTTATTTCATTTTTGAAAATTTTAATACCAGTTATACTTTTAAAATGCTGTAGTAAATGATTATAGATTTTGATGGGCATGTAAGTGAGGCTAGTATGAAAACTACTCGTTTTATGCTTCGGAAGATGTAAGTTATTACATAGTCTTGTATTATAAAAACCAGAAACCTGCTGATTGGCTAAAAAAAGAGAGAGATTAGATCTCACAAAAACTAGACAATTAAAAATATAAATACATGGTAAAGTTAAAATTTCAAAATTAATGAAGTAGTTCCGGCAAGACGTAGAGGAACTCACCCCGACCATTGCTCTGATAATTCGCTTCTGAGCTACACCTACAAAAACCCTGTAAGCTGCGACAGAGTTACCCCAACAAATAACACAATATGAAATAATAGAATGTACCTGCGCATAGTAATACATTCGTAGCACTTCAATAGTAATGCCCTTATTTTTCAATTGCCTAAGCACAAAACAAGCATTATTCAGTTTCCGAACTAAGTACTCAGCGTGAGCAGTCCAATAAAGATCAAAATCAATGTGCAGACCCAATACTTTGCTCGAGCAGATAGGTTTTATAATTGAGCCATCCAATATAGTGGAGGTGCTAAATTTGGAGCATTTCAAAAGAAACTGGATGATATGTGTTTTATCACCATTGAAAATGACAGCATTGTTAGAACACCAAGTATTCATCATATTAACAGTCTCCTGTAAGATGCTATTCATATTATTGATGCAGGGGGCTGTAAGAATAACTGAGGTGTCATCAGCAAATAGGCAAACATCAACATTTTGAAACGAGGAAGGTAAATTGTTAATATATAATAGGAAGAGGAGAGGACCGAGGATACTATCTTGAGGAACTCCACAGGATGTGTGTAAGGGATCCGAAAAATAAAGTTGACCATTATATTTCATGCAAACAATTTGCGACCTGTTGGAAAGAAAGGATTTGATCCAGTTCAGAGCATTGCCACGTAAACCATAGGCAGACATTTTATGAAGTAGAATGTCATGATTGATTGTGTCAAATGCCTTAGAAAAATCGAAAAACACAGTAGAAGTTTGTTACTGGTTATCCAAGCTGTCAAAAATTTTGCACAAACAAAAATATAAGGCACTAGTTGTGGATTTCCCTTTAATGAATCCAAATTGAGATGGACTCAGAATATTGTTTGCATTTACAAAATCAATTAAACGAGAATACATTATTTTCTCAAAATTTTTTGAGAAGACTGAAAGAATAGATATAGGTCTATAATTCTCAATTAGATGTTTATTGCCTTTTTTGTGTACTGGTACAACCTTAGCAATTTTGAGATGTGATGGAAATTGACCATATAAGAACGATTCATTGATTAGATGAGTTAAAGGAAATGTGATGTGATTAGCCACTGATAGTAAAAGAGAACAAGGAATATCATCCAATCCAGCAGACGGCTTTTTAGAAATTTCATAAATCACATTAAAAATCTCAGATTCAAAAACAGGTTTCAAAAACCTTGTTTCCGGTGCATCCATGATAGTATGAATCGCGCTGCATGGGCTACGTGGCAGTGAAGAAATAAGCTGGTTAACAGAATCAACAAAAAAGTTATTAAAAATGGTGGGAAGCTGGTAAGGCTGTGAAGTTTCAACATTATTGTGAAGGATAGGTACAGGAAAAGACGAATGAGAATCCAGGCTGCTTTTGACGAATTATTTGATGACTTTTAGTTATTTAAATATTAAGGTCAGTAAGTACAGTTTACCGATTGAGAATAATATTATACGAAATCGGTACTGTATTTATTGACCGTGATGCTTACAAATTTTTTTGCACGATTGGATGATTGTTTATTCGCTATCAGCTGTCAAATTTGACATTTTATTTTGAATTTTCAATTACAAATGAGGATAAATGAATTGAATTTTTTTGTGAAAATCCACAATTTTTTTACTTACCGCCTTTGCCCATGGGCGGTAAGTCAGCATAACCATAGTAACCACAGTTTGCCGGTAAAATCAACATACCACCTTGAATAGAGGGCCGGTAAACACATGAAAACGCCCAATTGTGCAAAAAGTAAATTTTCATTATGATTCCGCTCCGATTCTTGAACAAGATTCTTATACTGAACTTTTCAAGATTGAAATAAAGCCTGAATATTTTAATCTCGTCTCGAGACACTGAATATGTTTGATATGTTCAAGATGATAGGGTTGGTAACATTGTATTATGAGAATGAGTGATGACAAATTGTGAATAAAAAGCCTTAGTATAGTACAGGACAAATTATTTTAGCATGGCTTTGGGAAATCCTCACAGTAAGGGGGCTATAAGCAGCTAATAAATTTTCTTTTTTCTGGGCTGTACTAAAATTATTTTGACTTTTATTTTAATATTAGCTTGAATTTTAAAAAAAGTTACAGTTTAAGTATTAATTCAAATTTTAAAATTGAAATATATATAAAATAATTACCAAATACTTTTTTCTTACATCTAAATATTATGTTCTAGGAAAAATACAGAAATTAACTTAAAAGAAAAATATTCTTAATACCACCCTTTTTCACAGGTAAACAGACTTCATGCTGTGCCGCGGTTTACCATGCTATTAGCGAAGTAAACTCATGCTAAAATAAATTGACCTGTACTATAAATACTAATAGTTTTATGCATAAATATCATTTAAACACATGCAACAATACAACACATGGTGTCAGGTTACTTCCAAAAACGGAAAGCGGTAATAGAACCTAGTAAACTCCCGGGGAAAATAAAAACATTGGGAAGAGACACAGTCGAAAGAGGTGAGGTTAGAAAAAAGACCGGGAAAGTGTGAGTGTGAAGATTTATTATTTTCAAAGGAAAATAAATAAGTAATAATGGCCACAGCAGAAGAAGTTAATGCTCTGCGGACGCAGCTTCAACAAAGGCAAGCATTGATAAATGGTATTCAAGCTCAGGTACGACCTGCACAGAATGCAAATACTTTATGCAGAGTTATTCCCATGCCAGAAAAACTTTCATTCAATAGATAGGACTGGATAGAATGGAAAAAGACGTATGAAGAGCAATGAAAGTAGATAATCTTGAACAAAAACAACAGGTTAATCATTTACTGTTGCACATGAGTCTGAGAGTCAGCAGACTTTTGTCAACATTACAAAGGACAGATAACGATCTGGAAAATTACGAAGAAACAGTGAAATTATTCGATGAATACTACAAATGAAATTTTCAATAGAGTAAAGTTTAATCGAAGAGTTCAAAGCGACAACGAAAAAGCCGAAGAATTCGTGCAGATGGATGATAGAATCACGAAGAAAAAAGTTATTGATAAAATTCTTCAAAGTGAAACGATTAAAAAAGGATCGAAAGTCATAAGAAGTGGAGAAGAAAATAATAAACAAATCGACGGAGTTGTAAAGAAGAATTTTCAATCGAGCAGAAAATATAATGCATCAACGGAGAAATATGAAGGCAACAGCCGAAGTAAACGAGCTGAAAAAATAAATCAGTGTAGAAGATGTGATGGAACACCTCACAAATATCAAGAATGCAGAGCTGCTAATGCAAAATGTAACAAATATCATTGTAAAGGACATTACGCAAAAATGTGCCGCACGAAGAAGGTAGACAATTTAAATCGAGACCAAGAGGAAGATGAATCCGACAGCGATTTGGAATGGTTACAGAATGAAATAACAATAAAATCTGGTAATCAAAACAAGAAAAAACCATGGTATGTAAAACTTAAAATAGATAAAGCTCTAGTAAAATTTAAGATAGATACAGGAGCAGATGCTACTGTTCTAAAATTGGATTTTCTTGAGAAACTTTCAGGTAAAACTCCCATTTATAAAGCAAATGCGGAGCTAATTGGTCCTGGTAAAAAGAAAATAGATGTAGTCGGGAAAGTATTTCTACCGGTTGAATACAACGATCGCTCAGAGAAGATTAAAATGTATGTCGTAGATACCAAGGAGAATTTATTAGGGAGAGCAGAGCTGGAGATACTGAAGATAGCGAAACTTGAGAATCAACAACTGAAGATTAAGGGAAAAATGATCGACGAAACAACTGAAGAATTCAATACTCACACAATCAAAGAAAAGGTATTGAAACAGTTTCCACAAGTATTCTCTGGACTAGGAGAATTCAAGAATGAAATGCATCAAATTCGTATTAAAGAAAACGCAGTTCCTTATGCAGTAAGTACTCCAAGACGAATTCCACTACCGCTACATGAAAGTCTACGGAAACAACTTTTGAAAATGCAAAAGAATAATGTAATTGAATTAGTGGAAGAAGCAACTGAATGGTGTGCTCCTCTAGTCGCGGTGCCGAAAAAAGGTAACAAAATTAGAATTTGTACCGATTTTACAGAGCTGAATAAATATGTAATTCGAGAAAGATACCAATTACCATCAGTGGACGAGTCACTAACAAAATTAAGTAATGCTAAATTTTTCACCAAATTTGATTTAAATTCTGGATTTTGGCAAATTCCATTAGAAAAAGAATGCCGACATTTAACAACTTTTATTACACCTTTTGGGAGATTTCAGTACAAAAGACCATTTGGTATAACCAGTGCACCCGAAGTATTCCAAAAGAAAATAACAAAAATTCTAGAAACTATAGATGAAATCCTTGTTCACGCAGATGATCTGTTAGTTATAGGACAGACACAAAAAGAGCATGATGAAAATATCAGAAAGGTTTTAGAAACTTTGAAATCACATAACGTAACATTGAATTTGAAAAATGCCAATTCAATATGAATGAAATAGATTATTTAGGTCATACGGTGTCAAAAGAAGGTATTAAACCTAACATAAAAATAGTAGAGGCTATAATAAAATATCCTATACCAAAAAATAGAAAGCAAATAAGACAATTCCTAGGACTTGTTACGTGCGTAATGAAATTCCTACCGGACGCATCAGAGAAAACTAAGAGAGCTAATAAATGAGAAAAATGAATATATTTGGTTGAAAGATCATGAAGAACAATTCAACAACCTAAAAAGAGAAATAGCAAGACCTCCAATTTTAGCAATGTTTGATGTTACAGCGGATACAAGAGTATCAGCAGACGCTTCGTGTTATGGATTAGGAAGTGTATTAGAACAAAAGCAACAAAATAATATGTGGAAGCCAGTTATGTTCTGTTCAAAATCTTCAAGTTCTACCGAAAGACGATATGCGCGAGAAGGAGGCACTAGCCATCACATGGGCGTGTGAACGTATGGAAAAGTGGTTAATAGGAAAAGATTTTGAAATTAATACGGATCATAAACCGTTAGTGCAGATTTTAGGACAGAAACCAATATCTGAGCTAACCCCTCGTCTACAAAGATTTAGAATGAGATTGATGAAATTCCGGGCAAAGAGTTAAGAGTAGCCGATGCACTTTCAAGAGTACCAACCAATGATGGACAAGAAGATCCAGATGTCTTAGATTGCGAGCCTATAATAATAAACAGCATAGTAGAAGAATTCATTAGTGAGAATCACGTAGCTAAAGGAGATATTATCAAGGCCCAAGAAGAAGACATTTCCATCAAAAAGGTAATAGAATACACAAAGAATGGTTGGCCAAAAAAGTTTGATCACATAACTACTCCTTTCGCAAAACATGCTTCAGAATTTACAATAGTAAATGGAATGCTGATGTTCAACAATCGAATTGTGATTCCGAAGAGGTTTAGACAGCAATATCTAGAAAATTTACACTCTGGTCATCTGAGAATTGTACGATCGAAGCAACGCGCGCGAGAAACAGTTTGGTGGCCAAATATTAATAAACACATAGAAGATCGAGTTCTAAATTGTGAAACGTGTAATATCGAAAATAAACCTCGTGTCGAACCATTTTTAAGTTTAGAAACTGAACCATTACCGTGGGCGACAATTGGTGTCGATTTATTCGAGTATAAGGGAAGAAACTTTGTGGTCGTTGTGGACTATTACTCGAAATTTATTGAAATAGAACAATTGAATAATATTAGAAGTGTGAACATTATCAACGTTTTAAGAAATATATTTGCGCGATACGGTGTACCAAAAATACTGCGAAGTGATAACGGGAGACAATTCGAATGTTCGGAATTTCGAAATTTTGCAGCCACTTACAATTTCAAATGGGTATCCAGTAGTCTATTCTACCCTCAATCCAACGGACAAGCGGAAGCCGCTGTTAAAACAGCCAAAATGATTCTAAAGAAGAATCTCAATGACATGCAACGTGGATTGTTAGCTTATCGCAATACTCCGTTACCATCATGTGGAGTATCACCAGCAAAACTTTTAATGGGACGAAATTTGAGAGAAGGGTCCACTGCTAATGGAAAATATCTTTATCCTCAATTGCCAGATCACAAAAGAGTAAAGAAGGCATTCGATAAAGAAAAAACACATCAGGAGAAGCAGTATAATAAAAGTCATCGTGTTAGTCCAACATCTCCATTAGAAGAAGGTCAAGCAGTATGGCTAGTCAACGAAAGAAAGAGAGGAAGAGTAGTACGAGAACATTCAACGCCAAGATCATACATTGTCGAGGCAGATGGATCATCAACTAGAAGAAATCGCCGTGATCTCCAACCAATCCCTAAACCAGCCCCCAGCCAAGTTCAACAAGCTGCGGGAAGAGATCAAAAGGAATTAGAAGGAAGCGTTAGACGAAACAGCCGACCTCACCAAATTACCTTAAAGTTTAAAGAATATAAAATACATTAAACTTATATAAATTAAAAATTATTAAAAAAATATCTCAACTAATTTTAGTTTTTGCAAGTAATTTGAAATACAATATAATTGTAATTTTAAGAAAAGGGGATGCGTGATATGTTCAAGATGATAGGGTTGGTGACATTATATTATGAGAATGAGTGATGACAAATTGTGAATAAAAAGCCTTAGTAAATACTAATAGTTTTATGCATAAATATCATTAAATACATGCAACAATACAACACAGAATACAAGTCGAGGAGCAAGTTTAGTTCATCAGACAGTCGCAAAATATCAGGTGTTACCCATTTGAGATTATTTGGACCTGATTTAAAAGAACGTCCAACTAATGGGAAGGCAGCATTGAAATAAAAATCAAATGAATCGAAGAAGACATCATATTTTTTTGGGAAAGTGTCGTTAGCGACGACACCGTTCCAATTTTCATTGTTAAGAAGATAATAAAAGTAGTCTTTATTGATATCACTGAAGATTCTGCTGGAAAATATTTTAGATTCTGCAATCATATTGAATTCTTTCAGATCGATGTTCCATAGCTGAAGCGAATGATCAGATAAATAAGCGTTAAGTATTTCATAAGAGATATTGTCGTGGGATAGATTAATGAGTAATTTATCAATACGTCTTCCGGAAGAACTGTCTAACAGAGTAAAACCAGGAGCTGAAGCAGATAAGTTATAGGATAATAAAAGTTAAAATCACCGCACACAAAAACTCGACATTTATGAAATGGAAAACTTATAAGGAGATTATTTAGTTCATTCACAATAGTATATTGTGTGGCTAGGGTCGAAACAAGACGATTTCAGTTGAGGGTTAGAGTTGCTTGCCCGAGCGAAGCGAGGGCTGGCATCACCTTCGGCTGAAATCGTGTTTTGTCTCGTGCCACACTGTATTTTTCATAACACCTGCATTGAAACTTTCCATATTACAAATTTGACATAACAAAACAAATATTTTTCTTTTGATTTTGCAGGTAACAAGTCGAGAGTAGCTGCTTGTGCTTAATCAATAAGATATTGTGATGTACTTAAAATTATCTTATTAATACTTCTTTTTTTTGAAACTAATCCTCTTTGCAATTTAATTCACAGTTACGATTACAACAACTGTCAAATTAACTAAGGTTATATGATTTTCTCTTAGGGCCGCTGGGAGAACGGTAAATAACAATAATCAGACAGACATTTAAAATTACTAATCAAAATTTCATTGCATGAATATTCGAAATGTTTATCACAACTCTGGATATTATCAAGTGAAAATGAATGATAATTAATTGATTTTAGCGAATAAATTGCAACTCCACCACATTCGAAATTTGAACGACAGTAGAGTTCCCACAATCTCTCATGGCAGTCGTAAACGCAACAGGCGTGACGTGATGAAACTGAATCACGAAACAATACACCTAATTCATTCAATATCATATTATAGAATATTTTAAACAATAAAAAATACAATGTTTGACGAAACTATCGAATGGCACAATCTGACATTAAATAAGAATTAAATTTGAGTATTTATTATTAATAATATAAATATAATTCATATTACATAATTTGACTACATTCAATAATTATTATCACTGTCTTTCACGTGAGAACATTACAACCTAAACACTATCACTGTCACTATCATTTTCATCTCTCCAATCTGAGTCACTATCACCATTTGGTCCGATTAAAATAATCAAATCATCAACATTATCCATAATGTGTTCGCTTTTGATGTAATCTTCTTCTATTGCTTCTACATGATCACATATTTTCTGCCATTCATCTGCAGCTATAGTCTCGAAGACATTTTTAGTTAGATCTATAGCATCGTTCATTTTAAATGTAACATTTTTACATGCTACATTATTTTTGACCGAAGCCCAAATTTTTTCAATAGGGTTCAGTTCAGAATGATATGGAGGAAGTCTCAAAACTCTGTGTCCATGCTCAGCCATCATTCTATCAATTGCATAATTCTTATATCTCTGTTTATTCAGTTTTATTATTTCATATAGCTCTGTTTTTGTCTCATTTTCATCTAAAACAATTCCTTTCACACGTAACCATTGTCGCATTTCTTGTTTCTTCGATGCTAATATTGGTTCTGGATCAGTAACCACATTATGATAACTAGCGTTATCTAGAACCAGCACAGTTTTTTCTTTTAAGTTGGGAATTAGTTGCTCCTTCAACCATTTGGTGAAGTTTTGATGATTCATATCATCATGGTAATCTCCAGTTTTTGTTCCTGACTTAAACATTAATGACCCATTAGGAATAAATCCTTTCGAACTCCCTGCGTGAACAATTACAAGACGCTGTCCCTTAGAAAAAGGGGACTTCAATCTTTTCATGGAATTGTCTGTCCAAGCTTTCGCTGTAGTATGGCTACTGTGTATATAAGTTTCGTCGGTGTAAACAATATTATAGTCCCTTTTATATTTCTTCAATTTTCTTAAATAATCGATCCTTTTCAGTCGGATATCATTTCTTTCTGTTAAAACTTTCCTGTTGTCAGCAGTTTTTTATATCAAAATCCAATTTTTCTCAATGTTGTTTCTTTGCCTTTGAAATCAACACCTTTTTCTTGCAAAGCATCCAAAATAGCTGGTACTGTAGGACTCTTCTTGTACTCAGAAGCAAATCCATAAATTGTTTTTCAAATTGTTTCTTCTTCAATATTATTCAAATTTGATTTGGGCTTCGGCTGCCGGACACGTTTTCTTGGAGAAATAAACTTTGTTTTTATATCGGCACCTGAATCAAAATAATTTTATCATATTTATACATACGTACTGCGATATTTCTTTCATTTTACCTTCTTTTATTTCACCTTCTTTAATTATACGATAAACAGTTCTTTCAGGAACACCAGTTGCTTCAGCTACTTTTCCTGCTGCTGAATATTTAATTGCATTTCACTTTTGAAGTAAAGGTATATATAAACTAAGAACCACTTCTTTAAAAATTAATAGAAACAATATTTAACGCAACAGCACGATCTTCACCCTTCAAACACTGCAAGACAAATGACACAGATCGCAGTCCAATATATTTACTTTGGATAATAGTGATAAGTTGGAGCAAGAACGAATTTTCGTCCTCCGCGCACTGCCACGAGTGATTGCGGGAACTCTAACAAGAAGCACGTCATGACATAGTTACATTTATGGGGACTTTAATATTGTGTGTTGGTGCAGACGATTTGATCTACAAATTCATGTTGTTAATGAGAAAGTGTCAAAATTAAAATCAAATTCAATTTATACTATTACTAATTTAGCAAATAAAAACAGATAAACACTGAATTATAACTTAATAATATTCAATATCAATGTGAAAATGTATCTGTTTTATGTATTATCAGGAATATTTATAATTACGATACTTGCTTTTGATGAATGGTGTTTTTAAATGTAATGTAAAAGCTTTAAATAAAGTCAAATAACGTGCCACGATTATTCTCTCTTGTCCACTACGATTCAACAGTGTACAAAAACATATGTCAAAGAAATATTGCATCATATTAAAGAGATTGTCTCGACCCAGTCTCTTCCCTTTAGAAGACTATCTGCAACGATGACGTCATAAAATAATTTCTGCAATTGTCCGCTAGGTGGTACATGGGTCGAATGTCTCTAAAATGACCTCAAAAGACTGTCTCCTTGATTTAGAATAGATCCCAAGGACAAGTCAGTTTCTTCAGCTCGGTGTCAGTTTTTGACATCTGTATGTCATCAAATATTGACAATAGAAGAAAATTCAATCACTATGATTGATAATAAATTAAAAAAATGAATTACCATTGAGTCGAATTCAATTTCAAGCAACGTCCCTACTTACTACCAACATAAATATGTAAAGCATATTGTTTGTACCAAGATTGAATATTCCAGATCCTATGAATGTAACTTATCATGATATTATCAACATAGAGATTGCCACCTGTCTCAAAGCTGTCTCTGCATGTTAGAATAGGACCCTACCAAAGTGAATTAGCAAATGTGGGCTCCTTAAAATAGAATAGTGTATTATGAAACAAGGAGCGAACGACCGTTATTATTGTCAAGGTAAAGTTGGCTGCACTTGACGAAGGCGAGGTTGAAGCCCAAGACCTAGATTCATACAGTCAACTTCAACTGTGAAAATAATGACGGTCGTTCAGTGACTGTGTTGCATACAAAACTTTCTGTAACAAGTACACCGAAGTACCCTATTATCTATTGGCAGAAATATTAAAGAAAAAAATATTATTCTCCTGGAAGATGTAATAAAAATATCTTCCCTATCTAGCATATAAATCAGATAAATACGACTACAAATGCTTCAAAATTAGAGCACCTCGTACAATAAAACAGTCTTATGCCCGGTTTCATGAACGTGTGTTAAATCAAATGTTCCGTAACAACGATGTTAAAATAGCAAGCTGTTAATTTTACTAGGTGTTTCATGTATATAACATTTCAATTTAAATCTGTTGTTAACAAACTACGCTGCTAAATAATTTTAGGGATTTTCCTACATAAGTTGGTAAAACAACTCGCTTCACAATTATTATCATTTGTTTATTTTGAACTGATGATAGATGTCATCGCTTCAATTTGAATATTTTTTCGTTTTGTGTTTGTGACAATTAAAATGTAAGTATAGAAAAAATTATAGTGCATAATTGCAGATATTCGAACATATTATTTACAGTTTAAATTCGCGAAATGCCAAAAAATAGAGGCAGTAATTATACTGAAAGGGAGAAGCAGGAGCTGTTAAACATTATAGAAAAATACCGAGCTGTTATAGAAAATAAGAAGACCGACAATGTAACAGTGAAAGAAAAGCAAGAGAAGTGGAATGTCATTGCTTTCGAATACAACAGTATTACCGAAAGACCAAGAGCTGCGGAGCAACTCAAAAGCTGCTATCAAAACATAAAACGAAATGGAAAAAAACGGACTGCAAATTATAGAGTTAAGATCGAGATATAAAAATTGATTTGATTGATATAAGTTCATTAACTAATTACTATTAATTATAGGGACAAGAATATTTACAAAATATGCAAGATGAATTCCAGCAAATAGATGGGCATGCGGCAGAAAATATGTTTCAAAATATAAAAAACAGGCGATAAGTCATAAAAAATGCGATAAGGCAAATTATTTATTTCATTTATCATATAATTATATATATAATTATATATATATATATATATATATATATATATATATATATATATATATATATATATATATATATATATATATATATATATATATATATATATATATATATATATATATATATATATATATATATATATATATATATATATATATATATATGTTATGATGTTTATTAGGTAGTCAGTCTTTAATTATTCAAAAATTCTCATTTATTTCAATGACCCAAGCTTTTAATTAATATTTTTGATGATATTTCTAAGAACTCTGCTAGGGCATCTGTTACTAATATAATCACAAATTATATAAATTCTTTGAATAATAATCAAAATAGAATCTCTTTGATTCAAAATTTATATATTCGTACAAAAAAATTTTTGAAAAACAATAATGACATAATTGTTACTCAATCTGACAAGGGTGGAGTTACAGTTATCATGGACAGATGTGAATATGAAGCAAATTCTGAAGAAATTCTAAATGATACTTCCTCCTACACTTTACTTCCACGTGATCCGACATTTTCTTTACAACATAAATCTAATAAATTAGTTACAAACCTGAAATCAAAAAAACTTGTTACTGATAAAGAAGCTAAAGAATTATTTTTTTATAATGCAGTGTCCCCAAAATTTTATGGTGCTCCCAAAATTCATAAGCCTTCTTTATCTTTACGTCCAGTCATATCCTCTATTAATTCTCCTGATACAAAGCTATGTTCTTTTTTAACTAATATACTTTCTAAATCTTATAATGCTGATAATCCTTATTATGTTAAAGATTCATTCCATTTTTCCGATTTTATTAGAGGTTTTGAACTCCCTGATGACCATATTTTGATTAGCTTGGATGTGGTCTCTTTATTTAGTAACATTTCTGAAGATTTAGCTTCTTCTGTCATCTTTAAGAATTGGAATATCATTTCATTACATTGTAGACTGACTTTGGATCAATTCTCTGAAATACTGTCCTTTATTTTTGGTTCAAATTATTGCCAATTCAGGAATAAATTCTATAAGCAAACTAATGGCTGTCCTATGGGTAGTATTATAAGTCCTATCCTGTCACAGTTTGTTATGGATGATCTTCTTGATTCTTGTATCCCTAAACTCTCTTTTAATATTCCATTCATCAAAAAGTTTGTAGATGACATTATTCTATCTGTGAAGGAAGATGATATCTCTGAATTACTTTCGACATTTAACTCCTACAATTCTTCTATAAAATTCACTATTGAAAAAGAATCTGAGAGAAAAATTGCTTTTCTGGACGTACTTTTAATCAGGAATATTCATAACAAAATAGAATTAAGTTGGTATCAGAAACCTATATCTTCTAAGAGATACATACATTTTTTGTCTCAACATAATTTAAAACAGAAAATTAATACTTTAGTTAATATGAAAAACAGAGTTTCATATATTTCTGATGATAAGTATCTCCATGAAAATCTACAAAAATTGAAATATATTTTCTTAGATAATGGTTATCCCTTACATTTTATCAATAAATACATTTTTAGAAATAATAATAATGATTTTTTGAACAATATCAATTCTAATATTAATGATTGCAATTTATCAATTTCTCTTCCTTCTAATTTGAGCAATCGATCTTCCTCTGATGCTGTCATTTATAAATCTCTACTATATATCCCTTTTTTATCTGACAAAATTAGAAAAATTCTAAAGAATGATTATTCCATTATAACATTTAAGAATTACCTCACTATCAGAAGTCTTTACACTAAACTTAAAGATTCCGCATCTATTGATAATCAAAGTAATGTTGTTTATAAAATCATTTGTAAGGACTGCACTTCAATTTATATTGGACAGACATGTAGGCTTTTGAAGTCAAGAATTATAGCCCATAGGAGTGATTGTAGTAATCCTAGAAAAGTCAACTGTTGTGCATTATCAATTCATACGAACAAATCCAAGCATCATCCAGATTTTGATAATGTTGAAATTCAGGGAGTACCGGGAGAGAGCACTCAATGTTAAAAATTATGCGCATGTAAATAGTTGCGCTCCTTGCTACCTGAGGTCTCTGATAGCTATGTTACCATGGCTCCCAATCAATGACGTCATTGCTCCCAATCTAAATTTATTTTTTGAGGTTAAGTACTATAAATTGAAAGACGTCAATATTTTTTTCAAACAAAAATACATATATTATAAATGTTTGTACATGTAAACCAATCTCATTGACAATATATATATACAAATATCAGGTTTTGAGATATAAAGTTACTTTATGCATAAAGTGTGATCCAATTGTAGTGAACAAATTCGCAGTTATAAAGTTCATTTAAAATTTCTATTAAAAACGTTACAAATCAATAACTTTGTATAATGTATTTTTGTAAAATATCTTCACTAACTGCGTGGATCATACCTTAAAATAAAATCACTTTTTACAGTATTGCAATACATTGAATAGGTACCAAACTCAATATTAAATAAAGTCATTTCATGCATTAGGTTTGACCCAGCTCTGTAGTTATTTGGTAAATTAGTAATTTGAACTAAAAAGCCATGAATCAATTACTTTAAAGTGTCTATTTTCAAAAAATGTTTTTTTAATTACTGTGAGTCATACTTCATGTTGAAATTACTTTTTACAGTATTTCAACTCCATTGTGAACAGGACTAAAGAAATACTGTATACAAATGTTCAGAAGAATTTAAAGTTATTCTAATACACAATATCAAAATCAATAGCCATATTCTCAAAGGAGTTCATACTAACCAACAATTCTGGATTAGTGAATTCTCTTCTATTTTAATTCAATCTTGAATCACTTATGGTGATATGACGGCAGTAGATATGAACTAGAATGAGTTTTAATAACAAAACTGAAAATATTAGGACCAAAATCACTAATCCAAGATTGTAGACTAGTTCAAATGATTTTGAGATGTGTGATTAATTGAAGAAATCAATGGAAAAAATAGAAAAATATTTTAGAAGTATTATTATAGAATAATCACTGAATTCTTCAAATATACTTTGAGCTAAAGTGACGTTTTGCATAGTTTTCACTTCACCTGAACATAAATGCATCTTACTGTCTAAACTAAGTCAATTTTACTGTATTTGAGATTGTTTCTCCACAAATATTTGTTTTTTCTTCATTCCACTTATTGAAGCTTCTTCGGCTGTCTGAATTCTAAAGTAATATCAAGTTTGAAGAATATTACTTCTTGGTTCCATATGATATAGAAATATTGGAGCATGTTCCATTACAAATAATAATTTTCAGTTCTAGCACCGTGTAAATATTGCAGCTGAAAAATTTTCATCCATCCCAAATGCTTCTTGTTTACTATTCGAAATTCCAGGTATTTGTGAGGTCCAGAAAATCATCTAGTCCAATATTTGTTATTATGCTCGAACTACATCATGTGTGTATTAATGCATTTGCACTAATAGAAACTCCAGGCCGCGGAATGGAACCAGTGGAGACGTACCTAGAATAATTATGATTTATAATAAATTAACAGAAAAATATTAAACAGACTTACAATTTACTTGCGGTACTTGCTTTTCAAAGTCTTTCTGTAACGTTCAACTGCAAGTCGTTGTATGGGATCCAAAACAGCTAGAGGACGGCTGTCTTGTCCAGTTAAGTATCTATTTGTTCGCTTACACCAAACAAAAATAGAGAACTTAACGGTGAACAAAACAAACGTCCTCGAAATATCGTGGATCCCACAAGTTAGTCTTGTTAAGTCAGTATTAGAAGTCACGAAGTCCACAGTCCGTTTCAGTACACGTCTTTCATGTCCAAGTCGAGGTAAAAGTCCAAAAGTCTTATCCATGACTACTTTTACATTATACATGAACATAGTTCTAGGTCTTGTCAGTCCGTTCACAGTCAGTTCTTGTCGTTGTATCAGGTCATGTTCCGGTAAGGTCTCAGTAGATAGTAAAAGTCCAGTGCAAGTGTCACACAATCTAGCGTCTGTCAGTTGAAAATTTGGAAAATTTCTTTTTTTTTTGGTGCCGGAAATCTTATCATCGGTTGACCAGCGTAAAGAAAACAATCCGGCACGCAACAACATTTCTTCGAAATTGACATCTACAAAAATTATGAACATCATTTATATTATATTATCATTATATAGTATCAAATTTGCATTGTACTCACCACAATTTTATGTATGAATCATAGAAATGAGAGCTTACCTTTTTTAATCGATTCACAATCTCAAAATTATAAAAAATAAATAGTAATAACGCAAGTAAAACTCTTAATTATCTGTATTGACAATTATAAACAATTTTATTTACTTAAATCGACATTTGCTCAAATTTTTTCAATGGTAACTAAGATTCAAGATTCAAATAAAATTGAAAAATAGTTGCGCCCCTTCCCGCAAGATAGTAGTAGCTATGCGCCAAATTCTTCCATTTGAGTGATCTCTCCCGGTACTCCCTGTTGAAATTCTTGACAGGAGTGATAATTATGTCAAACGTCTGTTTCTTGAAATGTATCATGTAAATTTCCATAGCAACACTCTTAATAAAAAAACAGATACCCAAAATTTAAGTTCATATTATTCGAATATAATCAAGTGTTCATATTCATGACACTCCTTGTTTATTTATTTTTTCAATTTCAAAGAATTTATTCATTTATTTATCTATCAAATTCTACACATGTTTTGCGAAGAATATATATTTTTATCATCGTCAGTTATTTTATTCCTCCATCCTTTTTTATTTATTGATTTTTCAAGAGTTTTTGATGGTTTTTTATGGTTGGTTTACTCTTGTCCAGTTGTTAGTTTTTCTCAATGTTTGTGATTATTAATTCTCTATTTTTCTGTAAGTTGAAGTTTATCCGTTTTTACTTGTCAATTTGATTTAACTGTCTTATTGTTTACATTACTTTAGTCCCCTGAAGAAGCCAAAAATTATTGGTGAAAGCTTGGGTCATTGAAATAAATGAGAATTTTTGAATAATTAAAGACTGACTACCCAATAAACATCATAACATATAATATTTACAGTCGATAAACAACAATTTTCTTATATATATATATATATATATATATATATATATATATATATATATATATATATATATATATATATATATATATATATATATATATATATATATAAGTATTTAAAATAAACATTATATAATAATATAGGTGGAAGCAATTCGAACAGGCGGAGGAACATTTGTCGAGAAAACCACAGATATAGACGAAAGAATTATTGCTATCTGTAAAGAACAATTTAATCCTTTACCAAACACATATGATGATGCAGCTACATATTTTAAAGGTAAAATAATCGCTTATTTGACTTTGAAGATACATAATTTATTATTTGTAGATGTAGATAATGATGAAAATTTATTAATTTTGAATTTCAATGAAGAAGTAGGAGCTACACAAAATATACCGGTGGTGTTGGAGGAAACTAGAAATGAAAACAATGCGACACCAATCAGTGTACATCAAACTGTGACACATGCTAGAAGTACAGGTGACACAGGTGTACAAATTTCAAGTGCCGAAATTAATAACAGAAATAAAAAAAAAACATTTAAAGAAAAACTAGCAGATTATACAAATCAAAGAAAGAAGAAATTAGAAACGGAAACTGATTTAGTGAGAATGTATAATGAGAAGAAAATAGAATTAATAAACTTGCAATTAGAACAGCAGAAAGAGGAACACCAGTACAAAATAATGTTACTTAAATTAGAAATACAGATTAAGGAAAAAGAACTCCATATAAAATCAAATAATTCATTATAATTAAATTGTGATAATATATAGCTTTTATAAATGTATTCATAAGTAAGATTTTATGAATATATTGTGAACATGTTCATACTTATAAAAGAATATATGTTAATTTGATATTAAAAAAAATTTTTTCTACGTGAAAACTGAATTAATAATGTATATGTTCTTGCCGATGTTTGACATAATTGTCTCACTGGTTGAATTGGTACTGGGTTTGGATAACAGTGAAGAATAGCACCCCGTGCATTCCGCTCAATTTTAATTTAATTAGTATATAGGATAGTTTATTATAATGTAGTATCTAAAAGTTTATCTTTTGAAATGAATATTTTGGAATATCTGCAGTATGGTAATAAATCTCAATTCAATGAAAACACTGTATTTATAAGAGCAGTTCTTGCAGCGGTTTGACAGTTAACTCTTGGGAGATCAACTGGAATAGCAGCGTATGCATTAGGAGCAATGTGGACAGTAACATCTTCTGCAGGAGGCTCGTCTTTCATTTCTATCGCAATATTATGGAGTACGAAGCAAGCAACTATAACAGCCAATGTTGTGTCTATTTTCAACCTCATTCCCATTGATAAACAAGGAAATCTTCTTTTTAATATCCCAAAAGCTCGTTCAATTGTCAGTGGCGGACTAAGGGGGGGGGGGGGGGCGCAAGGGGCGGTCCGCCCCGGGCCTGTGGTCTAGAGGGGCCCAAAATTTCGAGAAGATCACCTCAATTAAATTCAAAATAATATCTCCATACAAATGCAAAATATAATTCGATCCACCATGAACCTAGAAGATCGACTAGTCAATTTATCAATTTTATCAATTGAAAGAACAATTTCGAAGGAAATAGATTTTAACGACGTTATCGAAAAGTTCAGTCAAATGAAGGCTAAAAATAAAAAAATTTAAGAAAAAATAGAGCTACTATGATAGTATTTATAGTATCATTAATAGTTCCTATCAGGATTGTTAATTTACGTTTTATTAAAATATTTTATTACTTTAATGGTTGTTGAATTGATTCTCATTCTTTATATGTAGGTACTATTTTGTTAACTATAACGGATATATATATATATATATATATATATATATATATATATATATATATATATATATATATATACATATATATATATATATATATATATATATATATATATATATATATACATATATATATATATGTATATATATATATATATACATATATGTATATATATATATATATATATATATATATATATATATATATATATATATATATATATATATATATATATATATATATATATATATACAGGATGTGCAACGAAACAAAGGAGTTTAACATGCGATTTTTGAAATGCGCGGATATTGGCTCTCCTGTATATATCAGGGCAAAAGTACAAAAATAAAAAATTGTTCAAAATCAATTTTTACACATTAAAATTTTATTTAATGCAGAAAAATATCTGAAGCATTAGATATTTAGGAAATAATATGACATTTTCGTTAAAAATCAGATAATCATAGAAATGAAGAACGGATGAAACAAACTCCCATTCTGACAGTTTAATTCAGTGTTATTACAACAATTATTAATAATAATGATGAGTTGTTCAAAATCAATTTTTACTCCCAAAAAGTCTTCATTCAATGCAGTAGAGTATCTATAGAATCTAATAAAAATCAGCAATAATAACATAGAACGAAATGTCAGAATGAAAACTTGTTCCATTCGTTTCTTATTCTCATCGCAAACTGATTTTTCACGAAAATGTCATATTCTATTTTCTGAAGATCTAAAACGCTACAGATATTCTACCGCACTAAATAAAGACTTTTCATAAGGAAAAAGACTTTTCATAAGTAAAAAATGATTTTCAACAACTTTCCATTCCTGTTCTTTTGCTCTAAAATATACAGGAGAGACAATATCCACCTCTACATCCGAGTTTTGTTGCAGATCCTGTATATATATATATATATATATATATATATATATATATATATATATATATATATATATATATATATATATATATATATATATATATATATATATATATATATATAGGGGGCCTTATTTCATGCTGCCGCCCCGGGCCTACAAAGGGCTTAGTCCGCCCCTGTCAATTGTATTACGAGTTGTAATGTGCGCTCTGTTATAACCCTGTTCGGCAGGAGTATTGGGATTTAATAGAGGATTCAGTATAAATTCTTACATGGATATCCATTATCACCAAGAATATAACAATTGGGATATAAATTCATTTCCATATCGTTTCTTATGGGTGAATCATGAAATATTGTGCTATCATGCCAGCGAGCTATTATATTAATGAATTTCAACTCTGCCGTACACATTGCTTGGGTATTTATCGAAAAGTAGCCTTTTCTGTTACGATAAAGTTCAGCAGAAACACCACCAGGAGATTGAATTCGAATATGGGTACAATCTAAAGCTGCCAGGACACCGAGAAAACCAGCTATTAAATAAAACTGTTTCTTTATTTTATGTATCTCTTGCTGTGTAGGCATTCTTAAATACAATGGTTTTAAGCGAGCAACCTGATGTGTTACTCTCTTTATTATTCGGGAAACACTTGGTTTGCTTAAATTTATGTGATCTCCTAATACACTTTGAAATGTACCAGTTGCGTAAAATCTAAGGCAAATCAACAACTGTTCCATTGGATCAACAGGATTATTTCTGTCGGTGCTACTATTTAAATTTTCATAAATATGCTCCAAAATTGCAACAACATTATTTTTACTAAATCGAAATCTCATTTTTAATTTATCATCAGTATAAACAAGAAACAGATTTGTTCTGTCCTTAAAAACTCTAGGCCGTGGAAGTAACAGCGTAATATTTTCAAAAAACTCATCTTCGGAATTCTCTGACTCAGAAATCATATCATATCTAATTATCACAAAGACAAAAATATTAGTTAGAATATCATATGCTCGTATTATAATATCAATTTTGCGGATCACTTACATTTTATGAGATATATTTGACAACAAATTCAAATAATAATCATATCTTGACAAAAATATTTTGTGTATCAAAATTAGCACTTTGTTAAATATTTAAATCGACTACAGAGTACCTGTTAAATTAACAACTGATTTAACATGTTGTCAAATTTAGCAAAGCTTCGTGAAATGAATTTTATGATTTAACAGAATGTCAAACGGTCTAACAGTTTGTTAAAATTTGGCACGGTGTTGTGAAACCGGGCATTAAAGACGTACAGAAGAATTGCTTGAATCAGTAAACTAGATGTGGGCGAGACGAGCTTGGTCAACCGTAAATCGCTGTGCGAGCGAAGCTAGCTCGGTCAACTTTAAGACGTTATTTTTTCATAGATTTCATAGAATATATTTTTATGCGCACGAATCCGCGGGTAACAGCTAGAATGATTATAAAACAGTTGAAGGTCGATTCTGCAAACCTTAATAAATATATAAATAACCACTTCTCTCTTAGAAATCATATAGAAATAGAGAAATAGACTTACGCTTGCGAGTAATACCGGCAGGGTAAGTACATAATATGAGAAAAACAAAGCGGAACAAAGATGGGACGCCAGATGGCGTTGAGTTCTATTCAAATTGCTCAAACTCTTCGCCGGACGATCATGCATATATATCAACAAAAATTTTTTCACCCTTCAGAAACCATTTTTACTTACTTGTACAAAGTAACAAGCAAGTATTGTGAAACCGACAAAATTCACCTATCGAGATATTGATGGAAATATCCGTTTTGAGCATTCCTGAATCCATTTTGACTATTTTTGGCTTGATGTCGGTATACATGTTCGTACGTGCGTTCGTGCGTAGCTCGCAAATCTCAAAACTGGTTGAACATATAATGTTGAAATTCGATATTTAAGACTGGTATAGGGTCGGTGTGACTGGTTGCCTGACACTTAAAGGTATAAAGGCTTTGGATTATGATGATGATAGGGTCTAGTTGTGCACCTCACATTATGGTTCCAATCGTCTGTACCGGAAGTGCACTTTACTTGAAACTTTTTTCGAATTTTTCTAATAAATCCAGAATGATCAAGCGTAGCATATTGAAATTCAGCATTTGAATTTGATGTTGTATCAGAATGGTCATCTGCTATTTTTGTATGAATCGGCCAAGCCAGAAGTGTACTTTACTTGCAACTTTCTTTGAATATTGCATATTGAAATTTTGTATTAAGCACTTCTATAATATCTTATTGTACATCTTGCATTATGATTGCTATCGGCTAAGCCGGAAGTGCACTTTACTTTAGACTTTTTTTTAATTTTCCGCATAAATCCAGAATGATCAGCCATAGGATACTGGAATTTAGCATTTGAAATTGCTGTAGCATCTCAATGGTCATCTTTTATTTTTGTTACAATCGGTTGAGCCGGAAGTGCACTTCATATGACAGACTTTTTGAATTTTCCGCATAAATTCTAAACAATCAGTCGTGAAATATTTAAATTTTGTATAAGGCACTTTTATAATATCTAGCTGTACACATTGCATTATCATTGCTGTCGACTAAGCCGGAAGAGCACTATATTCGAAACATTTTTTGAATTTGTCGCATGAATCCAAAAAGATCGAACGTAGATTGTTATAGTTTAGTATTATGGACGATTATACCGTCTAGATGCTCATATCCTATGTTTATTGAGATCCACGAAGCCGGAAGTGCACTTTACTTGACAGTCTTTTGGAATTTTTCGCATAAATTCGAAATGATCAGGTGTAGAATATTGAAATTTGGTACTTCAGTCTGCTGTAGCATCTGAATGATTGCCTACTATTTCCATAACAATAGACTGAACCGGAAGTGCACCTCAGAAGGAATTTATTTCTCAATTTTGCGCACAAAATCAGATCTGTTGGTAGTCGTAGAATTTTGAAAATCTGTATTTAGGAATGTTGTAGTATAAGAATATTGGCCTACTGTGTCCATAGCAACCAACTAGGCTGTAAGCGCATTTTACTTGATCGATTTTCAGAATCTCTTGAGTAAATCCAAAACGATTAACTGTGGAACGATGAGATTTTGTGTTTGATTATACATATCCAATGATATATACGATCAAACACAAAATCACATCGTATTATATATATATATATATATATATATATATATATATATATATATATATATATATATATATATATATATATATATATATATATATATATATATATATATTTCATTCTGTCATTTGTTGTCGAAGATACGCAAAATTTAAAATTGCTAATAACTAGCAATTCCTTTCCCTTTTCATTAACTATGCGATTTATTTCCATGATCACTGAATATTAAATAACTGATGAAACGCAAATGTAATATTTTCTTCACTTTCATTTGTTGATGAAAACAAAGCTATCAATTTGAATGAAATTTTTTCTACAACTTTTTAACTCTTGAAGCTAAACATATAATCAGGGAAATGACCAATCAGTACATAATATTAGGAGTAGGCGAAGTTAAAAACTAATTGTTATGGAAAATGTAAATTGTATAAATATTTTGCAAATATTATCATCATACAGTTATGGAGGCGGGCAGGTACTTGACACAGGTAAATCCGATATTTGCATTGTAGGGGATCAAAATGCCCAACTGGAATACTCAGATTAAGGTACCCTTTACCGAATGCCCAACTAGACTGCAGCGTTCCGTAATCCCTATATACCACTTGAGCACGGCGGAAGCTTAACAGATTATTGGATAAACCATAAACAAAGATAGTAAGTAAAATGTAAAATCTTTAATGTACAATGCAGATAGCCGAAATGAACCAATCACGTTAGAATAATGAGAAAAAAAAACACCCAAATTTATGGCACGCCGTTCCGGCAAAAATTATTCTCTCAAATATTTATAAAAATCGACATTATCATATTTAAGTTTGCTGTGAAAAGTATAATTTACTTGTACAAAACATATAATTCAGACGGTCAACATTTATTTTTGCGTACATGAAGGATTTTATTTTTTCACAATAATTATCTGCCACGTGATGAAATATAGGGTACGTTCGAAAATTGGCCCTGAGCACTCTGAGCGCGCTCGATTTGTTCCGTAGCGTTCGAAAATAGAATCTGGAGAGCTCGGAGCCTTAGATCATAAATAATATTTATGATCTAAGCTCGGAGCACGCGATCTGCGTTCGTTTATTGACTCACGGAGCATTTCGAGCGCGCTCGATCTGCTCAGAGATCAACCATCGAGCGCTTAGATCCTTGTCAAAGTGACGTTTGTGAACTGAGGTTAGAGATAAACAACCATTAGCTATTCATTTTCTAAAATTCATTTTTTTGTAGAAGATGACTGTAATTATTTATATCAATGTTCTATGTGTGACTTGTCACATGAGGATGTAATTATTTTGAATAAATTATCAATCATAAGTGGTACAATATTTCCAACATAATTATTAATTTCAGAAGTCTGTTCTATATATTTTTCGTCATCACTTTCATTGGAAAAAATATTATTTGCAAATTGGCAAATTGTTAAATTTGCTCGTATGTTCATTTTGACAGCTCAAGATGATCTCTCGCGTTCGTTTATTCCGAGGACAGATCACGCTCCAATGAATTTTTGGTAACGTGGTGTGCTCAGAGTGCTCGATAGATTCAATTTTCGAACGTACCCATAGAATATACTTCGTGAAGGAAAATTAGGGTACAATTTTCTGACAACAGATGACACCACTATCGAAAGAGAGTCAACAATAGTGTCCCTTGTCACTCTCTAATATACTTGGCAACGCTGTTGGTTGTTGATTGCAGCGAAATAGGTAAGCGTCTCTGAGTTGTACGTATTTGAATATTAAAAATGTGTGTTCGCCTTAGATCATAATTAATAACTAGATGAAAGGAGTCCTATATCACACAACACATTTTTGCGAACGATTATGCCAGAAAAAGAGGAAAATACAGTTTACGTTAGAGGGACAAAGAAATAAAATATAAAGAAAGAATAATGAAGTGAAACGAACTGCGCATGTCTATCGAATTTTATTTGCTATTTATAAAATTAATGTTAAGAAGATGTATTTTGCAACTAGAAAACGGCGAATGAATATAAATATTTTTTAAAGAAATAAGAACTCATTACATCATGTGTTTGTCATTTTGCGGGCTTGAAAAACCGAAATTTGATTATTGTCACGCTTGCGCAGTTTATTTCTCCAGCATTCTTACAATATATCTTCCATCTCTTTCCGTCGTAACCGTTCGCAGCTTCTTCCATCTAGATATTATTTATGATCTAAGGTGTTCGCTGCAATCAACAACCAACAGCGTTGTCAAGTATATTAGAGAGTGACAAGGGATACTAATGTTGACTCTATTTGCGATTGTGGTGCCATCTGTTGTCAGAAAATTGTACCCTAATTTTCCTTCACGTGGTATATTTTATATTTCATCACATGGCAATTAGTTATTGTGAAAAAATAAAATCCTTCATGTAAGCAAAAATAAATGTTAACCGACTGAATTATATGTTTTATACAAGAAAATAATATTTTTCACAGCAAAATTAAATATGATAATGTCGAATTTTATAAATATTCGAAAGCATAATTTTTCGGAACGGCGTGCCATACAAATTGGACAATTTTTGCAAATGAATAATGTAGGAGTAAGTATATAAATTGACACCAAAATATAACATTCTAATTAATATTCATTTATTATTATTGTTTGCTATTACATATTTATAAGACCAACATTAAATTCTTGAAAAGGAGAGAATCTAATAATAATTTAATAGAATTAAGGCATGTAACAAGAAATGTTTTTTGGCATTTAGAGAAGATATATCTATTTGGGATTAAAATGTTAAAGTAATAAACTAGGCTCAAACGGTATATAGGGATTAAGAGAAAAATGCTCAAGTGGTCTATGGGATTAGGACAAAACTGACCGCCGCGCTCAAACGGTATATCCCCATTATTATATTATCAAGAGACAGTCAATTAAATAGGTTAAAACAAAACAACAATAACATTCAATTACTGCATTATCAAGGAAAAGTCTTTTGGATCGATTATTCTTTAAATAAAACATCCAAAAAATATTGGTAGTGTATAGCTACCACATGCTCTGTACGCGGTTTGTCCGCGTACTGCAGTAAAAATTTTTTTACATCAATTTCATAAAGTAGATCTATATGCGGGCGAAACCACGGGTGTCAACTAGCCTTCTATATAAACTTATTAGTAATTCGTACTAATTCAATTCAACTAAATTTTTACAAACACTACAATTTTCACAGGTTGCTTATGTTGCTATAGTTTCAAAAGCCGTCACAAGTCGCGCTGATTTACGTAGTAATCTAAAGTTTATCATAAAGTATGTATGTCAAATAGAATATTAAATGAATAAAAAACTGAAGAATCATCTTGATGATGAAAGCACATTTTTGACAGCTCATGAATGCTTGTTACTTCAGAGATTTCGCAAATTACCATCTCTCACAGTTACTGAGCTTGAAATCAAGCAGTTTGCGCAAACTTACGGAACAGCAGCTTTCATTTAGTACTAGTTTCAAGTTGACTATGTGATAGGTACATAATTTATGCATGCACAAATTCAAAAATATCTTTTAATCTTCATTGTTTAGTTATTGACTGACGAGAGGTCAAGTGCTGTACCTTAAGATGATAATTTGATCTGTATCAAAGCTATATTAAAAAAAATACACCAAAAGTAAACAAATTTTCATCCAATAATAATAGTTCATTCTAATAAGCTTCAAGTTCGCGTCAAACAAGTAATTGAATGAATCTCGGACAGATTTGACAACTGTACATAATAATAGTGACACCCGCGGCGAAAGTTGTAACTAAATTTTCATCTACCTTAATAAATTTTAGTTGCCATATCCCTAATGTCATATATCTATGGGCATTGTTTCACTTGAAACAAGTAATTGAATAATTTAATCTTCCACAATCACTGAGCTTGAATTAAAGCAATTTGTGCAAACCTACGGAACAGCAGCTTTTATTTAGTACCAGTTTCAAGTCTGTAAATAGTATAGTTGCTGAGAACCCAGCGTCACGCCAGCCAGCCAGCCAGCCAGCCAGCCAGCCAGACAGCCAAAGTGAATATAATAGCGCTTTTTTCCAAAAAATGCGCTAAAAATCTATTTTGAAAAGCTGCTCTTTCCATATTATCATTATAAATGCATGTCGATATTTTCATTTAAAATTTTCGTTTCAATCGTACCGGTTACATAAATTATTGTTTTTAATTCTCAAAACCCACCCAGAATAAAATAGTCTGCTAACTTTTTTCTATTTCTAATCAGTAATCAACTATATATCATATATTTGACATATTAATGAATGAGATTAAAAGAAATTTGGATTCATAATAGCCGTCAATTTGCGATACTCTATTTTATCTAGTTACTATTTATTTACTAAGTGTAATAGTCAACGAAAATCATTTATGATCAACAGCAATATAAAGAATTGTTTATGACATAGTTCTGAGATAATAAAGTAGTTCTTCATTATAGAATAAATTTTCTTTTATTCTACCGGTATGTACTATAAAGTACTTATTTTAAACTATAATGTCAAAATGATTTTGATTTTTATTTATTTATGATACGCATATGTTGCTTTATATAAAACTTTGGATTTTCATGATAATAGTGGATCTTTAAGGTAGCAGTGATATTTTCAATGTCTTCAGCAATTTTTCATTAGAACTTCTCGTTTGCATTTTGTGTCACAAATAATCTTCAAATGAGCAATTATCTACCTAGTACTCAATCAACGGAAAGGGCACGCTTTGCATAGTATAAAATTTAACTGAATTTTTCGTAATTATTACAGTAGGTAGGCTCTTTCGAACAATAGAGAATACTTCAGATATATCAGATACTAGCTGACCCGGCGTACTTCGTAACGCCACAGAATTGATAAATTCAGATTGCAAGGTACTTGAGCCTACCTTTTATATCAGGACTTTATAACGCGGAAATGATGAGGACATGTCAAACAGTGAAAAGATCTTCTTTTGTGGGAAATTTAGAAAAAAAAAAAAACTCAATTATATATATAGATTTTCTGTGCCAAGAACCATCTCGTACGTTCTCAGAACACTCTATCAAAGTTTCACTACAATCTGATCAATGGTTTCTTAACGCATAAAGTACAAACATACAAACATTGATTTTTATTTATATATATATATATATATATATATATATATATATATATATATATATATATATATATATATATATATATATATATATATATATATATATATATATATATATATATATATATATATATATATATATAGAAGATAGATAGATTCATGCTTTGTATGCAATTTGTACATAACTATGCTTTATAAATTCTCTTTATCTATTATGCTAATATATATATATTATTCAGTGTGACTTATTTTTGATTATTGGTAAGTTGTTATTCAATGACTTTGTGTGAATGTGAACCTCGATTTTTTGTTTTAGTTTTGTTTTCTGTTGAGCTATATTCTTTATTATGTTCCATGAATGAAGTACCTCATGTTCTCTCTTCACATTGTTATACTTCAATATTCTTAATTGTGATATGATTATTTTATTTTTGAAAAACATGAGTGGTCTATTGATTTTTCCAAATAAATATAGTGGAATTTTTTACATACCAAGATTACTCCAATGTATGTGCATACATACCTTGCTCTCTTTTTCTAAATTTACAGTAAAATCTCATGTCACACATAAGTGACTATATGATGTTTTATAATTGGTTTTTAATCAATAAAATAAAAATTAAATCTAAATATTATTGAAATTCAATACAGTCTTTCCTGAAACATGTCGTATTAAACTCAGAAATATATCTGAATGACGGTCAAGCGCATGTTCATACTTTTGGGTAGGATTAAATTTATGACCATATTAAGAGCTTTTCAATGGCACAGATTGCATATGACCATATACATTATGGCATTCCGTCGTATTTTTGACAATTCATAAATGTTATTTGACATTGGGAGAATCATTATAATTGAAATTTTTTGTTGCTCAGTAGTAAGAAAGATGATAGAAAGATTCGGAAAACACATCTATCTAAAAGACAAATTAAAGAAAAGTTACCCAGGAAAGGGTATTAAATCTCATAATAGACGCCAACGTAGAAGCTATGTGAATTAAAGAGGATATCCTCTTTGATGCGAGTACTCATTTGCTACTTTGCCACGAACGTTAATGATAGCGAAACGGCATCGTCAAGTTTATAAATTGAGTCTCTTACTCAAATATTCAGTTAATTATTGCTATATGTCGAAGTTAATATGTATAATCAATATATATGCAGATAGAGGGATAATTCTAGCTCACATAGTATTTATTTTTTGTATATAACATGAGATTTGGTTAAAAATTTCTTACTTTTTGGTGAGATCTAAGTCTTGATCGGTGAACAGTAGTATATATTTTTTCGTATGATAACTAGTCTCTTCCTTATTACTGCTGCTGAAATTCCCTGAGGCTGTTGTTGACGTCATAACTTTAAAAGTTGACTCGTTTAAGTCTCCATACAGAAAAGTAGGTAACCACATCGGCAGAGTGGATACATCAAGGAGCATAGTTAAACTATCGTGAAATTCCGCAAGACGAAGACGATCCAAAGCTTCTAAGGTTCGAAAACCTGCTGAATCTGCTGATGCACATACTAGGATCACTGAAAAATCAAAACACATCATCAAAATAAATTTTATCTTTTACCATCATCAGCTAAATAGTGTTATGTTCTTTCAAATTACATAATCAAATTGCTTGCAGGTTAAATCAATAATTCAAATGAGTTCTATAAAAGCTACTCAAAATTAATTAAAGATTAATTCAATCATATTATCCTGTCTTCGAATGCAAATTAGTTTTTTAATAAACTCTTGATTTTGAATCTTGTATTTCTCAAGATTTTTACTACCAAATATTTATATATTTCTAAACTTAACGTCTCCGTTCCACTGTCGTGATACCGTTCGTTGTTCGTTGTTACCTAGAAAATAAGTAGACATAATAGATAACTTATTCTATTTTTGTTTCCATTAACTTATTTTCAGATTAAATCGATCTGTTTTCTGATTTCTTCTAGCCTCACTTTCACGGCTAACAAACAGAAAAAGTGTGAATTCTGATTATTTCTTCCATGTCAAGTAATATTCATAAGCTGATAGAGGTCAAGTCAAACGGCGGGGCAAAACTATTTATTCCTAACCAAACAACTAACGGCAACAACAATGAAATGGTAACATCAAGTTCACAAATCCAGCCTACATCGTTAAATGAAAAACGTAATAGATGTTTATGATACATCGTTTTGCTATTTAATAGCATCTATTTATTTCAGTTGAATTTAAACTATACCTACATTTTTATTATCTTGTGAGATAATTTTAATGCATTGAATTGAAATTATGTACATGATGGTAATTCAGAATTATTATTATCTTACAATATAATTTTAATACATTAAATTTTTATGGTTGAATTAAAATTATGTATTCAGCATGGAGATTATCTAGCAAAACGATATAGAACCGTTGAATTTTTATCTTCGAATTAAAATTATGTTCATAATTATAATTCAGTATTATTTTTATCTTGCAGGATGATTTTAATTCATTGAATTTTTATTATTGAATTAAAATTATGTAGGTACATAAAGCTAGAGTCACACACAGCTACTTTTACTGCAATACCAATCTAAAAACATCGCATGTGCGAGTGAACTCTACTGCAACCTGAAAAGTAGCGATCGCAGTATAGTTTCATGCAACATTTTAATGATGCGCGCAGTTTCAAAAGTTGCGGTGTGTGAACGGTATATTTCAGATTTGCAGTCGCAGTAAAAAATATTTGTTTGAGTGAAACTTTTGCTGCAACTATTTGTGCAGTTTTGTACACAAAGTAAAGTTATATAAGTATTTAAATTTCATAAGAAAAGTATGCAAGTTTGTAATTATTCCAGACAATGCCACCGTAAAAATGGAAACGTGAAGAGACTTTGAAATTAATTGAAGTGGTGGAAGAAAGAAATTGTTTTTGAATTTGTTGAGCACGAAGATTATCATAATCAAACTAAACGACGAACTGCTTCTTTCAAAATCGCATGTAAAGTAGATATTCCAGCTAATAAAATTTAAAAAAAAAATTGCATACTCTTCGCGCTCAACATTCAAAATAACATTCAACAATTGTATGAAACACATTAACATACACCACAAACGATTCTTTTAACTCCCAAGCAGTCGAAAATGAGCAGAAGCGATTCCAAAAACATTTTCGATTTTTTGCTATGCACGAGATAAACGATAATTGAAAATGTATTCGGGTATTGTACTTTGATTTTTCAATGAATATAGCTTAACCATGTATGATTTTAACGTCATCGGCAATTACGACATAAGGTACCGGGGTTTTTCGACTAGGCAGCGGTTTTTGCAGTTGTCTTCTCTTTGCTCTTATCAATACAGCAGCTATAGAAGCTGATATGAAATGAATATAACTGACAAATTTATTCCACACAAAACTCGCAATACAGATCAACGCAGAAAATTAATTATAGCGTACGCTGCTTTTGAGCACTGAACCTGCAGTAAATGCAACTGTGCGGTGTGAACAGCTCTGCAACTTTTTTATAGACTCGCAACTTTTGTAGCTGGCTGCAGCATAGAAAGCAGCTAGCTGCACGCTACTTTGGGTCTATGTGTGATCCCGACCTGCTACTTTTGTAGCAGCAATTAAAAAACTGCGCAGTAAAAGTAGCTGTGTGTGACTCTAGCTTTAAGGTGATTCTGGATTATTATTATCTTGGAAGATAATTTTAATGCATTAAATTCTTTTATCTAATTCCGTTTTGAAAAGTCAGATTTTACATCAATTTCTAACGTTATGCAACGTCCCATTTTTCATAACTGCCACGCAACAGTTGCGTAAAGTAGCATAAAGTAGTTACGTAATGACACAATACGTTATGAAAAGCCATATTGTTTGACTCACATAATTTGCAAAACTCGTTACGCTCGTTTTGGCAAATATTACGTTTCGTCAAACAATATGGCACTTTTCATAACTAATTATGTAAATAGCTATTGATTGAATTGAAATTATATACATATTGAAATTATATACATAATTTTAATTTATTGAATTTTTATGATTTAATCAGAATGATGTACAGAATGGCCATTCAGAATTATTATCATCTTATAAGATGATTTTAATTCATTGAATTCTTATGATTGAATTAAAATTATGTACATGATGGTAATTCAGAATTATTATTTTCTTGCAAGATAATTATAATGCATTGAATTCTTTCGATTGAATTAAAATTATGTACATAATGGTAATTCAGAATGAATATATAATAAAAAATAAAATAATAATTTTAATTCATTGAATCTTTATAATTGAATTAAAATTATGTACATAATGGAAATTCAGAATTATTACTATCTTATAGGATAATTTTAATTCATTCAATTTCTATTGTGTACATAATTTTAATTCAATTTATATTCAGAGAATGGAAATTGAAACCATTTGAATTATCTTGCAAGATAATAATAATTCTGAATTTTCATTACGTATATGTAGATTATTTTAATTCTGTCATAAAAATTCAATGTATTTTAATTACCTTGCAAGATAATAATAATTCTGATTACCATTATGTTCATAATTTTAATTCGATTATAAGAACTCAATGCATTGGAATTATCTGGCAAGATAATAATATTTCTGAGTTATCATTATGTACATAATTCTAATTCAGTCATAAAAATGCAATGAATTAAGTATCTTGCAAGTAAATAAAAATGTGAGGTTTAAATTTGACTAGAATAAATTGTTGCTATTAAATAGTAAAACGGCTTGCCATAGACATTTTTCTTCGTGCATACAATAATATTTGCTGCTACTATTTTTTATAATGTAGAACGAAGTAATTAAATAACAACTATAGTCTATTTCAGAAAAGAACGGTCCAAGAACTCTCATAAAACTTCGATTTAAGCCTCCTGAGTGGCCAAAATATGAACAGAATCCGGACACATCATATGCTGAATTCAAAATAAGCTTTCTACAATTAAATTTAACAAATAAAAGCAACAAATATATTCACATATCACCTTGATATTTACAAATTTGAATCTTCAAACAGCACAAATTAATCTTATTATATATTTACGCTCATCACTGATTCACTGACTCCGTAACGCTGTGAGATAGATAATATAGATTTGTCTACTACAGCAGCAAAATATTACAACAGTCTGTGGCTCAGATGTAGAGTGTTGAGCTACGGTACGATTAATCGGTGTTAATTAGAAATGGGTTTTTTTTTTTTGTATTTTTTCCCTTAATGAAACAGAAGAGATACTCATGTCCAATACTAACTTACAAGCTCTTCGCAGTGTTAAAGACAACACTGTCAACAAAAAAGGGAAAGATTTAGTTGATATTATGGAAGCTCAAAATATGCTAGTACTCAATGGAAGATCACCAAGCGATACACCTGGTAACTTCACATATTTAAGCAAAACTGGAAAAAGTACGAATGACCTTATATGGATTGATATAACTTCGGCCTATTTTGTTCTGGATTTCCAAATTATCGATGATATATTCATGTCCGACCATACTATTTGTTCGCTGAAATTAATCAATTTACTACCAAATAAAATCACTCAAATAAATAAACAAAAAATATCATTCAATAAAATTAAATGGGACGAAGGAAAAACAGAAGCATACAAAGAAGAATTAGAGATGTAACTTGAAGAAATTGAACAAAGTAATATGGAAGATATGTATACTTTCTTGGAAAAACAAATTAAGAGAGCTTCAAGCGCTCTTGGTCTCACGAAACAAGTTACTATAAATGATATGATATGTTTACAAAATAAAAACCCGGGGCATAACCAAATAAGTGCTGAACTAAAAAGAAACACTAAACATCAACTGAGAGTCTGCAAGCTGAATAATTTCAATGAAGAAAGCACAAATGCATACTTTGCAGCAAAAAAGGCTTACAAACTGGATATATCGGAGCAGAAAAAGAAATACAAGCAAGAAATAAGAAACAAGTTAGAAAATGTTGGGAACCAGCCCGAATTCTGGAAAATGTTTAAAACTATGGGCTCTAACAACTACATCTCAAACCCAATATCGATCGCCGAATGGTCGCAATACTTTGAATGGCAACAAAATTATTAATGAAATGAACTTTTTTGATGCTCTACACCCATACTTAGACACTGAAGTCACAATGGTAGAAATCAAGAATGCATTAAAATGCTTGAAGGTAAAGAAGAGCGCAGGCATTGACGAAATCATCAATGAAGAGTTGAAAAATTGGCCGGAAAATTGGATACTTTATCTCAAAGATATACTAAACGAGTTTTTAAGAAATGAAAATCTACCTGAAAATCTCAAGACAATCGAACTGACGCTGATTCATAAGAAGGGCGATCGATTAGTCCCAGACAATTACAGACCGTTATCATTAATCAACACAATTACTAAGTTGTTTACTCTTATAATCACTAATAGACTCCAAATATGGGCAGAAAGTTTTAGTATACTACCAGAAGCTCAGGCAGGAGTTAGGAAAAACAGATCTTGTGTGGATAATATATTTGTTTTGAACGCTATTGCACAATTCACTTTTATGAAAAAAAAGCAAGGGATATACGCCATATTTGTTGATTTTCGTAAAGCCTTTGATTCAGTATCGCGTAGCAGACTGTGGGGCAAATTATACGAAGTGGGAGTCAGTGCAAAAATAATAAGACTAATCAAAAATATGTACGACGGGGCTACTATGAGGATTGGGGTCAATAATGAGCTCTCTGACCCTATAGCTATTACTAAAGGTGTTTTACAAGGAGAATGCTCCAGTCTCTTATTATTTGCGCTGTACATTTCGAATTTTGAGAGTTTTTTCAGAGAGAGAAACCTTGAGGAGTTTTATATAGATAATAAAAATGATATTCTTACACTACAATATGCAGACGATATTGTGATTTTCGCAGATACACAGATCGACGCGCGACGGAAAATCAAAGCATTGAAAAACTACTGTAAACTAAAACAACTTGAAATAAACGCAAGTAAAACCAAAATACCACATTTTCATCGAGGAAGGCCATCCAAAAGAAAAATTATTCATTCCTGTCAAAGAGAAAAAATCAACTTTAGCGACGAATACACGTATTTGGGTACAGTTTTCAAAGCTTCAGGTTCTTTCAATGCAAATACCAACCAACTAGTAAGCAAAGCTAACAGAACCACGGGAGCTATCAAAAACATCTTGCTCAAAACAAATACATGTTCATGGAAAACAGCAGAGAAACTTTACTCATCCCTTGTAAAATCAGTTTTACTTTATGGAGCAGAAGTATGGGGTCCGTATCAATATGAAAATGTTGAGAAAGGACAAGTCCAGTTTGTAAAAACTATTTTATCTTGGCCACTGACTACTCCGAACTATTGGGTGCGTCGAGAATCTGGATTGGAAAATCTGGAACTGTTTATACTGGAAAAAGTCCTAAGATGGTGGCATAAAGTTTTGTTGATGCCTGATACAAGATATGTTAAAATATGTTATAACAAATTACTTCTTCTCAACAATGCATCTAAAATATCAACAGACAAAAAAGCCAAACTCAACTGGGTAAATTACATTGAGTTGACCCTTACAAATCTCAACTTCAAATGGGTGTGGAAAAACCAAAACTTTTTAACCGTTGAATATGAAAGGCAAAACATCATTTTAGCTTATAAAGAACTCTTATATAAAAACGACACACAGCGTATTATACATTCAAATTATAATCCTGATTTTACAACATACAATATAACTCATAACCTCCTTCAACTCAACATCCCACGTAATATACTGCAGATCTTTATGAGAATTCGTATCTGCAACCCTAATCTTTGTTACATATATCAAGATGGATACTGTCACAAATTTAATGCCGAAGAAATATGTGATATTTGTAACAGATATGAACCTAATGGAATTCAGCATTTTCTACTCAGTTGTCCTATATATATACTCCTCTTAGGTCAACATTCCTCAATAAACATCTTCAGACAGCTACTCAAGGTGTGACAGAATTGCTTTCAAATCCGACCAAACAGAAGATTTACGACACCTTCAATTTCATATATAATGCCCTAAAACTCCGAGCTTTCGCATTAAATCTTTAAATTATTTTTCAAGATACTCCAAATGTTTATTATATTTTGTAATTATATATGTATAAAAATGCACTACCAGTCCTTTTGTACAGAGTTGTATCTCTTATGCAAAATAAATTATTATTATTATTATTATTATTATTATCATCATCATCATAAAATTCATCTTTTTGTAGATGACACTTTACTATACTTCTCTCACGATAATGATGACCTATTAATAGAAACTGTCAATGCTGAACTTTCAGTGGTTTATAAATGACTAAATTTGAATAAGTTGAAATTAAATTATAATAAAACGAAAGTTCTTTTTCTATCCACAAAATCGAATATTAGATTATTTCAATCGAAGGATCTATTAGTATCTATTGGAAATGACAAAATTGATTTTGTAAAAAGTATAGAATATTTAGGTTTTATAATTGATGAAGAACTGAAATTCAAAGAACATATTGAGTACATAACTAAAAAAAATTGCTAAAAAATGTAACTTCATGTTTAGAATCGGTAAAAATCTATCTGCGTACGCTAAGCTCAATATTTTTAATTCTATTATTTTGCCTCATTTTAATTATTGTGGTTCAGTCTCAAATATAAATGGTCCCCAAAAACTACAAAATAAATGTATGAGATATATTTTGAATTGTAGAAGATATACGAGCATAAGATATATGTTAAGTAGATTAAATTGGCTAGATGTTGATTAATTGATTGAACTAAATGTTTTAAATTTCATATATAAATTTATATACAATGCTTGGCCAGATTATTTTAGAGAGAGTTAAAAAAAATGAAGACATACATGCTTATAATACTAGATGTTAAGGTGATATTCATGCACAAAATTTAAATAATACTAGTGTTTTAAACAATACTAGTATTTCACGAAGGATTTGTCAAATTTAATTCTTTAGAAGCAAATATTAAAAATTCAAGAAACGTGTCAGAGTTTAAGCAAAATTTGAAGAAATCAATGCTATTATAAAGCTTATTTTCATATAGTAATATCTCTGTTTTTTGTTACCATTAGCATGAACTTCTCTGTACGTTCTGCTAAAATTAGTAAAGATTATTATTATTACTATCTCCATCTATTAATCTAATTTTATGTTACAATATTTACTGTAGTCGATGAGGTTTGAAGACCAGGAGCACACAATGTATCACAATACAAAACAATTTAATTTCCTAGCCATGATCGAGCCTAAGAAATTGCTTGTAGCTCCACTATGCTAAGGCATATGGGATGTTCGACAGTCTCGAGGTACAGTCGTTCATGTGCAGGAAGTAAATATTTGTGAATATTATATATATGAAAATGAGAAATAAATTTATGTTATGCTATTTGGTTCGACTGGTGCCAAGTTCGAATCGGGTTCGGGTGAAGAAAAAAAAATATTTTTTTCTTTTATACAGATAGCCATTTCATCAATATTACTTACCTAAAGCATCATCATTTACATTAGAGGTATTTTATGTTAGTTATTATGTGCTTAACATATCTCCTATTTGACTGAGGACCCATCACTTTTCAACGAGCGCCCTAAGGGCGCCTTGCATACCCCTAGATTGTGATATTTGATGAACAACTGACAATTGATACGACAGATAGCCAAGTACGAATTTTGTGCTAATGTGAAATTTGTTTGTGTTTCGACTAATCAGAAGGCTCAAATCGTAATCCTTGGACCGTCCTTAACTAGAATAGGCTATAGTGAGTAATGAAATTATTATTGTACTAACTCAACATCAATTTAATTGATGATTCAAAGATGGCATACCTGGCAACTTTGTGTTAAGTCACTAGCAAAAATAAAAGTACAGCGAATTGACACCCATTTTGACTCCAAGTATCTGTCAATCATCTCAATATGTTAAGAAATCCAATTCCAAATGATAGCTGGAAAGTTGCAATTTTTCTTGTAGTTTAAAGTGGAAATTCAATCAAAAGTAATATTTGAATGGTATTTGGGCTGACCTTATTTGTACTAGGTACAATCGGAGATTACTTCAATCAATTTTTACTAATCAGGCACGTAGCAAAGGGAGGTGCTCGAGGGGCTGAAGCTTCCCTCTCCCCAATCCTGATAATTCCAGCCTAAATTTACTTAAATATATTTAAATACTTAGAAGTTTATTAAAAATCAGACATTTTATTTCTATTGATGCATATTCATATTTATTTGAATTAATTGATTTATTTGTGAGAAAAATTATTAGTACAATGACGCAATTGTATTGATTCCAAATTATCTGAGTCACGCGCTAAAAATGTATCGATCTGATTGAAAAATTATAATAAAACCCTTCCCCTACATTTCCTAGGATTTAGAAGCTCTTTCCCCATACCGAAAAAATCCTAGCTACAATAAATACTATTACCATGGGTATAGCTAGGAGGAGCAAGGATGGGCACTGCCCATCCTACAAAACTCATTGCCCACCCTAGAAATTTAGCTCCATAATCAGATTTTCAACTTTATTGCAGAATTCAGTCCAGGAGAATTAAAAAAACATGTAGTTTTTCTTCAAAAGTTCTGTGCGAAGGGTTAGCTAATTAATAAATTAATGTTCCATCCAAAATTTGGAGTGCATGATGGTTATATTCGCGTTTCTTCGGAAGCTTTTTATTTTGTCAAAAAATTCTACCTAAAAAAGATTTTGTGATTAAATTTCCTACGATATCGATTTTCAGCAATTTATGAAAAATCTAACAAAAAAAATTATATTTCAAAATTTAACAACAAACATGATCAGTGATAAAATTTCCTACGAGGACCTTTCATAAAATTTTTTATTTCTTACATCGTTTTCGTCCATCAGCAAAAAACGCGAATACGCATATATCAAACAATCATGCATCTCGTACAATAGGATATTTGGATATAATGAATTTCTTATCATTTGTGGGAAGACAGTGAAGAATATCGACATCGTTCAATTAATCTCTACGTAGGAAAGATGACAAAACTATTTTTTATATAATTTTTTTTTAATAAAATCAGTAGTTTTTGAGATATTTTGGATTTTTGGTCGAAAAACGCAAATGCACCTTTCAAATTTTGGACATTGATATTGTGATAATTACCCCAAAAGCTATTTCTCTGCAAAAAAGCAAAAAATTTTGCTGACTTCTGGAAAAACTTCTAATTTTCCAGGAGAGTGAATGAACTCCATAATTTTGAGGCATCACCTTCGTATATATTTCTCATTAAATTGCTTCGTTATTTTCAAAATTTGTTGATTATACTAAAAAGTTAGTTGGAATTACCAAAAATTAGTCCTTGCCGTGTTAAATACACGACTATTCATATTATATTTTAAATGCATCTTGAAAACAAACAATAACTTATCCCTATATTACCAAAATCCACGAAGATTCTAAATTCTAATGTAATTTTTTTTTTACATAAATTCATGATATTTATTTAACAAAAAAATAAAATGTCTAAACTTATCTCACAATGTATCAATTGTTATAATAAATAGTAATATAATAGATTTCAATCCTAGTTCCGCCATACCTACATTATAGTATTAAACCTGAATTTTTTACTATGGAAGTGTACTATAGTAGGTTAGAATGTGTGGGATAAATCAGGGTGGCTTTGGAAATAACAGTTATTTGAAGGTTATCAGTAATTAATTTACAAAGACCGTTCGACAATCATTATTGTCCAGGATGAAGTTGGCTGCACTCAGTTAAGGCGAGAGCAAAGTCCGAGAGAAAAGCTCAAGACGTAGGTTCGTGCAACCAAATTCATCTGTGACAATAATGACGGTCGTTCAGTGTCTGTATTGCACACGATAATTTTCATAACAAGGGCACCGAAGTACCCCATTACTAAGCTTTTGCAACCAAGTTTACAATAAACTAATACGGAACATAACTTACATGACTTATTTTATGGATTAATATTTTTCCACATTTTTTGTGCTATCACGTTTACAGCAAATGCAAGTACTATAACGAAGACATCTCATAATAAGAATTATTTCCAAATGTCAATTTGACTCATAGCGATGCAAATAAAAAATATCGACGACATCCGCTATCCACAATTATAATTTTTTACCTGTCCAAGTTGCCGGGGTTCCTAGCGTTTGCTAGATGATTTGAGGCTGAATAAATAATCGTCACAACTATTCCATAGTATCAAAGTTGATTTTTATGTGTTATTCAGGTGACTATTTAATGGTATTTTCTTCAACACTGTTCTGGAATTTCCATATTCCATAACCAAAAATTATGTTGGAACGAATGACATTCCAAAAAATCGTTTAGAATGATTCCGTATGCCGTTTAGAATGATTCTGTAAGCCTTTAGAATCATTTCTACGAATCAGAAACTGTTAGTTTGGCTACTACGGGCGGCCTCGATCTCGGCACCAAACTACCTGGATCTTTAATCCCCTACTCGAACTCGGCACTACGCTATGGATTAGGATTTGTGACTCAATCGTTCTGCCTGAATGAGATTTTCTGGACACATGCGAATTTATATTAATAATAAACCAGACTCAAATTTAGCCGTTCTTTTGAACGAATCTAATCAAAAGTCCTGCATATCGTAGATAAAATAATTTGTTTCCATTTGATGCAAGAAATTCCAATGTCAAAAATACCGAAAAAAATTAAATGTCTTAGTGTTCTATACATATTTGTATGTTTTTGTAATAATGTAGGTATGTACAGACATATGTATAAATAAGTATTTTTTTTTAACTATCTTTTTTTTCTGAAGTTTCATTAAATATTATTTGCAGTATTATTTTTAATACAAATTAATTTCAAAATAAAATATAGGGACTTATAAAACCAAATCTTGCAGGTAGATCGTGGCTTTATTTAAAAATTGACAATGCCGAGTTCGTGTGCGCCCCGCGCTAATCGGATTAGCTTTGGTGCCGAGTTCATGTTCTTGGTGCCGAGTTCGTGTACGTCCGCTACTACCATGGTTACTTCCTAACAATTCAAGTATTCATATCTGAATTTGACGTTTGACATTTGATAATTTTTCAAGTTTTCTCTGAAATATTGGTGAGTTTCCAAAACCTTCTTAGAGAAAGTATAGTCTACAACATGTTTGGAATGGCGAATTCCACAATCGCGAACCGTAAACTTTTCGTTCGTTCAGAATACAGGCCATTCCAATACTTATTGTAGAATATACTAATATATTTAAAGCTATTCTTTTATATTAAAATACATTTATTTATTTTTATATGTATGACAATTATTTTAATCACAATAAAAACAAATCTATCAATACTACTCCGATATATTTTATTCACATTGCTAGTGATAGATAATGAAATCTAGTTAACAATTTATATATTTTTATAACATTCCCCCCTCACGAGCAACGTTAATATAAACCAATATTTTTTCGTAGTTCAATAAGTCTTGGTCCAGGTAAAGCCTTGGTTAATAGGTCTGCAGTCATATTTCCGGATTCTTTATAAATTATTTCAATATCATCATTACGAATTGCATCTCTAATAAAATGTTCTTTTATATTAATATGTTTTGATTTCTGACTAACAATCGGATATTTTGTCAATTTTTCAGCTGCTTGATTGTCATTATATATTACAATTTTTTCTGAATCAAATCCAATCTCATTAAGTAGATATTTTAGATGCATTGCTTCTTTGGTTGCTTCTGTGAGTGCCATATATTCTGCTTCCGCAGTAGATAAAGTGACTGTTCTTTGCTTCTTAGTTTTCCAATTAATTGCACCATTAGCAATTTTAAAGAAATATCTAGTATATGATCTTCTATCCAAAATACATGCAGCCCAATCTGCATCCGCAAATCCATGTACAGGTATATTTGCTTTTTCAAAATTCAAATTTAGATTTCTAGTACCTGATAGATAACATAACACTCTTTTTGCATGTTTCCAGTGTGTTTCATTGAAACAATTATTAAATTGGCTTAAGTAGCTTACAGCATACATAATATCAGGCCTGGTAGCTACAGCCAAGTACACAAGGGACCCAATTAAATTTTGGTATGGAATATTTTCCATGTCATTAAAATTCTCAGCTTTTTCTAACTTCAATCCTGGTTCCATGGGCGTACTTGTAGGTTTACAATTGTCCATATTGAATTTTTTCAAAAGAGTTTCTATATATAGCTTTTGCGACATTTTAATTTTATTTCCAACTATATTGAATTGTATGCCAAGACAATACTTCAAATCTCCAAGATTTCGCATCTTAAATTTCTTATTTAATATCTCAATTAAACTTTTCAGATCATTTTCATTTTTATAGGCTATTATAATGTCATCTACGTAAATTGAGATGATCACTTTTTTATCCTCCCTTACGTAGATACATGGATCAGCTTTTGAAGGTGCAAAATTTAATTCTTGAAGTACACTGTCAAGTTTTACATACCATTGTCTTCCAGATTGTTTCAAACCATATATCGCTTTTTTGAGCGTGCATACCTTTTCTTTATTTGTTCTGCGGATATCTTCTAAGATTTCTTTTGCTTTTATGAATATTGTATCATTTTCATTGGAGCTTTCTTCGATTATTATTTCATATGAGTATTTTTCTGAATTTTTGGGTTTTTTCATCAAAATTTGTTCGTTAATTTCGCCATTGAGAAATGCTGTACATACATCTAATTGACATAATTTCATTTCTTGATCTGCGCTCAGTGCTAATAATGTTCGTATCGAACTTAATCTTGCAACTGGTGCGTACGTTTCATGGTAATCCAATCCAGGTCTTTGAGAAAATCCTTGTGCAACTAGTCTTGCTTTTCTGCGTTCCATTGTACCATCGTGACCAATTTTTTCTTTTAGTATCATTTTACATCCAACAATGCTGGTATTTTCTCCTTTATCAATTATTTTCCAAGAATTATTTTGTAAGTGAGCCTTTATTTCTGTTTGATAGCTTCTGACCATCTCTCTTCATTTTCATTTTCTTTTTCTTCTGTTGCATAATTCAAGCTTGTTTCATAATCATCGTATTTTGATGGTAGTTTTCTTTGTCTCTGAATTCTTCTTGTAGTTCCATCTGTATTACCCTTTTCTTGAGAAAAAATTTGTTTGGTTCTTGGATTCATTGGAGCATCTTGTATTTGCTCTCTTTTGTTATTTTCTTCAATTTTTCTTTTAGCTTGATTCTCCCTTGTCTCAAAATCTTCTTCAACATTTGGTATATCTTGTTCGTCAGCTTGTAATGGTGAAGACAATTGATTAATAGAAGAAGTTTCTTTGGAGTTGCTTTCTTCATTATTCTCTCCGTCTAAAATTATTTCTATAATTTCTTCTTCATCTTCATCTTCTTTTTGATCTATATCGTAGTACATTTTGTTCAATATTTTTATATTTCTACTAGATATAATCTTCTGTTCTTTGATCATCCCAATCCTTAAACCTTTCATTACTTCGGAATATCCCATGAAAATACCTTCATTTGCTTTTGCATGGAACTTTCTTCTATTTTCTTTTTTGTTCAGAACAAATGTTTTTTGTCCAAAAACATGTAAATTACGATGTAACGTGCACTGTGAGACAGAGGGACAATCAATAGTAACACCCATTCCGCATTTCTGTACTATAGGGGATACCTGCACTTAGGCAGAGATTGATAAGTCAATCACTCCCGCTACAGACATTATGTGTAGCTGCCAACGCTTCCTCCTCAGGACATAGCCTGACTCCACTGATCTCTAATATAACACTGGATTGGGTTTAGACCGTATTCTGGCATCTGAAAGCGGCCCCGGTTGAACGGCGGCCTTGACAGTAAAACTGAGGTTTTGTGTCACTATTCGGTGGTAAATTCAAAACACTTATAGAAAACACTCGAGGAAATTCAAAGTATAATGCAAGTTAGATGATGAAATTATTCTCAATATACGTCAATATGCACACATTATTAATCAATAATAGTTAAAAGTATTTCAAAATTGTTATAATAGTTAAAATATCTAAAAATATTAATAGCTCAAAATATTTGTTAACTTTTTAGTATCAGTATTTTAACTATTTTTTAAACATTTTAGCTCTGAATTATCAAATTCATTAAATAGTTTTACAATTTTTGTTATAAATCTAAACAATAAATAAATCGTACTGAGAATTGTGTGACTATTTGAATATTTTTTTTTGGTTTTGCAGTTAACGCTATAGTTTTATAGTTATAGTTGTATAGTTCGTTGAAAATAGTCGGAACAACATCATTTTCCAGAGTCGTGTATCTTTTCTATTCCTAAGTTTGGCAAACCCATTTGTTCGAGCCATTTTTAGAACGATTGTTCATCGGATGGAAATCTTGAAAATATTCACATCATAGCATAGCAATAAAAATAAGTAATGTTTACTTATTTCAGTCATAACGACAGTTACTTCAGGTTCATTTGTTATACTTACTTGTGCAGTGTCAAATTTCTCGATGAATCGGGTTTCTTTTCGCAAAACATACACTCGATCATCATGTTTGATAAATAAAATACCGGCAAACCAAACAGCTAAATTTTAAATTCAGCGGCACAACGCGGTATTGATCTGACACAAAACCTCAGTTTTTGCCAAGATGGCGACGCTCAATTGGGGCCGCATTCCAGCGGCCTAAATCCAATCCAGTGTTATATTAGAGATCAGTGCCTGATTCAGACCCACTGGTGAGGATGGGGCACTTTCCACACCCTACTTGCTCTCCAGGTCAGCGTCGGAGCAGATTTGCTACGTCATGGCACCTCTAAAGGTCGAGATATCCTATACCGCATCGTACCCGATTCGTTAGTCGGTCGAATGTTGGCTCGTTCATCTAGACACCACCACCACACTTCTCCGTAGCTCGTCCATTTTTGATACCATTAGTAATTGTAGGTCGCTAAAGCACATTGAAAAACTAACTTTGATACTTGAACGTAGTCGAGTACTTTTCTACCCTCAATATCTGTTACCTGCCAGAGTCACTCTGATTCAACCTAGCTAATACCTACACGTTCTAAATAAATACCGAGAACCAAAATAGGAATTGAATTTGAAAAAAAAATAGATAGCTGCACTTGCAGTAAGAAGAAAAAAGTGATTACTACCACAACCTCTATTTCTGTAATAAAAGTAACATTGAAAATAGCAAACATCAGAAAATTTATAGGTCTTTGTGGGCCAATTAATTATATTTAAATTTTAAAAAAATGACAGAAAATTTAGTCAATTTTTACTCAAATTCTGATATAAATGAGGTTCATGTATTACACCATAGCTGATGGACGCACAAGTAATTTTTTTTCGATTTTTTGGTTGTTTTTCCTTGATAGAACTTTGATACTATGCACATTTATACTAGCAGAAAATCTAAAAATGTCTAGCTAGATATCATTCATTACAGAAAGATTTAGAGTCTTACAGTTCAAATTATATTTACGATATTTTCCTCAGAGAGTACAAGCTAGTAATGCGCCGGATGTGCGTATTCGTATCCGTATCCGCGGATATCCGAGAAGACAAAGAGATCTGTATCCGTGAATTTGTAGCGGATTCTTAAGGGATATTTTGCATTCATGAATTTCATCAAGTATATGAAATTTTAGCAAGGAAATAATATAACTTCTTCATAGTGAGATCAAACCGCTAATCTTTGTGATACGCTAATAGAGATAAATTATTAGCAGTGTTTATATTGTCACTTTCACTGTAAATAATTTTTAACACAGGTTGTAGTGTAAATATCTATTTTATAAATTCGGATGAACACAATTTCGCTCACAGTTACTCGTACTGAATCACTGAATGACTGACTTCCTTTCCTAGCTCCGCGCACCTATATACCTAAGCCGACAATGGGTCAATATTCAATTGTCTAACAATTGTTGCCTGGCAACCACCGAACATCTAGTGACCATAGTCTGTCAATCATGTCCGACAATTGAACATCGACCTTGTCAATACTAACTAGGATTACAGTTACAACGAATTCAAATTAATAATTATGTGAACTAATTACTACAAATATTTCATAATTGTAACAGTATCATGAAAAATTATTCAAGTTGAATAATGGTAAATTGTACTTTTCAACTTAGTCTCCTAAAAGTCTATTACGATGTAAATCAAATAATTCCTGCTGCACTAAAAAACTGCTTGGTCCAAGGACACATGCACCAGCGCTAATAATCCGTATTCGTATCCGAATACGGCACATCTCTATACAAAATTCACAAGACATTCAGTGAAACTAGAAAATCCCGGTCAAGTACAAAAATCTCACATCATGATTGTTTTTCTACAGATCTTTTCACAGTTTGACATGTGCTAATTATTTCCAGGTTATAAGATTCTGATATAAAAGGTGAACTCAAGTACGTTGCAAAAATTAAGCAGCTTTTGCATTATGAAAGTGAATGCTGAGCGTAGCTGCAGAAGCATAAACCAAAAGTGACTACTATGTAAATGAGAATTTCGCGTGATATTTGTGGATTTCTAGAAGAGATCGAATGCGGAGTAAATTGTAGGAAGAATGTAATATAGGAAAAAATGTGGTAAAGAGTGTGGGTATGAGTCAGTTAGATACGTTAGTTTGGGCATGTGGAACGAATGTCGAATGAAAGATTATTAGAAAAAGATTTGTGTTGGTGAAATTGAGGTGAAAGGTTACGTGGGCGACCTGTATATTGGTGAATGGATATGATTGTTGGTTTGTTGCTAGTATGGCTGTATTTTTTACGAATTATTACTTCTAACGATCAAAATTAGAAAGCCCAAAATGGGGTGAATCCTTTTCTAGATATATTATTCTAGAGAAAGATTTTTGGCTATGGCAAAGAAAATCGTTTATTTATCTCGTTAATCCGTGATTTTGACCATGTTCTTGATTAGGTGTCCATAGAAATATCCAACGAAGAATTTCGATGTATTTCTTTCTTTCAAAGAAACTAAACCATTCACCATTCACGTTGATGTCAAAACTTCTTTCTTAATTACCCAGTTTTAACTTTACGACTTTGGTTCACTGGAATAATATTCCCTTCCACTAGTGGAAGGAATATAGAGCAACACCTAGAACTACGTGTTGTCTTGTGAGCTCGTCGAATAGAACTGGATTATATTCAATTGACTAAACCACACTTCCAATAAGTGTCTTACTATTTTGAGTTTCCGATTGCGCTTAAGCTTTTTCATGACAACAGAATCATTGCTGTTAAATATTCGACTGTCATCTAATACAATAAATTTTATTAAGTAGATTATTCTGTTTTTTATAAAACCGGACATAAGTTGAATGTACCTACGAATTAAATATATTAAATCAAACTAAATGGGAAAGAATTTTTAAAACTTAATTAAATTTTTTTTTTGCTTCATTCAAGATTTTAATGTTCCCAAAACAAATGGCCTTTCCAAGGATTACTTCATATTTTATATTGCATTAAATTAAAAGTGAATAAATTAATAAATTTGAGGAGCTTTAACTTGTAGAATAACTCCAACTGCACTGTTCAATATTAAAATATGTTAAATTACTTACAAAGTTAGATTTGCTACACTTCGAAGTTTTAAAAATCGATTGTTCACAAATTATAATTTTCAGGACTTAGGAGTTGAAGTTACTGAGAATAAAGAGCCAATATAAATGATTGAAAAACATTGATAAATTATTGTATCTCTGTGTGAAATATACCACTGTTGCTTTTTATAAAAGTTTGTCGTAATTTTTCTTTTCCGATATTTAACAGAAAAGATATAAAAGTGAAATCTTGGTAACGATCTTTGTTTATTTGCCCTTGTTTCCCAAGTAACCTCGGTTAATCACTGGAGCATTGTTAATATAATGTTTTTTGTCGATAAATTGATCCAAATAGTCAAAGCCAAGCATCCTTTCTAAATTAGCGAAGGCAATAAACCTTCCCTTCCCCGGCCTCAATAGTTGCATTAGAAAAAAATGAAGCAAAATAAGTGTGTTCAGACAAAGATATTAGGCGAAAAATGATTGATGGTTGAATGTTAATTGGTGCTTATGTCAACGTCATTCCGAGGAGAAGGCGTGATTTTGATGTAGGTATGTGTGTATATGAAAAATTGCTATTTAGATGTCACAAGTAAGTGAATCATTTTTAAAATCTAGTTTTTCTTTTTACTAAACGAAATTAAAATATTGGGTTAACAATATGTTAGCTAGTAACATGTTTGTTCTAAATGTAACTGTACCTCAATGTTTCACGGTTTTTCACTTTTTTAGTGACTTTAATTATGTGCTTGACTTGTCCATCTACCAACCATATTTTTTAGGACTGACAGTTTAGCAATTTCCCTAATGTTTGCCAGTAGTATCAATTTTTAGTTGTGACTAATTTTTTACATAACTTGTGCACGTACAAACTCAATAGGACCTCTAAGTCTTTATTGTTAAGCTATTGACCCTAAAACCATAATTTGATTTTTATCAAAGTTATATAAAAAAAAAACCTGAAAATTTGGTTCAAATATCTTCAAAATTACAGATTAAAAAAAATGAGTAACGGATGATCATGTACTGGCCTGAATTGATGATAAAAACAAAAACTGAATTCATTCTGATATTTACATGTTACATCGAATACCACATGCCAATATCTTGTGTAACTCGCGAGATATTGAGATAACTAGTTTCTATTATGAAACTAAAATGGGTATTAGGCTACTATCCCATATCAGTTCGAAATTTGAGATATTCAATTCCATTACTGACATGTTGCTCATTCTGTGTAGCAATTTTCAGATTTCAACTATGCATAATTCAGCAGTAATTACTTCTTAAATTTTTATTTAATTTTGAGCTCAAAACTGGGTGTATGAATACAAAATAAATCAGTTCGGGCAGACCTACGAGACAGCAGCTTTCATTTAGTACCAGTTTCAAGTCTGTAAGTGCAGTAGTTGCTGAGAGCTTAGTGTCACGCCAGTCAGCCAAAGCGAATATAATAGGAATAAAAATGGAAGAATCATCTAGATGATGGAAGCGCATTTTTGACAGCTCATGAATGCTTGTTACATCAGAGATTTCGCAAATTACCATCTCTTACAATTACTGAGCTTGAAATCAAGCAGTTTGGGCAAACTTACGGAACAGCAGCTTCCATTTAGTACTAGTTTCAAGTTGACTATTTAATAGGTACATAATTTATACAAACTCAAAAATACCTTTTAATCTTCATTGTTTAGTTATTGACTGACAGGAGGTCAAGTGCTGTAGCTTAAAATGATAATTTGATCTTTATCAAAGCTATATCAAAAAAATACACAAAAAGTGACCAATTTTTCATCCAATAATAATAATTCATTCTAATAAGCTTCAGATTCGCGTCAAACAAGTCATTGAATGAATCCCGGACAGATTTGACAACTGTACATAATAATAGTGACACCCGCGGCGAAAGTTGTAACTAAATTTTTATCTACTTTGATAAATTTCAATTGCCATATCCCTAATGTCATAGATATCTATGGACATTGTTTCACTTGAAACAAGTAATTGAATAATTCAATTTTCCACAATCACTGAGCTCGAATTAAAGCAATTTGTGCAAGCCTACGAAACAGCAGCTTTTATTTAGTACCAGTTTCAAGTCTGTAAATAGTATAGTTGCTGAGATCTAAGCGTCACGCCAACCAGCCAGCCAGCCAGCCAAAGTGAATATAATAGCGCTTTTTTCGGAAAAATGCGCTAAAAATAGTGTGAAGGATCCAATGATGATTAGAGTAGTTAGGGTAAGGTCCTCAGGAATCCAATGAACATTGTTCATATTATATTTTTATATTTCGATGTCATATTTCGAAGTGACAGTTGTTCTCTTCTGGATTTTCGGAGTCTTCAATTCATTGGAACATAGTTTCGACATTTGATCGCTGAAAGTGTAATTTAAAGAAAGTAACGTGACTATTTATTTTTGATATCTTCCAAGCTTATCTCCCCGAGAGCTCCAAATTGATACCAAACTAAACATCATTTAAATAATTTGGAAAAGAATAATTAACAATCCTCTTTGACACTTTTACTAGAATTATCTCCGCAAGAGCTTTAATTTGATAGAGCCGAATTACTTAAATTATTAAAAAATCAACTGACGAACATTTGCATGTGATGTCCAAATATGAGTGATAATAGTTCTAATTTCACATTATGATTCTCATTATTTCTTTGCATCAGCAAAATATAACGAATTTTGTAATAACTCAAATTCTAATGCTGACAAATGAACCGCTGATAATTTTGAAGAATATTATAGGTGGATGTTGCGCCAAATTATTCGAGGATCAATTTTAGTTATTTTATATTTTATGATAAATACTACCGTTTATAAAATAAACGCAAAAAACTAAAAATCAATAAAGTTTCGGTATCATAGGTTGAAAGAAGCTCATCTACGAACTTGAACCTAGCTTTTTGATGAAAAACCTGACTATAAAATTTCAGTCGGGTCTAAAACGTAAAGGCTCATCAAAATCTTCAACTGTCAAAAAATCACGATTACAATACTTCCTCCATTATATATAGATCAGAGAAGTAAAAAGAAATAACATACGTAGCAAAAGCATTTTGCCTCTTATAGTAACTAAATAAAGCTTGGAAGATCGTTACCAAGCTTTCGCTTTTATATCTTTTCTGTTAAATATCGGTAAAGAAAAATTACCAAAAACTTTTATAAAAAGCAACAGTGGTATATTTCACACAGAGATACAATAATTTATCAATGTTTTTCAATCATTTATATCGGCTCTTTATTCTCAGTAACTTCAACTCCTAAGTCCTGAAAATTATAATTTGTGAAAAATCGATTTTTAAAACTTCGAATTGTAGCAAATCTAACTTTGTAAGTAATTTAACATATTTTAATATTGAACAGTGCGATTGGAGTTATTCTACAAGTTAAAGCTCCTCAAATTTATTAATTTATTCACTTTTAATTTAATGCAACATAAAATATGAAGTAATCCTTGGAGAGGCCATTTGTTTTGGGAACATTAAAATCTTGAATGTAGCAAAAAACAAAATTAAATTAAGTTTTGAAAATTTTTCCCCATTTAGTTTGATTTAATATATTTAATTCGCAGGTACATTTAACTCATGTCCGGTTTTATAAAGGACAGAATAATCTACTTCCCAAGTGAATGAAATTTATTGTATTAGATGACAGTCGAATATTTGACAGCAATGATTCTGTTGTCATGAAAAAGCTCAAGCTAATTAGAATTTGTTAAATTAAATAAATTTAACCTGGAAGTAAATTTACTTCGTCTTTTAATAAACCGACCATTCGTGATGTACATTTATCAGCGTTACAGCAAGGGCTAAAGTATTTCGCATGAAACTCCAAATTACATCAATTGGTCCCACAGGCACATCCTACTAATAATATAAACGCAAAATTTTGTGAGGATAGATGAATATTTGTTACTCCTTCACGTAAAAATTACTGACGGATTTTGATAAAACTCACAATTATATATCTTATACATCAGAATAGCATAATAATAATAATAAATCATTGACTCTTTGCCCAAGGATTGGATTCAGCTAAAAAATTATCAACGAATAGTAAAACTATAAAAACAAGAAACTTATATATAATGAGAATCAAAGTATTGCTTTAATTTAAGCTTAAACAAATAAAGTGAAACGGTTTTTAATTCTTTAGGTAAATTATTATAAAGAGTAGGAGCCATAGAACGATCCCTTATATTTATTAGTTTTGTATTGTGGAACGTGGAGATTCTTTGAACGTAAAGTGTATGGTGAATATTTAAATTTCAATTTTTTATGTAGATATGATGGAGATTTTGATGTTAAAATTTCATGTAACAGAATTAAATATGCCATTTTTGTTTTCTCTGTCATGTGCAACATTTCAACTTTATCTCGGAAAGATGGAATGTGGTCATATTTACGGATATTGAAAATGAATCTTAAGCAAGTATTTTGGAATAAACTAATACGATTAATGTCAGTAATGGATTTTGGTACGTAAACACAAGAAAAATAATCAAAGCGGGATAATACTAAAGATTTAATAAAATATAATTCAAATTCCCAAAACAAGAGATATTTATATCGGTATAAAAATTTCAGATTAAGTCGAGCACAAATTAATTTAGTATTCAAATGTATTCTGAAATTTAACTTATCGTCAAAATGAATACCTAAACATTTAATTACATCTTTATTTTGTAGAGCAGTGCCGTCGATGTATTTGCATTGTATTCAATCCACTACTTTCCACCCAAGAGCTTAAGTTCTCTAAATCATCATTCATAGATGAGACAGCAGAAGATGCAAAATTCGTAGGAAAAGCTGCAATCAAATGTGTGTCATCTGCATACGTATGTATTGAGCAATAAATAATTACGGATGGTAGATCAGCAACAAATAATATTAAAAAAAATAAAGATCCAACAATTGATCCTTGCGGGACGCCTCTGGTCACTGGAAAAAATTCTGAATTCATATTTTGATCATTGTTTATATTAATTTGAAATAATCTATTCGAAAGATAATTTGGCACCACTTGACAGCAATTTCAGAGAGCTTATAATATGTTAATTTGGCAACAAGCATTTTATGATCAATTGAATCAAATGCCTTAGAAAAATCAAATTGTATTAAAACTGTAGCATTATTGCTATCTAAACTATCGATAAATTCATCAGTAATATTCAGCATGCATGTGTTGGTTCTATGACGAGCTCTAAATCTTGACTGTGTACACGGGAGAATTTTATTATTATTTAGGTTATATCCCATCTGTTCACAGCAGATTTTCTCTACTATTTTAGACAGGACAGGCAGTGTATACTTATAGGTCTTAAATCATCAAAGGAATTAGGTTTGTTACATTTTGGAATTGGTTTCACAACGGCTTTTTTCCATTTCCATTGATCAAGAAATACACCTTCTAAAATCGAAGCGATAATAATGTGACATATGTAATCTGAAATATAACCTAACACAAGTTCTAACATTTTTAATGAAATTCCATCGATACCAACAGCATTAGATTTTGAACAACTAACAACGTCAATTATTTTTCTTGTATCCACACATTTAAAATAAAATAATTTTTTATTGGCAGAATTAAAGACATTATTAGAGAAAAAGTACTTTATTTCAGTATCTGTTTTCAAAGCAGTATTATTGTTATTCAAAAAATCATCATAATCATTTGGACAACATAAATGATCAGGTATATCAATATTACATATTTTTTTAATGTTCAATGATTTCAATCTCTGCCATAGCCGGGAAGAATTTTTCAAATTTTTATTGACAGAATGATTCAAGTATGCCTTTTTCTCCTTTCTGATGGCAGCTATAGTATAATTTTTTAACTTTTTATAATAAATCCTGGTTGCATCCGATTTATTTTTTCTATATTTTGATAATGCTGCGTCCCTCTTTCCTTGCATAAGTTTAATTATTGGAGTAAATACAAGGACAAAGAGTGCATTTCCTTCAGATTTTTACAGCATGTATATCAAACAAATTTATAATTTGGCGACTTTCTCATTAATATTGTCACAAATTTTATTTAGAATAACTTTTTAACACAGGTTACATTTTTCTACATCTTCTCGGTAGCCAACTCAGTAGAAACGTTCACGGACTTTATCAAGTGTCTTCTTGATGCCGAAACGTCCACCGCTGTTACCATCATGCTGTTGTTCCAAAATTCGATCCTTCAGACTCCTCGGCACTATCAATTTTCCTTTTATTTCTTTTCCATCGGAATTCTCCTATATTCTGTATTACCTAGTACCTAGTCGTTTCTGATTCTCAGAGAATTTCATTGTGCCAAATAGGTCTTGGTGATTGGACCCATAGCCGACGTTTCATGGAAACCAGGCTTCTGGCCAGTCTTTATCCACTCCATAATTATCTTCAGAACAGAATCATCCAGTTGAGCCTGTAGCACTTTGTGCATCAATAATACGGATCCATCTTGCTTGAATTCTTTAATTCTAGCCAGATTTCCAAATTCTTCACTGAAGTCATTCTGCTCTCCTATTGAAGTCATCTCACCGGAGCTGAGGTTTCTTGAAGCTTTAACATCAGTCACTTCCGTTCTGATCTGTCGACAACAGAGAGGTATCTCTCCTTCCTTGTCAACCCGCAAGACGTCACCCTTCAAATCCAGGACACCACCAAAGTCTCGCAGGAACTCGATACCCAAAATGCATTCATCCATGATGGCGGCAATAAACACTTGGTGTTTCTTCTTTAGTCTTCCAATTGTAAATTGAAGCTCCTCTACGCCAAGTACTGCCAGTACTGGTATTCTTTTCCCATTGACTGCCTTTAACAAAATTGACTGGTTCTGGGCGCGATGACCTGGAATTTGTCTTATTTTTGCCAAAATTTTTGGATGCACAACGGTGACAGTTGCTCCAGTGTCTAGCACCATTTTACACAGTACATTATCCATGAATCCTTCCACGGTTGGACTGGTTCGAATTCTCCGCACTTGGAGATCAATGAGCTTGGAACTCTTGATGGGGGATCCCATCAGCTTCTGCTTTCCTGGCCTGGTAAACTTGGATTTTACTGACGATGTATTCGTACCACAATCAACGGTGTGCCTCGAACGACAATCTGCTCGAAGATGTCCTTCTTGACCACACACTGCCAGCATCTTATTCTCCAAAATCTGAATGATCCCTGTCGCCCAGGCGACGTATTCGTGCCAAAATTAACTGTACGCTTGAGACGGCAATCTATTTGGATATGACTCTCCTTGCCGCACTGCCAACATCTTATTCTTCTCTGTCCAGTGAGTTCGGTAAAAATCGGGAAGAAGATCGCTTTCACTGGTGACTTCCTGTATAAGTCATGGTCCTCTTCACCTCACTCTCTTTGCCAGCCTTGACGCCTTCGTGGCCGCCTCAATCTCCAGAGCTTAATATCGTCGTCGCTGATGCCATCCATAAATTGTCTGACTGCTACGTATTCCTGTGATAAGCCAAGGCAATTTGCAAAAGCTTTCCTGACCAGACTCTGCACAGCATACGCAAACGTAGTCAAGTCCTCCTTATGCAGTTGTATGCGGTTTCGTAGTTGTTCATGAAGTAATTCTTTCATGTGCTTCTCCCCAGCGTAATTTCAATTCAGACGTCAGTTTCTCATAATCTAGGCGTTCTTGTTCGGACAGTCCTTAGAGTACCGCTAATGCTGTATCTCGGAGCATTCCAGCCAGTACAATAGCTTTTTGTTTCACACTCCTACCATTATTCTCCGAAATCAGCTCAAATTGAGCGAAATATTCATCCCAGGAAGTCTTGCCATCATACAGCGTTGGTTTCAGGGTGAAATTGGATGTTACTTCTCTTGGTGTGGATGCTGGAACATTTTCTATACGTAGGGCTGTGCCATCGCTAATGATACTAAGGCTCTGCATTTTCTCGGTGACAATAGAATCCAAATTTGTTTCGATCTCACGTTCAACTTGCTTCATTTGATTTTCTACTTGCACGACATAATGTTTCACCCCTATAAGATCCCCATCTATCTCCTGAATCTTGCTCGTCATACTTTCGTTCTGCTCTGAAATCTTTTTTAACTCTGTAGCTATTTCCTCTGTTGATTCTTTCATCATTTTTTCTCTTCAGCTACTGCGCCTTTTACCGCTTGCATTTCTTTTGCCATCGCCACTTTCAGATCGCTAGAAATACCTTCTGTAGATTCGGTAATCTTCTTCTCCATGGACTGCAACTGCTCCGTTGAAGACTCTGTTATTGTCTTCTTCATGGCTTTCATACCCTCCGTAGATTCGTCCATCTTCTCCTCCATGGATGCCGCCGACGTCTTCATAAACTCCATCAAAATCTTCAATTGATCCTGCATCTCGTTGGTGACCATGCTTCTTGTCTTCGGCATTCACAACAGTCTTAACACAATTCTGCAACCTAATCCACTCTTCGTCGTCCGGACCCAAAATTATTTCCACTGAATTTCTCAGGATCCCACTTCTGACACCAATTTGTCACAAATTTTATTTAGAATAACTTTTCAACACAGGTTACAGTGTAAATCTTCACTCTACAAACTCAAATGATCACAATATCGCTCACAGTTACTCGTACTGAATCACTGACTGAATCACTTTCTCTCCTAGCTTACGCTCTTATATACCTAAGCCGATAATGGGCCAACAATCAATTGTCTAACGTTTGTTGCCTGGCAAGCACCGAAAATCTGGTGACCATAGCCTGTCAATCATGTCCGACAAATGAACATCGACCTTGTCAATACTAACTAGGATTATAGTTACACCGAATCCAAATAAATAATTATGTGAACTAATTACTACAAATATTCCATAGTTGTGACAATATCATGCAAACTTAATATTATATTCCAGTTAATTGGATTGATATCATTGTACAACCAATCTATAGATTTAAGGTCTCTGTAACTATATTTAATCACTTTCTTCTTGAACTTGGTTTGTAAAAACTTCAAGGTACAATAAACACAATATCAGAAATATCATCGGTAATACTTACACCAGGATTCGTACATATATCACTATAAGAAATATAAACTATATCCAGCAATGATTGAGAAACGGGTCTTGTACTCTGTGTTATGATTTGTTCCGTAGTATACGCCACTAAGATATTTTTGAAAAAATCACTTCGACAATCGGACTCCAACATAATATTTTATCACTAGTACAAATGAGATAATCAGCATCGATAAGAAATTCCGAAAGTAACGTATTCAAAATTTCTAAATCTCTACAAAAAAAATACTTTGAGATTTTATATGACACCAATAAAAATTTTTGAGCTCTCAATAATGCATAATGCTCATAAATGCTCCAAATTATTTATAGTTTCAAAGCTACTATTCAAATCCTGGAAACTAATGGACTCTCTAACATAAAAAGCTACTCAACCACCACATCTGTCATTTCTATCTTTATTCACGAGTTTATAGCCAGTAATATCAAATAGATTCGCTGGTGTACTTTTACTAAACCAGGTTTCAATAATAGTCATGATACCAAAATGAACTTCTAACAATTCAGAGAATTGTTCAAAGCTTGAATACAATGACATTAAGACATCCTACCGAAGTAATTATTTTTGATTCTAGATTGCGAAATGTCACTTTCACATTCGAGAATGTTACGCTCACAAAAAAAATATTCGAGAATGCAAAAGAATTTCGCAATAATGTATCAAACATGGTTTTTTCGAAAACCACGTCAAAAAATTAATAAAAATGTAAAAAGAAAATTTTGACATTTCGAATCAATCAATGTCACTTTTAATGTTGCTGTAATATTATGTTATTTGTTGTGAATAAATAATATCGTATTCTTGAGAAAGCTTAACTTTATTACTTAAAAACACATGGTCAAAATCATATTATAAACACTTGACAGTTCTCACTTCTTGTTCTACAGAGTGATCAATAATGATTGTCTGACAGATGACAGGCAAAAGCTCGCATTATGATCAAAACTATCTTCATGGAATAAAGTTAGTATAAATTTATTCATTTTGAAAACTATGTTACCGACATTTCAAGAACACAATGGCGTATATTTTGCATATTTTATGACGGATTCATCCATAATCTGATTCAATAAACAAAAAAGTAAGTAAATAGCTGTATTATTGACTGATTATTGAGAATTTATTATTATTCTACCAAATTATTAGGTTAGAATAGTGTTTTCAGAGGAACTGTCATCTGTCACTTGAAGGTCACTATCTCAAGCAGGCGGCAAAGAAAAAATCAGAACAAACCGGCACGGACAATCATTTTTGATCACTCTGTATATGGCACTAGATGTTGCCAACCTAGTTATAAAATAATATATTATGACATCTCTTTTTTTTTTCAAAAATTATCAGAAACTACTAAATAATAATTATTAATACAAACATAAAATATATTTATACAAAATCAGATAAACGCACTGGTTTATTTATTTTGGTTCGAAGTCGGGCTTTCCATGGTTCAAAAGTGGGAATTTTTTGTAAATTTTGAGCATCTTCTTTCTGTGATTTTTCTGCTTCAATATCAGCTTCAGTTACAACACTGCTAAATCCTCTAGATCTTGGTGTGTTGCAAGACTTTCTTATGAAACTGCTATTTCTTCTGTAAACTGCTCCATTTTCTGCTTTCACTAAATATGATCTTGACGTTCCAAGAGGTTTTATTATTCTCGCAGGTTCCCATGTCTTGTCTCTGGCGATTACAACATTTTCATTCTCTTGAAATTCTGCTCTTCGTTTGGTATGTTGATCATAGTAGTGTTTATAACGTTGTCTTTTTCTTTCCAATTCAAGTTTATATTGTTCTTGTATTTTGTATGATTGGTCCAATATTGGAGTTTTAGTCTTTTGTTTGTGACCAAACATCAATTCACTAGGTGATCTTAGTAGTCCTGTTATGGGTGTATTTTTCACAAGTTGTACTGTACGCTCAGCTTGACCATTGGATCTTGGGTATCTTGGACTACTTGTTTTAATTTCAAATCCCCAGCTTTGTGCAAATTTTACAAATTCAGCTGACGAATATGGCATATTGTCTCAGATTACTATATCAGCACTCCCATTCTTGCAAAGACATCTTTGAAGGCTTTAATTAAACTGCTTGAATTTTTTAATTCAAGTGGTATAACCTCTAAACATTTTGTAAAATAATCGACGATTATTAAGTAATCTTTTCCTCCGTAGTATAAAATGTCAGATGCAACTTTTTGAAACGGTAAAAAAGGTATTTCATGCAAAATTAAGGGCTCTTTAACATTAGCTGCTCTATATTTTTCACATATTTTGCATTTGTTTACTATAGTTGTTATTTCTTGACTCATTCCAGGCCAAAATAATAGTTGTCTAGCTCTATCCAATGTTCTATTTAGTCCAAAATGTCCTTCATGAATTATTTCCAACATTTTTTATCTAAGTTTCTTTGGTACTACCAATCGCTCTCCAAAAAATATCAAGTTATCAAGAACTTGTAGTTCATGCCTGAGTTTAAAAAAACATGCAAGCTCACCATTTTTATAGTTATTTTCTTTCCACCCAGCCTTGATAAATTCTTTTACTTTTATTAGCTCTTCATCTTGTTCAATACTTTCTTGAAATTCTTTTTTCTTGCCTTCGCTGATTCGTAAATGTTTTATTACTGAATGTACCACCTCAGCTAGTTCTGCTTCACATGTTCCTTCTTCTGTTTTAAGGTACGCTCTTGATAACACATCGGGTATAATTAAATATTTTCCTGGTCTGTATTCTGTTTCGATGTCATATTCAAGCAATTTAATACGTATAAGTTGTAATCTGGCGGACTGTATTTGGCTTATTTTCTTCTTCATTACGGATACATTTGGTTTGTGATCAGTAATGACTTTAATTTTATTACCATAGACATACTGATGCCATTTTGTGACGGCAAACAATATTCCTAGCAGCTCTTTTTCTATCACAGCATATTCTTTTTCAGCAGAATTAAGTGATCTTGAAGCATATGCTACTGGACGACCTTCTTGTATTAAGCAACATCCTAAACCATCTCTGGAAGCATCTGTTTCTGTTGTTATTGGTTTATTTGGATCAAAGTTTTTTAACACAATTGGGCTGCATATTATCTCTTTTATTTCATCTAATGCTTGTTGATGCACTTTTAACCATATCCACTGAGCATCTTTTCTTAGTAATTCTCTCAAAACTGCTGTTTTTGCTGATAAGTTTGGAATAAAATTACTTACGTACGTAATTAATCCCATGATTCTTTGTAGATCCTTTTTGTTATGCGGATTCTCCATTTCTTTAATTGCTTTTATTTTTTCATCGTCTGGTCTTCTTCCTTCTTTATTAAAAATGTGTCCCAAGTATTTAACTTCTTGTACACACAATTGAGTTTTCTTTGGGTTAAATTTGACATTCAGCTTCCTTGCTCTTGGGAGTACTTTTTCTATTGTTTCTTTATGTTCTTCAAGGGTTTCCGTTGCAATCATTAAATCATCAAAATAGATGACAGCATTCGGTATATCTCCAAAATTCTTGACATTTATTTTTTGGAATATTTCAGGCGCTATGCTCAAGCCAAATGGCATTCTTTCAAATTTATAACATCCCAATGGGGTAGAGAATGTACACAATTGACTAGATTTTTCATCCAATCCAATGTGGTAAAATCCCTCTTTGAAGTCAAATACAGTAAAATATTGTTTTCCACTTAATTTTGAAATAATATCATCCAGGCTAGGAATTTCAAAATAATTCCGTTGAGTTACTTTATTTATTTCTCGGGGATCAAGACATAAGCGTAATGACCCATCTGCTTTTTCAGTAATTACTAAATTACTGACCCATTCACCTGGTTCTTCAACTTTACTGATTATTCCTTTTTCTTCTAAGTCTTTCAATTTAAGCTTTAATTTATCGAATACTTTCAATGGAACTCTTCTAGGAGGGGATGCAACTGGTTCTGCATTCTTTTTTAAAATAATCGTACATTTATCTGTAAACACATCTTTATTTATTTCTAAAAACTCATTTTTGTTGATCAGACTATCTGCTTTCTTCACTAACTCTAGTTCTTGACACGCCTGTAGACCTAACAGTGGTTTGACTTTCATATTCACAGCTAAAAATTCTTGTTCATAATTTTTATTTTTTACTTGGCATGCAAGTTTTACACTTCCTTTTGGTTTCAATTTCATTCCTCCATAGGATTCAAGAATTACTTTGGTTTGCTTCAATTCTTTTAATTTTTTCTTGTTTATTTCTTCATACAAATACATGGTTAATATATTAACTTCAGCACCTGTATCTAATTTGAAGTCTATTATTTTATCTCCTATTTTAATTTTTTCTGTCCATTCTTTTACATTAACTTCATGCAATTTAATTACTGACCCTACGAAAAGACAATCTTCTTCTATTTCTTCTTCTCGTGTTTCAACATTTTTTACATTTTTTACTCGACAACATGTTGCATAATGATTATATTTTGAGCATTTGTTGCACTTTTTCCCATAAGCAGGACACTGTCGAGGTTTATGTATCTTGCCACATCTTCCACATTTGAATGTATTGTTATTAAAAGCTTCTCCTTGTTTTTCTTTCCTATTTTCATGTTGCCTCGGCATATTTTTATATTTTTCTTCGGAACTTTTCTTTTTAACTGCATCTATTATTTTTTCTTGCTCTTGAACTGTTTTAACTTGCGTTTTAGTTACTTCAGCCGTTCTGCATGACGTAATAACAGAATCTAGCCTTGGATCATTTAGATTTAGAAGTTTTTCTTGTAGTCCTAAATCTCTCATTCCCAATACAAGTCTATCCCGAATGAGTTTATCAGTTTGATCACCAAATTCATATGACTATGCCAACTTTTTAACATCATTTAAAAATTGGTCGAAGGGTTCATTTTCTCTTTGCATTCTATTGTAGAATAAATATCTTTCATATATGACGTTTTTACGTGGGTTACGATAAGTTTGAAATTCAGCCAACATTTTTTCATAATCTTTCCTATCTACGGCAGATAGTTTGAAATTATTGTATACCTCTATGCCTTCTTCCCCTATTGCATTAAGTAATAAGGCACATTTTATTGAACTACTTTTTTTCAGATTTTTCTGATGCTAACAGGTACAGTTCAAAATTTTGTTTGAATTTACGAAAATTTTCACTCACGTTACCAGTAAATCTCAATGGATCTGGTAATCTAGCATCTGTCGCCATTGTATTTATTTTCTTCTCAGCCTTGTACTATCTATTATACAGGGTGGGGCAGAAAAACCTATCCGATTTCAAATCCCTTTTTCTCAGAAGAGGGGGCAGGTAGAGTAGTGGGGTAAAAACCGTTAGAAAGCCGGTTTTATGCCATTTGTCAGTAGTCAACATGCCTTGGTCTGGTGAACATCGTGCTTTTGTTATTGAGCGGTTTATCGAATGCGACGGTTCGATAATTGCTACACAACGTGCTTTTCGAATTTATTTCGGACTCGGGCGTCATGATCCTGTTCCACATCACGCTACGATTAAAGTGTGGGTGTCAAATTTTAGACAGACGGGTTCAGCATTGAAAAAGAAGTCGCCTGGACGTCCCAGGACAGCAACAGGACCTGAAAACGTGGCCAATGTGAGAGCCGCGATTGAACGTTCCCCGCGTTTTTCTTAGACCCAAAATGGAAGAAAATGGCGTGGAAAATGTGTGGTTTCAACAGGATGGTGCAACCGCCCACACATCGCGACGATCAATGGACATTCTCAGGGAACTGTTTCCCGGTCGCCTCATTTCCCTGAGAGGTGATCTTGGCTGGCCGCCGCGCTCACCGGATCTCACTCCATGTGACTTCTTCCTTTGGGGTTACCTCAAATCAAAGGTTTACCAGCATCGACCAAGGACCCTTCTTGCTTTACGAAGGGAAATTGCTCGAGCAATTGAAGAAATTCCTGTGGAAATGACGGTGAAAGTCATGGAAAGCTACCGCGAGCGCCTAAATCAGTGTATCCGCTCCCAAGGACGACATTTGAGTGATGTGCTTTTCAAAACTTAAATTTAAAAATGGCATAAAATTTGCGATATGTTAATAAAAATTTTTTTTTGACAAGTTGATTGGTTTTAATTTTATATCGTTTTGAAATCGGATAGGTTTTTCTGCCCCACCCTGTATTTGTTCGTTAAACTTCCTTCTCAATCGACTGCGCCATGTAATATTATGTTATTTGTTGTAAATAAATAATATCGTATTCTTGAGAAAGCTTAACTTTATTACTTAAAAACACATGGTCAAAATCATATTATAAACACTTGACAGTTCTCACTTCTTGTTCTATATGGCACTAGATGTTGCCAACCTAGTTATAAAATAATATATTATGACAGTTGCTATGATACCAATACAGTTTATCTAAATATTTTGCATTCTGGCTGCGAAGTAACAAAACAATCATTTCGCATGTTTCTAGTTGCCTTGTAAATGTTCACTTTTAATAAATAGTTATTTGTTTAGCTAGGCAAGAAAATAGAAGATTCACTGACACGGCTAGAGTAGCCGAGTCTATGAATCTAGGCAAGGCAGTAAATCTTAATTTTTTGCCGTGTTGAACACTTAATTTTTGTGCCAATTGTTTAAATTTGATAATTTTCAACATTTTTGAAAAATTTCATCGCCATCAAGCTATGTTACCATGCGTATGTTGATCGGTTGCCAAGTTGTTATGCGTCAGTTGCTGTGGAAACGTCACTTTTACTGCCTAGGCAGTAAAAGTGCCACTTTACAGACGGTAAACTGTCAATAAAGTCGTACTATTAAAGTCAATCAACAAAAAAAATATTATTTCTTACATTGTTACTATAGAAAATATTAGAATTCAACATTTATTATTTTGTCTTATTTGAAGATCTCAAAATAGAGCATGTTTCGGCTTAAAAGGTCATTCACCAAGAATCATAATTGAATTGATTTAACATATATAATTTTCACCACCTTGAAAAGTTATATTGCATTTCGAAAAAAAGAAGTAGTAAATTTAAAAATCTTCAATGTTTTTTGAGCAGCTTATATTTATTTGTTCGAAGTTCGTATTGATGATATATCTTCCATCTCGTGTCCAAACATTTTTTATTTCTTGTTTTTAGGTACATAGGCTATAATAGACAAAGCATTGTCAAGTATGTCGAGAAAATTCCAACCATCTAAGAGCTATTTCGGCGAGCGCCGAATCAATATGAATTTCAATAATAGTTTAACGTGATAAACAGATAAGCAAAAGATATGCTACATTTATAATGATATTTCTTTGTTGTAAATTAGTACCCAATCTCTAATCTCTAAAAAGTATAAAACAAAGTCGCTGTCTGCCTCTATCTGTTTCTCCGCTTACTTCTTCTAAGCCACACGATGGATATTGATATAGTTTCCACTAGTAGAAAGAGCGATAAACGAGGAAGGTTTGTGTATATGATTTTTTGTAAATATTTTTCTCAAAATGGCTGAACTATGTCGGTGTTTCGTCAAAAAAATTGTTTTCGTACGCTTACATGGCTAACGCTGGCCAAATCTTGAGAAATAAATATGTTTATCTATAAACTAATATCAATAGATTAAAATTGAGAAAACTAAGATAAATTCAAAGAAGAGGATGAAAAGTAACAAAAATAATGTTTTCCTCTATGACTAGGTCTTAGAAAGTTCTGATAGATTGATTTAAATGTAGCGGAAGGATTTTGAATTCAGAGACCAATACTTCAATTTGTTATCGAAATTGAATCAGTATAGGCGGAGATAGATACAATCTGATGAAATATGCTTTTTGAACCCAAATATTAGTGAAACATTCAGGATTTGAGTTTTCCATAATTTATCAAAATATTAGTATTTGGTAAAGTAAACTCCGGAAAAATGTTTGTATATACTTACATCTGCAAGTAATGCGCCTTAGCTTTTGAAGGGCTACAACAACATCTTCAACAGTCATGGTATTGGTAACTGTCACCAGATGCTTGTATAATATGCCAACATTTCGCAGATTTAGATCAAGAGCATGTGCTAGTGATTGCCACCAGCCAGAATCTGAAACAAACGAATAAAAGACTATACAATAAACCAACAAAATCTCGAATGCGTTTAACTTTAACATGGATTTATAGTATACGAATAAAACTGTACAAAAATCAAGTGTACACCTGAGAAACTAAAAACAAATAAACCAATCGTATAAAGTAAAGACGGTGATTTTATTCGCATTATCTGAGTCAGAGGCAAACAAAATAAACCAAATAAAATGCTAATAGTCGAATAAAGCGTTGCGAACATTTGATTCGATCAACTTCACATCGTGAACGCTTACTGTAAATTAGTTAAAGAACTGCGGATTCCGGATCGCTTCAATTTGTCCGACATTGGAGCAAAGCAATTATAAATATTGATATTATCAATATGGAGTTGGAATAGTCATGATCACAAATTCAATCACTTTAGCAACTTGAAAATCAAACATATTAAATTCATATTAATTAAAAATTTACATTTTATCATTCAATACGTAAGTGTAACAGTGGATATAGAACATGCTTTCATTTTAATTATCTCTAAGAACACAAGAAATACTTAAACACAAATCAGAAATTGATTAATTCGGATCTGACTTTCCTTCCCTACATTTTACGAAGCTTTCAACGCATCTTCCCTACTACAAGATTCCATTCGAGTTTTGCTGAACCAATTTCGCTTTCGACATGAAAATAAACTGAGAAAAGAAATCGCCTGAAAGATTTCAACGTGGAATAATTGATTTTTAACATGAACGAAGATTCAAATTGATATTTTATTCTAAGTGATTCACTAATTCAATAAATTAGCTCACAAGAAAATTGAGTAATTTTTTCATCGTTAAGAAAGAAAATGAGGTTGTATTCACTTCAGAATAAGAAGAGTAATAATCTTCAAGAAGGAAAATATAATTTGTTTAATTAAATATTGTAATTTCAAATTTTCGTCTTTTCCTAAAATTGAATTCAAGCTCAGATTGTACTGTGCTTTCCATAGCTCTATTATAGTACATTTATTTTCAGTTGATGAAGACAAAACTAAATCAGTTAGATATCTACCTACCGATGCTAATTTAGATGGTAATAGATATCCCTGTTAAACCAAATATTTCTCAAGAGGGAATAATTATTCAGTTCCTCAACAATCTCTCGGATATAGTAGAATGTATTTTAATCATAATGATGCAATGAATAAATAAGTTATCGAAGTATCAGTCGTCAACATATATTTCCACCAATAATACATCCACGTTTCGAATAATATTCATCTATCTTCACTTTTAAAAAGTGAAGAAAAGGTTATTTTGTGTTTTATTGAGTTATATCTTCACATAGCTCTATCCATTACATTTTATCTTAAGATAATTGAATATCACGAGTTCCAAAAAATACATACTTTCACATGTAGTCAATATTCCACTAAAACACACATTCACTATTGCAAAAAGTTAGAAATGAACTCAATACAATTTTAAGGTAGATTTTCTTAGCTTTCGCAATGTGTATATTCAAATATTGACGATATAGTGGTATCACTGAAAATCTATATTTGTTAGAGCTTTGATATTCCAGCACCATCTTAAAGACAAACGAATTCGAAACGTAGGTGTGCTATCGGTATGAATAAACTTTGATTTAACAACGGTGAATTTTGCGATGCCTTCAATTACAAATACATAAATAAATTTTATTAAGAAATAAAAATTTAGAGACATTGGGCCTAATTTAAATCTCTTCAATACTTGAAGAAGCCTCTCTAAGATATTGTAACTCATTCGTGGGCTCAATAAATTCATTATCTGATATTTATTTGTAGTGCTTTTTATTTATTTTGACTAATTTATTTAGTTTCTTTCAATCTTACGCGCTCCGTATTCCAACTACCAATAATAATAATTCCTGCCTCGATTTTATCTCGTGTATATTCCCGCCTAGAGTTTTCCAAGCACTGATCTCTGTATAACACTGGATTGGATTTAGGCCGCTGAGATGCGTCCCCAATTGAGCGCCGCCATTTTGGCAAAAATTGAGGTCTTGTGACAGTTCAGTAAAACGTACCGTTTGGCCGCGATATTTAAAATTCAGCTGCTGGGTTTGACGGTATTTTATTTATCAAACATGATGGTCAAGTGCATGTTTTGCAAAAAGAAACCCGATTCATCGAGAAATTTGACGCTGCACTAGTAAGTACAATGAAATAACCTGAAGTATTTGTCGTTATGACTGAAATAAGTAAACATTACTTATTTCTATTGCTATGCTGTGATGTGAATATTCTCAAAATTTCCATCCGATGAAGAATCGTTCAAAAAATGGCTAGGTTTGCTAAACTTAGAAATAGCCAAAAACATGAGGTTATGTTCTCAAAATTTTGTTGCGTCCGCGCTAAAACAAAATAAAAGATACACGACTCTGGAAAATAATACTGTTCCGACTATTTTCAACGAACTATAAAAAAATTATTGCGTTAACTACAAAATCAAAAAAGATGTAATCAACAGTTCCACAGTATGCAATTAAATGAATTCGATATATATTTTCTTATAAAACTAAAAAGATAATAAATCGTATTGAAAAATTGTGTAACTATAGGCTCTTTGCGAATAGATTGCAGCGCCAGTAGTGGTTGATTTTGACAGTACTAGCAGGAAAACAAAACGTTATCATTGTACATGATTTCAGAATATATGTATCAAATTTAAATTATAAAGCAATTTATAAGCCAGTTTAACAGTAAATTGAAATATTACGTGTTGGTTATACAAATTGTTGGGTTTCAAACTGTAAAACAGTTACGGAAATACAAAAAAACAAACATTTCTATAAGTTTCCATCCAGAGAACATGAAATAGGAATGGGAAAAAAATGGATTTAGGCTATTAAACGAGTGAAGAAAGTGAAAAATAGTCAATAATAATTATAGAATATGTATTAAATATAGGAATTACTTGATGAAACTAGAAAATTTTTCTAAAAAGTTGGGTTAAACCATTGTAAGCTATAGCAATTTTGTAGATATTATTTTTATGTATCTGATAAGTTAAAATGCATGCAAACTATCTCGCGTTTCATCAACCTAAGGCAATGTGAAAAAATATACTTTCATGTGACATGTTTTGATTCGTTTGACAGACATATAGCAGCCTATAATTAATTACTTCAAAATAACGTATCTTACTTCGATAAAAACTTTAAACGGACAAGAATTAATCGACATTTGCTCTACAACAAGCTCGGAAATCAAACTCCTATCCAAAAACAGTTTTTCTTCAACATTAAACACATGCTTATTTCTTGCACTAATTTTCCTCTTTCTAATAATGTACTCCGGATACAACCAGGATATATGAATTGGAATCCTGTTCCTATTATAACTCCATTAGTAATTATTCACTTGTGTTTTTAAACTTATTTCAAGCTTCAATATAAACTTTTTAGCTTTTCTGCACTTATTCCACGTAATGACAATTCAAATTTTTTCCTGCAGCTATTTTCAAAATTGAACACTTCGAGCGCTAGTGTCGCTCTCCGACGTTTGCGCAAAGAGCCTATATGAATATTTTCTGAATGAGTACATAAGTCGAATTCATTTAATTGCATACTATAGAACTGTCGATTACATATTTTTTGGTTCTGTAGTTAACGCAATAGTTTTAGTATAGTTCGTTGAAAATAGTCGGAACAGTATTATTTTCCAGAGTCGTGTATCTTTTATTTTGTTTTAGCGCGGACACAACAAAATTTTGAGAACATAACCTCATGTTTTTGGCGATTTCTAAGTTTGGCAAACCCATTTGTTCTAGTCATTTTTTGAACGATTCTTCATCGGATGGAAATTTTGAGAATATTCACATAACAGCATAGCAATAAAAATAAGTAATGTTTACTTATTTCAGTCATAACGACACTTACTTCAGGTTATTTCATTGTACTTACTAGTGCAGCGTCAAATTTCTCGATGAATCGGGTTTCTTTTTGCAAAACATGCACTCGATCATCATGTTTGATAAATAAAATACCGTCAAACCAAACAGCTAAATTTTAAATATCCTGGCCAAACGCCATACTGAACTGTCACAAGACCTCAATTTTTGCCAAGATGGCGGCGCTCAATTGGGGACGCATCTCAGCGGCCTAAATCCAATCCAGTGTTATATTAGAGATCAGTGGCCTAAACCCAATCCAGTGTTATATAGAGATCAGTGTTCTCGAGGCCTTCAGAAATTTTCTAGTTGATTTCTAGAAATTCCGCCAGACGTCACCACGTCTTTGGCGCATATGAGTCACATTCCCACCCGCTTAATCGACGTGTGACAATGGAAGTGAATCCTGTAGGGGCTATGTTTAATACAATATCATAAATTAACACAAATGTATGTTAGAATAAATGAATGAGAAAGAGATAGAATACTTTAGTTTCTTTACCTAATGAACGGAGTTGATTTCGACCTATTGTATTCCACAAAAATCCAAAACTAAGAATCGGTTTCTCTTGTAGATGTTCAAATTAAGATATAATCTTTATATATAAAAGCAAAATATCACTCATTGACTAATCACGGGAACTTAAAAACTACTAGACCGATTGAGCTGAAATTTCGCAAGTAATAATAATTTTACGACAGGAGATATAAAGATGACTGCAAGTTCATATGAAAGTTCTACGTTTTTGCTGTTAGATGCATTAAAATTGATGTTTAGCATAAACTGTAATATTATTTTTTCGACATGGAAGGACTTAGGTGGTCCAAAGAGAAATAAAATTATCTTGGAAGTCCTATTGTTTTTGATGTCAGGGACTTTGATTACTGTGATAGGATGTTTACAACAGAAATGGATCAGAGTTGTCAACGAAACATCAACAAATACGAATTACGCTGAAATTTCGCAGGTAAGTAGTTTATGAGGGGAGAAGGTCAATTGAGAAAGAGCTTTGCGACAGAGTCGTACTGAGGGGGTATAACGGCGATTGCAAAGTCATAAGAAAATTCTGTGTTCTTACGTTAAAGGCATAAATTTTAGTATTTAGGTGGACAATATGAGAAAAATGAATAACGTAATATAATTTTTTGGACAGAGATGGATCGAGGCTGTTCAAGGAAGAATAAAACTATCATCCTTATTTTAGATGTCATGTCTTCAAAATATCAGTGACATGATAAAACCGTAATATAATTTTTACAACAGGAATGGAATAAATCTGTCAGTGAAATGTCAACTAATACGAACTACGTTGAGATTTTGCAGGTAAGTAGTTTATGGAGAGCAAAGGTAAGTTAAAGATTTTGCGACAGGGACGAGTTGAGTAGCCTAAACACGATTTTAAGTTATGAAGAAAGTTTTTGCCGTTGGAGTCAAATTCGATATTCAATTTTAAAATATAAATACCGTAATCTATACAAATAAATAAAACTAAATTATCTACCTGTGATTTGCAACAAAAACTTTTTTTCGATCACATAAATGGTAATTTGCAAGATACCAGAACCCAACCAAATACACATTCTTTGAGTTTTCGTCTGCCTGTTTGTCTGTCTGTCTATTTGATTTAGTGATGTGCCGAATATCTGTATCTATATCCATATTCGCAAGTATCCGAACAGAAAAAGGATCTGTTTCCGTATCCGTACTCATGACTTTTTAGCGGATCTTTAACATATCCTTTGCATTAATGAATTCAACTAAGCACATGAAATTTTTGCAAAGAAATACTATTAGCTTCAATTCAAATTACTTTTTATCTCCTTGAAATCATATTTGGTACATTTTTTTGCAAAAATGTATAATTTGAATGTTTATGAGATAAAAGATTAATTATCTTCATGGTGAGGTCAAACATTCAATCTTCATGATACGCTAATAGAAATAATTATCAAAAGAGCTTACAGCTTAAAAAATAATTGCTTTCCCAAGAAATTTAAAAGCAATTCATTGTCATAATTGACATTAAATAATTGCACTTCAAGAAGAGTAATTTGGCAGCTTTGTTCCTCAAAAGTTTCGATGTGAATAATAGATAATTCCAACTGTGCTGAAAAACTACGCAGTTCAAGGTCACACGCATAAGCGTCAACTGAGAACGGAAGTTGAGGTCCGTATCCGAATCCGTTTTCGCGGATATGGACACTAGTAATCCATATTCGTATTCGTATCCGCGGGTATACATTATTAACGATCCGTTACATCTCTAATTTGTATGTCCGGGCTAATCTTAGAAACGGCTTAATCCATAGATTGAGTTGAAACTTTCTATACTTGTTAGCGCTTTCTGACATGGTAATATTAATGTACAATGAGTGGCAGAAGAGTCGTATTTGCTCGTTTGAGTATCGTTTTTCCGACTGGCTTGAAACTTTGTACAAATTTTGCTGGCATTTACCAAAAGGCTTTCCGACATTAAACCATTAACGTATAATAAGTGCCGCATTGGTAATTTGCGTATCGTTTATCCGATTAAGTGAAAACAGTATACAATTGTTGTTGGCACTCGCATAAAAGTTTCTAACATAGCAATATTACTGTACAATAGGTGACGCGAGAGTCGTTATCGCTTAACTTCGTTCGTAGTACAATCAGAGTATCACTTGCACTGCAGTGTGAACTTTTCTCTCAAATAATTTATACCTACATATAAATAAAGTTGGATTATTTTTCTGAGATTTCGCAATAAGGACTTTTTCTCAATCTGATATGGTTTTTTGAAGGATATCAAAACATAAACATGTGCTTTTCAAATTTTTCCCTTTGTCCCTTTGTTTGTTCAGTATAATCTCCGAAATTCCTTAATTGTTGGCGCTTGTGTAAAGATTTCCAACATATAATAAGTCAATAAGTGATACACCAGTCGTATTTGTTCATTCATTCGCGTATCATTTACCGATTGAGTTAAAACTTTGTATGGTATTTATTGACACTTGAGTTAAAGTTTTTTTCATAGCAATATCAACGTATTAGGTGACGTGCAAGTCGTATAAAATAACGGTTTGTACAAGGATCGTTAGAATGATTAAGTTAAAACTTTGGATATTTATTGTTGAATAACATGAATGATATGAATAACAACTAATTGAGGACTTTGTGATATTCCATCCTCAAGGGATACATTTCAAAACAAAGCAAAATTATAGCTTAAGGCTACTGCAAGCAAAGTCCGTGGTTTGCCCACGGACTAAGGAAACATAGGGACGGGTGGAAACAAGCTTGGTGAGATCGTGTGAGGGGAGAGCAGCAGGGTAATCTGTGCCTTCTTTCTATTGGTTGCTGGTCAAGCGCATGCTCAGAGCGCTCCTCGAGTGACAGACATTTATTCTGTCTGCCAACTCGGCAATCATTAAAAACATAAGAAAAGTTTCCAAAAAAATTTAAAGATGGTGCATCGCTGTAAGGCACATTGTAAAAAATGGAAGAATCATCTAGATGATGAAAGCGCATTCTTGAATGCTTGTTACTTTGAGATTTCTTAAATTACCATCTCTCACAATTACTGAGCTTGAAATCAAGCAGTTTGGGCAAACTTACGAAACAGCAGCTTCTATTTAGTACTAGTTTCATGTTGACTATTTGATAGGTACATAATTTATGCATGTACAAACTCACAAATACCTTTTAATCTTCATTGTTTGGTTATTGATTGACAGGAGGTCGAGTGCTGTACCTTAAAATGATAATTTGATCTTTATCAAAGCTATATAAAAAAAATACACCAAAAGTAAACAAATTCTCATCCAATAATAATAATTCATTCTAATAAGCTTCAAATTCGTGTCAAACAAGTCATTGAATGAAGCTCGGACAGATTTGACAACTGTACATAATAATAGCGACACCCGCGGCGAAAGTTGTAACTAAATTTTTATCTACTTTAATAAATTTTAGTTGCCATATCCCTAATGTCATATATACCTATGGACATTGTTTCACTTGAAATAAGTAATTGAATAATTTGATCTTCTATAATCACTGAGCTTGAATTAAAGCAATTTGTGCAAACCTACGAAATAGCAACTTTTATTTAGTACCAGTTTCAACTCTGTAAATAGTCTAGTTGCTGAGAACCCAGCGTCACGCCAGCCAGCCAGACAGCCAAAGTGAATATAATAGCGCTTTTTTCTAAAAAATGGAAGAATCATCTAGATGATGAAAGCGCATTTTTGACAGCTCATGAATGCTTGTTACTTTAGAGATTTCTTTAATTACCATCTCTCACAATTACTGAGCTTGAAATCAAGCAGCTTGGGCAAACTTACGAAACAGCAGCTTCCATTTAGTACTAGTTTCAAGTTGACTATTTGATAGATTAGTCCAGTCAAAATAGACATTCAACCTTGCATAAATTCCCAAGAACCTGAAAATTCACATGAATGTTAGGGATACCATTATAATGAAGTTGTGAAAAGTCCCCAACGATCCCGTGTGTGCAAAAAATTTTATACGAGGTCAAAGTTCGCACAAATGGGTTTTTAATTTTTTTAGTGGAACGATCAGTTTTATGGTATAAATAGCTCGAATACAAATTGTAGATCTTTCAATTCTCTACAAAAATAGTTCCCACCTCTTTATTCTTAAGATCCACTATTTCTGAGAAAAAGCCATTCCAAAGTTATATCCTCCATTTATGCACACGTTGTCACACCACCTATGAGGTAGTGTACTTGGCGCGTAATTTTCAATGTGGTTTGTCCGGTAGGCCTACTCTATGATCTTCTTATTGAAGTTCAATATAATATTAGGTCTTCTTATGCAACTTCTTCTTCATCTTCCTGAGTTGATGTAAATTGCTTCAATAGCGATACAACAGTTGTTTCATCGTTGATATAAGGATTATCTTCTGTTGAAGATTTAGTATTTGAACGCGGCTAACTTTGACAGCTGGTGCAGTGTTGCATGCTTGTGAACAAAGTCATCTCACTTTCTTGCAGCCGCATTTCGAATTATATTCTTTTCTGTAGCTATAAAAAAAGTATGAAGGAGCTTTTCTAGTGCAGGTGGAAATAGTGTGTGGATTGATTCCAATACATTATTAATTTGCTTCCAACCCCATTCTTTTGGGTCCAGTTGAACCTGCTAATATACTTGATAAAAATGTTGGTGAGCAGAATCCGAGGTTGGAAGAAGACAAGCTAATTGAACACGTTTTTTATTAGGTATATGTTTTGCAAAAGATACGAGACGTAACTTATCTATGCAAGTAATTTAAAGTAAGTGAACGACGGACACTGCTACGTTGACAATTGAACAGCAGACAGATTTTGCTCAAGGCCGCATGGTCACATAAAATAAGTGACTGGGTTTCTTTTCATTTCATATTCATAGAATTATCATTGAATATTGATGTACGAGTACTATTTACGCAGACCAATAGTTGTACCTATATTATACGTCTATAATGAACATAGGCAGCGTAGTCATGCAAATTATTAAGAAAAAAATTGTAGAATGGCTTTTTCTCAGAAATGGTGAGTCTTAGAAAAAAAGAGGTGAGAACCATTTTTGTAGAGAAATAAAGGATCTACAATTTTTGTTTCAACTATTTTCATCATTTAATCAGCCGTTCCGCTTGAAAACTGAGAAAACCCATTTTTGCGAACTTTGACCTCGTATAAAATTTTTTGCACACATGGGATCGATAGGGACTTTCGACAACTTCATTATAATGGTATCCCCAACGTTCATGTCAATTTTCAGCTTCTTGGGAATTTATGCAAGGGTACCCCTATTTTTAAGGCTAACTTGACTGGACTAAGATACATAATTTATGCATGTACAAACTCAGAAATACCTTTTAATCTTCATTGTTTAGTTATTGATTGACAGGAGGTCGAGTGCTGTACCTTAAAATGATAATTTGATCTTTATCAAAGCTATATAAAAGAAATACACCAAAAGTAAACAAATTTTCATCCAATAATAATAATTCATTCTAATAAGCTTCAAATTCGCGTTAAACAAGTCATTGAATGAAGCTCGGACAGATTTGACAACTGTACATAATAATAGTGACACTCGCGGCGAAAGTTGTAACTAAATTTTTATCTACTTTGTAAGGTAACACAAAGCTATGACCACTCACCCACTTACATATATCCAATATCAATATTCAAATCAAAAAAACCAATTAGCATAGAAAAAATCTCGGCACAACCTCTCACTTTGACTGACTGTACAGAACTGCCCCCAACATGCATATCAACCCTGTAATCCTGAATAATCATAATAACTTATGCAACGCTGCACAATTGAATAATTGAGTTTGTATCTAGTAGATTGTGGGCAAATCTGTTTATCTAATACTTCATGTCACCGACTCGCAATGGTAATTTGTTTCTTACGGCGATACATCAATTACGTCATCCTATACACTCGTATTGCGGAATTATGGCCACACTCACTGCTTCATATTTAGTGACCAAACATCACAAGCCTTGCATTTGGCAACAAATGCCAGGCAACACATGCCACGCGTTTGGCAACTAATGCCGGGCAACACATGCCACGCGTATGGCAACCAATGCCGGGCAACACATGCCACGCGTATGGCAACTAATGCCGGGCAACACATGCCACGCGTATGGCAACTAATGCCGGGCAACACATGCCACGCGTTTGGCAACTAATGCCGGGCAACACATGCCACGCGTTTGGCAACTAATGCCGGGCAACACATGCCACGCGTATGGCAACTAATGCCGGGCAACACATGCCACAGGTTATTTGGTGTTTGTCACTGACAATAATAATCCGAATCAGTTATAATACCGTTTTATTTACCCGCACCAGTAATATATAACAACAACAAAAAAATACAGACTACAATTTGATATAAGCTCCTTTCATTCGGCCATCCTGTAAAATCTTCGCTCCGAAGATAATTTAACACCTTAATTGTCATCTCCGTCGCTTGACGTCCCATTTGTTGCAACCCACGGTTTCATTCGGTCTACGGCGATTGTGTTGCGATACTTAGCACGTTTGCTTCTTCTTGAGCCTGGTATGTCGCTTACCTCATATCGGTCATGAGGTAAAACTCTCGTCACTTGGAATGGGCCTGCGAACATTGGGTGTAACTTCTGACTGCAGCCTGTTGCTGCGTTTGCCTTTTTTATCAACACCAGATCTCCCAATTGATAATTGGTAGCGGGCTTACGTCTTTGATCAAAATACCGTTTTTGCCATTCCTGCTCTATTCTTATTTTATTCGCTGCCTCTTCTCGAATCTCCTGCAAATTTTCGACAACATGATTTTGTTTGGTTCTGGCAGTCAGATGCGCGTCAGTTAAGGGACGGGGCTTGTACCCAAATAACATTTCGCTAGCCGTTCTTCCTGTAGCTTTATTAATAGTGTTGTTTATCGAAAATTGTGCTTTACTCAGCACCATGTCCCATTTGTTCTCTTCTGTCATGCTCGTTTTTATTGATGACATTATAGTGCGATGGTAGCGTTCGCATTGCCCGTTGGCTCTAGGGGTCGCGACCGCGTTTTGAATGTGTAATATACCAGACTCTTTGCAGAATATTTTGAATGCTTGTGAAGTAAATGCCGTTCCGCGGTCAGTAATAATTCTTGTGGGGACCCCGTAAATCGGTATAATCTCCTTCAGAAAGGTGATCACGTGTCGAGCTTCCGTTGAGCGTACCGCCTTCATGTGTACGTACTTGGTAAATGCACACACTGTCACAATAAGGTACGAGTTTTTCTTTGATGATTTTACAAATGGTCCCAGGTGATCCATGTGTACAGTGTGAAAAGGTATAGGCGTCTTTGGGATTGGGTGAAGGTATCCTGGTCTTGGTCCCGATGACTCTTTATGGTAAAGGCATGGGATGCAGCATGTCAGATATTTTCTTACGTAGTCTGTCATACCTGGGAACCAATAATTTTCTTTCAGTTTCGCCAGCGTCTTCTCTAGTGCAAAGTGACCCATATCATCGTGAGCCGTTTTCACAATTTCTCTCCTCATACCTTTGGGTACCACCCATAGTGGTCCATTGGGTGTTTTACGGTATATTTTTCCTTCGCGGAGCTCATATCTACTGTTAATTTTTTTTTTGTCTCCTCAGTTTATCCGTGTCGCGATAGCATTTCTTGAATGTTACGTAATTCGGGATCAGTTAGTTGTCCCGCAATCATCCAATCTGTGTCTCCAATGCGCAAGACCTCAGTTTCTTTACTCACATTAGGTTTAGTGACCGGATTCCTGCTTAGCGCATCCACATGTTTCATTTTGTTGCCAGAACGATGTTTTATTTCAAATTCGTATTCGGAAAGTTGCAACCACCACCTTGCAATTTTTGCGCACAAATCTTTCTTCGTTTGTGTGGTTGTTATTGCACTACAATCAGTAACCAACTTGAATTTCTTGCCTAACAAATAGACTCGAAATTTCCTGATGGTTTCCACTAGACCGAATTGGTTGACGGCGTTATTCTTAATAGTCACGCATCCGCTTCCTAAATCGACATATCCGTGCGCCAGTTTCCCATTGACGTATGCATTCACGAAGAACTTCTCGTTACTATTTACTGCGTCTTCGTCTAAATGAAGAGTGGTTCGCGTAGCTGTGGGTGCTTGAGGTCTTTTTTGCGTCGCCCTATTTGGGCAGTGAACAGCAATGTGTCCTTTCTGATTACACGCATAGCATGTAACAAGCCTTTCCCGGTTCATTTCACCCATTGCGCTGTGCTTTGCCACTCTTTCATGTTTAAAGCGCCGTGGTTGGTGCTGAAATCTCTTTTCTTGCTGGTTAAATCGATCCTGACGGAAAGGACGTTCCTTATAGGTTCTGAGAAGTTCATATAAGGATTCCGGTTCCTCCTATTTTCCCGCTCGAGCTATGGTTTGTAGGTTTTCGTCAGGTATGCCTGCAATGATGCAAGATACCGCATCATTGCCTGTTATATTGACTGCTGTCAACAGTGCGTTCTTCTCGTAGAAGTATCTAATCATTGTCTCGTCGGGCCGTTTTCTGCGTCGCATCATCTCTTCAAGACGGGCATGGAAATCGCGTTTGCTGGGAAAGGCATACATTAATTTTTGCCTCCATTCGTCCCACGTGAACCTAATAGAGACTAGGCCCTTATACCACACTTTCGCAAGGCCTTGCAGTTTCTCTAGCGCGTAGTAAACAGTGGAATTTTCAGACCATCCGTAGATCTCACGTAACTCGTCAATTTTATAAATCCAAACTGCTATATCCTGTAGAGGGTCCTCTGGATCAAATGGTGGTATAGCCTCACCGCGACCACTGTTTCGCGGTGAAATAGGACGATGTGTGGAGGACTGAGATGACACTACCCCAGCTAGATCCTTCACAATCGACGCCAGCTCAGTGAGCTGGTTGTCGGACCCGGCCGTTGCTGCTGGGGTCTCTGGATACCAACAATTACTGTATTCACGTCGGTTACGTGGACTGCGACTGCGACTCACTCTACGCCGATGCCGACCCCGGCGCGAGTGGTCACCTGCAGCATTGTCATCATACTCCGTGCTAGGCGGAGCGTGGTTCATCCCACTTCTGAAATGTAAGGTAACACAAAGCTATGACCACTCACCCACTTACATATATCCAATATCAATATTCAAATCAAAAAAACCAATTAGCATAGAAAAAATCTCGGCACAACCTCTCACTTTGACTGACTGTACAGAACTGCCCCCAACATGCATATCAACCCTGTAATCCTGAATAATCATAATAACTTATGCAACGCTGCACAATTGAATAATTGAGTTTGTATCTAGTAGATTGTGGGCAAATCTGTTTATCTAATACTTCATGTCACCGACTCGCAATGGTAATTTGTTTCTTACGGCGATACATCAATTACGTCATCCTATACACTCGTATTGCGGAATTATGGCCACACTCACTGCTTCATATTTAGTGACCAAACATCACAAGCCTTGCATTTGGCAACAAATGCCAGGCAACACATGCCACGCGTTTGGCAACTAATGCCGGGCAACACATGCCACGCGTATGGCAACCAATGCCGGGCAACACATGCCACGCGTATGGCAACTAATGCCGGGCAACACATGCCACGCGTATGGCAACTAATGCCGGGCAACACATGCCACGCGTTTGGCAACTAATGCCGGGCAACACATGCCACGCGTTTGGCAACTAATGCCGGGCAACACATGCCACGCGTATGGCAACTAATGCCGGGCAACACATGCCACAGGTTATTTGGTGTTTGTCACTGACAATAATAATCCGAATCAGTTATAATACCGTTTTATTTACCCGCACCAGTAATATATAACAACAACAAAAAAATACAGACTACAATTTGATATAAGCTCCTTTCAACTTTAATAAATTTTAGTTGCCATATCCCTAATGTCATATATACCTATGGACATTGTTTCACTTGAAATAAGTAATTGAATAATTTGATCTTCCACAATCACTGAGCTTGAATTAAAGCAATTTGTGCAAACCTACGAAATAGCAGCTTTTATTTAGTATCAGTTTCAACTCTGTAAATAGTATAGTTGCTGAGATCTCAGCGTCACGCCAGCCAGCCAAAGTGAATATAATAGCGCTTTTTTCTGAAAAATGCGCTAAAAATGCGCTAAAAATGCAGCGATGCTCAAGGCTGGAAAAAAAAAGATTCGGCAAAAGTTTGTGCAGCAGAAAGTATCATTTCATCGGTAAATTTCCCAAACAAAAAAATATTTCTCTGTTGTGTTTTTTTCATACAAATTTTGAGTTCATTCATTGTTTTAATTTCCTTTAAATACTCATGTTCTCTGTTAACAACAATAACCAATATTTTTTCAGGCTACCCAAGGACCCAGAGTTCCTCAAAAAATAATGCACAATACTTTGTGTATTCGATGAGTTGTCAGAGCATGTAATTGAATATATAGCGAGTTATATTGCTTTTCAAAAATCAAAAAGAGTCCACTGCGAGTTTTGTTCAATGTCATTGTCTGAGAGTTACATCACGAAAAACAATCTGATATTGGCAAAAACCAGAGGCGGTTTGACGCAGCCGTATATATACAATTCATTGATGAAATACTCTGAATTTATTAAACTGGCCACAAAATTTATGGTCGGGGAAGTACTGTGAAGGCCACAGCAGATTTTTCAGTACATGATTTCAACGTATTTCATTTTTTCATAAATATGACCTGCTTTTCGTAATTCAAAATCAGCACGACATTTCAGTTTCATTTGAATTGAACATGCGCACGGCCACAGCCAATTAAAATTAGGCATAGTAGTTCCCCCTGAGAGGGTATAATCCTCTCGTCTATAATCAGGCTATGATTCCTTAGTCCGAGGATTTGCCTTGGTGCTGCAGTCAGTTCATAATTTTTTTCTTATTTATCGTATTCGGCTACAATACTGCCAGCGGGCAGGACGGCCGAATAGTTACAAACCGAAGAGCTTCAATTCTTACCGAGATTCGAGATTCAAATGATATCGGTGATCTTCGGTTCTCTTTTTGGTTAATATCGGCTATATTCGTTTGTTCTACCCCCGGGCAGTTTTGTAAGCCGAATATGATAAAATTGATTCAAAAAATCGTGGGCAGGGAGCGCGATTTGCCTGAATAATGTAATTTATTTTCGTTTCTTTTTATTGATTTCAAAAGTCATCGCAAACTCCGCCCGTGGTTTACCTGGGTGATGCAGTCAATTATTATGTTTTTAAGAGAAAGGCAACCGAATTGATTAACTATTAAATTGAAAAAAAAATTGAAAATATCCAAAGAACAGTTTTTGATTTGGTGCTGCAATCATTTATTATATATTGCTTTCATTTATTACAAAAAGTACATCTATATGCGGGTGAATCAGCGGATAAGAGCTCTAGTATAGAAATAAATTCAGAGATAATGGCTTTGAATTCGCCTCATTTCTTGAGATTCAAAATAATCTATTTTTGACGGCTTTCTCCAATAGCACTATGCACTGAATTTATTCGCTGTCCCATGACAATACTTCCGGGATAACAGGTAATTCACGAATAATATATGTCATCATTATGTCACGAGAAATGTTTTTGTAGCATTCTGCTGTCTAGATTCTTGAATGAATAGTATCTGATCATTTAACATTGAAATTTGCATTCTTTTCATTCATCTAGAAAGTCAGTCAACATTTTTCAGATTGTAAGTTAGGTACTTTGTTATATAACTTGTTGAAAACTTTTCATTATTTTTTGCAATTTTAAAGTTAGAGAGATATGAAAATCACTAGTTGTGCCAAAGAGACGACAAAAGCACTTTCGTAACAGAAGAACTAATTAAAACTCTGTCAAAAGCAGAATTACGTGAGCACTTCGAAATCTGAAGATGTTTGAAGCTGTGCTGCAGTGCATAAACATGGAAAAAGATTGACATTTATTATTCTTGCACACGTATATAAATTTAAATTAACAACAAAATAAATTGAACTTCATTTTTTTCCATTGCACAGAAAAGAAAATTAACAAAATGTTTTGTTGAAATTTTTTACATCATTTTGATACAAAATAATACTAAATGCAAGACGTAGTGACGTATTCGTTAGAGAATCTATTCTCATTGGATTTTTTCAGCTTGTTGAAGAGACTATCCTGATTATAAAAATTTAAGGTGCCGACCAGAATCTTATATTTTACCGCAGAAATTTGAGAAAAAGGAATAAAAAAATTACTTATTTTAAAGAAGGAAAAAACTTTTCAGAACTCATTATATAGATAAATATGTTTTATTGGGTATATAAGTTCTGTATAAATTGATAAGAAGCCCATCGTTTTGACAGCAAAGTGCTGCCTTTCTTAAGTATAAAGAAATGTGAAAATAAATAAACAAAATAGTTAAGATAAAAAGAATAAAAGTACAAATAGTAACTAGATTAGTTTAAAATATATTAGCTCCTAGAATCGTAGAGCCCTGCCTGTGGTTGATGATTCAATATCCACAAGTATTCAGGAGATAATAATGAAGGTCTGAATAGGGAAATTGTCAACTCCTTGTGGTTCTAGGTCAATATGGTTCTACTCTTTTTAGTTTGGCGCATAACTGAATCATCCACAGTATCCAGGTATATACAAGATTCCTTGTCAATGTGGCAAAGTATATATTGGACAAACCAAGAGAACTGTAGAAACAAGATTGAAAGAGCATTCTCGTCATATAAGATTGAACCATCCAGAAAAATCTGCTGTGGCTGAGCACGCTATTCAAGAATTTCATGGCATTGACTTCAAGAAAACGAAACTTCTGGCTAAAGAGAACAATTGGTTCAAGAGGCTTATAAGAGAAGCAATTGAAATTAAAAAATCACCGAATAATTTGAATTTAAATACCGGATATGAACTTAATCGATCATGGCTACCAATAATTTCAAGTTATTTGTATCTACGAATCTATTTGCAAGAGTTACTTCATCACCACCTCCTGAAGATCTGTGGATGGTTCAGTTATGCGCCAAATCAAAAAGAGTAGAGCTAGATTGACTTAGAACCGCAAGGAGTTGATAATTTTTCTATTTAGACCTTCATTATTATCTCCTGAAGACCTGTGGATATTGAATCATCAACCACAGGCAGAGCTCTACGATCCTAGGAGTTAATATATTTTAAACTAATCTAGTTACTATTTGTACTTCTATTTTTGTTGTCTTGACAATTTTGTTTATTTATTTTCATATTTCTTTACACTTGAAAGAGGCAGCACTTTGCTGTCGAAACGTTGTGTTTCTAATTAATGTACAGAACTGATATCCCAATAAAACATATTTATTTATATTCAATTATTTTTGTCTCTATTAAAAAAAAAATTATTATCAAATATTTTTTTATTGAAAATGTTTACTTAAATAACAGAAAATATTATAGAGCAGTTGAATGAAGAATTCTTTATTATTCAGACAATTTTCTTCTGACTCCATTTCAATTACAATGTCCAACTCCTCATCTTCTCCTTCTTTCGTCTCCTTTATTTCCATAGTTTCGAAAAGAAACACGATGGATCTACATCTTCAGTAGGCTCATCATTTTTGACGTCATTAAACGCATCGAGTGATAAATTCAAACAATCCTGACCGTGACAATTACCGCAAACTGGTGGACAGTATAACTAACTTTACTGCAACCACAGTTCAAGGAACATCCCTTGGTGCAATCAGAAAAAAATAGAGTTGAGTACTCTATCAGGAGCGGGTGGAAGAAGAGTTTTAACTGGCTCCAAAATTTGATCTTGCAATGTCCATCCCCAATCTAGAAGGTCAAGCTCGTTCTCAAGTCATATTTGCACTTTGTAGTAAACACGATATAAATGTTGCCGAACAGCATTAGATGTCGGCTGAAGAGAAGATGGTTCTACAGGATTTTTAAGCTGTGTTAATTTCGCAAACGTTGAATATGTGTGATTATCAATGGACACCCGTTGAGGAGTGCACACTATACTGTAATGTTTATTGTCGCGCGACCTGGCAGTCTTCATCCCAGCTGTATATGCGATTATTTTCCGTCAGTCTGGTCAGTGGTTTGGCAATATTGGTGAATCCATAGACAAATCTTCTGTAATAAGTACAAAGCCCGAGGAAACTACGCTGATGTTTATCCGCAGGTACTGGCCATTCTTGAATTGTCTTAATCTTCTCTGCATCAATTGCTACGCCTTCTTCGGAAACCACATGTCCCAAATAGTTCACACGTTTTTAGAATAAGTGGCATTTCTTTGGTCTGAGTTTCAAACCAGCTCTCTTTATATGTTCAAATACCTGTTCCAGATTCTTCAAATGGTCTTCAAATGATTTTTCCATCACAATTATATCGTCCAGGTATACCAAGCAAGTTTTTCCCGATGGTCCTTTGAGTACGCTCTCCATAAGTCGCTCGAAGGTAGCAGAAGCATTACACAGACCAAATGGCATGACTGTAAATTGCCACAATTCACTGCCGATGGTAAATGCAATTTTTTCTCGGTCTTTCTCATCCATCACTACTTGCCAATATCCACTCTTGAGATCTAGGGTCGAGAAGATCTTTGACCCGGTCAGGGTATCTAAGGTGTCATCAATCCTGGGCAGAGGATAACTGTCCTTCTTGGTAACGTTATTCAACTGGCAATAATCGACACAAAATCGTGTAGACCCGTCTTTTTTCTTCACAAGTACCACCGGAGAGGCCCATGGATTGTTCGAGGGTTCAATGATGCTGTCTTGCTCCATATCTTGAATGATAGTTCCAGCGTCTTCTCTCTTCGCCGTCGTGGTGCTCAGGCCCCTCTCTCCCACTGGGCACTCTGGACACGTGCCCAGGGCCCCGCGATCGATAGGGGCCCCCTAGCGCCTACCAGATCACCAAAAGATAACCAATATTCTTTGCTTGCAGGATTTCTATAGCGACGTAAAACTGAAAAGGCTGGTTTATGATGGATTTAATTCAGTAATTTACATTTAGAAATTTATATCCATAGTTTTAAGGCTGGTTTATGATGGATTTAATTTAGGAATTTACATTTATAAATTTAGATTCATAGTTGAAGATCCCCGTTCTCTTTTATTTTCTGAAATATAACCTAGAATTGACATTTTGAGTAGCCATTTTACATTGCCAAAACTATTTTATTTGCACAAATAATCGAGTTTCGGTTTGATATATTACTTTTATCATATGAATATGGGTGCTCCACCACCATATTCATGATTTGAATTCATTCTCTGTGACAGTTGATAATTTGAAATTTTTGACATGTCAGCCAATGCCTACGATTGGTTGGATTAATAATTGAGAAAATCTAAATTTGTAAATTAAATTCAGCATAAACCAGCCTTGAGATTCTCGTTCCCCTTTATATTCTGGAGTATAACCCAATATTAAATTTTTGAGAAGCCATTTTTTATCGTCAGAATTGTTTTATTTGCACAAATAATTGAGTTTCAGTATGATTTATTACTTTTATCAAATAGATATGCGTGCTGTTTCATGATTTGAATATCTGTTCTGTGACAGTTGTCAATTTGACATATCTAAAATGTCAACCGTTGTCTACGATTGGCTGGATTTATGATTGAGCAAATCTAAATTTGTAAATTAAATCCATCATAAACCCGCCTTGAGTCTGATTCATGATGGATTTAATTTAGGAGTTCACATTTAGAAATCTAGATTCATAGTCTTAGATCCTCATTTTCGTTTATTTTTTGAAATATAACCTAAAATTAACTTTCTGAATAGCCATTTTGCAACGCCAAAATTGTTTTATTTGCACAAATGATTAAGTTTTGGTTTGATTATTTACTTTAATCATATTAATATAGATATTGTTTCACCATATTCATGATTTGAATACTATCTGTGACAGTTGTCAATTTTTTATTTCCGACATGTCAATCAATGTCTAAGATTGGTTGTATTTATAAGAGAATCTAAATTTGTAAATTAAATCCATCATGAATCAGCCTTTAATCGATTGAAGAATAACCGCATAGTGGAGCGGCGATACGAGCGACGATAAGTAGGAAGAGAAGAGCGACGAATACAAACACACGTATTTTAATAGAATATCGCATAGTGAAGACTGGAGAGGCAAGCAACGCGGCAATGAGCGCTGCTACAAGCAATAAGAGCGAAGAAATTAAATATTCTTGTTTTCGTCGCTATTTTTGCTAGTGGTTCGGGGCAAAATGGATGCTGAACTGCTCATAAGTGGAGTGTTTGTGAGAAAGCCTATCAGAGCTGATGGGATTGTGATTGGAATTCGTCCAATTTTTCAGTAGTCTATGCTCAATTTAGGGTAGGATATAGTCAAATGTGTTTATTTCAACAAAATAGTGCTTCGTCAAGGTCATAGGGGCCCCATTATTCTAATGTGCCCAGGGCCTCCAATAGGTTAAAGACGGCCCTGGTGGTGCTTGTTGAATTGGTCGTGCGTCACCAGTATCAATTTTGTGATGGACAATATTTGTTCTTCCCTTTCGTCCCTCACTGGTTTCAAACACCTCTTGAAATCGGTATATCAGATCTTCAGCTTTTGCGGGTTGCTGGTCATTTAATTGTTGACCCTTGCATAGTAATAGGATCGTTAATTCCTTCGAAAGTTTATCGCAGTTAGGTTCTATCTTTGTGTCTTGTTTGGTGGTTTTTATTCTTGTGAGGCGTTCTTTTTCATATCTGGAGTTATCTTTGGGTAGCATCTTCAAAGGTCTCTTGCATCGACTTTTTGGTTGACCTAGTTCTCCACAGTTCCAACACCGAAGTTGTCTGGAATTCTTGAGATCTTTTACTGCTTCCTGAACCAACCGCTGAACCTGGGCTTCCAAGCTTTCCGTGGCATCGGAGTCGCAGGTAACCCGAGCACTGCTTCTGGACGCCTGCTTTGCCGCTTCGTATTCCAGTGCATGAGCCAATGCTTCCACCAGCTTCCTCGGTCGCGCCAAACGCAAGGCTAGTTGCGTTTCATAGTCTCGAATGCCGTCCACAAATATTCTCACAGCTCAGCTTTCCAAGAAATCATCCGGACCAGTTGGATATGCAAGTCCAACTAGGCGCGCCACATCAGCTTCGAACTCCTGTAGACTCTCGCTGGGACGTTGGTATCGGTTCTTGAGCTGCGTGTAATACACTTCCTCCAGTCGCTTGACCAATTTTTCATAATTATTGTCTTCCTCCGGTGGAATAGCCTATAAAATATTTACTGCATCTCCTCGGAGAGCAACCATAAGCGCTGAAACTTTTTCAGTATCATTCCAACCATTAGCCTTAGCAGCGGCTTCAAATTGTCTATGGTAATTAATCCAAGATGTTTGACCATCAAAGGTTGGAGGTTTGACACGCATTTTTGTAGTGGAGTTAGAATTTGGTGTAGATAATTCAATTATCTCAGCTTTTGAAGCTTTCTCTGGAGATGAAACACCAAATTTATATTTTTCTTCAAAAATCTTAATTTTTTCATCCAATTCTTCTTTCAACATTCTACAATAATTATCTTCAAATACTTCCTCCCATACCTTTGAATTTTCTCTGAATTTTTTCAGTTGCTGTTCAACTTTCATTGTATTTTCCTCCATTTTTCCATGCAGTTCGTCTTTCAGGTTTCTAGAATTTTTTTCCAACTGTCCTAATAAATCTTCTTTTAAGTTCGTAGAATTTTCTCTCAATTTTAATTCCAAATTCTCATTCAAACTTGTAGAATTTTGTTTTAATTTTGATCCTAAATCTTTTTTTAAAATTGTACAATTCTCTTTTAATTTTGATTCTAAATCTTTTATTCAAATTTGTAGAATTCTCTTTTAATTTTGATTCTGAATTTTTACAATTCTCTTTTAATTTTGATTCTGAATTTGTACAATCTTCTTTTAAATTTATTGCCAAATCGGTCGAAGAAAGTTGAGCCTCAAACAAATATGTATCAGGGTCCTCACCGTCTTCAGTCATAGCTTCTCGCAGTCGTTCCATTAAAACTTATTCTCGCATCACACGATGCAAGCTGCGCCACTCATTCTACGTAGACTTGATAGATTTGCACATTACAAGTGTGGATGTTGCCGAAAATAATCGTCGGAGGAGAGCAGGAGCATTTGCTGCAGTTATAGCTTGCGAATTACGAAACAGAAAAAAAAAGAAGAAAAATCTTTGGTCAAGAGAATGACTTTTGAGAAGGAATCAAGGCCGCAGAGTTTTCAACATGTTGTTTGACGAGCTAGTAGGGTGTATACCATATACCAAACTTGAAAAACCTGAAAATGTCAGGAAATTTAGATAAAGTGGAAATGTCATGGAATCGTCAGGGAATTTCTGATATTTCTGTGGAAAAAATACATTATAGGATATTTATGCATTATTACTCATAAAAGTATGTTTTCACTCTTTAAGATACTAGGGCCATCTGTGCAAATCTATAAGTCTTCCAGATCTATAAATTCATGAAAAAAAAAATTATTAAAGTACATCTACTTTTGTCGATCAATGTATATTCGTTCATTAGGATATCAAGTTCGTTGCAATTTTGTTTTTAATTTACAGATATATAAGGTTCACACAGAATTGCAACATTAATTTGTGATTATATGTAAACTTGTATCAAACTTTTGTTTTCTACTGTCTGGAATTTTATTGAAAATAATCTGGAAAAACTGGAAGTCAGGGAATTTTTATTTAATTTTTTGGTATACACCCTGAGCTAGGGTACGTAAACATAACCTAATTTCCACTAGCCATAATTTTTACTTATTTGTATCTTAAAACACCACAAAACAAAATGTACTAATGAGGCACACCATTCTAATGCGACATACAACTCAGTGATGTAATCACGTGATTTCGTCGTCTGCTTTGATTGGCTGTGGACAGCAGCCAGTGGCGCAGCAAGTGCGAAAAATAGCACCGAACCTATCTTGAAAAACAAGTCTCGTGCTAAGTCTAGTACCCCGCATCGCACCAAATTTCTTGCATCGGAGCAAGCGTGGCACCCAGCGCGGCGCCAAGTCAACAAAATTGCTTGAAAAATTGCATCGTGTGCGGCGAGCTTTAGTCTCGAAAGAAAAGAAATTTTTCTTGAGTGACCAACTATATTTCACATGAGTGCAATACAACGTTTTATCTAATAATTCTCTCAAAAAAACTTGAATCATTTTAATATGTTGGTTTACCTTTTGAAACTGACAAGATATTTGTATGCTATTAGAAAAAATAACAAAGTGCATACAGAAATTGAATAAAACAGTAGATTTAATGACTCATTGTTTTTCGAAGTATTCTCTACGAACGTTATTGCATTCTTTCATTCGCTTGAACAACTTTGGAAGCAGTTACTCCACTCGTTTGCTAATACTGACAAGATTGCATTTATAAAGACGTCGATTGTTTCTTCCGACTGAAACCTTTGACCACACAGGCTGTTTTAGATTTTTGGAAAAGAAAAAAATCGTTGGGATTTAGGTCAGGACTGTTAAGAGGATGGTCTAACAAAACAATTCGACGTTTTGCTGCTCTAAAAGTTTAATAGTCTTGCGAGCTTGCATTGTCTTGGCGAAGGATGATTTGTCGTTCAGGATTGGTTTTTCGAAACTCAGCAATTACTTCCGACAAACAATTGGTTGTATGACAAATGTCGCAATCATCTTTTAGGACACTCTCCGAGAAATGACTTATGTTGGATATTCTTCACCTTCGAGCACCCAAACAGTCGACTGGCGTTTATTTTTGAGTTCATATGAGTAAATTCACGATTCGTCATCACTGATGATGCTGTACAGTTGTACACGTTTTTGGAGTTGCCTGCGTTGAATCACCAATCTCGCAATATGTCACATGTCAATCTTCATCCTTGATGAGCTTGCGCACGGCATTGACGTTTTCCTGAGTGCCTCTCGTTTTTGGTGGAACTGTCGCTAAGACTTATTCGTTCATGTTTGAATTCTCCATACCACCGAGAAACTGTAGACTATGGCACGCCGTTTTGCTATTTAATAGTAAAAATTTATTCTGGTTAAATTCAGCATTTTTATTATCTTGCGAGATAATTTTAATACACGCTGAGCGCATAAAGGAATATGATATTTGGCACACTTGAAGTTTATATTATTATTATTATTATTATTATTATTATTTAATACTCATCCGACAGGCACATTTATAGGATGAGAATACAAAAAAAGAAAACATTAGAACATGTTTATACATTTCTTTATACTATTGACATTAGACTGAAATATGTTAACTTGGAGTTCAATTACTCTGAATGATTTAAACATGAAGTATAGTGGTGATTTTAGTAGAATATTAGACTTTGCAATCACCGTATGAAATGTGTTAATGCATCTAGATGTCATTCTAGGAATATGAAAATCAATTTTATTCAATAATCCAGGACAGTCCGAAAGATTATTGATAATTCTAAAAATTGTTATACAATCATTCATACTACAACGTTGATGCAAGAAGTGTAGATCAAATTTCTTTAGTAATACATTTTGGGGTATTCCTCTAGTAAGATAAACCCCTTGTAAAATGTGTCTCATTTTAATTATATGAAGAAGGAGTGCAGAAAACTTGAAGTATATACAGATGTCTCATTTTAATTTAACGTGAAGAGAAAATTTTGTCCCGCGCGCCCGAACACGAAGTAATAAGAGATCTGGCATACTTGAAGTCTGTATGGAGAAGGAAGTGCAGAAAGCTAAAATTATATACAGAGTGTCCCATTTCAATTTTACGCGAAGAGAGCACTTTGTACTGCGTGCATAAAGGGATGAGACTTGAAGTTTATATGGAGAAGTGCAAGAAGTTAAAAGCATATACAGGTGTCCCATTTCAATTCTACGTGAAGAGAAAACTCTATACCACGCGCACGAAGGAATGTGAGATATGACATACTTGAAGTTCCTCTGGAGAAGGAGTACAGAATGCTCTAATTATATACGTATAAGTTTATTTGGAGAAGAAGTGCTGGGAGCTAAAATTATATACAGATATTCTATTTCAATTATACGTAGAGAGAAAACTTTGTACCGTGCGCATGAAGAAATGTGAGATTTGACATACTTATAGTTCATATGGAGAAGGAGTGCAGAAAGCTTGAATTATATACAGGTGTACAATTCTCATTAACCGCTGGAAATGATATTATTTTTTGCTGAAATATATCGAGAAATATGCACCGAATGGGAAAATGACTTAGGAAAAAACTTGATGATTTATTTCCCCTTCCGAGGAATTACTATTCTTTATTTTAGATTCGGATAGAGCGTCGAATACCAAGTTAATTTTACCTGAAACCTCCAGGGATGGAAGATTTAATTCAGTAACGATCCAACTTAGCAACATAATGATCATTCACGGTCGAATTCTGACTACTGGGCGACCACTAGTTATTATTATCTTGCAAAATAATTTTTATACATTGAATTTTTATGATTGAATTAAAGTTATGTACATAATGATAATTTGGAATTATTATTATCTTGCAAGATAATTCTAATGCATTGAATTTTTATGATTGTATAAAATTATGTACTTAATGGTAGTTCACAATTTTTATTATCCTGCAAGATAATTTTAATTCATTGAAATTTTATGTTTGAATTAAAAATATGTGGCAATTCAGAATTATTACACTAGTTTACAAAATTCAACTATTTGTCTGTTGCTGTGAATTTCATTGTTGATAATGTTCACTTATGACTTGTTCTTGTCAAATATGACTTAAATTTTTTTTGTACAGCTCTAGTTCTTTTGTTTTTGATTTTTATTATTCTTGCGTATTTATTCGTCGATAATGTGCTTATTTCACTGTGTTAAGATTGATATCTGGAGTTTTTGTGACATGAGTAGTTCAAAGAGACGTTGTTTAAGCAATCCAAATCATTTTTGGTACATATGCGGAGAATATGTGTTCAAGGATTGTAGAAAAGTTCATCAGAGTTGGTTGAAAACACCTATTTTATGTATTTTGGGATGCTCTTGGATAAAAATGACAAATCTTGGGCTCCTGATTGTGTTTGTAAATCGTGTGTTGAATATTCAATATTATGAAAAAGTGGTAGAAGAAGTGCTTTCAAATTTGGAACACCAACCATTTGGCGAGAACCCTGAAATCATCTCGGTGACTGTTATTTTGTAGTGTGAACATAAACGGCATAAACGCTTAAAAATCGAGCTAAATGGCAGTATCAAAGTTACAAAATTATTCTACCACCATTGCATAAAAAACTGCGCATCGTAAATCAGTTTATTAAATCACTAGATAGAGACGGCTTTTCTTACGTTTGCAAAAAAATTTCCTCAGCTCACTATTGAAAAGATTAGAGCAGATATTTTTGATGGCCTCCAAATAAGACACCTTACGAAAGATACTTATTTCAAAAATTCTTTGACTGAGCTTGAATTAAGGACTTTGACAGCTTTGGCCCTGTGGTGCAGAACTTTCTCGGAAATACGAAATCAGAAAATTATATTGAATTTGTTGAAGACCTATTTATTAAAAGATATAGGGTGCAATATGAGCATATAACTCCACTTTCTCCATAGTCAGCTGGACAGCTTTCCGGAAAATTTAGGAGATATGAGCGAGGAGCAAGGAAAGCGTAAGCATCAGGATTTACACGTGATGGAAGAACGTTATCAAGGTTCCTGGGATGATGTTTGACTATTGCTGGTCTCTGATACGCTATTTTCCTAAGTCTACACATACGAGAAGAGCTCTAAAGCAAAGTTTTTCAAAACTCAATGATTGATTCAATTTTTTAATGAATTTTTTCCATGTAGATACATGTTTTTTCTGTTTCAAACGTACATAGCTGAAACTCAAAAACTAGAGCTGATGAAAAAATTCTGCTTACATAGTTAAAATAGAGATAAAATATTCACTCAGCAACAGCTAAAATTTTTCCGGCAACAGATGTACTGTAAACTAGTGTTATCATCTTGTTATGATCACTATTTGATAATATATAGAAAAATTATTGTTGATAGAACCAAACTTGTACATTCTGCTTCTCCTAGTTTTGTATTTAAGTGATAAGTGATTGCGTTCACATTAGTTAATCATGATGTATAATCATGCAATAATAAACTGTTCTTAGGAATAAATTATGCAGGTCTTAATTCATACTTACATTTCATTATTATAAAGACTTTTTATAGAAAATAAAGTATATAATTGTGATCTGTAATAAAATCTAAAGCGAAAAAAATTAATGACGGAAATTTACATTATTTTTCATATGCATATTTAGGTCATAACAAATATAGATCCACCCGAAGAGTTCCTCTATGATGACTTAAAATATGAATATAAGAAGTACTAAGAGAAATTATTTTTTTAATAAGCAACTAATTTTGGGGGCCAATTACTCCATTCTAGGTGTTTGAAAAATAGGTCTCAGGCAAGTGCCATCTCCAAAGTTTCCTCTACAAGCTAATATTAGTAAGTTGCTGGTTTTAGTGAAGCAAAAAAAAATATCGAGTATTTAGTGTACACTGTCGGAAGCAGAGAAACGGAAATATGCGGATCAGATTAAAATAAAATAAAAATTGAATAAAGTTCACGTTTACGTACAGGATAGGCTTTTTTTCTATCGTGTAACAAAAAAGTTTTTACAAATGAAAAAAAATTCTGAACTGAAATCAGGTAGGTACTATATTTATATAAAAATTTCATAAAAATACAAAAATATGTATTTAATAGGAAAAACTTCGAGCACATTTTATTGAACAAGAATAGTTCACACTGTTTTAGAAACGTTCACCCGTCACACTCTTATCCATAAGAGACCCATTAATACCCGGTGAATAGCAAATCACGCCAATTTGTCAATTTAAAATATATTAAATCAATTATTCGAAGATTATATAGAAGAAATTATAGAATATGGCAATTTGTTTTTTCCTGGCTATAAATACCTAATTTCAAGCTTTCATGATCCTTTGCAAATATTTTATAAAGAAATATTCTTTCGAAAAATTTCATAGATTTCCTCGCTTCGAGATCTCCTGCTCCTGTCGTCTCACAATGCAATTATCCAATGTGCAAATTGGAAATCCCAACTCTGCATTACCATATCGATTCCAGGTGCGTGCACCGGAAATTATTTGTTGATGGAAATCTGATTTCCGGAACTTTGTGTCTATTTTGAATGAATCGTTTGCAATAACTAAGCTATTGCTATGAAGCATTTTTCTTTTTTCACTTCGCTGAAACTTCAGTTTTTGTTGTGGAATTTATAAACACATTTTTTTTCTCATTTATCCCAGAAGATGAATGGAAAATACGAATCTAATATTCTCTATTTCATTTTTTTTGAACATCTCATTCAGAAGTTATGAACTAAAATGAGCTCAATATTCAGAAAATTGAACTTGAAAAACACGATAAATTCAAAAATAACCTTTCATTAACATGTCAGAATCGGCACTGCCGGAGCGACAGTGACTTTCTTCCCTCACAGCTTCGTGTATACCTTATTATGAGCGCATGCGCACAAGAGTCGTTTACCACGCGCTTGGAACTGTAAAGACATAGTTTCATACAAATATTTTTATATCTCTTTCATAGAATGTGGGATGGCTACCGGCATTAAGCTTGAGGATTATATGTTATACAGATTTGAAGAAAGAATTAAAAAATAAGGATTCATTATATAAAATTTTATCGATAATATTGTCACATATTTGATTATAAATAACTTATAACCACAGGTTGCAATACAAATTTTCACTTTATCGTTCACAGTTACTCGTACTGAATCACTGAATGACTAAATCCTCTCCTAGCTCACGCCCTTATATACCTAAGCCGACAATGGGTCAACATTCAAATATCTAACAGTTGTTGCCTGGCAACCATCGAACATCTAGTAGCCATAGGCTATCAATCATGTCCGACAATTGAACATCGACCTTGTCAATACTAACTAGGATTACTGTTACAGAGAATTCAAATAAATACTTATGTGAACTAATTACTACAAATATTTCATTTTTTGTGACAATATCAACTGGAAATAGGAGGTGCTGCAGTTCCACAATACTCATACACATTTGATGAATTAAAGAAAAAAAAATGGCAATATCAAAATTTCGTGCAAGGCTTCGTTAAAATTTTAATTATAATATATGATAAAAGCTCTATTATTGCATACTAACAAAGTTAGAAACTTTTTCATGGAATGTAGATCTCTGAAATACTCCTCTCCGTATTTCTTTCCGACCTTTATGTGTTCCATCATATGTTTCTTTTCGAACTTCGGCCGGATAAGCTTAGTTTACAAGCTCTCTAAATAAGTCCGAAAAGCTGAAAAGCTTCGAAAATAGTTCCTGACATCGTCTCATAAAAGCTAATAAGGTAAATGGTCCATTTTTTTCATTTCTTCATTCTCTACTTGTTGCTAGTCGCAAACCAAGATTTTAAACTATATATTCTGAATTTTTAGAACTCAAAAACAGAGTTTCGAAACTTAGTGAACTAAAATATTTTAAATCCATCTATTGTACAATTGAGTTACATTATCTACGTCTTTCTTAATAAGATTCTATAAATTTATTTATGTAATTAAGGACTGAAATTTTACAAAGTAGTCGTTAATAAAATGAAGGGAAAGTTCTTTAGGACAGTTCTCAACTTCGCCTTTGCTTCCTAGTAATATATTGCTGAGGAAAATCCTATTTTCACAGACTTGGGATCGGTTAAAATCACTAAGAAAGAAAAAGGATCGGATTGTTTTACCTATTTTCCAGCAGTTACGTTACATTTAATGAGACTTCCAATTGGTTTCATGTACAGTAATGATAATTGAAGTTTTTATATAATTAAATACAAATTTCGATTACTATAATAATAATAATATTTTTATTAGGGATGCATCCGATACCGTGAGTTTGCCGATATATCGGAATCGGTGATATTAATTTTCCGCTATACACCGATACAGCAATACATAAATAATCAATGTGTAAACAAGCCATTCTGGTTTTTAGTTCGTTCATGTAAACACGGCATAATTCTTCTAAGTTCAGGGAATCCCGCGCTTTATGAATATAATTTCATTCAGCTAGTTGCTTCTTGTTGATTGTTGCTTTCGGCGCGTGATAAAATAAATAATTATTTTTATTGTGGTTGTGACTTACGATTGTGACATTTCTTCGACTAAATACATAAAAGTAGCTACGTAATCTTAGACATCTGTTTTTAATCCAAACTACAGCTTTTTCCACATTTTGAAAACTTCACTGTCCATATCGGTATCGGTATCGATTATCAGCGATACTTTTTTTATAAATATCGGTATCGGTATCGACAGAAAAGCGCATCAATACATCCCCAAGTATTATTCTAATTAATATACAAAATAAGCAGATAATAAGAAAAGAATGTTAAACTAATATAATATTTTTATGATCTCAGTATAATTAATGTGATAATTGGAATTTTTCTTGGTAAATTTCGTTTCAACCAAGTGGACGAAGTTGTCAAGGCATGAGTTTTTAAAACCAAATAGTCCCGAGACCCATTTATAAACGAGTTCGAATATTTGACATGATGTTATTTTCAAATATCTTTACAAGATTATAGAAATCAAATCAACTTGCAATGATATTTGCATTGATGCTATAGATAATATCAGTAAATTGATGATAATAACCATTTAATTTTGATAATTTTCAAAAGCATGTCACTTGGTTACTATGCCGCCAGGAGGGTGGTTGATTTAACAGCAGTATGCTTATGGAAACTTATCGCAGAGTAAATAAAACAACAGAGGAAGCAAATTTTTGCTGAGAATAAAAATATAATTTTTTCTGTTATGAAAATTTTATAAACGCTATGAACAATGGTAACTAATCTGGCATTTAGATTCTAAAAGGAGGAGTAGTGCAGAAAGTGTTATTTTTTGTAATTTTGATATTTTATAAAATGTTTTTTTCAATGCAAAACAGGATCCAATTGATATTATCAGGCAATAAAAAAAATCTTCAGAAATCCAAAACGTGAAATTCATTATTTCTTTAATGTAACATATTCAGGATGTTTCGGATGTAAATTCACCCATCTTCAGCTAAAATTTTAAATTAGAACAAGAATGTGTTCAAGTCTAAGGGCCAAATTCAGATACGTGACTTATATTCATCTCACACTCACCTTTCACTCAATTTGACAGATTGAATGTCATAACGAATTCAAAGACATTTGACTACTCAAATTTGAGTTAGAATTGAGTGACAATTAAGTGTGAGTTGAGCAGGTCCCTTAAACTTCACTCAAATTGATATAAACGCGTTTTTAACTGGTTTTATGATGGTCAGTTGATATTTTCGTATAAATATGGTTCCAAGCGAGGTTTCACGGGGAGATGAAAATTACTATTCTTCTATAATATTTTGATATTGATCTTTTTCTAAAATCAAATAACGGTGTGATCCAGAGAAGGACTTATCAAGAAGAAGTGTGAAAAAACTTTTGTGCTGGAAGATTTTTTTAAGAGACAGTGTTAATAACACTCGAATTAAATGAAATATTGTCAGTAAAACCAAAACGATTGTTTTTTTTTCCTATTACAATGTTTATGGACTAGCTTGCATAGCTTGCACTTTTGAAAAACATCGGATTGAGTTTACGCCCCTGTGGTATTGATATCAAGAAAAGTGTTGGACCAAAATCCAGTTTTTGAGCAATAGCATATACGATCACCGCGTACGCGCTCACTAATATTCATTATACTAGACTCAAAACTGAATTTTTGTACTTGTTAACAGAACTTCTCTTCTATAATCAAGGAATCTACTATTGTATTCTGGATCTAAAATTATCGGGAATAGCATTATTGACTATTGTAATCAAAGGCCTAATCATTATACTCAATTAATTTATTATTGGAGTGAAAATCTCATACAATAGGATTTATCTTGATAATTTTAAGCAAAAAAATAGTATATTGTGCATTAAGTGCGATAAGTTGTCGATTGCCCACATGTGAGTGCGCTCATTCGCTCAAGTGAACAATTGATAATACCACACGCGTTGCAGGTACAATTTTTTATTACGAATGCGGGATAAGTACTATTTTGCGCTTATTTTTCCGGGCGGTAAATGGTTTGCGTGCGATAAGTTCACTTGTCGCACACAAATAATACTTGGCGCACTCAAAAGCCACAGAGCCATTTACCGCATGGAAAAACGTGCCCAAAATAGTTCTTATCCTGCATGAGTAATAAAGAATATATTTACACACTATTGTCTCCAGTATCATTTTAAATACTCTTGGGATGCTCCAGAGCATGATTTTCTCCAGTTCATTCTCTTACATTTTACATTTGTCGTATTACTGAATAGTATTCATACTTCGCTCTTATAACTATTAGATAACAGTCGATTATTTGACTTTGTTGTCATAAGGAAACACAAACTAATTAGAATTTGTTAAATAAAATAAATTTACTTTAGGAGTGAATTTACTTGGTCTTTTATAAAACCGGAAATTATACTAGTAGAGCCTAGTCAATTTTCACTTCGATAGATTTTCTTTTGATTGATCGTTAATACATATATGAAAAAAATCTGCTGTGGCCACACAGTACTTCATGGCAAGTTTCATCGCTGTTTCAGAAATTTAGAATACTGCATTAGTTAATTGCATATGTCAAAGTGACAGCTGTCATTTTAAAAATGGAAGATGGCGGTTATATTTAAGGGCCAAATTCAGAGACGTGACTTATACTTACCTCACACTTTCACTCAATCTGACAAATTGAGTGTCATAACGAATTCAAAGACATTTGACTGCTCACATTTGAGTCAGAAGTGAGTGTGAGTTGAGTATGATCTAAGTGTAATAAGCAAGTCCCTTGCACTTCACTCAAATTAATATAAACGCGTTTTTAACTAATTTTAAGCTGGTCAGTTGAAATTTTTAATAAGTATGGTGTCACGGGATGATGAAAATTACTAATCCCTCATAATACTTTGATAATGATCTTTTTCTGCAATCAAATAACGATATGATTCAGGGATGATCAAGGAGAAGTCTGAAGAAACTTTTGTGTGGGAAAATGTTTTGAAGAGATGGTGTTATTCACAAATTAAATGTAATGAAATATTGCCAGTGAAATTAAAATGATCCCTTTGTTCCTATTACAATGGTTATGTGCTAGTCCGCTATGCTTGCACTTTCGAAAAACATTTCTCATCCCTGACTGGTATCAGATTGCGTGGCGCGCGCCTATGATACTAATATCAAGAATGGTGTTGGACCAAAATCCAGTTTTTGAGAACTACTGCGCACAGCAACAGCATATACAAACACTGCGCTTGCGCTTAACAACATTATACTAGACTCAAGCCCGAACTTTTGTACTTGTAATCAAGAATTCCTCTTTTATAATTAAGGAATCTACTATTGTACTCTGAATCCAAAATCATTAAAAATAGCATTATTTTAATCAAGGATTCAATGATTGTACTCAATAAATTTATTATTGAAATGAAACTCTCGTATAATAGAATTTGTCTTGATGATGTTGAACAACAAAAAATATATTGTAACAAATATAATTTTTAACACTCCTAGAATGTATCACAAACTGAGTTTTGTAGTATATATATCCAGTCCATTTTTTTACGTCCTACATTTTTTGAATCATTGAACAGTAGTTATTCTTTCCTCACATAACTTTCGTACTCTTGCTGATTACATTTCGCACATTCAAAAATATCTAATTCTCATTTATCCATATTCTCATGTGAAAATATTAATATTCTTCCTTATATGTATTCAAATTTAATGTATAAATTTGATTTTTAATCTGTCGGTTCAAATTTACTCCGTTTCAAATGTTCTGGAATGACGTCATTATTCTATGACGTATTACCTCAAAAAACGACTTTCATGAGTAACTCTTTCATTCATTTTATTGAATACGGAATTAAGAAAGAAGTGAGTATTGGCGCAGCTCACACTTAAATGAGTGAGAACTGAGTCTAGGCTGAGTTTAGGTTGAGGTGAGTGTGAGTCACCTCTCTGAATTTGGCCCTAACAATATAAAATAAAATCTTACTTATGAATCTAATTACTTAAATTCCTAACTATGAAAATAGTATGCATCGAAAAATTGAGTAATAAAGCAAAAACTTGAAAAATGCGGCCAGGTTCCATATCATTGAACAAACAGCTGATTAACGGAAACAAAAATTCTGTTGCTTGTTTAACACTCTGTCAATTATGGTAAAATTTTTAAAGTCAAAGCAATGTCCGGTTTCTATAGAGTGTTTCGTCAGAGCACTATGGCAGATATTTTCAGATTTAGCATGATATTGGTGTTGATATATTTTATTTACAGGTTGAGAAGTTTCTCCATTGTAGAAGCTATGACAAGGGACATATTCTATGCCGTAGATCGCATTCCTCATTTCGCTATGCTCCTTCCTATCTCTAAGATTTGTGTGTAAACATTTAGTACTAACATTATTGTTAGGTACTTGATATCCTGATATTTGATGTGCCAATTATTTTTCACAGCCTGTTGCAAACTCTGTACGTGAGGTATAACGGCATAAATGTTGGCAGCAACATCATTATGTTGTGAATCAGAGGTTTAGATTTCAATCGTTGAGAAAGTTTTCGCATAACAAAATTAATGGGATAGCCAGTCTTGTGTAGTGTATTGACAATGTAATCAAAATTCATTTTATGGAAACTACGATGTAATAACAGATAAGCACGATCAACTAACGCATTGATGCAAGATGGCGTTCCCGCCTGGTCCTACTTCTGCCCGTCGGTCCGTCTGCGGCGATGCGTACCTGACATTGAAACAAGCTAAAATTATCTTTATTATTTATTTACTCTGTGGTATTAATAAAAATGTGTGTGTTATGTTTAAGTGACAAGTAAAATTGTTAATATCATCTTTTAAATTATTACAAAAAATGTAATCTTCTCCAACATTTAAACGTTATTATATATTTTGCACTTACATTCAATGTCACAAAAAATTCTTCCTTGCTGATGAAAAGTCGCTTGGTAATAATATAATAATTTTTATAGAGCTTTAACAGGGCAATGTTGTATGGAGATTCTACAAACATTTCTTGAAGATATATTAGATGATAATATCTTCAGCACAAAAACTTTAAATATGGTATCAACAGGATGTCGCTCCTGCGCACAATTCTAGTGATATTATCAGATATTTAAATGTCCGTTTTGATAATAGAGTAATTGCTACTAATATCTAATCAGTGGCCAGCCAGATCAGTAGACTTGACGCCTCTAAGCTTTTATTTGTGGGGCACTTTAAAAAGTAAAGTGTATGGCAGTAATTTCTGTTATAATACTGCAGATGAACTGCGTGAAGGAGTGGTGGCGGTTTTAACGGTGTTAATCGCAATACATTGCGACAAGTTACTAACAGCGTTGCAAAGCGGTATCGTTTGTGTATAGGTCAAAACGGCCAGCACTTTGAATATTTATTGTATTTACTAATGATACTGTGTTTCACTTTCTTTCATTTGTTTTCAAAATAAATTCTAGACACATTTGTAACTCATGGCTACTTGATGATTTAAAATTAGAATAATTATTATTTGTACAAATTTTCAATTCAGGGCTGGAACTACAACGACTTGACATTGACATTGACTTGATTTCTACTGTCAATTTGCCATACAAGTTAGACATGTGTTCAGTTAATATTTATCATAGATCTCATTTTAATATAAGGATAACCTGTCTTAGTCACTATCTTGTCCCTTTTACAAATATTGACTGGAAACATGTCCAATTTGTGTGGCACATTGACAGTAAAAATTAAATCAATGTCAATGTCAAGTCATTGTAGTCCCACCACAGGTATGAGTTGTTATACATGGCTAGAAAAAAAAAAATTATTCAATAATGTAAAAATTCAATATGGCGCCTATTCAAAATAAGAAAGTTACTATTCATTCTTACTATTATATTCATATCTCGGAAATCATCCTCTTGAATTTTATTTTGACATCATGTTCAAGCTTTCCTTATCAAAGTATATAGTTTTTATCCGATTTTTCGTCTTAATCTCTACTTTAATTAATTTTTAGAAATCAGCGATTTTTAATTTTTTTGAAGTGATTTGTAAACCATTCCGTTTTTAAATTATTTTTCGACGGCATCAAAATCGGCCCACAAAATTGCAGAACAATGTTCATTTAATCAAATCTCTATCTTTAATAATAATAGAGAGTTTTTGCAAGCTACCGCTAATACAACGTCAACGCTAATGTCAAAAACGATTTCCTTTGTGCATCCGTAGTCCGTACTGAAATTGACAAATATGTTCATTGTAACGTTATTGATGTCTGTTAGTCCTTAAAGTTTCTTGTGAGTACTCTGTAATTCAAGCTAGCATTATTGAGCAAGCATTTCCCAAAAAATTTGTTTTTCACGTTAGCGTTATCGTGTCAATAGCGGAGGCTTGCAAAAACTCCCTAATAAGATACCCATGCTATCTAACTCTATTTGGGATACACGGGTTCCTCTGGATCCGCCCTTGCTTACATTTTAAAATGTATTTCACATTATGATGAATTATGCTCACCTTCACTAAAGTGCTAATTGATATATGACGGGTTATATCTAAAGTTAAATGTCAACAAAAGCACTATTCAAATCGAGTGATATTTGTATAATCTTAAATCAAAATTCAAGTTTAAAAAAAATATTCCTCCTACAGTCGTGCATCCATTTGAACAGGTTTTTGTTAAGTTTAAATGTCAACTTGTGCTCTGGGCTTACTTGTTATGTGCTCAATAATTGGAAGTTGAGGGCTGTACAATAGATCTTGTATATGCAACACAAGTGTAAACAATGATTATTACATTCGGCCAACTATTTTGTAGTGACTTCACCAAATACTTGATCTCATATTATACTGCTCAGCTTTATATTATTGTTGCATGAATTAGTATTATAACGAACACAACCCCTATAGGTTAGACTTGCAAACGCAACTAAGTCATATGCGCCGAGGACGTAGTGACGTCTGGTGGAATTTCTGGAAGCACACTAGAACTTTCTAGAGACTTCGAGAGAATCAAGGCGAATATATTTAACCAGAAATAAGGAATTATGGCAGTTCAGATACGAAGCGAGTAAAATTGAAAATAAATAAGCGAATTGGTCCAAATAAATAAGAAGTAGTGAAAATAAATAACAGACAGTATTACTGTCTAAATAATAAATAAGTGAAGTTATAGTGTTTAGTCTATCATCGATTATAAATAGAAGTATTTATTAGCAAATTTTTTGTTACACTTGTTAGGGATTTTTCTTGAAGTATTAAATAACAATAATTTAATTGCAGATAATGACGTTAGCATAACATGCATATCAGTAGTCTTATTCAATAACTGTTTCGTCAGTCTCGTTTCATCGTTCTAAGTGAATAGTTGTGTTTTATTGCAGTGTTTGTGCCGAATATTATAATGATATTCACGGTGAGTTATCCATGGTTGACCATTCTAGATATTATGTTATTTGAGTATTGCTATTGTTGTTATTGAGTATGATGTTGAGTATTAAGCGATTGAGCTGATATGTTGCTATTCTTTAATTCCTTTATTCCAGCAGTGCCCTCCTGGATATCTTTAGTGTTATATTAGGAGGTGCCCAACGGTCAGCGATGCACTGGTGTAATTCCAGGGCCAGCAGTGCCCTCCTGGATATCTTTAGTGTTATATCAGGAGGTGCCCAACGGCCAGCGATGCACTGGTGTAATTCCAGGGCCAGCAGTGCCCTCCTGGATATCTTTAGTGTTACATCAGGAGGTGCCCAACGGCCAGCGATGCACTGGTGTAATTCCAGGGCCAGCAGTGTCCTCCTGGATATCTTTAGTGTTATATCAGGAGGTGCCCAACGGCCAGCGATGCACTGGTGTAATTCCAGGGCCAGCAGTGCCCTCCTGGATATCTTTAGTGTTATATCAGGAGGTGCCCAACGGCCAGCGATGGAGTGTTCCTAGAACTCACTTCGGTGGGGGAACGATCAGCTAACTCCCAACGATGCACTGGTGTAATTCCAGGGCCAGCAGTGCCCTCCTGGATATCTTTAGTGTTATATCAGGAGGTGCCCAACGGCCAGCGATGCACTGGTGTAATTCCAGGGCCAGCAGTGCCCTCCTGGATATCTTTAGTGTTATATCAGGAGGTGCCCAACGGCCAACGATGGAGTGTTCCTAGAACTCACTTCGGTGGGGGAACGATCAGCTAACTCCCAACGATGCACTGGTGTAATTCCAGGGTCAGCAGTGCCCTCCTGGATATCTTTAGTGTTATATCAGGAGGTGCCCAACGGCCAGCGATGCACTGGTGTAATTCCAGGGCCAGCAGTGCCCTCCTGGATATCTTTAGTGTTATATCAGGAGGTGCCCAACGGCCAGCGATGGAGTGTTCCTAGAACTCACTTCGGTGGGGGAACGATCAGCTAACTCCCAACGATGCACTGGTGTAATTCCAGGGCCAGCAGTGCCCTCCTGGATATCTTTAGTGTTATATCAGGAGGTGCCCAACGGCCAGCGATGCACTGGTGTAATTCCAGGGCCAGCAGTGCCCTCCTGGATATCTTTAGTGTTATATCAGGAGGTGCCCAACGGCCAGCGATGGAGTGTTCCTAGAACTCACTTCGGTGGGGGAACGATCAGCTAACTCCCAACGATGCACTGGTGTAATTCCAGGGTCAGCAGTGCCCTCCTGGATATCTTTAGTGTTATATCAGGAGGTGCCCAACGGCCAGCGATGGAGTGTTCCTAGAACTCACTTCGGTGGGGGAACGATCAGCTAACTCCCAACGATGCACTGGTGTAATTCCAGGGCCAGCAGTGCCCTCCTGGATATCTTTAGTGTTATATCAGGAGGTGCCCAACGGCCAGCGATGCACTGGTGTAATTCCAGGGCCAGCAGTGCCCTCCTGGATATCTTTAGTGTTATATCAGGAGGTGCCCAACGGCCAGCGATGGAGTGTTCCTAGAACTCACTTCGGTGGGGGAACGATCAGCTAACTCCCAACGATGCACTGGTGTAATTCCAGGGCCAGCGGTGCCCTCCTGCCATCTTTAGTGTTTAATCAGGAGGTGCCCAGCGTTTTGGTTGCATATCTTTGAGTGAGCAGGCGAAGACTGAGTTTCAACTTGGCTTCAACTCTTTCTTCTATGGCCTCGCAGATCACTTCACAAAAGTTTGCAAGTGTCGCAGATTCACATCCTCCGGATGTGAAGCGAGGTTTTTCCGCAGATTCACGCTTAGCGTGGAACGGAGCTCAGTTTCACATAAATGCCTGCGGGCAGCGTGGAGTGAGGTATTTTTCCTCTTTTGAGGTTGTTCTTCATACCAACTCCTGTTTTCTGAGAGTCGCTTGCGAGAATGATTATATTAGTGTTCTTTATTTCAGTCATGGATCCTTACTGAGTATGATTTACTCATATCTCTGTTTTCTTTTACAGACTTCCTGAACTTCGGACATCTTGATTTGGAGACTCTATGATCTACATATTATTTAATGTAATAGTCAACAGACTTTTTATTATGTAACAATATGTATGTATTTCATTTCTTTTGTGAATAAAGCTTAATTGATTCAACTAAACTGGAGTTCTTAACATGTTTGATAAATTTAGAGAATTTAGCTACATTTCATATTTTATATTTGAAATGACGCCCTGTCAAACTTTCAAAAGAAGGTAATTTTTTAAAATATCCACGCTAGGCAATCGAGATGAGTCTACCCTCATTAATAAGGGTCGCTAATAGCTGTTTCCTGTTAACACAATGAGCTCGTTCTAATATTTTTCAATTCTTACATATGTTATTCAGAATCAAGAAATATGAACTCCATAACTTTGATATAATAATTTATAAATTCTTGATGACGTCACTATCACTCGAGTGTGGTTAGACCTGTGCACGCTGAGATAAAATATAAACGTATGTTGAGTAATTGGCAGTGGCATTACCCAACTCAACATCCAACTGTCATTTCACTTTCTGAATAAGGATATAAGAGAAATAGGCTAGTAATACTTTTTATATGTATTTATTTAAGAGATCTATTCGGTACCAATACCGATACCGATATATCGGTGATACTGTAGGTTTTCTGATATATCGGAATCGGCGATATTAATTTGCCGATACACCGATATATCAATACATAAGTACTCATTGTGTAAACACGCTATTCTCGTGCTTAGTTTGTTCAAGTGAATGCGGCATAATTTATCTAAGCTCAGGGTATCCCGCGTTTTATAATTTAATTTCATTCGGCTAGTCGCTCATAGTTAGCAGTTGCATTCGGCGCGATTATTAATGTTTATGACATTTCTTGTGCTAAAAATGTATATAGTAGCTACGTAATTATGAGTGACTGTTTCTAATCTCAGCCCACAACTTTTTACACATTTGGAAACTTTCACTGGTCGCATCGGTATAAGTACAGTCGATACTTTTCCATGAATATCGGTATCATATCGATAGAAATGTGTATCGATTAGTGATGTGCCGGACATCTGTATCCGTATCCGCAGATATCCAAGAAGAGAAAAATTCTGTATCCCTATCCGTATCCGTGACTTTTAAACGGATCCTTTATGGATATTTTGCATCAATGAATTTAATGAAGTATATGAAATTTTGTCAAAGAATAATTATTTATATATCTACTGCGCGAAATTATAGTTTGGTGCTTGAGAATCAAAGTTTTTTGTTGAGGCATTAGCCGAGACACAGATCATTCGAAAGCCCCAAAGAAATTTCATACAACATTTTTTCTACAGTCGTCAAAAACCATGACATTTGTACATCAATATTAGTATCCGATATGTCGCATTGGAGTTGTTTATTATGACAACGGGCACGAAGTATGTTGTGCACGGATTTTATCTTGATAACATGCACAAAATACTTCGTGCACGTTGTCAAGAAAGATAATTCCACTAGTTTTTGTATTTTAATATGATTTTAATATTTTTTGTTATTATTTTTTGGCGTCTGTAGAAAAAATGTTGTATGCAACTCGTGCCCGAAATTTCTATGGAGCTTTCGAATGATTCATTCTCAAGCACCAAAATATAATTTCGCGCACTAGATACATAAATAACTATTTTTCTATAGTCGTCAAAAAATAAAGCGTGTAAAAGGCGTGATTGATGTTTATTTTATTTTTAAAATACAAAAATGAATAGTGTTCTTTTTCTTGACAACGTGCACGTAGTATTACGTCCAATACGACCTTACGCATACTAATATTGATGTACAAATGTCATCATTTTTTGACGTCTGTGAAAAAATACTATGAGCTTCAGTTCAAATTTCTTTTTATTTCCTAAAACATATTTGGCACATTTATGTTGCAAGAATTGAACAGTAAAATATTTATAACAGTAAGTTAAGAGGTATTTATTCAACTATCTTTATAGTGGAATCATACCTCTAATCATTGTGATATGCTAATAGAAATAGTTATTTGTTTAACTAGGCAAAAAATAGAAGATTTACTGACGCGGCTAGAGTTTCAGAGACGAGGTGTAGCCGAGGCTATGAATCTAGGCAGGGCAGTAAATCTTTATTTAAATTTGAATAATTTCATGATTAATTTCAATATTTTTGACAGATGTCATCGCCACCAAAATATGTTGTTATGCATTTGTTGATCGGTTGCCAAGTTGTGATGCGGATGTTGGGCGGTTGCTTTAGAAACGACACTTTTATTGCCTAGGCAGTAAAAGTGCAACTTTATAGACTATAAACTGTCAATAAAGTCTTACTTTTAAAGTCCATCGGCAAAAAAGTATTGTATGGCCAGTTGCACTGCTCTGGCATTAATTTTAAGCTTAACTCAAACAAATAATATCGAAAATTTAAGGGACAGTGACAGCTGACAGCGGTGCAACTGGCCATAAATCATATAAAATAATTACTTCTTCAGAAAATTTAAAAGCATTTAAATGTCATAATAATTGGTATTAAGTAATGGTAAATTAATTTCAAAAAGAGTAGCTTGTCGACTTTGTCCATCCAAAAGTCTATCACGATGTGAACTAAAATTTCTCCTGCACTGAAAAAAACTGCTTTGTCCAACATCACACGCACAGGCGCCGACTGAGAACGAAAGTTGAGGTCCGTATCCGTATCAATATTCGCGGAGTTAGACACCAGTGATCTGTATTCGTATCCGTATCCGCATATATACATTTTTAACAATCCGGCACATCTCTAGTATCTATGCATTCCTAATTTATTTATATTAAATAACAGTATTTTTCAGTTGAAGTGTCGATGGTATCCCAAACTGTAAAACGGTTATTACAATTGTTTTCTACGCGACGAGTAACTTAGTTTTTATACAAACAATGTTGCGTAAAAAAATCAGAAAACACTAGCCTCTTACAAACATCCAAATAATTGAATCAATATAAAATAATAGTATATTATGCTACAAGGACCGAATGTCTGTCATTTTTGTCAAGTATGAATTTGGCTACACTCGGTGAAGACGAAGGCGAAACACGAGGCGAATACTAGGACGAAGCTCAAGACGTAGCTTCGTACAACCAAATTCGTACAGTCGTTCAGTGTCCGTGTAGCATACGATACTTTTTGTAATAAGTACACCGAAGTACCCCCATTACTAAGCTGAATAAATTTAGATGTATTGAAACCATCTTATCGATTTGACAAACTCTCTGCAAATGCAATCACATTACAGTAAACTAATACAATGAAAAATAACTCACATTATTCATTTTATTGATTGATATTTTTCACATTTTCTGTGCTATCCCGTTCACAATCAACGCACACACTATAACAAACACGTCCTATAATACTTTCTTTCAAATATCAATTTGAAATAAAAAATCCAACGGCATCCATGATTCACAATTTTCATTTTTACTCAGCGAACATTAATATCCATTAATTCCCTATAAACAGAGAATCAATGAAAATTGTTACCATGGTTTCGGATTAAGAACTTTCGAAGCAGAATTCAGCTCAGTAATAGGGTATTTTCGGTGCACGTGTTACAAAAATAAATTTATGTGACAAAACGTTACTTTACAGATTATTTAAAGTGTCACCTAACCTTAAAATGAGCGAATTCTATTGAAAAATGTTGCTTATTAAAATATAAATATTGTCTACCAAAAAATTTGATATAAATCACGTGCGCTAAATATTTTACAGCGCCCTAACTAATAAGCTACTTTCGCCTCGCGGTCGTTTCTCAAACAAAGCTATTGCGCTGTGAAATATTACTTGAACGCATTCTATTATAAATAACTATTACCCGACGGACCCAAATGTGAAAATAACTTGGCAAGAAAACGAATAGAATATTCATCAATATATGTACATAAATGTGTCGATTTTCGGCAAATTTCCACTATTTGCTGTACAAAATCCTTGTTTCATATTTCCTAAATTGAACTGCTACTCTCTATTCGACTATATTATTCAATATTCCATGAGAAAAATATTAATATTTATATGGTATAGTGAAACTTCAATAAACATAGCCTAATTTAATTTCAACTCAAACGTCAGTAAACTGATTGATGGAAAGAAGTCATCCCACCAAACTGATTAGCAGAAAATATGTGAAAAAAATTAATTAAAAGTTTATTTCAATAAAAACACTTGGTGTAAGTTTCACAAATTAAAATATATTTTACATTCGATCGATTTCGGTTTGTTAGACCATCTTAGAAATTACAAAAGAATATACAAATTTTTGTGCTTATATACTAATTGAGTACAGTCAATTGTGGTGGGGGAAGGTTAATAACCAATCGAAAAGCTCTGATTGAAACAGATCAACTTGATCATTTAGGATGGGGGCATTAGTTTTGGCTGCTTTTTGAATTTCAAATGCTTCTAAAATATTCATCTTTTGACCCTTGCTAACAACATGGAGAATTTCTAAATTATTTATGCTGCAAGTATGATTTGTTTCAATGAGATGCTTTGCGAGATTGGAATCCATTTTATTCAATCTATATGATCGTATATGATCATTGTATCTAGTAGCAAAGGTTCTTCCAAACCGAAATCGATCGAATGTTAAATAAATTTTAATTTGTGGAATTTACACCAAGTGTTTTTATTGAAATAAACTTTTAATTAATTTTTTTTAAAATGTTTCATCAAGTGCCCACTACCGGATCTATCAACTTTAGAAAATATGTGGTCTGCTGTAAAACTGGATGGCTGTAGTGATAGTTACATCATAAATGACGCTTGTTGAAATTAATAATTTTATTTGAATATTTCCAGTCAAATAATCAGCAAAACATGATAAATAATTAAAATTATCCACTATTTTATATTTTTACTACAAACTGGTGCTGACATAGTCACTAACACTACATTTATTATTTCATTTACATAACAACTCTGTCTCCTATCTAGTTCCACGGCTTCTCATTTATTCCCAACTGTTTCTCAATTTATTTTTCACTCTTCTCATTTATTTCCACTGGTTCACTTCGGCAAGTTCACTTTTGCTCGCTCCGTAACCGATCCAACAACCATATTACATTTACGCGCTCCGATTAGTCCCAATTCACTACTTAGTTCCTTACTCACTCATTTTTCTGATTTATATACTTGTGGCTATTGCTTCTCAAATCTTTCGAGAAATTTCCATTCGCTCTGATGTGATGTCACCAAGTCCTTCACACTGTAGGGGTACTGTTCGTTACAATATTCATATCAACAATTTACAGCTCATCTTTATGTACAAAAGTTTTTAAAACGAACAAGCCCATTTAGACTTTTGGCGGACTTGACACATTGTAAATGAGGAATACACCAGAATATTCTATGGCTGTTCTCAGTGTAATCCATGTCCACTGTAGTCCATATACATATTATGAAATATGTAGATTATGTAATACCAGTTTAATTTGTAGTTTTTACATACAAATAAATATCCTATTGAATTTAGTAGATGAAAAAAAAATCTATTCAATTTTTTACAAATAATTTGTACATTATTCGAGAGAATGTATTTTTAGTTTAATTTCCTATCGATTCGACTATAACATTTATTATATACGTTTTAAATATAGAAATCGGCAATATACCTATATGCGGATATTTTATAAATCATTTGCAAAAATAATAAAAACTGTTATTTTATGTGAGCTGCAAACCATTTCTTTTTTTATTGGAATTTTCATTGCATTTTTTCTATTTTATATTACCTATTACTATTGTCAATGTCAAACCGATTTTAAGTATTCTTTTTATAGTATAACATATATGATAGTTTATTTTTAGTTGGCTGTAGTCAGAAAGGTAAAATATTATTTTATTACTATTAATTTTATGAAAAATCATACGGAAAATGAGAGCCAATAAAAAATTTCCCGAGGTATATTTCACATTTATATTTATAAATTTTTGTACTATATTTATTCAAAGCTGAAACTTTGTGCTGCTTGTATTTCTGCGATGTTTGTAGATAAACATAAGAAGGAAACCGTGAATAAAGCTCAAAATAATCGTATAGAAAATCAATATGAACCGTCAATTTCCTGACGAGTTCGTTCAATAAAGAAATAAGTATCGTGTAAAACGAGAGTTTTAAATTTTCATGTAGGTAAAAATAGAAGACTTAAAATACCATCAAACGCAAAACGTTCAGTTTAAACGATTTTTAAAAAGCATGAAAGCATAGAAACTAAAATACCTCCTTGTATTTTATCGACCGCTGTCTAATGCAAATAATAAAATTATAACTCAAACCTAATATTGCTTTGAAATTAATCAAATAGAGAATATCGTGACTTACAACATTCAAATTCTTGGTAAGATGAATTTACATTAAGCATAGAAACTATGTGCAACTGTTCCCCGAAACAACAAGGTAAAATCAAATTTATAATTAATATTGTACGCATTACAAACATCTATTATACTAACTCAATTTATTATTATTTTCCAACATGATTTATAGAGAATCCAAACTATAATTATTGATGCATCTATAACTATAAGCTTGTAGGCATTTTTGCATAAATCTATTTGTATGAGTTATATTTTATTTGACCGTACTTGCTCTATCAGAAATCAGGATTAATCGGAACATAAATTAGTTCGTTTTCATTGAACAAAATATTAACATTAACCCGTGCCCCAAGACGGTCGAAGTTTGAATGAGAATTAACATGAGTGAGGGTGCTGCAAGGGATAACTCTGTTAGTTCTCACTATTTTGACCCCAACATGACTTATATAAGGAATCTGACATCGCTGTATCCAAATCTAACGGTAAAAAAAGGATTACGAGACATGACAGATATTAAAAATGCTGTCATAGTGGAATCACATTTATATTTAGCATCAAAAAAGCCCGAAAATTTTGAAAACACCTTTAGAATGGTGAAAACGAGTTTTTTTTCACAATGACAGCATTTTTGACAGTTGTCATGTATCGTAAGTCTTTTTTTACAGTCAGATTCAGATTCAGCGATGTTGAATCCCTCAAATAAGTCATGTTGTCTCAAAATAGTGAGAATTAACTGAGTTATACCTTGTGATACCCGCAACTAGGTAAGACCCATGCCCATGTGAATTCCCATTTAAACTTTGAACAAGACTTTTTCAAAAATTAATTCTCTTCCATTCAACCGTCTGGCTTATTGTGGATTAGCCAACTAAATTTACATTCAGTATATATATATATATATATATATATATATATATATATATATACATATATATATATATATATATATATATATATATATATATATATATATATATATATATATATATATATATATATATATATATATATATATATATATATATATATATATATATATATATATATATATATATATATATATATATATATATATATATATATATATATATATATATATATATATATATATATATATATGTATATATATATATATATATATATATATATATATATATATATATATATATATATATATATATATATATATATATATATATATATATATATATATATATATATATATATATATATATATATATATATATATATATATATATATATATATATATATATATATATATATATATATATATATATATATATATATATATATATATATATATATATATACATATATGTGGTGTGTTAAACACTTATAGTGCACTCGGTAGATTGATTGATATTTCTTAAGCCGTAGGGTGCGGTGACCAGTCGTCAAGCTTAGTTGAGTACGCCACAGCGCATATTACAATTTAGTGAAAATCGTACTGACTTTTCGTCCGTCGGTGGGATTCGACCCCGCGACCCCTGAATTACAAAGCCAGCATATTTGCACTGATCTATGAATACTCATGGAATGATATTACAATTTTTTTTTCAGGATAATGTATATTAAAAAGAAAAACTATATGTCTAATACAATAGAGAATTTTTGCAATCCTCCACTAATCTTATGGTAACGCTAACAAAAAGATTGAGTCTTTGTGTGCATGCGTATTGGAAAATTTTCCGTTAAATTTTAGCGTTCATACGATAAACTACATACAAGAATATATATAATGAGGATGTACTAACTCCGTAGTCTCAGGCATAAGCACGAAACTAGCGGCATTCACGAAAATGGCGCAGTCAACTGCTACATTTTCCGAAGGGAAGTCATATTCAGGGCCGTCTTCAATCTATTGGAGGCCCTGGGCACATTAAGATAATAGGGCCCCCATAACCTTGACAGAGCACTATTTTGATGAAATAAACACATTTGACTACATCCTAGATTAAATTGAACATAGACTACTGAAAAATTGAACGAATTTCAACCACAATGCTATCAACCACAAACACTCCACTTGTGAACATTTCAGCACCTATTTGGTCCCATGCCACTAGCTAGAATAGCGACGAAAACAACTATGTTTGATTCCTTCACTCTTATCGCTTGTAGCAGCGCTCATTGTCGCATTGCTCTCCTCTCTAGTCTCTACTATGCGATGTTCTATTAAAATGCATGTGTTTGTATTCGTCGCTCTTCTCTTCTCACTTACCGTCGCTCTTACCACAGCTCCACTATACGGTTATCCTTCAATCGGTTGAGTTTAGTTTTACGTCGCTATATAAATCCTGCGAGTAATTAATATCGGTTACCGTTTGGTGATCTGGCAGGAATTAGGAGGCCCTAGCGATCGCGTCGTATTGCAGTCAAAAATTTATATAAGAATGCTAAACTCGCGTGGTAATAGAAGCAACGTGGGTAGCTCTTAAAGTGCACTACGTCAATGGGCTTACTGTGCATGTATCCTCCTCTTTCTTTCGCATTATTTCTCCCTTCTTGTGCGAGAGTGAAATGTGACTCGAATTTCTCACTCTTTCGCAAATACAGAGTAAGAAATAATTAGAAATAAAGAAAAAATATATATGCGCAGTAAGCCCATTGTGCACTGTACGAGGTCTCTTCAGAAGAAAACTGAACTTAATTTTTTTAAACTTTATTATAAATTTTACAGGTTATTGGTCCTTGTCCCCTTCAAAGAACTCTCCTCTCTTATTCACACACTTTTCCCAACGGTGTGTCCATTTCATGAAGCAGTCCTGGATAGCTTTCTTTGTGACGAATTCGCTTTGATGTTAGAAATAGTCTGAAAACTAAGTACTAATTTCAATGTCAAAAACTAGAAAAAATCATAGGAAGCCAAGTATGGCGAGTGAGGTAGGTATGAAGGACAGTCATGGAATTTTTGCACAAAACTGGCGAATTGACAGAGCTGGGAATGCGAGCGCATTGTCATGATGCAAGAACCATGAGTTGTCTCACAAATCTAGTCTCTTTTTACGAATTTTTTCATGTATCTGTTGTAAAATAGCTTCATAATTCGCACGGTTCACTGTTCCACTTTGAGACAAAAATTTAAAATGCACAATTCTATGAAAGTCGAAAATACAGTGATCATCTTCAATTGACTGACGAATGACGAGCATTTTTACATCGTGAGAAGCATTCGTAACATTGCGTACGATCTTAGGAGTTTTACATTTGTTTCAAAAGTTGAATCGTTCCTGTAATAATTTTTTCTAGTTTCACGCAAAATTTTACATTTCATCGTTGCATTTATATATTCTTTTTGCTACAAGTTAGTTTAATCTTATTAATGACTAGCAGTTACCCGCAGCTTTACTCGCATGAACAACTACTTTTTGAGATAAACGAAAAAAAAAAATTGACTGCAGTACTCGGGCAAACCATGGACTCCACCCTGTTATTCCTGAGAATTTTTTACTCAAGTCTGCTTAGCCGCAACATGCTAGTCATGATACCAGCTAGATGGCAATAATAGCCTCACAAATATTCATGTTGATTACATATATTTATATTCATATATTCTAAGCTCTGCAAGATATCGATATGAAACATACATTAAAATTTAAGTTACAATTCCTGTTTTAGTTTCTGGAATTTTTATTGAAATCTATTGACCCATTCCGGAGCCTATTTGAGACCAACTTTCAGACAGATAGACAGTCAAAAACTCTAAAATGTTCATTTATGATCAAGCATCGTTTAAATAGCAGTTCTTATTAAAATTTTTTCTTTTATTTTGGAATCGCAGTCACCTGAAATTTATCTATCTGTAGTATTTTCGATCATAAATTGTCAGTTTATTTGATAATAGACACTCACATCGTTCCACTTGAAGAACCAACCACAAAAGTCATATGTTAGTGGAACGGTAAAAACTGCGGTTTAGAGCGAATCGTTGCGATCGCCTAATGGAAGGTACTATAACTAAACATTATATGTCAGTTTGACTGATTGCAACCAAGCTAGTATGTATTTAGAAGGTGCAAGCTATCGCGCATGAATCTAGCGACGATTTCCTGAACGGCGAAGTCAACTGCTATGATTCTTCCTGCAGCACAAGGTAGGAAGTCATAATACCATAATTCATATAGGTATCGTGCGCAATAATCTGAAGTGTTAACGTAATGATACACTTATATGTAACCAGATAGGGTAATGCTTGGATGAGAATTCCGGAAATAATTATAATTTTAAATTAAATTATTGTAACTGATATATGCATGTCACCAAATTTGATTACGGTTCAGTTCATTTCAGGTAAGAAAGATTCAAGAATGGGACTACGATTCAAGCCTTCTGATTGGCCAAAATACGAACACTATTCATTCACATTGAATGCAGGTCTCAAAAAAAACTTGCTGAAAATGAATTCAAGAAATAGAAACAACAAATATATTCACATTATTACCTAAGAAGATAAAAATTTAAATCTTTGAACTGCACAAATATATTTATGATAATTGATGAAAGATTGACAAATGATGCAACTGACAGATAGCCAAGTGCGATTTTTGTTCTAATGTGAAATTGGCATTTCGGCCAATTGGCTTAAATTATAGTCCCATTAGAGCCCTTGGACCATTCTTGACTGAAATGAACTATAGGTATAAATTTCTGCAATTATTAGAATTATGAATCAATTCATCTTAGTAAAAGAGTAAGATTCTGATTCAGAAATGACGAAGATTTAACACTGAGAATTTGTCTTGAGATTCTGATAAAAACTTTTTAAATTGGAAGAATGTAAGAATGTAATACAAGTGCACTGAATGGATCAAAAATATAGTGCACGATAACACAATGCCTACAAAAATTCCCTAATATTTTATTTGATTCAATAAATAATCTTTTCTTGGATACTTTGTGTCCTTCTTTAACTTTCTTTGATGATAGAAAAAATTGGTATCAGAAGCGGCTCCACTTCCTTCATTTCGATTAAAAGTTTTATAGTATCATACACATACTTTATTCTCAAAAATTTCAATCACTATGTTATGTTTATGAAAGTCATTTATCGACCAAAATATTACATCAAAGTTTCTGGTAATTAATTTTCTGTTTGGTTCATTGCTGTAAAATATTGAGTCAAAGCCCTTAAATTACCAACACTTATATGTAGAATATCTCATAACGAGCATAATTAATACCAAAATATCTCTTGTTATGTGCAACAGTCACTTATCAATATGTAAGGAGTGTGAACCATTATTTATGAATTTATGACATTATTGACAGCAATTCTTAACAACTTGTCGAACAGTTAAATTCAATTTGATATTGTTCATTTCCAACGAATTGTTTACGAAAATAACGTTTTTGTACCTAGATTCTACTAGCCTTACATCCGTTATAGGTGTCGACCTGCACCGATCAAGTAAGAGGATGAAATTTATTTTTTATGAAATAAAATATGCTAACAAAAGTAACGTCGATGAGTTGCCTAAAGAAATCCGTTCAAGGTTATGTTCAATTAAAAATTCAATAATTAATAATACTATCTTCACCAATCGTGTAACAAAAAAAAAATTCAACACTAATTGAAAGTATAAAGCCTTATAGACCATGCAAACATCAGATTGCTTACTTTTTTTTGTTCAAGGCTGTATAGTTGCCAGCTTTAAATAAATGAGCCGAAAAAATAAGACATATTTTGATATATAATTCATTTGGTTAATAGATCGGTGAAGGTGCCACTTCAGATTCACTTATTTAAAGCTGGCAGCTATATATCCGTGAACAGAAGGAGGTAAGCAACCCGATGCTTGCATATTCCGTTGGCTTTATTATATACTTTCAGTTGTTAATTACAAAATCGGTGAAGATATGAAAAAAAAATTATTACTTTTAAAAAATTTTAATCAAACATAACTTCGAACACACTTCTTCAGGCAACTTATCAACGTTACTTTTGTTAACATATTTAATTTCATGAAAAATTAATTTCATTTGATTACTTGATCGCTGCAGGTCGATACCTATAGGCTCTTTGCGAATAGACTGCAGCGCCAGTAGTGGTTAAATTTGACAGTACTAGCAGGTAAACAAAAGGTTATCATCGCACATGATTTTAGAATATATGTACAAAATTTAAATTATAAACAATTTATAAGTAAATTTAACATGGAAATTGAAATACCACATGTTGCTTATACAAATTGTTGCGTTCCAAACTATACAACAGTTACGGAAACACAAAAAAACCATAAACATTTCTACAAGTTTTCATCCAGAGAACATGAAATAGGAATGGGAAAAAAATTGATTTAGGCTATTAAACGAGTGAAGAAAGTGAAAAAAAGTCAATAATAATTATAGAATATGTATTAAATGTAGGAATTACTTGATGAAACTAGAAAATTTTTGTAGAAAGTTAGGTTAAACCATTGCAAGCTATAGAAATTTTGTAGATATTATTTTTATGTATAAGATAAGTTAAAATGCATGCAAAATATCTCGCGTTTCATCCACCTAAGGCAATGTGAAAAAATATACTTTCATATGACATGTTTTGATTCGTTTGACAGACATTTAGCAGCCTATTATTAATTACTTAAAAATAACATATCTTACTTCGATAAAAACTTTATACGAACCAGAATTATTCGACTTTTGCTCCACAACATGCGCGGAAATCAAACTCTTATCCAAAAATAGTCTTTCTTCAACATTAAACACAAGGGCTGGTACCACAAGCTCTGTTTTTGGCGCTACTAAGAGCGTTGTGTCAAAATGTGTTTCAACGCAATTAGAATTTTCCCAAATACTTTTAAGAATAATCTTCAGATACAAATTACGGAAAATACATATGTCTACAAAATTTATTTGAATATTCTCCTTTAAAATAGCTTGAAATATTTATATTGTCTTAAAACTCTCCTTAAAATAACACTGCTAGTATAACCAAAAACAGAGCTTGTGGTACCAGCCAAGCTTACTCTCGGGACTAATTTTCCTTTTTCTAATATTGTACTCCGGATACAACCAGGTTATATAAATTGAAATCCTATTCCTATCATAACTCAATTAGCCATCATGCACTTGTGTTTTTAAACTTATTTCAAGCTTCAATACAAACTTTTTAGCTTTTATTTACTTATTTCACCTAATGACAATTTAAATATTTTCCTGCAGCTACTTTCAAAATTAAACACCCCGAGCGCTAGTGTCGGTCTCCAACGTTTGCGCAAAGAGCCTATAACGGATTCTGTACTATACTCAGTATACTGTAGAATATGATGCACATATTTTACATTTTTTTTCGAATTCTTAGAACATAGTTTAATAATATAAGATAATTATTAAGAATAGTACCACAATTGATGCTTGAGTAACACAATAATAATTAAAACATAGTCTCAACTGTCAAAATTTATTGATTAGTACATAAATCTATGTATAGATAGTGTCATGTCATTAGTATTTAATGAATTGAATTACGGCAGATAAAAGATTATATTGCAGCGCACGAAATGTAAGGAATTTTATTGGTATTTTTTTTACATCTTGGGCTATGTTATTATAGTTTTTGTAGGGATATTTTTTGGAAGTGAGTTACAGCCCGTGTCACTTAGTGATAATATAAAATTCAACTGGTAAAAGTATTTTTGGAATCGGTCCAGTAGTTTTTGAGTTAATTAATTACAAACAAAAATACAAATATTTTCTCTTATGCCTGGTTTTATAAAGGGCAGAGTATTTTATTTCCAGAGTAAATAAAATTTACTCTGTTTGATGACAGTCGATTATTCCACAGCAATGATTCTGTTGTCATAAGGAAGCTCAAACTGATTAGAATTTGTTAAATGAAATAAATTTACTTCAGGAATAAATTTACTTGGTCTTTTATAAAACCGGCCATTAATAATATTGGTATGGATAGATAATACTATCAGAAACTTTCACGCAGGCGCCAGCAACAGCAATAGAAAGTTTCAATTCAATCGGATGAACGATGCTCGAACGGATAAATACTGTTCGTGCTCCACCTATTTCACGTTAGTAGTACAATGTCAGAATCATTATGCAAATGCCAACAACAACTATACTAAGTTTTAACTCAGTCGAATGAACGATGCGCGAATGGACAAATACGGTTCGTGCGCCATTTAATGAATGTTGATGGTACAGTAATAAGAACTTTCACGAAAGAGCTAACAACAACTATAGTATGTTTCAACTCAATCGGATGAGCGATGCGCCACTCAATTTATGTTGATGGTACTATAGTAAAAACCTTCACAAAAATGCCACTAACAATTATAGGAAATTTCAACCTAATCAGATGAACGGTGCTCGAATACATAAATATCTACGAGTCGTGCACCACTATTTGTCAAGTTATCTATCATAGCCTATGTTACTCAGTGATAATATAAGATTATACTGGTAAAAGAATTTTTTCAATCGGTTCAGTAGTTTTTGAGTTTATTCATTACAAACAATAGTAGATTGTTTAATAAGTAGAGAAAATTGAGAGTTTACTAGCGAGTGTAAATATATCAATTCAAGAGCGAGAGCAACGAATTTGCAGGAGCAAAGTAATATCGCTTTTTTTACATGTTACTGAAATACTAATCAAGGTTGTATTCCTGCAGAAGCGTAGTAAAGGATTCAATAACTGCTAAATAAAAGCATATTAACAGATAAACAATATTAAAAATTAATTTGTCAGAAGCGTCAGAAGCTGGAGATTCCAGCGAAATTCTGGATACAGCTAAAGAAGCGACTTTACATTTATTTTGTTTCCGGCGAAATCGAGAGAATTTTTGTTTTCTTATATATTTAACCTGTAATTTTCTCTTAATTAGGTCAAAGCTGTCATTTGGGCGTGTGTAATAGTGCGATTTTTGTATGTTATTTTTTGTTGCTAATTATAAAACTGAATTCTACCTATTAAACCTAATTTTTTCCATCAAATATACAAAAAAAAATACAAATCTTTTCTCTTTATAATATTAGTATAGATCAGTCATGAGAAAAAAGTTTAGCCACAACGCCTGAAGAGCGGGTGGTTATTTTTTCAAGAGAATAATCACATTTCATACATTTCCAATACAAAGTTTTATCCAGTAGCTCTCTTAAAACGACTTAAATCGTTTTAATAATGTATTGGTTGTTTTTTTACATTGACAATACATTTGAATGATATAAGTAAAACAGAAAATACAAAGGTTGTAATAGTACTCACTGTTCCCCCTGACTTATCTGTTATTGTCGCACTGAGTAATTATTGCTGGATATTATTTATTTTAAATGACCATAGTAGCAAACTTATTATGGATCGATGTTGGATGAAATAATCTACATACTTATTTTCATTATAATTATCATTATTTCTCTTTCAGTATTTTTAATATGGTCTGTGCGCTAGAATGATGGATGAAAGATGATATATTATTCGAACGTACTTACTGACCTGTGTGTATGATAGCAACTGTTTTCCAACGCATACTGTGGACAACAGCAGCGACGGCCCTTGCGGTTTCTTGCACTGCAGGAGCCAGTCGTACTGCTAGATGCTTTTCGTCGTACCGGAGTTCCTGGAAAAATAACAGTAATACTGTTTAAATGTTACATTTAAATGTAAATACTGAAAAAATATAGTGTCACAAATATGAAATATCTTAAGCAATTAATTTTTTGCATTGATAATTATAATTATTATCTAAGTTCGCATTTGGGCGCATTCTACAAAACTTCTATATCAGTTGTCTGACATTTGCGTAATATTTTATTGTTACTGGTTGTCTAGCGACACTCTAATTAGTTTAAAATGTTCGGGAGAACGATGGTATAACTACGGTGACCATAAGTCCTTTATTCAAGAGGACAGTTCGTTATCTCATTGCTCTGTGCTCTAACTTTATTTATTTCCTAAAATATGCTTTTTGTCCTTTATTATGTAAAGTCTGTGCAAAATTTAAAAAAAAAACCTTATAGTTGATGGATGAAGAATGGAAAAATAGTGGTAGAAGCATATATACTTCCGTCAAATACAACTTTTAAATGTACTGCATGGAATTTTATGAACCGGGGTACAAAATTTTTTCTACTGAAAAGTATCAAAATCAATTTCATTTGAATTTATACAATGTATGTATGAGTGTAATAATAGTAATTGTTCAAAATTTTAATGGATGCATTGTTGTATGTATGCTACTATTTTTGGAATTAATGTGATGAATTTATAAATGTTATAAGGTATTTTTTCATGTTCTTAGATATGATCTTTATTTTCCTTTAAAAAAATATTATTTCTCCTGGAGAAAAAGAAAAAGTTAAGTGACGTAGTGGCGCGAAAAGTGAGAGCTAATGATTTTCATTGTGCGACAATATTTATAGTAAAAACTGTACTTTAACCTGTGCATAGTAATTAAATCACAATAAATTTGATAATATTTTCAAAACGTATCCAATTCTCTTCAATGTATAGGTCACTATTAACTTTAGAATGCATGTGAAAAAATAATATTAAATTAAACTTACATAGAAAACTAAGAATGCATGAACATGATCGTTTGTTGTCAAATATAAAGCCAAATAGAATATAAGTTATTCCAATTTGCAGATTCAACCCTAATTATTCCAACTGCGGGAATTACAAATGAGATCTTTATTTAAATAATTGAGTAACGCTAAATTACAGCATATTGTCAACATGGCAACGACTGTGTTTACATAAACAAGTATTTGAGATGTATACAGCCTTGACTTGTTAACAAAACAAGCACAAGAGACGCTACCAATGCATTATGGGTAACGTCGTAGTTATGTTAACGTACCTACGTACGTATGCTAAGTACATTCTTGTCATAAGCAAATATAGTTCAAGAGTTATAGAAATAATAATAATGCATACTTAATTAAAATACTCCTATCCTTTTTTATCCTATGGGCTATGTGCTATGTGCACAAAGTCTACTAGCGCCACTAGTGGCAAATAGAGAACAATTGAACTCTCTTTTATCATTGTTTCATACCTAGAATTTTTTTAATAAACTAATATTATTAGCGCTTTGCGTATAATATAGCTTGCGAAGCATAAAAGGTACGTTGAAATTATTTATATTGAGTATTTTTTTCTTTAACTATGATGTACCTAATTAAAAAACATTCTTAATTCATTTGAATTGACAGGATAATGTCTAATTACGGCACCAATGATCTTGCGGATCAAGCTTGAATCTATCAAACACTGTATCCTTTTTACTGAGAGTGCATTGGAGAAAGGCGTGAAAATGGCTTTTTGCCTTATTAAACAAGTTGAGGAATATGTTGCTGACAATATTAATAACAAAATTATTGCGAAGTGCATCCGGAAAACTTCTATCACTGAAACACTTTACAAATTAAAGATAGAGGTAAATTCATAAATCCCAAATCAATGATGAATTTTTCTAATCTTACAATTGAATTACAAACATCATTCTTATATAGATTAATTGTGTAAGACTAATAATACTCTGCTTTGATCCACTTCGCTTGTTTTTAGATGTTATAACTCTGTACAGGAAATCTATAAAACTTATTTTTACTTCAATCATCCTTAACACAACAGCCTGAAACACAACAATAAGAATTTTTCCATGTTTTGTATACAATTATTTCCACTTTTAAACTACAATGCTCAATGACGTATTCTGAAAAATAAAGTTCAAAGCTTATAATGATGCTCACCACGAGCGCTCGCATCGACATTTGTTCAAACCCCACCCTCTTGCACAGCCTATAATATTCAAAATAATACGTTATATATATATATATATATAGAGAGAGAGAGAGAAAGAGTTCAGAAAGCAAAAATTATATGCAGGCTGTCCTATTTTAATCTATATATTAAAACTTTATACTCCTCTTTAGGCATATTGCGCACACGAAGGAATGTGAGATTTGGCACGTGGAGAAAGAGTGGAAAAAGCTACAATTATGTACAGAGTGTCCCATTTCAATTTACCGTTGAATACTATATTACTTTTAGTTGGAATATATTGAGAAATATGCTCCAAATTGAAAAGTGTCTGAAGTAAAAGTTCAATGATTTCTTTCTTTCATCTGATGGGTCGGGGTAGCTGGAAAGTCATTTTAAAATCTTGAATGGGAATCACTATTTTTTATTTTTATCTTCATCTATCAAGTTGACATTTGTGAAGAAATGTATATTTATTTCTCAATTTTCAAGAACTATAGAGATTAATAGGAGAATATAATATGTATCCCGGCAAAACCTGTACTTCAAGAGATCATTAAACTGCCCATATTATGCCCGTACTTATAGTCGATACTTCGCTCGATCTCAGACTTGAGAACTGCTCAAGTATGCGAATATTACCAATAGTCGTTACTTGGCTACAGAGTAATACTTCGCGTTTGCTTGACTCCGGGTTTACTTGAGTCTACTACAAGGCTACCTTGAGTCGTGCTCAAATATTCGTGTCAGTTATTTTTGACATTTGTATTAAAACATGAATATATGCCATAGAGGCATACATACTTACTGAAACCTATTTTTCCAATCAAATTGTCCAAAAATAGATTAAATTCAGTCGACAAACTAGGAATATTTCACAAATACTGTCATGAACGTCAAACATATCAATCAAATATATGTCAAAAACAAGAAATCTCGAGCTTCGCCAGGAATTCACGAAGTATCGACTATAGGATAGATTTTCAAGTAAGTATCTATGGTGACTTCGCCTCGACTTGGCCAAGTAATACTCAAGAACGAGATTGAGATTTGACTATAAGTACGGGCATAGGTGTAATTCTGTTTATTATATTTCAAATGAGTAGACACCAAATTGAGTTCTCTGTGAACTAAAGATAACTTTAATTAAAACAGTCTTATAATACATGTGAATTCAGAAAACTATTACCTAAAGAATCAATTTTAAATGTCCTTACTTATATCTCTTGACTTTTTCAAAACATGTTTACTAAAACCAAATCTGACAGCCATGTACAAAATCAACCGTTCATCATTATTCAATATAAACATAGCTAGACATGATGATGTACGCAAGTTACAAAGTTACATAGGTATTAGCTTTAGAGTGTCTATAAAGTAGTTTTTGACAGAACAGTCCTAAAAAAGTAATATTTGACAAATCAGTCCCAAAAAGTAATATTTGACAGATTTGTACCAAAAAGTAAAATGTCTTGGCTGTAAAAAAGGCTATACAAACATCTTTTTTAGGCGATCATGACAAAAAAGGTGTTTTTATGGCTTCTTTTGCGGCCGTGAAGTTTCACTTTTTGGGACTGATCTGTCAAATTTTACTTTTTGGGACTGATCTATCAAATATTACTTTTTGGGACTGATCTGTCAAAAAATATTTCATAAACACTTTATATTTACCTATATGGGCAGCTTGATGAACTCTTTAAGAAACAGTTTTCGCTTAAATAGTACATATATTCTTCCGTCAACCTCTGTAGTTCTTGCAATTCAAAAAAATTAATACGCATTGTTTGTTAAATGTCAACTTGATAGAAGACAATAAAACAAAACAATTTCAACGGCAACTAAGATTTACAATTGCAATGTTTTAGAAATAAACAGATAAAATGATGTGATTTTGAATTATTTCGTAATGATCGCCTAAAAAACGTTGTGTGCACCTCGGCCTACAGTTCTTTTTTGGTCTCACCTGAATTGCAGCCTCAGCTACGCTTCGGCCGCAAACAACAGATTCGACCAAAAAAGATAACCTTTACGGCCTTGATACACAAATAACTATTTTGCTATGATCGCCTAAAAAACATATTTTGAGGGTGTCTAGGATCACACGGCCGAAGTGAAAATTCATGTGGCAAGCGTAATGAATAGAATAATAATGGTATTATTATGGATGCTATAGACAAATCAAGAATAAACTATAATTACTGAAAAAGTAAAAACAAAAAGAAATATCCTCTGACAATAATATAAACAAAACTCACTAGAACGACGTAGCTGACTGTTTTCCCTCTCTCGGTGAGACTCGACTTTGCCAAAAGCCTGTAACGCATCTTGTAATTTCCTGCATTTATGTCAATTAAAGTCATTTTTCGGAAATTAAATATTATTTACTTATGTAATCAGTTCAAACGGACACTCTGCATATGTATGAGAAATACATAAAGTGACTTGCCACCATAAACAATGACTGAGTCATCATTCAAGAATACTTTCCAAATATAGTTTTATTCCTGTTCAAGTTTATTAATGCCAACTAAAAACAAAATTGAATACTGACGGCCACAACGAAGCACACCTCGACTTGCTCGTATCTAAGTCTACCCGCGCTGCAAGCATGACGGATGAAAAGTTAAACACTCACATACTGTTGTCGCTTCAAACAGTATTTTATTTTGGTCATAAAAAAAAAATAACATACTGTTGTAATGATGGCCGTTTATTATTTAACACTATTTATTTAACTTATTATTCGATTAAATACAAAATTATTTCAACAAAACAAAATGTCCGCTGTTTCTTTTTGTCTAGTAGTACACGTAGTCATCATTCTTCTGTTGTGCGCATCGCTGTCGTCGAGGGCGTTCAGATTTTTGAACTGGGCTGCGTTCAGGCATCTCACAGCTCGGCCTCTCCTGACGTTCCATGGGCTCCAGGGGACCTTCATCTGAAACAGAAAAGTCGGTTTCTCTTCCTATCCCTCCTGGAAGTTCTTCGTTGGTGTCGTCATCATGACTAGCATCTTCTTCGGAAATTAAGTCGCTATCGGTTTCACCAGGTTCAGGCCATGGTTTCAGTTGTTCCGGTGGTAGAATATTTCTGTAAAGTTTCTGTCTTATGCGATTTCCTGGTACGTCAGATACAAGATATCTGTCGTTCGAGGGTACTTTTTCAACTGTGTACGGACCAATGTATTTCTTCATCATTTTAGGGGTTGTTCCAGGTTCCATTCCAGGTCGTTTTATCGCAACGAGTTGATTCTCATGGAATTTTGTTCCTTCTGGTCTCTTGCGGTTGTAGTAAACCTCACTTTTCTCTTGGTTTCTTTTAATTCTATTGCTTGCTTCAGTTCTAATCTCTTCTCTTCTTTGGTGATATTTATGTTGTTCCAGCTCGGTTTCTAGAACATGTTCGAGGGGCTTTTGGTAGTTTTCTATCTTAAATCCGAACATTAGTTCACTGGGGCTGAAATTTGTGCTTTTCTGCTGGGTTTGGTTCAATGAAATTTGGATCTTTGGTAGAACGATGTCCCATTCGTCCGAAAATTCAGTTTCTTTCAGTAAGGCAGGCATTATGGTTTTATTGTAGCGCTCTATTTGTCCATTTGATCTCGGTGTTCGCGCAGCAATGTGTGTAAGTATGATGCTATTTTCTTCACAAAAATTAGTGAATTCAGAACTGGTAAAACAAGTTCCTTGGTCGCTGATTATTCGTCGTGGTTTTCCAAATATTTCAAATAGTTGACTTAGGTGTTTAATTACTTCGGTCGAATTTGTAGTTTTGGTAGGTTTTAAGATAATAAATTTCGTGAATCCATCGATAACTTCGAAGATATGCCGGTTTCCTTTTTTTGTTTTTTCTAAGGGTCCAGCGTGGTCAACGTGTAACGTATCCCAAGGTCTGTTGCCTTTGTCGATCGAATGTAACCAACCTTCATTTGTTCTGGACTTGTAGTTGTACTCAATGCATTTTACGCAATTCTTCAGGCAGGAAATTACATATTTACGCATATTGGGAAAATAAAATTTTTCTCGTAGTTCGCATAGAGTTTTATCGACGCCTAAATGTGAAATATTAGCATGAACTTTCATGACGATTTCCTTTCGTAATTTTATAGGAACAACGTAAAGTAGTTTCCCTTCACGTTCCTTCATTACTTTACCATTCATTAGTACGTAATCTGGATTACAAGATTCGTTTTTCATTAGATTATCTTTTATCTTCTTCACGTCGGGATCGAATTCTTGGGCTGCTGTTAGATCATAATCTTCAGCTTGTTCATCAGAAATAATGTTGCAAAATTGTCGACTGAGACCATCTACATGACTCATCTTCGCACCGGGTCGATGTTCAATTTTGTAGTCGAACTCCTGTAGGATTAGACTCCATCTGCAAATCTTTGGATTTAATTCTTTCTTTTCCATTGTTTGCTTGAAAGCTTGACAATCGGTTACTATCGTGAATCGTTTCCCTAGCAGGTAAACTCGGAATCGTTCTAACGCTAATATTACAGCGCGAGTCTCCAATTCGAAACTATGCTTTTTAGAATCTGACTCAGTAGTTTTAGTACTATAATAATAAATTGGATGGTACTTATCATCATCTTGTTTTTGAAGTAAAACGGCTGCATATCCTTGTGAACAGGCATCAGTATGTAGCTGAGTCTCTCTCTCGGGGTCGTACAGCTTCAGGATCGGTTCGGAAATAAGTGCTGTCTTCAAAACATTAATGGCTTCAGTTTCACGGCTGCCAATTTTGAATACTGCTTCCTCTTTCATCAAATCGCTTAGTGGCTTGGCAATGAGCGAATAGTTTTTAATAAATCGCCGGAAATATCCAGTTAGTCCCAGAAATCCGCGTAATTGTCGTTTTGTGGTTGGTAACGGAAAATCGGTTACTGCTTGTATTTTCACTTTCCCAGGTCTAATTTCGCCTTGTGTTATCACATATCCCAAGTACTCAATTTCAGTTTGTGCAAAATGACATTTGTCTACACGTATCTTGATCGCATTGCTTTTTATTTTCTCGCAGACTTCACGAATGGTTTCTAGATGTTCTTCGAGAGTCTTGGACGCAAGTAATAAATCATCCATATAGATCTGTAATTTGTTAGCTCTAATCAAATCTTGGAAAACATCGTTTACGTATCTCTGGAATACGGCAGGGCTGTTAGTAAGTCCAAAAGGCATCTTTAGGAATTCATATTGACCTCCTGGTACTACGAATGATGTGTATTTTATACTGTCTTCATCCATGTTAATATGAAAAAATCCGTTCTTCAGATCAATTGTGCTAAAATATTTTGCTTGACTCAAGTTATTTAACAAATCATCTATGTGGGGAAGAGGGTATTTATCTTTCACAGTTATTTCATTTAATGCACGGTAATCACCACATAATCTATACTCCCCATTCTTCTTTCTTCTCAATAGCATTGGACTGGCTTAGTTAGAGTTGCTAGGCCGCACAATTCCCTTTTCAAGCCATTCATCGATGATTTTGTTCAGTTGCTCCTTCTCGTGATAGGCTAATCTTCTAGGACTGCTTGTAACTTCTTTGTCGGAGTTCAATTTTATTTTCATTTTGACGCATGACTCTTTAATTTTGGATATTCATCAAACTGATAAAAGGAGATTCTTCTGGTTCTCGTTTCTTGAATTTTACTTCATCGGCTGTAACGCTCATGTTTACAGTATTTAAGAATGATTGACCTAAAATCACATCTGCAGTTATCGAATTGTTAGGTACAATTATGGCATAGACGCAATATTGTTGTCCTTCTATTTCCATATCGACATACGTGACGCGTTCACATCGTACTTTTGAATTATTGAGTCCGATTAATACATGTGGTTTATTTAAATCGTGAAATTTGAGTCGTTCACTATGCATTTCCTTAATTAACGATGTGTCACAACCGGTATCAACAAGTGCGGTTAGACTGACTGTATCACCAATTATTCTAGCAGATTTATTATATTTATTTAAGGAGGCAGTGTTTATGTTACCTACTGAAACGTTTGGGGTTGTATTCTTATCGGATTTATTAGGGTCGGTGTTTGAAGTACAAAATCGTGAAATGTGTCCCTCTCGGTTACATTTGAAACAAGTTGGTTTCTTCTGTTTGGTTTCTGTTTTCGCATTAGTTTCCGTGGTATTGTTTGCGAATCTGCATTTATCTTTTGTATGTCCTATCTTTTTGCAAACCTCGCACTTATGTAAATTAGTGTGCGTGTCATTTGTTCGTTTATTAGTATTCATAACTTCGGCTGACAAAAGTTTCATGGCGTGAAATAACGACTTCAAATCTTTGTGTTGCGCTGATATCATGTGCATACGAATAGTGAAGTTATCTATACCGCGTATCATTTGCGATATTATTTCGGCTTCTGTCATGTGGGCTTTTCTGGCTAATACTAGTTTTTCTTGGTAATAGTCTTCGAATCGTTCTCCTCGACGCCAATTTCTCGCTCGGACTCTGTCGATAGCTATGCCGGGATCTTCTTGTATTGTGAACATCTCGATCAATTCATTCTTAAGTAAATCCCAAGATTTCTTGATATTGTCATCTTCTGAGTCGTACCAACGTCGTGCGGTTCCTGTCAATCTGTTGGTGGCCAGTACTCTTACGACTTCATCGGATAAGTTGTACATATTTTTCAAATCGTCCACTCGCGTGACCCATGTTTGAATTTCCAAGTTTTCCTTAGCTTCGCCACTAAAATTTGGAATCTGGTTAGAGATTTCTTTAAATGGTATTACAGTACCTGAATTTGTATATGTTGGCTGATTTTCTGAGCCGCTTGTTTCAAGGTCTACTCTTCTTAAGCTTGAAATTTCATCATCTCTGGCTTTTAAGACTTCCATCATGGTGTTCATTTGGTTTAACATCAATTCCATTTGTTGTTGATGTTGTCTTCGTTCTTCCCTCATACTATGTAGCTCTGCTCTAAGTACTTCGTCTGCCATTTCGTTTTTTCTTCGTACAAACACAGGAACAGTCTTTTGAAACACGCTACTATCGTAGGCACAGGTATTTCAATTTGAGTTCGTTGCACGAGTCGAGCACAAAGTAACTTTTCGCGGTTTTTTCTTTTTGGTTATACGCGTCGCATCGCGAACACAGGCGTATTTCCACTATTAATTGACTTTGCTTTTGTGGTCAACTGGATCAATCTCACTTCTGAATTGTTGTAATGATGGCCGTTTATTATTTAACACTATTTATTTAACTTATTATTCGATTAAATACAAAATTATTTCAACAAAACAAAATGTCCGCTGTTTCTTTTTGTCTAGTAGTACACGTAGTCATCATTCTTCTGTTGTGCGCATCGCTGTCGTCGAGGGCGTTCAGATTTTTGAACTGGGCTGCGTTCAGGCATCTCACAATACCAATATTAAAGCTTAATTTTTTGAATTCATTTTCGAATGAACTTTACTTCCAGATCATAAAATCCTTGTAATATTAATAATATTATACCTGTCAAAACAATTTAAGAAACAAAGGATAAAATATAATTATTAGATACATACCTGTGGACAGGTCCATGTAACAAGCGTAGATTTTTTCATCTGCGCAAGCCAATGCAAAGATTCACATAGACCGGGCTCCGGTGATGCCAGAATTTGCGCTCCAGTTTTGGACACAGCATCCGCTAGAGCCTTGCCATTGCTACCACATACATCTGCAAAAATAAGCAAGTTAGACTGTAAGTTGGTATTAAATTTTTAGTAAAACTATCTATCAAATTTGAAACAATAAATATATTCAAATAGTTTAAATTCAAATTCAGGAATAGTATATTACATCTGAGATGGGAAGTATTTCATTACAGCCGAGGACTTATTATATGATCGAGTATTTGAGAAGTTATTTTTTTTTTATTTGAAAATTTCCTGTGACGTCCAAACGCTTATTACGTCACTCAAACGGTGGGTCTTATTCTTGTACAAAATAAAATATACCTGAATTTGATTTATATTATATATTTATTCATGCGCATAGAAATTGAAATGAAAATTTTATTTATTTTTAATATTAACCTAATTTTTTACCCTATCATCAAATATTTTGAGAATATTGTCGTAAAATAGATTAGGTGGCGTTAGTGTCTTGCTTGTTTAGCATCATCTAAATTATTTTTGATTATTGTCACTTGACAGTCATATTTTATTTTGATATATGTTTGTTACGTGCAGTTTTGTTAATTCTTTAATGTCCGACTAGTTTATTATTGTTGTCATGATAACACTGATTTCAGAGTAATTACTTAAGAAGAAGTCACAGCCTTGCTGCGAGAACACGAAACATGGTTCAGCTCGTACGCCTTCCTGCTTGACTTGTTGAGTAAATATTAAAAAGGGAAGTGGCTTTTGATTGAGAAAGGATAAATCTAGGATTCTATAGTAGTAAAATTTTGAAAAAAATATTCAATATGTGACTTTTGAAGCATTGAATCTAACGTATTTTTGTCTTTTCTACGACCAATTTTCCTAATTATTAAGACAAAAATTTTAAAAAGAGGCACAATAGAGTCATAGTTTGGACTATCAACTACAATATGGGATTGAATGTTTTATTTTGAATCAAATATATGAAGAAAATCTACGTAATGATCGAATGTCTAAAATTTAGGTATGAACGGTGCTGCCACTGTGAAATTTTCTGCAATTACACGTAAATCCGGCCTACTAAAGTGTTCTATCATTATATTCACTTGACAAGCCAAAATTGTGTGGAGAGTTATTCATTTTATATTTCTATTTTAGTGTTCTATAAAATTTAGACTCATATAAGTATCAAAAAATATTTAATTTCTATGTCACAACAATTACATGATAATTGAATGAAAAATAAACTTCAGTTGTCATGAACATATATTAATGTAGATCAATAATCAGAAATAATAAATTGTCTCGACCATATAAACTGAAGATTGATATTATACCAAGTTTATAGAATTTTCTAATAAATTGACTCTGGGATACACCAATAATTCGCTTTATTTCAGTATTTTTGAAAATTACTTATACCTACTTTGAAACCTTGTTTTTAAGCTTTGTTATGTTAGAGATATTTTTCATAGGTTTTACGTAAGATTAATAATCATATCATTTTTAACAATTTCAGCAAGTTACGCAAAACGAAGGTTATTTAAACGGTCCGACATCTATTTGTTATCTCAGTTTGTGTTCTTATTTAGGAGAGTGAAGTTACAATGTCCTTAGTGTATCTTGAAGAGTTTAGGGTGAGTTAGTCACGTGTGTGTATAGGAGAGTGTATTTATATTAGAGGTGTGAGAATTGTTGTGGTTGTATGGTATGGGATTTATGTATTTCCTAATCCTTATCCTATTGGCGTCGCCTCCTGTTGTTTAACTCGGCTTACCTCAGCCAGGGGGGAGTGCAGCTGAGTTGCGCCCAACGAAGCACGACTTGCTAGCCTTGAATTCTTACTCCTGATTGCCTTGTATTTAACTCACGGTGATAAGATCAAGCAGCTCAATGGATTTCACAGCGTGGGTCTGTGTCGGTTTACTCACATTCCCGTGACCTTTTAATCAGCGGTGTGAGGGCTCTCGTGCTCCTGGCTGGCGACCATATAGAGTGAGGTTTGAGGCCCTTTGACTCTGGTCGTCGTTGCGTATTTAACAGGAGAGAGAGAAAGTAGCATATCCTAGTCTACCTGTCTGAACTCAATGTGGTGTGATTTGATGTTGATGCATTGAGTATGTTGTGTGAAAGTAATATCCGTTGGTAAAAAGGATAACAGCTAGTTGACGGTGCTCCCTAGCTCAACATGGGATCCGGACAGATCCGTGTATTTCCCTGTCCTGGGCCCTGTATTTGGGAACAACTTGGGATACGTTCAGTAGTCGGTGCTCCCTGGCGCAACGAGGGATTGAACTAGCGATTGAGACCCTAGTTCGCGAATTGTGTTGATGGTATTGAGTATATAACTTGCGTTGTGTTGATGGTTATGATTGTATAACGTGTGTGTGAATGTGATTCCTCATTAAGCAAGGTAGTTTGCTTATGTTATATTTTACTTTCAGAATACATGAGATCAACCCTCTGAGACCGACAGCCACTGTACATCAGTTATAGATTGATATTGTTTTATTGTAATGTTCAATTGGAATTTAATACAAGTGTTATATGAAATTATGCTTTGTTTAATTTATCATATTTAATAGTTAATCCTATTTAGAAGGCTTTTAATGCTGCCAAATTATTTTGCGATACTTTGACACACCTGCATATTCAAAAAACATTAGCTTATATCTTTTATATATTTCTGGATTTTCCAGCAGAATGAAAATACTACATTTTAATTGATGCCCTTTTAGTTACTTCTCATTTCGAAATTTTGTTTTTTTTTAAATATCCAAATTCAGTTGATTTGATATTTAGTTAATGGCAACATCTATTTTACAATAGTGAATACTGTGCAAAGAATCTTTGTAATTTTTATTTGGACATGAAATGATCACAAGATGAAAAGTGAAATAATAAGTTATGACCATTTCTGCTATAAAAAAACAGAATTTAACATGAAATGCTTATTGCCAGAGTTAGTGTATCCTCGAAATGCGCAAAATATGCCAATTCGTGAACCAGAAGATATGGCAGTAAGAAAAAATTATTCCGAAGGAGTGTGAGTGTGAAAGTGGGATATGTTGTGTTTGCAACAAACTAACGCTGCAATTCTGTGTGAATGTATGTCTTATAAATTCATAAATTTGTAAATTACGAACAAAATCGCAATGAACTTATTCTAATGAAGGAATTGACATTAGTCAACAAAAGTCGATGCGTTTTTATCAGTTTCTTATGGATTTATAGATCTGTAAGAGTTATGGATTTGCACAGAATTGCAACATTAATACGAAAACTGTAATCATTCTATTTTGTTTTCAATGATGTGTTGATATGTTGATTTATTTTTCTTTTGGAACTTTTCGAACTATTTTTCTACTTCCTCTTCCTCGACCTATATATAATAGGAAGTATTGTGATCGTGATTTTCCCACAGTTAGAGATTTTGAATAATCTTCATGTTTTAGACCCTACTGAACCAAGAAAACATAATTTTAAAAAAAGTAGGTCTGTCTGAAAGCACAAATACTTGGGAAAACGTACAAATTTTTGACTGAAATTTCATATTTTAGTTTTTTAGTTAGGTCTGAGTTCGTGAATTGGCTTTTTTCAACCAGTGATACTAAAACTTTATTGATAGAACTTTTTAGTTTTTCGCGTTTATATAATAAACGGTAGTATTTGGCATGAAATATTAAATGACTGAAATTGATTCTTCAATAATTTGGCACAAAATTCACCTCAAACATTTTTCAAAATGAAAGAAGAAACTTTTCAGAACTCATTTTTAATAAATATGTTTTATTTGGCATGAAATATTAAATAATTGAAATTGATCCTTCAATAATTTGGCACAAAATTCACCTCAAACATTTTTCAGAATGAAGGAAAAAACTTTTCAAAACTCATTTTTAATAAATATGTTTTATTTTTCAAAATAATCAGTAGTTCATGTGTTATTATTAAAATTCGAATTATAATAATATTCGTTATAGTTTTCGGAGGCGAAGAAATAATTAGAGTCATAATGTGAAATTATAATAATTATTACTTATATTTTGACGTCATATGCAAACGTTCATCAATTGTTTTTTTGAAATGCACAATTTGGTTTAATCTGCCGGCACTGGTGGTGTGTTTAGGCAGCGCTCAAGTTACTCCGCTGTCCACTGGTGTCGTGGATTCGAATCCTGCCCGGGGCATGGTTGATTATGTTTGTCACTATATACTTTGAATTAAAATGTATATATGATGTGATAATTAAAATTGAAAATAAAAAAATATTCAATAATGTGCTATAAGTTGAGAGCTTGAGAAGCCGTCAAAACATTATTATTAATTCGGTTGCATCTTGGTATCAAATCAGAGCTCCTGTGGGAATAATTCTAGTAGAAGTGTCAATAAAGATATTTGAACGATTGTCACTTATTTTTTACAAGTTAATCGAATGATGTCTAATTTTGTATCAAAGCTCTCGGGGAGATAAGCTTATCAGTAAAAGTATGAAATAAATAATCAATGGAATCCACGTTACCATCTTTAAATTACACTTCCGGCGATCAAATGTCAAAATTTTATGTTCCAATGAATTGAACACTCCGAAAATCTAGAAAAGGCTCTTGATTTTTAAAAATATCTATTTCATGTAAGGACGAAAATATAATCACTCTAACAATAATAGCTGTCATTTCGGCAATGACGACTGTCACTTTGGAAATGACAGCTCCAAATTTATTAAACAGCGATGAAACTGACCATGATATTTATGGTCGAGGAAGTACTGTGATGGCCACAGCAGATATTTAATTATGTATTTAGTATATATTCTTCAATAAATTTTATAAAACTCCAAATATCTATTTAAATAGCTTCAGCTTAAATAATTCTATTTATTAATTGATTCCAGGGAGAATTGATAATGAAATCGTCCAATATGCTATTTTATTATTGGTCTTCAATCGATTGACTTGTTTAATGTATCTTGAGGTTAATATGTATGTATTTTATATGCCTAAATGTAAATTCCTAAATTGAATGCATCATAAATCAGCCTTTCTGTTTTTATTTGTATTCGCATTCGTACATTTGTAAAATTATGTTTAGCGCACTCGTTTGCTTCTACAATACCACGCGCAATAACTGATGAACAGGTAGCCTATGTCACATTTTAAAGCACCGCCTACAGCTAATCCCCCTTGCACCCGACCGACCCCTAAACGAAACGGTGGGTGCCTGTGACTTCCTTTTAACAAATAATACCCGAGGGCATTATGTAACAAAAATAACAAACAAGTTTCCTAGTTACAGCAAGTAACTAGAGTAATTTCTCTGACAGAAATCACAATGACAGGACACACATTGCTAAAAATTTTGATTGAAATAAACAAAAGTCGGACATTAAACATTGAAGGCACCACGGGAGTTAAACAGACAATAATGCCTACGGTCAACGTACAAACCTCGGGCCAGAGGCCCTCGGAAAGTACACTGTTGACCTCAGGCATTATTGTCCTTTTAACACCCTTGATACCTTAATTACTATAATGTCCGATTAATTTATTATTGTTGTCATAATAATACTGATTCCAGGGTAATCACGTAACAAATAATATCCGAGGGCATTATTTTCCAAAAATAACAAACAATAATATCATGTTCCCTGGTTACAGCAAGTAACTGAAGTAATTTCTCTGACAAAAATCAAAATGACAGAACATACATTGCTGAAAATTTTGATTGAAATAGTACATTAGTCGTTGAAGGCACCACGGTCAACGTACACACCTCGGATCGGAGGCCCTCGGAAAGTACACCGTTGATCTCACGCGTTATTATCCTTTTAACACTCTTGATACCTTAATTACTATATTATTTTGGCATAGAGCCGGGTTTCATGAAAGCAGGTTCTACCAATTCAATTAATAATAGTTAATTTATCCATGATCTTATTATTTTTATCATCTAATCCGTTGCATTTTTCTGCAGAAACCAAGAATATCATCCCAATTAACATTAACCTAGCATATATACTTTATTTACTTGTTAAAATCACGCTTCTTTCAATCAAAGTTATCAATAGCTTGAAGCTGTTTTCTTTCAATGCGCATGTCTGTAGACCAAACCGGCTTTTGGACGTCAAGTTTCTCAAATTTTGATAGTAATGGAATACCTCATTCAATTAATTTGACATTTGCTGAATTCATGAATCAAATTATTTATATATTGTCACAAATTTTATTGTTAATAATTTATTCCACAGGTTACAGTGCCAATATTTACTTTATACACTTGTTACTCGTACTGAATTACTGAATCACTAACTGAATTCCTCTCCAAGCTCACACTCTTATATACCTAAGCCGACAATGGGCCAACATTCAATTGTTTAACAACTGTTGCCTGGCAACCACCAAACATCTAATGACCATAGCCTGTCAATCATGTCCGACAATTATTGAACATCGACCTTGTCAATACTAACTAGGATTACAGTTACAACGAATTCAAATAAATAATTATGTGAACTAATTACTACAAATATTATATATTTGTGACACTATGGATCTATTGAGTTGTTAGTAGTTAAAATATTAAAAATTACTATCAGTGAAATGGAGCAATATACTACTCGCCACGAACCGAACGAAGTTGCTACGAAAGCCGTTCAAGATTTATTTCTTCAAAAAAGCAAGAGACAGTACATTATAATTTTATATCAAACTTATTAATGTATAATAGAATCGCTTCTTTTCAATATTAATTGTTTCATTTGAATTATTAGATGTAACAGCACGAATTTTCTCACTTTAAGGCCCGGTTGTAGATAGAATCAAAGTTTATTCACAGTTACGTTGAACTAAGTTTAATTTCTATGGTTAAAATTATTACAGCAATTGTAACCATAGTAAATAAACTCGGCTCAACTAAGCTGTAGATAAGCTTAGATTGTACAACTGGGCTATGCAGACCTGCATAAACATTTCCCGACTAAGAGATGGACGTGTCAACTTTCCACTTATAAGATTGCCATTGCAGTTTGAAATTACATATTTCCCAACTTCTAAAATGATTATGGATAAAAACTATTTTCCGATAGCAGCATTTACCTTACAATAATTACCAAACGGAAAAGCAGATAAATTAGTAATGTGCAAAAAATGAAAATGACGATTAATATTTCTTCTGCATCTTGTTCTCTTCGCCCCGAAATTTCTTTTGGAGCCAAATCGTTCATTTTAAATATGAATTCTAAAAATACTTTTAAAAAATATCTATCGTTATTGCTTTAAGATTTTTTTATTTTTGGAATAGGCGTAAAAATATATTAAGCAATCTTTACTGCTACAAGCATTATAATTCATTGATCCATAGACCTCAGTTCACTCAAACTCAAATCCGTTAGGATGTAATATCTAATTGCATTAGATTCAGTGGTCTGATTCATCTTATAAGGAAATTTCAGTTTACTTGTGCAGAATCGATTACCAACCTTAAGGACTAATTCTATATAAGCACAACATTATATTAGAGTTGTTAATTTTACAAAGAAATTTTATGTTATATGAATGCTATTTTGAGAGTTACAGAGCTGTTCTTTAATGGGCTGCTGAGGTTATTACGTGGTCGAGTGATTCGCAACCCTTCCTCATCAATCATGTGATTTACAAACAGTGCACCGTTCAAACATATAAAGACGTGAGTGATTAAAATATTTATATTTTTTCACAACCAACCAATAAATATATACTTAAGAAATATTCTCACCTTGTTTCGGCGCCAATTCGACTTTCAGTTCTTCCACGGCACTAGCATTAATCTCGAACTCTCTGTAACACATCTCTGTAAGAAAAACAACCGGCGAAGATGATGTCGTTGACGTTGATGGCTGATCAATAGAAGCGGTGATAATGCTGGTAATAATTTGGTGGACGAAAAGGGTAATGAAAACAAGCACGATGCACAGCCGCGGGGCCATGCCTCACGGAGCCTTCGGCCCCTCATCCCGGCCGAATCATCGCGATTAGATATGACTTCGGATAACGGGCCAATAAGTATCGAAAACGGAAAACTGGTACATCATTATCTGTAAAAAAAAGAAAAAAAATTGTTAGCAAAGTTTTATATCTTATTTTGATATACAGTTATACAGTGTGTCCCAACCCTAGTAACAATGACTGACCGTCGACCAAAATGTGACGTCAGATATTGGTCATAATGAAGTCATAAACTCACGGTCATATTTCGACGTCATAAGATGTTGAATCGACGTCACATTTCAAGTCAAATTGTGGTTATAAATTGACGTCATAAAATGTTGAGCTGACATCATAATTGAATATATTTCAGCGTTTTGAGAAATCATACTTATGCTTTATATATGATTCTTCAATCATATTTTTTTAGTTAGTGTACTTTGCGCTCACGTTTCTAACTGATTGAGTTCCTTTTTTAGCTCAACGTCATTTTATGACTTAAATTCGACGTCATTTTGTAATATATGTACCATTTCCAACTCAGCGTCATTTTATGACTTAAATTCGATGTAATTATTATCAGCTATCCAGATATAGAGTTATATATAATTATATAGAGATCAGTGTTCAATTATGAGGATTATGAACGAGTTAAGTTATGAAATATAAATTAGGTGCGTTCGGCTTCTATATTCCAGTGTAGATAAAATCTTATTTATTCCTATAAATTTCTCTGAACAGTCTATCAATAATAGTAAAGAACCTGATCCTCTGTTTTGATTACAAGCATTCAAAAGAGTAACATATTTGATTTTTTGCTCCGAAGCGTACCCCCGTACCCAATGCATCTTTTACAATAGTTCGGAAATCTTCGGTAAGATTCGGACTATTAAAATACCAAACAACTACCAACGGTTTTTCTTTTGTTCAGTTCAGGAAGGCTCAGTTGTTTGTTTGCATGATATTGCTTCATTCTAAAATTCTATTAAAGTTATTGGAAGGTAGGTATCTATATTAAAATCAGAAATAAGTAACTCATCGGAAATACAATACATTGATTAATTTGCTATCGATTTAGAGAAATATTAAAATCTAAAAACAAATGTATCATTGAGATATTTCTGAATTTCAAAACTGTTATTGAAAATTTTACTAGCGACAAAGCCAATGACCGATAGGATCTGAATAATGTTGGAGAATAATCTCGAATTACTAGAAATCATATGAAATTATTCTTTAAGATGACTATTGGTTTATTTTTAAATTTCGACTCAATTGTTGCAGTGCCGGCTGTTGACACTATCGTCATAGATGCTTGATGATCAGTTTTTTTTGGTCATGATGATTTTTTTTTTTTTAGGTTTTGGTACAATTTCTTTTCTCAATAGTTTTTTACTACCTGTAATATATTTGAATATTTATAAAAATAAATCAATTCAAAATACAATGATGTTTTATTATTCACTAATTATCTACAAGTTCCTTGAATAAGTATTGATCAAAGAGGTGATATGCAACGTTATAATGATACCATATAACACTATGACGTTTTATATAACTTATTTTATTATTATTTACTTTTTGAGGAGTTTTTAGGTAATGGCTAAGATCATAAAGTGACGTTGAATTCCACTCATAATATGACGTCAAACTTAGGTCATGATATGACGTCAAACTTAGATCATAATATGACGTCAAACTTAGGTCATAATATTACGTCAAACTTGGGTCATAATATCGACATTAAGTCTTAAAATGACATCACACGTAAGTCATATTATGACGTCATTTAGCTCCACGCATTGACGTCTTGCTGACGCGATTGTGACAAAAAATGTGACGGCATATCGACGTCATATTTGGTCATAATTGTTACTTGAGATTTGGTTGAATGGGCAATGCTGTACAATTTTGTTGACCAATTTATAGGCCGTCGAAAAATAATTTGAATTCGGAATGGTCCACAAATTATTCCAAAAAAACTGAAAATCACTGATTTCTGAAATCTCAAATTTCTCCGTAATTATAGAAAAAATTGAAGAATCATCTAGATGATGAAAGCGCATTTTTGACAGCTCATGAATGCTTGTTACTTCAGAGATTCCGAAAATTACCATCTCCCACAATTACTGAGCTTGAAATCAAGCAGTTTGTGCAAACTTACGAAACAGCAGCTTTTATTTAGTACTAGTTTCAAGTTGACTATTTGATAGGTACATAATTTATGCATGTACAAACTCAAAAATACCTTTTAATCTTCATTGTTTGGTTATTGACTGACGGGAGGTCAAGTGCTGTACCTTAAAATAATAATTTGATCTTTATCCAAGCTAAATAAAAAAAAATACACCAAAAGTAAACAAATTTTCATCCAATAATAATAATTTATTCTAATAAGCTTCAAATTCGCGTCAAACAAGTCATTGAATGAATCTCGGACAGATTTGACAACTGTACATAATAATAGTGACAGCTGCGGCGGAAATTGTAACTAAATTTTTATCTAGTTTAATAAATTTTAGTTGCCATATCCCTAATGTCATATATATCTATGGGCATTGTTCCACTTGAAACAAGTAATTGAATAATTTAATCTTCCACAATCACTGAGCTTGAATTAAAGCAATTTGTGCAAACCTACGAAACAGCAGCTTTTATTTAGTACCAGTTTCAAGTCTGTAAATAGTATAGTTGCTGAGAACTCAGCGTCACGCCAGCCAGACAGCCAAAGTGAATATAATAGCGCTTTTTTCCAAAAAATGGAAGAACCATCTAGAATCTAGATGATGGAAGCGCATTTTTGACAGCTCATGAATGCTTGTTACTTCAGAGATTTCGCAAATTGCCATCTCTTACAATTACTGAGCTTGAAATCAAGCAGTTTGGGCAAACTTACGAAACAGCAGCTTCCATTTAGTACTAGTTTCAAGTTGACTATTTAATAGGTACATAATTTATACATGTACAAACTCAAAAATACCTTTTAATCTTCATTGTTTAGTTATTGACTGACAGGAGGTCAAGTGCTGTAGCTTAAAATGATAATTTGATCTTGATCAAAGCTATATAAAAAAAAATACACCAAAAGTGAACAAATTCTCATCTAATAATAATAATTCATTCTAATAAGCTTCAAATTCGCGTCAAACAAGTCATTGAATGAATCCCGGACAGATTTGACAACTGTACATAATAATAGTGACACCCGCGGCGAAAGTTGTAACTAAATTTTTATCTACTTTAATAAATTTTAGTTGCCATATCCCTAATGTCATAGATATCTATTGACATTGTTTCACTTGAAACAAGTAATTGAATAATTCAATTTTCCACAATCACTGAGCTTGAATTAAAGCAATTTGTGCAAGCCTACGAAACAGCAGCTTTTATTTAGTACCAGTTTCAAGTCTGTAAATAGTATAGTTGCTGAGATCTCAGCGTCACGCCAGCCAGCCAGCCAGCCAAAGTGAATATAATAGCGCTTTTTTCGGAAAAATGCGCTAAAAATGCGCTAAAATAGAAAAACGTTTTAGGTAGAAGCTAGCTACTTTGATAAGGCAAACTTTAAAAAGATATCAAAATAAAATTCAAGATGGCAGCTTCCGAGATATGAACAAGGCGCCATATTGAATTTTTACATTATTGAATAGATTTTTCAATTTTAAATCAAATAGCAAAGAATAACAAATGTGTGTTGAATTTATTTTGAATATAACTGAAAGAAAATGAAACACAGTGTCATTAGTATATACAGTAAATTACAATAAATGTTAGAAGATCTGGTCGTTCTGAGCTATGCACAATTGACACCACTTTACAACACTGTTAATAACTAATTGAAATGTTATTATGTTATTGAAATTTTATAGCCTAAATACAAAACGGATCATTTACTTATTGTAATTTACTGTATTCACTAATGATACTGGGTTTCATTTTCTTTCATTTGTTTTGAAAATAAAATCCGCAAGCTTTTGTTATTCAGGCTACTTGATTGAAAGTTAAAATTATTTTTATTTCTAATAATTTTAAATCCAGGTATAAGTTGTTACACATGACTAGAAAGAGAAAAAAAAAATCAATTCAATAATGGAAAAAGCCAATATGGTACCTATTTAGCTATTTAAAACAAGAAAGTTAATGTTCATACCTCGAAGACCGCCATTTTAAATTTTATTATGACGTTTTCGAATAGCTAACTTTTACCTGTAACTTGTTTTTATTTCTTCTATAGTTATGGAGAAAACTAGGATTTTAGAAAACAACAATTTTTCGAAATAATTGGTAAACCACTTGTATTTAAATTAATTTTCGATAGCTTCGGCCCTCAAAACTGCATAGCATTTCCTATTCAACCAAATCCCTATCTTTAATAATAAAAAGAATTACTTTGTTGCAAAATTTGTATTAATCTGCAACAGTTTAGCTTGTTATTCTGTTACAAAGCTTATTCAATTATTCAGTTAATATTTCCCTTCAAGTACTGACACCAGCAATACATCCCGGCTGTGCATGGTGTCCAATGTTGTTCATTGCAAATATTCTCTCATTTCATTAAATTAATGAAGATAATGAATTTTCAAATAAATTGAAAAAAAATTACTTGGAGTATATAAAAAAGAAGAGAAAATCTAATGGAAAGTACCACTACTTTTTTTTCTGAAAAACTTATTTCATAGTAATAATTTTAAAGTTTGCTAAACACATCAAAACTTTATAATTTTTTTCATATATATTCTTTTAAATCATAGTATTCCAAATCTTTTATTGATGTCGTTACAAGTGTAAACAATTTGACTGCTGCGTTGAATAATATACAGGATGTCCAACGAAACGCGGAACATAGGACTTTCAAATTGTGCGGATATTGGCTCTGCTGTATATTTTAGAGCAATAGTATAGTGATGGAAAGTTACTTAAAATAAATTTTCACTTAGGGAAAGTCTTTATTTAACGCAGTAGAATATCTGTAGCATTAGATATTTGGTGAATAGAATATGACATTTTGGTCAAAAATCAGAATGCCATGAAAATAGAAGACGAATGAGACAAACTTCTATTTGAACAGTTCAATTCCGTGTTATTACAACATATCACAATAATGATTGAAATCAATTTTTACTCATGAAAAGTATCTAGAAAAAATCTGATGTGAACATCACATGACTTACTTGTACATCATTGGATATATATATATATATATATATATATATATATATATATATATATTATATATATATATATATATATATATATATATATATATATATATATATATATATATATATATATATATATATATATATATATATATATATATATATACATATATAATACGATGTGATTTTGTGTTTGATCATATATATCATTGGATATATATAATCAAACACAAAATCTCATCGTCCCACAGTTAATCGTTTTGGATTTACCCAAGAGATTCTAAGAATCTGTCAAGTAAAATGCGCTTTCAGCCAAGTTGGTTGCTATGGAAACAGTAGGCCATTATTCTTATACTACATCATTCCTAAATACTGATTTCCAAAATTCTACGACTGCCAACAGATCTGAATTTATGCGCAAAATTAAAAAATAAATTCCTATTGAAGTGCACTTCCGGTTTAGTCTATTGTTATGAAAATAGTAGGCAATCATTCAGATACTACAGCAGACTGAAATACCAAATTTCAATATTCTACACCTGATCGTTTCGAATTTATGCGAAAAATTCCAAGACTGACAAGTAAAGTGCAATTCCGGCTCGGTGGATCTCAATAAAAATAGGATATGAGCATCTAGACGGTATAATCGTCCTAAATACTGAATTCTAATAATCTACGTTCAATCGTTTTGGATTTATGCGGAAAATTCAAAAAGTCTGTCATATAAAGTGCACTTCCGGCTCAGCTGATTGTTACAAAAATAGAAGATAACCATTTAGATGCTACAGCAATTCCAAATGCTAAATTCCAGTATCCTATGGCTGATCATTCTGAAAATTGAGAAAATTTAAAAAAAGTTTCAAGTAAACTGCACTTCCGGTTTAGCCGATCGCAATCATGATGCAAGATGTACTATAAGATGTTATAGAAGTTCTTTATACGAAATTTCAATATGCTATGGCGGATCATTCTATATTTATGCAAAAAATTCAAAAAAAGTTCCAAATAAAGTGCACTTCTGGCCAGACCGATCCATACAAAAATAGCAGATGACCATTCTGATACAACATCAAGTTCAAATACTGAACTTCAACATCCTACGGTTGATCATTCTGGATTTATTAGAAAAAATTGAAAAAAGTTTCAAGTAAAGTGCACTTCCGGTACAGACGATTGGAACCATAATGTGAGGTGCACAACTAGACCTTATACCAGTCTTAAATACAAAATTTCAACATTATACGCTGAACTAGTTTTGAGATTTGCGAGTTACGCACGAACGCACGTACGAACGCACGCACGAACAAACGTACCGACATCAAGCCAAAAATAGTCAAAATGAATTCAGGGATGCTCAAAACGGACATTTCCATCAAAATCTCGATAGGTGAATTTTGTCGGTTTCACAATACTTACTTGTTATTTTGTATAAGTAAGTAAAAATTAGCAATAATAAAACGGAATTGAACTGTCAGAATGAAAGCTTATTTTATTCGTTTTTTATTTCCATGACTATCTGATTTTAGACGAAAATGTCATATTTTATTTTCTAAATATCTAATGCTTCAGATATTCTACTGCATCAAATAAATACTTTTTATAAATGAAAATTTATTTAAAATAATTTTCTATTCTTGTACTTCTGCTCTCAAATATACAGAAGAGCCAATATCCGCACAATTTAAAAATACCCTATATAGTAAGTCTGTTCAAGGCTACAATACTACTTACATAGGTACTTTGAATAATTTTATTTCCATTTTATCAGATAGAATGGAATAATTACATTTTTTTTTTTTTTGCACTACGATTTTTAAAGTTACTGATTTACATTTAAATCTATAATAAAAGAAAATCTGCTGTGGCCTCACAATACTTTCCTAACTATGAATTATATGGCTAGTTTCATTGCTGTTTCATAAATCGTATCAATTAGTTGCATATTTCAAAGAGACAGCTGTCATTGTCAAAGTGACAGATGACGGCTATATGAAATTACCATTTTATTTTACAATAGTCATAAATTTAATGTCCAATTGCTTTAGATATCCCAAATTAGACAAAATCTGGTCAAGTTCTAAAAAAAATTTACAATCGCAAAAATTATTCATTTTAAATTTTTACTAAGTACTTAATAACAAAGATACTACTAATTATTTACAAAAATCTGGTGCTTACAAACTGAATTGTCAGAATTGTGAAGGTGTGTATATTGGCCAGACTGGTCGAAACTTCAACATCCCTTTCCAAGAGTATCTATGTTCCTATCATTTAAATAAAACAGACTCAACTTTTGCTAACCATCTTCAAGAAATGAATCATTTACCTGCGAATAATATTGAACCATTGCATTTCATAAACAAAGGATTAAAACTTACCCGTCTAGAGTCTTTGGAAATTTTGAAAAACAAGGAAAATCCCAAGGTTAAAACGTTTGTTTTAGAAATAGAATAAGATTTTGAGAAAACGGGCTCCAATTATCTTCATAATAATTGATGAGATAGAATAACTATTTCATGCATTAATTAACAATAGACGAATATTTAATCTGAGCCCAGAATTAAATATGCAATAATATGAGATATTTTGGTATTCGTAAACAAATTCCTGCACTTGTGACGTTACATTGAATATTGCCATAAAAAATAAAAGGAAATGGAAGTGTTCAAAATATTATTAAACGTATTCTACCGAGTAAGATTTTTCTCAATATCATCAAAGGTTCTGTGTTCCTCTTATTAAATTTCTTGATGCATTTCTCATTTTAATTTTCTTTGTGTGAATTGGAATCGTATATAAATACTGAAATTATTGAAGTAAATATAAAAAATAAATACCGAAATTAGGAGTGATTGTCCCAAAGTCAATAATTCAAAGCTATTTCCAGAAGTTCACTTTCGTAAATTTGTTTTCACCAATAAATCTTCAAAATTACGCTGGCTTTTGGTATTTGGACAGCAATAAGTTTATTATGAGATACATCGAATCGATCCAAATTTACCCTTACTATCTTTAAAACTGAATATTATTCATAATACAATATCTTTTAAAAATTACGATATAAATGGAAAGTCAAATCAAATACTTGCAAAATTGTACATTTTAATAAAATTTTATTTTTTAACTGTTTAAATATTTCAGTTATGCGTATTTGCGGATTGGAGCTGTCATTTTCAAACTAGAATACAATAAATTGTTGTACAGTAAGTGCTTGTTAAATACATGCATAAATTTGTTATATCGTGTGCTCTCTATGTTTCCCTCAACAAACACTAAGCTGCGACAAGCAGATGACATCTGCCATCAAGCGGGCAGCCTTAATTATTATTTCAAACTAGGCTTCATAAACAGTAATCAAGTGTCTTTTAATTTTTAATAATTAATCAAAAACAACAGCTACAACATATGGGTTTAGCGTGGCTCTAATGTTTTTGAACGCTAACAAATTGAAGATTATTTTTCTTTCCACAAAGAATATTTCTAAAGATATATACTTTCGCTTTGAGATATTTCTAATAAAAATATAATAGTAATTTTTCTACGTGTATAAGCGTATTTCGCGTCTGATTTAAACCACCATTTAAACGCGTAGTAATTAAAATTCTATAATTTCATGTTTGTAACATATCTCACTGATCCATTTATCCGAATACCTATCAACTTTTTTTCTGGGCTCCTAGCTGTATGCTCATTGCTCAATAATCGTCAAAATATGAAATTCGAGGGTCGTAAAAAAAATCTTGTATACAATACTAGTGTCAACAAGCATTGTGACATTCGGCGAGCAATTTTGATTACACTCGCATTGCATACAAAAAAATAACTCTACGGCCCTAAATAGTAGCTTGCACAACAAATCCGAGACACGTAACTCAGTACTTGTTGACATTTAACCTGAACAAATGTACACAGAGTGATGAATCTCCAAGTTCTTAATTTTATCCTCAATCTTCGACTTCCATACTTTGATACTTATTAAGAACAAAAAGGTTATAAAAAGCCTAATATAATAATGGACAGCTCAACAAAAATAAATGCATGACAGTCAGTGCTACCAACCTGAATTCACAGAAAAACCACATTTAGATTTCGCATCTTGACAGCCGCACGTTTATTTCTTGCGGTAGCCCTGAAAAGCGTGAAATATAAAAAATGCGAAAGGCACTTACTTTTCGCACCGTATGCAATGCGTAAAATTTTTGTTTGAATAGTAATTTATACAACAAGAGAGTAAAAGCTGAGAATTATGACATGAGGTCAAGTATTTGCTGGTAAGGCTTGTCGAGTCAATAAAATTATTAACCGAATGGCATAATGCTTTTTTACACTCGTATTGCATACAAGATTTTTTCTACGGCCTTTAACTTCCATATTTCAACTTGTGCTCTGAGATCCTTGCTGTTTGCTCATTGATTGAATGAGCACACAGCAAGGGAGCCCAGAGCACAAGTTGACATTTAGATTCAACAAATATCCATACTGTGGATCAGTGAAAGTGGTAAAAAACAAATTCACAAAAATTCAGCTGTTACGCATTTAAACGATAATAAAATTGTGTCGCGAAAAAGGTTGACTTTACGCACAGTCGTAGAAAAATATTTCACACTATTTAACTTTGAACTTATTGAATAGTAAAATAATGGATGAATATTTAAATTCTCAAAATCAAATTCCAATAATATATTGAACAATTATTTGAAGTATAATTATAAAAAGTTACGATTTGTTTAAAAATATGAATGATTGTCCTAATTTTCGTAAAAAAGTTTGGGTAAATTTCTCAAGTAACAATATTGTAAATTGAACTGTTGTAGTTGCAAACAACATAAATGTTCTTGGAAGTTTGAATTTAATTATGAAGTTCAAAATGTTCAATATGAAGTGAAGTGAGTGTTGTGGATGAGTTTCAAAATACTTCCCAGATGTTCAAAATACTGATAATCTCACTGGATTCCCAGTATAAATTGTACAATTTTTCATAGAAGCCTACTTTTGATATTAAAATTGATGCAAAAAACTGTAACTTTTTATACATCAATCTATCAATAGTATTGGAATAATCAACGTTTTTGAGAATTTTGGAAATGCATTAAATTTTCTCATTTTGATTCTATAAATTTTGAAGATATTTCGTAAACTCGAGTGAACATCATTTTTCTTTAAATTTGATTTTTGAACATCAATTAAAACAATAATTTGAATCGGCAAAGAATCAGTAAACGAAATATAAATTTATAAATCTTAAAGGACTCCAACTTTACAAAGTTCCAGTTACGTCCGAATTATCAACACTAATATTTATTTTTCAGAGATCCATTCACGAATATTATTTTTTCTACGGCCGTGCAAACAGTAGATACATTACGCACCATAAACGATGCGAAAAGCAAGATTTTTTCGCGTCCCAGTTTTATCACTGTTTAAACACGTAGCAGTCAAACTTCTGTAAATGCATGTTTGTAACACCTCTCACTGATTAATTTGTTTGGATATTTGTTAAATCTGAATGTCACTTTGTGCTTTTGCTTCTCTTAATGTGTGCATAATAGTAAAAATATGGAAGTTGAATGCCGTAGAAAAATCTAAACAAGCATTATGACATTCGGCTAGCCTCGTTACCAAATACTTGCCCTCATGTCATAATACTCAATTTAACACTCTTGTTGAGTAAATTACTATTTCATCATGTCTCATGGAAACATAAAAATAGTTTTTCAATATATATATTTTTTCAATATGAAATAAATTACACTAACCGTATTTTATCACAAATTCAAAAACTTTTATAGAGTTTTAAGTAGAGTTTGTTGCAATCTGTAAAATAGATACGTATGTTTATCCCTTACAGAGAATTTGTTACGCGAGGATAACGTGTTTAACTGCACGAGTGTAGCACGATAACTGAGTGACGAGGATAACCGGGCCTAGCGCTCAGACGCTCAGCGTCCAATCGAACAGACGCCTGGCTGGACCACCGCACAACACGCCATCGATCCAAAACGTATCTATTTATTCATTTTCGACTGTTAAAACTCTAAATCTCAGCATTTTATCATCATTCAAATACTTTAAAATCTGGAATTAATGGAACGAAATTAATATTATCATTGTTTCGTATTTTTTACTTAAAACAAATAATTGATTATTATTTGTATGATGGACAATCTCTCTAAATTTTCGAAATCTTGATCCTTCATTGAATAATGAAACAGATTTTTCAATAATTCTCTTTGTTGTCAAATTGAATTTAGTGCAAATTTTAGTTTTCTTTTTGTTTGTATAGATGGCACAAGAGCATTATCAATATTCAATGTTTACTGCGTAGTTCATTTATCGACTAATAGATGTCCGAAACTTAATTCGTTGACAAATGAAAGTTGCAAGCACACTGTGCCAGACTAGGAGGAGATTCGTGTGTTTGGGTAAAAAGAAATAGACAATCCAATTATTAGTGCTACGTATTTTAAAGAGAATAATGTTCAAATTTTTCCACCTGTAAGTGAATCATAGCAAGTAAGCAAGAGTAATTTTGTGAAATAACGAGTGCTTTATGCAGTGTGATTATGGTTTTCTATGTACAGTGTTTTGTGTTGCTCTCTAGTCCCTTGAATTTTAACCTGCGTGAATAGTATTTTGTGTAGAAAACTGCAGACTGTTTATCGCCAAGTGTGATTAGTTTTTTGGACTGCTTGTAATTTCGATTAATAAATGTTCGGAGATAGCATTATAATAGTAAATTATGAAAACAACCTTTGGTATGTACAAAAATGTCAGTAAATAATGAACTGTTTTTAATGTCTTTTTGTCCTGAGGCAAGTTTGATAAATATGTTTGTTAGTAGTGTTTTCATAGTTTTTGTATTGTTTTGTGATTACTCGAAGTTTAAACAATGAGCACAAATTCTTTGTGCTTGACGTTTCATGCTCAACGTATTCATTTCTGAGAATCTTAGTTTTTTTGTCCTTCTTCATTTGTGATATAAATTTGTCTGTCTTTGAAACATAAATTGTTGGGTGGAACAGTGAACTCGGACAAAATGCCATGATTAAACTCTAAATGATAAAATAAAATTGTAAAATTTACATGGCTTCTTTAACATCAGGTGATTCATTTTCGTTGTTTACCCAACATGGTTGTCTTTAACTTATCGTAATTCATTATTTATATTAACAATTTCTATAAAATATACTATATTTGTGTGGATGCTTCACATACCATATTAATTTATGTGAATATTTAAATAAGGTGATTTTTTTTTAATTGAATAAACCAACATCGTTTTTGTTGAAATTTATTTATTTACAAATCATCTCAGCAATAATGAAATTAATAATAATGAAGTAATTTTATTATCTTAAACTTTCGTTACTATGAGAATCAATTTTATAGAATATTTAGTTGAAAAATAAAAAACCTCGCAGTTAAAATTCTCCATCTTCTCATGATGTATTTTTGCTAGTGTTTCTGTAAACATGTAATGTGAATTTTATTTATTTCATTCGAGTGAATTTTGAAGTAAATTGATACATGAAAGACAAGAGAATAAATGCATTGAAATAATACAATTCAGCCTGTCAAGATTTTAGGTTAATTAATGTGAACCAATAATTCATACTTTTGCGATAAAATTATTGAATAATTTCGGAATAATATTGAAGTAATTTACTGGTGCATTATGATTAATTTATAATTAGAAATGAAGGTATAGAATTTTTTAAGTAGACTATTTTTATAAATGTAGTTTGACACTTCCTTGTTACAACAAAATGGTTGATTAGTTCATCTTGATAAGAAGTGAATATGTGAATGATTCTTTGAGCAAATTATTATTGCTGTTTTTCAAGAAACTAATATGAAGAGCATTCATGTTAATAAATGCTGTCAACATCATTGTTTCAATTACAGAAAACCAACAAAGTTAGAATACGTCAAGGCAACTCAGACGGTTTGCTACGGCGGGCATGTGTGTCGCCAATAAATCCCCAGTGCAGTGGTGGTGCAGATTCAGCATCGTCTATGGCAGAGCCAGCTAGTCTCCCGCCTTCTGCTGTGTCGGTGACCGCCAGCAACAGCCGACATTCCACTCGAAAACGTGCCAACCCGACGCAGCCCCAGATAGAGGCTAAACGTCCTCGCACTCGTTCTCAAGACACGACGGCTGCGCTCACCGAACCTGGTGCTGGAACAGGAATTGGACCTGGAACTGGTAGTCGAGGAAAATCTCGAACAAGCAGCGAGACTCCAACAACTAGAAACTCGCAACGCACATCTCGACACATTTACGATAATCTAAACTTTACACAAAATAATAAACTACACAATATTACTAGATCAAATCAAAACTCTGTGGAAGACTGTCCTACCACATCAAAAACCAATAAAGGCTCTATTAGTTTTACTGAAGGTAATCCAACAGAAATTCAACGTAAATCTCATAGTCGTAAGACTCAATCAACCGGAAGTGTTAAAAAGTGCAACGAAGATTTATCAGAATCTTCTATAAAGACCCGGCGAGCATCTAAAGTTGAAGCTGGCACCTCTGTGTGGGAAGTTAGCCCAGTTAAAACTAAAGCTAAACATAAAGAACCTCTAACTAGAAAATCTTCAGATACTGAAAATTCAGTTCATAAATATCCATTGAGAAGTCACGTACGTTTAAGTTTGAACAATAAAGCAAGCTCCCCCTCGTCAAAAATCAATCAAGGAGATATTAAATCTCCTTCTAATTATAAGAAAAAGAATAAGGTAATGGTTCATAATTATTTTGTTGGAAATGCATTACGTAAAATGTTGAATGTGTAGGTGAACAACGACATCAAGACCCTGGGTGCGTCAGTGAGTCGTTCTCGGGAGGAGATAGCGCCCCCCGCATCTAGCGGAGCCTCCAGTGCCCCGCGTTTATCGCGGAGTGGAGCTGTCGTTTTGAGGCGAACGAGACGAAATAGCAAAAGTAAATTATACTTTAATATTTTTATTCAGAGCTCCATATTTGAAGTTAACTACGGTTTCTGGCTTTTGTTTATTTATTTTTTTGTTATTGTGGTTTGGTTAGATTAATTGTCAATCATCATATGACAGTTCTTAATTTGATAACGATATAAAATTGTCTTTGAATTTTCATTAAATTTGAATATGAGCTTTTATTTTGTAATAGAAGAAAATTATCCTCAATGTAAGCTCTTTCAGTATTCCGAAATAATTTGTTTCATAAACATTATTCACTTCAATTCAAATGCCAAAAATTTCAAGAAGTATTCTTGTTTACAAATTGATTTGCACATTGTTTATTCCGTTTATAAATTGAAATCTACTAATTCTATTTTAAAATTATCTAGTGTGATTCATAATCATTAAACCATGTGTTTGAATATTTCTGTAATTCTCATAGATAATAATATAATTTAAACAGAAACCTTAGTTAATAATTGATAATGTTTGGAGATTTATTGGATTTGATTTGGGAAGATGAATTGTTGCAATTATTGCAAGGTCAAGCATCAACAACGGGTTCGTGTGCGAGTTCGAGTGCGGCGAGTGGCAGTGGCAGCAGTTCACGGCGTGCAGCACGTGCACATAAAGTCGGAGTGGCGACTCCTTCGTCAGCCCCGCTGCCCACCGGTTCGGCCATGTCGTCAGCGGAAGGAGGCCAGGATGCAACGAACCAACAACAACAGCCGGGAAGTCAAACTGAAGAACAAGCAAGTCCACAGGAAGCTGCACAAGCATCAGTTAGCTCTGGAGGACCCTCTGGGCCCGGAGCTGATTCCGAAAGCGATGATAGCGAAGTCGGTCGACTTCAAGCTTTACTTGAGGCTCGTGGTTTGCCCCCACATCTTTTTGGGGCACTTGGACCACGCATGCAGCATCTTTTACATCGTAGCATGGGTGCCAATAGTAGTAAGTCGTATTACTTCCGTTTTATATATTTGTTATATTGTATTTCCTTGTAGCTTCAAAAGCACAACAGCTTTTACAAGGCCTTCAGGCGACAGGGGATGAAGGACAGCAATTACAAGCAGTAATTGAAATGTGTCAAATGTTGGTGATGGGAAATGAAGATACATTAACTGGTTTCCCAGTTAAACAAGTTGTTCCTGCTTTAATAACACTTTTAGGGATGGAACATAATTTTGATATGATGAATCATGCGTGCCGTGCATTAACTTATATGATGGAAGCATTGCCACGTTCTTCTGCTGTTGTTGTTGAAGCTGTACCTGTTTTCCTCGAGAAGCTCCAGGTCATTCAATGTATGGATGTTGCAGAACAAAGCTTAACAGCTTTAGATATGTTGTCTCGAAGACATAGTAAAGCTATATTACAAGCGGTAAACTATTTTATCAAAAAAATATTTTTTCTATCAATTATAATATTTTTCTTACAGAGAGGTGTTTCAGCTTGTTTAATGTATTTAGATTTCTTTTCAATTAATGCACAACGAGCAGCTTTATCGATTGCATCAAATTGCTGTATGAATTTACATTCAGACGAATTTCATTTTGTTGCCGATTCATTACCACAACTCGCTAATCGCCTTACACAACAAGACAAGAAGAGTGTTGAATCTGTTTGCTTAGTTTTTAGTCGACTTGTTGATAGTCTTCAAAATGAACCATCAAGATTAATGGAAATTGCTAGCACTGAACTTCTCAATAACTTGCAACAATTACTCGTAATGTCTCCTCCTGTTATTAGCACAGGTAATAAAATACAACTTTACACACACAATCATTCAATTATTGAATCATAAAATATAATGTACGTTTTGTTTTAGGAATATTTATCACAGTACTACGAATGTTATCGGTAATGTGCGCAAATTGCCCAGAACTTGCTTTAACATTATTAAGACAAAATATAGCTGAAACTTTATTATATTTATTGACTGGAAGTGCCGAAATAAATAATATACATGATGAAATTGAATTAGTTCCTCGTAGTCCACAAGAATTATATGAAATAACGTGCCTGATTGGTGAACTTATGCCAAAGTAATTTATTTATTTTCGTCAATATTTCAAAATAATAATGATCAATTTTTTATTGTAGGCTTCCATCTGATGGAATTTTTTCAGTTGATGCTCTACTAGAACGTCCAAATTCATCTACAAAAGACACGGTTACATGGCAATGGCGTGATGATCGTGGATTATGGCATGCATACTCTGCAATTGATTCTCGTATAATTGAAGCCGCTCATTTAAGCGGAGATGATGAAATAAGTTTGAGTACTTTAGGTCGTACTTATACGGTTGATTTTCATTCTATGCAACAAATAAATGAAGACACAGGTACGTCACGTCCTGTACAACGTCGTTACGTTCCAAATAATCTTATTGGTGTTTCCGATGTTACAAAAACACCAGACACAAATGAACCAAGAGGAAAAAATGGCGATGCTAGAGTTGCATGTCTGCGAGAAGAACAAGGACTTGCTGCTTCATTTATTCGTTCATTATTTTCTGTATTATATGAAGTGTATAGTTCATCAGCTGGTCCGGCCGTAAGATGTAAATGTTTACGCGCACTTTTGCGCATGGTTTATTACGCTAATGCTGATTTACTAAAAGAAGTATTAAAAAATCAAATTGTAAGTAGCCATATTGCGGGAATGATGGCTTCAAACGATTTAAGAATTGTTGTTGGTGCATTACAAATGGCAGAAATTTTAATGAGTAAATTACCAGAAGTTTTTGGAGTGAATTTTAGAAGAGAAGGTGTTATGCATCAAATTAATCAATTGGCTGATCCCTCTGTTCCATTAGGAGTTAGTCCACCGAAATCAGCAAATAGCAGTTCTAGAACTGAAACAGCTACTTCAATATCCTATAATGATACACAACCCTTACCAAGTACATCTTCTTCAAATAATATTGGTACACAACCATCAAGTAGTACTTCTAATGGAAATATAACAATTGGTTCCGCAAATACATCAAATATATTATACACATCTACACCAGATGCACATAGATTTCATACAGATAATGTACGAGAAAGTGATGTGCGTTCACCCAGCCCATCGCAACTTCGATTAAGTGATGTTTTAAAACGGAAAAGAACTTCAAAAAGGTCTACTGGTAGTAGTAGATCTAAATCAAGACACGAAGAATTTAGCCCTTCACTCATGCAAGATCTTTTCAGCAAAGCAACATCACTTGGTAAGTTTTTTATACAATTGTATCCATTTTTGTTTTTTTTTTACATTCAATACTAAAAATGAGTTTATAATTGTGTAGGAAATTCAACACCAACAGGGGGGTCAAATCGTTCCCGTTTCGCTGGGGCAACTTCAAAAACTAGTTCATTTTTCTCGAGCTTAAACCCAGCGAGATGGGGCCGCAACATGAATTCATCGGGGACTAGTGATCGTAATAGTTATACTAAAGATTCATTAGGTAATTGTTTAGGAAAATCAGTGAGTAATCCTAATTTAACAGCAGGAAATAAAGAAAAAGCACGAACTTGGGTTCGTGAACAAGCTGCCAAATTTATTGAAACATATTCTGGCAGTGAATTAATTGGACCACCACATCCAGCTATGAATGTTTTATCACGCCTTACTGCAGCGATACAAAAGTTAGATACACTTGAGAATCTCGATGCATTACAAGAATTACGTAATATTCTTATCGAATCTGATATTTCACCATTTGAAGTGAATCATTCTGGCTTAATTAAGGCCATGTTATCGTACCTAGCTGGTCATGATGGCACTGTTGAACGTGAACAGAGACTACGAAACTTTTTACATGTGTTTGCTGGCTGCCCACTTGAATGTAATTCAGATCAAATCCCTGCTGAATTGAATCATATGTTTATGGGATCTTTAGTTGCAAAATTAGGTGGATGTGTTAGTCAATTGGAACAATTTCCTGTTAAAGTTCATGATCTTCCTGCTGGAAGTGGAGCAGGTAGAGGTGGTACTAGTGCATTGAAATTTTTCAACACACATCAATTAAAATGTAATTTACAACGCCATCCAGAATGTACAAATCTAAAGCAATGGAAAGGTGGTACTGTTAAAATAGATCCTTTAGCATTAGTTCAAGCAATTGAACGTTACCTGGTTGTCCGTGGTTACGGCCGTCTTCGTGATAAAGATTCAGGTGATTCAGATGAAGATAATTCTGATGAAGAAATCGATGACACTTTGGCAGCAGTTGTTATATCACAAGGTGGTTCAAAACATAAATTACAATTTTTAATTGGAAATACTGTTCTTCCATATAATATGACAGTTTATCAAGCTGTTAGACAATTTAGTTCAATTGGCAATGACCAATCAGAAACTGATACAGATAATGAAACACCATTAGGAAATGCTGGTGTTTGGGTACAAACACACACAATCTATTATCGACCATTAAAAGAAGACATTGCAATGTCGCATAAACAAAATAGTGGCGGAAGCTCATCAGGAGGAAGGAAAGGCAAAGGACCGAGTACAAAAACTAATGCTAGACGTAAAGGAGATGACCTTTGGAATGAAGGTCTAGTACCAGCATTACAGTCACCTTTATTACCATTTTTATCAATTACTTTACCTGAAAGTGTTTCAATTCAAGATGCTTCTTTGGATGTTTTATGCTTACTTCGTATTTTAAATGCGTTAAATCGTTACTGGCACACCATGTATACCGGCTTGGAACATCGTTCGATTATTTCCAATACAGAATTTTTAAATAGTAAAATTGCCGCAAAAGCTTGTCGACAACTACAAGATCCATTAGTAATAATGACTGGAAATTTACCGTCTTGGTTACACCAAATTGCGTCTGCTTGTCCATTTTTATTTCCGTTTGAAACTCGACAGTTATTATTTTATGCAACATCTTTCGATCGTGATCGTGCATTACAACGTTTATTGGACACTACACCTGAATTAAGTTCTTCGGATTCACAAGAACGTGTTACTCCAAGACTGGATCGCCGTAAAAGAACAATATCACGTGATGATATTCTTAAACAGGCTGAACAAGTCATACAAGATCTTGCAAGTTCAAAAGCTTTACTTGAAGTTCAATATGAAAATGAAGTTGGTACTGGCTTGGGACCAACTTTAGAATTTTATGCATTAGTCTCACAGGAATTACAACGAAGAGACTTAGAGCTATGGCATAGTGGGGATGGAAACTCTATACATGTGAATACTCCAAAAGGACTGTTTCCTTCTCCATTAGGAAGAAATACTAAAGTTTCGCAATTGAGTAAAGTTAAAGCAAAGTTTAGATTTCTAGGAAAATTTATGGCCAAAGCAGTCATGGATTCTAGAATGGTAATATAGTTTTTTAAACCATATTTCTCGAAATATATTTTATTTTATTTTTTCAACAGTTGGATTTGCCTTTTTCGATAGTATTTTATCGTTGGTTATTGGGTCAGGAAATGAGCTTGTCTTTATCTGATCTAGCACATGTTGTTCCAGAAGTTCACAGTACATTAGCAAGATTACATAAAATTTTAAGGCAACGTGATGCTGTTTTAAATGATGCTGCTTTAACTTGTACTGAACGCACAACTAAAGTATATTATTTAATAATCAACAAGTAAACTCATTTTAATTAATTTATATTTTAGGTGGAGAACTTAGAATTGGATGGGTGTTCCATTTCGGATTTAGGTCTTGATTTCGTATTGCCAGGTCATGCGCAAATAGAACTTCGAAGATCTGGCTCTGAAACAGCCGTTACTGTCCACAATTTAGAACAATATATTCGCTTAACTACCCATTGGTACTTAGTTGAGGGCGTGTCTCGACAAATGGAGGCCCTTCGAGAAGGATTTGAGTCAGTTTTTCCATTGAATAATTTAAGAATGTTTTATCCGGAAGAATTAGAAGCCGTATTCTGCGGAAATTCACAGGAAGCACTTCAAGGCTGGGATGTGAAGACATTGATGGAATGTTGCAGACCTGATCATGGTTACACACCCGATTCAAGAGCAATTCGTTTCTTATTTGAAGTATTGAGTTGTTATGATCGTGAAGAACAGCGATTATTTGTGCAATTTTTAACTGGGTCACCTCGACTACCAGTTGGAGGTAAAAAATATTATATTATATCTATTGACTTTTACTAATAAATTAATTAATTTTGTAGGATTTAAATCATTATCACCACCCTTGACTGTAGTACGTAAAACATTAGAGCCAAATATGAACGCTGATGATTTTTTGCCATCGGTAATGACGTGTGTCAACTACCTCAAATTACCCGATTATTCAACGGTGGAAGTGATGCGTGCCAAATTACGAATTGCGGCACGGGAAGGTCAACATTCGTTCCATCTGTCGTAAGGGATTTCTATTCTATATCTCTCCCTACCCGACATCTTTATTGGTGAAAATATTAACTACTTGTACAGGATATCTTATAAAGTACATAATATGATGCCAGATTATATTATTTAGCTGCAATGTTTGTTTTCTTTTGTTTTTAAGTTGATGTGATTTTGAGTTTAAATGTTCATTTAATTTTAATATAATTAGTTAATTATCATATATAATATATATACTGTAGATGGTACAATTGATGCGTGCCGTTTTATAAGTGCAATGTGTGAGCAAGAGATTAATCCTCATGGTGTGTGTAACGTATGGCGAATTAATATTTTTTTATGCAAAACTATGATCTCGGAGAATGCAGCTGCTCTTTAGATCACTGTGTGAATATTATCTGTGTCGACGTTAGAACGTTTTAAAAAAGAGTGATAAAGTTTAAATGTTCAGTGACAACGAACTGAAAGAGAAAAATGAATATTAAACATCCAACTTTATATATATATATTGTCAATTGTATAAAACTAATTATTGAAAATATACATTATTATATAAACACACATACACAACACACTAAAAATTGACCGATTCTAAACGGTCCACGATAAAACTGTCTTCGTTTAATTTAAATATAAAAAAGTAGATTTAGTTCGTTTATTGATAAATAAAAATTGTATCATTTCAATAAATTTGTATACAAAATTTGGTATAATTTTATTGTTCAAATTTGAATTGTTAATTTAGAATTTACTTGGGAATATTAAAGGTAGGAGAATATTCGAATTACCGCGCAGTTCTAAATCTAGGGACTTTCATTTATATCTATAACCTATTAAATTAATTTCGGTTACTAGTACTTGTGTGTTGTTTATTGTTGTGTAAATACGTGAAAGTGATATAAAAGATCAAATAATTATTAAAAATCGTGTGAAATGGGACGTAAATGTAATGTATTAGATTGTCCATCAGATTCCAAGCGTATTGAAGATAATGGGGTGACATTTCACAAAATGCCAGTCCATATAGATTTACGACCCAAGTGGATTGAATTATGCCGTATTCCAGAAGAAAAACAAATACATAAAGTAATATATGTCTGTTCAAGACATTTTAGACGAACAGATTTTTGTAATTTTAAAGGTACAAAGTATATGCTCAAACAAGGAGCTTTGCCTTCTGTTTTTCCTTGGACCAAAAGTGTTATACCATCGCAAACTACTAAAGCTTCACCAACACATGAAGAAGCCCCTGATAATGTAGAAATTAAGGACGAACCGATTGATGACGAAAAATCGAATAGTGATATAGTGGAAGAAAATCGTACAAAAGTAGAAGCACAATCATTTGAAGAGATGGAAACGAAAGGTGAGGAAAAGACGTCAGAAGAAGTTGATGTCTCCAAAAAAGTAACATCAAAAATAGGTAAAAAAGAATCGGCTGTAACCGAGTCAACTGCAACAAAAAAAGATACGCCACTAAAATTCAAGAAAGAATCATTAACAGTTAAAAAGGAGTCTGCAGTTTCACTTGATAAAGAAATTCCAAATGAAGCACTAATTCCATCTGCTATAACTATTAAAACTGAAATAAAATCAGAACCAATAATTTTTTTACCGGGAACTCGTATAGAAGCAAATGACTTTAATGAAAAATGGAATCCAGCAACTATTTTAGAAGTAGATTATGATGAAAATGAAGTTTTTGTTGAATTCGATAAGCATCTAAACAAAGCAAATGAATGGATCCCAATGGACAGCTCAAGATTAAGACCTTATCGGCCTGCAGCATCAAGCAATCTTGTTTCATTTATTGTTGGTGAGAAAGTCATGGCACTTTGGGCAAAATCACATACTAAATTTCCAGCGACAATACGCAAAATTTTAGATCCCGAAACATACGAAGTTTTATTTGATGATGGCTTTGTGAAAATATTAAAGTATCATAAAATATCAAAGATACAAGATAATTGTTCTGTTGAAAAGCATGCTTCACCTTTATTTGAGCCAGTTATTGGATCAAAAGAAGAGAGACGAGAACGAAAACGTAAATTTAATGCTTCCGAACTATTTGGCAAAGCAAATAATAAAAAATATAGAACAGAAGAGATGATTAAATCAGAACCAGAAGATGATATACAATCACAAGAAGAATTTCAAAGCACTAGTTCATCTAGTCAATGTGAAGGTGAAGAATGGACATGTAAATGGTTAAATGGTGAACCAGTAGGTGCTGAATCAGTAATAGATGGTGTTGATGGTCCAAGACGTTCAATTATAGTTGCTGATCACCGTCTACCACCTGGTTGGGAGAAACATTTAGTGCAAAGGCAACACGGTGCTTGTATGGGTAAATGGGATGCAATAATAATAAATCCTCTAGGTAAAAGATTTTCAAGTCGTACACAAATTAAAACATGGTTAGAGGACAAAAAAATTGATTATAATATTGATCGATTTGATTTTTGTTTACATATTAATCGTGCAAGAAAATTAGGCTTGTATGAAATCACTGATTTAGATGCCTTAGCTGCTAGTAAATCAACAATACATAAACTGCCGAAATTCACGAAAGATTCAAATAGATCCCATAAAAAAATATCAACACCAAAAAGTACAAGTGCTGTTAATTTACAAATAACACCTGAAATTCCTGAACCAGAGATCGAAGAAGATACGTCACATTATCTTAAAATCATTCACGAGAATGGCAGCTATAAATGTCCAATAGAAGGATGCGGAAAAATATTTCGGAAAGAAAATTTAGCACAAATGCATGTCAAACATTATCACCCTGAATCAGCAAAACTTTTAGGGTCAACACCAAATGTTGCTGACCTAGCTTATGCTAGAACAGTTGGAGAACATATAGACGATATTGTTCCCAAAGTACGACCAGTTGGTTCACCACTAGAAAAAGAAAAATTAATCAAAATTGAATCCACACCTAAGTTAAAAACAACTGCAGTTAAAGTTTTACAACCGAAAGTTTTATCAAAAACTGATGAAATTGATTCAAAGAAATTTGAGCGACCTAGTTTAACATCTCCGCCTCATTCAGTAGCAACTCCTAAACCAATCACAAAAGATTTAGAAATTATTCGATTATTAAATAGTGAACCAAAATCAAAATCATTCGACTCAATTTTTGATAGCGACATCCCTAGATCAGAAGAAATTAAATCAGAAGAAACTTCAAATCTTCAGGGCACAACAGCTGATAAATATCCTGAAATAAAACTGAAAGATCTTCTTCATAAAACAGAACCAATTCCATATAAAAAAGATGAACATCGATCAACAGGAATTAAAACATTACTTCCTGTTCATCGTCATATTGAAGATTTTAAACCAGAACTTGAAGACTTAGAAGTAGACTTTAAAATTCATGCTCTTCCGAAATCTGTTGAGCGTTTGAAACCAAGAAAGCGTCAGTCTTCAGATAATAGTGAAGCCAGAAGAAGAAAATCTTTTAAATATGATACTGATGACATGTCAGATTATTTCGAAGGAGATAGCCAATCACACGATTCATTTAAAGAGAAAAAGTCGATTATTGAATTACAACAACCAGTGGTTCCTGTTACCGATTCACCGCAAGTTATTATCGAAGGTGGCGAAGTTATTCGTTTAGTTCATATGCGAAGTGAAGAAATAATTAATTGTACATGTGGAATAACAGAAGAAGATGGTCTTATGATCCAATGTGAATTATGTTTATGTTGGCAACATGCACATTGTAATAATATTCAACGCGAAAATGAAGTGCCTGAAAAATACGTATGTTATATTTGCAAAAATCCACAAAAAATGCGTGCATCTAAAAAATATATTCATGATCAAGAATGGCTGAAACAAGGTGTTTTACCCAGTGCAAATTATCATACAAAAGATGAAAATGCACTCAGAGAGAAATTTGAAAAATTAAGAAAATCACATGAACTCAGCGGATGTGTTGTTGAATTGAATGATTACCTTCATAATCTCCGGATTAAACTTGGAATTGCTAAGTAAGTAACTTTAATTAGTCACAATCATTGCTATTTGATTATATATCCCTTATAGCTACTTTTTTTTATTAAGAAATGTTATTTATAGTTAATGAAGGAGAAAACTTTTCAGAACTCATTTTTTAAATAAATATGTTTTATTGGGTATATAAGTTCTGTATAAATTAATTAGAAACACAACGTTTCGACAGCAAAGTACTGCCTTTTTCAAGGGAAAAGAAATAGAAAATAAACATAATTTCAAGTGATTTTTATCTACGAATCTACTTGCAAGAGTTACTTCATCACCACCTCCTGAAGATCTGTGGATGGTTCAGTTATGCGCAAAATCAAAAAGAGTAGAGCCAGATTGACCTAGATCCACAAGGAGTTGACAATTTCCTTATTTAGACCTTCATTTTTATCTCCTGAAGACCTGTGGATACTGAATCATCAACTACAGGCAGAGCTCTACGATCCTAGGAGTTAAATATATTTTAAACTAATCTAGTTACTATTTGTACTTCTATTTTTGTTGTCTTGACAATTTCGTTTATTTATTTTAATACTTCTTTTCACTTGAAAAAGGCAGCACTTTGCTGTCGAAATTACTTCTAATTAATTTATACAGAACTTATATACCCAATAAAACATATTTATTTATTTATAATAATCTATATATATTTTTAGAATTATATCATAATAAATAGACTTTTTTGGTTTTAATTCTGAATATTTAATTTTATTTTTGACGTTTCGACTCTCTAACCGAGAGTCTTCTTCAGAAAAAATGATACAAAAATAAACAAGGCAAGAAGGTAACTAGATAATTAAAAATTAAAAATTGAAAATATACAGATAGATAACTAGATGTGAAAACGTGGATTCCACATTTAGTGCAAAAAGAACAAAGTTCCTCTGGCATGTAAAATCCTCTGAAACATTACTGACATAGGGTAAAGAAACAAAATTTTTACTCACGCCATTATGTAGTCTATTTAAATTCAGTTTTTATGTTAAAAACATTTTTATGACATGTTTGGACCTTGGAACTGTGTGCGTTGCAGAAACGGGACATCGTCCTCATGTGTTATATTAATTAAATCTTTTTCTCAATAATAATTGTCAAGACTCATATCGTTGATTCCTCTGTTGAGGTTTTTACGTGGTTTTTTCTCAGACTTTGGGTGAATGCCAGAGGAACTTTGTTCTTTTTGCACTAAATGTGGAATCCACGTTTTCACATCTAGTTATCTTTATATTTTCAATTTTTAATTTTTAATTATCTAGTTACCTTCTTGCCTTGTTTATTTTTGTATCATTTTTTCTGAAGAAGGCTCTCGGTTAGAGTCGAAACGTCAAAAATAAAATTAAATATACAGAATTAAAACCAAAAAAGTATATTTATTTATAGTTTATTGTAGACTGCTGTATTCTTGTTTTTTATGGGGATCAAACATTTTTTCTTTTAAGGGACTGTGGTGAGTATGGTGAAGGTTAGGGTGAGGGTAAACGTCCCATACTAAATGTACAGAGCTTGTTTGATATTTATTGTTAAGCAAGAGTGTAGCCGCTTCTGCTGTCATTATGTCTGTACAAAAATATTTATGGTGCTTTTTCATATCGTTAATAATTAATTTTAGGAAAACTGTAGATGTGATTTTGATGACAATTGGTACATGCCACCACTAAAGTTCAATCAGTATGTAAAACGAATTTTGAAATTTTCTCATCGCGACGTCAGTTATACGAGATGATTATTCATTACTATTTCCTCAAATTACCATTTAAGCCTATGTTAAAGGTTAAAGTGCTAACTTTGGTAATTTCTGCAACAACTGTAGACATGAATAAGTTGAAACTCTGCAAGTGCATGATAAAAGTTTATTTCAATCATTCATTTTCTTCGAAATTTTCTAATCGTAAAATAATAACACCCTTACTCCCTTAATAGTATATTAAGATATAAGTTTCATAAGACATGAGTTTAGGGCACGCGTTCTTGTTATTTCTAATGAACAAGTGACCTAAAATGCTTTATGAAACGTGTATCTTATACAATTTTTCCTATTTGGGTTCATATACATATGTCAAAAAATAACAAATTTTCTATTTTGAAAACATTGATGAAGAATATTTAATTTTTTATTTGAATTTTAGCAACACTGAGACTTGACAGATAAGTAATTTGTGTAAAACAAAGATACTTTTAAAAATTTGGTAATTTGAATGTTGTTACTTTTTAGAAATAAATGAATGTAAACCCAAACAATTTGAGAATTTTCTTTACAATATATTGTATTTTGACATATCGAAATGACAGTTAGGTTATCTAACAACGTAGCTACCAACCTAATAAAAATTAGGTTTGGGTTCTATGAAAGGGCACTTTACGATACCCAACGAGTTTCATAAAGTACACTGTATGACACCTAAATAGAAAAAACAATTTTATTGGTTTTTTTTTTTTTTTTTTCTAGTAATAAAGATCATCCAAAACTTTATTTGTGGAGCAAAGCATGGGACAAACTAATACCAAATGAGAATTTAAACGCACTGTTGAATGCAAAAACTAATATTAAACAACATATGAAAGAAGAAAATTTAAATTCAAGTTTTTCGAGTTCAGATCATAGTTATATCAAAACAAGTACATTTGGTGACATTGCATTGAAAAGTATGTTAGAACCACCAGTTGAAGATGAATCTCCAATTGAAGACACTAAAATTAAATCAGAATCAGAATTAATTTCAATTTTGGAAGATAGTGGATCTCCTATTAAAAATGACCAAAAAAATGAGTCATCTGAATATCCAAAAATTGACTTTAATGCAATGATTGCAAATAACATTAATGACAAGACTGAAGTTAAAGAGGATGATAATGTTCAAGAAGATAATAAAGAGAACGCATTGAGTGCTATCTCAAGTGGAATTTTGAGCGCAGGTTCCCTTGAATTAGCGTTATCACAAACAGATTTAGTATCACAGTTTGCACAATTAAATGATGTTGAATCTACAAATGACGTCACCACCGTTCATATTCCCCAACCGGAAGCTGTTATTGATCCTATTGATTGTAAAATGAATTTATTAGAACATGTTGCACATTTTCAAAGTTTAGCTGAGGAGAGATTGAATTGTGTTGAAGCAGAAATAAGTGGTAAGATTAAAAACACATTAATATATAAACAATTTAATATCATTTTTCTTCTTACTTTAGAATTGGAAGATCTAGATTCGAATCTAGGACCAGACGATGATGAAGACACCACACCAAAAATGAAACAAACCTTACAAATGCTTTTAAATGATTTAACAACAATGCGACATATAGCTGCATTAAGTAATTGAGAATAAAATATTTACTAAGTATCAGTTTAAGAATGTATATAAAATTTATTAGTACAAAAACTCAGAGTTTGTATAAAATATGAATTCTTCAGCACTTTATTACAAATAAAGTTTACTAAATCTTAAATTAAATAAATATCTTTAATCAACCTTTTAGTAATTGCAACAGTTTAATTGCAAAATAATTGGTTTTCAAAGTGGAAAATAAATATTTCAATTGACATTCATTTTTAATTTCTGTTATTTTGAACTAAAGTTCTATTTTTAAATCCTTAGCTAGTCTTCTCAATTGATTAGTTGAAGTTTTGTCCGGCAGTTCACAAATATATTGAAATCTTCCTGAACAATCTGAACCACGATATGCGTAATTTCTATAAGCAGGGTCATAAGCTAAGCGCAAACATCGCCCATCGCCAGGAATTTTAACAGTTATATTTGTAGATTGGTTCTTATTTGTTGATACTGGTCGAGCACTATTGCTCCATATCCATAATAAACCCGGATTTAAACCCCCTGTCCAAAAATCTTTACCTACAAAAAATAAATTACCTCACATGTTTCTATAGCAATATACAAATTACCTTTTAAATGATTTTGAGTTTGAATAAAAGCAACAACATCTTGATTTTCTTCAATAGTTTCCATTTCGGCTAAAACTGCTCCTATTTTTTGACATAATTTATTTGCGGCTTTCCAATCTTTTTCCCTACCAGCATTATCAGAAAAATAGTAACATTGACTCCCAGCTCTTGTGAAATTATCTGGACATGGCTCTAAAATTAAAACATATTTATTATAACATCAATTTTATGAGACAAAATATTAAAATTTTACCATTATCGATTCTGCTGCCTGCCATAACATAATATAACATTTCTTCTACTCTTCTTAATCGTTTTTCCATGAAATCAGTGCGATAAACTAATTTTTCAATGGCACCCAATAAATACAAATCTGTTTCTGTAATTTGCCGTTGTTGTTGCGGATCTGAAGGTTTTGCTGTAATAGCAGACGGAAAATTTCCTGAGGATACAACACTATTCAAAACTTTTGATGGTGAATCTTTCCGATTCGATACTACATATTTGTTATCGACTGGAGATAATTTCATTACCCTCTGTTCCCTGCAAATAATAGTATTAATTAAAACAAAAAATTCATGATTTCGAAGTGAGTGAAACAGATTACAGTACGACACGGAGCAGAGTCTGGTAATTTCATAAGTCATTTTGACGAATGAAAATATCTCTTCATCAACCACCGAATTTTCCAATTTTGCTACAACATAGCTTGATATTTTTTGCTCATCAAAATACTTTTATATCAATCATTCAAATTAATTGAACATAATTCTTTTTTTCTATTTGGGTATCGTAAAGCTCCTCTTTATAGAACTCAAACCTATTTTGTATTAGGTTGGTAGCTAGATAAACTAACTGTCATTTTGATATGTCATATATTTTGAAGAAAATTCTAAAATTGTTCAGGTTTATATTTATTAATTTGTAAAAAGTAACAACAATCAAATTAACAAGTTTTGAGAAATATTTTTGATTCACAAAAATTATCTTCCGGTCAAATCTCAGTGTTACCAAAAGTCAAATAAATATTAAATATTCTGTATGGATGTTTTCAAAATAGAAAATTAGAATTTTTTGACATATGAACCCAAATAGAAAAAAATTGTATAAGATACACGTTTCATAAGACATTTTAGGTCACTTGTTCATTAGAAAACTAGCCGCAAGCGGCTCGTTTTTCAACAAGAACGTGTGCCATAAAATCATGTCTTATGAAACTTAAATCTTAATATACTATTTTGTAACACGTGCACCGAAAATATCCAATCAATCAACTGAATTCTGCTTCGAAAGCTCTCAATACCAAACCATGGAAACAATGATCATCCTTGTTGACAGAGAATTAATGATTGATTATTATTTTACTACTGAGAGGGAAATAATAATAATTATGGATCATGGATACCGTTGGTATTTTTTCATTTCATTGTTATATATCAAATTGACATCTGTATATTGAAATGTGTTTGTTATAGTGTTTGCATTTGCGTGAACGTAATATAATATCAATAAGTGAAATAAGTCATAAAGTTATGTTTCGTAGTACAGTATAAGCTCTTTAATCCGGCACCTACACGACCTTATTAGTCGTGCCGAACTACCGATTTTGTTGGATTATCGAACTTCAATAATTTCAATAGAAATATGGTACACTAGTAGAATAGGAACCCAAGGAGATTACAAAAGTCACAAAGAGATGGCGGTATCAGCATGCACAGAAATTTCCCAGTGGCACTAAAACGGTGTATACTAGTATTAAAACAAAAAAATGTATGTTTTTTTTTTGTTTAAAATAAAAACAACCGAAGCATAACCTAAACCGAGCTTTTTAAGCCAACTAGGATTGGAAGGCAGTAAAGTGGTGATTGTTGTCCGCGGGGCACACACTTATACGTATTTAGATGGAATGCACTCTGTTTGAATGCCACTGACTAAAGCAACACATGTGCGTACGCATGCGCATACGAAATACGCGCATGCGCACGTCTTTGGGTTCCTATTCTACTAGTGAGCCCATATCTGGATTTACGTTTGACATTTAATAATTTTTTAAGCTTCCTCTGAAATATTGGTGAGTTTCCGAAACCTTGTTAGAGAAAGTATAGTCTACAATATGTTTGGAATGGCGTATTCCACACTCGCGAACCGTAATCCTCGCCTTCGCTCGTTCAGAATATAGGCCATTCCAATACTTATTGTAGAATATACTATTTGGTGATTTAAAAATTTTTCATCACAGAAGAAAAGAATAATACTAGTACAAAAATAATCAAAGCAATAATAATAAGTAAGTTGCATGAGTTGATATGATTTTTATATTTTTTGGTTGAACAAATCAATTTTAAAATATCGGGTTTGCGAGTGTACAAAATAATTACGGACTAAATTATTATTTGGTCTGTTTGCGAAAGCGGGACTTTTATACCCTCGCTGGGTGCGGGAGCGGGACGGGCAGTCTGAAAGCGGGACATATGGTCACGTTATGCATACTGCATGTATTTCGTTAAATAAATTTAAATATTAATTTATCATGTAGATAAAAAACTGAAAAGCCACATGCCGAGTACAGCCAGTGTACTGGGGCAATCGGATCTATTCCAAAAACCAGAACGAAAGCGTTTCAATCGGTGCCGAATTGTAGAATATGCCGAATTAAAGAGACTCTACTATATTAGTATACTGTAAATGTGATCGCAATTGCAAAAATTTGTTTGTAAAATCGATAAGATAGTTTTAACACATCTAAAGTAATTTAAAAAATTCATGGACACTGAACAACCGTGACCGTCATCATTGAAACGGAAGAAGTTGGCTGCACGAAGCTACGCGTTGGACCTCTTCGTCACCTTCACCGTCATCTTCGCTTCGAGCTTTGCCCTTGCCTTCATCGAGTTCAACCAACTTCAGGCAATAATGACGGTGGTTCAGTCCTTGTAGCATAATATACTATTACGTTCAGTGTAACTTGAACCAGATTTCTATACAGTTATGATGGTGATACAAGAGTCCCGTGTTAGCGTACATTTTCTACAAAAAAAGTTGAAATTATGGTGTAATATTCGACGAAAAAGTGTATTTTATACAACAATAGTGGATACGTTGCTAAATATCCGGTCATGTGCGGTAAATGCATATTCATTCGAGTTATACAGTACAGTCTACTTTTTTTACGATCAACTAAAAAAAAACATGTTTTCCTATTTTTAATCTGTTGTAATAATTTATTAATTTTTTTGAAGATTATTTCATAATTAATTCTAAATACTTGCTTTAGATATTTGCTGTAATGAGAAAATGTATCAATGCAACAATTGTTTACGATCGTTTATTATTTGGTATATCTATTTATTAAATGCGCATGCAATGAGTTTCATATTAGGGCATGATTTGAAAATGATATAATACCCGGACATGACACATAGTACGACAATATACAAAATTTTATATAAACACCAAGGTGCGATATAATAGTCATATCAGCACATAATACTATTTTCATTTTATTTCATAAAAAGTATGAAGATATCAGCCAATAAACCGTAATAAATTATTTATATGAAACAAAACTCGTGTTTCGAGTTTCTTCCAATTTGTTACACATAAAAAAATTCAAAATGTCAGACTTACCTATTATTTTTATATCCAAAAGCCCATTCTTCAATTAATGGCCCCCAAATTTGTGATTCTGTCCATATAGCCGGATTATCAATAGAACTTTTTTCTTTTGTGTTATTCAAATAAATACTATCACTATTGACCGTAAACAATAACAAAAATATTAAATTCTTCATATCAAAATTTGATTATATTAGTTTCCTATTGTTATTTTATATTTTTCGAGGTTCTACAGTTCGCTGTTCAAAATCAAATGAAGCAAAGCCACTCTCTCTTTTAAGCGAAGACCGACTATCTGTTGAGCTCAACAATCAAATAAAAGGGAAATTTTTGTTTTTCTATCCGTTATTTAATAACGGATCATATATGGATAATAATTACTGTTATTTTAAATGTATTTCTTCTAATTGATTGTTGGATGACGTTGCTCTTGTTTTAATTTATATTAGTTTTTACATCCTATAATGATTTGTTTAAATCCGGTTGACCTCTTGGCCTACTTCCTTTATATTTGTGACTGGACTTTCCACTTGCATTATTTGCGATTTCTCAGTATTTATATGCATATGTGATTTAAATAACACTTTTTTATATCTTGAAAATAAAATTAAAATAATATCAAAAAGTATTGGTGCAAGTTTCAAAAATTCTGGTTTAAGTTGTATATAAAATTATATTTTCGATTTTATAATGTACATAAAAATAGAAATGGATAATTTACACAGCGGAAGATAAATAATTCTACTTTTCTTTATACTAAAAATAAACAGTTAGATTAGAATTATCAACTATCCTTTGAACTGGATCCAAATTTGCTGTATCTATATTATTTACGTTTTCAATGCTGTCTGAATCAGTCTGAAACAACAATTATTATTATTTGTATTCCGCATTTGTATTGATTTTTATACCTTATTTTGAGAATCGTCTCCCCAACTCAATTTTTTAACCCTTGTTGGCATCGCAGGTGCGGGCCATGTAGGTCGCGTTTCCTCCCCTAGATTATTTTGATTTTGGTTTGGTGGATTTGGAGCTGGATGTATTTTAGGACTTGCTAATTTACACAAAGAATTGGGTGCTCGAACAGTACCATTCCGTGACATTATACCTATTAAAAAATCAAGAATCAGCTAATCTATGCTCTAGTCTAGATCAGTGGCTCCCAAATGGTGGTACGCGAGAGTATTTGGGGTAGTACGCAAGGGATTAATGATAATAATATTTTTGTGTTGGGAAATTGTATTTGGCATTTGTTAACATTAATTATATACGTATAGACAGCTTCTGAATTTTTTAAAGCTGTGCACATGTGAACTGAATTTATTTGATCCCCTTAGAAAATTATAGCATACCCAATGGTACGCTACGTTTCTAGAAAATTCTCAGGTGGTACTAAAATATAAAAAGTTGGGAGTCACTGCTCTAGATAATTAATTAACATAATATATTATTCTGAAGAGAAATTGCTACTTTATTAAAAAATGCTAACCTGCTTATGATTTTGGACTTGGTTGTTTTTAATGTTGACGTAAATTGAATATTGAGATAATATATTACAGAGCTGGGTAGTACTTGCCCGAAAAGTACTTAATTACACTTGCAAGTACTTACTGTGCTTGAAGTAGGTACATTTTATTTTCGGTACTTCGGTACTGATTACTTAGAAATATTACTTGAAGTAGGTACAATGAAAAGTACTTGAAGTTTTTTAGGTACTTGAGGTACTTTAAATGTACTTGAAATATTTTTAAAGGACTCCAAATATTCTTAATGTACTTCAAATACTTCCTTTCTATTCATCAGAGTGAACAAGTTCGACTTGCTTGTTCTGTTCGACGTCTATGATGAAATATTTAATATTTATCAGTGCAATTATTATCTTGAAGTACATTTCACGAGTAATTGATATTTGCAAGTATCAAAAAATTTAAATAGTACTTGCACCAAAACATTCAAGTACTTTTATTAGTACTTGGTACTTAGAATTACTTAGCATATTAAAAGAGTACTTGTACTTCAAGTACTTTGTTCTTGTAAATAAAATACTTTTCACAAGTATTTTGTCCAGCTCTTTGGACAACATATACCCTAGAGCCTAGACAAAACAAGTAGCTATTTGTTGTGGAACCGGCAGGACAGAAAGAGACATACAAGAAAAGATATACGGATGTGCAACGAAACGCGGAACATAAGAGTTTAACATGTGATTTTTAAAATGTGCGAATATTGGCTCTCCTGCATATTTAAGAGCAAAAAGATAAAAATGAAAAGTTGTTCAATAGTTATTTGTGTATCAAGGCCGTAAAGGTTATCTTTTTTGGTCGAATCTGTTGTTTGCGGCCGAAGCGTAGCTGAGGCTGCAAATCAGGTGAGACCAAAAAAGAACTGTAGGCCGAGGTGCACACAACGTTTTTTAGGCGATCATCACGAAATAATTCAAAATTACAAAATTTTATCTATTTATTTCTAAAACATTGCAATTGTAAATCTTAGTTGCCGCTGAAATTGTTTTATTTTATTGTCTTTTAATCAAAGTGACATTTGTAAAAAATGCGTATCAATTTCTTGAATTGCACGAACTATGAAGGTTGACGGAAGAATATAATATGTATTTCGGCGAAAACTATTTCTAAAAAGTTCATCAAGCAGCCCATATAGGTAGGTATGAAGTGTTTATGAAGTAGTCTTTGACAGATCAGTCCCAAAAAGTAATATTTGACAGATCAGTCCCAAAAAGTAAAATATGACAGATTTGTACCAAAAAGTAAAACTTCACGGCCGCAAAAGGAGCCATAGAAACAACTTTTTTGTTATGATCGCCTAAAAAATCAATTTTTACACATGTTAAGCTTTCAATTAATACAGAAGAATATATGGAAATAAAGAACGAATGAAACAAACTCTCATATTGACAGTTCAATTCAGTGTTTGTACAATAATTATTATCAATAATGAAGAGTTGTTCAAAATCAACTTTTACTCATGGAAAGTCTTCATTCAATGCAGTATTATATCTATAGAATCTAATAAAAATCAGCAATAATAACACAGATTAAAATCTCAGAATGAAAACTTCGTCCATTCCTTTTTTTATTCTCATGGCAATCTGATTTTTGATGAAAATGTCATATTCTATTTTCTAAAGATCTAATGCTACAGATATTCTACTGCATTAAATGACGACTTTTCATAAGTAAAAATTGATTTTCAATAACTTTTCATTCTTGTACTTTTGCTCTAAAATATACAGGCGAGCCAATATCCGCACATTTTAAAAATCCCATGTTAAACTCCTATGTTCCCCGTTTCGTTGCACACCTGTATATGTATTTTTTTCTACTTCAGTATTGTCTCACTAGATGTCAATCAAGTTACAAAATTGTGAAAAGTTTTTCTTGTATATATTAATTTTTATTACCTCTTAGTCATGATAATTGTTGCTTCAAAAATTATGCCATTTTATTATTAAAGATTCAATTGACAATTTATAGTTCATTTCAGTTAAGAACAGTCCAAGGGCTTTATACTACGATTTAAGGATTTAAGTCTTCTGATTGACCGAAAAGCGAACAAGATTCACTCACATTAAATGCAGGATTCAAAACAAGCATGCCAGAATTGAATTCAAGAAATAAAAGTAGCTTATACATATATCTACTTATTACCTGAATAGATACAAATTTAAATCTTTAAACTGCACAAATCTATTTATGATACTGCTGAACGATTGGACAAATGGTGCGATTTTTGTGCTAATATGAAATTGGTTCGCATTTTGGCCAATCAGAAGGCTTAAATCGTAGTCCCATAAGAACCCTTGGACCGTTTTAACTAAAATGAACCATAGTACTTAGCATCTTGTGACAAATATTTAAAGTAGAGCAAAAAATATATGTCTATCCTTCTAATTAACTTTTTGTCCTGCCGGTTTCAAAACAAATAATTGAGAGAGATAATGATAATGGATGATTCATCTAGGCCATCTAGGGTATATCATCGTTGTTTTGAACTATATCTATTAATTAGCTAATTATGGGAAAATACTTGATTATCATATTTTAAAGTTAGCAGTACCGTATACAGAAATGGCAGCATTATACAAGTGTCAATAGCAAATAAATTTTTATGAAATTCCATTACAAATAACCAATACTCTATATTTTGCAGAAATTCGATTCACATTTCGGTTATGTTGCGTATTTAGATATTTTATGTTAATAAAACTTACCAAAATTAAAATGATATAGATGAGCCCTCATAAATCGTACTTAAATCATTTTATTCAATCACTTTCATCTTCCAAAGTTATTTCCCAATTTAAAATAATTAAGTACGCACAAAATATTATTATTATTAAATAAAAGTATAAATAAAATAATAAAAAATATAATAAACGTTGGTGATCGTCTAAAAGATAAAATTTCTCGTCTTATTCCAAGGTTTGCATATTTTTTTTATAATTATTTTTCCAAATAAGGATATGATTGTTTGAAGAAAGTGGTAAAAAATGAAAATATATTTACTTTTAACAGTAGCAGTATATACGTCACTAGGAACACCTCCCATAGCTGTAGCAATAACAGGTGAACGAGCGTCACCAAACATCGGATTATCAATTTTACCTGGTCCATTTGTTAACGGAGGTTTCTCATGTTCTATAAATTCAGAACGTACCTTCACACGATTTCTTGGCTTTTTTCTAAAACAAATTATAAATTCTACAAATATTGCATGTACAATAAATTAAGTTATTTTATTACTTACACTTTACAAATATACATTACTAAAACTGCAATAACCAATGCCAAAAGTACTAATAGAGCCCCAAAAACCATTACTAATAAAAGTCCACCATTTGCTTGATTAGTCCAACCAGAGCTATCAACTGCTACTCCATTTCCGGTTCGCTGAGGAAAATGAACAGTAACTGGAACTGAAGTATGACGAGGTGGTCGACCATTGTCAGTGGCGATGGCGGTTAAATGAACCGGAGTTGCTGGCATTGGTTCCGGGAGCGGAACCTGAAGACGAATTTCGCCAAGAGAATTAATTGAGAACATATTCGCATCGGAACCTGAAAGAAATATTCCATTAACAAAAATTCATTTATTTTTCAATTAGGTACCAGAGAGTGACAATTTAACAATATCTCCCCTGTCACCATCGGCTGCTTCTACTCTTCCAACTAATCTACCATTTTCGGAAAGAACTTCATTCGCTACTCCAGGACTGACAAAAAATTCATACTGCGGATATCTGAATCTTGGTTCCCAATCATTTACATTAATTACAGATATATTCACAACACTAGAATCATTCTAGAAAAAAAGAAAAGCTAATATTTTATTTGCAGTTGCATGCACAATTATACATACCGTTCTGCCATCTGTCACAAATACTTTAAATACATAAGAATCACGAGTTTCGAAGTCTAATTGTTTTCTAAGCGCTAATTCTCCTGAAGAGTCTATTGTAAATACCTCTAATAAATGTTGATCAGAAACATAATAACGTAAATCCTAAAAATAAAACTTGATTAGAAACATTTATTAAATTGTTTTGAAAAAATTACATCTCGGGGATGGTTGGTACTAAGAGTAGCAATAATACTTCCTCCGGGTAGGTTTTCCGGTGCTGTCACATGGTAAATACGTTGCAGGAAACGGATGTCACGCGTTGAGGACGTTACTCTACTCACAGTAAGGGTGGCCAAAGCGTAACGATCCGGATTATCTTGTTGGGTCGCCTTCATTAAAATAATATAAAATTACAATTTATTGTTTTGCGTTCAAGATGTAAGCAGAGACAATAGATGTATTAACTTACACGAATGACAAGTGTAGTCGGTTGCAATAATTCATCATCTTTTATATCTTTTTTAATTGTTATATGTCCTGATTCCCTTCCTATATCAAATAAACGATAATCAGCACTAGCAAAATTAAATGTGTAAAATATTGGTGCATTTATTCCAGTATCCTGGTCATAGGCTTTCAAATCTCTTGGTTGAACCCTCAACACAGTTCCCTAGAATGTTAAAATGAATTATTCATTCAATTTCACCAACTACTTACTATTATTTACCTCTATGGGTGGTTCTGGCAAAAACGCTGTATATCTATCATCAACAAATCTAGGATTTTGATCATCTGCATCAATCACGTTGACATGTAGAACAGTGTCTGATGATTGAGGAGGATTTCCTTGATCTTGAGCACGAACACCAACAGTAAAGCTTTTCAAAGTTTCATAATCCAATGGACGACGTAGAACTAATGTTCCTTCTAATTCGTTCTCAAATACAAAGAAATCCTGAAAAATAATTAAAATAAATTTGGTAAACTGTATTCGCTAAAAAGATTATGATTTATAAATTGTACCTTGATCTATAATTTCAAGCAATGAATGATATCTAATATTTAATGATTGTTTAGAAAAAATGCATACCTCCAAATTTATCATTACTCCATTCATAAACAAAGGCTATCCTTGTAAAGCAATAAAAGTCATACATTCACAATCTTATATTTTTAAATTTTCAGTCGTATACTTAAGCAATTAACAATTTTTTTCTTACCGAATGAGGTCCTGGTAGAACGGAATATCTTACTGTAGAGTAAGGTCCTTGTTGATCATCATCTTCAGCTTTAACACCTTGCAAAACTCTTGTTCCAACAACTGTGACTTCTGAAATATTCAACACATACGGAGCGTTTACAAATCTTGGTGCGTTATCATTTGCATCTGTCACTCTTATACTGACCGGAATTACAAAACCCTGACACAAAAACAAAAGATTATCCATCAAATAAAAAAAAAATCTTACAAAGCTTAAAAGTAAAAGGTCAAGTAGTGGCAATTTGAAATTCGCTCACCGGGTCATTCGTATGCAAACGATCGCAAATCACATTAATATAAACGGATGATGGTCCATCCCTTCCTTCTTTGTCTAATCGCCTACGGAGAGTTAAGTTACGACTTCCTGCGGGAATATCTACAGGACTATCAGTTTCTTTAAGACGAAGGGCGATATTGCCTACTATTGGACGAGGATCGCCTAGGACTTGCAATTGACCTAAAAAGACGACAGAATCAAGAAATTTCTACTGAAAGTTTGATATATTTACCGATAGATGTACCAACAGGTATATCTTCTGAAACAAAAAAGTTTTCTGATGACGCCCCTGTTTCGAGATAGCATCTGTTGTCTGGTAATCCTAAAAATTCAAAAACTATTAGGGGGCGTCTATTAATTACGTGAGGTGTTTTTGGAGATTTTTCGCCCTCCCCCCCCCCTCTCCTTGATGAGATATCGTGAGATTTGGCCCTCCCCCATCCGCCAATCTCACGTGAGATTTCTCAAAATATGTGTTCCTAGTGTAAATGCGTTGGATTTATTCTAAAAATAATCAAAATAATAATAAGTTTTATATTCTTATTTGACTAGTTGAGGCTATAATTGTATAAGATTTGGCAATATTTTAGTGGAGGAACATTTAACCCAATTTTTCCGCAATTTTATTCTGTTTCTTGTGGAGAAAAATTACGTGATATCACCGAGACCCTCTCTATCCCCAAAGTAAGATTAGATGAGATTCGGCTCGACTCCCTCCCCCCCTTAAACACCTCACGTAATTTATGGACGCCCCCTTAGTTCTTATTCTAATTTTAAGTTTAAGCTAACTTATTACCTAAATTTTTCACACCTATTTACAAAAATATATAGTTTACATTCTGCAATAATCGTACAATAGTATAAAAGTATGGACTTTTTTAGTTCACTTAATACAAAAATTTGATAAAATATTAGCGTATTCATTAAAAATTTTGCATATCTTATAAAGAAAGTATTCGCTATGCGTCTTGGCATAACAGTGGTTATCTAGGTTGTGTGCGTCCGTACAGAACTGGCGATTTTACGACTTTAGATCTCTATCTTACAACACGAATTAAGTTTCCCTTCTTTGAACATTTTTAATACTTAAAAGTCATTTCACTGTTATTTTTTTCAAAATGCAGACGCGTCTTTATAATAATTCTCTTTTATTTTCAGTACATATTGTCATTTTGAGCAATGAAATGTATTCTAAATTTATCTTCTACAATTTTTATTTTCAGTAAATTTTGTCATTTTGAGCAATGAAATGTATTCTGATTGTACTTCGCAACTTCTTGATTTAATAGTATATTGTGCATCAAGTGCGATAAGTTGTCGATTGCTTACGAGAGCGAAGTGAGTGCGCTCATTCGCTCAAGTAGACAATTGACAACACCGCACGAGTTGCAGATAATATATTAAAAAATTTAATTATATATCACATAAAATGACACTAATATCATCCTCGAATTGGGCTCTCATAACCAACTCATGTGCCTAATCGACATTACCGACAAGAAATGTAATATGTCTCAATTTTAATTGAAATAATTTGAAACTTATTTTTGTAAACATAGTCACTAACTAAATTAGTAAATCTATACATCTATATAGATCAATAAAATTGAAGTGTCTATATGTGATTCCAGAATAAATGCAGAAATTTAAATGAGAACTGCTATTTAAACGATTTTCAATCATAAATGACCGTTTCTAGAATTTTTGTCTGTCTGTCTGAAAATTTGTCTCCAATAGGCTCTGAAACGGTTTAACACATTTCAATGAAAACATGAGGAATTAAAACAGGAATTTCAGCTTAAATTATCGTGTATGTGCCATTTCGATATCTTATAGGGTTTAAAAGATATGAATATGAATATCTATGTGAGCATTAAGAATGAGGGAATTCAGTCAAATTATTTGAACTTTTCTTTCCTACTCTACAGGAGCGAAAAGAATTATTTTGTTTCGATATGAAATAATTCTTTTCGCTTCTGAAGATGGCTAAGGTATGTGCAGCCAAACATGTAGAGTTGAAAAGAAAAGATCAAATAATCTAACTGAATTCCCTAATTTTATTTACTTACATTCATTAATCCAGTCAGCTTCAACCATTTTATCCGAAAAATATCTATCTATACATATAAATAAAATTGAAATGTCTATCTGTGATTTCGAGATAGAGCCTTTTTTTCAATCTTAAATTGTTATTTGAAGGATACCAATTTTGTCTGTCTGTCTGCCTGTCTGCCTGTTTGTTCATTCAGGATAATCTCCAAAACGGCTGAATCGATTGAGTTGAATCTTCTACAGTTTTTATTGGTACTTGCATAAAAATTTCTGACATAGTATTATCAACGTATAAAAAGTGGCGCACGAGTCGTATTTGTTTGTTCGCGCATCCAATTGAGTTGAAACTATATGTGCATTTGTTGATGGCACTTATTTAAAAATTTCTGACAGTAATTTTAACGTACAATAAGTGACGTGCGAGTCGTATCTGATAGCTGTTGGGTTAAAACTTTGAACAGTTGTTGCTGGCGCTTGCGTGAAAATTTCTGACATAAAATCATCAAAATACGACTCACGCTGCAATGTAAATCCCATTCCTAAGAGAGACACTCCAATGCATTTGTTTGGAAAGTCGTATTTTGTGCGACTACTATTATATTTTTATGAGAAAGCTAATCTGATCGATCAACTCCAGAATAAAAGAGTAAAGAGTATCTATACCACACAGGACTACTGGTTGCCCCTGTGCTGCAGTTAATTTTTACTCCCCGACCTATATTCGCGAGTAAAATTACCGATGGCGACGCTGTTATCAATCAAAATGTCGGATATAAGTCGTACTGTCATTTTTAGACATGCTTGTTTACATGTTAAAACCGCAGTGTTCGAGGGAGTCATATTTTGTTATTATAATATTTAAGGTGGCTTCTCTTGAGAAACTTGTAAGTTTGAGGATTAAATTTCATTACTATTATTTCAATTTTGTGCATGCACGTTTCAAATCGTATTTATTTGCAGATAAATAACCATGTTCTTGGAAAATAGTCTTTGAATATTTAAATTCACATTATTCACTTTGGTCGAAGAAAATTTATGTTAAACTCAAAAAATTGATTAAATGGAGAAAGAGTAAGAAAATTAATAGGTAGTAAATAGGAAAACGCAAAAGAGGTTAAAATGAAACTGATGTAAATAGGAAAGCAGTCTCCAAAAAGATTGATTTTGATCAATACACATTATACTGAAATAGTAAATAAGAACGTGAAATAGAAGAAAATATAACAAAAGCTCACTGTTTACAAATAACAAACGATTAAAATAACATTAGCTCAAATGGCGTTTCAAGCAAAATACCTTTTTGAGTAGTTTCTGGTTCTGCCACCAGACGGCTACGGCTTAATTTTACTCGTGATATAATAGGGGAAATATTGTAATCATGATTGTTTGACAGTTTGAGATTGACAAACCCAAAAACATAATACTAAAAAAAGTCGGTCGGTCTGTCTGAAAGCACGATAACTTGAGAACGCGTACAAATTTTTGACAGAAATTTTATGTTCAACTTTCCCATCAAAAAGTTAGGTTCAAGTTCGTAGATAAAGTTTTTTCAACCAATGGCACCAAAACTCTATTGATGTAACTTTTTACTTTTTGGCGTTTACGATAATTTATCATGAAATATGAAAAAGCTAAAATTGATCCTGGAATAATTTAGCATAGTATTTACCTGAAACAATTTTCAAAATTATCAGCGTTTCATTTGTTATTATCAAAATTTGAATTATAAAATTTATTATATTTTGCTGAAGCAGAGAAATAATGAGAATCATGATGTGAAATTAGAATTATTGGCTGGTATCACGAGCTCTGTTTTTGGCGGTACTAGGAGTGTTGTGTCAAGATGTGTTTTAATGCAATTACAATTTTCCCAAATACTTTAGAAAATAATCTTCAGATACAAATTACAGAGAGCACATATGTCTACAACATTTATTTGAATATTCTCCATGAAAATGCTTGAAATATTTATATTGCCTTAAAACTCTTTTTAAAATAACATTGCTAGTATAGCCAAAAACAGAGCTTGTGGTACCAGCCAATATCACTAATATTTGGACATCACATGCAAACCTTCGTCAATTGTTTTTTAAAAATAAGTAATTCGGCTCTATCGTGTTTGGTATCAAATTAAAGCTCTTGCGAGGATAATTCTAGTAGAAGTGTCAAAGAGGATATTTAAACGATTGTCAATTGTTTCTTTTATAAATTATTTAAATGATTTCTAGTCTGATATCAATTTAAAGTTCTCGGGGAGATGAGCTTAGTAGATATCAAAAATAAAAAATCAGTGAAATCCACATTACCATCTTTAAACTACACTTCCGGCGATCAAATATCGAAACTGTATGTTCCAATGAATTGAAGACTCCGAAAATCTAGAAAAGGACTCTTTATCTTCAAAAATAATTATTTGATATGAGGACTAAAATTCAACCGCCATCTGCTACTTTAACAATGACAGTGAAATATGCAATTAATTGATGCGACACTCTAATTTTCTGAAACAGCGATAAAATTGGCCATGAAATTTATGGTCGGGAAAGTACTCTGTGGCCACAGCAGATTTTTATTACTTTTTTTTCAATGATTTTAAAAATTTACCGTGGGTAGAGCCCGCGGTTTTCAAGTGCTGTAGTCAATTATTATAATTTTCAAGAGAAGTCAATTGGATTAACCCTAAAAAACAATAAAAAATATCGACAGCACAAGGCTATCGCAGCCCGGGTGTTGTAGAGATTTATTATATAGTTTTTCATTGATTTCAAAAAATACGTCTATATAGGGACGGATCGGCGGGTGACAGCTAGTTATCAATAAATATATAATTTTCATAATCTAATATTTTAATATCGATAGCATAGATCAGCCACATAAAAAATCTTTTATAAGAGAACGTTAAAATAGCGGCATTTAAATGAATTTCATCAAAAGTTAGCAATTCGATAAAGTAGATTATGAAATTCTCCTTTATAAACTTCAGTTGAATTTCAATTTCTCTTCTTCCCTCATAGACCTTTTACTGCCCGTCTTCCGCAAGAGTCCAATGTTAGTCCATTACTCTTTAATTTGTTTATTAATGACATTGTTGATTTGGTCAAGTTCTCAGAAGTACTACTTTATGCTGATGATCTTAAGTTGATCAAAACAATTGACAGTAACCAAGATTGTTTAGACTTCTAAATTGATATTAAGCGCATCTTAGTCTGGTCAAAGTCCTTTAACTTATTTTATTATTAGTCTACATAAATGTTTATTTAGTTCTGTTATTTATTTAATGATTTATTGTAATTTCGATCCAAATTAGCATTCACGAACAATCTAGAAAATTTTCATTTGTCGGATATATGAATGCCAGCTCATTATTGCGGGATGTTCAATTATCTGACATTTGAATGCAAGCTCATTGTTGTAAAAGAGTATAGGAAGCCCCGCAGGCTGGTGAAAGACAGAATAATCATTCATTAAAAGTGGACGGTCAGCGATTTAAGTGAAAAAATTGTATTGTAACCTGTAATAATACTTAATAACAATAAAATTTGTGACAATATAGAGTTCATGTCTACAGGAATCTCAGGGTAATATTCAATGAAAAAAATTACATTTACGCATCACATTAATGATATCATAAAATCTTCATGAAGAAACCTTGGATTTATTATCAGAAACTCACAGTCATTAAGAAAATTACAAACACTGAAAGTGTTATACTACTCTCTTGTTAGATCAAAGCTGGAATACTGCTCTATTATTTGAAATCCTATCTACGATAAGTATTCTAATTCTATAGAGAGCTTAAATAAATAGTTTCTTAACTAGAATCAGTGGGCGCTATCTTAGTTTTGGGCTTCGTATACATTTTAATATGCAGACATTATTAATACGGAGAAAACTCACTCAATTCTATTTCTGAATAAGATTTTAAATGGGCAAGTTAATGACAGTAGTATTTTACCTGAAATTACTACTAATGTACCTAGACTTAAAATATATTCACTTCAAAATTGCACGGACTAAGTATGAATTAAGATCGCTAGTTAGGAGAATATGCTGTCTGTTCAACAATCTCAATGTTGATTTACATATTCATTCTAACTTGATGTACAGTAATAGAAAATCACTCTCACATAAATTCCATGTGATATAAATTGAATGAAACAATTTTTCATTAGAAAATTTGATAATGTAGTACACCGTCAATGTTTCTTTCATATGTTATTTTGTTCAAGCATGCTTAAAATAGAATTCATGGTGATCAGTTACATTGTTTGTAAAACGTATCCAATTAATTCAGTATGTACATAGTTTATAGATTGAAACTCTGTGGGAATAAAAATGCACCTGTTCTAATGCACATCCCTTTGTACCATTGTTCATTACATGGTCTACTAATCTTTATAGGTTCGTAACATGGGATAGAAATTCATTTTTCCCTTTTCATGAACTATGCAATCTATCTAGATTAGTTCGACACTATCAAAATTTTAGACTGCTTAATTTCTTAAATGAATATTTCCATTAGGTAAAATAAAATTGAGTAATAATAATTTTTACGGAAATTTGAAATCGGAAGCAGTATTATACCAACAAGAAGACTTTCATTTTTATACCTTTATGTCAAATCGTTTTTCTTTTTGTCTGTAAGATACTAGAATCTACATTGCACGCACCACTTCAAAACGCACAATACTGGAAACTTGAGTAGTCAAGCGAAAAACGAAACAATTGCAAATATGTATTATAATGCATTAAAAGTCATTATAATTCTTTGCATATTTTTTAATAAAATTAATAATCCGACTTTTTTTAAATTTTTGCTGGTAAAAGTTGTAACTGTAACTGAAAGACTGATGATTAAATTAAATCATATGCAAACATTTTTTTTTGTAATTATTAACATTGCTGATTAATTACTCTTTTTAATTTTGTTAGAAATAATTGTTTTTTGAACAAAATGCGAATGAACGGTAATTAATCGTTGAGATACCGAACTTTAAACTTGCGAAGGTTTTAAATCCATTGCACATGGACCGGAATTACGCTCTTTTCACCAGATTTCCTGTCCTCGCTGTCCTTCGAATTTATCTTTCTGTGTTTTAACCTTTCTTGAGGTGAAAGACCAAGATATTTTTAAGTAAGTAACGAATTATACATATTGCATTATAAATTATATGCCCCCATCGAGTGTAGACAACAAACGAACCCCCTAATATTAAAAAAAAAAAATGGGAAAACTAGTCAGTTACACAAATTCTGTGACATAATCCTTAGTTTATCAGCGATGACAAATAGAAACAATTGTATCAAGCAGTTATTCAAAATTTTAGTCAGTTTTTAAATTCTGGTTCAAAAATTCTTAATCCCAAACCATGGAAACAAGTATCATTAATTACCTGTTGACAAGGAATTAATGATTATTATTTCTCTGCTGAGTGAGAAAAAAATGACAATTGTGGATTATGGATGCTGTTTGTATTTTTTCATTCCATTGTTTTATTATGTCAAGTTGTCAAGTTGACATTTGGAAAAAATTTGTATTATGGGATTTGTTTTTTATAGTTTTTCCATTTGCTGTGAAGAAAATGTGAAAAACCGATTGTAATATCAATTAATAAAATAAGTCATGTAAGTTATGTTTCTTGGTAGTACTGAACGACCGTCACTATTACCACGGATGAAGTTGGCTGCACGAAGCTAGGGCTTGGAATCGCACTTGTCTTTGTCGAGTGCAGTCAACTTGTAGCATAATATACTATTAAATCGATTTGTGCAGCAGAATTTGAAACGTTACATTCGGGCGAAAATAAAGTTCATACGGCCAGAGTTCGTGTGAAACAGAAATATTGTCGTTTGAACTGAGCATTTCTTGCTCTTATACATGTAATACATCCATGAACTCGGGGTCAGTAAAAGTATCTTGAAATTGTGTGACCGTAATTCAGGAAATATACAGAATTTATCAAATCTTTTCTACAATATTCCGCAGAAATAAGTAAAAATTGTGATTACATAGCCTCAGCTATACAATACTATAGTTCATTTCAACTAAGAGCGGTCCAAGGGCTTTTATGGAACACGATTCAATCCCATCAAAAGCAAGATTCAAAACAAGCTTGCTGAAAATGAATTCAAGAAATACTAGCAACAAATATATTCGCATATTACCTAAATGAAATAGATAAAATTTAAATTTTCGAACTGCATAAATCTACTTATAATAATTGATGTACGAATAACAAATGATACAACTGATAGATAGCCAAGCACGATTTTTGTACTAATGTGAAATTGGTTCGCATTTTGACCAATCAGCCTAAACTGTAGCCCTTGGATCGCTCTTCATTGAAATGTTCTATAATTTGAAACCTATTATGAACGAATAAATTCACTGTAGCACCAACATGATCTTAAGGAAGGGGCTTTTTGGACCCCAGCTCAGAGCTCCGACTCTTTATGTGAAATGAATTCTCACGTTGTAGACCCTACTGAACCCAAAAAACAATTTAAAAAAAGTCAGCCTGTCTGTTTGCCTGAAAGCACGTTAACTTGAGAACGCGTACGCATTTTCGACTAAAATTTTATATTCAAGTTTTTTTTTATCAAAAATCAGGTTCAAGTTGGTTGATGAGCTTTTTACAACCAGTGGTACCAAAACTTTACAGATAGAAATTTTAAATGTTTTGCGTTTATTTTATAAATGGTAGTATTAATCATAAAATATAAAATAACTGAAATTGATTCCTGAATAATTTGGTACAACATTTACCCGAAACATTTTTTTAAATTATTAGCGGTTCATTTGTTATTAAAACTTGAGTTATCACAAAATTTGTTCTATTTTTATGAAGCAAAGAAATACTGAGAATCATAATGTGAAATTATATAATTATTAATTATATTTGGAAATTACGTACAAACGTTTGTCGATCGCTTTTTCAAAATAAGTAATTTGATCTTATCGTCTTTGGTATCTAATTAAAGCTCCTGCGGGAATAATTTTAATAGAAGTGTCAAAAAGGATATTTAAACGATTGTCAATAATGTCTAGTTTGGTATCAATTTCAAGCTCTCTTTAGTAAAAATATAAATTAAATGATCAGCTACCATCTTTAAACTAGGCTCTTAGTGATCAAATGTCAAAACTGTATGTTCCAACCAATTAAAGACCCTAAAAATCTTGAAAGGATTCTTTATTTCCAAAAATACTTATTTTATGTAAGGACTAAAACCGCCATCTGTCACTTCAACAATTGATGACAGCTATCATTTTAACAATGCCATTTTAACAATGACAGCTGTCGTTTTGACTATGATAGCTGTCACTTTCACAATAACAGCTGATATGCAATTAATTCATGCGACTCACTATATTTATAAAACTACGATGAAACTGGTCATGAAATTTATGATCGGGGAAGTACTGTGTTCGCCACAGCAGATTTTTATTGAGAAAAAATCGCACCAGGATACATTTTTTCGATTGAAAAAAAAAATCGTTAAAATATTATAAACAAATATGTAATAAAGTTTTCGGTGAAAATTCAGTCTCTATTTTTCAGTATAATGCCTGTATTACACGATACAATTTATTGACCAATAAATTGACCAAGTTTTCTGTTAAGTTTTCAACAATTTATTGTCGAGCTCAAAAATATTTTGTACCATATTATACGATACAAGTTTTTATCAAGAAAAATCAGAGCTACCAACTTATAATTTTTGACGTAACTTCAAAAAGTGTGGTTAGAGAGAAAGTGAGATAGTAGAGATGACAAAAAATTAATATACTGAAGGCAACTGTGTATAAAATTATATTAAAACCAAGATTATCATTTGACGCGAAATAACTAATATGAGTAATGTTGGCAACGACAAAATCTCCCTAGAATACCCCAGAATATTGGTGAAAAATAGAGCCAGTTCTATTTCAAAAATAACTTGGTCAATTATTGGTCAAGAAATAATTGTGGAAATTTTGGACATATTACACACAAGAATAAATTGAAGGTCAACTTTTGAAAATTATTGACCAATAAATTGTATCGTGTAATACAGGCATAAGAAAAGATAGATAACCGCAAAGATGTAGAAAATAACCAGCATCCCGCATATTTGTTACGTTTGGCGGGAGCTGCATATGTTCAGGCGCATTTATTATTTATTTCAAATTAGCAATATTTAAACGTGCAATGAATTAATGAGCTTGAGATATATTTCTAGTAGTCTTATGAATCTTATTAAACATAAATAAAAACAATGAATATACAGATAATAAGTAACGAATATGGTGTACCATACAATACCCAAATATACATAATACAGGCAATTCTTTTGAAAAACTCTAACAACCAATTTTTTCTCGCAAATAAAATTGATTGTAAGCCATAATTGTTTTTTCACTTTACAAGTTTTGGAAAATTATCTTATGAAGTATTGAAAAAAAATTTAACATAAAATAAATAATCTTAAATAAAAACGACTTTTTATTTTTTTAATTCTGTATATTTATTGGAAACTTTGACATTTCAATCCTTTGACCAAGGATCTTCTTCAGAAAACAATGATACAAAATAAAACAAGACAATAAGTAACTAGATACTAAAAATATACAGAATACTAGATGTGATAACGTGGATATCACACCTAAACAAAAAGTATAAAATCCTCTGGCATTCACCCAAGGCTTGAGGAAAAGCACGTGAAAACCCCCAACAGAGAAATATGTCCTACCTGGTACAGGAGGCACACATCCCAAATCACAAAATACACGACATTTCAACAAGACAGCGTAGCGCTACTCTTTGCTATTGATTTGGCTCACAACTGCAGTGTCAAATAGTCTCCAGTGTATTTTATAATCCAAAATATACACAGAACTACACCAACCAAAACATAGTCATTATATATGTGTGTTACTGATTACAGAAAGCCAAACATTTGATAATTCAAAACCATCAGTATTTGCTTCTCTGACCAATCTACCATAAATCGATGAGCATCTTGCGACTATTCTTGTTTCTTCAAATTTGATGTCATGCATCAGCTACAGAAGATTTATTTGGATGGTTTAATCTTATGCATCTCCTATGTTCACAGTTCGGCCCGTCTGTCCAACGTAGACTTTCCCACAGATACAAGGGATCTTACAAATACCTGAAGATTGTAGGGTAATCACTTCCTTTACAGGTCTCATGAACTGCTTGATTTTCATTACCGGAGCGAAAGAAACTTTGAAATTAAATTTATCGATTTTTTTATCATAAAATATCGAAAAAATCATTGTTATCAAAATGAAAATTATCTACTAGTAATATAAATAAATTACAGAGGCTTCAAAATAGAGCAATGCAAATTATTCTAAAATTTAAGCCTTAATTCACAATGGGGATAAGGGGGTAAGCATAAGAAGTACATAACATAATTCTTATGAAAATCTTACGCCTGTTCATAATGAGCATAGCATAAAAATTATTTTATAGAGATATTGCGGCCTGAGTTTTTAATAAAATATACTAAATATAGGTACTTTTAGTTTTAAGTATCTGTCTCAATTCAAATCACTTGTCCTAAGCAACGCTTTGCTTTATTTTGTTTTTGATACGATTATTTTATCAAAACAGCATTTTTAAAGACTCATTATTTTCAAATTTTATATTTGAATAGTATATTCTACAATAAGTATTGGAATGGCTTATATTTTGAACGAGCGAAAAGTTTGTAATCCAAGCCAAAGGCGAGGATTACGGTTCGCGAGTGTGGAATACGCCATTCCAAACATGTTGTAGACTATACTTTCTCTAACAAGGTTTTGGAAACTCCCCAATATTTCAGAGGAAACTTAAAAAATTATTAAATGTCAAACGTAAATCTAGCTATGAATACTTGAATTGTTTGGAAGTAACCATGGTAGTATCCAAACTAATAGCTTCTGATTCGTCGAAATGATTCTAACAGCATACATAATCATTCTAAACGGCATACGGAATCATTCTAAACGATTTTTTGGAATGACATTCGTTCCAACATAATTTTTGGTTATGGAATATGCAAATTCCAAAACAGTGTTGGAGAAAATATTTTTCATTGCTTTTGGTTTTGTTTTTTATATTAAAGCTCTTAGTTTAGGGCATTACTTTTGTTTCTGCACATGTTTGCAATCAAATGTCTTTTTTGGAAGACAAAATTCGTTTAGTATTGTTATTAAAACAAAGATTATAAATATTCCTAAACACAAAAACAAGTTTATTTTCATTCATTTGACACATCTACTGTATATGTCTGTAAAAATATATTGGACATGCACATTAAGAAAATATATGCGTAAGAAATACGTAAAGTTGAGATGATGATGATTTCAACTTTCTTATGCAGCTGTTATGCACTACGTAAGCATAAGAAATACGTAAGAACATTGTGAACACGGCCATAAGAATCGCACATGTTCAACTTAATGTCTTATGCATTTCTTATGTATTTCTTATGCTTACGCCCATTGTGAATTATGGCTTACAGATATACCAACGACAGCGTGTACTAAATGTCATGAGAATTGCAGGATATAATGGAAGGATATAATAGAACTGCAAATAATAATTTTAATACACAAATTTAAAGTAGATCTCCAATCAGACAATGTGCACAGCTATAATACTAGACATAAAGATAAGTTCTATATTACAAGCAAAAGAGCTGAACAAGGATCTCAACAAGCAGTGGTATAGTAGAGCGGGAACGCATGGGAACGGTGTTCCCACACTAGTTTTCCACAGCCTCCATCATCCACATCATTTAATGAATTCCTGAAAATTCAGTGTGATTCAACGAGCTTAGAAACATCATAATTCTATGCTCTTTGGCTATTGTAGGCATTCTAGTGAAGCATATGAACGATTTGCCTTATAATTTGACAAATATATTTAGCGTTCCCACATTGGAAATTTTATCAATTATACTTCGCGTTCCCACGCAAGGCAAGTGTTGAAAAGTATTATCGACAGAGATAAGAACCTTAAATACAAATAAGCAATAAGAATATTTTTTACTAGAGATAGAGTTTATGAATTTATATTTTTTAAATCATTTTTTATTGTATACATACACATAATATTACGATTAGTGTATAGTGTCAAGCTAAATAGAGTTAATATTATTATTATTATTATTTTGTATATTCGGATATTTTTGTACACCATATTCGTTGCTTGTTAACTGAATATTTATTATTTCTAATTTGTCTTTAACAACATTTATAAAACTTATCAAAATATGTAAGTTTTGAATTATGGGAATTCAGCCAAGGGTTTTAATAGTTTTTTTACTCTACAGTTTCGGTCCCATCTGGACCATCTTCAGGAGTGAAAAGAATTTGTTAGTTTACAATTGAACAGCGAATGTTCAATAAAAATATATAAGTATATTGAATTTATTCCAATAAAACTAAACAGTTTTTTCAAGTCGAAAAATAAATATAAACATTTTTACAACGACCGATCGCTATGGAGGTCCAAGACTGTAGAGTAAAAAGAAATATTAAAATCCTTAACTGAATTCCCATACTTTAATACCTACATTCAAAGAATCAGTCATAAACTACAACCATTTACTGAAGATATGTCTTAAATTCATTAATACATTGCAAGTTTGAATATTGTTAATCTGAAATAAATAATAAATGCGCCTGAACATATGCAATACCCGCCATACATAACAAATATGCGGGATGTTGGTTATTTTCGACATATTTGTTGTTATGTAGTGAGAAATAGAGGCTGAAACTTCACAGAAAACTTTATTAGATATCTCTTCATAATATTAATGAGCTATTTTGAGGAAATTCAAAAACTGATTTTTTTTCAATCAAAGAAATGCGTCACTACGCACTTTTTTTTTATAAAAATGTAATTTTCACAATTAGATTTTACATAATGAGAGGTAATAACAATTTGAAAAACTTAAGGTTTGAGGAATGAAATTTGGTTACTAAAAAAACGTCAAATAGTGAAATAGTTGAAACACTGTAAATTTCAAATGTATGGATTTTGAATATTGCTAAAAATGCTTTTTTTTTGTAAAAATAGACATGCTCTGCCCAACGGAATATGGAAAATGCTAGCGCAAAATTTTTCTTTGAGTCCCAGCTACTCATTCCAACAACTCCCATCCCATCCTATAAATAATGGCCATTATTTGAAAACTAAACGATTTTTTTCCGTTACATAAGACAACAATGAAAAAATATATTTTATTTTTTACTGTAACTATTAGAGGTTAGTAATGCAAGACAATGATGCTAATATTGAATTTTTACCATGTGTTTATGCTAAATTACTAACGGTTATAAATTACGTGATATTTCGCGGTATCTTTTATTTTAATTACATATTTCTGTAATACAGTAACGCATGCACGATCTATTCTTCCACGTATAATAAACAATATATTTCAGTATAACAATTTTAATTAGAACAACGGTATAAAAGTATTAAAACAGTTTCCAAATTTGTAAAAGAAATATTTTAATTTAATTACATACATGAATTATATATATATATATATATATATATATATATATAAATATATATGTATATTCTGCTTCATAGATTGATTGAAAAGTTAAAATAATTTGGATTACTTTCAAGGTCAAGGCAGTAGTTATTACGATTGAAATAAACTGTTAAATACGTTTTCACATTGTATATAATATATAAGACATAATAGAAATGGAACAATTAAAATTGAAAGAATAACAAAGTATTTTTACGCACGAAGAGCTATTTTGTTTTCTATGTTAATATAATTCAGAAGTCTGAAATGAGAGCAGACAAAAAGCTCTGAATTATTTGTATTCCATGTGAAAATTTTAATCATCATGAAAATCAGACGACATGCATGATCTTAAAATTATACCTCATTAATTGTTCTTAATACAATTGTCTTCATTTACTTTCTTTTAATTTTGATCATTTTCTTCTTACAGCATCGTGGAAAAAGATAATGATTTATTTCAACTTCACAAAGGAGAAGTCAACTTTTCAAACAATACATATTTAATATGAATCAAATAAAATAACTTTACCGTTCTGGGGTAAATTATTTCAAGATTCTCACATTGTCTAAAATTTAAATTATATTAAATTGCTGGGTCTTTATATTTTTTGCCTTTTAAACGTGAGAAATAGGTCTTATCCTAATTTAATGCTATATAATAAATTATTAGAGACCGCAATACTCTTTTTAAAAAACAAATACAAATTAAAAAAATAAATTTAACAGTTTTTTCAAATAGATATTGAAATATCTAATTTTAAATAAGCAAAATAAGAGAATAAAAAGTATTAATAAGAAAGCTGAAAAAATAAGTCTGAAGTGACCTAATTTTCTTACAGTCGTATCAGATATTGTTAGAAACACTTTTTCTACCTTATTATCAAATTTTAAACATAAATCCCTCTACTAAAAACAATTTTCATTGAAATTTAATTTGAAAATTATAATTTGTGATTTGAAATTTTGATAAACAATTTAGCAAATAAATTTAATTAGTAAATCACTGCTAATTGTATTAATTTTGATTTTATCTTTTATCTATCTTCTTAATTTGTTGGTATATGTTGTCCTTACGCATAAAGATAAGCTGGAATGAAGGATGCATTTTGAAAATAATTATATGCATTTCAGTTCGACCTTAAAAACATTTTTTGTAATGAAACTATGAAAACAGTAGAAAGTGTACATAAACATCCGCCCCTTTGATGACGTTTTGCCATAAATTTTCGCTTTTCATTGTTTTTTAACAATTTTCTAAAGGATAGGTATCTAATTAATTCTATTCAAGCCTATTATTGACATATGATGATTGAATAAACTAGGACAATAATTTTGCATGTTGCAATTATCTTACTTTCTCAATATAATTTGTTTCTCATTTATTTTGGTTGCCTAGAGCAATAACATGACTGAAAAACTGTAATCTAGGTAACTTTTACCAATATCGTGATGGATATTTAATTTTTTGTTAGTAGGTAATAAAATAAGGGTTGTTGCATTGATTTTTTGTCTTATTTGGGGTCCCAAATGGTCTCATTTACTCATGACAGGAGTGACTCATTATTCTTCTGCTACTAATCTGATTAAGATTACCTACATTGCAATCTATGTTATTCTTTTTTTCACTAAAAAAGTAAACGTTATAATATCTTGCCTCTTTTATTTAATTGGGAGCAATTTGTCAGATTCAGAGTTTCGAATTTATATGAATTTTCTAATTACACATTAATGAGTAACAAATACATTTTTTCCAAGTTTTGAGTATGATTTTTAGTGGTTTCAAGTATAAATTCTTTAATTAATCAAAAATTTTGAGCTGTATTTTAATTCTAATATCTATACTTGAATCCACTGATATTAGATAATAAATTTTTAAGCAATATAAGAAATATTAAATAAATTTGACTGAATTTCCCATACTTTAATATCTACATTATATTTTATTCTATTTGCAGATTATATTATAATGTTAATTATATCTAAAATATATCAAAAATTAATTTATAATTAAAATATAAATAGAGATATCTTACTTTTTATATGGGTGCTTGATCAATATTTTATTTAATATTCTAAATTTATTCATTGCTTTGTCTCATTTGGGAAAGAGAAGTGAAAGAATAAGAGAAAAAATAAAATTTATGCTTTATTTTCGTCGTGCATCAATTCACCGACACGCCTGTTTTTTTTATATTTGAATTTTTGCCCTACTAGAAATTATTAATTATTGTCTTTCAAAATCACTGCTTTATGAAGAAGTAATTGTTGAAACCAAAATTTCACACCTAGCATACAGGTGATCATAATTTATTGGCCATCACGTAACTTGTGAAACTTCGTATTATGATCAAAATTACCTTTTACGGACTAAAAATAGTACAGCACATTTTTACATATTGTTCTCAAAAATTAAAGAGTGAGCAAAGAACTGGATTATATAATTTTTTTAAAATTAAACTGTCATTTCTTCAAATTGTTAGATTAGAATGATCCATCAATCGTAGTCACTATCAGAATGATGCGGCTAAGAAAAATCAGTACGAGGTGCCTCGATCAATCAGTAATAATCCCCCGTTGTATCCAAGTGATATATCAGTTAATTATAACGAATAATCATGCAAACATAAATTGTTTATAAAAATGGTACTTTTCAAAAAATCATTATAAAAATCAATAAGGCTCTTAACCAATTGATAGGAAAAAGAAACACCAAAATCGATCAAGATTGTGACCTGTATTGTGTGAACAGATTAACGGACGGAAATGCATGTTATATTTCAAAGGCAAATTAAGATCTAAAAATATTTTAAAATAGCAAAATGTCTGTAGAGATTAAAAGTTGATTGCTTCTGGAATTATCCGAGCCATAGTTACTCCTATCGTCAAAATTCAAAGCGGGCACGCTAGTCGCTAATGGAACACTCATCGCCGTGCAGGGTGAGTAATATTAATATTCATATGATTTTTTATGAGTTCTAGAAGTCTACAAGCTTACATTAAAAAATTCCTACAGGTTAATGTTATAACAAATTTATTTGCGATTTAATAATTATTACTTTACGATTCGTCGCACAATAATTGATTAATTATTCCCCTTTCACAGTCCACGTGGACTTATATACCCTTTTCCAACAATGTCGAATATTCTAACCAATCAGAATGTCGTCAATCAGCCAACGGACCAATTATAACAATGACATTCGGCAACAATAAATTAGCATTCAAATGTCTGACAGTTGAACATTTTCTAGATTTTTCTCGAATGCTAATTGGGATCATAATTTTTTCGATTTTCGGGAAAAAATATGATGAAAATTTTAATTTTTAGAATATTTAAATGAAAATCTGTAGAACTGGTGGCGATGAAATGAATTCTTGAATAGTGACATAATTAAAACAATATGTCATTGTAGCAGAAACGAAAAACTATTTTAATAAAAAACGTACAAGAAAAAATAGGAAGCCTCAATATCAATTTTGATTTGATTTATTTTTCAACTACTGAAAATATACAGATGCAAGTTACAAATTAATCTCATGTTCTTTTATAATAGTTATCGTTTTTTAAATGGTTTTATTCAGTTTCACTCCGTATATTTGTTACTATCTTTGTTTCAAATCTTGCGACATTTTCAACTACTTCTATTAAACCGATTCTTATGAAACTTTGCACACACATTGAGTTCTCGTGATAATACAACATTATAATTATTTTAACTTGGTAACGAGGGTCTAATAATGGAGTCAGAGGTGGACAGTGGAACTCTTTAACGGTTATTAGTAACCCTTATGAATTCGAACTCATTTCCCATAAAATACACTTGATCATATGGATCTGATGATGGAGTCAAGAGGTGTATAGGGGAACTCTTCAACGGTTACTAGTAGCCCCTTCGAGAAGGGAAATGTATTGAAGGGCTTGATTGTGAGAAATTGACAAGTAAGAAACCGTGCAACAAAGATGCAATGAGACAGTTGGCAAAAACGAAATGACTCGAGCCAAAATTGAACTAAAAACTAGAAAATAAAAATAGATAAAAAAACTTTTAAGTGAAACAGTTTTATTTTTTTACTAGAACTTCTTGAGATTCTGATGTTTAGTAATACTAGTAGTGCTGTCTTCTCGTGTCGGATCCCAACGGACACTTTTGATAGAATAGAATAAAGACGGGGGGCGCATACAAACTTGTATAACGACTGAATAATTAAATAAGAACGATTTGTCAAGAAAAATGTATTCCCAAGCCTACCAAACAAAATATTTCAAAATGCGCCCACGTTTTTGTTTTATTCTGTTAAAAGTCTCAGATTATTGCTTATTCCGCTGACGCAGTGACATGAGAAAACAGCACTGCTAATATTTTATAATTTCTTACCAGGCGTCAGAATCTCAAAAATTTTTGGTACAGCTGATGATTTAAAATAAAACCGTTTAACTTATAAGTTTTTTCTCCTATTTTTGTTTACAAATAAAAAAATATATTTCATCTTCATTTTATTATGTGAATAGTGTGATACCACATCACACTAGCGGCGTTTTCCCTATACATACCGGCTCTTTTTCTAAATTATTTCTACCACAATCTAATAGTAACACTTTCTTAACTGCCCTGCCGGTTTCCGAATCTACTTTTTAAATCTTTTAAAAGTCACTTTTTGGATTAGAGGCAACGCTATCGTATAAATACTGCATGTTACAAAATATCAAATAGTGACGACAAAAATTTTATTTAAGATTTAATTCTAGATTTTTAAAATTACAAAGTATGACTTATGCATGAGATAGTTTTCGTACTCAAATGTTCAAATTGTTATAAAACTCTTCAAAAATATCCTACAATTTTAAAATTATTCATATATTTTTGTAAAGGTGTGTCAAAATGAGAATAAATTGGAATACAATTTTAATAGTTCCAAAAATTTGAAATTGATACTTATTTTATTTTGAGTTGCAGTCGTTACATTACAATCTTACCTTGCGATTGAACAAAATTTGCATCAAATAGAAGTAAAGTCACCAATAATATAATTATTGCCATTGTCATTGCTGATTTTTGGAAGCTATGGCAACGCTATCGTATAAATACTGCATGTTACAAAATATCAAATAGTGACGACAAAAATTTTATTTAAGATTTAATTCTAGATTTTTAAAATTACAAAGTATGACTTATGCATGAGTTAGTTTTCGTACTCAAATGTTCAAATTGTTATAAAACCCTTCAAAAATATCCTACAATTTTAAAATTATTCATATATTTTTGTAAAGGTGTGTCAAAATGAGAATAAATTGGAATACAATTTTAATAGTTCCAAAAATTTGAAATTGATACTTATTTTATTTTGAGTTGCAGTCGTTACATTACAATCTTACCTTGCGATTGAACAAAATTTGCATCAAATAGAAGTAAAGTCACCAATAATATAATTATTGCCATTGTCATTGCTGATTTTTGGAAGCTATGATGCTTCAAATTCTGGATAAGGCTGCATCTGGAATCAAACTATTTCGAATTTTTCAGTCTATCATTTATGAATAACTAAAATAATATAAAACACATTTAGAATTTCAAGCAACCATATTAAATAGACTAATTGTAGAAATTTTTATTGCTCTGAATACGAAAGAACATCAAGTTTCATTTTTAATTGTGTAAAGAATTGCAAATGAGAAGTATGAAGGAGTTGATTCGATTAAAATTTTATGTTGAATGTGCAAATATAAATTTGTAATTTGTTTAAAAAATTAATGCAAATATCAAAAAATTTTTTTGAAGAATATACATTATAATTGAATTATTGAAGATAGTCTTTTATTTTTCAAGACTGAAAGAACAATAACAATACCGTTACAAGTTTAAAAATGTAAGAAAAGGAACAAAGCTTTGAAATTTAAAAAGGAAATTAGATTAAAGAATTAAAAATTCATTGTTGGAACGTTAAGTAACTGAATTATTGGAAGTAATCTACGATTTTGTCATTTATTTGAAAATATTTCTATTGTACATACCCTAATTGGAATAAATTTGTCTCAAAAAAGTAATAAGAAGTCTCTAAAATTGATTTCATTAAATTATAGGTCAGTGGATAAGTTATTCCGTTAAGTTAATGCATTCTAATAATGTCAATTATTGATAGTAATTCCAGAAATCATGTAAGTTACAACCGACTGATTGTAAACACCTTAAAATGCTTTAGTTTACATTTCCGTATGTTTTATTCCCGTTACATCACTTACAACTTCGTCGGATCGCTGATTTCGTATAGCGGTGCTAAAGTCTTGCATTTATTCATTGCAGATCCAAATTAGAAAATCTTTTTATATAAAATGCATTGTAAAAAATCATTGAAAGTAAAAACAAAGACAACAATACGAATAAAAAATATAGTACTTTAATGAGGAAAATGTAAAAGTGACAGTAATATGCATCACTCATTAAAAGTCAAGTTTTCTTATGAATTACTCACTAACATCAAAATTTTAATTTCTATATTATTTTTCTGTTGGAAAACTTGTATGAAAATAATGCAAAAAATTGTTACAAAATATCCGCATAATGAATTGTTATATAAATTTTTGAAATACTTGACAATTATTTAAAATTATATATAAAATTTCTCTTAATACAAAATAATAAAGACTGATAATTAAATGTAGATATGTTGAAAATTTATACAAAAAGTATAATTTTTCAGGAAGTTCCCAATAAAAATTATTACAAAATTTCGAAAATACTCACCACGTTAATACAACGTCTTATTGTCAGACCGCGCATTTGATTTCACCATAATATTTATTGTTTATCAGACCGAACATCGCACAAAAATATGTTAACACAACATAATAAACCTTCTTCACAATTTTTTATCAACTCTTTTAGAAGCGTATCTCACAAACACTAATTATATGCACAGTAAATATCTCACATTGATTTCCAATTTTCAAAGTAATTTTCAACACTAAAGTCACGCTTCTTAATCACGATATGGATAATTATTTATTTCTTACTGCAGCTAGGGATTAAAGATCAGAGGATCCTGAGATACTTTGAAAAAGTTTTCAAGTTTCTTTTGAATTGTGCTTGTTCTTTGGAATTGTGCTTGTTCTTTACTAAGTAGAGAGTACAAATGAGACTGAGCTGTGAAACACCTGTCTTTAGTTCCACGCTTTATGCATCGGTAAACTCCGGTGTATAGTTCTACGTATGTGAAGAGTTTTCATTTTCCTGTAGTAAATGGGGGTGAATTTAACTTTATAGTCAGGTTCATAGTCATTTAATGCTAATCAAGGGATAATGTAGATATTATAAGTATTATTTATCAAAAAAAATATTTCCAAATTCAATATTAGGAAAGTAAAAAGTATCTACCTAGCATCCAATTTTTTAAAAATTCATCCAATGATCTTTATTCATAATCAATATTAAAGAATACATTGATGTAAAAAACACATTTTATCCGTTTTAAAAATAAATGCGGCAACCAATTATACACACATGCATTTGAAATGCGCCTAATTCTTATACCCTGTACCTAGCTTCACACATATACTGACATTTGACATCTTTTCTATGCATTTGACATATCAAACTCAAAATTTCAAATATTTTCTCGCTTCCTATTTACTTTAATAATATACTCATCTGATTAGATTCTTTAATAATTTCAAAGTTAAGATGGTATGTATGAATATTCTGAAAGCTCTTGACAAAAGGCTCATTACGAAAGAAAGCTAACCTAATTTTTTTGATTTAGGCAAGCGGAGTTATTGTTGCTGGTTTGGGTATAGCTGCTGTTGGTTTCACTGGACGTTATATTCTAAGACAGATGCCAAATATTACTAAAACTATGAATGAAGCTGTCAAAAATTTGCCAAAATTTGATGCTGAAAGTATGGCAAACGCAAAGTATTACAAAGGAGGATTTGATCCAAAGATGAATAGACGGGAAGCCGCTTTAATTCTCGGTAAATGTATATTTTATAGATGAATATTATCTCTATAATAATATTTGATGTAGGTGTAAGTCCATCAGCTAATAAAATTAAAGTAAAAGATGCTTTCAAAAAAGTAATGGCAGCAAATCATCCTGATAGAGGTGGCTCTCCTTATATAGCGTCTAAAATCAACGAAGCCAAGGACTTCATGGAAAAAAATAATAACTAATTTATAATGAATTTATTACAACTTCAAGACATTACAAGTATGTATATAATATTATAAATTAAAATGTAGTATATGTATATAAAAAAACTGTCATGAAAAGACTAGATAGGTACAATAAATATACTTTATATTGACTAGATATTAACTACGTGAATTTGTACCATTCTGAACCACATTATCATTACGTAATTTATCAATTGATTTCTTCGATATTTTCCCTGGAACCTTGAATATATCCTGAAAAAGATTAAATTGTATGGCTGAAACTTTCTGGGTCTTCACCCTTTAATAGTGATCTTTATGCAAAAAAAGTAAACTATAGAAAGTAGCCTTGACGGCTAGGAAACTCAAAAATACTAAAAAAAAAATCGAAATTCTTGAATTAGTGATAAAAAAATTCACACTATTTAAAGGCAAAAGTTGTATAATATTTTCCAATAGGAGAGCGCTTTTAAGCATAAAATTGTTTTTTTTTCTAGTGTATAACGCTGACGAATATTATGTCAATGGTAACATTTTTTTTTTTTGATATAGAGAAAAACTATTAAACACCTACTGAAACGGTTTTTCTGATGGACAATTTTTGCCAGTGTTATTTACACTGACTGACAAGGCCAGATTTAAGAGTGTGCACAGTGAGTTGCAACCCAGGGGCCCCCACCAACTATAAATAAAATATGAGCTTGTGCAATTCTCAGAATTTTGCAAACAATTTGCAGTAGACAAAAGTAAATGCTTTAATCGAAAACATGTTATGTACACAAAATTGTTTGGAATATTTATATTGCCTTAGAATTCTCTTAAAAATAACACTATTAGTATATCCAAAAACAGAGCTTGTACCAGCTATTGTTTACTTCCGAAAGAGTACATTATATGCTTTGGTTCTCGCTTTTTAAAGTAAAATAGCAGATAATTGTGCAGTTATCTGACAGCGAATAGAGTAATAAGAAAATTGTATGGTACCTGCTATCACAGATGTAAAAAATTCAAATGTTAGTTAATCAGTGACTGCAAATAAAAGGATTGAAGATTAGAAGATAAAACAAAGCAATTTTCTTTGCAAGATTAATACAGTAATAACTTATTCAACCGCCACTACAACTGTTGCCAGCGTAGCGTAGCGTTCCCCTTTCCTCAAACACATTCCCGAGTTTGACACCACCAAATCTTTTCTGCACAAAAGCGCTTTCCTACTAGAAATTTTTTAAAAAAAATCTCAATTTCAAAGATGGCTAACTTTTTTGCATAAAGATTACTTTTGGGGATAAAGATCCATAAACTCGGCATAATTTATATACCGTGATGAATTCGTGGCACTGTATTACATATGTGCCTTTAACCATATCCTTGAAACAATCAATTAAAGATGCTAAATCTGTACATTTCAGAATCTCCATTCGATGATGGAGTATTAGCGTAATAGCTACGCGAATTAAAATTTTTGAACCCTCATAGAATAAACAATCCCAAATCCTGAATACCGTCTGTAAATAAAAATTAGAAAATTAATTATATTTTTTTATGGAATCTATTATTAAACTTACTTCAGTTGGCAAAACTTCTGCAAAAAGGCAAACAAACCACTTTGTTGCTAGGACTGCCCATGGCACACCAAGATATTCAATATGAGCATGAACTTCAGGATCACGTATCAAAATTAATTGGCTCAAAACTTCTATATCTGTGATTAACCCTGCCATTGTACTTATATAATATTTCGGTAAAATTTGTTCGATTAATATCTTCAGCAGCCAAAATGCAGTCTCTTCATTTTTTGTTGCTAGTAAAAGTAATCCTGAAATAAATGAACTTACAAATTTAACAAAAGATTGATTACTTCAAATTTTACTTACCTACTATATAATTTAAGCCCTGACAATAGCCAACTTCTTGATTATGATAGGCATAAGCTACTAAAACGTTGTATAATTGGTCTGGCAGCTCACTACAACTATTAAAATATATATTATCTGGAAATGTGCGTGGTATATCAGTTTTTATTGTATCAATTATGCTTTGCTTTGGTAAATGCTGTCGTAAAGTATTATAAAGATGTAAGTTTTTATCTTTGAGTTCTTCACCTCCCGACATAATCATCCATATTTGTCTACGATGTTCACTAGGAATGCCTTTTCGACAATACCGTTTCAATTTGTTATCTTTTCTGATTTTTTGTGCATTTTTCATGAGATCATTCCACTTTTTGCTCCTTTTTGCAAGAATTTTAAGGTAGCTAGACATAAAATCATCGAATACTTGTACGTTGAAACTATTACTCCTCTCAAATCCATATTCATCTACTCTACTACAATAAATTGACTCAAAGTTAACCTCAAAATAACAAAAACTAAATTATTTATGTCACCTGAATGAAGAAGTTGCCATAATATAAAAATACAAAAACTATATCACCTAAATGTTAAAGTAACGTTAAAAACCACACAGCATTTTTTAAATAAAATATTATATTTAAAAGCGCCACTTGCACTTGCGGCTTGTACGGTGAGATAATAATAAGAAATATACAAAGATAAGGAAGCTGTTTGCTTAATGAGTAAAAAAATTACATTACTCTTCAAATATAAAATTAATCTTTCTCAAAGTCAATCAAATTGGAAGCAATTTATTCAAATTAAATTACATCAATAAGAAAGTTCAAATGTCAAGAGAAGTTTTTTGACATCATTCTAGCCGTTTGCAACCTGTATTTTATTTAAATATTGAAATTTCAGTTATTTATAAATATGAAAACTCTTTAATTAATATTGGATAAAATTACGTTAATACAAACATTACAAAATTTCAGCGTCGAAATCATGTAAAATGTATTTTTGAAAATAAATAATTAAACAATTGTTGATGTTAAAATTTAAAAATCACTTGTTTATATTTGAAATAATAAAAATTAGTGAAAAATTTGAAAAGTATTTATTGTAGCTCACTTCGTACTGATGAAGAGGATGACAAATGTGTAGTGTATTTGAATCTAAAAACACTGTGTCGTGGTATTATTGTCCAAGTTCCGAATTCTTTTAACGTGCTAGCGCCATGGCTGCTGAGCAGGAACAATTCCGCCAGCTTTTAACTACACTTTTGTCTACAGATAATGAGGTTCGCACACAAGCAGAGGTAAGGAATAAATAATGTCATACATGAACTTTATAATGATGTAAATTTTTGTGTAGTTCAATTCGTAGTTTTTTAGCATTTCGCGACAGTTTCTTGAAAACGCATGCTGACAACGTGTGTAGAATTTATGTGGAATGATATTCCTTAGAATGACTCATTGTGCTCCTTTTTTTGTTATTATTTCGATCGTTGACCTTGACCATTATAAGGGATTATTTCTTGGATCTTAAATTATTTTTCATTTTAATGACGTTTTATTTTTAATATTTTGACGTTGATGCGACTTGCTTTAAAATTTACCCGGGAAAATTCCCGCTTTTCGTAACATCAACAGATTTGTTTGCTGTGCACATCATGTAATGTTATTATTGCTTTAATAATATTAAATTGTTTTATTTTTTTAATATTCGAATAGGAAGCGTATGGAAATTTACCAATTGAATCTAAAGTAACACATCTCTTGGCCGCTATTCACAATGCAGGCATCGGTGAAGAAGCGAGGCAAATGTCAGCTGTTTTACTGCGAAGATTATTTTCAAGTGAATTTCAAGATTTTTATCCCAAATTACCTGTGGAATCTCAAGCCCAGCTGAAAGAACAAGTGATTTTAGCTGTTCAACAAGAGCAAAGTGATCAAATGCGCAGAAAAGTTTGTGAAGTGATAGCCGAGGTTGCTAGAAATTTGATAGATGATGATGGCAATAATCAATGGCCAGAATTTTTGCAATTTATATTTCAATGTGCAAATGCACCTAATCCTCAAATGAAAGAATCAGCTTTGAGAATATTTGCAGCCGTGCCAGGAGTATTCGGAAATCAACAAACAAATTATTTAGACCTCATTAAGCAAATGTTACAACAATCTTTATTGGCTCAAGACAGCTATGATGTTCGATTTCAAGCTGTCAGAGCGATTGGGTCGTTTATTTTGTTACATGATAAAGAAATGCCTATTTTGAAACATTTTCATGATTTATTGCCAACTATGATACAAATAACAATGGAGAGTATTGAAAAACAAGATGATGATGGGCTACTGAAAGTTTTAATCGATTTAGCTGAAAGTACACCGAAATTTTTACGACCCCAATTACAACAGATTTTCGAACTGTGCATGAAGGTGAGTTTTTATTTTATATATATAATTGAATTTAATTTTATTTTTTGTATCACTTTCTATTATAATTTATTAGACCGTAACGCTTTAGTATAAATCATCAAAATGATCAGATTGCCCAACGTATAGTATTGTTCTCTTATAATGAAATCTCGGCTGTAACAGACTTCGGAAAAACACAATTGATATCCTATTAATACAATATTTTCATACTTTATAACGGACCTAAAATTAATTCGGAATAATTCTATTCAAAATATCTAGTTTTCTATGGCAATGCGTAAAGTAGATAACGATGCGTACAGTAAGGCTTTTTCACATCTCAGTTTTACCACTGTACCATATTTAACAGTATTTTCAATTGAAGATTATTTTAAATTAATATGCTTGTTCCACTGTTTAAGTAGAATTTTTATGGAATATTTATTATTATATATGCAATTCATAACATCAAAATGTTATTGAATATTTTTTATTTTGTAAAAATTGGCTTTTATAAAAAACGCTGCAATAAATATTTTGAGTATTTAACTTATGGTCACTTTCAAACATGGAAATGGTGTTATTTTTGAATTGTCTACAACGCTGCAGAACTGTAAATCTGAACAAAATCAATTTTTGTTGATGAATATATTAAATATTAGTTGTACGACACGTTTAATAAAGCATAATTTTGTACACTTTTATCTTCAATAACTTATTTTGCTTGAATTATGTTTAACTGCAATCAGAACACACTTTTCTATTTTTAAGGACAAATATATTGAGGAAAAAAATTATATATGTATATTTGTAGGTATTTAGTGATGTTGAAATGATGGACGGTTGGCGTCATATGTCATTAGAAGTAATGGTAACTCTAGCTGAAACAGCACCCAGTATGGTCCGCAAAGTGGCTGATAAATATGTAGTGGCATTAATACCATTAGTTTTAAACATGATGTCCGATATAGACGACGATAATGATTGGGGCACATGTGATGAAATAGTTGAAGACGACAGTGACAGTAATAATGTTGTCGCTGAATCAGCACTTGACAGATTAGCTTGCGGACTTGGTGGAAAAATGATTTTACCTTTAATTGTACATAATATACCAGCTATGTTATCAAATTCTGATTGGAAACATAGGCATGCAGCATTGATGGCAATATCAGCCGCCGGAGAAGGCTGCCATAAACAAATGGAAGATATTTTACCAAATATTATGGATGGAGTTTTAGGCTTTCTTCAAGATCCTCATCCAAGAGTTAGATATGCCGCTTGTAATGCAATTGGACAAATGTCAACTGATTTTGCTCCAATTTTCGAGAAGAAATTTCATGACCGTGTTGTACCTGGTTTACTTATGGTCTTAGATGATAATGAAAATCCACGTGTTCAAGCCCATGCGGGAGCAGCTTTAGTTAATTTTTCAGAAGATTGTCCAAAACAAATTCTAACACCCTATTTAGATGGTATCATGGGTAAATTAGAATCGATTCTAAGTAATAAATTCAAGGAATTAGTTGAGAAAGGAACAAAACTTGTTTTAGAACAAGTTGTTACAACAATTGCATCTGTTGCTGATACATCAGAGAAAGAATTTGTTGCTTATTATGATAGATTAATGCCATGTTTGAAATATATTATACAAAATGCAAATACAGATGAATTGAAAATGCTTCGCGGTAAAACAATCGAATGTGTGTCATTAATTGGATTGGCTGTTGGACCAGATAAATTTATGAGTGATGCAAGCGAAGTTATGGACATGTTATTAAAAACACATACAGAAGATTTACCTGACGACGATCCGCAAACAAGTTATTTAATATCAGCTTGGTCCAGAATATGCAAAGTTTTAGGTAAAAGATTCGAACAATATTTACCATTAGTTATGGGACCCGTATTAAGAACAGCTGCTATGAAACCGGAAGTTGCATTGTTAGATAATGATGACATGCAAAGTGTTGAAGGTGATGTTGATTGGCAATTTGTATCACTTGGAGAGCAACAAAATTTCGGGATACGAACAGCTGGACTTGAAGATAAAGCCAATGCTTGTGTGATGTTAGTTTGTTACGCTAGAGAACTTAAAGAAGGTGAATATATTTTTTTATTTCCTGCTTCCCTTTTTATTTCTTTTGGTCTACTATTCAGATATTGTGTTCTAAAAATTTTTATTTGAAACAGGAAAAAACGAGAGCATGATATATATTATATTTTAATAAAATTGTACATTTGTTATTCTGTTCTTTTTTTTTAGGTTTTGCTGAATATGCTGAAGAAGTTGTTAAATTAATGGTTCCTATGTTGAAATTTTATTTTCATGATGGTGTTAGATCAGCAGCCGGTGAATCCCTTCCATATTTATTAGATTGTGCTAAAATTAAAGGACCTACATTTGTACAAGTAAATATTTAAAAAAATGAAGTTGCTTATATAATTTTGATTGGATGATTTTTTTGAAGGGTATGTGGCAATATATTTGCCCAGAATTATTGAAAGCAATCGACACAGAACCGGAGAGCGAAGTAATGATGGATTTAATGCATTCATTAGCACAATGTATTGAAACATTGGGAAATGGTTGTTTAACGGAAGAAGCAATGACAGAATTACTTCGCATTTTAGATAAAATGCTTAAAGAACATTTCGAACGTGCTCAAGATAGACTTAAGAAACATTTAGATGAAGATTATGATGATGTAGTTGAAGAACAATTAGAAGATGAAGAAAATGAAGATATTTATTTCCTATCAAAAATTGCTGATGTTATTCATGCATGCTTTATGTCTTATAAAACAGCGTTTTTACCATTTTTCGATCAGATTTGCGGTCATTTTGTGCAATTACTCACACCAGAAAGACAATGGTCAGATCATCAATGGGGACTCTGTATTTTTGATGATGTTATTGAATTTGGGGGACCGGAATGCTTAAAATATCAACAAATCTTTTTGCAACCATTAGCAACATATGTTGCTGATAAAAGTCCAGAAGTAAGACAAGCAGCTGCTTATGGTTGGGGTGTTTTAGCTCAATTTGGGGGTGAACAATTCGCTGCAGAATGTGCAAAAGCTTTACCACTTTTAATTGAAGTTATAAATGCTCCAGAAAGTAGATCAATAAAAAATGTAAATCCAACAGAGAATGCAATTTCAGCAGTAACAAAAATATTAAAATACAATAGTAGTCAAATAAAAGTGGATGATTTATTACTCATGTGGTTAAATTGGTTACCAGTGGTTGAAGATGATGATGAGGCACCACACGTTTACGGTTATTTATGCGATTTAATTGAAGGGTATCATCCAATTGTCTTAGGTCCAAATAATCAAAATTTACCAAGACTGATTGGAATATTTGGCGAAGCATTTTTCAGAGAAGTAATGGAAGCAACACATCCTGTTGGTATCCGAATGGTAAATATTGTACGACAAGTACAAAGTAATGAAACATTGTTTCAAAGTTGTGTAGCTGCACTTACCGCCGATCAACAACAAGCATTACATACAGCACTTCAGACACCTCCCCCCGTTGCACAATAAGAACAATTAGTTTTTAAATTCATATTTACTTTAATAAATCTACGTATTGTTATATAAATAATAATAATAATGATGAAAACAGAATACATTTGACCTAAGGAAATATTATTCTAGGTAAATATTTTACTCTTCCAATGTGTTTTCAATTATTTGTAAATACAAATAAGCGTGTTAACATTCAGGACATACAGCATGTTTAATAACAAGATTCCATCATTGTTCTTCTCCCTCTATTCTAATGCTAATACATTTCAAATAATAAAACATGTTTTCATAACTTTATTTGCCAATGTGATACTTTTGGAATAGGCATATTCTAAAATAAATATTTTTCTGTAAAATTATTCCAGTTGTATTTTTAATTACTCCTTTCGATCAAGATACAAAGAGATAAAGAGATTTAAAAAAAATGTATAAATGTAATGATTTAGTTCGATTATTAAAATAAACATAAGTATCTAACGACACAAAAAAGCGCCGTAGCTATGGCCTGGTAATAGAGGTGCAATCAGATAAATTATTTTTAGTCATTATTTCTTCAACTGTTATAAAGAATATGATTAGTGTCTAGTTATCCAAATATAGGGATAGCACTACGTTTGGCGCTTGTGTTAAAATTTAGTTTGAGGTCACAAATTGGCCGGGAGCATCTATCTAAAAATATTGTCGATAGAGTACAATGTAGCTCAAAACATAAATTTTTGTTAGAACAATTGTTACCAAGGTAATTAAGCTCCGCTTAAAGTAAACCGAGGACTGAAATACCGGGACTATGGCCCAGTTGTACAATCTAAGCTTATCCAAAGTTTAGTAAAACCAAGTTCAATTTCTATGGTTACAATTATTTCAGCAATTGTACCCATAGATATTAAACTTGGTTTTACTAAACTTTGAATAAGCTTAGACTGTACAACTGGGCCTGTGTCGGTTGTACATTCTAAGCTTATCTACAGTTTAGTTGAACCGAGCTTATTTACTATGGTTACAATTGATCAAATAATTTAACCATAGGAAATAAATGATAAAAATTGAGATGAGGGAATTCAGTCAAATTTTTTAATTCTCTACAGTTTTGATCCTACCTGGGTCATCTTCAGGAGTGAAAAGACGTAAAACGTTTTTTTTTGTCATGAAAAAATTTTAAAAACTTTAAAATTGCAACAGCTGACAGTTATTGGACCAAGACATGTGTACAATTTATTTAAAAACTAAAATCTTTTCACTCCTGAAGATGACCCAGGTGGGGTCGAAACTGTAGAGGAAAAGAAATTAACATTTTTTGACTGTATTCCCTCATCTCGATTTTTCATCATTCAACTTACCAGTCAGCTTCATCCAACACATCCATATGAAATAAACTTAGTTTAACTGAAGTGTGGATAAGTTTAGATTGTATAATCAGGTCTAACTTACATTAATTGAAATAATATTGAACGGAGTTACTGTTTATATGCCATATTTGATAAATAAATGGTAAGTTATAATGAGAATTTTAAAAGTATACATAACTTATAAAGGGCGCAATATTGGGATCTTGCTCTGGTGCCAATGACTCTAGGTAACGGTGCAGCACAAAATTACCAAATAATTTTACTATACTATTATAGTGTTCGTTAGAGAATGTTTTAGGCCCGGTATTTCAGTCCTCGGTTTAGCTTAAGCGGAGCTTAATTACCTTGGTAACAATTGTTCTATCATTACTATGGAAATTAAGCTACGTTTAAGGTAAACCATGGACTGAAATACTGGGCCTTAGGCCCAGTATTTCAGTCCATGGTTTATGTTGAACGTAGCTTAATTTCCATAGTTTTGATTGTTAGAACAATCGTCACCAAGGTAATTAAGCTCCGCTTAAGGTAAACTGAAGACTGAAATACCGGGCCTTAGAGTACTTTATTGATTAGAAATTGCAAAATATGAAAAATTTTACTATAGTCACAGAATATTCTAAATTTTCTACTATAGTAGATATTTGCTTGAAATAGATTTGACCTATGGATAAGCTTGAATTGAACAACCGGGTCTTAGGCCTAGTATTTCAGGTTCAGTTTAATCTATAGATTACTTGAACGAAGCTTAATTACTTTGGTAACAATTGTTTTTACAATCGTTGCTACGAAAATTAATCCACAGTTTTCGTAATCCGAATACTGGCCTTAGGCTTAGGCCCGGTATTTCAGTCCTCGGTTTACCTTAAGCGGAGCTTAATTACCTTGGTAACAATTGTTCTAACAATCATTACTATGGGAATTAAGCTACGTTTAAGGTAAACCATGGACTGAAATACTGGACCTTAGTTGCACAGCCTTTGGTTTATTCTCAGCGTAGTTCCATTGACTGGGTAACCATTGTTGAAACAATTGTTATTATGATGATTGAGCTACGCTCAGGATAAACTGTGTAAGTGCAACTGGGTTCAAGACTTAGGCCCAGTTGTACAGTCGAAGTTTAGACTGTACAACTGGGCCTTACTCGTTTAATCCAAGCTTATCTACAGTTCAGTATGAACTGAGCTTATTCATTATGGTAACAATTATTTTAGCAACTGTAACTACAGTAAATAAACTCGGTTCAACTGAACTGTAGATAAAATTGGATTGAACAAACGGTCCTGTATTATCATCGTTATGTATAGCATAGCTTTCCAAAATATAAACGTCAGTATCTATATTTTTAATATTTACACATTGTACAGTGATCGCGATTTTTTGACAGTCCTAGATTTTGATGAATCTTCTCTATTTAGACCGTACTATAATCAAAAACCTAATTTGAAAAAATCGATCTACCGGAAAGCGCGATAACTTCAGAACGCGTACGAATTTTCAATTGAAATTTTATATTTAAGCTTTTTATCAGAAAGCTAGTTTTGAGTTTGTAATTGAACTTTTTTCAACCGGTACCAAAACTTTATTGATGGAACTTTTACTTTTTTCATTCATTTCATAAACAGTAGTAGTCTAGCCGAGAAGTGAGTTTTATATGAAAAATAGTTCCAAGGATTCCTAATATAAGCAATAGTTCATTCGATTCGGAATAATATTCAAAAAGATATTTTCAGGATTTTTTTCCCAACAAAAATTAATTAATAACAATTGCATTTTTTGTTGGCAAAAAAATAGTTATTTAAGTATTAAGGTCAGTAAGTACAGTTTACCGATTGAGAATAATAGTTTGGAGGCCGAGCCTTGGCGAGGTTTCTAAATATTATATAACCACAGTTTGCCGGTAAAATCAACATACCACCTCAAATAGAGGGCCGGTAAACACATGAAAACGCCCAATCGTGCAAAAACATCTTTTTTGAATGTTATTCCGAATAAAATGAGCTATTGCTCATATTTTTTTGGACTTTTAGCTCTATTTTTCACAGAAAACTCACTTCTCGATTAGACTATATAGTACCTAGATATTTTATCATAAAATAACTGAGATTGATCCTTAAAAAATTTGGAGCAGCATTTACCTGAAACGTTTTTCAAAATTATCAGCAGTTCATTTGTTGTTAATAAAATCTGAATTATTATAGAATTAGTAATATTTTTCAGAAAGATGCATACAAAAGAGATAGTTGAATCATAATGTGAAATTAGAATTATTATTACTCATATTTGGACATCACATGCAGACGTTCGTCAATTGATTTTTCAAATCAATTTGGTTCTATCGTTTTTGGTATCAAATTAAAACTGCTGCGATAATAATAATAAGTGTCAAAAATGATATTTTAACGATTGTCAATTGTTTGTACAAGTTATTTATTTTAAATGATGACAAGTTTGATATCAATTTATTGCTCTCGGAGAGATAAGTTTAGTAACTCTAAAATATTTTTCTGCACGATTGGGCGTTTTCATGTGTTTACCGGCCCTCTATTTGAGGTGATATGTTGATTTTACCAGCAAACTGTGGTTACTATGGTTATGCTGACTTACCGCCCATGAGCAAAGGCGGTAAATAAAAAATTGTGAATTTTCACAAAAAAATATTCATTTATTTATCTTTATTTGAAATTGAATATTCAGAATAAAATGTCAAACATGACAGCTAACAGCGAATAAACAATCATCAGTAGTAATTAAATTTAAAATCGAAAATTCGGATCTATATTTTGAATCTTCCAATCGTGCAAAACATTTTGCAAGCATCACGGTCAATAAATACATAGTACCGATTTCGTATATTTGGAAACCTCGCCAAGGCTCCAAACTATTATTCTCAATCGGTAAACTGTACTTACTGACCTTAACACTTGAATAACTATTTCGATTGCTAATTGTTTTATTACAACTTAAACAGATTATGCCAAGTTTGGAATCAACTAATGGCCAATTGCACACCGCACAAGCTTAAATTTCAAGTTTCATTTATATTAAGCGACACTTAAAATTTAATAGACAGCGGTGCAATTGGTCACAAAACTTATGGCCATTGTAAAATAAAAAAGTAATTTCATATAACAGCCATTTGTCACTTTGAAATATGCAATTAATTGATACGATACTTACTTTAATGCTCGGGCCACATCTACGCCTAATGCCATTAATTGAGGCGTTGTTCAACAATGAACACATTGTCAATGACAATATATCAATTGTCACATAACGCCTTAATTAATGGCATTAGACGTAAGTGTGGCCCCTGCATGAAACAGCAATTAAACTAGTTATGTAATTCATGGTCGGGCAAGTACTGTGTGGCCACGCCACAGCTGTCTTTTTTGTTTATGTTGTAGATTTATCATCGGAAAATTCTCGAAAAAGTTCGATCTGACAATTTTTTCTGTAAGCTACTAGCTAAAAGATGAAAAAATATCTCCGAAAGTTAATTTTTCAGTTAATGATCAATGCCCCTTTTATAACATTAAAAATTCAAAATATTCTTGTAGATTTTGTCCAATAATTGAACAACCATAAATCATTTATTGCGGCAATGGAAAATAAGATTAATTTCATGTATAAGATAAATGGCTTCAGTAATAACGAAAAGATTGTACTTCCAACAATGTTAAATAAATCCAATACTATCCAAATGATTGAAAACTCGCATGATGACCAGTTTTGTTATTAAATTTATTACATTTGCTTCTTATACAGAAATTAAATGCCATTCTAATTTTAAAAATATCAATATTTTAATCGCTGTCATCTTTATCATGTCTGCGACTCTTTTTCTTCCGATGTGATCGATGACTTGGAGATCTTGAACGACTTTTATGTCTTCTAGAACGACTGCGAGATCGTTCTCTTCGATGAGAGCGTTCTCTATGCCTATCTGGTTTTTCTGATCGACTTCGGCTACTTTCCCGTGTGGGTGATTCTTCTCGTTCACGTTCCCGTTCACGATTGATGAACTCTTCTGTAGGTGGGGCATCTGGATTTGCTACTGGGAAAACATTTGGAGGAGGAACCATGGGCGGAGGGCCCATTGGATTGTTTATTGGTGGTGGTATTACTGGGCCTGGAGTAAGTTCTTTAATTTCAGTAGGCACCCAATTAGGATTTCCTCCTCCAGTCCATTGGGAATCTTGTGTGGGCTCATAACCACCATAATACGGTTCTGGTTCAGGATTGAAGAACTCCCCTTGATAATTATCGAAACCTGGTGGTGGCATTGTCAAATCAGCTCCATCAAAGTTTGAAGCGCCCGGTGGAGGAACCGACATATCAGGGAATCCTGGAGTTTTTCGACTATATTCTCTTCTATCAGCAGTCATAACTTGAATAACATTTTCTTTTGGCGGTGTAGCTTTTAGGTTAGTTTCTATGCCTCTTCTGCTAGCTAAGCCAGAATTTCCACCTATTACATCAATAGATCCAGTCATACGACGCCCAGGAGGTGGTCCTGCTTTTCTTGGTCCAGTAAAGTTACCAGAATATTTACTGTTATCGTTTGTTATACTTGTGGGTGCTCGAGGTAAACCAATACTATTCATAGGAGCTAAGCCGACGCCTGATTCATGGACACGCATTCTTTTTTGTCGTTCGCAATAAGCACGCCACGTATCTTCGTTAAAACCATAGTTAAAATAATCTGTAATATCAGCACCAGGTTTTCGCCAAGGTTTATCTTCCAAAGAATCCAAGTTGTATTCTTGTGCAGATATTCCATTTATAATTCCAATAGTTTCAAATTCTTCAATCGAAAATTTCCCGCCTTGCTTATTTTTATCTACTGCTGAGGATGATGTTAATAGACCACCTCTTTTTAAATTCAATGATGTATAAGTTGAACTGGTTTTTATATCTCCAATAACTACATTAACATCATCGTCGCTATCATCGTCTGATTCCCCTTTTTCTGATCCATCTGCTTCGTCTTCGTTTTCTTTGTCATTAACTTTTTCTTCTATTTCTGGATTATCCGGATCGACGCCGGGTGGTAAATCATCAGATATTGGTGGATCAGGGAGTTTAGCTTGACTTTGAGGTGGAATGGTCTCTGGAGCATCCTACAATTCAAAATAATAATACAATAAATATACTTGTACTTAAAAAAAGCAATTATTTCAAAATTGAACATATCATTTGACTATTGAAAAATTTCTAAACTTACAATCTCATCAGAAGGTTCTTGTTCAGGTACATCATCTATATCATTATTATCATTTATGTTATCATCATCTGTAATTTCAGGAGCTTCTACATTAGAATCTCCATACAACCAACTATCCTCGTTTTCATTAGCTGCATCACTTGCCATTTTCCGAATCTGACAACCGCCATCAACCAATAAGTCGCGTTTAGGGTTAGTTACCCGTGTGAAAACAGCTACATATTTCAGCAATATTTTAGAACCTAGTACGACCGTTTCATGAAATGTTAACTACATTGTAGAATAGAAAATAAAGGAATAGAATGTACTATGAATTTATTTCCATCTACTTAACAAGACACATATTATCAATTCCAATTTGAATGATTTTGTTATATTGTTACTTGTAAATGCTTAAAAAATCCTGGAAAATTGAGAAACATCAAAGGCTGATTTATGATAAAAATTTAAAAATTTATATTTAGAAATTTAGATTCATAGTTTTAGATCCCCATTCTTGTTCATTTTTTGAAATATAACCTGAAATTAATTTTTTGATCAGCCATTTTACATCGCCAAAATTGTTTTATTTGCACAAATGATTGAATTTCAGTTTGATTTATTACTTTTATCACATAAATATGGATGCTCTTCCACCATATTTAGAATATAAATATCTTTTCTGTGACAGTTCACAATTTTGAAATTTTTGGCATATCAGCCAGTGTCTACGATTGGCTGGATTTAAGTTAGGAATTTACATTTACAAATTTAGTCTTAGATTCTCGTTCTCTTCTCTTTTTTGGAATATAACCTAAAATTGACCTTTTGAGTAGCCATTTTACATCGCCAAAACCATTTTATTCGCACAAATAATAGAATTTCGGATTGATTTATTACTTTTATCATATGAATATGGGTGCTTCTCCGCATATTCATGATTTGAATATATTTTCTGTGACAGTTGACAATTTTGAAATTTTTGACATATCAGCCAATGTCTACGATTGGCTGTATTTGTAATTTGTAAATTAAATCCATCATAAACCAGCTGGTTTATGATGGATTTAATTTAGGAATTCACGTTTAGAAATTTAGATTCATAGTTTCAGATCCTCATTCTCGTTCATTTTTTGAAATATAACCTAAAATTAATTTTTTAAGTAGCCATTTTACATCGCCAAAATTTTTTTATTTGCACAAATGATTGAGTTTTGGTTTGAGTCATTACTTTTATCATTTAAATATGGTTGCTGTTTCACCATATTCATGATTTGAATTTTTTTCTGTGGCAGTTGTCAGTTTGGAATTTTTGACATGTCAACCAATGTCTACGATTGGCTGGATTTATAATTGAAAAATCTAAATTTGTAAATTAAATCCATCATAAACTAGCCTTTATCCTCTCAAAATTTCAAGATGACATTTGCGAAACTTTTTTTCCTCATTAATAAGAGAACTTTTAACCACTCACCTGTAAGATAGTGATAAAAACACATTCATTCAAATCATCCAAGAATTTAAATCAGCTTCAAAACTTAGAAATTTCTGCTTGATGTTGACAAAGCTTTTGTCTTCTCAACAATATGAAAATTTACAGCCACCCTACCCACCCATAGAATAATAACTAGAACAAATTATTTTATATTCGTTTCGACATCACGACGTGAAAAAGGATTTTCCAGTAGATCACAAATTATAGATCTATTTTCAGTTGTCATTCTACAAAAATGATAATTTCACAAGAATAAATAATTTAAGAAACGTATATAATAAGTGTTTACCTAATATTGTTGTCTTAAATAACAAATAACAATATTTCAACTATTTTAAAACAAATTTATAAAAGGCGTTTGAAAAAGAACACATCTAAACGTTGAATATTCAGCTCCTGTGCAGAAAGTCTGCCTGCACCCAGCGAGAGAGAACGAGCGATAGGAGATCGCTAATTTCGGTATGCTTTTTCTCTCTCAGTCTCTATTCCTTCACTTTCCTAATACTGACTATGCAAAACAGACCTCGCTCTCCGCGCAGGCGAGAAATCTGCACCTCAAGCGTCGACATTCGTTTTAAATATACAGCAGAGTGGCTCGCGAAGCGCGCCCGTATTTCTGGTTGCATAAATAGATAAAATATACGCTCTTTCTCTGATTTTAAAAGAAAATTTGTGAAACAGAATGAAGTATTCAATAAACCATTATATTAATTTTATTTACGTAATTTCTAATATTTTCATAGGGTGTGCAGTGCCAACATTACACCGGCAGCTGGGCAGAGCGTTGAGGTGGCTTGTGAGGCCGGGTCTGTGAGACCCTATCGACGTTTGCGTCGCAGTAAACTACGACGACTCCTTCGAACGTGCCAACATTACACCGGCAGCTGGACGAAGTTAGCTACTATTGAACGTGCGAACATTACACCGGCATCTGGACTCTAGTAGATTTGACAGAACGTGTCAACATTACACCGGCAGCTGAACCGTCAAGTTGAGGTAGCTTGTGAGGCCGGGTTTGTGAGACCCTATCGATGATTGCGTCGCAGTAAACTACGACGACTCCTTCGAACGTGCCAACATTACACCGGCAGCTGAACCGTCAAGTGATCAAGGCCGAAACCAAGATCCTTCCCAAGTGAAAAGCACCCATTTTTATACTACAAAATCTCCCTCCTTGTTTTAGCATGCAATCAAACATTATGTAACCATGTGTAAGACGAAAACAGCATGCTTTCTTCCGCGAAAATGTACTTGATGTTACCAAAGATGGGAGATTCAATCTTCATGCATTAAAGAGAGATCGTTGTTGATTTCTTGGAAATAATATTGTTGGTGGTGGTTAGCATACGTTGGAGGAGTTTGTTTCTAGGATGTTGATTTGTTCTTGTATTTGTGTCAATTTGCATAATTTCGCATGCGTGAAAGGATAGAGTGAGATATACCGTTCATATGTGCATTAAAAGGAGCAAAGTAGCTTGACAGAGCATCCCTTCTACTTAGCGTTTTTTAAAGAAAGAGTGAAAACGAATGCTATACTCACATGCTGAACTGAAAGGTTAAATCGTAGTACAAATTCTATTCCTACTTAATCTACTTGGAGAAGCAAGGAACTAAGGGAGGATTCGTTTGTCAGTCTGCGATAGTAACTAAAAAGTTGAAATTTACCCCCTCTCTTGACTTGATTTGACTTTAATAATTATATTCTAAAACTCTTTCTGAAACTCCAAGTATTTGGTAAATTCATTTTATGATTAAACAACTCAATCAATTTTATTATTCACTTGTATTACCCTTGTAATGTGAACAGGTATGCAACTACCTAATACCAGGACCGTATTGGTAGGTGTCTCATTATTTATTGCTTTCAAAAAATTATAACTTTCAGTGGGTTTCAATTATAGTTCATAATTAACATAGGTACCTTTTAAATCGATTGAAGACCTAAGATATTTAATATTTATTGACATCTTATTTCCCACTGACTTTGTACTAAACAACCCTTGAGATAGCCACAAATGTTTTGAGTCACTGTCAATGACTTTAGTTTATGGTCACCCACTTGACTGAGGACAGCGGTTACACGCTTTAATTTATGACTTTTGGGCCACTTGTAGCTTGCTCTCAAGATTTCACATCTGTGTTTGTGAAAACTCAATGACCTGTTAATGATACAACACATACTATTATTGTAAAATAATGATAATATTGCAAAACGTCTCACTATTTTGGATTGGGATTAATATTGAGGATTTTGGATCGGGAATTGTGGATTTTGGATTGGGATTGGGATTTTGGATTGGGATTGGATTTCTGGACTTTGGATTGGAATTGGAATTCTGGATTGGGATTGGGTTTCTGGACTTTGGATTTTGGATTAGGATTGGGATTGGGATTGTGGATTTTTGATTGGGATTGGGATTGTGGATTTTCGATTGGGACTGGGGTTGTGGATTTTGGATTGGGATTGGGATTGTGGATTTTGGATTGGGATTGAAATTGTGGGCTGTGAATTGGGATTGGGATTAAAATTGTATATTTTGGATTGGGATTGTGATAGTGGATTTTTAATTGGGATTAGGAATAAAATAGTGGATTGTGGATTAGTATCAAAATTGTGGATTACGAATTGTAGATTGCGGATTGAGATTGATATTGTGGTTTGTGGATTCTAATTGAGGATTTTGGATTGTGAATTGGAATTAAATTTGTGGATTGCGAATTGGGATTGCAAATGCAGATTTAGGATCGGGAATTGTGGATTTTGGATTGGGATTGTGGATTTTGGATTGGGATTGGGTCTCTGGATTTTGGATTGAGATTGGGACTGGGATTGTGAATTTTGGATTGGGATCAAAATTGTGTATTTTGGATTGGGATTGTGATTGTGTATTTTTAATTGGGATTGGGATTTAAATTGTGGATTGTGGGTTGGGATTGAAATTGTGTATTGGGATTGAATTTGTGGATTGTGGACTAGAACTAAAATTGTGTTCTGCGGTTTGAGATTGAAATTATTGATTGTGGATTGAGATCAAAATTGTGGATTGCGGATTGAGATTGATATTGTGGATTATAATTGAGGATTGTGAATTGGCATTAAATTTGTGGATTGTGGATTGGGATTGAAATTGTGGATTGGAATTAAGATGGATTGGGAAAAAAATTGTGGATTGGGATTCAAATTGTGGATTGGGATTCAAATTGTGGATTGGGATTCAAATTGTGGATTGTGGATTGCGAATAAAATTGTGGATTGTAAAATGGGATTGAAATCTATAAAAAAAAGAAAAGTACGATGAAGAGAGGTAGGTAGAGGGAGGCGCAATTTATATATTCAAATATAATTTGTGAATCATTTTTTACAATATGTTGAGTTTTTGAAGTATAATTTTATGGTTTTAGAAAAAACGTTGTTTGATACATGATTACGAAATTTCGCATTTTCGAATAATTTTTTTGCTGGCTACGCTCACAAAAAAATTCTTTAATCTCGAATGCAAAAGTGACATTCCGCAATCTAGAATCAAAAATAACTAATAATGTATTATAAACAATTTGAAATAAATTAGTATGATATAATTAAGTTTTGAGTTATTCTAAACAATAAACATGACTTTCATTTTCTACCACCAGAGAGCATTACAATCACTTCCAATGGCAAATAGGGCTGATCTCTGGCCCACTCTTAGATCATAAATAATATCTAAATGGAAGAAACTGTGAACGGTTACGATGGAAAGAAATGGAAGATATATTGTAAGAAAGCTGGAGAAATGAACTGCGCAAGCGTGACAATAATCAAATTTCGGTTTGTCAAGCCCGCAAAATGACAAACACATGATATAATAAGTTCTTATTTCTGTAAAAAATATTTATATTCATTCGCCGTTTTCTAGTTGCAAAGTACATCTTCTTAACATTACTTTTATAAATAGCAAATGAAATTCGATAGACATGCGCAGTTCATTTCACTTCATTTTTCTTTCATTATATTTTATTTTTTTGTCCTTCGAACTTAACCTATATTTTTCTCTCTTTCTGGCATAACCGTTCGCAAAAATGTATTGTGTGATATAGGACTCCTTCCATCTAGATATTATTTATGATCTAAGGCCCACTGCATATTGACCCCAGCACACGCACACGCCACGCTCAATCCAGGATAGCTCCACGCACATGCATGGGCTCCGGCACCGCATACTGTACCCCCTCAAACGCCATGGATGAATGGCTTTTTGGTCTTGAATTCGAATCTGCGGGGAAGGATTTAGCAGTTTTGAGTCTACTTACAAAATGCAGAATAGGGAAAATAGGTGCTGACGGTTGAGAAGTACTCATAGAGTACAAATTGTCCCAAGAAATTTCTGGAAATGTGATCAAAAAAAAAATTTCGACTGAACGGTGACCGGTTCATTGAAATCCATGAGCTGATAAAAGAAGATATAACAGGAGGAGAGTAGAATGCTCAAAAACCAATTGGAGCCGAAGAAAAATTATGTGTGTTGAGAAGAGTACTGGGTACTCCTTAACTAGAGGAATTAATATTTCGCAATCAACCATGGTGAGTTATAAAGATATAACAGAAATTGATTACTTGAACGGCCCACGACCCAAGAAAACTGTGCGCACAAACCTACCCATGCATGAGTGAGAGCAGATTAAGCTGGTCGTGAAGTGAGTTCGATATGCGGTGTTATATTGCGAAGTATAGTCTCTATAAAGCCCGTGTGACATACTCAATTTTAATGCACAATTTTTCACACATTTAACAGTTTTTTTCTTTAGGTATTTTCTATTCTAAGAGTTGATGTGATATAGGGTATTGACATTTGAAATATGTTCTGGCCGTGGTTCTGGCTTATGTTTAAGATTCTTGTTTCCTTTTTTTTTAATTTGACCTGCACGTCCAAGACGACATATTTCTTTTGTATAAAGAATACGTTGTGAAGCAAACAGGCTTTATATAAATGGATAGCTGATATTTATAGAAAAAAAATTAAACATGGACTTAGCCTGCGCAGCCATACTGAACAAAACAAGTGACGAAACATTACACGCGTTTTGACTACGAGAATTTGATTACTTACAACAGTATCGCTATTTTTCAAAATGAAAAATATATTTTAAAAGTGATTTTATGATAAATAATATTCTCTTATATCTGATCAGTGTGTTTTACCAAATGTCATTTTAGTTCCTCTCCCGGTAACCGTGGCGCTGGTGATTGCTCTAAAGGCGACAATGGCGGCCTACAGTATCAACTATCCATATATAGAGATCAGTGACGAATAGGATGTGAATGAATGCGCTCTAGTTACTATTCGATAAATGTGAAATTGAATGCTCTTATATAGTTGAGAAGACAAAAAATTTATCTGAATTTTATAAAAAATTAAGAGTATACATAATTTACATACCGGCTACTGTCTGATCAGATGTTTTTTTCTTATCATATGTTAAATCAGAAAGCTGAAACTTTATTTTCATAAAGACGATGAATTATTAATCTTCTATAAGTGCAGTAAGATACTGTCATATTGCAAATTTGCGTATTTTTAGCTGTGTATCAATTCTCTGTGATTTTCTAAACTTCTACAAGTAGCAATACAAGATCATAATTCAATTTGGAATTTATAATCTAGTGTACGGTTATAATTCATTTCAGCCAAGAATAGTTCAAAGGCTTTTATGAAACTACGATTCCGACCTTTTTGATTGACCAATATGGCAACTAATTTCACATGCATCTATTCAGATAATATGTGAATATATTTGTTGCTTTTATCTATTGAATTCATTTCCAGCAAGCTTGTTTAGAATCCTAAATTTGATGTGAGTGAACAATGTTCGCATTTTGGCCATTCAGGTGACTTAAATCATAATCTCATAAGAGCTTTTGGACCGTTCTTAACTGCAACGAACTATAGATGAATATAATATTCATGGTACATTCAATTCCTTTCTTATTCTATTTTACAGTGTAGCTAGCGTAGCTAGCGCTTCATGAAACGGTCGCTCTAGATTCTAAGATATTGCTGGATTGGTATTACTGACTGTCTTTAAAAGGGCTATTAGGTTTGCTGAAGTTGGTTGTGGGAAATTAAATTAAATATTTTTCAAACGTTTATAAAACGAACAACATAGGCAATATATTGTCCAAAAGAGTAAAATTATACCAATGGATGTCGAAGCTGAAATTATATTAGAAGATGGAGAGGTATTATAAATAAAATGCGAAATATTGTGCTAGAAATAATAGGTTATATTTAAACAGATATCAGATTCCGATGAAGACAACAATTCTATTTCTAATGAAGCACCTTCACATTATTCAAGTAAAAGACCAAAAAGAAATCCAAATAAAATAGAGGACGGCGAGGTACTGAAATAATTTCAACATTATTTATTATTAATTTTTAATCTTATTTAATAGATTAATGACGAAGAAGTTGATTACACGCCTCTAAAAAGACCTCAGAATTTTACAAACTCATACAAACCTCCAGAGAAGAATAGCGACAATGATTCAGATCCATCAAGTTCATTTGAAAGTGATTCTGACGATTGTGCTGCAAAGAAACCAAAAGTTAAAATCAAATCGAAAAAACTAATTAAACTACCATCTAAGAGAAAGAAGTATGACATTTGGAATTCACATGTGCAAGAAGATGTTTTAGCAGAGACTTTAGTAAGCTGTGATGTTAGTAATATAGATAGATCAAGAGATGTTGAATCGTATCCTCTGCCATTCAATACATTTGATTTACGGGATAAAATTAATGCTAAAAAAACTAATCAGAGTAATAAAAGAAAATACGACGAAAGGAATAAAAAGAAATTTTCTTCGGGAGCCAAGAAAGAAAAGAAAAAAGATAAGAAAAGTTCTAAGAGAGTAATTCTGAACTTAGTAGCAAATGTCGATAATACAGATGAAGAAGTAGCTAAAGAAATCGCGAATAAATTATGCGAAGAAAAGGATGAATTAATAAGTAAAATTTTATTCATTTCTTTCGATGAAATAATTAATTGTTATAATTGTTGTAGGGCGTGTAGTAGGAGTGATTGGTAAAAAGAAATCTATTGAAATATTTAATGAAACAAGAAGAATTGAGCTGGACGGAGGAATGTTAATTATGGTAAACTAATCATGTTTATGAAAACATTTTTTAATCACCCATTTATTTTTAGAATGGTACAAGACGCAGGACACCTGGTGGTGTGTTCATGTTTCTATTGAAAAGAGACTATGATATTACTCACGATCAGCAAAAGCAAATATTTGCTGAGGAGAGAAAAGAACAAGTTCGGGAAAGAAAAGCTCAACAAAAAGCAAAATTGAATGCAATCAAAGAACAAATAGGTAAATTATATCTAATATGTATATTAGAGAAAATATCACTTTAAAAATAATACATCAATTTCAGCGGCTAAAAAAACAACTAATCATACATTGCCACCACTTCTTCCACGATTTGAACTTGAAATTCAAAATACACCAAGTTCACAAGATAGGAATGAGAGTGAACCAGAAGATTTTGTTAATAATCCTCCTCCTTCACCAGTTACTGATGGAAAGGATAATAGTAATGATGGCATGGGAGTCCCATCATATTTTCTTGATTCAGGGAGTGCTGCTGACATGGATACTTTTTAATTTATTTAATTACAAATATGATTTTGTAATTTGATTTAACGCATATTCTAATAATTTCATGTCGTAAAAATAGAATAATTTTTTGTCCATCTATACTTGGGTATAATAATCTCTTTTCTCTTGATTTTATGGCCATAATTTTTTTTTTTTTTTTTATTATTGCAAAGTTAGAACTAAGAATTTATTTGTCTGTAAATTCAAATAGATTTCAATGGAAGCTTCTAATTTTTTATGATTCCTTATTAACACCTAAGAAATATTTGAAAAAAACTATGACAAAATTCTGTATGTTCAGAGAAATGGTATTTTTTAAACTTTGAACAATTGTGACGTAGTGGTGCTTATGTTTTGATATTTTGTTTCAAAGAAATATAAATTCATATTCTCATCTCTCGAAAAAGAGTTCTTTCTCAAAATCCGATGCACTGTCTTTCTTTATTTCATTGATTTCACTAAAGCGTTATCTTTATTTATTCTATTTAATAATTTTGTTGTACACCAATGAATCTTACACTATATCATATTTAAATTGCTAGTAAAGATATGAAAAATTATGGTGAAACTGCATATCATCGGCTCTTCATCCAATTCCGATGAAATTTTGCAGTGATTTACTTTTTAGGTCCCACATAATATTAAACAAAAAAATCATTTTTGTTTGGAGAAACACTGCTTCATTTTGAATTTTGAAAATAAATTTGCTATTGATTGATCTGCTCTGAATAACAGTATTGTAACAAAAAGTTCAAATTTCTAAACAATCGAGATTAAATTCAGTATTTCTACAGTGTGCCCCAAATGGAACAGGATAGCATGGGTATCTTTCTTATTATTAAATATAAAGACTTGCTTAGAAGGGCATTGTTGTGTAATTTTGTGAGCCGATTGGATGCCGTCGAAAAAAATTTAAATTCGGAATGATTTACAAATACCTTCTCTGATGAGGCAAATTTGTAAATGATTTCAAAATAAAATTCAAGATGGCAGCTTCCGAGATATGAATAGTAATCTTTTTTTTGAGATAGGCGACATATTGGATTTTTACATTATTGAATGAAGTTTCATCTTCTTCCAGCCATGTACAACAACTTATATCTGGGTTGAAAATTATTAAAAATAACAATAAATTTTATTTTAAATCAAGTAGCCGTGAATAACAAATGCGTGGGGAATTTATTTTGAAAACAACTTAGAGAAATTGAAGCTCAGTATCAGGGAGTCAGTATCGTTGGTTAATATTAGAGATGTGCCGGATTATTAAAAATGTATATCCGCGGATACGGATACCAAACATATCATTAGTGTAGCGCCGGCGCATGTATCCTTGGACAGAGCAGTTTTTCAGTGCAGCGTAACATAAACTTTTCAGGGACAAAATTCCAAGTTACTCTTTTTTTAAATACAATTCACCATTTCTTGTTTCAATTTAAGTGCTTTTGAATTTTATTACAAAGTAATTAATTTATATGTTAATACTTTTGATAATTATTTCTATTAGCGTATCATAAAAATTAGAGATTTGATCTCATGATTAAGTTACGTTATAATACCTTATAATTTTTGAATATTTCATTTTTGCTATACATATATATCAAATATGTAATTTTAGACAATAAAAAGTAATTTGAATGGAAGCTAATAGTATTCCTTTGCTAAAATTTCAAATACTTAATTAAAATAATTTATGCAAAAGATCCGCTAAAAAGTCACGGATACGGATACAGATTTTTTTCTTCTCGAATATCCACAGATACTGATACGGATATCCGGCACATCACTAGTCAATATAGTAAATTATTGAAATGAATAGAGCTCGCTACCGGCTCTTGTTAAAACATCTTTAAAAAAGGTAAATTACAAAATTGTTCAAAATGCTAGCTGTTTTTATCTATACACAATCGACACCGTTTTGCAACTGACTGGACACTGATTAGGCGTAACAATTATTCTAGTATCAAAACGGTCATTTGAATATCTGATAACATCTCTACAATTGTGCGCAGGAGCGCCATATCCTGTTGATACCATATTTGAAAATTTTGTGTCAAAGATATATCATCTAATATATTTTCAAGAGATGATTGAAGAATCTCCATTCAATGTTGCCCTGTTAAGGTGTCATCAAAAATTATAGGAGCTACCAAATGATTTCCCAATGTTCCACAAAGAATATTAAAGCCAAAATAAACTTGATTCCGCCATGTAATCACTATGTGTAGGTCAACGATAATGAATATTCTCCATCAATACAATTAAATACACCACACAAATATCAATTATTGAAACAATCGATAACATGAGAGTTTTGTTATTTATAGCTACTTGAATTAAAATAAAATAATTATTATTTCTAACAATTTTCAATCCAGGCATAAGTTATTATACCTATATGTCTAGAGAGAGAAAAATCTATTTAATAATGTAAAAATCCAATATAGCGCCTGTTCTAGCCCACTATTAGTATTCAAATACAGAAGTAAATAGTAAACGATTTATTCTTGATTAATTTTGATACACAATTCCATAAACATCATTGCACTACAAGGAATAATATCATATCACATCAAACAAAATATACGCGACAACTCTCTTTGTCTCAATGACGCTGACTTCCACTCATTTATTATATTCTACATTACCTACAAAGCTTGTAACTATAACATGATTCATTAAAATATAAAATATAGTACATTATATGTATATTATGATTAGTTTCGCAAGGGTCTCCATACTTCCTCCAATTTTTTCAATCTGAATAGTGTAACTCTGGGTATTTCATCAACCCTATTTAATTGAGTTAATAATTCATTTTCCCCTTCTTCTTCATCTGTAATTCTGTTTCTCCTTCCAGAAGTAGCCACAGTAGTTTAGCTTGTGGTTTTTGGTTGATTCTCCACAAGTTCTGGAATTTTCTTTACATGGGTGACATGTCGCCTGACTTTATCCTTACTACTCTATACTAGTGATGTGCGGATATTCGTATCCGTATCTGCGGATATCCGAGCAGAAAAAAGATCTGTATCCGTATCAATAACTTTTTAGCAGATTCTTAACGGATCTTTTGCATCAATGAATTTAATTAAGTACACAGAAAAGAAATGCTATTAACTTAAATTCAAATTATATGTATATTGCAAAAATTAATCATTTAAATATTTATTATAGTGAGTTGACAGGTTAATAATCTTCATGGTGAGATGAAATCTCTAATCTTCATGATACACTAACAGAAATTATTATCAAATGAGCTTATAGCATATAAAACAATTGCTTTTTCAGAAAAACTAAAAGCAATTCTATGTCATAATTGAAATTAAGTAATTGTAAATTGTATTTTAAAAAGAGTAACTTGGCAGCTTTGTTCCCCAAAAGTCTATTACGATGTAAATAATAGATAATTCCTATTGTACTGAAAAACTGCTCGGTCCAAAGTTGTTGTTCCGTATTCGTATCCGTATTCGCAGATCTAGACACTAATAATCCGTATTCGTATCCGTATCCGCGGATATACATTTTTAACGATTCGGCACATCTCTAGTCTATACTATTTCATTACTGTTCTTTTCAAGCTTTTCGTAAAATTCGTTGTTGAATCCAGAAGTAAACTCATGTGAGATAAGCATATATTGAGTAACCACTTGATCTCCTATGTATCCTGATAGTGGAATTTGTTTTATCGTCTTTCTTTTTTCCTTTATGCTTGTTGAGTAAATCATTGTCAGCAGCTTCTTGATCAATTATTTCACTAATCAAAAAGTTTAATTTTTACTTTTCCAACCTATGTATATATTATAGGGGAAGTATTGTAATCGTGATTTTTTGACAGCTCGAGATTTTGATAAACCTTTATGTTTTAGACTCTACTGAACCTAAAAACATAGTTTTAAAAAAAAGTCGGTCGATCTGTCTGTCTGGTAATGAATTAGAAATATCGAGAATATTGTTTAAGTATAAGTAAAATTTTGAATTGTACTTACTACGATAAAAAAATGATGTTTGTCAGCAAAAATCGGATGAAATAGGGTCTTTCGCTAAGAGAAGCTTGAGGCAGTCTTCATTTGATCCGTTTGACATGGTGCATCAAAAGCTGTATTTTGGTTTACATTATTGCATTTTGGCTTTTTTTTAATGCATGACATGGTTCATTTTTCTTTATATCAAAATTGAGAATCAAAATGCAGCATTTAATGCATCGTGGATCAAACGGACCTTAAAGTTTAAAAGTCGTTTCTTCCAAAGAAAAGTTTATAATAATTTCATTTTTAGCTAAAGGTTTCAAGATTTGTTCCATTATAATTCAGCAAAGTAATAGCAAGGCCAAGAAACAATATGATTATAAGTAGTACCAAACATAAACATCCAGAAATACATAAAATAACTTGGGTATCGCCAGACCAAGTAACCCAGACACAAATAGACCACGTACTAATCACAGGAAGAAAACAATCAGATATAACAGATGTAAGATCATACAGAGGAGCATGCGCGGATTCAGACCACTTTATGGTAATAGCAAGTCTTAAACAGAAAGTAAGAAGAAATCAGAAGGATAGAAGCAAGAAAACTAAATGGGACATAGAAAAACTTAGCAATGAAGACACAAGGAAGAAGTACGAAGAAGAAATAGAGAAGCACATCAAAGAAAAATATGAAGAAGAAGACAATGTAGAGAATAAGTGGCATAAGATACAAAACTGTATAAACCAAGCTGCAAAAAAATGGATAGGAGAAGAAAAACAAGAAAATAAAAAAACATGGTTCAACAAAGAGTGCCATGAAATAGTATTAAAAAAGAAAAATGCAAGACTGAAGTGGATGAATACAAATAGGATAGAAGACAGAGAAGATTATAAAAAAAATAAGGAAGAAATGTTGTAAAATTCTAAGAAAAAACAAGAGAGATTGGATAGACGATAAAATAACAGATATTGAAAAAGAAAGTGTGAATAGAAATTCAAAACAATTCTATAAAAAAATAAATGAACAAAAAAGAGCATACAAACCAAAAGTCTACTGTATAAAAGACGCAAAGGGCAACAAAACAGAAAACGATGAACAATATAAGGAAACATCGGTAGAATACTTCAAATCCCTGCTAACAGACACGCAACAAAACGTGGATATTACAACACAAGATGAAATTGCGGACGAAGGAGTATCAGAAGAACCAACAAAAGAAGAAGTCAGAGAAATAATAAGAAGCAGGCGAAATGGGAAGACTCCAGGCAAAGATGGAATAAACACAGAACTAATAAAATATGGAGGAGATGAACTACACGAATATATATATAAACTTATAATGAAGGTGTGGAGAACAGAAAAAATGCCTAAGGATTGGGAAAGAGGACAAATAATCACAATTCACAAAAAAGGAGACCAACAAACATGCGAAAATTATAGAGGTATAACGCTACTGAACACGACATATAAAATAATGTCAACACTAATACAAAAGAGAGTTCAGAAAGAAACAGAAAACATAATAGGACAGCATCAGTGCGGATTCACGCAAGGCAGATCAACAACAGACGCTATACATACAGTTAAACAGATAATAGAAAAAGCACATGAATATAAAATGTGCATAGACTTATTATTCATTGATTTCAAACAAGCGTTTGACTCGATCAAAAGAGAAAAACTTATGAAAGCCCTAGAAGAATTTGAGATAACAGCTAAACTAAGACGATTGATCTTGATGACATTAAGTGGAACAACAACCACAATTAAAACACAAAAAGGAGAAACTCAGGAATTCGAAATAAACAAAGGAGTAAGACAAGGAGATACACTATCAGCAACTCTGTTTAACATAGCGTTAGAATATGTGATGAGGAATTTGAACAAAGGAACACTCAGAACTAAAGGCGGACAAATAATAGCATACGCAGACGATATAGTATTGGCAACAAAAAATAGGAAAATATTGAAAGAAATGGTCGAAGAAATAGTAACAGAAGGAAACAAAATGGGTCTAAAAATCAATGAGAACAAAACTAAAATAATGAGGATAGGAAAAAAATCAGGAAGTAGAAATATAAAAATAGGTAGCCTACAGTTTGAGGAGGTTAATAAATTCAAATACTTAGGGATTATGCTATCAAATAATGGAGACAGGAAAACAGAAATCCAAGAGAAGATATTGACAGCGAACAGAGCCTTTTACGCAAATAAAAAATTTCTCAAGGATAAAAACCTAACAAAGAAAACAAAATTAAAAGTTTATAGAACAATAATCAGACCAATAATAATGTACGCGGCAGAAACAATGACAATGACCAAAAAAGATGAAGAAGATTTACGAATAGTAGAAAGAAAAATAGTAAGAACTATTACAGGATTAGTAAAAACGACAGAAAACGAATATAGAATATTAATGAACCATGAAATAGAACAAGAGCTGCAAGGAGAAGATATAGTAAGGAAAATAAAACAACAGAGGACGAAATGGTTAGGACACATATGGAGAAAAAGGGAAGAAGACACCGTAAGGGCAATTTTACATTGGGAACCAGGCGGAAACAGAAGAAGAGGCAGACCCAGGTCGAAATGGCTACAAGAAGTAGAAGCAGATCTGAGTAAAGCAGGAATAAAGAAATGGAAGGAGAAAACAGAAAATAGGAAGACATGGAGAGAAATATGTCAGAATATTTAGAACAAGGCGATGAGGACTGATCCCCCTCAAATAAAGGATCTAGAGAGCTTCAGTAGAAGCGGCGCAACCCCACCTGGGGTGTCCAAGCCACTATATATATAATAGCAAGGCCCGTAATGAAATATTTATATCAGATTTAAATTCAAAATAGAGAGAAATGTTTCTACCCAAGAAGGGTTTATTATTTGTTTATAAAATCATTTTATTATTGTGTTTAATATCTAATTTTTAATGTTATAAGTAATATTCACGTAATCATTTCTAATTATTGTTTTTTTTATGATAACTTCAAAATGTTATTGAAGGTAGTGAATTTTTTTTTTCTTATTAACTGTTTATTTGATTTACAACTGGCCTCAACTAGGCTAATCAACAAATTTGGTATAAATATTACATGTCATGAGAGAGGCGAACTCCCAGTGGATTTGATACGTTTCAGTCGTCTGGGATCTTCTTCGTTATTTAGAAGATTGATAACTAGTTCATTTGGATAATTGTTTAACTTGTCTTCGTGTTTTAATGTGTTCGTGGACATACTTAATGTTAAGGTCCTTGTGTAACGTATGATTACTGATGTACCATGGAGCTTGTGAAATCATTCTTAGGATTTCGTTTTGAAACCTGAAATTTCGAAGGCCACCAACATCCCAGAGAATCCAAGTCATTGGAAGATGGCGCACTGATGAAGTCCTCATCAGTAATCAGGTGCTACAACTGTGGGAGTAAGGATGGGCACAAATCCAGCGAATGCAAATTGAAAAACAAGGGTCCCAGATGCTTCCAGTGCAATGGCTTTGGACACATTGCTTCCAAGTGCACAGCAAAGGAACAGCAAGGACGACACGAAGAACGAGGCCAAAATAAATGTCGTGGCGAAAACAATGAGCAATTCAAAGATGTAATAGGTGTCGATCAACGGCTTCAAGATGGAGGCTCTTATAGACACCAGATGCCATACTTAAATCTGGTTCGCGATGACATCTACGTGAACGTGGGAAGACCGACACTGAGGAACACCGACATCGTATTGATCGGTTTTGGCAAGAGCAAAGTTTCGCCAAGAGGATACTTTACGACTACAGTCGACGTGGACGACGACATCTTTCAAGTGTCTACGTCGTATCCGAGGACACGCTGAAGTTGCCAGCTATTATTGGAAACAACTTACTGGAGCAGGCCGAAGTCGTGATGAGCAAGAATAGGATAAGGGTGAAGAAGGTGCAAGAAGCAGCCGCTCTGATGAAGATTAACGTTGTACGGGAGGACGATTTGGACATCAGCATATTGACGGACGAGTCGCTTTCGAAGATCAAGAGGATAATAAACCAGGTGGAGATGAATGTTATCATGAAGAAAGAGAGACCTGTATACTGCAGACCAAGACGACTGGCACCGGCTGAGAAGGATGTCGTAGAGAAACAGGTTTGTGAGTGGCTAGAGGACGGAATAGTGGAGTCAAGCAGCTCCGACTACGCCTGCCCGGTGGTCTTCAGGTCGAAGAAGGACAGGTCGCGACGATTGTGCATTGACTATCGCCGAGTCAACAAGAAAATTGTGAGAGACCGCTATCCACTAGCAATGATGGAGGACGTGCTGAATAAGCTATGCTACGCCCGGATATTCAGTACACTCGACCTGAAAAATGGATTCTTCCATGTATGTGTTGTCGAACTCAGCCGTAAGTACACTGCATTCGTGACCCACAGCGGTCACTACCAGTTTCTGAGAGTTCCAATCGGGTTGTGCAACTCCTCGGCCGTCTTTCAAAAAAACGCCAGCTGTGTCTTGCGAGAGCTCTTAGTCGAGGCGTAGTATTCATCTATATGAACGACCAAGTCATTGCAGAACGGGACGAGCAAGAAGCCCACCAACGTCTAGAGCGAGTGCTGGGAACCGCTCAAGAGTACGGTTTAGAGATTGAATGGCAAGTGTCAGTTTCTGAAAACCAAGATTCAAAGATAGGCGCGAGGCGCTTGTCGTTCCTTGATCGATGCAGCACGAAGTCGTTCGAAGCGCTCATGAGGAAAAACACTACGCCACTCTGCGAACGAAGAAAAGGCTGAAACAGGATTACTATATCCCGGAGGTTAAGAAGGTCAAGAGCAACTGCGTCAAGTGCATGCTGGTCAACCAGAATATGAGAAAGCAGGAAGAACTACTTCATCCGCTGTTCAAAGATAGTTCACCGCTTCATACCTATCACGTCGACCACATCGGATCTTTGAAGTCTACGCACAAAGGTTATAAGCATATTCTTCCTGCGGTAGACAGTTTCACGAAGTTCATCTGGCTCTATCCGGTAAAGTCGACGACATCCAACGAGGTTATCATAAAGCTGGACGTGCAGAAGGCCGCCTTTGGTAATCCGGCACAGATCGTATCCAACAGAGCCAGCGCCTTTACATCGAACGAGTTTGAGGAGTACTGCCATGTGGAGAAGATTGTTCATCTGCTTATTACGACACGGGACGACCTCATGCGAACGGCCAAGTAGAGCGCATGAATCTAACTATTGTCTCTATTCTAGTTAAATTGTCGTTCGAAGACCCACGCCGCTGGTACAAGTACGTGGATCCCAATTTCGTCATTGACTCACTCACTGATCATTATCAAAATTCTTAGTGTACTTCCTGAAGTCCTAAAAGGCTGAAATTTGGTATGTGAGCTAGTATTAGTACACAAACAACCAAAAGTTCTGTTCATAACTTTTCTGTTATACAATAGTTCTTGTAGTAAGGAAACGGCCAAGCCACATATTTTGACTAAGGTGTAGAGTTTGAGAAGTTAAGGCTTGTAGAGTTAAGGGCGTGTAGAGTTAGAAGCTTGGCTCTACATGAGATATGATAACTTTTTGATAGTGCGAGCTATATGGTCTCGTCTTGGCAACATTTTACATGAAAATGTTTTTGGTTTCACATATTACCGGAATAGATACAAATTCAAACGTCTAAGGGCCAGTCTCACCAAAGTTAGTTAAATTTATCCAGAGGTTATTTTATACGAAAACTATTGTTGATACAATTGTAACTATAGTTACTAACTCAAAATAACCTCTAGATAAATTTAACTGACTTTGGTGAAACCGGGCCTAAACTGCATAAATTTATTTATGATATTCAATGAACGACTGACAAATGATGTAACTGACAGATGGCCGAGTGTGACTTTTTTATTAATGTGCAATTGGTCCGCATTTGGTCAACCAGAAGGTTTAAATAGTAGTCCATTAGAATCCTTGAACCATTCGTAACTTTTATGAACTATAGTTAAGACTTATTTTATGCATAAATATCACCCAAATACATACAACACATCTCAACAACGCATGGGGCCAGGTTATTTCCAAAAACAGAAAGCGGTAATAGTACCTATAAGTAAACTCACGAAAAAATAAAGATATTGAGAGGAGATGAAGCAGGAAGAAGTTAGGCTAGTAAAAAGGAAAAGCGTGTGTGTGAAGATTTATTATTTCCAAAGGAAAATAAATAAATAATGTAACGTGCTAGAGTGGGGAGGCTCGTAAAGATGACTGTATGGGCGGAACCTTTCGTCCTCTTTGCGTCGCGCCGCGCCACATCACATCACCCCTCCCAATGGAAGCCTCTAGCAATACTCCAGAATATAGTAGAACTTTCGAGAAATTGATATTTCTATATATAAGGGCAAGCAAAAGACGTGAGTAGTAGTGTGTAATGGAACTAGAACAGTGAATATCGAACAGTGAAGTAAAAAGTGTATATAAAGAGTTAAATATAAATATCTGCGACTTTATTTAAGTTAGAATTAAGTGATAAATAAATAAATATAGTGTTGTTAGTGATATTAGGAATAATAAAACTTTTATTTCAATTTAAATTATTAAATAGTGATTTTTATTTAATTAAAAACTATTTGATCAAGCAATAAACATTACAGCAGAAGAAATTGATGCTCTATAGACGCAACTTCAACAAATACAAGCATTGATAAATGGTATTCAAATCCAGGCACCGCCTGCACAGAATACAAATACTTTATACGAAGTTATTCCCATGCTAGAACAGTTTTCATTCAATTGATTGGATTAGGTATAATGGAAAAAGACGTATGAAAGGTACAGAGTAGAAATGAAAGTGAATAATCCAGAACAAAAACAACTGGTTAATCATTTATTGTTACATATGGAACTGGAAGTTAACAGACTTTTGTAAACGTTACAAAAGACAGATAACGATCTGGAAAGCTAGATAGAAACAATAACACTATTCGATGAATACTACGACAAGTCAAATAAATTTTTCAATAGAGTTAGGTTTAATCAAAGACTTCAAGGTGAAATCTGACGTGGACATCACGTGACTTACTTGTACATCATAGGATATATATAATCAAACAAAAATCTCATAGTTCCACGGCTAATCGTTTTAGATTTATCCAAAAGATTCTAAAAGCCTGTCAAGTCAAGCTTTTAGCCTAGTCGGTTGCTATGGAGACAATAGGTGATCATTGTTATGTTACAACATTTCTAAATACTGATTTTCAAGATTCTACGGCTAAAAGATCTGAATTTATGTGCAAAATTAAAAAATAAAGTGCACTTCCGATTCAGTCTATTGTTATGAAAATAGTAGGTAATTATTTAGATTCTACAGCAGACTGAAATACAAAATTTCAATACTCTACAGCCGATCGTTTCAAATTTAAGCGAAACATTCCAAAAGACGATAACGATACTATCGTCTTAAATACTGAACTCTAACATTCTATGTTCAATTGTTTTGGATTCATGCGGAAAATTAGAAAGGAATTTCTAATAAAATGCACTTCCGATAAAGATGATTGCAATTATAATGCGAGGTGCATAACTAGATGTTACAAAAGTGCTTAATACGAGATTTCAATATTCTACAACTGATTGTTTTGAATTTATAAAGAAAATTCGAAAAGTCTATTAGCCGATTGGTACAAAAATAGAAGATGACCATTTGGATGCTACAGTAATCTCAAATACTGAATTATAGTATCCTACGGCTAATCATTCTGGATTTATGCAGAGAATTCGAAAAAAGTTTCAAGTAAAGTGCACTTCTGGTACAGACGGCTGCAATAATAATGCGAGGTGCACATCAAGACCCTATACGGCTATACCAGTCTTAAATGCAAAATTTCAGCAATAATAAACGTTTGATGGGTTACGAGTTACGCACATACATACATACCGACATCAAGCTGAAAATAGTCAAAATGGATTCAGGGATGCTCAAAACGGAAATATCCATCAAAATCTCGATATCTGAATTTTATTGGTTCCACAATACTTGTACTTTATAAAAGCAAGTAAAAAGCAGAAGAATTCATAGCTGATATATATTGTTGAAATAGCTAAATCGTGTCAATTCGGTAATTTAGAAGATGGGTTAATAAGAGATCGACTGATAGTGGACGCAGTGGACGTAAACGATGAAAAACTTTCCGAATCCATGCAGATGAATGATAGAATCACTATGAAAAAAGTGCTTGACAAAATTCTACAAAGCGAGACGATTAAAAAAGGATCAAAAGCTATAACATAAGGAAGGGAGAAGAAAATAATGAACAAATCAACAGGGTTGTAGAGAATCATCTAGAAATAAATATCTAAAGCTTAAAGCAAGATGTTGTATTGTTATCCAGGCATAATTTTTGATAAATTTGAAAATACAAATACAGGCGAAATAAGAATTAATTGTAGATAATTTCAATAGATAATTGATTAATTATAGTGAAAGCTCCAATATTATCCTTATTGATGAACATTTTGGGATCCAAAAATTTTATGGCATGATGAAATAATAGAAGCTGGTGGCGGCGAAGTAACGAAATAGTGGCACCACATCACTAATGTATTTGTCTCTGATACGTTACATAATATGCGCACTGAATATAGTAGGTACACTAGAGCAAAGAATAGGAATGTTCAAGAATCGTACGGAAATTTTGTTTTCGATTTTAAAAATGCGCCAATACTGCATTTGTGAGAATAGAAAGAATTTACACTTTATCGAAAGACAAAGTAGGAAGAGCTTTGTGGATACGTGAAGTGAATTTAGTATAGCTGCAAATCCAGAATTTATTGTTCAAAACATTTTTAAAACAATTATTTCGTAACAGAAGGTTTTCAAATAATGAAATGAAGCAAAAATATCATCTTCTTAAAATTCATAAATTTGTTGTAGAAATGAAAATACTAGAAAATATTTTAATATTCGATTCTTCGATTACTTCTATTCTTTCAAATCAAACAATACATTAGTTACGTGCTACCGTCTGTGACGATCTTTGTCCACCAGCTCTCATTAATTTTTGTATTGTCATCTAAATAATAAATATTCAACTTTGATCTAGTTCTTGAGGTTGTGGCTTAATAATATTTTTCATTTCTCTGTTTTCCTTCGGAGGATCTGTGACGTACGTTAGTTCATTTAAATAATACCTAAAAAATAAAGTAAACATTAAGATACTGTAAAAGTAAATGAATAGCAAAAACATTTACCATTTTTCTGAATCAGTGCAGGCAACATTGTACTCCCAATCACATATTCTAAATTCTTGATTGAAACTGGTTTCGTTAGCGCAAATATAAGGTATTCTTCTGCCATCTTCATCACACATATGAAATATCTGGCAATTATGTTCTGTATCAGCATAAAATCCCACTGCTCTATTTGAACAATCGAAATTGAATGTCACATTAGGAAAATCTTCCCATCTTTTTGCTCTGTGATGTGGCGTGCTACTATCATTTTTTATTGACTTGCTAAAGACTGCTAATGCTGTAAATCAAATTTAAAAAGAATTGAAGTGATTTTTTCACTTCCTCCATATTGCAAAAAATTAATAAACTAATAGATAAAAAATTACCTATCAACAATAATAAAAACATCAACTGTTGAAACATCTTCACTGCCATCTGTAAAATGGATAATAAAAATTGAAAGTTATCATAAAAATACAAACTGTATAAATATTGCATTACAATAATTTCGAATCTACTAGACTCGAGCATTTGAAATTTTATAGTTTGTAGTAAATTAAAGATTTTCTCTGTTGATCAGTTTAACATTTGGTGTTTGTACTTTGAAATTTCTAAGTAACATAAGTTTTGTGTACATATAATTTCTCTAACTCAAATGGTTTTTATTACAACAAGAAAATTTCTCTAAATCATCTTGTTATGAGCGTTTCAATTAACATTAACTTTAATTTTGTAATTGTCTTGATTAATGAACAATGAACATTTTCAAGAAAATACAAGTTTAATTTTGAAGCAGAATTTCTATTAAGCAATCCTTTCTCACTCAGGTTAATTCAATCCTTCAGAACAAATTTGAATTTTTCTAAAGATTTCCTTGTCCTTTTCTGACATAAATATTCAAGTTATTTTATTAATTCAACTTTTTTTTGATAAATCTAGTGATCATAATTTTTTCATAGTAAAGTGAATGTTTTTTCCGATATGCTTCAGGATTTTTATTCTTAAAAATTTGTTTCTGTAAAAATTTAAAAATTTACAATATCATCGACATTTAAATATTCAATGTATCTTTTTTATTACCAAGATTATATTCAAAATAGCTACTATTATCTATTTAGCTAATAATCTATACATTTCATAATCAGTCTTAATTTTCACACTTCTTACAATAATTATAATTGATCTATTTCACGCACATTATGGCTTAGATATTGAAACATTTATATACACAGTTCATTAATAATGAATAATATTAAATCAATTTTAATTGTTAATTGTGTCACAATACACTCGTCAATTGTTCATTTAACGAACGTGTTTGCACTTGGGCCTCAAGACTCAAAGAAAACAAAAAGTATAACATACCTGGTGCAACTTATTCACATATGTATAAGCTTTCCAAATTTAAAATAGCTTGAATAAGGCACCCATCAGCATTTATATGAAGAAATTCATCCCACCACTTTCACTGAAGTACCACAAAATGCATCTTCTTTCTTCTCGAGTATATTACGTGGAAGACATAACAAAAAAAACAGTTATAATGCCAAACTAATTAGCAATCATAAACAACAAATTTTATGCAGACTAGAAAAGAAATAAATATCGTTTCAAATTGAATTATGATAATCGTAATTAATATTTTCAACAGTCCATGAATGTTGGTGTTCACTTGTTGAGATATATAACAATAATAGGGATTATTTATTAATTATATGTACTAAAATCAAATATAGATTACAGTCCAAGAGTAAATTCCAGAATATATGATTTTTCTTTGACACTTCCCATTCACCAGAAAATATTTTGTGAATCAAATTGAATATTTTGCATCTAATTTATTTATATAAAAATTTATTGCTTTTGATATCTGAAATATTTTTGTAAAATTGCGAAAAAAATGTTTTTTTTCAATTTTTATTTTATTTATTATTATATAGCTTTTCGATTTTTCCAAACCCTAGGCTTCGCAGCGAGATGGCTTATCTAACATGTTTTCTCTCGTCTTGGTCGCACTTTGCTTTACTTGTGCGTTACAGAAGTATGCCTGCACCGTGTTCTTCTGCCCTTTTGTATAAGCTCCAATATTTATTTCCGTGAAAAATATATGTATTATTTTATGTGATTTCTTCTTTATTTTGTCAGCCGTTCAATCGGCATTTGTGCACGATAGATGGTGTTGTTTGTAGTTTCTGCTACAGCGCACCTTTCATCGTAATGAGTTTATACACTCTGGGATCCAAGTATTGATTATCTTGGGCTTGGCTATACTGTACTGAGGAGTTCTAGAAAGGACGAAACATATGTCGACAGTTGTATCCCCGATCTAAGATGATGATGTCTTCAGCCCCGACTCTTAGATTTGAATTTTCTATGGAAAACAATTCTTTTTTTGAATTATTCATTTTTTGAATGTTTCATAGCACAGCACTTCACATATTTCACAGTTTTTGTGTGAAATTTTTATTCATGTGATTTCTTCTTTATGTATTATTTGTTTTTGAATCAATTCTACTTGTGTGGACACTATCCCTATTCCGCCTAGTATTCTCCATTTCTGTCTTGTCCGTAGCTCTGTTCCACACTCAGCAGTTTTTGTCTCACGTTCTCCATAGTTCTTTCTTGCTTACTCTTACTATCTATATCAGTAAAATATTTTGTCACTGCTGCATACGTGCGTATAATTATGAGATAACATAGTTTATAAACTATAACTCTAGAAGAAAACAAAATAAATATATTTGGAGAATATGATCTCAATCGGTCAAGTTATTATTGACCGATTTTATACCGCACGCCTTTTGAGGGTTGAAAATCTATCTCTTGATAAGAAAGATAAAAATATTTTTGACTGATGCACGCTTTCCGGTCATAGTGCAAACTACAGTAATTGTATTTTTTGAAAATATTTAGTTTTTCCGTGACAGTTTGCATGCCTTTGTGACGTGAAATAGTTGAAAATGATTTAAAGCTTAGTACTAAAATGCAAACAATTCGCAACAGAACACGTAACTTGTAAAAAAAAATTTGAAACTCCGTGTTTTCAAATTGCATGCCAATGAAAAAAATGATTGTTTTGGCCATAAAACGCTTGTGAAAACATGATGCAGGCATGTTTCTAAAACGTACAAGTGCAGCAAAGTGCGTGAGTATTCTAATAATGTCCGAAAGAGAGGAAACATGCTGCAGACAAATTTATCTGAACGAACGAGCGAAGCGAAATAAATTTTAGAGCTTAGAATAAAGTGTAGGAAAACAGCGTAGGCACGTGATTTTCAAAGTAGTGATTGAGATATGGGGAAATATGTTGCAGATATGTTTCTTGAACGCACGAGACAAACGAAGTGCATGAGTACCTATTGTAACAATGATCAAAGAAAGGGAAAACATATTAGACAGGCCATTACTTTGTGAAGAGCTGTAAATGTGTGTATAATAATTTATAGATTCAAGTGTCTTTATATTTTAAGCATTTAAATGTTAGTTGGTTATATCTTCACTTAACTTTTGTTTTCTTCAAATATTTTTCAGTTTCCTATCTGACTATAATATGCATATTAAAATTGCAATTTTAAATATCTTAAACTATTGTTTTTACATGATAATATCAAGAATATATCGACTGTAACACGAAAAGTGAAACATAGGCGTTTAACATGGCAAACCAGTTTTCTTTTCGCATTGCTTCTCTTATTTCAGACAAAAATGTTTCAAATAAATATGGAAAACATAAAATTCTAGATCCAAATCAATACACAAAATTAATTTTAAATACTTCATAACTGCAAAAGTTAAATTAGATCTTCACGTAATTACAGTGATAAATTAAAAACAAGAGATGAACAAATTCGAAACGTAGTACTAAATATTTATAATTTTTAATAACAATAAGGCATAACGTTTATTATAAGGCTTATTATTCAGAAATAATAAATTACAATAAATAAAAAATGAGATGATAGTAAACTTTATTCAATTTTGACGTTTTAAAGCTACATTATCAAATCCTTAGCAACAGCCATAAGTAAATATTTATTCACTAGTGATGAATGAATTATTAGTGATTTAATAGTTATTTACATAATTAGTTATGAAAAGTGCCATATTGTTTGACGAAACGTAATATTTGCCAAAACGAGCGCAGCGAGTTTTGCAAATTACGTGAGTCAAACAATATGGCTTTTCATAACGTATTCTGTACAAAATTTTATCTAATTCCATCAGAATAATTTTATCTATATTTTTGAATGATAACACTCTCACGTTACATCAAAAAATTCAGATGACTGTGATTCATGACCATCTATTGTTACCACAGAAACAAGAGTGCACTGAAATAAACAAATATCGAATTTTCACAAAACGTCAAAATAATTTTAAAAAATGTACTCAAGCAGTGATATCCTGAGTGATATAGTATCCTTTGATATTAAAGACTCTGCCACTGCTGCATACTGTGAATAATAAATCATTCTTTTAATTTCACGCAGATAAGTATAATTGATTTGCTCTGAAACAAGACCAGTTACGTCAAGTCATTACGTAACTACTTTACGCAACTGTTGCATGGCAGTTATGAAAAATGGGACGTTGCATAATGTCAGAAATTGATGAAAAGTTTGACTTTTCAAAACGGAATTAGATAAAAAAAATTAAATCACTGTTGATATTCCTTTTTATAATTAACTTCTTGAAATAATAATATATTTGAAAAATAAAAAGATTTCGATTTCTGAGGAATAATTTTTCCAACAGCTGCGGCTGCTTCGTTCAATATGATATCGGGGCGAGTACATTGTTTTAATCACTTTCTTCCATCATTTCAGACAATACTTTTCACAATTATAACGCTTCAATTCAAAATTCACAAAACTGACAGTTTGCTGACAATCACACTCCCGAATGTTTGAAAAACAAACACTCGTCGCGATATCAACGAAGCATCCTTGCAACTGCAATTTGATTTTTTAAAATTTTGTTCCCAAGTTTTATGTCCCGGAAATTTACGCAAAATTGAATAAAATTATATATACAAACACGTGAATTAAACCTCTTTATTTGCTCGAAGAATTAAATCACTCGCGCTAAACGCGCTCGTGATTTTGAACTTTTTCTCGCAAATAAACATTGGTTTAATTCACTTGTTGTATAAATAACTATTGTTCCACTATTCATGGTAGATATGCATTCATCTGTGAATAAAATAGAGTGGTTCAGAATTCCCTATTTTATTCGATTTCTCCATCATTATCTCACAGAATCTCGTTCAGAAATATTCGGTTCTTTTGAAATTCAAAAAGAATATATTTTTGTTTCTTGAGAATTGTATGCACTATCATAAAATTTATATTTAGTTCTTTGGAAATTTGTCGCAACCTCATTGTTGGTTCCAGTTCTATTAGACAAGAATAATTAAAAAAATAAATAAATATCAATCATGCCTTTTACCCGACACGAGTGTGGCAGACACATATAGTGCACTTCGTAGATTGATTAATATCTCCTCAGCCGTAGGGTGCGGTTACCCAGTCGTCAAGCTACGGGTACATTTAGTTTTTGTGAATAGAATATATTATAATCTCAATGACTTTTTGTCTGTCGGTGGAATTCAACTCCGCGACCTCCGGATTACAAAGCCCGCATATTTGCACTGAGCTATCAATACTTATAATAATTTTTTTATTGTTATTACTTTTTTCATTTATTTCTTCATTGAAATTTGGTGCTTCTGTCTTTTCAAACTTTGCTATGAGCCTCTGAATAGTTGAAGTACCAAGAATATCATAATGCTGCTCCTGGTAAAAATGCATTAGACGTAAAATGACAGAGTTAACGTCCTCCGGGCAAAGTTCAATTGACTAGTTAAGAATTTTCCGAACTATGTCCCGCTGAACCTGAATAGAGATTCCCCTACAATTATTCAAAGTTCCCAAAATAGTTTTAGAACACCTATACAACTTGGAAACAACTCTTTTGAAAATTATCCAACCTAAAAGATAAATTAAATGTTTTGCTAAAGTTTCCGGCTTTGCGAAGCATTGCAGAAGAAGTTTAGAAAATCTAGAACTAATGCTTTCATACCATGAGAAACTCAAAAAAACGTAACTATAATATATTTTTGCAAGCTGTTTGTGCTCAAGTAGATTTTTTTCTAATTTTTATGATACAAACAAATAATTTCGCCAGCTTTGTCCTAGTAAAATTAGCTCTGCTGTGCCCATTGTCCGAAGCACATGTACTACATTCTTTTTCGCAGCCAGCTTCAGGAGTGTCCGTCAAATGCATTCCAATCCTTTTCTTCATCAGAATAATTATCTATTTTTACTTACGTGTGCAAAGTACAAGTAAGAATTGTGATACCGATAAAATTCACATTTTGAGATTTTGATGGAAATATCCGTTTTGAGTATCCCTGAATCTATTTTGACAATTTTCGGCTTGACGTCGGTACAAGTATGTACGTAATTCGCAAATCTCAAAACTCGTCGAACGTATAATGTTGAAATTTTGTTTTTGAAACTGTTCTAAGACCTAATTTGCCCATCGCATTATGGTTGCAATTATAGTCTATACCAAAAGTGCACTTTACTTAAATTTTTTTTGAATTTTTCACATAAATCCAAAATGGTTAGCCGTAATTTATTGAAATTCAGCATTTTAAATTGCTGTAGCATTTGAATGGTTATCTTCTATTTTTGTACCAATCGGCTGAACTGGAAGTGCACTTTATAAAACAATATTTTCGAATTTTTCGCATAAATTCAAAGCAATCAGCCGTAGAATATTGAAATTTCGTATTAAGTTCTTCTATAACATCTAGTTGTACATCTCGCATTTCAATATTGCGATCGATTGAAACAGAAGTGCAGTTTACTGAACAGTTTTTCAAAATTTTCGCATAAATCGGAATCTATCGAAATTATATTTTACATAGAATGCATGTTTTCATAATTGCAAATGTATTTTAATTGACAACAAATTATTTCATTTTCTATAAATTTTAATTTTGTACAAGTTTTACATGAATCAATTTGAAAATACGAATTGATTGTAAATTAATTTACATGGAGCTTATGATTCATAACGAGTAAGTACATCTTTTCAACATTTGAATAAATTTTTTTATATCAATATATTCAATGATGTACGAATAAGTCACACGATGTCCATGTCAGATTTTTTTTATTTTTGCAGTCAGGAATCTTTCAAAATGAATTTGAATAATTGATTCAGATGTAGATTTTCATGCTTTAAAATATTTTTTGCACGATTGGGCATTTTCATGTGTTTACCGGCCCTCTATTTGAGGTGGTATGTTGATTTTACCGGCAAACTGTGGTTACTATGGGTATGCTGACTTACCGCCCATGGGTAAAGGCGGTAAGTGGAAAATTGTGGATTTTCACAAAAAAATATTCATTTATTTATCTTTATTTGTAATTAAATATTCACAATAAAATGTCAAACTTGATAACTAACAGCAAATAAGCAATCATCAGTAGTAGCTTAATTTGAAAAAGAAAATTAGGATCTTCCAAACGTGCAAAAAAATTTGTAAGCATCACGGTCAGTAAGTATAGTACCGACTTCGTATAATATTTGGAAACCTCGCCAAGGCCCGGCCTCCAAATTATTATTCTCAATCGGTAAACTGTACTTACTGACCTTAATACTTAAATAACTATTTAGGATCATTTTTGTCTTTAATAATTAGGAAAGCAATGCGAACGGAAAATCTGATTTGCCATGTTAAACGCCTACGCTTCACTTTTCGTGTCACAATCTTTGAGAAGCAATAATCTTTGTTTCCATAATAAATGGGAATGGAGTAGCGACAATATAGTAGATCCCAATTGTTTTTCAAGCTTACTTTCACTGTCAATCAGTTTTAATTTATCTAGCTGCAGTAAAACGAACAAATTCTCTTAGTAATACCAATAAAATCTTTGTCTTCCTTTTCTTGTGTTTCTTGAACTATAATCACCTATAAATATTCCAATAAAAGCTAGTTAATTATTTTTGTATTGAATACAGTGGTGGGTGCGTATAGGCACTATGGAACTGCAGCACACCCTATTTCCACTCGATATTATTAATACAAAAATTCTGAAACATTCATTTATTTGTTCCACAAAATTTCAAATCTAAGAATCGGTTTTGACACCATCATTTCAGATCGGGGAGCAACTATATAAATTGTTTCGTCCTTATAATTTTCTCTCATCAGTACAGAATAGTCAAGAACCTATGGCCAAGAACCCAAGATAGTCAGGGCTTGGATCCCAAAGTGTTTAAACTCATAAATGGACTGCAAAAGTAAAAACTATATGCTGCGCCATCTATCGAACATAAAACCAGTTACGGCATGTAAATAAAGTAGTTGTCACAAATTTGTGACATCTACTTTATGATAATATCTAATTAGGTAATCTTCTATTCTTCATACTTGTACGATATATAATCCCCCTGTTTATGAAGAATATAAACTGGTGTTTTAGTGGTGTGCACATACACACACAAGGAGCTGCACGCGAGACTGTGAGAGAGAACACTGTCGCTCCTACAGTGCCAATTCGTTCTAAAATTAATAAATAAGTCTTGAACTTTTACCATATAGGTTTAAATAAGTGTGGAAAAATAAAAAATATTCAATTAGGTTTATCAAGTTTCTGGATTTTCAATACATGTTTGTTTCTTTTTACACAATTTGAAACCAAAGCTGAAAATTTTCTGGAGCAGCACCCCATTAATTTTAGCAGCGAGCCGCCACTGTATAGAAATGTAACAATATTAATATTACTCATTCACAGCGAAATATCCTATAGCCACTACTAGCAGGTTGTCGAATAATATATATTTCAAAGTATTGTTATTATTCAAACTTACCAATCATATTTAGAACATTCAACACTTATAACTATAATCTATAAGCTTACCTGCAGTGCTAATTGTAGAATTATATATTAGCGTATGCTGTGACATCTCTCGGCCAATAGTTTCACTATTATCTTCCCTACTAATTCTACTGTTTACATCCCAAAGAGTTGTTTGTAATTATTTTTGAAATTTTGGAGATTGCATTGCCTGAATTAACCTCTTTAAGGCTATGTCTAGCTTTATTTTATACAGACAAAGCCTAGGAGAGGCTATTTCTTCGCCTGCATGTTTTACTTTATTATTTTACTGCAACATTCAGCACATAACCATTTAATACTTTATTGCTCCTTCAATTAATATTTATCACGAATATAATTTTTATTGCATCTGCAACACTGTGTTCTGCGAAATATAACTTTATTGCTGATAATTTTAAAACTTAATAAATTATTATTATTATTTGATAAGAAGAATATTCTGCATTAATATTTCTATTTATTAGTAATATTTTATTTCTTTTATTGATTGTTATTTGAGTGGCCGTGATATAAATTTTCGCAGTAAATATGCAAATCATACATTTTAATTTATTTGAACAAACTACAATTATTTTCATTAACTTCAACTATAATTTTTATAAAAGTATTTGTCATGTTATTAAAAATTAATTTTTTATTTTTCTAAATTACGGATTGAATTAGAAAATATTTTGGATTAACTTGAGGCTGGTTTATGATGGATTTAATTTAGGAATTTACATTTAGAAATATAAAATACATATTAATCCAAGTGTCGGTTTATGCTGAACTTAATTCAAGAATTTACATTTGAAGTATTAATTTCTAAATTTAAATCTCAAATCCAACCAATCACAAATAAATATCAATTGTCAGTGTCACAGTGAAATTTTCAAACTGTCACTAGTCAGATATAATCAATGGATCATCAAACGTAATAGAATATAATAAATCCATACTGACAACAAGATAAAATACACTCATCTTTATTTTAATTCTTAATTTAATTGACATTATGTCAAATATTTACGTGTGAATAATATGTGATTGGCTACATTTAGAAAATTCAAATTCATCATAAATCAGAAAAAAATTCACGAATTATAAATCTAAATTTATAAATGTAAATTTCTAAATTAAATCCATAATGAACCAGCCTTAAATGTTGCAAAAGCTCTGATTTTTAATTAAATCCCGGAAACATACTCTTGTTTTTGTGTCTGGTGGAAGAACGTCTTCCAAAAAAAAATATGCGAATGATTCAATATGTTAGTAAGTAGTACGTCTTATGACGTGCATGAAGATTATTGCATTGAATATTAATGAATTTAAAATATATTAAAAATATTTCAGAGAATAAAATATATTTCGCATAGCAAATATTCGAAAATGTAAGCAATGAGTTATGATTTGCTACTTACTTAAATCAATAACAATAAGCACTATAACAACAATTAACGGTAACCATAACAAATAGAACAGGATGTCAATAAAGAAGTGTTTTTCTTGACACGGTACTTGTGACACTGTGATCAAGGGGAGTTAACAACGAATTATGAATGTTGTTATATGTTACCTGAGCGTAGGAATCAGGCTTGATTACAATTAAAACAGCAATGCAAAGTGGTTAATACAACTAGTTGAGCCTGGCGCCAAACTTTACCTAGCGGGGCAAACGACAAATATCTGTTGCTATGTAAATCGTGTCTCAGTTTTTTTGAATTATTTATTTCACGGGCTATAGAAATTTAATTTTAAATTTTTTATGAAACTTGAACTTAGTATTTTCCTATAAATAGTAAATATTTATCTGATGTTTTACCTAATCGGAGAATCATTGCTTTAGAGAAGTACTGTGAAAGAATTTCAAAATTAATGGTAGAATTCTTAGCAAATCTGTAGGTCTTTATAGATTTATAGGTCTATAGTTGGTTAATGTGAAAGATTAATTTCGATTTTGTTCATACTCTATATCCAACACTTATTGATTTTCTCAGAATCCCACCATAAGTTCAAAACAAATAATAAGAATGCTACGTGAATTAAAAAGATTTATTGATCAATATCGTTTTGTTTGTGTTTGTGAACCGGAGTAGATATTAGTCCACTCTGTTCATAGCAGGATGTAGTTTGGAAAATACCTCACCTAAAAAAACAATACAATGACACCATATAATTCGTACAGTGCTGATTTACAATATGAAGTAAAATATATTATCATTGTAATACGATTTGACTTTGTGTATATATTTTTGGATTTAATTTTAAAGTTTTAGAATGAAGGTGGATCCATGAATAATATTTCGGGCTATCCTTCTCACATATTCCTGAGATATAATTATGTGAAATCAAACAAATCAGCACTGTATGGATTTCTAGTAAACAAATAATTGCAGACACTTTCACGTGTTGGTGATGGCGCCTGGCGCGGACCTTGTCCAACGACCACGACCTTGACAGATGGAGCAGGAATGCGAGGAATCCGCAACTGCCTAATGGACCAATGTCACCCACCAACAGAATCAAATGGGCGGGAAATCAAATTTCTATTTACATACTTTTCTCCAAATCATAGTGCTTTATCTGAAAAAATAGTAAATTATTCAACAAGAGTGTAAAGCTGAGCCTTATGACATGAGGCCAAATATTTAGAGACGAGGCACTAAAATTGTTGACCGAATGTCATGATGCTTCTTTACATGTGTATTGTATACAAGATTTTTTTTTCGGTCCTCAAGTTCCATATTTAACAACTATTGGGCAGACAGCAAGCGAGCACAAGTCGATGTTTATATCCAACAAATACACGAACCAGTGGATCAGTGAGAGTAACAACAAGCAAAAATTCACAGAAACACAGCTGCTACGCGTTTAAATGATGATAAAACTTCAACGCGAAAAAGACTAATGGTGGGATTCTGAGCATTATCTTAAATTTCTATAACGTTACATATCTATAAGCTTATCAGAATCCATAAGTGCAGTTCTTATAGATTCTATTAAAATGGTATTCTGAACAATTTTCTATAAGTTATGACGTCATGATACTTCCGTTCATTGGAACTTAATACGCTATGTCAGTAGCGACGGACGCGATTCCATGCGGTAGAAGTTATAAGCTCTTTACTAATACTGACTAGAGCTGTCAAAACAAATATGAAAGAACATAAAGCCAAACTGAGTTTTTGAGGCAAATAAAAATGGAAAATCCTTTGAAAAAGTGGAGATCATCGGGACAAGGTTTAATTTATTGTGTGTCTGAGTGTTCGCACACACAACTGCGCAATGGTGAACTGAAATTTCATTCATTTCCGAATCGCGAATGGGCGTAAGAAACTATGAAAAAGTTATCTTTTCAGTTTGCTTTTATGCAATAGTACATACTATCAATCCTTGCACTCTTATGATATTCATTCAACTGTGCTGGACGATTCCAAATCATTGACTGATCAGTCTTGAAGCAGATACCTTCTGTGTTAATTTATATGCAAATTGCAGCTGTATGTTTGCAGTTGCAACTAATATTAACAATTTTTCGACCTAAATTTACCTGTATTAATAAATTTTTACAGCAATCATGTAAAAAACACAGACACAGATATTAGCCAACTTTAGAAATAAGCAGTTGGTGTTTTTTAAATTATATAATGTTTGTACAGTTCCAATTTTGAATTATTAAAATAATATTTCAACAATATTATCATTGATCATAGATTGAAGACAGAATATCATGAATGAATCCTTATTAATAAATTTTTACTTATTTAAATGAATGATGTTTTCGGATAACTCGTATCTGGCAAGCAAATATCAAATCATCAGGCATGAATGATGCTGATTCCCTAATGAAGAATTCAAAATACACCAAATCAAGAAGTTTTTATGATAGTCACAGAAATTATTTTCGAATTATAAGAATAACTTGTAAATATCAAATGAAGTTATCTAAAATCACGAGAAAAATTAATATTGTTTATCGATTCAATATTCATATAATAATCAAACAGAACAAACAAGAAGTACACCCGAACGTACGTATTATCATGCCAAGTAGAAAACTATGTTTACACTTATAATAATTCACACATATCTCGACCAATAAATTATACAAATTCAGATTTGTTCTATCACTAAATGTGCCAGGCGTTTCGCACAAAGTAACTCCCGTAATTTCACTATATTCTTCGTTATTTTTAATTTCTTCTTCGTCGCTGACATAGAAACTTTGTTCCAATTTTTTCCCTTTGCTCAAACTTTTGGATCTAAATATAGGTAAATCAACTTCTTGAGACCTGCATCAAAGTACTTCTGTCATTGTAACAAACTTTCTACTAATTCTGAGTGCTAGTTTTGCAAATTACGTGAGTACGTCAAAATCTGTTGATTGTCACGATTTTGAATATATTAGTAAATAGATGCCAAGTGTCGCCACCAGGACGGCGCTCGCGCCGCGCACAACGCTACTGACATGGCGTATGTTGCAAATAGGTTAGGAAATAATTTTTACTTTTGGATTTTTTGTTAAAAAATACAGATTAATATATTTTATTTAAGCTTCTGATGCACTCAAGTGAGTAAATCATATAACGACGTGAATAATATCATCGAATATAACGATGCCTTCTAATTTTAATTCATATCTGTTCTCACTCAAGTTGTCATGTGTCAGATTATTTTGACATATTTGAATTGGGATTTCAAGAATTTTGCGAAAAGCTTAAAACATGAAGGCTCCCTAGTGATTATTGACATCACAAAAGAATAAATATTGTGTGTCTTCGGAAGAGAACTAGAAATATTGCCAGAGAGCAATAAGTGTACATGGGTTAGGAAGAATATGATTAAGTATTCAAGAGTAACACTATGAATTCAACATTAGATGAAAATTATTTGAATAATAAATGGGCAGAATACATTGAATTCAATTGGAGACGTTCAAAATGTAGATGTAGGTGAAATTATATTTTTGAGCATGAATGATGCGAAGTTCTTATCAAATTATGGGCAATTGAATTATCCAAACGGAACAATTGTTTAAAATGTTTATCTGAAGCTTCGAATGGGCTTATTGCATTACTCAGACTTTTCTTCTCAATCTCACATATTTTTTGAATGAATTATCAATACAATTATCGAAAATAAATGGTAACCTTTCATAATCCTTTACCAGCAAAAAGTACATAGAACGCAAAACACCTAAATTATTATTTATTTTGACATTTCATATGTCTTATGGTTAGAGTTTATCTAATCTTAACGTTATAGACATCTATTACATATTTAAAGAAATTTATAAGCTACAGATTCTTTCAGAATATCATTTTGCTTATCGAATCTGTAAGTTGTTGTAGACTTTCTTATAGACGCTATAGGCTCTTTGCGAATAGACTGCAGCGCCAGTAGTGGTTAAATTTGACAGTACTAGCAGGAAAACAAAACGTTATCATCGCACATGATTTTAGAATATATGTACAAAATTTAAATTATAAAGCAATTTATAAATAAATTTAACATGGAAATTGAAATACCACATGTTGCTTATACAAATTGTTGCGTTCCAAACTATACAACAGTTACGGAAGCACAAAAAAAACCAAAAACATTTCTACAAGTTTTCATCCAGAGAACATGAAATAGGAATGGGAAAAAAATGGATTTAGGCTATTAAACGAGTGAAGAAAGTGAAAACTAGTCAATAATAATTATATAACATGTATTAAATGTAGGAATTACTTGATGAAACTAGAAATTTTTTGTAAAAAGCTAGGTTAAACCATTGTAAGCTATAGCAATTTTGTAGATATTATTTTTATGTATAGGATAAGTTAAAATGCATGCAAAATATCTAGCGTTCCATCAACCTAAGGCAATGTGAAAAAATATACTTTAATATGACATGTTTTGATTCGTTTGACTGGCATTTAGCAGCCTATTATTAATTACTTAAAAATAACATATCTTACTTCGATAAAAACTTTATACGAACTAGAATTATTCGACTTTTGCTCCACAACATGCGCGGAAATCAAACTCTTATCCAAAAACAGTCTTTCTTCAACATTAAACACAAGCTTACTCTCTTGGACTAATTTTCCTTTTTCTAATATTGTACTCCAGATACAAGCAGGTTATATAAATTGAAATCCTGTTCCTATCATAACTCCATTAGCCATCATGCACTTGTGTTTTTAAATTTATTTCAAGCTTCAATACAAACTTTTTAGCTTTTATTTACTTATTCCACCTACTGACAATTTAAATTTTTTCCTGCAGCTACTTTCAAAATTAAACACTCCGAGCGCTAGTGTCGCTCCCCAACGTTTGCGCAAAGAGCCTATAGAAACGTTCAGAATCCCACCATTACTTTACGCACTACTGTAGAAAAATTATATAAATTGTGCATCCCGCTCCGCGGTATTCTATTATCCAATCTCGAATTTTAGAGATAGAAGTTATAATAACTTGGGTAATTCCACAAGTAGAATAGAATAGCAAACAGAATTTATTTCGCGTACGAGAGGGATACGTCTACTTCACGTGACTTACTTGTACATTGTACATCATTGGATATATATATATATATATATATATATATATATATATATATATATATATATATATATATATATATATATATATATATATATATATATATATATATATATATATATATATATATATATATATATATATATATATATATATATATATATATATATATATATATATATATATAATACGATGTGATTTTGTGTTTGATCATATATATCATTGGACATATATAATCGAACACAAAATCTCATCGTTCCACAGTTAATCGTTTTGGATTTACCCAAGGGATTCTAAAAATCTGTCAAGTAAAATGCGCTTTCAGCTAAGTCGGTTGCTATGGAAACAGTAGGCCATTATTCTTATACTACAACATTCCTAAATACTGATTTCCAAAATTCTACGACTACCAGCAGATCTGAATTTATGCACAAAATTAAAAAATAAATTCCTACTGAAGTGCACTTCCGGTTCAGTCTATTGTTTTGAAATAGTAGGCAATCATTCAGATGCTACAGCAGACGGAAATACCAAATTTCAATATTCTACACCTGATCGTTTCGAATTTATGCGAAAAATTCCAAAAGACTGTCAAGTAAAGTGCACTTCCGGCTTGATGGATCTCAATAAAAATAAGATATAAACATCTAGACGGTATAATCGTCCTAAATACTAAATTCCAACAATCCACGTTCAATCGTTTTGGATTTATGCGGAAAATTCAAAAAATGTTTCGAGTAAAGTGCTCTTCCGGCTTAGTCGATAGCATTCATAATGCAAGGTATACAACTAGATATTATAAAAGTGCCTAATACAAAATTAAAATATTCTACGACTGATTGTTTAGAATTTATACGGAAAATTCAAAAAGTCTGTCACATAAAGTGCACTTCCGGCTCAGCCGATTGCTACAAAAATAGAAGATGGCCATTTAGATTTCAAATGTTAAATTCCAGTATCCTATGACTGATCATTCTGAATTTATGCGGAAAATTTAAAAAAAGTCTTAAGTAAAGTGCACTTCCGGCTTAGCCGATCGCAAGCATAATGCAAGATGTACAATAAGATGTTATAGGAGTTCTATATATGAAGTTTCAATATGCTATGACGGATGATTCTATATTTATGCAAAAAATTTAAAAAAAGTTTCAAGTAAAGTATACTTCTGGCCTGGCTGATTCTTACAAAAATAGCAGATAATCATTCTGATACAACATACTTTTCAGTATGCATTATCACCTAACGGTAATTTTTACTTACTTGTAAAGTACAAGTAAGTAAGTATTGTGAAACCGACAAAATTCACCTATCAAGATTTTGATGGAAATATCCGTTTTAAGCATCCCTGAATCCATTTTGACTATTTTCGGCTTGATGTCGGTACGTATGTGCGTTCGTTCGTAACTCGCAAATCTCAAAACTGGTTGAACTTATAATGTTGAAATTTTGTATTTAAGACTGGTATAGGATCTAGTTGTGCATCTTGCATTATGGTTACAATCGTCTGTACCGGAAGTGCACTTTATTTGAAACTTTTTTCGATTTTTTCTAATAAATCCAGAATGATCAACCGTATGATGTTGAAATTCAGTATTTGAACTTGATTTATCATTATTTTTGTATGAATCGGTTAAGCTAGAAGTGCACTTACTTGAAACTTTTTTTTATTTGTTTGCATAAATCTAGAATGATCAGCCATCGCATATTGAAATTTAGTGTTTGAACTTGTTGTAGCATCAAAATATTTATCTATTTTTGTATCAATCAGCTGACCCAGAAGTGCAGTTTGTAAGTATAACAGACATTCAGAATTTGCCGTATAAAACAATCAGTTTAATTGAAATGATAAGGTAGGCAATGATTATCTGTTGTCAATTTTTTGATTTTGCTTGACACTTTACATGTCAAAATATTGTGACGTGCGAGAGTGAGGGGGGAGCTCGTAAAGACGACGTAGTATGGGGAGGAGCTTCTTGTCGTCGCTTACGCTACACCGCGTCGCAGCACATCACCCCTCCCAATGGAAGCCTCTAGTGATTTCTAGAAATGGAAAGAGTCGAGAAATAGAAAATTCGAGAAAACAATATTTCTCTATATAAGGCCAAGCAAAAGACGTGTAGTACAGTAATAAGAGTAGTAGTGTGAAATAAATATCGAACAGTGACAATAAAGTGAGCAGTGTATATAAATAGTGAAATATAAATATCTGTGACCTTGGTTAAATTAGAATTAAGTGACAAATAAATGAATATAGTGTTACTAGTGACATAAGGAGAATAAAGCTCTTATTTCATTTAGATTATTAAATAGTGACTTTTATTTAATTACAAACTGATTCTTCAAGCAATAAACATTACAGTGGTCTCAGGTGTGGAGTTGTTATAAACAATTTAGTATTTTGTTCATTGCTGCTTTGAAAAATTGGAAAATGGCGTCTAAGAAGTTGTTGAAAGATTTGAAGGTCGCAGAGTTGAAATATCAATTGGAAGAGCGGGATTTGGAAACCAGTGGCCGCAAACAAGTTTTAATAGAACGACTGCGAGACGCTTTGACTGAAGACGGTGAGGATCCTGATACATATTTGTTTGAGGTTCAACTTTCTTTAACCGATTTGGCTATAAATTTAGAATCAAAATTAAAAGAAAATTCTATAAATTTAGAATCAAAATTAAAAGAAAATTCTACAAGTTTAAAAGAAGATTTAGAATCAAAATTAAAAGAAAATTCTACAAGTTTAAAAGAAGATTTAGAATCAAAATTAAAAGAAAATTCTACAAGTTTAAAAGAAGATTTAGAGTCAAAATTAAAAGAAAATTCTACAAGTTTGAAAGAAGATTTAGAAACAAAATTAAATGAAAAATTAGGAAAGTTGGAAGAAAATTCAAGAAACCTGAGAGAAGAACTGCATGGAAAATGGAGGAAAATACAAAGAAAGTTGAACAGCAACTGGAAAAATTTAGAGAAAATTCAAAGGTATGGGAGGAAGTATTTGAAGATAATTGTAAAATGTTAAAAGAAGAATTGGATTCAAAATTGAATGAAAAATTGAAGATTTTTGAAGAAAAATTCAAATTTGGTGTTTCATCTCCGGAAAAAGCTTCAAAAACTGAGATAATTGAATTATCCGCACCAAATCTTGACTCAACTACAAAAATGCGTGTCAAACCTCCAACCTTTGATGGTCAAACATCTTGGATTAATTGCCATAGACAATTTGAAACCGCTGCTAAGGCTAATGGCTAGAATGATATTGAGAAAGTTTCAGCGCTTACAGTTGCTCTCCGAGGAGATGCGGTAAACATTATACAGGCTATTCCACCGGAAGAAGACAACAATTACGAAAAATTGGTCAAGCGACTGGAGCTGCGATACGGCCATGCACACTTGGAGGAAGTGTATCACACGCAGCTTAAGAACCGATATCAACGTCCCAGCGAAAGTCTACAGGAGTTCGAAGCTGATGTGGCGCGCCTAGTTCGACTTGCATATCCAACTGGCCCGGATAATTTCTTGGAAAGCTGGGCTGTGAGAATATTTGTGGATGGCATCAGAGACCATGAAACGCAACAAGCCCTGCGTTTGGCGCGGCCGAAGAAGCTGGTGGAAGCATTGGCTCATGCATTGGAATACGAAGCGGCAAAGCAGGCGTCCAGAAGCAGTGCTCGAGTGCGAGAGGTTACCTGCAACTCCGATGCCACGGAAAGCTTGGAAGCCCAGGTTCAGCGGTTGGAAGCAGTGAAAGATCTCAAGAATTCCAGACAACTTCGGTGTTGGAACTGTGGAGAGCTAGGTCAACCAAAAAATCAATGCAAGAAACCTTTGAAGATGCTACCCAAAGATAACTCCAGACATGAAAAAGAACGCCTTGCAAGAATAAAGCTCACCGAACAAGACACAAAGATAAAGCCTAACTGCGATAAACTTTCGAAGGAATTAACGACCCTATTACTATCCAAGGGTCAAAAATTAGACAATCGACAACGCGCGCAAGCAGAAGATCTGATACGCCGATTCCAAGAGGTGTTTGAAACCAGTGAGGAGCGAAAAGGAAGAACAAATATTGTCCATCACAAAATTAACACCGGCGATGCACGACCAATTCGACAAGCACCACGACGACTCCCGATTGCGAAGAAAGAAGACGCTGAAGCCATCATTCAAGATATGGAGCAAGACGGCATCATTGAATCCTCGAACAGTCCATGGGCCTCTCCGGTGGTACTTGTGAAGAAGAAAGACGGATCTACACGATTTTGTGTCGACTATCGCCAGTTGAATAACGTTACCAAGAAGGACAGTTATCCTCTGCCCAGGATTGATGACACCTTAGATACCCTGGCCGGGTCAAAGATCTTCTCGACCCTAGATCTCAAGAGTGGATACTGGTAAGTAGCGATGGATGAGAAAGACCGAGAAAAAACTGCATTTACCATCGGCAGTGGATTGTGGCAATTTACAGTCATGCCATTTGGTCTGTGTAATGCTCCTGCTACCTTCGAGCGACTTATGGAGACCGTACCGAAAGGACTATCGGGAAAAACTTGCTTGGTGTACCTGGACGATATAATTATGATGGGCAAATCATTTGAAGACCATTTGAAGAATCTGGAGCAGGTATTTGAACAATTAAAGAAAGCTGGTTTGAAACTTAGTCCAAGGAAATTCCACTTATTTAAAAAACGGGTGAACTATTTGGGACATGTGGTCTCCGAAGAAGGCGTAGCAGTTGATGCAGAAAAGATTAAGACAATTCAAGAATGGCCGGTACCTGCGGATAAACATCAGCTGCGCAATTTCCTCGGACTTTGTACCTATTACAGAAGATTTGTTTATGGATTCGCCAATATCGCCAAACCATTGACCAGACTGACGGAAAATAATCGCAGATACAGCTGGGATGAAGATTGCCAGGTCGCTTTCGAGCGACTGAAACTACTCCTAGTCCAAGCACCAATCCTGAGCTACCCGAAGACGGAAGGACGTTTTGTTCTGGACACAGATGCCAGCGACGTCGGTATTGGGGGCGTCCTGTCCCAATTGCAGGAGGGTCAAGAAAGAGTAATCGGGTACTTCAGTAAGGTTTTGTCAAAGCCAGAAAGAAACTACTGTGTCACAAGACGGAAACTGCTGGCAGTAGTGAAGTCCATCGAGCATTTCTACAAATATTTGTATGGTAGGAATTTCCTGTTAAGAACTGACCACGCTGCTCTGAGATGGCTACTACAGTTCAAGAATCCTGAGGGGCAGGTCGCTCGATGGATCGAAAGACTTCAAGAATACGACTCCAACATAGAACATCGAGCCGGTACAGCACATAAGAATGCTGATGCTTTATCAAGACGACCATGTCCAAAAGATTGTCATCATTGCTCTAAGGTTGAAGCGAAGGCGTTCAGAACAACTGTCATTGACGATGCTTGGCAACCACAAGAGATAGAAAAGGACATAGATGGCGACTCAGAGTTGCAAATTATTCAAGAATGGAAGAAGAAAGGAACAAGACCGACATGGCAAAAGATGGGGCACCACACTCCCCGACGGTCAAATCGTACTGGGCGCAATGGGATTCCATAATCCTGGATGAAGGCGTCTTGAAGCGTGTCCTGAAAGATCCGGATGAAACCAAGAGTAGAGAACAGCTTATCGTTTCTAGAGGTCGGGTTCCGGAGGTCTTGAGACATCTCCATGATGGAGTAAGTGGAGGACACCTTGGGATAACGAAGACTCTGCAGAGAGTTCGTGAGCGGTTTTATTGGCTAAACTGCAAAGAAGACGTTAGGGAATGGTGCAGGAAATGCACTACGTGCGCTTCAAGCAACGGACCGCAGAAACGACCAAGAGCTCCGATGCGACAGTATAATGTCGGTAGTCCATTCGAGAGGATAGCCATCGACGTAGCAGGGCCATTTCCCGAATCAGACGTCGGAAATAAATATATTGTTGTCGTCATGGACTACTTTAGTAAATGGGCGGAAGCGTATGCTCTTCCTAATCAAGAGGCCGCTACTATTGCAGACGTCCTAGTGAAGAACTGGATCTGTCGTTTTGGCGTACCCTTGGAATTCCATTCTGACCAGGGAAGAAACTTTGAATCCAAACTTTTCCAAGGGATATGCGAAGTATTGAATATTCGTAAAACCATAACTACTGCATTACATCCGCAGTCTGATGGAATGGTGGAACGGATGAATAAGATCATCAACAGACACCTGGCCAAAGTTATCTCTAGTCACCAGAGAGACTGGGACAAATATCTCCATCTGTTCCTTTTGGCCTACCGCTCATCCGTACACGAAACAACCGGACAGACCCCAGCAAGAATTATTTTTGGACGGGAACTTCGGCTACCATGCGACCTAAAGTTCGGCTGCAAATCTGGAGAAGACTTGGTTGGTGAAGATTATGTCATCAATTTAAGGCGTCAGATGGACGATATCCACTCCCGAGTCCGTATAAACATCCAGAATGCCAGCAACCGGATGAAAGAGACCTATGACGTCAAGGCACAGGACGGGGATTTTCAACCAGGAGACTCTGTGTGGCTTTATAACCCAGGGCGGCGACGTGGCCTGTCTCCAAAATTACAGACATCTTGGGAAGGGCCTTACGAAGTCATCAGAAGAATTAACGATATAATCTATGAAATCAGACGCAACCCCAAGAGCAAATCAAGAGTGGTGCACTTCAATCGGCTAGCACCATTTGCAGGAGACAATAATGAAGATCCCAACGACGCACGTGCTCGTAAGATCCATGCGCAGGAAGATTCATTTGAGGAGTTCATGAAGACTTTTTCAAGTGGACGTCGGGCTCGATTCGGAATAAGTACCGAAGTGCAGCAGGATCTATTCAGAGTTCTGGCCGACTACTCCTTAGCCCATTGTGTATCAGGAGATTTGAAGATGTCCCGAGGAATAGCAGCAGTTTTCAAGAAGAAGTTTGGCAGGCCAGAACACCAGAAGCCTACAGTAGGGAAGACCATCTGTCTGAGGGACAATACTACAACCAAGGAACGCTTTATTTACCACATGGTAACGAAAGATAAATTTCATCAAAAACCAACCTACCGTTCCATGTGGGAAACGCTGCAAGACATGCGAGACCATCTAATGCAGAACGAAACTGGCAATACCAAATTTGGGCTGCGGTCTGGATGGATTAGATTGGAAGATCGTTCGAAATATGATAGAGGTAACATTCCAGAACAGCGGAATTCAAATATTGGTCTGCTGTTTCCACCCAGCAGGCCCGATCGAACCAAAAACTGTCAACTGCTACTTCTACCAAACTACTGGTTGCATCGAGGGCGGCGAGTGTCGATTCCGACATAGACATGAAGGTGTGTTTCGGGACGAAACATTCTTAAGAAGAGGGCAGTGTGACGTGCGAGAGTGAGGGGGGAGCTCGTAAAAACAACGTAGTATGGGGAGGAGCTTCTTGTCGTCGCTTACGCCGCACCGCGTCGCAGCACATCACCCCTCCCAATGGAAGCCTCTAGTGATTTCTAGAAATGGAAAGAGTCGAGAAATGGTAAATTCGAGAAAACAATGTTTCTCTATATAAGGCCAAGCAAAAGACGTGTAGTACAGTAATAAGAGTAGTAGTGTGAAATAAATATCGAACAGTGACAGTAAAGTGAGCAGTGTATATATAAATAGTGAAATATAAATATATGTGACCTTGGTTAAATTAGAATTAAGTGACAAATAAATAAATATAGTGTTACTAGTGACATAAGGAGAATAAAGCTTTTATTTCATTTAGATTATTAAATAGTGACTTTTATTTAATTACAAACTGATTCTTCAAGCAATAAACATTACAATATTATTAAAATTATATTAATTATAATCTAGAGTGATAGAAAACTCTATTGAATAAGTTTGTGTATATATCAAATGATGTACAAGTAAGTCGTGATATTCACGTCAGATTTTGTTGTTATAAACATCATATTTTCAATTTTATAACGAATTTTGTGATAGCGTGTAAGGACACTACGATCGCACGGTGTATTATCGGAGTAACGGACGGAGGAGAGAATAAACGAATCTGGAGCACACATTGTTTGCCTCTGTAACTCCTAAAAAAAATTGAGATAATTAAATTTTGTAAAAAAATACCATATTCTGCACGATTCATTTTATTGTAATAATAATTATTATTAAAATATCTCCACAAATACAAATACTATAACCTGATAAATAACATTGCGAGTTTGTAGCTGTATCTTTCTACTCAATTTCATTTTTTCACAAACTGTATTATATTATACTGTTATAATGGATAATTCTGTAATATGATATATTATTGTATCAATTTTCGCATGATTAAAAGATGTGATACCTGTTTTTAAAATGAACGCTTCTAATTTCTTCATTTAAAATACTATCCTTGATATCTTCAATTAATTCAGTTTTGAAATTCTGTCAAGAGATCATTGTTCCCTGTAAGCTTCTCAAGATATTGAAAAAATAAATCGCAGTCCTATAAGAGCCCTTGGACTGTTCTTAACTGAAATGAACTGTAAAACTCATAGTTTTTAGGAAATAATATGTACTTCCCTTAATTTAAAGGCTGGAAGAAAATTGCATATATACATATTAATTAGTAATAACTTGAAAACTAAAAGATTAGGGACAAATATTTCGAATAAAACTAACATAACTTTTAATTTCTTACAAGATTTAATTTTTAAAAATTTTTAGGACTTTTAGAGAAACGATATGCTACTACTTTTAGTTCAAAAGTAATAGCATGGGAACAAAATTTCTATTATTTTCGAAGAATTAATCATTACAAAATTTTTAAAAATATTTTACTCTTTAAAAATCATTTTCAAATTGATTTGACCCCCATTATTTTATATTAGGACACGATTAAATTAAAAAATGAATAATATTGCTAAATATTAAGAACGGGAGGTCATGTATTGGCTTTTTTCGTTTTAAAAGTACATCTGTATACAAATTTATTGATTAAAACATTCTTGTTTCATTTGGATTTATTAAGTAGCGAAGTTTCAACTTGCTTTGCTGCAGTGCTTTGTATATACGTTTATCTGGCATTGTCGCTTAAGAATTCGTACAGTTCGCATGTACGTCGCGTGACTCGTGAACAAATCGTTGATTTAAAGTACTTTAAAAGTATTCAAGTGTTATATTTGGGATTTTAAATATTGCCTATTAATGTAGAGATCAAAATTTTGTGTATTTGAATATGTAAATTGGGTTTTTTGTTCCGCAATTGCGTGTGCGTTAGGTGCACGTAATATGCGATGTTAGTCTTTGCTTTTATTATGTAATAAATAAATAAAATGTCTTGGTTTTTTTGCAAAGGCCTGTAATGAAAGGTCCAACGTAGGTATCGGTACACACTCAGTACCGCTACAAGGAGCGCTCCCCTCTATTCACTCCATCGCGGGGCCCTGCCGTGAGTCCGAGGGAGGACGAGTGGGGTAATGGAGGAGTAATGGTATATCCTTGATATCTACTTGAGGAGTCGAAAAATTTGATAGCTGGCTGGGGTCCTTGATTAAGTTCAAGGCATATCAAGCAGACAAGCAGAGACCGTTACTAAAGGTCATCACATCGCGTAACTAGGTGGCATCGCGGGCCTCGGAATATGCATGGGGTTTTCCTAGGCCCAAAGGGAGAATTTCTGGAGAAGAGTTCATCTCTTTCCCCTTAAGTCATTGCCTGGGGGCGAACAAGGCTTACAACAACGCAACAGCATCGCGAACAAGGCTTTCAACAACACAGCAGCATCGAGTATTCAACAATTAATCTTCGAACCTTTGTACCCTTTCCTAATTTCCAAAATAAACTCATTCCCACAAAATTTACAGTCTTATTTATTTCCAAAACCTATTTTTATTGTTTTTCAAGAGTAGTTAGGAAAATAAATGTATTGTTAAATAGTTTGCAAAATAAATTAAATTCAATAATAACTTGTATTTTTTATTTTTGATGCAAATACAATTGGAAATTCAATTTGTATTGTTAAGATGTAAATATATTATTAAAATCAAGATTATATTTTCATTTTTTCATTCAATCTATTAAAAAATAAATATTTTCAGTCAGGGGTAAGGTTCAAAAATTTCCCGCAAGAGGCAGCATCTGCCAATGAGTGCTACCAAAAATTTATTTTTGAATAGATTTATTTTTGCTATTGCAATCGCTTAAAAATATCAATTTTAATTGAAATAATATACTCGAAATACTCTGGTATAAATAAATATGCCAAATAGTTGCTATTTTCCACCATTTGAAAAATTCAATTCTAAAACGTGCTATGTGCTGCTATCTCTGAAAAGCGATGGAAACTAATATGTATTCAGTTATATTGGTGTTGACATAAATAGAAAGGAATTTTCCCAGCTTATTTAATAATTTATAAATGATTTTTGATCGATAATATACTCTTCATTGAATTCTGATAAGTTTTTATTAGTATATATTAATTACTCAGATAGTGATTCAAGAGTTATTTAGATAAATACAATGCCGGCAAGCTACGCGTCGATCGCCGGTTAAGTCTGACGAGTCTGACTGAACTCCCGCTACAGAGGTATGCAATAGAATAACTGGTGTTGACTTGCCAATCAAATATATTTTTATCTACATTTTGATCTTTTGGATTTGTTAGCATATAATAATATGATAATCAAATACAAAATCTTATCTCTTCACGGCTAATCGTTTTAAAATCATCAAAAAATCTGTCAAGTAGAATGCGTCATTCCAGAAACCTTTTTGAAAACTTGTATCTCCTAAAATAATAATCATGGAACAATATACTAAACATTAAAAGAAAGCTCAGATAGGATTATTTATTTTTAAATCAGTTGCATTAACAAACCCTGGTAGTAAAGGGGGTTAAATGTTTGCATCAACTTTGAGAACTTATATCCTTTGAAATAAAAATAGTGAAATAGTGAAATAAACGGTAATCTAAACCAATGTAATAGCATTTATGACAAAATTAATTGCTGCTCTTAATTTTCAATCCCCTGCATGCGCGCCGCCAGGACTACTTTCAGGAGGGTGCGTCTGCATCTACACATTACATTATTAACTAATATGAAATATATAATTATACGTGTTTATTATGTGCATGTTCTAGTTTACACACGTACGAAGTAAAACTTCTATACAACATAACATTTTTATTTTATCTTATACATATTTCATATTTTTTTCTATGTATTTTCTTTCCTGGCAGGAGGGTGCAAGTGCACCCGCTTGCATCCGGCTGCCGGCGCCCATGACCCCCTGTCAATATAGAGGCTTTAATAAAGCAATAACTTTGAAAGCTGATATGATTGATAGGAAGCTTACTTTAATCCTTGATCTTTCAACCCTGATAGTATAGGGCATTGACAACTAATATCTTCTAAGATAATAATCGTATAATATTGAACAGCAAAATTAAAAAGAGCCAATGTAGTACTATTTACCATGAAACCAGTTTTAATTCTTGACAATTCAACCCTGGTATTATAAGGGGTTGAATAATGCAACGACTTTGAAAGCTTCTATCTCCAGAAATATTAACCGTAGAACGATGAACTAAACGTTGAAATTTATTTTGAAATCAGTTGCAACCCTGGTATTATAGGGGATTGGATGTTTGCAAAAAACTTTGAAAGCTTGTATCTCCGGAAATAAAAATCGTAGAATAATGTAATAAACGTTGATTTGAATGTCATGTGTCATGCCCTTAATATCCCAACCCTTGCCAATATAGGGGGTTAAATGAAGCAATAATTCTAAGAGCTGATATCTTTTGAACTAATAATCGTATAATGATGAAACAAACGTTATTAGGGAGGTTAGTTATTACAATTTATCATAAAACCAATGCAACCCTTAATTTTTCAACCCTTAACGTGTTATACATCTTCGATTGCACTTGTACTAAGTACAAGAAAGAATTGTGAAACCGACAAAATTCACTCATCAAGATTTGGATGGAAATATCCGCTTTGAGCATCCCTGAATTCATTTTGACTATTTTCGGCTTGATGTCGGTACGTATGTTCGTACGTGCGTTCGTGCGCAACTCGCAAATCTCAAAACTGGTTGAACGTATAATGTTGAAATTTTGTATTTAAGACTGTTATAGGGTCTAGCTGTGCACCTCGCATTATGATTATAATCGTCTGTACCGGAAGTTCACTTTACTTGAAACTTTTTTCGATTTTTTCTAATAAATCCAGAATGATCAACCGTATGATGTTGAATTCAGTATTTGAACTTGATGTTGTATCAGAATGGTTATCTGCTATTTTTGTACGAATCGGCCAAGCCAAAAGTGCACTTTACTTGAAACTTTTTTTAATTTTTTTTGTATAACTTGCTGTAGCATCAAAATAGTTATCTACTATTTTTGTATCAATCGGCTGAGCCGGAAGTGTAGTTTATATGTATAACAGACATTCAGAATTTGCCGTATAAAACAATCAGTTTAATTGAAATGATAAGGTAGACAATGATAATCTGTTGTCAATTTTTTGATTTTGTTTGACATTTTACATGTCAAAAATGAGTCACCAAAAAATGTCGCTAGCTCCCTGACTATTAGTGAGTTGGTCATCACTGTTTAAGTTACTAGGAGCGTCTAACCATATAAACTCATTCCTTTATTCGAATTTAAACGTGAATCCAAATTAAGTTGTATGAATAAATAAACGATTAGGAAGGAATATTGACCGCAACGAATACGACCGAAATATTACTGGAGGCAAAATTTCGAATAAAGAAACCTGAATCGAAGAACAAAAAAAAACGCTGGTAGCATGATTTTATGGTGACCGCTACAAGCATGACCGCTATGAGTATGAAACCATTTGATGAAATTATATAATGTCGATATCATTGTCGTATTTCGACAATTCTAGTGCATGCGCTGGCGGATCATCCAGGTTTTTCGGACGATCTAAGCGTAGTGACTGTTATGTATCGCTTTCCTTAAGGCCATGCACGAAAGTTTGTATTATGAAATTCTCCTAGAAGTTGTCCGGAGCTGTGGGTTACGCAAGTCGTACCAACCGGGCAATGTCAGATTCAAATTCCTGCATACTCCCTCCGAAACTTTGGATTCGATTCTTGATTTGAGCATAGTAGACTTGCTTAAGATGCGCGTTGTCATACTTCATTTTTAGCCGCGAAACGAAGTGCTGGTAATCTTTGTGCTGGCTCGCAGTTATAGCTTGCAGGGTGTTCACGGCATCTCCACGTAAAGCAATAATTTGGGATATTGCTTTCTTCCCTTCGGTTTAATCATTGGCTGATGCTGCTGCCCTGAACTATTATGATATGTGGATCAAGCTGTTTTCCGTCGAAAGTAGGGAGCTTAGGCCATTTAGTCGAGTTATAAGTGCTATCACTTGTTCTTGTACTTGCTGTACCTCTTGTTTTACTTCTTCTTGAAGTTGTAGCAATTCTTGCCATATTTGTTTATATGCTTGTTGTACATATTGTTTCTATTTATTCTTCTTCGAATTTTCTGGAAAACTTCTCTTGCTTGTTAGAAACCTCATTCATCTTTTCTCCTAAGTTTCTAGAATATTTCTCCAGCTTAATCTCAAATTTCCTAGAAAATTCCTCTTGTTTACCAGAAACTTTTTTCAATTCTCCCTCCAGACCTCTAAAATTTTATTTCAACTCTTCTTTTAGAATTCTGGAAGTATCTTTTTGTTTACTGGTAACTTCTTTTAATTCTTTCTTCAAGCTTCTAAAATTCTCTTTTTGCTTACAAGTAATTTCTTTTCATTCCTCTTTCAAAATTCGGAAATTCTCTTCTTTTTCTAATTTTCTGGTAATTTTGCCCCACATTTTTAAAAAAGGTAATCATCAGGGTTTTCTCAAACCTTGAATCTTGACGAAGTCTTAGTTGCAAGTTTCGATCTTTTAGTTCTCGCTCAAGATCACTCATTTTTAGTTCTTAATCTAGCCTTTTTAAACTGCTTTTATTTATCTTCACCGCACTATTATTAAAATTTAATACTAAATACTACTATTTTTTAAATACCTAAAAATTTATCCCACACCTGGCACCAGTTGTAAGGAAACTTGACTCGTTTGTGGGTTTGTAAATTTATTTTATCTAATTCCGTTTTGAAAAGTCAAATTTTACATCAATTTCTGACGTTATGAAACGTCCCATTTTTCATAACTGTCCTGCAACAGTTGCGTAAAGTAGTTACGTAATGACTTTACATAACTGGCCTTGTTTCAGAGCTAATCAATTATACTTATCTGCGTACAATTAAAAGAAAGATTTATTATTCACAGTATGCAGCATTGGCAGTCTTGATTATCAAAAGGTACTATATCACTCAGGATATTACTACTTGAGCACATTTTTAAAAATAATTTTGACGTTTTGTGAAAATTCGATATTTGTTTATTTCAATGCACTCTTGTTTCTGTAGTAACAATAGATGGTCATGAATCACAATCATCTGAATTTTGTGATGTGACGTGAGAGATGTTCTCATTGAAAAATATAGATAAAATTATTCTGACGGAATTAGATAAAATTTTGTACAGAATACGTTATGAAAAGCCATATTGTTTGACTCACGTAATTTGCAAAACTCGCTACGCTCGTTTTGGCAAATATTACGTTTCGTCAAACAATATGGCACTTTTCATAACTAATTATGTAAATAACTATTATATAAGGTTACAATAATGTAATATAGTAGTCCGTTATTTTTTTGCTGTAGACAATTGACTATCAAAGCTAGTAGGTAGTGTTCTAGATTTATAAATGTCGAAAAATTAATTCGGTGTATTGAGAAAGTAGTGTGTGCCCCAGCTTATGTACTGCTGAGTGGCGATTTTTTGAAGAAGAAAAAAGAAAGACCCGCGGTGAACGTTGGTGGATGGGAACACTGAAGTTCGTGAAATGATATTATCATTGACTAATTTTAAAAATTTAATTAGATACTTACCTTCATAAATTAATTCAAATAACGAAAACACATGGCCAATTGCACCATTGTCCCTTAAATTTTAAGCATCACTTAATTGAACAATATCGTATCAAGACTCAAAAGTCAAATGTGACATGAACATTGCTGTCATTATTCCGATTCGATATTTTTTGTTTAAGTGAAACTTAAAATTTAAGCTAGAGCAGTGCAACCGACCATCAGATTTTTATTGTTTGCAGATACAATGCTAGCGATATGCTGAGTGACTTGTAGGGTCAATCGTCTGGCAGATTTGAAAACTTTCATCGAATGTCAAGATCTGATTTTGGATGTTTATTGAATATAATCGCCATATATAGTAAAATGAGATACAAACATTAGAGATAGTATTCCCATTCAAGAGAAACTAGCAGTAACATTACGATTTTTCTCAAAGTTAATAGACCGGGAGAGCCCGCGACCAAAATTTGTCTCAAATCTTACTCACCAAAAAACTTTACTCATTCGATAGAGTACATCATTCTGATATTGAAAAGTCATTTCTTACACCTGAAGCAGGGGACAACTGCGGGGGAGCAGACAAAAAACAGTGGGTATGTCAAATCTTATTTATCGTGAGTCTCATTTGGTGGTTAGTTTTCAATAAATAAACTATGGCAAAACGTTTCTTACATCTGGCAAGCGGGACAAAGTTGTTCTTACAGAGTGCAAAGACATGTGATGGGACATGGGAAGTTTGAACCATGAATGATGAAATTGACAGATAGATAACCTCTCATATTAGCTGTCAATGTCAAGTGAATAAATTTTGACATTTCTTTTGCAAAATATCACATGCTTTGCACCCTGTAAGAACAATTTTGTCCCTCTTGTTAGGTGTAAGAAAATTTTTTTCATGAATTATCCATTGGAAACTAACTACCAAACGAGTTTCACGATGAATAAGATTTGTCAAGAACACTTTGAAAAATTACATGTTTGATATTATTTTTTACATGTATGTCCCGCTGAGCGACTTCGGGATTATCATGTATCTTTCTTACTCGATTAAAATAACTGATTCTATTGATATGGCAGTGAATAAGATGATACAATGATTTTGTCACGGGCTCCCGGTCTATAACCGTAGATGCGTAGATGAAGTGAGTAAGGCCATAATACAAGAGCTCCAAGAAAAAGTAAAGAATAAATATGTTGACAAAAATGCTGATATTTATTCTAAATTAATTTAGTTTAAAAATAACAACAGTAATTTTTTAATTGATATTGAAAGTGACAATATATTCAGGTGCATTGTAACACGGTATTTCAATTTGGTTGTCATTGTTACAATATTGCGGTCCAGTTGTAGTGGGAGGATTATATTCAGACGAAGCATACGAAGAAAAAGAATTTTCAGGCTCATTAACTGCTGACTCAATTGGATTCACATCTCGACTATGTGGAACAGTATTTTCGAAATATTCAGGTTGTTGACAGTTGTGACAGTAGAGCTGTTGAATCTTGGATTTCTTTAAATCAAACATTAAGTTGTCGATTTCGTGCATCGCTATTTCGCGAGTATCATCATCTAGCGCTTTCAGCTTCAAACATAGTAGATCACAAAATAAAGAGCTTTCATCTTTTGCTACTTTCGATTTCTTAGCAACTTGTTTTAATGAAATATAACCCTCGTCCATACGGTTCTCAGCGTTTTCTGGCTCTTCGGCTTGCCTTTTTCTACTTGTTGGAGGTCCAACTTTATCAATTATAGCTGCTTCCGTAGCTGCAGTCTCATGACTTTCTTCATCGTAGCATGTAATGTTTATGTCAGAAGATTCAACTGAATCAGGTGATACACATACACTAGTTGATTGATCAACCTGTTCATTTTCTGGTCCCTGAAAACAAAGCAAAATATATAGCCAGCCTTTTTAAAACCATATTGTCAGTTTTAAGATGTACACATACAAAAACATTACGTTCAAACTACCTCCTACATAATACATAATTTGCCTAAAAATAGTAAAAATGAGGATTAGCGGATGAACATAGCACAGAAATTCGAAATTGTTTGGAACTTTCCAAACTGTTTGAGGACAATTGATGGCAAACACAATACATGTACGGAGTTTTTTCAATTACAAAAAGACCTTCAGTATGACATGAAGATATGCTGAACTGGGCTCTACATATTCCGTGTTAATCGCAGGTTCTTAAATCACAAGCCGCAACTGACCAGTAAGTACTGTTAATACAAAATTAATTTTTGTGGCACGATGTTTGAATAAATTAATCGTCAAAGCGAATTATGATGACTTGCACACCCTACTTCTTTTCATTCATGCACATTTTCTCCACAATTGTTGAAAATTCAAGATGCCGAGATAGGTATTCTTGTTTTATGCAATTGTTTAGCTGTAAAAAGTAAACAGGATAAACTTTTTGTCCACAGTTAAGCGTTTTAAGAAATCGTCCAAGCAGAAAAATGCCTATTCGATACCTAAGAATTGAACACAGCCATGAAAAAAGGCTAACATTAAAAGAGAAAAAGTCGGAATTGAACGAAAATTGTTTTAAATTATACCTAAAAAGCTTTAAAAATGTCCATGAAAGTGCTTACCTCATCAGACGTTTTCGTTTTTCTTGGTGTTTGAATATTGTGCATATTCTCGTATGCAAACCATTCTGGCCTGTACGCTTCTTTAGTTCCAGCTCCAGTTTTTGTACTGTTTTCTAGCTTTAATATCAACTTCCTAAAAGTTGCCATCAAATGTTCTATCTTCTTTTTCACTTCTTCTAAAGAACACCCATTGCTGATGCCATCTTGGATTCGCTTCCAAGCATCTTTGTGGTCGGCATTTTGAGGGTTCCAGATAGAAGGTTCTCCCTCGCAAAGATTTAAAAACTGCTTAATCACTTCATTAGACCACTCCATAATTATTTGTGATCACGCACGTGACAGCGTTTAGAATAATACTGAATTAACCTGCATAGACCACTGTAACAAATCACTACAGATTGTAGAAACAAGTGCTTAAACTGAACTGAGTCCCAAGTCTTTGATGTCGGAAGATTTATCTACAGAACACGGGAAAGGTCGAGCCACCTCGGATCACCCCAAGTTATAACGTGACAAACTTCAGACCAAGCTTGTCAAGCCACATGCTGTGCGAGAAGGCCAGGAAAAGGCTTTGCACACTCATCCGCACATTTTTATCACAAACAGTAGATCTGTTGATACTGCTAGTGACGACATCTAGCGTCACTTATTATAACTGTTAACAATTTAAGCTCAGTGACCTCTATGGCGAGTCTGATTAAACTCGCAACTCGCAGCGCCAAGTGAGAATATCATGAACTAACGGAGCTGTGATTCAGTGTGTTTGGCCGTAAGGTGTAATACTAATTTAATTATCAATAACTTTTAAATACTACCTTTATTTCCATAATTTTTTTGTTGTATATATATTATAAAGCATAGAAATTTTATAAAATGATTTAATTTTATATAATATAGTTCAAATATCGGGAATTTTAAACTATATATATATATATATATATATATATATATATATATATATATATATATATATATATATATATATATATATATATATATATATATATATATATATATATATATATATATATATATATATATATATATATATATATATATATATATATATATATATATATATATATATATATATATATATATATATATATATATATATATATATATATATATATATATATATATATATATATATATATATATATAACTTTTATAATTCAAATCGCAAGATTTGTTTTTAAAAAGAAATCTTTATTTCTCACACAAGCAACTTTGATGTTAACAATTAGAATACAACAATTCATCTGTCTTTCCACCGAGTTCTTGCATATACTTATAATGTTACATTACTTGCAATGAACTCTGTGATGATAAGGAGAATAGCAAAGGAATTAAATCATCATTCGATCGTATTACAAAATGTGACAGAATGTGTCTTTACATAACTTATATATATAATCTTCGAATTTCAAAAGTAAGTATTTTGGTAGTTTTTGAATTAACCTTTAGAATATATTCTGTTTTCTATAGACTGGATACCCTAGTGAGCTGAAATTGAAGGAATATTTCATTTATTTAAATGCAGATCACAATAAATTCTAGATGTGTATACGAAGGAGAAGTCTTAGATGCCAAACATTTATTATCATGCGGTGTTTAGAATAAAAATATGACAGCGGCATTAGTGGAATATCTGCACATTATACAGGAGATGCTAAAAAGATATAAAATAAATAACTTGAAAGTTACAACCATGACATGTTCTTGCAAAGCTGGAAAAAGCGACCGTTGCGAACATGTTTCGACTGTACTTTTATTATTTACCTGGTGCTTTATTTGTCATATTTAGCTGCATGCAGAAATAATCGGCTATTCTTTTGTTTTGTATCAAGTGCTTAATTTGTCACTTGATTAAAAACAAAAGGAAGAACCTGCAGGATGACTACAAAAAATTTGAGTATATTTTGAATTAAATTACTTAATCTTATTATCATTAGAATCCGTTTGAGTGATTTTATTTAATCACCCAAAACATATTTTGTTGTTAAGAAATTTATCTCAGATTATACTCTTAAATATAAGTATTATCTCCTACTATTCCTATACTATGCTGGAATAACTAACCTTTAAGGTGGATTTATAACTGACTTAAAACACAGAACATAATTTGGCACAGCTTGGTTTAGCACAGAAAACATAGAATTTCAGTTAGGGGTTTTATAACATCACACAAGACATAGAAATCAGCACGAAGTAAAAGAAGAAGTATCAACAAAATAATAAGAACATGTACATGTTTTCGATCTTGTCAAATTGAAAACGATAAACATTATATTATGTTTTGACATATTCGTTCTCACGCTATGAAATTTGTCATATTGTAGATATTTTCCAATAGCGCTCTTGCGGCGCATGCGGCGTTTGTTGCAAATCAACCGAACTAGTACGAAATGTCACGGTAATTCACGAAAAACATAGAAAATTAAACTTTGGTCAATTCCTATGCCGTGCTAAACTAAGTTCTGTGCACTGTGTCTGTTATAAAGGGATGCATTGATTTCCACATAACCAAATTCTATGCTAAGCTGTGCCAAATTATTTTCTAAGTCTATGTCAGTTATAAATCTACCTTTATAAATGTAGTCATTCTCATCGAAATGAAGGAAATACACTTTCATAAACCTATTGACTGGTTTTCCATTATTTAATTTCATGTTCCAAACTTTTAACTTATCTATTTTTTCTGTTTCATCATATTTATTTTTCATCTTTACTTGCCATTGAGCACTTTTTTAGAATGAGTGAAAACTTGAATTTCTGTACTTTTTTTATATGTATTTACATTCATACATGGAACAATAAACATTATTCATGTTGACAAATAGTGCAACATAAAATTTAATGCTTAAATTTGTTTAAATTTAAAGAAAACAAACTGCCACCAGCTAGAGTATCGCTTAGCAAGACTCGCCAAATTGCAAAAGTGAAGCCAAAACTGTAATATTGTTAGAGAGAGAAGGTAACTGAGAGATAAATAGAGGCGAGCCCATGTTTGTATGGAGCGTATGGAGGTAAATGGCGAGTTTTGCTCTATTTAGTATTTTCATGTGAAAATATATTGTAAAATAGGAAGAAAATTTTTTATGCCAAATTGTAATAGTAGGTACAGAATATGTAAAGAGGAATATTCTCTTTTTACTGTACCCAAAAATGATATTTCATTAAATAAGTGGCGCAAGAACATACCACGACAGGATAGAACATTGGAAATTACAGATTACGTTTGTGAAAAACATTTCGGAGAGGAAGATATTATAAAAGAATGGTCGTCTAGAGAGGTAAAAGTGAGTAGAAATTATTATTTTAAAATTTTAATAGCAGATTCTATGTTAGAAATTGAAAAGTTATATCAATGTCTCAAATTATTAAACGTTACGTATCTAACGTAAACTTTCAATGAAAAATTCAACTTTAAGGAAACTTCTTATCAATAAATTTATAAATTCATAAGACTTATAGATTTACACAGAATTGCAACATTAATTTCTTCATTTTTCGTCAATATATAAAAGTTATTGAGAATACAATTGTCAGAAGTGAGCGAAGCAAGTGTTTTTGTTAGCCCTGTGGTATATTAGAATAGTTTTTTTATTTCGTCTGTGCTGCTTCCGAAAAATTGAAATTTAAAATAGTATATTGTGCAACAAGTGCGATAAGTTGTCGATTGGCCACGAGAGCTCAAGTGGGCAACTGATAACACCGCACGAGTTGCAGATACCATTTTTTATTACGAATGCGAGTAAATACTATTTTGCGCCTGTTTTTTTCGGGCAGTAAATTATACTTGGCGCACGCAAAAGCCAAAGAGCCATTTACTGCCCGGAGAAATGTGTGCAAAATAGTACTTATCCTGCATGTATAATAAAAACTATGTTTAAAGTACTGATATTCTTACTGATAGAATAGAGTCAAGTAATAAAACTCTATTTGCACCGTTTAATTTAGTAACTTTTTTTAACCAGAAATTATGTCAAAAACTGTTACTTTTTGTGAGATCGTAGATGTATATTATATTTTTGTTAAATTTTTCGTTAATGTTCAACGAACAAAAAATTTTTGTAGAGCAGCATTTTTTATTTCTACCTTTCAGTGAATAAGAAATTGTTTGTGTATATTTTTTCAATTTTGTTAAGTTTATGATGGATTTAACTTAGAAATTTACATTTAAAAATTTAGATTCACTGTTTTAGAGCCTCATTGAGTATGCATACTTTCCGTTTGAAACAAATTCATTGCATGCGCTTTCCTATTGGTCAATCGCTTGCTACAAGATTGGATTTGTAGTTTCAAGTCGAAGATTTCGTGACTGTGAATGAGCCTTAAGGCTGGTTTATGATGGATTTAATTTACAAATTTAGATTTTTTCAATTATAAATCCAGCAAATCGTAGACATTGGCTGACATGTCAGAAATTCTAAATTGACAACTGTCACAGAGAAGACTAGACAAAGACAACTATAGTTTATTTCAGTTAAGAACGGTTCAAGGCCTCTTGTGGGACTACAATTTAGGCTTTTTGATTGGTCGAAATGCGAACACGATTCCATTGCTGAAAATGAATTCAAGAAATGGAAGCAACCATATATTCACATTATTACCTGAATAGATACAATTTTTAGCGCATTTTTCCGAAAAAAGCGCTATTATATTCACTTTGGCTGTCTAGCTGGCTGGCTGGCTGGCTTGACGCTGGTTCTCAGCAACTACACTATTTACAGACTTGAAACTGGTACTAAATAAAAGCTACTGTTTCGTAGGTTTGCACAAATTGCTTTAATTCAAGCTCAGTGATTGTGGAAGATTAAATTATTCAATTACTTGTTTCAAGTGAAACAATGCCCATAGATATATATGACATTAGGGACATGGCAACTAAAATTTATTAAAGTAGATAAAAATTTAGTTACAACTTCAGCAGGGGGTGTCACAATCTGTCCGAGATTCATTCAATGACTTGTTTGACGCAAATTTGAAGCTTATTAGAATGAATCACTATTATTGGTTGAAAATTTGTTTAATTTTGGTGTATTTTTTTTATATAGCTGTGATAAAGAGCAAATTTTAATTTTAAGGTACAGCACTTGACTTCCTGTCAGTCAATAACTAAATAATGAAGAATAAAAGGTATTTTTGAGTTTGTACATGCATAAATTATGTACCTATCAAACTGTCAACTTGAAACTAGTACTTAATGGAAGCTGCTGTTTCGTAAGTTTGCCAAAACTGCTTGATTTCAAGCTCAATAATTGTGAGAGATGGTAATTTGCGAAATCTCTGAAGTAACAACAGGCCTGTGTCACTCTTATGGAAAGAAAGATACAAAGTTTGCGTATGTGTTAGTGAGTGTTAGTTATTGCACGGCACCGCACACGTGCCATGGCGCTAGTATGGCACCAAAATGTCCAGGATTTGAAAATTGAGAAGGCTGTTACTTCTGTCCGCTGTCTTTGCAATCGCCAGTGTATTGTGTCATGTATTGTGTATTACATTATTTAATATTATTGTGAGAGTGATACCATTGATTTTATTAGTGATGCCGAGTAGAGAAAGTCTTGTGAGTATATAATTATTAATATTTGATATGATCTCGATATATTTGTCATTACTAATGTAACAAAATAATGTGTCATCATAAAAATTTCAGTATGAAATATACGTAATGTCATAATAAAAAAACTATTCTATCTGTAATATTTCTAGAAGAAAAGTTCTGCGTGTAACTGGTCAACTCCCTGCCTATGAAGGAAATAGTGGGCCTGTTCTGTTTTTCACGTGCAGAGGCTTTGAGGAACAAATGGCTAGCGAATATGATTCGGAATGAGCTGAGAGAGTTGAGCTATCAGCAACTGCTTGATCGTGGCTAGCAAGCTTGTGAGCTGCATTTTGATACTAGTCAATTCAAAAATGAATTGGAACAACGTCTCAACGTGGGTCAGATATCTCGTCTTGTACGTATTCAAGGTAAGACCTCTCCTATCACAGTTAAAATAACAAAAGTTCTGATAAAATGCACGTATATTATAGACGCACCCGATACTTCACGAATCGAACCAGCTCAAATCAATCCAGCTAGAATCGAACCAGCTGAAATCGAACTTACTTGAATTGATATCACCGAGGAGCATGCAGACGTTAAAAATATTCCACCAAGGCCTGTGTGGAAAAAACTCCCGACCATCAACTTCACAATTCGTCGATGCACACAAGACTACTATTTTAAATAATACTGTTAGGTGTAGTATCGGTTCGAATTGTGAGGATTACCGAATTCCACTATCCTATGTATTCAAAATCAATCTGATTCAGAATCTTTTCCGACATCTCCAATTTTCAATAATCCTATCCCATGTGTTCTTCCCCAGACCACTTGCATGGATGCTGTAGCATCAGATACAGATATTCAAACAACCTCTGGATATTTAATTCAAAAATTGATAAATTATGAATAAGATTCATGTTTTCAGTTTTTTTGTTCTGAAAACGTAACTCACATCCATGATTTGACCGTTTTACGGGACTATGGGTTCAATGAGGAGTTTTATCTCAGATATGCAAGCGCAGAATTTTCGCAAATAGTCGATGATTGTGAAAAACAGATTTTTGCTCCGATTCCCAATTTCATTCCATCCCCTAACATCCTATCCCATATAGACATCTACTGAATACCTTTTAATTCTTGTGAGCAGTATGGAGCAACCATGCAGAATAAAGTTATGCGATCATTACATTTAATATTATCAAGTCATTTTTCAAAATTGATTAATAAGAAAAATAGATACAGTAAGAAATAACGACGTTGCTAAGACTTTTTTTGTCAATTATTGTAGATAATTTTTTTTTCGATATTTTTTGTGATTTTTTTCTGTGTATGTTTCATATTCTTTTGTAGTATAACAATTTAGTTTTAATTTACGATCGTATAAAAAGTGACAGTTGTTTGCATTTTGAACTTGATATTTTAAACTCAAATTCACAAGAACATTTATGCCAACTTCAACGAAAGCAGCTCAATTTCTAATATCTGTGACTTTTTTACGAAAATTAGGTTGATCTAAGATAAAACATTGTAAGACACACGTTTAGAAAATATTTAATGTCATTTGCACATACATTTGTTTGTATTTTTACATGTTCTTATAGTATTCCGTATTTTTGTATATATTTTTCATATTTTTCCTAATATTTATATGTAATTTATTTATATGTAAAAATATATGTATATATTTGGAATGAAATTCTGGTTGATTTTAGATTTTACGATATTTTTGAATATTATATAAATTAGTAAAATTCAAATTACGCGCTTCAGAATTAGTACGTGCATGGCACCGCTCGGAGCGCTCTTGTGTTGATGTGAAACGTGTGAAACCTTGTAAATTTTGGTAAAATTGTACTGTCAAGTCTTCTCTCTATTGGTAGTCTTTGGGTAACAAGCATTCATGAGCTGTCAAAAATGCGCTTTCATCATCAAGATGATTCTTCCATTTTTTTGTAAAAATGCGCTAAAAATCGCAACTTAGCCTGGCTTAATTCTTCAGATGTATTCTCAATTATACTATCTTTTTTATGCAACTTCATGTTAGTCTGGCAACTATTAGGGCTAGACAATTCGGTCTGGCAATATTTTTTATGTATATAAAATTCTTCCGAATTGATTATATTAATAACTCAGATTCAATTTTGATTTTTTTTAGCGCATTTTTTGTAAAAAAGCGCTATTATATTCACTTTGGCTGTCTGGCTGGCTGGCGTGACGCTGAATTCTCAGCAACTATATTATTTCCAGACTTGAAGCTGGTACTAAATAAAAGCTGCTGTTTCGTAGGTTTGCAAAAATTGCTTTAATTCAAGCTCAGTGATTGTGGAAGATTCAATTATTCAATTATTTGTTTCAGGCAAAACAGTGCCCATAGATATATATGACATTAGGGATATGGCAATTAAAGTTTATTCAAGTGGATAAAGATTTAGTTACAACTTTAGCCGTGCCCTTCACTACTATTATGTACAGGTGTCAAGTCTGTCCGAGATCCATTCAATGACTTGTTTGACGCGAATTTGAAGCTTATGAGAATGAATTATTATTATTGAATGAAAATTTGTTTACTTTTGATGTATTTTTTTTATAAAGCTTTGATATAGATCAAGTTATTATTTTGAGGTACAGCACATGACCTCCCATCAGTCAATAACTAAACAATGAAGATTAAAAGGTATTTTTGAGTTTGTACATGCATAAATTATGTACCTATCAAATAGTCAACTTGAAACTAGTATTAAATGGAAGCTGCTGATTCGTAAGTTTGCCCAAACTGCTTGATTTCAAGCTCAGTAATTGTGGAAGATGGTAATTTGCGAAATCTCTGAAGTAACAAGCATTCATGAGCTGTCAAAAATGCGCTTTTATCATCTAGATCTTCAATTTTTTTTTTCGAAATGCACAAATTTTTCTATTGTAATTGATGAACGACTGACAAATAATGATATAGTTGACAGATGGCCATCAAGTGCTATTTTTGTACTAATGTGAAATTGATCCATATTTTGATCAATCAGAAGAACTGAAATACCGGCCCTAACTTTATCAAATGTGTTAAATCTAGGTGAATTTTAATAATAGTTCAATTTTAAAATATTTTGAATTTTTTGACATTTCCAAATTTTGCCGCATTGTGCACCAATACAAGTACATCTAAATCACGATTATTAAAATGATCTTGTTTCCTTCTTACAGCAAACATCTTTCATCTTCTTTTTTATTTCTTTTTTTTTTTATCACAGCGAGAGTAGTACCGCATCTTGGCTGTTAGTCGAACTGAAATGAAGGTAACTTCAATTTTAGAGTGGGAGATGGACTGTCATTCATTTGATACTTTGATTCAAATTTAATAGTAATTTCAGCTGTCAAACTGTAAATGTGTCTTCTACTTCATCTCCGATTTCGAAAAAGATTTGTTTAAGCATTACGAATATGGGAAAAAATAATAACTATTGATGGTCAGATTCGACTGATGTGGAAAACACCATTTATCATTAAAAAATTTATACATTGTGTGGTGTGTTATGGTGATACTATCGATTCACTAGAAAAATGAAAATTTGTCAGTGACACTAAAACATTGGTTTTTGTTTTCAACCGACTTGCGAGCGGACATTGCCCGCTCTAACCAAGCTCGACGAGGAATCTTGAGTCCAAGAAAATGATAGCACATCAAACCCAACATGAGGTCTTCAGTGCACCCTTTGTCATTGTCTCGGACTCAAGAACCTAAATCGAGCTTGCTCAAAGTGCGAAACACCGCTGTCTGAAAACAAAACCCACTGTTTTAGTGCCACTGACAAAAATTTATTTCACTAGGAACTATTCGCGAGTAAAATTAAGCCGTAGCCATCTGGTGTGGCAACACGAGAACTACTCAAAGACGTACTCCGCTTCAAACGCCATTTGAACTAATGTTATTTTAATCGTTTGTTATTTGTAAACAGTGAGCTTTTATTATATTTTTTCTATTTCACCTTTTTATTTACTATTTTAGTATATGTGTATTGATCAAAATCAGTCTTTTTGGAGACTGCTTTCTTATTTACATCAGTTTCATTTTAACCTTTTTTGCACTTTCCTATTTACAATCTATTCATTCCCTTACTCTTTCTCCATTTATTAAATTTTTTGAGTTTAACATGAGATTTCCTTCGAGAAAAGTAAATGATGTGAATTTAAATATTTAAAGACTATTTTTCAAGAACATGATTATTTATCTGCAAATAAATACAATTTGGAACGTCCATGCACAAAATTGGAATAATAGCAATGAAATTTAATCCTTAAACTTACAAGTTTGTCAAGAGAAGCCGCCTTAAGGGTGCGTTTAAAGTAGTGCGGGTAGTCTGCCAGCAGTAATTATTTTTATTCATAACTCATTAAAAAACGACTATTTTTATTAAGATAAGTTTTACATGAATGAAGAGCTAATATCAATATCTATTTCATTGTATACTTTTGATTGCAGAAAACTCTAATTTAGATGAGATTTCTTTCATATCTTCAAAACTAAAGCATCTATTACTATAAAAACTATTGGATGAACAAGATTACTTATTATTATTTCATTTAAAATATTTTCCTTCTTAATATCTACTGTACAATTTGAATGAGTTATGAACAAAATTTGGCATGTACTAGTAGCTGAAAATTGAGGAAATAGTTCAGCTACATTCCGCTGCATCCTTCTGGCGCTTCTATAGATTTAGAAGCAATATGATTCATTCCTAATTCCTTGAAAAGGAAGAGGTGTCGGTTGAGGCGGGGGGGCAATAATAATGAAATGAATCTAAAATAATTTTTTCAATAGATTATTCCATTGCAAAATTCTTGGTGAAAATTCTAAAGTCATTAGGAAGCTTATTAAGTGATGAATAAATAAATAAAAATATTCAATGAAAATAATTCTATTAATGTTTCTAATAGAGTTCTTATTTTACAGATACAAGGGCAATTGAATATTTCAAAATGTAGATAAATAGATGCGAATTTATGGGAGAATATTATGTTGCTGAAATTTTATTTAAATTGTATTCTACCCAAAATTGCGTATAGTAGAATAGTGAGGGGTTTGAAATGTAGAGAAAATGCTTCATGATTTTATACTGTGAGAGTTGTTCATTTATTTTTATTACGAAATACGGCTGATTTTGAAATCCCTATCTTTCAATGTTTCAAAGAAAAGAGCTAGAGCGATTATCTCATGTTTCTAAATATTGTTTAGTCATATTATAATAATAGTACATTGTGCAACAAGTGCGATTGCCTACGAGAGCGAAGTTGTACGCTCATTGGCTCAAGTGGGCAATGGACAGCACTACACAAGTTGCAGATACTATTCTTTATTACGAATACGAAATAAACACTATTTTTCGCACATTTCTGCGGGTGATGAATGACTCTTTGCCTTTTGCGTTCGCCAAGTACAATTTACCGCCCGAAAAATCAAACACAAAATAGTAGTTATCCCGCATTCGTGATAAAAATAGTATCTGCAATTCGTACAGTATTGTCAATTAACAACTTGAGCTAATGAGCGAACAAACTTCGCTCTCGTATAGAAAATCGACAACTTGCCGCACTTGTTGCACAATATACTATTGAACATTGCATTCAATGTAGTTAGTTGGAAGAACAGCCTTAGGGTGAAGTTCGCTCGCAACATTCTGGTCAATAAAAAGTATAGTTATTCTGGTATATTTGCTATCTTATTTCCAATAAACCTATTTAATCCTACATCATTTCGTATTATAACCCGAAATTAATAAATGTATAATTTTTTCTAATGAAAACTTTCGGATAGAGAGTCGAAACGTCAAAAAATATAAATAAATATACAGAATTTGAACCAAAAAATCTATTTATCATGATTTAATTTTTGAAAACATGTATAGATCATATCTCTTCTATTACTCATACGAGATGAGTACTATTTTGCGCACGTTTTTTCGGGCGATAAGTAGCTCTTCGCCTTTTATCGCACACAAACCATTTACCGCCCGGAAAAACAAGCGCAAAATAACACTTATTCCACATTCGTAATAAAAAATAATAGCTGCAACTTGTGTGGTATCGTCAATTGTTGCACTTGTTGCACAATGTACTTTTACTTTAATGCATTTTATTTATGCAGGGGCCACACTAATGTCTTATGCCGTTAAGTAAGGCGTTATGTGACAATTGACATATTGTCATTGACAATGTGTTCATTATTGAATAATGCCTTAATTAATGACATTATACTTAAGTGTGGCCCCATCATTATAAAAACTACTTATTTTGAAATTCATTAGTATATTTTATTGTAATTGTCATTAGTCTTCAATTACTTCAACAGATCAAAATTGACCAAATATTCATCGTATTTTCATAGCCTACAATATTTTCTTCAATTCATAGAATCTATCTGCTCTACGTTTTGTGGTTTAGCACATTTAAAAAAATCTTTGGGTTAGGCATGTTGGAGTCATAAAATCGACCAAGGGTTTTCTTGAAGGTGCTGAGCGGTGAAGAGGGGCATTTAAATTTACAGACCTCTACAAAATTATTTATTTGGTCAGAGACATCTATTGACAGAAAATAAGTCAGCTACTCAAATTTATTTTCAACACTGGCCGCATTTATTTGTAGAGGGCTTGAAACCCACCCTTAAATATTATAATAACAAAATATGACTCTCTGGAGAACTGAGGTTTTAACATGTAAACAAGCCTGTCTAAAAATGACAGTACGACTTACATCCGACATTTTGATTGATAACAGCGCCGCCATCGGTAATTTTACTCGCGAATTCCAATGAAACCATGGTAACACTGTCAACTGCACCAATCAAAGCAATGAAAATGGTCTGTGACGTAATACCGCTGCGTAGCGCCACGCCGGGGTGAATGCGGCCATTGATAATATAATTTTCAAAGTCAACCGAGTCTGAACGCCAATAGTTATTATTCTTCCTACAGTTGTAATGCTAAAACAAATCCTTTCACCAAGTCCAATCAAAATTGGAGTTGAAGTAGTTCATCACAGTTTGGCCGTTTCAGGAATAGCTTGATAATGATGCTATTCATTTATAGGTGGCAGTGCATAAATTGTGGATAATACAGGGAGCAATAAATTATTAGACCTGAGCCACGTGGATATACGTCATTTCCTGCCTTGCGCCATCACTATTTACGTTTTATGTGTCTACTATATTTAGCTCCGCCTCCAAGTACTTGTGCAGTGACATCGCTGAACCTCAAAATATTTACGTCTTTTAATTTTTGCATATTGTTCTTACAGTTTTTCAATATAATTAATGCTTTTAGTGAAATATATAGACCTCTTATTATTTATGTGTGTTTTTAAAATCTCAGCATTAACATTAACCAGTGTTTGTTAAGCAAAATTTGTGATGTGTTGACAAATCAAACATTGAAGTTTTGTAATAATAATTATCTTTTATTGTTATATTTTGTTAATATTATTATTATTTCAGTGTTAATAAAGATAAAAGATGGTAATGCAAAAATTTATTTAATGTAAGAAAGAATGTAACAATGGAAATTGACCCTTATGATGATCAAACTAACAACTAATTAATGAAGTATTTGTTGTAAATGTTGATTATTGAATTGATGAGTTTTATTTATTTATTATATGATTTTTGTTACGTACGGACAGTCGATATATTATTTAGGAATAATTAATATACATGAATTTTGACATTTTGTACCTAGGTATGAATGAAATGAGCACTGTGCTCTCTCCAACATCATGCGTACATGCTTCCCGCGCGCGCGCATTGTATGTTGGTAGTAAAACGTTCATGGCTCCCTGGCAGAGCCGCCATGATGGCTATCCGTAATACACGCTTAACATGCAAAGTTCTAAAGTTGTTTTACTGTAATTGTGACTGAGTGCGTGTAAACAAAAACAATGGGAACGTACTAGAGAATATAGAGATTCGTTTAGTGTCCGTCTCGGACGGCCCGAGACACAAGAAAGTAGTTTTTGAAATTGTTTTATGTTGTCCACGCAGTGTGTATTGTGCTGTCAACAAATATGTCGAAGCTATCGTTTAGGGCGAGGGCTCTCGATGCCAGCAAGCCCATGCCCATATTCATGGCAGAGGAACTCCCGGATCTCCCGGAATATTCGGCGATTAATCGGGCAGTTCCTCAAATGCCGTCAGGAATGGAAAAAGAGGAGGAATGTGTAAGTTCCGCTTCGAATATGTGACATCGAAGCAGTTGTTTTTCGTTGAGCGTACGCCATTTTTATTATGGCGGCATGCACCGGCAGATTGATGAAATGATCATAAATTTTAATATTTTCTATGAAATACATAATTCTAATTTAAAAATGATGGTTACATTATATTCTTTGACATATATACTATTGTTTTACATTTTCAAATTGAACTGTCATTATTGTTTAATGGTTATTTTACAAAAAAATTATATTATGTCATGCCATTAACAATGTGTAAATAATTTTGTATTCATCCTGCAGCTTTTACTGTAGCTGAGAATTATAAACAGTATTTTCAAAAGAAATTAATTTCTCGTATTATTATTTTGCTAATGCCTAATATGTGGTGTAACAGGAGCATCATCTTCAGCGGGCTATTTGTGCGGGACTCATTATTCCCACGCCAGAAGTATCCGAAGCTGATATTGATGCTTATGACAAACTTTACCCTCCAAACTACAAGCAACCAAGGCAACTTATACACATGCAACGTACGATTAAAAATAATTTTATGTTAGTGCATATAATTTTCACTAAATTCAGTTACACTTGTAGCTTTTGCGATGGAACAAGACATCCCTGATTACGATATGGATTCAGAGGATGAAAGATGGTTAGTTTCGCAGGTGAAAAAGCTAGATTTAACACCTCTGAAATTTGAAGAAATGATGGATCGTTTGGAGAAAAGCAGTGGTCAAACAGTAGTTACTTTAAATGAGGCAAAAGCATTACTTAAGGAAGATGATGATTTGATCATAGCTGTTTTCGATTACTGGTTGAATAAAAGATTAAAAACTGTAAGAAATTGATTTATTTTATCAAAAACTAGTATCCATTATTAATGTTTATATTTTTTAGCAACATCCCTTGATATTATCCGTGAAAACAGAACATCGTGTGGGATTAGCTGCTAACAATCCTTACCTCGCTTTTCGAAGAAGAACGGAAAAAATGCAAACTCGCAAAAATCGTAAAAATGATGAAACATCATATGAGAAAATGCTAAAACTACGAAGAGATCTATCTCGAGCAGTTACATTATTAGAACTTGTAAAAAGGCGAGAGAAAACAAAACGAGAATATTTACATTTAACAATAGAAATTTATGAAAAAAGATATCAAGCGCAAGATTTCAGTGGTTCCATGTTGGCAGAAGTTTCTGCTCTCAAAACATCTCGTCCCGCGTTTACTCAAATCTTCCAGAACCATTACAGCAACCAAAGTTGGGTTAATAAGGCAATTATTAAAGATGAAATTATTCCACGGAAAGAGAAAAGACAATATAAGAAAAGAAAACATAAAAATTCTACACATGGCAGATTATCTGTTATTCCTGGAAGTGGAATGGATGGACTGGCCTCATCGGATGAAGAAGAAATTCTTCACCCCCAACCTTCTCCAGAGCCGGAGGAAACTGAAGAAGAGGGACAATTTGCTTTTAGGCGAAATAAACTGTGCAGTTATCATATGGTAAATTTTTTCTTCATCATCTATCTTTTAAATTGATTTAAGGAAGATATCAAAAATTCAACTTTTTTTAGCCTATTTCAAATGGTATGGGAAACTGGCCATGGTGTGGCCCGAACGAGAATGGATTAGCTGACCGCAGATACCGCTACACTTTGACATCGCTGGCACATCCGCAGCGATGTATCGGTTTCGCACGACGACGTTTAGGTAGAGGTGGTCGGGTAATACTGGATCGAGCAACAACAGATTTCGACGACTTGTGGCGGCAGCTCGACTTCTCTGTGATTGAAGCCTCTCATTCTCGGACCTCCAATTTTTCGGAAAAGGGAATAATAAGTGATACGAACGTTCATAATACGAACAATGTGCAACAAACAAGCGGTTTTAATACGTCAAATAGTGTGTACAGTTCGCAAACGTGGGTCTCGAATAATATGGCTAGTGAAGTAGTTGGTAGTGGTAATAATATAATGACTTGCGAAGTGAAAAAAGAGATTCACGATCGGACAGAAGTTAGTGAGAATCAAGATATTTGTGATCAAGACGATTTATTAGAAACCCTAAGTGAAATCAAGAGGGATTGGTATGTATCTTATTCCGTAATATCTCATAATATTTATATAAAATGAGCTTTATCCTGTTACAAATGTTGTAAATTGTGGTTCTCATTTCTCTATATGAAAAATAATAGTTTTTTTTGTTAAAAAAAAAGTTTTCAGGTTTGTTTTAATATGAAATACAGAATTGGTAAATATTTTGTAATTTCAATTCATGTGTTTCTACAAGCATCATATTCAGCGAGTAAGATATTAAAAAAAAAAGTATAAAAAGACTAGATAACATGAAAAAATTATTTGAAAAAAAGTTTATAGCTACGTAGTTACTCTATTTTTTAACAATAATGTTTTTTACAAAGATATTCAAATTAATGAAAATATTCTTCTGCTATTGTAGATGATGGTATAAAAAATCTTGACAATTTAAATTAATTTTGTACTGGAATAATTAATTGTATTTGTAGGTTACATTTCCGGCCAAAGACTCCACCACCAAGCTATGACGAGGGCCCGTGTATTGAAGAACCCTTATTCAATCCGTCTAGCACGACGCCAATCACTGTTGAGTTGCAAAATTTGTCTGCGTTCCAGTCCACGTTGTTGGACGATTCACCACTTTTCACGACGGCACCGTTCACGCTGCAGGACTTGTATTCCGACACGGTGAGCGTACCATTCGATGACACACGGCAAATAGACTCAATGGTTGATACGGCTCTGGATCGGTCTTTTGGCTGTTCGCGCTTCCAAGTGGTAAATTCCGCGAAGGAAGATGACGTGTTTGTGAAAAGTGTAGTGCAGGACGGATGTGGAACACCTAAAAAACAATCGATTCTTTCAAGTACCTTGACTAGTCCTAAGTATAATAGTGTAAATGTGTCATCGTCAATGGAGTCTTCAAGTCGGCCCAAGCATACTGTCATTAATCACTTCAATAATGGACCGTTATCGCATTCAGAATGTAAGTGTCCTTAAAGTTTATTTTCATTTTATTTTATTATTATTTTGTTAAATTCGAAAGCACAAATAACTCATTCAAAAATTTTGACGTATTCTTAAATATTAAGGAAAAAAAGTATTATTTGTTTTATAATAATTTTAACATTTTGTATCTAATTTTAATTTTATTGAGGTCTTTGAATTAAATAGACAAATATTTAATTGAATTTAAAATATATGTATGACTTTGTGATAATATTTTTAGGTTATTAATATAAATAAATTTGTCGTAAATAAAATATTAGTACACATTATTTATCAGTTTGTGGATAAAAATGTTTGTAGTGCTCTTGTGCCTTGTATTAATATTGTTTCGATATTTTTTAGTAATCAGTTCAGGTCGAAAAGGGAATAAAATGCAACATAACGCTTACACGAGTGGCATGTCGAATGCACGAAGATGCAATGTCATAGCAACCAGTACGCTTAACAGTGAGCGCAATTTGCGACTTGCTACACACACCACCGTCACTTCACAAAATACGCTTAATAGTCATAGGTAAGAATTTTTTGTTTATATTCTCTATAAAACTGCGTAAAAATATTTAAAAATTAATCAAGTACCAAAGAATCAAAAATATCTATTCAAGTTGATATAATATTTATTTTATATTTTACTTGAACGAGATTGAGTTTTAAATTTAAGGGGGTTCATGTCTCATTCGCCGTTTTAAATAGGATATTAATAATTTTTGTAGGCGATCATTACAAAAAAGCTTATTTTGTGGTTTCTTTTGTCGCCATAAAGTTTTACTTTATTATATATATCTTTCAAATATTTGTACACATTGTGTCAAATGTTACTTTTTTGGAACTGATCTGATAAAAACCATTTTATGAACACTTTTTACCTACTCATATAGGCAGTTTAATGAACTCTTTAAGAAACAGTTTTTGCTGATATAAATATTATATTATTCCGTCAATCCCTATAGCTCTTGTAAATCTAGAAACAAATACGGATTTTTCCCAAATGATAATAAAATTTCAACGGCAACCAAGATTTACATTTGCGATGTCTTGGAAATAAATAGTTAAAACTTTGTGATTTCTAATTTATTCGTAATCTCCTTAGAAAAAATCTGACGTGGATATCACGAGATTTACTTGGATATATGATAATCAAACACAAAATCTCATCGTTTCACGGCTAATCGTTTTGGATTCTAAAAATCTGTCAAGTAAAGTGCGCTGGGTCAATCGCTTGCTATGGAAACAGTAGATCATCATTCTTATGTTACAACATTCCTAAATACTTATTTCTAAGTAAGATTCTACGCCTAACAGCTCTGAATCATCTAAATAACTTGTAAAAAAAACAATTGATAATCGTTCAAATATCCTTTTTGACACTTCTACTAGAATTATTCCCGGAGGAGCTTCAATTTGATATCATACATGATAGAACCAAATTACTTATTTTGAAGAAACAATTGATGAACTTTCGCATGTAATGTCCAAGTATAAGTGATAATTTAAAAATAAAATCCAACTGAAGTGCACTATCGGTTCAGTCGAGTGCTATAATAATAGTAGGCAATCATTCAGATGCTACAGCAGACTGAAATACTAAATTTCAATACTCTACGGCCAATCATGTCGAATGTATGCGAAAAATTCCAAAAGACTGCACTTTCGGCTCAGTCGATCTCAGTGAAAATAGGATATGAGCATCTAGATGGAACAATCGTCTTAAATACTGAATTCTAACATTCTACGCTCAATAATTTTGATTTTACGCGAAAAAATGTTTCGAGTAAAGTGCGCTTCCGGTACAGACGATTGCAACCATAATGCGAGGTGCACATCAAGACTCTATACCAGTCGTAAATATAAAATTTCAGCATTATACGTTTGAGGGGTTTTGAGATTTGCTAATTACAAACAAACGTACATATATACGTACCGACATCAAGCCAAAAATAGTCAAAATAAATTCGGGAATGCTCGAAACGGATATTCTCATTCAAATCGCGAAATGCGAATTTTGTCGGTTTCACAATACTTACTTATACTTTGTACAATTAAATAAAAACGTTGTGTGCACCTCGACCAAAAGTGCTTTTTTAGTCTTATCTAAAACAGATTCAATTAAAAAACATTACCCTTACGATCTTGATACACAAATGACTATTTCCGTCCATCTCTGCGTGAAGTTTCACTTTTTCGTCTACTAATATTTTACATCCGCTAAGGCTATTTTGATTCTATCATTGTATTTGTATGCACTACTGGGATAACAACTATTAGGTGCTGTGCACCCGAAGAACTTTTTCATAAAAAAATAATAACGAACAGAGTCCTCAAAGTTTTCGGCGCTGATAAGAATCATGGCTTTTGTACTAAAAATCTGCAAAAAAAAATCTACATGCAGATCATTTTTAATAAAAAATTGTTTTCAAAGAATTTTTTAACATTCTTTGTGTGAATTGAGTTCGTTCCTCCAACATTACTAACTTATAGCAATTTTTTGTTAGAGAATTTCCGTATACATTGGGCAAAAAAAAAATTATTTGAATTCAACTGCTTTAAATTCGTGCTCAATTATTAACAAAAATTAATTAATTTCTATGTCATCGATTATTTGGGGAAAAAAACTCTTCTACATTTGTGAAAACTAAAATGGTTGACGATACAAATATAAAATGCATCTCAGCAAAAAATATTTCTTAGAAAACCAAGTGGCATAATCTGTAGTTCATCCTAAATGTAGCTTAATTATCTGATTGTTGAAATAATTTTTAGTGAGGTAATTGAGCTAAGCTTAGGGATGAACCAAAAACTATGCAACTGAATTTTGAAAGCTTTGTATTTTTATTTATAATTTAAAAATCGAATATTAATCAAGATTTATACAAATCTAATAAACCTGGAAAAATCAGAGAATTCATGCACATCTTGAAAAGCAAGAGAAATTGATTACTCATACTGGATTTTTAGTTCCCATACGGTAAAATAAAGCTGCCTGTAAAGCTTTCGGATTCTATTCTAATTCGAAGAGATAGGTCACAGTTTCTATGTCAACGTCGTCTTGACATATTTTTATGGAGACTTTAATATTTATGTTGGTGCAAACAATATGGATCCATAAATTTATGTTGGTAACAAGTAAGAACGATGATTAAAATCAAATTCAATTCATAATTATTAATTTTTCTTATTCATTGCTAATCATAGTAGCTAAATATTATTTTATTTAATTTTGACGTTTTAGAGCTACATTATCAAATACATAGCTACAATTATAAGTAAAGCTTTATTCACTAGGAATTCCAACAGTGATTTAAATTTTTTTAAATCACTAATAATCCATTTTAAATCACTAGGGAATAAAGATTTACTTATGACTGTTGCTATGGATTTAATAATGTAGCTTCAAAACGTCAAAATTGAATAAAATGAATTATTAGTGATTTAATAGTTATTTATACAACAAGTGAATTAAACCACTGTTTATTTGTGAGAAGAAAGTTTAAAATCACGAGCGCGTGTAGCGCGAGTGGATTAATTCTTCGAGTAAATAAAACAAATAAAGAGGTTTAATTCACGAGTTTGTATACATAATTTTATTCAATTTTGCGTAAATTTCTAGAACATGAAACTGAGGAACAAAATCCAAAAAAAAAAATTGCAGTTGCGAGGCAGCTTTGTTGATATCGCGACGAGTGTTTGTTTTTCAAACATTCGGGAGTGTGACTGTCAGTTTTGTGAATTTTGAATTGAAGCGTTATAATTGTGAAAAGTATTGTCTGAAATGATGGAAGAAAGTGATTAAAACAATGTTCTCGTCCCCGATACCATTTTGAACGAAGCAGCCGCAGCAGTTGGAAAAATTATTCCTCAGAAATCGAAACCTTTTTATAAAAAGGAGTACCAACAGTGATTTTTTTATCTACGACGGTGCGCTAATAAGTGATTCGCGCACTAATTTGCGTGTCATTATGAATTTTTGTAAGAGAAATAATAAAAATAGAAATTCTATCAAATTTTAAGTTTCTTTTATTATGAATAACTATTAATACACACACATTAATTTATGTTTTATAAACGTTTACGACAAGATCAGGGACAAGATTTTCACAATTGGATATGTTTATTTTCTTTATAACTTTGACAGCTGTCAAACAAACAAATAGTTGCCATAACATGCTACTTGATCAAGCTATGAATTTTACACTAAATGTTTTTCGAACATCAAACATCAAATAAAAAAATCTAATTCAGCAGCAATTAAGGCCGTCGTAGATAAAATATTGAATGATACACGTTTGATACAGCTAGTGTAATGAAACTTGAGTGATAAAAACACTCGGCTAATCGCCTCGTGATTTAACATCACACACGTTTCATTACAACGGCTATATCAAACTTGTATCATTAATATCTATTATAACTTTGACAGCTGTCAAACAAACAAATAGTTGCCATAACATTGAATAAAATGCAACTTGATCAAGCTATGAATTTTACACTAAATGTTTTTCGAATATCAAACATGAAATAACAAAATCTAATTCAGCAGCAATTAAGGCCGTCGTAGATAGAATATTAAATGATATACGTTTGATACAGCTAGTGTAATGACACTTGAGTGATAAAAACACACACGTTTCATTACAACGGGTATATCAAACTTGTATCATTAATATCTATTAAATCACTAATAATTCATTTTAAATCACTAGTGAATAAAGTTTTACTTATGACTGTTGCTATAGATTTAATAATGTAGCTTTAAAACGTCAAAATTGAATAATAGTTATTAACATAATCAGTTATGAAAAGTGCCATATTGTTTGACGAAACGTAATATTTGCCAAAACGAGCGTAGCGAGTTTTGCAAATTACGTGAGTCAAACAATATGGCTTTTCATAACGTATTCTGTACAAAATTTTATCTAATTCCATCAGAATAATTTTATCTATAATTTTGAATGAGAACATCTCTCACGTTACATTACAAAATTCAGATGACTGTGATTCATGACCATCTATTTTTACTACAGAAACAAAAGTGCACTGAAATAAACAAATATCGAATTTTCACAAAACGTCAAAATAATTTTTGAAAATGTACTCAAGCAGTGATATCCTGAGTGCTATAGTACCCTTTGATATTAAAGACTATGCCAATGCTGCATATTGTAAATAATAAATCATTCTTTTAATTGTACGCAGATAAGTATAATTGATTAGCTCTGAAACATGGCCAGTTATGTAAAGTCATTACGTAACTACTTTACGCAACTGTTGCAAGACAGCTATGAAAAATTGGACGTTTCATAACGTCAGAAATTGATGTAAAATTTGACTTTTCAAAACGGAATTAGATAAAAATATTTAAATCACTGTTGGTACTCCTTTTCATACAAATATTTCGATTTCTGAGGAATAATTTTTCCAACTGCTCCGGCTGCTTCGTTCAAAATAGTATCGGGGACGAGAACATTGTTTTAATGACTTTCTTCCATCATTTCAGAAAATACTTTTCACAATTATAACGCTTCAATTCAAAATTCACAAAACTGACAGTCACACTCCCGATTGTTTGAAAAACAAACAATCGTCGCGATATCAACGAAGCTGCCTTGCAAATGCAATTCAATTTTTTTTTTCTAATTTTGTTCCTCAGTTTCATGTTCCAGAAATTTACGCTAAATTAAATAAAATTATGTATACAAACACGTGAATTAAACCTCTTTATTTACTCGAAGAATTAAACCACTCGCGCTGAATGCGCTCGTGATTTTAAACTTTCTTCTCGCAAATAAACAGTGGTTTAATTCACTTAACTATTATTGTTACTATTTGATGACATGACAATGTCAATAAGCAACATGGAGCAAGAGTCTCTAAAATGACTATAAGAGAAACTAACTCTACGAATTAGAATTGAACCCCAGATATGAATTTATTCTTGTGTATAATACCGTAAGTTTATTTTAATCTGAAACATGGGATGTTTCATATCCATGCTTACCAATTTGACAGCAATTTATTTGTCCATTTTAAAATGAAACATATGTAATAAGTTATTCTGAAGATATTTGATATTTGAAGATTATAAAAAAACAGTAAACTATAGAGAGATGAACCAAGAATTCACTTCACCATGTAAATAAAAAGTTGCCTCGCCCGTAAAAATTATATTTTTTGTTTCAGTGAAGCTTAAAATTTAAGCTAGAACCAACTGACCATAATTCATAAAAATTAATTCTTTCTTCCGTATCGCCTACAATTAATTTCTGGTGATTTTGAAAATAAAATGACTTGTGTAAAGCTTTTTTGCTTACACCAGTAGCTTGTCCAATCGTTCTTGTCGATGCTATCATGATGTATAAACATTAAAATTTCATATTTTTTCGCCGCCGACACATCATTGAATCTATCCTTCTTATAATCAGATTGGGCATAACCTTTTCTCTAAATTTTTTTACTATTCTGGCAACTGTTGTAGGACTTACAGTTGATGTCAGGAAATAATGCTCGGAAATCGTTCGACATCTATCTTAAATTGAGATTGAACTCCACGTGGTACCATCAAACGATTTGTACTTTCTTTTCAATAGTACACAACATTGTTCAAAGTGTTACACTAATTGAAAAGTACCAAATTTATCTTCTGTGTTTCACTTTAAAATGGACACTTGAATACATAAGACCGAATTTATTTTCATTAGTTACAGAAGTTTCACTAATTACCATTGATCTTTTTCTTATTCATTTATTCTACTATATCTTTGTCTTTATTTACCTTATTTTAGTGAAGCTTCACTATATCTTTCTTATCCATTCATTCTAACATACCTTAGTCTTTGTTTATAAAATTTTAGTGAAGCTTCTTTAAGTAGTGAAGAGAGTTGAATTCGGTTCATTGGCTTGAATTCTACTCTCTTCACTACTTGGAGGAGCTTCTCTAAAATATCATAGATAAAGACAGATATATGTTGGAATAATTAAATAATATAAAGATAGAAGATTTTTTTATGATAATTATGCCCAGTTGCACCGCTATCACTTAACTTTAAGTACGGAATAATTACCTTGGGAACAATTGTCTATACAATGGTAACCATAGATATTATTTTTCCCTCAAAGTTAAGTGACGGCGGTGCAACTGGCCATTAGTGAAGCATCTCTAGCTTATGAAGGAAGCTGAATTCAGTACATTGTTGTCAAATTCGTAACCATGGATATAACATATCCTATGTTTCACGTTAAAATAAACTCACGGTATAATTTTGCTGCCATCAATGAATAAACAAAAAATATTTCTTGGTATAGACTTTATTTCTAAGAGTCCAAGCACAAATGCAACCTCAAGTCGAGAAATTTTAAATAACTTTGCCTGTGTCAGTGTGAGATTTTTTTTTATTCCTTTTGTTAGAAATCCCCAGATGAAATTATATTTTTTTCTTTGGAGTGAAATTTTTATTATCGTCATTATGAAATAGGTTTTGCAGAAAAATTACATTTATGGCCAGTTGCACCGCCGTCACTTAACTTTAAGGGAAGAATAATATCTATGGTTACCATTGTATAGATATATACAATTGTTCCCATGGTAATTATTCCGTACTTAAAGTTAAGTGATAACGGTGCAACTGGACATTAATCTGAGAACCCTGGAGATATTAGGAAATTTTGAGTATCATAATTTGGACTACCATAAGTAATTTTTTAACTAATCTCCACCATATTTAATATTTAGATCCTATTTTTTTTAGCTAGGGAGCTGGTGGCAATACGAATATATGATTTTATTGTAGCTTACATTAATATGGAATGAAGACATTAATATAACTGAACGATTGAAGCAGCTACCGAGCTTGGTTGCTGCTGATTTTTTAAATAAATTAATTTCAAATTCCCAGAAAAAACATTCTTCTATATCAATTTATTGTTTCAGCGATTGTTACAAAATTCAAAATTGAATAATAATTGTTTGAAGTCTGTCTCTGACTTTTCGAATTAACTAATTGTGAATTTGCAGAAAAAAAAAGTGCTATTAAGTCATTTCATTGTACTTCGCATTGGTTTTGATTCATTAAGCCCTGTTCAGACGTGGACTCACACACGACTCACTTGAAAATTTGAGTCTTAAGAAGAAGTTTTTTGAAGCAACAAAATATTTTTGAGTCTTGATCGTTCACTCGTGTAGCTTGTTTGTTGCGCCAAAATATATCTCTTCTTCCACTTTTAAAATAAAATCCTTTAAAAATTCATGTATTCCATTGGTACTTTTGTACTAGATTATTCAAAAAGAATTCATATTGAATTATTGAGAAGATTATTCTATTTATAATATGATGAAACACTTTTTGAATGATTAGGGTTTGAATACTACTAATAAATCTCTAAAAAAATTCTTAGAAGACTGTAAATATTTTATTCTTAATTCTTTTATAGTAAATAAAGACTCTTTGTACATATTCTTTATTTTTTAACCCGGTCTCTTTTTTTGTATTGTTCTCAAACTCGTTTCCAAATCATCAATAATTAAAGAAAGAAATGTATTTGCTATACAATGGGCGTAGCGTAAGAAGTACATAACATAATTCTCATGAAAATCTTATGCGTGTTCACCATGAGCATAGCATAAGCAAAGCATAAAAATTATTTTATAGGGATATTGCGGCCTGAGTTGGTTATAGAATATAGGTACTTTTAGTTTTTAATATCTGTCATAATTCAAATCACTTGTCCTAAAAAACGCTTTGCTTTATTTTAGTTTTGATTCGATTATTTTATCAAAACAGCTTTCTTAAAGACTTCTTTTTTTCTAATTTTATATTTGAAAATATTTTTTATTGCTTTTGTTTTGTTTTTTATATTAAAGCTCTTAATTTAGGGCATTACTTTCGTTTCTGCACATGTTTGCAATTAAATATCTTTTTTGGAAGACGAAATTCGTTTAGTATTGTTATTAAAACGAAGATTATAAATATTCCTAACCACAAAAACAAGTTTATTTTCAATCATTTGACACATTTACTGTCTGTAAAAATATATTGGACATGCGCATTAAGAAGAAAATATATGCGTAAGAAATACGTAAAGTTGAGATGATTTCAACTTTCTTATGCAGTTGTTATGCACTACGTAAGCATAAGAAATACGTAAGAGCATTGTGAACACAGCCATAAGAATCGCACAAGTTCAACTTTATGTCTTATGTATTCCTTATGTACTTATGCTTACGCCCATTGTGAATTAGGTGAGTCCACGTCTGAACAGGGTTTTAGCTAGCATATCTAGAAGTAGGAAAAAACATTGGCTGAAGTATACATTGTTGATTTAAAGAAATATTCTTAGGCCCGAGATATCCACCTCCAAAATGAATAATAACTATGGCAACAATTATCTGCACAATTGTTACCATAGTTATTATTAACCAAATAAATTTATTAGGAGGTGGATATCTCGGGCCTTAGTTCACTTAAAAAAAATTCTAAGTGAGAAAAATAAGTTATCGTATCGAAATTTGTCAAAACAAAGTGTTATTTATGTTTTATTATTTAAAAAAAAACATATGTATGACTCAAATTTTGAACATAAGTTTTATTACTGACTGCAATGCTGATTTTTTCATTTATTTCGATTATTTAACTCTACGGAGTGCACTATAATTATCGGGTGAAAAACGTCATTGATATTTACAGGGTGTATATCAAACCTGGAAATGCCAGGGAATTTAGAAAAACTGGAAATGTCATGGAATCGTCAGGGAATTTTCGATATTTGTCTGGAAAAAAATTATTATAGGATATTTAAGCATTATTAATAAAAGTACATGAAATTTTCACTCTGTCATATAAACCACAGCGGCACAATGAATACAGTGACTGATTTATGTTGCAATTCTGTGCAAATCCATAAGTCTTACAGATTTATAAATCCATTAAAAAAAATATTAAAGCGCATCTACTTTTGTTGATCAATATAAATTCGTTGATAAGAACAACAAGTTCATCGCAATTTTTTTTTTAATTTACTGATTTCTAAGGCTCGCACAGGATTGCAACATAATTCTGTGATTATATGTGAACTTGTATCAAACTTTTAATTTTTACTGTCTGGAATTTTATTGAAAAAATCCTGGAAAAGTCAGGGAATTTTCATTTAATTTTTTGGTATACACCCTGTATTTATGTATTCATTTAACTCGTGAGAATAGAGAATAAAAATATGAATTTATTTTTGTTGTTTGAAATAAACAAGGATCGAAAATAAAGGCAATAAAATAAAATTATGATCAAATGAATAAAAATGAGCTAATTATTTGTATGATGAAGAACAATTATTACCCCTTCATTGTTTTTTAATTATATTTTCAATGAACTCATTTAAAATCTCTTTTTTTATTGATTTGCATTTATAAAATTATTAAAAAACGTCAGCCGATGAAAAATCAGAAAAGCAGATTTCAACCATTATTTTAGTAACACTTTACAAATGAAGAAAGCTGACACAATAAAATAATATAAAAGCATGTTTTTCTACCTCATTTTTGGAAATTTACTACCTTTAAACGCAGCAGTATTCAGGTGACCAAAATTTGTTTTATTACTTTTCGAAACTTCCGATACAAAATAAATCGACAATTAGATCTCTTAATTTTTAGTATATCAAAAATTATTTTAGAAAATCAGATTGTAAAAAAATGCAGATACATTGATTTCAACCGACTACATTTATATCGATGTCATATTAACAAGTAACGTTTAAAATAAGTGGCTGACACAATAAAATTATATAGAAACATAATTTGTTTTTGTATGCAAAACCATAATGACTGAAATAGTTTTTCTGCCTTTTTATTATTAAGTCTTCATATTTTTCAATCTCATTCACACAATAAAATCATATAAAAATTTGTGCCACTAGCTCCCTCACTATTTCTTCACTAAGAAAATTTAAAATTTGTTCGACGAAGGCGTTAAGTGATCCAGTATTTGTATTAAATTGATTATTACATTTTACATTAACCAAACCTTGATCTAAATTGTAATCATCAATTTAATACAAATACTAGATCATTCGAGGCTTTCGTTCAACGAATTTTCAATATCGGTTGCTAGGATTCTCCTTTTCAGTTTCAATAAAATTTAAACAAAATATTTTTCATTCGATCAACTTGATGTGCACCTAAAAAGATGAGCGTTGAAAATTAATTTTTTCTTGTACAATATCTTTTTGGGCATTATAGGTATAAGCCATGTGTAAAAATATTGTCTTTTTTCACTATTTTACTTTGGCAAGTATGTACCACTGAATTATCAAACGATTTCTTATCGCCTTAAGATATAAAAATTATTTATATCAAAATCCTGTGCATTTTGAACATGAGCCTCCTTAATCATCTAGAACAGTGACTCCCAACTAGTGATTCTCAGAAAGATTCAATAATAATAATATCTTGTGCAGACTGTACTGACTGATTGAGCCTCCTGAAAGACATTTAGAACTAATATTTGAATGTAATTTATCGTACTAGTGTGATATTTGATATATTAGTCACGAAAGAAAAAGTTCAGCCGCGATGCCTGAAAAGCGAATGATAAATTTCTTGAATTACTAATCACATTTCACACGAGTGCAGCAGTACAATATTACTTCCAACACCTCTCTTAAAATGATTCAAATCGTTTTCATATGTTGGTCTATTTTTTGACAAGACATTTTAATGCTACCAGTAAAACATAGAAATAACAAAGTGCCATGATCACTGTTGTTATGATATTTATTGTTTCCCATGATTTCTCTATTTTTCCCTTTGGCCCGATTGCACAATCTTTGATTAATCCTAAGCGTAGCTTAATCACCTAGGTAACGATTGTTGAAACAAATGTTACCAAAGTAATTGAGCTAGGCTTTGGATAAACCAAAGACTGCAACTGGGTCAAAGTGCTGTCAGATCTGGCACTCGTGACAGAAAAAAGAGAACAATTTTTTACAGGCTGCTATTTATAGGCAATATACTTGAGATGCAAATTTAAGATAATAGAGAGTTTTTGCAAGCCATCGCTAATGAAACGTCAACGCTTACGTCAAAAACTATTTTCTTTCTGCATCCGTACTGATTGACAAATAAGTTCATTCTAACGTTATTCATGTCTGCTAATGCTTGAAGTTTCTTGTGAGTACTCTGTGATTCAAGCTAACATTATTGAACAAGCATTTCCCAGAAAATTTGTTTTTCACGTTAGCGTTATCGTATCAATAGCGGAGGCTTGCAAAAACTTCCTATTTATATTTAAAAATCCCCACTAGGTATTGATGCATATTGAAAAATTGATTTATTATCAACAAAAAAAGCTTCTTTTAACAGTCTGCCATTTTTTCGAACGTATGACAAGTTTGCAAAATCGATTAAAAGTTTATTGACAGCAGTCTACATGAGTTCAGGGTAAACTTGTGAATTTATTGCGGAACAATTTTCACTTCCCTGATCTATATAGAATGTTCAATTTGAGTTGGCCACCATTGCTATCTCTAGAATCATAAGAGCAATGAGGTTGGTTGCATAAGCAGAGACCTGATATTTCACAAGAATATTGCATTAATTCGAAAAAAAAAATTTACTAGTGGTTCTCAAAATATAGGATGCAACTTTCTTATTTCAAATGAGAAAATATATTTTATTTATTCGAAAGAGAATTCTATTCTGAATTCAATAAATTAATCGTTTACTAACCTTAAATGAAAAAACTTTGAGAAAAATTTATATATTTTTTTTCATTTAGTTTACATTAGTTTAGTTAATAGTTTAATTTTAATTTTATTTACTTAGACCCGGTTTCATAGACTTTGGTTTAACCTAAGCCTGGCTCAATTACCTCAGTAACAATTGTTTCGACAATCGTCACCCAGTAATTAATTAATCTATGCTTAGGATAAACCAAAGAATGTGCAACCGGGCCGTAGTAGTGTAATGTAATTAAATTGATATTCAATTAACAGTATAATTCTAAGACTCAGTTGCATAAAGCATTGTTAACTTTAATCACATCTTCAAATATTAGATCACATGTTTCTAGCCTTATTTTTTTGACATCTAAATAGAAGTTATAATATTCTCATGTATAATTTTACAACAAATACAATTTAAAATCGTCATTTAAACGTTAGAACCAAGTTGAATATTCACGCGATCTATTTTTATATCGGCGTATCAGCATAGCGTTCACTATACGTATTTACCGCAGCTCCAGTATTTTTACGGCACAAAATGCAAACTTCAAATATATCAAATTTTTGTTTGAGGGTAAAATCATTCATTTTTTAATAAAATTCTTAAAACAATAATCGAATTGACGTTTATTAATGAATACAACAAAACAAAATCAAATCATTTGTTTCATTTGTTAAATTCATAGCACTCTGATCTCTGATTGCTATCCGATTTGAATTAAATTAAATTTAAAATGCATTTTTCTCAATAAAAAATTTATGTAAGGGTAGTAAACAATTGAATCACTGATTTCAGAAACACCTCAAGTCCACTTTTGGCCAGTTTTGAGTTATATACAAAATGGAGTTTAAAACATGTGAACCTATCGATTGAGTACATAAAAAACCTAAGTTTAACAAACAGAAGGTATTTTACACGATCCGAAAATGTAGGCTGAGCGCAAAAACACCCTTAGTCCATGACTTGAGTTGTTTCTAAGCTCATTCGCGCGCAACTCGCTCATCTTGGTTGTACCCTGTCTGACAAAAAAATTATGCGTATCAAAAAGGCTTATGAATTTGTTGATAAAAATGAAAGAATCCAGAGCTTTTAGATGGTGATTTAGGACTGGCCGACAGTTGCAAAGAATGATAATTGAGCAATTTCAGTTGAAGTTACGTACAGCGTCATAAGTTTAATTTGATTTTTTGAAATGTTCATCCTTTTAATTGAATTTCCAGAAAATTATACAGAAATTTTTCATTTAATGCAAAAACCACCTAAGTCCATGTTACATTTCACCTTTGAACCTTTCTGTACACAATTAATATTCACATATTTTGTAATTTCTCCGAAGCTATGGTGCTGATGAAACAAATAAGCTATTCCAAGTCATATGAAATAATTAGGAGAGTTAATAAGTTTTTTCTAATTATCTCTGAATTAGTCATCTATAACTTAGGTTGTCTCTGGAATCAGTGATTCAATTAATTTATTAAAAATGATATTTCTTTAACCAACCTCGTAGCTGTTTTGGTTCTCGATATAGCAATGGGGGCCAACTCAAATTGAACACCCTGTATATAATTTTTTTTTTGACAACTTGGGCTTTTGATGAGTTCACGTCTTCACACAAAAAATCAATTTTAAAAAAAGTCTGTCTGAAAGCACGATTTAAGAACGCGTACGAATTTTCGACTGAAATTTTATATTTAGATTAGTTTTTTATTCAAACGCTAGGTTTAAGTTCGTAATTGAGCTTTTTTTCCAACCAATGGTACCAAAACTTTGTTGATGGAATTTTTTTGTTTTTTGTGTTCATTTTACAAACGGTAGTACTCATCACAGAATATAAAATAACTAAAATTGATCCTTGAATAATTTGACACAATATTTACCTAAAACATTTTTCAAAATTATTAGCGGTTCATTATAGAATTCGTTACATTTTTCTGAAGCAAAGAAATGATGAGAATCATAATGTGAAATTAGAATTATTACACTAGTTTACAAAATTCAACTATTTGTCTGTTGCTGTGAATTTTATGGTTGATAATGTTCACATCAAAATAATAATAGGAGATTTTAACGCAAAAGTGGGAAATGAACAGTTTGTAACAGGAGGTATGAGCAAGCATCAAGAGTCAAATGAAAACGGAACAATGCTAATAGAGTTTGCAATAGAATATAATCTGAAAATATTGAGCACCTATTTTCAAAGAAAAGAAATACACAAGATAACATGGATATCGCCAAATGGAGAGGTACAAAACCAAATAGACCATGTGCTAATTGAAAAAGATCACACCAAATTGATAACAAATATACGGTCACGAAGAGGTGCGGATGTAAACTCGGATCATTTTATGGTAGAAGTGAAACTGAAATTTCCAACACATATACAGTCGAGGAATGAGCAAAATAGAAGAACAGTTCTGAGGAACTTTGCAAATGATCATGAGGGAAGAAAGTATAAAGAGAGGTTGGAAAGAAGTCTACAAAGTATGAGAATATCTGACAATATGGAGGAAAAGTGGAACAATATAGAATGTACTATAAGGTCATCAGCTCTGGCAGTGAACGATAATAAAAAAACTACAAAATCAGAATGGTTCGATGAGGCATGCAAGATTGCTCTGGAGAGGAGAAATAAAGCAAGGCTTAAGGTTTTGGAAAATCCAAACCCTCAAAACAAATGTATGTACACAATTGAAAGAAATCGAGCAAAGGCGATGTGTAGAAGGAAGAAAAGAACTATGATAAAACATAAATTAAGATCCATAGAGGAGAATTTCAAAAACAAGGAGTTAAAGAATTTTTACCAAAATATAAAAAGCGAAAGGACTGGGAGTAACACAAGACTAGTCTATATAAAAAACAAAGAGGGAACCTTAGTTACTGGCGGAGCGAAATTAACAAGATGGATGGAATACTTTACTGAAGAACTAAATGTGAACGAAGACTCCCAGGGAGAACTAGTAATGGAAGAAGAAAATTATGAGGAAGAAACAAGCGAATGCAGTATACCACAACTAGAAGAAATTAAGGCAATTGTGCAGAGAATGAAAAATGGAAAAAGTCCAGGAGAAAATGGCATACCTATTGAACTAATAAAAATAGGAGGAGACAACTTAATTCAAGAGATATATGAACTCATAAAAGATATATGGAAAGAAGAAAAAATTCCAGAAGCGTGGACAAAATCTCTAATATGCCCCATCTATAAAAAAGGTGAAAGGACAGTGTGTGGAAATTATAGGGGTATCGCACTGCTAGATACAGTATATAAAATATTTGCAACTGTATTAAGTGACCGATTGAAGAAAGAAGCAGAGAATATATTAGGAGATTATCAAACTGGGTTTAGAACATACAGATCGACTAGCGACCAAATATTCACGTTAAAACAAATCATGGAACACAGTTATGAATACAACTTGGATCTGCATTGTCTGTTTATAGATTTTAAACAGGCATATGACAGAGTGAATAAGAATAAGATGTACGAAATTTTAAGAGATCTCAATATAACAGCGAAGCTTAGACAGCTGATTAAAAGTACTTTCATAAAGACAAGTTGTAGGGTGCTAGTAGATGGTAAAACCTCTAACAGCTTTGAAGTGAATAATGGTCTGAGGCAAGGGGATCCGTTATCACCAATTCTATTCAATTTAGTGCTTGAATGGATAGTAAGGAAGTGTGAGTTGCACAGAGGAGGGAGTATATACCATCATCGACATCAAATTCTGGCATACGCCGACGATATCACGATCCTTACTAGAAGTAAAAAAGAACTGGAAAGAACGGTAAAGAAAATTATCGAAACAGCCAAAGAGGTCGGGCTAACTATAAATGAAAGTAAAACTAAACACCTGATACTAAGAGGAGGAACGATCCAAAACGATAAATTTTTGAGAATTACTACGGAAGAAGGAAAGATTTACAAATTTGAAGAAGTGGAGAAATTCCCATATCTAGGAGTAGTAGTCACAAATAACGGTAAGGAAGATGAGGAAATTTCGCAGAGAATTGCAAAGGCAACAAGAAGTTTTAGCGCGCTGTCAAAAATGCTCAAAAATAAGAATGTGGCAAGAACAATAAAACTCAAAGTTTATAAAACAATTATTAAACCGGTAGTGCTGTATGGGTGCGAAATGTGGACATTAAATAAAGTAAATCAAAATAAAATTGAAGTGTGGGAGAGGAAGATGCTTCGAAAAATCTTTGGTGGAATAAAGGTTAATGGAATGTGGGTGCGAAGGACCAATGCGGAAATTATGACTTTGTATGGTGAAGCGGGAATTGTAGAAACAGTAAAAATACAGCGGTTAAGATGGCTAGGGCATATTATGAGATTACCTGAGGACAGAGTGGTTAAAAGCGTTTTCGGCAAAGAATCCACAGGAGGAAGAAGAAGAGGCAGACCGAGAGATAGATGGAAGTGCGCGGTTATAAAGGACATAGAAACTTTTAAAATTACGAACTGGAAAAGTAAAGCTATGAACAGAGTGAAGTGGCGTAGTATCGTCAACAGAGCCATGGGCCTTCCAGGCCTACAGTGCTAATATATATAATGTTCACTTATGACTTGTTTTTGTCAAAGATGACTTAAATTTTTTTTTACAGCTCTAGTTCTTTTGTTTTTGCTTCTTATAATTCCTGCGTATTTATTCGTCGGTAACGTGCTTATTTCACTGTGTTAAGATTGATATTTGGAGTTTTTGTGACATGAGTAGTTCAAGAAGACGTTGTTTAAACAATCCAAATCATTTTTGCTGAATATGCGGAGAATATGTGTTCATGGATTGTAGAAAAGTTCATCAGAGTTGGTTGAAAACACTAATTTTCTGTATTTTGGGATGCTCTTGGATAAAAATGACAAATCTTGGGCTCCTGATCGTGTTTGTAAATCATGTGTTGAATATTTAAGATCATGGAAAAGTGGTAAAAGAAGTGCTTTCAAATTTGGAACACCAACCATTTGGCGAGAACCCCGAATCATCTCGATGACTGTTATTTTGTAGTGTGAACATAAACGGCGTAAACGCTAAAAATCGAGCTAAATGGCAGTATCCAAGTTACAAAATGATTAATTTGATTTTTTAATGAATTTTTTCCATGTAAATACATGTTTTTTCTGTTTTAAACGTACATAGCTGAAACTCAAAAACTAGAGCAACAGCTAAAATTTTTCCGGCAACAGATGTACTGTAAACTAGTGTTATCATTCATGCAAACGATCGTCAATTGTTTTTTTAAAATAGTTATTTGGTTCGATTGTTTGATATCAAATTCAAGCTTCTGCGAGAAAAATTTTAGTAGAAGTTTCAAAAAGGATATTCAAACATTTGTCAACTGTCTTTTTTTTTACAAGTTATTCAATTGATGCCTAGTTTGGTATAAATTTAAAACTCTCGAGGAGATAACTTTAATTAGAAATCTAAAATAAATAATTTTTTCGACTGTTTATTGTTTATACAACTTAACCAAATTATGCCAAGTTTGAGATCAACTAAAGCAACTGTATATAAAACTTATGATAATTGTAAAATAAAACAGTAATTTCATATAACTGCTATCCGTCACTTTGTCAATGACAACTGTCACTTTAAAATATGCAATTAATTGATACGACACTCTGAATTTACGAAGCAACAATGAAACTAGCCTTATAATTTATGGTCGAGGAAGTACTGTGTGGCCACAGCAGATTTTTTACAATAAGTTTTTAGTCGTTTTTGCAAACTTGCGTACATTCGAAAAAATGGCAGACTGTAAAAAGTTGTTCAAAAAAGCTATTTTTTGTTGCTCATTAAAATCAATTCTTCAATATGCATTAACACCTAGCGAGGATTTTTAAATGCAAATATTTTAAGCTTGAAGCTGTATGGTAGCCTGTAAAAAAATGTTGCCTTTTTTCTGTCACGAGCGCCAGGTCTATGTTAATTATTTATTTCAAAGTACCATTGTAACAAGCTTATTATGAATCTAAATCGGATTTCTCTACTTTGATAGATTGATTTTCTATGATTTGCTTTATAAATACATTTTGTAAAGCTATAAACAGAATTTATTTGACCTCTCTCAAAAAGTTATAATAAGTGGTACGCAACGACACTATAAAATTCTTAGGTATAACTCATGAATAGGTCGGGAGCACTGATCTAGAAAAAAGAAAAACCATGTATAATTTTTCCAAATCGAATGTATTAACTAATGTAATTGAATTTGTAAAGTGCCAACATATTGGATATAAGTTCTTTGTCGAACGACGGCAAAGGAGATTCGACTAAAATAAATTCCCAATGCATGGACAATAATGTGACGGCATCATCATCAAACAACAAACAGAACAACAAGCAAGCCATCGTTCGCAAAAACAACAGTCTACCTATGGAAGTGACGTGATGTTGCTGGTGGAACCTGCATTCTTTTATGGATGCGGGGTTTGTCGTTTCAAATTCTCGAGCATTGAGCTGCAGCAACTGATGTTGTTTATGGTATTGGTAAGGCGAAATGAAACGATTGGATGTCTGTAATTCTTGTACAGATGGTTCTGTTTTAAAAGTGTCCTGTTGAAATCTAATCTATAAAAAAGATATTTATAATCTTTTTATTTGGTGCTTTTTGTAAAATATATTTGTAGATTTCTTATTCGCTTTTTATGGCATTAGATCATTATTAAAAGTTGTAATTTGTGTATTATTTTTTCCATAAAACGTTGCTAGGTACAATCTTTTTATAATTCGCAATTGTTCTTAGTTTAAACTATCTAATAATGTTTATATTTGGGAAATAATTCTAAATTGTGATTTAAATGTATCTGTGTACCAAATAAATCAATGTTTCCTAATAGTACAAAATAAACAAGGGAATCCTTCTACATTTTATGGTTTCATTCACTAATATACTCTCGTCGTTTTTATAGTCAATTATTCGTCCATTTATTTCAAATAATAGAGTATTCATAATTAATAATATATTTATTTACATTAATATAATTTTATTCTACAATCATAATGAACGTTCATAATTTTCAGGTTTAAAATGAAGATTAGTATTTAAAAAATAAAAATAAAAATAAAAATAGATTCACAGGATACTTTTACAACAGGAAGTTTTGTATCTATTGACACTTATAAAATTGAACTTCAAGTTTAAGAAATTGTTTTTCATAATAATTTATTAAAGTATTTTACGATATTTTTTTATCTTATCGATAATTTAAATTAATTTAATTCAATTCTATATTGAATTCGTTTTTAAATCGATTGTTTTGAACAGTATTAGAACTACATAATTATGTAATAACCAGTGAGAAATATGTATTATAAATACTTCTTTGATCCATTGAATATAGATTTCAACATGAATATTTTAGCAAATAAAGTACAAATTACATTCAATAATTTCATCTATAAATTAATATTTTCACACTCTTAATTTCTATTATACAAGTCCATCATTTAGCTTTTCTTCAATTTTTATATAGATATATAGAGTATATATACCTTATAAATCTAATATTTACAAATATAATACAATGTGTAATTTAATTTATAACAATGGGCTGCATCAAGTTCATTCAGATGAAGTTTAATTTATTATTACTCCAGATGTACAGATAATGCTAAGAATTTCAATATTTAAACTTGAATATTTAATTTTATGAGACCAACAAGCTATGTGTATGTTTTATAAACAAAAATATTAAAAACAAAAAACAAAGGCTGTTAAAAAACTACTAATTTGTTATCAATCGGTACTATAAAATAATCAAGCTCTCTTTTATTAAGTGTGGATCAATTAATAATTTCATTTCAATAGAAACTGTGCATTTGTAATGTTTGCAGTTTAATTTTTCTAGTATACTAAATTTTACAACCTTAATTATTTTTTTACGATTGCTGTGAAAAGTTGATTTCATTTTCATTCATGGAGACTGCAAAAATAGGCATAAAACTCTGAAGAAATCAGAAGTCTGACAATTAAATAGGGGCCATTACAACGAGATAAAAAACATTTGGCGAACAATGTGAAGTCAAGGTGCTTGCTACAAAAAGTCATATTTGAGAGATTCTCATAAAATTTGGATATTATGAAGTCCAAGTATAAATACACAACATATCAAAAAATTTGTGATTAGTTTGGAATATATTTGAATCCTAAATCGATACTTTTTTTTTTCTTACACATGGGGTCTTATGGGACAGCATAACACATTTGCCTCTATAAACAGTGAAAGATATGAACAAAAAATTAACAGTTTATAGATTGAATTTTCACAATGATTTGGTTAAAATTTGAAGTCATGTTCCGGATTTGTAAAAAAATATGTTAATATTAAATTCAGTTGACGACGAAAATAGTATATTTAGATTTAGGCCCAGTATTTCAGTCCATGGTTTACTTTAAACGTAGTTTAATTTCCATAGTAATGATTGTTAGAACAATTGTTACCAGGGTAATTAAGCTCCGTTTAAGATTAACCGAGGACTGAAATACCGGGCCTTAGACATGATTTTAGGGCACGCGTTCTTTTTTAATGAACAAGTGACGTAAAATGTCTTATGAAACGTGTATCTTATACAATTTTTTCTATTTGGGTTCATATATGTCGAAAAATAATAAACTTTCTGTTTTGAAAATATCGATGAAGAATATTTAATTTTTTATCTGATTCTTGGTAACACTAAGACTTGACAGATAAGTTATTTGTGTGAATCAGAAATACTTTTCTCCAACACTGTTTTGGAATTTGCATATTCCATAATAGTCCGTGAGACAGCGCATAAATTTTTTGTTGATTACCGCTCACTTGAAACTTTGTGAGTGGCTTCATTGTGATGAGTCCGACAACTTTTTCATTTGACAAAATTCTAGATTTGGGGGCGTTTACCCGCGAGGGCTAATTAATTGAAAGAATATTACCGTAATACTGATCTTTACACTAATCGAAAGATTTTTTGATAATAAAATGGAGGAAAAATATTGTCCGACATGAATATTGAGGCTACCGGTGAGTCCGACTTGTCATAAGTACCAACATACTTACCATTAGTACCAACATACTTATGACAAGTGCGGCTTGTCGGATTCACCGGTAGCCTCAATATTCATGTCGGACAATATTTTTCCTTCATTTTATTATCAAAAAATCTCTCGACTAGTGTAAAGATCAGTATTACGGTAATATTCTTTCAATTAATTAGCCCTCGCGGGTAAACGCCCCCAAATCTAGAATTTTGCTAAATGAAAAAGTTGTCGGACTCATCACAATGAAGCCACTCACAAAGTTTCAAATGAGCGGTAATCAACAAAAAATTTAGGCGCTGTCTCACGGACTATAACCAAAAATTATGTTGGAACGAATGACATTCCGAAAAATCGTTTAGAATGATTCCGTATGCCATTTAGAATGATTCTGTATGACATTAGAATCATTTCGACGAATCAGAAGCTGTTAGTTTGGCTACTACCATGGTTACTTCCTAACAATTCAACAATTCATATCTGGATTTACGTTTGACATTAAATAATTTTTTTGCACGATTGGGCGTTTTCATGTGTTTACCGGCCCTCTATTTGAGGTGGTATGTTGATTTTACCGGCAAACTGTGGTTTCTATGGTTATGCTGACTTACCGCCCATGGGCAAGGCGGTAAGTAAAAAATTGTGAATTTTCACAAAAAAATGTTCATTTATTTATCTTCATTTGTAATTGAATATTCAGAATAAAATGTCAAACTTGACAGCTGACAGTGAATAAACAATCATCAGTAGTAATTTAATTTGAAAAAGAAAACTTGGACCCAATCTTGCAAAAAATTTTGTAAGCATCACGGTCAATAAGTACCGTACCGATTTCGTATAATATTTGGAAACCTCGCCAAGGCTCGGCCTCCAAACTATTATTCTCAATCGGTAAACTGTACTTACTGACCTTAATACTTAAATAACTATTAAAGCTTCTTCTGAAATATTGATGAGTTTCCAAAACCTTGTTAGAGAAAGTATAGTCTACAATATGTTTGGAATGGCGTATTCCACACTCGCGAACCGTAATCCTCGCCTTCGGCTCGGGTTACAAACTTTTCGCTCGTTCAGAATGAAGGCCATTCCAATACTTATTGTAGAATATATTATTCAAAAATTTGTCAATTTGAATGTTTTTATTTGGAAATAAATAAATATAAACGTGAACAATTGTATTTTAACATATCAAAATGACAGTTGTGTTATCTAGCAACGTAGCTACCAACCTAATAAAAATTAGGTTTGAGTTCTATAAAGTGGCACTTTACGATACCCAAACGAGCTTCATAAAGTACACTTTATGACACCCAAATAGAAAAATACGTATAACTGACGCCGCTTAGCTAAAATGCGTTGTTCTGTGACGTAACATGGTTACTAAATATCAATTTTAACGTTTAACCTCTATCATCTTGCCAGTCTACCCATGAATATATACGTATATCAAATATTAATATGTACTCACACGATTTTGTCTCTCCTAATATTTATCTAGTTCAGACATTTGTACTTGTATAAACAGAAAGACTCGTGTATTTTGTAATCATTTTGTTTACTTCATTGTAACATTGCCAAATAATAATTTGTCTGAATTTTCGATCTGTTGTTTCAAACATTCGACCAACAGATGACTCTTTTTGTGTAGCAAGCACCTTAAACTAATTCTCTTTTTGATGATCAAATATATAACAAGAGTGTAAAGATGTGCATTATGACATACAGTCATGTTACATACAAGAGTTTTTTATGGCCTTCTTTCATATTTTAATAATTATTGAGTACACAGCAAGAGAGCCCAGAGCACAAGTTGAAGTTTTGACTCCGAACTAATGAATCAGTGAGAGGTGTTACAAACATTAATTCACAGAAATTGACCTACAACGCGTTTAAATGATGGTAGAAATAGGACGGAATTAAAGCTTATTTGGCGCATCGTTTGTGATTATCAGTCATATTTAATCTTCTTGAACAAATTAATTATAAAAAATTTCTAATAAATTACATTACATCACAGATTTTTTGTAATTTCGTTTACATGCCTCCTGGTGTAGTCTCCATGTTTTTATTTATCAATGCGAAGTTTTTTCGAAGAATTAACTATAGAGTTTACTTTGCTGTACGTCCCCCATAGCAACGGGCGGCAAAGTACGGTGTTGTATCAAGATGGATGCAAACAGAATAAATTCTTTTTGCATTGACAAAGAAATGATTAATAAATGAAATCATATAACTCATGCAGAAATCGTAGAAAAAAATATTACTATTATGAGCGCAAAGTATTGTTATCGCTCTGCACGATTGCAACATTCATAATAGAACGACAAAACATAACTTTGCGCTCTGAATACACAAATAGTTATTATTATAAATTCAAATGTTGTCAAACTTTACAAATTTACAGTACAGTCCTTGACAAAGATGTCACTGGACATCTTTTTAATAAAAATATTCCAATTAAGACTATGAAAAAGCATATTTATTAATTACTTTACTGAGAGATCAGAGATCTATTATTTTTCTGGATATAAATTAATGCTGTATATAAATAACATTTGAAAATGTGAAATTGTGTATCTAGATCATAAGAAATAATCTGAATACTTATGTGATAAGATCACAGTCTTAGATGGAATAAAATGAACACATTCCTTCATCACCGGTGTTGCATAAAATGCTCACTTTTCAAATATATTCAAACGCATACATGTGGAATATTTTTGAGTGCTACATAGCGATCTTTTATTTATATATTCTTTTGTTGAAATTAAATTTTTTGTAACATTTGATGAGTACATATCTACTCAGTTGTATGGCAAAGTTATGTGTATATTAATTATTAATTTAAATGGGATATGGAGGATTGCTATGCTGCACTAAACTGCCGCTAAACAAAAACGCTTTAAATACATTGATTGTGACGGTAGAACATCGTTGTAATTGATAGTAAAACGCGACACTATACGGGTCTTAGTGAACGTTCTGATTCTACTTGAATTAGGTCATCTCTGAATGTGAATATTTGTAAATATGTGATTAGTTAATGTGTATGAGTGAATAATAAAATCTGGAACTACAGATTTTAGGTGATAATTTTACATTTTATTTTTCTGTTATTTAAATTATCCTAACATTTTGTCATACCCAAAACTATTCCAGAAAGTTTTAAAATATTTTAGAACTAAAGACAGATATCAAAAAATTAATAAATTAAATTCCGTTACATTTATATTTGACAATAATCATGTGAGAAAAAAAATACATCAGACAATTAATATATAAAGCATTTACGTTCCAGTAGAATTATTATACAGCAATTTTACAATTTAAGCACTTACATTTGAAGTGGATGTTTCAGGTTTTAATCCCCGAATACTTAAATCATACACGACTTCTTCAATTTTTTTAACATCATATTTTAAAACATCAAATCGTTTACGAAGAGAATCATTTTTTAAATTCAACAGTCTAAATCCAGCATTCAATTCAGCTACAAATTTCGCTATTTGTAATGGTCGATTATAGTCTCCATTAGTAACTGAGTTTACTGCGAAACGAGCCTAAAAATTTGTTTGAAAAGAAAATATTCAAAACCAAATTCAAATTCTTATTATATTTACCAATTCTGAAGATAATTGGAGTAATCCATGAAGATAATCTTCTAAATCTAGATGGAATCCTTTCGTATGGTTTACTTCAACTAGAATTGCAAACTTTTAATAAAAGAAAAAACAATTGATAGTTACGCTTTACTTCCTAAAATTTCTGCCACAGTTTCACGAGAAACCAAAATTCCAACTTCGAGAAATACAGTTAGAGCAATTAAAAATACCATTCTTTGCGTTACGAATCTCCAATGATCATTGAACCGGTAATATTGATTATTCGGAACAACCTTAGCCAGTTTATTATAACCTTCTCTAACTTCATCAAACAATTTACGTGCTCTTAAGCAACATGCTGAAACTAAACAACAATATTGATAAAATATATAAAAACAATAACGTTTTACTCACTTTCTTGATCAGCATTTTCTTGATGAATAGTCTGTAGAACCGTCAATATGTTCCTAGCTATATTTTCAATTTCTTTAATAATGGGCTTTATTTCCTAAAAATTTATTAATTAGAAAACAATAACCTTAAAAGATAAATTTTTACCTCACGAATAGACTGCTCGGAATCAATATATTCTTGAAAAGACGTAAAAATATCAGTCATTACAACATTCGCCATCGTGTGCAGTTGTTTGTATATTATTCAATACTAATTATTTATTTTGAACTCAAATTTTGTATAAAAGCAGAAGCTACTTCATAACCACAATAACTTTTTATCAGCTTTTTATCTCGGTTGGTAGCACTGCTCATTGCCAAATCTTGTTCAAATCAAATTTTTGTTTTTGTCAACTGGTAGAAATGAATATTGTGACATTTCCACTTTTGTTGGTATAACTGAATGTCATTTGTAAATTGTGACAGATTTGTATAAAAATCTTGTTAAAATATTCTTCTCTTATTTGACCTATAATGGCATCTACAAAAATAGCAGTGGTAATTACTAACATATTTTCTATACATAATTTGTAAAAATTCTATTTTCATGTAATTTTTCATTGCTCTTTACGTTTAGGTTACAGGCAGTAATAAAGGGATTGGATTTGCTATTGTGAAAGGATTATGTGAAAAGTTTTCCGGAATTGTTTATTTGACTGCTCGAGACGTTACCAGAGGTCAAAATGCTGTGTCAGAACTGGAAAAATTGGGTTTCAAACCAAAATTTCATCAACTTGATATAACTGATCAATCAAGTATTGATAATTTTAAAGATTATATAAAAAACAGTTATGGTGGTATTGATATATTGGTCAATAATGCAGCAATTGCATTTAAGGTAGCTATATATATATATATAATAAATCTGTAGAGAATTATCATGTTGTGCTCGGAAACTACTTGACGAATTTTGATGAAGCGACATAGAGTTAGCTTATATTCTGGGTAATTATTTAGAATACTCTTTATCCCGAAAAATTAAAAGATTCCTACTGAAATAAATAAAATCGTAATTCGCTGCGTGTGTACGCTAGCCATTAGAGCGTATCTCCATCGGTGCAGTGTCAGCATGACTGTGGGAACACAACTTTATTTGCTCCTGTACATTTTGGCAAATTTATATTTTCAATCAATTTTCTTTACAGTGGTGTATCACAAATGCCATTTTACTCACAAATTATGCTTAAAATAAGTAAAAAGTCATTATAGCTGACTGTGATAATTTTCTTATTTGTTCCAAATACCTATATAATTTACATACCAAGTATAATTTGGAAGCAAAATATTACTTGTGATTCACCACTGTAAAGAGAAATTGATTTACAATCTGATCCCGACAAAAAATATAAGATGTTCCATTTAATATATATATTTTTTAATACTGCATCAACTATTACTTGTGTTTTAGAATGATGCTACTGAGCCATTTTCTGAACAAGCTGAAACTACTATTGCGATTAACTATTTCAGCTTATTGCGTGTTTGTAACACTTTATTTCCACTTTTAAGATCAAATGCACGAGTAGTTAACGTTTCTAGTTCTGCTGGACATTTGTCCAGAATTCCCGGAATCGAACTACGTACAAAACTAGGTAATCCTAATCTAACAGAATCCGAATTATCTGCACTAATGACAGAATTTGTAGAGTAAGTATAACAACTTAAAGGTGCAAAATCTTTTAAAAATTCTAATTTCTTTTAGGTCAGCGAAAAGGAATAAGAATTTAGATGAAGGGTGGGGCAATTCTGCCTATGTAGTTTCTAAAGTAGGTGTTTCTGCCCTTTCGCTTATTCAACAACGAATTTTTGATGCAGATACATCAAAAACTGGCATTTGGGTGAATGCAGTTCATCCTGGCTATGTTGATACAGATATGACGAGTCATAAAGGAGTTTTAACTATAGAGCAGGGTGCAGATGCCCCTTTATTTTTAGCGTTACTACCTCCAGGAGGTCAAGAAATTAAAGGCAAATATGTTTGGTTTAATCGTGAAATTGTAGATTGGAGAGCAGATCATACTCCTACAAAAGTTTAATAAGTAATATACAAATATATGAACAGAAAAGAACAATTTTTTATATTAATAATTTGTTGTACAATAAAGGCTTTACAAATTATGTTATACTAGTTTTCATACTTTGCTATTGCGCATGATTACCCCCTCCTAGGATATAGGTATGACTTATGATAGTAAGAATTTATAAATGATTGTAAAATGGGGAAAAAAGGCAATCACTACTTTGTCGAGCTGTTATCAACTAATTAGAGAAGTTCATGTAACTCAACTGTATTTGAAGACAGAAAATAAATTTATACTTTTAAAAATTGAAAGTCCTTAAAACTTAATTTACATGCATAGTTCTATATTTTTAAATTCCGCGCATATATACAGCTAACTTAAAATATGTGCTTGAACCAAAATAGAGCACGTCTCCCGATTGTATTTCGTTTTCGGCATTAATAGGAAGAATAATAATGTTGGGTAATCAAATAAAAATATTAACGTCAATTAATCAATTTCAGTCACCAAACTCTAACAGGTCTTCGACATTTGGAAGGGAATTCAACAAAACAGGTCCAGATTGCCCCGTTCTAAAACGTATTCACTTTTTTTTTTAATTTGTGTTATGACTTTAAAAGACAAGTTCAGCTTATAACATTGCAGTGCACCATCTAGTACAGAGACTCCCAAGCTTTTTACTTACTTGTACTAAGTACAAAAAAGTTTTGTAAAACCGACAAAATTCACCTATCGAGATTTTGATGGAAATATCCGTTTTGAGCATCCCTGAATCCATTTTGACTATTTTTGGCTTAATGTCGGTACGTATGTTCGTAAGTTCGTGCGTGCGTGCGTAACTCGCAAATCTCAAAACTGGTCGAACATATAGCGTTGAAATTTTGTATTTAAGACTGGTATAGGGTCTAGTTGTGCACCTCGTATTATAGTTTCAATCGTCTGTACCGGAAGTGCACTTTACTTGAAACTTTTTTCGAATTTTTCTGATAAATCCAGAATGATCAACCGTAGGATGTTGAAAATCAGCATTTTAAATTGCTGTAGCATCTAAATGGTGATCTCCTATTTTCGTACCAATCGGCTAAGCCGGAAGTGCACTTTATATGACAGACTTTTCGAATTTTCTTCATAAATTCAAAACAATCGGTCGTAGAATATTGAAATTTTGTATTAAGCACTTCTATAACATCTAGTTGTACATCTTGCATTATGATTGCGATCGGCTGAACCGGAAGTGCAGTTTATTCGAAACATTTCTTGAACTTTCCGCATAAATCCAAAATGATTGAACGTAGAATATTAGAATACAGTATTCAAGATGATAGTACTGTCTAGATGCTCATATCCTATTTTCATTGAGATCGACTAAGCCGGCAGTGCACTATACTTGACAATCTTTTGGAATTTTTCGCATAAATTTAGAACTATCATCTGTAGAATATTGAAATTTGGTATTTCAGTCTGCTGTAGCATCTGAATGATTGCCTACTATTTTCATAACAATAATAATAACCGGAAGTGCACTTCAGTTGGAATTTATTTTTCAATTTTGCGTATTTAGGAACGTTGTAGCATGAGAATGATGACCTACTGTTTCCATAGCAACCGACTAGGCTAAAAGCGCATTTCACTTGAGATTTTTAATTTTTTTTGGATAAATCAAAAACAATTAGCCGTGGAATGATGAGATTTTCTGTTTGATAATATATATCCAATGATGTACAAGTAAGTCACGTGATATCCACGTCAGTTTTTTTTTCTAGTAATAGCATATAATAAATAAAAATATACATTCATTTAAGTATATGTTTATTGAATGGTAATAGTATACAGATATTTATCACGTCATAGAGGGAGACCGATATAAGTGCTGTGGCTTCGAACTTTCCTAGTATGAGTAGTGTGACTCTAAAAAAAAGTAAGAATAGTGTTTCCAAAAAATTCAATATAGGGATTCGTACAATATTCCACTGTTTTTTTTCAATTTTTTCTTCCGATAGAATATAATAAATAGTCAAACTGTCGATGTGACTATTTCACCTCCGATTTTGATGAAACTTGGCGGAATAATAACTATTGACTGTCAGACTAGGTTGACCTTAAAAATCGTATTTATATTGATATAACATGTATACATGGTGCATGTGTGTATGGGTGTGTGCGATGCTAGCGACTTCATTGTGATATGAAATTCTGTCAGTGGCACTAAAACAGTGATTTTTGTTTTCAACCACCGGTGTTTCGCACCTAACTAGCGGTTGGGCTTCGCCCGCTCTGACCAAACTTGACGTAGAATCTTGATTTTTTTTTAAATATAATATTATTCTTATGCAGGAGCCACACTTATGTCTAATGCCGTTAAGTAATGCGTTATGTGACAATTGACATATTGTTATTGACAAAGTGTTCATTATTGAATAACGCCTCAATTAGTGACATTAGACGTAAATGTGGCCCCAGCATTACATTATCTTCAAACAAAATTTGTATATCTATGAAGCCTAGTGGTTGAGAGACAAAAAGATTTTGTACGTCATATAAGTATTAAAAATCGTCGTTTTAATCAGTTTTAATTAAAACGAAGCACTGTTTGAAGTTTTTTTGTTTCTATACCTATTATTTATCACATATTTTATTTAATAAAAACGACTTTTGATTTTAAATTCTGTATAATTATATGAAACTTTGAAGTATCGATCCTTTGACCAAGGAAGAAGATCCTTGGTCAAAGGATCGAAACGTCAAAGTTTCAAATAAATTTACAGAATTTAAATCAAAAGTCGTTTTTATTTAATAAAATTCTGAAAAATGTATAGATTATTACATATTTTATTATTTTCATAAATTTCTTAAATTTTGATAGGAGTGGAATACCCTATTTTTATTGATGCACGAGCTATAATAATTTCATTAAGAATTGAATATTTCAACTATTAAATATTGATAAATTAAACACAGCATAATTTCATATAACACTTGTATTAAATTCCAATTAAACATTACAATAAAACAATATTCATCTATAGCTGATGTACAGTGGCCGCCGGTCTCAGAGGGTTGATCTCATGTATTCTGAAAGTAAAACATAATATAAGCAAACTACCTTGCTTAGTGAGGAATCACATCCACACACACGTTATACAATCATAACCATCAACACAACGCAAGTTATATACTCAATACCATCAACACAGTTCGCGAACTAGGGTCTCAATCGCTAGTTGCGCCAGGGAGCACCGACTACTGAACGTATCCCACGTTAAGCTAGGGAGCACCGTCAACTAGCTGTAATCCTTCATACCAACGGATATTACTATCACACAACATACTCAACGCATCAACATCAAACCACACCACATCGAGTTCAGACAGGTAGACTAGGATATGCTACTTTCTCTCTCTCCTGTTAAATACGCAAACGAAGACCAGAGTCAAAGGGCCTCAAACCTCACTTTAACAGTCGCCAGCCAGGAGCCCGAGAGCCCTCCACCGCTGACCAAAAGGTCACGGCTGTGTCACCCTCCACCGCTGACCAAAAGCTCACGGCTGTGTCACCCTCCACCGCTGACCAAAAGGTCACGGCTGTGTCACCCTCCACCGCTGACCGAAAGGTCACGGCTGTGTCCTAGAACGCTCAAAACCCATTGAGCTGCTTGATCTTAATCACCGTGAGTTAAATACAAGGCAACAGGAGTAAGAATTGAAAGCTGAGCTGAAACACTTACCCCACCTCCCCACGTAAGAATCAAGCGGCACCTGTTCACATGCAGGGCACCGGTGGCACGAGGCTAGCAAGTCGTGCTTCTTTGGGCGCAACTCAGCTGCACTCCCCCCTGGCTAAGATAAGCCGAGTTAAACAACAGGAGGCGACGCCAATAGGATAAGGATTAGGAAATACATAAATCACATACCATACAACCACTACAATTCACACACCTCCAATATAAACACATTCTCCACAACCATCTCACCTCCAATATAAATACACTCTCCTATACACACACGTGACTAACTCACCCTAAACTCTTCAAGATACACTAAGGACATTGTAACTCCACTCTCCTAAATAATAACACAAACTGAGGTAACAAATAGATGTCGGCCCGTTTAAATAACCTTCGTATTGTGTAACTTGCTGAAATTGGTCAAAAATGATATGATTATTAATCTTACGTAAAACCTATGAAAAATATCTTTAACACAACAGACAAAAATTTATCATATACCGCTCAAAACATATATTTTGTAATAAACCGAAATACTAAAATTTTTTCATTTTGTGGTGTATATATCAACATATATACATATATAAATATATTATAAGTATGAATAATATATAATCAATTATTTCATTGATAAGTAAAATATTACGAACTAACAATTTTTTATCAAAACATGCGATATAAAAAATTGCAAATAGTAGACTTCCATGTTTTTCATCCCTTGAGAGAGAGCTGTAATAGTTATTTACGTATAGAGGGCTGAAAGATTAAGTTTACACCCGCGGACAAAGTTTGAGGCTCGAAGCGTAGCGAGGGCCTTAATTCGTCCAAGGGTGTAAATTGTCTTTCAGGCCGAGGCACGTACAACGTTTTACGCACAACTGTGATAAAATTTACTTGTGAATTTCTCGTAAGTAATTAGTTTTTGAGAACACGCAAAAATATTTATTACTTCAAAATTATAAGGTGGCGTATGGTAACAAAAAACATGTCATGTGTTAAACAATTGATTTTGTTTATATGTCAACAAAATTCTGTTGGTAGTTTTCTTATTTTAATAATAATACTGGTGGCCAATTCTCTAGTTTACAGTCCAACGGGCGGTAAATTTTTTTACCGCCCGACGGGCGTAAAGTAGAAGTTACCACCATGGTAACTAAGTTGTAAACAAACAATTTTGTATCAGTTGTGCGTAAAATAATGAATCTTCCAATAAATATGCATAAAAGTTTTTCTAGGAAAGTTAAAGTTTTACATATTTAGAGATCCCGAAATGCAATAAATTTGTCAGATTGTTTTCAAAAATTGTATTACAGAATATAAATTAAAATTCCATAATGATATTCTGAGTATTCAATACTACTCTAATTATATATGATTGAAAACCGAATAATTTGATTCAACATTTGAAAACTGAAAATTCTAAATTGAAGCATGTAATTTGATTACAAATAATACATCATGTCAAAAATAAATAGTTTGATAGACTTCGATATTATTTTATCACGTTTTTTACCTAAAGATTAAACTATTTCGACTCAATCATCGCGTTTCCTGGGCCCTGATTTTGTAACTAGAAAGCGATACCGAATAGAAATAAAAAATGGCGATGTGTTGAATGACGACCATCTTGGATTTCTATTCAACAGTGCGAATTCTAAGGTATTTCAAACATTTAATTCTTCTCTGTTTTAACGCATGCGTATTGTGGTAGCAATTTGAAAATAACACATGTTAGGGACTTGGGTGGGAATTCCGGCGCTTGCTGGTCACTCGTTTGTAAACAAAAGGTCGAATTTCCTCGATGAACGCCTCTGCAGCAGCTTTATTTAATCTGCGTATTATAAATTTATCTGGAACATGACACAAAATATTCGCAATGCAATAAATTTACCGGAAAGTTGCTAAGAAATTGTTATCCGGCAGTTCAAAAGGATCCATAGCATCTCTTAGCTCCCGATAATACCATAGTGCCATAAAAGCCATCTGGATAAAGTAATAGAAGGTTTATTATTCTACATTCTTACAGCTTATTTACACTCTATCACAATAATACTTGTAATATAGTATCAGAAGACAACAAGAAGATAAAAACGTATGAATTTTGATGCAGATTAATAGAATTTTAAACAAATACTCACATCTTGAAATACAATAATTATAAACTCTCCAGGAACAAAATTTGAATTAAAACTTGAATCAACTTAACGTTACTAAACATCAACTATATTCACTTTGCCAAATACGTATTCGTCTGGTCCCGACCAGTTGAATAGGCCTATTCGTTCGAGAATAGCAGAAAATGGCCGACTTAAGATGGCGCTAGGTAACGAAAATGTATTCAGTATCGCTTTCTAGTTACAAAATCAGGGCCCTGCACTGTTCACATATGCTAAAGCGCTTTCTAAGGACACAAAATAGCGGATGATAATACTCATTTATTTAGTGCCTTATAAATAGGAACCTGATGGTAGTTAAAAAGAGTAAACAAAAGATGGCGACACCGCATGAAAAGAAATTTTCCAGTGGCACTTAGAATGGTGGGTACTAGAATTTTTCTTCTTTAAAAAAAGCAACCAAAAGATAGCCTAAAGCGAGCTTTTTAGGCCAACTAGTATCAAAAAACAGTAAATCAGTGTCTTTCTTGTTTGAGGAAAAAAAAGCAAAACATAACCTAAACCGAGCTTTTTAGGTCAACAAGTATTGGAAAACAGTAAATCAGTGTTTTTCTTGTTCTAAAAAAAAAGCAACCAAAACATAACCTAAACCGAGCTTTATAGGCCAACTAATATTGAAAAAATCCATTCTTGGCAGCGAGGCACACACTTGTACACAGGGGTGGGCTGCCAAACTTTAAACAACCGGCTGGCTATTATTTCGAAGAAAAAAAAAACGGTAAATGAGTAGGTACATTGTCTTTATTCATTTTTGTACAGTATAAAAAATATAATATAAATGACAAAACAAAACATCTATTGCAGAAATTAACTAAACAAAACATTGATTGCACCAAAAAAACTGATAAACTCCAAATTTAACGTACTATGCTATGCAAATGCATAGTTAATTAATTAATTATTACAGAGTCCATATGCCTTGTTCATTTGCAGCAACAAGTAACAAAGGAAATAATAAAGCCGACGATACCATGTGCAGTGTGCCGAAGCTTCACAACTTGTGACTCACTCACAAGCAAGAGCCAAGCACATCGCATTTTACGTACGCACATGATGTGTGTAGTGTGTTGCGCTTGCGCACATGATATGATTGCGAGTGTGTGGTACATTGGAGCGATGTGCAAATTTTGCAAACACATACAATTAAAATGGCTCATTCTTTGGTTTTACGTGTAATTTGACAAGCGGCTCGCCGAGTTTCAAAAATTTTAACCGGCTCGCGCGAGCTGGACCGAACCGGCTCCAGCCCACCCCTGTGTACATATTTATGTGAAATGCTATTTGTTTGAAAGCCACTGACTCACATATGCAAGGTACGCGTGTGCATACAAGATACGCACATGCGCACGTCACCAGGCTCCCAATATAAATGCGATCCACTGATCTCTATTATATAACTGGATAGAGTATCCGAGAAATGACAGAATTTGAAACTTTCGGTTTCGATCACGTGTACAAAAAACTTTTTATTTTGGATTCCCGCTCCTTTCAAAGTGAAATTAGCAATGGATCACTAGGAACCTAAAGACGTACGCATGCGCGTATGGATTACGCGCATGCGTACCTTGCACACGTGTTGCTTTAGTCAGTGGCATTCAAACAGAGTGCATTCTTGTTTTTGTTGCTCTTTCCAAAAAAAGCAAGAAAATCACCACTTTACTGCCTTCCAATCCTAGTTGGCTTAGAAAGCTCGGTTTAGGTTATGTTTCGGTTATTTTTATTTTAAACAAAAAAAACACATTTTCTTTGTTTTAATCTGGTTTTAATACTAGTTTACACCGTTTTAGTGCCACTGGAAAATTCCTGTGCATGCTGGTACCGCCATCTCTTTGTGACTATTGGAATTTCCTTAGATTCCTATTCTACTTGTGTACCGTATCGCAAGAATTGACATCTCGTCACGTTTGCACCACATCGCACATGTTCATTTAAAAAAAACCTTGATTTGAAAATGACGGAATGTAAAATAGTCAAAGTGGATGAAGAAGATAGTACTTTAACTCCAAAAATTTGTAAATACTTGATATGTACGTTTCTGATGATAATATGTATGTATTTTCATTATTTTTTTAGTAAACTTCCAAAATGGGGAACTTGTAAACACAAAAAAATTACAATGCAAGTCTTTTATAAACACAAAAAATAACAAAACAACTATTGCAATTGCTTCTGATCGCTTAACTTATGTGGGAGAAGTAAACGAAAATGTTGACTATCATACACTTTTAGCCATAAGGAACAAAAAAACAAACGAGGTAATAATACATTAAGCTGTCTTCAAAATTAAATATAAATTTCTCCGCTTATAGGTTCGTCTCGTTCCAGTAAATACAGTATCAATGAATGTTTGTATGATGAAAAAGAATGAATCATTAGAAACTACTTTGAATAGTTCTACAATTAATGTTAGAGATTTATACAAACAATTTGGATCGAAAAAAGACAAAAGACGAACAGAACAATATGAGAGAATGAAGATGAATGTGTCTAATGTTGAAGAAGAACTGAAAACAACAGTTGCAAGTATGTAAATATTAAAATAGTTGTTCAAAATTTTATTACAATTGAAAGAAATTATTTTCAGATGTTTCTGTAAAACAAGATGATTTAGTACCTCATACAGTAGATGAAAATGCGGCTGATTATCGTCCAAAAATTAATAGATCCGCATCTGAAGTAAAAGACGTTTACGACTTGTATAGTATTTTAAAAAAAGACGATTTGGATTCTTTAAAAGATATAGCCACTGGTATAATCGAAAACAGTGTTATAGAAGAACAGTTTAGTTTTAAAAATTGGTACAAAATCATTTACTTATCAACTCTTTTTTAGGCTATCAGGATTTGTTCTTGAATGTATAAATAAATTAAAACAGGCGTCTGTAACAGATATAAAGAAATATGAAATTTTATTATATTGCGACGTGATTTTGAAATTTTTTAAACTTAGTGCAGTAAATATCAAAAAGAAGACTGTAAAAATACCACCATATCCACAAAAAATTGTAAATAAAGTTCTAAATGAGTACACAGTTTCTACTACAAAATCTAGGTACATGCGAGTTGGAATAAATAACTATTTTGCTAGATGATGACTTATTCAATTTTTTTAGGCTTCGACCCCATGCAATGCGCGATAAAGCTGTGTGTTATATTATAATTTTAGCGTTGCTAGCTATGAATTACAAGTTGGATTTGGAGTCCATAACAACATCAATAAATGTACCATTAAAAAAATTATGTGAAATTTCTCGGATTTTGGGAGCACAACCTCTTTCAAGCAATTGCAGATCTACTGTTGTCTTGAAACTGCCGTTACCACCTCCTGTAACTACACTCAGAAGACCCAAGAAGAAATAACATTGATGCAATATTAATTTTTTTATTAAAAAATAGAATGTTATAATTTCAATTTCTTAGCAGAAAATATTTTTTTTGAATTCTTATTCTGTACATTAGTTTTGGATTTAATGTGACTTTTTACTTCATCTTGAAGTTGATTGAAAAATGCTGTTGAAGATTTCACACTCTTATTGCCAGCAGCTTCATCCATCTGTAATGAAAAAAATATATCATTTCAGTACAATAAAGCTCTTGTCTTTAATTTTAGTGATCCCGAGAAAACTGGGTTTGATACCAGGTGGGGTTAAATGTCACAATCAAGTTTTAGTTCAAAATAATATCCTCTGTGATTTACTCTATACAGTTCAGTACAAAAATATTAATCTACTGAATTATACAGCATTTTCTGTATGTGCCACAACCAGAAATAGGTAAAAGGCGTGATTGATATCTATTAAATTTTTTAAAGTCATCTGAAATACCCACCTTATCAACATTTTTCTCTTTAGTAACATGTTCTAACAATTTAGCAGCTTTTTGTTTACTATATTTGTTGCCTAATCCAGGCTTCATTTTCTCTATTAACTTCTCTTTTTGCTTTTTTGCTTTAGCGTGCTCTCTTTGTTTTTGTTTTTTCTGTCTCCGTTCTCTCTTTTTGTCAGTATCACTGCGTTCTGATTTGCCAATTTCGTCTCCTTTTGATTTATTCTTAATTTCTTCAGGTGCTAAAAGTGCTGCATCACTAGCAGCAACTGGAGCGACTTCTTCCATATTAATAGCTGGCAAATTACTAATAATTCGCAATTCTGGTGTAACAGTTTTTGGAGTAAAGTGAAAATTGGATAGTGCGTCCAATTTACTAAATAAATTTTTCATCAAATTTTTTATATCCAAGTGCTCTTTTGGCTCCTCTTCTGGTTTATCAATTGAATTGGGATCTAAGCTCTCTTGTTGCTTTAAATATTCTGCTTCGTATATTTGTGCTAAAGACTGTTTACTTTTTTCTTGATCTAATAATATTTTTTTCTTATATTCAAAAGGTGTTTCAACTAATTTTGTTTTACGTTCTACATCATCCCAAACTTTATCTTTGATTCTTTGTTTTATAACATCTTCTAATCTCATTGTCGTTTCTTCCGTTATCATGGGAGCTTGGAATTAGAAAAAAAACTATAAGTTCAAAGTATTTCAATGAGCAATCTTACACTATACCTGGTCTAACAGTTAAATCAAAGTCAACAATCTCTTCTAATAATGAATTTTGAGGTCGTTTATCTGCAGTTACTTCGCCTTTAAGTTGCCATGGTTTTTCTTCTAATGCCAATCCTTCAATATCTTCAATTTTACGTTTCAAACGTTCTTCTCTTATTTCTAATGCTGATTTTAAATTCTTCTGTTCAAAGGAATCATTTTCTAGCTTATCATCAAAAGTGACTTTTCGTTTCTTAGTTTCAATTTGTTTATCTTCATTTTCACTTTCCGATTCTTTTAAAACTTGTTTGTTTATTTTCTTCTTCTCTGTCTGCTTGGTTTCACCGAAAAAATCATCATACCTTGGATTCATTTCAAACTCTGAATTTTCTTCTTCATTCATATGATTATCATCAAACAAATCCACTGAACTTCCATCATCTGAATCATCTGATTGTTCTTTATCTGGCTGTTCTTGTTTTTTCAAAAACTGCTCCATTTCCTCAAGTTTGAAAAATTGATCATCAACTGCTGATATTTGTTTATTCTTGCTTGATTTATATTCTTGTATATCACCGTTTGATAAATTTTCATCATTACTGTGTGTATCATCATGTTCACTTTCTGATGTTTCCGAATTTGGTTCACTGTTTGCTTCAATCTCCTCATCAAGTTTATTCTGAGCGTGATCTTCATGGTCTGATTCTGATTCATTTTCATCAATATTTAAAAACCACAATCTATCTTTAATAGCGACTAATCTACTAACAGAGCTCAAGTAATCTGTTAAAATACTTTCATTCTGTAACTCCAATTGTTGCCAAATTTGTTCAGTATCAAAATTTTCAATAACCAATTCTTTTAATGAATCTATTATTGGCGTAGTTTCTTCCTTTTTAGTAAAATCATAAGTCTCCTTAATAAGCTCCTTAACATTGCTTATAAGCTTTTCTGAAGCGCTAAAATGATTTTTTTTTGTAATTGTTTACATATATAAGCTATTATATATACATACCTTATAAACTTTTCAGGTCTTTTCGTAATGCAATCAAATTTATCACAAAAATCATTAATATGATTACTTGTCATTATAAATTCACTACAAGCACGTGTAGAAATGTCAAAATAACATAACCTATACAAATTATTTTATAAACGGAAATCAAATTTCCCTACTTAATTGCGAAATGTCAGTTTGACTTTGTTTCTATTTTGGTTAAATATATTTTTATCTTAAAGACGTTTTCTTATAATTACTTTTATTATCCATACGCTTTAATAGAATACAGTATGATTACTTCTGATACTTTTGTAGATGACAATCATTCTCGAACAATAATACACATAGATTTGGATTGTTTTTATGCGCAAGTAGAGATGTTAAAAAATCCAGAATTGAGAAATGTTCCACTGGCAGTACATCAGAAAAATCTCATAGTTACAAGCAATTATATCGCCCGAGAATACGGAATAAAAAAATGTATGTACATTCCTGAAGGCTTGAAATTATGTCCACAATTAAAAGTAGTAAATGGAGAAGATCTACACGACTACAGGAGAATGTCTGTGAAAATTAATACTATTATTCAAAAATACGCAACAACGGTTGAAAAATTGGGGTTCGATGAAAACTTTGTAGACATTACAGAATTAGTGAAAAAACGAATGAACTCTGATTTGAAGAACAATATACAGGCAGTTGGGCATATTTATGGATCAAAGAAACAAGATTGTGATTGTGGTTGTTATAAGAGAATTAATGTTGGTTCTGTAATAGCATCAGAGATAAGAAAAAATATTAAATTAGAATTAGGTTTAACGAGTGGTGCTGGTATTGCACATAACAAATTATTAGCAAAACTTGGCGGTGCTATTCACAGACCTGATCAGCAAACAATAGTGTATCCTAATAATGCTGCTCAGTTATTATTTAGTTTAACGGACATCAAAAAAATACCAGGAATAGGTCAAAACACTTTTGAAATATTCAAATCTTTAAATATAACAACAGTAGAAGACCTTAGACTTTGTCAGCTTGAAAAATTGGAAAAAACATTTGGTAAAGAAAAGGCCAAGTTGTTTATGGATTTAAGTTATGGTATAGATAATACACCTGTTAAAATAAGTGGAAAACCTCAAAGTATCGGTCTTGAAGATAGTTGCCGCACTATTAGCGTTGAAATCGAAGCCAAAAAGAAATTTCGTCTATTATTACAACGCCTTATGATTCTCGTTTCAGAGGACGGCAGAATACCTCGAACACTGAAAGTGACATTAAGAAAGCTTGACATTCAACGGAAAACCAATCATAGAGAACAAAAACAGTGCAACGTTTCTCCAACATTATTTAATATTCATGAACATGTGCAGTTATCGCCTAATTCTGAAGAAAAACTCATGACATCCATCATGCATTTATTTCATAAACTTGTTGATATTACTAAACCATTTCATATTACTCTACTTGGTTTGGCATTCACAAAATTCCAAGAAAGACAACTAGGAAAACATTCAATTGCTTCGTTTTTAATGAAAAACTTGTCTGTACAATCTGTCACATCATTGGAAAATAAAAATACCAAAGATATTTGTGGAACTTCTCAAATGCCAATGGAATGCACTTCAGTTTCTCAAAAATCTCTAGATTTTAATACTGATGGTTCTGAATCTGAAATCGAGCCTTCACCAAAGAAAACTAAATTTGGAAAATTAATTGCTAAACGTCGATGTTTAGATTCAACAGTAGATTGTCCATCACCTAGTAAACTTCGAGTTTCCGAACTAAGATTAAATTCACGAGAACTAGATAAATCACCAATTGAAAATACAGAAGTGTGTCCTGATAATGTTGATCCAGAAGTTTTTAAAGAATTACCCCCGGATGTACAACAGGAATTGATTCAACAATGGAAAATAGACCAGAAAGTTAAGATTCCAGTTATTAAGAAGCCAAAAAAAAATACTTTACTAACTTATCTTATTAAAAACAAATAATTTCTTGTTCATATTGTTAATTACATACTAAATAGTATCATGATGACTTTTCACATATTTTTAAAATTGTTAATTACAATTGTTTTGTATACTGCAACATTCCGTACAATATACATATATTTTTTTTGTAAATTTATTTCTATCTGAGCCCATTACAATATTTGTAGCATTGCCAATTATCCTATTAGGCATGTAGGTACATATTATTTCAATATGAGAAGAACATTACATAATTACGATAGAATCCTGTATTAGGATAAAATATTTTTGCAGTGTAATAAATTATATAAGCTGGTAAAAAATCATCACAATATTTCACATGTAGATTTAATATTGTCAATTTTGTCCGTATATATTCTTTTACAAATAATTTGAAAGTATTTTAGGATGCTTAAAAGTATCTACAAAATTTTGTAAGACTATCATAAATTATGATTTAATTTTCACAGAATAATTTTTTTCATGTGTTTGTTTTTACTTGACGCGTGCACAATTTCGTTCACTTTATAGGGCAGACTTGACGCAGACTAGGTCCATTTCTCACTTAGATCATATATAATATATACTATATTACACCATAAATGATCTAAGATATTTAAAAAAAATACTATAAGTATCAGATATCCAGTTATACAGGTCGTGCTATCGACTTATTGCAAAAGTAAACGCAGTACACGAAACAGGAATGGAATACTGATATAGAGAATACTTTATATACAAAACACAAAACACCAAAATTATGATGATAATTATATTTTATAATTCTTTTGGCATTATTACAAAGCAACACAACATTTCAGTACTTGATCTATATTTAAAGTTATCTATTTTCAACTATCTAGATTTGTATATTTCATTTGCATGAATGTAGAATATTCTCCAACACTTATTTGGTGAAATAAATTTAGACAATGTCAATAAAACAGTGCTTTTTCTTTCTATTGCAATGATCGTAGACTAGCTTGCTACGCTCGCACTTTTAAAAAGACCCCTGAATAGTACCAAATTGCGCTGCACGCGCCTGTGGCACCAAATTTGAGTCCGAGGCAACTGAGAAGGATGAACTAAAATTATTCGAGAATACAAAAGAATTTCGCAATCGTGTATCAAACAATGTTTTTTTGAAAACCATGTCTCAAAATTACTAAAAATGTCAAAAGAAAATTTTGACATTTCGAATCAACTTTTAATGTTGCTGTTATACCAAATCAGTACGATGCGAAATATCGTTTCGCATATTTCTAGTTGTCATGTAAATGTTCACTTTTAATGACAGTTTTCAAAAAACAGATTTTTATGTTGCAATGGGGAGTTCAATATCTATTCTTGTTGTAAATAATCTTGTTAAAGATTTGGTTTTGAATGACAAAATTGTCATGTAGGACTCCGTTTAAAAATGATAGTGTAAAACGAAACCCAACTCGTTCGTGGATTTAATAAATTTATCTTTACTTAAAGCTATAGTAATATAACTAAAACTATCCACTAAAAAATACTACTACCGACTCTAAACTAGACACCAACACTATACTTACTTATAATTTACACAATGTTACTGTCTGTTATTTATTTCCACTGCTTCTTATTTATTTAGACAAGTTTATTTATATATTTTCAATCTCATGTGCTACACTTATCCAAACTACCAACAACTACTGCTCCGCTCGATCCAGTCCTGGGCTTATATACTCCCGCCTAAGGTTTCTCGAAGCTTCCAGAAAGTTTTTAGAAATTCTTCCAGACGGCACCACGTCCTTGGTGCATGAATCAGTTGCGTCTGCCACCCGTTTAGCCGGCATGTATCATGAGAGTTTATCCTTGCGCAAAAGATACACATGTTGTAACTGTGCCAAGCCGTAGTCTTCAAGCAAATCATTTGAAAATTCGTGAAGGCATAGCGTGGAATTTTTGTAGAACGGTTCCTTCAAATACAAGTCAACCTAAAAAGCTTGATTTAGGTTTTGTTTTTAGTGGGCTTTTCTTTTCCTCGCTTGTTATTATTTTCACCATTATTCTTATGAATTCTTACTTTCAGTATAATTCTCAGTTTTTGAAAAAAAAAAAACATTGTTTAGTGCCACTGACAAAATTCTATTTTACTATTGGGTCGCTACTATCGTCATCTCTTGAGAACTGTTCAAATTGCTAACGAATAACTCAAGGACATTACCATGACATTTCGCACAATTTTAAAGAGATGGCGTTACTGGCGTCTCTAGTAAAAAGAAATTTTGTCAGAGGCACTAAAACAGTGTTTTCCTGTGTAGACAAGTGTTCATGTATAACAATGGTTGTATGTTAGCTCGCTACGCTCGCGGCTTTAAAAAACATCCCTGAATATTACCGCAATCGCGCTGCGCGCGTCTGTGGGACTGAACTTGAGGAAACCACCTCGAAGGATGAATCAAACTCCTCCATCAACCTCAATGTTGGACTGAAATAATAAAACTTACAAACAAATAAATAATTAAATTACTATAAAGCAACTTGCCACATACTACTTCTATTGGAACCTTTTACATGTCATGTTTGAAGACTACTGTAGCTACCATTAACACAGGGTGCTCGATCTGCTCCAGAGAGTCAGAGATCAACCATAGACCTTTTCACGACTAGTTATGCGCATGCGTGTCCGCTATTCTAAAAGGCGGCAATGTGAAAATTTCGGGCACTTTTTATAAATATGGCGGGGCAACAACGATCATTACCATTATTATCAGTTCAATCAGATGAAGATTAATTGATGGTGTGTTATTAGTTCATTCGACAGTGGAAGCTCGTAACTTCATACAATTACGAAGATGATTAAAATGCCATGCTGATCCCTAAAGTGGTAATAAAGCAGAACTTATTGATAGGCTAGGATGACAATTATATCCATATTATGCTCAAATTAATTAATACAATATTAATTTTGAATATGAAGAATGATAATCAAAAAATACAGTAATAGATCACATTTAACACATTTTGGACAAATTTTCAGATATTTTTGCTTCATTGATTTAATAAGTTTTTGACGAGTTTCAAGACAAGGCTTTGAAAAATTGATAAAATAATATTAATTGTCCGAAAATGATTTACTACACGCAAATTGCTGCAACATATTCCACAACAGCGCTATTTTGCTCCTTCGTAAAATGATAAGAATAACATTATATATATATTTATATTGAAAAACTTGTATTATGATTTTACTGTAAATATATAACAATCAAAACTGTACTGAATATGAATTTTTTGAAAACTTACATAGGAAACATAGTATTAACGGCTTATCTACGTATAAAGTGCCCGAAAAAAATGGCGAATATCGAGGCATGCGCACAAAAAATTTTCAACTATGAAAAGGGCTATTGTCAACCATCGAGCGCTTAGATCCTTGTCAAAGTGACTTTGTGAACTGAGGTTAGAGATAAACAAACATTAGTTATTTGTTTTCTAAAACTCATTTCCTTTGTAGAAGATGTCTGTAATTATTCATATCGTCTAAATCTTAGACCAGAAGTATTTCTAGTCTAAGGTCTAAATAATATCTAGATGGAAGAAACTGCGAACGGCTACGACGGAAAGAGATGGAAGATATATTGTAAGAAAGCTGGAGAGATGAACTGCGCAAGCGTGACAATAATCAAATTTCGGTTTGTCAAACCCGAAAAATGACAAACACTTGATGTAATGAGTTCTTATTTCTGTAAAACATATTTATATTCATTTGACGTTTTCTAGTTGCAAAGTATATCTTCTTAACATTACTTTTATAAATAACAAATGGGATTCGATAGACATGCGCAGTTTTTTTCACTTCATTTTTCTTTCATTATATTTTATTTCTTTGTCCCTCTAACGTAATCTATATTTTTCTCTCTTTCTGGCATAACCGTTCGCAAAAATGTATTGTGTGATATAGGACTCCTTCCATCTCAAGGAGGTTAGAATAGAAAGGAGGGAGCATTAGGTTATAGTTTGAGCGAGGGGAGTGAAGCCTAGTGGGAACCATATACCTATAAATATATATATACTGCTGACCTCCTATCTTAACAAGGAAGCGTCTCCGTACGGTATCTTTTATCTCTTTCCTTCTGCAAGTCTAAACTGCGCATGGTCACAGTCTTGAATGTCATTGGCTGATGCTTGAAAGATTGTGTTCGGGACGTTCGGGGATGATTCGGAGTCAAATTTACTTTCTAAATCAAGACTTATTTCAAAGTGTGACCATGCGCAGTTTAGACTTGCAGAAGAAAAGAGATAAAAGACCCCGTACGCTGTCAGGTCCAAGTCGTTGGTATATATATTTATAGGTATATGGTGGGAACGGACGAGCACCACTTTTGGTTCCGATTAGGGAGGGGATGCACGTCAGTTTTCAAGCAAAAGAACACTTGTCCTTGACACATAAGCGATGATTTGTGTTCTAGTTGGAGTGGGGGAAGTGGCTTCACTTGTGCATCCACTAGCTCTCTCCTCTATATTCTTACCTCCATGCTCCATCTAGATATTATTTATGATCTAAGCCTGTCGTTAACTTTATCCGAATAATAAAATTAAAATAAATTAAAAAAAAAAAGAAAAGAGTTTCAATCACGCCTTTTAGCCACTAGGGGTGTGGCAGATAAATAAGTGAATTACTACGATAGAATAATAATAAAATAAGGCGATAATTGAATTATTTTAATTAACCGCAACTTAAAACAAATTTTGTTTTTGTATACAATTTTAATGCACTTCGGCGCCTTGACGCCTGTGTTCGTGAACACACAAGACTCAGACGGTGAGCTCCTGGTTATAATGAATTACAAAATAGGGTTTTCAGGTTATAAATGAACGATTGTAATCGTTTTTTTGGAAGTTCGAGATTTTGATGAATCTATGTTTAAAAGATTAATTTACACAGGCATATTGGATTCATTCCATTCATGTATCCTTTTTGTTACAGGTTAGTTTAATCTTATTAATTAATTACTTTTCGATCTTAACTATGAATTGTCAGTTTATGTGACATTTAACAGACACTCGCATCGTTCCATTTGAAGCAGCAACTACAACAATCATATGTTAATGGAACGGCAAAAACTGCGGTCGTGAGCGAGTCGTTGCGATCGTCTAGTGGAACATAATGTATGAAACAGCGATGAAACTGGTCATAAAATTTAAGGTCGAGGAAGTACTGTGCTGGTCACAGCAGATTTTTCTCTTCTTTTTTTAGACTATGAGTTCTTGTAAATACATTATTTCATGATGTGATATGCTCATAAGAAGTTGAAAATGTTCCAAATTCTAGATAATTTATAATGAAGATAAAAGTAATATAGGAGTTCAGTCAAAAATTTAATTCATTTCTTTTCGTCTCTACAGCTTCGATTCCACCTGGGTCATCTTCAGGAGTGAAAAGAATTTGGGTTTACTCCTGAAGATGATCCAGGTGGGGTCGAAACTGTAGAGAAGAAAGAAATGAATTAAAATTTTGACTGAGCTTCCGTATCACTTTTATCTTCATTCAAATCACTAGGCAGCGTCATAAAACACATCCATAATTTATAATGTTTCTTTGTTTTCTTTTTAATAAAACAAATATACAAAAGACTAATTCCTCGATCGTATTATAACTGCATTCAAAGAATAATAACTGGATATATTTATATTATCAGAAAAAAAATTAACTGCAGCAAATAATAAATTATTCTTTTGATGAAGTTGTAAGGGGAATGGGAGATTGGCGAAATATACAAATACGATTTTTTGTACTTTTAGCACCTTGTCCGTATTCATAGATAGCGCCACAGGCACATCTTGGATATTTCCATTCCTCTTTAGATATTTGATCTATGGGCCTATGTACCTCATAACTTCCCGCCACGGTTCCCGCTAAAATTTTATTATTTGTTTGGTTAAATGCAGGAAAGACCAAATGCTTTGTGATTTGTGTTCGTGAAAAGTTTTAACATTTCTCGATTAAAATGGAAGGTTTCGATAATCCCGGAATATTTTTCAGTGATAATTTTTCGGCTAATGATGATCAAACTCAATTAAATTTTCAAGCTACAAAGAAGAAATTCAAAGAGTTTATTCGACAATTTCATACTGACAACTTTAATTATAAATACAGGTATATTATTTCAAAAATAAATGTGAAACAAACTAATTTATTTTCATTATAAGGGATATTTTGAAACGAAATTACAATTTGGGCCAGTATTATTTGGAAGTTAATATTGAAGATCTGGGAAGCTTTGATGAAACGTTAGCAGAAAAAATCTACAAACAACCATCAGAACACATCCCTATTTTTGAAGAAGCTGCCAAAGAAGTTGCTGATGAATTGACATCTCCGAGACCAGAAGGCGAAACAGAAGTTGAAGATATTCAAATTACGCTAATATCGGAGGCCAATCCAACAAATTTGCGTGATATTAAGGTATAATGACTTACTTATAGAATTACGGATTTAATGCTCTTTTTTGTAGTCGGAATCTGTTTCACATCTTGTTAAAATACCTGGCATAGTAGTAAGTGCTTCAGGTATAAAAGCAAAAGCTACGAAAATTACCTTACAATGTCGTTCATGTAAAAATACCATTTCTAACCAGTTTATAAAACCAGGATTAGATGGTTTCATTATGCCTAGGAAATGTCAAACGTAAGTTGAAAGAGTTTTTTAAAAATATTATTTTGTTCTTTGTCCAACATTTTATAGGGACATAGCTGGACAAGCAAAGTGTCCATTGGATCCTTTTTTTATTATACCTGATAAGTGCAAATGTGTTGATTATCAAGTTCTCAAGCTTCAAGAATTACCAGATTCTATTCCTCAGGGTGAAATCCCAAGACATGTTCAATTATTCTGTGACAGATATTTGTGTGAGAAAGTTGTACCTGGAAATAGGGTTTTCATTCTTGGCATTTATTGCATTAAAAAAGTTGCAAGGACTGGAAAAGTAAATTTAAATAACAGTAATTTTTATAAGTACTTGATATTATTAAATTATAGAGAGACGGTCGAGAAAAGGCTATAACTGGAGTACGGTCAGCATATTTGCGAGTTATGGGTATTCAGGTAGATACAGATGGTGTTGGATCGAGTAAATGTGGGCTTGTAACTGCTGAGGAAGAAGAATTGTTTCGTAGAATGGCTTCATCACCAAATATTTACGAAAAAATTGCTGCTAGTATTGCTCCTTCAATTTATGGAGCGGTTGATATCAAAAAAGCCATTGCTTGTTTACTATTTGGAGGTATTTTTCATAATCATACTCAAAAATAATAATAAACATAATTAAATGTGTTAAGGATCTCGAAAAAGATTACCAGACGGTTTAACTCGCAGAGGTGATATTAATGTTCTATTACTTGGCGATCCTGGAACAGCAAAGTCTCAACTTCTTAAATTTGTGGAACGTGTCGCACCTATAGGAGTTTATACTTCCGGAAAAGGCAGTTCTGCTGCAGGATTAACAGCTTCCGTTATGCGAGATCCGGCTTCTGTATATATTCAATAATTTTATGAGTAAAATAAATATTCATGAATGTCGTTTTTAGAGAAATTTCGTAATGGAAGGAGGAGCTATGGTGTTGGCTGATGGAGGTGTCGTGTGTATTGATGAATTCGATAAAATGAAGGAGGACGATCGTGTAGCGATCCATGAAGCAATGGAACAACAAACTATTTCAATCGCAAAAGCTGGAATTACAACTACTTTAAATTCCAGATGTTCTGTTCTAGCTGCTGCTAACAGTATTTTTGGTAGATGGGATGAAACTAAAGTACGTTGTAATAGATTTTTCATCATCTTATTTACTAAAAATATTTTTTTTAGGGTGAAGAAAATATTGACTTCATGCCAACTATATTATCCCGTTTTGATACGATTTTTATTGTTAAAGATGAGCATGATCCAACCAGAGATATTGTGAGTTATGAATATTAAACGTGTTAAAAATATTGATTTAAATTGTACTTTTTAGACTTTGGCTAAGCATATCATGAATGTTCATATGAATTCTTCTTCACTGTTGGATGAGCAAAAAGAAGGCGAATTGTCTCTTGAATTACTCAAAAAATATATCAATTATTGTCGCAGGTATGTAGTAATAGTATATTATTTAACGAACGTATAATGGAGGCATCTTTCAGAAAGATGTAGTTTGAAACACGAGCCAAAGGCTAGTGTTGTAATCATCCGACTGAAAAATTACCATTATACCATTTTTCTACGACCGTGCGTAAAATAGGTACTTTTCGCGACCCAGTTTTATTACCAATTATACGCATAGCAGTTGAATTACTGTAAATTTATGTTTTTAGCCACTCTCATTGATCGGATATCTGTTGAATTTAAAATATTTAAATGTTAACTTATGCTCTGATTTCTCTTGCTGTGAGCTCAATAATTATTGTTAGAATATGGGGCTTAAGAATCGTAGAAAAAAATCTTGTATGCAAGCATATTAGGCCAACAATTTTAGTGACTTGACAAGCCTTGTCTTCAAATACTTAGCCTCATGTCAATTTTACACTCTTGTTGCATAAATCACTATTATCTACAACTATATTATGGTTAACATTGTGTTTCGAAGCTATTCCAATTAGACACAGATTAGATATTGGCATTTTATAGTAAACAACTGAACGCATCGTAACCATGGTAACTGAATCAAATTTGTTTTATAAATAGTGTTGAGCAGTCCTGAAGGAAAATACTGGTCATAATCTATATAATAGTATGTGTTAATCAAAAAGCGGGCCATAGGCATTTAACATAGAAAATCAGGTTTTTCGTTCGCATTGCTTCCTAAATTATGTTAGATAAAAATACGTCAAATATATTTAGGGCCAGTTTTTTACAGGTTTATTTCCCGAAGTATTCGTATTTAACGCTCTATAAATATTGCTCATTTGTAGTGACAGCCACGAAATCAAAACAAAATTATGAACAAAATGAATGCTGTTTTAATTGTCAGATAAGTTAGTTTTACTTTGCGACTAATAATTTTCTTGCAAAAAAATTTAACTTAAAACCTTTAAAATTTATTGCAAAATCATTTGTTTCCTTGCCTAAAAAGATTTATTGGAAAGAAGACAATAACACGTTAATAAAATATTTTGGGAGCAATAATGTGGACATTATATAATAATAATAATAATATATACTTTATTGACACCTAGTCAATGGCCGGATTCAGCCAAATGCTGCTCTTCCATCCAACCAAATACAAATAATCATATTTATATAAACAAATAAATGACTGCCAGAAAATAACAAAAGTATTTCAATTATTTACAACAAAATATAAGAAAAAATCAATTCAAATTTGATATGATACACCCATAAACATATATTTTTCACATATAATTTAAATTTGCTGAATATAACATCTTGTCTCTAACGCAATTTTTTTGCTAGTTATTTTCGGCTAACTTTTTTGGATCGCCCTTTAAATATTTATTAAAATAAAACGTTTTCCATCGACAAAACATAAAAATTATTCATGAGACGGAAGTGACTGTCTTGTGACAACAATTGACATATAGAACAAAGCAGCATAGTTCAAATTTTAAGTATATACTTCCGCAGCGAGTATATTTGCTCCTAGATACCATACAATATCAAAATAATTCTAATTTATGTAATAACTGATTTTTCTGAAAAAGTTTCATTTTTAACATGCGAAATTCTTATCTTGCAATATCCATTTTAATTTATTCCTGTAATTGCATCTTTTTTCTGTCAAATTCATTTATTTCCACAAAGTATACTACATTCAACCACAGACCATAAATTTGAATTGATCGTTCTAATTTCGACAATATTGCCCTAGACGTCTCTGTAATAGATTTATTCCATAATATACTCGTATTTTGATAAACAAAATTTCTCAGAACCCTTGAAAAATGACGCAATTCCTTCAGGAATTTAACTGAATTGTACGTTGACATGCTGGACACTAAACTTGAATTATTTATGACACACCCGGTATATTTTCTGTTTATCCAACTGATATGACAAACAAATAAAAAATAATTTCATATTTGATAAGAAAGTATAACTATTTTTACTATTTCTTTTGTGTTCACGCAATTGTTTCTGAAATTTTTAAAAATTATCTTTAGACGACTTTGAATTATAATTATTTATGTTTACTATTGTTAATAAAAGTTGCTTACAATTTGGATCAAACTTTCTCCATCAAATAGCATGACATTTGAACAGCTCAGTCGACCGTGGCTCGCTATTTTATGAACATCGGATTTCTTACATTATGCCAAAAAATCTTGTTCAAAAACAATTGCTACGATTCAAAAAAGGTATGGCAATGAATCTACGACCCTAAGGGAAAATTCTGACGTGGACATCATGTGACTTACTTGTACATCATTGCATATATTTTTTGCAAAAAAAAAAAATTCCATCGTTCCACGGCTAATCGTTTTGGATTCATCCAAAAATTTCTAAAAATCTGTCAAGTAAAATGCGATTTCGGCCTAGTCGGTTGCTATGGAAACAGCAGATCATCATTCTTATGCTACAACATTCCTATATACTGATTTCCAAAGTTCTACGGCTAACAGTTCTGAATTTATGCGCAAAACTTGAAAAAGATTAACTTGATGCGGGTATCGGGCTGGTAGGATAAAGACTTGATGAGTTTCGGGCGGGTCGAGTCATCTAATTGTCCCAAACTCGCAGCTCTATGACATACTAAATTTCAATACTCTACGAATTCGAATTTATAAAAGACTGTCAAATAAAATGCTCTTCCGGCTCAGTCGATCTCAATGAAAATAGGATATGAGCATCTAGATCTAGATGATATTATCGTCTAATACTAAATTCTAACATTCTACGTTCAATCGTTTTGGACTTATGTGGAAAATTCAAAAAATGTCTCGAATAAAGTGCACTTCCGGTTTTGAAATTATGCGCAAAATTTAAAAAAAAAAAAAACTGAAGTGCACTTCCGGTTCGGTCTATTGTTATGAGAATAAAAGGCAATCATTCAGATGCTACAACAGACGGAAATACTAAATAGTTTCGAATTTATGTGAAAAATTCCGAGACTGTCAAGTAAAGTGTACTTCCGGCTCAGTCGATCGCAATGAAAATAGGATATAAGCATCTAACTAGATGGTACTATCGTCTTAAATACTGAATTCTAACATTCTACGTCCAATTGTTTTGGATTTATGCGGAAAATTCTAAAAATGTTTCGAGTCAAGTGCACTTCCGATACTGACGATTGCAATCATGATGCGAGTTGCACAGCTAGATGTTACAGAAGTGCTCAATACAAAATTTTAATATTCTACGACTGATTGTTTTGAATTTATGCAGAAAATTTGAAAAGTCTTATATAAATTAATACCTTAACTTAACTTTACCTTAAGACTCATATTATTTAATATTATTGAGGGGAGGTAAATAAACCAGTAAAATAGAATGTGATTACTGATTTGAATGCCGAATTGAATCCTTCAAATTCTGTATTTGAAGTATTTTAATCAACATAATTTGGGAAGCAATGCAAACGAAAAATGTAATTTCCTATATTGAATGCCTATGGCCCGCTTTTTGATCTACACACTGTATATAAAAGCAAGTTTGTGTCTGTCTAAAAGTTCTATAAATCTATACGCTTTCACTTATCACAGCCTAATTTTGCAGAAACATTCATTGTTAACTAGCGCTATTTTATTTAAAAAAAAAATTGAAAACCAATGAAATTATTTGACTCATTCAATCATTCATTTTTAGAAAAAAATTAAAACTATAAATAGTATTTCATAATTTGTGAATTAAAATCATTAACATAAATCTGATTTTTACATCTGTCCGCACTTGATTTTCACATCTATCGGCACTTCAAGCAACAATTATATAAATTTTTATATATTAATCACATATGGTGGGCTGCACAAGCCCAGTACAAAATATAAATACAACTTAATTGATATAGTGATTGATATACATATACATCATTCATATGTAGTATTTGTATTCAAATGAATTTCAATGAATTTAGTTTTCAACATTATTTTCATTGTTTGCATCATTACTATCATTCACGTCAACAAAACTAAATTATACTATCAAACATTTAATTATATTCTAACGAGGATGCAATAGGCTTATGGTAACTCAAGTGATAGATAAAAATGTTTTGAATTTATGTGAATATCTTGTAAAAACCGCATCGATCGTATTAGTCGGAGAGCTGATAACGAATTTGGAGAACATATTTTAGTCAAGTTGAAACAACAAGAAAATAATATTTTATTAATTGGTAAATCTAGAATCTTGCATCAGGCAGAGGGTTGGCGGTTATTTCGCTACTGTGCAACCTATGACATTTGCAAAAAAATGAATCAAAAAAATATGTTCTAGGCAACTTGAAATTTATTTAATCTTTAACTGAAGCATCTATTTAAGCCAGGAATCAAAGTCCCAAACTATTTTTTGGGTTTTAAAGTACAACCCGAATTTATTTAATAATCATATCTCAAAAATATGCTTAATTAATATTTGAAAATTTGTTTGCTAGAATGGTCTAATCAACAACTACCTTTATTAAAAAATTCATTAATCTGTAACTTTATTTTCCTTTGAACTATTAATTGACGTCAAAAATTTACTTCGCCAATAAAAATTAATATTAATTTAATAAAAGTTGAATGAAGAAAAAATCTTACATAAACATCACGTGACTTACTTGTACATCATTGGATATATTATATATTTTTTGCATATAATAATACGATAATCAAATTCAAAATTCCATCGTTCAACGGCTAACTGTATTGGATTTATTCAAAAAATTCTAAAAATCTGTCAAGTAAAATGCGCTTTCAGCCCAGTCGGTTGCTTTGCAAACAGAAGGCCATCATTCTTATGCTACAATATTCCTAAATACTGATTTCCAAGACTCTACGGCTGACAGATTTGAATTTATGCGCAAAATAAGAAAAAAAATTCAGCTGAAGTGCGCTTCCGGCAGAGTCTATTGTTATGAGAATAGTAGGCAATCATTCAGATGCTACAGCAGACTGAAATACTAAATTTCAATACTCTACGGCTGATCATTTCGAATTTATGCGAGGAATTCTAAAAGGCTGTCAGGTAAAGTGCACTTCTGGCTTAGTCGATCTCAATGAAAATAGGATATGAGCATTCAGATGGTAAAATCGTCTTAAATACTGAACTCCAACATTCTACGTTTTGGATTTATGCGGAAAATTCATAAAAAAATTCGAGCAAAGTGCTGCATTTCCGGTACAGACGATTGCAATCATAATACGAGGTGCATAACTAAATGTTATAGAAGTGCCTAAAACGGAATTTCAATATTCTACGACTGATTGTTTTGAATTCATGCGAAAAATTCGAAAAGTCTGTTATAAAAAGTGCACTCCTGGCTTAACCGATTGGTACAAAAAAAGAAGATGACTATTGAAATGCTACAACAATTTCAAATACTAAATTTCAGTATCCTACGACTAACCATTCTGGATTTATGCAGAAAATTCAAAAAAAGTTTCAAGTAAAGTTAAGATACAAAATATTTTAATTGAAAAGTCTTCTTTTCCAAAAGATTCTTATGATACATTTTCATTGAAAAAATGATTCCCAATTCATTCTATATTTGTTGATTTTTCTGAAAAATTTCACCACTCCAAAATACTTTATTGTATAGGTAGAGTCCGATCTATACGGTAAACTCGAGTCACATGGTCTCTAAGCAACCAATCACAACCCGAGGAGCCCGGCCCTTGTCAGCTTTCGGTAGCTCTTGATAAACTATATTTCTCGCACTTATGGCTACGCATGAGACTTTTTCGTCGCACTTATTTTAAATCTTTATTCGCGTCAGGGAATCATTGAAAACCGTTCAATTCGTCTGGCGATTTACACATAATTTTTAATATTAGTTAATAAACATGCTATAAAAATTTCAGAATGCCTAAAGTATATTTTTGAGATATGATTATTGCATATATTCGGAGAGATCAGGTTGTACTTTAAAATTCTCAAAATAGTCTGGGGTTTTTATTTTTGGGTTAATTAGATGCTAAAATTAAAGATGAGAAAAATTTCAAGTTGCCTAATAGTATATTGTGTGGCTAGGGACGAAACAAGACGATTTCAGCTGAGGGTGAGTGTTGCTTGCCCGAGCGAAGCGAGGGCCGGCATCACCCTCGGCTGAAATCGTGTTTTGTCCCGTGCCACACACTGTATTTTTCATAATTCCTGCATTGAAACTTTCCATATTACAAATTTGTCACAACAAAGTAAATATTTTTCTTTTGATTTTGCAGGTAACAAGTCGAGAGTAGCTGCTTGTGCTTCATCAATAAGATGTTTTGGTGTACTTAAAATTGTCGTATTAATACTTTTTTTCTTGGAACTAATCGTCTTTTTAATTTAATTTACAGTTCCGAATACAACAACTGTCAAATTAACTAAGGTTATATGATTTTCATTTAGAGATTGACAATGAACAAATGCGACTCTGCCAGGGATAAAACGATGTAAAAAATTAATTCAGCGGACAGAAACAAGCTTGTTTCTCCCCTCGGGCAGAAACAAGTCTGTTCCTGCCCGGCTACACTCGCATTTGTCTGCAATTGTCTTGTTTCGACTGACAAAACAGGCGTTGAAACGCGTTGTTTCAATGCAGGTATTATGAAAAACATATTTTTTTGATTCATTTTTTTGCAAATGTCATAGGTTGCACAGTAGCGAAATAACCGCCAAACCTCTGCCTGACGCAACATTCTAGATTCACCAATTAATAAAATATTATTCTCTTGTTGTTTCAACTTGCCTAAAATACGTTCCCTAAATTCGTCGTCAGCTCTTGGACTATATATTCATATTTTGTAGTGTTGAATTTTCGATCATTGGACATATTGGATCCTAATGCTTCATTCAAAAATTCAATTTATGGTAGATTTTCATTATTTTTATTTTTACTCATGTCATCATCAGAGAAATTCGGCTTTACCGATTCTTCATCATCTTGTATTTTCCTTTTACTATCGTCTGAAGATATTTTCAATTTTTTTCACGTAGGATCGAAGATCTAAACAAATATAAAAATTCGATATATAGAGACACTACCACCTCCTAATAAATTTATTTGGTGAATAATCAGGGTGAATAATAATAACTATGAGAACAATTGTCTGCATAATTGTTACCATATTTATTATTCACCAAATGAATTTAATAGGAGGTGGATATCTCGAGCCTAAAATCAATTATTTGCATGTTTAGGATTGAAATACAAAACTTATGAATTTCAATCCAAAATATCGATTATATATAATTAGCAATGATCATCAGTAACCATATTTTCAGAATTCAACATTTAAATCCAAAATTATTATTGAATTCTTCGTACTCACTTATAATTGTAGAAAACTCTGTGTTAGCTGTCAGAATTTGTCGAGCAAAAGCTCAGATTATGATACTTCAGTTCAAATAAGAACTTTTCAGGCGATCATGAGAAAAAATGTGTTTTTAAGCGATCATAACAAAAAAGATGTTTTAGATTATTATAACAAAAAAGTGTTTCTTTGGCCCCTTTTGCGGCCGTGAAGTTCAACTTTTTGTATATATCTGTCAAATATTACTTTTTGGAACTGATTTGTCAAATATTACTTTTTTGGAACTGATTTGTCAAAAACTACTTCATAAACACTTCATACCTACCTATATGGACACGGACAGCTTGTTGAACTCTGAGAAATAGTTTTCGCCGAAATACATATTATTTTCTGCCGTCATACGACCTCTTTAGTTTTTACAATTCAAGAAATGAATACGCATTTTTTACAAATTCAACTTGATAGAAGACCAATAGAAGACAATAAAATGAAACAATTTCAACAGCCACTACAATTGCAATGTTTTAGAAATAAATAGATAAAATTTTTGATTTTGAATTAATTCGTGATGATCATCTAAAAAAACGTTGTGTGCATTTCGGCCTAAAGTTCTTTTTTGGTCTCACCTGAACAACAGATTCGGCCAAAAAAGATCACCTTTGCTGCCTTGATACACAAATTACTATTGCTATGTTTTTATTTAGCATACTCTTCTTCATTAGCATGATGGTGACGAAACCATCCAAAAATTTTCACTTCAAAAATATATAATCCTTCAAAATACATTTTAACTGATTGAAATTCATAAAAAATTCTTTGCTCCTAATACTCAACTACTGTTAAAATTCACGTACATAAAATACATTTGATAGAATCATCAAGAATATTCTCGAGACTGAACTGTCAACACAGTGACATTACACAGAAAGTACTCTCTGAAAAATAAGAATAAAAGACACGGCCTCGCTGATCAACGCACGCGCCAATAACATGTCGGTAACGCGAACTCATAAGATTTTACTCATCCCAAAATTGCCATAGAAATTTTCACTTAAAAAATCATACTGTTTTAAATCATGATTCTTCGTGTTCAAAAATCTGTTTTTTATTTAAATATATCAAATAATCACCTGATTCGAATTGTGATTTCATTCTACAATAGGAAAATAATTAAATAAATAAATAAAAAATATAAAAATGATTTAAATCATGATTTTTCGTGCTTCCCATATTTTTCACTTCGATTAATAAAGACCGCGTTCAGTCCGGCATAGCGCCGGTCGGTAGCGATTGCTATGTTACCATAGTGACGCTATCAAACTAATACTGGTACGAGCAAGCCAATGCAGTGAAAATGGTTCGAACTGAACGCGGATAATGAATCGATGCATGAACAATGCCTCCAAAAATGGGAGTGTAATGGATCGGGCCACCCGAAATAAAACACTGTGATTTACCGGGTTCTGCAATCAATAACTATATTTCAAAGAAGAAATCAAGTAAATCGATTAACCCTAAAATAAAACAAAAAATATCGATAGTACAGGGCTACCTCGTGCAGAGCCCACAGTTTTCTCAGGTGCTGCAGTCAATTATATTTTTTCATTGATCTATATGCGGGCAAAGCAGTGGGTAACTGCTAATTTGAAGTTACATACATAATGAACTTTTACTTATACAATTTTACAATTGTAGATAGAACTATTTTAGTTTTTTTTTTTTTTATTATTTTGTGCTTTTTTGAAGGCGCTGTGGTCCAAGATTGAATGAAGATGCAGGCAACAAACTTAAACATCGTTATGTTATGATGCGGTCTGGTTCAAGTCAACATGAGCGCGAAACTGAGCGTAAAAATTCAATTCCAATTACAGTGCGACAATTGGAAGCTATTATTCGTATATCCGAAAGTTTGGCTAAAATGCAACTATTACCATTCGCTTCTGAAGTACACGTCAATGAAGCATTGCGATTATTTCAAGTTTCTACTTTAGATGCTGCTATGAGTGGCAGTCTAGCAGGTAATGATAAAGACATAATAATTTTGCATGGATGAAAAATGGAGGAATTTCAGGAGCTGAAGGTTTTACTACTGAAGAAGAACATGAAATGTTGGCTCGTGTTGAACGACAATTGAAACGCCGTTTTGCAATTGGAACACAGGTCTCTCAACAGAATATTATCAATGATTTCATTCAACAGCAGTACCCAGAGCGAGCAATTATGAAAGTAATTATTGCTATGCTAAGAAGAGGACAATTACAACACAGAATGCAAAGAAAAATGTTGTATCGTATAAGTTAAAACAATTATCATTTTATTTTCATAACATAGTATGCATTTTCAATAATTGCCAATAAATGTTTTTTTATCAGTTACTAATTTTGTTGAAAGGATATTCTGGATGATTTTCAACTCCTTTAAAAAATAAAAAATTGAAAATACGTCCATTCTCGCCACGGTCCAATGAATTAAGTTTTTCCAAATCTTCTGGTTTCAATTCAAAATCAAATAAAGATATGTTCTCTTGAAGACGTTGAGGATTTGAAGATTTCGGAATAACTACAATATTTTGTTGTATTAAATGCATCAGTAATATTTGACCTGTAGATTTTTTATATTTTTCTGAAATTTCTTGTACTGTTGGATGTCCTAATAGGTCTGGAAATATCGGAAGGCTAAAATAAAAGATTGTTTTTAATTTGAAAAGTAGATAGAATTATTTTTCATACTCATAATTGTATTTTTTTTGAAAATGAGCTTTTGAACTTGGACTTCCAAGAGGTGAAAAAGCAGTCACTGCTATCCCAAGTTCTTCACAAAGACTTCGTAATTTTTTTTGTTGTAAGTAAGCGTGAATTTCAACTTGTAAAACGGATGGTTTTATTGTTGCTTTATCATAAATTTTTTTAATTTGCTCTTCATTAAAATTAGATAAACCTATATTTTTTACTAATCCTTCGTTTACTTGTTCTTCCATTGCCTGTAAGAAAAGAATATATGATTATATATTATTTAATAGGCGATAGAACTATATTGTATCTGCAACTATTCTCTTTCTGAATCAGTCTTCTCTACTCTGAGCATAACTTTAAAAAATGGAAGAATCATCTAGATGATGAAAGCGCATTTTTGATTTGACAACTGTACATAATAATAGTGACACTCGCGGCTAAAGCTGTAACTAAATTTTTATCTACTTTAATAAATTTTAGTTGCCATATCCCTAATGTCATATATATCTATGGGCATTGTTTCACTTGAAACAAGTAATTGAATAATTCAATATTCCACAATCACTGAGCTTGAATTAAAGCAATTTGTGCAAACCTACGAGACAGTAGCTTTTATTTAGTACCAGTTTCAAGTCTGTAAATAGTATAGTTGCTGAGAACTCAGCGTCACGCCAGACAGCCAAAGTGAATATAATAGCGTTTTTTTTCCAAAAAATGCGCTAAAAACGGCGAATAGAACAAAATAAGAAAATCGTTGGTAAAATCAAAAGTGCACATTCCGCGTCTCATGATATATGATGATAAATTCATATTGAAATGGCGTATTCGGTGTTCCACACGAGCGAAAGCTTTGTAATATATATTATACTTCGTGAATCCGAGCGAAAGGCGAGGATTACGGTTCACCATTCCGATACTTGTAGAATATACTTTTTGTAACACGTGCGCCGAAAGTATCATAACTATTTCCAACTTCGATTGTTCTCAATTCAATTCAATTCCAAACCATGGAAACAATTATCATCAATTCTCAGTTAACAGGGAATTTATTATTATTATTCTCCTGCAGAGAGGGAGAAATTTATAATTGTGGACCATGGATGCAGTTGTTATTTTTCATTTTGTTGTAATCTGGGAAGTTGTTATTTGGAAAAGAATTGAGATGTATTCGTTAGTGTTTGCATTTGCAAATGTGGGAACATAGAACGTAATATCAGTCGATAAAATAAATTATGTAAGCCATGTTTAATAGTATTAGATTTCTGGAAATATGATCGCAAGTGCAAAAATTTGTTATTAAAAACAATAAAATTAAACATTTAAATAAATTATGTAAAAAAAGTTCAGTAATATGATACTTTGATGCATTTGTTACAAAAAGTATCGTATGGAAAATGAACATTTAATGATTGTCATCATTGACACGAATGAAGTTGGCTGTACGAAGCTACGTCTTGGACTTTGCCTTAGTCTTTGTCGAGTGCAGCCAACTTCACCCTAAACAATAATGACAGTTGTTTGGACTTTGTAGGATAATATACTATTAAACATCTTTTATAAGAAACATTTATCATGGCTGCTGCTATAATTTAATTTATATTTTTTTTTAAATAGTGGAGAAACCCTGCTAGACTGAAAATTTAAGTACAATTTTCAGCAGAAAATTGCACATAAAACCAAAATATTTTCCAAAGGTCAGTGCAGTTTAGTGATAAGTGAACAAATATTTAAAAAAAATGATTTTATTCTTTCGACCATGCGTATTTCACAAGGTTATAGCAAAAAACTATTACATCTTTTGTATAATGGGAAAATGAGGTTCATGCTTTTCAATAGAGTTAAATTTAATTTGAATCATTCGATAAAATACAAATATATCGGTGTTTACATTACTGTTTCACATTATCATTACGCAGTTATAAAACGAACTATAGTTCACTTCAGTTAAGAACTATCCAAGGACTCTTATAGGATAACGATTTGAGCCTTCTGATTGGCCAAAATGTGAACCAATTTCATAATAGCACAAAAATCGCACTTGCTATGTGTCGTATCATAATTATATTAGTCGTTTATCAATTATCATTAATAGATTTGTGCAGATCTGAGATTTAAATTTGTATTTATTCAGGTGATATGTGAATATATTTGTTGCTTTTAATTCTTGAATTCATTTCCAGCAAATTTGTTTTGAGTCCTTCATTTGGAGTACGTTCGGAATTCAATAGACAATTTTTCGACGTCATTTTAGAGACTTTTGACACGTACCGTATAGCGGACATCAGAGCTGTATTAATTACTTGAAGTACTTTAAATGTACTTGAAGTATTTTTAAAGTACTTGCAATACTTTTGATGTACCTCAAATACTTTCTTTCTATGCAAAGTGAATAAGTTTTGATTTGGTTTGCTTTACGTTTGTGTTAAATACCCAATTTTTATCAGTGCAATTAGCATAGTGTTAAGGTGTAAAGCGTGGATAGCTTCTTTAATATATCAAATGGAAATTTCAAGTTACAATTTTATTTGAGTTTAAATGATCGTTTTTTTTTTTAATTATTTCAAATAAGCAACGAAAGTGATACAGCAAATATATAATGAACGAAAAGTACTTTGTAATGGTACCATGTGGTAAAAATTTGTATTTCAAGTACTTTCACAAACATTCAAATACTTAGTACTGGTATTTGAAGTACTTTTCAAGGATAATTTCACCCAATTCTGTAATATAGAAATACTTACTGAGTATTTACAACAGTACTTGATATTTGCAAGTAGCAAAAAACTAAAGAAGTACTTTTGACAGTACTTGGTACTTTCAAGTACTTGGCAGATTAAAAGAGTACTTGTACTTCAAGTACTTTCACAAACACTCAAATACTTGATACTTGTACTTGAAGTACTTTTCACGAGTACTTTGCCCAGCTCTGGCGGACTATTAGAAAACTTTCTCTATGAATCCTGCTCGATCACTGACTAATTCCTCTGGATTCTTGACTATGCTGAACGCTATAGATCAATTCAAATTTAAATATGATGGCAGCTATACAATTACAGGTTACAGTACAATTTTCTGCTTTACAATTTACCGCACAGTAACAAAATCGCTCACAGCTACTTTTATTGAATTATTATTCTCTTACCAGCCCACGGACTTTTTATACTCTCCTCCAACAATAAGCTAGCATTCAAATGTCTGACAGTTGAGCAACAATGAACTAGCATTCAGATGTTCGGCAACCGAGCATCTCGCAACAATGAGCCAGCATTCAAATGTCTGATAATTGAATACTCAAGATTGTTAGTGAATGCTAACTAGGATTATAATTACAATAAACTATTGAATAAATAATGAATTCAAATAAACATTAGTATGAACTTATAACTTAGGAGATTCCACATTTATGACAGTATGAATCGTTTCAAATATCATGTGCATTATTTCAAATCATTTTATTCCATCACAAAATAATTTCGAATTTGTTTATGTGAACCCAATTGAGAGTACTACAGAAATAATTGTTTATTATTTTTAGCGTTTGGATTATTCAGAGCTTGAACTCTTCTTTCAATATCAACCAGAAAGTTATAAACTAGAAATCTAAATTTTTCGATTGTTGTAATAGTGATACAAATTAGCCGAAAAATTAACTACCTACTCAATAAAATTTCCCATAAAAATCATATTTTTCTTTTTCGGCTGACATTTCGATATTTTTAAACATATTTAACTCTGTCTTGTTGCGTAAGAAGAAACATTTTACTATCTTAGAAAACCTATAACTGATTTATCCCAAATTAATAATAGTCCGTGAGACAGGGCATAAATTTTTCATTGATTATCGCTCACTTGAAACTTCGTGAGTGACTTCATTGTGATGAGTCCGACAGCTTTCCCATTTGAAGAAATTCTTGATTTGGGGGCGTTTTTCAGCGAGGGCTAATTGAACATGTCAAATTCATGAAGCCTTAAAAATGTATTACCGTCATATATTGATGTTTACACTAATCGAAAGATTTTTTTATTATAAAATGAAAAATAATATTGTCCGACATGAATATTGGGAGCCAGCGGTGAGTCCGACAAACTGCACTTGTCACAAGTACGTTTGTATGAAAACGTATTACCGCTAGTCTGAGACTTTGAGGACATGTTCAATTTTTTTTCTTCTAAAATTTGGTAATTTTGTCCGACAAATTTTCGGGGGCGTTTTCTCAGTCCGACATTGGAAACGTAAAAAAAAATAGTCCTAATGGGCTTGCCTGACACATTTGTTCAATCTACTCAGTATTCGAAGACTGGGCAGACAGATCATGATCTAAACACTCTGGATTTCAATGCCAAACATAAAAGATCATTCAGATTTATATGTCGAACGCGTCAGATGTTAATGCCGAACCTACCCTTATGTGAGTGAGGCCCGGTTGTACAATCTAAGCTTATCCACAGTTTAGTTAAACTGAGTTTCATTTCTATGGTTACAATTATTTCAGTAATTGTAACCATGGTAAATAAGCTCGGTTCAACTAAACTGTGGATAAACTTAGATTGTACAACCGGGCCTAAATCATGTTCACATTTCGGCTAATCAGATTTAAATCGAATAGTCCAAGATCCCAGACCTGCCAGACCTTACTTATTTTCTGAGAAACAAAATTTTTGGATTAGAATAGTGTTAGTCGGTACTTTGATCATACACATATTTACTAGTTTGTGCCGACGGCCAATTTATAGATAAGAGGTGTTATAGGTACATTAAGACAATACTCACTTTTCTTGAAATCTGAGTGCTGATTTTTATGTATGTTCTAGAGAATATTGTTGAAAATTGATAATCAACATTGCCAGACACTTCTCATCGGCAGTAATTCCAGCTAAACGCTTTAAAGCTCGCAAAAAAATATCGTTATCTTACTTATAGTCTGAGTCCTAATTTTTATATATAATACTCAGTGAGTAATTTCAAGACTTTTTATAAATAGCCAGAGCAAGGAAAAGTTGGATGCCCATAGATACTTCACTTACTATCAAGCCTACAAATAGTGACCTCGCGCTTTTACTCACAGCGATATTTTAGATGTGTCTGGGAGATGCTTAGCTCTACGATTGTTCTAGCTGGTAACAAAAAATATTGAAATTGTACCTTGAGTGTCCTATATAAAAATTAGCACTCAAACTATAAGCAAGATCACGTTATTCTTTGTGAGCTTTGAAGAGTCTTGCAGAAATTACCACCGTTGGAAAGTGTCTAGCAGTATTGATTATCAATTTTTAACAATATTCTCTGAAGCATACCTCAAAATCAGCACTCAAGACCTTAAGAAAAGTGAGTAATGTCTTAACGTACCGCTAGCACCTCGTATCTGTAAATTGGCCGTCGCCACAAACTAGCTAGTATGCGTATGATCAAAGGTCATACTAACACTACTCTATTCCACACATTTTGTTTCTCAGAAAATAAGTAAGGTCTGGCGGGCGTGGGATCTTGCTCTATAAGGTCCAGTTGTACCGCTATCACTTAACTTTAAGTACGGAATAATTACTATGGGAACAATTGTCTATACAATGGTAACCATAGATATTATTCTTCCCTTAAAGTTAAGTGACGACGGTGCAACTGACCATAAGTCTTATAGGAACTCTTGAACCGTTCTTGACTGAAATTTTTATAGCTGTATGTCAATAAATTGATAAATTTATTCACACTGTCATAATTTCCAGATTTTCACATATAGTTAAATTCTTTTTAACTAGAAAAAGTAAATATTCGCTCTTCACTTTCGAATTGTGAGCATAGCGCGCAAATAAATTTTTGTATGCCAATTTCTATTTTTTTAAATTTTCTGTACGAATTTTACATGTAGAGATCGGATTCATATTTTTTATGTTATTGCTAAAATAACAAATGTAAGCATAGATGAAAAATTTGATGAATTAAGAGTTTTGGTGCAAAGATTTGAAATAAAAACTAGTAATAATTTAGTATACTTATGAAAAAATCGTTGCAACGAGTATGTGTGTTTTCATACAGCAGTGTGGCATAACGGTGTACATGAAAACTTATTTAAAGTATATTCTTCTTACCTTCCATGTTTCTAAAATGTCCACAACTTCTAATTCAAACTCTCCAGACTGTTTTACTGCGGGAGTAAGCGTAGATTCATCGCAAACGAATGTAAAAGGCATATGAATCAAGTACAAGTCAAGAAAATTCAACTGCAATCTTTTTAAAGACATTTTCAAAAATCTTGGCACATCTTTGGGACGGTTCCCCATATGCGGTAACTAAAAATTGGAAAATAAAGAATTTGTGTTTAATATATTAAAAATTTACTTTAGATGTTATGAATAAATCTTCTCGTTTCCCTTTTCCTGATTCAAACCATTTTTTCAACGCTATTCCAATAGCCTCTTCATTATTATAATTAAATGCTGTATCTGAAAATGCTATGTATTAGCTTTAATATATAAATTCACTTGAATAATTTACCAATATGTCTATATCCCAACGTAAGGGCTGTTGTTACAGCATCTTCCACTTCTTGTGCAGTAGCTTGCCAGGTACCAAGTCCAATTATAGGTAATTGTTTATCTGTATTTCCACTAAGTTTAATGTACTTCATTTTCGTGAAGTGGTCATTCATACATTTGGCAGCAATTTGAAATGACCTACAGAATATAGTTATTTTTACTCTTCGCTAATATTATATCAGAGTTTAAAATTATCAGTTTTGTTTTGTTGACACCACCGCCAGCTAGCAGAATTTTAAAAATAAAAGACAATTAGCTATTGTGAAAGGTTTTTATGTAGGTAAAAAAATTAAAAGTAATAAAACAAATAAGCCCGGACCCAATAATTTTTTATTAACAACCAGCATTACAATTCTTACAAAAAATAAACAGAATTCACAGCACAATTCTTCCGCAACAATTATTGAGAAGCTACATGTCGCTTATAATTGCAACATAACTCAATATTACTAACCATTCATACAATGCTAGTTGTTCTGACCTTAAATTAATTATTTTCTAACTCAATTTCGTGTTCACAATCGCAACTTGTCTCAAGTTTCAACGATCCTCGACTTTATTCTCAATTTATTTGTATTATACGATTTTCTTAGCTATCTACTGTTTACAAATTCACCTACTATAATTTGATTGATATGCGACACAGTTACAGGCGTGTTGCTATTTGCGCCTGTAATTATAGTCGACCCAGTGAAAAATTTTCGAATTTGGTAAACTACAATTGTATCACACAATGGATGTGACAACAATGATTCCGAATGATATCTCAATTAATTTTAACCCGATTTTGTCAGTTAATGGTTTCAGCAAATATATGTACTCATACATAAGCGTTAAATCTTCAAATTCGTTGATTACAGAATGAAATAGGAATCACGGAACCATGTTGCCAGATCCGATTTATGAAAATTATTTCAATTATTATCATAATATATCGTGACCATGTATGCATAATCAATATAATGTCAGTCCGGCTCTTCGTTCCATTTTAAAATAATATTTTTATTTTTTTTTTTACTAAAATGCAGTGCAAGTTATAAAGTGTTTTGCTGCAAAATCACTCTCATTCACTCACACGTCAACACTAAAATTATGATGAATTGAACAAAAAGTTGCGTGGAACTGATCCTGTATATATTCCGGAGATTGAGATGAGAGAAAATTGAAACAATGGGGCGCGAGGCCGTAGTATGCAGCAAACAAAGATGATGGGTCGCTGAGCGCTCAACCTCATTGTGTCTGGAACTGCGGCATAGTGGCATACATAAGCGGCGTGCTGGGTTGAGGCTGCGGACCTGCAGGCTGCACTTGCCACTGACCTTGTGGTGGCATCATCCGGTATTGTGGAGCACCAGGTGATGGTGCTGCTGAATAAGGATACTGTTGATAGCCTCCGGGATAACCTGCTTGCATGTAACCAGTTTGCATCTGCGCCGGATATCCTCCTTGTGCATACCAATATCCCATTTGTTGTTGATAACCATACGGATACTGTTGTCCAGGCTGTGCTGATGGTGTTACAACGCCTTGTTGTGTGATGGCACCTGATGAATCTGAGCCAACACCTCCACTTTCTTTACCCCAAAAGCATTTGACCGTTTGTCCATTGATTTCAGTATTGTGCGTCGCTTCAATTGCGTGCGTGGCTGCTTCTTTCGTAGCAAAACGAATGAAAGCATAGCCTTTATCCTTAAACACTCTTATATCTTGAATCGGTCCGAACTGCAAGAACGTCTTTTGCATTAATTCTTCTGAAATAACGTTAGTGAAACCGCCACAATATACTGTACAGTTGGTGGGAGAACTTTGATTATAGACTTCTTCAAATGTAGGTTGTTTTCCAGCTCCTCTACTAGGTCTATCAGAACGAGGTGGCGGTGGTTTACGTGTTGACCAGTTGGTGCGTATAGAACGTGAACCAAGCCACTGACCATTCATAGCTGCGATAGCATTTTCTGCTTCAGCTTTCTTTACAAATGACACAAATGCATAACCTTTTGACTTAAGTGTTTGAGGATCTCGCACAATTCTACAATTTGATATTTCTCCAAATGGAGCAAAAGCTTCTCGTAAAGTTTGTGTTTCTATTTCAGGTGATAAATCGCCAACAAATATGTGGTGATGATTAGACGTGTCTTGTTTAGGTTGATTTCCTGGACTTGTAGCCCAGTTTACTTTCATTTCTTTTTCCAAAAACACTCGTTTGTTCATTGCCGCCAATGCAGTGGCAGCCGCTTGATGAGTAGTAAATTCAACAAAAGCATATGGGTCATTTCCAGGCTCTCTAATAATCTTACACCCTTTAACAGCACCTATTTGTGAAAAGAGGGCACAGAGGAGATCTTCGGACACTGAAGCGTCCAAATTACCGACGTACAACGTCTTTGGATTGCTTTCATCCGACATGGTTGATGCGGTAATTCAATATGCCGCGTTAAAAAATTATCAACCTTATAAATATATTTACTTTATGTTGCACATAACATCACAACGGCTAACTACTTTATTATTACAATACAAAACGGTGACTTGATCTTCCAAAAACACAGGCGATGGCGAGAGCCGATGACAAAACGAATTTCTTCTTCTTTTAATCCCTACTTGTCAAACAAAATAAAGATGGCGCTAGCCACCACGTCAGTGTCGTGTAAATTGTATCAAACAATAACCTATTGATACTCTAGTTACTTGAATAATATTATTTCCCAAAACATTCCGCCATAAAATAATTTTTGGAGGATATCACTATTAAACTACTTCATTTAGCTCTGATATTTGTCATAAATTAACGCAATAGTTCATTTTAACAATTTCAACAAGAGGATTCTAAAATAATGGTGATGAGATACCATGGATTCAGTGATATAAATAAATAATTATAATTTTCATGTACATACAGGTTATATTATTTAAAAGTGTATTATTTCTTAACTGTTGTATTAAAATTGTTGTTCGGGATGTATTTGTTATAATGTAAGTCTTGAAAATGTCAAACGATGAATCTTTGGAAGTGCGTCAAGAAAATGAGATACAAGCACTGAAAGTATATTATCTTCTTTATTAAATCAGTACAAACTTTAAATAATATTTTATAGGCAATATTCAGTGAAGATTTACGTGATTTGAGATGTAAAAAGCCATGGAAAATATGGAAACCGTTAGATATTGTTTTAACTTTAACACCTTTACATGGAAGTGCTGGATTACAAGAAGTCCATGCGCAAGTAGATTTGCATATAAAATGTTCCAAAAATTATCCCAACGAGTACGTTTACAATTAAATAATTTATTATTATATAGAATATATTGTGTTTTTTTTTTTTTTTTTTTGTTGCAGGGAACCGATCATTATGCTGGAAAGAAGTCGAGGTATATCAGACATTCTTTTGAACGAATTGAAGCAACAACTTGAAGAGAAAGCAACTGAATTAAGAGGAGAAGTTATGGTGTTTGAATTAGCTCAACAAGTTCAAGCTTTTCTTCATGAACACAACAAACCTGGCTATAAAAGTTTCTATGAAGAAATGCTAAGCAGACAACTTCAGCAACAACAAATGCAATTAGAAGCCAAGCAACTTGAAGAAGATAGAGAAGTATTTAATATAAAATATATATATTTCAAATATTACTGCTAGTGTACGACCGAAGTTTCAGTTTCGTTTGATTTCCGCGCAAAATAGGAATCATGTTACTGAAAATAAGCAAAAAGTAATGAGAAATTAAAGTAATCCAATCATTCAATAATAATATCCTAAAATGGTGTAAACTTGAGAATTATGACATGAGGCCAAGTATTTGATGACAAGATTTGTCGAGTGACCAAAATTGTTGGCCAATTAATTGTAATAATGCTTGCTTACATTCGTATTGTATTCAAGATTTTTTCTACAATCCAAAATAGTAGCTTTCGAAATGAGCTCGAAACACACAACATAATTATTTACAAACGAGGGCGTTAAAATACATGACGCACGAGATTTGTATTGAATTTTTTGGTAGACAATATATATATTTCAATAAAGAACATTCCTGAATAGAATTTCTTTGATTTTAATGTCAAGATTTGGGGGAATTGTGCTGAAGTCATTTGATATTGGCAATAGTTTCACAGTGACAGCTGTCAATGTTATAACTAAAAAAAATTATAAATATTTCTTTATTTTCTATATCTATCACTTGAAACAGTTTGTAAAGTAACGTTTTGTTACATAAATTTCTTCGTTTTATATTTATTCATTTATTTGGATTTTTGTAAAAAACCAATGTTACAAGCATTTTACAGTTTTAAGATACCAAAATAAATTTGATGTGGACACCACATGGCTTCTACACCTTTTGACTGAATAATTTACACTTGTCACTGACATTGATATAAGACAAAATCGATTGCATCAAAATTTGAGGTGATCATTCAAATATTACAATTCATTAAAACGCTGTAGCAGACTCAAATACTAAATGCTATCATTCTAAGGTCAATAGTTTCAAATTTATGCGAAAAATTGAAAGATTGTCAAATAAAGTTTACTTCTGGCTCATTAGATTGCTATAAAAATAAAAAATTATCATTTGAATGTGCCACAATTTCTTTTTATACTAAATTTCATGATTCTACATCTGATCGCTCTGAATTTATGCGAAAAATTCGATGAAATGTTTAGTAAACGTGCAGTTTACATCTAGTTCTAAACCGTAAGTGCATTATAGAAGTATCTAATATGAAATTACGGCTGATTGTTTTGAATTTATGCGAAAAATTTGAAAAGACTGTTACATAAAGTGCACTTGCGGTTCAGCCGATTGGTTCAAAAATAAAAGATAACCAATTAGATGCTACAGCAATTTTATATACTGAATTTCAACAAGTTAACCATTTTGGATCTATGCGAGAAATTTGAAAAAAGTTTCAAGTAAAGTACACTTCCGGTACAGACGATTGCAGCCATAATGCGAAATGCACAACTAGACCTTAGACCAGGCTTAAATATAAAATTTCAACATTATACGTTCGACGGGTTTTGAGATCTGCGAGCTACGTACATACGCATATGTCGGTGACAGATGTTGTGGACAGAATGTTGAGTTTTTAGTTTCTTCTTAATTTTATTTCATATTTTGATCGTTATAAATGAACACTATAAAGAGCACAAAACACCAGTTGGGAGTTTGACAATTTAGAATCAATGGATCGGTTATATTTGCTTCATGCAGTGCTACTAACATGAATTCAAAGGGAAATTAAATATCATGTATCAAATGAATAAAATGCGAAAAACACTTCATGTAATGATCTATACATGTTTTTCAGAATTATATTATAATAGATAGATGTTTTGGTTTTAATTCTGTATATTTATTTTTATTTTGAAGTTTCGACTTTCTATCCGAAAGTATTCTTCATTTTTTCTGAAAAAGACTTGCGGATAGAAAGTCGAAACGTCAAATAAAAATAAATATACAGAATTAAAACCAAAAAATCTATTTATTCAAAATCATGTACATAAATAAATTATTCAAAATAACTGTAGTTGGAATAAAAATTTATTTTTAAAAATGTTTCGGCTTTGGCCGAAACTATGTCCGAAACTGTACTTCGATTTTGGTTGTAAAACCATTTTGTGGTCGTACACTAATCACAGCGATTAATCAACAACATCTGTATGTATGTTATAGCGACAAGTAATTCAAAGTGAAATACATCGTAGACAAGAAATTTTAAGATCTGAAGTAAAACATAGACGAGATTATGTCAGTAGCACTAGTGATGATTCTTCTGTTGGTAATTGCAAAAAACATAACAGGTATTTATTACTTGAATTGTTTTTAAATAAAAATAAAATTGGAATTTATTAATAGGAAAAGTAACAGTAGTACCTCAGACTATGGTGAAGAAATTTTGTGCGAACATAGAGGAACTGAATTAATTATTTTCGATTCGATTAATGAAAGAAAAGTTCAAAAGGGAAGATGTTTAGGTATTTATTTAGTTTAGAATACAATAATCAATTGATCTTTAATTGTAACTAAAATTTTTAGCTCATTCTGACAGAGGTTGTGTTATATATTCTGGCTTGGATCTTACTACAGGAGAAATTTTAGCAATTACGGAATGGAAAGTCAGTACCAAGGAAAATTATGAGATAAAATCTAATTTAAAGCAAGTATATAGTTCAGAACAGGAGTTTACGTATCTTTCAAAACTAAGACATTTCAATTTAGTGCGCTATTTGAATATGAAATACATTCAAGAAGATGATCAAATCATCATTTATATTTTACAAGAATTTGTTCTAGGTAAGAGAATATTTGTTGTAAAATTAAGCTGAATAATTTGTAAAAATTATGAAGATCATGGAACTCCATGTTCAAATTTAGTGAGAAGGGTATAGCCGGATAAGTATGCAAAGAATGATTGATAAGCGACTAAAAAATCATATTTCTGAAAAATTTCAAGCATCTTTAAAAAAAATCTGTTGTGGCCACCCACAGTACTTTCGCAACCATGAATTATATGGCTAGTTTCATTACTATTTCATAAATTTAAAGTGTCGTTTCAATTAATTGCATATTGCAAACTAACAATCACTAATATTTTAAAATTGATCCAGTTGGTGCAATATAGAGACCAGAATTTTTTTTCATATATTTTTTTCGAATATTATTCATTAAATACAAAATAAATAAAAATATGCCTCACTTTTCATACTTTTTGAAAACATGATTCTACGTCCAAAAAATCAAAAGCTGTAGATAATTATTATTTATATTGAACAAAACCACTTCGCTCAGAATATATCAATTCATCTTTAACACAAGCTATGAAAAATTGAATAATTACGAGTTGGGTGGGGCAAGTGAGGTGCTTTCACAATTCTAGGAAATGGAGGGGAGGGATTTTATTTAAATTTTTTCAACAGATCCTTATCTTTTTAGCGCGCTATTCAGATAGTTTGAAATTAATAAACAGGTTAAAAATCGAGAAAATTGAAAACTATTTTTTTTTTAATTTATTAGTTTATAACGTGGCTAATAATATATCTGATTTGAAATCTGCTGTGTTGTCACTGTTGTCAGGCAGACTATAGAAAATTGTCAAAAATTTCCAAAAACAGTTTTTTGTGTTTTACAAAAAAATTATGCATCTGACGAAAAAAAGTGTTCCGGTACAAAAAATGCACAATAAAAGAAAAATCAGATCAGTTTTCATGAGTCTCGATCGGTCTAGTAGCTTTTGGGTAAATTGCAAAAAACTGGCATTTTTTCAAAAATTCTTAACTTGTGTTCTATCTAATATTAAGACTTGAAATTTTTATAGAATGTGGGTTCTGTAGCTTTTAACATACGCATTAAACTTCGAGAAGATCTGCTGTAATTTTTTTGGAAAATGTTGAAAAAACCAAAAAAAAATCCTTCGGAAAGCGACCATAAAAAAGTTGTTAGCCAAGGTAGACCAATTTTAAAAAAAGCTTTTTCTTTGCCAAGAATTACTCTACAACATTTTCAAATAGAGTTTCTTTTAAGCGAGTGTAAATATGAAAAAAATCGATTGCAAAAAAACTGCAATTCTGCGCTTCGTCCATTACGCTCGAAAGACTACGCTTAATGGGCGCGGACCGGCTTCGCACTTTTTGAGCGTTGGAAATGGTCAATGTACACTAACATAACGCTCAAATAGTGCAGAGCTGGTCCGCGCGATTTAGGCGGGGCCTTCCTAGCGTAGCGGCCGGAATGCAGAATTGCGGCTTTTTGCAATCGATTTTATTCATACTTACACTCGCTGAAAAGAAAGCCGTCTGAGCACGTTGTAGAGTAGCTCTTGGCAAAGGAAAGGCTTTTTTTGTAAAAGTAGTCTACTTTGGCTAACAACTATTTTATGGCCGATTTCGGATGGATCTTTTTTTTGGTTTTTTCAACATTTTTCAAAAAGTTTACAGCGGATCTTCCTGGTGCATATGTTGGAAGATACAGAACCCATATTCTGTCAAAATTTCAAACCTTAACATCAAATAGAACGCAAGTTATGAGTTTTCGAAAAAATGGCCGAAAATTAAGATTTTTTGCAATTTACCAAAAAGCTACTCGACTGATCGGGGCTCAAAAAAACTCATTTTATTTTTATTTTCATTGCACATTTTTTATTATAGAACACTTTTTCGTCAGATGCATATAGACCGTCAGATAGTCGTAGATTTAAGTGCCTTATTTTGTTTTTTCTGCCTTCAAGAGTTTTGATAAGTATATATATTTGTAGTATAATAATGCCAAAATTAAAGCTGAACCGTATGGCCAACATAATAAAAATTAATATTGAATTTTTATAAAAAAAAAAAAATATGTTCTAATCCAATTTTGTCGCTTCTGCCATTCTTACGAAATGAAATTAAGGGAAAAATGAGTCAGCGGAGAACGGAAGGCAGAAGTGATCCACTTGGCCAAGGGCTTGGGATGAGGGCTCGATTATGCAAAAAAATGGAAGAATCATCTAGATGATGGAAGCGCATTTTTGACAGCTCATGAATGCTTGTTACTTCAGAGATTTCGCAAATTACCATCTCTTACAATTACTGAGCTTGAAATCAAGCAGTTTGGGCAAACTTACGAAACAGCAGCTTCCATTTAGTACTAGTTTCAAGTTGACTATTTAATAGGTACATAATTTATACATGTACAAACTCAAAAATACCTTTTAATCTTCATTGTTTAGTTATTGACTGACAGGCGGTCAAGTGCTGTAGCTTAAAATGATAATTTGATCTTTATCAAAGCTATATAAAAAAAATACACCAAAAGTGAACAAATTTTCATCCAATAATAATAATTCATTCTAATAAGCTTCAAATTCGCGTCAAACAAGTCATTGAATGAATCCCGGACAGATTTGACAACTGTACATAATAATAGTGACACCCGCGGCGAAAGTTGTAACTAATTTTTTATCTACTTTAATAAATTTTAGTTGCCATATCCCTAATGTCATAGATGTCTATGGACATTGTTTCACTTGAAACAAGTAATTGAATAATTCAATTTTCCACAATCACTGAGCTTGAATTAAAGCAATTTGTGCAAGCCTACGAAACAGCAGCTTTTATTTAGTACCAGTTTCAAGTCTGTAAATAGTATAGTTGCTGAGATCTCAGCGTCACGCCAGCCAGCCAGCCAGCCAGCCAGCCAGCCAAAGTGAATATAATAGCGCTTTTTTCGGAAAAATGCGCTAAAAATTATATCAATTGTTCACGTTATTCTCGTTTCTGCCGTTTGTCCGTATGAAAGTTGATATCATGAGTATCTTGTAGAAACGAATGGCATGAGTTTTTCGAATGAGTACACGAAAACATTCAAATTTTCGCAAGATGTTTTCGTACATATCTTGATTTGGTCATTCGGAAAACTTATGCCATTCGTTTCTAAAATTGATATAATTTTTTTGCACAATCGAGTCCTCATTCCAAGGCCTCGGCCAAGTGGATCACTTCTGCCTATCGTTTTATCTTTTCCCTAAATTTCATTTCGTAAGCATGGCAGAAGCGACAAAATTGGATCAGAACATGTTTTTTTTATAAAAATTTAATATTCATTTTTATTATGTTGGCCACATGTTCCAGGTTTAATTTTGGAATTATTATACTCCAAATATACATACTTATCAAAGCTCTTGAAGGTAAAAAAACAAAATGGGGCACTCAAATCTACGACTATCTGACGGTCTATATTGTTTTAGCCTAATATCGAGCATGAGAAAGATAAATCTTGTAATTATTTGATTTTTCATTATTTGGGTTGAAGATGAAACTATATATATTTTGTAAAATAATTTCATTCAATATAATGATATAAATAATTTTTTACATCGAACAATGCTTACAAAAAGTATAAAAAAAAACCATATTATATTTTTTTTCATAAGTATTCAATAAATAATATTTGAAGAAAATGTGAATTTTTTTATCACCATTGAATTTATGTACTTGAAAATTGAAAACTTCACTGTGTATAGGACAAAAATAGCAACTTATGCAGCGAATGTAAAGTGGAATATTATGACATGAGGTCAAGTATTTGGTGACGAGGCTTGCCGAATCACTAAAATTGTTGGATGAAGGTCATAATGCCTATTTATACTCGTATTGCATGCAAGATATTTTCTACGATCCTTAAATACCGTATTTTGACAATTATTGAGCACAAGTTGGTATTAAGAGTTGACAAATATCCGATCAAATAGTTCAAGAGATGTTACAAACATGAATACACAGAAATGCAACTGCTACGCGTTTAAATGGTGGTTAGACTGAGACACAAAAACGTTTACTTTACTCATTGTTTACAATGCGAAAAGTGCCACTTCTACGCACGACCGTAGATTTTTTTTTAAATTCGCGTTTTACACCTAGACGGAACATATTCTAATAAAATCCTTAAAATTCTTAGATTGTTTTAAAAAAAGACTAATAGCTGATGATACAAAAAATCCAAAGTCTCTTATCAATAATTCTTACCAGTTTAAAATGAACAATATACAGCAAGAAAAATAAAAAACACCTTTTTTGTTATGATCGCCTAAAAACACGTTTTTTTTTTTTAATTAATTTGCAACGTTTTGGGTTAGAAATTTGAAATATTATTTTTTTTTTCAATTAGAAAGGGATTAGCTATGTGAATTTTTAGAAATTGTTGCGAACAATTTTTGCGTACTTATCCGATTATACCTTTTAGTTTAAAACTTTAAACTAACCTCTAAGTTTTCTTAGAAAAATTTATACTATTAATCGTTAATGATACTTTGATATTTATCTTTTTTGAACGATCGCAATTCGAAAAGTTCGAATCAAACTCATTTTGATCATTTATATCAGCACTATCCGATTTTCAAATGACAATAATGTCCTTGAATTTGACATATATAAAAACACTAATGGCCAGTTGCATCACTCTAGACTCTAGCTTAAATTTTGAGCTTCACTCAAACAAAAAATATCGAATCGGTATAATGACAGCAGTCAGCAGTATTTTAAAATTTGGCTACCAGGAGTAACTGTTTGATACGATATTGTTCTTTTGAGCGAAACTAAAAATTTTATTTTTATAAATATGATATTTGTTTTTTAGGTGCAAATTGCAATGCACTTTTTATCAAAGAAAATGTTCCAGCCGATGTAGATATGTTGAGATATATTGCTTGTGGAGTATTGAATGCTCTAGATTTCTTACATCGAAATAATGTCGTTCATAAAGAGTTGAGAGATTCCTGTATTTTTATTGATAACAATGGTTCGTTCAGTTAATCATTTATAATATTTGTTTTATCTTCATTTTTTATTTTTTTCAGGAATAATTAAAGTATCAGGGTATAGTTTGGAAGTAAAATTGTGGGAACTGTGTACGCAATCACAAAATACTGAATATTATAGTAAAAAAACTGATATTTACAAATTTGGTCTATTTATGTTATCTTTATTAAAAGGTTCAGCAATAGATAACACCGGAGTCGAAATATCTCCATCTTTACCTCAAGATTTATTTGATTTTCTTTCAAAGTTAGTTTGCTATTATTTCATTGCGTAGTTATCAAATGAATGCCTAATTTATTTAAGTAAATTTGGATTTAAATTTATTTTATTTACGTAGATGTCTTACGAAAGACGAAAAAAGTCGTCTTAACGCTGTTCAATTGCTACAACATTCATTTGTTAGAACTCCTTTGCAAAGAATATCACCGAAACGAACATACAAAGAAAATAATCCACAAGCTATATCACCTAGTCAACAATCAGGCACTGATTTAAAACTTTTTACCCATAATCGATCTGGCGGTCCTTCACGTATTCAGAACGAATTTGAAGTTTTAAAATGGCTTGGAAAAGGTGCTTTTGGTGATGTTTTAAAAGTAATCTAATTTTCTATTGAATATTTCCATATTATAATTAATTTAAATTAAAGGTAAGGAATAAGCTAGATGGCGGATATTATGCAATTAAAAGAATAGAATTAAATCCTAAAAATAAACAATTGAATCGCAAAATTACACGAGAAGTTAAATTGTTGTCCCGTTTGAATCATGAAAATGTAGTAAGGTATTATAATTCGTGGATAGAAAGTGCTGTTTTAGATTCAGATCATAGTTCTTCAGAAGATCAATCTCTAGATGTACCCAGCCGGCAGAAAATTTCAAAAAAAGTCGAGGTAAAATTTGAACTTTAGTAATTGATTTGAAAATTTACCTTTTTTTTTTAGTTGTCTTTCGGTAATGATGTAGAACTGCTTGCACCTCCAATTAAAGATGTTGAATGGTCTGTTAGTTATGAGAGTAAATCAAAACATAATCCAGAAAATTCTACTCCATCAAGCTCGGAAGATGAATCTAGCGATGATGAAGACTGGATTGGATTTCTGTGAGTTTAATTAATATTTTTGAAATAAAATTTATTTATACATTGAATTCTAGACCTAATCATGCGGATTCTTCAGACAGTATCGAGTTTGAACGAAGTAATAGTAATGTTAATGAATCAGATACAATTAGTGAAAGTGTTGAAAATAGAGCAAGTTCTGGAATATGTTTTAGAAATCAAAGTCGTGAAATACAATTCATGTATATTCAGATGGAATTCTGTGAAAAAAGTACTTTAAGGTAATGAGAAAATTTATTTTTGATTATATTCTTATTCAATATTAATTATAGAACTGCGATTGATGATGGTTTATACTCAGATATGGATCGTGTTTGGAGATTATTCAGAGAAATTGTTGAAGGTATTCATCAATGTTCTGATATTATTATGAATAATACAGTTTTTTGCAGGATTAGCACATATCCATCAGCAAGGCATGATCCATCGCGATTTAAAACCAGTGAATATTTTCTTGGATTTAAATGATCATGTCAAAATAGGTGATTTCGGTCTCGCAACTACTAACATTATCCAAAGGCAACCTACTGATGTTTTAAATAAAAGTGCTTTAGGTGACTTAATTTAAAAATCACATTATCATATTTATAAATAATAATTTTCTTCAGAAAGTGAGAAAGATGTTTCTCAAGATGCTGATGGCAGTATGACAGGACATATTGGTACAGCATTATATGTTGCTCCAGAACTAAGCGCAACTGCAAAAGCAATTTATAACCAAAAAGTTGATATTTACAGTTTAGGTAAAAAAAAAACTATAATTGATATAAATTATAAACACTTTCTATAAAATATTTTTAAGTTCTTAGACTGATAATTATTATCTATTATTTTTTAGGAATAATACTTTTTGAAATGTGTTACCAGGGTTTAAACACTGGTATGGAAAGAATCAAAGTTCTATCAAATATCAGATTGAAGGAAATTGTGTATCCTCAAGAATTTATCGATCAAAAATTCAATAAACAGCGTACTGTTATTAGGTAGATTACGACTAATATAATTCTATACCTGTATTTTTTGTATAATCTTTATTTATTTTAGTCTACTTTTAAATCATGATGTAAGCCAACGTCCTACTTCACAGGAATTACTACAGTCAGAACATATTCCGCCGCCAATTCTAGAAGAATGTGAGCTACGAGAATTAGTTCGTCACACTTTGAGCAATCCTCAAAGTAAAGCATACAAATATCTAGTAGCCTCTTGTTTTGATCAAGAATTAAATTATGTAGAGGATATTACATATGATATGAGTCTTCCAGCTACTATTTCTAGGCCATTGCACGTTCTGGAATATGTTAAAGAATCTGTTATTAAGGTAAGTTTCTTTATTTACTGATAAGAATTTACATAGTTTTGACATCAATTCAAAACGGCGCCATTTTGACACTCTCTGGTGCCATCATTTGAACGAACAATTAAAAACATCAAAAAATTTGTTTGTTTGAGATATGCATGAAAAATATATTGAAACTTGAAGATTTTTGACCAACTAAATAAAAAATACCTTATGATTGACAAAAGGTTACTAAAATAACTCAAAAAATCAATAATTTTCACCACATCGGGCACTTTCATTTATTCACAGAGCATGATCACTTAACTAACCTATGACGTCACAGGTTGGTCAGATCGATCGGTTTTCAATACTATTACGATTGCGTCGGTTAGATTTTTTAATATGTTGCACATTATCTACTGAGATATTTCAGATGCTAATGCTAATCCGAAGGGCAATCGTTTGCAACAGTATCTTCCCCATGGGGTACCAAACATTAAAAATTTTGAAGCATGATCTGTAACTTTGATCTGCCAGAATCCTTTCTTGCAGTTAAATATTGTGAACCATTTAGACCCGTTTATTTTAGTTGCAATTTCTTCAAATGTGTTGAGTGGATAATGTCTACGCTTTAGATTCTTGTTCACATCTGATGGATCTATGCAAATTCTCAGCTTACCGTTTTGCCTTACAATCACCATTGCAGACACTACCGGGGTCGGTTCTGTGATCGGCTCAAAAATTCCATTTTCCACCATTTTGTCTAATTCTTCTTTAACTTCTTTTTTTAAAGCATGTGGTATCCGCCTTGGCGGATAAATCGGTAGTACGGGATTTTCAACTAAATCTATAGGTATCATATTCGAATCCTGAGACATCCGATTCCTTTATAAATCTCGTCCACCGTCTCTACTCTTTTTATCAATCCTAAGTTGACACATGTATTTTTTCATAGAACAGGTTGAACCTTATTCCCGACTATTATGAATTTGATATTTTCTTTTCGACTTTTGCATTTTACTTCCACTCACTTCTAGTTCATGATTGGAGAAAAATACTAAACATTTTGTTTTTGTCTTTTCCATTTTCAGATTGGCTTTATCTGGTATTTCTTCTGACAGAACGTAGCACTGTGCGCCAGAATCTAGCTTGAATTTAACATTGACATTCTGCGGAAGTTTTAAAATTTCATACCAATCATTTTCTTTTGAGCCGCTTTCTACAGATGTCACGTACAGTACTTCTTCATCTTCTTCTTCTTCTTCTTCAATGCTGCTTATTTGTTTGCTTCTACAGAATTTGGCGAAATGTCCTAATTTCTGGCATTTCATACATTTTTTTCCAACCGTTGAACAATTCCTTTTACCATGGTTGTTGCGCATCTGCTACATTTGAATGCCTTATTCTTATGTTCTGTTATGTTTGTACTGTTATTCTTTTGATATTGTCTCTTTCTGATAATGTTCACTTCTTGTGTGTTTGTACTATCTTTTATCATCTGTAATTGTTTTTTGGCTTGCTCATTTGCTCTACATATGTTTATAGCTGATTGCAGATTTAACTTATCTTCTACTAGTACCTTTTCTCTAACAGTATCGTTATTTACACCTACAACAATTAGGTCGCATATTAAACTGTCCTCTAGTTCTGCCGGCTTGCGTCGATAATGTTGAACATGTATCTCAGGAAGGACAAGTTGGTCGCAAGAGAGCGCTAAAATGGCGGGTTCCAAACGCATGCTAAATTTTTATAGTGCATACAAATTTTAACTGAATTTTATGTAAGCACGATGTCATGATGTATATTTCTAGATATTTAAACTTCATGGAGGTCAATGTCTTTCTACTCCTTTATTAATGCCAAAGAGCAAATATTACGAAGGCATTGATTCTTGTGTCAAATTAATGACACATTCCGGCAGTATTATCTCTATTCCACATGATTTAAGGTATTTACCATAATCCATTAATGAATAATTCAAATGGAAAAAATGAAGGTTTTCCACTTATTTCTTATTGTTATTGTTACATGTTAGAGTACCCTTCGCAAGATACGTTGCGTGGAATTGTATAACATTATTGAAACGTTATTCTATAGAACGTGTATACAGGGAGAAAAAAATATTCGGCTTCCATCCTAGAGAACTTTACGAATGTGCTTTTGATATTGTTACACCGACACCAGGTAATGCAAATTAAATATAAAATTGAGTTCCTTAAATGTCAATTTATTTTATTAGGAACATTTATGGCCGATGCAGAATTGTTATCAATCGTAAGCGAAATCATAAACGAATTTTCAGACCTTAAAAATAAAAATTTCATCATTAGACTCAATCATACATCGTTGCTAAAAGCTATTTTATTGCACTGCAGTATACCTACAGAGAAGCACAATGATATATATTCAATCCTGTCTGATGCTCGGGTATTTAACAAAAATTGAAATTCTATAAACTAAATATAACATAACATTATTTTAGGATGGAAAAGTTACTAAATTTCAAATCCGTACACATTTAATAAGCCTATGTTTAACTGATAATGCTATGGTTACTTTATTTAGTTTAATTGAAACAGAATCAACTATAAATAAAGTAACAAATACTTTGAGGATGATTACAAAACGTAAAGGAGAAGCTAGTCAATTAGCTAAACAAGGATTATGCGAATTGTCACACATTATACAAAACACGGAGTCCTTAGGAGTTAAGGTATTTTTTATGTAGTGTTTTGAAAACTAAGTCATTATAGATTATGAACAAAAAATATTTATTTCAACTTTCAATTGTTTAGGAAACGTTATTTTGACAAAATAATTTGTTCTTGGCCAATTTCATTTAGTTTTTCGTTGATCACCTTTTCACAAAATCATATTGGCTGGTATCACGAGCTCTATTTCTCACTCTCCTTAAAACCATTCTCATGGTTTAGCCTAAAACAGAGTTTGTAGTACCAGTCACAATGTTTATATTTCATGCATTCAAATTGTAGTATAATATAGTAATAGCTTTGGGGCTTGTATACAATGTCCACCAATATAGTGGAATGATGTGTCAATTTGTTTGTGAACTAAAAAAGAAACGAAGAAGAGGTGGGCTGGATGTTTTAGCAGCAGGTGGACGTTACGATTGTATGTTATCCAATTACAGGTAATAATATTTTAAAAAATATACTTTTGTACGGTTTTTAAATATTTTAAGATTTTTCCCAGATTAATGATGGAACGTTCGGGAATGACAACCAGAGGAGTTTGTCAATCTGCAGTAGGAATCTCAGTATCTTTAGATAAATTTGTACAAGCTTTACAAGAAGAACAAAGTAGTGAAACTAATAATCTTTGCAATTTAGATGTTGTCGTTTGTTCATTGGGCTCAAAACCTATGATCAAAGAAAAAACTAAAGTATATAAAATATTATGAGTCAACATTATGGAATTATTTTGAAAAAATTGTAGGTATTGCGGGAATTGTGGTCTGCTGGAATAAGATGCACATTAATTGAAGCCCAAACCCTCGAAGAAATTCAAGAACAATGTACTGAATTACATGTTCCGCATATAGTGATTTTAAATGAAGCTGAACAAGGTATTGCACGCGTTCGAAGCTGGGAGAAAGATAGGTATTTTATTGTAAAAAAGTACTAAACATAGTATTCTATCAATAGGTAATTTTCTTCTAGATTCCAAGAAAGGAAAATGAATTTAAATGAATTAACAGAATATATGCAACGGCTTATAAAAATGTGGAATGAAAATACAAGTGAATCTTTGTATGTCAACCCAGTTATGTCTAGAATGGAAAGCAGAACCAGTATTACTGAACATACGAATACAAATCTAACACCCACTGTAATTGTTAATTTTGTAACTTCATCATCTGGAAAATTAGCTGCCAATACTCGTAAACGACTAGAAAACCAAGTGAGTGTTATATTATAAAAAAATATATATTCATACATAAAAATCGCATCTTCTCAAAATGAAGTTGGCATGAACCACATTTAACATCATTCTCTGCCAGATACTCCTATCAAAACATATCTCTTTCGTTTCATTCATATTCATAATCCTTTTTTTACAAGCTCGCGTATTCTTCCCACTTGAAAATCATTTTCTTGCGCAGCAAACCAGCAATTATATCCATCCATCTACACGTAATCTTTCATCTTCAATTTCACTCATATATTTTTTTGAAATATTCGACGTTCGTTCCATATGTCTAAACCAACGTAACTGACTCATCTCTACATTCCAATATTACATTCCTCATATACCAATTTATTTTGCCTTCGATCTCTTCTGATATATCCACAAAACACCACGCAGAAATCTCATTCCTACAGCAACCATTCTCCGTTTATGCTTCTGCATTCACTACCATACGTGAGAAGGTACATCAAGGTACAAGTACTCCCTTATATTCATTTTATCTTGAATCCCTTATTGGACCAAATACATTGCGTGCGAACGCATCCAAAATCGTACAGCCAAGCTCCTTTTCAAAGGAATTTTACATGGTATAATTTTTTAGAAATATCCTCTTTCTCAACCTTGAATTACATTATAATTTTTTCGGCTAAATTTCAGTCCGAGTTTCGTCCGAGAAGCTTCTAGCCAATTCTAGCATAATGACTCCATTTTGAAGAGGAATGATAAAAAAATCAAAAAGAATGAAAATTATGACAGTAATAATACAGTTTTTTCGCGACGCCACGCGGCTTACTTAGGAACCTCTGAGCGTGCGGAATTACCCCTATTCCGCACGCTACAGCGTGTGGAATGGGTATCATTCTATAGTGATTGTAGGAAAAAATACATCTGGTTCTATTTTTTTATTCGAGTTTTGGCTAGATTCGGGAAACCATGTGCAGCTTTGCGTACTGCCAGTCACACCAACCTTTTAGTTTTTGACATTTGTGAGAGCCATAGAAAACAGAGCGGATATTTCTTTGTATTGTGATTTGTATTATAGTGGCCAAGAAGTGGCTGCCAGATATGACAAATCTGTAGTAGAACTGTACGAATTAAACCCTGTTTTTATATAATAGTTATTTAAGTATTAAGGTCAGTAAGTACAGTTTACCGATTGAGAATAATAGCTTGGAGGCCGAGCATTGGCGAGGTTTCCAAATATTGTACGAAATCGGTACTGTACTTATTGACCGTGATGCTGACGACACGTAAGAGACTCAAGTCGAATGATAGAGTTTCCAGACCTGTCTGTCGGTCTATGTGGAAGCACGATAACTTGAGATCGCGTACGAACTTTCAACTGAAATTTAATATTCAAGTTTTTCATCAAAAAACTAGGTTTGAGTTCGTAGATGAGCTTTTTTCAACCAGTGATACCAGAACTTTATTGATGAAACTTCTTAGTTTCTTGAGTTTATTTTATAAACGGTAGTATTTATCATTGAATATGTGATAACTAAAATTGATCCTCGAATAATTTGGCACAACATTCACTTAAAACACTTTTCAAAATTATCAGACCGACTTTTTTAAAACTATGTTTTTTGGGATTCTGGTTTAGGCCTAGAACAGTAGTTTTCTAAATTTACCTGTGCGCAGTATACCTGCATAGAACATTTATACAACTGACAATAGCATAAGACTTTGAGAAATAACGAACCAGAAAAAGAATTGGAAAAAGTGGTGTGCCAAGGCATAAGAACAAGTTTTGATGAGGCACACGAATATATTTTCATTTTACTCAGTAACACCTGAACTTTGAGAATAATTTCATAGTGTTACTCTATTGGTATGGTTACTATACCAAAAATGTACAGAGTGATCAAAAATGATTGTCCGTGCCGCTTTGTTCTGATTTTTTCTTTGCCGCCTGCTTGAGATAGTGACATTCAAGTGACAGATGACAGTTCCTCTGAAAACACTATTCTAACCTAATAATTTGATAGAATAATAATAAATTCTCAAAAATCAATCAATAATACAGCTATTTACGTACTTTTTTGTTTATTGAATCCGATTATGGATGAATCCGTCATAAAATATGCAAAATATACGCCATTGTGTTCTTGAAATGTCGATAATGTAGTTTTCAAAATAAATAAATTTATACTAACTTTATTCCATGAAGATAGTTTTGATCATAATGCGAACTTCTGCCTGTCACCTGTCAGACAATCATTATTGATCACTCTGTACCACAAAAAAAATCATACTATACTTGTGCACAGCTTCTGCCTAGGCACACCATGACTTTTCTTATTGTCTCGGTGAGTACTAACGTTTAAAAATGGAAGAATCATCTAAATGATGAAAGCGCATTTTTGACAGCTCATGAATGCTTGTTACTTCAGAGATTTCGCAAATTACCATCTCTCACAGTTACTGAGCTTGAAATCAAGCAGTTTGGGCAAATTTACGGAACAGCAGCTTCCATTTAGAATTAGTTTCAAGTTAACCATTTGATAGGTACATAATTTATGCATGTACAAACTCAAAAATACCTTTTAATCTTCATTGTTTAGTTATTGACTGACGGGAGGTCAAGTGCTGTACCTTAAAATGATAATTTGATCTTTGTCAAAGCTATATAAAAAAAATACACCAAAAGTAAACAAATTTTCATCCAATCATAATAATTCATTCTAATAAGCTTCAAATTCGCGTCAAACAAGTCATTGAATGAATCCCGGATAGATTTGACAACTGTACATAATAATAGTGACACCCGCGGCGAAAGTTGTAACTAAATTTTTATCTACTTTAATAAATTTCAGTTGCCATATCCATAATGTCATATATATCTATGGGCATTGTTTCACTTGAAACAAATAATTGAATAATTTAATCTTCCACAATCACTGAGCTTGAATTAAAGCAATTTGTGCAAACCTACGAAACAGCAGCTTTTATTTGGTACAAGTTTCAAGTCTGTAAATAGTATAGTTGCTGAGAACTCAGCGTCACGCCAGCTAGACAGCCAAAGTGAATATAATAACGCTTTTTTCCGAAAAATGCGCTAAAAAATATTTCATTCTGTTACTCGATCGTCCGGGTTTTTTTGCAGACAGCTCTTGCTCTAAAACTGTACTTTTTCGGAAAAAACGAAATTATGCGACTGCCCACGAATGATTTTGGAATTAATGCTGCAATTCTGTGCAAATCCATAAATCTTATAGATCTATAAATCCATAAAAAACTAATAAAAATGCATCGACTTTAGTTGTTTAATATTAATTCGTTCATATGAATGACATGTTCATTGCGATTTTGTTCATAATTTACAGATTTATGAATTTATAAGACCTACAGATTTACACAAAATTGTAACATAAATCTGAAAATCGAACGAAACTCGAATGAAACTAGAAATAGAAATCTAGACGGAAAAAGTATAATGTAATTCAAGCTTCGGAGACTGCATACCTTGCACGGCGATATATATTCTGTTCTCGATTAGCACACCAGTCTCGAGATAGTATAAATCATAACTTGTGTAATTTTACAACCAATCAACTATTAATATAGTTCTTTAGAAAGAGGAGATCTTCTAAAAGATTATATCATTCTGTGTGCACGAAGACACGCTATTAGCAAGTAATGCTGAGCAATACGATAACTACCTATAGTAGCAAAATTTGGAGCTCACAGTTAAAAAATAAATCAAAATAGTTATTTGTGCATCAAGGCCGTAAAGTTTATCTTTTTTGGTCGAATCTGTTGTTTGCGGCCGAAGCGTAGCTGAGGCTGCAATTCAGGTGAGACCAAAAAAGAACTGTAGGCCGAGGTGCACACAACGTTTTTTAGGCGATCATTACGAAATAATTCAAAATCACATCATTTTATCTATTTATTTCTAAAACATTGCAATTGTAAATCTTAGTTGCTGTTGAGATTGTTTTATTTTATTGTCTTCTATCAAGTTGACATTTAACAAAAAATGCGTATTTATTTTTTGAATTGCAAGAACTACTGAGGTTGACGGAAGAATATATGTACTATTTAAGCGAAAACTGTTTCTTAAAGAGTTCATCAAGCTGCCCATATAGGTAAATATAAAGTGTTTATGAAATATTTTTTGACAGATCAGTCCCAAAAAGTGTAATTTGACAGATCAGTCCCAAAAAGTGAAACTTCACGGCCGCAAAAGGGACCATAAAAACACCTTTTTTGTCATGATCGCCTAAAAATAATATTTTATACTCCATTTCCGTTAAGAACGGTCCAAGACTTTTATGGGACTGCGGATAGAAATAAATTTGAATCTCCAATCTGCACAAACTTATGACTAGCTGTTAACCGCGGCTTTGCCCACATATAAATATATCTACTTTCGAAATCAATAAAAACAATAATAATTTGCCTGTAGCACCCGGTATCTCTTTAAAAGAATGTCAGTTTGACGGCAGTATTATTTGGTAACTAAAGAAACGATATTGTGAATGGCATTGTTTTCGTCAAAATTGAGAGAAAATTTCTTGGCAATTTGAATTAAAATATCAAGTTCACAATGTCCAAAAGCCACGGATTTGCGCTGGCAGACTGGAGGATTTGAACTTGGCTACACAAAAAGATTCTTTTACAAAAGGAATTAGCCATGTAGCGATAACAAGGTTTTTTTATGTAGCCAGCTCACTATATTAGATTCATATCAGTTTTATTGTTTGGAATACATTTCGAAAGTTCAAGGTTATTAGATTCTTTAAATCCGATTACACAGTCTTCGATTCATCCTAAGCATGGCATATTTATCTAGGTAACACTTGTTGAAACAATTGTTACTAAGATTATTAAGCTAAGGCTTTGGATAAAGCACTGATCTCTATATATATGGATAACTGGTACTATAGTCCGCCATTGTCGTCTTTAGAGCAATCATCAGCGCCACGGTTACCGAGAGAGAAACTAAAATGACATTTGGTAAAACACACTGATCGGATATATGAAAATATTAATTATAATAGAGATCAGTGGGATAAACCAACTGGGCCTTAATGACTTTCTAATCTAAATGTCAAATTCAGCTGTCACTCTAGATTTACATTATTTGTTTTGAGTAAAGGTTATGTGATCTACGACTACTTCAAGCATCGGTGCCACATCCATTCCAAAGCTAATGCATTTGCAAAACTATTAGTTTTAGAATCAAAAAGAAATGAAAATATTACAAATTTCATATTTTTCTTGAATTGGAAATTTAGTTACGAGAGTAATCTTTGATTTAAACTACGCATGCTCACTGAAAAGTGGTAAATAAATCTTCAAAAGGATCTTCAGATGTTAATATCAAGTAAGAATGATTGAAAATGATTCTTTTCAATATTTATCCTGGGCTACTCTAATAGTCTCCAATAATCCACTTAGAGAAATTGCGCCATTTTTCAATCACCCTGTATTTCAAGGCTTCACTGAATTTATTTGTTGAAAAAATTAAATAAAAGTATGTATAAATATGTTTTATTGGATAAAGTTCTCTACAAAAACAATAATAATAGACACAGAAAAAGTATGTATGTTTAATAAAAGTTTGAAATAATTTATTGTTTATACAGATACTATCGCAGATGGAATCAACTCTACAACGGTTTTCAGCCAGAGAACAAATAGTAGTTTTGGTTTTAAACATCGAAGCATCAGTTGTTAAAACATTAGCAACATATTTAGATACCGAATCAGACGAATCGGCGCAAAAAACCATGTCTACAGTTATTGAAAAGTGAGTACATTTATTTCAATCTAAAACTTTATTCTATAAAATATTATGTAATTACAGACATCCTCGCCATAAAAAATATTTGGTACAAATTTGTGATGAAATATTAGATTATATGTCTGTTAAAATACGTCCTATAATTACGTTATATAGTCTACCTGATAATATATTTAAGTTATTGCTTTAATTGTGTAAAAAACATTCTATTGTATTTTTTTCATCTTACAGAATTGAATAAAATTTTATTATAAATTTTCTGGACTTAGTAGAGACGTTACTGTCAAACTAGATTGCAGTTGAGTATGAGTCAAGGGCTCATCACTTTCAAAATTAATTGTTATATATTTTGTTACTTGCAAAAATCCATTATCCGAAAATCTTCCTTTAACTCCCTTTGCTTCTAACCAAACGAAAGGGGCAATTCGATCTGTTGATACAATAATATCATAATTATGTTGTTTCACAGAGTTTGTCTTTACAACTTTTGCCTGTAAATGAATTAATTAATAATCATAAATGATATGAATATTATTTATGTTACTATTAAATTTGGTGTTGTTAATCCAACTGCAGATTTAAGAGGACTAGGAAAAAAAAAATTATCTGGACCTAATAAATCCCCATTAGAATCATGTAAAGTAAAATATACAAAACAGTTATTTTGAGCAGTTTTTAATGTTCCACATCCTATATTTTCTAAATATTTCTCAAGCCAGAACTGTTTAATAATTCCTGAATATCCGGCTAACTAAAAAGATTCAAACAGAATTAAATATTTTTATTTAACCATTGGGAAAATTACTTACTATGTTTATTATTTTATTTTCTGCGTATATTGGCTTAAGATTATTCCATTTGAAAATAAATGTGGTCAGTGTAGCATTGTAAATAGTACTTGTTAAATCAGAAAGCGCGAAAATTGTCATTTGCTGCGCGGGACTTACATTTGCAGTTATCAATACAGGTGCAAAGAATTTTTTTGCAAAATAATGAACCATTTTCCATCGATGTCTAAAATCTAATTTAAATATTTGAGTTATTATGTTTCAAATAATCTTTTCAATTATTTTACCAATGCTAGACCAAGATGGGGCTGGCCAAACATCATTTAATTGCCAATAAAGGGCTCCCATTGTCAATCCTTGTCCTAATTCATCAGTCAAGCTTCGCCATTCACGATAATATTCTGTTTGCGCTTTATAAGCCATTGCTTGACTAATCTTAAATAAAAAAACAATCAATTAATTGAAAATTTCACGTCTCTATAAATAATTACCTGAGTATAATAAATAAACGTTTTCAAATAACTTTTTGAGCTTACATCTGGCAAAGTTAAATGTCTACTAATTAAAAATTTCATTTCGTCATATCCAAGAGGATGGTGCTGTCTAGATTCCATGAATTCACTATTTATTACTAAATCGGAAAGGTTATTAGTTGATGAAAACATAGTTTCATAATTTGGAATAGATTGAAAACCGTATTCTGATGAAAATCTGGTTCTGGAATATATATTTTGATCCCAACCATCAGCAATGTAATTGTAATAGTGTACTGAAATTATAATTCTTAAAAATAAATATTATATTTTGAATGATTCAACACACTATCTCCATATTTTGTATCATACGGATTCTTTGCTACATATTCTTCTTTTTCCGATTCTAAACCATTCGAAGGACTTGAAACAACAAATTGTCTAGTATTATCATTTTTTGAGAATATTTTTCTAATATTATCGATATACAAAGTTACATAATCTTGTTTGTAAAGGGTAAAATTCGCTGCAGTACCGTACCTATAATTTTTAGAAAATATAAATATTGAAAAATAATTTACGACAATGTACCAATTTCCACGTAAAGCGGCTTCATTTTCATTATTTCCAGCCCAAATTGCTATACTAGCATGATATTGTAGTCTCCTGACTTGCTGCTGGACTTCAATTCGCACAGTTCTAAAATAATTTATGTTGAAATATAAATAAGTTTATTTTCGAGAACTGTAAACTACTTTAATGTCCGACTAGTTTATTATTGTTGTCATAATAACACTGATTTCAGGGTAATTACTTAACAAATAATAACCGAGGGCATTATGTTTGAAAATAATGCCCTCGGGCATTATTTTGAAAAAAAACAAACAAGTTTCCTAGTTACAGCAAATAATCTGTTCGCTTATTGTAAAATGCAGCATACACTAGAGTTTACGTTCACACAATAGCGTACCATGATCAACTGAGCTGTTTATAAGTCATGCCGTTTGGTGAAGGAAACTCGCGAAGGTTCTCTCTAAGCTCTAAACTGTAAATACTTTTTGCTGACAATAATAAATGTAGTTAGATAACATGGGGTATTTTCTAGACAGACCTCGTAAAAGTTCTATTTCAATAAAACCGTTTCCGATGTCTGGGATAATTTCGTTGCAATGATCAAATGAACCTACTTTAAAAATTCTTCATTCACCGGATACATAGCACAGGCAAACATAAAATCTTGCCAAATTAGTAACCCATATTCATCAGCTAAATCATAAAATTCGTCAGATTCGTAAACACCGCCACCCCATACTCTCAACATATTCATGTGTACATCTTTGGCTGACTGTAATAAAAATTTCAAATCATTTATCTCTGCCCCTTTTTCTGGTAAAATATTAGCTGGAATCCAGTTAGATCCTTTGGCAAATATTGGAATATCGTTTACTTTGAAATAAAAAGTTAAACCAACATCTGTAATTAAAATATTTTATGAAGCAGTCGCCATAAATTGTAAAAATATTACCCATTGGATTTTGGATTAGTTCTATTTTTCTAAATCCTATTCTAATATTTTTTTCACTTATTTCATTAGAATTTTGATGAGTAAATGAAATTTTTAAATTGTATAGAAGTTGTAAACCAAATCCATTTGGCCACCAAAGACGAACATGTGCCTGAAATTATATTTTGTTAGAATATACGATGTTTATTAATTTTTTTCATTTACTTGTGGTATAGAAAACGATACTTTCTGTACAGCTTCTCCATTAATTATTTTTGAATTTATATCACCAAATATATTAATTTCATTAATATCTGTTGTTAAAGTTATCGTCAACAATCCTAATAAGTCAGAATTTATTAATGAAGATTCAAAATATATATCTAGATCAATATTCCATCGATCTCCATTTTGAACCGTATTTACGGTAACATCTTGAATAACTGCTGAGTTATAAGACCTTATATAAACTGGTTTCCTAAAAATTATACATACAATGTGTTCTTCTGAACTGATAACATGTAATTTTCGGAGAATGGCTTAAAGATCCTCTCAGAACGCTGGATATTTGTATTACAAATTATAAAACTCGTTACAGATTTTCAGTTCATATTATAGTATATTAAGATCTGTTTCATAAGACATGATTTTAGGACACGCATTAGGGCGAGTTTTCTTATGAACAAGTGACCTAAAATGTCTTATTAAACGTTTATCTTATACAATTTTTTCTATTTGGGTTCATATTTTGAAAACATCGATAAAGAATATTTAATTTTTTATTTGACTCTTGGTAACACTGAGACTTGACAGGTAAGTAATTTGTGTAAATCAAATAGTATTGTCACAAATTTTATTGTTGGTAACTTATTAAACAGATTACAGTGTAAATGTTTATTTTTACAACTCGTATGATCACTACTTCGCTCACAGTTACTCGTACAGAATCACTGAATGACTAAATTCCTCTCCTAGCTCACGCTCTTATATACTTAGCCGACAATAGGCCAATATTCAATTGTCTAACAGTTGATGCCTGGCAACCACCGAACATCTAGTAACCGTAGGCTGTCAATCATGTCCGATAATTGAACATCGATTTGGTCAATGCTAACTAGGTTTACAATTACAGCGAATTCAAATTAATAATTATATGAGCTAATTATTTAAAATATTTCACATTTGTGACAGTATATTAAGATATAAGTTTCATAAGACATGATTTTAGGGCACGCGTACTTGTTGGAAAACGAGCCGCTTGCGGCGAGTTTTCTAATGAATAAGTGACCTAAAATGTATTATGAAACGTGTATCTTATACAATTTTTTCTATTTGGGTTCATTTATGTCAAAAAATAATGAATTTTATATTTCGAAAAGATCGATAAAGAATATTCAGATCTTTATTTGACTCTTTTGGTAATACTGAGACTTGACAGATGAATAATTTGTGTAAATTAAAAATACTTTTTAGAATGTGTTAATTTGAATGTTGCTAATTTTTAGAAATAAATAAATACAAGCCTGAAGAATTTTCTTCAAAATATATTGTATTTTGACATATCAAAATGACAATTAGGTTATCTAGCAACGTAGCTACCAACCTAATAAAAATTAGGTTTGAGTTCTATAAAGCAACACTTTACGATACCCAAACTAGTTTCATAAGTACCCTTTATACCACTCAAATAGAAAAAATACTTTTCAAAATTTGTTAATTTGAATGTTGTTACTTTTTAGAAATAAATAAATATAAATCTGAACAATTTGAGAATTTTCTTCAAAATATATTGTATTTTGTCCACGAAGGAGAATAATAGAGGAGCGGACACTCAGTTGGAAAACATGAAGCCTAAAATGTAATGCGGCAGCCGTGAGGGAGATAGCGAGAGCGAGCCTAGCTTTACATGCTTCATATACAGAAATGAGATTATATTTGAATTTTTTTCAATAAAAAAAATTGCCAGATAAATTCAATATTTTTATTACGTTAAATACTTTATTATTTATCAAATGAAAGGCAAAAGTAGAAGAAAATTGACATTTCTATTTATTAAAATCTGCAATGGAAAAGTGCATTATCATGAAACATGTTTTATGAACGTTTCTTTTGATAAGAGTTTTCTAATTATGAATAACAGATACATAAACAATTTTATGAATATTTTGTATTACAATGGGCGTAATAAAATTGAGAAAATATACACAAACAATTTCTTATATACCAGAAGAAAATATTAACAAAAAACTTGGCAAAAATCTCCTAAATTGCGTACATCCGTGTCCGTGATATTGATGGGAAAACTCCGTTCATTTTTATATTCCTTTTGTATTTTGTCTCCAACATCTCATTGATGAAAATCTATTTTTCTTCGATGGATATAATTTTCAAATCGAAAAAATTCTTACAAGTCCTCGGAATCCAAGCTTTGCTTTGGATTCAAATTTATTTCTAGGGTTTAATTGTCTTCTACTAAAAATTAAAAATTATTTTAATCGAATAAATGGAAGATGAATTCTATCTACATTTTAATATCTCTTTTTTTTTGCCTAGCTTGGGCTTTTCCAAAGATCCATCCTGTTTTATGAGAGATTTCCTTGTTTTTTTAGAGACGCTTAAATATTTCGGACAATTTGGAAAAATATTAGCACACGCATTTTCTTTAGTCGGAAATATTTGAACGGTATCTGTAATCATATATTTGTCACATGATTGAACAATTCCATACTATACTGTACGGTGAATTTATAAACAATTATTACATCTCTATTGATTTCAAAACATAAATAGAAATATTTATATTCTTTATTGATAAGAACTTTTTTTGAAGTTGAATTTTTCATTAAAAGTTTAGATTAGATACGTTCAATAATTTGAAACATTGATATAATCTTTAATTTTGATATAATTTTAAAACAATTTATTCTCACTTTTACATCTCCAGACGAGCATTCTGTTATGATATACTCGCCACTTATTTAATAAAATATCATCTTTGGGTGCAGAAAAAAGAGAATATTTCTCTTTACATGTTCTGTACCCAGTATTACAATCTGTCACAAAACATTTTCTTCCCATTTTACAATATATTTTCACATGAAAATACTAAATAAACCGAACCTAGCCATTTAACTCTATGCAAACATAGGCCCGCCTCAACCTATCTCTCAGTTACTTTCTCTCTCTAACAATATTACATTTTTGGCATCACTTTTGCAACACAGTTGAGATAGGAAATTGCATAGGCGTGATTTTGTCTTATCAAAATGACAGTTTAGGTTATCTAGCAACGTAACTACCAACCTAATAGAAAGTAGGTTTGAGTTCTATACAGAGAAAATTTACGATACCTAAACGAGTTTCATAAAGTACACTTTATGACACCCGAATAGAAAAAAATATTTACTTAAAAACCCTTTGTCTGACGATAAGAACCAATATTCCTGTCGGACAATATGGTTTTTGAACAAAAAGTATGTTTTCAAATTATGACTGTTTTGGTCCGACAAGCGGTCATTGATAAAGGAGCTGTTATAATCCTGACACGTTCCAATGTCGTACTGAGAAAACGTCCCACAAAATTTGTCGGACAAAATGACCAAATTTTAGAAAAAAATTATTTAACACGTCCCCAAAATCTCAAACTGGCGATAATAAGTTTTCCACGTACTTATGACAAGTGCGGCTTGTCGGACTCACCGCTAGCCCCCATTATTCATGTCGAACAATATTATTTTTCATTTTATAATCAAAAAAATCTTTCGATTAGTGTAAAGCTCAATATGACGGTAATACTTTTTAGAGACTTCATGAAACTGACGTGTTTAATAAGCTCTCGCTGAAAAACGCCCCCAAATCAAAAAGTTTGCCAAATGTAAAAGCTGCCGGACTCCTCACAATGAAACCACTCACAAAGTTTCAAGTGAGCGGTAAAAAATTTAAGCCCTGCCTCACGGATTAATAGCGATCAGTATCTGATATAAATTCCTGGTTTGGCGTTTGACGTTTTAAAGTTTTGAATTTTTCTTTTGAATTCTTGGCGAATTTCCAAAATTTTGTTGGAGAAAGTATGGTATAATTTGGAACGGCATATTTCATACTTGCGGACCGTATTTTACTCGTTTGGAATAAGTGCCAAACTTGTTACAGATTGTCGAATAAAGAATATACTATCAAGAAATAGTTTTTTTCTTTAATGGAATAAATTCAAATAGAATGTTTCTCCAATACTGTTTTGGAATTTGCATATTCCACAACCAAAAATTATGTTGGAACGAATGACATTCCAGAAAATCGTTTAGAATGATTTCGTATGCCGTTTAGAATCATTTCGAAGAATCAGAAGCTGTTAGTATGGTTAATACCGTGGCTACTTCCTAACAATTCAAGTATTCATATCTGGTTTTTCATTTGACATTTAATAATTTTTTGAGTTTCCTCTGGAATATTAGTGAGTTTCCAAAACCTTGTTAGAGAAAGTATAGTCTACAACATGTTTGGAATGCCGTATTCCATACTCGTGAATCGTAATCCTCGCCTTCAGCTCGGATTACAAACTTTTCACTCATTCAGAATATAGGCCATTCCAATACTTATTGTAGAATATACTATTCTTACTGTTGAAATTAACTTACTTATTTATCTTAATTATCAGAGGTCAGTAATGGCCAGCTGTATCGCTGTCCCTTAAATATTTTAGGTGTAGCTCAATTGAACAATACCGTCAAATGTGACATGAACATTGCTGTCTTTATTCCGATTCGATATTTTTTGTTCAAGTGAAACTTAAAATTTAAACTAGAGCGATGCAAATTGTTCTAAATATTTTAGTAAACTGAAAAATTGAAACGTGTTATGTGATTTGCAACATGTTTTCCTTTTTTATGTTACTGGGATGTTTTTAGAACAGGCGGATATACTGTATATATTTTGAATATGATTTTTTGATCTAATTAAAATTATACACTCACAGACAAAAATATTGTACATATTTATTGAAATCATTATTTTTTTCCAAAAATTTATTGTTGAATTGAGTGTTTTACATATGCTACCATTCATTTTAGAGATAATAAACTTAGACATGGCTTTTGTAGTCAAATAAGTGATCAAACGTCATATTTTTTCAAATGTATGATGGACAGATTATACTAACATTTTTACAGAGTGACTTGGCGATTAATAGCGTATGCTGTCTTGTTTGTTGTTATCCGAATACTCTATTTCTTGTTTCTGAAGTTTCGGTTAGAGAGATGCTCCATTTAAGCGAGTTGGATTCATTAATATTACGCTTTCTGAATAAATTATTAACCAAAATAGGCTATTATATTAATTTATCTGCGAATCTGTTGAAAAGCTTCAATATGTAATTTATTCGACTATAATTCACTCGACAAAAGAAGAGAATGATAGACCAGAGTCTACACCGAAAGGTAGGAGGCTAGAATTAAGTAAGTAAGTTAGTAATTCACTCATAATACTCCAGTCAAATAATCAATTAAAATACAGAATTTAAACCACAAAATCTTATTTATTAGAAGAGAAAATTATTACTTAAAAAAAATATGCAATATTTTTGTCCGTGACTGTATTTTGCAATAAATACCTCTATAGCTATTTATTAATTTAATTTCAAACCTTACCAAATTCCTACTGAAGGAAAAGCTGGTCCCCAATCCCATGAAAATGAAGCCTGCATTTTTCGTATTAGATTCACATGGCATTCACCTTTGTATTCTTTAGGAACACATTTTGGAGGAATAATATAATTTTTGGCATATTCGTTATGTAGTCTATTTGATTCAATTATTGGAGACTTGAAAATCACAGTCAACTTATTTTCACCGTTCTAAAAATATTTTACAATTAATAATTATACAGAGATCTCGAGATGAAAAAAAAATACCTGCAAGTATGATTTTATGTCAAAAGAATATCTAACAAACATATTATCAGAAGTTCCTATTTTAAAATTATTCATATAGATTACTGTAAAAGTGTCCAAACCTTCAAATACTAGATCGATATTTTGTTTTTTGAAATGACTCGCATCAGCTAGAATAAATTTTAAAATAATAATTATATTTATTAATTATTTGAGTCACCATAAAAAGTTGAAGAATAAATCCAAGTTTCATTCGCTACCCAACGGTAATTAATGTCATTGAATCTATAATAAATATCATCTAATGCTTTTGCAGACATAAGATCAGAATAAATTCCTCCAGGTACTGTAGCTTCTATGTTTATATCTATTTGAAAAGAAATTGTTACAGATCTGTCAAAAATTCTTTTACTTACATACAATTGTTTTTGTTTCGCACATTCCATTTTTCATGTAATAATTGTTTTTTATATCCGTAGCCAGGATACACAAAAATTAAAATCATAAATACCGAACTAAAAATTCTCAAAATCATCTCGACTCTGTTGGAGCAATATTAACTTTTATTATTTGATCAATTGAGATTGCAGTGGTATGTACGTAAGCAATAAATACTTGACATTGATTTATTGTAGGTAGGTGTATTATTTTCTTTCTGTCGAAGGAATTATAGGTACAAAAATATTGAAATGATAGGACTTATATATTGAGAAATTAACTAATCTTATCGCAAAAAGATGAGCTATTTATTATTGACTATCACATAAATATTTATCTTTGTCTTGTCAACAAAGTCCTTTCGATAAACTTAGATATTATAATTTTGTTTGTGTTATTAGGATTTATTTTTCTTTGTTTGGCGTAAATTCAAATCAGTGACAGTAAAAGTAATTATCTTTCAATTTTAAATGATTTTTTTTACTAAAAATGTGATTAAAATTTAGTTTTGCACCTAGAGATTAAAATATAATTGGAATAAGGTCACTAGGAAACTAATTGTGCTGGGTAAAATAACAAATTCGTGTAATCATTTTTAATATGAAAATATAGCAAATTTCTTTTAACAGATGTATTTTAAAAGTAAGGTATTCTAATATTTACGATTTAAAAATCACATTCTTATCTATAAAATATTTTTATAAATAACAGGTTCATTTTTTTTTTATTTTATCCATCTTTTACTCTACCAATACAATTACTAGCATGTTCAAAAAAGCTTTTACTTATGACATATTGATCACAAATAGAACACAAAAATGATTCGTTCGATTTTTGTGTTCCATTAGATATTTGGACCGAATCTTGAGTAATTTTTTCCAAACATCTTGATTTATGTGCTTCTATTTCTGATTTTAGAACGTACTGATGGCAAATATCACACTGCGAATCTTCTTCTGAATTATCATATTGCTCGCATCTTGAGGCATGATACTGAAAAGAAATTCATGAACACATGAATTATTAAAAAGAACAAGCCAAAAAAAGTCATTACAAAATAAACTATTGTCAACTTTAATGGCCAGTTCATCAACATTAGTTAATATTATCTCCAGATTATTTTTATCTGGGAACTGAATAAACAATGTTTTTTGTATAAAATAATCCCAGGATAAATTTAAATAACGGGGAAACCGGCTCTTATTTGTTCACAAAATGTCAATTTTACTAGTTTTACAATTCTCAAAAAAAAAGTTATTCTCACTCTCATTCATGCGCTAAAAAAACAATGAAATAAAGAAAGATAGTGCATTGGAGTTTGGGAAGAAGCGCTTCTTCAAGAGATGAGAGATTATGTAGCAATTCTGTGCAAATCTATAAGTCTTGCAGATTTATAATCCATAAGAAACTGATATAAAAACATAGACTTTTGTTATTAATGTGAATTCGTTCATAAGATGAAAAGTTCATTGCGATTTTGTTCATAATTTACAGATTTATAAATTTATAAAGATAGATTTACATAGAATTGCAACATATCATGACTACAATAAGTATTTTTCTACAGACGTCAAAAAATCATGACATTTTTACATCAATATTAGTATGCGAAATGTCGCATTGGAGTTGTTTATCATAACAACGGGCACGAAGTATTTCGTGCACTGATTTTATCTTGACACCTTTCACAAAATACTTCGTGCACGCTGTCAAGAAAAATAATTCCACTAATTTTTGTATTTTAAAATGATTTTGATATTTTTTTAATAATTTTTTGACGTCAGTAGAAAAAATGTTGTATGCAACTCGTGCACGAAATTTCTTTGGAGCTTTCGAATGATTTGAGTCTCGGCTTCTGCCTCGACAAAAAACTTTCATTCTCAAGCACCAAAGTATAATTTCGCGCACTAGATATACATAAATAACTATTTTCGTGTTTTATTTATTTTACGCATTCCAGGATTACTATCGCTACCACCATTCAAATACGCGCGGCAGTTGAGTTGTACTACCTGAATTTAATTTTTCTATGGATTCATGTTGGTAGTAGGTGCTGTAATGCATTTATTTGGGATTTGTGATTTTTCGCAATATTGTTAAGCAACAACATTAAGGTTGTACGATCATAAGAGCAATGAGGGTATAATTTTTTTTGTGGTTATTAATCAATAGTAATACAAACAATTTAATTTTTTGAGAAAGATCTGACAAGTAGTTTTTGTAGAATATTTTTTTTTAGAACTGGATTTTTAACATGTTATCATTGGGGAATCACGTGTTTCATTCTGTGAAACCAGTGATATCTAGTAAAAGAATGGATAAGAAAGTGGGTGTGATCTCATGTCGCCAAAAAAAATTATGTAACCCGCACAGCTGGAAATGTATCTGTCTCTTTCTAATCCGTAAGCGTCAAGTTTTAAATTTCCAAAGAAGCAGTTTTATATATTTGCACGTGCCTTGCACATTCCAATAGAATGAGAGCAGCCACACACAATACAAATTATTACCATTCTTGAACAAATTAAGAAAACAACAGAGAAAACTTATCAACACGTGGTCAGAATAGATCACGACACGTCCGAAATATGAAACTGAAAGAATTAGATGCTACGACACTGTTTATATTCAAAGCTGCAGCAAGTGGAACATGCGCGCTCATTAAAAAGAGAAAGTACTACAAAGTCAAATAAAGAGAGATACACCTCCATGAGATTTCACAGCAACAGCCCCGTCCACGTCAGATTTTTTTGAAATGGCATGAAAAAATAAATGTATTAATTATAATATGATTTCAAAAAGTCTCGTAGTACAAGAGATACATATTTTTTTATTATGAAAATTTTTCGTGACGCGTGAAGGACTACTGCGTTACTTATGGCTAGTTGCACAGATCTAGCAGTGGCGTAGCGTGACGGGGGCGGGGGAGGGGCGGTCCGCCCCGGGCTGCACATTTAGGGGGCGGCAAAATTTTACAATGAATAATAATAATATCCTGTAAATATTTCAATCATTTCATATTCTCAAAATAGATTCTAATATCAGCAAGAATTTCCAAGAAACAAAAGCCGGTCATAAATTATTCTTCAATAAAAATATAAATATGAACAGTATAGTTATATTTCTGATTGGAAGTCGATTTGCGTTTTTTATTCAATTCGCTGATAACTTGATCTTGTCAATCGACAAGTTATAATAATAAGTGTTCTATACCTGTTATACCAAGTGGCATACGTGTAATACGTGTAAGAGTTTTTGTAACGATTGTGATTATCATATTATACAACATATACAGGGTGTGCAACGAAACGCGGAACATATGAATTTAACATGGGATTTTTTAAATGTGCGGATATTGGCTCTCCTGTATATTTTAGAGCAAAAGTACAAGAATAGAAAGTTGTTGAAAATCAATTTTTACTTATGAAAAGTTTTCATTTAATGCAATAGAATATCTGTAGCATTAGAAATTAAAAAAATAGAATATGACATTTTCGTCAAAAATCAGATTGCCGTGAGAATAAAAAACGAATGGAACAAGTTTATATTCTGATATTTCATTCTGTGTTATTATTACTGATTTAATTGGAATCTATAGATATTCTAACGCATTGAATGAAGACTTTTTATGAGTAAAAATTGATTTTGAACAAGTCATCATTATTGATAATAATTGTTGTAATATCACTGAATTGAACTGTCAGAATGGGAGTTTGTTTCATTCGTTCTTTATTTCCATGGCTATCTAATTTTCAAGGAAATGTCATATCTTATTTCCTAAATATCTAATGCTACAGATATTCTTCTGCATTAAATGAAGACTTTTCATGTGTAAAAATTGATTTAGAACAACATATCATTCTTGTACTTTCGCATTAAAATATACAGGAGAGCTAATATCCACACATTTTAAAAATCGCATGTTAAACTCCTATGTTCCGCATTTTGTTGTACACCCTCATATAACTTTCCATTTGTAACCTTCACCATACACAATAATGTGACTGTTCTTGTCAAAAAATTCTTCAGAATTACTGTATATTAAGGTCTTAAATTGGAATAAGAGGGCGGCAAAATTTTCTTCCGCCCCGGGCGACTGATACCCACGCTACGCCACTGAGGTCTAGTTCAAATTTTAAGCTTCACTCAAACAGAAAATATTGAATCGGAATAATGACAGCAATTTTCATGTCAAATTTGATTTTTAAGTCGTGTTACGATATTGTTTAGTTAAGTGACATCTAAAGTTCAAGAGATTATGATGCAACTGGCCATTAAACAGTGGGTCTTATTCTTGTACAAAAAAAACGCTAGGATTTTATTTATATTATAATGCGCATTTCAATTGAAAAAAGTGATTTTTTTACTCTATCATCCAATATTTTGGGAATATTGTAGTAAAGTAAAATAGGTAGCGTTAGTGTATTTGTTGTTTATCATCACATGCGCTTTTCTGTGAAATTTAAAGAATCTCAAATTGTTTCTGAATGAAATTCGAAATATAGAAATAACATCTATTTAAACTTTACCGATACATTTTTTCAAAATTTATAAGTACATCAATTGAGTATAAGAGAAAAAAAGGTGTTAAAATAACCAAAGTCTTAATCTCACTATTCTCTGAAAAAATTATTTTTCTAAAATAAAAAATTCACTAAAAGAAAAGTGTAATTATGACTAGTTTTTTTACCAATTTTTTTTCTTACACTAAACTTCATTACACTTGGATTAGTTTCTTTTCTACAAATAGTAAAACTAGGAAAAGGAGGCCTCAAAAGATCCAAATTTGAACGGGAAATATATTTTTAATATTTCACATTCATATTTAGTACATGGACCTTTCGAGATGCCAGACGGCTCCCATCATCAACTCTAGTCTCTATGACAAAACGAGATAAAGTTAACATTTTAATAAATAGCTATAATAGCTAAATATTTTGGATACATTTTGGTGGTGCAACACAATACGTGAACACCAAACAATCAAATAAATTTCAGGGTTCATAAAAAGGAACCCCCACTTAAGGCGCATGACGGGAATTAAAATGTGAACTCTTTCACGTGTTATCATAGAGACTAGAGCTGATGATGAGAGCCGTATGGTATCTCGAAACGTCAATATACTAAATACGAGTGTGGAATATTAAAAAAAATATTTTCCGTTAAAAATTGGATCTCTTGAGAATTTCTTTTCCTCGTTTTAATCAGATCGGATCCTTTAATTTCAACAAGTTGTCAACAGTTACATCAATTGATAATAAAACAATATTTTTTATGAATAAATAAAATCAAATCTTTTACGAATTTGTACACGTATGAAGCCCACTGTTTGAGAGACATGAAAGACTTTTGCACATCATCAAAACGTCATGAAAATATTAAATACTCTTTTTAATTAAAACGAAGCAATATTTGATATAATTTTTGGTGCTTATCCTATTATTTATGGCATTCTTTCATGAAAATTTCTTAAATTTTGATAGTACTGGAATACCCTATTCACGAAAATATCTGATAGCCAGTCCCTTTCGTGGACTTTGGTGAAGCTCGATGGACTCGAATCAGGGACATATCTGAGATTTTCCGGACCTCACTCTTTTAAACTAATAATCTTTAATAAATTGTTAAAAAATCAAAACCTGAATGTTTCACAAAATTGCAAATTGGGGAGCCGGTCTTTACATCATTATGAATAGGGCGGCAACTGTAGACACGAGTTTCGTCCTTATTGGGACTTTTAGTACAGTATAACCAAGTCTCAAATTACCACCCTTTTCAGGATGAGGATGGTGTAGCAGCCGACTCCTGAATTTGTAATTTTGTGAAACAAGGTTTTGATTTCTAAACAATTTATTAAATTTTGTTACACGGACATTTTCAAAGGTCACTTTACAGCGTCCTGTATCTCTAATCGTCTTTAAATTGAAGCTTGAAATGCATTATCAATAAGATATGTTTGAAATATATTTATTCGAGACAATGGATTTAGAATTGAAACTTGATGAAAATTTTACAGTGAAAGAATACTGAAGTCAAAAGACATTTATTATTGTTAGTAAATAAATATTGGAGTGAGTTCGATTATGCGGTAACCGTAATATCTAAATTTAAGTTATTAATCTACATTGTATTTACATCTCATATTTTGATAAAAAAAAGCTAGGTTTTATTATGATTTATGAAGTAGTTGTCGTACAACTTTAATAAGTGTCAAGTGTGAAAATAGGGGAGCTGATGATAACTAACAACAATAGTTATTTGAGTATTAAGGTCAGTAAGTACAGTTTACCGATTGAGAAAAATAATTTGGAGATCGAGCCTTGACGAGGACATAGAAAAAATCTTGTATGCAAAAAGAATGTAAACAAGCCTCGACACTAAATTGCATAAATTATTATTATATTACATACCTCAATTTCAGAAGCTGGAAACGGTTGTGAACAAATAGGACATTGTGTCGTTTTTGCTTCTGCTGTAGTTTTATTATTATTACTAACATCTAATTCGTTGTCTTTATCTTTTCCGTAAAAGTCTATTGTTGGTATTTCTGTTTTATTGTTTTCTTTTGTTGATTTCACATTTAATTTTTTTCGGTTTTTTGTCGCTAGAGGTTTTTTTACAATACCGCCCTTTCCTCTTTTTGGTTTTGGGCTAACTTCTGCATGGATATCTGTAATAGTACTGGTACTAGTTGTAGGAAAGATATCTTCATCACTTAAGTCAGAAACTAATTCAGATTTTTGACTCAGTACTTTAGATTTTTGTTTATTTTCTTGCTCTTTCAGTTTATCAAATAATTTATTTGTTCGCTTGCTTACTTCTGGTCTAAGATCCTTTGCATTTTTTTGTAGATTAGCTTCTGTAATAAAGAAAATCAATACTGTTTTGATCACATCTATTTCAAATTCATACTTACTACTATACCACTTTGCAGTTTTAGTTGGCGATTCATTTGATTTTTGTGAATTACTTTTTTTGAAAATAGTTATATTAGAAACATCATTCAGTTTGGTTCTCTTATTTAAAATAGGACTTGATAGTTCTTCGTAATTTTCAGCTGTGTGACTATCCTCATTTACTTTTACAGGTTCAAACTTTTGACTTTCTGGTTTTTTATCAGAACTAACAGGATTTGTTTTCGATTTCTTATTTTCTGCGGGCTTAAATTCTTCATCACTTTCATCTTCTTTATAATTCCTTCTTTTTACAATTCGATTTGAACGTAAAACAATAGAGCTTTCATCTTTTTCAGGCGAATATTCATTTTCAGACGTTTCAGTTTCTTGTTTTACAGAAATTGTTTCGATAAATTCTGTTCTTGTCTGCGGAATTATAGGTTTGTTCCATTGATCTACAAATCTTGTTTTGATTTTTCTGTTTTCGTATTGTAAATATAAGTCTATAACTTCCGCTTTTCTTTTCATTGGCAAATTTAAAACTGTTGGATTATGGTAAAGTATGGGGATAACGTTTTTACTTCGTTTTATAGGTACTATCGGTGTACAGCTTCTGGTTGCTGTAAAATTGAATACAACATCACTTTCACTACTAGATGCTTTTATTTTTTCTTCGTAATCGATTTCATTTATTTCCTTTCCTGAAGTGTTAGATTTTTCTGCTTCAGTAGTATCTGCCTTTATTTTCAATGAAACTATGTTCTTACAATTCAATTCTGTTTGTGACAAAATCTTATGATATTCTTTGTCATCAGTTGCCGTTCGCTTAGATCTCCTTAATGTTTTACAAATTTGTACCATATCATGATCACTCATCCCTGCTTCGTATAATCCCTCATCTGCAATTATTCAAGACCTCTGTCACATTTATTTCATTTGAATTTATTTGCACATAACCTACTTTTAACTATTTGCTTTAGTTTTGAAATATTTTCATTCGATTCTTCGGACATTTTCGTACAACAATATCATTCAATGAATTTACTATGCAAAATTTGTAATAAATTATTGAAGAATTAATTATCTCGTCAATTACAATGAAATTTGATGTTTTGCGTATTACTGGCGAGAAAAAATTGTGTGCAACCTATGCCTGCAATGGAAAACAGTTTGAAATTGCATAGGTTATTCGGCTACTATCAAAAATTTGAGAAACTTCTATGAAATTAAAAAATTAAGTGACAATTAATAGTCATAAGAAACGAAAATAATGTTAAATATTGCTTCGTTTTAATTTATTTTTAATTAAAAAGACAATATTTACATGTGTCTTTATAACGTGCAGCAACCTATTGTGTTTCTACTCAAACACTGGGTATCATAGATGTACAAATTCCTAGAAAATTTGATTTTATTCATTAAAGATATTGTTGAATTATCAATTAATGTATTTATAAATCAATAAGAAAGTATCGGAAGAGTTGAAATAGATATTTTTCTATATTTCGAATCTTATTCTGAAACATTTTGAAAATCCTTGTTTCACAGACATGCGCACGAAAAGAACAGCATATTCTTTATACCAGTGATTCCCAAATGGTCTACAAAAGAACGTTGGCGGAAAAAAAAATAGGGGCTTACAAGTTTATTGGTTACTGAAATTCACCCGTAGCCACCTAGCGGTTATAAGCGGAACTATATTGTAAAGTGGATTCAACCTTAATTTCCATATGATCATATGTTTATTTAATGGCTTTTTTGAGGTTGTTTGTATGAAATTTTATATTACAATAGTTCATATTGGATTTGTTGCAATTAATTCAGTGAAAAATACTCAGCTTTCGACTTTGTTATTAAATTACATAACCTCATTGCTATACCGGAATTAGTCTTTCTCAAGATTTTATTCTTCAAAATATGGAATCTAAACGAAGAAGTGTTGAAAAATTGTTGTTTTTATAGATGTCATTCCAAATTTAGTTGAATTGTTGATTTGAGTTTCCATAAATTTCCTAAAAGGGGAAAAGGAAAGTATCGGTAAAAAATAAATTTGGAGACTACGATCCAGTTCATAAACAAGCTATGCGGATTAGAAAAATTCGTACAGGGAAAGCTGAAATGTACAATACAAAAATGTCATAAATACTCCCTTGTAATATTATTTTCTTTGAAGCTATAAATTTGAAGACTGAATGAGGTATTCAGTCTTCCAGTTACAACTAAAATTCATATATAAATAAAAAGATTTCAAAAGAAAAAACTATATATTGTAAAAGAAGAAAGTTAATATTTTCTCGCAAAATTGGAATTGAATTAAATCATTTAATGAAATATGAATATTTCTTTGCTGAATATCAACGTATTTACATTGTAAACAGCTTACAAACTTGTCGTAAGCCACTTTTGATCCGCCATTTTGTAAGCACAGTGTTGCCGCCAATGGTCATTTCAGTTGCCAATAGTGTATTCCAGTTAAGCAGCAGTTAAGAATGGACTTAGGAGTAAGATAGAGCTTACGATTTCAGCTTTTTGATTGGTCAGAACGCAAACCAAGTTTACAATAGCGAAAAAAATTTTACAGTGGTTGCAGATAAGCGGGTATATTTATTATTTAATTTTGACGTTATAATGTATCCAATAACTTTTAGTAACTGTACAAATTATTCAATAAAGATTAAATATGTTTTTTCCTCTCCAATCACAGGACACCTTCGCTTGAAGCATTTAGGTTGAATCTCAAGCAGGGCACATTCCTGTTAACGACAAAATCGCATTCCATCACTTTCTGATTGCAATGTTTTCATATTTCTTCCTGGCATTTAGCTCTTGTTGTTTGTCATAATCAGTGGCAGGAGACCTACTAAAAGTTGAATTAAAAAAGCTATATAACCTTGTATCCCAATTGAGATTTTTATTTTTAGAGTACGTAAAAAAGTTGATCTAGTATTTCTGTATTTCCGGTAGTGAATATACACCATTTTACTATCCATATTTTCAATATAAAATTTTATTTTCAGTTTCTCCTGAACTTTAGGCAATAAATTAAAAAAATCGTTTAATGAGTTATGAAACAAATTTTTAGAATCAAAAATTTTCAAATATTTTGAAATTGATGCCACAGACGGGTGGTCAGTTTTTTTTATTGGCTCTACATTCCAGAAATTTAAGCAGTGGACTACGGCCATCACCTTGATTATAAATAATATTGAAATAAATTATAAAATATAATCATGGAAGACTGGTGGCAAGTTTTCCTGGTACCGACATAAAATTGAAAAAATTGAAGATTGATGAATATGAAAAATGTAATGTAAAGTCGATTGCATTCCTAAAATAAGGTTAATCACTAGGGCTGATACCACAAGCTCTGTTTTTGGCGTTACTAAGAGCGTTGTGTCAAGATGTGTTTTAACGCAATTAGAATTTTCCCAAATACTTTAGAAAATAATGGCTGGTACCACGAGCTCTGTTTTTGGCGCTACTAAGAGCGATGTGTCAAGATGTATTTTAACGCAATTAGAATTTTCCCAAATACTTTAGAAAATAATCTTCAGATACAAATTACGGAAAACACATATATCTACAAAATTTGTTTAAATATTCTCCTTTAAAATAGCTTGAAATATTTATATTGCCTTAAAACGTTTCTTAAAATAACACTGCTAGTATAGCCAAAAACAGAGCTTGTGGTACCAGCCTAGGTTATCTAGTATGATCAAGTTTGAATATTATCGAACAAAATCTACATTTTTTTAACTAATTACTTAAATTAAATTAATGAAACATATGAAATCAAAAAGAAAATTATTTACATCCTTTTAAAATCTCCACATTCTGCTGTAGAACTTCATTGCTGTTTCCAAATGGTACTAATTTTTCCCGCTCAACAACTGGATGGCAGAAATCAGCTATTTTAATAGCTCTGTTGTACTGATTTGAATCGCCAGTTTTTTTGGATTCAGATGTATCCCTAATTTGTTCTAAATCAGTGCTACTTAACTTTTGAAGTTCCTCGGCTCTAAAACATATCTAAATTCAAATGCTACTAAGGATAAAAAATATTTCTACAAACCTGTTTGCGTGCAATAAAACTGCCACTATGTGTTTGCATTTGCCTTCCGATCCAGCTTTGCATGAGCACTTTCCTTCCCAATCTTGCACTTCATCATTTAATACAATTTCAATTAAATGTGGTGCACCATTCAATTTACTTGTCTGCAAACACAACCCTATCAGTGTGCATAATGTAGAATCTTCTTTGAATCCACATAATGTGACATGTCCTGCTTTATACACTGCTTCACCTTCTTTAATTGGACCCAAAGAAGATATATACTCAAAAATATCACTCAACTTGACATTAACCTCATCCATTTCAAAACAAAACAGATAGGAGCCCTAGAGTCATTAATCTGGTAAATAACTGGATAGGGCATTCAAGCTAAATAATCCATTGTGAGTGGAACTATTTTTAAGAGATGGTGCTACTAGCGATTCACTAGTACCAGACTAGTGCAATGAAATTTTGTCAGCGGCACTGAAACGGTGTTCCTTTTTAGCGCATTTTTCCGAAAAAAGCGCTATTATATTCACTTTGGCTGGCTGGCTGGCTGGCTGGCTGGCTGGCTGGCGTGACGCTGAGATCTCAGCAACTATACTATTTACAGACTTGAAACTGGTACTAAATAAAAGCTGCTGTTTCGTAGGCTTGCACAAATTGCTTTAATTCAAGCTCAGTGATTGTGGAAAATTGAATTATTCAATTACTTGTTTCAAGTGAAACAATATCCATAGATATCTATGACATTAGGGATATGGCAACTAAAATTTATTAAAGTAGATAAAAATTTAGTTACAACTTCCGCCGCGGGTGTCACTTTTATTATGTACAGTTGTCAAATCTGTCCGGGATTCATTCAATGACTTGTTTGACGCGAATTTGAAGCTTATTAGAATGAATTATTATTATTGGATGAAAATTTGTTCACTTTTGGTGTATTTTTTTTTATATAGCTTTGATAAAGATCAAATTATCATTTTAAGCTACAGCACTTGACCTCCTGTCAGTCAATAACTAAACAATGAAGATTAAAAGGTATTTTTGAGTTTGTACATGTATAAATTATGTACCTATTAAATAGTCAACTTGAAACTAGTACTAAATGGAAGCTGCTGTTTCGTAAGTTTGTCCAAACTGCTTGATTTCAAGCTCAGTAATTGTAAGAGATGGTAATTTGCGAAATCTCTGAAGTAACAAGCATTCATGAGCTGTCAAAAATGCGCTTCCATCATCTAGATGATTCTTCCATTTTTTTTTTTTAAATGCAGAATTGTTTAATTTTAACAATTGTTGTAGATTAAATCGCTACGCTCGCAGCTTTGAAAAACATCCCTGAATATTACCGCAATCTAAACTTAAGAGTAAACCACTTCGAAGGATGAACTATAAACTCCTTAATGTTGGGCTCAAACCCGTCTAAAAATAAGTGATGTGTAACAATGGCTATAGCAGGGCTATAGGTTACGCAGATTACATCAATTCAATTTTTGCTGGAATGATACACGTTACTCGAGATAATCTCATAAATAAATGTCATTCTCAACTAAAATAGAAAGAAAAATTAATTATTTACTACAATATTTATATAACAGTATGTAATATTTGTAATTATTATAAACAGATTGTATGACTAAATAAATTAGAAATATAATAGGAGTCACATCTGGGCCTCGGTAGTTCAACTTCATACAACACAGTACAACTTTATATTGGAGTGCATGTCTTCGCTATTCCTCTTGCGAATTCTGAATTTGTATTTTCTAATGCGGTCACATTCTGCTCCTGTATTTTCTAGATTTATATTTTCTAATATTGCACTCATTCTCATTACAATACAGTTTTACTGACAACTATAGTTAATTTTAATTAAGAACGGTCCAAAGGTTCTTATGGGATTATGATTTAAGCCTTCTGATTGGCCGAAATGTGAACACGATTCACTTACATTAAATGCAGAATCCTAAACAATCTTGGTGGAAATGAATTCAAGAAAAGAAGCAAGAAAATTTTTTAATTTTCAAAATAAGAATTGAGGCTTGATAAATTTTCTATAACTTTACTTCGATACTTTTTTTTTTTAAAAATGCAAAGTTTCGGAGATATCTGCTCTCAAAAGTATGCAATTTGTGAAAAAACGCAATTTGCGTCATGTTTTTCGTCAAACTTATCCTTATGAGCTCTTCCGTTAGTTTCACAGAGAAACCGTCAAGGAGAAAGTTGTAGAGCACCAAATTTTAGGATGGATTTGAAGTTTATTTCATAAGTTTAAGGATAAGTAGTATGAAATGTGTAGTGCCAATTCACAATGTACGTAAACGTAAAGAGTACATAACCGTAAACATAAACATAAAGTTGAACTACTGTATTTCAATGCCGGTGTTCACAATGCTCTTACGTATTTCTTACGTTTACGTATTGACATAAGAGCTACGTAATGAAAACGTAAAATTGAGATAAATTCAACTTTATGTTATGTTTACGTACGAAACAACTAATAGCGCATGCGTCAACTTTAAACACATGTTTTCATCTGATAGTTGACAACACCTTGGATCGAAACATGCTTTAAATATGATTGACATAGAATTATTAATAAAAAAACAACCATTTCTTCCTCGTCTTAATATTTCTCTTGTTGGCGACTTTTATAACGCAGTTTCAATAATAATGAAACAATCGCAAGATCTTTTTCAGACATCATACAATAAAAAAAACAAACTAAACTCTAAACTAATAAAAGTGAAATCAAAGAAAAACATTAAACACGAAACAAAATCGAAATCAACAGAATACTTGAAAATGACAGTCAGAGAAACCAACATAACACATCAATAGCCCTAATTTGTACCAACGTAAAATGAAAAAAACACTTTATTTTAATATTTTACGTTACGACCACTGTGAAGATACATAATTTCTTACGGTTATGTTTTTACGTACTCCTTATGTTTACGCTCAAAGTACCCACTTTAAGCACTCTTTGGAGTTTGTAAAGAATCACTTTTCATGAAACAGAGCATAAAAAATACTTTTTAAGCACTCAGTGCGTAAAAGTGTTGCTAAGTAACGAAATGACAGATTGTAACTAAAAAATTGAAAACAACTCAAATCAATAGAACTTATTCCTATAATTTATTTTGACAAAATATGTATAATATTTGAGAATACATAACGATCAATTTTTAACAACGTTGATATTAAAGGTACAATTCGTACAATTGTAGAATTTTAAACCGTCGGATTTCTCAATAGCTTTTAGTGGTCCCTAATAACATATTAGCTAGCAGTAATAAACATCATCTCCGTAGGGTTACTTTACTCTTGGTGAATTTTGCGGACTATTGCGGACTGGCTATTTAATTCAGTCTTAGAAAGCAGAAATTTGAAATTTGTAATGCTTGAATAATCCTTGACAACATATGAGCCAGCAATAACAAACATCATCTCCATAGGGTTGCTTTACTCCTGGTGAATCTTGCGGACTGACTATTTAATTTAGCCTCACAGAGCGGAAACTTGGAATCTGTAATGCCTGAATGGTACTTGATAACACATTAGCCAGCAGTAACAAATATCATCTCCATAGGGTTACTTTATTCTTGATAAATTTTGCGAACTATTGCAGACTGGTTATTTAATTTAGCCCCACAGAGCAGAAACATAGTCTGTTATGCCTAAGTAGTACTTGATAACACATCAGCCAGCAGTATCATCTCCGTAAGATTACTTTCTATTGGCAAGTTCTGTGAATTATTGAAGACTGGCTAATTAATTTAGCACCACAGAGCGGAAGCTTTGAGTCTGATATGCCTGAATAGTCCTTGATAACATATTAGCCAGCGATAACAAAGATCATCTCCATAGGGTTACTTTACACCTAGTGAATTTTGCGAACTATTGCAAAGTAACTAGTTAATTTAGTACCACAGGAAAACATGGAGTCTGTTATGCCAGAACGGGAACTTGTAATCTGTGATGCCTGAGTGGTCCTTGATAACACATTAGCCAGCAGTAACAAATATCATCTCCATAGGCTTATTTTACTTTTGGTGAATTTTGCGGACTGGCTATTCAATTTAGCCCCACAGAACATAAACTTGGAATCTGTAATGTCTGAATCGTTCTTGATAACATATTAGCTAGCATTAGCAAACGTCATCTCCATAAGGTTACTTTACTCCTGGTGAATTTTGCGTACATACTATTCAATGTAGCCCCACAGAACGGAAACTTGGAATCTGTAATGTTTGAATGGTTCGTAATAACATATAAGCCAGCATTAACAAACATCATTTGCATAGAAGTTCTTTACTCTTGGTGAATTTTGTGGACTGGTTATTCAATTTAACCCCACAGAACAGAAACTTGTAATCTGTAATGCCTGAGTGGTCATTGATAACACATTAGCCAGCAGTAACAAATATCATCACCATAGGCTTACTCTACTCTTGGAAAATTTTGCAGACTGGCGATTCATTTTACGAAGATACTACCCCTTGATTACATTAATAAATGATTCAGACTCTACTCTTCGGAAGGTTGGTCTATTCCTGGTGTATAAAACAAGGTCCAGACTTGTGATCCATTCAGTCAGTATATTTCCTCTTCTGTCCGTACGAAGAAATTTCGGCTGGCAATAAATCTGCTTCTTGTGTAAAGATGAAATCAAATTAAATAGCTAGTCCGCAATATTCACTAGGAGTAAAGTAATCTTACGGAGATGATGTTCATTACTGCTGGATAATATGTTATTGAGGACCACTAAGGCATTACAGATTCCAAATTTCCGCTCTGTGGGCCTAATTGAATAGCCAGCCCGCAATAGTCCGCGAAATTCACCAAAAGTGAAGTATCCCTATGGAGATGATATTTGTTATTGCTGGCTGATATGTTATCAAGGACCATTCAGACATTATAGACTCCAAGTTTTTATTCTGTGAGGCTAAATTGAATAGCCAGTCCGCAAAATTCACCAAGAGTAAAGTACCCTTATGGGGATGATGTTTATTACTGCTGGCTGATATGTTAACAAGGACCATTCAGGCATCACAGATTACAAGTTTCCATTCTGTAGGGCTGAATTAAATAGCCAGTCAACAAAATTCACCAGGAGTAAAGTAACTCTATGGAGATGATATTTGTTACTGCTGGTTAATGTGTTATCAAGGACCTCTTAGACATTACAGATAACAAGTTTTCGTTTTGTGGGGCTAAATTAAATAGCCAGTCCGCAAAATTCACCAAGAGTCAAATAACCCAATGGAGATGATATTTATTACGACTGGCTAATATGTGATCAGGGACTACTCAGGCATTACAGATAATAAGTTTCCGTTCTGTGGGGCTAAATAAAATAGTCAGTCCGCAAAATTCACTTAGAGTAATGTAACCCTATGGAGATGATATTTGCTACTGCTGGCTAATGTGTTATCAAGGACTATTCAGACAATCCAGGTTTGTTGGGGCTATATTGAATAGTCAGTTATCAAAATTCACCAGGAGTTAAGAGTCCCTATGGAGATGATATTTGTTACGGCTGGCTAATAAGTGATCAAGGACTACTCAGACATTACAGATTACAAGTTTCCGTTCTGTAAGGTCAAATTAAATAGCCAGTCTGCAAAATTCACAAGGAGTAGAGTAACCTTATGGAGATTGGAGTTATTTGCTACTTCTGGCTAATATATTATCACTCACGCATTAAAGATTACAAGTTTCCGTTCTGTGAGTGTAATTTGAATAGCCAGTCCGCGAAATTAACCTAGAGTAAAGTAACCCTATGGGGATGACGTTTCTTACTGCTGGCTTATATATTATCAAGGACCATTCAGGCATTACAGATTTCAAATTTCTGTTCTCTGGGGCTAAATTGAACAGCCAGTCCGCAAAATTCACCAGGAGTAGAGTAACCTTATGGAGATGATGTTTGCTACTGCTGGCTAATATGTTATCATGGACCATTTAGGCATTACAGATTTCAAATTTTTGTTCGATGGGGCTAAATTGAATAGCCAGTCTGCAAAATTCAGCAAGAGTAAAGTAGCCCTACGGAGATGATGTTCATTACTGCTGGCTAATATGTTATTGAGGACGACTCAGGCAGTACAAATTCCAAGTTTCTTCTCTGTGGGATTAATTTTAATAGTCAGTCCGCAGCTTTTTTTATGGTCCGCAAATTAGGTACTACCAATGAATGCAGGTTTTAATGAATAAAAATGCTAATTTTCTTTTACTTTTGCCTTTCATTTGATTAATAATGAAGTATTTAACGTTATGAATGTATTAAATCTATCTGGCAATTATATTTTATTGGAAAAAATTAAAATATAATCTCATTTTTGTATATGAAGCACGCAAAGTTGGGCCTATCCTCGCTATCTCTTTCACACCTGCCGCATTACATTTTGGGTTTCATGTTTTCCAACTGAGTGTCCGCTCCTCTATTATTCTCTTTCATGGTTCGAACCTACAGAGTTATCAAAAATGATTGTCCGTGCCGCCTTGTTCTGATTTTTTCTTTGCCGCCTGCTTGAGATAGTGAGAAGTGACAGATGACAGTTCGTCTGAAAACACTAGTCTAACCTTAAAATTTTGGTAGAATAATAATAAATTTTCAATAATCATTCAATAATATAGCTATTTCCTTACTACCTTGTTTTTTGAATTAGATTATGGATAAATCCGTCATAAAACATGCAAGACTGTGTTCTTGAAATGTCGGTAATGTAGTTATCAAAATAAATAAATTTATAATTTTGCTAGTCACGTGACAGACAGTCATTATTGATCACTCTGTAGCTCGGAACTACTCTAGGGTCAAGTGTTCTGCGTGCGTATGACAGAGGAAGATCATATAATCGGACCAGTTCGAATGTTTCATGAAATTTAAATTTGACGCTACAGTGTTTGACATTTGAAGCATTCGTTTTGTTATCACTACAGTTTTCATTCAACTTTTGTTGATCAACTAAAATCGGTCAATAAACTTGATTCGTGATAACGCGCCTGTAGACAACTTGGCGATCGCAGCGCCACACTTATTTTTATCAAACTCCTGAGACACATTTTTGTACAGCCCAGAGTATAGAGCGATCGTTCTCCTCCTCTCTAACCTCCATGCGCATGTCCGTGGAACTTAAAAATTATCAAAATGTTTTTGAATAACATTCGATAAATAGAAATAGCATCAATTCCAACTGTTCCGATACATTTTACTGTATAACTACACAGATAGTGTGCAATCCTTATCGATTGTTTGTCATTTCAATTTTCAACTTCAGTCATTGTCTGTAAGATGTCACTGGCAATATCGAACTGGAAATAAATACCTATATTGTATTAGATTTTGCAGTAATATATACCCTAATATGTAGGTATCAACCTGAATAGGCAAATAAATATGAATGACAAAAATACCTTTTCACAAAAAATTCCTGAAGAATAAATTTTAGAGTAATTAACTCAATTGACTACAGTCTATTCCAGTTAAAAACAGCCCAAGACATTTATGGATTTACGATTTGAGCCTTCTGATTGGCCCAAATGCGAATTAATTTTAGATTAGTGCAAAAATCGTACTTAACAATTTGTCAATTGGTTCATCAATTATTAATCATTTATCAATCATCGTAAATAAATTTTTGCAGTATAATGATTCAAATTTGTATTCATTCTGGTAATTTGTGAATATACTTGTTACTTTAATTTTTCAAATTATTATTTCATAAAGCTTGTTTCAGATCCTCTTTTAATGTAATTGAATCGTGTTTGTATTTCGGTTTATCAGAAAGTAAATGGTAGTCCCGTGAGATCCTTAAGCTGCTGAAATAGGCTATAGTTTACGTCACATGAGGAAGGTTGAAAGGCAGATCAATTTTTTATCAAAACATCTCTATATTTATATTTTTTCAATATTATTCAACGAAATACAATTCCATCTATATTTTAAATTCATGATTGAAAAAATAGCCCGTAGCTCATTTCAGTTAAAAACGGTCCAAAATTTTTTATGGGACTACGATTTAAGCCTTCTGAGTGGCCAAAATACAAACCAATTTGATCTTAGCACAAAAATCTCATTTCTTTATCTGTCAGTTGCTTCGTTTGTTAGTCATTCATCAATTCATTATCATAAATAGATCTGTACAGCTCTAAGATTTTAATTTGTATTTTTTCAAATAATTTGTTGCTTCTATATCTTGAAATCATTTTCAGCAAACTTTTTTTGAATTCTGTATTTAATGTGAGTGAATCATGTTCGCATTTCGGCCAGTCAGAAGTCTTTATTCATAGTACCATAAGAGCCCTTGGACCGTTCTGAACTGAAATGCACTATATACTTTCCAAATATTATTTCATTTGCCTAGGATCACGCCTATGCAATTTCCTATCTCAACTGTGTTGCAAAAGTGAAGCCAAAAATGTAATATTGTTAGAGAGAGAAAGTAACTGAGAGATAGGTTGAGGCGGACCCATGTTTGTATGGAGTTAAATAGCTAGGTTCGCTTTATTTAGTATTTTCATGTGAAAATATATTGTAAAATGGGAAGAAAATGTTTTGTGACAAATTGTGATATTGGGTACAGAACATGTAAAGAGAAATTTTCTTTTTTTTCTGCACCCAAAGATGATATTTTATTAAATAAGTGGCGAGGATATAAAAAAATGCCCGTCTGGAGATGTAAAAGTGAGAAGAAATTATTTTAAAATTATATCAAAATTAAAGGTTATATCAATGTTTCAAATTATTGAACATTTCTATAATCTAAACTTTTAGTGGAAAATTCAATTTCAAAAAAACTTCTTATCAATAAAGAATATAAATATTTCTATTTTGAAATCAATAGAGACGTGATAATTGCTTACAAATTCCCCGTACAGTATAGTATGGAATTGTTCAATTATGTGACAAATATATTATTAGATACCGTTCAAATATTTCCGACTACAAGAAAATGCATGTTCGAGTATTTTTCCAAATTGTCCGAAATATTCAAGCGTCTCTAGAAGAACAAGGAAATCTCTTATAAAACAGGATGGATCTTTGAAAAAGCCCAAGCTGTGCAAAAAAGAGAAAGATATTAAAATATAGATAGAATTAATTTAGAAGATTTTTGCCAAGTTTTATGGTAATATTTTCTTCTGGTATATAAGAAATTGTTTGTTTGTATTTTCTCAATTTTATCACGTCCATTGTAATATAAAATATTCATAAAATTGTTTATGTATCTGTTATTCATAATTAGAAAACTCTTATCTAAAGAAACGTTTATAAAACATATTTCATAATAATGCACTTTTTCATTGCAGATTTTCATACATAGAAATGTTAATTTTCTTCTACTTTTGTCTGTCATTTAATGAATAATAAAGTATTTAACGTGATGAAAATATTGAATTTATCTGGCAATTGTTTTTTATTGGAAAAAATTCAAATATAATCTTATTTCTGTATATGAAGCATGCAAAGTTAGGCCTGCTCTCGCTATCTTTCTCACGTCTGCCGCATTATATTTTAGGCTTCATGTTTTCCAACTGAGTGTCCGCTCCTCTATTATTCTCCTTCGTGCCTAGGATCTAAACTGATACCTATGAAGTTAGATACATAGTTTGCAAAAGATTAAACAAAAGTTATGATTTTTATCGGCACCGAATCAATATTTTTTTTTGTTAAAAGATTCGGGATTAACTGAAAATAGAATTTTGCACGAAATGCTATCAGGATAACATGATTAAAAAAGTTTTATCAAGAACATGAAATTTTAACAAATGTTAAAGGACTGTAGAACGTTGTTGCATCACAGTTTTCATGTTTTATCAATAAAAGATATATTAAACAAAATATTTGTATCATATTCAAGCAGCAATTATGAAATATAGTCTATTCCAGTTAAGAACGGTCCAAGGCCTTATGCAACTACGATTACTTATAGCCTTCTGATTAGCTGAAATGCAAACACGATTCACAAACAAGAAATGCTCGATTTGAAATGAGTTTTCTGGAACTAAAAGCCACAAATTTATTAATATATACCTGTATAAATAAATTTGACTCTTCAAACTGTAGGAATATAATAATTAATGAATCAGGCCACCAAGTACAATCTTATGCTAATGTAAAATTGGCTCGCATTTTGGCCACTCAGAAAGTAAGATCGTTGTCCTATAAGAGCCTTGGACCGTTCTCAACAGGAATCACTGATCTCTATGTATGGATGGCTGGTGCTATAGTCCGCCATTGTCACCTTTAGAGTAATCACCAGCTCCCCGGTTACCGGGAAAGAAACTTAAATGGCAATCGGTAAAACTCATTGATCGGATATATGAAAATATTATTTATCAAAGAATCAGTCATAGAATATATTTTTCATTTTTTGTTTTCAAAAGTTGGCATTTCTCTATTTTAATCCAGTTCGAATATTTTTATTTTTTCCATGGTATATCTGTCAAAATATTGTAAAATATCAATATTCAGTTTTTGAGTATATTAATCTCACTTAATACTATATTCTTTTACATTAATTAATGTATTTTCTGTATAATCAATTACTTAGGTCCGTATTTTCATCTCATGGTTCAAACGATACTGAAACAAAAATTGAAATGAAGATAGTTCTATAGTGGAAATAATGAAATAAAGAAAGACAGAGCATCGAATTTTGGGAACAAGCGCTTCTTTAAGAGGTGGGAATACGAGGCTTAGATTTTAGTCAAAGGTCATGTGTGTTTTTGTTCTTTTTTTTTTATACATTATATAATATGAAAAATCAAGTTACTTATTAGGTATTGAATATATACGATTGTGACATCTGTTTTACCGTAGGAGGCCAAAAAATAACCCAATATATGAGGAAAAAATATTATTCAGTAAGATTTAGTTCGGATTTTGATTAGGGGTGAATTTAGTAGTTGAGTGTCAATGTCGTCCCTCAATTTACGTGGTTGTTAGGGGCGTGGTTACTTATTTGTCTCCACCCTATTCATTATTGCTTTGAGCTTTGACATCCCCCCTATTGATTTTTAGTTTTATTCACCACCGTCGTGGCTCCACTATCGCACGTACGCTTGTTGTAATCATGTCAATTGTTTATGACATTATTTATACATTGTTTTGATCGGTACAACGATTATCAATCTTCCAAGTTCATTTGTTTTGTTTGTTTTTAATGTGAGATTTTCAGTTTTTTCAAATAAATTTGTGACTGTTATGAACTATTAATTTGTGCTGTGTTTAAAATATTTAATCATGTTAACAATGTTTAGAGGTTAAGTAAGTTTGTTTTTTATTATTTCAAGCTCCAAATACAACAAATAAGTTTGCCATTAAGAACGTATTTTTTTGATATTATGAACATATTTATACATAAGAAATATTCTGTGTTTGTTTCAGAATTGTGATTTCAACGATTCGGAAGAATAAATATTTCCAATGTTGTACAACGTTTCATCTTATTCCAATTTCACATCATTGCCGTATTATCAGGTAGGGATTAATAATATTTCATATAAATTTCACAAATGTCTATAAATAATAAGTTCAAAGAAAAATAACATGATATTTCTAATGATCGGCACGTGTATTATAAGAATGTGTTAATTTTAACTGAATGTTACGGGCGCTTATATTAAGAAAATTGCTATGAAAACTGAGACCAAAAGTCGTTAACACTTTCGACGCTTGACGCCGGTAATTCGTATTTTTTTCTGACGTCGGCTCTGCAACTTAAAGATGCAGTTGTCATGACAGCGACGGGTATTTTTTAGTAGCAAACAATATTATTAATTTGTTTATGCATAAAACAATCGAATTTTGTAAAAGAAGCCTTTCAACCGTTTGTTTTGAACAATTTATTAATACGTAAAATTGATATTTATTGAAAAATAAGTGTATTTTGGTTTTATATATAATATTATTGATACTTTCACTTATTTTATTGTGATTAAATTATAATGCAGTATGGTATTACAGTAACTGTCACTTTTATTGCTATATTATTTCTCCTTTTACCACCCCACGGGGCTTTATGTACTGTTTTTCAACAATGAGCTAGCATTCAAATGTTTGACAATTGAACATCTTGCAATAATGAGTTAGCATTCAAATGTCCGACAATTAAACATCCCGCAGCAATGAGCTATAGCATTCAAATGTCTGATACATTATCTGGATCATAATCACAATAAATTAGAGAGTAAACAACGAATTCAAATAAACATTGAAGAGATTTTATATATGTTACAGTATTTTTCAGTTTAAATTTAAATCTTTTGTAATATCTATATATTTAAAATATCTTTGAACAAAGAAATTTGGTTATAATATTGTTGTAATAAAATCTGTTCTATTAATTTGTTCTTAATGTACAACATTGCAACTTCAGCTACAATTGGAAGTACAAAATATTAATTTTTAAACGTGTTTTAAAAATGTATATGCGTAATGTTGTTGCACTGATAAAATTATTATCAGTGTATCGCAATGAAAACTTGCTGTTGTGTCTACAAATATTTTAAAAATATTTTTAAATGTATACATCTCTTTTATTTAATTTTTTATACTGATTGTTGAACATTATTATAATAAAATTTTATTGTATACCAATTGGACTGTACAAATATACATAATATAAATAAAATTAATTATAATTCATAATATATGAGAAATATGATATGTTAAAAACGATTCATTTATAACTATGATAAATTTTATCATTTATTTAATATAAAAAAGTATTTTCAAATATTTTGATATAAATATGAATTTGCACAACTTTTATATAGATACAATAATATATTTATTTGCAAGGCTGATTTTCAATTCAGAGTTCTTTGAATTTATAATAGAAAATTATTATGTTTCTGGTTTTCTCGAATGATTATTTGAATTCTTGAGTGAGTAGCACACGCGTCTATATCGTTATTTGTAACCAAACACTTTCCATCCCTTGGCGCACGGTAATGTAGGGGATGAAATGTAGCTCGTATCGGGAAGTATGGAGCGCAATGTGTAAAAAACGGCACGTCCGGGTTTTGGTGGTTAATGATGGTCCCAAGTGTCCAAATCACGACCTATAAATTACAAAATACGAAGTGGAATGCCAGCTGTCTAACATCTATTAGAAATAACATAAAAATTCAGAAAAAAATATAAAATCCTTATTTTCGTAATATTTATTATTTCGTATTTATATAGGACAAATATCGATAATCCAAAAAATATTTGCATATATTTTTTAATAATAATTTTTCAAAGATGATTTCGTAAATATTACCTATGGAAAAATATTGAACCACACTAAAAAAATTAATGAAACCACTGTATACGTACTGTGTGAAAATGTTTCTAAAATAAAACAAGATCAACAATATATACACAAACAAGTAACGTTTGTTCCCATGGTATCCCAGCCAGCGGTTTGTTCTGCGGTATTTAGATTGGTTCTTGTTAGACTCCTCAGGGGCTTCTGTCCAATGTTGACCACACTGACGTCTGATTGACAGCTAAGGATATTGACATTCGTTTCCTGTTCTTGATGGAGAATGTACAGCTCTCAATTCCAGTTCAATCATTTTAAATAATATTAAAGTGAAATTAACAGTCATTATTTGAAATTTATCAGAAATTTGATAAGCTAAAGTCCTTGAGAATTTTGAACATTCATTCATTAGCAGCGTTAGTTTATCCATGCAGAACAAAAATAGCTTATAAAAAGGAAGTATGAGAGTATATTGATAAATAGTTGGCTTAGATCACCTTCAATTGACAAAAACAAATGCGATCGTTATGGATCGTAGTTTGATATTCAGCCAATAAGCACACAAAATTTGGAAGTCCTATTTTTTGTGAATTGTTGAACAAAGCACGACTGAAATAAAAACTTCTGTGGCAGACGTAATAGAATAATATTATTATTATTAATGATATAGGAATGAATCAAGAATAAAATATTATTATTGTAAAAATGAAAGAAATATTCCTTGACCGTAATCAAAATTCAACACACTTAGACACGAGTAAAACACAGCAAGCTGTTGCTCCCTTGCTCGACTAATCTTAGCTCTTCCAAGGTCGAGTGTTCCCACAAGCGTGACGCATGACCGTCAGATTTATTCACTTCAAAAAGATTAAATACACATACACTTTCACAGTAATATGTCACTTCAGTCCTTTCTTTTTGACTGATAGGCTAGCATTAAAACAGATTTGAAGTTGATGCCCGTAGGTTTAGATATTGATCAGAATTTGAGCTTTGTTTGCTTCTAAATCGCATCTGTAATTAAGAGTTAAAACGGTTATAAAAAAGATCCAAATTTGAACCCAATGAGGCTGTAGTTAAGAAAAAATGAGATGAATCTTTTAATGAACCTTTTCAATACGAATGTGTTTAACGCGACAAATCAGTTTTTTCGTTCGCATTACTTCCCTAATTGTTATAAACAAAAATATTTGTAAAGCGTAAAATTCTACATCCGAATCAATAAGCAAAATTAATTTTGAATGCTTCATGCTGCAGGAATCACGTGCCAATATTTATTTACTGAATAACAATTTAATAATAACAATGATAGAAGTGTTTTTATTACAATTTAAGAATAATAAAGTACAATGAACGGAATCAGATAATAATAAACTCGATACAATATTCAAAATAGGTTGTTATAAATGCTTAACAATTTTATTGATATATCGTTAATTAAATTGAATAAAAACATCAACAAATGACTTATTCTTATACTGTTAAATTATAATAGATGTTCAAATAGTCCACCGTTTAGAGCAAAAAAACTCAATCTGTTGTAGAAGCTTTGTCGAACTTTAATTTATTGTTGATTATTTATCTTCTGACATTCTCTTAAATTCTGTTATCTTTTTTCATAAACATTAGATTTTAAATGACTCCATAAAAAAAAACGCACATATTCAAATCTGGCGCCCATACTGGCCAGTGGACTGATCCACTTCGTCCAATCCACACTGAGAAAACTATGTGGTAAGGATAGCAATTTTATGATATACCCAACAACTTGAAGTGGTCAGGACGATTTGATAGTAAGTGATGAAGTCTTGCAGCCTAAGTGGTAAAATCTTACCACTTACCTATGTAGTAACTGGTACTTCTTGCAGTTGTAAGACAAATAAGACATCAAATGCTAAAATTTTGAGGCTATCGAACTATATTCGTTTGTACGAAATTTGAATAAGAAAAATAGTTTTAAACTAATGAACTATATCAGATTGATTTTTACCATTTGAGTTTTTCCATTCATGCTTCACCACTTAAGTGGTAAGACCTTACCACTTATACTTTAATAACTCAAATGGTGCAATTAAGTTTTCTCGGTACAGCTTTTAGGAAATACATGATTCAGATTTTCCATAACTTCTCTAGTGCTAGAACCCCACATTTTATTTGTTTCAGCAATTTCTGGTCGAACAAGAACAACATTAAATAATAAATTTGAATACAATTCTGAATTTATTTGTTAAATGGAGAATGGGTCAATGATTTCATCAGCCAAAATTTTTACTTATACATTTATTGTGTTCTCGATTCTAAAATATTATGTAGATTATTTTGTGACCAGTACCTACTGCTATGCCTGTATTACACGATACAATTTATTGATCAAGTTTTCAACAATTTATTCTCGAGCTCAAAAATATTTTGTACCATATTACACGATACAAGTTTTTGTCAAGAAAAATCAGAACTACCAACTTATAATTTTTGACGTAACTTCAAAAAGTGTGGTTAGAGAAAGTGTGATAGTACAGATGACAAAAAATTGATATACTGAAGGCAACTGTATATAAAATTATATTAATACTTTGTCAATACTAAGATTATGTTTGCAATGTTTGTCTTTTTTTAGGTTAAGTCAAGTATGAAACGCGTGTTTCATTTGACGCGAAATAACTAATATGAGTAATGTTGGCAACGACAAAATCTCCCTAGAATACCCCAGAATATTGGTGAAAAATAGAGCCAGTTCTATTTCAAAAATAACTTGGTCAATTATTGGCCAAGAAAAAATTGTGGAAACTTTGGACAAATTACACACAACAATAAATTGAAGGTCAACTTTTGAAAATTATTGACCAATAAATTGTATTGTGTAATACAGGCAATGTTATGACTGTTTAGCTCGTCATTTATAGTAAATGTGCATTCATATCTGAATAAAATACTGCTAGAAAACTACCTATTATAATTTGATTTTTCTATCATTATTTCACAGTTCAAAATCTTTCTCCAGAATATGTTGGTGATTTTGAAATTTAATAGTAATATATTTGTGAACTCTATGCTGTCATAATAGTACATAATTTATGCAACAAGAATATAAAGTTAAGCTTTATGACTTGAGGCCAAGTATTTGGTGATGTGACTTACCGAATTACTAAAATTGTTAACCGAATGTCATCATGCTTGTTCAAACTCATATTGTGTACAATATTTTTCTACGTCCCACAACTTCCATATTTTGACATTTATTGAGCACACAGTAAGGGAGCTCAGAGCATAAGTTGATATTTGGACTTGACAAATATCCGAACAAAAATGTTTTACTGTTACAAACATTAATTCACAGAAATTTAGCTGCTATGCGTTTAAATAGTAGTAAAACTGAGACGCGAGAAAGTTTTGCTTTACTCATTGTTTACTTACTTAAGTAAAGTACCTACTTTGCGCACAGTCGTAGAAAATACATAGTTATTTATATATCTAGTTGCATGAAACTATATTTTGGTGCTTGAGAATAAAAGTTTTTTGTTGAGGCGATAGCCGAGACACAAATTATTCGAAAGCTCCAAAAAGATTTCGTGCACGAGTTGCATATAACATTTTTTCTACAGATTTAAAAAAATATTAAAATCATATTGAAATACAAAAATTATTGGAATTCTTTTTCTTGAAAACGTGCACGAAGTACTTCGTGCACAGTGTCAAGATAAAATCAGTGCACGAAATACTTCGTGGCCGTTGTCTAATAAACAACTCCAATGCGACATTTCGCATACTAATATTGGTGTACAAATGTCATCATTCTTTGACGTTTGTAGAAAAAACAAATTATATTCAGTTTCCTGGAGATTTTCCATACACTTATTGTTGGCTCCAATTCTAAAAAGCAAGAATATTTCCTTCACTACTATTAATTCTCTCGTTTATTTCTTTCTTGAAATTTAGTATTTCTGTCTTTTCAAACTTTGCTATAAATCTCTGAATAGTTGACGTACCTATATCAGGTATCAGGGATACCATGATTCTGTTAAATACTGCCAATATAATAACGAATTTATTGTAAACTACGGCCAGAACTTTATCTTTTCTGAATAAATATTCATTTTTGATAATAATAAATTCTAATATCACAGTTTATTAAATGAATACTAATAATAATTTGGCCCGGTTGTACAATCTGAGTTCATCTACAGTTTAGTTAAATCAAGCTTATTTTCTATAGTTACAATTATTTCAGCAATTGTAACCATAGTAAATAAGCTTGGTTTAACTAAACTGTAGATAAGCTCAGATTATACAACCGGGCCTTAGACGTATAAAACTTCTCGCATTTGTTCATCTCTTGTTTTAGTACCATGGCACCATGGCTAATACTATTGAATTGTAATTACGAGAATTTTATAATTTGATTTCTGCAGTTATGAAGAATTCAAAATAAATTTTTTGGGTGATCATTAGTAAAAAAAGTGGTTCTATGACCCCTTTTTCCACCATAAAGCGTTTTTTCTTTGTTCAAATCTATATCTGTCAAATATTATCAATGATACTTTTTTGGGGTTGATGTGTCAAAAACTATTTCATAACACTTTTTGCTGATACATATTATATTCTTCCATCAATCTTTCTAGTTTTTGCAAATCTAGAAATAAACACGATTTTTTCCTAAATATCAACTTGATAGATGACAATAAAATATAACAATTTCAACGATAACCAAGATTTGCAATTGCGAAGGCCTGGTTGTACAATCTAAGCTTATCTATATAGTTTAGTTGAACTGAGCTTATCTACTATGGTTACAATTACTGAAATAATTGTAACCATAGGAAATAATCTTAGTTTAACTAAACTGTAGATTAGTTTGGATTGTAAGACCGGGCCTAAGAAATAAATAAATAAAATTTTGTGATTTTGAGTCCTTTCGCCTTAAAAACATTAGGCCGAATTCAGTCCCCTTCATTCGTTAAAGAAGCTTCACTTACCATGGAAATGTATTTCATCTCTTTCTTATAGATTTATTTTAACATACATTTGTCTTTATACATGATATTTCAGTAAAGCTTCTGGGTAATGAAGAGAGTTGAATTCGGCTCATTGCGTGTACCTCGGCCAAGATTGGTTTTTTAGTCTTACCTGGATTGCAGCCATCGCAAACAAAAAATATTATTTTTACGGCCCTGATAAACATGTTATTATTGTTTATTTATTCGAATCTAGAATTTTATGCTTTATAACACTAACTTTATTGAAAAAATTCTGTCTAACATTATTAAGAAATATTGTATTCAAATTGTCGGATTGTGGATAACAAAGAGGATAAATAATTAAGTCATCTCTTTTATTGTAAACGTTTCAGTACCTTCATAATATATACTGAAACGTTTGCAATAAAGGAGATGACTTAATTATTTATCCTCTTTGTTATCCACAATCCGACGATTTTAATACAATATAAATTTTACTGAATACGATCAACTATAATTATTAAGAAAGCAATGCGAAGTGGAAATTGATTTGCTTGTTACACTTTTCGTGTTACACCCGGTATAAAAGAAATAAGTACATAAAGTAACGTACCTTTATAAACAATGATAGAATCACTCTTGAATAATATTTTTTAAATATGTACAAGTACCGGGCTTTAATTATACGCAAATTATTGCTTACAAAAATCAAAACTATATATAAGTATCCGTGACGCAAAAGTAACGGATAATAGGTTAAACTCATTCTCTCTCTCTAGAATAATGTTATCGATAAGGGGCGTCAACTCCAAAATAGATGAACTTTGGGAAAAGCTTCTATTAGACATGAGGACTATGAGAAAAATAATAACAAGTGGGAGACAAGCTCATATGACCTTGTAATTACTCAGGTTGAACCAATATCCAGTCCAAAAAGAAATGTACATGTGTCACAATGGTCATAGACTAGCTCGCTATGCTCGTGTTTTCAAGAAATATCCTTGAATATTACAGAATTGCGCTGCGCGCGCCTGTAGACTTCCGAAAAGGGTGAACTGAACTCCTCAAGTTTTTCGTAAGTCCGAGCATAGCTAACTAGCCTACAATAATTATTGTTATATGCGAACACTTATTTATAGACTGAATTTCAGTCCAATATGAGTAATTTCAAGATCATACGAGACTGACTCCCACTTGTCATTATTTTTCCTGATATTCCCATATTTAGAAAAAGCTTTTCTCAAAATTTCATCTATTTTGGAACTGGCGTCCCTTATTAATAAATTTACTAAAAAAGTTCATGGCGCTATGCTTAGGTAAAATATTGAAGAAACAATAAAAAAATCAAGTCGCGGATTTCATGATAAGAATTGAAATCAGTGACGAACATCGTGCTGAATGACTTATTTCAGTGCTGACCGTAGAGGATGTTGATGTTTTATATGGAGTGGTTTTTTGAAAGACCGACGAATCGAGCTAAAACATATAGCAGAGATTTTGGATATTTTCCTTTTCGTAATTCAGGTATGAAAAAATTATCAATTTAATGGATTCATAAATATCTCAAAGCAGACGAAAGACTACTGATAATAATTTAAATTAATTTATAGTCATTTTGAGAAGAATTCGTTTTATTTTTTGGATCGGAGCTCGAACTCACAATTATGATTCAGAAACGAAGAAACCGTCGAAAGAATGGAAACATGCTGATTCAACTCGATCCAAGAAGTTTGGCGTATAGGAACCATTAGGAAGAGTTTTTGCTTCAATCTTTTGAGGCAAAGACTAGGAACTTAAAATTACTTACAACAGGGCAAAATAGTGACTGGAGAATGTAATTCATCATTAATCACTAGAATTCATAAAAATATTCTGAAAAAATGTCTAGAGGGGTGCTGTTTTCGGCAAACACCTGCTTGCAGTTTGTTGTTAAGTATTACAAAAAATTTGCTGGCTTTGAACTGGCTGATTATCCCTCAATATCTCTTCATGAATAACTTGAAAATGAATCTCATTGTACTTAGATTTTTTTGTATGTCAAGTGTCGACTGAAATTTTCAAGTATTAATTCAGTATACTTCCTGCTTCACCCTCGTGCTTATTTCATTGATAGTTTACGAGGCGGTAACCGCTGATTTGTGGGGATTCCTCTCCTGTTTTATTTTTTTGCCCTGTGCTTCAGTCTTCTTCATCGTAACTGCACTTCCTGGGAAGGTGTCAGATAGCAACAACTTTTGACTCTCTAAATTGTCAGATGTGTTCTCGAACGATTAGATATTTTCAACTTGTGTTGTAACGGTTGTGAATGGTAAAAATTACACAGATTTTCTCATTATTTTTTGTCTGTTCTAAGGTGGAAGCATTCTACTATTTTTAGTTTATTTGATTTAAAGGTAATATGATTCAGTGAATTCATAAAGTGAAGTGAATAAAATGGATGAAAAAATAATTCAAAATAAATTAGATAATTTTAAGTCAATGTACATAAAACAATAATTTAACGGAAATTACGGTGGTTGTAGGGCAGAAACACTTCAGCAGAAAAGTTTCATTAAGATGCTATTTTTATTTAAAGTCAAATATTTCGTAACAGTTTTGTTATTTCATCAGGGATAAAATAGTTATAGCTTGGAATAAAATTGTACATATTTCATATCTTTATCAAAATTACTACAATTATTTAAAGAGTAATTAGAAATTTAAATTATCAAATTATTTCCTCGGTCCACCCGGAAAGAGAAGTAATGTAATCGTGCTGAAATTTTGGGTTTCTTAAAACGAATGTCCCCAAAGACGATTAATACGATTTCTAGAGTAAAGCATACGATAATAGCCACAGCGTTTGGCCGATCGAGTTGAAATTTGGTCGAGTACAATTTCATAGTGATTTGACCGTATTGGAATTGGTTTAATAGTGGCCAGTTGCACCGCTGTCAACTGAACAATATCATATCTAAACTCAAAAGTCAAATGTGACATACACATTGCTATCATTATTTCGATTCGATATTTTTTATTTGAGCGAAGCTTAAAATTTAAGCTAGAGTGGTGCAACTGGCCATTAAAGATCTAAATTCTATAATATTAAAGCTATTGACTTAAAATTTTGTGTATAAAGGCAGTTTCGATTCAGATCGATTTTTTCTCCTGTACGGCTTTTCTATTTAGAGCAGAAATAAGGATATTAAGGAACAACAAATAAATTTGTATCATATTGAATTATTCCGTCAATTTGAAAATTCAATCCAGTAACTAGTTCTGTGCGACTGACAGTTCAAATAAATAAGTCAAATGAGTTAGTCATATGGAAAACTCATGTCCGTATATTGCCGAGGAATTTTCATGCAATCTGATTTTAGACAAATATGTCAAGACTTATTATTTATCATCTTGATTTACAGATATTATGTTCTTCCATCAAAAAAGAATTCTTTTGAAGCAGAGTTTAATGCAAACAAATTATTATCCTTATATTTTTGCACAGAAAGGTTTATATTCGCATATATAAAATCCCCATACAATGTTCCGCGTTCTTGTAAAGTTTATTGAATGCAAATATAGAAAATCCATTGAATTTTGTATTTAAAATTTATATCATTTTGAATATTATAAATTCATTTAACAATGAAGTTGACTTATAAATGCACCAAAAGTGATTACGTAATTATATCCGAGAGGCACTATAATCGGTGAAATGAGAAATTCATAATTATATTATGCTACAAGGACCGAACGACCGTCATGATTGCCTAGGCATAGTTTCGTGCAGCCAACTTCATCCATGTCAATGATGATAGTCGTTTAGTCCCCATGTTGCATATTATACTTTTTGTAACAAGTGCACCAAAGTATACCTCATTACTGAGCTTTTTAAATCAATTTGGATATTGATTTTGAAAACAAGTTTTTGTAATTTCGATCAAATTTACAGTAAACTCATACTACGAAACATAATTTACATGATTTATTTCATTGATTTATATTAAATTATGTATTTCACATTTTTTTGTGTTATCACGTTCACAGCAAAAGTAAACACTATAACGAACACATCCCACAATAGTTTTCACAATTATCATTATTTTCCTGTCAACAAGGAATAGATGATAATTGTTCCTACACCGACTCACAATAAGCTTGTTACTGTGATCATTTGAAATAAGTGATATGGCATTATTTATTTTGTGAGATAATAATAGGAAAGTCATCAGAAATATTAAGAAAATAGTAATTCACTCCTCAGACGTTGTGTTTCAACTTTTTCTTTCGTGACTAATATATCACATTCCATGCTATTACAATAAATTATTATTTTTAGTTTACAAAAATATATATAAAGATGGAAGTGTGAAAAGTTATTTTTTAATGCACTAGTGAGTTGGTTAAGAATACGAGCGAAGCGAATGTTTTTGAAAACTTCGTTAATGCTTTAGAGAATTTTTACACGTATGTCTTATAATGTTTTATTTCCGATCCTCCTAATTTTCATACAACAGTCAATTATGTATTTTCTTTTGTTAAGAAAACGATCTGATGAATTGATCTGTTTTCGTTGAATTTTAGGAAATTTGAATTGAAATATTAAGTTTGGAATGTTCAAAAGTGATTTTAGTGTTGTAGATGAGTTTTAAAATATTCCCCAGATGTTTAAAATATCGATTATTATGACTGATAGACTGATGGACCCTCTCACTGGAATCGTGCACTAAAAGTGTACAATAAAACTTTTATTTCACAGTTTTCCATAAAACTTATATTTTACAGTAAAAATTATGTAAAAATCAGTCATTATTCATACAATTATAGATAAATGATAATAAAAGATTCTGTAAAAACTACCAAACACAAGATGCTCGACTAAATCTGCTATTTCTGTCTGTCCTGCCAATTAGAGCAATGTAAATCTTATTTTCATATTTATACGAGTATAGCTTTCAAAAGCTTCATCATACATGCTCTGGAATATTACGTGACTTTAAAACATTTTTACTGCTTTTGAAGCGCTGATTCTTCTTATAATTTTGCCGTTAAACTGACATTTAAAAAAGAAAAAGTGTTCATGGGAAATTGACTATATTTCACGAAAATTAGGACGATCGAAGATAAAACATTGTAATACACACGAAGCTTTCATAAACATTCGTTTCGCTCGTACTTTTGTAACCAATCCTCTCGTGCAACAGAGGATAACTTTTTATACTTATATTTTTAATATCTGTTTTAAACCAAAATCAGAATATAATCGAACACTAACAATATCTTATTTGTCAGGTTTTTGGGGCATATTTTGTCATTGCATTTATAAGTGTTCGAACTCTTTGTACAATCTCCCTGTGACGATGATAGAATCGCTTCTCTCAGTTTCCATATTAATAATACAGTAGATTTTGTCAAATTTATTTCCTGGTAAATATCGCGTTGTTTTATTTTTGTATGATATCGTACTTACCTTTATATGAAGTAAGTAAGTTGGTAGGAAATAATGTATAAATCGGAAAAAACCCTAAAACTTCGTTATAAAAGAAAAAATATGCCTCATTTGGAATAATATTTGGTTCTCTTTATCCGAAGGTACCTAACTCCATGAAAAGATTTTCTACAACCAGTAAAAAATACATTATGCCTATTATTAAAAAAAAAGAGTTTTGATTTTAGATGATATCTTCAAAAAATCAGAATGTTGTACGACAAAAATGCTTCAAAAATCTTGTCATATGTGTCTATGATTCTTAGTAATTACAAATTTTGTCGAGCCTTATAAGCATATTTGAAATACCTGAAAAGCGAAATAAATAAAAATTATCTAGACGTGATCTCCAGCGACTAATATAACCCTTAAGTTGTATGGTGCCCACCTTCGTTCTTCGCATACGTTCCTCATAACAAGAATTTCCATATACTCTTCGATGCGTGAGGCCAAGACAAAGATAGAAATACATATAAACAGATATGTTAGAAAGAAAAGGGAAATATTGATACATCATAGTGCGTGTCGCCTCGCATGTAATTGTTGTATTTCACGGCGTCACATGACACTTCAACTATGCAAGATAATTGCTGCAATGCGTCAAGAATTCTCCTCAAAGGCGCTGAATGTGAAACGAGCGATAACTTAAAATAACCAGGATTATAAACATTCAGAACTATCGTTGTAAACAAATTAAGGAGTATCGGATTCAAACTTGGATATATTTATAAGCTAAGAGATGGTTGGCTGCTCGTGCGACTCCTTTTTTAATACTTTTTTCTATAGGAATGAGATATTTATGAACTAGAAATTAACGTCAGTTTTATACTGTGTGAAGAATTTAAAATTCTACTAATAAATCGGTTGTGCTTCGCCCCAATACTACCCGACAGTATCCATGGTCGAAGGACATCAGTGTTTTAAATGACTATTTCATTCGAATGAATAACCATCAGGTGGACAGAACTGATTTCTGGGCTTTATTGTTGAAGATACATAAAAGATGCAATGTTTGTTCGTTGATATCTATCTTCATTTCTGTTCTGAATAGAAGAACCGCACAGGGAACAAATACGACCTCAATCGAAACTACCTTTGTATACCAAATTTCAAATCAATATCTCCAATATGATGGAAGCTATGCAGAAATTAAATAATCAGTGTGGTCTCTGAGGGCTTTCCGGTGAACCGATTTTATCCACAATCTGATACAGTCAAATCACGATTAAATTATTCTCGTATACCAAACAACTCGATTGGTCAAACGCTGCAGCTGATAACGTGAAAGACACACAGAATAAAAAACCGACTCCAGTATAAATCGTCTCAGAAGAATTCGCAAAAGATACATTCGTCATTTTTAGAAAAAATATTAGTACGATTACAATACTTCTCTTTTCGGATGGGCTGAGGAAGTGCATGTTCTAACTTACCTGAGTTGCAAGGCTCAGAAACCCTATTAGAGCAAAGGCTTCAAGTACATACGTATTTGTTTCATTATCAAATTATCCTGGTAGATTAGAAATCTCAATCTGTGCAACGATCTCAGATCAAGTACGACCGAGTGGCATTAGAGAGAATTCTTATATTATCAGGACTACCTTAAAGACATCTTGCCAAAATATGATTTAAATATTTGAGTCTGTAGTATTTTTACAATCAAAGATGATTAAATATATTTGATCATTCTAAGGATTGGAAAAATGGACAAAATTTTAGTTTTTAGATTAATTTTTGATAGGTTTCTGATTGAAAATGTTTATAAACCCTAATTGATCAAATATTTCCAAGTTATTTTGAGAGTGTAAATAAAAATACTTGCTTATCGTTGAATTTCGATCAATGTCTATTTCGTGAACTGCAGTATAGTTTATTGAGAGAGTACATCACATACAGAGACTCAGGTAGTTCTCTGTTGTTGTTCATGAAGATAGAGGCAGAGGGTTTGCATTGCCAGTTGAATAATGGTGTAATTCGAGATCCAGCCGTGCTATGTACGTATCCCTCGTCTCATTCCCTTCGATATTTCAACCCCTGACCTTCCTCGTAGATTCAAACATATGTATGTTTCATCTGAATTTGCACCAAATTTAATATTGAATATTGGAGATTGTGACGTGTTCATCGAAGCATACCACCGCATCGTCCGACGTGGTTCTTCCACCTCCTTGGCTCATCCACGTGGCTGATAATTCCCTTTGTTCTCAATCCGCGTTCACGGCAGCATGCCATCAAATCCTGGGTGGCTTCCTAGCTTCGGAGGATGCACGCACACTCCGATCTTGTCAGAAGGAGTTAAATTTTAAATTGAGAACAGCTAATCGATTGTAAAGAGGATGCTTCAATGATTGAGGGACATCCTAGTTGAATGAAATAACATTTCTGGTTGAATTTTTATTTCAATTTGAAAAAAAAATCCCTTACCTACAACTATTTAACTTCAGATACTAAAGGTATTATGCAACTAATTGGAAAAATGATTGTATACTCGCTTTTCATCATTCTGAAAAATAGCTTTGATTTTTTGCGAAATAACGATGTTAGTGGACATGCAATTCATATATTTAATATTCTAATCTAACAGATATAAAAAAATATTCAATATTGATCCTAATTTCAGTATCATTAAGTGAGGTGGGAATGTAAGTGGACAAAAAAAAATCGTTCTATTCTTCTTTCAAAAATTAAAAGAATCTTTGAAAAAAATCTAGTCCCTTTTGTGTCCTTATAATACATCTTTGTAGTGATTGGTTGTATTCACAAAACCATCGAAGGGCAGCAAAATGGTAGTAGTTGTTCATTAGATAAATCGCTATTTAAACTATTAACCTAAAGAAGAATAGACATGAATGTTAGATACAGCCCCTCGTTCAACTTTCAACAATAACGCTGCTCCGATCGTGTAAAAATAGATCAAGTTACCAAAAAAGACGTCTAAACTTCAATGGCCAAGGCACACGCGATTCTTATCGAGTTTTTCGACAAGCCGCCCTTATATTGACGTGATGTTCTTTTTAATTTTAAGAAAAACTGATGGAAGAAATTCTGCGCCAGGTTACGTAGTGCAAAGAATAAGGAATAAAATAGTACAATGTGCAACCAGTGCACAAAAACACTCATATTATTTTTTTTAAATATTTTGTTGTAACTTGGAGTTGTCTGAAATAATTTAGTTTTACCTAAAGTAGGCGCCACATTTACAAATCTTTAGTATAGGTAAGTAGTGTGTAGCCATCTGGAAAATAGCCTGGAAAAATCTGAAGGTATTATCTCACAACGATTGTGGATGTACAAAAAGCATTAGTTCTGTTTACGAGCAATGTTCGGTGACTGTTTGAGCTTTTCGTCGATACAGAGCTTTCAAGCTACGTCTTTAGGATAATCCGATTGTTTACTTTACAATGGGGTTAACTTGCGGTTGGCTACTGCTTTTCAAAAAAAATAATAATTAAAATTTTTAAAATTGTATCAAGATTCCTTTGAAAATTCAGGATAATTTATAAAGTTACCGAGAACTTATGTACTAATTAAATTAAAACTTTTTGAATGCAAATAATCAGAATCTTCCAAATTCACAAAATTATTTTTAAAAGTGTATCTTTACTAACAAAAAATAATATTTTATAATACACTCGTTAAAAAAAGCCTATTCAAAATTAGAAATTCTAATAAATTTAATGAAATGAGGGACGTTTTAATTAAAAAATCCTATCTGTTATAGCAGAAGGTGAAGGTAGATCGTACATTAGCTTTACCCTCGCACGTATCTAAGGCTTCGTACATCCGCCTTGAACCTGGGCCAGTTAGGTCACTAACCATTTACTGACTGTAATAATGAGGCTTCTTCACTTCCCCTAAGTTTTTACGTCACTCATCAGCAATGTGTAGTGTTTCTGTTTATAATAAACACAGTGGATAATACGTGCCATCCGCGTATCAGGAGAAGCCATTGACATCCGCTTAAACTAAGGGTGCTATAGAAAATTAATACCGACTCAATATTGATCGAAAAGAATTTCCAATAAAGCATCCAAAATCTTCCAGGCAGCAAATATTCTTCTCTCAATTTCCTTGTCAATATTTCTAATATATTTTCTGAAATATTTTAGTAGGCGCCCTAATATTTATTCACACCCTCAAATCGTAATATTTACGTAGTTGGGTACAGCCTTGTTGACTTGGTCCGCTAACCGTTGTACATTACTTCTATTTTCTTGTGGTTGTTGTTGAAAAGAGCAACCGAAGGGCTGTATTCAAGAGCCACTTCACTTTTACTTTATTCTCCTAGTCGCTGTTCTTGTGTGTACTTCACCAATATTTAAACTGGAGGGTAGTTCAGGTATTGTGTGCACACTTTAGAAACTACTTTTACTTTCAAATATAACATAATTATTGAAATTCTTTATTTAACAGAAATATCCACACTGTGTAGAAAAGTTTCCTTCAAGTTTAAATCCTTGTTTAGCTGTTATTGTATATAGAGTTCATTCACATTATCTCGCTTGATCACATTCACTATTCGGCTATTTAACACAGAGTGTCTACATTCAAGGGTCCTCCAAAATCTCTCTATCACCGATGCTGATCAACAAAATAACACCGCTCTATACTGTTGGTTTTGAGATGGGATCGAAGATTGCACTTAACAGTACATATCCTACCTACTAGATCTGATTATGATGATGGGGCCTATTTGCCTCTTGTTTGGAAAGATAAAAACGGCTTATTGAAATTGTCTTGTTTACTTACAAAAATTCTGCTACTGATGACATGCTTTTACCTATTTTCAAATGTATTTGAAAAAAAAAATTAATTACAATCTAGAATAAAAAATTTATCGTCCTTAAATATTTGAATTAAATCCTTATTTATTCCTTTCTTAACAAATAAACAGCTTGGCATCATACAATTTATCTCATTGATTTCGCCCTTCACCGCACTCGTTTTCCAAACAACCCTATTGCTAAGGGGAGCACAGTTGAGAATCAGCAGCACATCGCACACTACGCGATGAGTGCGGATATCCGATTTCAAGGAAATTCAATTGCAATGGAATTTATAATTGTGTATCGGTGTTAGATGACAAATTTCATTACGTCAAATGAGATGAGATAAAATAAATACGCGGCAAGAATAATGAATATATATAGAAGAAAGAATGGAATGGGAAAATTTATTCATTTTATTCTACAACTTAATAGTCGAATGTTTCATCAAACTTCAAATGTACTTTTTCTACGTGCGTAATGTAAACGTTTTTTGTCCTAGTCCCATTTGAACGAGTAGCAGTTAAATTCCTGTGAATTCAGGTTTTTGTTCGGATATTTAAGTCTGAATTTCATATTGTGCTCTGAGCTCCCTTACTGTGTAATTAATAATAATAGTCAAAATTTGGAAATTGAGGGCTGTAGAAAAATCTTATATACAATATGAGTGTAAACAAGCATCATCAACTCATTTTTTAGGTTATTTGTGAAGTTCAAATGTCAACCAGTGCAGAGTGCATGTGTCTCTGTTTTATTTGTAAAACTTCTATTTAGGTTCGAAAAAAACTAGCGTTATGACATCCAGCCAGCAAGTTTGTCACCTAATACTTGGCCTCAAGTCATAATGCTCAACTTTGCACTCTTATTGCATGGAGTACTATTTTTTATAGCCATGTGTAAAGGCATCACAAACAATGTGTTGAGTAAGCGTTTATCGTGCCGTGTCCCAGTTGTATTGTATTACCATTTAAACACGTAACAATTGAATTTATGTGAATTCATCTTTGTAGCACCTCTCACTAATCCATTTGTTCGAATATTTATCAACTTGTGCTTTAGGTTTTTTGCTGTGTGCTTCGATAATTGTCAAAATATGGAAGCTGAGAGAAGTAGATATATTTACTTCCCCGACCTATATAATTGGGGTAGTATTATAATCGTGTTTTTTTACAGTTCAAGATTTTGATGAATTTTCACGTTTTAGACCCTACTAAGCCCGGAAAACATAATTAAAAAAAAAGTCGGTCAGTCTGTCTAGAAGCACGATAACTTGAGAACGCGTTCGAATTTTCGATTGAAATTTTATATTCAAGATTTTTATTAAAAAGCTAGTTTGAGGTTAGTATAAGAGCTTTTTTCAACCAGTGGTACCAAAACTTCATTGATAGAACTTTTTTGTTTTTCTTTGCGTTTATTTCTTAAACAGTAGTATTTATCATAGAGTATGAAATAACTAAAACCAATCCATGGACTATTAGGCACAGCATTCACATGAAATATTTTCCAAAATTACCAGCGGTTCATTTGTTATTATCAAAATTTAAATTATTATAAATTCGTTATATTTTTCTGAGCCAAAGAAATAATGAGAATCATAATGTAGAGTTAGAACTATTATCACTCATATTTTGACTTCACATGCAAACATCGGTCAATGGTTTTTTTTTAAAATAAGTAATTTGGCTCTCTCGTGTTTAGTATCAAATTAAAGCTCTTGTGGAGATAACTATACTAGAAGTGTCAAACGATTGTCAATTGTTTTTTTTCACAAATCATTTAAATGATATCTAGTTTGGTATCAATTTTAAGCTCTCAGAGAGCTTAGTAGATATCAAAAATAAATAATTAAGTAGTGGAATCCACATTACCATCTTCAAATTACATTTCCGGCGATCAAATTTCGAAACTATATGTTCCAATAAATTAAAGACCCCGAAAATCTAGAAAATGACTCTTCATTTTCAAAAATACTTATTTTATGTAAGGACTAAAAAATAACTGCCATCTGTCACTTTAAAAATGATAGCTATCACTTTGACAATGACAGTTGCCACTATGAAATAATTATGCAATTAATTGATGCGACACTCTAAATTACTGAAACAGCGATGAAACTTGCCATGAAATTTATGGTCGGAGAAATAATGTATGGCCACAGTTGATTTTTTTATATGCAATGCGAGTGTAAAAAATTATGAAAAACTGTACGATCAAAGTTTTATTGTATTCTTTTATTGCCTGATTTCAGTTCAGTTGAAAGATTCAACAATGTGATTATCAGTATTTCAAAATCAGGGAGGATTCCAAAAATATTTATGTCAACTTTAACTACAACAGTTCAAATCACAATTTTCGCAGCAATCTATAGTAGCCGTAAAAGTAATATTTACAAAAGAATAGTAATTTATTGTACCAGTGTGGAATGCGATAATTAGTTACGAAAGAAAAAGTTTATCCTTTATTTTTAGTGATATACCTACGGCTAAGAAAATATCAATCAATCTATCGAGTGCACTATAAGTATCTGCCACACCCATAGCAGGTAAAAGGCGTGATTGGTATTTTTTGTTAACTACATTTCACACGAGTGCAATACAATGTTTTATCTAACACCTCTTCTGAAACGACTTGAATTATTTTCATATGTTGGTTAATTTTTTGACACTGACAAGACTTTTGAATGCTATTACTAAAACACAGAAATTACAAAGTAGCCATGGCATGGTTGTTACGGTACTTACTGTATGTGGCTTCTCTGTTATTCTTTCACGGTGTGACTAATATTGTATATTATTTATTTCAAAAAACCATAATTATATATTAATTATGAATCGGTGTTGAATAAAAAAAAAGTCGTGAAATATTCACTATATTTAACAAAAATTTGGACGATCGAAGTTGAAAAATTATAATTATATTCGCTTCGTTTGTCTTTTGAACCAAAGTCAGTCGTACATTAAATAATACAAATACAGTTCGTATTTTTATTTTACCCTTTCCAGGAATAACACCGCTGCCATCATTAATACGCATGAGGCTGTAAATTTTATAGTTACTTGACGCTGGTAATGAGCAGTCATTTTGCTTTGAACTGTCAAACTCAGAACCGGCATCTTATGCAGTTGTGCATGGTTTTCGCAGTGATGTTAGTAGTTCTTGTTCTTACTGTTTGGGATTGTACAAAAAATCTAATATGCAATATGAGTGAAACCAAGGTATAAAATAACATTATAACATTCGGCCAGCAATTTTAGCGACTCATCAAATGCGTAGCCTCAAGTCATAATGCTCAACTTTCCACTTTTAAATAGTAATTTATGCAGAACGAGTGTATTTGGTGACGAGTCTTGCCGAGTCATCTAAATTATTGGTCCAATGTCATAATACTTGTTTATACTCGTATTGCATACAAAAAAATTTCTACGGCACTCAACACATAGCAAAATAAATGGATCAGTAGGAGGTGTTATAATCATGAACTCACAAAAAATCAACTACACGTATAAATAGTGGTAAAACTGAGACATGAAAAAACTCTACTTTACGTACGCAAGTACGTATTTTATGCACTGCCGTAAAAAGATTACTATTATATAAATGTATATCAATAAATAGTGAACCTAGACTACAATTTTTTGTTTTCTGAAAAACAAAATTATCAAATATAGAAAGGTCATATAGTACATCTTTCTGAAAATGGTATCTGTATAAAATAAATTCATGATAACATGTTTAATACATTTAAGAAACAAATTCGTTCCTACACCACTACGAAATCATTGATCTGTAGATGTTAAAGGCAGAACTGACATCAGCGATGAATATCGTGGTAAAAGATCAGTCTCTGTGTCGACATCGAAAATATACTAATATTGCTAATAATGATTCTAAAAGGCTGGAGAACTACACCAAAACATGGTTACAAATTTATTTGTGATTGAATCATATTTCAAATTACTATTTCGCTTTACAATCGTCGCCCAATAACAAAATCGCTGGCCATCACTTTTTTTTATATGATTATTTTTTTCTCTCACCAGACTACATACTACATGACCTTATATACTCTTTTCCAACAATGAGGTAGCATTCACATGTCTGACAATTGAACATCATGCAACAATAAGCTAGTGTGAACTAATAACTATACATATAATATCATATTTTTGACAATATGGTGGAGACTCAGAATATTTCATACATTAACATTTTGCACTTAGTTTATTCTGATTTTAGTATGAAAAAATTATCAGCTTAATGGATTCTTTAATATCTGCTCGTCGACCAAAAATATTTGAAGCTGGTATTCTCTGTAGTTTATATATAAACGAAAGACTCACTGGCTTGTGCTTCGCCAGCGAATGAATGTAAATACCAACGTAAATTAAACACTCATACAATTTGATTTATTGGATGTAATGGTGACTATATATGATATTGAAATGCAAGCTCAGTCGAAAATGTGGAAACGTGTAGGCTCACCTCCGCCCAAGAAATCTCGCGAACTGAAATCAGCAAGAAAAGTTTTTACTTCAATTTTATTTGGACAAAGATGAAATATTTTCCATATATTACTTACAATAATTGTGCAAAATAGGACTAGTTCTCAAAAATATTTTGGAAAACGCCGAGAGAACGTGTTTAAAGGGTTACTGTTATTGCAAGACAATACACCTGCTCACGATTCATTGTTGTTAGAGCTTAATTTCATGATTTAACACTTTTACCTAAGTATTATTTCATCCTGAAACTGAAACCTTGGGGTAACTACGATCACAGATTTGTTTGTTGACACAAATACTAAATATCTTATTCACTTGTATACACTGCTCATTTATTGAAATATTTATTTAAGTTATTATTTGGGATATTCCAGGACCTTTTCTGTCAATTGTTTGAAATATGAATATCAGTTCATTGGTGGGTAATTTCATTGTTGCCCAGTAAATGAAAATAGTATCCGATTGGTTTGCTTCCTCTTGACATCAATTTTGATTGGCTAAGATCATGGAATCTTCTCTGGAAAATCGAATGATAAACTATAAAGCTGACGTTCAAGTGGAAACGGGTACGGGAGTAAAAGCGAGCAATTTGCAAGGAAATTCAAATATTGAAATCAAATTGTGGGACTTCTGTCAAGTATAACCTGTGCATAAATTAATAAATCACAATAAAATTGTAAAAATACTTATGCTAATATGACTGCGCACTGAAATTTGAAACTAATATTATAACATTTTTTTAATCATTTTTATAAATATTCAAGCTGATGTTTAGCACACTAAACTAATTTAATTATATTCACAAAATATTCAGCTGAGATTTCGATTTTAAAACTAATAACTAAATAACATTTAGTGTTTAGTTTAGTTTTGGAATCTTGATGATTTATCTTTCGCACCACAATTGAACAAACTAATTTCGTCACAAATTGAATTTACGTAAATTGAATATCGGTGTCTCATTTGGGGTTGGGAGGATGAAATGAGGGTCCGTCGTTCGGGTAACGCGACACTAGTGACGCTAACGGCGGCGACGGTGGTAATGCAGTGATGATGATGCGTCCTGACAGTAATGCCCGTTATTTACCAGGATAACACGCTCTCTGGCCCCGCGGGAGCAGAACATCTCTGAGAAATTCAATTATGGGCTTGGTTTATTACCTTCAAAAATACTTTTTACACAGAGTGACCGAAAAGAATAGCGTTTAAGTCGACTGTGAACAAATATATTAGAATTTATTTAGAATTTTGTTTGAAAAATTGAAACATGAGTTTTAAGGAAAATTAGTTAAACACTAATTGAATATTTTGCATAAATTATCTATAAAGTTTACAATCAAAAGTACAATACTTATTATAGTACAGTTATTTGATAGAATAATAAAGTCCGTAATAGTATTTATATTTTTTCAGCCATACCGCATCTTAAAATGATACAAAATATCACTCGTAATCGTTAAAAAATTAAACCCAGCATTTGAATACCTACATATGTCATTTAAATTTTTTAAAGCAAGTACTTGTGTTAAATAACCACCCTATATAATAAATACGTGCAGGGTGGATATTCTCCTGAATATCTAATCTATTGTCTGCGTGAAATAATTGGCTTTGTTATAATAATTACATTGTCGGATGTTCTAGCCGTGATGATCGTTGTTTAAGTCGATTCCCCTCTTGTGCTTCTGTCAGTGATGGCTTAGAGGGGTTGTTTTTATTATTCATTGTTTAATGAATAGGGCATGGACAATAGTTACTTAGGGTTGCAGAAGATTTCACCAAAATAATGATGAAATGAATTAAATATGAATTATAATATTTTTTTTTGAGAACATTGATTCAATATTTTTTGCAGAATTAATAATAAATATAATAAAAAAATTCTAGTGGTTGCATATGCACTCACGCTGTGTTGTGTAACATTTTGTTTTATATTCCTATTTAATTTAACAGCATAATGTTTGTTAATCCACAATTCAATGATTGAAATGTTGTACCCAGCAAAATATTTTGGATTAAAGGTTATCAGAAAGAATTCAGGATGAAGAAATAAAGTCTTAAACTTTGCTCTCGTTAAACTTTTGTTCCTTTTTTATTTAATGACCGATTTTGGCAATTTAATTGACATCGTCAGGCCGGAATATTTTAATTTCTGAAGATTCAGTAAATGAAAAAAAATAAAGAAACAGCTCGCCTATTATCCATTAGAGGTGTGTATAATCAGCAAATGGAAAGATTTGAAATTTGACGAATTCATGTCAAGTTGAGATGATTTTTGCACTTGACTTGCCTTGAACAGTTCAAACAATTGAACTTTTTGTCAAAATTTATCAAATTTTAAACCTCTCCATGTACTGAGTCTCCAGTAATAAAAATGTCCCGACCTGATCAAGTTAATTAAATTTCCAAAACTGGACGTTAGATGAAAGAAGGAGAACAAAGTTTAAAACATTATTTCTACATCTTGGATCTTTTCTGGTAACCTGCAACCCATAATTTAATGTTGTCTTTTTCTATCGCTGAAATATTTTCAGTATGTTCCATTTATTCGTAGTATTTATTCATTGAAAAACTAGTGAGTGAGTAATGTTATTGTTATACCTAGATATGAACCACTTATTACGTACAGTCTTTTAATTATAATTACAGAACACTAATATTTCGTACAGTCACTTTATTATAAATAATTAACATTCATATTACGTACGCTCACCCTATTATGAATATTGATCTCGTAATACACACAGTTTCTTAATTATTAATATGAAACACTAATATGGTACATATGGAAACTGAAAATTCATGTCACATACTTTATCTTTATTGAATTGTAAATCTTTGAATTGATCGCATAACTAATTCATCAGCTGTCACTGCAAATACACTCCTAGTTTTACCGGAGCGAGCCTCGAGCAAGTATTACGAATTGTAAAATCGAGTGTTACGCGTTACTTAAATCTCAATTCATTTTACTTCCGGTATAAATATTTATACATCAATAATAAAAATCAATCACACCTTGAAATTTCCTAGGCCATGAAGTGCGGTTACCAATTATCAAGCCACAGGTATTAATAACTTTTTGTGAAAAGTATGTCAAAGAGTATATTATAATTCATTGAAAATCATACTGTCTTTTTGTACAAAGATGGAGTTCGATTCACAAAAACAATATATATGCACTGAAATTTTTCTCTTAGATACTTGAGGACAAGAACATTTTGGTCTAAATCTAAATCAAAGTAAATAATTTTTCAATTGGATTTTCCATTATTGTGTTTTCCTCTGTTATTATTGTAATTCATGACTTATTTTTCAATTCAATTTGAACGAAAAAATTGTTTATGTTCGACTGCATCATAATCATGTAGTTTATAGTTGCATTTAGTGCCCATAATGTGCCACTTAATTGGACTAGGACTTTTGCATTATATAATTGGACGGAACTGTCATTGTCAAAAAAAAATTATTCTTTTTCATTGTATTTATTCTTTTCTACACTTTCTGAAGTATCTATTTATTCTTTTCTATCGTATTTAACCTCTTCTACACTTTCTGACGTATCTATTTCTTCTATTAAATTGTATTAAATATTTTTGAAATCTGCAAACAAACAGTCAAAAACAATTGTAACAATAGCAGCACTAGCAAAGCACACCAAGTTATATTTACCGAATTTTTGTATAGGGAAATTAAGAAATATTTTTAGATGATATCCTGCGTCTTTAGAGCAGTCGAACATAAAGCTTTGTATGTAATTCTTACATAAACAAACATTATAGACTCGCCTTCCTCATTAGACTCGCTCGCGCTGCTCGCTCGTCCATAACCAGCGGCTCGTCCAATAAAGTTCTGTATTATACACTGATTACATAAATAGCTATTTCAGTCTTACAAGTCATTCGGATTCTCACAAGTAGGATTGTAATCTGTCCTGGTTTTTTCCGGGCACCAACCTGTTTTACTGAGTGTTCGGTGTCGTCCGGGAGGATTTTTGAGTTGCGTCCAGCGTTTGAAATAATCTTGTAAGATGGTAAAGTTTTTAAAATTGCTATCTAAAAAGGAAAAGTTCACGATATTTTAAGACAAATTTAAATACTGTCAATAATTATTTTTTAAAGCTTTTCGATTCTTTCATTTTTTAAATATTAGTTTCAATTTCAATAGTATCATACCTGTGTTATTTTGTAACATATTAGGCACTGAGTTTATTTAATCATTTGGTGTAGGGTTTCTCCAAACAGATTACCAAGGGTTTGCAAGAGGCTCGAAAAAAATTTTGTATGTACCGAAACTAAAAAAAAAGTTCAAAAATCATCTTGATGATTAAAGCGCATTTTTTGCAGCTCATAAATGATTGTTAGCTCAGAGATTACACAAATGACCATCCCCCACAGTCACAGAGCTCAAAATCAAGCAGTTTGGGCAAATCTGCGAAACTGCAGCTTTCATTTAGTATCACTAGTACCAGTTTCAAGTTGTAACTATTCTGTACATAATTTGTGCATGTACAAACTCAAAAGGATTTTCTAGTCTTTATTGCTTGGCAATTGACTGAAGGAAGGTCGTATGCTATACCCTAAAAAAATAATTTGATCTTTATCAAACTTATATAAAACAATATTCCTGAAAATTTGGTGCAATTACCTCTAAAATTACAGATTATACCGAAAACCGCATGTCAATATCTTGAGTAATTCGCGAGATATTGAGATAAATAGTTTCTACCCTTAAATAGGTACTTATCCATATCGGTTCGAAACTTAGGGTATACAATTTAATAACTGACATGTCGCTCATTCTGTGCAGCAATTTTCAGATTTTAATTATGCGTAGTTCAGCAGTAATAATAATTTTTCGAATTTTCATTTAATTTCTTACCCAAAACTGGGTATATGAATAATAAAATCAAGCATTTTATGCAAATCTACGAAACAGCACCTTTCATCTATTTAATACCAGTTTCAAGTCTGTAAGTGCTGTAGTTACTGAGAACTTTTTTTTTTTGCAAGAATAAACTAAAATGTTATAGTTGAGTGTTTTCAAATTCGACAAAAAAAATATTATTCTTGAAATACCAAATTTTGAGCGATCATTCATCAAATATTCATCACGAGCGATGTTATATAACTTCAGTTATCGCATTTGAATGTCTAGAACCAATTTACCGAAATTATCTTATTTTTGATGAACGTATGTACTTTCTAGATACGCTACTGTTTGAATAGAGAAAAACAAACAAAAACTTATCAAAAAATTCTTACACCCTATTCGGTAACAATTTGAATATTATGACACAGTTTTTGAAAAAGATAACACTTGCATAGAAAGTTTGAAGAATACTGATTCAGTGAAATCGATTTAATAGAATATTAAGAATTCAAAAGGTCAAAAAGTACAATATTTCGTATCGTACCTTTTATGAACTCTTCAGGGGATCGAAAGATGATTGAAAGATCGAAACGACCAACATTATGATGAATATTGGGATTGATTTATCTGACATCAATATTCATCTTAAATCCTACATTAAACATTACATTACTTTCTGACCAGTTCATAAAACGTACGATATTATCTATATATATATAAATATGATTGTGACGATGAATTCGGAATATTCTGATTTATTCAATTTTAAATAGTAAATAACGAAATAACAGATAGAACCTTATTTTAATATTATTCTTTATTTTGTACATTTTTATGCGCATTCTGCCTGTATATCCCAGATTTTAATGCTCAGCTGAGGGAAACCTACATACAAAAAGCAATCTAAAATTGATAATTCGTAGCTCATTGAGCTGAAAATTATCGGAAATCGAATTTTATCTAGTTTGTACTCTTAAAATTTGCTAATAAAATTCATGAACTCGTATTCACTATTTGTCACAACCAATATGCAGATTTCATTTCAATTTTGGGCTTTGATGCGGAAATGATAATGTTTCAATTGCATAGGAAGACGTCATATTTAGAAATTTAACTTGAAAATGTTATTTGCTGTAATGAACATCTGATTGATTTGATCCTACATTATTCGGAAAAAATAATAGTTAAAAGATATTGAAATAGGTATGTACGATACCTTTTTGAAGAGATTGATGACATAAATGCTATCTTTGTGAAAAAATTATGTGTGATTGTGTTATATTCAATTTTACACATTAAACGTCATTTCTGGTTTAACTAAAAGTTGTATCACTGAATTTATCAATAGAACCAATCTTAAATGTCACCTTGAATAATAAATGTTCAATAAGTAGTATTAGCATCAGTGAAAATAAGCGAGATAATAGGATATGTTCTCTTTTTCCGAACACACTACATAATTAATAAATTTTAATGGCTTGGAAATAATTTCCATAAGACATGATTTTAGGGCACGTTCCCAAATTTTAAAAACGTATGGCGTTGGTGGCAAGTTTTTTAATAGAAAAGTGCTTTAAAATGTCATATAAAACGTGCATTTTATGTTATTTATTCTAGTTTGGGTTCATACACCAGAAAATCTCAAATATTTGAGTTTCTATCTTGAAAACTTTGATTGGGAATATTTAGTTTTTCATGTAACTGTAAGATTAATTTGCAATTTAACATTTTTTTCTCTTAAATTGGTCCGTACTCTTATCTCTTGCTTAAAGGCTACTGGAACAAAAATTAGAATAAATAAAAATAGCTCTATAGTGGAGACAATTATATAAGAAAAGACAGTGCATCGAATTTTAGGCAGAAGCGCTTCTTTAAGAGGAGAGAATAAGGCTATTGTATTTTGACATAAAAAAAGACAGTTATCAAATAGCGCTGTTCTTAAACTAATAGTCATTAGGTTTGTGTTCTTTTAAAATCCCAAATAAAAAAGGCCTTAAAATCACTAATCAGGATTAGTAAACTTTTACTGAAATTATGAGAAGCCAACTTCCCAATTGCGATAACATATTTCAATCTTTGAATTGTCTAGACCTAGAATGTACTTTCCTCCAGATAAATCATGAATTAATTTAAATTAATTCTAGCACAAAATTTTTAAATTTTGATTTTTGTATAGCAAAGCTATGTTATTATTTTGTATCACATATAATAGCTACAGAGGTAACTGATAATTCCCTTCATAGTAATTCTTAAAATAAGTGTGTCCCGCACGTGCCCAGGTGAACACAGCTTCTGTATCCTCATATATGACACGTGTACTGCCCTCTATTAACATTAGCTCTTCCGTCAGCATATAATCACGTAATGATTTTGATGAATACAATCTTCCTAAATAATCAGTTCATGCTGAGAAGTAAAATTAATGACGGTATATATTTGTATTAGGCTAGATTATCATGTTAGCATCATGCTCAAATTAATTATGGTACAGGATAGGTAGTTGAAATAATGATAATCATAGTTGATAGTCATTAGTTTGAGTAGGAGATAGATGGTTAGAAATATGTTTCGCAGGTAGTACTTTGATAGATTTTTAGTTTTGAGTGATCGTTGGGAACTAGTGATTTTTCCAAATAGTAGCGGAAAAATCAAGTCACCTTCGCAACCGCGGACCACAAATGAAATAAAATCAACGTGTGCGTAACTCGATATGTGGACAACTGCGCAATCATGACATCAACTCAGCAAAACCATCAACTTGTTAGACAATAGGGTTGTATACAATGCTCTACTGGACCACAATACACACCGGTAATCCAAACCTTTGCGGAAATACGATACACTAACGTGCAATCCTTTTTTTCCTTACTTTTTCTAAAGAAAAGTAATTTTATATACAAAAAAAAAACTGGATTAAATCATTGTTAAAAGTTATTGAGTTGGCATACCTAGCATTGATACAGGAACTTAAACAGAGTTGGTAGCCCATGTGAAAGGGCTTAGAATGGGGTAAATAGAAAAGTTTTACCTTATTTTTTAAATGTGTGAACTTTAGGTGAAAAAACGAGAGGAATATTGAATTTCGTTCTTTCACAAAAATCCGAAATTAATTCTACTTGTAAATTAAATTGTATGGGATAAGCATGTAGAGAAAAAGTAAGAATTGGGAAAATGCTACAAGAAAAAGTAAAAAAAAATTAACAATTTTTGGTAACTCAATATCAAGGAATATAAAATGTTGAAATAAAGATATTGAATTTTATTTAATACTCTCTCAACCACGCATACCTCTCTTGCGTTAGCTTGGAAATGTCAATAAGGTACAATTAAAATATCACAATATATTTACGTCAGAGATTCTCCATAGCCGCCTCTGTTTCTCTTCTTGTTAATCCTGTATTAGAAGGTATCGCATTGCTTTGCTCTGGTGATGGCTTTTCTTCTTGAATCTTAGCTTGTGCGTAGATGATGCGACGATAACGACTAAATGGAATGTTTTAGAGATTAAAAGCGTTGTAAAACGCGAGCAAATTACAATTAATTAACTCATGTTGATTTTACTGATAATTATGGTATAATATTACAAAGATTAAAAAAGTAGTTTACACTTTATTTTTTTAAAAGGATGAGGCATTCTACTTTTCCTAATAGCATATCGAAATAAGAAATGCGTCAACCATCTAATTTTTTTTAGTGGTGTCATCAGAAACAAATAATTGAATTTTGAGTGATTAACATTCATATGTTTTTATTTACTGTTTCCTTTCTGTTATACAATTTCCTGCCACCCAAAATTCACTTTCCTTTCCATCTGAAATCACAATTTCAGCCCTAAGTAAATGTAACTTCTTCCAAACGAAAATAAAGCGTCAAAGTGAAGTAAACTCTCTTCCTGGTGAAGATTTTGTGCTTTTATTTGGCCGATTTCTAAGTAGCAACATTGAACATTTCTTCTTGAAGTTTTGGGCTGTGTTTACTCAAGTTTGGAGTGTTTTCTCAGCATTACTAAACATTCCCGCGGCGCGGTAGAAGAGATGCATATTCAAGGAAAAAACTCATCTCAGTTGCTTCTTGAAAGAAGCTGTTGTTCTAAAACTAAAACATATTTAAAATTGGCTATACAAGAATAATTGTAATGGAGAATTGACACTTTTAGGTATGTTATTATAAGTTATAGAATCAAATGTTATACCGTTTAAATTTGATAAAAATGTCCAACTCGCTGTTCCTCAAATTATAAGAGTTACTCAATTGAACAAAACCGTATCAAAGCTCAAAAATTAAAAAATGTGCATGATATTAACATTGCTGTGATTATTTTGATTAGAAATTTTTCGTACAAATGACGTTTAAAATTTAAGAAAGAGCTATGCAAATGGACTTTAACATATATTTTCGAAATTAAGATTCTCTCAAAGTGAAACTTTAATTTTAGACACGAACTTTTTTTATACATCTGCTCAAAATTCATATATTGAGAAATTATAATATAGAAACTTGAACGGGAAAATGTACGTACCTAAGTCAAAATATATATTATGACAAAGTCGAAATTTACAAAGTCAAATTGATTTCAATTCTCATATATTTTAGTGTTGAAAATTTCATGTCGAATATTACATTTTTCGGTGTGAACAAATTAATATTTCATCAATTTCATTTCCGTACAAAAAAAATATCTGAAACTGGCTGACACAGTTTTTAAAGTAAGGTAAGTACGTATCTTAAATATATAAGGTTTTTTTTTTTTTTATATAATAGTTCAAATATTATTTCATCTCCAGGATATAAAAGAAATTTATTTGAGGAAGTCTTGATTTGATTTAAACATATATTAATAAATATTCTTCAAGTTCTCATTCGGATACGGTGATGTACAAACTTTGTTTTCACATGAATTTTTATTGTAGGTAAACTCTCTTTAGCGAATAGCGAATTCAAAGAAAATTGGTATTAATAATCTGGCAGAAGAAGAATAGGTTGAGGATCTCTTAATGTAAACAATTTCTTATAGGAATATTTGTAAAAATTATTTTGAAGCATTCGAATCCCCAAGAAATGTTTCAAACTTTGGTCAGTTTTTATCACATTTTCAAGTCTATTGTTAGTAAAAGAATTGTTCTCAGTAAGATGATGATTCAAGTACAATAATACAATATGTATCCTACAATTCATTCCCTGTAATGTTCCGTTTTATAAAGGGCAGAGTAATTTACTTCCAGAGTAAATAAAATTTACTCTATTAGATGACCTTTGATTATTTGACAGCAATAATTCTGATGACATGAGGAAACTCAAATTGAATACAATTAGTTGAATAATAGTTATTTTTGTATTAAGTGTGCGAAGTGAATTTTTGTTGCGCGTGAGAAAGTCAATTTTAACCGAGACCGTAAGGTCGAGGTAACAAATTCATTCGAAAGCGCAACAGAATACAATCACTTCGCACACGAAATACAAACAATAATCTTTCGCCAAATGTCAAAAAAAAATAGATCAACAATAATTATTGTTTTATTCAGTAAAATGTAGGAAAAAAGTACAAACTATAATTAATTTGCAGTCACCTGGGTATTGTAACCAAAAGTATGCGCAATTGTTGTTTGATAAATTAAGAACTGTCAACAATTAGTTTTTATATTAAAAAATAAGTAGTTTTGTGTACAAATTCATATTTCTTTTTTGTTAAATATCTGTTTGTTTCTATCCTTGTAGCATTACTAAACTGATTTATATTAGATTAGGTGTTCAAAAATATGTTTCATTTTTTTTACTAGTGAAAAAATCACGAACTTTGCGTATCCATAACAATACAAAAATATCATGTTTTTTTGACAGTTGGCGAAAATAGTTATTTTTGTATGAGTTGTGCGAAGTGATTGTTTTTTTTTGTTGCGCGTGAGAATTTCAATTTCAACCGAGACCGTAACATTTTTTGTATACTTGATGTAAAACATTAGGTTTAATATAGAAATCAGTAAAAAAAAGTGCCAGTTTTCTAATTAGCAACACTTTTCTAATTAGCAACAAAAAATAAACTAGAAACGCACTATGACACGCGCCCTAATGACAGCTTTGACCTAATTAAGAAAAAATTACAAGTTAAGCATATAAGAAAAAAAAAATTCTCTGGACTTCGCCGGAAACAAATGTAAAGTCACTTCTTTAGCTGCATCCAGAATTTCGCTAGAATCTTTAGCTTCTGACGCTTCTGACAAATTAATTTTTAATATTGTTTATTGCTTCTATTTAGCATTTGTTAAAACCGTTATTACGTTTTTGCAAGAACACAACCTTGATTAGTATTTCTGTAGAAAATTATTTTTATTCTTGGCGTCTTCCACTCAAGTTTTTCTATCAAGTATACAAAAAAATAGCATATTCAACACGTAAGAAAAGCGATATTACTTTGCTCGTAAAAATTTAATTCACTCGTTCGTTGCTTGAAATATTTACACTCGCTAGTAAACTCTCACTTTTCTCTACTTGTTAAACAATCTACTATTACTCTAAGAGTAAATTCACTGGGCGGTCTTTTATGAAACTGGTCATAAGAAAACTAAATAGTTGAGATAGCAACTTAAATGGAAGGGGTTGCAATTTTAGTGATATCCCTGACTACCTATTTGAAGTGGTGAGATTGATGTGATGGGTAGTCTTGTAACTTAAGTGGTAAAATCTGACCACTCAAATTGTAACTTGGTACCACTTGCAGTTGTAAAAAATTAAGACACCAAAAATATAATTTATAAGATTGAAATGTATTTTGATCTATTTCATACAATATTTATTTGAACAGAATTTGAATAAGTACATGAAGTATAGTTTTTAAACCAATACTTAATCTACACAATATATTGAATTTCGCAATAATAAATAATTACTCAGGCATATACGCGCGAGACTATACTTACTAGTTCAAGTCTTATAGTTTTTATTTTTCAACGTAACTTTTGGCCCTTGAGTGATGCAATTTAGTTTTCTCAATGTTGTTATTTATATTGTACCTATTTTATCACTTTTTTTTTATCAACATCGAATAAATCCGTTAAAGTAGGGTATATATTCACTATAACTATTCATAAAAATCTGGATGAAAATTACTTAACATAATTTGATTATCTTATCCTCATTTCGGCGGCTCTTAACAGCAGTTTTCTATTTAGAATGCTATAGATAATTACTTCAAGCCCCTCCTGAAGAATCGATTTTATAATATTTTGCGGACAATAAAATTGAAACGTTAAACGTGAGCCACCATCAATATAGAGCAGAGATCGAAACCTATACACTATTCTTTACAGACAAATCCGATGATTTGTCTTCTTGTAGCCTGAGAGCTTCCTGTTTTGAGCCATCAGAGAACAATTGAAATTTGGAATTATCGCTTCAAATTATTGGAAAATATTGATCGATTTCTATACTAGTTTTGTATACCTCCACCCGTAAAAATAATTTTATTTTGTGAGTAGAAAAAAAAGGTTGATTTATAAAGATTGAATAAATAATAATATATCGTAACAGATACCTCTCACATATATAGTCTCAATTTTTAGAACTATTCAATTTTTCAGCTTTTCGCACGAATTCAAGAAAAACTGCAATCTTACTTTTTGCTAAAGAAATTTGACCAGTTTTTAATTTTGTTGTAATATTTTCAACTCTTCTGGATAGTGGACGTATACTTATGTTCACTATTTGCTGAGAAAAACGCAAATTTTCAGCATATTTGAAAGTGACTTCCTATAGCGATTATGAATTTTTAAATATCTAGATATTTGTTTTCCCACACCACTCTGCCAGAAAATTAACAAATCATAATTTATAAAATACGACAAATACATGCATCAATGTTTATTCTTCCATCCCTTTTAAATCCGAGTTTTGTTGCTGGAATAATACTTTATAGTTTTAATTTATTCTGGTCCAATTCATGTGTGCCAAGCTCATAAGCTATATTTATAGTAAAAGATTACCAGGAAGGATCCAGGATGTTGAAGAAATTGTCTCGAACTTTGCTCTCTTTTCGGCATTGCCGAAACCGGTCGCTTTAAAAAGATCAATAAAAAATTAACGAAAGTTAAAAGAGAACAAAGTTCGAGATAATTTCTTCAACATTCTGGATCCTACCTGGTAGTAGCCTTTCATTTTAAAATATACTCTGCTGGGTACAACATTTCTATATTTATAGACTTTTTCTTCATTATTTAAAATTAATTACTCATAGATTTTGTCATCAGATTTTCTGCATATTAACAACAGTACCTATGAAATTAACGAAGGTCGGTTTCTGCAATAGTTTCATATTCTTTAAAAATAGATTGAGAGAAAGCAAGTTTTATCCACAATTCTTCAGAGCTCGGTTAAATTCGAACAAAAAAGAAAAACTGGAATGTTTCTAGCTTGCGGATTAAATTGGTTGCTTCTATAATTTATAGAATTAACATTTGTTGTCAAATGATGGAATGGATTACCTATTGATAGGGAAAAAATAGTCATCACATCTTGCCATTGGTTCCATTTAACGGAGTATACAGTAATCAAATATGAAATTTGAAGAAGTTCGTTCCCACCTAAAATGCAAAATCGGCATTATGTATGTGATATGGAACATCAAGTGTCAGTTTTTTTGTTCGATTACGATTACGCAGTTTTGTATGATAAACGGTTGTTTTCGGTTTAAAATGCAATAACTGAGGTTCTTGCGGAAGACAAAAGGAATCAGCGTTGTACAACCATTATAGTATAAGTATATTAAATGTTGGTGCTCTCTATCCCTTCAAGAAATATAAGAACAAATTAGATGCTGATTGGAACTCTCTAAAACGGAGAGTTACAGATGATAGAGACCAAATTGTTGTTTAGAGTTTTCGGAATTGTCTGATGACTATTTCAAAGGCTAATATCAACATCCAGAAGCTCATGATTCTCATGTAATCCTGTGAATTTTTTGCTTGGACTATACAGGCTAACAGCAGTCTAAAACTATTCTTACTAGGACCAAATAACCTTGAGATGAATTCTTCATGATGAATTATCATCTTTGCACAATCAAATGAACTACTGTTTATAGTCTTAAGTTTGGATTCTCTGTAGATAGAAAAAATAGAAGAAAGTTTGAATTAATAAAGGAAAACGATTAGCGTAGAGTACTTTGAAGCTAATTGTTGAACATACAGGAATACCTTTGTTTAAATTGACGCCCTACTAAAGCTTTAACGCGCTTACATGCAGATCATAACCATCCGGAAGTTGATATCAGTCTCCAAAGAAATCATCCGACAGTTTCTAATACTACTCAGAGAAAGAAGTTGATCTCTTTTAATTGGTAGCTCCACATTTTTTCCAAGATTCAATCCACCTTTCGTGGACTATTCCAATAATTTTTAGTTGTTGAACAGTTACTTTAATTAGATAACACAGCGCTACTCTCTTCTATGTTTCGAAAGAACTACGATAATTGCACATTTTTCGACATCAAAAAATCGTCCAACATATACCACCTAAGTATATAAGTATCTATACAAAATTGTAGAGATATTGACACCAAACCATAAACAATAAGAAGAAACTACAACTGATATTTTATTTGGAAAAAAATGTAATGTGTGGATAAAAATATTTCTTCCTAAGCTTCAATCTATACACTGAGAAAAATGGTAGCTTTGAATGAAAACTATTTTCAGTTTTGAGTTTTTTCGTTTGTGGAGAAAACAAAAATTATTGGTTCAACATTTGTGATTTTGAATCAAAACGCAACAAGCTTTTGTATAAAAATATTTTAGGTTTTGTATTCTGAGTTTTCTCTTAAAAGTTGATGTACATTCACTCAAATGCTTTTTTATTTGAACTCATACAAATAAAATTAAAATTCATTAGTCTTGAACTAAAACTGTAAACCTTCTTCCCAAAGCAATTTCAGTTCTAAAAGAGATATTATTAATTTTGTATGAATGTTCAAGATTATTTAATGTAAAACTTAAATATTTTCTCATAAAAATGGTACTATTTTCATGTAAAATATAATTTCTCATATTGAGAATGTGTATTCTGACTGAAAATGTATTCTATTTCCAAACAAACCTATAGTATCTCGCAATGTTGCAGCTGCGTGATCTGGGAATCACCTTTTCAAATTTTCGCCATCTTGGTTCATCATATGCTATTCATCGTTTGAACGTAGCGGTTTGATTTTTGTGTTGTGCTGTGTAATATTACTTCTGACTGCAATTAAAAGGTGAGTTTGATATAAAATCATTAAAAGCAATTCAATAAGATCAAATTGTCCAATAAATAAATAATAATAATTTAAACCCAAATATTACATTCGCCAGTAAATTCTGACTATATGAAGATCTATTCTCATAGATACAATTATTGTCACAGTATTGTTTATATGAAAATGAATCTTCAGTTTCGTTGGGTTTATTAGTGAGTATAATACTTGGCCTTAAATTGTACAATTTCTGAAAATGGAGTTTTTTTTTGTTTCATTATTTTTTGCAGGTACACTGTTAATTCGTGAAGTAGGTGTTGGCTTGTGGTTTACGATGTGAGCATCACTCCGGCCACTTTTAATTCCAGATTTTCTTCATCCAAAGTCATCGAGCATTAGTGCAACGTTTTCTTGGGTCAACAACACATTTAATTTTTGTGCAATTTTTTTTGTTATAGCGTATAAGCTTAAGATGCATTTGCATTTAGAAGTTTTAGCATTGCATAACTTCATGCCTAATGTGTGCATCAATTTGCAAATGAGTGATTCTTTGTTAAAGTTTGAAAATATTTTGTATCTATGTACACCTTTATTAATTTGTATTTGTATCTATTTTTATTAATAAATAGATTTTATAGCTCAAATTTTGTATTTTTCCAACCTATACGAGTAAACACACACGCACACATATATATATATATATATATATATATATATATATATATATATATATATATATATATATATATATATATATATACACGCATACATATACATCCACACACACATTCACATAGAATTCAAAACAGTTCAATTTCACCACAAAACATAATTAGTTTTCAATAAAAACAAAAACTATTCTAGAGAAAATAGAATCAGATTTTTTAAATTTTGTTTGAAAACGGTGATACTCTTGAAATACGATTTCCATTTTCAACTAAATAGTTATGTTATTTTCATACAAATAATGAGAGTTCCAGGTCAAAACTTGTGAATTGAAACAAAATGATATATTCAAAACTTTTTATTTCTATATTGGAAACCGAATCGTTTTCGCCATATAGAAAACGAAAAACGTTCTCAGTCAATGTTATTTATTTTGAATCAAAACTTTACTTTTATCAGTGTATTTGACTATATTCCGACACTCCGTCAAATAAAGACTTAGAATTATATGTTGCTGTTTCCATCTAAATATTCTATTTCATCGTCTGGCATCAGAAATTAAATTTTGAGACTTAAAGAAGCAATAATATCTCCAGAAAAGAAGAAAAATTCCAGATGGCTCGTCTTACCAGTACTTGGAGGCTGGTAACCGCACTTACAGTTCAAAATATTGATCCATATCTATAGTCGCAGCACAATGGTATGTTCCGCAACCAGAAATGAATTAAAAGTAAAATTATTATTCTTATTTTTTAGAAATTTGAACAGTTTGAATAATTTTAAGGCACTTAAATAGTGTTCTGATGTTTTTCAGTCAATTTAAATTGAATCTGTTCCAAAAATAACAAATACAAATCTTCACATTTCTAAAAACATGTAAAACATTCAGAGCACATTGAGACAAATGTGAAATGTAAAATGTACCACAGACATAAAAACACAATAAAACAAAAAAACAAACGCTAAAACGCAAAAAGGATAAAAGAAAAATTCATCCGAACATCGACCAGATATAGAAAAACAAATTCCATCAGCCCTTTGTGTCGCTGCTGTCAAAAAGCGCTCATCAACCCCCACTCCTGATAAAGCTTGTCGTCATGGCAACATCCTGCTTGACCAATCAGCAATATGGATTCCCCCACCACGCCCTGTCGTCGTCAAGGGGCGTGGTTCACCGGAATATGGTGGCGCTTGAGTTGTCTGTTTGAATGGAATGGAATCGTGCAGTGTGGTGTATGTGTAGATGGGCCCTCTTTACAAATATTAGCTTTGTTCCTTCGGTCTTTTCAAAACTCCGATAAACTTTTGTTGGAGAGAAATTGACGAAAAGCGCCGAGATACAGGAGAGTGGGGATAATTCTGGAGGGCAGAGGGATGACAAAAGAAGAGCAGATGATGCAAAATTGAAAGGGAATTGTACAAGAATGGTCAATAAAAGAAGACAGCGTTAATAATTTACTTTTAATTAAATTATTTAGTGCTGGAGAAGAGAACTCTGCTGTGGAACTCACATATACTTTTATGAACCTGAAAAAGTTCCTACTATCAATTATACAGGCTGATATTTCAAGTAAATGAGAATATATGAACTAATTACTTAGGAAAACTCATTCAGAATATAAGTCCAGCTCATTGTGATTCAAAAAATTTAAACATTTTTTATAGTTTCAAATCCCGACTAATTAATTGAAAAAGAGCGAAAATATTTCTTCAGCAATTGAATGTGCCCAATAGTCTTGCATATGAATAAAAATTCAATTTCTAAAAAACTGCTAATAAGCTCAAGTATTTAGTGACGAGACTTGCTGAATCACTAAAATTGTCACTTATTCACCCACACGTATTGCATACCTATACCAGATTTTTCTACGGCCGTAACTAGTTACCCTCAAAACAAATCCGAAGCATACAAGATACAACACTATAACACTATTTGACAAGATCTTACAAATAAACTAAAAAATGAATCAATGGCAAATGTTGTTCGCAAAGTGATAATTTCCTAATTTTTTGTAATTTTATTCGTCGATATATCATTGATTACCTTTGACACGTAAAAAATCAAAAACAATCAAATTAACACAAAATATAAATTGAGAGATTGACAATAAAAACAAATAGATCGATGCCAGGCAGTGCCAAAACAACATAAATTCACAGAATAATTAAATTTAGTTTAGGTATGTATTAGCCGCGACTATTGCGATGGTAATAGCCCTAGAATCCGTAAAATAAATGAAATGCGTAAAACATTCACTCTTCACGGCTCGTTTTCCATATATGTACGGTACTAACTTTAGGCATATATAGCCATAGAAAAATTATAGCTTTTATGGACTGTTATACCTACTTTAAACTATAATCGCATAGTGATATCTTATTTTTGTTTACTGTATACAACATAATAAATAAAATACAGTTTAGTTGATTACCATAATGGAACATTAAATCATCAATTTACAATAATATTTCTTAGCTGTCAATCAAATCAGTTAATAAAATCTAATAAACACAACTAAATCAAATTTAATTTGGGTGATTACGAAAATGGAACAATCAATCATCAATTTGCAAAGATTGCAACAACAAAGAATCAGTTTATGATCTAATACTGGATGAGCACAATCAACTCATAGTTTATTTGATTACAATAATGGAATAATCAACTTAACAATAATTTGTTTGTTGTATATCAACTCTGAATCGAATTAACGAAGAAGAATTTTCGTTGGTCATAATAATACAAAAAGAATCCAATTGTTGAACCAAATTCTCAACATTATATACTTTACTTATTACGTCAACGGTTTAAATTCCGCAAATTGATTATTTATCAGAAAAGCGTGACCGCAGTATCAGTGATATATTTTGGGAAAAACTCATTTCGTGGATTATTAATTTACACCTCAAATTAAATATTTCGGGAGCGGAATGTGATTTTGCAACTGAGAATAATTTTGAAAGGAAAATATTTTACTCAATGAAATCTATTCTAGATAGCGCAGAAATCAGACTCTCTTTCGTAGCTGACAGCTACTTGGAATAGCCGCACTGATGAAAAATTTATTCTGAAGAGTTTTATGAAAAAAGAGAGGAAAAGTTAAAATAATCTTAAAACTTCAAATCGTCCCACATCTTACATTCATCATTATTCAAGCTGAGTTTTTGAAGAGTTCATCATTCAATAAAAAATTGAAAAATAAATATCAATCACATCTTTTATCCGATACGGGTGCAGCAGACACTAATAGTGCATTTAGTCATCATGAAAAGATATTGAAGTGTCCAATTACCAGCCTAAAACTGGAAACAGGGTGCATTTGATTCATTGAGATATGAGAAGTCTGTTGTGATGCGCTCTATTTTCTCAGTTTCAGACTGCTAGCTTGTACCAAAATTATTGCCCACCTTTAAGTGCATTTGAAAAACGTAGTAGCTTGGAAAGTTTCTTCTCAATAATTATTTTTTCTACTTTTTAGTCTTTGCCTGTTTAAAACTGAGAATTGCATATGGAAATGTAATTTGTGTTTCTTGATATAATCAGTTCTGCTCTTAGAGGCAGATGTACAGAGCCCAAGCGCTGTCTCAAGTCCTCGATCCCACTGTCACCTTGAGCTAACAAAGCGCGCAAACTTGCCCGTTATACATCACCAAGTACACTTGCCTGTGCTATTATATTTATTATATATAATATATATTCACAGGAATTAAAGCGTGCTAAAAACGATTGAATTGCAAATTTCTAGCTCATCGGGAAGTTGTCCTAAAATCGATTGCAAAATTTGTACCAAACAGACAAAGAGGCAAACTATATAGCTACATAATAAATACTTACGTAGTAAGAATATATTAAAGAGGTAAAACATGCAATTTTCAAATATTTTGTCTTATACTTAACATAAATTTCTGTGTTCAAATGGATAGAGTTTTCTATATCATTTTTAGATCCTTCAAGCATTATTTCATAGATTTACCTAAAACATCAGTCTATAATAAAAAACTATTGGAAGTAACAGAATATATGACCATGTCCAGATTAATTACTTTATTTTATATTTTATTTGCGCAAACAAATTTAAAATTGTGAAGGTTTAATAAGTATACTTTCCAAGCTTTTCCTATAATTTATGAAACAATAATCAATACATCAAAATATATTGAATGTGTAATTTTTTGACTAGTTATTCAGATTCTGTACTTATTCCATGACTATAATAATTTTTCTAATCAGTGATACATTTGAGTACCAAAATTTAATATTACATAGATAATCCAATAATCTTCTCAATATCATTATTTTGTTCCACAATAACTTCATGACAAATATACAGGGTGTATAATTTCATCTAATTCACCTATTGTCATGAATAATTCAAAACATTCTCCATAGAGGGCAACACCAACACTTCAAAATTCACTTTTCTCTTCGGGACTTCTTCATCCTCTTCGGTTCATTTCGTATTCCTACGACACTACCAAAAGCTTCTTGGGAATACATAACACCTCAAAGAGCTTTAAGCCCAAGAAACTTCAAATTGATATGAATGTTCTTTTTGTTATATTCTTGAAAAGAATACATTTTGAAATTGAGTCTACCAAAGCCAATTTATTATATTTATAACTTTGCAGTCAAATTAGGTTGAGATATTTTTCCTTTTTCTTGAGTTTTCATGTACCTATTCTACTTTTCAACCCTTTCCATTATTTGCAAGGGAGCAGGTAAATTCAGATCAATATTTTAACCCTTCCGGTAACCCCTACTGAAGGTATACCGTTCACAAGCTTTCGTGTTAACCTTGTTTAAATGAATGCAGGTAAATTTATGATTAAAATGTTCTAAAGGGTTAGAAATTTTTGAAATTCTCACGCAATAGAGAAACAGTTTTTCATAAATATAAAGAATTGTATAGAATTGTTAGAAAAATTACCTTTTTATAAGGGTTGAAATCTTATATTTAATACTAAAAAGTGAAAAAGGGTTAGCAAATTGTTTGGAATGTAGATTATTTTCACACAGTACCATATATCTGAACGTATATTTAATTTACAAATACTTCAAGAATTGTGGAGAAGTATTGTTAAAAAGATTGACTTCTTTCTAAAGAGGGTAGGGTTAAATCTTTCATATTTGAAATAAAAATATAAAAAAGGGCTAGTAATTTAAAATTTACATTATTTTCCCAGGCTTTACCACAATTCACTTCATTTTGAATTACTTAAATGGTGATCTAGAATAAGTCTGGCGCTAATTCCAATTTTTTTTTTAATGAAAATTGTAAGAGTAGTATTTTATTTTTGGATCATCCCGTATGTGGTTAAAATATTTGGTGATGTTTTTGATGTACCGTTAGCTAGAGTTTTTAGGCTTGAGGGTATATATTTATAAGGGATGCATGATTTTGTAGTGTGTTATAGCACAGTAGAGTTGACATCTCGCTAATGGATTGGCCGTGTGAGCAAACATAGCACACTTCACTCCAGCTGATGATGACCATCATCTACTCACACACACACATACTTACAGATATCCATGTAGTGTACTTAGTAACGCATTGTCTATATTTTTCAAATCTTCCTTATATACTTGTTATATAATGTAAACACCCTACAACCCAAAAACTAACTGGTTTTTTTGACATCTCTGTGCAAGATGATCACCACTCAGTTAAAACATAATTATATAATTTAATGAAAATAAAAAAAAATGAAACACAAAATTAACCTTTTCTTCACTTTTTAATCTATCAACTAATGCACATTTTTATAGCAATGCTATCATCATCAGAGTACTCTATCAAAATGTACATTAGTCGATAAATCAAAAAGTAACGGAAATATTATTTTTCATTTATATTATATTTTTAAAATCGTGACACATTGTTACCATGGTGACAGACGTAAGAATTTCCAGTGAAAAATAGGTCACAATGCAGGAAGTTATTGCTAAAAAGAATAAGAGTTAGCAAAGGTAAGAAATCTACGGCTGCCACCCGATTTAGGATGACGATGAAAAAACTGATTCCTAAATTTAATTTTGTTTTGTGAAATTTTCAGACATTGAACTTTTATTTTTGAAAAATCCAATCATTTTGAAAAATGGTGGTGAGATTGGTAAATGGCCCTGAAGAGAAATACTAATAATAATATAGACGATTTTTCGATGAATTTTACGAGCCCTGTCTCAATAGAGCTGGCACAACCGAGGAAAACATGTTTTTTGAAGAAGTTCAGCCAGTTTTTGGGAGATCTATTGAAATTAACAATTTGTTTAATTTTCTTAGAAATTGTTTATTCACTATTGACATATTTAACTATATTTTAAGTTAGAAGAAGTTGAATCTTATAATTTTTTAAATTGCTGAAATTAGTTGCAGACTTATACATTTCCCAAGTTTAGGCTGTTAAATTTTTTCCGCCCTTTCCTTTACAATTGTCAGTTTCTCGATAACGAGTATTTTTACAATCCAACAATAGAAAAAAAGTAAGATGTTTTGTAGACTTTTTTCTGCAAGACATCCGAAAACCGTCTTACAGAATTTTTCTTATTTCTGTAATGGCCAGTTGCACCACTCTCACTTAATTTTAAGTGGGGAATAAAAACCGTAGTAACAATTGTCCATACAATAATTGCCATAGATATTAAACTCTGCTAAAAATTAAGTGACAGTAGTGCAACTGGCCATAAGACGAATGAAAAAAATTCGGTATTCAAATTTGCCGTCCCTAAAACCTGCCGCCCCAGGTTTATGCCTGCTGGTAAATCTGCCACTGGTCAAAATATAGAGAGCCTACGAAAATTTGCGTTACAAACTCTTTCTTCGACTATCCATTACCCTGATACGTTTCAACAAGACTCATAGAAAGTTTAGCAATCATCTGGAATAAAATTGCACCTAATTCTTTTTCATGATATGCTATACAAGTTTTCGGTTGGCAAGATATCTATTGTTCATTTTTTTTTACGAAGTGAGTGTGGAGAAGATGGGGCCTATTTGACATTGATCTCTGATTGGTTTAAATCGCGGGAAAATTTACATAGATGATATTTAGTTATTCACTTTGAATGTACTTGTATAATAACTTCTAATGTCTTTTGATGTAAGTGTACTTTTAAGTGACTGTCAAAATTAAATAATTATATCTAAACGAGTACCTATGTTGATGAAAATTTAGTTAAAATTTGCACTCACATTATCATTACTTGTTAGAATTAAAATATTGCTTGTATTATTCCTAAAACTTTAATAAATACTTATAAAATCTCGATTTGTAAATGTCATCAAGTGGCAGTTGTCAAATAACTAGATTGAAAGTTTTTCACAGTGTGATTCAGTCTTCTAGTTACAGAATTCTTTAAAAAAATGGAGTATAGACTACTGGATATCCACGTTATAAGTGAAATTTCATTTTCCAATATCCAATCTCTCACGATTCACGCCGTATGACAATTGAAAAACATCATTGTCTTGTTGGGAGATACATTTAATATTTTTCAAATGTACTTATCTATTCAATTTGAGGTTTCAGGTGAATCCTTTCGAAGTACATTGATATATCAGCATTCATGATGTCGTCTACAAAATGTAGTTATTGACCCCTTTAGTTGACATGGAAACAATTTTTTCTAGAGGTATTTAGTGTCATAGATTACTCATAACTCATTTCCGGCTATCATCAACGCAAACATCAATTTTAATAGCGTCAATTCATAGTATGGAACTCCGTCATTCCATGCTATGAAGTGACGAAGCTAGATTTGAAGTTTTCATTGATGATAGTCAAGGCTGAATCATAAGGACTCGAACAGAAATGTCTAACACTAACTACATTCAGAAGAACGTTGTTTTTGGCCTCTGTGACGATTTGGGGATCATGTCAGCTAGAGAAGATAGTAAATTTTGAAGGCTGTTCATTAATATCTTTCAAAAAAATTAAAAGTCACTAACTGAATAGATATTGTCACAAATGTGAAATATTTTAAGCAATTAGTTCACATTATTATTTATTTGAATTTGCTATTTAGCCAATAATTTATTGTAACTGTAATCCTAGTTAGTATAGTAGACAGCCTAGGGACTAGATGGTTGGTGGTTGTCAGGCATCAACTGTTAGATATTTGAATGTTGGCCCATTGTTGGATTAGGTATATAAAAAGAGTGAGCTAGGAGAGAGGAAATCATTAAGTAAGAGTAGCTGTGAGCGATATTGTGATCATACCAGTTTATAAAATTAAGATTTGCACTGTAACCTGTTTTAATAAATTATTCACAATAAAATTTGTGAGAATATGTTTGAAAAATATAAATATATATTTGTAAAGGTGAAACCACTTGTCAAATAAGATATCCAGTAGTCTAGATTTCTTATTGATCTGAAAACCTTGTAGCATGTCATAATAAAGAAGTTCTAATCACAGCCCGCATGAAAAATTCTAGAATTATGTGCTTGTCTCTAAAGAATTAGGAGCAATTCTACTTCAAATGATTTCTAAACAACAGTTGACACTATGTTGAAACGCATCAAGGTAGTAGATAGTCGAAAATAAGGGATGTAATGCACAGGTAATTGCCTATTTCGTATAATCATCGACTCTCTATATTTAGCAATATTTATAGAAATGCTTAGAGTTTCCCTCTTTCTGTTGCTCACAATATAGCTCAATATGCCAATAGTAAAAAAAAACGATATCTAAGAATATAGAAAAAAGTGTTAATTTCAAAAAATTTCCCAAAAACTGGCTAAGCTCAAAAAATATATTTTCGTTGATGGATATGTTTTATTGGGTAATCAGTTCTGTATTAATTAATTTGAAACACAACGTTTCGACAGCAAAGTGCTGCCTTTTTCAAGTGTAAAGAAATATGAAAATAAATAAATGATAAATATTTTCGTTGATTGTTCCAACTTTACTGAAACGGGGCTCGTAGTTGTGAAAATGAAAGTTGCATAATAAACTTATGTTTATATGTGCCTGAAATTAGTTACCTAATGCACCTATATTCAAACAGTTGATAGATAATAATACTTTATGCTACTGTTGTCTCAAGTCTAGATGACAAAGATTTTTCTACGGTCTTTAAATTCCATATTTTGACAATTTTTACTTAATTTACTTGAAAAATAACTTAATAAATGGGTCATTGACAGGCGCTGTGCACAGTTTTGCACTACCAGGAAAAATCATTTAAAAATCTGCAGAAGAGTTATAACAAGACATTGTGCTATAAAATCGCTGATTTTTCCATTGTGTTCACGCTCCCTGCTATCCAGACATCCAGAGCATTGCACCTGTCTTATCTTTAATATACTGTCGCCTTGAATTCAAAGTGCGTGCATTTCTCCTGCTTAATCAGCAAGTATATCCTGGTGTGGTGCATTTTGCAAACCCAAGCAAATGCATTTCTGTCTAAAGGCACGAAGTGCAAATAACTGCTTGTGTTGATTCTTTAATGGAGGCGATGTCCTACGTGGGAACCGTAGCCTGGAGGCTCTCACATGGGGAACTACACATCAGCATCTTCTTGAAGTTTTAAATTAATTTAATATTACTGAAATAAATAAGAACAATTTTAAAGCACAAAAGTCCGATATGCTTTGCATTCATTTTTTCCTCATTGGTTGTCCATACTGACAAATACTTATTCTTACTTTGAAAGTTATCTATTTATATAGATGTCAACTTCCTGGCAACTTCTATCTGCGTTGTTTTGGTGTACAGTGCGTAAAATTTTCAAACAATAAACGCAGTACACGTGACAGGGCATCGACAGGTATACAAGGCGGACAAATACACACTTGGTTTACTATAATGGTGTTGTGTTTCACTATAGAGACTACGGATGCTTGCTGCGGATGACAACGGATGCATCATGGCTCTTGCACTTCGACCATGCACAGTGCACACATTCAATATCATATGACAATCATTGTTTCAAAATCATGCCACAAGTGTTCCAAATTTCAACGGAATCAAGAATATAGATGATAAATGTAAATAGTGGAAATAAAGGAATTCAGCCAATTATATAATTTTTTTTCCTTTCCAGCTTTGCAGTTTCGGCTACACCTTAGCCAGCTTCAGGAGCGAAAGAAATTATTCAGTTTAAATTTAAATTCATAGATGTATTTTAATAGTTAAATTTAAATTTAAATTGAATAATTCCTTTCGTTCCGGAAGATGACTAAGGTGTAGCCGAAACTTGTAGAGTTGGAAAGAAAAAAATTTATACAATTGATTGAATTACCTTATTTCCATTACTTACATTTACTAATCCAGTCAGCTTCAACCATTTTATGCAATAAATATTCATAATTGTTCTTTATTCAGAAGATATAATCAGTAAAATGCATCCTTCCGCATCCGTTTCTGCTTCTAATTCAATAAATCAAAATCTCCTGTAAATCCTTTTGAAAAAGATCAACACTTCAACTCACACGCATAGAGCATTCACTTACCCCGTTGTAATAGAGTTAGATCTAACGATATCGTTGCTAATAATAAATCGTTCTGGTTATCAAGCTAGCTTTACGACACCCAAGGGTCCTTATACATATTTGTGAGTGTGTTTGTGTCCCAAGGGTAGGGGTGGACGAGTGAATAACGCAAACAAAACACGCCTGTCGCCTGGCAACGAGCGCGAACGTTCACTCAATTAAACAGCTGCCTACATCGCCCCCTGATGCCTAATGGATCCACCAAAAAATTATCAACCACTAGAGAGATATACTCTTATTATTTATTACTATTATTTAAACGTCATAATTTTGATAATCCATTTTATACATTTTTTTGGCATTATTAATCTTAAATAGGATAATGGTCTTATTACAGATTTGTATTACGTATTGTTGAAATTAATTAAATCAATATATTTGGCTAAAAAATACTTTATTTACAAAAAGTGTTTGAAATAAACTGTTATGTATATAAGATAACTATAATAATACTCGTATCAAATATCACTTTACACATTTATAAATAGTTTGTAGATCATTAAAAGCAACTGAATTTTATAACTTCAGATACTAAAATACCAATTTATGACAGACACTTGACTCGAATTTATTTGAAACATTTCAGTGAAATCTAAAAAGAGTACTAATAATTATCAACATCTCTAAGTACCAATTCACAATGTGCTTAAACGTAAGAAGTACGTAACCGTAAACATAAACGTAAAGTTGAACTACTGTATTTCAATGCCCGTTTTCCCAATACTCCTACGTATTTCTTACGTTTATGTATTGACATAAGAGCTACGTAATGAAAACGTAAAGTTGAGATAAATTCAACTTTATGTTACATTTACGTACGAAACAACTAATAGCGCATGCGTCAACTTTAAATACATGTTTTAATCTGACAGTTGACAACACCCTGGACCGAAACATGCTTTAAATAAAATTGACATGGAATTATTAATAAAAAAAAAATACAATTTCTTCCTCGTCTTCATATTTCTCTCGTTGGCGACTTTTATAACGCAGTTTCAATAATAATGAAACAATCGCAAGATCTTTTTCAGACATCATACAATAGAACAAAACAAACTAAACTCCAAACTGTTAAAAGTGAAACCAAAGAAAAACATTAAACACGAAACAGAATCCAAATCAACAGAATATTTGAAAATGACAGTCGGAGAAACCAACACAATAAATCAATAACCCTAATTTGTACCAACGTAAAATGAAAAAAAAACACTTTATTTTGATATTTTACGTTACGACCACTGTGAACGTACATAGTTTCTTACGTTTATGTTTTTACGTACTCCTTATGCTTACGCATTTTGTGAATTGGCACTAATGGACTCTATATACAACACTTCAAAAAGATAATTAATTTTTCTGAAGATGAGACATTCATAAAATTTATAATTTATCAATTTGCTCAAATATTTTCGTAGAAATTATTATTATCATCACAATACACCATCCCAAAACGCATAGGAGTCCACTTTTACCACTGCACTTTTACCATTCAACTTTTACCGCCCTACTTCTTTACCACCATATTTTTTCCCTACTTTACTTTTTTCCACTATTCTATTTTACCACTATTTTTACAATTTACGATAAAGTTTTATCCAAAATTGAATGTTATGTCCTATAGCTTTTATGTACTCAACAATTTCTCCTTCGTTTTTTCTGCTACTGTAAATAGATTGAGGTTAAGTCTGAAATCGGATTGGTAGATTAGCGCAGCATGGCACGTCGAGCTTGGTCAAAGCGAGCAAAGCCCGCTCGTTTGTTGGGTGCGAAGCACCACTGTTTGAAAACAAGAACCATTGTTTATGACTATAACGGTTTGTAAAACATTGAGCATGGCATGCCGAGATTGGTCAGAACGGGCGACGCCTGCTCGTTAGTTTGGGTGCAAAGCACCGCCAGCTGAACACACACTCACCCACATAGCAGTAAGGGAGGTGGTGAGAAAGATGGTGGTAAAAATGTTGGTTATAAAAAAAATTAGTAGTAAAAATTGATTGATAAAAGTGGGGGCGAATCGTAAAACGTGAATAGGAACTAATTAACAAAATATAAATACACTTAGGTGCAAAAAAGGAACACTTGGAATGTCTTTAGTTTTTTTTTAGCATTTTACTGTTTCTTTCATAATTAGAATTGAATTTATGGTGCTAAATAGATGGGATAGTCTATTGCGGTATAAAAAATAGTAATACATAGTTCATTTACTTTCACTACAAAGTATAGTAATTAAACGTAAATTTAGGGTGATTTGTCCCAAGCTATCAAATTCAAATTCAGTATTATATATCCAAAATAAAACAATAATTGTTCGTTTTATGTTTATTTATGATCCAATATTATTCTCATCACAGTTTTGTAAATGTTGAACTGTTTGTGGTGTCAAAGAATGTGCAATAGTTGTAGTTCTTGCGGAAGACAAAATGTAACAGCGTTATGTTACCAGAATACTGGAAATCAGCTTCTAACCCATCACCAATAAATTTTAGAGCAGTTAAAAAAAAACTGATTGAGACTCATGCCGTCTTAAATCTTGTAAAAATCTACAGCTAATAGAGAGCCATTTTTTTTCTAAATAGTATTCAGGATTACTTCGGAGAATATAATATTTACTCCTGGAGATTACAAGCTATTGGCTTAGGATCATTAAAATCAGCCTCAGAACCGAACTACCGTCTTAGATGACATAAATTCATACTAGGATATTTCTGAATATACCAATACTGCTCCTCTCTACGTCTAACTCTTGTGTGTTAAAATTTTACTGAGGATTAAAAGTTCCAGATTTAAGACCTTCTAGACCAACAGCAGACTTGAACTACTGCTATATTACCAACTATAACCAACCACCAATTTTTTTGCAAACAATATTCTGACACAATCTGTAAACTATAAATTAGTGCTAGGATTGGGTTGTGTCTGCACGACTTTCCTGTACATCTTTTGACTGAATAATTGACAGTCGACACTGACATTGACATTAGGCAATATCGATTGCAACCAAAATTTGAGGTGATCATTTACATGCTACAATAGTCCTACATTCAGAGTTGCAATATTCTACAGCTGGCTGTTCTGGATTTATGCGAAAAACTCGAAAAACTGTGTAGTGAACTGCATTATTGATTCAGCTGATCGCAATCATAATGCTAGGTGTACAACTAGATGTTATAGAAATTTCAATATTCTAAGTCTGATTGTTTTGAATTTATGCGGAAAATTCGAAAATACTGTCATATAAAGTGTACTTCCGGCTAAGCTAATTTGTACAAAAATAAAATGCTACAGCAATTTTAAATACTAAATTTCAAAATCCTACGGCTAACCATTTTTGATTTACGTACATACATACATATATGCATACGTATGTACCGTTGTCAAACCGAAAATAGTCAAAATGAATTCAGGAATGCTCAAAACGGACTTGTACCTACTTTGTATAAGTAAATTAAAAGGATTAATATTGATGAGAAAATGAGAACGATTTGCTTTTAAGTACACTATGCAAATCATTTTCATTTTCTTATCTCCTTTTATCTTTTGATTTTTTTTATGTCTGAAATCACTGCTTGAACCTAACAATAAATAGTAGTTTACATGATAGTGCCAAAATAATGTTCGCAATAAATTGGTGGTTGATTACTCGGTAATATGAGTAGTTCAGGTCAGCTGCTGGTCTGATAGCTCTTAAATCTGCAGGGTATAAGCCTCAGTAAAATTTGAACATACTTAAGCGAATCATGAGTTCCGGAAGTTAATATTGGCGTTTAAAGTAATCAGGCGACAATTTCGAAGATTATTATGAAAGAACTTGATTTCTATCATTTGTAATTCCTAGTTTTTTGAAAGGTTGGAGACAGCACTAGTTTGAATTTAAACAGGTAAATGAAATTGAAGTGTATGTCTGTGATTTCAAAATAACTGCTATTTGAACGATGTTTTAGAATTTTTATCTGTCTGTCTTTCTGATAGTTTGTCTCGAATAGGTTTCGAAACGGTTCAACACCTTCCTAGAAAAATTTCAGGGATGAAAACAAGAATTTTAACTTAAATTTTCGTGTACGTTCCATTTCGATATTTTGCAGATTTGAAAAGATATATGAGTATAATTATTTGTATGCTTCGTATCTGCACCAGCCATAGATCTATAGCGTCAGCGTAACTGTGGAAATGATATAGAATATGCGCATGCATAAGATGAGGAAAAAAGAAATACTGTCTCATCATAAAGTAAGCTTACTATATACGTATCATTTGCGCGAGCGACCAGATGATGTGCTGTTCTGTTACAGAATCTAATTATTCTCTTCAATGATTATAATTTACAGAAATAATTATTGTTATCACTAGCCACTCATCCTTTACGGTTATTTATTTTTCGATTATGGTGATTCACGCAGACGAAGTCGCAGGCACTGGCTAGTCATAAGTAAACATATAACTAAATAGTGATGCTATATTTCGCATACATAATACTGAATTAGCATTTGATAGCTATGTAAACGAGTTTCTCCAAAATTTTTATTTGGCTACTATACTCCGTTTAATGAAATTAAATGAACTAGATACGTTATGTTACAATTTTCTAAACCTCAATATTCTATTCTGATGTTGTTTGACTTGAAAATTTAGTTCTAGAGATTACAGAAACAATAATATGCTCAGTAAACTAGAAACATTCCAAGTGGTTCGGTTTTTTCTTTCTGCACTTGAATGTATAAAGAAAAAGATTAATATAAACTAAAAAATATCAATTATGGAATATACTTCAATGAATTAGACAAAATAGATCCTAAAGTAATCAAAATGTACAACATATAAAGTGAAAATAAAATTAGATTGATATAAATGCTTGTAACTTTTCATTGAATTGAATTTATTGGAAAAGATGTCAATTTTAGCTTCTATTCCGTGTTTTAATCATTAAATTGATTGCTCAGTGCAAAATGAGATTAGTGTGTGCTGAAGGAAGATGGAAGGTGTTATTCATGAGTTTATATAAAAGTCTGAATGAAAAAAATTAGTTTTACTACGACTATCACTTAATTTACTAGAGTTGGAATTCATAAGATATTGTGAATTCGGGATACACATGATTCACTTTAAAGTATAAATAATATCTCAAAAACCTCTTTTGAGCTGACTCTAGTAGTGAGATATTATTGTTGTACGAAGAGCTGCAAGCAACTGAACGACAAATCAAGTTTACTTTGATTATTTGAGTAAAACTACGGTGACTCTGATTCATGGTATTTTCATTGGTAGAAGCAGCAACTGATATTATGTAAGAAGTAGAAGATCCAGGGATTGAAATATCAATAGGTCTTTGGTTTGGGTATACAGAAGATTAAAGATAAATTATATAAGGTATTATAGAAACCAGCTGAATTATCAAGATCGTATTTAAGACTAAAATAGACGTTAGAATCAGAAATGTATAAGATTGTCTGCATATAAAAGCCTAAAATTCGATAATATAGGGGGTAGATCATTAATAAATAGCAAGAATACGAGAGACACCCCTGAGTGAGCTATAAATTATGGGGAATTCGCACTCTGATGAGCAGATAAGCCAAAAATATTCAATTTATTCAAAATGATATTGTGATCTATGCAGTTGAGAGCGTTGAAAAATCTGTATATAATACGTCAAAATGTTTGTCATCTCAAGAAGTGAAAATAAATTGTGTAAAACATAATAAAATTATTGATGCTAAATTGCTAACCTGCATTCAATGAGACCATTAAGTTGTGAACATCATGCTTGTAAATTGTATAGTAAAGAATAGTCTCAAAAATTATACTAACATTGCTCAGGATCGTTATGGATCGTTATGGATCGATAATTTGTTACATAGGACGTAAGACCAAATTTGAATATGAAAGTATTTCGAGCTAATTTCCATAAATCAGGTAAAGTATTATTTCTTAAACAAATTGAAAATGATACAGTGCTACAACAAATGGAGACGAACATTTTTTACTGACTAAGATAGTCGTAGGTTAATTTAGTAACCCACAATTACTCATTACATACGTTATCCACCCTAAGCAATGAATGGAACCCTAGTTTCTGGGGTATTGAAGTCCCACTGTTATTGCAACATATGCTGCTGTGATTCTCGTTGCTCTTTTAACAGATAGGACAATATTAAATAGGCACAGGGTTGCAGCCCAAGCCAATTATCACTTATTGGTTCTCTAGGGGATACATTTTAAGCAATATCAATAATGTTTCAAACTATTTATTGATATTCAATACAAAAATATAATAATGAATTCTTACACAAAGACTGCAATGAGTCCTGTGGCAATTACAGAAGCAACTAATAAGGCTATGCCAGTAGCTTTCACAAAAGAATTGTTCAATCCAATTCCTGTCACAAAAAATACAAATCTTGCCCCACTCATTGCATGATAAACAAATGGAAATGCGAAACAAAAACGGCAAGGAATAAGAATCATATTTGAAAGCTCCAGTCCTTCTATCATTTCTATGAGATGATTAAAATCAAAAGGCAAAAGCAATGCGATTCCTGCAAATGTATATAGGTACATAGCATTGAAAGTACCTGAAAAAACCAGCATTAGTATATTAAAATAATTTTGAAAACTAATTTGCAAACCAGTGATTCTATGCGAAATCGATGTAATCATTTGAATTGTATTTTTGTGAATAGTCGCATGGGGTGACAGAGGTCTTTTCAATCTAGCATTTCTCTCCTCGAATGTTTCACCTGGTCTAAATGAAGATGGTTGAACGAATTTTTGATTATATTTCGATGCTTTACAAGTTATTCCTCTGCAAAAAACATTTAAAAGAATCTTGTTCCTGTGTGTCAGCATTAGCTTTTGTAATCCAATTGATCTGCAAACAAACTTATTAGTAATAAGAAAATATATTGAGAAACAGTACCTTGGAATAAGAATACCAGCCATTTGAAAAATAGTTTATTTTTTCTGCAAAATACAGTGATTATTTTTTCAAATATTTTTCAAATGTCAGTTAGGAACAAAAAACATTGACTCGCCAACTATGCCAATCATTTTAATAAATTTACCAATCAGGAAATTTTCGCACACATATTAATAAATAATAGAATAAAACTTCACGATATTTTTTATTAAATAAACTGTTGAAATTTTGGCAGTAGTTAAAAATTTCTTGAGAATTTGGTTGTTGATTCTAGATATATTTTCCTCGTTTATTCTTTCCGCTGACCATTCGATTTATTTCTCTTTTGTTTAAAGCCCATTTGCGTGTGACGAATGAGTCTTGGACCGGAACTGTAACGAATTTGGGAACTGACGCAAAATGGTTCTCAAAAAACTTGTAAAATTCTCCCGCCACGTAATTGAAAATTGTTGAATTTATTAATGGGATTAAATACCCTAAAATTTAGTTTCTTACTCATCCCAAAATCTAGCATTTTTGGTACTTATTGTTATAGGCAAATAACTACATTAATATATAAGGCAAGGACGATGATTCGTTTTTGCGGACGCACATAGTTCCAAGGTACAAACATGTCATAAAAATTATTTGAACAAAAGAACTGAGATTCAATAATGTATATGAACATAACAATAATGAGAATTAAGACAAATATTTCACAAATTGTATATGTCTATTATTAATTAATTATAGGAAGCCAAACATTTGCTAGCTCAAAATCATCGCTTCTCTGACCAATCTACCATTAGTCCAGTCAATTTAGGTTTTATCTACCGAATAATTGGTACTGGTTTTTTTTTTACGAGAATATTTTTGTTTTGGCATGTATAATGAGTATGCAAAAATCATCGATATCGAAGGTCAAAGATTAAAAACCCTATTTTTGACCAGTTTTCCGCAAATATCTCATTTTCTAACGATCGTAGAGCATTTGAGCATTTGAGGTCATGAGTAAAAATTAGACATATATTTTTCTCTACAAAAAAGATTGTATGACTTATTTGCAAAACTATAATCGTAAATAAGATACCGCGTGTACAACGTACACCGACCCACAATCATGTATTCTTTTCTGCACTAAGTTATCATTTGAATTTTATAATTGCTTTAAATACTGAATTTCAAGATTATACAGCTGATCGTTCTGGATTTATGCGAAAAATTTCGGAAAACTGCCTTGTAAACTGTACTTTCGGTTCAGCCGATTGACACAAAAATAGAAAATAGCCATCAAGATGCTACAGCAATTTCAAATACTGAATTTTAACAACATTTATGTGAAAAATTCAAAAAAATTTTCAAGTTTGCTTCCGATACAGACGTTTGCAACAATAATGCGAGGTGCACAACTAGACCTTAGAGCAGTCTTACAGACAAAATTTCAGCATTATACGTTCGATGGGTTTCAAGATTTGCGAGTTACATACATACATACGTACACATGTACCAACGTCAAGCTGAGAATTGTCAAAATGGATTCAGGGATGCTCAAAACGGATATTCTTATCAAAATAGGCATTTAAATGTATCACATCTTTATAACCAATAAAATATTTGAATTATTATCTTATATCGTTGATATAGCTATGCTTTCCATTAAAAAAGTTAGGCCACACGTTTTACGCGCGATATCTCGTTAATAATTATAGATACGCAAATGAATCACATCATCTTTTTTGTAGATAAAAGTGTGTACTTGAACTTTACTCATTACCTTAAATGCTTTTCGACCGTTAGAAAATGAAATAATTGCAAAAAACTGGTCAAAAACAGGGTTTTTGATTTTTTTTGGATATCTCTTGAATCACCATGATTTGACAATATGATTTTTGCATACTTATCGTATAGACCAAAACGAAATTATTTCCGTAAAAAAAAATCAGTACCATTTATTCGGTAGATTGGGTTATTTTTTATTTAAATTGACTGGACTAGCAAAAATTCAATAGCATCAGCAACAGAAGATTTATTTAGCTAATTGAGTCTTAATTATTTCCTACTAGCTGACCCGGCGTACTTCGTAACGCCACAGAATTGATAAATTCAGATTGCAAGGTACTTGAGCCTACCTTCTATATCAGGACCTTATAACCCGGAAATGGTAAGGACATGTCAAATTGTGAAAAGATCTTCTTTTGTAGGAAATCAATCGAAATAGGAAATTTTTGTGTTTGACCGAGACTTTGCAGTTCCGCACTGAATGTATTTTGAGTTTATATTACTTTCTTTTTGTTAATTTATTAAAAATTATACATTACACGACATGCTCATTCAAGTGATTATATAGAAGTAATTTTTATATTGGACATAACTTGCCTATTTGAATATGAACCTAACCAAAATGTGAAAATGAAATGAATATGCATGTACTGGGAATAATCCAAGTTCACCAAACTCGCTTCGTTCATATGGCGGTTTACTGTTGAGCGACATCGCTTCGTTCGCACGGCTGCTTGTCTTTTACTGAGTTTGTAACGCTCGCACGGCATCTTAACGTTGATTGAGCACGCTTTGCTCGCACGGCATCTTACAGTTGACCAATCTCGTTCCGCTCGCACGACGTTCTACAGTTGACCAAGCTCACTTCGTTCGCACGGCAGCTTATAGTCAACCAAGCTTGTTTCACTCGCACGGCAGCTTGCTGTTAACAGAGCTCTTTTCGCTCGCACAGCAGCTTGGCATTGACCGAGCTCGCTTCGCTCACGCGGCAGCTTACAGCGGTCTAGTGTTGACCGAGCTCGATTTGCTCGTACGGTAGTTTACCGTTGATCGAGCTTGCTTCGCTGGCATCGCAGCTTACCGTTAACCGAGTTCACATCTCTAGTAAGGTGTTTTAACGTTGACGGAGATCACTTCGCTTGCATGGCGACTTATTCTTGACCAAGCTCGTTTCGCTCGTACGACGAAAAAAATCAACCGATAGGACCTGAAATTTCCGACTTCATTTTCAGGTCATATCGGCTGTTTTTGTTTGTTCCATCCTGGGGCAAATCTTATAAGCTGAATACGATAAATAAGCTCTCATGATATCATCAAAAAATCTGTTTTATTCAGAATGTATGAGAGAATGATATTTCTTCTTCCGATTTGTTAATACTTATTCTGCTATTCTGGACGGAGACAAATCCCAAAAATCAAAGTTCAAAAAAATTGGTCAAGCCGTTCTTGATTTATGGATGATGTAAGTAACCCGACTTTGTTTCATATGATACTGATATCAATCTAATTTTCGATATAAACTTTGATGAAGTAGTAATAATAGTTAATTATTTGTGTATTGAGTTATTAATAATATACATTCCTTCCACCTAAGCTGAGAAATTCATTAAAAAAAAAAAACTCATTTATATATAGATTTTTGTACCACGAACCCTCTCGTACGTCCCCAGAACACTCTATCAAAGTTTCGCCACAATCTGATCAATGGTTTCGGAATGCATAAGGTACAAACATACAAACATTGATTTTTATTTATATAGATGTTCAGCAATACTTGTACTCACAATTCTGCTCGTCTGATCATCATAGACTTACCTAAAGGAACAAGTGATCTTGTAATTACTTTTAAATAGAGAGTCGATATAGAATTTGAACCAAAAAAATCTTACAATTATATCATTTAATTCTGAAAAAAGTGTATACATCATTGAATTTATTAATTGTAAAATCAATAAAATTTGAGTTTTGTATAAAAAATAATAGTAGTAAGAGATTTAAGTATAATTTATATCATTAAATTAAAGTTCGCTTGAGGTGAAATGAGGTGGACACAAGATATTGTTCTCGTTTCAGAATTTGGCTCCTTCTATCAATCTTGGTCTCATTCTCGCACTGATTTATAATAATTTTGCTTCCTTTATCAAAAGAGAGTCACGCGAGATCTCGCTTAAAAAATTCGCTTGCACAGAGTTAAAATAGTTTTCTCCGTGTATTGTGCTTGGGGCTCAAAAATTAAATTGAATTTCATTTTTTGTGTAGCACTGTTTGAATATTAAATTGAATATATATTCCTGAGTCAAAAACCAAAGAATATCTATGCACTTAGTCTTTATAACTTGTGCGAGAATAGTTGTGCTATAATAATTTGCGTTCTCACCACTTTTTTCCGGGCCGTAGAGAACGTACGCATACCGTATTTAAAGAAAATAGCTATATTCTATATAGATCGACTACGTTCATTCTGAAAGCATTCAATTCTGAAAAAAATCAGGATATACTTCGAATTGATCGAATGTTTGAAATAAAATTGAGATTCGAAGAACATTATAGAGTTGTTAGGATATGATATTCACGTTTCGAGACGTCCGTTCTGAATGAATTTTTTGCTGCTCTTTGATGTTAATATAACTATCTGCACCATCTTCCATACACCAATACGCCTAACAAACTGAGATAATCTTTTTCCGAATACAATTTGATTGAAAACAACCCGGATCTGATGTTTTCGGAGCTGCAACCGGAAAAAGGTTCCTCAATTTGTTAGGCGCATTCGTCAATAATTAATCGGTGCAATAGATACATTAAAATTGAAAGAGAAGTACAAAAATAAATCCAGAAACGTCAATGTAATTGTCTCTTAATAACTATATGTCTCCTTTAAATTTTAATTTTGACTGAATAATCATGTCCCTAATATTTCGACAACCCGAAGCATACGCCGTTTTTTCAGAATGGTATGCTACCGGTTTGTATATAATTGACATAGGTATACAGAATACAAGTATTTTCTTGAATCACTGTTTGTATTCGTCTCGGAACATCTCCCCGCACTGGATAAAGCCGATAGGTTTAGTCCGACCTTCATGGAAAAAATTACAGACATAATCGACTAATGGTGTTGAATGCATTAATAATATAATAATGTAAAAAAGATATAGGAAAAAGAACATTTTATTTGTAATATTTATTTATTCTAAAAGTCAGATGGACATGGGCAAATAGTTCCAATTTGCATATTTGGACGCATTTTTAATCAGCCAAAATCAATTTTTTGTTTTTTGTACATTCAAAATACGAGAGTCTCATATTTTATTTTATTATATCGCTAACGAGACAAGATGTGAGATTTTCTTGCCTCCCCATGCCACACTAGAATAAATGAAGTGATAGTTCTGTTTTTCTTTCTCAAGTATATAAATTTGAATATTCCACGTCAGATGTCAGAAAAAATTATTTAATTCTATGCAGACATAAGTACAGTCCGTCGCGAGACGTGTGACACAATTAAACATATATCGTAATAACCATGCAACATATGGCGGGGGCGTGGGAATTAGTCTGCGGGACAAGGGACATCTCTGCGAATGTCAATTACTCTAGGTCACATCTCATAGCCAACTAAACTAGAACATCGCGGCCATAGAATTTTCTACATAATGACGAATTTGATTATGCAACACTTGCAAAATTAAGCCAAATTACTTGAATAATGAATGAAAATTGCTAACTGTCGCTTGCGGATCATCAATTTATGTTGTTTTTCTAAATATATTCATATTAGAACTATTATTATGACGCTGAGAACAAAAAATACGTATATCACATTTTAACTTCGAATTCAAATTATGTTTTGACCGTCAAGAAAATTTTATTTAAATTAATTTTAAAAATGATAAAAAAAGTAGTGAGGATCAAAATGTTTATATCTTTCAACATCTTTATTCTGTATAATGTATAAAAGCTAAGAGCTTCGTTGGCTTTGAACACTCACTTAGTAAAATGAACACCTTCTACTGATAACAACGCCACAATATTGTAAAGTGGCATATGGTTAGTCAAATGATAGTCACACTTCATTAAGAAGACTATAGCAATGTTACACCATTCATCTCTACAATGGCATGTATTTTAGTTAAAATGATATGGCAGATTCAAAGGGCTCCGGTCATTGCTAGACAAGTAGACACCACATCAGCTTCAAGTGCAACAGAATGAAAACTGATACATTCTTCAAATTCACATGCACCTGAGGAGATTATTATCTCTATCAGGAAAAACTGAAATGTATTAAGTAACTTGAAGCGATCTGTCTTATTTTATTAGATCCTAAAATTAATATAACAATTTTTTCTTCTACAGGACCATTCTCTATACCATTTTCATAATATACCTAATTCTTCACTTTTCTTTTCATTGAAATACTTCTTCATGTTTCATATATCAATAAAATCTTTTGTTCACTGAGATAACTGAATTATACCACTTGGGTTGTTAAAAATAAAAGTAGTAAAGTATCACCACTTGAGTGGTAAAAACCGAAATTAGATCTTATCTACATAATAACTGCGGCCATCTCTAATGTAGACTATTAGACTTTGAACTATTTTTTGTATTCAAGTTTTGTACAAACGAACATAGTTCAATAAAGATGAAAATACATTTCCGAACCTAAAAACTTAGTCTTATTTTACAACTGCAAATGATACCGGTTACCACTCAAATGGTGAGATTAAGTTGGAAAACTTCACCACTCACCTTCATACCGACCTTACCACTTCAAGTTGAAAGGGATATCTTTAAAATTGCTACCTGTACCACTTAAGTTGCTATGCTTACCAGTTAGTTTTCTCAGTGTTCTATTTAGCAATAATTTAAAATAGTTGCAGATACATTATAGAATTTTACTGGCGTATAATGGTTTATTGGATGATCACAATACTGTGACCTTTAGCTCGTGATTTTAACTTAATCGTTATCATTATACGATCATTAAAAAAATTATTATTATTCATTTGATTAATATGCCCATGAGATTTCTCCATCAGCTGGAACTTTGTAAGAGTTTTTTCATCACATTTTTTTGGTCGTTTCTGATTGGTAGATTGTTAAATATATCCGGGGATGTTTGGTGTAGGATTGCAAGAGTACCTTCCCGAAATTTGACCCAGTTCCTCAACCTCTAGCATAATTAAATTAAATTACTTGGAATTAGATGAAATTATTTTCCATAAAAGTAGTAACTCATTCATCTTGTTCCCTTTATGTATGTAACTCACACATATTCTGTATGATTGATGTGTGTGGCTTCTTATATGTTGTTCCTCATACTGCAGCAGTCACTTGTTCCCTCTTTCCCTTCTCTCCTCCCTGGACCACTGCCTGCTTGTGTTTCGTGGGCCCATGAATCATCTCACCAATTTACGTTGATGTGCCAGCGAACTTGAGACGTTTTACCCACACACATGAATGATACACACTAATACGAAGGTAAACACACACACAGTATATTAATATATATTATCATTACACTGCAACAATTTCCTAGAGTGAATAATCTACATAAAAATTGAGAATGATAAGTAAAAATATTGAATATTCTAGAAATTTGCCAAATCTTTAGTTCGAAGCAATCAAATTATTTAATGGATGTGCAGTAAAATCAGGAAGCTAATACGATTGTATGCAATTGCAAGTTTCATATTACAGCAAAATATTATTATAATATAAATATATTTAAAAAATCAGGTAACTGTTTATAAATCATATTTAAATTTAGTTCAAGTTTTAGTTACATTCTTCTTATATTTATTCATTCATAAAGTTGAAAAAAGTGTTCTACTAAAATGTAATCCAATATGAGTTAGCCTAGTGCATTTATGAAATAATTCGGTATGGATGAATGATTTTAGCTACCTCAGTAGTCTTAGCGTGAAGTTATGTCTATGAAATAAAAAATTTACAACTCTAACAAAAAAATTATATCACATGATCTGATTATGATTACGTTGCATTGACTACTGAAATTTTTTACGCCACAAAATTTGATTCGCGTGTCCGTAGTTAGCAATTTCCCACGATAATTAAACTGACGATGGTATATATATTTCCTCATCATTATTCAACATTTCCTGTCTAAGATACAATCACTGAGTACCGTGCCAAATGATTACGTACTTTCCTTATCAAAATGTTACTTACTTCATTCCATTCCGATAAGAATCTTCAAATCTATCATTGGTACTTCAACTTAAAATGTGAAAAACTTATTGTCAACTCCTTCGTTGACGCGTTTTCTCTTCATTGAAAGACCTCTTCATGTTTTCACATATCGATAAAATCTCTTCAACAATAGATCACATTTAGAATGACATTTCAATGGTGCCATATGTGTCCTTATACACAGTACAAAGGACAATCTATCGGCAAGTGATGAAGAACTGAATGAAGACAAAATGGGATGGGCTATGCATAAGTTCTTGGGACCAGAACGACAGGTTTGACGGTCCCCTCTGAACCGGAAGTCCTGCAGTGATGGGCCGGACGGTACGCCTCCTGCTGCTTCTTACTACGTTTGTTAGTTGTGCAATCTGTAACAATACAAAAAAATAATTAGATGAGTCCTCGAAAAAATTTCAAAACTCATCTGGAGAAATAATTATAAGTATTTTTAAAACAAAAAAATATCCTTATTCTGCGCCCAATTGAGTTCATAATTCAATATAATCAAACCATCAAAGGATTAACTATGGTTTGGTCCAATTTCAGTTAACAAAAACAAATGCGGCTGCTATGGACAATAATTGATATTTAATCAATAGCTTCGCAAGGTTTGATATAGTTCCCATTTTATAGGACTGTCCGATATGACTAATACATTGAAAAAACAATATCCTTCCTACACCACTATAAACTATAAAAAAATTAGGCTGTGAATTTTAGAACAGAAAAAATCGACATTGATGACAAACACCATGCTGAAAAATCAGTTTCTATGTTGTCCCCAGAGAATGTGGGTGCTATAAATACATAAAATGATTATAAAAGATCGACGAATTGGACTGAAACCAGTGGCGTAGCTAGTCTGATTTGATTTGATAATCAATTTCATAAGTTTATTTTATACAATTACCATTGTCTTTGATGTGTACACAAATTATTTTACTTAGTTGAATATTTAATGGCTTTATTTATCCCCTTGCCCCCCTCCCTATCTACGCCGCCGATTAAAAACATCTTAATTGATTTGTAGTTTTTAAAACGATTCATCTAACTTTTTGAATCGAATAGTGATCATGAATTTAAACTTGTCTCATCATCATAATCCATAAACAAAATAAGAATATGAATGGGGAAACATATTCGCTCGTTAAGACCAAAGAAATTTCGCGTATAGAAATCAACAAAAGTTTTTGAAGCAATGTGATTAGAGAGTATTATTTTTGAAAGTGGTTGATGATACTGACTGCAGGTACTTTGAATACAAAATTTGAAATACGAGAATTCAGAGATTTTAATTTTTCTTTCCTACTCTACAGTTTTGGTCCTACCAGGGCCTCAAGAGTATTAAGGCTGCTCAATGATATATTCAATTTAGGAATTTATATTTAGAAATTTAGATTTATAATTCGTAAATCTTGTTCTAGTTTATTATGAATTTAAGTTTTCTAAATGTAGTTTGATGATCCATTCATTATCTGACAAGTGACTGCTTGACAATGTCACTGTGACAATCGATATTTATTTATGATTGAGATTGAGATTTAGGTTTTGAAATTGATATTTCAAATGTAAATTCGTAAATTAAGTCCATCATGAAGCAGCACATAGGATATGTATTTTATATTTCTAAATTTAAAATAAATGTAAATTCCTAAATTAAATCCATCATAAACCAACCTTTACAGATTCGCATAATTGCGATGCTGATGGATAATTTGATACAATAAAGTAAAATGTACTTACATATGAATTTGTATATTTAAAACTATATTAAGTATATTTTAATGAAAACCAACCAAGTGCTTGTTTAAGAATCTGGGTGCACACATAACAAAAAATTGCAAACAAAATCGTACAAGTAAATAACGATCAATTGATGATGTCAACCAATAGAAAGAATCAAATTAACATGTCGAAAATTAAACAGATCACATATCCAGAGATAAACATCAAAAATTATTCCAAAATGTTATTATGGTGTTTAGGGCCAAGGTGTCTGTTTTTTCATTATTATCACTTTTATTTTGTTTTATATAAAACATTTCTAATGTCAGTCTTTTATTGAAGTGTTTGATTCTGTAAAATACAAGACTCTTCAAACTCTTTAAAATAAAAAGATACAATGACGTATAAATGCACATTTTGGAGTATCTTTTTCCCTAACGTGTGCGATTTTTCAATTTTTTACATTCTCTAAAAAGTAATTACTTAATCTTGGACCTCATCCATTATTGAAATAAGTTTAATATGATTTTAAACTTAAAGTATCACTGAACATATGTTGTTAAATTTTAAATTTCAAACACACAAATTTGTTTGTAAGTACTTTTTACTTTAATGTTTTGTTATGTAAATCTGTAGTACTCCTGAGGGTGGTCCAGATGCAACCGAAACTCTACAGTAGAAAAAAAAAATTGATCTTTTCGCTGAACTTCCGTATTTCAATTCTTGCAATATTATTCTAAATTATCAATTGAATTTAGAACAAAATTAAAACTGAGAAAACGCTAAAGTTATATTTCTGACGGTGTACGAAAATCAACAATCAGGCTTTAAACTGATTGATTCTCCCCCATATTTTCCTGATTCTGCACCATTGGATTATTATCAATTCCCAAAACTGGCAAGGACAGAAATACCGTTCAAATGGAATGTAATAAATGTTATCAAAGACAGATTGAGAGACAAAAATAAAAAAATTATCGAAGGTCTAATGTTACTTTATAACCGTTATGCTTAGTGTAAGAAGATGCGGTTGAATGAATAAATTTTGTTTTTAAGATCTACCCTTATAATTCATGATTTCTTTTAATTCATTTTCTTAAAAATATACGAAAATTATGTGTAAAATATTGAGGATAAAAATATACGTTATTAGTTGGTATAGGTTATTTATTGAATTTTTATTTAAAGGAGAATTTTTTTGAAGGCAGAAATTGATGGAAAAGCAAATGTATAAAGAACAGGATAAAAGTGATGCAAAATAATTGATAGAAGGAAGATATTTATTGTATTTATCATAAATGGTGCATGCATTTTCTGTCAAAAAACTTAAAGAAATAAGATTTTTGTCTAAAAATTTGATTTCAAATTTTACATCTAAAGAAAACAAAATTAAATTAATTCTGTGTGTCAATTGTTGATGATTATCATTCAGGTATGAAAGGATGCCATTGGATAATGAATATCCTATCGTAGTAGGCAATGAGCACCATTGGCGCTAGCACCCAACACTCAATAGTAGGCCGCGGGGTGACGTTCATTTCCAAGGGGGTTCCGTACTCCTGGCTCCGGAGCAACTCCACAGTTCGTCACTAACAACCGCGAGAATAACATCAGAGTGCTACGTTGCCTTGGTTACCGCGGGAGATTCGATGTCAACAACAACAGTGCGGGAAAAGAAAAACAATGGAAAAAATAAATAGAAACGAGTGATTTGTTTGTAAACATATTTTTACCTGGAACAAGTGTTTTATAAACAACAAAAACTATTGTTTTCTTCTGATAAGCCAACTGTGTTACAACTGCTATCTTTAAGTGTTCAACTGAATCAGAATGAGAATGTGTAAAAAAATCTTATAAAGATTTTTGTGGATAATATTTCAAGAATTATTGATAAGAGAAAAACTTTTTTTTGATACTGTTGAAATGAAATTCTGCGTCGGATAATGTCGGACTGTTGGTGAGATCCGTCGGAACTCTTCAGCTTCCGAACAAAGGTGGAGGAACCAGCAATATGGTAACACTTATGCCATGCAACTACCTCACTACGCAACCAAGGTGTACCATTATTGATAAAGTGTGCGAATCAAAGGTGAATTCAACAAAATAATAATCATTTTTTGAACCAGTCATGTGCAGGACAAAACTAAATTGAAAATAGCTGAAGCCTCATTGTTTTTGGTTCAATATTAAACAAAACAAAAACTAAAAGAAGATATTATTTCTATTATTTTCCATAATTTATTATACCAAATATTCTAAATAAGCTCAAAAATATCAAAACTCGATATAAAAATTTTTTACCTCCCTTTAAGCTCTAAAAAGAGATTTATTTTCAAAATCTCAGTTCTGAAAACAGGTACCTACTGAATATTTTAATTAACCTTCATACTAAATAGGTACATTAAATGATTCATATATTCACAAGGTTCTTTTATTTTAGTAACTATAGTGACTAACAAATGATAATATATTTCAATTTGTTTAAAGTTTTGTCTGTTGTATAATATGTGGATGATAATATTAAGATAGCTAAAATATTCAAAAATATAAATAGAAAGATAATGAAAAGTATATAGGTAAATAAACAATAATGTAATTGACAGCGTTTATTTACTATTAAATTACAGATATCAAATTTAATCATCAACATAATGCAGAATTTATATACTAGGTGTTTACGTACATTGGAATTCAATAATACATTTTGGACAAATAGAGAAATTTATTCTTCTGTATAGGTTCGAAATTTAGTAACTTACTCTTTATAATTATCTCTTACAATTTCTCATTATACTGTCTTCATATTTAAATTTCTCCTTCAATGCATTTTCTATTTTGCATATTTTTGCATAACGACCTCATTCAAAATCAATATATTTTCTTTATTATTGTCCGGCGGACTTTTGGCAGCCCTTAGAATTTCAGGCGGTCCGCATACAAACATAGCTCTCTGTCTGAATTCTTTTCAAGATGTCTGTTGACGTCCGCCTCATTTTTTGCTGTTCGAAATTGTCAACTCTCAAGTTTCATAAGTAATGGAAATTCTAAGAAAAAACTTGTCACTGACATATGTCCACATATATTATAGTTTAATGTTGTTCTGATATTTCCTACTTCACTTTTAGGGCATTGCTGAACAATTCGCATTGTTCTATATCTGTCATTCCAAAGCGTACATTTTTTATCACATACAATTGCCTATAATTTAAAAAAACGAATGATTTTGCAGGTTTTTTTTATTTTAAAACATTTATGCCCCGTTTCATGACCGGAAGTTAAATTAACTTGGATCAAACCAAGAAATGGCCAGTAAATTTGACTTATGTTGCAGTTTCACAAAATTACAAATTCAGGATTAATTTGATGTACCAGCAATGTCAAAAAATTGATATTAGTTACTGCAGAAAATAAATATTTAGCCTGGATTAATTCAACATATGATCCTATAAGGAACAATTATTTAGTAAACATATTTTTCAATTTTTTTTTAGGCCTATTTATACCGGTCAGCTATCTTAGATTCATCTATAACAGACACCTTATGGTCCTCTGTATGAGTGTCTAACTTTAATGCTAATCTTTATGTCACGCTGTTGTATAAAAACTTGCGTTTTCACTGCTGTCATTCTATGATAAAGAGACTATTATTTATTATCAGTCTTTTGTTTCTGGTCTATTCGTATTCACCACCTTTTTATAATTCTTCACAAATTTTTTTTTAGCAATTACTTCTTGGATTATAGCCTTTTGCAAGAAATTTTTATATCTAGCCATTTTATTCAGTCATCATGATTAAAATGAGTTATGTAGTTCACGATGAAGAATGTAAAAATAGTTCGAAACATTTAAAAAATAAAAGGTGCGCAAAGGGCTCTATTCGCATCACAATGTCCGAAAGTAGAGGAGAAATAACTACATTATATATTTTACTACGTACATTGCTTTCAACTTTTCATTACATTTTCACCATAAATTAATTGGATAGGCCAACTACACAAACATTGAATTGATAAATGAAAGCTATTTTGACATAAAACATTTCAAACTAAAAAATCGTTCTTCTTCAAAATGAAAATAAATAGCTGCGACAATATTGTGGCATACGTCATTAGTTTTGTACGATTGATTCTGTAATGAAAATTGAGTTGAAATGTAGTAAAAATGAAATTAAAATTATTTTTGCATGAACCCAGCTTAAAACAACAAGCGAAGAATTGAAAATTATTTCAGTATAAATAAATTTACCAACTATTTACGTACAGCTAGTTTCACTTTGTAAACGCGTAAATCAGCGCGGCTTGTGGCAGCTTTCGAAACTATTACTAAAAAATGAAATTGTGGACTTTGTTATAGACATAGAACTTCTTACATAAACTTTTCATGTTGTTTATTATATGAGATATCATTTCTAAATATCAAATTTGAATAACTTCAAATATATTTCCAACAAAACAGTTTTAGATAGATTATAATATTTGATTCAAATGTAATAATTATTTTTTTCTACAGGCGTCAATAAATGATGACATTGGTACATCAATATTAGTATGCGAAATGTCGCATTGGAATTGTTTATCATGACAACGGGCACAAAGCACTTCGTGCACTGATTTTATCTTGACAACGTGCACGTCGTCAAGAAAAATAATTGTACTAGTTTTTGTATTTTAATATGGCTTTAATATTTTATTTTTATTTTTTGACGTCTGTAGAAAAAATGTTGTATGCAACTCGTGCACGAAATTTCTTTGAAGCTTTCGAATGATTTGTGTCTCGGCTGACTTTCATTCTCAAGCACCAAAGTATAATTTCGCGCACTAGATACATAAATAACTATTCAATACCATCATATTAATTAATTAAGAGTACATAATGTACTCAAACTGTACCTAAAAAATGCATTTAAATGTTTTGACAGTTGATATACAAATTGTATTGATCATACAAAATATTTAATTATAAATGCACATTCCAGCCTTGTATAAATATAGAAAATGTTATATTTTTGTGTAGTAAATTTTGAATGTTTATTATTTCATATTTTTCAGGGAAAACGTGCACGTACCGATGCAGGTCCGGACTCGACTGAAAGATTGTCAGATAGGTGAGTTCCTATAATATTCTATGCTGTATTTAAATAACCATAATCTTGAATTTAATAAAAAATTCGTATTGCATTTTATCTTGAATATTATTATTTCAATAACCTTTTAAAGATTCTAAAATTTCAAAAACTTGTTTCTCCACTGTATTGTTATTCTTGTTCACTATTCAGTTACGTATGTTCAGTAGAACTATTTGTTCGTTTGCTTCCAAGAATTAATAACCCCTCTGAAGTGTTCATATAATAATAATCTGGCAATATGGTTCGCAATATTTAGCGTACACTAACACATTAACGTTGAATTACGTATGAGTCTTTATAATGTATGTTGTGTCTATATTGCAAGAACGTGATGATTAAACGTGCCGACGTTTACAGCCTGAACGCTCATTGAAATTTCCACCACCATACTGAAAATAAACTCATTGCACCATAGTAACAACACAAAAAATATACAATTTCGCCCCTCTAAGCATGTACATGCTTATAATTCAAATAATTAAAAGACTATTTTGGTTGAAATGTCAAAAATATAATTAGTGGACTACACTAAGGTTTAAACCTCGGAATCCGGATCTACTGAACAGATTTTTATAAAACCTTCTGGAATGTGTTTTAACACTAAATACTAAAATGTTTACCCACTGATTTTTCCGATCTCAACTTTTTTATTATTAAAATGAATAATTATTAATTTTTCGGAGTTTTCATTAATTTCTTTTTAAGTTTTTGTTGCGTCTAAATTTATATTTTACAGAAAACAAACTAGTATGAACTTGTCCTTGAGGCCTCAAGGGACTTTAGCTAAGAAGGTTTTTTTTTGTATTGGCTGAAATCTGAAAATGCTGAAATAATTGATATCATCAGTTATTTCCAAACAAATAATGAACCCATTATTAAACCAGTACCCTACATGAACAAAACTTTTTACAAATATTGCGGAAGAATAAGGGTGATTACGAAATGAAAATCAAATATCAATATATATTTGTTCATAAGTTATCGATTTAAAATATAAAAATACTAGTTGGAATTATGAGTCGCACTGCATTCTTCGAAACAGAAAAATATTTTATCACAAAACCAGTAGTCCTATAATTATGAAAATTCGTGTGAATATCAAGGAAGAATAGTAGTAACTATAAAATAATATTCAGTTGTCAATAAATTTTCGTTCATAAATTATAGAAATAGAATCTTAAAATATCAATATATTTATCAGTCGCATTGGCTCCTTCGAAACAAATAATCAGTTCATCTCGAAATCAGTGGTCCCAAATCGATGAAAATTTGATTCAATATTAAGGAAGCGTAATAAATTAATCCAGCTGTCTTTTTTTGTTCAAAAGTTATTGGCATGGAATCAGTAACTGCCAACAGTTTGATAAGTTGCACGCCTTCAAACAATCAGTCAATTTATCTCTCGACTATTGGTTCGGAATCAATAAGACTTTGTATAAATATCAAGGAAGCATTGAAGTTATTGTCAAATCAAATTAGTCCGACAAACTATTTTTGTTCAAGATTTATTGACATGGAGTCTGTATCTGCCAATAGTTTGACTTTTAACGCAATCAGTCAATTTTTTTCTCGATTAGTTGTCCTAAATCAATAAAACTTCATATGATTATCAAAGAAGGATAGGAGAGCTTATAAAATAAAATCTAATCCTCATAATAATATCTTTTTTCTTGTTGTGTTGACTGAAATCTGAATATACTGAAATAAATTGAAACTCATCAGCTACTTCCAAACAAATAATAAATTCATTATTGAACCAGTGGCCCTACGGAAACGAAACTTTGCATAGATATTAGGAAGAATGAGAGTGACCACAAAATAAAAATGAAGTATCAATACATTCATGTTCATGAGTTATCAATTTGGAATCTGAAAACCTCAACTGGAAATATAAGTCGCACTGTCTCCTTCGAAACAAAACAAAATTTTATTACAAAACCAGTGATCCTATAATTATGAAACTTTGTATAAATATTAAGAAAGAATAGCAGTAAGTGTGAAATAATATTTAGTTGTCAATAAATTTTTGTTAATGAAATGGACATAGAATCTGAAAATATCAAGTAGACTTATGAGTCGAATTGGCTCCTTCGGAACAAATATTCAATTAATTGTTGTTGTTCTAAATTGTTGTTATCGAGAACAGAAAGTTTTAAAGGGTAGACTTTTTTATTTAAAAAGGTTTCATGAAAATACATTCAGTGGAACCGGGTTTCGAGGTTTTTACATTTTTCTAACGTACTCCACTAAATAGAGAACATCTTAAATTATTTATTACAACTACTGTAGCAATTGACACTTTAATTAACTTTTTTTGCATAAAAAGTATGTTTTTGCGTGAGACAGTCCTACTTTTTTTCTCTAAAACAAGCAATAAATGCCGTATCAAGCCATGTTATTATAATTCAAATAGCAAAATTTGCAAATTCGGTGGCTGTAGAAGAATAATACGTTCGTTCGAATAAAAAATATTTTAGGGCTACTAAAATTGTTAGACTCTCTCTGCTTCTCATTATTTAGCAGTCTTTTTCACTCAGCCTGTAATCATGCATTTTTTGTACTGATGAAACAAATAACTATTTTATAAGGATAAAATTAGGAATCAATATAATGATAGCAGTTTCTATACATGCAGGAAATAATAATAAATATTTCGAATTTTGAATCTTCGTTTTGTTATAAACGTTGTTTAGATAGAGTAGTCATTAAAGGATAGAAATATATCTTATCCTTTAGTTAATATGAATTTTATCTACCTACTCAAATCTGTTGATTAAAAAAAGTGAATTATACTTTTATGTATGTCTGAATTGATGAGATAAATATCACTTTTGTTATCTTATATAGGACAATAATTTATTATTTCCATTTCTAAATTATAATATTATTTTATTCCTTGATAATTGAAGAAAATCGTATCACACTGTCAATTATCATTTTCATGAATATTACGTTCATCATGCTATAAAGTTTAATAATACAAATTCACCTCTTTTCTAACATGCAGAGTAATGATAATGAAACAGTCTAGAAATTTTCATTAGAAAAAACTATCTCCACATTAAAAAAATTAAATGAATGGAGTTACTTGGAGTATAATTTTGAATGGTTTGTAATTCATTACAAATAGTTGAAATATTTAAATGGGGTCCATCTGTCAGTTTGGAATGAGAAATCTGTCTCAAGGTGAAATCTCAATAATCCGACTCTGATTTGTCAACTAGGGTGGCACAAAACCACACAAGAAACACTCGCTAGCTTTTTTTGCTTCATTTGCATTTATAAATCTTTTTATACTTACATAAAACTTTATTCTTGAAAATTTATAACGTCACGTTCCTCGTAGGACAATTATATTTCAAAGAATTTTCCTTATTTATTTTAATTTTTGAGTACTTGTACGTCTTCATCAACAGTTAACTAATTATCTTCTTCATCAATTTATCAAATTCTTCTCTTCAGATATGGATCTTCATTTATTGCTTTTCTTCTTTTATATATTTCTTTCTGTTCATCTGTGTTCATCTCTTTCACTTGGCGATGTGTTAGGTGTCGATTTGTCTTGAGGCTGTTCTGTAGACACGAGTTCTTCGTTCTTGAGACGTAGATGGTAAAGATGGTATCTTGCTGAGAATGTGTGTACCCTTGTCTCCACAGAGATTAGTAAGTACAGTGACACATAAACATAATATTGTCGCTAACCAAAAAATACTATTTTATTAATGTCAAAAAAAGACCCAAAAGACATTATATTGTTTAATAAATGTATTCTAGATTTTAAAAATTATTAGCATAAAATATTATTATTCGTGCTACTCATATTAAAATTAATTATTAATAATTCATATTAGGAATCAATTTAATTTGGAAAAATCTGAAATAATCCGTATAATTCTTAGGATATAAAAAACTAAATCATTAGTAACCAAATATCGAATCTTTTATTGTCAGAACCTAATTAACTGTTAACAAATTCTAATAAAGCGTCTATAAAAACCACTTTTAATTAATAACACATCGCTTATTCAATGATACAGCGACAAACCACACGATTGAAACAGTCAAAACCACCCATACAACATTCCACGGCAACCACGACCCGCGACTTTACCAAAACGTCCAAACAATCATAAAAAAAAAAATGTGAAGGAACACTACGCCATAATTTAATGTGAATGTCTTACAGCTTTATAGCGTTTTTCAAAAGCGTCAAAATTAAAAATTGCCCTCTCGAAATCACACAACACTCAACCAGAAAAAAAGAACAAAAAACAAAATTATGCATTAATTTTCTTGGGCATGTTGAAGCAGTCATTTTGAATACAAAATAATTGGTAATTGAATATATAATTCAATAAGGTTCAGTCTTGAGCCCAATAGGAAGAGGCTCTTATAAGCACAATAGGTAGGTACTCAAGAAATTAATAAAAAAATTATGAAAGAATCATTTTAAAGTCAGTTTGGTTTGATAAAGACATATTTAAAAGCCAAATGATGTGATTTACTTGTATAAAATTATTTATCCGTTCAAAAGATCGTTCCCAAACCATTAACAACTATCTCTTTTTGTATTAATCATGTAAATTTTCTTAAGCTGGGCATGCTTGATAAATGGGCAAAGCGAAAAGGAAAAATTATCCATCATTTTTCAAGTATTTTTAGTGCACTTCCAGATAGATTTATATTTAGATGTAACTATGAACATATGGCGTAATATTTAACTGAGTTTATTAATAAAAGTCATGAACCAATAGAAAAAAAATCTACAGAAATAATAATTTTGAAAGTAGAAAATATTTTGGTGAGAAAATGATTTTTCAAATCTAGTTATCTTTTGTTTTCTTTTGTTTGACATAATTATGTCATAACCATCGTTGATCCTGGCTGGATATTTACCCTTGTCTCCTGTTCTACCCCCGCATTGTAGTCTCCCGTGGATTTAATCCTCTTATACACAATACAAAACTACCGAGATTCGAACTGTTGTTCAGATGAGGCTTGCTACAAATATACAGTTTACAAGAGCCCTTTGTGACTATTCTAAATGCCAAATAGTTGTTAGAGCAGAAGCACTCCAGTATTGTGTAATTTAAGGTATGAAAATAAACCGCAGAAAGTTGTTATTTCTGTTCAAAATAAAATATTCCGTTAATTAAATTTACCGTTTTCTTGCAAATTATTGAATGAAATGTTGATAGCTTTGTAATTCAAAGTAACAGTTTCTCTCGACAGATGCTTGTACGTAATTATAAAGTTCAAATAATGTAGACAATAAAAAACACACTCCTTCAAATAATAAATTAAAAAAGTCTTCAAAAAATTCATGTTTGTTTTGTGGGGAAATCAAGCAGTAATAAATCTGTTATATTAAAACCAAAGTGTTTAAGTTGAGACACCTTACCACACAGAAGACATTACAAGAACAAAACTTATCGTAAATAAAATAACCACTAATATCATTATCTGCCATCTAAAACACCATTCCTTATATTTTATCAAATCTGAATCTATGGACGCTAGAATTTATGATCCTGTAAAGAACGTGCCTATATAAAGTCTGGACCCATGAAGACCCATTAATGGTTGCTACCCATGATGGAATATCCTATTATTGTTATTTATTTTTTGGAAGACTCATTATTTTATTTAACACCATATCAATCAATTATTGAAAAATTATTGAATTTATGAAAATAAAATCTAGTTTTGAATATGAAAATTGTTAGTGAATAAAGTTTTATACAGAACGGAAAATATGTCTAAATGAAGTTTAATAAAATAACACAAAGAATTACATTGAAGACTCAATGGTTTCAAATGAATGGGTGATTAATTTTTTAGTGCAGATTGGTAATTTGATTGATTATTTCCAGGCCGTGTGAAAAAATTATTCCGCTCTATTCTAAATTTGAATAAAGTTTAGTTGCATAACAGACAAGTTTGAGTATCTAAACTTAGATACATCACGCATCTATTTTTTAAATATTGATAAATCACTTTCCTTTACTGCCACAAGAGGTATTTGTATCTAGAAATGATATTGTCACAAATTTTATTTGGAATAATTTATTAACACAGGTTACAGTGTAGATCTTCACTTTACAAACTTGCATGAACATAACATCGCGCACCGTTACTCGTATTGAATCACTGAATGAATCACTTCCTCTCCTAGCTCACGCTCTTATATACCTAAGCCGACAATGGGTAAACATTCAATTGTCTAATAGTTGTTGCCTGGCAACCACCGAACATCTAGTGACCATAGCCTGTCAATCATGTCCGACAATTGAACATCGACTTTGTCAATACTAACTAGGATTACAGTTACAACGAATTCAAATAAATAATTATGTGAATTAATTACTACTAATATTTCATATTTGTGACAATATCACTGAATGTATGACGCACTCTAATTGTTTATTCGATGCTGATGATATTAAAATTTATAAACTAATAAATTCTGCATGATAGCAACTTACTACAAGAAGATATTGATAATTTGTTGATATGTTTTCGACATCTAAACTGCTTTTTAATATTAGTGAATGCAATGTTGTCATATTCTATGAAAAATCATTAAAATCAACTTATTAATATTCTAAAATCACAATAAATTTGTGACAATACTATGATTATTTTATTGAATATTTAAAAGTTTTTTTCTTGGGTCAAAAAATAGAATAATTTGCAACGACCGACCGTTATGGAGGTCCAAGACTGAGTATTTGTTCAAGAATGTGCGTGCACCCATAACAAAAATTGCAAAATCGCACATGTAAATGATGATCAATTGATAATGTCAATTGAAAGGGAAGTGTCCCATCAAGATGTCAAATAAGAAGTATAACATTTATAGTATCAGTCTCTTATTTACATTAGTTTGTACCATTATGTAGAATACGTGTCTCTTCAAAATTGAAGGAATGATTTCTATGGAAACCTATAGCACTCCCGAGGATGGTCCAAGTGGGACCGAAGCTGTGGAGCAGAAAAAGAAATTAAAGTCTGTGACTGAATTAGCGTATTTCAATATCTACATGAAATGAAATATCAAGTTATCTGTTTTCAGTTTATTATTCGGAAAGTGACAAATTGTTGAAAATATAAATAAAAGATAAAAATCGTTGAAAATTCTCAGCTATTAATAAAAAATAATTAATTGCAGTTGAAAAAATCACTTGGTTGACTAGTGTTGTTCCAAACTGCTAAAATTACAGTAGACAAAATTTTCAAGTTTATCATAATAATTAAATTTTAATTTAAACCGATAAAAGTTGGGTCCAAAAATACACATCAGTGTTGTAGTTTCTGAGATTCAAAAAATATTTTATAGGTATCTATCATTGCTTGAACAGCGACAGTTTTTAGCGCATTTTTCCGAAAAAATGGACGAATCATCTAGATGATGAAAGCGCATTTTTGACAGCTCATGAATGCTTGTTACCTCAGAGATTGTTATCTCTCACAATTACTGAGCTTGAAATCAAGCAGTTTTGGCAAACTTACGAAGCAGCAGCTTCCATTTAGTACTAGTTTCAAGTTGACAGTTTGATAGGTACATAATTTATGCATGCACAAACTCAAAAATATCTTTTATTCTTCATTGTTAAGTTATTGACTGACAGGAGGTCAAGTGCTGTACCTTAAAATTAAAATTTGCTCTTGATCAAAGCTATATAAAAAAAATACACCAGAATTAAACAAATTTTCAACCAATTATAGTGATTCATTCTAATAAGCTTCAAATTTGCGTCAAACAAGTCATTGAATGAATCTCGGACAGATTTGACAACTGTACATAATAATAGTGACACCCCCGGCTAAAGTTGTAACTAAATTTTTATCTACTTTAATAAATTTTAGTTGCCATATCCCTGATGTCATATATATCTATGGGCATTGTTTCACTTGAAACAAGTAATTGAATAATTTAATCTTCCACAATCACTGAGCTTGAAATAAAACAATTTGTGCAAACCTACGAAACAGTAGCTTTTATTTAGTACCAGTTTCAAGTCTGTAAATAGTACAGTTGCTGAGAACTCAGCGTCATGCCAGCCAGCCAGCCAGACAGCCAAAGTGAATATAATAGCGCTTTTTTCGGAAAAATGCGCTCAAAAGCGCTATTATATTCACTTTGGCTGTCTGGCTGGCTGGCTGGCGTGACGCTGAGTTTTCAGCAACTATACTATTTACAGACTTGAAACTGGTACTGAATAAAAGCTGCTGTTCCATAGGTTTGCACAAATTGCTTTAATTCAAGCTCAGTGATTGTGGAAGAATAAATTATTCAATTACTTGTTTCAAGTGAAACAATACCCATAGATATATATGACATTAGGGATATGGCAACTAAAATTTATTAAAGTAGATAAAAATTTAGCTATAACTTTCGCCGCAGGTGTCACTATTATTATGTACAGTTGTCAAATCTGTCCGGGATTCATTCAATGACTTGTTTGACGCGAATTTGAAGCTTATTAGAATTAATTATTACTATTGGATGAAAATTTGTTTACTTTTGGTGTATTTTTTTTATATAGCTTTGATAAAGATCAAATTATCATTTTAAGGTACAGGACTTGACCTCCCGTCAGTTAATAACTAAACAATGAAGATTAAAAGATATTTTTGAGTTTGTACATGCATAAATTATGTACCTATCAAATAGTCAACTTGAAACTAGTTCTAAATGGAAGCTGCTGTTTCGTAAGTTTTCCCAAACTGCTTGATTTCAAGCTCAGTAATTGTGAGAGATGGTAATTTGCGAAATCTGTGAAGTAACAAGCATTCATGAGCTGTCAAAAATGCGCTTTCATCATCTAGATGATTCTTCAATTTTTTTACATCATTTCCAATGTGAAGTGGGCTTGTAAGAAAAATTGTGTAATAAAAGTTTCGTTGCACACATTTAATGCATAATTTCATTTTGAGGGACCACCAACGGTATCATCAGTATTTTAAACATCTGGAGGGACTTTTTAAAACTCATCTACAACAATAAATCATTTTTTCACTTGATACTTCAATTCAAATTTTCAAGAACCTTTATAGACCGGGCGCTCGTGACAGGAAATAGGAAATAATTTTTTACAGACTGTCATTTATAAGGAAAATACATACAGATGAAAGCTTAAGATATTTGCATTTGAAAATCCACGCTAGATGTTGATGCATATTGAAATAGTATATTACACTACAAGGGCCGAAAGTTGAATTTTCGGCCCTGACGCGCAGAACCGAGATTTCAACTTTTGGCCCGTGTAGTGTAGGTATACGATTTTTCTTCATAGCCGGTCGAAAGTACGTTATTAATTTTATTTTTTTTAATATTAAAAGTTGATAAGCATGTTTTTGATGCCTGCCGCGACAATTGCGGCACGAGCGAAGCGAGTGCTGCTGGTCGTCGAGTATAAATACGCATGAAAAATTCTTTCCTTCTGCCGTTATAGAAGACGAGCGTGTACTTCTGACAGGGAGTAAATGTCAAACTTTCTTCCCTGCTATTAGGAACGAAAGTATGTACTTTCAACCGACGTATGAAGAAAAATGATTTTAATTAGCAACAAAAAATTGCTTCTTTGAACAACTTTCAACAGTCTGCCATTTTTTTAATATAAGGCAAGCTTGCAGAATCAACTAAATACTTTTTATAAAAAAATATTCCGAGTTACGAAATAAATCTACAAGTTTACATGAATATACTATACTATTGGACTGATGTAGACTGTCTGCCAACAAACATTCAATCAATTTTGCAAACTTGCCTTGCTTTCGAAAAAATGGCAGACTCTAAAAAGTTGTTCGGAGAAGCTATTTTTGGTTACTTATTAAAATCAATGTTTTAGTATGCATTAGCACCTAGCAGGAATTTTTAAATACAAATATCTCATGCTTAATTGTAAGTATCTTCCCTATGAACGGCAGCCTGTAAAAAATTGTTCCCTTTATTTCAATTACTAGTTAACTTCAACGACAATACTTCAATTCACAATATTATTTTTTTAGCTAGCAATAGTAGTTGTCAAAGTGTCATTGAAAATTAAAAATATGAATGAAAAAAAAACGTTAATTTCTTACGATAATAGAAGATATAGGATATACGTAAAAGTCTCTACTGTACTCACGAAGTTTTCAAAAACACTTGCTTTGCTCTTCTTTTTCACAAAGCTGCTCGTGAATTATAGAATAATTAACACTTGTGTCTCGAACAAATATTTATTCATCATTCAATTAATTATATGCGATCCAAATGTGACTCAAAAACCTGGCAACTCTGCAGTATGAGAAGCTGGTGACAATGTGTTGCTTGAGGTTAGATTAATATATCTATCACACAACTTTTTTGTATATTTTCTTATACCATGGAATAATATCAGCAATTATGATAAATAGGATGATTTATCACTAGATCAAAGGGTATAATGTTTTACTATAGGAGAACGAAAGAGATTAATTCGCTTGAAGGCTATCATCTGCACCATCTTTCGCAGAGCGTTCATCGAAATCTACTATACCGATTATAACCATTAATGTACAAACTGAACACGACCAAAAGCACGAAAGAGTGTTCGCTTGAAAAATAGAGATACACTGAACGTTTAGCTTTACAGAAATAATGAGTTTTCAAGAGATAAGCCAAAATGACGTTCAGTTTCTCTTACTCTTGTCGAGTCAAAAATTTGTATTAGTAATTAATCAGTGACCGCATCAAGCTATGTTAATTTGAAAAAAATTGGATTCGCTACTTCAATTCTTAAAAATGATGACAGATATTATGGGTTTATTTTTCATAATAAATTTTTACTGTAAAAGATTTCTTGAAATATATATTTTTTGTATCTAGTTGATATTAGCATGTACTCTTCATATAATTCTATGTGAATCATACAAACTTCAAATTTAAAGAATTATTGGAGCATGTGATGGAATATATAAATTATTTTTTTTTAATCTCATATTCTGATTTATTTAATATCATTTATATAATGAGAAGTAATAAATGCTCTAGATATGGTTCATTCTTTAATCTGAAAGCAACTTGCTTGAGGTAACTGTCAAAATTCGAAGGATATTCAGCAATAATTTTTTTTAACTGGTTCAGCTTGGTTATATATTTGTAATTATGTTTTGTATAATATTGTACAATTAATAAAATTCAAATTAGAGACACATGCCGTTTGATATCTTAATTGCTTGGCAACTAAAAACTGGTATAAATTTCTCATCACATTGGACATTTGCGCCAACGCTTAAAAACCAATAAAAATAAAAATGATCAATTGCACCAAAGGATTAATTCCTAGCAAACGCAGAATATGTATAGTACGGGTTTTTCCTTTATCTAAATTCTAATCTTAACTTCGATGTTTTATTTTAGTTTTGTTTTTTGTTGAACTATACTCTTTCTTACGTTCCATATGAAGGTATATGATTATTTTATTTTTGTGAAACATACTGTCAATTGGTTCGTTTCGAATAAATATATTGGAATTTTTACATAAAAGATTATTTCAATGTAAGTTGATATACATATCTTGCTCTCTTTTTCGAAACCTATAGCAAAAATTCCCATGATACGAAGATAATAATGTATATATTAAATGAAATCTAAATATTTATTGATATTTATTACAGTCGTTCCTCGAATCCTTCGTAGTAACCTTAGAGGCTCCTAGAATAATGATCAAGTGCAAGGGCTTTAATTTGGCCCGAATGCCCATATTTTTGGGTAGGAGCCTTAATATTGTTCTGATTGTAAAGCTAATTTGATTCGTTAATTTCGCACAATTGACCCCAAATGGACTGATCTTATTGGTCTCTATGCGAATGAAATTGTCATCAGGTCATCACATAAGTAGAAATAGTGTAGGATTTATTATTAGACATTCTCTTTTTTTTCTCAACCGTGGAATGCCAAAGTATGTCATAACACAAAATTAGTAGTTAGTGTTAGTAGTAATGGTTAGTGCTAGATGTTTGTCAGGTACAATCATATGTTAGCGTTCACAACAAAATTAGCCCAGAGTTGCTCTGCACTCACCGTGGTTGATCATTTAGGGCTGTCCAAAGTACGACCTGCAGCCTGCGACCCGCGACTTTTTATTTTCTCTCTATGACTATTTCTCTCGAAGTTACAGCCTTCCAGTAATTACCTAAAAATTTGGGAATTTTTTTAATATCCTTTAATTTTTGTTACTAGTGTAAATGAGTAAATGTAAATGGATGAAATATTTACTCGCATAGCAATGAATTTTCTGCCACTATTATCAATGAAATCCACAAACTGTGTGTTTGTGAATGTATTTTTTCTGCGGCCCTCCAATCAATTCAGTAATTTGTATTGACCCGGGATCGTATCTGATTTTCCTGTTAGAGGAACTAGATTAATAATAAAATTGAGCTTAATCCATAATGTTCTTATGATAAACGTTTTATTCTGACTCTTGATACTAAAAACATCTGAAGAATTGTCTACAAAATTCTAAATTGAAGCCAAAGTACACTTTATCAACGAAAGAAAGGAAAATTAAGGAGTTAATTTGGGGTATTGTAAACGTCGTATTGTGAATGTGGCTTAACTCTGATATTTTGGTACAACTGTTTCATTCGTGCCAAACTAGAAGGTTGTTCAACTATCAGACAAAACCCACAAGAAAGTTCTGAATTCTGAGTGTTGCAAAGAAACATTGGCCACATTAATAATGAAAAAATTAAAAGTATCTGATGTCCAATTTCGGAAACATTAATTTTTAAACGGTCAGTTTAACATGTGGCTTATGGAGAAAACTTTCATAGATTACACTTCTGCACGAAAATTTTGGTGATGAATCAACGAGCTGCACATCAGTGGAATTGGCACAGGCAACAAAAATATGTTTTTAACAAAATTTATTAAGTTTTTGGGCAATTTATTGAAATTAAATTTATTTTTCTATCTACCAAGAACACGAGTGCTATACCGAAATCGTTTGGTGTGACAAAAAAAATATTACTGAGCTTAGGTGGACCACACATAAAAAAATTGAAAGAACAAAGAGCTTATTCGGAATGTTATGACCTTACAATCAATGTGACACTTTATTGTTTTTGTATATTGTTTGATATCTTTTTCATATCAACTGATAATTCAGCAGACGCGCGTCACAGTTGATTGGTCGTGTTTACTTTAAGCAACCTGCTGCAGCATCTAGTTTTTACTAAATTTCATTTATGGGTACTTTTTTTTTCAATGTATGAATACCAAAAGTTAAAATATAGAAAGTTGAAAACTTCAATTGAGTCTTCAATTGCTCTGCATCTGGCTCATGGGTCGTGAGTTGGCCTAATCTAAAGACTTATCATCTACTTTTCACTTATTTAGCTATATTTTAGATAATAGATATCGGAAAATTGCAGGTATTTCCTAATATTATTAAAATACAGAAAACCAGAAAAATTTGAATAGAAAATTATCTTGGTGTTACGTCGCCTTCAATTGACTATCCTCCGCATACGTTTAATATACTTAATGTCAAATGATATTTAGCAATCATCTGGAGTGAAATTGACTCCATTTCGTTTTTGGAGACGTGCACGTAACTTTTTGTGCAAACTGTGATCGGATCTTTTTTCTATGATATGCTATAAGGTTTCAATCGGCAAGAGATTTGGACCACTGAATGTCCATTATTAAAACTGGAATTTTAATTTCAATATCTAGTCTCCCATGATCCCAGTCGTATGACATTTTCGAAAAATACATTTGATTGTTTTCGAACACATCTACTTCATTCATGACTTTGTATCATTTTGAAGGACGCTAATTTATGATTTCGTCTATAAAGTGTATTTATCGCGCCCTATAGTTGATATGGATTCCAAAATCATCATGGAGGCTGGTAGTAACGTTTTCTAAAGGCAATTAGTGTGATAGACTCCTTCTCAACTCAATTCCCTATTACTGTTTCAGATATCATCAAAGCGTATATACATACACACATATATATAAATCCCGCCTTCTCCTCAAAATGAGGCTGGCATGAATCCTATTTAACAAAAACAAAGCAAAATTTTAAATCCAGCTCAATTAAAATGTTTCAGAGTAATCAATCTAAAAGTATAGCCAAACCCAGATAGTCAGAATTTGGATCCCAAGACCAATATTGTCTTATGATGATGATATATAATGAGCAGAGATAGAATTTACATGCAACACCATGAGAATGCTGTAGAGCATTAAATAAATAAATAAATTAATTAATTAATTGATTAATTAATTCTATCTCTGCTCATTATATATCATTATAAGACAATATTGGTCTTGGGATCCAAATTCTGACTATCTAAGTTTGGCTATACTGTACTGACGAGTCCTAACCATGTGTATACAGTTGTTCTCCTATCTAAGATGATGGTTTTAAAAACCGATTCTCAAATTTGAAGTTTTGTGGGACACAAGTCTCTTTAATTTTAATTTTTACTTACTTGTACTAAGTACAAGAAAGTATTGTGAAGCCGACAAAATTCACCTATCAAGATTTTGATGGAAATATCCGTTTTGAGCATCCTTGACGTCGGTACGTGTGTACATATGTATGTACTAACTAGTGCTGTTAAAAACCGGAATAAAATGGAACCGGTTCCACGGTTCCAAAACTAACCGGGTACCCGGGTACCCGGTTATCGAGTCCAAATTCGATTCCGATTCGAATCTCGATTCCGGTCCGAATCTCGATTCCGGTTCGAATCTCGAATCTGGTTCGAATCTCGATTCCGGTTCGAATTTCTATTTCGGTTCGAATCTCGATTTTGATCCGAATCTCGATTCCGGTCCGAATCTGGGTTCCGTTTCGAATCTCGATTCCGGTTCTTAATACCGAAAACCTTTCTTGGCAAATATCATTTCCCTAATGCGTTTAAGTTACAAATACCTTCTGGGCTTTTAGTTGAGCGTTTTATTCTATTAAAGTGACTCGTCCCAGAACAAACAGAACATTTAGAATTTATAAGGATTATATTTTGTACATTATATAGTTGCCACACATAACTACATTTACTTATTTCTACTTTACTCCTATCGGTGACACTGCAGACTTTGAAACATGAATGAACGTAAAGTTCTGAACATCAAAGAGGATTGCAGATTATCCCGAATATCAAATATTACTATTTTCTAAGAGATCCTATCTTTCTATTAGTTTATTGAGCAAAACAATTACATTGAAATCTGAAAGAGGCTAAAAATGGTAGTATGCCATCTGCTCTTAATCCGGCCATAAAATTAATCTTACCCAAAACTAGAAATAGCAAGCGGCATCATGGGTAGTCTTTGATACTAAAACTACCTGATTTTGTCAATACACTCAATTATTATTGTCATAATATCTCTAAATTTTCATCACACTTTGTCGTCGATTATAAAATTTATTGTATGAATAGTAAATAACTACATTATACAGTTATACACTATATATTTTTGTTTAAGATGTTGAAATATTTCACACATACTGAATACTGATAGTTCATATGTTCAATGAATGATTCGAAAGGCCAAAATTAGTCTTCATAATATAAAACCAGTATAGGTGACGCAAATTAATTATTTGTGGAAAAAAAGAAAAAATGCCTTTTTTCGGTTCGTTTCGAATCTACTAATTCGAAACAGTACATCGGTTAGGTACAGAACACATTATTTTTCAATGGATACTGAAAATAACTGTCTAAAATCGGAATTTCTCTTCTCGGTTCTGGAATCGAGTCGAAGTGAACTGGGAATCGAAAACAGAATCGGAAACTGATTCTAGAATTGGAGCTGAAAACCGATTCTGGAATCGAAGGAATCGGAATCGAAAACCGATTCTGGAATCGGAATCGAAGACCGGTTCTGGAATCGGAACCGGACTCGGAACCGAGAACCGGTTAGTTGCATATTCAAATAACCGGGTACCCGGTTCTTACAAAAACCGGTATCGAATAGTACCGATACCGGTTCCCACCACTAGTACTAACTCACAAATCTCGAAGCCCGTCGAACGTATAATATCGAAATTTTGTATTTAAGACTGGTATAGGGTCTAGTTGTGCACTTCGCATTATGGTTCCAATCATCTGTATCGGAAGTGCACTTTACTTGACACTTTTTTCGAATTTCTCTAATAAATCCAGAATGATATTAATTATAATCTGGAGTGACAGAAAACTTTATTGAATGAATTTGTATATATATCAAATGATGTACAAGTAAGACACGTGATGTTCACGTCAGATTTTCAATTTAAATGTTTCACAACATTTTCACAAATGTCGCAATTCATTGTGATATCCATTTTACCGATTTAAATGTTGTCATCATCGTGTTGTCGCAAATTCTGTCGGATGTCAACGATGTGGTGAGATCTTGGCAACATTGCGTACAAAATTAAGCTCTCCATACGCCTATTGTGTATAGCTCCTAATTTCCTTTTTTTTCGTTTTCCGGGAAGAAGTTTGAAGCAAAATTATGGGAAAAGTGGAAATTAATTGAATATAGAAATATTTTAAATATCATTGAATTTCTACTCTCTAGTATCATCATGAGTAGTTAAATATTGCAATCGTCAGAAATGCAACAAATATCATTCAGAATAGTTCTGAAACTAGAATACTTTCACTGAAAGCGCCATACTTTTTCTTGATGTTTGAAGTATAATTGAGATACGATAATTAAACTGAAAATAACTTATCTCTAAATAATAATTTATTACGTAAATATTCACCCAATTGTATGGTTTGGAAATCACAACATATTATCATAGCCATTAATAAATATTTGATTATAATATGGTTATTGTTATTTCATTGAACTACCTATAATAGCAATATTCCCGACTTCGTTCAGGCTGTGATAATTGGGACTTATCTATGAAAATTTATTTTTCAGATTTCGGTATTTTTTGTAGAATACTCTTTTTTATTAATATATAGCATATATTGCATTTCAACCTTTGCATGTCTGAGCCTTGGACTTCGTAGTGAGAGGGCTTATCCAGTATGTTTCTCCTCTTCTCGGTTATTATTACAATACTCACGTATTTCACTTCGGTGGTGCGTTCAAGAAATATATCGGCATATTTCCTCTCCGCTTAATCACTATTTTAAAACTAAAGGTCCATTCACAACCGAATTTGAACATGGCACAATTTCATGCTAGCTTAAAATTCAAAGCTAAGCGTATGAGCTCAGTAGTCACCATTCACAACTGAAATTTGTAGTCTGCGTACTTTACGTTCGGATTGGAATGTTTGCAAAGTGCAAACTTTCACTTCAAGTCGCTAGCGAATTGGCATGTGCGCATGTGCATTGCATCTTCCGATGATTCAACATGTGTTTTTGACGTTTCAAATCAAATAGAATAATAAAAGCCATGTGCAAACAGTGAATTGATGGTTTGAAGCTTGGTTTGATATTTCATTAATCGATCATTTCTTTTCTTTAAAATGGACGAGAGATTATTGAATTTAGATTTATAAAGTTTGTTAACTTACTATATTTATTCAAGTAAATTATTTAAAAAGTAAATAGATAACTGTACTAACAACTATTCTTCATGTCCCGCAAAGAATTAAGCATTGAATTTGAAAATAAATTCTTTCAAACGAAAAGAAGAATTAAGTATTCAATATTTGCATTATTTTGTATTTGTTTTCATAGATGGCATTACAAAATTTCAAGCAATGTTGAAAGTGATTGTGAATGCTACAAATTTTAACCCTGCGTAATTTGAACTTCAAGTGTAAATTAAGCAGAGTCTAAAGTGGTTGTGAATGCAGCTTAAGTGTCTACGCTATGTATTCCAAGTTCTACTATTTATTTTTGTGAAAAACTATGATTTTTCTTTCCTCAGTAATTGATTTGAAACTTCCGAACTTCGCTTCGATCGTACGTTCGTATAAACATATCTGCAGCATGTATCCTCTCTTGCCGATCGGTGCTACAATATTCACGGACTTCTCCTCGCTCGTGCGTTCGACAAACATGCTTGCATCAGGTTATCCTGCCTTTTAATCTTAACTCTAAATTTTCATTTTCGTGAAAATTTTTCTCTATTACTTGTTTTTTAATAAATTCTGTATGTGTGCACACTATTCCAATCCCGTGTCGCATTCTCTATTTCTATCTTATTCATAGCTCTGTTTCACACTTTGCAGTCTTTGTCTCAACATTCTTCATAGCTCTCTCTTGCACACTTTTATCATTTTGCTGCTGTTGCGTTCGTGCTTTATTATAAATATAAAATAACTTGACTACAGTGCCACCTATCGGATCCTAGCATAGCTATGAACAATCGTCTCGATGAAACAAAAAAATATATTATAAGTATATTTCATCAATTGTCCAAGTCATTAAGAAGTTACACGGTCTCTAGCACACGTACCAATGATTATGTATTAAGAATTAAGATATAAATAAGTTTCAAATTTAGTTACCTGATATAAAATAAGTTTCCAATAATATTTTAAATGACAAGATCATTTTTACTTACTTGTACAAAGTAACAAGTAAGTATTGTGAAACCGACAAAATTCACCTATCGAGATTCTGATGGAAATATCCGTTTTGAGCATCCTTGAATTTATTTTGACTATTTTTGGCTTGATGTCGGTACGTATGTTCGTGCGTTCGTACTTGCGTGCGTGCGTTCGTGCGTGCGTGCGTAACTCGCAAATCTCAAAACTGGTTTAACGTATAATGTTGAAATTTCATATTTAAGACTGGTATAGGGTGTCGATTTGCACCTCGCATTATGGTTGCAATCGCCTGTACCGGAAGTGCACTTTACATGAAACTTTTTTTGAATTTTTCGCATAAATCCAGAATGACCAACCGTAAGACACTGAAATTCAGTATTTAAACTTGATCTAATATCAGAATAGTTACCTGCTATTTTTGTATGAATCGGTCAAGCTGGAAGTGCACTTTACTTGAAACTTTTTTTGAATTTTTTGTATAAATCTATAATTATCAGCCATAGCATATTGAAATTTAATGTTTGAATTTGTTGTAGCATCAAAATAGTTATCTACTATTTTTGTGTCAATCGGCCAAGCTGGAAATGCAGTTTATGAGTATAACAGACATTCAGAATTTGCGGTATAAAACAATAGCAATGAAAATCTGTTGCCAAATTTTTCAATTTTGTTTGACATTTTACATGTCAAAATATTTTTCCCTAAGTTTAATTTCCTAAGCATGACAAAAGCGACCAAATTGGATCAGAACATGCTTTTTCATACAAATTTGAAATTAATTTTCATTATGTTTGTTGGTCACACGGTCCAGCTTTAATTTCAGCATTATTGAACTCCAAATATACATACTTATCAAACCTCTTGAAGGCACGAAAAACAAAATCAGGCACTAAAATCTACGACTATCTGACGGTCTAAAAGTACAAGGAAATATTGTGAAACCGACAAAATTCACATATCAAGATTTTGATGGATACATCCGTTTTGAGCATCCCTGAATCCATTTTGACTATTTTTGGCTTGATTTCGGTACATATGTGCGTATGTATGTGTGTATGTGCATAACTCGCAAATCTCAGAATTCGTCAAACGTATAATGCTGAAATTTTGTATAAAAGACTAGTATAGGATCTAGGATCTTGATGTGCATCTCGCATTATGGTTGCAATCGTCTGTACTGGAAGTGCACTTTACCTGATACTTTTTTTGTATTCTCCGCATAAATCTAGAATGATTAGCCGTATGATACTATAATTCAGTATTTGAAATTGCTGTAGCATCCAAATAATCATCTCCTATTTTCGTCCCAAACGACTAAGCCGGAAGTTCACTTCATACTACAGACTTTTCGAATTTTTCTCATAAATTTAAAATAATCAGTCGCAGAATATTGAGATTTTGTATTAAGCACTTTTATAGCATCTAGTTGTACATCTTGCATTATGATTGTGATCGGTCAAGCATTTTTTAATTTTCCTCATAAATCCAAAACGATTGAACGTAGAATATTAGAATACAGTATTCAAGATGATAGTACTGTCGAAAGTGCACTATACTTGACGATCTTGGAATTTTGCGCATAAATTCAGAACTGTTAGCCGTAGAATCCTGGAAATCAGTATTAAGGAATGTTGTGACATAAGAATGATGACATACTGTTTCCATAGCAACCGACTAGCCGTGGAATGATGAGATGTTGTGTTTGAACATATATATCCAATGATATACAAAAAAGTCACGTGATATCCACGTCAGATTTTTATATTTCAAAACATTAACAAGCGGTGCGGCACTTCGAAATTATGATTTTTCAACACTATTCTGCGCTTTCGTTCAAAATTTGAGATATATAACAGGTGTACTCGAATAAATAAAATTCTTAAGAGATATATGAGTATTCTGAAATGCTGCGCAGTACATACCTACTGATGATATAATTATTAAAGTAACCGAACACAATGACACATGCTATATGTCATGCAAATATCTTTTTTCTTCTATCGCTTGAATAAGACGCCATATTATAACACTATAGTACATATAAAAGTAGTCCATTTTGGTATTTCAACAAGTTGCCATGGCAACTGTACAAAAAGCATTGATTTTTTTGGTCTAATACAAAAAGTAAATCACGTTACATAGTTCGTATCTAAGAATAATTGCAATAAAAGAAAAAATATTATATTTAATACGTACAAAAATACGATTTTGGGGTTCGTAAGATTGCTATACGAGTTACTCATTCCAAAATCTAACATTTTTTGTACTTGTTGAAGAAATAACTATTTTCTACAGTCGTGCGTAAAGTAGAACCTTAACGTTCCATAAACAATGCGTAAAGTAAGATGTTTTTCGTGTCTCACTTTTACCAGTATTTAAAAACTTCACACTCTTGTTGCATAAATTATTATTATAGTTAAGCTCTGCATATTTTGTGATTTCTGTTCAAAAAAAATCTTTTGCAAATACAGTATAACATAATTAGATAATTTAATTTTTATCTGTATTTTACTGTTCTTTATGTAATTTTTATACAGACTCTTATTCTGTGATACGTTATTTATGGGACAATCTTGATTTGGAATTCATTATACAAAAATTCAATACGAGCAATAAAGGCACCTCAATAAAATTATCTCGTATAATGTTGGTATAAACTTTATATGGTCACTATATCGAATGATGATTCTCATTACTCTGAAGTCCTTATGGAATCAATTCAATCTATTTTCCCTGAAAAATATTGAAACTTCAAAATCATGTGTGTTCCTTTTTACTTACTTGTACAAAGTAAAGTAAGTATTGTGAAACCGACAAAATTCATATTTTGATGGAAATATTCGTTTTGTGCATCTCTGAATCCATTTTGACTATTTTGGGCTTGATGTCAGTGTCAGTACATACGAATGCATGTGTGTGAATGTATGTACGTAACTCGCAAATCTCAAAAATCGTCGAACGTATAATGTTGAAATTGTGTATTTAAGACTGGTTTAAAATCTAGTTGTGCACCTCGCATTATGGTTGCAAATGTTTGTACCGAAAGTGCACTTTACTTGAAATTGAAACTTTTTGAATTTTTCGTATAAATTCAGAATTATAGTTCGCTATAAAAAAAAGAGTTATACTTTGAATGCTACAATTGCTTTGAATCATTCTGGATTTATGCGAAAAACTGTTTAGTGAACTGCACTTCCGGCTCAGCCGATCACAAAAATAAAGTAAGGAAATTTTAATATTTTACGGCTGTTTCTTTTGAATTTATGAGGCAAATTTGAAAAGACTGCTCAATCGATTGGTACAAAAACATAAAATAAGCATTTAGATGCTACAGCAATTACAAATTTTAAATTTCAACATCATACGGTTAACCATTCTGAATTTATACGAAAAATTCAAAAAGTTTCAATTTCAAGTAAAGTGCACTTTCGGTCTGCTGAGCCGGAAATAAATTTTATTTGACAATTGTTTTTAATTTTTCGCATGAATTCGAAAATATTGGCCGTAGAATGATAAAATTTAGTATTTGAGATTGCTACAGCGTTTTAATGGATTGTAACATGTTAATAATTACCTCAAATTTTGGTTGCAATCGATTTAACCTTATATCAACTGTCAATTATTCAGTCAAAAAGTGTTCAAGTAAGTCATGTGGTGTCCACATCAAATTTTTAGATTAATTTATTGTACCATAAATAATCCCAGTTATCTTCAAACGATTAGAGCTAGTTATGAATTGTCATATTCGATATACAGGTGTGCAATGAAACGAGGAACATAGGAGTTTTACATGGGATTTTCAAATTGTGCGCGGTTATTGGCTCTCCGGTTTATTTTAGAGCGAAAATACAAAAATGGAAAATTGTTCAAAATAAATTTCCACTCATGAATTTAATGCAGTAGAACATTTGTAGCATTAGATATTCGGAAAATAAAATATGCCATTTCCGTCAAAAATCAGATAGCCATGGAAATAAAAAACGAATGGAACAAGCTTTCATTCCGACAGTATAATTCCATGTTATCATTGTTAAGTTTTTATAGATGCTACAGATATTTTACTGCATTAAATGAAGACTTTTCATAAGTAAAAATTTATTTTAAACAACTTTTCATCATTGTTAATTGTTGTATTAACACGGAATTGAACTGTCGGAATGGAAGTTTGTTTCATTCGTTTTTTATTTTCGTGGCTATCTGATTTTTAAAGTAAGTGTCATGTTTTATTCTCTAAATATCTAATACTACGGATATTCTACTGCATCAAATGAAGACTTTTCATGAGTAACAATTGATTTTAAACAACTTTCCATTTCTGCACTTTTGCTCTAACATACAGGAGAGCCAATATCCGCATATTTCGAAAATCCTATGTTCCGCGTTTCGTTGCACACCCTGTATGTGGAAATACACTGATATAGATATTAGATTGAAATATTCAAATTGTTGTAAAAAGAGTAATTAAAAAGAATAATGAAAGTAGACGGAAAATAAAATAGAGAGGTATCGAATTAGGAACAGAAATATTTCTTGTATGTCAAAAATAAAAACAGAATAGTGATTTGCACAAAAGAGTGTACAGTTAAGTATCATGATATGAGGCCAAGTATTTGATGACTAGACTTGTCGTGTCACAAAATTGTTGTAACTTTGAAAATAACCTAAACAATGAATCAATGACAGATGTACACAATATGGTTAGTTTCAAATTTCTTCGTTATTTTATTTCGATATCATTGATTTTCATACTTTGACACTTATTAAGAACCAAACACACTGCAAAGAGCACAAAATTTACTGGGAGTTTGACAGCTAAAAACAAATGTTTGCAGTTTGCAGGAAAAGACGACTGACGCTTAGTATCACCAACATGAAATCGCAATGAGTTGAAAAATGAATGAAATGCAAAAAACATTCACTTTACACATTGTTTACGATATGTAAAGAATCAATTTCACGCATGGTTATAGAAAAAATAGCAATTTATGCAACAAGAGTGTAAAATTGAGCATTAAAACAATGACAAGTATTTAGTGACGAGACTTGTCAAATCATTAAAACTATTGACCGAATTTCATAATACTTGTTTACACTCGTACTGCATACAAAGAATTTTCTATGGCACTCAGCTTCCATATTTTAACAATTATTGAGCACATATTAAGAAAGCCAAAAGCACAAGATGACATTCAGGCTTAATAAATATCCAAACAAATGAGTCAGCAAGAGATGCTACAAACATTAATTCACAGAAATTTAGCTGCTACGTATTTAAATAGTGGTAAAACTGAGATTCGAAAAAGCCCGTAGAAAAAAAAATTAGTCTAGCAATTGCGTGAAGGAAATAAGTACAATGAAGGAATTTGAGCTGGCAAAAATGTTCGAGTAGGATGAACAGGATTATGATAGATGAAAAATTCTTAAAGATTCAATATTTGAAAGAGGAATTAACAAAAAGTCAATTACATTGCAGATAAGAAAAAATTTTGGAATTAGAATGATTTGAAAAAAATTGCAATAAATTTGATATACAAGATGTAGACAGTGATCATTAGGATCTTGAGTGCTATTATAACTACAAGGTTAGTTGAATGGAACAAAATTCGCGTAATACGATCCCACTTCATTAGCCTCTACAAAAATTTTTTTTCGCAAGATACTAATTAAAAGCTAAAAATCGACAGTTTATTATTCAAATATCTTTGAAAATTGAATTGAAAGCTATTTAATTTTATTAGTTTTGCATCATTGAGGTTAAAAAAAAATTATTGTTATGGCATGTTTACAAGATACAAATACTTTTAAGTTTCTGAATATTGGCCCACTTTGAAATTAATGAGAGATGTTTTCACAAAGAATATTATTTGCTGAGAACAATTAATAAAACTATAAATAGGCATGAAGGATAACTTAGATGAAAATAGAACATCTGAGAAAAATTGTAATCGATCGAAGAATTATGTTTCTCAATTTGTTCTTGATTGATAAATGATTTCTGACTAATGGAAGAACATATTTAATTTCAAAAATGTGCATGATTTCGGTACGTAGATGGGTTGCGTGACAAATTATTATACCTTCTACAACGTTCCATCTCATCGTTTTTATTTTACGCTTGTAAATTTGTCGCAAGGTGTCTCTCAGTCACAAAGAAGGCAATAAAGCTTGGCTTACACGGCCCGCAAGAAACGACAGCGTAAATATAACCGCGTGATTAAATTCAAGATAATTTCAGACTTGTGGTTTAAACTGTATGATCTGTCATATTTAAGGTGTGAACATTGTGACATTTGGTGCCTTCTTCAAACATATAATCCTCATTTTTTAATTTATTTTACAAGCTTGGAATTTTCTCGAAATATGTAGGAATTTATATTATTTTGGATATTTATAATAAAATCCTCTTTGAATTTTCTTGAGTTCCCTTTCAAAATCAACAAATACAAAAGTGACATGATTACCAGAATTACGTTCATGTAAGGCTGGTTAAATATTTACTAATAAATGTGTTAAGAGAACACAAAAGGTAACTGGTGCCAAGTCTTAAGCTCTTGTATACATACAAAAGTACATATTAATATATGTGAATACATCGTACAACATGCAGAATTCACTAAAAGGTAGTTAAACACTTATTTCAAGTGCTTTTAGCTACTGGCTTTAAGTCAAAAAATAATTTAACTTCGAATTTTTCAAATTGTTTCTTAGAAATATTTACATCTTCACTTTGTATCTATTGTAAAAATATACTGAGTTCTCTGCAAGTTTTTGTGTGCATAACAATTGCTTATTAGAAATAAAATCCATTTCTTAATTGAATAATTTTGTAATAAAAATCAAAATTTCCAGCCCAAGCATCAAGTATCTGTGTTGAAAGTACATCGAAACAATTTTATAATATAATTAATGAAATCTTTTGCCATTTGCATCGTGTGTTTACGTTTATTTTATTTGAAATTCCGATGGCAAATTCACATAAAAATTAAGAAGACGACAAGAATCCCAGCAGTGACATCTATTCAACGAATACAAACAGATATTAACGAAACTTGGGTGATAAAACAAACAGTTTTATTAACACGTTGTTGGATGCCTGCTTCACAGATTCGGACTATCTTTCTATCTAATTTACGATGACCGTCACAAACATAGACAACAGATTTTTTTATTCCAACAGATATAGAAGTTTTTCTGTTTCTTGTCTTGTTAGATTCATGGTTTATATTAATACTATCGTTTCCAATATAGTACAATTATTGATGATATAATAAATTCCATTATTAAACGATGAAAGTATTCACAAAATAACAAAAAAAAAATATTTACAAACGAGTTAATAATTGTGCTTCAAATTAAATATTCCTTGAAGAAAATTTGCCCAATTATTCTGGATTATCCTGACTTTATACTATCCTTGTAGATTCTAATTGATTAAGATGGGTTTGAGAGAGCGAAATTAAATTATAAATATTGTTGTGAATTCAAATTCAATAAATGTGTGTATACAATGTTGTAAAATAGATATCTGAGAAGATATTTGAAAGCTCCGTGAATGTATCAGAGACTTTTTACACGTGTATCTTACAATGTTTTATTTACACGATCGTCTTAATTGCGTAAAACAGTTAATTATATCCGAATATTTTTCTTTTTGTAAATGTCACTTTGATGGTTACTATTGGCTGCTATGTTAACAATATTACTGATTGAACTATTTTCATTGAAGTTGACATGAATGTTCTTGAAAATTTGAATTAATAGTATATTATGCTACAAGGACCGAACGATTGTCATTTTTGTCTGGGATAAATTTGGCTGCATTCGTTGAAGACAAGGGCGAAGCACGAGGCGAATACGAGGGCAAAGCCCAAGGCGTAGCTTCGTGCAGCCAAATTTGTCCGTGACAATAATGACAGTCGTTCAGTGTCCGTGTTGCATACGATACTTTTTGTAACAAGTGCACCGAAATACCCTCATTACTACGCTTTTTAAATTTTGGATGTATTGAAACTATCTTATCGATTTGACAAACAGATTTTTGCAAATGCAATCACATCAAAGTAAACTAATACAATGAAACATAACAAACATAACTTACATGATTTATTTTATTGATTGATATTTTTCACATTTTCTGTGCTAACATTCTATAATACAAATTTCTTCCAAATATCAATTTGACATATATCAATGAAATAAAAAAATCCAACGGCATCCATGATCAACAATTTTCATTTTTATTCAGTGGTCATTAATATCCATTAATTCCCTGTCAACTGAGAATTAATGAAAATTGCTACCATAGTTTGGAATTGAGAACTTTCGAAGCAGAAATCAGCTCAGTAATAGCAATAGGGTACTTTTGGTGCACGTATTACAAGAAATATTAAATTTAAAATGTCTAAAAGTGGATTTTAAATACTGATATTTGGAACTGATGAACTCTTTCAATGAAATTGTGCATTAAAAGTCTGCAATAAAACTTTTAGTGCCCAGTTTTGTATAAAATATTACTTTTTACACTGAAAATTATGTAAAAATCTTCCACTTTTTATGAGATCATAGATATAAATTATTATTGGCTGATGATGATTGCATTGACGATCGAAATATTCATATATATTTATTAAAATTTAATCTACAGCATTTGTGAATTTCCCTCCAAGCCTTCAAACCAGGGGTCAGGAATCCTTCCTTGCATACAAATGCAAGCTTGAAAAAAAATTCTAATATTTATTTTCTGATAATATAGTGACGGCATTTTGTAAATATAAAAACAAAACTATGTTTTTTCTCATAATTTTAAATTTTATTAATGTGGATAGTGTTAAAATGTAGTAAACATTACAATGCTATAGGCTATGTGCAAGGGGGCGGAGTTTGAACAAATATCGATGCGAGCGCTCATGGTGAGCACCATTGTAAGCATTGAACTCCATTTCTCAGAATACGTCATTGAGCATTGTAGTTTAAAAGTTAAAATAATTGCATATAAAACATAGGAAAACGCTTGTTCTGCTTCAGGCTGTTGTGTTAAGGATGATTCAAGTGAAATATAGTTTCATAGATTTCATGTATCCAGTTATAACATAAAAAAAAAAACGAGTGAAGTGGATCAAAGCGGTAAATAGAGTATTATCTGTCTTTCATTATTAATCTATATAACAAAGATGTTTGTAATTCAATTGTGAAATTAAAAAATGGAAGAATCATCTGGATGATGGAAGCGCATTTTTGACAGCTCATGAATGCTTGTTACTTCAGAGATTTCTCAAATTACCATCTCTCACAATTACTGAGCTTGGAATCAAGGAGTTTGGACAAACTTACGAACCAGCAGCTTCCATTTAGTACTAGTTTCAAGTTGACTATTTGATAGGTACATAATTTATGCATGTACAAACTCAAAAATACCTTTTAATCTTCATTGTTTAGTTATTGACTGACGGGAGATCGGGTGCTGTACCTTAAAATGATAATTTGATCTTCTTCAAAGCTATATAAAAGAAATACACCAAAAGTAAACAAATTTTTATCCAATAATAATAATTCATTCTAATAAGCTTCAAATTCGCGTCAAACAAGTCATTGAATGAAGCCCGGACAGATTTGACAACTGTACATAATAATAGTGACACCCGCGGCGAAAGTTGCAACTAAATTTTTATCTACTTTAATAAATTCTAGTTGCCATATCCCTAATGTCATATATACCTATGGACATTGTTTCACTTGACACAAGTAATTGAATAATTTGATCTTCTACAATCACTGAGCTTGAATTAAAGCAATTTGTGCAAACCTACGAAATAGCAGCTTTTATTTAGTACCAGTTTCAACTCTGTAAATAGTATAGTTGCTGAGATCTCAGCGTCACGCCAGCCAGCCAGCCAGCCAGCCAAAGTGAATATAATAGCGCTTTTTTCTGAAAAATGCGCTAAAAAATTCATCAGCGATTTGGGATTCATGAATTTATCTCTATCTCTAATTTATAAGTTGTTTCAGTGATAGAAGTTTGTCGAGTGCACTTCGCAATAATTTTGTTGTTAATATTGTCAGCAACATATTCTTCAACATGTTTAATATGGCAAAACTAATTTCACGCTTCTCTTCAATGCTTCCTCGGTAAAAGGGATACAGTGTTTGATATATACAAACCCGATCCGCAAGATCATCTGCGTTATAATTTGAGGTTATTCTGTCAATTTGGACGAATTAAGACGTTTTCTCTAATAGGTACGTTATAATTAAAGAAGAAAATACTCAAAATAAATAATTTCAACGTACCTTTTATGCTATGCAAGTTATATTATACCCACACAGCTGAATTAAATAAATATTAGTACATTTAAAAATTTATAGGTATGAAACAATGATAAAATGGGAGTTCAATCGTTCTCCATTGCCCGCTAGAGGCGCTAGTAGACTTTCCAATTCCTTTTTTTCAAATTCACTGAGCGACAATAATTTAGAAGCCACACTTTTTCGCAAAGAGTAGCATGCTGCTACTGGCTACAGAGCCGCCGGTCGCCGAAACCTGAAACTCCAAACCAATCTAAATCTATTAAAATCTTACCACCTATACAAAAAAAATCTGGATCTCTGGTTTAGCTCTAGATTACTAATTTGTTCTAAAGGAACTAATATGAGTTATAAACAATAATTCCAGTTTCTTCATCAATAGTTCAGAAACAAATTAATATTGATTGACAATACAAATTATTTTGCATAGTCCTCCAAGTAGCCTTAATGTCCAGAAACCAGGGATCTTTTTAACATAATTGCCACTCCTGTGTAACTTCATATGCGGCTTCATTTTGACGGAGTCTACCACATTTTTATACGCATAAATTCACGGAAACGCGGCGTTCTCGAGTGGGCAATTCTAAAAATCGTAATTCTTTAATGCTCTAAGTCTAAGCAATTTATTCAAAAAATAATGAAATAAGAAACAGTAGAAGACATTTTTCGATATAAAGACTGTGCCGATCGGGTGCGTCCATCATATTAATTTTTCAAAATAACAACTTATTACAATTTTTCACCAACAAGCTGATCGTTTCATAATAAGTACATTGAAACAGTTATTTACAATTGAATGCGTCAAAATAATATTTTACAGCGCGATAGCTTTGAGCGGGAGTTTCTTCTTATAGCTAGAGCGCTGTAAAATATTTAGCGCATGAGTTTCGTATTAAATTTTTTGGTTGAAAATATGCAGATCTCATTGAAGAATATTATTTGATAGAATACGTTGATTTTAAGATTAAGATCTGGGAGAATTTTGTTGAAGTCACTTGACGTTGGCAATAGTTTCACAGTAACAGCTGTCAAAGTTGTAGGTTTATTTTCTATGTTTATCATTTTAAATAATCTGTAAAGTAAGATTTTGTCACATAAATTTTTATATTTATATTTCTCTATTTGGATGTAACTAAATTTTACAACATTGTATGAATAAAAATCTAGTTATTTATCATCTAGAATAGTACATTATGCTATAAGGATCGAACGACCGTCATTATTGTCCAGGATGAAGATGGCTGCACTCTGTTAAAACGAGGGAAAAGTCCGAGGCACAGGTGAAGGCGATGTTGAAGCCCAAGGCGTAGCTTTGTGCAGCTAAATTCATCCGTGAAATAATGACGGTCGTTCAGTGCCCGTGTTGCATACGATAGTTTTTGTAATAAGTACACCGAAGCTTCCTATTCCTGAGCTTTTAAAATAAATTTAGATGTAACGAAACTATTTTATCGATTTTGCGAAGAAATTTTTGCAATTGTGACCACATTAACAGTAAATTAATACAACAAAACATAACTTACATCATTTATTTTATTGATTAATATTTTTCCCATTTTCTATGCTATCCCGTTCACAGTCAATATACACACACTATAACGAACACATTCCATAATACTAATTTCTTTCAAATATCAATTTGACATAAATCAATGAAATAAAAGAATCCACAATTCTCATTTTTACCCTCTGCAGCGGACATTAATAACCATTAATTCCCTGTAAACAGAGAATTAACGAGAAGCAGAATTCAGCTCTGTAATAGGGTACTTTCGGTGCACATGTTACAAAAACAAATTTAATAAGCGTTTTACAGTTTAGGATACCAAACAAATTTTTGAAACAGTTTGTCCACCATATTTTCAGTCCGATGCTCTGTAAGTGTCAATTTCATGATGATATGTTCATTAACACTTGTCGGACAATAATCACACATGTACTTTATTAAATACATGCTAAATTACTCTAGCAATAATTCAATAAATAAACAAATATATATTTGCAAACCATAATGAAAAATATATATGTATAAGATTATGAATTTGCAGAAATACATAAATGAATAATAAATAAGCTCTATGGCGATTTCTGTCTTTCTATTCTCCAGGAAACAAGATAACAGTATCAAACCATTTGTAATTCAAGCGGAAATTCAAATTGAATTAAAATTCTCAAAAAAAAAAAAGATACATTAATCACGATAATTTTCGCAGATAAAAAACATGGTAGATTAGACAAAATGAACCCACGAAGTTATACGAGTGGAAATCATGTTGAAAAACAGGGCTAGCTCCAGAACATACATAAATACATACATACATACCTACGCCGGATTTCAATTTTCTGGACCCCTGTTTTAGCCAAAAATTAATTGGCTTGTACCAACCAATATGAATCATAATTTAAACTCCAATTTCCAGTTTTTATGCTCATAAGACGTAAACAAATATTAAATGGTAAAAGTCATACTTTGATTTACTCTTAGAAGTTACACAAAGTTTCAATTGTTTTGATCCACTGGTTTAGTAACAATGAAGATTACCAGGAAGGATCCAGAATGTTAAGACTAACGTCTTAAACTTTACTCTCTTTTCTATAACTTTATTTACTTTATTATATTTTGGAACGACCGACTTCGGCAATTTAATTAATTATCAAGTCTGGAGACTACAAAAAGGAATTAAATGTGCATAAAGCACGAATTCAACAATTGAATTATTTATAAACTAATGAAATTATGAAGTATCAATTAAATAATTTATGTGTGGATTTATTTTGTCAACAACTCATGAAACAATATTGATTAACAATACCTACGTATTTTTTTTTACTGCTGGTTGAAAAAACAATCTAATTTCTAATCATTCAAATTTTTTATATGTCTTCAATACTATAACTTATAACTTTTCTATTATATACATTTTTGTGCAGGTTTAACTCAACACTTATATTAGAAATATGGAAGATCCATAAATGACCAGATACTAAACAATATTAAACTTAAAATAATTAACACTTTGAACAATAACCGTTAGTGTAGGCATTTCACATTTGAGATAACATCACATGGACTGCAGTTGTGTATGTTATTGTAAACTTGATCGTCAACCAGTACTAAATAAATTGAATTTAAATGGTGTAACTTACAACACGATTATATAGAACTGCAAAACACTTATTAGAAACCATTTCAAAATTAAATGGTCTGGAAAGGAATTTCTAGATTCATTTCAAACATGCAGAATATATTCAGAGCTTTGGGTTTTCGTTTAATGGATTTTCAAATTGGGCTGTTAAGCACTATTAATAAAACATCAAACTGTAGTCATTAGTATAAGAAACGTTTATACTGATTTAAATCATAAGTAGCAAATATCTCAAAGAGTAATATATAAGGGAATAACCTCTTCATGGATGAATAGAGGAAGATCGGATATGAAATATTAATAATCTTGTTAAAGTATAGATTATTCTGTCACCTTTCAAATTTATTGCATTATAAATTCTCTTGTTTTCTAATTATAACTAGAGTTGAGTTGATACAAAATCTAATCCCAGCGTGAAAATGGTATGAAAATCCCTCTAAGGAGCAAACACCTCTTGTTAACTAGAACGCTGATCTTCCGTTATAGAAGTTTCTGAAATCCGATAATATGAAAACAAGGTAGTCTCACAACTTTACATTAATTATGCGTGAAATTATGATAATATTTGCAAACAATTAAACTTTATATTTTATTGTTGAAATTAAAACACTAAATAATAACTTATTTACATTCTTTTCAGTAGCAATATTTAATAATTTTAAGCGCCACTGCTTCATTTCATAAATATAATTTGTTGTATGCTGGGGTGACGCCCTGCAGCTTCTCCACAGGAAACTTGGCGCAGTAGCTGATGCATTGTGCAACACATGCCTCTTCAAATCTTTTGTTCAGCTTCCTGTATTTTGTTAGACTTGTCATGTCACTATGGAGACATTTTTGATACTCCTAACAACGGTACTGTCACTTATTTGACATTCAAACAAGTGTTCATTGTTTTGTGAAACAAAAAAGTTATAAGGGCATATTGTTTCACAATTATTTCCAGAAAATTAATTCAAAAAGAAAACAACTTCTAGATATTTTTGTGGCTTTGGTGTTCAGAGCCACCTGATGTAAGATGTGAAGTTGGAGACATCCAGCTAGATGGTCTACGGCTCTTGAGGAGGCAGATAATGAAGATCTGAAATGATATGATGCTGGTACTGTTGTTTCTGTTCGTGTCTTTCATACATTCATGTTCTATGAAAAATACACCTTACACTTTATTTTCCTTTTTTAAAAACCAATTCATAAATTGATTTCTTCCGATACAATTAAATATTCACCAAAGTTAAAAAAAAATAGTTTATTGTGTCCTGAATGCTAAAAATTATCAATATTAAAATTACAATAATTTACGCACCCATATTTTCGGATAATTTACAATCGAAATAAAATTCTCCCACTTAAAAACACAGCATTTAAGAAAAGAAAACAAAATATCACACATTTCAAATAATTGTCCTCGTCCAATTCATTATCAATTTTACGACATCTGTTATCTCATTCAAAATCCAAATTACAAGCAACAAATTACTCAGGTGCCTTGTTGGACACGTGTTCAAGTGGTCACTAATTTCTCTCGAGTGATAACGGATTTAAAAACACTAGGCATAGTATTCAACCGTTTTACAGATTTCATGGCCTACCAAGCTGCGAGATCTATAGGTGGGCTTCTAACCAAAGAAGCGATCGAGTTAAAAAAAAAAGTTCATTATTCGGTCGAGAAAGTTTGTGGAGAGATGTCAACGTGTGTAATATTGGAAGTTTTTGATTTTTTTGAAGGGTGGTTGAAAAATTTGTTTTTAGTTCAATGAGTTGGAAACTGTTTATCGATGCTGAGGTCTTTTTGTTTCTTGCTGAGTTATGGGTAGCTCATATTGTATACCTACCCGTAGACTACAAATAAAAGAGAACACAAATTTCCATCAAATGAATTTTGATTACATATAATTAAATTTTAATTCTTTTTGTATTACTCTAGATTTTTCCCCTTGCATAGGATAATTTTGTATTACAAAATTAAATTACCAGTCTTTGAATTATTTTACTATTTGACCAAATAAAAAATCAATTATAATCTCCGGCATTTGTAGTTTACAAGTATTAAACTGAAAGTTCAAAAACACCGAAACAATAATGATGTAAGAGTTTGGAAACATTAGAGGTGTTGTATAGTAGTGAGTGACGTATGTATGTGGTGCTGTGCTTTTATTATCGCTTTGTTTTAGAATCGCTTCCGGCTTTTAATTGTTAAGCCGCACGCACAGTTTCATGTTCTTCTGGCTGCTCTTAGTCAAAAATTTAACGATCAAAGTATGCGTCCATTTGGTCCTAACATCTTTTATTATATACTCACATCACTAAAGATAATATATTTGTCATTATTCTGAATATAAGCCATTAAAAAATCAATTTATAATAACCTCTTTTAACGATTGTTTATATTATTCATCCTTTTCTTAGAAACAAATGTAGCAGCTCTACTTTCTAATAAAGATTTATTTCAATTATGAAATTTACAATATCAAAACACTCATTTGTTTGATGTAATCAACAACTGCTGTTAACAGCAAGTGATAATAATTCTGTCAAGCAACGAAACTCATAATAATTACGAATGTTTGTATAGTTAAATGAACTTCCTAAACTAAAAACTCATTCGGGGTGAAAAATAAAATGAAATGTTCAGCACATATGCGAACCAAATGCTGGCCAAGCAACCAGCAGACGTCTCTTTTGCTCTTTGTGAATAGTATATAAGGTTGTCTTCATCTTAAGAGAAGTCGTTGCATTCCCATTAGGTTTGCAGTTGACACTTGTTCGATGGTTTGTAGGCTGAACCTGCTGTGAATGACAACAACTAAATGAAATATTGAACACTTGCTGGATTTTTTGCTCCCAGATTCTCACAAAATTAACCACGCCAACTTTAAAGGGATTTTAAAAATATTTAAGGTATCTCTTACAAATTTTCAATCATTAAGAATTGGATCCAATAGAAATATTAAAATACTTGCCTACATAACAACCTATTGAAACACGATATAAAAATTTGCGCACGGGCAACGTAGCGTAGCTAATGAACGCATGTGTTTTTCAACGACTTTTTCATATTATTTTCCCTCATCAGCTTTGATTCGACTATGAGAAATTAAATTTCAGTTCAGACATTTCTGTAAAATATTTACGTTCCATTTTAGTCGTAGCTGCGTTCAATACATGATCAAAAATTATTTAATGTTCGACTAGTTTATTATTGCTGTTATAAAAACAGAGAAATCACAATGACAAAACATACATTGCTAAAATTTTTGATTGAAATAGTACAAAAGTCGGACATTAAACATTGAAGGCACCACGGGAGTTGAACGGAAGATAATACCTACGGTCAATGTACACACTTCGGGTCGGAGGCCCTCGAAGAGTACACTGTTGACCTCAGGCATTATTGTCCTTTTATCACTCTTGATACCTTAATTACTATAATTAAGTGAAAAATATATCTTCTATCTGAAAAGAATTAGTGGCATCCGTAGTGGACTACTAACATTGATGTTAAAAAATAGCACCCTATTATTCATAGCCCAATTTCCACTGAATAGTTTATTTCATCCTTGTATCTATCACACTTTTCAGAATAATTCATATTATACAATCCGCGCCGTGGTATTTTCTTTTGTAACAAAACTTAACTCGTTCTTGGGTTTGTACTTTATTTTTTACTTGAGGCTACAAAAATATAGCTAAAATAACCGCTAATGAATATTTCTTCATATAATTGACGCTAAACTAGATACTACACTTATTTATTATTCACACAATAACACTGTCGGCTATTTATTTCCACAGTTTCTTATTTATTTTGAATAGTTCACTTATTTATTTTCAATCTTGTGTGCTCCGTATCCGAACTACTAAAAATTATATTTATTTATCCGCGCCTATGGTTTCTCGAAGCTTCCAAAAATTTCTAGTGGGTTTCCAGAAATTCCACCAGACGTCACCACGTCCTTGGCGCATGAGTCAGTTGCGTTTGCCACTCGTTTAACTGGCGTATTACTATCCTGTAGGGGCTCCATTCGTTACACTATTTTCAACTAGTGCTCTAGCCTCGAGTTCTAACGATAGAAATAACTATAATTCGGGTTATTTCCACAAATAATTACCTTCTAATATAACTTTTTGAAAAGAAGATATCTTACTCTAGAAATTAATAGCATTTTAGACATGCATTTCCGTCTTCAATTTTTATTGCTTGGGAACACGCTACAGTTCGCGATTCATTACTAATTTTGGTAATTCTTTATTATATCGATTGATGAACTATCAGAATTGAACTCTATTGATTTTCATTACGTTTTGCTAGAGATTTTAGTTTTTATTGTCAACTGTAAGTATGAAATGATCAGGGGCGCCGGAACTTCATTATTGCTTTGGGTTTCTCGGTGGAAAAGAGATCAATTTATTGGCAATGAAAAAATTGAAAAAGAAAAAAATAGTTATTTATGTATCTAGTGCGCAAAATTGATGCTTGAAAATGAAAGTCAACCGAGTCACAGATCATTCGAAAGCTCCAAATAAATTTCGTGCACAACATTTTTTCTACAGACATCAAATAAATATAAAAAAATATTAAAATCGTATTAAAATACTGAAATTGATGGAACAAAATTAGTGCACGAAATACTCGATATACACGAAAAATTCCAAAGCAACATTTCGCATACTAATATTGATGTACGAATGTTATCATTTTTTGACGTCTGTAAAAAATAGTTATTTTATAGATTGCGAAATGTCAGTTTTGCATTCGAGAATAGAAGATTTTTTTGTGAGCGTTGCGAGTAAAAAAAATTATTCGAGAATGCAAATCATTTCACGTGTTTCTAGTTGCCTTGTAAATGTTCACTCTCAATGACAGTTTTCGAAAAAATATATTTGTATTTTACAAAACAAAATTAACAAAAAAATATGATTTAAACTAGGCATTTTTTTACTAAAAAATTATAGAGATTCTAGTAACGTTACAAGTATTTACAGTATTTCTGAGAATATATAGATAGTAATTAGTAATAAATCATTATTCTATAACATGTGAAATGTTTGTTGTCTTTGAGAATTTTTTAGAATAAAACCAATTTCTGGAACATAATGTTTGCAGAAATTTGAAATCATACAGTTATTCAATCTTGATTGTGACATTGTTGTTCTCAAGTAATTTTTCAGATGTCTAAGGTCTGGAGAACTTCTTTCTACTACGTCACAAATATTTTGCATTTGTTAAATTGCTATGGGTGCTATTATATATATTAAAATCACATCAATTTGTTATTGATGCTATAGAACAATGGGTAAACTCGTGGGGAGCTATTTTCTTTTTGATTTCATTACTCTTAAATATTCTTGTATTACGTTCTCATATTTTATTTTGTTGCTATAATTTTTGGTGTTTTTTTCTAATTTAATGATTCATTCAGTATAATAATTTCTAATGCCTGGTTTTTCAATGGACAAAGTAGTTTGCTTCGCAAGTAAATAAAATTTACTCTATTAGATGACAGTCGATTATTTGATAGCAAGACTTTTGGCTTTACCAACGATTTTCTATTTTAATTTCATATTTTTGTTACATGCTTCATGGAAAAATTGCCACTAGCAAAAAACCGCATTTTTTGCTAAAAAAATTCAAGTTCCTTAAACATGGTTGTTACTTGGTCGTCATAGCTACTTCATAACATATCATATTTTTTAATCACTCAATTTTTTGTTCAAAGCTAAATGATTCATTTTAAACAGTCGGTCGTAAAAATAATGCATTGCTACAAAAACTATTTTATATCTGTTGAAGAATTATGACTTTTTTTTATGTTAAGTGTCCGAAAAACTAGGTTATATATATTTTTAAGAAATTTGTCTTCATTCTAAGAGGGAGATATTTTTTTATTATTGTTGTGTTAGAAATTTAAGAACTCTGCCGTTTCTTTAGTGATGAATTGAGATTTGTTTTCATCAAAACTTAAATACAATAATTAGACTCGACCAAATATTCTAAAAATGTGTTAAAAATTAAAAAATAGAATGGTTTTTGCGTTGGGCATCTCTCCAAACAAGCTGTCAACAACAAAATTTTGAAAACGTTCCCGTGTAGTGACAGACGACAGTCCTAGAAGACAGGGAACACTCGTTCGTTCATCCGGTAATCTAGGAATCAGGGAACTTCACTGTACAAAGCGGCACTTTCAAATTAATCATTTTAAAACATTGTCACAAAGAAATTTTAATAGTTTCATGCTCTCTTAGAGGTTGGTAGATGGGGATGGAGTCATAAAGACCAATTAAGTATTAGTTTAAATTTGTAGGATGTCATGAATTATTGGCGAGTCGGTAGAGAATCATAAATTCTTGGAAGGTTCATCCAGTGCGGGTGTATCTTGGGTGTGTGTCACGTCGGTCTTGAGTGCCTGTGACATACGTCTTGCCATGTCCTCCATAACTCTTAGCTCATTGCTTTTATTTCTACTTCTATCTTAACAAAGGCAACTTGTCAGCAAATACAAAAAAATCACTGACAATAATAATATTTTTGCCCAATTCTCAAAATATTCTACAATATCTTTATATCCATAAATAATTCTTACTAATAAAATGCTAGCCGTATTTTAGAGATAATTATTAGATAATTTTAAAAAAACTATAAAACAGTTATATAGGCTGATCATAAATGATTAACCATCACGTGAATTGTAAATGCTCGCATTATGATCCTAATTATCTTCCACGGAATACATTTAGTACAACACAGTTGTATGTACATGTTTTGTTTATATCTGATTCTTAAGGAGCCCATATATTGTCAAACAAATTGCACAACACATGCTGTTGCGCAATAATTTGCCAATGTATGGCAATGTTTGATGCGTTGCACAAATGTTTGACTAGTTTCAAACATGTTTGAAATCCGCTGTGCACCGGGAACGCTTGTGCAACGCATTGTGTTGTGTACGTGCATGTTGCGCTCCGTTGTGCAATATTTTCCAGTTATCGGCCGGTTTTCTTGAAGGAAGGCTTGTAGGAAGGCTCGCGACTATGACAATAGATAATAGAGAATTTTGGAGAGAATCTATTGAAATATACAGGGATCTACCTGAATTATGAAAAACTAAGAGCGACATCCATAAAAATAGGAAGTTGTCAGAAATAAATTGAGAGAAATTGAGCCAGGAGCTGATCAAGAAATGGTCATTAGCCATCCTATCATCCAAATTCTTTGTTTCCTTTTCCGTTTTCTGGTAGCATCATAATCATCTATGGCACATCTTATACTTGAGGACATGCTTGTCGTACAATTTCCAATTTGTAACTGAAGTTTGAAGATAATTTAGCCAAGTGTATGGAGGACACAATTGTGCAGCACAACGTTGCGCATCGTTTTGTTGCGCATTTTGTTTGATAATGTATGGGCTCCTTAAGAACTATTCAATACATATAATACATATTTTGGTCACATCTTGCTCTCAGAAATAAAAGAGTGAGTAAAAAACTGTAATTTTGAGAATTTTATTAAATTGAACTGTCATTTATTCAAATTATTAGGTTAGAATGAGCCACCAATCGTACTTACTATCACAACGATAAGACAAAAAGAAATCCAAACGAGGTGACGCAATCAATCATTTATAATCACTTTGTATATATCCTCACTAAAAATGGTCACCGAACGAGAGAAATTTAGTGATTCGTGCCTCGTACCGAGTCAAAGTTGAGAATATTTTTTTTATCAAGGCTCATCTAAGTAGGGTCTTCCTATAAAGATAAAAAATACTGCCTAATCTGAAATCTGGCAGATTTGTACTGCGTATACAGTTAAATTTTTGAAAAAAGATCATAATTTCTGTTTGTGTTTTTCTTATTAATCTTAGAAATTTTTGCAGTTTAATGGCACGATATATCAAAAAGATTTAAGAAAGCATTTGAAGTAAAAATATAATAGGCGGTACCGTAATGTAAATTTAGTATAATTTTAATTTATTTATCTACAAAATTTCTTGAAATATATATCTAGATATTTCCCAAATATTTTTCACAATTATTTCACAAGACACAACAAAAATTATGAACATTTCTAAAATTTCAATGTACTTAAATTGAATAAAATCTTTAGTAAAACCTAAATTGAACATTCCACGTCTCATATTTATGTCTAGTGATAAGTGATAAGTTTATATTAGTTATGAACTATCAAAATCTGTATTGGCAAAAATGGTTTGGAAAAAAAATCTAACAAAATCATAGAAAAAAAGTAAAATATCTAAAATTAATAGATGGATATTTTAAAATCATGAAATTAAATACGAGATCTTGGCTTGTACTCGACCTGTCTGAACGATCCTTCAGAGCCGGAACTAGGGCGTGGCGAAGGCGGCCTCTGCCACGGGCGCAGACTCCTAGGGGGCGCAAAATTCCATGAACCGCATTAAACAATTCATTCAAATTCAAATTTAAGAAATGTTTTATGACAAGATTTGGGTGAGAAAGCTTATACCGTTATACTACCTGCTACCCATCTCATGGTCAACTATAAAATTTTACTTGGGTTTATATTGGTTATTGAAGATGTACACTGCTCTATCAGCAAATAGTCTAGCTTATGCATTGCGTGCAATGTATTAGGAATGCCGCAGAGCCGGAACTAGGGCGTGGCGAAGGTGGCCCCTGCCACGGGCGCAGACTCCTAGGGGGCACAAAATTATATGAACTGCAATAAACAAATCATTCAAATTCAAATTTTTTAAGAAATGTTTCATAACGGGCTTTGCCTGAGGAAGCTCATACCGTTATATTACCTGCTACCCCTCTCATCTTGAGGTCAACTATAAAATTTTACTTGGGTTTATTGGTTATTGGAGATGTACACTGCTCTATCAGCAAATAGTCTAGCTTCTGGATTCAGTGCATTGTGTTAGGAATATCGAGCCACTCCCTACGCTTAATTTGTTAAAGCAGAATATATTTTTATCTTTTAGGTTTTCATCTATTGTTCAAAATTAATTATTTCTGGTTTAAGACTTCACTGAACCCAAAAGACAGTTTGAAAAGGAAGTCGGACTGTCTGTCGGTTCGTCTATGTGGAAGCACGATAACTTGAGAACGCATACGAATTTTCAAACGAAATTTCATATTCAAGTTTTTCATCAAAAAGCTAGGATCAAATTCGTAGATTCTTTCAACCAGTGGTACCAAAACTTTATTGATGGAACTTTTCAACTTTTTGCGTTTATTTTAGAAACGGTGATATTTATCATAGAATATAAAATGACTTGAATTGATCCTCGAATAATTTGGCATAACATTCACCCGAAACATTTTTCCAATTCATCAGCGGTCCATTTACCATTATTAAAATGTGAATTTTCATGAAATTCGTCATGATTTTCTGTAGCAAAGAAATAATAAGAATCATAATGTGAAATTAGAATCTAGAAAAGGACTATTTATTTTCAAGAATACTTATTTTATGTAGGACTAAAATATAACTGCCATCTGTCACTTCAACATCCCTTTGACAATGACAGCTGTCACTTTGACAATGACAGATGTCACTTAGACAATGACAGCTGCCACTTTGAAATATGCAATTAATTGATGCGACATTCTAAATTTCTAAAACAGTGATGAAACTGGCAGGGAAATTTATGGTCAGGGAAGTACTGTGTGGCCACAGCAGATTTTTTTATATTATGACATCTAGTTTTTATTCATATATAGATATTAAGATGTTGGTAATATTTAATGTACCTGATTGATTGTAATTTTGTTTTTATTATGTCACCACTTGTTTTGAAGAATATATATATTTTTTTTGTATATCTTTTTTGCCTCATATTCATAATAATTCTCTACACAAAAATAGGGGCGCAATTTTATGATTCGCCACGGGCGGCCAATATTCTAGTTCCGGCTCTGGAATGCCGAGCCACCCGTTACGCTTGATTTGTTAAAGAAGAATATATTTTCAACTTTTCACTTTTCATCTATTGTTCAGAATTAATTAATTCTGGTTTTAAACACCACTAAACCCAAAAGACGTAGTTTTAAAAAAAATGTTGGCCTGTCTTTCGCTTCGTCTGTGTGGAAGCACGATAACTTGAGTACGCGCACGAATTTTTGAATGAAATTTCATATTCAAGTTTCTTATCAAAAAGCTAGGTTCAAGTTCGTAGATGAGATTTTTTCAATCAGTGGTACTAAAATTTTATTGACGGAACTTTTTGATTTTTTGCGTTTATTTTAGAAACGGTAGTATTTATCATAGAATGTAAAATAACTAGAATTGATCCTCGAATAATTTGGCACAGCATTTATCCTAAATATTTTCTAAATTATCAGCGGTTCATTTGTCATTATTAAAATTTGAATTTTTATGAAATTCGCTAAGTTTTTCTGAAGCAAAGAAATAATGAAAATCATAATGCGAAATTAGTATTATTATCACTCATATTCGGACATCACATGCAAGCGTTCGTCAATTGTTCTTTTAAATCAGGTAATTTAGTTCTATCGTGTTTGGTATCAAATTAAAGCTATTGTGGAGATATGTAATTGTAGTGGAAGTGTCAAAAAGGATATTTAAACGATCATCAATTGTTTCTTTTACAAATTATTCAAATGATATCTAGTTTGGTATCAATTTAAAGCTCTCGGAAAGATAAAATTGGTAGATATCAAGAATGAATATTAATTAGTGGAATCCACGTTACCATCTTTAAATTATAATTTCGACAATCAAATGTCAAAACTGTATGTTTCAATGAACTGAAGACTCCGAAAATCTAGAAAAGGACTATTTATTTTCAAGAATACTTATCTTATGTAGGACTAAAATATAACTGTCAATGTTAAAGTGACAGATGGTAGCTGTCACTTTGACAATAACAGATGTCACTTTGACAATGACAGCTGCCAACTTGAAATATGCAATTAATTGATGCGACACTCTAAATTTCTGAAACAATGATGAAACTGGCCAGGAAATTTATGGCCGAGGAAATACTGATTGACCACAGCAGATTTTTTTGGATTATGAAATCGATTTTTGATTCATATATAGGTATTAAGATGCTAGTAATATTTATTGTACCTGATTGATTATAATTTAGTTTTTATTATGTCATCACTTGGTTTGAAGAATATATATATTTTTTGCCTCATATTCATAAAAATAGGAGCGCAATTCTATGATTCACCACGAGCGACCAATACTCTAGTTCCGGCTCTGCGATCCTTTAGTATTCTGCCCACTGCTCAACGGTATAGTTTTGTTTAGCTTCATATTCCTGACTTTATAAGCCCGTCGTCAAGTACAATAGTACCTAAAACCACAGACGGCAAAATAGAGACCAAACGAAAATGATTCTAAATTACTGGCACCTTATAGTTTTGCTTCAGTTATGAAATTATTTGCACCTACTAAATGGAAAGCAGTTGACCTGGTACCATTTATTTCAATGTGAAACATGGTATGTTGCATATACATGATTACCAATTACCAGCAATGTATTTAAGAGCACGTTCCATTAGGCGATCGCAATGATTTACTCACGACCTCAGTTTTTGCCGTTCCTCTTATATACGATTGCTACGGTTGATACTTCAAATGGAACGATGTGACTGATGCGAGTGTCTTATTAATATCAAATAAATTGATAATTCGTGGTCAAGATCGAAGAGTAAATCATTAACGGCCGATTTCGAGTTAAATTAATCTGGTTCCTTGGTCACAATATCATTTTCTCCATTTTTTGTGTCTTTATTGGCCAATCAAATGAACTTTAATTAATTTAACTCCCGGTTAAGAAATCAGGTGTAATAAGATTGAACTAAACTATAGCAAAAAGGATATATGAACAATATAAATTCAATATGCCTGTGTTAATTATTCTCTCATAAGTAATGATAATGAGAGATAATAAAATCATATGTCATATTGACAAATGAAAAATCTTTGATCAATCGACATAATTTGGAATCAAAAATACAAATTAGAAAGAAACCTTTTCAATGAATTCAAATTTCTTGGTGATTTTTGCAAGAATAAACGCAACGACCGGCTCAACCCACCTTTCAATCGGAGGCAGTGTGAGCTTGAAGTGTTCACGACTAGAGGCGTCATCTATGACACACTGATCTCAAACGAAAAGACCGCGATCGTCTTGAGGGACGATTATTGAAGCGACATGAGTGTTGCGGTCGCCTAATGGAACGTACCTCATGTGTCTATTTTAAAATGAAACATAGGGAATAAGTTAAACCGGGTCAAACTGAATTATTATACAGGGTGTATTAGAACTAATGTAAAAAAATAACAGCATATTCCTTTTCTGTAAAAAATGTTATATAAATATATGTACTATCTCTTTTATATATCAAGAGATCAAAATTGCATAAATAGCAGGTAATTTTAAAATTAAGCCAAGATACTTTTGAAACAATGTAAAAAATAATGGAAAACAATGCAAAATTAATTTCAATTTCACAAATAAATACAAACAACCAAAGAATAATAAATGCCTCAGCTGACACTTCTAACAACCCAAATACGATAAATTTAGTTTATAATTCCATGATTCATTGATGTCAAACTTGCATCCTAGTTCAAGGGGCAAATTTTGAACATTTTCTATGACAAAATAAATTTCCATTGTTTCTTACTCTGTTTTAATTTCAAATTTGCTGCTATTTATGAAATTCTGATCTGTCGTATTCTGGTAATCGAAATAAATAGGACCAATTCTCAAAATGATGTTAGGAGTATGCTATTATTAATTTACACTAGTCCTGATACATCCTGTATAAAAAGAACGAAAAAAATCGCTTAAATATAGAGATATAAACAAAGTAACATATAAATAAATAACAATTATAATAAATTTTCAAAGATTTCTCCATTTCCGGCTAAGAAATAACACAATCGATTATGAAACTATTGAATGACATTTGAAATTTGGACAGTTGTAATAATTTCAGACACGTTTCCAATTCCGTAAAAATTATATTCTACAGCAAATTCTGGTTCTTATTAATTTTTTCAAACATCAATTCACGAGAATTTATTGTTCGTTCCGTATCACCTGCAACTAATTCCTGATGATTTTTAAAATGGAATGACTTGAAATACTCTTTCTTAGGGTACGTTCTACTAGGTGACCGCAACGCTCATGTTGCCTCAATAATCGTTCCACAAGACGATCGCGGTAGTGGCGGATTTACACATTTCCCAAGTAGTGGCTGTTAAATTTTTATCGCCCTTACCTCTACAATTGTCAGTCTCTAGATTATTACAATCCAACAATTTTGTTGAAATTGCACAAGAAATAGAAAAAAGATGTCTTATAGACTTTTATCTGGAAGACATCAGAAAAGCGTCTGACAGATTTTTTATTTCTGTACGAAGGCTTAAAAAAATCGGTCTTCAAATTTGCCGCCCCTAAAATCTGCCATGCATTCAAGATCAACATAACATAGATGATGTCATTAATCGCGACCGCTTCAAGCTCACAACGCCCACGACTGAAAGATGGGTCAAAGCTGTCGTTGCGTTCATTTTTGCAGAAATCACCAAGAAATTTTGATTCATTGAAAAAGTATCTTTCCAATTTGTAATTTTAGTTCCAAATTATATCGATTGATTCAAAATTTTTTAATTTGTCAATATATGGTCAATGTGACAATGAATTTCACGGTCTCTCATTATCATTATTCATTATTTTAGGAGATATTGATTTACACAGGCATATTGAATTCATTCCATTCGTATATCCTTTTTGCTAGAGGTTAAATAAATATTATTGATGATTTACTTTTCGATCTCAACCATGAATTGTCTCTTTATTTGACATTTAACAGACACTCGCATCTTTCCAATTGAAACACCAATCACAGCAATCATATGTTAGTGTAATGGCAAAAACTGCGGTCGTCAGCAAATCGTTTCGTCAAATTCGTAGCCTTGTAAATAACACATCCTCTATTTTACGTTAAAATAAACTCACGGTATATATTAGAATTATAGAATTGTATAACTGGGTGTAAGGTTTTTGGAGTCATCTTCATAATTTCTAGGTCTTAAATGGAATATTTGTTGGTTTTTTCAATTATCAAGTTGACTTCATTCTTATATTGAATTTTGAAATTGATTATGAGACTTTAATGACCCAGTTGGGCTAAAGATATGACAATATGGCGGTAAACACAATACGGTAGGATCTGCTTCTTTCGCTAAACTATTTATAATATACGATTTTTGAAATAATATAGAGATATATTTGCTTTTTACCTTAGTCGTTAGTCTACTGGACGATTGGTATATAGAAATCCAGTTTTTATCATTCTAGTTAGTAATTAGTCTACTGAGCAATAGGTAGCATCACTCACAATATAGGGATTTGAAGTTATGCTATCAGCGCCACCGTGAGTAAAAGTCGAAGCTCAAGAAGAGATATTGCCCAAGGTTATTGCATTGTGTACAAGTGGCAATAAAGTATTTTACGAAGAATTTGCTGTATTTAAAAGTTGCACATCAAAAGAAATTATAATGTTACAGATTATTATTGTTCTGAATTTGATTCTCCACTTTTATAATACATTTATGTTTCAGATAAATAATTCCAAGAATAATAGCGGAATGACGAAAAATCTGAGATTTTTCTTGATAGAATATTTTCGATATATTAAAATTAATATTCCAGAGTAGTTCACGAAGGAGAAGAAGTTGTTAATGCTGGATACATAATTATTTGTGGCACTTCACGTGACAACCCAGATTTAAAAATTGTATGGTTTATGTTTGCAAACTTCTGCGTTGGAGTCACTGCCACTCAAAATTGAAGAAATACTTCTATAAAAGGACTCACTCTTTTTTCAATTTTGAAAGAGCTAATTCATAATTTTTTTCTACTTATAAATTAAAAATAAATAAAATAAATAGGAAAAAACTTAAACTTGAATCCCGCTTTTTTCAAGAACTACAGCTAGGTACACAATATGTAGTTGACATAATTATTCAAATCAAATATTTAAATAGTAAAGCTTAAATTTTTAATAATTCAGTTGAAAGATAAAAGAATGTAACCGACATTTCACGAATATCTCTTATTGAGCTTCTAAAATTTGCTATCAGACTGCGTAGCGCTTAGCTGGAAATCCCTATAGAAATCTAATTTTTTAACTCTAGTTAGTCTACTGAATTATAGGTGACACCACTCACCACTGCTCAAAAGATGGCGCCACTGGTAAATGAGCGGATAACATCACTGCTGGCGGTATCTTTGAAATCTTAGATCGTTATCTGTTTTGAAACCGGCGATGTATCTCTACTAACGTTATATATTTTCGTTGAAAAATCAATCGTGTCTAATTTTGTTTGTGCAATATTTTGTTGAACTGTGTTACGGGAAAGCCTGAAAAAAATTATTCAAAATTCTATACATTCTACAACAATTTACCATTCAACGATAACAGTCATGAACAACAATTATATGTATCTTATATCATTTTAATTCTAAATAACGCAAGTACGGCTCTTGCAACTACAAATAGTTAAGAATAAAAAATCTTAAATTGTCCAAACATATTCCTAGGAACCCGTTTTATATGTAAGTTAGGGTCATTTTTCTTTGCTATTTATTCCGCTATCTTTGGTTTTGGGTATTGTTCTGCTTAGCGACGGATTTATAAAGTCAGGAATATTAAGTTAAACCAATACTAAATACCAAAGAAAGTACGCTGGTATCATTTCAGAGTCACAGTTCATGACAGTAGAGAATTTATTTTTATTCAAAATTATTTATAAAAATTGAATTCTTCAACAAATCAATAAAATTATATTTCGATAGTAAGCCAATATATAAAATAAAGAATAACTAAATTTAGTCAAGAATTGTGATCTGTATAGCGTGTCCTCAACCGAACAAATCTAAGAACGGAGACACATTTCATATTTCAAAGGCATTAGATTATAAAAATATTTTTAAGAACTTTAAAATGGTATTACTGTTTGGACTCTAAGCTTGAGTAATTCCACAAGTAATCAACTTGTATACAACTTTTTGACAAAAAATAATATTCCTCCAAACTTCAGCGAAAGATTTATTTTTTTCAAAAAGCGGTGTAGAAGTTGATTTCTTGTGGAATTACCCAAATTATGATCACTTATATTGTCAAAATTCATGACTGCAGCGCTAGTCGATAACAAAATACACGGTGTGGGATGTACAATATATTTCGAATTATTTATATTATCAGCTTCAATTTTATACTTCAAACTTAAGACTATAGTTTCAAGAATAAAAATAAAATTTCGAATTGGATATTTTCGTGTGTGCTTGAATCATTATCAATAATTATATTTTCTGAAGAAAAAAGGCATAGTTTATTCCAATTTTGGCATTTTGCAGACTGGTGACTGAGCCCTGCGTGAGCAGCCCAATAAACTCTTCATCTTCTAGTTGCTCGTCCCCCGTCACCACCACCATAACAGACCCCACTCCCTTGTTACCGCCCACGCCGCTGGACACGGTGTCGCCGCTTCACCAGCTGCCGCCACCGTGGTCCATTTTAGCTGGAGCAGGCGGCCTGGACGCAACACCATCCACTACCGTGTCCACAGCTGCTCCCAGCTCCTCCAGCGGCGGCGTCAAGAGCGAAATGCGAAGTCCAGGTCCTCTCCAAGACAATGGAAGTGTTCCCGATGTCACGACACTTGGAGATCCTGCTACGGTACTTTACGCTCCAAGTACAGCCGATATGTTGGGAGTATACGATGCAGCCAAAGATTATCATAATCAGTATAGCACTGCGCACCAATATTACAATAGGTAAACATATTTCAGTTGCAATTATATAAAATCACTTCTTATACTCTCGTAAAAATTTTCATATAATTCACAAGTGAATACTTTTTTTCTAGTATGCAACAAGCTTATGGTACTACCAGCCCCACACATTACATGAATACTCCAAGTTTTTACAACTCTTCGTATGGCTACGCCGCTGCCTTAAGCAGTGGTGGAGGTAGCAGCACCGGAGTGGGCTCTCGACCCGCTTGCAAAGCAGCTGCCTCCAGCTATTTAGGAGGATATGCTACCTCAGCTTCACCCTTTAGTACACAAAGTCCAGCTACCGCCGCTACTGTACCAACAGCACCTGCTTCTTATAGTGGATACAGTGGATACAGTTGCGCCGCCACTGGAACCGGCTTTGGGCAAGCCTTTCCCACACAGGTAAATAGTCATTTATGCAACAAGAGTGCAAAATTGAGCATTACGACATGAGGCCAAGTATTTGATGACGAGGCTTACCGAATCACCAAAATTGTTGACCGAATGTTACTCGTACTGCGTATAAAAAAATTTCTATGGCCCTAAATAGTAACATTCAAAACAATTCCAAAAAACACAAAACACAGAAAAAGTTGACATCTATACTTCAAATAACCTAAGGAATGGATCAGTGACAGATGTTATATTCAGAGCGGTGAGCTTTCAATTTCATTGTAATCTTCTTCGATATTATCGACTTCCACACATTGACACTTATTAAGAACCAACAACAAAACAAAGAGCAGAAAACATAGTTAGAAAGTTTGGTAGCTTAAAATAAATGGTTCGATGACAGCTGCTATCACCAAAATTAAATTTATTTGACGCAATTTATGTCTCTTCAGAGTTTAGGCCCGAGTTTTTTGAGCTTGAGTGAAGCGAATGTTTAGACTAATGCTAGAGTTCTTAAAACATGTTCCATACTCTACTTTTCTTACAAAAGCTAAGTGAAACAGCATAAATAAATTTAAAAATAGTAATTTATTGAACTAATGTGGAATGTGCTATATTAATCACAAAAAAAGTTAGCCATGACCACGACACCTGAAAGGTGAGTGGCTACTTTTCACACGAGTGCAATTCAACATTTTATCAAACATCTCTCTTAACTACTGTAATCGTTTTCATATGTTAGTTAATTTTCAGCACTGACAATTTAAATGCTTTGAGTGAAGCTTAGAAATTACAAAATAACCATGATGCGATCGTTGTGGTACTTAATGACTAATGTTCAATATTATTTATACGAACTTATTATGAATCGGTTGGATATAGTTGGATATAGTATCATGCTACAAGGAACGAATGACCGTCATTATTTTCCAGATTTAAGCTGAATGCACTCGTCAAAGGCGAGGTCGAAGCCCAAGGCATAGCTTCGTGCAGTCAACTTCACCCGTGTCAATAATAACGGTCATTCAGTGTCCATATTGCATACAATATTTTTTATAACAAGTGCTTCGAAGTACCCAAGTACTAAACTCTGTGAATATATTTGGATGTATTAAAACTATCTTATCGATTTTACAAATAAATTTTTACAACTGCGATCATATTTACAAAAAACTAGTACTACAAAAAATAATTCACTTATTTTATTGATTGATTTTTTATAATGTTTTTCACATTTTATTTTCTATGCTATCAAGTACACAGCAAGTGCAAACACTACATTATAACGAACGCATCCTATAATGACATTTTTTTCTAAGTGTCAATTTGACATATAACAATGAAATGAAAAATATCAACATCATCCATCATGATTGACAATTATTATTTTCCCTTCTCAGTAAGAAATAGTATATTATGCTACAAGGACCGAACGACTGTTATTTTTGTCCAGGATAAATTTGGCTGCATTCGATGAAGACGAGGGCAAAGCCCGAAGGCGAAGTACGAGGCGAAGACGAGGGCAAAGCCCAAGGCGTAGCTCCGTGCAGGCAAATTTGTCCGTGACAATAATGACAGTCGTTCAGTGTCCGTGTTGCATACGATACTTTTTGTAACAAATGCACCGAAGTACCCCCATTACTAAATTTTTTAAATAAATTTGGATGTATTGAAACAATCTTATCGATTTGACAAACAGATTTTTGCAAATGCAATCATGTTACAGTAAACTAATACAATGAAACATAACTTACATGATTTATTTTATTGATTGATATGTTTCACGTTCACAATAAATGCACATACTATAACGAACACATTCTATAATACAAATTTCTTTCAAATATCAATCTGACATAATCAAAATAAAATAATCCACGGCATCCATGTTCCATGATCTACAATTCCATTTTTACCCAGCGGGAAAAAATATCCATTAATTCCCAGTCAACAGAGAATTAATGAAAATTGTTACCATGGTTTGGAATTGAGAACTTTCGAAGCAGAATTCAGCTCAGTAATAGGGTACTTTCGGTGTACGTGTTACAAAAAAAATATTAATAATTGAATTCCTGTCAACAGGGAATTGATGATAATTGTTTTCATGATTTGGAATTGAGAACTTTCGAAGCAGAATTCAGTTCAGTAATAAAGTACTTTCGGTGCACGTGTCACAAAAAATATAGTTCATACATATTTTTAATTCTATAATTATTTTTTAGAGCGTAGATTATGGAGGTTACGGCACATCATATCCAGATGCACAATCAGTGGCTCAATATCCAACTACAGCTTATTATTCGACACAAAGTTATTCTCCATACGTTAGTTCACCAAGCTCAAGTGGAAGCATTAGCACAAGTTATCAACTTGCTGCTACATCTTTACCAGGTACAGAACTAATTCATTTATAGAAACTACACTGCCGCCATCTTCTAGCTATATACTGAACTAAATCCAGTCGATAATTCAGGACACATCAGTTTTTCGCCATCTCTCTATCAGATACTGTAACTGCTAGAGTAGGTCGATAATTCGCGAGTAAAATTAAGCCGTAGCCATCTGGTGGCAAAACGAGAACTACCCAAAGTCGTATTCCGCTTGTAACGCTATTTGAGCTAATGTTATTTTAATCGATTGTTATTTGTAAACAGTGAGCTTTTGTTATATTTTTTTATATTTCACGGTTTATCTACTATTTCAGTATATGTGTATTGATCAAAATCAATCTTCTTAGAGACTGCTTTCCTATTTACATCAATTTTATTTCAACCTGTTTTGCGCTTTCCTATTTACTATCTATTAATTTCCTTACTCTTTCTCCATTTATTCAACTTTTTTAATTTAACATAAGTTTTCCTTCGAGAAAAGTGAATAATGTGAGTTTAAATATTTAAAGACTATTTCCCAATAGCATGATTATTTATCTGCAAATAAATACAATTTGAAACGTCCATGTACAAAATTGGAATAATAGGAATGAAATTGAATCCTCAAACTTACAAGTTTGTGAAGGGAAACCATCTCAAATATTATAATAACAAAATATGATTCCATGGAAAATCACGGTTTTAACATCCAAACAAGCATGTCTAAAAATGACAGTACGACTTTTCATCTGACATTTTGGTTGACAACAGCGCCCCTATCGGTAATTTTACTCGCGAATACAATAAATTTTAGTTATTCGCTATCTTCACTATATGTCATTCATGTTAAGAACGATATATAGAGCTAAAATTTAGGCTTTCTTGTTAGCCGAAATGTAAACATAATCCAAAAAAATGTCCAAGTCTTTTAAACTAAAAAAATTAATATATTTAAAATATATAAAAATAAATTCAAACAGTAGCAATATACAAGTGTAGCAGAACCAAGAACATTAATTTTAACCAGCAGTAGAACTCGAAAAGTATAACAATTTTTTTCATAACTTTTTCCTGTGAACCATTTGGATATTCAGTTGAAACTCATTGACTATTAGTCAAAAAATTTAATGTACGCCTATGGTTCAATCTGAATGCTTGGTATTTGTTAGAGAAATGAGATTATCGATTAAAATGAATATTTTGTGACTTTGAACGATCGAAGTCATGTCAATTATTTATTTAAAACTGAGAAAATTTTTGTATATATATTGAAATCTTAGCTTAACTCTGTAATTTTATTTTTGCATACTTTGTAAGATAGGCCAAATTTGTCTAGTAACGTCTCTGAGATTAACCATTTGATCTATCAATCATATTTTTATCTCACTGTCAAGTTGATTGAAATCTATTGGAGGATTTCACGTAGTTTTTCAGATAGTTAATACATTTCTCACCAAATAAAATGAATACAAGCTCATTGCACGTTCACAACTAACAGCTGGTATGGCAGTCGAAATCTGTGGTGCCATCTGCGAGTGTTGAATAAATTAACTGTTATTCTCAAACCAAGTCTCAAATATCACTCAACGATTTATTTGAAGGAAACGGTGGAATATGGTATGAAATTCAATTCTAAAGTAATTAATTCAATGAATTTAATTGGAAATATTGCCACAATTCTGAAAGCTTCAATATAGAACAGATGACCCACAAATGTAACTAAACCAAATTTGATAAGTTTATAATTTGTTTTCTGAAACTATAGTCACGAAATGCATATTATTGAAATGAACCGAATGTGAAGTTTGTAATAAGTATGAGAAAAAACGTGTAGACCACAGTCATTCATCTGCTGTTTAGCGTTTTAGAAAAACAATACAACAGCTATGTACTTGTTTGCTTCATTTTTGCAGTTGTTTCCACTATATTGGGAACAATGCAGATTCGAATCGAGTGTAATTGTAATTGATGGAAATAAATAATAGTTATTTGTGTGTCAAGGCCGTAAAGGTTATCTTTTTTGGTCGAATCTGTTGTTTGCGGCCGAAGCGTAGCTGAGGCTGCAATTCAGGTGAGACCAAAAAAGGACTGTAGGCCGAGGTGCACACAACGTTTTTTAGGCGATCATTACGAAATAATTCAAAATCACATCATTTTATCCATTTATTTCTAAAACATTGCAATTGTAAATCTTAGTTGCCGTTAAAATTGTTTTATTTTATTGTCTTCTATCAAAGTGACATTTGTAAAAATGTATCAATTTCTTGAATTGCACGAACTATAAAGATTGACGGATGAATATAATATGTGTTCTGGCGAAAACTGTTTCTTAAAGAGTTCATTAAGCAGCCTGTTTAGGTAGGTATGAAGTGTTTATGAAGTAGTTTTTGACAGATCAGTCCCAAAAAAGTAATATTTGACAGATCAGTCCCAAAAAGTAAAATTTGACAGATTTATACCAAAAAGTGAAACTTCACGGCCGCAAAAGGGGCCATAGAAACATCTTTTTTGTTATGATCGCCTAAAATAGTATATTGTGCAATAAGTGCGATAAGTTGTCGATTGCCCACGAGAGCGAAGTTGGGCGCACGAACGAAGTGAGTGAACTCATTCGCTCAAGTGGGCAATTAACAACATCGCACGAGTTGCAGATACTATTTTTTATTACGAATGCGGGATGAGTATTATTTTGCGCTTATTTTTCCGAGCGGTAAATGAATTGCGTGCGACAAGTTTACTTGTCGCACTCAAATTATACTTGGCGCACGCAAAAGGCAAAGAGCCATTTACCGCCCGGAAAAGCGTGCGTAGAATAGTACTTATCCCGCATGAGTAATAAAAAATACTTTGTCAGAACTATGATATTGATAACTTCAAATTCTCATCTGTACATTGGCAACTATAGTACCTAGCATTTAGAAATCTGAAAGGAAGTAGTTTCACAAAATTAGATTTTAATTTTCAATGAACATTACTGTCAATTCAATTCTGTATTCTGTATAGGAATTTTTGTTTTCATATTGCCTACAGTTATGCAACTGCATAAGCGCTACACCGTGGCCGATAGACGAACCGGTAGAAGTTGTATTCAATTATCAGAACTCAGAAGGTTCTTCCACGTTGTGACAAACTAAGTAGCAATATGTTGCCGATAACACAGTAAATTTCAGCTCGAAAACACTAGCTTGACATTCTCTTGTAAATATAACCTTAATTTTAAAGAGATGACAAACTACAAACATGATCTGTGATTATAGTGATACTTCTTCAGGAGAAGAAGGTATTTTGAGTACAGAAAAATATACTTAAATTGATCTTTCGCAATATATTTCATTAAATATCTTAATAAATCGAAGTTGTTGACTGGTAATGTGTATGTTTTTGTAAATTCATTGCATTTTTGACGATAATGTGACGCGAAATCGCGTTAAAAATAAAATATTTCATGGAACTTCATCGAATGTTTTATGCAATTTGTACAAACTTTTTGATTTTCAGACAGTCCTTCTAATGGACTTTCAATGACAGAAGCACCTACCTCTCCGCTCAAAGCAGATGGAACTACAAGAAGATCTAGAGATTCTGGAAGTGGAACAGAAACCAGAAGCACCCGTGGTCGAGGAAGACGTCATAATACTGTTTCACCCACAGCTCCTGAATCTACAACCGAAAGAGTTTTTATTTGGGACTTAGATGAAACTATCATAATCTTCCACAGTTTATTAACTGGATCTTTTGCTACTAAATATAATAAGGTAAATTTGATGATAAATTTATTGTGGTTATCGTTAACATTAAAATATATTTTATAGGATACACACACAGTAGTCCAGCTAGGTTTTAGAATGGAAGAAATGGTTTTTAATCTTGCTGACACACATTTCTTTTTCAATGACGTTGAAGACTGTGATCAAGTTCACATAGACGACGTATCATCGGATGATAACGGTCAAGACTTATCGTCTTATAATTTTGGCGCAGATGGTTTCCATGCATCTGCTGCTAGTAGTGGAAATTTATGTTTAGCGACCGGAGTTAGAGGGGGAGTAGATTGGATGCGGAAATTAGCATTTAGATATAGAAAAATTAAAGATACCTATAATAATTATAGAAATAGGTAAGTAAATATATTCTTTCTTCAAATTCATAATTATATTTTTGTTTTTATTTTTACAGTGTTGGAGGTTTGCTGGGACCAACGAAAAGAGACCAGTGGCTCCAATTAAGATCAGATATAGAAGTAGTAACGGAAAATTGGTTAACTCTAGCTAATAAATGTCTCACATTAATTAATTCTAGAAGTAATTGTGTAAATGTATTAGTTACTACAACACAACTTGTGCCAGCTCTGGCGAAGGTCTTATTGTTTGGCTTAGGAGGTGTTTTTCCTATAGATAATATTTACTCTGCTACAAAAATAGGAAAAGAAAGTTGTTTTGAGAGAATAGTAACCAGATTTGGTCGTAAATGTACATATGTAGTAATTGGCGACGGTCAAGATGAAGAAACGGCAGCCAAAGCTCTGAATTTTCCTTTTTGGAGAATATCTAATCATAGTGATACGGTCGCACTATATAACGCACTTGATATGGGCTTTTTATGATGTGCCACGATCACCAAACAACTTTTAAACATCATCCATACTTTTTTAGTGTTAAATAAGACGTTGCATTTAAGAATGCAATTCTTCACATGTGCAATGCAACCAGTGTAAGTTTTTTTATCCTGAATGTACATAAAATTTCAGTTCTTTTAAAATGTAAAAATTCTAATACACAATTTTCAATTGTTTAATATTATCTCAGCAAAATTTTTTTTGTCAAATGATCATCAATTAACTGATCTATACAAGGAACCATGCTTCCAAAATTAATTTTTGATCGTAAATAAAATATTGGGAATACATAACCCTGTAAGAAAATGATCATCTTATTTTTTTTTAAGAATATAAATGAAAAATTGTCATGTCTTGCACTTAATATATTTTTTCTGCTTTTATATAATGTACAATGTGCACAGATGAGAATGTAATTATTGCCAATTATTTTCGCACATTTTAAATGTCTCTTTTATTTTAATACATACATTTTGTGCTTATTTCGCACAAATTGTATTGAATTTTATTCAATTTTGCTGAGAATTTTAAATTTGCTGAATCAGATTTGTAATTAAAATAGTAAATATGAAATGTATAAATGAATGTCATACTTAAATTATATAAAGAAAAAATGCTAACATGCATTTTAAAAATATATTTACAGTTTTGTTTTATAAACAACTGATTTTCGAAATATTTTTTCGTATGTTAAATGTAAATATATACATAATAATTAAAATTATTCTTTTTTATCATCCCTTATATACATATATACAGTGTGTTCATTTCAAGTTGTACACTATTGCAATCTCGAGAACCATGAGATACAGAGTTGGTTGAATTAGCAAACAATTTCTAGTCAAAATACTATTTTAATGAGCTAAAAAAAATTTTGTTCTAGTGTTTTTCAAAATATGGGACTCAACTTTTTTATTTTAAATAGCAACATAAATTCTTTATTACGTTAATCTAAACGATTTTTAAAATAAAAATACGAAAATGAATATGTACCTATTATTTTTATTTATATATGTTTACACAAAGGTTGTGGAAAAACAAATTATTTTATTTACAAACAAATTGTCAGTATTGATCCTAGTATTGATATTGTTCAATAATTATTATCATTATTCCAACTCCTGGTTATTTCTTTATTAAATACTTGAAATAAAATAGTATACTATGCCACAAGGACCGAATGACTGTCATTTTTGTCCAGGATAAATTTGGCTGCATTCGGTGAAGACGAGAGCAAAGCCCGAGGCAGAGGCGAGGGCGAAGATGAGTGCAAAGCCCAAGGCGTAGCTCCGTGCAGCCAAATTTGTCCGTGTCAATAATGACAGTCGTTCAGTGTCCGTATTGCATACGATACTTTTTGTAACAAGTGCACCGAAGTACCCCCATTACTAAATTTTTAAAATAAATTTGGATATATTGAAACAATCTTAAACAGTAAACTAATACAATGAAACATAACTTACATGATTTGTTTTATTGACTGATATTTTTCACATTGTCTGTGCTATCCCGATCCCGTTCACAATAAATGCACATACTGTAACGAACACATTCTATAATACAAATTTCTTTCAAATATCAATTTGACATATATCAATGAAATAAAAAAATCCAACGGCATTCATGATCCATGATCTACAATTTCATTTTTACCCAGCGGACATTAATATTCATTAATTCCCAGTCAACAGAGAATTAATGAAAATTGTTACCATGGTTTGAAATTGAGAACTTGCGAAGTAGAAGTCAACTCAGTAATAGGATACTTTCGGTGTACGTGTTACAAAAATATGATTTCATATAATGAGAAGATATAATGTACTAATACATATTTAATTTTTTATTTTTATTTTGAAAATCGTTCAATAAAAGTATGAAAATGTTATACTGTTAAAATCAGAGAAAAAGACGCTATTGATTGCCGTAATAAAAAATGAATGTTGCTATTTAGAATAGAAAAGTTGAGAGTCACTAGCGAGAAAAAAATTTTTTTAGTTCGTTGAAATAGTGTCTTGATATAGAAATTGTTTGCTTATTTAACCACCGCTGTATCTTTGAAATTTCATTAATACATACTTTCACGAGTCCTATGATACTAGGCTTGAAAAAGGCCAATTCTGATGACCAGTGGCAGCTCGTATATAGGCACTGTGGAACTACAGCATTCTCTATTTCCACTTGATATTATCGATAACATTTAAAATAAACTAGTCCTTTTTTCTTCAATTCTTTCTTTATATTTATACTCCGCGTGTGTTTTAAGTTCAAGTTTCTGAATAAATTTTCTGTTTATATTGTTTGTCTCTTTTACCACAATTTTTAAACAAAGACCTCTTGGGGCAGCACCCCTATTAATTTTAGTTACAAGACGCTACTGCTGGCGACTCTTATTCTGATGTTCAAATATGCTCATGAAAAGCATCCTTAATTTGAACTGAGGTTTTTTTTTTTAGGAGTAAAAAAGGATTGAATTTATCTTCAAGAAAAATAGACATCATAAAAATTATTGCTTGTAAAATTTTCTGCAAAAAGCTCAGAGTTTTTATTTGTGGTAACCGTTTTGAGGATATAGAGCGAATTAAATGTGTACACTAAAAATTTTCATGGTAAGTTTCAGATATACAAATTAAAATTTGTAATGTACAGATAGCATGTCATACATAAGTATAATTAAATGATGTATCGTCGGATGACGGATAAATCAGGATCAGTAAATAAAATTCAGTGGGTAGGAAACGGATTTTGATGTAATCGATGCGGTCAGTCAGTACCTGCATTGTAAGAGGGACACAATAACACTGTCTTGTATTTATTTCCATTCCTTCTTATTTATTTCGACTATAGTTCATTTCAGTCAAGAACGGTCTAAGGACTCTTATAGAACTACGATTCAAGCCTTCTGATTGGCCAAAATGCGAACCAGTTAGCACAAAAATCGCACTTGGTTATTTGTAAATTGTTCATCAATTATCATAAATAGATTTGTGCATTTCGAAGATTTATATTTTTTTATTTCCAGACAGCTTGTTTTATATCCTGCATTCACTGTGGGTAAATCGTGTTCGCATTTCAGCCAGTCAGAAGGTTTAAATCGTAGTCCCATTAAAGTCCTTAGATCGTTCCTAACTGAAATGAACTGTAATTCACTTTTTTATTTTCACTCTTTCGCGTTCTGTATCCGAACTTTGGCTTCCCTAATTATTTTACATCAAAAAAGTTGAATAGTTTATTGTAGAAGAAAAATTTCTGCATTCTTTGACACTAATATTTTTAATTTTACTCCCAAGAACCAGTAAAATTACGAAAATGTTTATTAATAATTTTCTTAAAATCAACAGTGCCATGAAATGACAAAATAAAATTAAGGAAAGCTGATATTTCGCTACCCTAGAATCACAGAGTTCTAACTAGCAAAAAGATGATTTCGAGTAAATGGCTTTCAAAGTTGATGAAATGACAAAACAAAAATGCGTTGAGTAATCAAGTTGATACTCTTCTATATCGCTCATACCTCTATTTAAAAACAAATTATATAACATTCTTGAATATGGTGTCAATATTTTCCATAAAAAATGGATTTCTGTTTGAGTTAGAACCTTGTTACTAAATTACATACTGATATACTGATATTTTATCTTCTACATGATTCTATCTGCATATGGCATATTATTATAATGCTGTCGCACAGTAAATTCATCAAACAGCTATGACAAAGAAAAGTACTCAAAACTCAAGTCTCATTTTTTCCACAAAACTTAGGCCCAATTGTACAGTCTAAGCTTTTCCAAAGTTTAGTAAAACCAAGTTTAATTTCTATGGTTACAATTATTCCAGCAATTGTAACCATTAGAATTAAACTTGGTTTTACTAAGCTTAAGATAAGCTTAGACTGTACAACTGGGCCTTAGAAGAATACAGTAGCAAAAGTACAAAATAAAACATAACCGCAAAATAACTCTACTTTTATTCATATTATTTATTTTTAATTTTTGTAGACTTGTTATCCTTTCTAGATATATTTTGGGAGGCTGTTTCCTTCTCACCATCTTCTAGTTTCTTTGGACTCTCAATTTCTTCATCTGAATAAGAGATAATATACTAAAATCACTACTATGATGCGACTACCTTTAATTTTGAATACAGTTTTATGATACTCTCTGTCCTGAAGTCCCATAAATTTTAAGATTTTGATAAAATGGTGTCTTTTCTGATCTAGTTTAACATTTTTTCCATTGATTGGTCATAAGGGAGTCCCTATATCGATATTATTGATAGATTGTCCTCTAGATATGATTAAGACCGTTTCAAATTCTGCTACTTTTTGAATTCTACAGAATCTAAATTTTTAGTTGTAAATTTCAAGGATGCGACAGTGGCTAAAGGAACTGATTTGAAACTGATTTTTTTCGCACATTCCTGATAATTTTTGGAATTTCTCTGTGTCATTTGTATTACTGAATATGGGCTTTTTAAACTAATTGCTTTTAATGATCTTATAACACCCAATGATAAAAAGAGCTTGATCTTATTTAACGACCTGTGAACTCAACAATACCTTTTTGTGTTTCTTGCATTTTCTCAATATAAAAGTGAAATGTATGAATCAAACTATCCATCACAAAACTTTCAAAACAATAGCAGTGTTATCACTTAGTCTAATACATGGTTCTATCTGTGCGAAAACAACCGTGTAGATTAGTTAGAAGGTTCTAACTGCGCACATGGAACTGTGTTGTTCTCAGAATAGTTGATAAACATTGCAGATAGAATTCTGTTATATTCATATTTCAGATATGGGACGCAAGATGGAGTTGGAATGAAGTTTAGAATGTGAATTACGGTACATAGAACCTTGTTGGCAAAAAATCACAAAAAATTTGAAAATGTCAGTTAGAACCCTGTAATTCTAGGGTAGCGATTTGTCGAGCATTTTTTTGACCATAAAACCATTTCACCATATCTAGTTTTTCTTCTAAGTTATACATTTCAATTCAAGACACTTGATATGAAACACTGATGACAGCAGATGACAGATATAAGCAATAACTTGGAATGGGTACATTTATTTTTTATTTCATGGCACTGTTGAATTTAACAAAATTACCAAAAACATTTTTGTAATTTTACTGGTTCCTAGTAAAGTAAAATTGAGAATATTAGTGTCAAAAAATGCAGAATTTTTTTCTCTATAATAAACTATTTAACTTTTTTGATGTAAAATAATTAGAGAAGCCAATAATTGAACATTTCAAAAATAGCATTGAAAACGTTATGGTGCGTCCTTCGAGTCACCTCACCACCCCATATATCCCCGGCTATTGCATCTCGAAGCATCCAGAAATTTCTAATTGGCTTACGTCACCACGTCGCGTTTGTCACCCGTTTAACCAGCATGACGCCATGGAAGGCTACCCTGTAGGGGCACTATTATCAAATTAGTTCCACTAGAACCGTATGCTCGTTGATAACTGTGTATTTTATGCCAAAAAATGTAGAATTTCAAGAAAGCATATGTGAAACTATCATTAAAAATGCTGCATTTTATTACACATTTAAAAACGAAAGCCGATTCTTAGGTCTCGCGATACACGTATGTCGATCGTTTTCCGATAGATTTTTTTAAATAAAATAATTATTTGGTATGCTCTGCATACGTGAAACTATCATTGCAAGAAGTAATTTTTTTTATGTTATCAATTTTTCACGGAAGTAGAGCCTTATAAAAAAAATGTTGCATCAGAGACTGATTTTTTGAAAAATAATAATACTAAAACTATTTTTTTTTTCAATAAAAACGACTTTTGATTTTAAATTCTGTATATTTATTTGAAACTTTGTTTTCTGAAGAAGATCCTTGGTCAAAGGATCGAAACGTCAAAGTTTTGCCTTCCGGGTCAAAATGATCCAGTAATCTCCATAATTTGTAAAGGGATGTATGTATATGATGCTAGTGGTTAAACAATTTGCTTTTTTCTATATTGTTCAGAATAAATGGTATAAATAACACATTCTGGTACATGTTCAAATTTTATCACATATATATATAATAGGCCATTACGATTATTTTAATAATACCAAACGCCAGTATCAAAACAACTTGTGAAAAGTGAGGTTATTTTTCACAAAATCATAAATAAAACGCGATGGATGTAGGAGAATTATTGAATTATAAGGTAAATATACATGTAAAAGCTGAAAAAATGTATTCTTAAAGTAAATATTACGTAGCCACCCCAAGCAATCAAAAGACCAGCTGAGAACGACAATACTTCTGAGGCTGAAGATGAATTGGAAAAGCAGCGTAAAATGCGTCGATTGGCAAAAGCTAGGGCAAATCAAATGTCTAAAGAAGCAGCAGCGCAAAGTACAGCCGCTTCTCTGAAAGCATTGGACGATATTTCCGATCAAGAAAAACAGGAGATTTTAAAGTATGTTGAGACAGAGGAAACCGAAGGTGAAGTTATAGATGAAACTGCTATTAAACGTATGGCGTTAGTATTCGAGAAACGAGCCCTTCGGAATAGAGAAATGAGGATTAAATTTCCTGATAGTCCCGAAAAATTCATGGAAAGTGAAGTAAGTTTAAGAGCACAAAAAATCATGATTTTCCAATAAATATGCTAATAATTTGTAGGTTGAACTTCATCAGATCATTCAAGAAATGCATTTAGTTGCAACAGTTCCTGATTTATACCCATTGGTAGTTGAACTGCAAATAATTCCTTCAATTTTAGAATTACTCAGTCATGAAAACACAGACATCGCTGTATCAGTTATTGATCTATTACAAGAATTAACAGATGTTGATATTCTGAACGAAAGTCAAGATGGTTCTGATACATTAATAGATACTTTACTAGAACAGCAAATTTGCGCACTATTGGTACAAAATTTAGATAGGTTAGATGAAACTGTTAAAGAAGAAGCTGATGGCGTTCATAACACATTAGGTAATTGAGAAAAATTCAATTTTTAATATATGGATAAGAATTTTAATTTATTGCAGCAATAATAGAAAATCTAACTGAATATCGACCAGAAGTAAGTGGCGATGCAGCTAAACAAGGTCTATTACTATGGCTGCTACGTCGTTTAAAAGTAAAAATGCCATTTGATGCAAATAAATTGTATGCTAGTGAATTGCTGTCTATATTATTGCAAGATAATGATAGTAACCGTCAAAATTTGGGAGAAATAGATGGTATTGATACACTTTTACAACAACTTGCTGTGAGTTCCCAAGAAAAATAAAGAAAAAAAGTAATCTTTTACATTATATTTTTATTTCAGTTTTATAAACGCCACGATCCAAATACTGCAGAAGAGCAAGAAATGATGGAAAATCTATTCAACTGCCTTTGTAGTGCCCTTATGTGTTTTTCAAATAGAGATAAGTTTCTTAAAGGAGAAGGTTTACAACTCATGAATTTAATGTTACGAGAAAAAAAAATGTCTAGAAATGGATCTTTGAAAGTTCTTGATCACGCGATGTCTGGTCCTCACGGTAAAGACAACTGCAATAAATTTGTTGACATTTTGGGATTACGGACAATATTCCCATTATTTATGAAAACTCCCCGTAAAAATAGAAAACGTTTATTAACAACAGAAGATCATGAGGAACACGTAGTGTCAATCATTTCCAGCATGTTACGGAATTGCCGAGGCTCGCAAAGGCAAAGATTAATTAATAAATTCACAGAAAATGATCATGAGAAAGTAGATAGACTCCTGGAACTTCATTTTAAATATTGGGAAAAAATTGAATTAATGGATGCACTTTATGATGAAAGAGACGAAGGAGAAGAGGCAGAAAGTGCGCATTATTTGAGGAAATTAGAAAATGGTTTATTTACACTTCAATTAGTTGATTATATTATTGTTGAAGTGTGCGCTGCTGGGCCTGGTAGTATTAAACAGCGAGTTACACAAATTTTAAATCTGAGAGGTGCTTCTCTAAAAACAATTCGACATGTAATGAGAGAATACGCGGGGAATTTGGGCGATGAAGGTGATCCTGATTGGAGAGAGCAAGAACAGCAACATATTTTACAACTTGTAGATAAGTTCTAAAAATTATTATAAATAAAATAAAAATGATTAATAATTTTGTGAGATTTCCGGTCCAGAACATTGTAAGAAGCTACTAAATGACTCAAACAAAATCGTTGTATAAGATTATTATTTATCTTGCATCATATCGTTTACAAAAAGAAAAAATAACGACAATAAATAATTTCATCAAAAGTACAATGAATTCAAACTTTTTGGATTCATTGATTATTGAAACAGTGTCGTAACAAAAAATAATAATAGTGAAAGGTTTTGTGTAGGAAGGTAAGGGGAATTAAAAACATATCACATGCAACGTGACTTATTGTACCACGTGATAGTGTTATCCAATCGAAAACAACGCAAAACTTTTGTCACGTTGCATTTGACGTGCTGAATCGCTTAGATATTGCATTCAACAATTTGTAAAACATATATGTCGACTGGTCTCGAAGAAACAACACAAAATTTCATCGAATTTAGAAAAAAGAATAAATAACTATATCTGTGTGACATCAGAATAAGTGCAAGATCAGTATTACAAGTGTAATAATTTATTATTAATAATAGTCTGGTGTATTACTTGATAATTATTATGACCTAAGTGAAAGTATTTACGTTATTTAATCTTGCATAATATTTTATTAATATTTCGAAAAAAATTACTATAATTGTTGTGTTTAAACAATGTAAAATAAGTCTACAATAATGAATGTGTTAAATGTGACCCCGCAGAATATCGGGGCTCGCGAAGCTCATGTAGTACACTGGTTCCGTAAAGGATTACGGTTACATGACAACCCGTCGTTAAGAGAAGGACTAGTTGGTGCAAAAACTTTTCGATGTGTTTTTATTTTAGATCCCTGGTTTGCTGGTTCTTCCAATGTTGGAATAAACAAATGGAGGTAAGACTATTCTTCTCAATTTATTGTGTTTCTAAAATAATTTCATTTAAAAAATTAATTAAAAAGTTATTTTTTCACGCAGATTTCTTCTCCAATGCCTGGAAGATCTTGATAGATCTCTTCGTAAGTTGAATTCCCGTCTTTTTGTGATTCGTGGTCAACCAGCAGATGCGCTTCCCAAACTTTTCAAAGAATGGGGTACAACTAGTTTATCATTTGAGGAAGATCCTGAACCATTCGGCCGTGTTCGTGATCTTAACATTACTGCAATGTGTCAAGAATTAGGAATTAATGTAGTTCAACGAGTTTCTCATACGCTGTATCACCTACAAAAAATAATTGATAAAAATGGAGGTAAAGCTCCTCTTACCTACCATCAATTTCAAGCGATTATAGCTTCAATGGGTGCTCCGCCTCATGCAGAGCCTTCTGTGACGCATTCTTATCTAAACGGAGCAGTCACACCGTTATGTGATGATCATGATGACCGATACGGTGTTCCAACATTAGAAGAATTAGGTTTCGACACTGAAGGATTGCTTCCTCCAGTTTGGGTAGGGGGCGAAAGTGAAGCTCTTGGTCGATTAGAGAGACATTTAGAACGGAAAGCTTGGGTTGCATCTTTTGGTCGACCTAAAATGACTCCACAATCTCTACTAGCATCACAAACGGGTCTTTCACCTTATTTACGATTTGGTTGTTTGTCTACCCGTTTATTCTATTACCAATTAACAGATCTGTATAGAAAAATTAAGAAAGCTTTACCACCATTGTCACTTCATGGTCAATTATTGTGGAGAGAATTTTTTTATTGCGCCGCCACAAAAAATCCAAACTTTGACCGAATGATTGGAAACCCAATTTGCGTACAAATCCCTTGGGACAAAAACGCCGAAGCGTTGGCAAAATGGGCAAATGGTCAAACTGGATTTCCATGGATAGATGCAATTATGACTCAATTAAGAGAAGAAGGATGGATCCATCATTTAGCGCGCCACGCAGTCGCCTGTTTTTTAACTCGAGGAGATTTGTGGTTGTCTTGGGAAGAAGGAATGAAAGTATTTGAAGAATTACTTCTGGATGCTGATTGGTCTGTTAATGCAGGTATGTGGATGTGGTTATCTTGCTCCAGCTTTTTCCAACAGTTCTTTCATTGTTATTGTCCTGTGCGATTCGGTAGAAAAGCCGATCCTAATGGAGATTACATTAGGAAATATTTACCTATTCTAAAAAATATGCCTACTAGATATATTCATGAACCCTGGAACGCCCCAGAAAGTGTTCAAAGGTCTGCAAAATGTATGGTAGGGGTAGAATATCCGTTACCTATGGTAAACCATGCTGTTGCTAGTAGAATAAATATACAGAGAATGAAACAAGTCTACCAGCAACTTAGCAAATATAGAAATTTAGATGGGTGCCACGTTAAAGCCCAAAGTCCTTCCCCAACTTCAGTTATTACAAACATGAACAATTCTTATTATTACAGTTTTATTGATATGTCCCAAAATAACATGAAACAGTCACCAATACAAAATGATGGAAAAAATCAGTAATTTGTAACAGTATATTCAACGAAAAATAAATGTAATACATAGAATAGTTTCATACAAAAATATTTTGTACTATATTTCAAATTAATTTGTAAAGAAATTATTGTGTAAATTATATTTAATTCTTATTTAATTTCTAATTTAATATGTAAATCATAACATCTCCCTGGTCCTGTGGTTGCACAATAGTTCCATCCTCTAAAATATACGCATTTTTTCCTAAAGTTATTTGTTGTTCATTTTCAGTAGGAGACAGCGATCTATTGGTGACGGACAAGTTTTCAATTTGTATAATGTCTTTATTTTTATCTAATTTATCAGTTTTCGTAATCGTAAGAGATTCAGTATTAGATAAATCTGAAATAGTTTTTTCGGGCGCCTTTTTGTTTATATTTTGTGAATCTTTAGCAGTTGTTTCTATGGCGCCATTTTCTAAAATAAGCACGTTTCTTCCTTTTTTATTTGTCTCAGGTAAGCGCAGCAGGATTTCAGTATTTCCTTCTGGATCAACGGATGTTATTGTGATAGAATTATCTTTTTTGCTCAAGTTTTTGGGTTTATCCCATTGGTCTTTCAATTCTAAATGATATTTTTTTAAATGTGATCTGAGCGAATAAACAACTTTAAAAGTTTTCGAGCAATACGGGCAGCAATAAGTTTTACCAGTGTGATATATTTTTTCATGGCGAGTTAATAAATAATTTAATGTGAAAGTCTTATTGCAAATTTTACACTCATGTGAATATGCAGAATGCTCTTTTCTTTTATGTTCCATGTAACAAAAATTATTTTTAAAATTTTTGCCACAGTCCGGGCAGACTATAGAATTTTCTAAATGTACTTTTCGTTGATGCTCGTTTAATCCTTTTTTTCTAGAATATTTTTTCCCACAATACTCGCAAGAAAATCTTATTGAAGTATGTAACACTTTATGTTCCTTTAAACTTGATTTTGTTGTAAATTTCTTGTTACAAATATCGCACACTTCTCTAGCCGATCCATGTCCTAGTAAATGATTTTTATATAAATCGTATCTATAGAACTTTTTATCACAAACTCTACATTCATATTTTGGCTCTGCGTGTTGTCTTTTGTGGGTATTTAAAGCTTGTGGCGTATGGTAAGTTTTTGCGCATATTTCACAAATAAATGTTTGCCCTGTAGACATTCTAACTCTTTCTTCATGAGTTCTTTTTACATGTCTCTGTAGATACACTTCCAAGAGAAATTTTCGATTGCACTGATTGCAAGGGTACAGAGTTTTTTGTGTAATAGAAATTGAAGAGCAGTTATGATTTTCTCTATCATATTTAGATTTATATTCTTTTCCACAATTTGCGCACGGATAATTATTCAAATGTTTATTTATATGCCGTCTCAAATATTTTTTCTGGTAGAATGATTTCGTACAATATGAGCAATTATATTTTTTCAATGAATCGGCAGTAAAACATGAATGACGCAAATAGTTTTCTCTGCGAGTAAATACCTACGTAATACATAAATTTACCAACAATTATAAAATTTAAATTTGAAATTATACTTACAGCTAAACACTGCACGCAAGTATATTCACCAGCGTGTTTTTTTAAATGTCTATATAAATATTGTAAATTATTAAATACTTTATTACAAATATCACAGTTGTACGGTGGTTGTAACTTTGGTATAATTTCATTACTTTCAACAAGTTCTAAACTGAAATCGGCAATACTTTTCTCTTGAGCTATTTTGCTTGCTTTTGTATTATCATCGCATAATATAGCTCTCAATGTTTCCGCATCGCTGTAATCATTATAAATTCCAGAATTTGGTATACCGAATTGATCTAACATTAACAACTGATCTGATTCAGTTAAGCTATTAGATATTAAACTATCTATTGGTGGAGGAGTAGGCAGACGAGGATCCACTGAAACAGATTTTGGCACTTCTGATGGCTTTTCAATAAAGTTTTCAATATCACATGGTTTGTGATCTGTGAAAATTATATGTGCGTATTTTCTATGCAATCTTAAAGCCTGTAATTCAAATAAATTATATAATTAATAAATTTAATGTTTAAATAATTTACCTTTTCAGTCCCAAATCCTCCATTGCACACGTTACAAACAAATGCATTTTTAATCATTTTAAAATAATGTTTTTGTAAATGTTTGGCAAACTTCACTACATTTGCTTCATTGTGGCCACAAATTTTGCAGCACCAGTTTCGTCGCTCTTCTGCACCTAATTTTTTGGCTGGTAATGTTTCTGCCACCTCTTGATTTTTCTCATAATCTATTGACAATAATTAATCACTAAAAATAATTAATAATGTACAAAAATACTCACCATATGGATCAAATTTATTATTTTGTTTTGGAACGTGTATTTCAGATCCAATTTTAGCTGCATAATAAGTAGAGTACCATACTTTAAAATGTTCTCCTGGATTTATGTCTCGAATAACAGAATAGAAAATTTCTAATTTAATTTGATAGCATATTAAATTTTGCTCCTCAAAATTGCTAGCAGCAGAAATGTAGCACATCCAGTTACATTTTTCTTCATTCCTTGAATCTAAATAATAATCTGGTAGAATATTTTCTGAATCTCCAAAGATCTTGATTGGAAAATTATCGAATGGATTCAAAGAATAGAATTTTTCAGCTTGATAGGGTCCTGAATAATAAATATAAATTTCCAAATGTCCGAATTAAAGTATATCAATTCACGTACCAAACCGAGTTCCTCTACGATAATTTTTAGTTGCGATAACTGTTTTTGAGCCATCTGATAAAGTTTCAACTTTTAAATCTGGTGGTAAGGTCAATAAAGCTCTGGGTAATACTTTAGAATCTTCTATCTAAAATAACAATGTTAGAAGAAAGATATCGTAACTAAAAGATGACTTACATGTAGTAAATGATCAAATATTGAACATTTTTCTGTTTCGTGATCTTCTGTGCAGACAGAACAACCTAAAAGTTTTAAATTTAAAAAATAGATTCAAAATACTATTATGAATCAATGATAGCACCTGTTAATTTGCTTCGGGCAGTGAAAGAGTCCTCTTTATTTATAAAACCGACGCTAAAACCTTCATCAACTGTTATGTCCATTTTTTTAAGTATAAAAATCCCGGAGATTTATTTAGCTTCTCTGTGCAATGATTTAATTTTTCTAACCTAAAACAAGATGAGCGAATGCATAATTTATGGGTCAATCAGCAACAAGATGGAGCAGGATTAAGGAAAACAAACTAGTTCTCAGTACTGTATTGAAACGATTCAAAGTGTTTCTAAGAATACAGGTTACAGTGCCAATATTTATTTTATAAACTCTTATGATCACAATATCGCTCACAGTTACTCTTCTGAATGACTTCTGACTCCTTCCTCTCCTTGCTCACACTCTTTATATACCTAATCCAACAATGGGCCAACATTCAAATGTCTTAACAGTTGAATATATTTATAACTAACCAGTGTCCGCGACTTCGTCTGCGTGGATCACCATAATCTGAATAAATAATCGTAAAAAATGAGCGAATATTAATTTCGTTGCAACAATAATTAGTTCTGAAAATTTCTACAATTACGCTGACACTGCAGATCTATATGGCTGGTGCATAGTCGAAGCATACAAATATTTATACCATATCTTCTGAACCCTGCAAAATATCGCAATGGAATAAGCACAAAAATTTAAGTTAAAATTCCTGTTTTAATCTTTACAATTTTCATTGAAATCTGTTGAGCCGTCTCGGAGTCTATTTGAGACAAACTTTCAAAGAGACAGACAGACAAAAATTCTAAAAACAGTCATTTATGATTGGACATCGTTTAAATAACAATTCTCACTTGAAGTTTTGCATTTATTTTGAAATCACAGGCAGACAATTCAATTTTATTTATCTGTATGGATAATAGTATATTGTTCAACAAGTGCGGCAAGTTGTTGATTACCCACAAGAGCGAAGTTGAGCGCTCTAACGAAGTGAGTACGCTCATTCGCTCAAATGGGCAATTAACAACATCGCACTATTATTATTTTTTATTACGAATATGGGATAAGTATTATTTTGCGCTTGTTTTACCGGGCGGTAAATGGTCAAAAAGTCAAAGAGTCATTTACCGCCCAGAAAAATGTGCACAAAATAGTACTTATCTCGCATGAGAAATTTAAAAAAAATAGAACTCTTGGAATCCGAGATAAATTTGAAGTCGATGGCTGTGGCTGATCATATGTTTTAATCGGTATTTTCTGTGATGGCACAACTCCAGTTTTGGAAAATCTGTGAATTATTTACTTCATCAATTGAATTATTCAGAAATCACATCTATAATTTTAACTTACGTGGATGAAAGTTGCTCGGCGAAAATTGCTCAGAACAAACTGTCATTTCTTTCTTTACTTTTTTACCAATCCAAAGGGCAATTGGCAATTGTCCATCTTTTTCATAGCACTGGATTTTTTGATGAGTTGTGTATAGTTATAGTTTCTGATTTATAATCATTACAAAAGTAAAATATTATATCCACCGAGCAAAAACTTTTATTTTTGTAGTAATAATTGCATCTACGCAATGTAAAAGCAATACTTTCCTTAAAGCCTTTATTCATACATCTGCCACTAGATGTCAGCTACTTTAATTTTTTTCGCATCGCGAAATCATGAACATTTTGAATTGTATTTTTTATTTTTCAAATATCTGAACAATAATGTACCAAGTTATATTATTACCATTTATAATGTAGGTACACAACAATTTATCAAGTCACAAATATTCTATAAACCCTCTCATGTATAAAATACATCTATTCCAACATTTACCTAAAATCGAATGCTTAAATTTAACCTTATTTGTATCAATTTGTGCGTTTGTTATTTTTGGAAATATATATTTCTAAACAATGAACAGATACAACTTTTTTTTTCTGTTTTCACATATATTGGACCTTATATCGTCTTACAAATATATTGAATGACTGTATTGTGTTCATTCACTGTATATACAAGGTATTTAAATTTTTAAGTAATAAATTGAAACAGTGCTAAGTAACTATTTATTTTACTAGGTACATCAAAATTCACCTGACAAATGTCTTTACAAAATTTGTAATTGTGTAAACACCTTGTATATTATAAAAAGTGCAGCATTATGACAATAAAACTACAGTTTAAAGCACTTTTAGGGAATTATTCAAAACTCATATAACGACATATCTATCATATAGATTTATATTAATAATTACTCTATCAATAATTTATTATGTCATTATTCAGTCACTTTCATTATTGATATATTTGACAATTTTTTATAATTCTGTAACCGCACATAATCTGTATGCAATATGTTCTGTATTTCTAAAAAATATTTACAGACAGTTTATATAATATTAGAACAGCATCTGGTTTTAAATAAAAACAGTATAATACATATTTAAGAAAAATATAAGGATGGGTCATGTGTTTTGTATAAAAAATATATTATGATTAATTATATTGCTAGTTTGTTAAAATTATTAAATACTCTGCGATTATATATACAAATTAAAACAACAGAAACAGATAATGAGTATCACAACTATAGATAAAGCGTTTAAAATAAATTACTATAATTGCTGCCTAGGGAAAAATAAAAAGATTGTGAGTCAACTGGAATGGTGAACGATTCAATATATAATACTATTCTATTAAATAAATAAATATATAGGTACTATATAAGTTGTATATGTTACATTGTACTTTTTAGCACAATTTAGAAAATATCTGAGTGCATACATGTTAATAAAATAGCCTCCATTTGAATATCATATAATTATTGATTTATGATCAGACATCAGCCTTATTTAAAATGTTAGAATATGCTGTTTACTTATTCAAATATTAAGATGTCTGCTTAAAAGGTTTTAAAAACATCAAATTTTAATAAAAGTATCTAAAATTTTATTTAACATTTTTATTTTTACAGATCAGTCCAAATTTTTCTTGTTTTGAGGTTCTAGTCTCATTTTTGTAATATTAAACAAAATTTATATAAAAGTATAAATAGCTACTAATTTATAAAAATATAAATCATCTTTTAGAGATCAACTGTTATTTTTTGAGACTATTTCAACAATAACAAAATTATCTGTAAATTATATTTTGCGTCATAAGACAGATTGCCACTAGTGCAGAATTTTTTTAAAAATATAAATAATCATTGCACTTTCATACTTCCTAATTTAAGTCTTGAGTGGTAGCACTTTTATTTAGGAACATACAAAAATTAATAGCGAGTTCTATAAAAAAATCTATCGTAAATACCCCATCAAATATTAAAAATAAAAAAACAATAAAAGTTAAAACTCTGGTAAAAGTAATATCGAGTTAATATTGCTGTAATATTATTCAAATAAATCATATCAGTTTATAAAACTGACTAAAAGTAATATTAATGTACCTTACATTTCTAAAATTCACAAGCAGCCTTATTTTTCAATACCTATCGTTTCCGACTTGGAGATTATACAAAGAGTCCGAGCTTTTATAAACGAAAAATAAAATATGCCCCAAAAACTTGACAAATTAGATGTCGCTGATGTCTGATTAGTACCGATGTGAAGGTGATGCAATAAAATTTAAAAGTTCATGATCCTTATAAAACATTTTTGTAACACGTGCACCGAAAGTATCCTACTACTGAACTGTTTTCAGCTTCGAAAGTTCTCAATTCCAAACCATGGAATCAATTATCATTAATTACCTGTTAACAGGGAAGTATATAGTTCATTTCAGTTAAGAACTGACCAAGCGCTCTTATGAGACTACGATTTAAGGTGCTTGCTACGGCAAAACTGCCATCTGTTAAATGAATCTTAAAACAACTAAAAAATAATGCAGATCAATGTAAACTAAGTGTAAGAAAGACGAAGCTATGGAGAATGTTAAAACTAGTCAGTTATAATCTTGTATCTCTTTCAACTGAATTTATTAAGAACTTAAGCTTTATTATTTGAATATTTGATCTGAATAATCATGTCAACTACAAATTGTTGTGTATCTGACTGTAGATTCAAGCTTAAGTTTTTTCCTATTTTCTAAAGAGAAGAAGAAGGTTAACGCGAAAAATAAATTTAATGAAATTGGAAAAGAGTGAATTCTTTTATGAAATTATATTCTATGCATTTTGACGACGAAATTTTTTTTTTGAGTGGTAAAAGCACAACTCTTTTTGATTATTTCACATACTTTGGATTAAATAATGTTGTAATTTCCTCAGGAGAGAGAAAAAGTACCCGGAAATATTTGAAAAACAATGCAGCTCCAAAAAAAAAATATGCCAATTCTTCGTGAATCACTTTTATTTCCATTTGTAGACAATTCAATTATCTCGCTCAACAACTCTTCTTGAGTTTCAAATTTTATTCACAAAGGCGCTGATAGCATAACCTATAGAGAATGCAGGGGAAAGGCCTAGTATTGTTTTTTTGTTCTGAACTGAATATAATATTAAAATATCTTTTATTACTAATCCGTGATTTTTCTTGAAATTTTTTGATGTTATGCCGTCCTATAAGACCCCCATATATAATAAAGAAAAAGTATCGAATTGAGAATTCAAATTTCTATCAAACTAATCTACAGGTGATTCTTATTTTTTGATATGACGTGAATGAATGCTCAAATTTCATCAAAATCTCTTGCATGTCGATTTATGTAGCAAACACCTTGGTACCTATTCTATAACTTTTCACGATTTATCACCCACTTGGGGTGATATATTAATGACGTCAAATTCTCTTCCACCCTTGAAGCATCTGAAGGTACTCGTCTAGTAACTTTTACTTGCTTAAGTTTCTGGTTATATTTATTTATGTTGGTACACTATAGTTTGGAAATTTGTCAGATTTAATAATTATTCATATTTTACAGCATTTATCAATGAGAATTAAAATCTGACTGCATAATATTGAATATTATAGTTATTAAAATTTAGCCTACTACATTTTTAAAGTAAATAAGATTTCAAATTAATATTAGTTTCAAATTATTATGAATTTTCATCATATGGCGGGTTTATGCACAAGAATTTTGTGTACTTCAGCCCACAACTAAAAATCAGATCCATCCAAAAATAAAATATGAAATACCATAATCTCAAACGTCAAAGTATCACCGGTAATAAGTTTCTACCACCACCTCTTTGCTGGGTAATACGAGGTGATACATATTTCACTAAGTATGACGTCACATAGCATAGTTCGATAAAAGCGCCGCAAGACGGCAGCCCAAAATATATCACCCTGTTTGCGTATCACCAATGATAAAAGTTATAGAATAGGGGCCCTTAAATCTTCTGATTGGCCGAAATGCGAACTCGATTCATTCTCATTAAATTCAGGAGTCATAACAAGCTCGCTGGAAATAAATTCAATAAACACAAATAACAAATATATTCATGTTTAGCCTGAATAGATACAAATTCAAATTTTCGAATTGCACAAATCTATTTATGATAATTGATGAAATACTGTGAGTGAGGATGGCCGAGCGTGCCTGTTCACCTACACATGCTGTGACGTCACTCGACCAAGAGGTCGCAGGTTCGAATCAACTCACCGATAAAGTGTGTTTTGTCGTAAAATAAGAAAAAATTCTGACCGGCAGTATTATACCGCGGTTCGGTGATACCGATTAGGAACGCCTAGGCCGAATAAGGGCTGTTGTGCCAATGATGATGATGATGATGAACTACTGACAAATGATGCAACTGACAGACATTCAAGTGCGATTTTTGTGCTTATGTGAAATTTATTCGCATTTTGGCCAATCAAAAGGCTTAAATCGTAGTTGCATAAGAACCCTTGGGAAGTTCTTACCTGAAATGAACTATAATGATTATTATTTTCCAGATAATTGTGGTATTTTTTCATTTTATTGTTATTTGTGAAGTTGATATTAGGAAAAAAATTGTATTATGGGATGTATTCGTTATAATGCTTGCATTTGCTGTAAACAGGATAGCATAGAAAAGATGAAAAACAGAATGTAGTATCAAGCATTAAAATAAGTCATGTGAGTTATGTTTCGTAGTATTATTAGTTTGCTGGAAATGTGATCGCAACTGCAAAAATTTATTTGTAAAATCAATAGTTTAAAACAGTCAATTTTCAAAAGTTCAGTAATGGAGTACTTTGGTGCACTTGTTATAAAAAGTATTGTATGCAACACGGACACTGAACGACAGTCATCATTGTCACGGGTGAAATTGGCTACACGAAGCTACGACTTGGGCCTCGACCGCGTCTTCGTTGAGTGCAACCAACTCCATCATGGACAATAATGACGGTCGTACGGTTCTTGTAGCATAATATACTATTCAACCATTTTAAAGGATACCACTCCTCTGTTTCGCTACAAACGGAACACTAGTGCCCCTTATATTGGGAAGCCATTTGTATACATTGAGTTCGTGCTTCTTGTGTAGTCTCCATGGTTTCCGGAATAAATATTTGAAAAATAAAGATGCTTAAGAATGAACAAATGAAGATATACTTGTTCATTTCCTTGTGAAAACAATGGAAAAGCTACCACACAGCTGCTGCCCTATTCACCGTTTGCGAGACCAGAAAAATGCTCTGAATGTTCTTATCAAATTATCTTTGATTGTATATGCAACGCCTTCATTAAGCAGATGTCATTGTGATTTCATACTGACCAACTTTCGACTTCTGGCTCGAACTTCTTGTCGTGTGTTTGTGTATTCGAACCACAGCACATTTGGAATTAATGTTGTGTCTCGAAGCAATAAAAATTCGGACACTCTCCTGTTTTACACAAAAAATAGCAATAAGAATTCGTGGAAATCTAGACGATGGATGAAATACTCACCATGAGACAATCTGGGGAAAGAGTGGCGTAAAAACTAAATAAGTTAATGCGAACCAAACAGTGGCAAAAAGAATCCCAACAATGGATCCGGCAATAACCTGCGATACAGTGTGATAATGCAGATAAATTCTGCTAATACAAACTAAGATAGCGGCAGTTAAACACGAGAAAATTATAACTAATTTTGAAACATTTTCTATGATGGTATTATTATTCATATGATGAAGTCTGTAAAAAGATAAACAGTTAAAACGACATATTCATATATCAGATAAATAATATTACCTTATAAATACAAAATATATAACATAGGTAGCGAAAAACCATATAAACTGAGCATGAGCTGATGGCATGCCATACTCGTTATATTCATTTGGCCGATGCACTGGTCTAGCTTCACATATTGTATGTTTTAACGTATAATTTAAGATTTCAGACACTAATGTCCCTAAAAAGAACGTTATCTGAAAACATGAAGATGTAAATTATTTTCAGTACTTTTTACAAGTTGTAAATGTGTAGTACCGTATGTAAATCTCTTCTAAATAAGATAAGAGTGACAAATCCTGCACCAACTCCAAAAGGAGCCAAACTGATAAAAGCAAAGAACTTTCCTAATAAATCACCTGGAACCAAAGTTGTCAATTATTTTCAAATGATTTAAATTTAGACGTAAAGAATGCAGAAAAGTAAAAATTTGTTTTGAAATCGTGGCATTTTACGATTGCATTGGTATGCTAACAATTTTATGAAAATATTTTATCTTGAAGTAGAAGAAACGTAAAAAACTAAATTAAAACATACCTTTCGGATATTCTACCAAAGTTAGAGATAGTGGTACCCACTCTATTCTGTCATTTTCTTCTAATGTTTTTGAAATAAAATTTTCATCGGAATCGTATGTAGCCATTTTGACACATTGGCTCAATCCATCATACAGAACTCTTGCATTACCGATTTTAAATTTGGGTCAATGGGTTTGACCTTGGCATCTGTCAGAAGTGTACAACGTGCATGTGTATAAAAATCTATAACTATGTCTACGGGTGTCCATAAAAGTCCATTATCTTTCAAAATTTTGGCAGAATGCTCCACTTCCAAAGCACGGGCCAGTATTCTTAGTTTACCTCATAGTGATATCAATACACCAGTATTTATGCCTGTTGGCACGCAGGTAACCTCAAAATTGTATGCCGGTAATTGTTTACATTTACATTTTAATTTATTAAAGGGCTCATTGAAAGGAGTTTTACCAGAACAATTAGAAAGATTGGATTGTCAAATTATGCTTAGCAATACTTACCATTTAGGAACAAGACCAGTTAGTTGATATTAAACTGACTATTAATAATTTTCACTGAAAGTATGTTCGCATATATTTTAGGGTCCTAAAATAATAGAAAAGGCGGGTGGTTTGCACAAATTCATGAACTGGAATCGAGCTCTTTTAACTGATTCCGGTGGTTTCCAAATGGTGTCACTATTACAATTAGCTGAAATTACTGAAGAAGGGGTTCAATTTCAATCTCCGTATGATAAAAACTTGACTTGTATGCTTACTCCAGAACATTCAATTGAAATTCAGAATTCTATAGGAGCTGATATTATGATGCAATTAGATGATGTTGTTAAGTCAACCGTAATTGGACCCAGAGTTGAAGAAGCTATGCATAGAACAAATCGATGGTTGGATAGATGTATTAATGCTAACAAAAAACCAGATGAGCAAAATTTGTTTCCTATTGTTCAAGGAGGACTAGATTGTAATTTAAGGACTCAGAGTGCCCATTCACATATTACAAAAAATGTCAGAGGATTTGCAATAGGAGGCTTAAGGTAGATTTAAAAAAATATTATATTACAGTTTCATCTGTCCATTACTATTTTACCATTAAAGTAACGAACGCTAAAGAGTTTATGAAACAAGTAACTTACTATAACGCTACAGACACTAGCGCTAGCTAGGGGTTCAAAGAGTAATGTTTTCATATATACGTTTGAATACCGTCGTTTAAAACTATTCAAATTAAATGGTATTGAGCGCATTACTTCGAGCTGTCAATTGATACACATGTCTGTAATTCTGACATGTAGATTTCAAACGGTAAATGTCGATTTATTCCGGAAAAAAATATTTACAAAGATTACAACAGCAGTAAATTTGCAAATGTCTAAAATAAAAATTCTTTAAAATAGCTCTTCTGCAAAAAAAGGTATTACATATCATTTTCTCATGTGTTTATTACACTAAACTGTTCATAAAATTCACGTGAATTCAGCACATTATTTATTAATTATCAACAATGTTTTCGAGATTGAACTGTCAATTTGCCATTTATTTAGAAATTTGATTTTATGTTACAATTCTGTAAATTATGAGAATCATCGCAATGAATTTGTCATTCGTATGGAGAAATTGATGTTAATCAACAAAAGTCGATGCGTTTTTATCAGTTTATTATGGATTTATAGATCTGCAAGACTTATGGGTTTGTACATAATTGCAACATTAATTATGACAGCAACGATTCTCTTTTTCTTCATTTCAACCTCATTATTTCTTATTTGGAAAGGAATAAAAATGAATATTTTCATCCTTCGACTCTAGGAATGAACAATCCACAACATAACAAAACAACCACGAGAGTATCTTCTTGTCACTTATTTTTCCATTATTAAATGTAAGCTTGCTTCGATGACAAGCCGGAGTATATGAATTCATTACGGGAAATGTCACTAGAGGCGCTATTAATTTTGTGTCGTTAGCACAAATCAATATAAAAAACTATTCTGAAAGAAAGTTCAAAAATGATTGAAAATAATTTCAGGCATGCTCCAAATGACCGAAGCCTCGGGTTTGTCAGGATGTATTCAAAATGTTATTTAGCCCAATGTGAATCAGTTCGTTAAATGCCATTTTAATTACAGTTGTAGAAAAAACCTTCTCATGTACATTTTGTTTTGACCTTTCGCATTAACCAGTGTTGGATAATATTTTTTCTACAATCACTATAGAATGATACCCATTCCACACGCTGTAGCGTGTGGAATGGGGGACATTCCGCACGCTCAGAGGTTCCTAAGAAAGCCGCGTGGCGTCACGAAAAAACTGTTTCATTACTGTCATAATTTTGGTTCTTTTTGATTTTCTTATCAATTCTCTTCAAAATGGAGTCAATATGAGTAATTTTATCAACATTTGATGAATTGGAATAAGATCAATGAAGCAAATTCTTTCTCAGAAAACGGTATATTTTGGTTATAGATATTCACGCGGACACCTTTGATTGTAGAAAAAATAACATCCATTACTCGTGCGAATCGATCATATCATGCGGATATGAATAATTCAGCCACGAGACGAAGTCGAGTGGAAGAATTATTCACATTCGCATGGAATGATCTCGATTCCGCATTTGTATCGGAATATACTATTCAATTCTTTCAAATTGTATCACAAAATAGAGTACAATTATTAGTATTTAATTTGGATTTGGATTATTATTGCGCAGTTAAAGTTACAGCACCGATATAAAATAAGCGTATTCACAATTTAGGATTTCAGTGTTTTACAAAAAATCTTAAAAATGTTTTTAAAGAATTGAATTTTTAATTTATAAAATAATCATTTCATTCGAATCGAGTTTTGTTCTGCTATGGAAATATAACTGTATTCATAAAAGATATAGGAAAAATATTTTAAATGATTGAAATCAATGATTTTTTAAATAATAATCACATTGGCTGGTACCACAAGCTCTGTTTTTGGCTATACTAGCAGTGTTATTTTAAGAAGAGTTTATGGCAATGGCAGTATAAATATTTCAAACTATTTTAATGGAAAATATTTAAATAAATTTTGTAGACATATGTGTTTTCTGTAAGTTGTATCTGAAGATTATTTTCTAAAGTATTTGGGAAAATTTTAATTGCGTTAAAACACATCTTAACACAACGCTCTTAGTAGCGCCAAAAACAGAGCTCGTGGTCCAGCCATTGATTTAAATCATATAAATATTGTATCAATTTTTTTTTTTTTATTAGCAAGTTTTGTTCTAATTATTTCTACACAAAAATGAGCATTAATTTTTCAAAAGTAAATAAGTTCAATTGGTTTTCAGTGGCGGTGAAAGTAAAGATGATTTCTGGAAAATGGTGCACTTATCAACAGATATTTTACCAAAGGACAAACCTAGATACTTAATGGGAGTAGGATTTGCTGTAGATTTGGTTGTATGTTGTGCCTTAGGAGTTGATATGTTCGACTGTGTTTTTCCAACAAGAACAGCCGTAAGTTATTTTTCCTCTTTCACAAGGTAGTAGTAGCTATAAAAATAAATTCATCAATGGAGACTTGAAAACAAAACTCCATTTGTTTTTTTGATTGTTATTCGCCATGGGAAATGATTCTAGCGCTTATCAAGTGCAAACAGGAAAAAAAATATTTATAATGGATAATGAATAGTTTGCAAAAAATATTTATCTTCTACCACTACAGAGCACTAAAATCACTTCTCATGGCGAATAGACTTACTAGTTTTAAACATTTTTGTTCAGAAAATATGTGAGTACATAAAACTTTTCATTCATAGTTTCGATAAAAACAATTCGCAGTATTCAAAATAACGTCACAAATACAAAAATTTGTATAGTTACAGTTAGCGAATATGAATAAAATTCATATCATCATATATTTATTTTTGGGCTCAATTCAAGTTCAATATACAGGGTGTATCACGGAAAGTGAAACAAAGGCGTTTGACATGGGAAATCAGTTTTTCTGTGTGCATTGCTCCCCAAATTATCTTAGACAAAAAATTTCAAATAGATATTGTAGAGCAAAATTTCTGTACCGACTTAATAAGAAAAAAAAATCATTTAGGCTACTTCATGATAGCAGATATAAAATATGAATATTCACGGCATTGCATTTAATAGTATTAGCTATAAAATTATGAATAAGAGACGAACAAAAGCGTAACTTTTGATACGTCAATGTCAGAATGATGATTGTCAAAATAGATATCTTCCGTACGTAGTGAACAAAGACTACCAATAGAGAGAAGACTTGACAGTACAATGTTACCAAAATTTACAAAGTTTCACATCAACACAAGAGCGCTCCAAGCGGTGCCGTGCACGTACTAATTCTGAAGCGCGTAATTTGAATTTTACTAATTTGTATAATATTCAAAAATATCGTAAAATTTAAAATCAACCAGAATTTCGTTCCAAATATATACATATATTTTTACATATAAATAAATTACATATAAATATTGGGAAAAATATGAAAAATATATACAAAAATACGGAATACTATAAGAACATGTACAAATAGAAACAAATATATGTGCAAATAACATTAGATATTTTTTAAGGTTGTTGAGAAGGAAATCAAAGTAGATGAGAATTTATTTAAATTTTTACAGTATATTACTTGTTTAATGAAGAATATTCTGGCAAAGTTTGAACTCAATCTTGTTTCTAGTTATCGAGATAAAAAATGTCAAAGTTGCTGTTCGGTGACATGTTATTACATTGCGTTAATGCACGCGATGTGTTTCACATTGATTTATACGTCATTATCTCGACTACCTGAAATGACAACATTACAAAAAATCGTCAAAATATCTACGAAAGTCTTATAAACATGTGTACCAAGTTTCAAAAAAATCTTGTTTATAGTTTCAGAAAAAATTGAATTATTACTCAAAAAAATTGTACAAAAGCTACTAAAATTTGGCAAGTTATCATACGCTTGGCAACGTCGCCGCATGAGATGGAATGGGCAGAGTGTGTATGATTAGAATAAACAAGATTTTTTATCATTACCCTGACTCGACGGTACACTGATTGAGTAACTCATTTATTCTTCCATCGATATTATTTTCTTGATGTAGATTTATCATCAATAAGTTTGTTTGGTTATGAAACGCAGTACCACTACTAAACGTCAGATGTCAAAAATCCTTCCGAAAGTCTACAGCGTTGCATACTATACATATCATATTGTAGCTTTGTTAAAATATGAGAAAAGAATATTTTAACGGATGGAAGCTCTTCAAAAGAATAGAATAAGGAACCAAATTATTCAAAATCATGTATTTTCAACTGAAAACAAACATTTCCATTAGTTTTAATCATTGAAATTTTGTTTATTTGAAGTTGGCAATGAATGTTTATCCTATGTATTTAGCGTAGAGCAGGGTTCCCACCACAGCTTGACCCACTCCTCTTCTTAACAACCTTAAATGTGTGTCTTACAATGTTTTATCTTCGATCGTCCTAATTATCATAAAAAAGTCACAGATATTAGCAATTGAACTGCTTTTGTTGAAGTTGACATAAATGTTCTTGTGAATTTGAGTTTAAAATATCAAGTTCAAAATGCAAACAACTGTCACTTTTTATATGATCGTAAATGAAAACTAAATTGTTATACTACAAAAGAATATGAAACATACACAGATAAGAATTACAAAAAATATTTAAAAAAAAATTATCTACAATAATTGACAAACAAAGTCTTAACAACGTCGTTATTTCTTACTGTATCTATTTTCCTTATTAATCAATTTTGAAAAATGACTCGATAATATTAAATGTAATGATTGCATAACTTTATTTTGCATGGTTGCTCCATGCTGCTCACAAAAATTAGAAGGTATTAAGTGGATATCTATATGGGATAGGATGTTAGAGGATGGAATGAAATTGGAAATCGAAGCAAAAATCTGTTTTTCACAATCATCGACTATTTGCGAAAATTCTGCGCTTGCATATCTGAAATAAAACTCCTCATTGGACCCATAGTCCCGTGAAACGGTTGAATCATGGATGTGAGTTACGTTTTCAGAACAAAAAAACTAGAAACATGAATCACATTCATAATTTAGCAATTTTTGAATTAAATATCCAGAGGTTGTTTGAATATCTATCTCTGAAGCTACAGCATCCATGCAAGTGGTCTGGGGAAGAACACATGGGATGGGATTATTGGAAATTGGGGATGTCGGAAAAGATTCTGAATCAGATTGATTTTGAATACATAGGAAGTAGAATTCGGTAATCCTCACAATTCGAACCGATACTACACCTAACAGTATTATTTAAAATAGCAGTCTTGTATGCATCGACGAATTGTGAAGTTGATGGTCGGGAGTTTCCTCCACACAGGCCTTGGTGGAATATTTTCAACGTCTCCATGCTCCTCGGTGATATCAATTCAAGTAAGTTCAATTTCAGCTGGTTCGATTCTAGCTGGATTGATTTGAGCTGGTTCGATTCGTGAAGTATCCGGTGCATCTATAATATACGTGCATTTTATCAGAACTTTTGTTATTTTTACTGTGATAGGAGAGGTCTCACCTTGAATACGTACAAGACGAGGTATCTGACCCACGTTGAGACGTCATTCCAATTCATTTTTGAATTGACTATTATCAAAATGCAGCTCACAAATTCGATAGCCACGATCAAGCAGTTGTTGATAGCTCAACTTTCTCAGCTCATTCTGAATCATATCCGCTAACCATTTGTTCCTTAAAGCCTCTGCACGTGGAAAACAGAACAGGCCCACTCTTTCCTTCATAGGCAGGGAGTTGACCAGTTGCACGCAGAACTTTGTTTCTAGAAATATTGCAGATAGAATAGTTTTTTATTATGACATTAGGTATATTTTATACTAAAATTTTTATGATGACACATTATTTTGTTACATTAGTATTGACAAATATATCGAGATCATATCAAATATTAATAATTATATACTTACAAGATTTTCTCTACTCGGCATCACTAATAAAATCAATGGTGTCACTCTCACAATAATATTAAATAATGTAATACACAATACATGACACAATACACTGGCGATTGAAAAGACAGCGGACAGAAGTAACAGCCTTCTTAATTTTCAAATCCTGGACATTTTGGTGCTATACTAGCGCCATGCCAAGTATGCGGTGCCGTGCAATAACTAACACTCACTAACACATACGCAAACATTGTATTTTTCTTTCCATAATGCAGGGGCCACACTTATGTCTAATGCCGTTAAGTAAGGCGTTATGTGACAATTGACATATTGTCATTGACAATGTGTTCATTATTGAATAACGCCTCAATTAATGACATTATACGTAAATGTGGCCCAGCATGAGAGTGACACAGGCCGTAGTGAATATCAATTTTCTAAATAAAAATCTAATAATAATGATGGTAAATAATGGGCGGTTTCATTTGATTTATTGTTTAAGATTGATGAAATAAAATAAAGTAACACTAGCAATTAAATAATGCAACAAATTAATTCCAATATGGACTACAACAAACTCAAAATATTCTTAAATTCTCAAATTATAATAGATGCTCAAACAATCCTCCGTTTTGTGCTGAACAATAACCCAATCTATTGTAGAAACTTTGCCGAACGTTACTTAATTGCCTATTATTTATTTTTTGACATTCTTGTGTTATAGCATATTCAAGTTCTTCTATACTCTGGTATTTTCTTTTATAAACATTAGTTTTCAAATGACCCAAAAATCGCACGGATTTAAATCAGGCGACCGTACTGGCCAGTTAATTAATCCTCTTCGTCCTCTCCAGCTTCCAGGAAATGTTTGATTTAGATATTCCACAATTTCTGTTGTACTATGTGCAGGACAGCCATCATGTTGAAACCACACATTTTCTTTATTTGTTTCGGCAATTTCTGGTCCAACTATATTCATTAATAAATTCAAATACGACTCCGAATTTATTCTTGTAATAAAGACCGGGTCTATTATTTGATATCCTAAAATTCCTGCCCATACATTTACAGTTTGTCGAAATTGTGTCCGGGATATAACGTTATGTGGATTATTCTAAATGTGCATTCATCTGAGAATAAAATATTCCTTAAGAAGTCTCTATCATAATTTGACTTCTCCATCATTATTTCACAGAATGATGCACGCACTTCAAAATCTCGTTCCAAAAGATGTTGATGATTTTGAAATTCGAAAGGAATGTATTTATGTTTCTTAAGAATTCTATGAACTGTCATAAAATGAATATTCAGTTCCCTGGAAATTTCTCTTACACTCATTGTATGTTCTAGTTCTATCAAAGCAAGAACATTTTCTTCATTTTCATTGTAGTTCTCGATATTTTGTTCCTCTTTCTTGAAATTGAGTGTACCTGTCTTCTCAAACTTGGCAATGAATCGTTGAATGATAGACATCCCCGGAATATCATGATTTCGCCAGAGTACTAATATAATCACGAATTTGCCGTAAACTGTTGCCAGAATAATACCATTTAATTATTTGTAACTTTTCTTCATTTGAATAGTTATTTATTTTTGAGACTAACTTTTATATCGATCTTTTATTACAATATTACAATTTGTCAAAATGAATTATAATAATTTGACGTATGAAGCATTATGCTTTTGTTCGTCTCTTATTTCTGATTCCATGGCTTATACGATTAGCTGTAATTCTGTGGATTTTCAAATTCTATTTCTGCTGGGGCATAGCGGAGTTGCTCCACCACACCTCAGGTAGCTATAATCTCATAGCTGAGTTGCTCCACCACCGATAACCGCAGGGATTAAAACAATTCTGGGAACTTGAAGGGTATGTTCAGGTCAAAAATGATAACGCATCATATAAATATCATTCTGTACAGGGATATTTTATTAACAATGTATTTTGATTATGAAACGTTAGATACGAGTTTGTTGTTCTATACATAGAACCATCAGCTCAGGCCCATATTTCGGAAGGAAACCGAGCTTCTTCACTAATATAAGTTTCTAGCATATAATCACCAATCATTCATGGCCAGTTGCACTAATGTCACTCAACTTTAAAAGTAACAATTGGCCATACAATATTTGCCATAGATATTATTCTTCAATTACAGTTAAGTGACGGTCAACTGACCATCAAAGCAACATTGGCAAATATTTCCGATACAAAGAAATCGCCTACTTTCTCTGGACTTGAAAACTGGATACCAAAAAATTGTTTTAAATATTGGCTGCCAAAATAATTACGTTCTTTGTACACGTGACTTAAACCTAATGCTTGAATTTACCGAAACCAAGCTTGTCCTAAATGTAAATGAAATCTGCGCCCAATGATTTTAACACTCGGCCATACATTGCGAACAGCATTATGAATTGCACTTTCAAAATCAATAACTATTTGCTGTGGATCAAAAACTAAATTAAGTTTCATACATTTTTTTATGAGAATTTTTATCTGGTAGCAAACAAAACACAAGCGGAATTAGGATTAAAAGTGAAGGTGGAGGAACTCAGCGATGGGATTATCCTTCCAGTCTTTCGGTCGAGGATTAAAAGAGGTAAAAGTGGGGGAACTCCGGTACTCCCTTCTGCTGTTATAAGGCTGCCAAAATATTTTTTTTTTCTTGATTCGGATGCAGAAATTTCTGTTTTACTATATCCATTTGAAACTTTTTGTCTGAAATAATTAGGAGAGCAATGCGCAGGGAAAAACTGATTTCCCATGTTAAACGCCTATGTTTCACTTTCCGTGATACACCCTGTACATATACCTACGTATACCGGGTGTTTCAGACCACCCGTACCACCCAAATATTTCGCGAAATGCTGAACGGATTAATGAATGAAAAAATACATGTGGAATGATTTCTAAGATTCTATTGAATGGTAGCAAATTCAAGTCCACCCCCTCACCCCCTGAGAGAGGAGGGTGCAACTTTCAAATTTCGAATGGCAAACCCTTCATTTTGATGCAGATTTGGATTTTCATCTAAAAAATATGAAGTTTTTATCTGAAACTTTTTTTCATGTTCTTGACAGATGGCGCTGTAATCGCAAAGATTCGTTATTTTTCGTAATTACTTCAACGGCTAATACTAAGTAATCTAGGCTTGCACAGTCTTCAAAACACATTTTTTGAGTGTGGAGTGCGTTCGGGAAAGCGTTCTTGCCATTTCCTGGCGGCTGCTCTGAACCCACCACGACACTCGCCCAAAATTTGCAATATGTCAGCAGCTTCCCTATTGTTATAAACCATTCTAACAACAATAAAATTTTTCAAACGCTTTGACTCTTCTGACAAGAAGTCTTGACGGATTTTGTTCATAAACACGTCTCCTACGCCGCAATTTTAAAAACAATGTACGGCTGAAATATTAATTTATTACTCAGTATTAGCCGTTGAAGTAATTACGAAAAATAACTTATCTTTGCGATTACAGCGCCATTTGTCAGAAATATGAAAAGTTTCAGACAAAAACTTCATATTTTTCAGTTGAGAATCCAAATCTGAATTTAAAAGTAGGGATTGCCATTTAAAAATTGAAAGTTGCACCCTCCTTACCCTCAGGGGGTGAAGGGGTGGACTTGAATTTGCTACTATTCAATAGAATCTTAGAAATCATTTTACACATATTTTTTGTTTTTTCAATCCGTTCAGCATTTCACGAGATATTTGATTGGTACGGGTGGTCTGAAACACCCGGTATATTTAATAATTATTTGTATATCGCTAGGACACAATTTTCATGTCTAATTTTTGACGATTTTTTTGCACGGAACCTATACTACCGAAAAAGATGACACATATCTAGATAAACTGAGTAAATAGAGTATCATCTAAATATCAAATTTTATACAAATCGTTGTAGCCGTTTCCGAAATTCCAAATGTATAGGTGTATACGAGTATAATTATTCCCTTGAAAATATAAAATTATTAATAGCAAATAAAATTTCTTAAAGCAAGTGGTATTTTTGCTTGAACAAGTTATAAATGCGGTAGCGCGTGCGCAATGTGTTGAGAAATTAGCAGGAGGCTAGCTGTCAACCTAAAATTGCATTTGATATTGGAGCCCGTTTTGTCATATTCTACAGTTTATTCCAGTTAAGAACGGTCCAGTGCTTCTTGTGGGACTATGAGTCAAACCTTCTGATTGCTCGAAATGCGAACACGATTCACTCACAGTAAATGCAGCATATAAAAGAAGCAGTCTGGAAATGAATTCAATAAATAAAAGCAACGAATATATTCACATATTACCTGAACAAATACTAATTATGTATAAATGTTCGAATAAGTAATTTAATAATAATTTCCAGAGATTTGGATGTGCTTTAATTATGACAGGACAATTAAACTTGAAAAACAAACAGTATAAAACAGATTTTAGACCTATTGACGAAGAATGCCAATGTTCAACATGTACAAATTATACAAGAGCGTATTTACATCATGTAGTCACATCGCATCCAGTTGGTTGCCATTTAGTATCAGTCCATAATGTTGCATTTCAATTAAGGTTGATGAGAAACGTTCAAGAAAATATAAAGAAAGATAGATTTCCAGAATTTGTCAAAAAATTTATGATTGATTTGTACACTGATAAAAAATACCCAGATTGGGTAGAAGATGCTTTAAAAGCTGTAAATATTAATTTAGAAAAATAATTTATTGTAAAGTAACTTTATTTGTATTTTTTTTACGTAAGTTGATACAACTGGTATTTTTAATAAAGTTATGAAACATAACATGTAATATTTCAATATTTGCCTGAATCTTTAATTCCTGATATTATATTCTATTAAATGCACATTTTCATCACATAAATTCATCAGAATCATTTCCGTCGGTATTCAGAGTCATATTTTCAGATTTCATTAATGTAGAATAGCTTCTAAGTTCTGCCTCTGATTTTTTGCGTTTATCTTCTTCTTTTTCGCGTTCTTTTTGTTCGCGAAGTAATTTCTTTTTATCTTCTCTTTCATTCCTATCTCTTGTTTCGCGTTCAGCTCTTAAATCTGGATGTTCTTCTTTCTTTGTTTTGTTCAGCCTGTTTATAATTTCGTTTACTCGTTTAGCTACTTTAATTTTTCGTACTTCTCTTTCCTTGTGAAATCCTACTTGTCCAACTTCCATTCCTTGTGTTTTCTTTAGATTTGACCACATAGTATACACGACTTCTACGTCATTCATTTTGTTTCCAGTTATACTATTAGCTTTTACCAATTGTGCTGCATCTTCTAAAACTGCGGTTGGAATGTCGTCGATTGTTTGGCCCTTAATTGGGGGTAAAAAAGGTAAATCTTTTAAATGATTCCATACTTCATTGTACTTACAGATCTCAGCCTTAAATAAACATGAGCTGAAGAAACTTTATCTACATGAAACCATACATCTTCAGGCCAACCCCATTTGATTAAATCTTCATCTATATAAATACATAACATTGTTTAAAATCATAACCTATAAAATTTAAATAAACTTACTTTCGTACTTATCCAGTCCCATAAAAAGGATAACGGGAGGAGAGACTATACTACTTTCAAAATAAAATACCATTATGTTGACAATTAATTAAAGGAGAGAATTTCTGAATTTGTTTATGGATAGATATTTTAAACATGCCTTGTTTGACAGATCGAACTAACCTAAAATTTTGAGCCGCCCTTAGATTATTCAAACTAGAAGATACCGGAATAAAATAAGATACAAACGTAGATACGCTCTCTGCAGCTGCTAGTCCCATACTAAAGTGAAATAGCGGTAAAATGATTCAAATTTTGGCAAATAAATTTAAGATCGCAGCGTCGCAGCGGATATTTTTGAACTATCTGATCTGTGAGAGAGCAAAAGTGGGTACAGGTGTTGTTCTTTTGTTTTTTGACATTTGTTTGCATACCAATTTGTTTTACTATTGGTAACTGAAATTAACCCGTAGCCACCGGGCGGTTATAAGCGGAACTATATTGTAAAGTGGATTCAACCCAGGCCCCCACAACTCTCATTGCCGGTCTACTATAAATGTGTCCGCTGACTGCGTCAAGCATGTGGACGTGAGAGGTGAGAGGAAATGTTTCAAGATGGCGGATATGTAGGGCCAGTTGCCAATTGAAAAGCGTTTGATTTTAGTGTTTGTGTCGTTGAATACAGTCAGATTATAGTAAATAAATAATAATTTAATAAAGTGATAGCCGTGTGACAAATGAACATTCAATTAAAATGCCTGGAAAATGTTTTGTCCCGAATTGTAATTCTGGATATGAGAGTTGCAAGATAAAATATAGTGTTTTTAGAGCTTCACTTGACATGATAGAAATTTGGGACAAAGCAATTGAATAAAATTATGTATACAAACACGTGAATTAAACTTCTTTATTTGCTCAAAAAATTAAAGCACTCGCGCTGAACGCGCTCGTGATTTTGAACTTTCTTCTCGCAAATAAACAGTGGTTTAATTCACTTGTATAAATAACTATTAAACTAGGTCCAGTTTCATAAATGAATTTAATTCTCATTCAAATTTACTCACAAAGTAAATTTGTATCAAGTCATTCAAATGAAATCTAAATTTTGACAATGTTAAAATAATGTGTATTTGTTAAAAATAAATATAAGTGCCCTTAATACAGAAATAGCTATTTATGTAATTAGTATATAATCTAGAACTTTATTGGACGAGCCGCTGATTATGGACGAGCGAGCAGCGCGAGCGAGTCTAATAAGGAAGGCGAGTCTATAAAGTTTGTTTATATACGAATTACATACAAAGCTTTATGTTCGACTGCTCTAACGACGCAGGATATCTTCTGAAAGTATTTCTTGATTGCCCTATTCAAAAATTCGGTGAGTATAACTTGGTGTGCTTTGCTAGTGTTGCTATTGTTACAATTGTTTTTACTGTTTGTTTGCAGATGTCAAAAGTATTAAATACAATTTAATAGCAAAAATTATCACTTTAGAAAGTGTAGAAGAGATTAAATACGATAGAAAAGAATAAATGGATACTTTAGAAAGAGTAGAAGAGAATAAATACGATAGAAAATGATAAATGGATAATTCAGAAAGCGTAGAACTATTGGCAGCAAGTGTCAAAGAATTACAAATATTGAGAGAAAAATGTTTTTGTAACAAGAAGAATTTATCTTCGGGTCTGAATATTCGCGACAATACCAATTGTGTTATAAGTATTCATTACAATAATAAATGATATGTTGATTTAATTGTTTGAATTTATTTCATGTCAATAAAGAATATATTTTTGTGACATTGTTTTGACAGTGACAGTTCCGTCCAATTATATAAAGTAAAAGTCCTAGTCCAATTAAGTGGCACATTATGGGCACTAAATGCAACCATAAACTACATGATTATGATGCAGTCGAACATAAAAACTATTACGTTGTGAAACATTATGTATAATATAGAAATATAATAATGATCTATACATACTTTCAGAATTATATCATAATAAATAGACTTTTTTGGTTTTAATTCTGTATATTTAATTTTATTTTTGACGTTTCGACTCTCTAACCGAAAGTTTTCATTTTTTCTGATGAAGACTTTCGGTTAGAGAGTCGAAACGTCAAAAATAAAATTAAATATACAGAATTAAAACCAAAAAAGTCTATTTATTAGAAATATAATATTTTGAACTGAATCTAGTTTTTGTTTAACTTATGTTTTCATGTTTCCTTTATTGAAAGTTCGAACAATTTTCTTGTAATTGAAAACATATCATCTATATGTATTCTTGAAGATTAAACACATTGTTAATGTATTGTTCAAATATTTCTCAATTATTGTTAATCGCATGTGATTTCGGAATTTATCCAACTGAGTTTCTTGCATAGGTAATAATTAAATATTAAATATTACTCAATGCAAAACTAATTCAACAAGTATATCAATTTTCAATTAAAGTAAAATATATGCTGTAAACATTACATATACGTTTAACTTCAATATATAAATGATTTCGTAAAATTTTGTAAGTTTAGTGTAATTATACATTAAACACTGTTGTAAAACAGGCCTAAGGTGGATTTATAACTGACATAGACTTAGAAAATAATTCAGCATAGCTTAGCATAGAATTTGGTTATATAGAAATCAATGCATCCATTTATAACAAACATAGTGCACAGAACTTAGTTTAGCACAGCATAGGAATTGACCAAAGTTTAATTTTCTATGTTTTTCGTGAATTACCGTGACATTTCGTAGTAGTTCGGTTGATTTGCAACAAACGCCGCATGCGCCGCAAGAGCGCTATTGGAAAATATCTACAATATGAAAAATTTCATAGCGTGAGAACAAATATGTCAAAACATAATATAATGTTTATCGTTTTCAATTTGACAAGACCGAAAACATGCACATGTTCCTATTATTTTTTGTTGATACTTCTTCTTTTACTTCGTGCTGATTTCTATGTCTTGTGTGATGTTATAAAACCCCTAACTGAAATTCTATGTTTTCTGTGCTAAACCAAGCTGTGCCAAATTATGTTCTGTGTTTTAAGTCAGTTATAAATCCACCTTTACTGATGTAGGCGTCTCTAGCGGCGACAGCGCGAACTATAACCATCTCAGCGGACGCATTTTCGGGGCGAGTTAGGTTACCTTATGTATTGTACCGTGATTCAACCTTAATTTCCGTATGATCATATGTGATGTTAATGGCTTTGTTAGCAATATTTAATGGCTTTTTTGAAGATTATTCATATGAAATTTTATACTACAATAGTTCATATTGGATGTGTTGCAATTAATTCAGTGAAAATACAAAATAATTAGCTATCGACTTTATTGTTAAATTACATAACCTCATTACTATACTGAAATTAGTCTTTCTCAAGATTTTATTCTTCAAAATATGGAATCTAAACGAAGAAGTGTTAGAAATTGTTGTGTTTATAGGCGTCATTCCAAATTTAAATGAATTGTTAATTTGAGTTTCCATAAATTTCCTAAAAGGGGAAAATGAAAGTGTCGGTTAGTAAATGAATGCGGCGACTACGGTCCAGTTCATAAACAAGCTATGCGGATTAGAAAAATTCGTACAGGGAAAACTGAAAGCTGAAATGTACAATACAAAAATGTCACAAATACTTCTCTGTAATATTATTGTCTTTGAAGCTATGAATTTCATAGCCTCATTCAGTCTTCCAGTTACAACTAAAATTCATATATAAATAAAAAGATTTTTAAAGAAAAAACGAAATGTTATAAAAGAAAGCCAATACTTTCTCGCACAATTGGAATTGAATTGAATCATTCAGTGAAATATGAATAAATCTTTGCTGAATATCTACGTATTTACATTGTAAACAGATTACAAGCTTGCCGTAAGCCACTTTTGATCCACCATTTTGTAATGTTAAAAATTCTGCGCATGAAAATAGTTGCGCCCCTTGCCACATGAGGTCTCTGATAGCTATGTTACCATGGTTTCTAGTCTAAATTAGTATTTTGAGGTTAGGTATATTGATAGAAAGGAATCACAAAAGTTTTTCAACAAAAATACATGTATTATAAATGTTTGTACATGTAAATCAATCTCACCGACAAAATATATGTACAAATATCAGGTTTTGCGATAAAATATGAAGTTACTTTATCCATGAAGTATGATCCAATTATTGTAGTCAATAAATCTGCAGATGTAAGTATATTCAAAATGTTTAAAAAACGTTATGAATCAATGACTTTGAATAATCTATTTTTGTAGAATGCCTTCTCTAACTGTGGATCATACCTTAGAATAAAATTACTTTCCACAGTATTGCAATACATTGAATAGCTTACAAACTCAAAATTTAATAAAGTCATTTCATGCATTAATTTTGATTCAACTTTGTAGTTATTGTATAATTTAATGATTTGAGCTAGAACGTCATAATAGGTCAATTACTTTAAAGTGTCTATTCTCAGGAAATGTTTTTTCAATTGTGGGTCATACTTTCTGCTGAAATTACTTTTCACAGTATTCCAAGTTCATTGTGAACAAGACTGGAGGAACAATAAATACAAACGGTCAAAACAATTCGAAATTATTCTATTAAAGTATGAAATTTTATAGCCATATTCTCAAAAGAACTCATACTAACCCACAATTTTGGATTAGTGAATTCTCTTCTAATTTAGGTCTTTCAAATACAATCTTAAATCACTTATGGTGATAAATAAGCAATAGATATGGACTAAAATGGGTTTTAATAACAAAACTGAAAAAAATAGGACACGAAAATCACTAATCCGGAACTGTAGACTTGTTCAAATTATTTGGAGATGTATAATCAATTGAGAAAATGAATAAAAGAAAATATCATTATTTCGAAGTATTTCTTAAAGATAATTACTGAATTTTTTCAATTTACTTTGAGCTAAAGTGACGTTCTGCATTGTTTTCACTTTATCTGAACATAAATGCATCTTACTGTCTAAACTGAATCAATTTTACTGAATTTAAGATTTTTTTCCCTAAATATCACTTTTCTTCTTGGTTCTACTTCCTTTTCATTGACTGGAGAGTCTTTTAGCACTTTCGTGAAGCATGAACTTGTTGCGATGCGAGTATGAATTTAATGAGATTTCTTCGGCTGCCTGAATTCCAAAGTAACATCAAGACTGAAGAGTATTACTCTTTCTTGCTTCTATATGATAAAGATAATATATTGGAGCATCTTCCGTTACAAAGAATTTTCAGTTCTAGCACCATTCAAATATTGGAACTGGAAAATTCTCATCCATTCCAAATGCTTCTTATTTGTTCACTGTTCGAAATTCCAGGTATTTGTAAGATCCAAAAAATGATTTAGTCCAATATCTGTTATTGTGGCAGATCTAAATCATGTGTGTAATAATGCTTTTGCACTTATAGAAAACTGCAGGCCGCAAAATGGAATCAGTAATGTACGCCTAGAATAATTATGATTTATAATAAATGAACAGAAAAATATTAAGCAGACTTAATATTTACTTGTTGTACTCACTTTTTAATAACTTCTTGTAGCATTTAACTATTAAAATCAGCAGAAAATTTCAACTCAAAAATAATATTTGCATTGACAAACATTTTTGTATGTAAATCAACATTTGTTCAAATTTTTTTCAACGGTAACTAAGATTCAAGATTCAAATAAAATTGAAAAATAGGTGCGCCCCTTCCCGCAAGATGGTAGCAGCTAAGCGCCAAATCCTTCCATTTGAGTGATCTCTCCCGGTACTCCCTGGTAAGCACAGAGCTGCCGCCAACGGTAATTTCAGTTGCCAATAAGATAAAAATTTTGAGATTTGATTTTGACAAAAAAAAAAGCAAAAGTGAATTCAAACGGCGCATGCGACTCTGAATTGGAGCTATCTAGCCTTAGATCATAAATAATGTCTAGATGGAAGAAACTGCGAACGGTTACGACGGAAAAAGATGGAAGATATATTGTAAGAAAGCTTGAGAAATGAACTGCGCAAGCGTGACAATAATCAAATTTCGGTTTGTCAAGCCCGCAAAATGACAAACACATAATTCTGGCGATGGATTCGAGTTTGTGTTCGTGGGAAACATGGAATATTCAGAATTCTGGGGACGAACTCATGACGTCATGAGTTAGTAATCCCACGGATTCATGCAAAGCGAGCTGCTTCCATGTAGCCTATCCTTTTCCAAATGTCGTTCTTTCTCACTCTTCTGTCAAGCATTTATTTTCAATGATTTCAAAAAGTTAATTTTAAAGTGTCTATAAAAGTTCTTTTTTGAATAAGTACTAATTACTTCTGCGTAATATTTCCTATTCGGTTATGTCTTTCTTTGCAAACTTTGGTTAGAACAAAAGTGTCAAAAAATTTTAAATTAATTATTACTGATATTCTGTATTATACTGTCGAATATAAAAAGTTCATTGTTATCAAGGAAAAACTCAAAACTTGCAACCAAAGCCACTAATATTGAATTCATAATAATGATTAGTAAATAACCTAAAAAATTCAAACTTCAACACTGATATCATGGAATAAGATGGAATATTTCGTTCTGGCGAGGTGTTGTAGCTGTGACGTATGTATGGAAACATGACGTCATTAGTTGGAAAAAAAATTAAGGATTCATGGATTTGCATCCATCGCCAGAATTCGCCTAATGTAATCAGTTCTTATTTCTGTAAAAAATATTTATATTCATTCGCCGTTTTTTAGTTGCAAAGTACATCCTCTTAACATTACTTTCATGAATAGCAAATGAAATTCGATAGACAAGCGCAATTCGTTTCATTTAGTTTCGTTTTCATTATATTTTATTTCTTTGTCCCTCAAACGTAATCCATATTTTCCTCTCTTTCTGGCATAACCGTTCGCAAAAATGTATTGTGTGATATAGGACTCCTTCCATCTAGATATTATTTATGATCTAAGTATCTACCCTAGCAAAATAGATAACGCTACGCGAGACGTGGAGGAAGTAAAATGAGGAGTTCAGAATCACTTCACCCGAAGTAACAGGAACGCAAAAATTGAGAGTAGATGAGCCAACTGCTGGACAGTGCAGCACTTCATTGTAAAAGGAAATCACCTATGTATATAAACTCAATAGTTATTTGTGTATCAAGGCCGTAAATGTTATCTTTCTTGGTCGAATCTGTTGTTTGCGGCCGAAGCGTAGCTGAGGCTGCAATTCAGGTGAGACCAAAAAAGAACTGTAGGCCGAGGTGCACACAACGTTTTTTAGACGATCATCACGAAATAATTCAAAATTACAAAATTTTATCTATTTATTTCTAAAACGTTACGACTTTAAATCTTAGTTACCTTTGAAATTATTTTATTTTTTTGTCTTTCAATCAAAGTGACATTTGTGAAATATGCGTATCAATTTCTTGAATTGCACGAACTATGAAGGATAAGTACTATTTTGTGCTTGTTTTTCCGGGCGGTAATGGCCAAGTGCACCATTCCAGCTTAAATTTTAAACTTCACTTAAACAAAAATTATCGAATCGAAATAATGACAGCAATGTTGATGTCAAATTTATTCAGTTAAACGACTCCTAAAATTTAAAAGACAGCGGTTATACTTGACGCACGCAAAAGGCAGAGCCATTTACCGCCCGGAAAAACTTGCGCAAAATAGTTCTTACCCCGCATGAACAGTAAAAAATAATTCATTATCGCCTTATTTTATTATTATTCTAGTACTCTATTTATGATTTCAATAATTATTCTTGTTCTAACATGATTAGTTCGTCAAGTGTTTAGTTGTGTTAAAACATGTATTATAGTATACATACGCACGAATTTACAAAATAAAGCGTTCGAACTCGTTTAGTCTTGTTAAAACATGCATTATTCACTTTAATCTCGTTCAGCAAGCTTGTAAGCAGTACTGCACTAGTGTAGTATATTATGTATTTATAATTTTAGAAAGAAAATATCTACAAATCTCAGCAAGAATTAATTCACATGCGATTTGTATAGATACATTTATTTTATGTATTATAGTAAATGTTCAAACTGTATTAATAACATTTTCTCCATAAATATGGCGCGGTTCAATTCGATCATTTTGAATTCCACCCCGTGCAGTAGGCAGTGGGAAAGCTGACGTCTATTGGGGTATCTATTCTGATATTCTCTGGATGCACGGAGGGCATTACCATCACAAAATCCATATACAAAAATTATATCTGCATATGACGCAGCATTAAACCCATCAATTTCACAATAACAATAACACGGGTAGAAATGTCAATTTTAAAATATTTTTTCTATTTCACGTATACAAAAATAGTATATTGTACAACAAGTATAGAAAATTACCTATTTCACACGAGGTGTGTGATTCCAGCACTCGACTCCGTCTCGTGCTGAAAATTACACACCTCGTGTGAAATAGGTGATTCTATACGTGTTGTACACTATACTTTTTCTACGATCACACTTCTGCTTATTTATTGTGATATTAATTTTAGTTATGATTTGGATCATTATTGACATATTTTCTATCAGTTGATTGACATTTCATTGTTGTGTAATCAAATTGTTGCAAACTACGGAAAGATTGTATCTGATTGGCTCACTCTCATCAAGCGACCTTCTGATTTGTTCATTAGTTAGAGTTTTCTGTGATCTGGGGTACCGTGTTTTCTAAATCTTCGTCACTAACCATTTTCCAACTGCAGTAATGATATTTATGGATATCTAATTTTGGTTATGATACAATAATTACATACATAATTTCTCGATTTCAACAGAATGTGATGGAACGTGTTTTGTCTGCTTCAATTTGACAGTTGTGATTCGTAGTGTTACCAACCTTCGGAATATATATTACAAGAATAAGAAAATAATTCCAACAGAACTTAGTGCAATTTTGTTATTTAAATGTGGCTTATAAAAGAGCAAACAGAGATTTATATCAAGTCCGTGATATTTATCAATAATCTTGCTAAATATATCATATATATCACCTAAAGAATATTCAGAATGAATTATTAATATATAAGTTGGTCAAACTGGTGTGAGAAATGATTTCTCACGACTTTTCGCACAGTTGTGTGAAATTGTAAGTTTTTTAGTTGTGTTTTGTATGAGAAATATGTTGTTTTCTATAGTGATCGTAGAAAAAAAACTTTGTGCCACTGTTTTTCTCAAAAACAGTTGTACAAAATTCAATTTTGTGCAACTATTCTTAGTGACTTTTTTATTCGTGAAGTTGTCTAGTTGTCAAATATAAATCTGTCATTTTGGCTGCACCTGGGTATTTTCCCACAATAAATTTGAAATATTTATTGAATTTGTCAATATTACTAACCTTGAATTATAATTTTCCAATAACTATATCCAGATTCCCAGGAAATGGATGGGAAAAGGCAGGAGAACAGTAAAAATAGTTCGATTTAAATAACAAAATGCTGAAGTAAACAAACTTTGTTTCATTTATTTTGTTTATTGAATCTGTCAGTACAACCAACTTTGAATAACACTCATTTCCTAATTTTTTAATAATTTTTGAATTAAAATAAAATTCATGCGAAATAGGAAAAATAGTATGAAAAACACGTGTTACAATAACCAATTGTAATACTTGTACAGTTTGCGAAACTCGCCAGCGGCTCGTTTACGCAAACTGCACTCATGTTATAACTGGTTATTGGCAACTAAAATTACCGTTGGCGGCAGCACAATGCTTACAAAATGGTGGATCAAAAGTGACTTACGGCAAGTTTGTAATCTGTTTACAATGTAAATACGTTGATATTCAGCATAGAAATATTCATATTTCGTTGAATGATTCAATTCAATTTCAATTGTGGGAGAAAATATTGACCTTCTACTTTTATAACATTCAGTTTTTTCTTTTAGAATCTTTTTATTTATACCTATATGAATTTTAGTTGTAACTGAAAGACTGAATGAGGTTATGAAAACCATAGATTCAAAGAAAATAATATTACAGGGGAGTATTTATGACATTTTTGTATTGTGCATTTCAACTTTTAGCTTTCCCTGTACGAATTTTTCTAATCCGCATAGCTTGTTTATGAACTGGATCGTATAGTCTCCAAATTTATTTACTACCGACACTTTCCTTTTCCCTTTTTAGGAAATTTATGGAAACTCAAATCAACAATTCAACTAAATTTGGAATGACATCTATAAACACAACAATTTTCAACACTTCTTAGTTTAGATTCCATATTTTGAAGAGTAAAATCTTGAGAAAGACTAATTTCAGTATTGCAATGAGTTTATGTAATTTAACAATAAAGTCGAAAGCCAAGTATTTTTCACTGAATTAATTGCAAAAAATCCAATAGGAACTATTTTAGTATAAAATTTCATATAAACAACCTCAAAAAAGCCATTAAATATTGCTAACAAAGCCATAAACATAACATATGATCATATGGAAATTAAGGTTGAATCCACTTTACAATATAGTTCCGCTTATAACCGCTAGTTGGCTACGGGTTAATTTCAGTTACCAATAACCGCTGTCATTGTAACACTTGTTTTACAATATACTATTGCATTGTTTTCCAGTGCTTCTTACTTTGTTTCAAAAGTATCTTGATTTAAAATTTTAAAGAAACTGATTCTATTTAAAAAATTTTGATCTCTTGTATTTTGGTAATCAAGACGAATAGGAGTTTATATAACATTTTTTACTCAAAATGATGTCAGGAATAGTCTATATATTTTTTTTTATACTAAAATACATGTTGTATATTCATGAAGAGGCCATCAAAATATTTATACACAAAACATGTTCCTGGCGCACTCCTGGTGAAGAAATTGAAATATGCTAAAGTTTCGAAGATAGAAACGAGAAGCAATTAATTTATTATAGATATATTATTGAAAAAAAAAAATAAAAAATCCTGCACAAGAGAATAATAAATATATACATAACAAAACAAATATTCTTATACTAAATACAGGTACCAAATAGAATTAGAAACTAAATATTATCTAATAAGGCATTCTTTATTTAAAATTTAAAATAAAAATATTCATGAGATAAAAATGGCAGTTGAATTATTGACTTAAAAATCTTAAAATAATCAGTAATGTAAAATACTAATACAAAATCAGTCGGTTATATTATTTTAATTATCTAAACAAATAGATAATAATTTAACATGCATATAAATTAATCAAACTGTATAATTGTTATATTAATATTCACTAAATCATCACCGTCTACCAGAGAATACAATAGCGCTTGTCCAGAAATAACAATTTCTTTATTTTGTTTGAATTTTGGAGAAATAGCAACAGTTCCCTTTAATGTTCTGGACGTTGTGGAAATTTCCAAGTCAGCGCCGTATTTTTTGTGTTTATCTGCTTCATCTCCAGTTATTTGGAAGAATATCATTCTTAATTTCTGATCTTGCATTTTTAATTTACAGATGTAAATGTTTCCATGGCACGTGAGGGAAACTGGATGAGAATATCAATAATATAATGTAAAAGGGTACATTTTATTTATAATTTATATAATTACCTGTATACAGTCTTGGTATAGTGATGGTATTAAGTAACTTCATTCGAAAATCGGCAATTTCTATGTTGATTCCTGTAGCGGCGATTAGTGTCATATCGTGCGTGTCTTTTAAGTGTCGGACAATATCCACTGTGTCTCCGTGCCATCCGCACATCTTCACAAGCGGACATCCGACTGGTGCAAAAGAGCAGGAAGCTTCGTGCAAGTGGCGATCCTTCTGTTTTAGCTGCATTCGGCAGCCCCACCTTTCAAGGAAAGAAAAAGATGTATTTTAGGTAACCAACAGAAAATTTTAAAAATTGTATTTATAAAATATATTACTAAGAAATAAAATGCTTCTTACCGTGCATGTCTACAAGGAAGTTCAAGTTTTAAGAGTATTCTTTCCAAAGCGAAGTTTCTGATTCTATTTTCATTTAATTGAAAATTAGCCCTACAAAAGGGGCAATGATTGACTTTTTCTGAACAAACCCAACAAGTGTAGTTTCCACAGAACATACATGACGAAATAGCAGCGCAATGAAGTGATTCCATGCATACTGCACATTCGGAAAAACTGTCCGATAATTCTCTGCAATTTTTACAGTTGCATAAAGTTTCCTTTGAGGTTTTCTTGTCGTTTTCTAAAAATAATGAATAATAAAAATAAATACACATTTTATCAACGAGACATTTGTTTTTAACTATTTTCTCTTGTTTTTAATAACAAGACAATTGAATTTAAAAACTCATGCAATTTTAAAATCCTTTAACAAGGTGTAATTTTATCATTTGCATTTCAAAGTGTTCAATGTGAAATAATTATTTTAATGGCAATAATTGGCGCAATATCTCCATTTGTTTTGAATAAAATACGAGAAAATGAAATTTTAATTTCAAGGCTGTATTTATCTATGTTTTATTTTATTCTTGTTCACCAACACGCATGTCAGAAGCATGGACATTTAAACTTGGTAGACAAAGAATTTTTTGTAATGGTTTTTGTCTATTAAACTTGGAGTCATTTACTGCAATTGTCATGAAAAAAAATATTTAGTTTTGTTTGTAAAAAAATGAATTACAAACTAAATAAAACAATTCATATAAATCAGTTTTTTCTCAATTTGGACAGTATAATATAGGACTATTAAAATATTCTTGCTTACCTTTCATTAAATTAGTAGTCGTGGTGAAATTCTTCGTCAAATCTCTTGAGGGTCGTGGTAATTCTCGTGGATCATTTGATTCTTGAAATATATTTAATGTACTAAAACATCTCATTCTTCTGTCTGGTTTGAACTGAAATCAAAAATTATATATTTAATCAATTCAGCTATGCCTTTCATTGTGTGTTACTGAAATCAGAGCAAATGTTTCCTTGTTTAAACTTGTTGAAATTCGAAAACTGCAATAAAAGGTTACATACCCAATCTTTTATTTTCCGAAACATGCTCACGAAATTTCACTGCTATTATTTTAGGATACTAGCACTAATCACCGATACAAAAAAGTTACTGAGTCACTTTTCTTGAAGTTGATGGTAAATCTTACTAAGAAACTTGTATGCACTTGATGATTCATTTTTACCACTCTAATTTTTCGCGCCCTTCCTGGTAGTATCTCAACCAATAATATTGCTTGGATTATATGACGTATCCATCCTAGACTATTTGTCTAGATGAATCACTGCATTTAAAATTGTCTGATTATTAAAATTTAATTGAATGATAACAAATATTTAAAAAATAAATTGCTATCTGGAATTATTCATTCAATATTTCTATATATGAAATTTACCTAAAATATATAATGTAATTTTAATAGCAGAATAGTAAGTGATCTATCTAGTGTAGTGGTTGTTCAAATGCATTTGACATTTTGCTGCAATAACCGTGTTTAGATCAGGGAATCAATAGAAATTATACGGAAAAACATTTCTTTTCAATGATAATTAAATATTAGTGAAATTTAAGATGGATTTCAACTTTAAAAAGTTCGCAAAAGATGCGGGAACAGCTCTCAGCAGAGTAGTTCAGGTAAATCTTTATCTAAAAAATGATGAGTAATTTCCGATATGATTTGGTGCTTTGTTAACTTCAACCAATTAATTTTCACTTACAGTTAACAGAAGAAAAATTAGGAACTTCTGAGAAAACAGAATTAGATGCCCATTTCGAAAATTTGTCAGATAGAGCGGATATGACAAAGCAATGGACCGAAAAAATTGTAAGAAATACAGAAGCTGTTCTTATACCAAATCCAGGAAACAGAATCGAAGATTTCATTTTTGATAAAATAGAAAAGAAACGACCGAACAGATTAAGCAATTTAGAATATCTTGGGCTTGATATGGTTGAAGCTGGGAATGAATTTGGACCGGGAACAGCTTATGGGACTGCTTTAATCAAAGTTGGCCAATGCGAACAAAAACTTGGACAAACAGAAAGAGATTTTATTGGATCAGCAGCTTTATGTTACACTCAACCCTTAAGAACATTTTTAGAGGGAGAAATGAAAACGATAATTAAAGAAAAAGGGCTTCTTGAGAGCAAAAGGTATTCAAAATAATAATCTTATAATTCATAATCATGTTTGACACATCGTTATTGAAATATTTCTAGGCTAGATCTAGACGCCTGTAAAAATCGTGTAAGGAAGGCTAGGAGCATGCTAGGACAACAGACAGTAAGTGAAATTTTTTGTATAATTTGATTCTTTCTAAATGTTACTAATTAATAATTTGTGCACTTGATAATGCTGCACTTAAAGAAAGATGGAATTACTCCTGAAGCAGCTCTTGAACAGGTAAAAAATGTTGCGCATGGCACCACACTTGAATGATTCAATTCTTGGTGTACTTCAATTATTTTATGTCAACAATCCTATTTCATATTAAGTAATTTTGTTCTAAATCGTTTAATGAACTGAAACTATTTTTGGTATCAAAATAATATTATTTGATTTTTAGGCTGAAAGAGATTTACGTGTAGCTCAGTCAGAATTTGATCGCCAAGCAGAAATAACAAAATTGCTACTTGAAAGCATAAGCAGTTCACATGCAGGACATTTGAGATGCTTACACGAATTCGTGGAAACTCAAGTTAGATATTACGCCCAATGTAATAGCATTATGCAGGATTTGCAACGCGAATTAGCTAGGTGAGTAATTTTATGTACGATTTAATTGGATATGACAGTATTCTTATTAAGCAGCTACGAAATGAAAAATAAATAAATACTCTGTCTCAAAAAAGAGTTTCGGTTTTTGCGATCGTAACGTCATATTTTTTGAGAAATTTCTTTGCATATTGATATTTTGAAATTTGAAATATGTTGGAAAACAACAAAGCTTAATTTTAATTCTAATAGATGGCAACTCAATACCATAGATATGGAAAACAAGGATAAGAATAATATTAATTTCAAATATGGTTACAAAGAGACAAAGGCAGGCATATATTGTTAGTTCTGTTTATTAAATGACTGCGCTTGATGGGAGAAAAACAATTATATGTTCTATCTCTGTGAAAATCTCGTATTCTTCTTTCTTGAAGCATTTCTTCCCAAAATTCAATGCTCTGTCTTTCTTTATTTTATTATTTCCACTACAGCACTATCTTTATTTATTTCAGCAGCGCTTGAACAAGTGATGATAGTCTAAGATCCGACCGCCTGATATCTACGTTCATCTATTTTGCAATTGAAATACAATTTTTTTAGATTATTATTGATAAAGGAATACGGTTTTGCCGGTTTGTCTATCAAAATATGGCCGCAAGTATTTTTTATTGGATTTTAATTAATTCATTTTTCTTTCAACAGATTTTGTTCTGCAGTAGAAATATGAATGAATTAATAAAACATACAAAAAAATATGGAAATGAATTGAACCAATGATTTAGAAAAAAAAATCTGATGTGGACTCCACATGACTTTAGTTGTATACCTTTTTACTGAATAATTGACAGTTGACACTGACATTGACAAACCAAAATCGATTGCAACCAAAATTCGAGATGATCATTTAGATGCCACAATTCATTAAAACGCTGTAGCTGTCTTAAATAGTAAATTTTATCCTACTTTATGCACTGTGCATAAAAGTATTACTTAACGCATCGTTTACGGTAAATGCGTAAAGTAATGCTTTTTCACATCTTATGCCTGTATTACACGATACAATTTATTGATCAATAAAAAATTGTGGTTAGAGAGAAAGTGTGATAGTAGAGATGAGAAAAATTTATATACGGAAGGCAACTGTATATAAAATTATATTAATACTTTGTCAACACTAGGATTATGTCTGCAATGTTTGTCTTTCTTTAGGTTAAGTGTTTCATTTGACGCGAAATAACTAATATGAGTAATGTTGGCAACGACAAATCGGACAAAAAACTCCCTAGAATACCTCAGAATATTGGCGAAAAATAGAGCCAGTTCTATTACAAAAATAACTTGGTCAATTATTGGTCAAGAAAAAATTGTGGAAATTTTGGACATATTACACACAACAATAAATTGAAGGTCAACTTTTGTAAATTATTGACCAATAAATTGTTTCGTGTAATACAGGCATTAGTTTTACCAATGTTCAATTGTGTAGAAGTTAAATTTATGTGAATTCACGTTTGTTGCACCTTTCACTGATCCATTTGTTTGATATCAACTTGTGCTCTAGGCTCCCTTACTGTATGCATAATAATTGTCAAGATATGGAAGTAGAGGGTAAAAAAACATAATGACATTCGGCCAATACACAGGCTGTCGTGATTTTTATTGTTTAAAACGTTCCTGGCATTTTTTACTAATTAGGTGACATTGATTACGAATTAACCAATATTTTTATCGTATCACATAAGGATTTTAAAGAAATTCCACTTATTGGTAATTGCTATTTATTTTTTAAAAATAAATCAAATTATCAAGCTTTGGCGTTCTTTTCGCGAGTTGTGCGGCGTCTCATGAGAGAGTATGTAAGTTACGACAGCAGCTACACCCATTCTCATACTACAGGGCTCCTATAGGCTACGTGCATGAAGTCTGCTAGCGCCTCTAGCGGGCAATGGAGAACGATTGAACTCCCATTTTATCATTGTTTCATACCTATAATTCTTCAAATATACTAATATTATTTAATACAGCTGTGTGCATATAATATAACTTGCATAGCATAATAGTCCGTGAGACAGCGCATACATTTTTTGTTGATTACCGCTCACTTGAATCTTTGTGAGTGGCTTCATTGTGATGAGTCCGACAACTTTTTCATTTGGCAAAATTCTAGATTTGGGGGCGTTTACCCGCGAGGGCTAATTAATTGAAAGAATATTACCGTGATACTGATCTTTACACTAATCGAAAGATTTTTTGATAATAAAATGAAGGAAAAATATTGTCCGACATGAATATTGAGGCTACCGGTGAGTCTGACTTGTCATAAGTACCAACATACTTACCATTAGTACCAACATACTTATGACAAGTGCGGCTTGTCGGATTCACCGGTAGCCTTAATATTCATGTCGGACAATATTTTTCCTTCATTTTATTATCAAAAAATCTTTCAATTAGTGTACAGATCAGTATTACAGCAATATTCTTTCAATTAATTGGCCCTCGCTGGAAAACGCCCCCAAATCTAGAATTTTGCTAAATGAAAAAGTTATCGGACTCATCACAATGAAGCCACTCACAAAGTTTCAAATGAGCGGTAATCAACAAAAAAATTAGGCGCTGTCTCACGGACTATAAAAGGTACGTTGGAATTATTTATTTTGAGTATTTTTTTCTTCAATTATAATGTACCTATTAGAGAAAACGTCTTAATTCGTCCAAATTGACAGGATAACCTCAAATTATGACGCCGATGATCTTGCGTATCGGGTTTGTATGTATCCAACACTGTATCCCTTTTACCCAGGAAGCAATAAAGAAAAGCGTGAAATTAGTTTTGCCATATTAAACATGTTGAAGAATATGTTGCTGACAATATTAACAACAAAATTATTGCGAAGTGCGTTCGACAACCTTCTATCACTGAAACATCTTACAAAGTAGAGATAGAGGTAAATTTATGAATTCCAAATCAATGATGAATTTTTCCAATTTCACAATTGAATTACAAACAACTTTGTTATAGAGATTAATAATGAAAGACAGATAATACTCTATTTATCGCTTTGATCCACTTCATTCGTTTTTATATGTTATAACGGCGTACATGAAATCTATGAAACTATATTTCACATGAATCATCTTTAACACAACTGCCTGAAACAGAACAAGCGTTTTCCTATGTTTTATATGCAATTATTTTCACTTTTAAACTAAGATGTTCAATGACGTATTCTGAAACATGGAGTTCGATGCTTACAATGGTGCTCACCATGAGCGCTCGCATCGATATTTGTTGAAACTCCGCACCCTTGCACATAGCCTATTCTATAACTTCTATTACCGGTGATACGCAAACTGGGTGATATATTTTGGGTTGCCGTCTTGCGGCGGTTCTGCCGAACTAAGCTATATGACATCACACAGTATCACCCAGTAGAGAGGTGGTGGTAGAAACTTATCGCCGGTGATACTTTGACGTTTGAGTTTATGGTGTTTCATATTTTATTTTCAAATGGATCTGATTTTTAGTTGTGGGCTAAAGTACACAAAATTATTGTGCATAAACCCACCATAAGATGAAAATTCATAATAATTTGAAACAAATATTTATTTGAATTCTTATTTACGTTAAAAATGTAGTAGGTTAAATTTTAATAACTGTAATATTTAATGTTATGCAGTCAGATTTCAATTTTCATTGATAAATGCTGTAAAATATGAATAATTAATAAATCTGACAAATTTCCAAGCTATAGTGTACCAACATAAATAAATATAATCAGAAACTTGAGTAAGTGAAAGTTACTAGACGAGTACCTACAGATGCTTCAACGGTGGAGGGGATATGAAGTCATTAATATATCACCCCCAAGAGGGTGAAAAGTTATAGAATAGGTACCGATCATGAATAATTGCCCGTGCCGCTTCATTCTGATTATGTTATAGTGACTATGATTGATGTATCATTCTAATTTAATAATTTGTTTGAATAACAGTTTCAACTTTTTTATTAAACTCTCTATAGTACAATTCTTTATTCACTCATTTATTCCTAAAGCGCCATCCACACTAGCGAAGTTAATCGGAGATGGGCGAGGAGAATAGTGTAGAGAGATATTTCGATTCGCTTTGTGCAGCTTCGTCTCACCTCAGGCGACTTCCGTTTGCTGTCGTTTTTTAGAGCCCGAGTCAAAGAATTTCGCGAGGAATCCAGAAGTTGCACGAAGTGTCTGACTATACTACTCGGTCTACTTCAATTTGTGGATAGACGTCGTACTGTAAATTCGTGGGTGTGCACACACTGTTAGGTACATCCCATGAGCGTTACCTGGCCACAGTAACAATCTTTTTTTTTCCTGGAAACCCTACAATCAGATCTCAAATGACAGAGAACATGAAGGCAAAAAGAGAGTCAATGATGCAGGCGACTCACGGCAGCTAAGCTCCTTGCGAGGCTGCACGAACGTGTAGCCACGTAATTCGGACTGCGATCAACTTCGATGATTACTTCGTCGAGATAACTTCGTGAGTAGTGTAGAGGGCGTTTTAAGCCCGCTACTTACTATTCGTTGATGCGTCCATTCGTCGCAATGATTCACGAATGATTGCCTAGTGGGTATAATGCGGTGCATCGATGCGATTCGTTGTGCGTCGCTTTGCCGTGATGTCGGTATTTGGACGAATCATCAAAGGAAAATGAACGAAGCGACAAAGTGACGAAGTCGACAAAATCGGTCCAGTTCAGTTATTCGTGAATTGAAGCAGTTCTTTTATATAAAGACTTGGTCCACCATCTTCTTTTTTTCTCTTTTTCTTTGAAATTAAAATGAACACATAACAAACATGATCTGCAGCGAGCAGAAGCAAGTATTCTTCTTCTAAAATCATTTCAGCACTGATTGAAGTTTCGTGGGCGCAGTTCGCACAATGGACGAATTTTCCACGCACCATCAAAGCAAAGTGAATCAACGCATAGTAGGATGTATGTGTCAGTTTGTCGATGCTCGTTTTAAACGAAGTGAACCGACGAATCGCATCAACGAATCACAACACGTAGTGAGTAGTGGGCTTAAGAACAAGATACGTATCAAAAAATTCGAATAAATAAGATAAATAAAATGTGTGCATTATGTTCTGTACCAATTTTATTCCGCGGAAAATAATTTCGATCTTGATACGAACTTTTGAAAATTTGTTTATAAAATGTAGTCTGAGATTGAAGTGTTTATACTAATGTGTTTGAATCATATATTATGTCTCTAATGCCCGGTTTTATAAAGGACAGAGTAATTTACTTCCAGAGTAAATAAAATTTACTCTGTTAAATGACAGTCGATTTTTTGACAGCAATGATTCTGTTGTCATAAAGAAATTCAAAACGATTAGAATTAGAAGTAGAATAAATTCATTTTGAGAATAAATTTACTTGGTTTTTTATAAAACCGGCCATAAGAAAATGTAAAAATAGTCGGGTGTATTTGGTAAGTTTATGGGAATTACTGTTGTTATTACTAGGCGAATTCTGGCGATGGATGCAAATCCATGAATCCTTGATTTTTTTTCCAACTAATGGCGTCATGTTTCCATACATACGTCACAGCTACAACACCTCACCAGGAACGAAATATTCCATATCAGAGTTGAAGTTTGAATTTTTTAGGTTATTTACTAGTCATTACCATGAATTCAACATTAATAGCTTTAGTTGCAAGTTTTGAGTTTTTCTTTGATAACAATGAACTTTTTATGTTTGACAGTATAATACAGAATATCATTAATAATAATTCTCAAATTTTTTGACACTTCTTTTATTCTAACCAAAGTTTGCAAAGAAAAACATTATCGAATAGGAAGAAGTAATTAGTACTTATTCAGAAAAGAACTTTTTTAGGCGATCGTAACAAAAAAGGTGTTTCTATGGCCCCTTTTGCGGCCGTGAAGTTTCACTTTTTGGGACGGATCTGTCAAATTTTACTTTTTGGGACTGATCTGTCAAATTTTACTTTTTGGGACTGATCTGTCAAAAAAACCTTCATAAACACTTCATATTTACCTACATGGGCAGCTTGATGAACTCTTTAAGAAACAGTTTTCGCCGAAATACATAAGTTATATTCTTCCGTCAACTTCTGTAGCTCTGCAATTCAAGAAATAAATACGCATTTTTCATAAATGTCAACTTGATAGAAGATAATAAAATAAAACAATTTCAACGGCAACTGAGATTTACAATTGCAATGTTTTAGGAATAAATAGATAAAATTATGTGATTTTGAATTATTTCGTAATGATCGCCTAAAAAACGTTGTGTGCACCTCGGCCTACAGTTCTTTTTTGGTCTCACCTGAATTGCAGCCTCAGCTGCGCTTCGGCCGCAAACAACAGATTCGACCAAAAAAGATAACCTTTACGGCCTTGATACACAAATAACTATTATAGACACTTCAAAATAAGTCAAATCTCTTTCAATTAACTTTTTGAAATCATTGAAAATAAATGCTGGACAGAAGAGTGAGAAAGAACGACATTTGGAAAAGGATAGGCTACATGGAAGCAGCTCCCTTGCAGTAACAATAAGGGAATTCTGGCGATGGATTCGAGTTTGTGTTCGTGGGAAACATGGAAATTCAGAATTTTGGCGATGAACTCATGACGTCATGAGTTAGTAATCCCACGGATTCATGGATACTGCAAGCGAGCTGCTTCCATGTAGCCTATCCTTTTCCAAATGTCGTTCTTTCTCTCTCTTCTGTCAAGCATTTATTTTCAATGATTTAAAAAAATTAATTAAAAGAGATTTGACTCATTTTGAAGCGTCTATAAAAGCTCTTTTCTGAATAAGTACAAATTACTTCTTCGTAATATTTCCTATTCGGTTATGTCTTTCTTTGCAAACTTCGGTTAAAACAAAAGAAGTGTCAAAAAAATTGAAATTAATTATTACTGATATTCACTGTCAAACATAAAAAGATCATTGTTATCAAAGAAAAACTCAAAACTTACAACCAAAGCTACTAATGTTGAATTCATAGTAATGATTAGTAAATAACCTAAAAAAATCAAACTTCAAGTCTGATATCATGGAATATGATGGAATATTTCGTTCTGGCGAGGTGTTGTAGCTGTGACGTATGTATGGAAACATGACGTCATTAGTTGGAAAAAAAAATAAGGATTCATGGATTTGCATCCATCGCCAGAATTCGCCTCATGAATCCGTGGGATTACTAACTCATGACGTCATGAGTTCGTCGCCAGAAATCTGAATATTCCATGTTTCCCACGAACACAAACTCGAATCCATCGCAAGAATTCCCTTACTGTTGGTCAATAATATTTCAGACACAATAATCCATAAGAAAATCACTCTCAGATAGAAGATATCATACAGATACATTGTAATATAATATTTGTAACTGAATTTTTTTTTATAAATGATGAAATGAATATATTTCTATTTTAATAATTGATTGTATCTCGAAAAATTTATAATAATGGTTTTTGGAATTTTGTACAGAATGATAAATAATGATTGTCTGACGGGTGACTGGCAAAAGTTCGCATTATGATCTTCATGGAATAAAGTTAGTATAAATTTATTTATTTTGAAAACTACGTTACCGACATTTCAAGAATACAATGGCGTATATTTTGCATATTTTATGACGGATTCATCCATAATCTGATTCAATAGACAAAAAAGTAAGTAAATAGCTGTATTATTGACTGATTATTGAGAATTTATTATTATTCTACCAAATTATTAGGTTAGAATAGTGTTTTCAGAGGAATTGTCATCTTTCACTTGAAGGTTACTATCTCAAGCAAGCGGCAAAGAAAAAATCAGAACAAAGCGGCACGGACAATCATTTTTGATCACTTTGTAAAAAAACCTGATGTGATGAAGAGAGAAAGTGTATACCAGGCCCCCACAACTCTCATTGCCGGCCTACTATAAATGTGTCCGCTGAATGCGTCAAGCATGTGGACGTGAGAGGTGAGAGGAAATGTTTCAAGATGGCGGATATGAAGGGCCTAGTTGCCACTTGAAAAGCGTTTGATTTTAGTGTTTGTGTCGTTGAATACAGTCAGATTATAGTAAATGAATAATAATTTAATAAAGTGATAGCCGTGTGACAAATGAACATTCAATTAAAATGCCTGGAAAATGTTTTGTCCCGAATTGTAATTCTGGATATGAGAGTTGTAAGATAAAATATAGTGTTTTTAGAGCTCCACTTGACATGATAGAAATTTGGGAAAAAGCAATTGAATAAAATTATGTATACAAACACGTGAATTAAACTTCTTTATTTGCTCAAAGAATTAAAGCACTCGCGCTAAACGCGCTCGTGATTTTGAACTTTCTTCTCGCAAATAAACAGTGGTTTAATTCACTTGTATAAATAACTATTAAACTAGGTCCAGTTTCATAAATGAATTTAATTCTCATTCAAATTTACTCACAAAGTAAATTTGTATCAAGTCATTCAAATGAAATCTATATTTTGACAATGTTAATGAATTAAGTATAAGATAATTTAAAATAACGTGTATTTGTTAAAAATAAATATAAGTGCCCTTAATACAGAAAAAACTATTACGTTGTGAAACATTATGTATAATATAGAAATATAATATTTTGAACTGAATCTAATTTTTGTTCAACTTATGTTTTCATGTTTCCTTTATTGAAAGTTCGAACAATTTTCTTGTAATTGAAAACATATCATCTATATGTATTCTTGAAGATTAAACACATTGTTAATGTATTGTTCAAATATTTCTCAATTATTGTTAATCGCATGTGATCTCGGAATTTATCCAACTGAGTTTCTTGCATAGGTAATAATTAAATATTAAATATTGCTCAATGCAACACTAATTTAACAAGTATATCTATTTTTAATTAAAGTAAAATATATGCTGTAAACATTACATATACGGTTAACTTCAATATATAAATGATTTCGTAAAATTTTGTAAGTTTAGTGTAATTATACATTAAACACTGTTGTAAAACAGGCCTTACTGATGTAGGCGTCTCTAGCGGCGACAGCGCGAACTATAACCATCTCAGCGGACGCATTTTCGGGGCGAGTTAGGTTACCTACTATATCTTGTACCGTGGTGTATACTTCTCAATTCAGAAGACTTGAAATAAAAAAAAAAAAACAACTATATTAAAATAAAAGCAATGCTCAGAAATTTTTCATATGTTGGTCTGTGAATTTTAGTAATTTGGCAAGCCTTGTCATCAAATACTTGGCCTCATTTTTTTTTGCATAAATTACTAATTTATATTTCCACTATTCTCAAATGGACACTTGTGCGTGAGTAAAAATGATAGTAGATTAGCTCGCTATGCTCGCAGCAGTAGCATGCAGTCCATATGTGCAGGGTGTGCACCGCACACCCTATGAAAATATTAGAAATTACGTAAATAAAATTAATATAATGGTTCATTGAATACTTCATTTTATTCACAAATTTTCATTATAAAATCAGAGAAAGAGCGTATTTTATCTATTTATGCAACCAGAAATACGAGCGCGCCTCGCGGGCCACTCTGCTATATATTTGAAACGAATGTCGACGCTTGAGGTGCAGATTTCTCGCCTGCACGGCGAGCGAGGTCTGTTTAGCATAGTCATTATAGGGAAAGTGAAGAAATAGAGTCTGACAGAGAAAAAGCATACCCTATCGCTCGTTCTTTCTTGCTGGGTGCAGGCAGACTTTCTGCACCTGGAGCTGAATATTCAACGTTTAGCTGAGTTCTTTTTCAAACGCCTTTTATTAGTTTGTTTTAAAAAAGTTGAAATATTGTTATTCGTTATTTAAGACAACAATATTAGGTAAACACTTATTTTATACGTTTCTTAAATTATTTATTTTTGTGAAATTATCATTTGTAGAATGACAACTGAAAATAGATCTATAATTTGTGATCTACTGGAAAATCCTTTTTCACGTCGTGATGTCGGAACAAAAAATGAAATTATGAAAACAAGACCAACGCCAGACATAAAATTCACTTAAAATATAAAAATTAAAGGCCAGCAGTCCGTGCGGCATTCATTTCCAAATTAAAATATATGAAAAATTTAAATGGATTGCTGGTTGTTGCGAGCAAAATAAGCTGTATTGTTGGCCATGTATATATCCCCTTCCTCACCACCGACTGTGCACACCTATCACAGAAAGTCACCGCACGCCACTGGCTCGCAGCTTAGAGAAAGGTCCTCGAAGCTCGACCGAATTGCACTGCGCGCCTCTTTGGAACCTAATTTGAGCCTGACTATCAAACGTAATTTGCAATGCGCGCGCCTGTGTGGGACTGAAGTTGACCCCGTGACTGCCAAGAAGGGTGCACTAAACATCTTCTGTAGGTCGAAACCAATCAACGATAATGAAGTTCATATATAAAATGTTTCTCATCAGTAGCCAAGTCTTTTTAATGAAGTGACCATTTGAGTATTAGTACACGCAACACAGTGTATGTCTTCGCCGCACATGCGCGCCAATGAAATTATTATAATTCAAAAAGATGTTTTCATATTCAATATGCAAAGATATTTCTCATGTAATTGTTCTAAATATAAATCTTTTTTGCGGATACTTATTTTTGAATTTATTTAATTTTTAATGAAATCGGTGTGCATGTATTTTAGAGCCGTAGAAGGGGCTTTTGTTGGTGTGTATTTGTAGCATGCTTGTTTTTCAGTGGAATGAGACCCAGCCCGGTGTTACGTGTAAACAGTGAAGATGTTGAATCTCCAACACAAAGCACTCCTACAAAGCCTCCTAGCTCTAGTGCTTACACCACTGCTACGATGGTAGCTGCTGATGACTCTAATTTTTCAATTCTTTAAATTCTTCTCTTTGCCTAGCTTCCGTATCAGTAGAATTTGAACATTTGTTATGTAATCTATTGTATATTGTTATCAATCAGCTGTAGTTTTGCACGTTCAATAACTGTTGGGAAATGTGTAAGAACAAGCGGGACACTTTTACACGAGCATTCAGTAATTGGTGAAATATTGCGTTTCAAAACTAATTTTTCTTACTTAGTGTTTGACTTAACGTATTTAAAAAGTGTTTTTGAAATCAATTTACTCGTGTCACTCCAAGACAACATTTATCAATGTTTCTGTCCATTTTAAAACGATAGAAGTTCTAAATTTGTCTTAACATTTTCTATAACTATATCTGTAACAAATTCTCTAAAAAATATTAATTTCTGTTGTGTTGGAGTTGAATTGGCCTTCAAATCCTAATCATCATTAAAAATCTCGTTATTATTATTAGATATACAAAATTGTTGAATAATTCAAATTTTAGTTTAATTAAATGTGTTCATAATTTTATAAGATCAAGTTCAGTAATAATTTTTACTATTTTTGTATTATTAAGCAAGTCAGTGATTATTTATTAAAGCTTTTTTGAGAATAATCTTCCAGTTATATTGTGATTTTAATCTGGCATTGGTCGAAATGAGATTGATTAATATTACAAATTTTAAAAAGTGTTCTTAATTATATATTGAACAAATAACGAACTTTGAAATCATTTTGACTACTGCCGATATATGAATTGTTACAAATTACACTAAATCAAATTATACACTTTATTCTTAATGAACAAATAATAAATATATTGTATTCGCTGTATTGTTTTATTTTCCTTCTGTCATTTGTTTGCCAGTTTGGCTCCCATTCCGGGCGCAGCAACTTACCGCCCTATAGACGTGGGCGCTATTAATCATTGCTCTGACAGCATTCCGCTAGATGCCAAAAGGGCAAGAGTACTCTATGATTACGATGCCAAAGATGCCTCCGAACTCAGCCTCATGGCCGATGAGGTAAATAACAATCATTTGAATTTGTAATCAACAAAAAATATTTTACATCATTTTCAGATGAACTACGTTAATAATTAATAATAAAAATATTTATTTTCAGGTAATAACTGTCCAAGAACTCGGAAATGTTCGTGATGAAGATTATCTGTTAGGTGAAAGGGGCAGTCAATATGGTAAAGTTCCAAAAGCATTTTTAGAAATATTGTCTTAATATGTATGGTCTTCCTCATCCCAGAAATTGTGCATTTATTTATAGTTGTTTTAAATGTGCAAGTTTGACAATATTTCCATGCAATAATTTTTCATGTGTCGATTGTGAGCCAGGATCGCTGCGAAAAAGTAGTGGCAGTCCTGATTGTGATATTGCTTATTATTCCGGTGTTTAAAACCATGGAAAAAATAAATGGGATGTTTCACTTAAAATTGTTGAATAATGTTGTATCGATGATTTTTGATGCAGTTGTTATTAAGGATAGAAATTATTTAGAAATAGATATAGCAACGAAGAAGTAGGATAAGTAAATTGTTTAAGGTACGTAAATGAATTCTACATATACATACCATACAATGACATATCTATATGAACAATAATTAAACATACATTCCTTACAATTTCCTGCTAGTCCAAGACCTGACAGTAAAAACTAGCCAATGAAACTACAGGATAAAATGCCTTTAAATTGTTTGTACACGGTATACCCAATTCAAAAAGTTTTGTTTCTGCTATAACTCGAAAACAAAAGATAGCGGTATACTATTTTCACCATTTTAACAAATTTCGAAAAAAGAGATTGTAACTAGTAATTACTTCTTTCTACACTGGTCCGTATTCAGGAGTAACTTCCAGCTTAGCAATAAGCTCCTAGCCAGCAGAGACATTTAGAAGTAATTCTATTCGTGATTGTTGATTGAATAATGTATATATTTTTCAGTCAACGTTTACAGCTTGCTTCTATCGTTATAGCAGCGTTGATCTTTACAATCTTTGTTAGATGGAAATAGACCACTTTTCTAAGCAGTGGTATCAGTTCTGGATATGAGCCATTTCATCCTGCTTCATTGGCTCGATTATTTATGGTCAGTTCTATGCTTTAGATGTAGCATTAAAAGTATGTAGTAGAAGTACTATCTCCAAGACAATATTTGTTGATCGTTGTTAAAAAAACCTGTTTAACTATTAGTTTTCACTTCCAACTAATTCTATAGAAGTTTTAAATTCAGATATTTTTGGATAGATTATTTCAAAATGGGTCAAATATGAAATATTCAAAAGGGATAAATGTGCTTTTTCGTTGAGGGTGAGTTATACTCCAATTCAGGAGCTTCGAAAAGAAATAAAAGTGTCTATTGGAATGTGTAGATCGTCGAATTCTACCCCAAATATTCGCCGAGTTATAGGGGGTTGAAAATGTTGATTTTCAAGCAAAAATCTCTGATTTTTTAAAAGTTTTAAGCAATTCACTCAAGGAGGGTCATGTTTTCAAGAAAGTTTGTTATTAGAAAAAGTTAGTTTATGAAATAAGAAAAATAAGTGATAGGTGCATTTGAACGTAAGCCTGAAAATATTACGCTTTTCAATCAATCATAACTCTGGCTTACGAGAATCCTTTAACATGTACCTTGGATAAAATTCATGCTTGAGAAGCCTTCTCGGCAAATTTTGATATTTGCAAGATCCAAAATGATACAAAGGCAATATTTTGATTTTCTACTCAAAAAGTACTACTTTTCTGGTTCCAGTAAATTTTCTGGTGGAACTACAACGACTTGACTTGACATTGACTTGATTTTTATTGTCAATTTACCATGCAAGTTGGACATGTTTCCGATTAGTATTTATCATAGGGACTAGATCAGGTTCTAAAAATAAAATCTAGATAATGATGACAAGGATTGGGAATTCAAGACGAGATGGGAATATCGACTCGATGTGATACCAGGGCAGAATTGGAAATAATTTATTCAAAATCATGTTTTTGTCATTTCCAAGTATTATATATGCGCTCAATTTTTTTTAATTGTGATGAGCGTATAGCTAGGGAGCTGGTGGCAATACGGGTATATGATTTTATTGTGGCTACAATGATATGGAATGTAGGCATTGATATAACTGACCGATTTAAGTAGATATCGAATTTAATTGCTGCTGAGTTTTTTAATAGATGAATTTCAAATTTCCAAAAAAAATAAATGCTCATATATTAATTTATTGTTTCAGCCATTGTTACAAAACCATTCTTTTATCAGAACTAGAAGTAAAAAAATTGGTGGCTGAAGCCTATGTCTCTGACTTTTTGAGAAAACTGATTGTTAATTTGCAGAAAAAAAAGGTGCTATTAACTCATTTTATTGTGCTGCGCATTGGCTTTGATTTGTTGGTTCTCATATCCAAAAGTAGGAGAAAACATTGGCTGACGTATACATTGCTGATTTTCAGAAATATTCCCAGTTTAATCCAAAATATTTCAATGTTTGAAGAATAAATTATTATCGTATTGAAACTCAAAACAAAGTGTTATTTATGTTTGATTATTGGAAAAAAAAAATTCAACCATAAATTTTATTACTGATTGCGTTACATATTTCAAAACACTTGTTAGTAAGAGATAGGTATATCTACCTGAATTTTATTACTAATATTTCGATTTCAGAACATATCTTCATTCATATGTTTCCAACATCACTAAACACTTGAGTCATTGTAAATTAAAAGTGTAGAATTCAATCGGAAGTAATAATAGAGAGTAAAAATTAGGAAAGAAGATAGATATCATGAATTAACCCATGAGAATGATGGAACTATAAATTCACTATAGCTGCAATATTAAAAAGTGTATTTCTGTGGAAACTGAACATTCAAAAATTGACATCCAGAGTGATCTTACTCGCAGGCCCATCTTTCCCACTGGGCACTCTGGGCACGTGCCCAGGGCCCAGCAATCGATGGGGCCCCCTAGCTCCCACCAGATCACCAAACGATAACCGATATTCATTACTCGCAGGATTTCTATAGCGACGTAAAACTGAACATAACTGATCGAAGGGTAACCGCATAGTGGAGCGGCGAAAGCGAAACAAGCGACGAGAAATAGGAAAAGAGAAAAGCGACGAATACAAACACACACATATCAATAAAACATCGCTTAGTGGAGACTGAAGAGGAGAGCAGTGCGACAATAAGCGCTGCTACAAGCGATAAGAGCGAAGAAATCAAACATACTTATTATAGTCGCTATTCTCGTTGGTGGTTTAGGGCAAAATGGATGCTGAACTGCTTATAAGTGGAGTGTTTGTGAGAAAGCCTATCAGGGCTGATGGGATTGTGATTGAAATTCATCCAATTTTTCAGTAGTCTATATTCAATTTTGGCTAGCATATAGTCAAATGTGTCTATTTCAACAAGATAGTGCTCTGTCAAGGTCATAGGGGCCCCATTATCCTAATGTGCCCAGGGCCTCCAATAGGTTAAAGACGGCCCTGCTTACTCGGTTAATAGTCATCACCTGACGATTTTTTCCTTATTATGGAAAGGAAGAACAAAGTTTTCGAAATGCAAATTTCACATTATACCATACACTAGAATTCATCGTTTTCAAAACAAAAAGAAAAAATGTAATCAGGATTACGAGTAACGGTCCAAATTCCAAAGCCTGGAAGTGATAAAAACTATTTAGTTCACTTATGTATTTTTTTCACCAATATTTGTAGTTCAAATTAATTTTCTAAGCAATTACTTGGAATAGAAGAGAATGATTGTGAAGACATTGAAATTTTTCTTGAAACTTCCTAAATAGCGACAAAAATCTTATAAAAATAATTTTTAAGCAACGTCAGCCAATGAAAACTCAGAATCGTAGATTTCAGCCACTATTTTTTCAATGTCTTTTACAAATAAAGGATGTCGCCTGTCAAGTGGCTGACACAATAAAATGATATAGAAGCATTTTTTTTGTCCCATTTTCGAAAATTCATCTTTATTAAACGCAGCAGCATTCAGGTGACTGAAGCTTGTTTAATTGTTTCTAATTACATTGCGAAACTTCTGATACAAGATATGTCGACAATAAAATCATTTAATTTTGAGTATATCAAAAACTATTTTAAAAAATCATATTGCAAAAAAATGCAGATGACTTATAGATTTCAGCCGATTACATTTATATCTATGTCATATCGACAAGTAACGTTTTAAATATGTGGCTGACACAATAAGATTATATAGAGGCATGTTTTTTCTAACATTTTCAATTGACTCTCAATCAAAAACTCAACAGCGCCTGAATGACTGAAATGGTTTTTCTTACTCTTTATAATGACGTCTTTACAATTATCAACTTTATTTGCACAATAAAATCATATAAAAATTCCTGCCACCAGCTCCCTAACTAGTTGAAAAATTTTGAAATAACGAATTTTTCTGGATTTATTGTTAAAAAAATTAGCAATTAAGCATGTCAGCTAAATGTTACTGAAGATAAAAAATAGGGCATATACTTTTTAATTTTTTGATAAAATCACTAACCAGAGTGTTTGAAGTTAACTTTAACCGTTTATATTTTTGAAAATTGGGGCATTTAAGATGATTACTGCAAAACTGGCAACCTCTGTACTGTTCGATCAACCTGATCTTAAAGAGATACAAAAGATCATCAAAATTCTCTTGGATGATTTTTAATGTTAATTACAGAAGAAATATGACCAAAAGAAGAAGCTCGCTTCGTTTTAACAAATTTCGATATTGCTCGTCTGGTGGTATTTCCAATTTAAAAAAAATAATCAACATTTTTATGCTGTTTTGATATTCACGCACATTTCTCAAGTCGTTGGACATCGCATGTATGAATGCATTTCTGTAAATATGTATCTTGTAACCTGTTATTACACTTACAACGTATAATTAATTCATGCATTTTACCCCTTTTATATCGGCCGTACTGGGGATGCAACAAAAATTTTTCTATTTCTGACCTTTCATCGGCGATCTTAAAAACATAAAGAATACAGGTTTCATTAATTTATCCTAAGTACTTCGTTGTTTGTTCATTTTACAACTTTAGGGATGGTTTTTACCTTGTTAGGGGTAAAAGCAATAATTTTCTAGTTAGGATATAAATTTCATGCTCTGAAATATAAGAACTTGCAAAGATAAAGTTCTAGTTGCTTAAAACAAGCTAAATATAGCTATCCATAAGCTTTAGATTTGTTATCAGCTACTTTGAAAACAAATATATGAATTTTTTCAATATTTTATTTTCAATAATTGGGTCAGTATTAAATTTTGAAATTCAGGGGTCGTTTTCATCTTCTTAGGGATAAAAGCACTTGTCTATTCCTCTTTGATATTTGAAGTTGAGATCCGAAAGTCTAAATGTCCGCAAAACAAAAAAAAATACAAGGCACTACAGAATTAGTTGGAAGTTTGGGTACTTTTTGATAGCAAGTGTTTAATATTAAATAAAAATAATATTTAATGTGCCTATTCTAGCTCTCTTTGAGTCAATTGAAAAATTTAGAATTGTTATATTTCTGAAGGGTTATCTACTTTTTATTATTTATATTCATATATAATTTTAAAAAAAAAATTCTATCTAATTATTAAGTTTTTATTTAAAATAGCTATTAAAGGTTTGCAATTATGGATTAGTCAATATTATACAAAATGTGTGCAATTGAAATGTTAATAAAATATATTAGCAATAATAAATAATTTGATTTCTGCCGCTAATACCAGTTTGAATATAATATACAATAGTATATTCTGTAACAAATGCGGCAACAATTGACAACACCGTACGAGTTGCAGATACTATTTTTTATTACGAATGCGGAATAAGTACTATTTTGTGCTTGTTTTTCCAGGTGGTTAATGGCTTGCGTGCGACAAGTTTACGCAAAAGGCAAAGAAACATTTACCGCCCAGAGAAACCTGCGCATAACAATACTTATTCCGCATGAATAATAAAAAAATTTAGCAATGATCGTAGTTTAACAAAATATTTAGTAGTCAAGAATTTCTCGAAATACTCCAAATCAGACTTATTTGATCTACCGCCTCCGTTTCAGGGAAAAAATATCTAACGCCCCCTGGGAATCTATATTTCTTGGGCAAACAGATAACTATCTATATTTCTACCTACATTCTAAGATGAAGACACCCTACAGCTTGAAATAGTAAAATGACAGAAAAAACTACGAATTACGTTGAATTTAAAATCTTAAACTACCTACCTTCTAATCCTATTATTGCTCTCACCGCCCGTTTTTTAATTTGAGGCCCCCAAATCGCCCTTCTTGATTTTTCAGCGCCCCCTTAAGGACAATATCGCCCACTTTGGGAATCACTGCTCTTGATCTTCGAATGCTTATAAAGATTAACTCTTTCCAGAATAAGTATGTGCAATTTTACTATTATGAAAGTCGAAATAAAACAATATTAATATTTTTGAATGTTTTTATTAAATAAAGATATCAATATGAGAATGTTTACTTCTTCTTAGATACACCAACTGTTCTTCCACGTCTACCGGTTGTTTTAGTGTGTTGACCACGAACGCGAAGGCCCCAGTAGTGACGCAAACCACGATGGGCGCGAATTTTCTTCATCCTCTCCAAATCTTCACGAAGTTTAGAATCCAAATAGGAGGATGTTAGCTGAGAGAATACAAAAGGTTATAATTATAATATTATAAAATAATTACATAAAATAAATTTTGTCGCATATCTTTAAAAAAATTACTCTACAACATTATTTTTCAAAGCCGAAATGCTTTCCAGTTGTCACAATGATTCTATGAACGTCTGGTTCACAAAATCGGCCATAAATCAAATAGCTGCAGATATATGCATTCAATATTGCACAGGCTACCAACTTTTCACATATTGAACACCACAAAAAGTCGTTTAACTGTGCTAAATATTAAGATTTGGATTAAAACTAACCTGGTTGTATTTGCCATCGACAATATCTTTTTGTCTGTTCAAAAACCAGTCAGGAATTTTGTACTGACGGGGGTTGGACATGATTGTTACAATTTTTTCGACCTCTTCTTCTGAGCACTCTCCAGCACGCTTATCTAAATCTACATCGGCTTTCTTCAGCACGATGTTGGCATATCTGCGACCAACACCTTTGATCGCAGTCATGGCAAACATAACTTTACGTTTACCATCAATATTCGTACCCATGATACGAAGAATGTGCTGGAACTTCTCTGGAATTACGAGCGACTGTAAAATAAGAATATTTTCTATTAATTTTGACACAAATAACACATGTTTACAAGAAGTAGATTTTTGGTTAGAAAATGTATCACTAGTTAGTTCACTAACAAACATAAAAATATCACACTAAATAGATCATAAAGTAACAATAAGTATTCAATTTCAATATGAAAGGTATAAATAATATCTGATGGTGATGATAGATTAAGATTTTGAATTTACTTACCATTTTCGTGTACCGATTGACGCATAAACGGGTGAAAAAGAGATAGCAAGAATAAATTTTCACGTACACTCCACTTGAAATGATCTACGCTGTCATAGTTCCCAATCGGTCTAAGAGATGGCAGTTCAAAAAATTTCTCAGTTTTTGATCCTTTTGAGTTGTTTATTGAACAAGATTCATTATTATTAAAAATATATGTTATAAAAGTTTAAGTTTTCAAATAATTTTAATTATTTATAAATTAACCATTGACAAAAATAATTGTCACTTGATTTGAAGCCGAAACGTACGATTCACGGCTTTAGTTTTGAAGTACATATATAAATTTTTCATAGAAATTTGGAAAAGTTGAATAGTTATTTCGCATGGGAAAGAAGATAATTATGGCAGCATTTATGTTTCATATTTTGGGTACGTTCAGAAATTGAATCTATAGAGCACTCTGAGCACACAGACCACATGACCAAAAATTCATTGATGCGTGTTCCTCTTCTCTTGAATAAACAAACGCGATAGATCATCTTGTGCTGTAAAAATGGACAAACGAGCGGATTTAATAGAATAGTATATTCTGATACAAGTGAGGAGTGGCTGAATTATTCACATTCGCATGGAATAAAAGATCCGCACGAGAGACGGATGTTATTTTTTCCACAGTAAAAGGTGTATGCAAAAATATCTATAATATAACCAAAATATGCCGTTATCTGAGAAATAATTTGCTTGATTGATTTTATTTCAATTTATCAAATATTAATAAATATACCTACTCTTATTGACTCCATTTTGAAGAGGAATGATAAGAAAATCAAAAAGAAATAAAATTATGACAGCAATGAAACAGTTTATTCGCGACGCCACGCGGCTTTCTTAGGAACCTCTGAGCGTGTGGAATGATCCCCTATTCCGCACACTACAGCGTGTGGTATAGGTTTCATTCTATAGGGACTGTAGGAAAAATATTTTTTCCAATTAAAGTGATGACGAAGAAGAAATAGAACAAACTTCTAAAATTAAGAATTATCTCGAAAATATTATACCTATCATGAGTAGTTGCAATTATTTAAAAGATTTACATCCTCATGTGAAAAGTCACACATAGGACATTGATATAAAATAAAATCAGACATCCTCTACAAAGAAATGAGTATTAGAAAATAAATAATGTTTGTTTGTCTCTAACCTCAATTTACAAATGTTACTTTAACAAAGATCTACAGCATGTACTCATCGATTAGTAATCGGTCGCCATCTTTTGCATCGCATTTAGAAAGCGATTTGTGATTGCGATTTATCACATCGGCGGTTATTTTCAAATACTGTGGGGTTACTGAGTTTTTTATGATTGTAAAAACATTGTTTATAGTATTTTTTTGCAAAAAAATGTAATATTTGAAATTCAGATATCAACTATTAATTGAAATAGTTTTCATTTCTAATTTTTGCTCTCAGTTTTCAATTTCTAGGAGAGTTAAAGGATAAGTTATACATTTAATAAATTTAAAAAATAAATACTTGATTTTTTCACAGCTTTGTAGAAAAATCATTTATTTTTAAAATTTATTAGTTAAAATGTGTTCCACCAAGTGTCGACTACAGCAACTCTCTTCCCCTTTCAATAATTGATAAATTATTTCTTTGAAGGTTGCAGACAATGCTTGATTATTGATCAAAATATTTTTTAGAACTTAATAAAGACGATGGAAATTTGAAAAAATATTTTAATCATTGATAAATTATATTATCATGTATTTGTGCAGTACATTGTTTATTTCTATCCGTAGACAAAATTAATCTAACAAAAAAATAAAAATTACCTCTATGCCATAAACTTGTTGTAAGAAAGTGCATTCAGCAGAACTACTCATCGTTACGTCACCGATTACTAATCATTCAAAAACGATTACTAATCGTATTTGATCTGCTGAATGCAGCCATTGATTAAAATTGGCAATGTAGCAGCAAGTTATACCATATACGCTCGAACAAGCGTAACCTGTCCCTTGAGAATTCTTGCTCTGGAAGTAGAAATAGCCTGACATAATAATATCTATCTCCCTCTTACTAATGGTATAAAAGGGACATTTGTTACATGGCGTTTGTCTACTCAAGTTTTGACATACTTCATTGCTGATGTCTTCTTCAATCCTACCTACCGCCTGGTACAAGTGAAAACGTTTGTCTGCCTGGAACTATTTAGTATATTCGATCCCATAAGCGCACCTAGTGAATTTTGTTTACTCAATCAATAAGGTCTAAGCCACTTATATACATTCCGTACGCATATTTAATAAATAAAGTACTCTTTAATAAATTTAGAAGTTTTAAGATACTGCCACCACTGTTAGCGCTAGATTCCTATCTCAGCCGATCTTGAATCATAAATTACTGAACTCACCCGATGAGACTTCTTAGGCTTGTCAGACTGTACCAAGACCAACGATACCGACTTATATACGTGATCTGTGATACCGACATTAAATGACAACTGTACTGTCAAAGTGTCGTACAGCAACACACATGAAAAATTCTTAAAACATTGTAAATTTTATTTATTTAATATGTCACGTCGAAAATCTATCGAAGATCCTGAAAATCAGATTCAACAGAATTTAGAAGACGATGTAGTTCAAGAAATTCTGAAAACTGGGACAGATTTGCGTCAATATTCACGACAAATTGAAAAGGAGCTTAAAGAGAAGGAAAATAAATCCATCCAAGACTATATTAAAGAAAGTCAAAATATTGCAAGTCTTCATAACCAGATAGCATCTTGTGATCAAATATTAGAAAGAATGGAATCAATGCTGTTAGGCTTTCAAACTGATTTAAGTAGTATAAGTAGTGAAATATTGACTCTTCAGCGGAAATCTATTGCTATGAGCCAACAATTGAGTAACAGACAAGCAGTTCGCGGTCAGTTGAGTCAATTTATAGATGATATGGCTGTATCAGAATCTCTTATAACAGGAATTTTAGATTGTCCAGTAACTGACAAAGAATTTCTGTCCCAACTAACAATATTAAACCACAAAATTAATTTTGTGAAAGAGCAAAACTTCAAAGAAGCAAAATCTTGCAACGATGTACGAGATATTCTCGACAAATTGAAAATTAAAGCTATGACAAAAATACGTACTTATCTTCTAGAACAAGTTTATAAATTCAGAAAGCCTATGACGAATTATCAAGTGCCTCAAAACGCAATGTTGAAATATAAATTCTTCTTTGAATTTATTTTATCAAATGAAAGAAATGTAGCACAAGAAATCTGTGCAGAATATGTAGATACAATGAGCAAAATTTATTACTCTTATTTCAAATCTTATTCTGGAAGGCTGATGAAGTTGCAATTTGAAGAAGGAGCCACGAAAGATGATCTTATGGGAATTGAAGAGAATGCTACACGAGGTTTATTTCATAAAACCTCTTTAAAACATAAAGGAACAGTGTTTACTATTGGTAGTAGAGGTGACGTTCTTGCACAGCAGTTAGAGGCGCCAATTATTGTTCCTCATGCCCAACAGAAGAACAGAGTGAGTTTAGTTTTGTAGTTTTTAATTTGCTGATTCATATAACAAATTGGATTTTGCAGTATCCATTTGAAGCATTATTCAGAAGCGAACAATATGCTCTTGTTGATAATGCTTGTAGAGAATATTTATTTGTCAGTGAATTTTTTATAGTCAGAAATCAACAAGCTTTGCAATTGTTTCATCAAATAATGGGTAAAACTTTAACTTTATTAATGGTAAGTCTACATATTTAAAAATATGATTTCCACCTAAGAATCTGAATTAATTTGTAGAAAAATTTGGAAACTTATGTGAGCGAATGCTACGATACAATTGCTTTATTTTTATGCGCTCATTTGATATTACGATATCAACTTATGTGTCACAAAAGATGCGTCCCAGCTTTAGACAGATATTGGGACGATTTGCAATCAGTTATTTGGCCCCGTTTTGAACAAATATTCCGTTTGAATATTCAAAGTATTCGAGATTGTGATCCTACCAAATTTAGCAAAGAAATGGGTCCCCATTATGTAAGTTAAAACAATTATCTATGAGATGTGCAACTATTGACCAATTTTAAGCTGAATATAATTTTTAGATTACAAGAAGATACGCAGAATTCAGTGCTGCTATAGTTGGATTAAGCGAAAATTTTCCCAATGAATTAGTGAATAGATTATTAGCAGAATTACAAGAAGAAGTAGAGCTATTCATTTTGCGGATGGCTGCAATATTCCCGCAACGGAAAGAACAGTTAATTTACTTAATAAATAATTATGACATGATTCTCAGTATTTTAATGGAGAGAACTCGCGATAATTCAAAAGAAGCTGAATGTTTCCGGGAGCAACTTTCAGCAAGAAGTGCTGAATATGTGGAAGAAATTTTGAGTCCCCATTTCGGTGGAATCATGCAGTGTGTGAAAGAATGTGAAGCACTAATTGAAAAAGGACACATCGAAGAAGTTAAGAAGCAAGAACCTAAGTTAAGTTCATTAGTTGTTTCTTTTTCAAACAACTGGAAAAAAAGTTTAGAAGAATTGAACAGAGAAGTATTATTGTCATTTCCAAATTTGGTAACGGGATCTTCTTTACTGCAATTAGCATTGACTCAATTAGTGCAATATTATCACCGGTTTCATAAACTTTTAACTCCGAATACTAGATCGCATCTTACTAATATTCATCATATTATGGTCGAATTGAAAAAATATAAAACAAATTATTCATAATTTTATTCCTTTAGTATTTGATTAGTTTAATAATTGTTACTATAAAAATGTATATAAGTATTTTAAATGTAGTTCTATTAAATATTTAATCAATTTGTTACTCATAATCCTTTTATTTTTACCCGAAAATGTCTTTTGATGTAAAATTAGAATTTTTCCAATAAAAATGTAGAATAAGTCATAAATATATTTAATGTGAATGATAATTACATACATTTAATTATACAAGTAAATTATAACACAAATTTAACATATAAAGCGAAAATTTCTCTAAATTTAATTTCAAATACAATTTTCTTAAATGATTAATGGCAACAATACTGAATTTCAGTGTTGAAGTGTTTTGGACAAATGAAGAGAATTTTTTGCTTTAAATAATATAAATATGATAATATGAATGAGCAAATATGATGGAATGACGATGATTGAGGCTGGGGTGCGTTATTACAACATTGATTCCATTGCGTGAACGACTCCATTAGTTGTTGGTACGTTTTGGGTTATTATATTTACGTTATTTACTTTAAGGCGACCTGAAACAAAATTTTAACAATTTATTTTTGTTATTTCTCATATAGCAGATTCGAATTAACGTCGAAAACATGTTTCATGACCAATCTCTAGGGAATGAAATTTTTCTACAGAAAAAGTTTGGTTGACTGCTCTTGTGAAAAAGTATGTATAATATGAAGGTCTGAATTCATTCAGAAAATGGCTGAAATCGCAATTGTATAGGATGAATGATTAACGTTTTTTTTCCTACATAACTTAAAAAACGAAATTATAGCCTGGAAGAAAATTGATCAATTTCTTATAAAAATATAAAAAGAATGATATAATGATTTGAAAGACAAAGATCAATTAAAAAAAATCTGCCGTGGCACACAGTACTTTTCCTATTGGCGTTAAAAAAAATCATTGGTTTCCATGCATCTGATACGTGCGGAATGTTGCTCTTTTCATAATCTCTCCATGGCAACGTGCGGAAAACAGCGTTCGCCGCACGTTGCTCTAGTGACATGTGACAAACACTTTGCAGTGATCGCCATATTATAAATATGTATTATAATAGGTTTATACGAAATGATAACAATGCACAAGAAGTTATTTATTGATAGTTACATGAGTTTTTCGATTTGATCTCTAGAAAAAATACTAGATTTTTTGCTCTGTAGCCATCGATCGTTCGCTTAAGTAACGCAATTGACTTGACATATTAGCTAATATCTATGTTATTTTTAACAATCAATGCCGCCTTTATCATAGAATATAATGACCAAAGCGTTGAAGATTTTTAATCTTTAATTTTTTCGGCAAATTTGCAGCCCTTTTCTCTTCGCACCAATTCAAGAACTGCTTATATGCTTTCTCATATCTGCTTCTTGATTTCGGAGGCAATAAATTAGGTGTAACTACACTCGCGGGCTCTGCTAATTCTGAAGGAGTACAACTCAATTCCTCGTCGTCACTCATTTCAGCTTTTAGAACATTTATGATCAATTTTATTTCAACTGAACACGTGTAATACATGCATAATAAAACACAAATTACGCTTGTCAATGACAACCACAGCAATCGTTGATATATTGATGCTATTAAAATTATTTCAGCAAAAATCGATTTTTAAATATAATTTTGATTTTTAACGCCTGTAGGAAAAATAGTACTTGGGGTGGTTGTTGACCTTCGCTGCGCGTCGGTCGACAATCATCACCCCGCGTGTGACATACATGCATTTTCTCGACTCGGTAAACAATATACTATTTCCGACCAAGAATTTTATGATCAGTCTCATTGCTGTCTCATAAATTTAGAGTGTTTCAAATTGACAGATGGTGATCATATGAAATTACTATTTTATTTTGCAATGGTCATAACCATAAGTTTTATGCCTAGTTAGTTTAATTGATTCCAAACTTTGCATAATCTGATGAAGTTGTAAAAAAATAATGAACAATTGAAGGCATGAGAATGAAAAAGGGCTATGAACCAAAAACCTGGTTTTCCAGGAGGGACAAAAAACTGTTTGGTTTTGCACAGATGAATACTACCGACAAGAGATTCTCACAAATGATTTTTTTGTTCATGTGTATAACAATCAGCAAGTGGAAATTATAATATATATATTTCTTTAATAGTTATTCAATTTTATTATTTTGGATATGTGCTGCTTTCGTACCAATTTTTCTTCGACCAGCGGGATAGGTACATTAGAATTAAAGTTTTTAATAACAAGAAACGCCAATCGAAACATTTTATTGGGAAGAAAAGTTGCAGTGACGTATGTAAATATTTTATTCTGAATCAGAAGAGTAATCGCTCTTACTTCCATTATCTGTGGCAGCTTCAGCTTTCTTAGGTATCTGTCCCAAATTATGATACTAATCAATCATATGCAATGGAATGTATACTTCTAGTTCTTGCATATTTTTCAATTTCATAGGGTTGAGGGGAATGGGCTTGTCATAAAGATTCTCAGGGTTCCATAAAATTTGATTTGGCAAACTATTCTTAGGCCACTGAAATTTTTCAGAGAGGGATTCCAAGTTGTGTGTCGGACTAACCAATATCTCTGTGCCCATATATTTGAAGCACATATACTTGGAAATGGTGAAAAGACCATTTTTGTTTCTCCGAGATTTTTTGAAAAACGTTCGATAATCTTTGACTATATCTTGAGTTACTCGTACTTTCTCAAAATTCTTTGAAATTTTCTCAGTCATTATATACCACTCCTCGGGTAGATAAAGATAGGTAACATGCCGATTTTGCTTTTCAATCTGCGCAAAATTATGGTCGCACGGCAAAAATTAATTACCTCTTTCCGGAAAACGGTAGTAAATAGCCAGAAATCGATTAGTACTTGCCAATAGAGATAGAAATTGAGCTAGAGCTGCATTTTTGTTTTGCCCAACGCAGTTGTCAGTAAAAATATGAAGTGTCTTCACATTTGCATCAACATAATGATCTATGTAGTATTTCAGAAATGAAATGGTCTCATTAGCACATTTCTTTGCCGTTGTCTCGTCGTTCATGAACATCTTGGACTTTCCTGTCGTGGCCGAAAAAAACATTGGTTAAACACCCAAACTTGTCTTTTATAGAATATTTCACCGACAGGTAAAACAGGCACAGGGAGATTCTGCTGATGATCGAAGCATATTAAATCAACAGTGCCATCTAATTTTGCAGTTTCACTTATAGTTAGTACGAAAACTGCACCTATCCGGTTCATAGATGCTTTTCGAACTCAATGAATATTAAAATGTGATTTGGCTTATATTCTAATGCAATCTACTGGAGAATAGAGTGAGCGGATATGTGCACTTCTCATGCTAAACGATGTGGATGACATCGATGAGTAATAATATGTTCATAACTCAATTTCGCCAAAAATGGTTCATAGCCACTTTTCATTCTCATGCCTTCAATTAGAAAAAATATTTTAGATTTCTACTAGCTTAGCTCCCCGAGAGTTTTAAATTGATACCAAACTAGACATCTTTCCAACAACTTGTCAAAAATAATTGGCAATCATTTAAATATCTTTTTTAGCATTTTTATTAGAATTATTTCTGCAGGGGCTTTGATTTGATATCAAACACGATAGAACTAAATCACAAATAAACTCATCTATGTTTATCTGTGACTAAATTACTTATTTAAAAAAAACAATTGACAAACGTTTGCACGTGATTTCCAGATATGAGTTATATAACGAATTCTATAATCTATAATGATTCAAATTTTAAGAATAACAAATGACTACTAATAATTTTGAAAAATGTTCCAAGTAAATGTTGCTCCAAATTATTCAAAGATTAATTTTAGTCATTTTATGTTTTTGATAAATACTACCGTTTATAAAATAAACGCAATAAACCAAAAAATTCCATTTATAAAATGTTAGTACCACTGATTCACAAACTTATAACTAACTTTTTGATAAAAAGCTTGAATCTGGAATTTCAGTCGAAAATTCGTACGTGTTCTCAAGATATCGTACTTCCAGACAGACGGACAAACCGACAGTCAGACCAATTTTTTTTAAATTATCTTTTTTGGGTTAAGTAGGGCCGAAATCGTAAAGATTTATCAAAACCTCGAACTATCGAAAAATCGCGATCACAATATTTCCCCTATTAATACGTTGGGAAAGTAACAGTGGAATTGAAAGGCTTGCAAATCGGGCACGAATGGCAGGCGGGAGGATTTTATTGTACATCAGATCTTTTAAGGACTAGATAGAAATATATTTTTTTACTAATTCATGCTTTTTTGCTATTTGTTTATGAATCGATATAAATAAATTGAAATTTAGATAAACTCGAAAAGTATGAAGTGATTATTATTTTTTAGATCGATAAGTTTGAAAAAGTTCTATCGATTGAGCCCTGTTCCCACTTGTATCCGATCTATAAGCCGTTCAATTTCCATAGTTTTTCATTGATTTTAGCCGTTCAAGCGAATATTACAAGAGGCGGTTTGGCTCACAAAATCAGGATTTTTAAAAACTTTTTTTAACTTTGAATTTTCACTTTTCCAAGTTAATTTCATTTTTCTCGAGAGCCACGTGACCAATTTTAAATGTCATGTACTTATTTATGAGCAACCAGCAGAACTTCTCTGCAAAAAAATTGCATTTCCTCGCCAATTACTTGACAAAATAACAGCATTTTATAATAAACGCAATCTGAAATCAGGAAATCAGACCAAATGTAAAATAGGGGAATTTAACAGATGGAATATAAGGGTTGCGATTATATTTATATTAAAAAATTATCAGAAATTTCAATAATAAATGTAATGGAGCATCTTAGAAATTGGAGATTGAATAAGTTAGATTCCAAGCCCTTGATTACACAACCATAAATGTACTCATGAGAATTTCAAAATATTATACAGAGAAGTTCAAGGATTAAAATTTGATTCATTAGAAGCTATGAAAACTCAGAAAGCCATAAGAAGAATCTATTGAACGATCATCTTGACGTATATAAATAATCTAAAGAATACAAATTGTATTTATTTTGATGATGGTATAAAAGTACATTAATAATTTTTATAAAAAATATTTTTGAAATGTTGTCTAGAGTTGATTTTAAATTTTCAATCCCAGAGATCGGTCTGCAAAATGCTCATTCGAATCTACTACATTTATACAGATATGAATTGGTTATTACTGAATTGAATGCGCAGACAATACAATGATGAGTTTTTATTGACTTGTATTCATTTAATATATGTATACAAGATTTGAAAAAATCTTTAAAATTAGCGCTTTTCAGTGACATTTATACATTTTTGCAATAGATTTGTCAATATTGAAATTTAAGTCAAATTTATTCTGCTTCTGAGTATACAAATATTATTGTTTTCAGGTGAAATGTGTTATTTAGTTATTTAGCTAGGTTTTCTTTTGCATTTAAATAACTTGCCAGTATTGTTTCTCTTATTTACTGTAGTGTGAATTTATGTGACAAGATGAACAGATTCACTTTCTTAGCAAAATGTCTTTTAAATAACGTGTACCAATTTTACGCTTGCTTTCTTCAAGTACTTAAACAAGTAAGTACCCATATAGCATACACACCGCAGGTTGTAAACCTAAACTTTCATTTTGAAGTCTCACTTTCGTCTCAACAATACTTTAAAGTCAAAATGATGCGTTTGTATTACCGCATTCATTTATTGGGTCGAAAATGAAAGGAGTACCTATCGGTGAAAGGTCGATTTGACTTTCCACTTCTTTCTCCTAATGCATCCTATGTAGTATTTACTAACTTTGTTTACATTATAGTTTGGGATCTTCATGTAATTAGCCTACTTGAATTTGTTAAACAGAATTAAAACTTTTATTTTCATTCAGATTGGCAATCAAACGATTCAGAATTAATCTCACTATTATTGAAACATAAATAAATTTTTGTCTAATTTTAATACAATTTAGAAAGTAATAACCTATGAAAAGGGGATAAATATCAATTTTATGAATTCTTTCATTCTTACCTGTCGTTTTATTGATTGTTATTTGTTTATCCGCTTGTAAACTGTCTTTTATTTGATAATATCTCATTCCTGTGGTGTATAAAGTGCCCGGAATTATATGCCTCATGATAAATTCTCTGGCAGCTGTTTTATCTGTTACTAAATTAGTTATTACATCGGGAGTGAGGGATGTGAATGCCCGATCCACGGGTGCAAAGACGGTATATGTCTTTGTTCCTAAAAAAAAAATATTTAATGATATTTACAGGATCATATCAATATGTACGATTCATCTGAACAGATCGTAAATTATATTTTTACTTTCAGAAACAATTTTCAAGAAGGATTGATTGAAAAATAATCAATATGGTGAGTTGATATATTTTTTTTACTAATGATAATAATTTAGAAAGTGCATATTTTTGCATTTTTATGTACCTTGTAATGTATCAGCTAGTCCTGAAGCAAATAATATCCTCAGAAACGTTGTGAATCTTCTTTCTCTGTCTGACTGTAATGTTTGTACGATATCCCCAACCGGAAGTGGGAACATAACGCGATCTACAGAATGTGCGATGCCTTGAGGTATCGAAATGTCTTGCTTGTCTTCCATTATTTTGGCCCCGTTTATTGTAGTTACCTGCGAAAAATTATTGAATAGAAATATTAACAAAAAATCTAAACTATACAATTAAAATAATATCTTTAATGTTTTACAGGAAGTGTTCGATTCGAGTTTTCTTCAATATAATTGTATTTCTGCGAGTATTTTCTACAATTATAAAATTAATAAAGATAATTCTGCTAAATAATGAAGTTATTATTGAGTAGTATGATAATTAATATTTAGCTCGATGAATGATATAATTAAATTTAAAACAGGAAATTTTTGAACATAAATTTAATTACCTTCACTTCATTCCATTCAACATCTTGCATGGCATATTGGTTGACTCTAAGTTGTGTGCCAGCTAACGATACACCGGTCATTTCATCCTGTAAGTGCTTTATTTCGAAAGCACCTGGTATCACATGGTGAAGCAAGAGCTACCAACACAAAAATGAAAAAGTTAATTTTTTTTGGAATATTTTTTCATACATACAAATAAATAACATCTCAGAATTTAACATTCAATCAGCAATAATTCTTCGCCAGATATCTCTATCTAAACTCATCTCTTTCGCTTCATTCACGTTCATAATTCTATTCATACAAGCTCATTTATTTTTCCCACACGGAAACTTTCCCTCGTAACAAACCAACAATCATATCCATCCACCTACACGAAATTTTTAACCTTCAATTTCACTTTTCAAAAATCATTCATTCGATATTCATTCCTCATGCCCAAACCAACATAACTGACTCATCCCAGTCTTTCTAACACATTTTTTCCCAATATTACATTCTCCATTCACCAATTCATTTCGTATTCGCTCTCTTCTAGTATATCCACAAACACTTCGCAAAAAACTCATTTCCACAGCAGTCACTCTCTGTTTATGCTTCTGCAGCCACGTCCAACACTGTACATTAATTTTCCATTTCATACACATACACTCAATCTTGCATCCTTTGAAACAGTCACATTATGTGAAAACGTCGCTAAAGCACCTAAGATCTTACACCCAGTATATAAACATTTTTCATCGGCTGATGTTTTCAAATTATTTTGTTAATCAATGAAAAATATCATTTTGAATAGATTAATTGAAAATAAAATTGAAGACAATGTAAGAGAAACAATCTTTCTTCATCGTACAGAAAATTTATATACTTTTATTCATTTGTTCATAATTTTTTTTTATTGTCTCACTCTTCGACTCTTGTTTATTTAAAGTAACGGAAATTAATTCATAGTTTCATTATACCTTTTCGGGAAAGTCTATTTTGCGGACCACAAAAAAGATTGCGGACTGGCTATTAAAATTAGCCCCACAGAACAGAAACTTAAAATCTGTACTGCCTGAGTGGTCTTTAATAACATATGAGCCAGCAGTAATAGACATCATCTCCGTAGAGTTACTTTACTCTTGGTGAATTTTGCAGACTATTGCGGACTGACTATTTAATTTAGTCTCATAGAACGGAGACTTGGAATCTGTAATGCCTGAATGGTCCTTGATGACATATTAGCCAGCAGTAACAAACATCTTCTCTATAGGGTTACTTTACTCTTGGTGGATTTTGCGGACTGACTAATATGTTATCAAGGTTCATTCAGGCGTTACTATAAGTAGAATAATCCTACGGAGATAATGTTTATTACTGCTGGCTGATATGTTATTAAAGACCACTCAGGCATTATAGATTCCAAGTTTCCGTTCTGTGAGGCTAAATTAAATAGCCAGTCCGCAATAGTCCGCAAAATTCATCAGGAGTAAAGCAGCCCTACGGAGATGATGTTTATGACTGCTAGCTAATATATTGTTACGGCCCACTCAGACAGTACAGATTCCAAGTTTTTGCTATGTGGGGCTAATTTTAATAGCCAGTCAGCAATCTTTTTTTGTGGTCCGCAAATTAGGTACTACCTATATTTTCATGAGTTAAATCATCATATCTATATCCTCTTAATTTTTTTACCCCATACTATTATTTTTCCTTAAGCATTTTTTGGAATAAAATTTAAATATATGAAAAATGCAGCACAGTTAGTAATAAAACGTATATTCAATATGTAAAATCGATGTTTTTTTTTTTTAAAGATAATAAATCATGAATATCTTCTTGACAAGTTTCAATACGATAATTTATTTTTTATTACTCATGCAGGATAAGTACTATTTTGCGCACGTTTCTCCGGGCGGTAAATGGCTCTTTGGCTTTTGAGTGCGCCAAGTATAATTTGCGTGCGACAAGTAAACCGCCCAGAAAAATAAACGCAAAAAAGTACTTATGCCGCATTCGTAATAAAAAATAGTATCTGCAGCTCGTGCGGTGTTGTCAATTGCCCACTTGAGCGAATGAGCGCACTCACTTCGTTCGTGCGCCCAACTTCGCTCTCGTGGGCAATCGACAACTTATCGCACTTGTTGCACAATATACTATTTTTCGCTTTGAAATTCTTTGGAGTAAACTGAGAATATTTCTGAAAACCAATGTATACGTCAGGCAATGCAACAAGTCCAAACCAATGTGAAGCACAATAAAATGACTTGATAGTCTTTTTTTCTGAAAATAATTAATTTTACTAAAAAATCAGATATATGGGCGTCAGCCGATTACTTTTCAATTCTTAGTTTTGATAAACAAGTAATTTTGTAGCAATGATTTAAACAATAAATTAATACAGAAGCTTGTATTTTTTTTCGGGAGATTTAAAGCTCATTTTTTTTAAAAACTCAGCAGCTATCATGCTCGGTAGTTTTTTTAATCGATCAGTTATATCAATGACTTAATTACATACTATTGTTAGCTACAATAAAATCATATACCTGTATTGCCACCAGCTCCCTAGATATTTCATTTATCAACATTCATTCCTTTTCCAACTTCACTTATTCTATCTATCATTTTCTTGAATTGTTCTTCACTCACCTAGAACAACATCATCTGCATATGCTAACACATGTACTGGGAACTACACTTTTACCAATATGCATACCATCTAAGTTCTAAGCCATGCGAAGCCTCTTGCAGCAGTACATCCAAATATAAATTTAACAACCACGGAGACATACCATAACTCCATTTCACACTATTATGTATCAATACTAAACCATTCACTCAATCTACCATTCACCGGAATAGCAGCAACACTCCCTACTTACATCGTATGACTCTAAGTGCCAATTCACAATGTACATAAACGTAAAGAGTACGTAACCGTAAACATAAATATAAAGTTGAACTACTGTATTTCAATGACCGTGTTCATAATGCTCTTACGTATTTCTTACGTTTACGTATTGACATAAGAGCTACGTAATGAAAACGTAAAGTTGAGATAAATTCAACTTTATGTTATGTTTAAGTACGAAACAACTAATAGCGCATGCGTCAACTTTAAACACATGTTTTCATCTGATTGTTGACAACACCCTGAATCGAAACATGCTTTGAATATGATTGAAATAGAATTATTAATAAAAAAAACAAACATTTCTTCCTCGTCTTAATATTGCTCTTGTTGGCGACTTTTATAACGCAGTTTCAATAATAATGAAACAATCGCAAGATCATTCTCAGACATCATACAATAAAACAAAACAAACTAAACTCCAAGCTAATAAAAGTGAAACCAAAGAAAAACATTAAACACGAAACAGAATCGAAATCAACAGAATATTTGAAAATGACAGTCAGAGAAACCAACACAATACATCAATAACCCTAATTTGTACCTACGTAAAATGAGAAAAACACTTTATTTTAATATTTTTCGCACTCCCGGGAGTAAACAACGAATTCAATCCCTCATTTCAGGGACTTAAGTTTGAGTTTAGTCCCTCCGGGATCTAAGATGATCAAGAATCCCAAGGGACTAAAGTAAAATAAACAAATTTTTCTATGACAACTAAATAATCAAAGTACTTACCTAAATGTCAAATTGAATTTTGTCATTAGAATTCAAACCTTCATTCTTAATTTGTATTAGCATTATTGCAATTCACACAATTTCACAAATGCATCGTATTGTTGTTTGTAAATTTTCTAGACTTTTGGCAAAATCATTTTACAGTTACCTCTTCCGCAGCCTTATCAATATCAATTTTCTCTCTCATCTTTTTGACAGCAAGCTTATTTATTGAACAACTGCTGTAGCCAGTCTTGTTTCTATGGTGAATTCACTCAACATTTTTGTATCAAGTTTGTAGTTGTCAAAATTGTAAGATCAATTAATCTACTTTAGACTATTGTGATTCAATATAATACGGTAGTGCGAAAAATAGCGTAGATAACACATGACTTAAGTGCCTTTAATCCCTCAGGTGAGTATTGCCCTCGACTGCGTCTCGTGCAATAAACTCCACCCTCAGGAATAAATCAAGCACTTAAGTCCCTCGTTATATAATATACTATTACGCACAACTGATACAAAATTGTTTGTTTACAACTTAGTTACCATGGTGGTAACATCTACTTTACGCCCGTCGGGCGGTAAAAAAATTTATCGCCCGTTGGGCTGTAAACTAGAGAATTGGCCATCAGTATTATTATTAAAATAAGAAAACTACCAACAGGTGTTGACATATAAACAAAATCAATTGTTTAACACATGACATGTTTTTTGTTACCATACGCCCCCTTATAATTTTGAACTAATAAATATTTTTGCGTGTTCTCAAAAACTAATTACTTACGAGAAATTCACAAGTAAATTTTATCACAGTTGTGCGTAAAACGTTGTACGTGCCTCGGCCTGAAAGACAATTTACACCCTTGGACGAATTAACTCAAACTTTGTCCGCGGGTGTAAACTTAATCTTTCAGCCCTCTATACGTAAATAACTATTACGTTACGACCACTGTGAACATACATAATTTCTTATGTTTATGTTTTTACGTACTCCTTATGTTTACGCTATTGTGAATTGGCACTTATCCAATAAATTACCATTTATACCGAACTTAACAAATACATTCCAAAATATATCTCTAAGAATACTACCATACGCTTTTCGTCGAGAAAGTCACAGGAAACCTTTTTGTTTTTCTTAAGTGAATTTTAGAAAATCAAACGAAAAGAAAATAATTGATCATAACATTGTTTCTTGCACAATCCTTATTTTAGATATTGATAAGACTCACATCTTATGATACAAAATTTTTCCCAACAATTTCCTTACCACGCTCAGCAAACTTATCGCTCGAAAATTGCAACATACGCTTGAGCTTTTTAATATAGGATAAATAACAATCTTTTTCCAATCATCAGCAGTCATACAACGTTTCAAACAGAGTCTAAAGAAATAGACCTCCATACTCTAATATTTCATTCGTACATCCAACCTAGACGCCCTTCCATTCTGTAAATGCATCAATTCATACCTAACATCAGTCAGCTTTACTTGTATGAAAAAAAAATCACTCACATTTGTACTCCGAGCATTTCAATAATTTACTCTATCATAGAAGCCTCTGAAATATTTACACCATCTTTCACCTCATTCAGATTCATTCCATAGCAATTCACCAATCGTATTCTTGATAGCATTCACTAATTCCCACCTATCAATTTTCTGAATCCCAACCATAATACAAAAATCATTTGTCAACTCATTTATCAAAATCTACCACTCAGACAAATCTTTAACACTTAGAAATTTCAAGTGTGCTTTCTTTCTCTCTGCAATAGCTTCTTCCCATTCCTCTTCCCATCATACATACCAACAGTGTTCTTGTATTTCGCCCAAACATAATTTAAAATGCAATCAAAATTAGGCTCACATTTTGGCAGAAATTCATCCTACTTTTCAAAAGATAATAAATCTCTAAAAAGGCCTTTAATCACAACCAGAGCATTTTTGGCGAAGAAAAGCCAAAACTTTTACACACTCTTTCATTCTCTTATTTACCATTTTACTGCCTGCTTCGAAGTTCATTAATGCTTACACCCAATCACAAACATTAAATACCATTTACCTCTTCTTTGATTCATTGACATAATATATCCAAACGATAACATTTATCAATTCGGTTTCCTCCCCATTTACACTTTTGCATTCATTAAAACGGTGCCATTTATTCATCATAAAGAACTTAGATGAAAGATAACAAACAATAAGGATCTTCTTAGTGTAAGAATAAGAACGAGGTAGTTCACTAGATTTATTTTTTATTATTGAAAAGTACATACCCCACTTAGAAGCCTCGGATTCTCTTTAAATTTCTCTTCAGCTTTTTCTGGCCCTCCTAACTGGATCAACAAATTTCTAAAAGCTTTGTCAGTTGGTACAAAGATAGTATATGGCCCAGTTTCATTTAAAATCGTATCTAATCCAGATTGCTTCAAGAATTTAGCCATTGCGAATAGCCCTCTTTTTTTGAATAAATCTGTAAGCGGCATATTTGACGTAGACGCGAAACTAAATTCATCAGCAAAATTGGTAGAATCTGTAGATGGTTGAAGGATAGTAACGGAAGTTTGTTGGGTAGGAGATATTGGTCTGTGGGTTGAACTGAAAATTGGGGCTTTCTGCTGGATATTTAAAGTGGTTGCGGCGGTAGAACTAGGAAAATATTGGACTGATGGTTGGAATTTGCTTTGTACGGTTGGTAGCAATGGCTGCTGGGATAATATCTTGGACGTACGCAATGTTGTTGGGGTAGTACTAGGATTTTTTGTAGAATATGGTATTGAATTTGATTTATAAGTTGATTGGGTAGATGAAATGTATTGTTTGCCATTTGATGAAGAAATAGCTGAATCTGTATTGGAATTGGTCAAAATTTGAACCTGTGGTTTCGGGGAATGGTTATTGCTTGTTCTGTGGGAAATCGTAGATCTGGGATAAGCAGTAGATTGGGCTTTAATATCCTTTACTGAATATGGCGTGCTTGTTACCTCATTCGAAAATGAACTTTTAGTAGGAGGCGGTAATTTTAACTCGCCTGATTTAATTCTATCCAAAATTGAATCGACGTCAGCCGATTCTTTATCCTTTTGGTCATTTGTGTTCCCCTTTACACCCTGAACTTTGTATGAACCATCTTGCTGCTCTTCTAAAAGAACAAATGTTACTTTTTTTTCGTTGGGCAAATTTGAAGGTAGTTTTTCCAACTCTTGTAAGCCTCCATTTGGATCATGTTTTATAACTTCAAAATCTGCTCCTGGAGGTAGCACTCCTTTTGTTAACTCTTCTAAAAAGGCTTTAGGGGGCTTAAAGGTTGTAGTGGGGGTAGTTGGTGTAGCTTTGACAATTTTAGGAGAAGCTATACTTTCAGAAGTAAAAGGTGTAGCTCCAGGAACTAGCTTAGGGTCTGTAGTTTTGATAATTTGGACTGTTTGTCCATTTGGAAGATTAATTTCCCTTGAAGTAAAATTTTTATCTTTAGTTTCTTCATCAGGAATCTCTGCAATTGTTTTTCTCAACTGTGCCAACAAATCTTCCCTCTGAAGTAATTGTTGTTGATATTGTTTTTGTAATAAATCAAGTTGTTCAATTGATTTGATTGGTTTTGCTCTTATTTTTGATTCTGGTATGGCAGTTGGCAAAAATTGGTCTTTGGCAGATACCTCAACTTCTCTTTGAACTGATGATTTTGATTCACTGTATATATTTTGTCTGTTATTCGGTAAAAATAGTTCCGGATCCTCATCATCTTCAAGATCAAGCTTTTTTGAAGCTCTAGTTGTTGCATCTGCCTTTGTAGTGGGCTTTTCTGTAGTAGTAGTTGTTGTAGTTGTGGTGGTAGTAGGATGTTCTTGATAGTATTTATCAACTGCTTGTTGAAATAATGTTTGTTCTTCTGGAAAGATTAATCTTGCTCTAGGTCCAGAATAATTCAAAATTCTTGGTGCACCAGGTCTATACAAAGACTGATACAGTTTTTTTCTTTGCTCCCTTTGTTTTTCCAACCATTCTTGATGCTCATCTTGTGCCTTTTTCAATGCCTTTTCATATTGTTTTTCAACAAACTGATTATGTTTATCAATAATCTGTTGTTTCAGTCTCAATTCTTTTAATCTTTGTTCATGAGCTTCTTGATTGAAAAAATTGTTTTGTTCACCCTGTGTTGGACTCACAGATGGCGGAGCGTTCGTTATAACCTTTGCCGGATTATTAGTTGGTCGAACTGATTGTTGTAAAAAGTTATTCTGAAAACCTCCTTGTTGAAGACTTATTGAAGATTGAGTTGGATTCAGGAATTTATTTGCCACAGGTGTAGCTACGCTAGAAGTCAGACTTTGTTGTGATACAAATTGAGGGTTCTGCAAAGATGGTTGTCCATTTGTGTGACTATTAAATTGATGGTTCTGATGAAGAAGGGGTAACTGTGGTTGCAGAATAGAATCAGGATGATCGGGTCCAGAAACCGCTCCACCACCAATAAATGGTTGATTAGCACTCAAAGCTTGTTGGTTGGGAAATTGAAAGATATTTTGCTGTCCAAAGCCAAGGGTTTTTTGTTGTTCTTTTAATAAATTCTGATGCAACTGAAATCTGTGTTGATGCTGTTGAATATCGCTGAGAATGTGACCTTGTTGTTGGGGAGATAGTTGTCTTTGATGATCTATATTTGTTCTGCCCCCGTTTAACTGAAACTAAAAAATGAATTCCAATAACTATTTACGTTATTACCAACAAATGTTGTACAACTTAATGATATCTTTAGAAAATGATTTCATTTGAGAGAAACTTTCAAGATGAATTGCTTGCGTTTAAATAATTATTAAATAGAAAATATTTAATTGTATTTCTCAAATCATTACAACTCAATAATACAATGCACTAAACATTCCTAATTAATAATTCTAAATGGGAAATGACTAGATATTTTTATAAAAATTTTATTCTGTAATTGTATACTATTCCTATCTATAATAATTTATGCAAAATTAAATAATATTTCGTGTCTGCAACAAAAATATTCCAAGTACAGTAAATTATGATATTAAAATTAGTTCCATTTATAAGTAGAGCAAATATTCAAAGAATTTATTTTTTTTAACATAAATAAAACATCGTTTCCTGCAAAAACTTTTTTATTATGATAATGACAGAGAATAATAAAAACAATCACTTCTTGATCTAGATATTATGGATAAAATTTCAGATATTGGAAAAGATTATTTGTTATGCACAATGAATAATAAGTAGCGAATAGAATTGAACTGCTGTCCTCAGTTTGTTGTTAATCACAAATTATTGTATTGTAGTCAATGTAAATATTTCAGAATATAATAGTTTTTAAAAGCGAAAATTAAGAAAATAGTCGAGAAAATTGTTACAAAAGACTAATAGACACTCATTTTCAATCACTATATACGCTACGTCAGTCCGTAACAAAATCCTTAACGAGCTTTTTTTATCTCTACCTTAAGTTTTTGTCATAGAAAATTATAATTATATATTAAATAATATAAAATTACTATTATGCGGTTACGAGTTTTACACTTTTGTTCCGGTTAATCGATCACAATTTATTATTCTTAAAATGCATTTCAGTTAGGGGAAAGTGTTTAGTTTTTACTGTCATTATTGCCGATTGAGTTTTTCCATTACAATTAATTATTTTGCCGTCTACCGATATCGTCCAGTGGTATTACTCTAAAGGTTTTTGCTCCTAAGACAGAGAAAGTAAATAATTCTTTCTGTTTTTGTGACTTTGAATTCACTTTTGTTGATGCCGTTATTTATTTACCCAATAAGCAGGGAGGGATCAGCAAATTTTGCATTTAATTTTGATCTGTGGACGATTAATATTATTATATTTGTGGTTGATTTTATAAATACCATTTTATTGTAGTTTTTTAGATGAATACAATTATTAGATTTAGGTGTAATAATAATATTTTCTGAATACGGTTCTGTGCAGAGAATCACTATTTTATAGATTCTAAAGTTTTAATTTGAAATTGCATAATTTCGAATGTAGTTCTACTGGATTTACTTTCAAATCCTATTTTTCATTTATTAGATGCGTTACTCACAATATTTTATTACATCAAGAAATTCAGTCTCTGCAATTATCTACTTTTCTTTAATTCTTGACAGGTGCATGTTGCATGTTATCTACAAGAAATACTGTATATTCTGACACTGCTTGAAATGTTGTCTATTTCTTTGCGAGTTTGCTTTTTAATAATAAATAAGTAGTTACTTCCAAGTGTGAGAAAAATTAATACGGAGGTGCGAAAATTTACACTTGTCTGAAATGCTAATCAAGATGTTAAAAAAACATGGTGTTGAAAAGGAGAGTTATTGACACTAAAAAATTATTTTTATGTTAATTTATTATTATTTTATGGCTCATAATTTAAAGTAGAAAGCTTCGAACTTTGTAACAATTGCCCTTCCCGTTGAAAAATTTTGTAGCAAATTTTGAGTTTTCCATGTCAATTAAAGCGTGAAAAATATTGAGTTTAGAGTTTGCGTAAAATATTTTAATGATTTTCTGAGCCATTTAATTAGAATTATATTGCAAATTGTCTTTTTTATAGATGCTGCAGTTTAAAAAAAAATATTAAAATTATTTCAAGCTATTTCTGTAACATTGGGAAAAAGTTTAATCCAAACAAATTATTGTTGTTACTTTTTAGAAGAAGGTAGCACTTTATATTTTTAATAACAAATATGAAAATATATCAATACAGCTCTGTGAAAGTAGAAATAATACATGAACAAGATAATCACATCAAGAGAAAAGAAACCAAACTCAGGAAATAATCCTCATATCCGGTAATATCTCATCATCAGCTCGATTTTTTTATGGTATCATCATTATTACGCAATAGAAAACTAATAGATTTTCTTTCAAATTATAAATCAATTATTTAAGATTTCCGTTTTTAATAAATAAGACGATTATACACTATATACAATTCAATCAAATTTGCTTCGTGAAAAAAAAAACGGCAGGACAGAGAATCTCACTTTTACGGTTCAAATTAATTAGAAAGATCTGTTATATGATAGAGAAAATTGGAAAAGATAGTTACCTCTATAAATTGGGGCTAAATGAAGACAATTTCTGAAAATTAGAAAGTTTTTGTGATTTATAATTGAACATTTTATTTAACAAGACCTTTTTTCAACTTTTAATGGGTTCTTAGTTCAACAGATTTATTTTGAAACATTGACGAACCTGATTTATTTTCAAAACAAGAAAATAGTTATTTGTTATTAGTAGGGTAGAAGTATCATTTCATTACAGTGTGAAGAATTGCACGACGAAGTGATAGCCCAAACACGATTGCTGTACTATTGTTATTCTAAATATATTAAAAAAATATATGTAAATATAGGTGGTTTTTAGAAATGAAAACAAGTGCACTCTTATTTTATCGATTGATTTAAATTTAAATTAAATTCCGGCTGAAAATATTTCACTGTATAAAAGAGATAGCATTTTGTTATAAACTTTTTCATGATTGAAGAGTTTGCAAATGCAATTGGCAAGCTGTGCGAGATTATGTTACAAACAATAGTAGATAGGAAAAAAGTTTTACAACTATGCGAAGCTTTTTATATATTCTTGAACTTAACAATCAGTACTCCAGGCCCAATAATTTTTTAGCGCATTTTTGCAAAAAAATGTTGTATTATATTTACTTCGGCTGTCTGACTGGCTGGCGTAACGCTGAGTTCTCAGCAGCTACAGCACTTACAGATTTGAAACTGGTACTAAATGCTTTATTTTGAGCTCAATGATTGTAAAAGATGGTAATTTGCGAGGTAAATTCAATGACTTGTTTCATGCGAATTTGAACCTTACAGTGCCTTTGAATATATATGACTTTAGGAGCATGGCAACCAAGGTTTATTGAGGTGGATAAACATTTAGTTATAATTTTAGTAGTCGATGTCACCACAGTTATGTACTTTTGTTTATCAGTCTGTCCGCTGTATATTAAATGACTTGTTTGATGTGCATTTGAACCTTATTACAATAAATTAAAATAATTATAATAAACAGCATTAGCTAAAGATGAACTGGAAATTAGTTTACTTTTAGTGTATTTTTTTGTTTCTAAGTCGAGAAGTCAGCTTAATATTGAATTTGCAACATAATGTCATTTTAATGTAAAATTATGTACATAATAAAAATTCAGAATGTAGCGTAAAGATGAGAATAAATAAAATTTTGTCAGAGACTGTACTTGCGGTGAAAGGAAGAAGAGGAGAGTGCGCGCGCAGTGCCAGTGTCAGACTCAAAGATGTCGGACTGTTGAACTGTTTTCGTTATGATATGTTTATGTGTTTGGATTGTGTTTAGTTTGTAGCTCCTAATTTGATTTAATTGCTTTAATTTGTAATCATTTAGCTGTAATAAATGATAAATTGGCGCCCAACGTGGGGCTCGACAAAATAATTGAAATAGTGTAAAACTTTGTGCGGGAAACGAAGCTGTTTTACATTTGTGTGGGTGTTTTTATCAGTGCGTTGCTTGCTAGGGAAATAGTGAGTGGTTGAGAATTCGCGATTGTGTACTGTTTTTCTAACAAACTGTGAACACTGCACATTTTGGCTTACATTTCGCAATTTTTGTGGCGCGAGCGTGTGAATCGCGAATTGTGAATTGTAAAAGAGAATCGTTTTAACAGAAACTTCGCAATTTTGTGACGCGAGCGTGTAAATCGCGAATTGTGAATTTTAAAGTGAACTTTTTCTTTAACACAGGAACAATGACGAAAGGTAAAGCTGGAAGTTCCACTCAGTCAACAGATTCTTCTGAGTCAGCAAATAACGGAAGTGCAACGAATTTAGTGACGATGACAAACCAGCAGTTTAGTGAACTCATCAAGCAAATTGTTGAATCTTCGAGAGGTATAAGTGAAGAAATTCGTTCAACCGCCAACTCATCTGTAGTTGCTGAAACTGGTAGTTTTGCAAAGTGTCCTACAAGATTCAAAGGTGATGAAGATGCCGATGTCGAAGCTTTTATTGACGCAGTGTCAATTTACAAAGATTGTACAAACGTTTCTGACGAAAATGCTTTAAGAGGTCTGCCAATGCTACTAGAGAATTTCGCTGCTACATGGTGGCAGGGAATTAAATCGACTATTCAAGACTGGGATGGTGCGATAAAAGCATTGAGAGATAGTTTTTCCAAGAAATTACCACCGCATCGTATATTTAGAGAAATATTTCAGCGAGAACAAGAAGATAATGAATGTACCGAAATATTTGTTTGCCGAATTCGTGCATTATTCGCGCAATTACCGTATGTTTTAGATGATGTTGTACAAATCGATATGATATATGGTCTTTTATCTCGTAAAATTCGTAAACGATTGTTGATAAGTGATGTTAAAGATTTTAACAAATTTCTGAAACGTGCAAAAGAAATTGAGCAATCAATAATTGAAACCAAAGAGGAGCCATGCAATAAAGGAAAGAATTCGGATGTTTCCACGAACAAAAAGGTGAGATTCAAGTGTCACTATTGTAAAAATTTTGGTCATATGAGAGAAGATTGTCCGAAATTACAAAGGAAAACAGAAGATAAGAAAGAGCGTGTTTTTAAAGAAACAAACAGGAAAGAAATTTCATGCTATGGTTGCGGCAAACCGAATGTAATCAGGTCGAAGTGTCCTAATTGTTCAAGTACTAAAGTACAAGTGGTACAAAAAGAGTCAAATAATCAGGATTCATCAAGCGAGGATGAACAAGAAGAGGTGGATGCGAATGTTTTAACTTTTTGCCAAGCATCAGTAACTGATAGCAACTGGAAACCGTTACTGCCTATTCAAGTTTTCAAAAATAAAGGTACTGGGTATGCAGACACAGGTGCACAAGTGAGTATAGCAGGTGCTATGCTTTACAAAGTCTTGTTAGAGAATAATGCAACATTTACCGAAGCAAAAATGAAAATTGCATTTGCCGATGGTATACGTAAGGAAGAAAATATTTTGAAAACAAGAGTTGAAGTGAATATAAACAATAAAATTATTCATGTTACATTTGTGGTAATACCTCGGTTGACAAGTAACAAAACACTTCTTGGAACAGATTTTTTGGGAAAAGCGAACATCGTGCTGAATATAGCAAATCAAACTTGGCATTTTCAAGAGAAGCCTAACCAAGTTTATAAATTTCTTAAAGATAATCCGCTGTTACACCAGATACAGCTAGTGGAAAAACAAGATATTCTCTTGAGAAATGAAGAGGGTGAAACTTTACAGACTTTGGAGAGGAATCAATTGAATGATCTGCTTCTAGCTAATGCTGAAGTATTCGCAGAAGAAGGACCTCCTACTACGTTTGCTGTTCATCGTATCAAAACGAAGCAGGAAGAACCAATCGCTGTACCTCCTTATCCAATAAATGGACCGAAGAGAGAATTTCTTCGCAAAGAATTGGATACATTGATGAGAAAAGGAATTATCCAGGAATGTGAATCTCCGTATGCCAGTCCTGTTGTTTTGGTCCCGAAGAAGAATGGTTCTTACAGATTATGTGTTGATTTTAGACAGCTGAATTCAATAACAGTTGCCGATTCATATCCTATACCGAATATGAATCAATTGCTACATAGAGCCAAGAGATCTCCGTTTATGAGTACCATTGACCTACAGTCAGGATTTTGGCAGGTACCAGTTGCAGAAGAAGATTCAGAAAAGACTTGTTTTACTACGCCATTTGGGACATTTAAATTTAATCGAATGCCTTTCGGTTTAATGAATAGTCCAGCGACATTTATGCGATTGATGGACAGATTTAGAGCAGGTTTGGGAAATCGATCAGTTTTTGCGTATCTTGACGATATATTAGTGCTATCAGAAACTTTTGAGCAACATAAAGAAGATTTACAAGCCGTATTTGATAGACTTAAACTTTTTAATTTACGAGCGCGTCGTGAAAAGTGTGTTTTTTTGTGTAAAACAATTAAATATCTTGGACATTTAATAACCCCAGACGGTTTAACAACGGATCCAGATAAAATTTCGGTAATTAAAAACATGCTACCGCCGACTTCAGTTAAACAAGTCAAGTCATTTGTTCAAACTTGTTCTTGGTTTAGAAAATATGTGCCAAACTTCGCAAATATAGCGCGTCCGTTGACAAATTTGCTAAGGAAGAATCAAGTATTCAAGTTCGGAGAAGAGGAAACAAAAGCGTTCGAATTGTTGAAAGAAAAGTTGACGAACACACCCATTTTAATTCAAGCTGACCAGACAAAACCATTTGTCTTGCGAACTGATGCTAGTAATTTCGCTGTTGGCGCTGCTTTAATGCAGGGGGAGGGAAATGAAGAACTTCCCATAGAATTCGCAAGCCGTTTGCTCACATCTGCTGAGAAGAATTATTCAACGACAGAGCGTGAAGCTTTAGCCGTCGTATGGGCTGTGGAAAAATTTCGCTACTATTTAGAAGGGAATCAGGTGACGATAATAACTGATCATCAACCATTACAGTGGTTGTTCAAGCTAAAAACACCTTCTGGTAGATTAGCCAGATGGGCGCTTAGATTGCAAGGAATGAACATGAAAATTCTTCATGTGTCTGGAAAACAAAATGTGTTAGCCGATATGCTATCACGACCTATTGGAGTAGTTGAAGAAAACGACGTATGTCAAGTTTCCGCAGAAATGCCACATGCGAAACACGAAGAAGTGCGAAGAAGTCAATTGGATGATGTCGAATTGAAACGAATCATTGATAATTTAGAAGGAGAAGATCCTGAAGAAATGAACAGATGGTCAGAAAGAGGATTTTTGCTGAATAATGGTGTTTTATATCGATACCATCCCGATACTGAAGGTGAAGAACCTCAACTGGTAATTCCGATGTCAGGAAGACAAGATATATTGAAGCAATATCATGATGCACCTACAGGTGGACATTATGGTGTTGAGCGAACTTTACGGAAAATACAGTCGAAATATTACTTTACCGGAATGAGACAATATATTGCCGATTATATTAAAAATTGTCTTGACTGCCAGAGATTCAAGGCAACTAATCTGAAACCCGCAGGACTGTTACAGACGCCAGCTCCATCACAACGTTTTGAAATAATTGCGACCGATTTGTTCGGACCATTACCCGAAACAAACAACGGAAACAAATGGGTATTAGCCGTAGAAGATGTATGTACCAAGTGGGTCGAACTGTTTTCATTAAAAGAAGCAACTGCTGAAGCGTGTGCTAAAGTTTTAATAGAAGAAATTTTCTTACGATATGGAACCCCTCGGAAGTTAATATGCGACAATGGAGTCCAATTTGTTAGCGATATTCTACAAAAGGTTACTTATTGCTTTGGAATCAAAATGCCGTTTATTCCAATATACCATCCAGAGAGCAACCCTATCGAAAGAAAAAACAGGGAACTCAAAACACAAATGGCAATTTTAGTGCAAAGGAAACATAATTCATGGGATGAGTACCTTAGCAGTATACGTTTCGCGATGAATTCCACCGTAACTGAATCTACTAATCACACTCCAGCGTTTTTAACATTTGGGAGAGAAGTAAGAGCTCCTCATGATACAGTTTATGATCTACGTAAAGTAATTGAAGCTGAAAACTTTGTACCGCGTATTACACCGTACCTTAAGAATCTCGCGTATTCACTAATAGAAGCAAAAGACACTCAAATGAAGAAACAAGATAAGAGGAAAGAGACTGTCGACAAAGGTCGTAGACTTTTAAAATTTAAGCCTGGTGATCGCGTGTTATTAAAAACTCATGTGCTCAGTAGTGCCGCGCGTGGTTTTACCTCGAAATTTGCGCCGAAACGCGATGGGCCTTATCGTATATCAAAAGTAGTGAGCCCAACTACTTATGAACTAACTGAATGTGGCAAATATAAAAAAAATTTGGGACGTTACCATGTTTCAGATCTCACACCGTTTGGCAATACAACAACGCCAGATCCTGTGCTACCCAAGAGAAAGCGAGGCCGTCCGAAGAAGGGTTTGACGACCAATCCACCAAAGCGACGAGGACGTCCAAGAAAGAGTGTTGAACAGCGTTAGTTTTACTGCCGCAGTTCAAAGGGGGAGAGTGTAGCGTAAAGATGAGAATAAATAAAATTTTGTCAGAGACTGTACTTGCGGTGAAAGGAAGAAGAGGAGAGTGCGCGCGCAGTGCCAGTGTCAGACTCAAAGATGTCGGACTGTTGAACTGTTTTCGTTATGATATGTTTATGTGTTTGGATTGTGTTTAGTTTGTAGCTCCTAATTTGATTTAATTGCTTTAATTTGTAATCATTTAGCTGTAATAAATGATAAAAGAATTATTATTATTTTGCAGGATTATTTTAATGCATTGAATTTTTATGATTGAATTTAAATTATGTTCATAATGGAAATTAGAAATTCTTATTATCTTGCAGGATAATTTTAATTCATTGCATTTTTAAAATTGAATTAAAATCATGTACATAATAAAAACTCAGAATTATTATTATCTGCAGGATAATTTTAATACATTGAATTTTTATGATTGAATTGAAATCATCAGGGTGTATACCAAAAAATTAAATGAAAATTCCCTGACTTTTCCAGGTTTTCCAGGTTATTTTTGATAAAATTCCAGACAGTAAAAAACAAAAGTTTGATATAAGTTTACATAAATCACAGATTAATGTTGCAATTCTGTGTGAACCATATAAATCTGAAAATTAAAAATAAAATCGCAACGAACTTGATATCCATATGAACGAATTTACATTGATCGACAAAAGTAGATGCACTTCAATAATTTTTTTTTCATGGATTTATAGATTTGAGATTTGCACAAATGGTCCTAATAGTATCTTACAAAGTGAAAATGTACTTTTATGAGTAATAATGCATAAATATCCTATAATTTATTTTTTCCAGACAAATATCAGAAATTCCCTGACGATTCCATGACATTTCCAGTTTATCTAGATTCCCTGACATTTCCAGGTTTTCCAGGTTTTCCAGGTTTGGTATACACCCTGAACCATGTACATAATGATAATTCGGAATTCTTATTATCTTGCAGGATAATTTCAATTCATTGAATTTTTTTTTATTGAATTAAAATTATGTACATAATGGAGATTCAGAATTATTATTATCTTGCAAGATAATTTCAGTCCATTGAATTTTTATGATTGAATATAAATTGAATTAAAATTATGTACATAATTTTAATCCAATAATAGAAATTTAATTGAATAAAGTTATCTTAATATAAAGGTAATCATAATTTTGAATTTCTATTATGTACATAATTTTAATTCAATCATAAAAATTCAATGAATTAAAATTATACTGCAAGATAATAAGAAGTCCGAATTCCCATTATGTACATAATTCCAATTCAATCATGAAAATTCAATGCATTAAAATTATTTTGCAAGAAAATAATTATTCTGAATTTCCATTATGTACATAATTTTAATTCAATCATAAAAATTCAATGGATTAAAATTATCCTGCAAGATAATAAGAATACTGAATTTCTATTATGTACATAATTTTAATTCAATCATAAAAGTTCAACGGTTCCGTATAATTTTGCTATAGTCTCTATGCTGAATTATCATTATGTACATAATTTTGAAACAATCACAAAAATTCAATGTATTTTAATTATCTTGCAAGATAATAATAATTCTGAGTTCCCATTATGTACATAATTTTAATTCAATCATAAAAATTCAATAAATTAAAATTACCTTGCAAGATAATAAAAATGTATAGTTTAAATTCAACTGGAATAAATTGTTGCTATTAAATAGCAAAACGGCGTGCCATAGACCTTAATAGCGGTCGGTCGTTGCAAAATTTTCATGTATTTTTCGACTTGAAAAAAAAAAAAACTATTTAGTCTTTATTGAAATAAATTAATTATGTTTTTATATTTTTATTGAACATATGCTGTTCAATTGACTCACTAATGATGCTCTAGGTGGAACCGAAACTGTAAAGTAAAAAGAAATATTAAAAGCTTTGATTGAATTCCAATAATTTAACATCTACGTTCAAAGTACCAGTCAGAAACAATAACCGTTGACATAAATGTTCTTGGAAGTTGAATTAAAATATGAAGTTATAGGTGTCGACTTGCACCGATCAAGTAACCGAATGAAATTAATTTTTTATGCAACAAAATATGTTAACAAAAGTAATGTTGATGAGTTGTCTAATGAAATCTGCTCAAGACTATGTTTAATTAAAAATTCAATACTTATTTTTTTCCATATCTCCACCGAGCTTATAACCATAAAAATTTAACAATTATTGAAAATATAAAGCCTATAGAATATGCAAACATAGGGCTGCTTACATTTTTCTGTTCAAGGCTATATAGTTGCCACTGCCAGGTTTAAATAGGTGAATCTAAAGTGGTACAGAAAAAGATAAGCAACCCTATGTTCGTATATTCTATAGGCTTTATATTTTCAATTAGTGTTAATTTTTTTTGGTTATAAGATCGGTGAAGATATGGAAAAAAAAAATTATTGAATTTTAATTAAACATAACATTGAATAGATTTCTTTAGACAACTCATCAACGTTACTTTTGTCTACATATTTTATATCATGAAAAATAAATTTCATACGATTACTAGATACCTATAACGGATCTTATGACCAGTTGCACCATCGTCACTTAACTTTAAGTGGAGTTCAGTATCTATGGCAACTATTGTATGGACAATTGTTACTACGGTTATTATTCCTCCCTTAAAGTTAAGTGACGGTGGTGCAACTGGCCGTTAAACTATTAGTATTGTAGATAAGTTTCAAAATATTTTCCAGATGTTTAAAATTCTGATAAATCCAACTAAAATCGTAGAATAAAATTTCTATTGCACAGTTTTCTTGAAACGTTTACTTTTTACATTGAAACAATGTAAAATACTGACACTTCTTAAACGATCGTACAAAAAAATATTCATAGTTTCATATTCAGATAATAAGGGTGCCAAATTGAAATTATGTGGCACATTTCCTGAATGAAACTGTGATATTTGTAGCGCTTTATACAATTATGGAAAAGTACTATTGATAAAGAATAATGTTTTTATTATTCAACAGAAAAAAAATAAATATCTTTAATATGATACGGAATTATATTTGAAAGAAGATTAAAATAGTTCTTAATCTGATAACATAATAATAATTTATTAGAAACATTAAATTCATTTCTTTTCAATTAACATACGTGTATTAGATTTATGCCCAAAGTTTGATGTCAAATGAAAGTCAAAATATTATAAATAATTTTTTATCAAAGTTGACTTTTGAACCAGGTACTGTCATAAAAATTACTTTCTTTTTATCTTCCGTATCTTCTCCTACGAGTGAAACAAGTTTTTGTAATAAATTAATTTCTACAATGTGGTATAGAGGTCAAACTAAAATTATTATCTTGTTTTCACTTGAAAAGAAATTTTCCCCCTTGTGTATTCTTCATAAATATTTTTAGATATTGATAAATTAACGGATGGTTATCGTAATTGAACTAAAAAATATCGATTTACAAATTTGTGCTGTTTTAAATTTATACTAATTAAGTACAAATGTAGCTGAAATACGTAAGAGGAAGTGTTGATATTCAATTTAGTATAAGAGACGGGGTGTCTGCTTGAGGGTTTAAACTTTACATCTAATTTCTCTCTTAATTTGGGAGCGGAAGTGGATGTCAAGTTTAGCAAAAGCGCGTCACCCGTTTCTCAAGTCATGTGGTTAAAATGTTTTTATCTCAAATACCAACATATTATATTTTTTTATTATTTTCTTACTCCAGCTATATTATAATTTTTTTCCAGAATACTTTGAGTTGATAATTGTATACTTTCAAATATGAACACAAAAAGTGATAATTGTACCTCTATCGATTTTCTTTTAGTTGAAAGTAAAGCACACACTTTTTCCTTATTTGATTCTTAATTAAAAATAATTGTAGAATAAATTGCGCCTATCCTAAACATAAAAACAATAAGCAATCAATGATCTCTCCAAAAACACCTTCATGTCCTCGGGTCTACTCTCGCTCTTGACCTTACACTTTCGAGTTTACGAGTTCGATATCTTGTAATTCAATGTCATCTTGGGTACGATACAATGTGACTTAAAGAAAGTGGTGTATGACTCGCTAAAGGAGAGTTTGTTCATGGATACCACTTGTCAGGTATTGCTTTGATCCGAAAGAAAGTTTTCTTCGTTTGTTAAGTTATCTTGATTACAATTTAAGTAAGAAAGTTTTTATAGGTCAAAGACTCAGCTGGGAATTATAAAATTTATTGGTTTATTGTATTTTTGAGATCATGTTGACTGTTATACTTAATTAATTAAAATACGGAAAACTTTCATTAAATAAGAAAATGTATGATAAATAAAATGTCTGATTTTAATTGAAAATATGATATAATATTTAAATCATGTTATTATGATGCACAAATAATTAATGTCAAACAGTAGTTTTTATGCTTGTAATAATTGTTACTTCATTATTTGACCATATTCATGAAGAATATTTCAGCCTTGTCAATTAATGTACATGTTCCCATAAATAGGGAAGAATTTAGAATTAAAATGTAAATAAACATTTTTTTTTAAATGAATTTTTTTTTATTATTCACTTCTTGTACCCGATACACGTGTGGCAGACACTATTTTAGTGCACATTGGTAGACGTCGAGATACGGCTTTTATGGAGAGTACAAGCCAAAGAGTATATTATAATTCAGTGAAAATCGTACTAACTTTTTGAAGTTATTTGAAAACATTTTGACACCGTTAGACAGATCGAAGTATGTACTAACTATCACTTGGTTGACCTTACGGTTGAAAACTAGTTGACTTCATTGGAAGATATGTTTTACATTTGTAAAAATAATAAATATGAAAGATTATCATAAGAAATTATTCCAAACATGCAATGAATAATGGGAAATATGTCAAGCAGTGGCGCCGCCAGTAATGTGTCTTGGGTACTATAAGATGTGTATCCCGTATTTGATAATTTAACTTTTTTATATTGAATAACTGTATTGACTTTGTTCAAATATATTATAATTTTGAATGACAGTACTTAAGATACACCGTTGGCGACGCTACCGCTTAACATATTTCTCATAATGAATTGCAGGATTGGATCGAAATACCTTCTTATATATTACCTTAGTTATTAACTTTTTCACACGTTCTTTTATATTTATATGTACATAAATGGATAAATTAAATGTGGAGATGATATCTTTAAAAATGGAATCACACTATACTTGTAAATTGTTAAAGAATAAGACCTACTATTTGAAGAACAAATATAGAGATATTTGAGACTCATCGCTAATTCGGAAATTTTAAAAAAGACAGACAAAGTGAAAATAACTGGCGGTCTGAGGATGCCGTGCCATTATATAGTTCTAGTTCTATATATGTTCAAAAATTACCTTCAAGAATTTTGTGACGTCACTTTGTATAGACACCCCATGACTTATTTGTACACCTTTTAACTAAATAATTGACAGTTGACATTGACATTGGAATAAGGCAAAATCGATTCCAATAAAAATATGAAGCAATCATTTAGATGTTACAATTCATTAAAATGCTGTAACAGTCTCAAATACTGAATTTTATCATTCATCGTATTTTGTGAAAACCAGAATTATGTATTAGAAAGAGGTACAACGGTATGTCAAATTCCAAATATTTTGCTAGATTAGACTTAAAGTATGCGAAGAATTGATGGAGAAAATTATAAAGAATACGTAGTGGAATATGTCAAATGAAACGATGTATGATTGTACTCTCAATAACTGCAAATTTAAATGAACTTTTTCATAAATAAAATGTCGTTAAATTATCTAGCCGAATTACACTCTAGCATTTGATTTTTCTTGGGATAAATTTTAGTTTGACAACTCAACCTTGTAACCTGACAGCAATTTGACTTGAAAACTGTTCAAAAAATAAAATCACTCCACCTACGGTGTCGTGATTTTATTAGAACAGTTTTCTTGTCAAATTGCTAGGTAACAAGGTTTCGTGAAAACAGAAATTTATCCAGCAAAATAAAAAGCTCTTGTGTAATTACTGTTGAATAAAGTTCCATTCCGGTTTAGTAGAAGTTATCATTTGAATACTACAACTGTTTTAAATACTAAATTTCATGATTTTATAGCTGATCGTTCTGGATTTATGCGAAAATTCGAAAAAGTGTTTAGTAAACTGCACTTCCTGTGCAGTTAATCGCAATTATAATGCAAGGTATAACTAGATGTTATAGAAGTGCTTAATGCAAAATATAAATATTCTACGACTGATTGTTTTGAATTTATGCAGAATATTCGAAAAAACTATTATATAAAGTGCACTTCCGGCTAACCCAATTGGTACAAAAATAGAAAATGACCATTTAGATGCTACAGCAATTTCAAATACTGAATTTAAAAATCCTACGGCCAGCTCTTTCGAATTTACAGTTAAAATTCAAAATAAGTTTCAAATAAAGTGCAGTTCCGATTCAGACGATTGCAATTATAATGCGAGGTGCACAACTAGACCTCAAGCTAGTCGTAAATACAAAATTTCAACATTATACGTTAGACGGGTTTTGAGATAGCGAGTTAAGTACATATGCACATATGTACACACGTATGAAGCGATGTTAAGCCGAAAACAGTCAAAATGGATTCAGGGATGCTCAAAACGGATATTTCCATCAAAATCTCGGAATGTGAATTTTGTTTGTTTCACAATACTTGTACTTTCTATGTAAAATTCAATTTTCTTTTACAAATTGCATTACTAGGCGAATAATTTTGTTTGGAAGGTTTCTTTTTCTGTTTTTAAAACTCATTCTACGAAAGTTGCTCTATAAGTCTGTATCTGATACTGGGACGACCCACAAGTCTTATAATACAACTTCCCAATTCACTTTTTCTTATTTTCCATTTATAATAAAATTCTGAAGATATGAAGGTGTTTCCTTCCGTACCATTATATAGCAATAAAGTGTAAATAATATGACGAGTGAACTTTAATTTTGAGGTTTCTTCTAGCTACCGTCTAATTAAGTTCGTCAAGGAATAGTTCCACATAGAATCGGAAATAATTGACTTCCGAATTCTTCCCTGTATTTGACTTACGACTTAGATCTACCTTCTTGCAAATTCTAAGATTCTAGGTCAATGAGAAGTATTCAACTATAGCTTTTAATGTGTCAGTCAGTCAGTGAGTATCAAAATCTTAGATCATAAATAATATTTAGATGGAAGGAGTCCTATATCACACAATACATTTTTGCGAACGGTTATGCCAGAAAAAGAGAAAAATATTGGTTAACTTAGAGGGACAAAGAAATAAAATATAATGAAAGAAAAATGAAGTGAAACGAACTGCGCATGTCTATCGAATTTCATTTGCTACTTATAAAAGTAATGTTAAGAAGATGTACTTTGCAACTAGAAAACGGCGAATGAATATGAATATTTTTTACAGAAATAAGAAATCATTACATCATGTGTTTGTCATTTTGCGGGCTTGACAAACCGAAATTTGATTATTGTCACGCTTGCGCAGTTCATTTCTCCAGTTTTCTAACAATATATCTTCCATCTCTTTCCGTCGTAACCGTTCGCAGTTTCTTCCATCTAGATATTATTTATGATCTAAGATCAAAATACACTTTGAAGGATCCGTATCTTTGGATTGCACTGAGCTAGAAACTACAATTTCTGATAGGACTATGAGGCTGTAGACTTTAGTATTTAATATTAATTTTAATTTAATACCTTAAGCCATTCTTGAGATGGCTTGATGAACCGACATATGGACAACAAAGTTCGTTTCTTAATTTCTAGGTACGGAGCCCTAGAAATTAATTTCTCCTATACTACGAGGTTCTTGTAAATCGCGTTTTTTGATGTTACTCTTATTGTTTTAAGTTCTCTCAGAAAATAAAGGAGAGTACCTTTCTGTATATTGAATATTTATTCAAACAATATTATTTAGATTTTTTTTTCATTTTAATTTGTGTGAGCTGTTTCTAAGATTTCTTGTGAAATAAGTGCAATTTCGATAAGTGGGTGCACATTGAATACAATAATAATAGAATTCTTCGGTATTTGCCCATCTGTAATTTAAAAATGGCCTCATTATCTTCATTACCTGAATAAGTGTGCATTCAATTGTACATCAACTTGACACATCACATTCAAAAAGAAATCATATAATTTGTTAAAAAATCATTAAACTTTAAAAAGTCTCTAACTGAAAATAATAATAATTTACGAATTAGTTATAATGACATTATTCTCAAAAGTATAAAAATTTCACATTTGAAATGATTTAAATATTTAAATTGAAACTGGAATACATATGATGCACCAAGATACATTCTATATTTACATGGATCGTATATAGAGCGGATCATTTTAATTTGCATGTGCACTTATTTATTTCAAATATATGACAAGAAAGTGTCAACGAATATACTCCGTCCCAGAAAATTTCAAATGTCTAATATGAAATCGAAATTATCAGGAAACAATGTGTGTTGTTTTTATTATCAATGATTAATTAAATACATTAAATACCATTATCAAATGCATTAATTGTCAAATACAAATCATTATCTACCAACTATAATGTCCAACAAAAAAATTCCGTGAAGTAAATTGTCACAATTTTTACAAATGAAACCCAAAACACCGAAAAAACTGTTCGAAGGGTGTGCAATGAGCATTTCATAAAAGATGTTCTTGAAAAAAATATAAGATCATATTGAGGTTAATATGCATGAAACAGAAAGTATTACGCTGTAATATTCGTTTAATAACCTAGTTTCCGTTTTAAATTTAGTGTGAAATGCAATAATTTGTTTTACCTGATACAGTAAAAGCATAAAATTAAGGTAAAACATTGTTAAATCATTTCCTCTGTTACGTTACTTAATTGAAAAGAGTTTTTCAATAGAATGAAATTATGTGCGCATGCTGTTACATCTCATAAAACATGATTTGAAAATTTTAATCCTGAATGGTAGTTTCTACAGAAGCATTTCGTTGCATAAAAACATTTAATTTTATTTGAAAGATTTTAGAATAAAAGAAGGAGCTCTGTTGTTTATATTAACAAAATGAAAGTCATTTTCTTTTAGTCAATTGTTACTGACTAATATTGATGTTTTTGAAATCAACAATGGAAATGAATTTGTCAATTGAAATTAATTTAGTTACCTATGTTGAAAATATGTTAAAATTATTTCTAAATGGGTAAATAATGAATATATATTTTCGCAATCTTTTGTTTTTTGAAATATAACAAATGAAAGCGGTGCAAATCTATGGATATTTGATTTCTTCATCCAAAAACATTTACCAAATATTGTCTTTCTTTATTTGTAATGCATTATTAGTAGAAATTATTAGCTTTCACTATTATTTGCATTGAGAGGATAAATCTTAAAAAAATTTAAGTACTTAAGTAATGGAAACCACACTTCATGTTTTATATTCTTATCGTTTAATGGATTTTCTTGGAGCTTTAAGGTTAATGCCATAAGGTTTCTCTGTGTTTATTGATTATGATTTATTTTCAAACGTGGAATAACTATAAATTACTGATTGATTTCATTTTCCGGAACCAAAAATGTGCCGTGTATTTATATTTTGAGTTTGCATATAAGAATTAATTAATTTATTGTTACATTTATTACTTAATTTCCTTATTTTTTGTTGTCATATTATGCATTCCTGAAATATGTATACATGTAGATGATACATTCTTGAAATTATTATTATTTATATTATTCGTATTTAAGAATTAGTTAGATTTTTTTGTTTCAAAATAAATTCACTGTTTGGATCAGTGGCAGATTTACATATTTCCCAAGTATGGGCTGTTAAATTTTTGCTGCCTTTATCTCTAGAATTGTCAGTTTCGAGATTATTTTTACAATCCAACAAATTGGTTGAAATTGCACATGAAATAGAGAGAAAAGTCATCGGAAAGATGTCCTGTAGACTTTTTTCTGCAAAATATCAGAAAACAGTCTGACAGAATAATTTCTTAGTTCTGTGAGACGGCCAAAAAAAAATTTTCCGCCCTAGGTTTAACGCTACTCAGCCTGCTGGTAAATCCGCCACTGGATTGGATGGTTGCTAGTTTACTCACTGAACGAATAGAGAAGACACTGAACCAATAATTAATAGTTTGTCCAGGATTTGGAAAAATAAGTTGTTTGGATATAGAAGCCTTATGTATCTGATTTTAAATAAATGTATTTTTATAATCAGGGCCGTCTCTAGTCTATTGGAGGCCCTGGGCACTTGAAATAATGAGGCCCTTGGTCCCTATGATCGAACCGACTTAGAGTACATTTATTTTGGAGCAATGATAGACGCGAAGAGAGCGATGATAAAAGCGGTGATAAAAGTAAAGCGATTTCCTTATTTGTTTACTTTGGAGATATGAGAAACTAAGAACAGCGATGGAAATTATTTTAACCTAAAAAATATGAGTGATTCTGAACCAGAAGAAATAATTCTTTCTCCAAATTCAGTTTCATGGTATGTATTTCCAGAAAAAACGTCGATATTCAGCACACCCAATTAATATCAAACGATGCATGCTTGGAGAATTTCACCACTTGTACAAAGAACTGAGAGAATATTCAAATAAATTTTTTGAATATATGAGAATGACAATAGAAACTTTTGATTACATTTTATTGAAAATTTTTGTTAATAATTTTGGAAAAACATGGTGCAATTGCTATATGAGTCCAATTCAACGAGAAGAAATATTAATGGCTGCAATAAGGTTGGCAAAACATACTCTTTTAATGTATTTTAAAATTTTATTTCTAATTAAATATTAACAAAATTATAATAATTTATCTCAAACTTAATTGAATATATGTATAACTATGATGAATAATGTTTGTTGGCAGTACATTTAGAGTTCAAACATTATTCAGAGCATGCAGGTTTTGTTTGAGCTCTTTTAATAGCAAAAATATAAAAAAATTCACTACTAGGAAGTAATAAACGGAATAACAGGTGCTCCAATTTGCCAAATGGTCTCTAACAGCAAACAAGCAAACCAATTAAAATCTGTTACTGATTTTTAAAAGAAGGAGCTGGTTCAATTGGTTGAGATTCTGATGACGCGACAACTAGGATTTGTCTCCATAAAAAATCCTGTGGTACCTATTATACTTGCATCCGATAGGACATTTAGTCGAATGGAGTGAAATTTTCAATATGTGGCAAAAGACTTCGTCCTCTTCAGTTTTCTTCGCCCTTTTTTCTTGTAAATATGAGTATTTTTTATTCCCATTTCCAATAATGCAGTTCGTATAGCATCATCTTTGAAACGGCGTTTTTTAATTTTATTTTTGGCAGATGATGATGGTCCTGATACTTGATCAGAATACTAACATTCAGTGACGGGGAAATTGCGAGGAGAATTGTCAATAGATCAAATATCTTCAGACACTTGATTATCTGCTTCTCCATCTTCATAATGTTCCTCATTTTCTATAGATTTTGAAAAACTTCCAGGCAAAGCTCTAGGAGTAAATTGTTCTTTTAAGAACAGCAGATTCTCAAAATATGGCTAAAAACTTATATGCTTACGTATTGTTTCCAGTTTTAAAACAACTTCGCCCCATACTTAGTCCAAAATATATCGATTGTGATGATCTCCATCTTTTTGATCCCACAAACATGGCCTCAAAAACACTTCATTGATTAATGTGTTCGCGTCAACCATCGCGATAAGAGCGAAGAAATGCAATTGAATGTCTTTCGTCGCTCTTATCGTCGATCGAAAAGCGAGAGCAATGCTGTAGCTTTCCTCAATATAAACACTTACATTATAATCAATGGTTTGCTTTTCGCTGCTTCGCTCTTATCATAGCTCCTATCATTCATCGTTGCTCCAACATAACCGTACCCTTACTTGGGTGGGTCACGTTTCGTTTTATGTCGCTATTTGCTACATAAAACTTGAAAATAGTCTAGAAGAATCACCTTGTAGACAGGCAGCCAGACAGAGTTGCCATTGTTTGTTAGGGCCCCTGTTCATTAGAATACCAAAATAACTTATAAGTATTACCTATATTCTTATAATATAGTCGGTAATTATTGTTTTATTTTCGGAAAATCAATATATTTATCGGTAATATTGGTTGGTGATCTGTCAGAGAATTAGGGGCCCCACTTACCCAGAGTGCCCAATGGAAAAGATGGGCCTGTTTATAATGGCCGGTTTTATGAATGACCAATTTAATTATGCAACAAAAATGAATAATGTTGAATTGAATCTTATCACTAAATGAGTTGCTATGCATTACTGTTAACAATTCTAAAAGCCTGTATGTGTAATATAGTCTGCATTATATCCTCATTGAATAATATGCGTACTATTCGTGGATGGAAGGCAAATATTTTTGTATTAATTTTGCTGTACTCTTGTTAACAAATTAATAGTCTAATATTCTTTTAAGATTTTTATCATTTCGAAATAACATGTGAAATATGAACATAAAAATAATTATACTCGTACGTAGGTATCAAAATATTGGCGTACACTCCTTCATAAGTGAAGACTTGTAACATTAAATATTATTACATAACTTTTTGCTGCTATAAAATAGATGGACATACATTCAAACAAAAAATCATAGGTACTTAATGAGAAAATCAAATTTGATTACCAAGTTGCACAATTTGACCAACATTTAAAGTACTCTAAAATCGAAAGCACGAATGTAGGTACAAAATTTTTCACTTCCTCGATACATAATGATATAAATTATTGACCACAAATACGGAAGAAGAAGAAATTACATCTTGTAATTATTACGAAGTAAAATCTTTACATCTAATTGCATATGTTGTAAACTTCATGTATGAAAATGGAATGGAATTACATTGGTAGCATTAAATATGGACATTGGAAATTTATGATCCTGTAGATATACTCTCTCTGAACAACCATGCTGTGACGTCACCAATAAATTATATTCGGAGAGATATAATCAGAGGAAAATTTATTTATGAAAGTAGGCTGCGGATGCAGCCACTGTTTAGGGTTAGTAGGTTGGAAGGACTTTTTTTTTAATTGTCTCTTAAAATAATATCTTTGTGAGTTTGGACGTCTATAAAATTACGTATAAAAGTACAATGAAATTAGTTTCTACATATATTTCATGAATAAACAAATTATTTTGTTTGAGGAAGACAATTATTTTACAATAATTGATCATTAAGTTGAATTTATATCTCTTATAATTTAAAAGATTTTCAATATTGCAATATTTTACAAAATTGTGAATATTTGTTGCTATTTATACCATTATTCTTTTTGTCAGGTCTTTTGTGGTTATTACAATAGAACTGAAAAATGAAATTAATGATGTGGAAGAAACTACTGAAATATCTCTAGGCCAATGACATTTAGATGAGTGCAAAAAATCAACTTTTCTTACACATACAAAATATGAAACAAGTTCCTTATTAAAAAGATTACCAAGTTCACTATCCGTAATAATTATTTTGAATTTTATTTTGCATAGTTTCAGTTGAACTTATTTGGTGGTTATCTTATGTTCAAAATATTGTTAATACAATTATTAGCATAGTTAAGACTCAAACTAACCACGTTGGTAAAATTGACCCTCAAGTGTTGAAGTAATTAATTAAAGCATGCTGTAATAAGTTTTAATACTAAAAATTTTGTTGAAAAGGAGTTGTTGAACTGTATTAGATAATTTTTATGCCCAGACACTTAAAAGAATTTCTGGATGAAAATAACTTTATTCTATCTTTGATAGAAATAAGTCACTATTTTCAGGGAAAAAATATGTACAAAAGTATATTCAAATACTCGTTTGCTCGTCCAATCTTTACGATACTCAGTTCGTTCAGAACTGAGGTATAAAAAAAATATCATTTTGCAAAATATTCAAATAATAATTATTTTGAAAGATCCGAACGACCGCCATTATTGTACAGGATGAAGGTGACTGCACTCGATGAAGACGAGGGTCAAACCCAAGGCGTAACTACGTGCAGCCAACTTCATCCGTGTCATTCAGTGTTTGTGTTGCATACGATACTTTTTGCAACAAGTGCACCGATGTATCCCATTACTGAACTTTGCGATTACATTTACAGTAAACTAATACTACGAAACAACTTATTTTATTGATTGATATTACATTATGCTTTTCATATTTTCTGTTCTATTACAGTTATCATTTTTTTTCCACTTGGCAGGAAAATAATAATCATTAATTCCCTATCAACAGGAAATATGATAATTGTATCTTTCGAAGCAGAATTCAGTGAAGTAATAGGATACTTTCGGTGCATGTGTTACAAAAAATACATAGCTGTTTGTAATTTTTATTAAGAAAGAAAAAAGAAAAATTATATTTAATTTCATTTATTTGTTAATAACTTATTAGTACGACACGATTTAGGAATTATGTTTATCTTAAAGAAAATCTTCATTTCTTAGTGAAGATAAATAAACTCTTCCTGAAACATAGCTCTTGTCTTGCAAATTTCCTATACTTTCTCAACAACTATGTCTAACTTAATGTAAACTACAATGTTCAAAGACAAACAGCTCTAAAAAATAACTTTCGTTCAGTATGATGAAGACAGGCATCATATCATTTCTAGACACCAAAGTGAATTTGTCATAGAAAAGATTCGAAAATTACTTGAATTCAAATTTTCCTGTTTTGTCGGTAAGTTACAGAATACTACTGGAGCAATCTGTCGAACAAATTTTTTTATTTTAACGGAGAAGTAAATTATTTTGTAGCATATTGCAAATCAATTTTTATGTAATAAGATCCAATTATTATCGGAAAGGACAACAATTAATCGGAATCAATTATTAAAAGATGGTTTAAAACATCAACACTGCTATTAACAATCTCTTTTCTTTCTAATTATTTTTCAATTATCACTTCATAACTCATAGTAATTAGGGCATGAAAATTGATCCTATACAGTGTTCCAGATCTTAGCTGTATTTTTGATACTACTTCTTTGATTTTATTCATATGGAAAAAATTAAATTATAGGTTATTTGTAGCAAGAAATGGGTGAATTATAATAAGAAATTTATGATACATTTGAATGAATGAACGAATCTCCCAAAATGTTCAAATTGAATTCGTATTTTTATAATAAAAATTTACACATAAACTTATTTGTAGAATATTAAAGTTGGTAACATCTTGATTTTTGTTTCAAGTTAAATATTTGAAAGAGAGAGTTCAACTGAATCATAAATATTAAAATTTGACAAGACAATAATTACCGAAGACTGATCTCTTCGAAAGTGAAACTTCTCCCATCTTCAGCTTGTATCTTTAGTGTGAGAAAAAGCATCCATTGACTGCTGTGAACTTCGCTGCATAAATAAATTTTCACTCACGACCTCTACTCGTAAAACAATGAAAACATTTCACACTTGTCAACAATGGAGCATAGATTTTATATATTGTTATGCATTCAAAACTTTTGTTTTTTTCTAACCTTTTGTTCTATAACATAACATTTTTTTTCTTTAATTCATGAATGAAGGAGGAAATTTTTAAAATCATGTACTGTAAAATGTGATTATTTTTCGTTTTGTTTACTAATTGTACAGGAAAGTTATAAAGTTCATACAGAGATAGACATCCAATAAAATTTTTAATACTCTATGGATTAAAGATAAAATAAATTATTGGGAACTAAATATTTTTCGAATTAATTTTCAGAAAAATTATTTCGATTTCAATATCTGGCGGAATATTAAAAAAAACTGTTTGGTTCGGTTGTTTTAGTATTTCCGGTTATCATTGCTATCAACTTGAATTTAGATACGGATTCTTATAGAAAATTTAATAAATTTTCTTGTCATGTATCAGAATTGTTGCTATAGCGGAACATTAGTAAAAAGCAGTTGGTTTCTCTAGTAATTCTAGTAGTCTGTGCTACCAGCTCCAATTTTGTGCAGATATTGACCAGATTAAACTATTTCTGATAAATGTTCAATTTAATTTTATGAAAATAAAAATGAAGTGGCATGTTTAGGAGCTTCAGATTGACAGTACTATCAGTATTTTATATACTTTATAGACAGAGAAAAATTCAAAATATTTTGGGGTTCATGCTGTATGATTTGGTGATATTTTTGTACTGTAAATGAGGTACCAACCGTCAAATACATGTATGTACTTATGAATTCTAGTGGAGGGTACACCATACACCACAGAAAAGATTTAGAAATATTTTATTTTGAAAATAAGTTTGAAATAAAATTTTAATATTGAATGTAGTACATTTCATACTGAGCTCTTCTTTTTGAATAAGTTCAGTTTGATAAATTTACCAACCTAAATTCTTATTGTTGTCTTGCATTTCGAATGATTTGTTTAAAAGCAAAATATATATATGGATGAATTGAAAATAGATTTCTATATTGCTTCGATTTCTTGGGTTCATAGTAGCAAAAGAAAGTCTTAGAAGGAGTGTTTAATTACAAATAAATAATGATTTTTGTTCATGTACCTAATAAAATAGTGAATTTGCACATAATAGTACCGAATAAAGATAACATTACTGCTTTGGAGAAAGTTCTGTCAAGATGTATGAACTTTAAAATAAATTTCTTGTCTGACAGATTACATCGCGATTAAAATAAAATTGTCATGATTTCATATCATTATAAACTATTTTTTTCTACTTTTTTATTAATTAAATTGTTTAATTGTGGGAGTTATTCTGTTTTTGTAGCACGAGCCTTATTACATCAAACTTACAAGAGTGATTTTATGATTCCTCAGTTAATATGGATTTCAAATTGTAAGCATGCGGCAAAATTTTTAATTGAACAGATTAGTAAATGGGCCGCTTCATTCAAATTATGTACGCATATTATTCTCTAGAGATGTTTCAATATTAGAGAAATAGAAAAAATATTCTGAACAGTCATGGTTTTAGATGAATCTATTTAATTTGCGTGAGTAACTTTTACCAAATTAATCTCCGAAAAGAATTAATTACAAATAACAGCCTCTCTTTATGATAGTAATAAGTATAATGTTTATTTTCATTTAATTGTTACGATGTTGACACTTTCCCACTATTATTTTTTAATTCATTGTTGTAAGTAGCTATGTCTTTTTTCACGAACAATTGTCTTTACAAGAACTTATATTTCATTATTAATATTCCAAAATATTTTCTTCAACTATGTGGGACTATTCAATATTTGAGAATATTTTAAAAAATATTATATTCTGAAACTTTTCGAATCTACTTACGCCTTTGAAAAAAATATTATAATTTTGCAATGTGTTTTTAATGATTTATAGATTTTTGTAGTATTTATTCTGCTGAAAATAGCAGAAGAGTATATTCTTATAAGTAACATTTTTGTAAGAATGAAAGTGCGAGGAATTTGATATCCCAGTTAGCCTATGAGCAAACAATATTTTAATGTATTTTTTTATTAGTATTTCAGTAATTTTTGACAAATATAAAAAGATTTGTCAAATGCATTGTTTAAATTCAGCAGGTAATAGAAGTAAATTTACTCATCTGTGTGACAGTTTAATTAATATTGAAATAATTATAACAAAGTTCCTAATAGCAAAAATGAGGATCTCTTGAACTGAAAATAATTTTGATCATATAATTTTTCATCCCCAATAATCTGATAATACTTATAAATGTTCTTTTATTTTACAATTGTAATTTTAATAAAAAATATTTTAATAAATCAATAGTTAACTGTCAATTTTTTTTCAACTTACATTTTGAATTCCATTAAATTGGGCGGCAACACAAACAAAACAACACACGACAACCGCTAACAACATATCCGGTATCATGACTTCCGTTATCTAATTTGTCATTTGACTACAATACTTCCGACCGTTTGGTCTGCACGCTTTGTAACTCGAGTTTCAATTGTCTGTCTCCACCGTTCACCACAAACTGTGCTCTTCAGAAGAACTCTCTTAGTTTTACCTCACCAAAGATACATCTTCTCCCCCTTAAGACATTTGATAGTGATGTTAAGAATCGGACAATCACTTTTCATCTTTTAAAGAGTTGAAGAGTGGAAATTGTGCTGGGAATTCTAATATCAAAGAAATCGGAAATGATATTTGTGTAGAAATTAATTTCTCTTATCCTTACATATGCTAGAAAAACAATGTCAATTTTAGGATTATTGTGATTTATTTTTCATTCGATCAATAAATTATCGCTGAATAAAAAATAAAATATTTTCTAAGATAATTTTCTCTGATTTTAAATAATTTTCGTGATATTCTAGTTTTTATGGCGTGGTATGAATGTTTAAAATTATTGTTATTATCCTAATTATACCCTACCAAAAAATGTTTCCTATCAAAATTGTGCCTGTCTAAAGGACGCAATGTTTATAAAAGATCATTTATTTTTAAGTGATCAATATTCTTCAAAATTATTGTTTATTCAAATATCAATTCCGAAAATGTTAGATTCATAATTATATATTTCAAATCATGAGAATATCGATTTTTTTTCGCTTTCATGCAGTTTGGTGAATAAGACAATTACCTTACTAATGGATCTCTCACGAAAATGAAACTCGTGTGACCCAAAATTAAGAATTCAGTTTTGAAAGTGAAATTCGAGGTAGCATCTTCAATAATTTCTTATTTTCGTTAACATTTTATCTATTATAAAATGATAAATTAAAATTTCACTGTCATTCCCAGAGAATATATAATTAATAGATATATTTTATTATGGTGCTAAGAGTATTTCCAGTTTTCTATTTTTTAATAGTGTACCTTACATGCATCATTAGCAAAAATGATTACAATTTAAATGGAAATCATTTCAATTTGCAATTTTACAAAATGCTAACCGAGCATATTTTTTTTAGTTTATTTGGTTTTTATCCCAATTCATTCATGAAAATTTTTGGGTAATAGTGATTTATACAATAAAAGCGTAATTATTTCGATATGAGGCTAATATTTCGAGAAGAAGCTTGCCGCATCAAAAATATTGTTGACCGAATAATAGATACATCGGCAATACCAGCATGAATTTACATGGAAACTAAGTTTAGATTGTGACATTCAGCTTGTCACGACCTTATGTGATGACAAGGTTTGGATGAGAAAACCACCAAGTCTAGATGTGGCCATAGAAAAATTTAATTTTGTGGAACAATAAACACAGTATTGAATTTATACTATATAATTTGACAAATTTGCTGCAGAAAATATTAGGATTGATTAAAAAATTATTTTTAATATAGTCAATACATTTCAAGACGAGTTTTTGGAGTGATTTGATAGAAATAAAAAAATGTGCTTGAGAAAATGTTAATATTTAGTACAGCATTGTTGTGGAACGATGGCACCAGGTTGTTCTCATAATTTTTAGTTTAGATATGTAGTAGATTATTAAGATAAAAGATTTATAAGACATAATTTTATGATATATAATTTAAAAACAAATCATGCGTTATGAGTTTTTATAAGCTTCTATTTACTTATTTTTAGTATGTTAATATGTCGAATTTAGAAGATTTATTTTGACTTATTATAATTTTATTTTTTGACTAATAGACATCCTAAAATGTCTTATGAAACGTGAGGCTCTATTTTTGAAATTTCTGCTTGCGAAACTGCCCAATATCTGCATGCAGACTCTATAACGGTATTCTTAAGTTCTTTTTCGAGTTGGGCTTACGAAAATTTTGTGCGGATCTATATCTTTAACAGCTTCGTATGACATTTTCGTAATATCGGTCTTATAATTGCGAAAATTTTTCAAATAAATAGAATATTAAATGGCAAATTAAAATTGAACAGTGTTTTTTAAACGCTATTGATGTGTTTTGTAACGAAACTTGACTTGTTTATGGATTTAATAATTTATTTTTACTTATAGCTATCCCTATATAGCTAAAATTATCCATTACTAAATATTTTAACTTATAACAGATACTAAAATAGTTATTCTATTTATTTCCATAGCTTCTTATTTATCGCCACTGTTCCACTATTTATTTTCATTTTTGCGCAATCCGTATTCGAACTACTAACAATTATTACTCTTACGCGCTCCGTAACCAACCAACCAACCATTATTACTCCTAGCGCGCTCCATCTATTACTGTCAATTCCTTACTATCCAATTCGACTCAGTTTCCGGTTTATATATCCAAGGCTACAGCTCTCGAAACTTCCAGAAATTTCTATTCGGCCAGACGTCATCATGTCCTTGATGCATATCAGATAGTTGCGTTGGCCATACAACTCTATTATGTATGCCACCCGTTTACCCGGCATGTTATGATGGAAGTCTATTGTATAGATAGGGACTGTTACAGAATTATTAGCCGTAGGATACTGAAAGTCAGTATTTGAAATTGCTGCAGCATCTAAATGGTCATCTTCTATTTTTGTACCAATTGGGTAAGCCGGAAGTGCACTTTATATAACTGATTTTTCGAATTCTCCGCATAAATTCAAAACAATGAGTCGTACGTCGTAGAATATTAAAATTTTGTATCAAGCATTTCTGTAACATCTAGTTGTACATCTTGCATAATGATTGCGATCGGCTAAATCGGAAGTGCACTTTACTCGAAACATTTTTTAAGTTTTTCGCATAAATCCAAAACAAATGAACGTAGAATGTCAGTATTTTAGACGATAGTACCGTTTAGCTCTAGAAGCTCATATCCTATTTTCATTGAGATCGACTGAGCCAAAAGTGCATTTTCCTAAGGGACCTCTTGTTTCTGCTGTTTTAATAAATATTCAATTGAAAATATGGTTACAACAAATACATTTGAAATTGTATAAGATATTATTCTTAATATGTGATTTTTTAGAAAATTCATATCCTGGAATTTATGTCAACTTCAAAACCAACCCGTATATATACATATTCTTGAACGAAATTTGATGCTTTACAACTTTTTACTCCATAATTTTTCTGTGAAACCAACGGCGGAGGAGCTAGAGGAAAAAGTTTGACGAGAAACTTGAGGCGAATTGGGTTTTTTCACAAATTGCCTACTTTCGAGAGTAGATATCTCCGAAACTATGCATTTTTCTAGAAAAACGTATAAAAGCAAAGTTATACAAAATCTATTAAACTTCAATTTTTATCTTGAAAATTTAGCACTAGGACAAACCATTCTTGAGTTATGAGCAGAAAACCTTGAAAATGGACCTTTAAAGACACCTCTCTCCTCATGTCATGGTGATTCAGTATTTAAGACGATACGTCTAGATGCGTATATCTTATTTTCATTGAGATTGACTGAGCCAGAAGTGCACTTTACTTGACAGTCTTTCGGAATTTTTCGCATAAAGTATTGATATTTAGTATTTCAGTCTGCTGTAGCATCGGAATGATTGCCTTTTATTCTCATATCTATAGACTGAACTGAAAGTACACTTCAGTTGTTTTTTTCTTTATTTTGCGCATAAATTCAAAACAGTTTGCCGTAGAATCTTGGAGATCAGTATTTAGGAATGTTTTAGCATGAGAATGATGACCTACTGTTTCCATAGCAACTGACTAAACTGAAAGCGCACTTTACTTAACAGATTTTTAGAATTTTTTGGATGAATCCAAAGCGATTAGCCATGGAACGATGAAATTTTGTCCGTATTATTATATACAAAATATATATTCAATGTTGTACAAGTAAGTAGTTGCACTCCACGTATGTTTCAAACTCAAGTTCCTAGATAAATCTTTTTATACATGTTTGTTTCCTTTCATATAATTCTAGAATAAAGATAAAAAAAGGAGCGTTTCTTCCAATTCTAGCTACAAGCCGCCACTGGTTACTGGGATAATTTTGTTTATTGTTTACAAAAACTCTAGTACGATTTCGATTGAACAAATTTTGGTCTTTGTGAACACTGGTATTCTTCTGAAATTTTGTTAGTGATTGAGAAAGTTTTCTATTAGATACTGAAGAAAGCGTAAGAAATAGGGCTGATTTATGGCGGCTTTAGTTTAGGAATTTATAGTTCATTATTTTCATTCTGGTTCGTGATGAATTTGAATTTTTTGAATGTAGCCAGTTACACATAATATTGGCCTGTGAAGAAATTGACATATTGTTTAATTTAAAATGAGAATGAAAATAACTTAGCTGAATCATATCTTACTATCAATACGAATTTATTTAATATTATTGCGGCTGATGATTTATTTATTATATCAGAAGGAAAACAGCTTTAAATTTTTGATGAGACAATCAATATTTAATTGTGATTAGTTGAATTTGAGATTTAAATTTGGAAATTGATATTTTGAATATAAATTCATAAATTAAATCCATCATAAACCAACGCATAGGTGTTTCATACTACTATAAATGAATATTCATAGCTCAGTGCAAATATGCTGGCTTTGAGGTCGCAGGGTCTGTCACTACCGATGGATGAAAAGTCAGTAAGATTTTCACTAAATAATTATAATATACTCTATGCACAAAAAATAAGAGTATCCGTAGCTTGACGGCTCGTAGCCACACCCTACGGCTGAGGAAATATCAATTAATCTACCAAGTGAACTACAAGTATCTGCCACATAATAGTAATTTCTTGTATTAGTGTAGAAAGAAAAGAGTTCTGCCCGACGGTTGAAGGACATCTCTCTTAATAAACATCTTAAATAGTTTTCAGACGTTGGTTTATAGTTTGGTAGTGATGAGCTATTTGAATCATATCAGTAAATCTTGGAACATTTGAAGTAGCCACGAAATTGTTTAGTACTTATTGCTTACCATGACTTTTCTATTTTTCTCTCATGGAGTGATAAATGTTAGATATTATTTATTTCAAATGATTATAATAACAAGCTTACTATGAATCGGTGTACGATAATAGATATTTTTTGTGTATTTCATGAAAAACATTAGGTTTAATATGTAAAAAACAATAAAGAAAAGTGCCATTTTTCTAATTACCAACACTTTTCTAACTAGCAACGAAAAATAACAAACCAAAAACGCACTATGACACGCGCTCAAATGACAGCTTTAACCTAAGTAAGAAAAAATTACAGGTTAAGCATATAAGAAAACAAGAATATTTCGATTTCGCCGGAAACAAATGTAAAGTCGCTTCTTTAGCTGCATCCAGAAATTCTCGAGAATCTTTAGCTTCTGACGCTTCGTACAAATTAATTTTTCTACAGTCACTATAGAATGATACCCATTCCACACGCTGTAGCGTGCGGAATAAGGGTCATTCCGCACGCTCAGGGATTCCTAAGAAAGCCGCGTGGCGTCGCGAAAAAACTGTTTCATTACTGTCAAAATTTTAACTCTCCTTGATTTTCTGTCCACTCCTCTTCAAAATGGAGTCAATATGAGTAATTTTATCAACATTTGATGAATTGGAATGAGATCAATGAAGCAAATTCTTTCTCAGAAAACGGTATATTTTGGTTATAGATATTCTCGCGGACATCTTTGACTGTAGAAAAAATAACATCCGTCACTCGTGCGAATCGATCATACCATGCTCATGTGAATTCTACCACTCGACTTCGTCTCGTGGCTGAATTATTCACATTCGCATGGAATGATCTCCATTCCGCACTTGTATCGGAATATACTATTTTGATATTGTTTATTTGTTACTATGCTTTTATTTAGCAGTTGTCAAATTCGTTACTACGTTTTTGCAAGAACACAACCTTGATTAGTATTTCTGTAAAAAAATATTTCTATTCTTGGCGTCTTCCACCCAAGTTTTTCCATCAAGTATACAAAAAAATAGCATATTCAACACGTAAGAAAAGCGATATTACTTTGCTCGTGTAAATTTAATTCACTCGCTCGTTGCTCTCGCTCGTGAATTGAAATATTTATACTCGCTAGTAAACTCTCACTTTTCTCTACTTGTTAAACAATCTACTATTGAGATACAATTGTAAAAAGTTATTCTTTATGCACGAGCGGCTTGGTTGAAGGATCCAGCAAAGCAAGTGTTTTTAAAAGCTCCGTGGGTGCATTAGAGACTTTTTACACGTGTATCTCACAATATTTTTTCTTCGATTGTCCTGATTTTCGTAAAACAGTCAAATATATTTAAATATTTTTTGTTTTCTAAATGTCACTTTGACAGTTAATATTGTTAACATCGGAAATAATATTATGAATTGAGCAGTTTTCATTTAAGATGGCATGAATGTTCTTGAAAATTTGATTCAAAGTATCATATTTAAAATGTACAAAAGTGATTTTGGTGTTGTAGATGAGTTTTGAAATATCTTCAGATGTTTAAAATATTGATAATTAGAAATAATTGATTGTCTCACTGAAAGCGTGCATCAAAAATGTTCAATAAAAAATTTATTTGCACAGTTTTTCATAAAAACTTACTTTTTACATTGAAAATGACGTACGTTACTTTTTATATGATCATAGATAATACTAATTTATTGTACCTACTAGTGTGGAAATTTGATATGATAATTCGCTATGACGCCTGAAAAGCGAGTGGCTACTTTTCTTGAGTGATCAACTACATTTCACACAAGTACAATACAACATTTTATCCAAAGCCTTCTTAAAACGATTGAATCGTTTCCATATATTGGTTTATTTTTTTATACAGACAAGATATATGTATGCTTTTAGTAAAACATATAATTATAAAGTAGCCATGTCATGGTTCTTATGGTACTTATTATTTCCAGAATTCAAACAGTTGAGGAGACGAATAAAACTGGATATAGCTAATGCATATGAACAATTCCTTATGAATACTGAAGCTTCACTGAAGGAGAACCCGAATCTATTTTGGTCCTATGTTCAGTCTAAAAGATGTCAGTCGCGCATTCCTGGAATTATGTTTTTCAATGATGTACAACACAGTGATGCACAGTCAATAGTAAACGTATTCGCTGAATATTTTTCAAGTGTCTATCACTCTCATGATATTGACAACGTCAAATTTGAAACAAGAAATTTGTTCCAATCTGATATAATTTCTCTAACATCAGTCGAGTCTGAGGAAATATTCGATGTTATGAAAAATGTTAAGAATAAAATGACCACTGGAGTTGATCAAGTTCCTGCTTTTCTTCTCAAAGATTGCGCCTATTCCTTATCTGCACCGCTCAGCCACATCTTCAATCTAATCATAAATAAAAAACAATTCCCATCTATTTGGAAAGTCTCCAAAGTGTGCCCAGTGCTCAAGTGCGGTGATGCGGGTAATGTCAAAAACTATAGACCTATTTCTATCCTGTGCAATTTTGCCAAAGTATTTGAATCGCTTATTCATTCCAGTATTTACAAAAGTGTCAAATATAAACTTTCGGATGCTCAACATGGTTTTCGTGAACATAGATCTACTGTAACTAATCTAACTGTACTAACACAATACCTCACTGAAGTTGTGGATCGGGGTGGTCAAGTGGATGTTGTATATACTGATATCCAAAAAGCTTTTGATCAGATTGACCACAATGTGCTATTACATAAATTAGATTCATTTGGTGTTAGTGATTCCCTTCTAGAACTATTCAAGTCCTATCTTAGTGATAGGAAACAGTACGTTCAGTACAACAGCTGCAAATCACAGGCTTTCCATGTACCTTCTGGAGTCCCGCAGGGCTCCAATCTAGGTCCTTTATTATTCACATTGTATATTGATGACATTTGTGATCATTTGTTCGCCGATGACTTGAAACTATATCTTGAAGTTAAAAACATAAATGACTGTTTGGTTCTACAATCTGCCATTGATTCTGTCAACAACTGGTGTTCCCATAATAGATTAAAGTTAAACCCTATCAAATGTAAAGTCATGTCTTACCACCGTAAGAATAATTATTTAGTTTTCAATTATCAGATAGGTAACTTTAATCTGGAACGATGTTCAACCATAAAAGATCTAGGTATACTTTTTGATCCGGAACTAGCATTTGTTATTCATATAAATCGTATCGTTTCTACTGATAACAAAATGTTAGGGTTTATCATAAGAAATAATAGATCATTTGATGGTACGTCTGTACTCCACATTTTGTACACTTCGCTGGTTCGCTCTAAACTAGAATATTGTTCACTTGTATGGTATCCGATTTATAATAGTTACATTAAAGACATTGAATCAGTGCAGAGACGCTTTCTTAAATTTGTGGTATATCAGCAGGACAATCAATATCCTCTACGCGGTATTGATGAAAATTATTTATTACAAAGGTTTGGCTATCAATCACTGTTACAGCGTCGCATGAATATATCGGTTTGCTTCATTCACAAATTGATACATAACGTTGTTGATTGTCCTATTGTTTTGAGTCAACTAAATATAAATCTTCCTAGACTATCGGCTAGATCATCTCTTACCTTTAAGGTTAATGTAGCTAAAACCAATTTGTTAACTAAGTCACCTGTATCAGTCATGTGTTCGAACGCAAATGAAATTTGCTTAGATATAGATCTATTTAATGTTAGTTTTAGTAATTTAGAAATTCTTTGAACCAAATCAATATATTATAATTATAAATATTCATATATGTTTAGTATGTATTATTTATATAAGTTATTCAGTACACTTTTTTTTCTGTAACTTGTCCTGTAATTGGTGTAAACTGTTGGGCAATAAATTTATTATTATTATTATTAATTTCCCGCAACTTCTCTGTTATTCTCTCATCGAGTGATAATTCTGGATATTATTTATTTCAGGCAACCATTGTAACAAGTTTATTATGAATCATAAAAAATATTTATGTAACACGTGCACCGGAAATACCCTATCACTGAAGAAGGACGTGGTGTAGCTTCTGTGAAGGAGTAAATGATGCACCCACAGCAGCTCGACTACAAAAAATCCTTTCAAAAGATCACACAAATGAACCAGGCTTTCTAATAAAAGCCGATGGCAGTTATACCGAAAGCCCAAGGGAAACGCTAGAGCTATTATTAGGCACTCAATTTTCCCGGGTCAGTAGAATTAAACCGACATAACTTACCAGGGGAGCAACTAAACATCCCCTCACCGCGGACTCAAAGTCTTACCGGAAAAATTTTTACTCCAAAGAGGGTGGAATGGGCTATTATGTCCTTCAAGCCCTACAAATCACCAGGAGGTGATGGAATCTTCCCTGCCTTGCTTCAAAAAAGCCTAAGGGTGCTTGTACCAGTTCTTTGCAAACTGTTTAGGGCCAGCCTTGCTCTCAATTACATACCAAAACTGTGGAGAGAAACTAAGATGATTTTTATACCTAAAGGAGGAGGACAACCAGCAGTCCAACCTAAGGCTTATAGACCCATTAGTCTTTCTTCATTCATCCTCAAAGGTATGGAAAAAGCTCTGGATCAATACCTTAGAAATGAAGTTCTCTCGAAAACTCAACTTCATAGGTACCAGTTTGCTTACCAAAAATCCAAGTCAACCACAACGGCTCTTCATAGCCTAGTGAATAAGATTGAAAAAGCGCTTGGCAATAAAGAAATAGTCCTAAGGGCTTTCATGGATATAGAGGGAGCTTTTGATAACACCTCATTTGAAGCAATCCAAATGGCAGGCACAGCAAAGGGATTCGATCCTTCGATAACAGAATGGATTAAAACCATGCTGGAAAATCGAAAAATCACACCACTATGCTGGCTGATAGTAGTAGACGACCTCCTCACTATTCTTTCCGATGCAGGATATTTTGTCGTAGGCTATGCTGACGACATAATCGTCCTTGTAACAGGAAGAAAAGATGCAACAATCTTACAACTTATGCAAGATGCCGTTGACCTCACACTACGATGGTGTCAAAATAAGGGACTCAATGTGAATCCAACTAAAACAGTATTAGTACCATTCACTCGGAGAAGGAAACTGGCTCTCACAGCCTCAGTCCTTAATGGTGCAACACTAAAGTTCGCAAAAGAAGTGAAATATCTGGGAGTAATCCTTGACCAGAACTCTCACCTACATAGAATTTTAAAGAAAGCAACGGTGGCAATATACACTTGTCGCAGACTGCTTGGCAGAAACTGGGGACTAAAACCACACATGGCCTACTGGTCATATGTGGCGATCGTCAGACTCATGATCACCTATAAATCACTCATATGGTGGCAAAAAACCGAACAAAGTACAGCCCAGAAGCAGTTGCAAAAAGTGCAACGACTAGCCTGTCTTAACATCACTGGTGCCATGAGCACATGTCCTACCGTAGCTATAGAAGCCATGCTTGGTTTAACACCTCTTCACATTCGAGTGAAAAAGGAGGCGATGCTAAGCGCGCTATCACTCGCCGGTAAATCGACAATGAAATCCGGGATTCTAGTGTGTCATCTAAGAATCCTTCGAGACATAAATCTACCTCACATGGCTCTATCTGTTTTGGATACCATGCAGGTAAAATACAACTTTGATAGACGATATCAGATTAATGTCCCTGAGAAAGAGATCTGGGCCGGGAGCCTTGACTCTACGGCGGGATCCCTGAACTGGTATACTGACGGATCAAAAATGGACAGTGGAGAAGTAGGAGTGGGCGTTTACGATCCTGGATGCAGGGTCAGTGAGACCCTTGGAACCACTACTACTATCTTTCAAGCTGAGGTGTACGCAATAAACCTCTGCGCCCGCATTAACCTCGAGAAAGGTTTAAGAGGAGCAACAATCAATATAATGACAGACAGTCAAGGAGCGCTAAAGGCGCTTGATTCAGCCACATGCGAATCAAAACTAGTCTGGAACTGTATCGAAAACCTTCAAACACTGGCCTCACATAATCACATCACATTATGGTGGGTACCAGGTCACGAAGGCGTACATGGAAATGAACAGGCCGACATTCTAGCGAAAAAAGGGGTCAAACTCACTTTTGTGGGACCAGAACCTTTCTGTGGAATCCTCAGGAGTCACTTAAAACTAGAAGTTAATTCCTGGGAGGAAAAATCTATAGCTAGGCACTGGGAAGAAGTTCCAGGTCTAACACAAGCTAAAAGATTTTTGAACCCTCTCACCAACAAAAAGAAAGAAATCCTCAAACTGGGAAAGGAGGACGTTAGAATCCTTACAGGAATCTACACAGGACATCTTGCTCTAAAATATCATCTGCATAAGATTGGTATAGCAGCTGACAGCATTTGCCGACTCTGCAATGAGGAAGATGAAACATCAGAGCATATTATATGTGACTGTCCAGCTATCTCTAGGAGACGACTGAACAAATTTGGAAAGGTTTTCATAAATCCTGACGATGTCATGGAACTGACTCCCATGCAGATTATAGGTTTCTACAAAAGCCTAAGCCTGACAGAGGAATAATAACAAGGGCACGTTACAATAGATCTTTTAGGTCGCAGTGACTACAGGCAGTTATGCTTCTAAGCCCTACAGTAAAAATAATAATAATAAACCCTATTACTGAACTGAATTCTGCTTCGAAAGTTCTCAATTCCAATCCATGAAAACAACAATCATTCATCTCCTATTGAAAAGGAATTAATGAATATTAATCTCCTTCGCAGAAGGAAAAATGATAATTGTGGATCATAGAGCATCTATGATGGTATTTTTAAATTTAATTGACATTTGGAAAAAATTTGTATTATAAGATGTGTTCGTTATAGTATAGAATGTAAAAAGTATCTATCAGGTCAGGTAAGTTATGTTTCGCAGTATTAGTTTACTGTGAACATGAACACAATTGCAAAATTTGTTTGTAAAAATTGATAAGATAATTTCAATACATAATTTATTCAAAAAGTTCACTAATGGTGCACTTGTTACAAAAAGTATCGTATGCAATACAGACGACTGTCATTATTAATGCGGATGGAGTTAGCTGCACGAGGCTACGCCTTGGATTCGAACTCGCCTTTTCCTCGGGCTTTGCCATTTCCTGCACCAAGTGCAGCCAACTTCATCCTGAACAATAATGACGGCCGTTCGATTCTTGAAGCATAATATACTAGTAAGTGATGCTTTGTAAATGATTCAGTATAAATTTGGTGGTGTATGAGAGAAAGTGATAATATTTGATTCAGCATAGGTAAATTAGTTTTTGACGTTCCATACTGATAACTTAATCTGGAAATTAATAATAGTATAAATGTATCTTTTATGCTTGAATTTATAAATCTGTTTGATATTCCACTCATTAATTACATCAAGAAATATCGTTAAGCATATCAATTTATTTCCATCAATCACTTAACTTCCGTAAATGCGTTAGCGAACAGATCTGATTCTTTTAATATTATAATTTTTTGCAGGTAAAAGGTATAATGCACAGTATTTATTATGTAATAAATTCAATGAGATACGAATAATTGCAATTTCTAGTCCATTGAGTCCATAAATAATTAATTTAAGATGATTTAGCAATAATATTTAGCAAAGACATCCGTTGTCATTTTTTCTAGATGCATGAAGTGCAGAAATCATTTGTTATAATATCGTTAAGTATTTGGCAAGTCATAAGATTCGCGTTCAGGCAAAAAAGCACAGTAAAAAGTCTTTAAAAATATGTATTTCAAAATATAAGTTAAATTCAGTATATACATCATCTTAATTCTATTATTAAATAATGATATATTATGTTCTCTTATTTTTAACTTGTACACAATTTGTAAAAAAATATCAATGTACATCATTGAACAATATGAGTCATGACATTAAATAATACAATACTGAATCTGTGTATATACAAAATGGCTGTTTTCTTTTCAATGTCAAATATTTACAATCTGTGATGGCAGTGTATAGATTTGAAACAATGGTGTGAGCATGAAGATTACATAAGGAGCTCAAGTTCTTTTGATTGAAATGACATAATATGCCCCAATAATACTTCGACTTTGATGTCACTAGTGTCCGATTAGTACCGATGCGATGTGAAGTTGATGTTTGCACGAAATGTAATGTAAGTTGACTGGAAAATTTTAAAATTCATGATCTTGATTTTGATTGATGAAATAACATTTTAAGCATTACAACGAGATTTGAGCTCTCTTCACTCAATTCTGTTTCTGTACAAACAAAACAATAATGCCCTCTTATTTTGAGAAGCCATTTATATACATGGAGTTCGTGCTCCTTATGTAGTCTCCATGGGTATGAAGCTCGAATTAAGAGTCTATAACTGGACAAGAGTTTAATAAAATATTCTGTAGTTCGTCCATGTCTGTCCAGTCGATTATTTGGCGTTCTATTTCGACGTTTCGGATACAACCTTTGAAATTTTCTCTAGTGTGAAGCGTCCCCAATGGCACATTATCTAAAACAAATAAATGTTGATGAAAAAATCAAGTTTTAGAGTAGCTATTAGATCACAAACTCGCTCATTTTTGGTTGGGATAAATGAGTTATAGACAGTAAACTATTCTAGTACGATTGTTTTAATAAGTGTTGAAATAAATCGTTCATATTTTTCTATAAAGTAAGCATTTTTCGTATAAATAAAAGTGTTAAAATGAGTCAAATTCAGAAATTATCTAGTTTTTGATGAAAATATTTGTTTTCTACCTGGAAGGCCCCCAATATAAAGCGGGCTTTCAATTTTAGTTTCCATAAAAGTTGAATTAATCGCAATTGATGTCCTCACGACTCCATCCACATTCACAGTCATCTCTTCTTTATAATAAAGGGCAGAAACCTTATGCCATTTATTATCACATAAAGAATATTCGGTCGATAAATTCGTTTTGACTTTCGAGGGCCCATTATTGTTCATATTTCCCATCATTACAACTGCTCCATTGTATAGTTCAAGAGATAATCCGTGATTATTGTCTGGATCAGATATACTAAGCAGAATTCCGTTTTGTTCCGAAGTCTTGAATTCAAATTGGAGTTCTAGTTGCGTATTCACCACGAAGAAATATTCTAAGAGTAAAAATAGATTAAAAATGTATTTATTTAGTTTTTTTTTTTTGACTTACTGTAAACAGCATAAGCATCTCCGGCAAAATACGATCCGACTTCAACTTTTGGAAAGCACTGGCCAACATTATTGTGGTTTCCAATATCTCTTATTAAATCTTGGTGCTGATTATTTACTTTTAAATTTCGGATGCAACCTCTGAACGGGTGTAATTTATTTATCTGAAATGTGATTATGATTAGTTATTATTCATATTAATATTTAGAAATATCTTACAAAAGCATCAGGTAAATGTGATCCATTTGCTGGTAGACCTCCTATATAAATCATGTTTGCTAAATTCATTTTTTTAGGTACTTTCTTAATTTCGGACGAGCCATCTACAGTTAGAGTTAATTTTTTTTTAATATTTTGGATCGTTAAATGATGCCACTGTCCGTCGTCATATTTCTTACGTAATAATACTTCCCGTTTCCGTTTCCCTTTAACTGTCAAAATAATTGCATGATCATTTAAAATCAATGAAATGAAATGCCGGTTTTTCTCCTTTATTCCCTGAAAAAAATATATATGATAGAAAAATCATTCAAATTTATGTTTCTTTTTCCTTTAAAAAACTCACGGGAGACACAAAAATCAATCCGTTCAAATAAAACGTCCTGAATTCCAACTCTATCGTATAATCCTTATTCCAAAAATTATTACTCTTGAATATATGTTGCACGTAACTATGTGGCGCGTCTCCAAATTTAACTGCTCCCGCTTCCAGCGAATAATTAGGTATTCTATGGCACTGAGGCGGTGGTTCGGATACAAAAGGCTTCCTACCCCTCATCATAAGTGTGCTAGCTTCTGAAGGGGCGGATAAATCGGGTAGAGGACCTGGACGACCTATTTTTGCTTTCTCAAAGGAGAGAAGTTCGTTGAACGGAATTAATCTGTAATAAAAAGTGAATAGATTTCACGCAATTTCTTGCCCATTATTCTGAACTGAATGTGGTTATAATAGAATACTTAAATTTCCGTTTCTTTACTAAGTTTATTTTACAAACTAATGTACCTACATTTCGGTAGTTACGCTACCATCATCAGTATCAGTACCATCATCAATAAGAGGAGAAAAAGAAATTTAAGTATTTTATATTAAGTTAACTACATAATTATCAATAAATTGAAACGTTACCTTTCATTAAAAATGAAGTCTTTAATAGTTCCGGTTAAGTTTTCCGTCGTAGGAATTTTAATTGTATTACTTAAATTCTCTGGAACTCCCCCCAAAAATATGTTTCCAACTAAATGCAAGTTTTTACTTTCAATTGAACTTTCGTCATTCAATTGATCATCAATCCTTAATTTAACCGTCCGCTTTTGTACTTTAACATATAATACGTGATAATGTCCATCGTTTATTGTTGTATTTGAGGTAAGAGTAACAATTTTCTTGTCCAAATTGATTCTAACTTCGATTTTACCAGCTACAACTGATATCATGTAATAATTATCAATTTGTTCCGGATTAAAAGATTCTAAAAGAAGTGCGTCTTTTTGTAACAACCGGAAAACGAATCCAAATGAAGAGCCGGAATTTAGAGTCTGTTCCGGAATTTCTACAAAGCCATTTCCTTCAAAACCAGCAATTTTATACACTTTATTTAAACAAGAAGGCTCTACGCCATATCTTTCTGAATGTTTTTCGTCCAAAGGACTGTATCTAGTGCCATCTATGTTGATTTCTTCTATGCAACCCAAAAATGACGCATGTGTATGCAGAGTTTTTGTTATTCCATTTGATTTGAAATAAAAATCAGGAGGAACACCGCCAATATAATAACTAGCATCGATTAAATTAGGAAAAGAATTTTTCTCTGGCATGTTCATTGGTTTCCCACGAATATATTCTCCATTTACTTCAAAAAGCGCTTTTTCGCCGCCGTTTTTTCGACTGAATTCTCTACTGGCACTAACTGAAGTCTTTGTACCATTGTTGTATTTTTCTTTCGTTGTTAGAATTAATACTGATTTCCCGCCGTATTCAATATGAAATTGAACACGACCGTTTTTCAACGAAATCGATACAAAACGACCCTAAAACATTAGAAAAAAACATGAGCTATCTCAAAATATGGCAGTATTGGAGAATATTACATTTGGAATATCAACAGCTAAAAATAATAGCGCATTTTCATCGTAAGTCTTAAAATCAAAACGTATCGATGACGCAGAAGGCTTATAAATCGATGATTCGTCCCTAGGCATTACTGAATAGCCTCTCCCGTTGAAATAACAACAATTATCTGTTTTAATAGTTGCTACCCTGAAACAAAAAAAAAAAAAACAATTTTTGTTAGGTAGATACAAAATTAAATTATAACTTACTGTTTATTGCAAAGTGTGCAACTATTAACATAGGTGGAATTGATAAAATTCCATAGTCCAATAGGTCTTCCATCAAAAACAACGTCATTTAAACATCCATTAATCCCCGTCCCAGACATCAATTGATAACTATCCGTTATTTGCTCATCTCCACTTACTATCAAACCTCCTCCCACCCAAATTTTATCATACGGCCCAAGATCAAATCTAGTAAAATCAGAACTAGTCGTTGCTTTACTTTCCTGAGGTTTATCTTGAGTTTCTTTATTATAAACTCTTAATTTAGCTACATTTGCAATCCGTTCAACTTCAATTTTGTACCATTTATCGTGACTAGAATCGCGCGGTAGTTTTATTTTTAAGTTACCGGTATCTCCACCTAAATTCCAGAGATATTGAATATGTTTATTTACTAATTGGAGAGCCATGAAGTCTTTTGAAATAGTTTGAATGAAGAAAAGAGATGAATCTTTGTCCGTATTGTTTAGAGATAGTGTTAAGGATAGACGGTTTGTTGTAGTTGGGCCAAAATTATATGGTTTGTAAGAACGGGTGCAGATTGTATTCTGCGCGCTAGTGAGCGATACTCGAACCTAAATGAAACAAAGATATAAAATGTGTATAAACTCAAATAAATTCATATACATACTCCATCAGCAGCTTGCTTGGCCCTTAAAATTCTACTTTTAAGCTCATCTAGTTTTCTAGAAATTGTATCATTCCATTTAGTTAAGTTCGTTTTACGAACATGATTATTTGTTTCCAGACTTAAAAGTATATCCATAGAATTTTTTATATTTCTTTCAACAACACTTACTGGAAAATAAATTATTAATAAAAATCTCTAACGCTGGGTTTCACAATCGTTCGCCAGCGAAGCGCCAATAAGTGAAAGGTTTGTTTTTGACCAATCGTCATTTGGTGTCTGTAGAAACAGGAGATTCGCTGGCGCTTCGCCAACAAAAGACAGTTGCTGAAAATATGCTTTACCAGTTTCTTCTCCGTAACTAACGACATGTTCTCCTGCTTTTTTTAGTTTATCTAGCTCAGGACGTAATTTATACTGAATATCATCTTTGATGGAGGAAGCATTTTTATAGATTTCTTTCATCTTATTTGAGATCGCGTTTGCTTGATGAATAATAGCGAACATATCTTTTTTGGTTAATGTTAAATTATGAATATGACTGTTCAGTTGATTGTCTTTCAAACCAGTTCGCCATAAAGTGTTTTGACTGTCGCTAATGCTAATATTTAATAGTTCCTTTTTGTCCTCCAAATCTGCAACCAGAACAAGAAATATTTAAAATAAGTCTCAATATTCTATTTGAATTTTTGATGTGTGATCATCTTTACTTGCGGTAGGAAAGAGCTTGAAATCCGTGAGATCACAATCTGTCTGAGTCTACAGTGGTATGTATGAGACATGCAACGAATATTCTATAATTAGCTGTCACCCGCGGATTCGTACAACTATGGATGATCTTTTTGAGACCAATGGAAAAAAATAATAATAATTGACTGTAGTATCTGGAAGAAACAGCAGGCACCATCCGATATGGTTTGTTGTTTCATTTTATGGTCAATCAACCCAAATGATTTTCTCTTTAAAATATAATAATTGACTCCGGTAGCTTTTCAAGATCAATGAAAACAAAATAAACTGCAGCAACCGGGAATACTGTAGACGCCACTTATTTTCCACACAGAAGTATTGAAGTGTCCCAATTTACTCCCTTAGGAAAAAATATTCGAAAAATCCGTTTTAAATGGTTATCTATGTCATTTTAGAGATGCAGTGTGAACATTTTAGCCCTTCGTATCTGTTCATTCGTTTTTACAAGTACAATATCTCCTCATCATTTTATCAATAAGAGGTCATTTGTATTACTTCCCGGCTGTTCCTTCATATATATGACCTCTTCAGCAAGAGACTTTGGATGGCATCTTAGGCTTGAGCTGCCTCGGATAACGCGGAGTTTCGGTTGATCAGAGCTCAGATAAACGGGGTTTTCTTTTGTAAACAAAAATAGATGCGTCGGTTCAAAATTACAACATACAACTAAATTCAAATAGCAGACGTGCTACAATATTTCATATTATCAAAAATAAAACGCGTTTTGCACACACTATTTCTTAAACACAATTAACATATGATTTATGTATTGACTCTACTTAAGAATAGCTGAATGTTAAGCAAAAATTTGCATAATATTCGCTATTTGATATTCTGAAAATTTACTATTCGTTGCGTCTCTAGTATATGTACAGTGCGCGTGCTTATCTCAAGTTCATCAAATACAATAGTTTATGTGCAAGGGGGCGGAGTTTGAACAAATATCGATGCGAGCGCTCATGATGAGCACCATTGTCAGCATCGAACTCTATTTCTCAGAATACGTCATTGAGCATTGTAGTTTAAAAGTGAAAATAATTGCATATAAAACATAGGAAAACACTTGTTCTGTTTCAGGTTGTTGTGTTAAGGATGATTCAAGTAAAATATAGTTTCATAGATTTCATGTACCCAATTATAACATTAAAAAACGAGTGAAGTGGATCAAAGCGGTAAATCTGTCTTTCATTATTAATTTATATAACAAACTTTTTAGGACACATTTTTAATAACTATTTTTCAAATGAAAAAAGCAGCACTTTGCTTTTGAAACGTTGTGTTTCTAATTATTTTTTATACAGAACTTCCCGATAAAAATATTTATAATTCAAAATATTCACACATCACAGAGCGAGTGCATATGCACTCATTAGATTTTTTTATACCTTCAACATTGCTTTTAAGTATCTCGCCATCCTCTTTGATATCTTCTGACGTTTCGACTGCTTCTAATGCAGAATCGTACAAAGATTCTCGTCCCCAAGGATTAATCTTCTTACTGGCTTCATTTATTGTGTTATCAGCTGTTTTGGCACTATCTTTAGCTTCGTTTAGTATATCAATTATTTCTTGATAAACTCTACTGGCTTTTAGAGCTAGATCTGCTTCATGAGAAATGTTGAAGGATCTGAAATTATTTTGAAGTTAATAAAAATTAATTACTTATTGAGTTTTTACTACTTTTTTATTATTTCTGCTCGATGTTGTAATTCTTTCGCATGCTTTTTTGCACTTTCAACTATTTTACGAAGATAGGGGATGTCCACATCACCATATTTGCCTTTTTCTAGTTGTTTGAAGAGATTATCAAACTCGGTTGAGTCTTTTAAATTCTCATGATTGTTTATTGCATTTTTTAGGAGAGTTTTCGCCTTGTTTAACAGTTCTTGTGTTTCATTAACTGATTCAAACTTAATTCCGTTTATTTCACCTATCTGTTCAAGTAATATTCCTAATCTATCAACAACATCTTCTTTGATTTCGTCTTGTTGGTCTAATATATTTTGATTTTTGATTATTATATTTTTCATATCTTTTAATCGATTTTTAAAATCATCTAGATCCATTATTATGTCACTGATTTCATTTCCATAAATTGTATCAATATTTTTAATATTTTCAAAGGTGTTATAACAATATTTTCTTTTTTCTATCAAGTCTGGATGGTAAATAGGTATTTTCTTAATATCATCCAATATTTTCCGGCCTTGTCGCACGGCGTTTTTAACTTCTACATGACCAGTTCCGAAATTTTGCAAATCTAAAATAGTTTTATCTAAGCTTTCAGTTATTTTATCAATATTATTGTATAAATCATTAATTTCGTTATTCATTATTTGAATATCTTTGCTTTGTTTGTTAGTTAGATCTGCTAAAATATAATTTTGTAGTTTTTTGGCCTGATTTTCAGAGTTATGTAGTGGTTCAAAAGAATATTCTCTGATTTGTTGTTGTAAATATTTATATTTATCAAGATCACTTTGTAGAATGATGGTTTGATTCGACATTTTATTTAATTTATCATAAAGTTGCCGGACGCGGTCATATAATACGTAATCGGAATAGGTTCTGTCCAAATTTTCGGACATTTTGTCTAGGTCGTTTAAGAGCCATTGTGTACAGTTATCGCAGGCTGAAAAAATACAATTAATTGAATATTATTGAATAGTTTGTAAAAAAAAAAATTATCTTACGTTTGCATCCATTAATTTGAAGAACATGCCGGGAACTCTCACAAATAGAACAATCTTTGCCCATCATTCCTGGTCTGCAATTACACTGTCCTGTTTTTTGATCACATTCGTCACTGGCGCTTCCATATTTATTACAATTACAAGGTTTACAGCTTCCATGATTGTCTTCTGGGTTACCAAAATATCCAGATTTACAAGTATCACATTTTGGACCGCTGTATCCGGTTTTGCAAACGCATTTGAAGCCTCCGTGGTGTAAACGGTGACATTTTCGAGAAAAGTTGCGCTCCTTATTTGGACAAGGGCATGGTTTGCATTTTCCATGAAGAGGGTTTCCGTAGAATCCTTCTGAACAGTATTGACAGTTTGAACCAGTTGTACTTTCCGTGCAGTTCTAGAAATAAAAACAAATCAAAATTAATATTTTATACAAAAAATCTCTTGAATACGATCAAAACTATCGATTGATAACATAATGAACGCCATAGTTACACTAATGCAGGGGCCACACTAATGTCTAATGTCGTTAAGTAAGGCGTTATGTGACAATTGACATATTGTCATTGACAATGTGTTCATTATTGAATAACGCCTTAATAAATGACATTATACGTAAGTGTGGCCCCAGCATAAGACAAAAGTAATACTGAAAATTTCCGGATGCGGCGAAACGATTAGAAAATGGCAACGCGCCCCAATTCTTTCCGCTTAATTCCCACTATATAGATGGAACAAATTCTTTCATATTCCAACTATCACGTAGTTTATTTATACATAATAATTTTTTATCTGCAGCACGAGTTTGTATTTTCTAATTTCGTTGTCATGTTCTCAATACAGGAGCAAATATAAAGACGTCCTTATCACAAAAAAAAAAATCTTACCAAACAGTGACCCGTTTCCGTATCACAAACATTGGATCTTCCGTTACATTCACACGGTTTAGCTTCACCAATTAAATTGATGATAATTGTACCATTAACAAGTTCTGGGTTGTACCATCGGTAAAACCCTATGCTGGGATTTTGGCACGATGAAGAATTATATTGTCTAGGACATTCGCATACTTCTACCCCTTTAGCTAAAGGTGGAGGACTTCCGGGCAGTAAAATGGCTGTGTCCAGAGTTACATTATGTAACCTAAAAATATAAAAAAATTAATGACAAATACTGCTTCCAATTATTTTGATGATCACCTACACGACCTTATTGAAGTTCACTGCACTATTAGCCCTTATTAAAATATGCTGCACCTTTTGCAAAGCTACCATCATTAAATCTCTGGATACATGCGCATTGGAATGATTTTTCCATTTCCATAACGATTCGTGGAATCTTATTTCATGTTTGTTACGTGGACTTGGTAGAAGCTGATAATGTTCCAGAATTATTCGATCATTCCCTCTAATTTGGATCAATGGATACTTGTTAAATGGAAGGGATGTTGTTCCTCCAATTGTTTCTGTGACGAAACGTAGATATCCACCATAAGATAATATTTTGTCACCTAAGAATTCTGAAGGAAGTTTCCAATAGATTGCTTGATCGATTTGATTATCTATTTGGATTTTCATTCGGTCGTCATAGATACCAGGAATTATTAATAAATCGTTTTCTTTGGAAAAGTATTTCTGGAAGGGTTGATTGTATATTGGAGAATACTGGAAAGAAAATTCTAAATATATATCACGATTATTCATTTGAGGATTGGAACATTTTTTTTAGAAAATTATCGTTCGAGAATGATTTTTTTTGTAGCAAGAATTTATGTGCAAAATACTTGAAGTATTATTTATATCTAATCACTTACTTGTTTTTTGAAGTGGTAGTCAATTTCAAATTCCCTGCTTGTGTTTAGCCTGATATGCCCAATGGTCAAATTCGATTCTGTACAATGCGCAGTTCTTCCAAAACAAAAGCACTGTGTACAGCCTCCCGGATTGTCGAAATGTAGTCCGAAAGTTCCATTACTACATTCGTTACATTTTTTGCCAACAACATTTGCCTACAAGAAACAAATTTAATATTTGATACCATAATTCCTCCTGGTTCAGTACCTTGCAAGTACACTGTCCAGTCTCATCACAAGAACACAAACCGGAAGTGTGACAATTAGCCGCTTCTGTACCCGCTCTGTCACAATCACACTTCCGGCATCTTGGATAACCATAATACCCGAACTCGCATTTGTCACAGTGGGGACCAGTGTATCCGATTTTACATTCGCATTGGCCGGTACGGATATCGCATTGTTTTTTTTCGCTACCTTGAACAGCGCAGTTACAAGCCTGAAAAAATAAATTGGTATATTTTTTTAGAATATTAAATTTTTATCTACAATCATTATGGTAATATGGCAATTCCCATGTTTTGGGGGTTGGAAACAATGGCTGGTACCACAAGCTCTGTTTTTGGCTATACTAGCAGTGTTATTTTAAGAAGAGTTTTAAGGTAATATAAATATTTCAAGCTATTTTAAAGGAAAATATTCAAATAAATTTTGTACACATATGTGTTTTTCGTAATTTGTATGTGATGATTATTTTCTAAAGTATTTGGAAAAATTCTAATTGCATTAAAACACATCTTGACACAACGCTCTTAGTAGCGCCAAAAACAGAGCTCGTGGTACCAGCCTATATAATTATCAACTGCAATCACAATTTCACGGGTGGGGAATGACAAATCTATCTCATGGGTGGGAGTTAATTGTGAAGAATTGTTGAGCATCAATCATTAATATGTTTTTTTTTTTAATTGATAGAGCAATACATAAATAAATTCCTACAATCCTCCCTTCGGAAAGATCACGAGTCTTTTTAATAATTGTTAGGGATTTTTCTTGAAGTATTAAATAACAATAATTTAATTGCAGATAATGACGTTAGCATAACATGCATATCAGTAATCTTATTCAATAACTGTTTCGTCAGTCTCGTTTCATCGTTCTAAGTGAATAGTTGTGTTTTATTGCAGTGTTTGTGCCGAATATTATAATGATATTCACGGTGAGTTATCCATGGTTGACCATTCTAGATATTAAGTTATTTGAGTATTGCTATTGTTGTTATTGAGTATGATGTTGAGTATTGAGCGATTGAGCTGATGTGTTGCTATTCCTTTATTCCTTTATTCCAGCGGTGACCTCCTGATATCTTTAGTGTTTTATCAGGAGGAGCCCAGCAATGGAGTGTTCCTAGAACTCACTACGGTGGGGGAACGATCAGCTAACTCCCAACGATGCACTGGTGTAATTCCAGGGCCAGCGGTGCCCTCCTGCCATCTTTAGTGTTTTATCAGGAGGTGCCCAGCGATGGAGTGTTCTTAGAACTCACTACGGTGGGGGAACGATCAGCTAACTCCCAACGATGCACTGGTGTAATTCCAGGGCCAGCGGTGCCCTCCTGCCATCTTTAGTGTTTTATCAGAAGGTGCCCAGCGATGGAGTGTTCCTAGAACTCACTACGGTGGGGGAACGATCAGCTAACTCCCAACGATGCACTGGTGTAATTCCAGGGCCAGCGGTGCCCTCCTGCCATCTTTAGTGTTTTATCAGGAGGTGCCCAGCGTTTTGGTTGCATATCTTTGAGTGAGCAGGCGAAGACTGAGTTTCAACTTGGCTTCAACTCTTTCTTCTATGGCCTCGCAGATCACTTCACGAAAGTTTGCAAGTGTCGCAGATTCACATCCTCTGGATGTGAAGCGAGGCTTTTCCGCAGATTCACGCTTAGCGTGGAACGGAGCTCAGTTTCACATAAATGCCTGCGGGCAGCGTGGAGTGAGGTATTTTTCCTCTCTTAAAGTTGTTCTTCATACCAACTCCTGTTTTCTGAGGGTCGCTTGCGAGAATGATTATATTAGTGTTCTTTATTTCAGTCATGGATCCTTACTGAGTATGATTTACTCATATCTCTGTTTTCTTTTACAGACTTCCTGAACTTCGGACATCTTGATTTGGAGACTCTATGATCTACATATTATTTAATGTAATAGTTAACAGACTTATTATTATGTAACAATATGTATGTATTTCATTTCTTTTGTGAATAAAGCTTATTTGATTCAATTAAACTGGAATTCTTGACATGATCCTTCAGAATCTATCATCTTTTACTGATCGGTCGCTGCAGCATTCTGGAGCGATGACGCTCGTGAAGATCGCGATTTAGCGGCTTCGTCAGTAGATCGACTGGATTCTGGTTCAATGATACATACTTCAATTTGACTGTCCATCACTCTTTCTCGAACAAAGTGATGTTTTATAGCGATGTGTTTGCTACTGGATCTCGATATCACTGATCTCTAATATAACAATGGATTGGATTTAGGCCGCTGGAATGAGCCCCAATTGAGCGTCGCCATCTTGGCAAAAACTGAGGTTCTGTGTCAATTGGTGACAGTTCAGTATGGTGTTGGGACGCAATTTTATACTGAATAAATTTTGTTTATTTATTTAAATGTAGATATATTAATGCATAATATCGTTATTGTTTTATTTTGTTAGAAAAACTCGACTGAAAAATTTTGAAGATATAACTTATTCCTATTTTCAGTGAAGTATTACTTTTTACAGGTTTTATGGAGACCTAGAAGGATACATCAACTCGTTATGTTAAAGTAATCGAACGATTTGATTTTCAATTTTAGATTAAATTGAAAATATCATGAATAATAAAATCATATTGTTGGGCAATGTTATGAAGTTATGATAACAAATTTGAGTAATATATCAAATTTAATATAAAATATCTTGCTTACAAAATTAATCGCTGGTCTGCAAATTTGTGCTTACTTACGAACATTAAAATCTTGATTATTAAATGGTATTACTATTTTCCTATCATGTGTAGTAGATATTTAAAATTATTAGTTTTGAATAGACAATATTATCGCAGAAATGCACTTTATTTATTCATATAGGTAAATTCATAGTTTTAAATTTTAGGTAACAAAAATTTATAAAACTATTGAACGGATTAAATAATACTAAACTACAATGTTTAAAAAATAGTTAAAACACTAACACTAAAAAGTTCACGAATATTTTTAACTATTGATAAATATTTCAACTATTATAACAATTTTCAACTTTTGTTGATTATTAATGTATGTATTTTAATATATATTAAGAATAATTTCTTCATCTTACTTGCATTATACTTTGAATTTCATCGAGTGTCTTCTATAAGTGTTTTGAATTTGCCGCCGAATAGTGACACAAAACATCAGTTTTACTGTCAAGGCCGCCGTTCAACCGGGGCCGCTTTCAGATGCCAGAATACGGTCCAAACCCAATCCCGTGTTATATTAGAGATCAGTGGTCAATATGGTTTGAAACATATGCGGTAACGGCTTAATTATCACACCAGATCAAAGTTTCTCCTTCAATCATGTCATGTAGATTTAAAGACCTGAGAAATTCCTTGCTCCAAACAATCTCTCTTGCACTGAAATGTATTCAGCTTCCTTTTGCGCTCAATGCAATCGCAGTCTGCTTCACGTTTTTCCAAAATACGGGAGCACCAGCTAAAATGATTAGATTTGTAGATGTCCCCCAGTCAGTGTCAGAAAAATTTGCAAGTGGTTGACCTGTGGCGTGATATTTGATTTGATAATAATCTTTAGTTTTCTTCACATATCTCAATACTCTCTTTACTGTCTTTCAATGACGTGTACCGAAATGTGAGCAAAACTGAGTCAGTTTAACTACTGCAAATGCTGTCAGATCGTGTTCTTTGAAAATGGTATAAGAGTCCACCGATAAGCTCGCGATATAGAAAAGCCGCATAATCTTCAGAGCACTCTTCCTCAGGAAATATGGCTTTATTTCCATTGGCGTTGATACTCCTTTCGCGTCCTGAAGCTTGAATCTGTCAATCAATTAATTTATGTAATCCTCTTGAGAGAAGGATACTGCCGTCCTCTTCTCTTTCAAATTCAACGTCCAACATTTGCGAGACCATCCACGTGAGCAGTTAGTATAGCTTCATTATTATTCAATTTTTCTCTATGTTAAATGAAATCAGTAAATGAGTTGTTTCGAAACTGAAGTTTGGAGCGTAAATCTTCGTAACTAAACGTGCTTTAAAACGGTGTGTATCACCCGTAATTTTTCGCCTGTACACTCATTTACACTTACAGGTTTCACACCAGGTGGTGGTTGAACCGATTCTCAGCAATCATGTTTCTTTAATGAATTGAGCTCTTCGACCATTGTCTTTAGCCACTGCGATGACTCCACGGAGGTAATTGCTTCGTGATATTTCAAGTTATCTTTTTTATCAAAACTTTCCATGACGTTTGAACGAGGTACCTCAGTGAAACTCGATCCTGCAGAACTAAATGTCATCCCGTGTCTTTTCTTCTGAGCCCCCTGATAATGCAGTCCCTTTCAACATTGACATCCTCCATGTTCGTTTTCTCCTCAGCTATGGAAGCATTCCCTAATCTTTCTTCGTGGTTAAGATTCTTCTTGAACGTATGATCGCTTTTCGAAGACATTTCAACGAATATGCAGTCACGTGACTCCTGAACTTGTGTTGTAGCAGGCACCGAAACACGGTATTTATGATCGTGCAACGCGTATCCAACTAGCATTCCTTTTCGGCTCTTGCTGACAATTTTGAGTGACATTTTGGCTTCGAAATATGCACAAACACAACACTACCAATTGCTCTCATGTGTCTATCACTAGACTTCTTTCCCGTCCACAATTCATAGAGTTTTTTTCCTGTTATAAGTATTTGTAACACGATTTCTGACGTATGCCGCAGTATGTGTCAGTTCAGCTCAAGAACCATTTGGTAGAAGTGTATCCTGAATGTCTGCTCTTACTAGATATAGAAGCGTACTATTTAGACGTTCCGACACGCCATTTGCATGCACGAGTTCCAGTATCTCTGTTTTCGTTCTCGAACTGCCAACAAGATTCTTCAGAAAAGGTTGAGTCGATTTTCCTGCTATACATCCATTACATGGGAACAGAATTTGCATAAGCCATTTCCATTATCTTGTTTTGGTTGACATGCATGATGTCCTTATGCCATAATTCGATTGACTTCATTGAATTTCCTTTGCAAGACAACGAGTTTAGTTCGGGTTTCACAAATGATCCCGTTTTTTCGCTTCGATCAGCAGTATTATCGTTTAGGATGTAGCCACTTTGTCATCGAAAACAATCTTCATTTTGTTTTTCTTCGGACAGAATCGAGCCATGCTTTTTTTTCCTCACAATGATAACACGTGAGACCATCTTTCCTTACGTTTTTCTCCATTCATTTTGTGCACCTTCCGACGGCTTTCTTTGTTTCTGCAACCATCTTTTTCACTACGTCGAGCATCTTCTGCGAACAAGCGTCATTTGATAGTGGTGCTAGTGAATTCTTCCTTTGGGAGATTGTACAATGCGGAGACTACTGTATCCCAATTGTCCGATAATCCACAAATTATAATCATCGCTAGATATCTCCGTCTTCTATTGTATCACCGATATTTCACAGATCAGCAACGGTTTTATTAATTTGGCCTAGATAACTCTCCATAGATCCATAATCATGCATTTTATACGAATACAATTTTCGTCTTAGTTGAACAGTTCGAAGTCTACTGTCTTTTGGGGTATACAATCTTTATAATTCATCCCATACCTATTTTGCAGTCATCAACTGACGTATGTACATCTGCTGTGCATCACAAATAAGAAGGGCAATTCTGGCATGAGCTTTTCCTTGACGCGATGCATACTCTTTTTTTCTTTGCGTTTTCTGCTGGTTCGTTCTCTTCAGGTTGAACTATTGTCCAAAGATCTAACTCCATCAGCACCATTCGCATTTGATACGACCATATTGCATAGTTTGCGCCGTTTATTTTTCCGATCAAGATTTTATTATCTGCCATGTTTTTATTCACGCCATCGTGCATCTGGGCCCACAACCAATATAGATTATTAGTTTTCTTTAACATGACTTAATAAAACACGCGGCACAATACTTTCAGATTGAATTTTTTATTTTCATCTGCTAAGAAGAGATACAAAGATACTAAGAAGTTGATGAATTAAAAATTAAGAGATAATATAGAGATGGCGATGATTGTAGAGGCAACAGATGTTTCGAACTGATACAGTAATACATAAATAAATTCCTACAATATTGATGCCAGAGGCATCACCTCTCGGTCTTATAAGTAATCGGCTGTAATGAAATAGTTTCCACTTCAGACTCCGACTTCAGAAGTAATGTATTTATTCATACATTTAGATCTATTTGGTAAAAATATAATTATCTTGAATAACAATAGTCTCGTTCTTTGGTTTATGAGAAAAATTGCTACTAAAGTTAAATAAATTTTTAGAGCAGTTTAGAATGTTTTTCTTCTCTTAAAAATAATGTAAAATTAACTAGAGAATGAGAAAAATGTTGTGCATAAATTACTTTGCATCCTACTCCGATTTTGTAACCCCAGGAATTTGGAGCACATCTTTCACAGGATTCACCGCGGCTATTCGGAGGACAAACGCATCGTCCTGTGTCAGGATCGCAAATGTGACCTGGTTTCTTGCAGTACTCACAAGCTAAAAGAATAAAAATAAATTTAAAACAATAGAAAATGCTTTAATAGAGATATTCTTTTGTCATATATTGCATTAGTTTAATGGAATGTTTCTACTCACGTTTACAACCACTCTTGGAGAATCCAAAATATCCATTTTGACACTCATCACATTTTAATCCTCCCACTCCAGTTTTGCAGTGACATTGTTTCGTGTGCTGGTCACATGTTCCGTCTAAACTTCCTATATCGTCGCATTCACATTTGAAGCACCCTCTGCCAGAGTCGATGCCCCAGTATCCTCTTTCACAGGAATCGCAGTTCCTGCCGATGACGTGCACCTTGCACCGACATTGTCCTGTGACGATATCGCAGGTTGTGAGCTCAGAACCAGCTGAGTGGCACGCACATCCTGAAAAAAAAGTTTCAAGTCTATTAAAAAATAATTCTTAGAAAAAATATTTATAAATAAATAAATAAATTCAGAAAGAATCACCTCTAAATATATTGTCACAAATGTGAGATATTTCAAGTCATTAGTTCACATTATTGATTATTTTAATTCGTTATTTATTCAACAATTTATTTTAATTGTAATCCTATTTAACATTGACCAACTCGGTGTTCAATTGTCAGACATGTGAATGCTATAGTCCATTGTTGCTAGATGTTCGGTTGTCAGACATTTGAATGCTAGCTCATTGTTGTTCAACTATCAGACATTTGAATGTTGGCCCATTGTTGGAGTAGAATATATAAAGCGCGTGAGTTAGCGGTAAAGAGTAACTGTGAACGATTTTGTAATTGTGTGAGTTTGTAAAATAAATATTTGCACTGTAATCTGCAAGAATAATTTATTAACAATAAAATTTGTGAGAATATATACAAAGCAATTTTTTTTAGAAGTAATATATCATTTGATAAATTTGAGTACTTCTGGCTCAAAGAAATGTTTTCTTGCAATTTACATCTATGTTATGCTGGTAGCATATATAAAATTAGACTAATACAATCCTTTACGATATTAATAATATTTACATTCCTCAAAGCTCAGAGCTTGGTAATTATGGCAAAAATTAGCTAATTGTCTTTATCAATTTGAGAATTTTTTAATTACATTTGCCCAATTTTATATTAAATATAATGATAATAATCTTTGAAACAGCCTGTATAATACGCAATGGAAATGCCCACAATTCGTCTATTAATTACGGATGAATTGTTGATTTACCTTCATCAGTATCTAGTTTGCTTTGGACAGCTCAATTCACAGCAATTTAGATTCTATATCGTAGAAAATCTAGCACATTTCACGTATCTCCATCTGTGTTCATTTTGGTGTGATGTTTGTGCATTAGTTACCACCTCAGCGTGAACAAGTGCAATGTTCCGAGTTCCGGTAATCCAGAGAGCTGTCATTCGCATGCCAAACCCAAACGCAGCGAGACATCATGTCTAATAGTTCGACAATTCGACGTTTTAAACGTTAATTGTCAGTAATTAGAGTTTTAAACAGAGTTTATTGGAATTCATTTACGAATTGATTTTTAATTAGATATTTTTTTCTTGCTAAAGAGTTATTATAAATTTAGGCATACATTTATTTATTTATGTTTCAAAACATGTATTGAAATGTTTATTTTTAGAGTTTATAATCCACGTGCTGTACAAAGTATTAAAGTTTATTTTCTTTAGCTTCTAGCAGCAAAACAGTTTATGAAATAATCTAATGCAGCATCCACAGTCCGCAGTTTATTTTCTTATTGAGGTCAGTTGAATTGCAGCCACACACATTGACCATTTGAAATTTATATCTTTACCTTAAGACTTTAATAATTCAGCACCAAATATGTTCAAAATTGTTGGATTGTTTATGGTCAAAATATGAATGGTTGATTTGTTATGGCACCCTTTTATTCAGAAGTTGCGCATTAAATGATTCAATTTCATTACAAACATTTCGCCTCATTGTCTGTATGTCAGATGAAGAACGTTGTTAACAAGGGTGAAAGACAAAAATAACTTGTTACCAGTTATAAAAGTATTTGAACTGCGGAAGGTGTATAGAGAAACACTTGAGATAAAACTGCTTCAATAAAAAAAATTATATTTAGAAGTTTAAAATTTATTGTTCGCAGGAACATAGAAATATTTTCCTTTGAATAAGATGAATATTTTGGTATTACCAGTATGCATTTATAGAAAATTAGTTTCAAGTTACGCAACTATAGTGGACTTGACATTGACATTGACTTGATAAGTATTGTCAATTTACCATGCAAGTTGGACATGCTTCCGATTAGTATTTATCATAGGGACATGACAGGGACTGGATCAGTCCAAGACGAGATGAAAATATGTCAATGTCGACTCGATAAATTGCCACGCTAGTGTAGATGTGAGATGAAATGTGAAAAACACTATAATTCGCGCATGGTTTGTAACATGTAAACAACCAAGTTCAGAAATGGACGTGGAAATCAAAATATTTTAGACATTTGAGACAGGAAAAATCTCATTGTCAATTAGTTTAATTCATTAGGTTCAAAAGTAATTCAATTTTCTATAATTATTTTATGAAGCACTGAAAAAAAAAAACTGTTATTCTAGAACAATATTTCATAATGAGCTTACTATATGGACAAAATTTAATTAGCCATCTTCGACTAAAGAAGAAATTCTAAGGATCATAAATTACTATTTTTGATTCGTTTGACGCACAATGAATCATCGTGATCAAATTTAACTCAATAAAAAATTTCGCAATATTAAAAAGACTACTACAATTCTATTACCGCTTTTATAAATGAGTCACTCTTCTATTACGAATGTGTAAAGTGTTTTTTTGCTCTTGGTTCTTTAATAGGAGCTAAGTAACACAACAAATAAATACGATAAATGTGGGTTTATTGGCAAAACAGACATTTTTACTTATCAGTAACACTAAATCGTTCAGAATAAAAATATTGTTATTATTATTCTAGCCTCGATTCTCACATTCAGCGGAAAAACACGTATTATGTGTTGAACACGGAAAATTTATCAACTTCGCTGTTTAATGTTGAACCATTTGTGAAAAGAATTACTGAATGATTTCATTATCGTACTACGATAGCATATTATTTAGTGGATGTATGATGTATGATATAGGCTATTTTTCAGATGGTTGGAGTTTAAAAACGAATAAAAACGAGTATTGTAATTATCCATTATACGCAAGTCAAATGTTATATTATGACTTTTTATGTACCTGAAAACTATTTAAATAATATTTTGTAAATAATATTTCATTGAAGATGTTTTGACAAGCACAGAATCCAATCAGATCCAGATATTTGTGGGCACGTGTACGAAATGGATCAAATTAATATAACACAAATTCATGTGTATCAAATTCCAGTTTGGGAGACCCCCGACAGATGTCAGCCCCCGTATTGCAACGCTACTGTTAGTACAGTATTTATTTTAACAAACATAAAACCAGAAAAACCACACACTGCAAGATAGTAGGATGTTTGCGGAACTCCTTACAATGAGCTGTGAACGGCCATGGCTCATCTGGTGGGAAAACGGATTTATATTTAGCGCTCTATCTTCTTTTTTACAAGAATAAACCAGCCCAAAAAAAGCTCGACAACTCTATGAACAAAGCTAGTGCAATTTTCTCCTAGGTTACCTTTGTGCGGTATTTCAGTGCTGAACCGACCCAGACGTAGATATTCGAAGCAATTTAAAAAGCCTGTTTTGGTCTGAGCCACTTGGTCAATTTTTATTGAAAGAACCAGGGCAAGAACTTCGGACTCTGGATTTCACACCTCAGGCATCAGATATCAGTCTTCAGACCTCAGACATTAAATAAAGATTTTAGATTTCAATGGGCAGATGTCATTCAAATGAAATGACTAAAAGTAGGCAGAAGTCTGGAGAATATAGTTGGTTTTGAGATTTTTATAATTCACATGATTGTCTTTTGGCGCCAAATCAATTTACGAGTTAATGTGTTTCTAATCCCTTATATTTGTTTTGGGAACTATTTAATTCCTTATTTATTCCTTTCTTACTTAAAAAGGATTTCCTTCGTAGAAGTGGCCCAGTGCTGTCACTACTGGCTCTGTTTTGTTACTATTCTCCCCACCTTTACATACGTTGCTAGTATTTTATTATTTGTCGAGTGATGAAAAGTATTTATGAAAACGGTTATGATCATTGTTAGCATGATTCTCACGAATTTTTATTCATTTGAACAGTTTAATAAATTAATTTGTATAACAATGCTCTGAACTTGTTGACAGTCGGAAAAACAACTGTTCCCAATTGGTTGATAGGCGTGGCTTAGTAGCGTTATGTTTTAAAGAAACATACTCAAATAGGTTAGTAAATATAAATCAACTAGGAGTTTGCAAGGCGCCCATTGAAAAGTGATGGGTCGTCATTCAAATAGAAGATATATTTGGCACATAATAACTAACATAAAATACCTTAAATGTAAATGATGAAGCTTAAGGTAAGCAATATTGATCAAATTTTTATCTGTATAAGGAATAAAAATATGAAAATTTGAGTTTTAATCGAACGCGATACAAACTTCGCATTCGTCGAACTATAGACCAACACTCTACCTCTAAGCCATAGACTGTAGTAATAATTTGCTACTGTAATTGACTTATATCTATATATCTATCTTAGAGCGTTACGAAATCAGTGAATCAGTGATGAGCGTAAATATGTGTTCAGATTGTCTAGTATTATAAAGGACGAAGTAAATTTATTTCTCGGGTAAATTTGATTTATTTAACAAATTCTAATCGAATTATTATTCTTTATGACAGTAGAAACATTGCTGTCAAAAAATCGTCTATCATTTCAAAGAGTAAATTTTATTTACGTACTCCCTGTTTATTCACTTTGGAAGTAAATTTATTTGTCCTCTATAAAGGAATTTGTTCAATATATATTTTGAAGAGGCGCTCATAATAATCAAAATTATGTTCTTCCCCGGAAGGAAGTTTTGAGCTCCGTCATAAGTTTTACTAAATATACGTTAAATAGCTTCATTTCAATAGAAAATTGAGAATATGTTAGCAAGTTGTAGTTGGAGTTTCCTCAAGGGGCAGATCTCGTAGTTGTCAATGACCTAACAATATTATAGAATTACCCTAATGGCTCTTAAATAATTGTTAACGTTGCCTAATTAAACAATATCGTATAAAAACTCAAAAGGCAAACGTGGCATCATCATTGCTGTCATTATTCCGATTCAATATTTTCTGTTTGAGTCAAGCGGTAGTATCATCGCGACAGCCGTAGCAAAAAGTTTGTGCAGTACAGTCAGTTCCTAGCTTAGATCATAAATAATATCTAGATGGAAGAAGCTGCGAACGGTTACGATGGAAAGAGATGGAAGATATATTGTAAGAATGCTGAAGAAATAAATTTCGGTTTTTCAAGTCCGCAAAATGACAAACACATGATGTAATGAGTTCTTATTTCTGTAAAAAATATTTATATTCATTCGCCGTTTTCTAGTTGCAAAGTACAACTTCTTAACATTAATTTTATAAATAGCAAATAAAATTCGATAGACATGCGCAGTTCGTTTCACTTCATTATTCTTTCTTTATATTTTATTTCTTTGTCCCTCTAACGTAAACTGTATTTTCCTCTCTTTCTGGCATAACCGTTCGCAAAAATGTGTTGTGTGATATAGGACTCCTTCCATCTAGATATTATTTATGATCTAAGGTTCCTAGCCAATCTTATTTTATTATTATTTATTCTTCTTTCGCAGATTGGATACATGTGTTGTTGCCAACTTGTTATTAGTATATGCCTTCTACTACTTGGATGCAATAAATAATAAATTTTTAATTATTTATTAATGAAATTTCAGAAACTATATTGTATTAATGCAGATTGAAGGACCCAAATATGGATTAAGTAAAAAAATTTTTTAGGTATTGCAGTCCACTTAATTTTATTCATGTTACTATTCAATTTCGGACGTTTCGGATGTGCACCCAACCATCTTCAGCATTCTACAATGATTTTAATGATACATGAAACAATATTAAATGGGATGATGATGAAAAAATGATGAAACATGTGCCACAATATTTACCTTATAAAGTATTACAATCCTATAACATCGTCCGAAATTGAATAGTAACATGAATAAAATTAAGTGAACTGCAATATCTAAAAAATTTTTTTACTCAACTATATTGTACTCATAAATTAGACTATTAAAAAAAATACTTCAGTTTTTTATAACTATCATAAGAATAGTTTTTTAGTTAAAATTATATATGTAGATAAACCTTTCAGAATCCTGTATAGTGCAATGTATAAGAGTCTCAAAACTCTATTTATCGGGATTTAATATCTCCAGAACTATATTGTTGATAAATTTCATATTGCACTAATCGATGTAGAATTATTGAAATAATAATCAGTCTAAATTTCACAAAAATTCTAGGAAAAATGCATTTGGTGTTGATACTATCATAAAGTTTCAGCTAGCAAAGGATAAAAAGTAAGTAAAATGTCAAACTTCATGTGAATTAAATTTGAATTTCACTAATTATACCCAGTAGTTGTATTGATAAATATCTACTGATAATTTTGAGTTACCTCAAACAGACGATTGAAGATTACCCGTCCTTTGCTTCTAGCGTTGGGCTGTTATCAGCAGCATGTTTCCGAAAATTATCTGAATTATTAATTATCAATGACCTAAGGATAAAATTGAAAAGAACATGTAATGCGACTGATTTCTTTGTTTTGTTTTTGGTAACTTTATCTCCTGTTAGTGTGTGCATCAATTTTTTTTCTGTTTCGTCTTTTGTCTAAGAGGCCGCCTACGATCACAGACACTGTTTGTCATTTGTTTGTTTATTTTGCTGGCTAATTCTTACCGCCCAATTCGATTTCCATAAAGGGAGAAACTCCATTAGTTGGTGCTTCTATAAGCAAGGCTTTCTTGACGCCAATAAATAAATCAATAAGATAATCATGACCGTATTTCATTGCTAATTGTTTTTTGAATTATTGTATGATTGTAGAATTAAATAACTTTGAAAATACGGGCCTGATTGCTCAATAAAAATTGATATTTGCGCGCGCATTTTAGCTTGTGACCTAGAGTTTATTCAAGGTCAAATTTCAATCAAGAAAGTTAAAATATAGCTATTTTATTTCAGGATTTTTCAATTAATTATATCTTAAAATATTCTTTACCTTTAAATACACTTAAAACAAAAAATCTACACCATAGAAGCACAAAAATTTTAAATTTTTTATAATGATCATGAGTCTTCTTAATTAAAATAATAGTAGGTGTCGTGTATTTGAATCTGTGCGTGTCTTGTTGACAACTTAACTCCTAATTCTTATAGCTAGGTGTCAATGTCCTGTCATCGGTTAGCAATTGTTCATGTCAGGTGATATATTTGTAATAGTAGGCCGAGGTCAAATGTGTTTGATATATGATCTTATATTTAACGCTAATGGCTATTATTTCATTGTTAAGTGATCGATGGTGTGACATTTCATTGTTTGGATATCGATTAGCAAAAAGAACGAAGGTATTTCCATTTTTCATTCTATTTAAAAATTTATTTCTTCTTAAATATTATTTGATGGAATCAGGGCCGGATTAACAATTTTTGAATATATATTATAAAATATCTCAAGTTATTAGCTTACATTGATGTTTATCTAAGTTCATTGGCAAACAATCTAGAAAGTGTTCAATTGTCAGACATTTGAATGCTGGCTTATTGTTGCAAGGTGTTCAATTTTCAAACATTTATGTGCTAGCTCATTGTTGCAAGGTGTTCAATTTTCAAACATTTATGTGCTAGCTCATTGTTGGAAAAAAGTATATATAAGGCCCCGTGGGCTGGTGAGAAAAGAATATTCAATCAATAATAGTGAGAACCAGCGATTTAAAGCGAAAAAGTGTACAGTAATCTGTAATATTATTTAATTAGAGTAAAATTTGTGACAATAATAAATATTGTGAATAAAATTGAATCATGCCTCAAAGAATTTTTAAAATATCTGATTGAAAGGTACACAATAAAATCATAATAATTTCAATAATTTAAAACATCTTTTGGGAGCCGCTTGCAGGTGGGGATACGAAGCATTTGCTGTGATGGCTTGTGCGATGATACGATCCAGGCATTAATTCATAATATTTTCTGATTCGTTGCAAATTTTTTACAAATTTGATGTCAAACTGACAGATTTTCAACGCAATACGTTGTTTTAATCATTAATATGACTCACTTCGCTAATAATTCTTGGAATATGTTTAAAAACAAAAGTAGATATTGTAGAATATTTATTTATTTAGTTAAATTTAATATTTAGTTGGACGTCCACCACGATGGATGACGAAGAAATTAATTCTTCCGCCATCCGTCGTGGTGGACAGTTTGCCTCAGTGCAGCTCTCAAATTTTTTAGAATCTTTAATTAGATTAGTCAATTTCATTGTTGTACAACTATAAAATTAGCATATCAACACCAATTCAATAAACTAAAGATGAATGGGTTATCAATCAAACCGTCCAACAAATATCAAATTTAACTAAATAGACTACAATACCTACTTTCTATTCAATGAAATTTATGAATCCTTCAAGCTATTTAAAAAAGAATATTGAAATATGTTATTTAGAATTAAAGATTTGCATTGCAATCCGTTCAAAGTAAGTTTTATCTCACGAAAACATTAAATATCAATAAACTGCATTAATATTAAATATCCTATAAACTTTTACGTCAATTCAACAAGCATTTATCCAGTTATGTAAAAGATTATATAATGTATAAAGAGACATACTATGAACATGTTTGCGAATATCGCCAGTTGATATCATTTGACACAATAATAAATTTCATGTGAAATGAAGAATTTATAGCAATGAGAAGAAATTCTAAGAATTTGAATGAAATCATGTGTATTTTGCCGGCAGTCGTTGCCGCATAGACGGCGAAGAAGGTTTTCCAATTAGGGACATATTTTAAATATTAAAAAAAATTATAAAATATACTGATTTAACTATTCTGTTCGTTTTACAGCATTACACAAAATTGTTAGAAGAAATGATGTTTAACGCAGCATACTTGCCGAGAGATGGAGTCTAATGTTTCATTATAGACGAAAAACAGTCCCAGAAATGGCATTATTTTTTCAAATTTATAATTTAATAATTGGGAGAAATCTGATGTGTCAATTTTAAATAGTTCCACAAATCTTCAATATGGTGGCTTAAATTTTTATAATGCTCCTTCCTTAGAAAATAATGACCTCAGCCACTGCACTCATATTTTCTCCACATTAGCATCTTCCCATCGTGAACTTATTATGCTGAAAAACTACTCATGTATGGCTCTATACATTTTGTTCAAATATTTGTCGCCTGTCTTCCTTTTCCTGTGTTTCTTTAGCTTTGCCGCCTTCTGCATCCTTTTTATTTTCTCTTTGCCCTTCATTCCAGATTTCACACTCTACCATCCCTTGAAGTGTCTTAGCAGGAGGGCAATGAGCTTCGGATTTATTTTATTAACTCCTGCTTTGTGTTCATTGGGAGAGATGTTTGTCGGATTTTGTGAGGATTTTTGTGGTCCAAGGTTGGTATTACGTTGTAATTGGGGAATTCTAGATGTGCGGTAAACATTCTCTTTTTATTTTATTGATTCAACCAATGATATAATTTAAGACTATATTAGTTAGTATCTTTGTAATTGTACAGTATAATATATTTATTTGGGTCGTTAAATCTGTGTCTTAATAGTAATTAATGTCCGACTAGTTTATTATTGTTGTCATAATAACACTGATTTCAAGATAATTACTTAACAAATAATACCCGAAGGCATTATGTTTCCTCTGACAGAAGTCACAATGACAGGACATACATTGTTAAAAATTTTGATTGAAATACAACAAAAGTCTGATATTACACATTGAAGGCACCACGGGAGTTGAACAGACAATAATGCCTACGGTCAACGTACACACCTCGGGCCAGAGGCCCTCGGAAAGTACACTGTTGACTTCAGGCATTATTGTCCTTTTAACACCCTTGATACCTTAATATTACTATAAGAATTACTATAAGGTATCAAGGGTGTTAAAAGGACAATAATACCTAAGGTCAACAGTGTACTTTCCGAGGGCCTCCGGCCCAAGGTGTGTACGTGTTGACCGTAGGCATTATTGTCTGTTCAACTCCCGTGTTGCCTTCAATGTTGAATGTCCGATTTTTGTTGTATTTCGATCAAAATTTTCAGTCACTTGCTGTAACTAGGCAACTTGTTTGTTATTTTTCAAAATAATCCTACATAACATAAAAATTCAACATAGGATTCAATGTGTATATTCTAAAATACAAATGTTAGAAGTAGGTCAAATCGAAGGAAGGTTTGTTACATAAACAATCCGTTAAAAATGAACAACATAAAACAGCAATACTTCGCAAGTCATTCGACGGATGAATTCGATTTGTTATTGACTTTGTATTTAGATTTACATTTCGAATGTTCTTGCGCTTGGGCTTTAGGTGCAAATATCTGAGCAATTTCTAGGACTTCCTTCATTTGAATTTTTCAATGAGCAAATAACTAATATCTTATAAAATTTTCTCTGAGTCTTTTCTTAACGAATCGATTAAGTAATTGTACATTCGCGTCGCGGTTTGTGTTCTATTATCGATTAGCCCTCCAGTCTCGAGTCGATAGCAGTTATAACTTGGGTAATTCCACAAAGTAATCAACTTCTAATATAACTTTTTGAAAAGAGATCCTTCTCTAAACAATAACACCATTTAATATTTTTTCAAATATTTATTTTGACCTATGTATCTTCGCCCTTAGTTCTGTTCCCTTGAGAACACGCAACAGATCGCAATTCTTGACCGATTTTGATGATTCTTCATCCTATCGGTTGGGTAACTATCAGAATAGAATCCTATTGATTTTTATTACGAGAAGCGAATTGAAGAACCAAGTTTGGACCAAGGACGAGAGTTTCATTTTACTTAATTTTATGATAATTTTTTGAGACCTATCGATTGAAAAAATTCTATCACTTCTTCATACTTTTCATCTTAGTGGCTTTTCAAAAAATTGTAATTGAGCCACTAAGATGAACTCGGAAAAAATTTGACATTGTGGTCAAAAAACTTTTCTCCTATTCCTACCTTTTGCACCGGGTTTAAATTCAATTATTCTTTATCGGTTGTGATTATTTTAACAAGTATTACAAGAGGCGTTTTGGCTCAGTGATTAAGATCAATTGAAAGACAAGCATTAACAAATAAAAAATCGGCCAAGTGTATATCAGACCACGGACAGTAAAGTAAATTTTTCAGCATATAATTGAAAAATCAGAGGAGGGAACACACTTTTTACGACTTTAAAAACACATATTTCACCAATTATTGACTTTACTAAAAAAGTCATCTCAAAAATTCCTTCTCATTTTTCATGGTTATATATACTTGAAAAGTTTCTTTCAATAGTTCAGTTACTTGTTTGATGTGTCATCCCTAATTATTTTTTTTCATAATTTCACTACATCATTGTACGGCACTTCATAAGAAACACCTTTCTTCCAAATTTCACCTGAATTGTGCTAATAGTCTCCAATTAAAATGGCTGTGACATACGGACGGACCAGCGTTGTCAATTTTTTTTCTGGCAAAATGGGATTTTAAATCCTTTTGAGTAAAAAAAATTGACTTTTTCGTCGATAACGGGACATCCAAAAAAAAAATGTATTTAATCAGAAGTTTCTAAATACTTATCCTATTTTTTGAATTTCAAATTAAGTTTACATGACAATAGATGTCTAAAACAGCCATAGAGAATGTGTTTTAATGAAATTACGTTATTTTAATTATTAATAACAGTGACTGTCTGCTTTACTCACCTTGTAGACTTAGTCAGTTGATTTTTCAAAGGAATATAAATCATATTATATATAATAAAATCAAATAAAACATTATTAACGAATTATTTATCTATATTTGTCTTCAATTTCACGCCGGGCGGTCGATCACTAAGGCTGGTAAAAATATCGATATTTATCGATATTTTTTCAAATATCGAGCTTCGATATTTAAAATTTGTTCTATCAACATATCGATTCTCCAATAATCATCGATATTCAGCGATACTTGTCGGTATTTATCGATGTAAATAAACGATATTTCCATTTTTCAAAAATTTTAGATTCTTTTTCATTAAGTATATGAATAAGATCACTACTCTCTTTCTCAACAAACACAATTCCATGAAAAATTGTAAATAGTTCGAGTGAATCATAATAATTTGAGAAACCCATTTCGCAAAAAATATTTTTCAAGTACATATTAGAAAGTAAGCCTCCGCTATTAATACGATAACGCTAACGTAAAAAAATATTTTTTGGGGAATGCTTTCTCAATAATACTAGCTTGAATTACAAAGTACTCACAAGAAACTTCAAGGACTATAGCAGACATCAATAACGTTACAATGAACTTATTTGTCAATATCAGTATAAATGCACAAAGAAAATTGTTTTTGATGTTAGCGTTATCGTTTCATTAGCGGTGGCTTGCAAAAACTTTCTATTGAGAATAGAAAAGGAAGAAATTTCGATATATTGATATATGTATATTGATTTTCCCAAAATCCAAGCCTCAATGTTTGAATCGATAAATCGATATTTCGATAATTTTATCGATATTAGTCGATATTGATCTTCAATTATCGATCTATCGGAAATTATCGATAGTATTTCCGTGTGTCACCCCTCCTCGTGCCTCCGATGGGCAGCACCATCGAGTGATCCCTGAAAAACGGGACTGGGCCTGCCCCACGCAGGACATATAATTTTTTGCCAAAAATCGGGATGTCTGGCAACGCTGAGACAGACGGACATGACGGAATTATAAGAGTGCCATTTTTGCCATTTGGTTAGTTAGTTAGTATTTTTTTAAAATTCCCTTTGAATTCTTATAAGGAATCAATTGATATTTCCTTCATGTCAAATTCTTTTTATTTCAAGAAAGTCATCTAGAAAAATCGTTAATTCGTTATGAATAAGTGCGATTTTGGTCACCGTTCGGCAAAATTCAAAACTTCAAATTTTTACAAACTTATTTAAGAGCTCCCAAATAAACTTATTCTGCAAAAAAATTGCATTTCACGACAAAAATCGCAAAAATAAATAGGATGATTTGAAGCTCATGGCTGCATATAAAATTGAGTCTCAATATGGTAGTTCAACCATTATTGGTTCAATATTGTTTATATTTTTGTATAATCTTAAATCATTATTTATTATTAATAAATACTAGAACAGGCTTATACAATAATATTACAATTATTAGAAGAATAACTTTGATTGAATTGTCACATTAACATTTAATTATATTTTGTTATTAAGGCTTTCTGATATTTCAATATTTCTATTAGAGGATGAAGATTCAGGACTTTTATGCCCAGTTTCGGAATAAAATTAAAGATAATGTAATTCCAAATCAAATTGTTGTAGCGAAGATTCATTTTTATAAATGCAATATGGAGCTTTATTTTTCATCAAATATACAGATGATACTGGTGATAGATAAAAATTTATTGAAAATTAACAGATGCCTAAAAGAAAAAAAGGTTCATGATGGAAAATTCAGATTTTTGACGTGATAACGTCCTATAATTCGATAGAGCTGGCTGCACGCACGAAAAAACATGACTCATGCAGCGTTACCTCGCTATGAGGCGTTCCATTACGTCATCACAAATGCCAATGATTATTTATCAATAAGAATAAATTAAATAAGTAATTAATAAGATTATGATATACTACTGTAATATGTTAGGAGACGACAGTTGTGTTAACGATTTTACATGGGACGGACGTGAAACACGATTTCAGGTGCAACAAAGTAATGAAAAGATTTATTTAATTGGGATATATTTGTTTTTGACGTGACAACGTCTTATAATTCGATGGAGCCGGCTGCACGCACGAGAAAACATGACTCATACGGCGTTACCTCGCTCTGAGGCGTTTCATTTAAGGCTTGAAGTGCAAGCGAGAGCGCGGAACGAGCGACAAAGAGGCACAATCGGCCTCCGCGTGAGCGATGCGTCCGCGTGGACAGCTGCGATACAATAGTATATTGTGTGGCTAGGGACGAAACAAGACGATTTCAGCTGAGGGTGAGCGTTGCTTGCCCGAGCGAAGCGAGGGCCGGCATCACCCTCGGCTGAAATCGTGTTTTGTCCCGTGCCACACACTGTATTTTTCATAATACCTGCATTGAAACTTTCCACATTACAAATTTGTCATAACAAAGTAAATATTTTTCCTTTGATTTTGCAGGTAACAAGTCGAGAGTAGCTGCTTGTGCTTCATCAATAAGATGTTGTGGTGTACTTAAAATTGTCGAATTAATACTTTTTTTCTTGAAACTAATCGTCTTTCCAATTTAATTTACAGTTCCGAATACAACAACTGTCAAATTAACTAAGGTTATATGATTTTATTTAGAGATTGACAATGAACAAATGCGACTCTGCCAGGGATAAAACGATGTAAAAAAATAATTCAGCGGGCAGAAACAAGCCTGTTCCTGCCCGGCTACACTCGCATTTGTCTGCAATTGTCTTGTTTCGACTGACAAAACAGGCGTAGAAACCCGTTGTTTCAATGCAGGTATTATGAAATAGTACATTTACATATTTTCGTCAAGTATGAAGTGCAGTGAGAAATAAATGTGGTGTCAATTGTTTATAGCAAAGATAATTGCGGCGATAAAGGTAATGATTCTTTCGATATTAAATATATGTTCAGTGATATATTGTCGAATATTCGTGCTTTCATCATTAAAATAAATAGCATCGGTCCGCTAGTGCAGCGATTGTATGCTATAATTGACAAAACTATAACAATAAGTTAACAGAACTATCTCACGATGAGTAAAAAATCAATGGCTTTTCTATTCGATCGAAATAATTATCGAGCGTAGCTATGATTTCAAAAAATTAAAACATAAATGTTAAATCTTCCACATATCATAACAACGTGTCTGAAATGACAGGTTGGACCAGCCAGCCGTCAAAGGGAACAATGGGTTGCAGGCTATCATGTGACTTTTTGTTCCAACCAATCCCAGTTTGGGTAGCAAACGTCAAAGTGACATTTCGTAAGCATTGTTTACTCCATATTTGTTTGCTTGATTTTTGTGTTTAGTGTTTTTGACGTTTTTTTGTGTGTATATTGTGACTTTTGGACTATTTCTTTTATTGTTATGTGTATTGTGTTAGTTTTAGTTCTAAATTTTCACTTTTATAGGTTTGTGATGGTGCTGTGAATGCTGTATTATTTTTATTATTTTCATGTGTATTGTGTTAGCTCTAGCTTTAACAGCCCGTTTCTTGAAACAATTCAAGCTAGTTCACAGTTTTGAATTAATTAGTTTCATCATAATTTTGATATTTTCTCCATCAAAACTTTTGGAATATTCCTTCTGTCTGTTTCACATTACTAGGCAAACTTTCGAAATAAAAAGACATCATTCTTTTAGAAAATATCCAGCTAATAGACACTGAAACTATGAGCCACGTGTTTAACCTCGAACTGAAAGTAAACAAATAACTGTCACTTTGACGTATGTTACCCAGACTGGGATTGGCTGTAGCAAAAAAGTCACGTGACCGCCCCCTTGCTATTTTTGCCTATATCAAACACATTGAGGCGGGCTTTTCAAAAGCTAGAGTTACAAAAATTTTAATGATGTCTCCAAATTTGAAATTTTAAATTTAGGATTTATGAACAATAATTTAATCACAGTTTATTCTAATAATGAATTATTCAAAATTATCACTTTTTCACAACAAATTACGATTAAATTTGCAAAAATAATTGAGTAACTAATTGAACAACAACTTTCATTCAGTTTACTTGCTGAAAGAAATAATGTTGATACAAAATGAAAAAAAAATAAAATTGACATAATTTATGCGTACAAATAAATGTAACTTGATCAATTCAATTGTGATTTCCATTTACCTCCTTCATTATATCCATACAAAATATCTATTAAACCAATAAGATGAGAATTTTCTTTTCAAAACTGCAACCATTCCATCAGTATTTTCTCATGACGTTGTCACGTTGAACTATCGTCAGTAAACCGACTTTACAGACAACCGATTTTTTTAAATCGCACGCAAAAGCAATAGAGACTTTGAGCTCCAACTTGATGAAAATTTGTTTATAGATAGTTGACATCAATTTAAATTTTGGCGTTTCACGCTTTTTGGAAAATAAAAAACGGCGATAATTTGCTTATTTCTCAACGGATAAAAAAAACAAAGAGCATTATGAAAGTGAAGACTTAGATTTTGTGATTACATAATTTTGAGATTGAATATTCTCTAATTTATATTGGAAAAACAATTTTTTTGAAATAAAATTTCTATAAATAGTTATTTACTTGAATAGAAATTTTCATCAAGTTGGAGCTCAAAGTACAAGCAATAGAGTCAAAAACTAAAATAAATTATAAATTATAATTTATTTGCGGGCAGACCAATCAGTTTGAGAATAATTTCCGTAGCAATCCACGTGACAGCATCTTTGATATGTTATTGATCATCCTATCAACTACCTATACCCAAATTTTTATCGAGTCAGAAAAGTTTTGGAACTCAGGGTGAATTTATGACTATATTGCTTGTACTTTAAAGTTACTTTAATTTTGTCATGAAACCAGCGGTTGGAAGTGAAAATTAATCTCTAAATGAAATATGAATTAAAATATATTTTTTTAAAATGTTATATACAAACTTCTGTATGGTGGCTACTGAATCTGGTTGCCTGTTGTGAATACTAATTTAAAATTGAGCCGTTTTATATAAACTTACTTAAAAGGTGATTTCACTGATGATTGTGACAAAGTTTTTATTACTAAAAAGAACAGTACAATAAAATATTCAACAATATGTACAGTTTTGTTCAAATAATAAGAGAAATACGAAAATAAAATTGAATTAATAATTTATGACTGAAAATATGACACCTCAGAATAACGCACTATGATTCATATTATTCTTTCAGCTTTCTACGATTGAAAATAGGAATTGCAAGTTATTAAAAGTATTTTCTTTTTCTGTTGATAAATAATATTATTGCATCTAACTTTGCTTTAAACGCAAGCAAATAGAGAGCAGCACTGTTTTGAAATTATAAAAGAAAATCCTTTCAAAAATTCTATCGTGGTTAATATTATTCTTATTGCGCTATAATTACTTACAAAATAATTAATTATCAACTATAATATCCTTAAATCAATAATATTAACGTGATAATTTTGACAATTTCGGCAATATGTTTCTTGATAATAAACAGCTCGAGTCTGCGCGGAGGGCCTGTTAACCTTAAAGCAACATGCTTGAGGAAATTGACAAAATTATAAATTTTTTGAGACTTCTCCAACTTGATAATGCATCCCTAATTATCTATTGAAATAAAACAATTAACCATACAATCAGTAAAATTCAAATCAGATGCACATGAAGTTTACAATCTTGATTGCTTAACAGTTGAAAACATCCTTAAGGTTGTTTTCAGTATAATGTTGATTTGATTATCAATTTCGCACATGTTTTCACAAATAGATGGATCTAATTGGATTTTGAGAGTCAATTTCTCTTTAGAAATTATTCAGTCATATTGTCATGCTCAATTGTAATCAATAATACTCAATCAAATTATTATTGAAAAACGAGATTTCTCACTCCAAGAATCATGATTCTAGGGTAAGAATGTAATTTCTGAAATTTTTTATTCTGATCTGCCATTTTCTCCCATTTTAATACCACAAATAATGAGTTTATGAATTTTTAAAGCAGGTTTCAGAGCATTCTCATCTGATTCCCCTATGCTTTGTATTTTGCAGAAGGATTGAATTAACATTTAGCACTGTATAAATTCCTATTTGTCAAAAGTCGTAAAAAGGTACAAGATATTCTTATAAATCAATTGAAAATAGAAGTTTCGGACATTTTTTTCAGTCTTTTTAACAAGGCTCCAGCATAAAACAAGGTTGAGAAGGACCAATTTTGTACCGAAAAATTAACAAAAACGGTTTATTTAATTTAAAAAAATGTGGGATTAGAATTATTATAAGTCAATTTTTTTAGCAGATATTAAGCATGCAAAAAGTCAGAAGATTTATAGACTTCTATATGAAAATCTGAGGAATCTAATTATGTTCTTAATTTTTTAATATTTCCACTCACTTTCGCGTAAAGAATCTAACGAAAGTTAAAAAAATAATGGAGTCATATATTTAGAATTTATTAGTGTCATCATAAGTGCAAATGATATTACTGCTAAGATAAGTAGAATGAGAACTACATAACTGTCATTTTAATGCACAAGTACGATATTTTGACCTGCTGTCGCATTTATCGCATGCATAACTTGTCAAAGCAAAATTCTATGTTGAAAAATTTTATTCTTTATTTATACTAATTGATGAAATACAATAACTATTTTCTAGATTTAATTACAGCATACGTATATATTCGATTGAATTTGAGCACAGAAATAAATAAAATATAGGATAAGTTCAGATATAAATACGAGTATAATATTATGAACTATGTTCATATTCGCTTGTTGTGACTATACTCTGCACTTTTAAAGTCACATCGAACACTGAGAATTGTTTTTATCAAAATTATCAAAGAGAAATTTCCTGCATTCAAATTTTAATGTATAATATTTTTTTTTAAATTAGCTAGTTTATTACAAAAAATAAATGGAAGTTTTTTTCGGATATGACATCCAGTCAACCACTACTCGGAATGTAGTATTTGGGAGGTTATTTCATCAAATATTGTCTAATGAACCAAATTTAAATATTGTCAGATGTCTTTGTATTAATTTGGAATACAACCCATAAACACCATCAATCACTATTCAAAATATGGGTTTTGCGAGATTGCTCTGTCAAATATTTTCAAATTGATGCTATCATAATTTTCAGCAGTCATATTATTGCTTGGAAAAATTTTTCATTGATAAATAACTAGAAAAATAAAAACATTTAATTCATGAATTAGTACGAATTTCAAAATTTTTTGAGCGATTCATTTTAGTTTTGCTAGAAATACACAATATACTATTTCAATAAGTCGAAATCTGTATCAGACAATGATTTCGAAATAAGATTCAGTTAAAATTAAGCTTAAATAAAAATTATTTGAAGATGGCACATGACTGTTTGTCAATCATTATAAAAATTTTGTGTTTAGAAACTTAATTTTCATAATGAATGTTGATTTAACTTTGAAATATATCATATCATGAATTTAAAGTATAGCAAATGACCTACCGTCCTTCAGTAATTAAATTCTAAAACCGTATAATAAATCTTTACATTTTCATCCGCTAGATGTCTACATCAGTATAAGTTTTACAATTACCAAGTAACAATTAAATTGATACTTTATATTCTAATAAATATCAAAAAGGAAAAAACTATCAGTCTCATGTAATACATTCTTACCGTTTATATTGAAAAATTACAGACAAGTTCTGGGTGAATCTCTCGCAAAACAGTTTAAAACCACTTAAGTACTTATCGCCTATTTTACAAGGCAAAAGCTGTGATTATTCCGAAATTTGAGATAAAAGTCGAACATTACCGGGCCTATTACACTAAAATGCAAGTGGTCAGTCCCGTTTAATGTGCGAAACTACTTTAACTACAGTCATTGCGTTTTATCCAATGTGAATCACAAAAAAACGTATGTTGCTAATGTAAAAATCTCTATTTTGAATGGAAATTAAGTTTTTACTTTAACGCGATGTAATTTCACACGTGAACCGCAGGGAAAATTATACTTTTTGAACGAAAAAATTATGTGTGAGGGAGATCATATTTTAGACTAATAAGTAATGAAGATATTATGGTATGGAATTCTTGTGTTGCCTAAAATTTGTACGCCAATAAGAGTTGATGATTTAACTGCACTTGCGGCAAATATATTAATAAATATAAGACGTCAAAAAATGATGACATTTGTACATCAATATTAGTGTGCAAAATGTCGCATTGGAGTTGTTTATCAATGTTTGTATTTTAATATGGTTTTAATATTTTTTTTTCATAATTTTTCTTACGGAAAAAAGATTGTATGCAACTCGTGCGCGAAATTTCTTTGGTACTTTTGAATGACTTTTATTCTCAAGCACCAAAGTATAATTTCACGCACTAGATACATAAATAACTATTTGTGTTACATTTTTGCTCATAAAATTTTAATTTCTTCAAGTAAACCTCTCGAAGACTTACAATTTGAAAGAGTAAAGCTTGCACAATTAGATTTTTTCGAACTGCCATTGAATATTACTATTTATTTGGAAAAAATAAATTATCTTCAATATACATTGATAATTTTCAATTAATTATTTCATACTTCATGTCAGCTCTTATGAGTTATAAAATTTGTGTTTCTTTCCTACTGAATCTAATACTGTGAATATTTTAAAATAATAATTATTTTCAATTTTTCAACTACTATCAGAATTAAAAGTATAATATCATTTGACACATTTACAAAACAACTGAAGATAAAACACGTTTAAAAAGTCACTCGGAGCTTTCAAAAACACTCGTTTCGCTCGCATTTTTAACCTAGCCGCTCGTGCATTAAAGAATAACTTTTTACACTTGTTTCTTAAATATCTATTCTTTGTTTCCAAGAATGGAATAAGACTTTATTAAATATATTTAACTCAATCGACGCAGATTTTAATTTAAAAGAAAATATATAGCTTTTTGAACTTAATTTTTTTAATTTTGTAAGTAAGTACTACTTCCTTGTTTTGATGCTTCAAATAATCGTTCATAAAATATTCACTAGCTACTTCAAGCAGAAAATAATTTGAGAATTGAAGGCAATAAGCATTAAACGTTTAAAATTAATTTGAAATTCGTAGCTGTAAATTTAAATGCAAGTCATAAGTCGGTGGCTTTAAAGTTTTCTAAGGTCAAAACAAATTTTTAGTGCTTGTTATATTTATTAAAGACGTAAATAGATTGTAGATATATGAATAAAACCAGTATTAACAGCGGAATCATCAGATTTTTATCTGAAAAAAAAAGTAATTTCTTCAACGACAATTAACTTTTGTATACGAAATTTCATCCCAATTTCTAAATAATATTATAATTTCTGTTAGAAATTATTGAATATTTCAAATGTTGTGTTTTGTACAATAATATGAAATGAATACATAGTTCAATTTAGACGCCCTATTGGTGGATAATTATGATAAATTGTTTATCTCCTTGTTTATTATTCAGTCTGAAACTTATTTCTATGTACATATCTGGTAACAATCGCTACATAAATCATACCGACTATATTACGTCACTGCGAATTATTTGCAAGAGTTATTTTACTACAAACGACGAACAAGATTCGAGTTATCTATGCGAGAAACTGATTTTTAATTTCAGGGTTCAATGCACAATTGTTTGATAATAATAAAATTTTAAACCTTGATAGTTGAAAATCTTATCCATATATGGGAGCCAAATAATTATACTATGTATTTACAATTGTTTGAATAAAGATGCACTATAAAAGTAGTTATATATTTTAACGGCCATAAATTTTTCATTAAAATACATTTCCAATTGACTTCTTTAGAGCCACTCACCATCATTTTTCAGATTGATAAGATACTTTTTTTCTTCAATTGGTGTAACCTGTATATTTATCTTATATTTGTATTCGATCTGGTTACGAACATAGCAGATAATTGAAAATAATTTTGACTGTTTTTACTTGATAACAGCCTGATGTCAAAGGCAGAGAGCGATTAGCTTACAAGCAACTTACTTGAGAAAACTGTCAAAATTATTAGTATTTATCAGTGACCGAGAAATATTCGACATATCTCCAGTTCAATATTACTTATTAAAATACAGCTAATTATCGGCTGGTCGGACTGGTAACCACATTTACAATTCATATATCAATCTAGTGCATAACACAGCATGATCTGTGCGGACCACACCCAGAGATGTATTAAAAGGCGTGATGGTTGATACTTTAAATGTACAATCAATAAAATTTAAATCACAGAATGATCGATATACAATTTCAGTTGCTTAGCAATTGATAATCTTCCTGGACAGATTATCAGTGTAATCTGTATTTAATTTATCAATTTTGCACACATGATGACAAATAGAGCGATGTGAATGAATTTTGAATTTGTTGAAATGTTTTCAACTCCAAGTTCCTTCTCAGAATTTAATCTTTCTGAATAGTAATATGTGCAAACTATTCAGTTTCTTTTGTAGTATATTTTCCTTGTCTCGGACTTCCTGTAAATCCTGCATGTTGTTTTCTCTATTGTTTTAAAATGAGTTCATCCTCGTCTCCCATCCTATTGAGCTGACTTTTCGGCTTGTTGCGATTGTGGGTTCCTGATTTTCGCATATATACATCCAAATCAATCCGAGTCATAAAGTAATAAACGACAACTACATAAAATATCTTTGTTTTAATTATGATATACTATAATCACCTCAATTGCTATCGTTATTTTTATTAACAATATTTTTGCCAGCACTGATTTTTTTAACAGCACGTTAGACAAATCTACATAAACATTTCCCACCTTTGAGATAACTCTAATTCTGTCATTTTCTACCTTTGAGATTGTCACTGCAGTTGAAAATAATACATTTTCCATCTTCTAAAAGGTTGGGAATTACTGTATCACCTTAATAAATGTGTATACAATAATATACTTCTCTACCTTTAATTAATTCAGCATATTTCACATTAGTTTGACAATCTTTCAGTTAGAATTTACCTGTGAATATTTCATTATTTCTCATGAATTTACTCATTTAAATAAACTATATTTGAACTGTGAGCTATCGAAAAAGGAAACCCACAAAGTACACGGATAGCGATATTTTTATTATAAACAAAATGGGTTAATGTCATTTTGAGCAATCGTTTGAGGATGTTAGATAAGAAACATATGACACACTTCTGAATGAAAATTTAATTTTTCTTCGTAATAATAACATAAAACGAGTTAAATACGGGTTGGGAAGGGGAATGAGTAGTATTCTTTAATGAGTTTTTATCTACGAGTGACAGTTTTCTTACATAATTTTCAATGTCAAAAATAAGCTTTCATGGAAAGCTGTGCAATAAAAATTTTATTGCACACTTTTAATGCACGATCACTAAAATCAATATGGACATTTAAAAATTGATATTTTAATTCAAATTTCGAAAAACATTTCTGTCAACTTCAACGAGAGCAATTCAGTTCATAATATCATTTCATTAGTTACCAATAGTAACCGTCAAAGTGACATTAACAGAAGAAAAAATAATTATTTATAATTGACTGTTTGACGAAAATTATAACGATCGAAAATAAAATATTTTAAGACATATCTGTGAAAAGTCTCCAATGCACTCACGAAACTTTCAAAAATATTCGCTTCGCTCATATTTCTAAGCCCCTCGTGCATTGAAGAATCATTTTTTACACTTGTACCTTAAATATTTAGTTTGCACCAGGAACAATGGCTATAAGATGTCGTCAATTGCCAGATTATTATCGCATTCATAATAACTGTTCTCGTATTATCGATCTCTAGTTAGCAGATAGGAAGTCATGAAAGGCTTCAGAGGCTGTTTTGGAAAATGTTCTTCATAGAATCACCTTCAAATTTATTGGTTTACGCACTATAATGATGCGTAAATTAAATGTTTCTTGAATTCCGGATCTATCACCATACAAAATCATAGTACTCAAGTTTTGTTTATCATAAAATTAATTTATCTGTTGGTAGCACTTGTTACCAATCCATTTGTTCGGTTATTTGTAGAATATAGATGTCAACTTCTGTTCTCTGCTCCCTTGTTAAGTGCTACATAATTGTCAAAACATAGAAGTTGAGTGCCGTTGGAAGAATCTTGCATGAAACATCTGTGAAAATAAGAATTATGACACATAGGCAATAGTTCTGTCTTCATGTCATAATGCTCAAGTTTACACTCTTGCATAAACTACTGAGCTGTGCAATTGTTCAATTTCGGTAAAATTAGCATAAATGAGGCTTGATATCCAACTCTTTGCAGTCACGGACACCTATTATAATTTTTAAATCAAGTGTCGACTATTCTTTATCACATTTGTTCGCTGCTTTCAGTGTTACGATAACTTTCAACTCTTCTTTCTTAGGCTCACTCAATTTATAACGAAGTCGATCTACTAACACCATAGTTATTTTATAAATAATTATTTGACGTTTTGCAGTAAATGACTTGTAAGTATTGCGCGGCATCGAGATGGTTGTGGCATTTCTAAGAGTTATATTTTAGTTATCCGTTCATACTGATTTAGCAATAATAATTTAGTTACGCAAAATTGATTATTGACTTATTGTCATGTCTAATCTCAAATATCTCAATACCTCAGGTCATAGGTCAAATTTATATCAACAGTGCCGCAATAGCATACTTTTTAAATGAAAAAATGATGGAATAATGTTTTCATATTCAAGTGAATGACAATAGTACATTGTGCAACAAGTGCGATAAGTTGTCGATTGCCCACGAGTGGGCAATTGACAATACAGCACAAGTTGCACATACTATTTTTTATTACGAGTGCGAGATAAGTACTATTTTGCGCTTATTTTTTCCGAGCGATAAATGGTTTGCGTGCGACAAGTTTACTTGTCGCACTCAAAAGCCAAAGAACCATTTACCGCCCGCAAAATAGAACTTTTCCTGCATGATTAATAAAAAAAATAATATTCTTTGCATGACTTAAATTAGTATATTATTTGATTTTAATGATTTCAATCTTCAAAAAAGCATCATTAGTCCACTTATTCTTGTCAGGGGGCTGAAATCACCTTTTGACCCTCGTTAGGATCGCCACTGATAAAATTTTTGGCAATAATATATTCAAATATAGTTTTATTTTTTACGAATATGATTGGAATAAGAGAGCTGTGTGAGTGTAAGTTGATTGTGCTCGTGGCAGCCTCACTTGAAGAGATGACGCGATTTTTTTTGTATGTATTTAACAATCGAACACTGAGACAAGCAGCCAGGAGACGATTCGAGGATTAAGTATATCTTTAAAAGGAATGATTATGTTTGATTGTCGTATTGGAGACCTTGAAAATATCGCAAATGTCAATTTAATGCCCACACATTATAAATTTGCATTTAAGTATCTGCAGAGGCCCTGGAAAGGCGCCACCCAAACCGAAAAAAAAATATTTTGTTTCCGGAGAAAAATATTTTTTTTGAGACGCTATTTATTAAATTTAGCTTGAAATCTAGTTTATTATTTCTTCAGGGCGACCGATTGTTATAAGATTTTATAATTTCAATCAAATAATTATCTGTTTATTACCTTATTGTTTATGCTAATAATGTTTTATCTAATTCGAATCAGCAGTAATAATAGGAATAAGACTGCACCTAGTTTTTAGTAAAAATTTAATATTCATTTGCTCATTTATATACTTTCTAAGAAGCAATTCGAATTTAGATATTCGAATTATTATAATGCATACCTAATGTATGAAAATATATTTAATTATTACCAGTCAAAATATATAAGTGATATATTTATTGCGCAGAGAAAAGAGTGAAATTTTATTGTTGAAGCAAGAAAATTAGAACATTTTCATAACAAACAATCTGATTTCTAGTAACTTTAGATATTAAATACATAAAATTCACTAGGTAGCAGATAAATAATAGTATATTATGCTGCAAGGACCAAACTACCGTCATTATTGTCCAGGATGAAGTTGGCTGCACTCGGTGGAGGCGAGAGCGAAGCACTGGAGTAGTCTCGTGCAGCTAACTTCATCCGTGACAATAATAACGGTCGTTCAGTGTCCCTATTGCATATGATACTTTTTGTAACAAGTGCACTGAAGCTTTCCAGGGAATTAATGATTATTTTATTTCCATGCTTTGGAATTCAGCACTTTCGATGCAGAGTTCAGTTCAGTAATAGAGTACTTTCGGTGCACGTATTACAAAAATAAATTTGATGTACATCATACATAAATATACAGGGTGTAACAGGAATAAGAAGGTAATTTTAACCAGTAATAGAAATCGTAGAGTATAAAAATTTATCTTGATCATTGTTTCCTGTAGACCCTCTGAATATTCAGTTGATATTCACTGAAGTTTTGTCAAAAATATCACTATCCGCCACTAGTTGGACCTGAATGTTTGATATTTGTTGAAAGAATAACAACTGACAATTAAAATAACTATTTCGTGACTCTCAGTAGTCGTAGTAATGTCACTTAGGCCCGGTTTCACCAGTCAGTTAGATTTATCTAGGGGTTATTTTGAGTTAGTAACTAAAATTACAATTGTATCAACAATAGTTTTCGTATAAAATAACCTCTGGTTAAATTCAACTTGCTTTGGTGAAACTGGCCCTAATTCATTCAAAACTGAAAGTATATTATTATTTTAACAACATATTCAGATTTAAGCTTTTCTCTGTAATTCTATTTTTGCATGTTCTGCTAAATATGTTAGAAATTTATATCTCACTATCAAGTGAATTTATTTGTTTTGTAGATCAATTCATGGAGGCATGTATAATAGAAACGATCCAAAAGTTTGTAGTAAATATGAGAATAAACGAGTTAAAAATGCTAAAAGTAGAAGTGTCCGCTACTTTAATGTTGGATTGGGGTTAACACCAACCTCATTTGAGGAAGTAGCTCTATATACAGGATGTACATTAAATTTAACCAGTTATAGAACTCATCGAGAGCAACAATATTTCTTAATAATTTTTTACCGAATTATCAATTTTTTTAGCATTTTTAACAAATCTGTTCTACTTCATCCACATAAATATATTTTCTCTCTGTGGTATATTATTTCTGAATGAACATCAGCTTTCTTCCCTTGAAAATAACTGTAACACAATAAGGTCAGTTACTGTCACATAGTTTTATTTTCTTTTTATGCTTCGGAATGCACTTAATTTCACGCCTAAAAACTATTCAACATTTCATAATGTTTCTGACCCATATTTCAAACCAAATACTTTTCGTCGCTATAAAAGACAAGAAAATCTCTATCTGTCATAAAGAACAAGGTGTAAAAAACAAATCAAAATAGAAGTAGAGTATAATCTTAGAGTAGAGACAAACATATCTATTAGTGCTCCGTAAGACTATCATTAGAATAATAAAAAAGAGTATGTTAACATATAGGAAACATTTAAACCGCTTCAGATAAGATTAACCGGTAAATGAAATAGATTTCTCAGCTCTTTATGCATATAAGTGACCAACAAACTTTTCTGAACATTAAAACCTCAGAGATACAAGATTTGCAACTTGTATGATAGATAATGGAACATCTCTGACACACCTGACGTCCAATCATTTTGCTAATTCTTCCATCAGCAACTTCAAGTTACAATTAATATTTAAACAATAATAAATTACTTTTGATTTTAAATTCTGTATATTCTATTTGAGATTTGAGAGTTGAAAATAAAATGTAATAATCGTTGTATTGAATTCATCACTAAACTATTGTTATCTCGTGCTGTTGACATGCATAACAGGTGTCAAAATATTATCTTGTTCAATAATTCTATACTGTTGAAAGATACATGAGAGAACATATTGTTATCTCTTTCTGGTTGGTTCTAAAATTTATTTAAAATAAGTAATGAAACCATTTAACTGCATTTCCAAATGAACTGTTAATAAACAATTATTATTGTGAAAATTTTTTTATTAACAAAAAAGACTGAATAACGTTTTACCTTTTAGAATCGCGGATTGTTTCATCGAAAGCATTACAAAAAACCGAAAATATACTGATCCTTCCAACCAACTTTAGGTGAATATTTCTTATCGATTTTGATAAGGTGAGATTTTATTTTACTGATATTACAATATTCCTTTCAACTCGGATGGAATTGAAGCGTTTGCATCGTTTTCTAGCCAATATATTCAGGAAAAAAACCTTACTTCCGGATTTCCTCATAACCTTGGTTCTATTTAGTGATAAATTTGTGTTAACTGATTAACCGGTTCGTTTAATTAGTGATTAGTCATAGTGATGCGCTAATCGTTCGAAGAAATTTAGGTCATTTAGAAACTACTCGATAAAAATATAACGGGTGCAGCACGAAAAGTGAAGCATAAGCATTTAACATGGCAAATTGATTTTTGAGTTTGTATTGCTGCCCTAATTATTTTAGACAAAAATGTATCAAATATATGTTGTTAGAATTCTACATTCGAATCAATGAACAATATTCATTTTGAATTCACCAAAAACATCAACAAACTGATTATTCCTAAATCGTTATACAATAATCAAATCTTTTATAGAAAGAAGCCTTATAAAACATTGCTTAACTGTCGATTATTTATTTTCTAGCATTCTTGAAGTATGAAGTTTTCAAGTTCTTATAAAGTCTGGTATCTTTTCAAAAACATGAGATTTTCAATGATCCCATATAAAAAAAATCGCACGAATTTGGCAATCGTGGTGGCCAGTTAAGGCTGTCGTTTACCATATTCTATGCATCCACACTGTGTTCCAATAAGAATATGATTGTGCATTAGTTATATTGATTCTAGTGTTTTTCAAAATGTTTTATCATTCTCTATTTGTTAATTTCATTATTTCTTAATTTTGTTGCAATAAAAATATGGTAACGTTTCACTGTTTTCTAAATCCATATGTTTCTTTTTTCAGTATAAGATTATTATATGTAGAATATATATGAATACAAACTTATTGTTGGTTAAATGAGCAAGTTCATTGATTAAAAGTATTATTTTAAACATATTTCAAAAAATATCAATCGTGGAAAGTGGCGAATAAAAAATGTGACATTTTATAAGCTAATTGTTTAATAATTAATGCCTTTGCATCATCATAATTATAGATAAACATAGTTCACTTGATTGTGATAAAAATTCATTTTGATATAATATGAAAGTGGCAAGACGAAAATAAATAAACAGTAGTCTCATAAAAGCAGAAATTTGATATCCGTGTGAAGCTCAATTTTTTAGCTTTTTGTTCATATATTTATAAATAAATAAAATTGGAATAATGCATACTCATTTTCATATACTATTAACGTATATACAATATATTATCGAAAAAAATCCAATGAAATAATCATTATATGCAACTTACAGCAAAATTATTGAATTTATATGAGATATATATGCGTAAAAATTGCAAAATGTATGACTCTTTTTACAACAAATGGATGAAAATTTTTAAAATCGGGGAAGCAGGTTCCATGCTTTGAAGATTTATCTATCAGAAGCACTACTTGATCATTAAAAATAATCTATGTGACGAGAAATAATTTGATATGCGTAAACCATGCTTTCATGATTTAGGTAAACGACACCCTTAACTGGTCCATTTCGTCCTATCCAGTTTTCAGGAAATACTTATATGGTTCTGATATTCCACAACTTCTCTAGTGCTGTACTATGTGCATAGCAGCCATCATGCTGGAGCAACACATTTCTTTTGTGTGTTTTAGCAATTTTTGGTCCAACAGTATTAATTAGTTATTCAAATATGACTCTGAATTTATTCGTTGAATGAAGAATGGGCCAATGATTTTATCATCCAAAATTTCTGCCTACACATTTACAGACTGACGATATTGTGTCCTTGATTTTAAAATATTATGTAGATTGTGTTGTGACCAGTACCGATAATTATGACTGTTTGCCATTCATGGTAAATTTGCATTAATCTGCCAATAAACTATTGCTTGAAAATTCTATATTATAATAAATTTGACTTCTCCTTCATTATTCCACAGAATGATATATTCAGTTCAAAATCTTGTCCCAAAATATTTTGGTGGCTTCGAAATTCAAAAGGACTTTATTTATGTATTATTGAGAATTCTATGTACTGTCATAACATTCATAATTCAGATTCATGAAAATTTCCGGCACACTCATTGTTGTCTCTAGTTCTGTTAAAAAAATAATATTTTCTTCATTGTTATTAATTATTTCGCTTATTGTCTTTTTTAACTTTGCTACAAATCACTAAATAGTTGACGTACCAGGCCGAATAGCTCTCATATAATCCTGAATTTGTCAATTTGAATATATTTCATGTACCGGCTTGATCCTATAATAGAAGCTTCTTTTGCGCGCTTGTGCCAAAGTCACATAATGCTGTTGTTGTAATTAGTAGCTCTTGTTTAAATTAGATTTCGGCCCAACATGAGAAGTTTAATTCACCCTTCTCGGCTGTCTCGGGCTCAATGTTGGTTCCATATGCGCGCAGCGCAATTCGGTACTATTCAGGAATATTTTTCGAGAGTGCGAGCTAACTTATAATCAATTTACCGGAAAATAAACTCTGTTTTAGTACCGCTGACAAATAAAATGTAATCAATCTAAAACATTCACTATTTATAACATGCTTATTTTTTTATTCGAATTATGAAATAAATCCATATAAGGATACAAAAATGAACGATAGGTAAGGAGTATGACAAGAGATAAAATACCTAAAAATTTCTGAGCTAAGGGGCGAGAAATTATTATGGTCAGTTCAGTTGAGCAAACATTGAGCCCTTTTTGTGTATCATTCTTATTGCTGCTCCAACAAATGATTCTGAGCTCAGACTGGGTCTTACGAAATCAAATTTTGTACTTAAGCGCAACATGACCAATATCTTTCCATGGTTACGAATTTGACAGACATGTATTTGAGGGTATCGTAATGCTCATGTCGTCTTAATTATCGCAGTCTTTGCGTTCAAGATCAATATGTCATAGATGATGCCATTAATCGCGACTGTTTCAAGCTCACAACGCTCGCGATTGAAAGCTGGGTCGAAGCGGTCGTTGCATACATTTTTGCAGAAATCACCAAGAAATTTATATTAATTGAAAAGGTGTCGTCCCAGTTTGTACTTTCGATTCCAAACTATGTCCATTGATTCAAGATTTTTTATTTATCAATTGTGATAGATAACTTTTCGGTCTCTCATGATCATTATTTATTATTTAAGAAAGAATTATTTACACGGGTATATTGGATTTATTTCATTTCTATTACCTTTTTTGCTACAGGATAGTTTAATCTTATTGATAATTTACTTTTCGATCTTAGCCACGAATTATCAGTTTGCTTGACATTTAACAGATATTTGGATCGTTCCACTTGAAGCATCAACCGCATCAAATTTATGTAAGTGGAACGCAAAAATTGCGATCGTGAGCAGATCGTTGCGATCGCCTAGTGGAACATACTCTAAGTGTGCATTCTGAAATGAAACATAGGAGATAAGTTTGACATTTGTAAATTAACGTAACATTTTTATTACAATGTTGTATACCATTGAAGAGAAAGTACAAATCGTTAGATGGTATCACGCAGAATTCAATCCCAGTTTAAGGCAAGTGTCGGACTTATTCCGAGTATCATTTCCTGACAGATTAACTCCAAGTACTGCTACAGTTGCCAGAGTAGTAAAAAAATTTGGAGAAAATGATTGCTCCCAACCTAATCATAAGAAGAGGTATATATATATTTAATCAAGTATTGACATTATCGACAAGAGCAATTGGTCAAGCTACTGATGTAAGCAAAAGTGCTGTACACAAGATATTGAAGAGAGAACATTTCATGTCATTTCATTTTCAAAATCACCAGGAATTAATTACAGGTGATACTGAACGAAGAATAAATTTTTATGAATCAATGTTTGAGAAAAATAGTAATAATCCGAATTTGCTGCAGAATATAATTTTTACTGAATTCGCAAACTTATAGGTAGGTATAGGAGTAGGGAAAATTTGCACTTATGTCATAGAACCCGAGAAAGTTAACGTTTGAGCTGGTATGATGGGAACTCACATTATAGGACTGTTTTTTTATTAATGGGAATATTACAGCTAATGATTATTTGAATCTTCTTCAAAATTAAATAATATCTGTGCTTGAAGCTTTGAATATTGAAGACGCATGATTTCAACATGATGGCGCCCCTTCGCACAGTGCTCAGAAAGTCAAAGTTTTCTTTAATCATACATTTCCACGTCGCTAAATTGGACAAGGGCACACCCCAACTCGGCACATTTAATCTCCCGATGGGACATCAGTCAAGGGTTGGTGGTAATCCTTATGACCAACTCGGCACATCTTAAACAAGTGTTTGCAGGAAAACCCATCCCTATTATCGGCTTAACACCTAAGAAAAATATAAATTAAGATGTTTTGTTTAGTAGCTATCTATTATCAATCTAACAGTTCAGTCAACAAAATCAAAGAAATCAATTCGCAAACTATAGCTAGCCAACGTGGAAAAACACTATTGATTGCAGAACAACATAAATTCAGTAAATCAAATCGAGAATTTTTATCTGGTGAAGTGAAGTAGCGATGAGTTAATCGAAAGTGCAAAGCATTTTTCCATATTATGAGCGAGTCCAGAGATCTAGTAATAACGACAAAAAGGTTAATCCACGATCATGCTGAAATTATTATTCTTATGATGCGACCTACTTATTTTTTGATTTTGTATTATTGTATGTCAAATTTTGTATGATAATAAAAAAGAAACTATGAAATTGATATCATTTTATTTAAAAACATTAGAATGTCCAGACTACCTGTAAGTGTGCCGAGTTGGGTATCATTGCAGGTACCTGAGATATTCGTATGTGCCGAGTTGGGGAGTCATTAGCAGAGACTACCTGTAAATGTGCCGAGTTGGGAATCGCCGTTGGACAAGGCGGAGAAGTGGAATGCACCTCACACCACTGGATTTTTTTATTGGGGATTTTAAAAATCCAATATATACACAGGAGCCTACTAAATTTAGGACAATTGAAAATTCGAATTGAAACCGTGTTTGGAATTATTACAGCTGTCCAAATTTTGAATGTTATTCAAGAGTTTTATAATCGATTGGGTCATTTTTTAGCCGTGAATGGAGGAATCTATGAAAATTTATTATAATTGTTGTTTATTCATTTGTTACTCTATTTATTTATCTATAGTTTAGTAAGTTTTTTTTTATAAAATCTTTAAATATAATAACTCGGTTTGAATAATTCCATACGTTTTATTTAAAAATGAGCACTTAAATACATTGCTGTCAAACTGGTAACCATCCCACGTTTCACATTAAAATAAACTCACGGTTTAACACATTTTTCATAATTCCCAAGCTATAGTTAGATAATTTTGATGATAGATATATATGTATGTAGTGTGTATTTTACATTTATTTTATATCAGAGGTCAGGGACCGGCGGCTCCAAAGCCGCATGCAGCTTTTTGCTAGAAAATGTGCGCTCTTAAATCCTTAATGAAAATCGACTGTAGCTACACAACAGTGTGACAAATAATAGATTACCCAAGAAACAGACTTTTTTGATGCATCAATAAAGTAAATTTAGAGAAAAATTATGTGCCTATGTATAGAAAATGGCGACACTATCATATTATTTACATGAACAAAATGAAAATAATCAAGAATTATTAATGATTATGGAGGGAAGAGTAGTTTGAGACTCATGTAACGTAACACTTCCTGACCTTGTTGATGTGTAAACATTTATACCGGGGATAGAGTTCATTGGGATTTGTTCAGAACCGCTTCGGTCAAATTCGGGAGTGCGCTTGGGGAAGTGGAAGACAATCCACTGGCAATCACTGCTGTATGCACGTGAATTAGATGTGCGATTTATTAAACAATTTGCAATTGTGTTTTTTTGTGAAGTTGGTCAAGTTGAAATAGGTAAGAATTAAAATATATATTCGATTACTCAGTAGCTAATATTTATTAATGTTATGTTAACAGCATCATAAATGTTGTATTTCAGAAGAAATTTCAAAGTGGACTGAAAAATAAAAAGTTTGGACGTGATCATCGCACGCATTAGAAGTGGAACATCTTATTCTATCATGCAATACTCTTACAACATTGATATTCACACATCTTCTTATACTATTATTGACTGGTTTTGTTTTAATATCTTCAGTTATGTTCATAGTTACAAAATAAATATTCGATTTTCAATTGATTGTTTAATTTTTTTGATTAAATTTTGAGATTAAGATATCAGTAAGTAGAAAAATCACGCCAGCCGCTCGTATGGAATTTTTTTTCCACCTGTTTGACCGATGTACTTTACCATCCTTTTTAAAAATAACTATTATTCATCGTATCCTCAAACAACAAAAGCTCTGAATTCATAGATCCCAAAATTGTTTTACATGATGTTGCACTCACTTCTGGAGAGCACTTCTTATGCCGTTCGTCCTACTGCGAATTATTTGTTGTAATAATGTGCTACATGCAAAAAAAATTCTCAAGTACAATATTCAATTTTATTCCACATTTGAATACAATAAAATATTAATTATGATCAATATAATAAATTTTATTGCAATGATAATTTATTTGAGAACTAGACATTTTTTATGCATCGAAATAAACACTTTATTGAGTAATAAAATAAAAACGATCATAGTCACAAATCAATTTTACTAGTAATTAATATTGAATATTCAATAAAAATACGCTGATTTATAACCACGTAGCAAATTATTAATTATGACTTCGTCATTGGAGTGATGAAATCTCAGATTCATTTAATTACAAACTCATCTCAAATTGCTCAACAATCAATTTCACTTTTCTGAATCAATTATCTATTGTTTCCATCAACAGTGACAGTATTGTTCAAATATTCTTGCAACCTATCTTAATAAAATTTCCTTCTACGTGCGACAAAGTATGATAATTCTGTCTTAACAGATTCAACAAGTCAAATAATGATAGATATTTGCGCTTTACGCAAAGAAAAATGCAAAATGAAGAAAAAGCAAATTGCAAAGTGCTACTGCGGCTGTCAAACAGTTGATTTATTAGAGAGATTATCTGTTATTATGTTTAGTGCCACTGGCGGTTATTTTATACAAGAAAATGAAAATAAAACAATTTTGTTTATAAACATTCGAGAATTTATTGGTTTTTAATACATACCAATTCGAATGCAGGAATTTGTTTATGGAAAAGAAATTATTTACAAGTCAAGTCAATGAATAAACTAATTCAAAAAATAATCAATAGGAAAAATTATATTTTAAATTTATTCACCAAGAGATGGCATTATTTTCTGGTTTAGGTCCAAGTAAATATTTTCAAGTTTGATAGGTGACAGGTGTCGTGAATTCAAAAGAAAAGAAAAAACACTAAATTTATGCTACACGACTTGACTGCCACGCATGTATTGATGGTGGTAATGCTGGAATGCGTGAACAGAATAAAATGAGAGAACCGCTTAGTTATAGTTTATGCATTGTTTTCTATACACCAACGACCAAGTTTAGAGGTGACCGTAGGAAAATATGCTTTTGATGATCAGTGGGAGAAATAAATTCAAATTTTTTAGTCAACAATCATGAATTGTATTATTTGGAGACCGTAAGGTTCGTGATTCAAAAAATATTCTTTAAGAATACTTGCATAATTTATTTATAAAACTTCTGAATATTGAATTTTGTTTCTTGTCAAATTCCAGCTTTCCCTTCTCAAAAATAATTGAATTAATAATTTTTGCAGCTTTATGGATAAAATCTAACTGAATATTGTATTTATCCTTTGAAAAATTCATACACTGAATTCTCTTATTCAGAAACTCCCTGACATCCAAAATGTCAGTAGATATTTCACCCGGAACATTGAAAAACTGGGTAAAAAACGCTTCCGGACGGGGCGGCTACCCCTAGCGGTATTATTTATAAGTGCACCCTAGTTCCATATGAAGAAAAATGTTCGCAGCGCATAAACCTTTTGATATATCAGAGACAATTTATTCTCCCTTTATCTTGCTTTAGCAACTCACTCAGATCACAGGAAGTACGCTAATAAATTGCATTGCCCACACGGAACTGAATATTGCAACCACGTGGAAATCTAAATACATTTACACTTCTATAATTAGCGCTAAATATTCCAACGCCTATCTAGATTTATTTCTTGGTGAAAAATTTCTAGAGGCAGAACAGATTTATGCAATATTATATTTATTTTATGTGTTTAACTTCCAGGGAAGGTATGAAGTTCAAATAATTATTTTACGTTCATTTTTTGTCATTAAGAATAATTATTTCTATCGAGATATCAGAGAGTTAGCGATTTCTTTTTCAATAATTTAACATGTATACAAAATAAATTTGGAATTGTTTACAAAATCCGAAATATTCCATTAAAACAAACAAATAAATGTTTCTAGATTTCCAGCTCAAAAAAATCTGCTGTGGCCACACAGTACTTCAACGACCATATAATTTTATGACCAGTTTCATCGCTGTTTCATAAATTTCGATTAATTGCATATTTCAAAGTGACAGCTGTCATTGTCAAAGTGATAGTTGTCATTGTTAAAGTGACAGAAGATTGTAATGTTTTAGTCCTTACATAAAATAAATATTTTTGAAAATGAAGAGTCTTCTAGATTTTAGAGTTCTTCAATTCATTGGAATGTATAGTTTTGACATTTAATCGCCGAAAGTATAATTTAAAGATGACTACGTGCATTCGACTGGGTGTTTATTTTATATATCTACTAAGCTTATCTGTCCGAGTGTTTTAAATTGATACCAGACTAGACAGCATTCAAATAACTTAAAAAAAAACAAAACAATTGACAATCGTTTGAATATTCCCTTTGATCTTCTGCTAGCATAATTCCTGCAGGATCTTCAATTTGATACCAAACACGATAGAACCAAATTACCTATTTCGAAAAATCAATTGACCAACGTTTGCATGATGTCCAAATATAAGTAATAATAATTCTAAATTCACATTATAATTCTCATAATTTGTCTGCTTCAGACAAATATAACGAATTATATAATGATTCAAATTTTGGAAAATGTTTCAGGTAAATCTTGTGCCAAATTATTCAAGGATCAATTTTAGTTATTTAATATTTTTTGAGAAATACTACCGTTTATAAAATTTACGAATTTAGACCTAACTTTCTGATAAAAGAACAGATATAAAATTTCTGTCGAACATTCGTACGCATTCTTAAGTTATTGTACTTTCAGGTAGACAGAACGACAGATCGACAGACCAATCGACTTTTTTCAAAATTATATTTTTTGGGTTCAGTAGGGTCTAAAACATGAAGATTCGTTCCGAGCCACACAATATGAGTGTTTAATTGAATTTTACTAATTATTAATTGATTATTTTATACAAAATTGCGAAACCAGTGATGGCATCATACCGAATCGACATTGACATAATCCCGTCTTGTTTTGAGTTCTCAATCCTTGTCATCTAGAAGAACCAGATCTTATTTTTATAGAATGATAAACTGATTTGCTCCTTGTCAAATATCTATGATGTATTCTAATCGGAAGCATGTCCAGCTCCCCATGGTAAATTAACTTCAATTATCAAGTCAATGTCAAAATCAATTCGTTGTGATTTCCATCCAGACTAGTGAAAAAATTCTTGCCAAATATCTTTTCATAGATATTTATAATTTTGACAGTTTCATCAAGCTAAGATAATATAAAATCCTGCAATACATCATGGGATATGTGTCAAATGGTGGCGCCGCCAAAAGTGTACTTTTGCCAATTTGACTATTATTATTATTATTGAAAAATTCAATAAAATTATTAGAAATGATTCAATATTAATTGAGTTCAGTACTGCGAATAATAAGATAGTGAAAATTCATTGAAATAAATATCTACTTCAAATTTTTCAAATCGTCAAAAATAAGATTTAGGGTGCAGCAAACCATCCAGGTTCTAATCACCCTCTATTTTTGGCTCTAGGCTGCCTAGTATTTCTTATTGGAGATAGAGAGCCGATCAAAATCAATCAGTCCTTGAATGCAGTATGATTGGTTATCTCCAATAAGAAATACTGGGCGCTCTAGAGCGACAAATAGAGGAAGATTGGAATTCGGGTGGTTTGCTACACTCTGTATACATAATTTAATTTTCAAGACACACTGTTAGCGGCGCCATCGCTTGACACATTCCTCATGACGCATTGCAGAAATGGAACACCTTTTTATATTATTATCTTACCTCAAGCATGGTGCTTTCAGGTTAACATGCTCGCCGAGCACCCGGGCTATTATCAAGCAACATACTCTCGAAACTGTCAAAATTATCTCGTAATTAAGATTGACCTTAAAGTATTATAGTTGAAAATTTATTGTTAACAGATAACTTATTTCAAATTGCTAGGTTTAAATTTTAAAACATACAAATTAAAGTTTCAGGACTTTAAAAATTCTACGAACTTTATTTTCATATGGAATAAAAATATTTTTATAAAATTGAATCTTGTTATCTTTCTTATCAATTCATTCTGAAATTTATGCGATTTGAACATCTCAGCTTTTCTTTCTCAAAAATATTTGATTTGACTTCAGAGTGCTGTAATAATTCAAATACTCATGGGTTTCTCTCAATACAGTTTATGTATTCATATTTTACAGTATTAATTTGTATGATAAGCTTGTATTTTAGGTATAGAGTAGTATATTCTACAACAAGTAGTGGAACAGCTATTACTCCAGACGGAAAAAGTTTGTAGGCGAGGACTACGATTCGTGAATGTGGAATACGCTATTCCAAACATCTTTTATTAGAATATACTTTTTCTAATAAGATTCTAGAAAATCACCAAAAATTAAAAAAATTGTATATTATGCTACAAAGACCGAACGACTGTCATTTTTGTCCAGGATAAATTTGGCTGCATTTGGTGAAGACGAGGACAAAGCCCGAGGCAGAGGCGAGGGCAAAGTACGAGGCGAAGACAAGGGCAAAGCCCAAGGCGTAAATCCGTGCAGCCAAATTTGTCCGTGACAATAATGACAGTCGTTTAGTGTCCGTGTTGCATACGATACTTTTTGTAACAAGTGCACCGAAGTACCTCCATTACTAAGCTTTTTCAATAAATTTGTATGTATTGAAACTATCATATCAATTTGACAAACAGATTTTTGCAAATGCAATCACATCACAGTAAACTAATACAATGAAACATAACTTACATGATTTTTTTTATTGATTGATATTTTTCACATCTTCTGTACTATCCCGTTCACAATAAATGCACATACTATAACGAACACATTCTATAATACAAATTTCTTTCAAATATCAATTTGACATATATTAATGAAATAAAAAAATCCAACGGCATCCATGATCCATGATCTACAATTTCATTTTTACCCAGCGGACATTAATATCCATTAATTCCCAGTCAACCAGAGAATTAATGAAAATTGTTTCCATGGTTTGGCATTGAGAACTTTCGGAGCAGAGGTCAGCTCAGTAATAGGGTACTTTCGGTGTACGTGTTACAAATTTTTTTTTCATATATATAGTTTCAATACATCTAAATTTATTTATTTATTTATAAGCTCAGTTATAGGGGTACTTCGGTGCACTTCTCACAAAAAGTATTGTATGCAACACGGATACTGAACGACTGTCATTATTGTCACGGACAAATTTGGTTGCACGATGATACGCCTTGGGCTTCACCCTCGTATTCGCCTCGTGTTTCGCCCTCGCCTTCGCCTTGAACTTCGCCCTCGTCTTTACCGAGTGCAGCCAAATTTATCCTGGACAAAAATGACAGTCGTTCGGTCCTTGTTACATAATATATTATTAAATTTTGAAATGTCAAACTCAAAGCTAGAGCTGAATACTTGTATTGTTAAACAGTAACCATAGTTAGAAACCAAAATATCAGATTCTGATCCGTCGAAAATGATAATAGCATTTTTCTAAACAGTATAAGAAGTAATTCAGAACAATGTGTTGGAATATGTCACTTGTTTCAACATAATTTTTGGTTATGGTATATGCAAATTCCAAAACAGTGTTAGTGAAAAATTAGATAATGCTATTTTATAAGATAGAAAATGATAAACATTGATCAATCTCTGAGTTATGAGTAAACATATAACTCAAATATTAATATTTCGAAAATGAGTGAGAAATGGTCATAAAATGTTGATATACTTGTATCTACTTGTGTTAGATTTGACGGTATGATAGACTGCATAGTAATAAACTGAAATATAGAGGGGCAATTTGAGTTATAATAGTACATTTTTAATTTATATTGATCGTAAATAAATTAATGAAATTCCAAATCGATTCTGTGGAGGCCGCTTTGGTTCTCGATGCACAATGCAATAAACTAACTAAAATAAAGATTTGGAGATAACACAAGCACGATTTGGAGTTACTGTCCTATCAGTACGCATACCAACAACACTTGGTTGGAAATTAAGAACTCTACATTACCTACAGAGTTCATTACGTAGCGATCTTCGAAACGAATCGGTGATTTCAGCCGAGGGTCTCAGAATGGACCACAAAAGATTCTCGAACGAAAGAATTGTAAAGAATATACCTTATTTCATCTCAAAACTACTTTGTAAGAACACCCAGAGTAGAAATTATTGCTTAGTTTTCAAATTTTTAATTCTTACAGAAATCTTATTTTATATGAAGATTCAATATAATGCTCATAGATATTTCGAAATATCACCTCTGTTTTCTAAGCTATTGATTGAAAAATTACCCAATCAAATCTAAAACTCTTTTATAAAAGCATTGGCCACAAATCTATATGTGAACCATTTCAGGCAATCAGATATAAATTATTAATTGGTTCGAAGATCGAATTTAAGGCGAGCAATGTTTTTAGTTCTACTTTAGATTGTTATCGAAGTGTTGAAAGAATTCTAATGCTCACATTTGTTACGGATAAATGAAATGAAATGATTGTAATAATTGCTTTTGTATCGATTCTCTGATGATTAAGCTTTATCTGAAGTAAAAACAAAAGTCTATTGTATGATCAATATAGAACAAATGCCAATTAACAAATAGAATAGTAGTTTGTGAATAAATTTTTGAAGAAGTGCATAACCGAAGATTATTTTTTGGGAGATTGAAATTTTGAACAAGATCTGAAGGCAAGGGAAATACTGTAATTTATATACAATCAAAAAGTATTTGGAATTTTTTTAATGGCGAATACCTCATTAAATTTGAGCAGAAGGAATCTTGTCTTGCTGAATATTCCTTGATAAATATTCATATTGACATTTTCCTCAACACGTCGCTAGAAAGCTTTTCTGTCAACGGGGTTAAAAACTGTCAAAATAATTTTGTGATTATTAATTAAATAATCCAACTTATTATGAATGAAAGTCGTACTCGACTTTTTGTCAGATACATAAATTGTCAGTTGCTTGTCGTTAATTATAAATATATTTGTAAAATTTGGAATTTCATATTGATGTTATCTGATATATTCTTAATGTGAATTAACTGTTGTAGCATTATGGATACTTGAAGCAATTATAGATTATGTTATTATAATTAGATTTTTATTATGCGTCAGATTTAGCTATAAATGTTCTTCTGATATTAAGAAAAATACAATTTCTAGAGAATACACATTTAAAATGATGAAAATCAGTGTCCATATCTCAAGAAACCGGTGTTGCTCAACCAAAACTCTTGAATTAAGCCAGGTTGAACTAAATTGTAAATAAATTCAGAACCAAATGAGTACGATACAGAATCTAGAATCTTCTTGGCCGGACATTAAAAAGATAATGAAGAAATAAAGCTTGTATTTATACAGAAGCGGCGATCTTCTTGAAATATCATATTACCTTTTGAAGTTTAATGCGCGTCCGAATAATTGACTTTTTTTTTGTAAGAATGAGATGACAAGAAGAGAAAGATAAGCCTTCATAATTGCAAAAGTTCGAACAAAAAGTTCGTATCATTTTCACTGAATTGCTAAGAGTACCCGTGGCTTGACAACTGTTAACCGGATTACGAAATATCAATTGATCTACCATTGTGCAAACCGTATCTATTAAAAAAGCGTGATTTAAATCAATTTTTTTTACTATTTTTATAACTTGGAACAAATTATCAATTCATTTGAATGTCAACGCCAACTGACAATAATGTGACACAATTCTCCTTTCGCGCAAATTTTGATATCTCTTATCGTCCATCAACCTCTGACGCAATACACAAACAAATAAAGCGTGGGACATTCTATAAAGAAAAAGATATACAAACTGGTAACTTGTCTTTCAGGATTTAATCAAGACATTGTATAGAGTATTAAGATCGCAATTACATGCAGAGTAAACCATTTGACAACCAACAAAAGCTTTCTAACCTGTTGACGAAGTCATAAAATAGAATAATAGAAAATGAGATTCAAACAGTTTACTGTAATGTTTAAACGTCCGAGCATGATACCTTCGGATGTATTCCGCCATCTCCTCAAATGAGCTTGAAAATAATTCCATTCGATAACATTATGTCGTATTTTATAAATTCAGTACAAGTTTCTGTTTACTGTCCAAAATAATTGTGTATCACTTTTTCGGAAGATAATCCCGTTAATTGTCCTACTTAACTATCTTTGCGTGTGACCCAAAAACTAAAATAAAAACTTATCTTTTCCAACTTCAAAGCTACTGTCCTGCCTACAATAATATTTGGAGTACAGGCGCTCTTGACTCCGTGTATTCATTTATGCTTCAAGTGCCTGTATGTATAATTGTTTGTGTAGCAATTCCTAAAGGTATTGTTACATTTTCAGTTCTGTCAGCACAAAGTATGAAATGTGACAGCTCTTTTCAGCTGAACAAAGAGTATATTCGGTTACGAAGGCGCCGTGATTATGTAGGATGTATCTTCTGTTTTGAATGTTGTGAATAAAATAACATATTGAGTTCAAAAATCTATCTTGTTTTAGAATAAAGGCGTCCTAATACGGACGCAAATTTTAAAACCTTTTATCAAAACAGTTTCGAATTTTCAATTCAATACACCGAGTATGGTTTTCGCTTTATCATGATGAGATGAAATAGATTAAGTTCCTCGATATAAATAAGAGTTATCGCCTTGTAAACTGTCGAATAAATCAGTCCATCTAAAATTGGGCAATATCTCGGCATCAATTCTAGATTGGCTTCATTGCATCTTCAATTTGAACAATTAATTTGGCTACAAATCAATTTTAAATAGATTAAACACTGAGCAATATTTCAACACAACTAATTTACAAACAAATAATTCATTTCTGAATAATTTGAACGAAAACACTTGTTCAAGATTTTGAGTTGATCCACAATTTTGATAGTTCATTCATTAAAACTATTTCTAATTTAATTTCATGTATGAAATCCGTCGATAAAGTGACGAATAACATAATCTGTTTAGCAAAGTTGCTAATAGTTAAATGACCAATTTTAGTGCTATATAAAATAAACTTGAATTAAAATGAGAATTCAAAAAAATCCCACGTAAATGTTTCTGAATACTCCTCATTATCATCTCGTGTGTATTAAGCTAAAATTTATTAGCATGAAAATAGAATAATTTACATCTTGTGTTGAGATTAAACTCTATTTAAACATAATATGACTATAAAATACATCGTGATGAAATAATACAGAACATTTTATGAAACTTTTAAATCCCATACAACTAAAACACACATAAAACATTCATTGGTTCACAAAAATAATGTCCAAGAATATAAAAATGTTATTCTTATTCCAACGTAAAATTTGGTTTATAAACAAAATAATCTTTGTATCACAACCAAACTCACTATAAAAATGCTAATTTAATCAACATAAAATGAAACTGAAAATACAGAGATCACTGCGAATAAAAACGAAAAAATTAGTAAAATTTTTAGTCCTTCGTACAGATTTTTTAAATTAACTCCATTAAAAAATATTCAATTGAATATCATCTTTCACTCTTTTCTGGATGATAGGTCAATCATTTTAGCACAAAAGTATTTTTTTGTAAAAAAAAAAATTAACAGCAATTCGAGTGAGTATACCACCATATCTGGAAATAAAATATCAAAAATGGCCCCAACAAAAGTTGACAGTTTTTTAAAATAATGTTTAAACATTGCGATTTGCAATTTTGACTCACTTTTCGTGTTTATCTCGAAAACTATCAGAGTAATCGTAATGCCTTAATAATTGCAAGACCTTTAAGATAAAATTTGAATTTTCTCTCGATTGGAGCTGTTTTCACTGAGAAAAACGTAAGAAACCTTGTAATTTTTCAAAAATTTAAAGCTTCACTAGTTTAACGTTTATAGCATCGGCCTCTCAAGTAAAAGTAGTAATGATTAAGCAAAATAATTAAGCGAAGGAGAGATTCTGTCGGACTGATAGTTTTTGCACAGTTGGAATAACAATATTGTGACAAGTAATTTTGCATAGCTTACTTTACCTCTCCCGATTAAAGTACATATGTCAAATTTTTGTATGGATTATAAAAGTTCATAGTTCAGAGAACAAAGTGCTCCTTCGTCCGAGCGCTTGGAAAAGTAGCGGGAGTGGAGCTGTAGTGGATATGGAGCGGTAGTGAGGAAAGCATTTTTGATATTTTACTCCCAGATACCAATTTTACATGGTGGATACTCGGCTTGCTATTAAAAATAATTACGTCAAAAAATCTATTCCAACTGTGGCTACCAGTTGTCATGCAGGTACAGATAATCATGGATCTGTGGATGCTAGTGAAGGATACAAAATTTATTGCCACTTTTGACGCCACCTGGGATCAAACTTGATTCCCTCGGAGCGCCCGACTGCAGTCCAGCTCAAACTTCATAATAGAATATAAAATGTAAGATGATATTCAAAATTGTACAATAGTACACGCATCGATAGATCATGTAAGAAGCATTTACAACACAGCCACTATGACAATGACAAGTTTCCATTGAAACAAGCAATGTTTTTTCAGCTATAATGTAAACTGTGTGGTATTAGTAAAATACATAACCATGATAACCGTAATATTTGTTGTACGATAAAAACTGCTTTTGTAAATCGATCGTGTTGACGATACATGGCTGTTAAGTGCTCATAAATTGATTTTGAATAATCTGTTAACTCTTGTGCTCATCAACGTATTTATCATCGTACCAGACACTACTAGTTGAAATAGGGTTGTAATAAATATAACCCCGACAAAATAGACGAAAAAAAGTGCTGAGTTTGCATTAATTCCCAGCAAGCTGAATTTTTGTACAGGTCTTGAATACGTCATCATTATTGCTATGTCAAAAGTCCCTATCGATCCCGCTTGTGCGTTCTTTTTATCTGAGGTCAAAGGTCACAAATTTCAATTTTTTGCGTATATCTCTGAAACAGTGAGAGCTACCGGAAAAATATATGGGAGAAAGTTTATAGATCGTAAAATTTTCTACAAAAAAGTATGAATACTTTTTTCCTACAAAGCATCGTTCTCGAGTTATCGCGATTTCAAGACTAGAAAATACGAATATGCACTCATAAGTGACCAGCATACATCATCAGATGCTAATTGTCCGTTAAATTTATAGTATAGATTTTTGAATTTCGTGAAAAATACAAGAAACAATAGAAGAATGCAGTTATCTTGTCTCCCTTTAACATCTACTTCTGATTATCAACATTTTTGTTTAGTGTGTTTTACCAATTGCAAGTGTGGCTGAGCAAAGAACTGAATCCTGAAGACTAGGGCTGAAAATTGAAAAATAATAGCTTGGAGCCAATCAAGACTTTACTTCCACCTGCTCCAGAGAAACTGCTGAATACAATTTTTTACTTACTTGTACAAAGAAACAAGTACATATTGTGAAACCGACAAAATTCACCTTTCGAGATTTTGATAGAAATATCCGTTTTGAGCATCCCTGAATCCATTTTGACTATTTTTGGCTTGATGTCGGTACGTATGTTCGTACGTGCGTTCGTGCGTGCGTAACTCGCAAATCTCAAAACTGGTTGAACATATAATGTTGATATTTTGTATTTAAGACTGGTATAGGGTCTAGTTATGCACCTCGCATTATGGTTCCAATCGTCTGTACCGGGAGTGCACTTTACTTGAATCTTTTTTCGAATTTTTCTAATAAATTCAGAATGATAGAACCGTAGGATGTTGAAATTCAGTATTTAAACTTGTTGTTGTATCAGAATGGTTATCTGCTATTTTCGTAAGAATCGGCCAGGCCAGAAGTGCACTTTACTTGAAACTTTTTTTGAATTTTCAGCATAAATATAGAATGATCCGCCATAGCATATTGAAATTTTTTATAAAGAACTTCTATAACATCTTATTGTACATCTTGCATTATGATTGCGATCGGCCAAGCCGGAAGTGCACTTTACATGAGACATTTTTTTAATTTTCCGCATAAATCCAGAATGATAAGCCGTAGGATGCTGGAATTCAGCATTTGAAATGGCTGTAGCATCTAAATGGTCATCTTCTATTTTTCTAACAATCGGCTGAGCCGGAAGTACACTTTATTCGAAACATTTTTTGAATTTTTCACATAAATCCAAAACGATTGAACGTAGATTGTTAGAATTCAATATTAAGAACGATTATACCGTCTAGATGCTCATATCCTATTTTAATTGAGATCTACCGAGCCGGAAGTGCACTTTACTTGATAGTCTTTTGGAATTTTTCGCATAAATTCGAAACGATCAGGTGTAGAATATTGAAATTTGATATTTCAGTCTGCTGTAGCATCTGAATGATTGCCTACTATTTTCATAACAATAGACTGAACCGGAAGTGCACTTCAGTTGGAATTTATTTTTTAATTTTGCGCATAAAATCAGATCTGTTGGTAGTCGTAGAATTTTGAAATCAGTATTTAAGAATGCTGTAGTATAAGAATAATGGCCTACTGCTTCCATAGCAACCGGCTTGGCTGAAAGCGCATTTTACTTGACAGATTTTTAGAATCTCATGAGTAAATCCAAAACGAATAATTGTGGAACGATGATATTTTTTTTTGATTATACATATCTAATGATATATACGATCAAACACAAAATCATATCGTATTATACATATATCCAATGATTTACAAGTAAGTCACGTGATGTTCATGTCAGATTTTTTCTAATTGCAAGATAGGTTGCACAAACAATTGTGGATACAGAAAAGTTGGATTGTGTTATTCACCAGTCTGTCAATTGTCAAGGTCACTCTTGCACTAATAATGAATGAAATGCAACAGATGATTCTTTCTACATAAATTGATGAGGATCTAACTGATATATCTCTTTTCTTAGAATAGTCAACACAAATTGAGCAAAAAGAGTAAGAAGACAGCGAAGAGGAAGAAACGAGTGATCATGTAGAATGTCATTTTCTTGCTGCTATAATTTTCATTATATTAATAAAATATTGTCGCATTGAATTTCCTCGATCGAAATATATTGTGGAGTATTCCTACTGATGAAACCACGTCAAAGAAAAAGCGCAGAGTTCACTACCTCAGAAGTGGTGCGGAAATGTGTGCTTACCTACGACGGTCTGAAATCGCTATAGCTCGAGAATGGTGCTTCGTAGGGGAAAAAGGATTGATAACTTTTTTGTAGAGAATCTTACGATATTCAAATTTTCTCCCACCCACTTCTCTGGTAGCTCTCACCTTCTCAGAGATATACGCAGAAAACAAAACAAAAATTTGTGACCTTTCACCTCGGATAAAAAACAACGCATATGCGGAATCGATAGGGACTTTTGACATAGCACTTTTAATGACGTATTTAAGATCTTTAGAAAAATCCAGCCAGTTGGGAATTAATGCAAAGTGGAATGTTTATTTTGTTCTGACTAATAAGCTTACAACGAATGCGAATGTGAATATGAAAGGAAAAAAAGTATATTACAAATACGAATGCGAATAATTCTTTTCAAAATTTTTGATCTGGATCGTCTTATGACGTTATGACGCCCTCTCCTCTATGGGAAGTGCATTAGTTTTTGGCTTTCATTTTGTGAGTTTTTATATTTATCCCATAGATCAGAAGATTCCAAACTTTGCAGCCTTAAGGGATACACTGATTTCATCACTAAGTTCCAAGGACCAAGACCTTAATTGTCCGTTAAATTTATACATCTGCTTTTATTATTTTGTATTTTTACAATGTAATCAAAATACTCTATAGCAGGCCGAATACCTAGCATATTCGACTCGCTATCTAGGGCCGGATTAGGAGCGCTCGCGGGCCGTAATTTATGAATGAAACTCATATCAATTTAAAATTGATATGAATGATACTCATATCAATTTAAAATTGAAAAATGTTCGTCTCCACTGGGATCAAACAGGTGTACCTCCATTTCTAGTCACGGAACTACTCAATTTACAGAACAATTTTCAATTATTATATATGAAATATTTTCAATGCTCGAAGCATAAGAACTGTAAACCAAACTGAAATATCGTGACATAGCATTGATAACTTTGAAATCAGACAATTCAATATTAAAGCCGAGATTAAAGCTTATAGAAGATTCACATTTATCGTCATTTACAATGTTGCAAAAATGTTACACTATGCATACGTGTACGGAAACATAACTAAGTACACTCACAATAATAATTACGAAACCGAATGCGCATATTGTGAATGTGAAAGCTAATATTTGTTACAACCCCAGTTAGAATAACCGTACAAATATTTTGCCTTTAAGAAATAATTTTTTGACTACGTCCCTGCGCGGTGATAACATAAAGTGTGAAAATAGGTGCTAAGAATGTTTGAACTTTAAAGAAAACGGTTATCGCCTAAACAAATCAGATTTATCGCGGAATATATGGCGGAAATGGCGTCATTTTTGCTAGAGATGTTACACGAGCTTGAATTCTACTAATTTCAATAATATATATTTTTTCTACGGCCGTGCGTAAAGTGGGTACTTTAAATTGTTTGTGACGCGTAAAATTGGTCCTAGTTTTATCACTATTAAAACGCGTAGTAGTTACTGTGAATTCATGTTTGTAGCAACTCTCACTGATTTATAAGTTTGGATATTTGTTGAATCTGAATGTGAACTTTTGCTCTCGCCTCCCTTGCTGTGTGCCCAAAAATGTGGAAGTTGAGGGTTGTAGAAAAAATCAAGCATTATGACATTCGGCCAACATTTTTAGTGTTTCGGCAAAAATCGTCATCAAATACTTGGCCTCATGTCATAACGATTAACTTTACACTCTTGTTGCATAAATGACTATTATTAATTTTATTGTTCACAAGATAAAATATGATTCTATCACATGTATTATTTTGATTTTCAGTTTCCGTGTTCAGCGACAAGAGTATAGTTACTACATCAATACTCAGTAATGTTCTTTATTCACAACAATATTATATTTAATAAAAATATAAATGTCTGGAGAATTTTAAACACCTCAGAGATAAGATTTAAATATAATTTTCACGCTGTTCTCTCCAGCATTCAAATGTCGATATTAGAATTGAACCTTGTACGAATATAAATGAACTGAAATCAATTTTGATATTTATTTATTCCATTTATTATATTTTTCAGGAGAGACCACGGATTTTCTGTGATCATCTTCCAAATAAGTGAGTGATTAATCATTTATCTATTTTTTGAATACATTTTGGAAAATATTGAAGAAATCATCGTCAAAAATCGGAGAAAAAAATTATGAAAATAATCTGATAGAACAGACTGTTTGATTTGGCGAATATTTTTTCTTCTCACTGGAATAGGTTTAATTTGCATGAGTTGGTAGTACTAGTGAGTGCGCGTGCGTTTCAAGATAGTCATTTGCGCATCGTCCAGCGTTCCAATGATTTATATGTGTTAATTCTGCCCTCCAAAAAAGCAAATTATGAAAAATTCATATGCAAATTGATCAGAAACGCAAACAGACGAAAGTAACCACTATTATTTATTTATAGCTTCAATTATAAGTTGGTAAGCCTGCCCAGGGCAATGAGTTAACAAGAATATAACATGCATTCCATATTGTGACTAGTAGAACAATCTTATTTGCAAGGAAGGAAATAACTGTTGTTTAACTCTAGAAAAATCAATCTGACCCAAGTATCAACGAATAGTGTTATAACTATAATACATTTTTAAAACAGTAAAATAAATATGAAAGACATCCTATTTGATTTTGAAAAATATTGCACAAAATCTTGTTTGCATTAATATTAGATTTCATCATTTATATTCTTCCTAATTTCACCTCTTTATCACCTTCTTCCTATCAAATGAATAAAGCTTATTTACTTGTAATATTTCATTATTTCAAAAACTATTAACTTGTCCCGCATTTATATGAATAAATTTCGAATGGGAATAAAAAATTCATTAATCAATATTCAGTCAAACTGTCATTAAAGCATCAACAAATAACTATTTGATTAATTTCAATCACATCATACTTTATCTTCACCACACTTTCACCAATAAATTTTAATACTCAACTGAATGTCGGGTGTTAAATCACGATTTTGAACAATTGTCGGAGAATATCTAGTGCTATCAAGAAAAGAGATTCCGAGGTTGTAGGTTGCAAAGGGATGGGGAATCGAGAAGGTGAAGAAGAGGAAAGATTTTTCTGTGAATTCGACTCGCTTCATAATTCCTTAGAGGACAAGATTGAGTTTTGAGAAAGACAGGAGCGCAGAATTTATTTTACAGAATGAAAACAATTTTTTGATTTATCTTGGGAAATATTTGATAAACAGGCATTCAAGCTACACCAATAAGATATTTCAATTTGATTATTATAGCAATAAATATTTGTAATTTCAATGGCTTTAACTAGAGAATTCCTTTTCTTCTTGATTTGCTCCTTTATAAAATAATTTCATCTCCTCCACTGTCTCCGCTAACCCGTTAACAACAATCCCACGAGAGCAATTCTCCATCTTCTGGTACTCTCTCATACGCACGAGTGCCAAGTAACTCAATGAATCTCAGCATCAGCTTTGTAATCGAATCATTTGCCGCAGCCACCTCGATCTACAATCGCCTCAAACAATTCTACAATCGCACACTTCATGGATCACTTGATCTTTCAACATATGTTTACTCACGTGTTAAGAAACGGCAATCAATTTGTTGATTGACAATCAATCAGGATAAAAAGTTACATTTTGAAATGTATTTTATTAGGTATTGTTAGAAATGGTATAAAAAATCTTGTTGCTGGGTGGTCATCAAATTTTCATAACTGTTTTTAACAAAGCATTTGCCAATAAAAAATATAAGATTAACTGTTTGCTTCATCTTTTTCACTCATATTTTATAGCATACTATAATCTAATCCATCACTGACAATAATTTGAACGATTAAACTCAAATTTTAGATTCTTTTGCCTGAAGACTTCAAATTTCATAACATAATTAATATCGTAATAAATTTGTCTTGACAGTTCGGATCATTCTGTAGTCAGCATCAAGGGGATATACTACTCGGCTAGAAATTAGAATTGCTTGAGGTGATAATACTATCATATGCACCTGACATAATTACCGTTCAACTGTTCATTATCATCGCCATGGAAACAAGTTGTTATTAAGAAAAATGCAAAAGTATCTAGGACACACGCATTCACACCTACGCCCAAGGGGATTGTAAGGGAAAAAAATCTTATTGTGATACGCGAATTTAAATTTATTGTAGAATAACAGAACTTTTAGTTTTTTTTTTATTTTGTTAAAGCTAGAAACGGTGCATAAGGTGCGTTTAACTAAAATTTAAATTTAACTTCATATTACTAGGAACTCTACTATTAATCCATAATAGATACAAATTTGGCTATTATAATAACAGGAATTATGGGGTTTTGAACTCTTGGGTGGCCACAAATTATAGAACGAACAGAATTTGGAAAATCAAAATTGATATCCTCATCATTAAATATGTCTGCTGCATTTACGTATCAATCTAATTGAATAGGAGAGTATACCGCTTTTTTCAATTGGAACAGAGCTTGAAAAAATTAAAATATAAGTGGAAATGCGATTTCAAAAGGAAATTTCTCAACAGTTATGTTAGTTGTACGTCAAATAGAGAGTCTTATTCTTCTATAAATTAGGAGCAGACTTTGATCTCAATTCATAGAAAAACTATTATCATATTCCATTTATTTAATTATGCACATATCATTTTTTTATATTTATCATTTTTACTAATTATTTATTTATGCACATATCTGTCAATCGAAAAAAGCGTGTGAAAATAATTCAATAAATGTTACTTAGAAGCTCATTATTAAATATTTGAGAATATTTTCATTATTAATAGCGCTAATAATGCCAACGAAAATCAAAGATAACGCACGATAATTTTTAATATTCATCATTTTTACTAATTAGCTCCTAGGTATATCTTTTGATTTGAGTCTGATTTTGTCCTTTAGTTAGTTGTCAACCTCTTCCTCATAGCAGAGTATATTAGAAATATATAAAGCTTCAATAAAAAAAATCTGATGTACTTTCCCGACCATAAATTTCATGGCTAGTTCTATTGCTGTTTCAGAAATTTAGAGTGTCGCATCAATTAATTGCATATTTCAAAGTGACAACTGTCATTGTTAAAGTGACAGCTGTTAACGTTAAAGTGACAGCTGTCAACGCTAAAGTGACAGCTGTTATTGTTAAAATAACAACTGTCATTGTTAAAGTAATAGATGGCGGTTATATTTTAGTCCTTACATGAAATAAGAATTTTTGAAAATAGAATCCTTTTTTAGATTTTCGGGGTCTTCAATTCATTGGAACATACAGTTTCTACATTTGATCGCCGGAAGTATAACTATTTACTTCAATATCTACAAAGATTATCTTCCCAAGAGCTTTAAATTGATGCAAAACTAGACATCATTCAAATAATTTGTAGAAAAAAACAATTGACAATCGTTTAAATATTGTCTTTAACACTTCTACTAGCATGTGGTCTTTAAAAAAAAAAACTTCTATTCATTACAAATAATTATGACAGATTTAGTAATTTTAAACATCTTTATACAGAAAAAATTTGATTACGTGACACTTTTCACTCCTAATTTTGATAACAAGAATTCGTGATATCCAAAGTAACGTCACAGCTGCTACAATTGTGTATAGTAACACCAAGCGATTATGAACAATCTTTTATAAATATTATATAGCTATTTTGGTACCTCATATCTTAAAATATATTTGGACGTCAAAATAGGATGTACAAAATTAGTATTCTATTGTGCCTAATGAAATGAAACTAAAATTATTCAAAACATGTAATAATGCTTGGTCGGGCTATAGATATATGTGAAAGACCGTGTGTACAAAGCGTGCTTCAAAGGTAGGCAACTCTGATTGGCAGTTAGGTAACTGGCAATTGAAACGTCATCACAAAATTTGAAATATGATGAAATTTTCAAAAAAATATATTTGAGAAACTACAGACTTTTAGTGAGTTTGAAAACTTCAAAGTTATTACTTCAAATCCAACTTCCAGAAGCAAAAATTGAAAAAAAAAAACAGTGAAAGACCCCATTATCTCCACAAGAGCTTCAATTTGATACCAAATACGGCGATGGAGCCAAATTACTAGATTAAAAAAAAAACAATTGACGAACATTTGCATGTGCTGTCCAAATATGAGTGATGGTAGTTCTAATCTCTGATTTAGATTTTCATTATTTCTTTGCTTCAGCAAAATATGAGTTTCATAGTAATTAAACCGCAGATGATTTTGAAAAATATTTTAGATGAATGTTGTGCCAAATTATTCGAGCATCAATTTTAGTTATTTTACATTTTATGATAAATACTACTAGTCCAAGATCCCAGACTCTCCAGACATTACTTATTTTCTGAGAAACAAAATTTGTGGATTAGAGTAGTGTTAGTCGGTACTTTGATCATACGCATATTTGCTAGTTTGTGCCGACGGCCAATTTATTGATACGAGGTGCTATGGGTACGTTAAGAAGTTACTTATTTTTCTTAAAGTCTGAGTGCTAATTTTCATGATTCTAGAGAATATTGTTGAAAATTGATAATCAACACTGCCATCAGATACTTTCCATCGGCAGTAATTCTTGCTGAATGCTTTAAAGCTCGAAAAAAAATAACCTTATCTTACTTATAGTCTGAGTCCTAAATCTCATATATGGTACTCGGAGAGCATTTACAATACTTTTTATAAACAGCTAGACCAAGAAAGAGTTTGATGCCCGTAGATACTTGGCTTACTATCAAGCCTACAAATAGTGACCTCGCGCTTTTACTCACAGCGATATTTTAATTGTGTCTGAGGGATGTTTAGCCCTACGATTGATCTGGCTGTTAGCAAAACGTATTGAAATTGTACCCTGAGTATCATATATAAAAATTGGAACTCAGACTATAAGCAAGATCACGTTATTCTTTGTGAGCTTCAAAGAGTCTAGCAGAAATTACCACCGATGGAAAGTGTCTAGCAGCGTTGATGATCAATTTTTAACAATATTCTCTGAAACATACATCAAAATCAGCATTCAAGACCTTGAGAAAAGTGAGTAATGTCTCAACGTACCGCTAGCACCTCGTATCTGTAAATTGGCCGTCGGCACAAACTAGCAAGTATGCGTATGATCAAAGTACATACTAACACTATTCTATTCCACACATTTTGTTTCTCAGAAAATAAGTAACGTCTGGCGGGACTGGGATCTTGCTCTATACCGTTTATAAAATGAACTAAAAAAAAAACTAGAAAGTTCCATCAATAAAGTTTTAGTACCACTGATTGAAAAAAGCTCATCCACGAATTTGAATCCAGCTTTTTGATGAAAAACCTAAATATAAATGTCGTACGCGTTCTCAAATTATCAAGCTTCCTGACAAATCGACCGACAGACAAAACTATGCTTTTTGAGTTCAGTAGGATCTAAAACGTGAGGACTCATCAAAGTCTCGAACTGTCAAAAAACACGATTACAATACTTCTCCTATGATATAGGTCGGGGAAGTAAAAATGTGCAATAGCAGAAGTTTTTGCAGAATAATGAAATTCAGCTTTTAATCTTCTAAAAAATATTAGAATAATACAGAACGACCAATTGGTGCTTGTGGTGTCTTGAATCTTGTAAAAACAAGAAACTGCAGCTGATATAAAAAACCAATTTATAGTTCTGAATAAAATCATAGGAATTGTAGTCTGACTCCTTTGGAGGCTAATATTAACTTCTGGAAGTTCATGATTAGCTTATAAATGTGTGAAAACTTTTTAGGGACTACAAGTTGTGAGTTTACTCCCATATGACCAAATAATCGAATTACAGTTTTTTTTTTTTTGCAAACATCATCTTGGCGCAATCTATACAACTACTGCTTAGGGTTGAGTATAAGTTACGTCTACAAACATAAATAAAAGAATTAGTATTGCTATGAAATAAAAAACGATTGACATAGTACACTCTAAAGTCAAAAGCTAGACATTTATGGCCAGTTGCACCGCTGTCCCTTAAATTTCAAGTGGCGCTTAATTGAACAATATCGTATCAAGACTCAAAAGTCGAATGTGACATGAACATTGCTGTCATTATACCGATTCGATATTTTTTGCTCAAGTGAAACTTAAAATTTAAGCTAGAGCGATGCAACTAGCCATTAGAGTACGTTCCACTAGATGACCGCAACGCTCACGTTCACGACCGCGATTTTTGCTGTTCCATCAACTTAAGGTCAATGTGGCTAGTGCTTCAAGTGGAATGATCCTAGTGTCTGTTAAATGTCAAATAAACTGATAATTTGTTGTAAGGATCGAAAAGAAAATCATTAATAAGAATAATGTTCGACTAGTTTATTATTGTTATCATAATAATACTGATTCTACGGTAATTACGTAATAAATAATACCCGAGGGCATTATTTTTCAAAATAACAAACTAGAATATCACGTTCCTTAGTTACAGCAAGTAACAAGAGTAATATTTCTCTGATAGAAATCATAATGACAGGACATACATTGCTAAAATTTTTTATTGAAACAATATATTAGTCGAACATTAAACATTGAAGGCACCACGGGAGTTGAAAAGATAATAATGCCTACGGTAAACGTATACACCTCGGCACTATTGACCTCAGGCATTATTGTCCTTTTAACACCCTTGATACCTTGATTACTATGAACTAACCTGTAGCAAAAGGGATATACGAATGGAATGAATTCAATATGCCTGTGTAAATTAATCGCTCTTGAATAATAAATGATGAACATGAGAGACCATAAAATTATTTGTCATATTGACAAATGAAAAATCTTGAATCAATTGACATAACTTCGAATCGAAAATAAAAATTGAAAAGCATATTCTCATTTAATTTGAACTTTCTTGGCGATTTTTGCAAAAATGAATGCAAGGGCTGCTTTAATCCACCTTTCAATCGCGAGTCTTGTGAGCTTGAAGTGGTCGAGATCAATGACGTCATCTATGTCGTATTTATCATGAACGCTAAGACCGCAATCATCTTGTGGAACGATTATTGAGACGACATGAGCATTGCGGTTCTCTAGTGGAAAGTACCCTTAGAGGAGAAATAACGGTAGGTATATCCAAAGATATCTTTGTGTACATTTGTATGTAGCTACGCCGGTAGTTCAGGTCTGCTGCTGGTATCAAAGCTCTTTAACCTACAGTATGTAGTACTTGGTAAAGTTATCGCACACATGAGTTTCCAGAAGCTGCTTACGATTTTTCTGAAGAGTATATAAAGCAAGAAAGATTTGAATCTATAAGCTGCAGTCAGTCCCTGAACTACTTATTCTATATTATTTAGATGGTTGAACTTAACAGCTAATTTTCAGTATTTTTCCAACATCCAGCATATAGAGAATAGTAGAAAGCAAAACACCAAACCATGAAGCAATAATGAGTGTATAACTCCAATATTATTTAATATACTAAAAATGTATTTGTTAAAGCTAGTCGTCTTATTACGATTTCGAATTTACTCACATTGAGAAATTACTTTTATTATTTATAATTACGATTTCTATGAATTACCAGTATATTGAAAATGTATAGGGTGCTAATAAATACGTGCTAAATTTATAGAGAACTAGACAGTACCTACGACTTTGTCTGCATGGCTGAACATAACCGGAATTAATAATCGTGAAGAATGAAAGAATAGTTATATCATTGTGGACAATAACTATTTCTGAAATTATTATCATTGAAGAAATTTAATGGATAAGGCAGCTAGTATTCCTCTCTCTCACAATTACAGGAATGTATCGTTACCCCATTTATGTTGAAACTGCAGCGGTGGCTGGGGGCGGCGCAGGTACGAGGCGAGTCACGTTTTTATCAATTTATCGTAGGAATATTTTCATTTCCAAGGATAAAAAGTATCCTTAATGATAATCCAGGATATAAGCTATCATTTTGTCAAGTTTCATCAAAATCTGTCAAGAACTTTCAGCGTGATGCGTGCACAAATGAAAATTCTCTACTCTCTACATATCTACGTAGCTTATCATACGCGGAATAATAATCTCGAAGAATGAATGAATGATGATATAGTTGTTAACAATAACTATTTCTGTAATTATTGTCATCAAGGAAAACAATGCTTTTCTGAATATTAGTCTATAAGTAAATGTCATTCCGTTTGCTTCCTTACATGCTCATTGAATTTATAATATTTATTCCGATTTATTCATTAGCAACCCGTATATTTTGTTATGTGACGTCATTTTCATGCGGTTTGATTTGAATCAATGGACAGATATAATTCCTTGAAATAAATTATATTAAATCTTTGTCCTTGTTTTGTAAACAGTTCGATAAAATCTTTAGAAATCCAACTGGAATTCACTTAGAACGTAGGCGAACGATAAGTTAGGTATTAGGCAGTTGTAAACATTATTTCTAAACCTGTTACTGTTGTCATGGCCAACTTTCCACAACCGATATTACATATTAATCAGTAATTGATTACCCAGATAATCAATCATCAAAATAATCGATCGCTGTGCGATTGATCGCAATTAATTATAATCATTTCAATCGGTTTGAAGTCAAGGAAATAGTCATTATTGACGTATTGCATGTCGGCTGCTAATTTAGACTGAATGGCTATAATTTGCTGTTTTATATGAATATTATTACTGCTTAACAGTTGATTTTGCTAGTAATAATATGCTAATTTTATGATCTCAGTAAAATTATTACTATATTAAGTTAGAATCTCAGAATGTGAATATTTATCTTGTGGAAAATCTGCATTTGTATGCTTGAACTACGAATATTTTGACATATGCTTTCGAGATGTTTAGTTTCTATACTTGGGTCTATTTGCATAAGGCACTTTTAGCTTTAACCATATTAGACCAAATTCAGTTTCCTTTATTAGTTAAAGATTGATTACCATGCAAATATCTTTTTTCTTTCTCCTATTCAATTATTCTAACATACATTCGTTTTTTATTTACGATATTTTAGTGAAGCTTCTTTAATAAGAGAAGAGAGCCTAATTCGGCTGATTATTAAATGATCACGTATTTCTAACCTAAATTTTTGAAATTTGAATAAAAATTATAATATTTTCATATATACTTCTATAATGACTACAAGTTAAAATCAATAATCAAATGTAACGAAAAAATAAATCCTTCACAAAATCTGTTTTGTTTATTAAACATCATTCAAAAATTGAGTTAACAACGTATTAGCTAGCAAAATGTTAGCAAAGCTTTATGCAACTGGCTTTTAATCTTGCTCCTCTTTGTTAAACTTTGTTTTCTTCAATTTGTCAAAAGCAAACAACCTCTTATTCGACAAAAACTTGAATTTCCAATGCGTCTAGATTCATCAATCCCCTTCAAATTTTTTCTTTAAATTCTCTACTTCTCAATCCTTATCGGGAAACAAATTTTAGACCAAGTCTTTTTATATGTTAGAATTTTGCTACAGCAACAGTCAACATGCTTTATAGAATCATCAGAATTTTATTATCAGATGCTTTTACAAAATTATCAAAATTGGATATAATAGTTTAATATTTTTGTGAAAGTAGAATTATTGTTATTGCATAACCAAAGGGTTACGGTAGACTGTAGAAAATCGCAAATTACTATTATTTATTGATAGTTACGGCCACTAAATAACAATTGTTGGGAAAGTATAATAATTTAGGAATTAAATCAAATTCAGAAAATTGATCATAAACTACCACAATTTACAACTGGTCTTTCAAGGCGAATTCTTGGAGATTTATGAAATTAATTGCCAATTATGGTTAAATGAGATCGTTTCTTCAACCCAAGACGTTTTTGGCGACTTATTTTCTATTAGTTAAACTCTCTTGATCTTATCACACTTTCCATAAACCTGGAAATGATTGGTATCATTGATTACTCTTTGTTTTCTGATAAGCCAAATCCCATAAAATGACTTCGTATAAACCTAACTAAACATTCCAGCGCTTTTAGAAAATCTTAATGTGTATTAAATTCCGATAAACATACTTCAATAAATTCCAGCATTACTACTTGCCTCAGTTCATTCATTCAGGGCTTCTTTGTATACCATTACTAACTTAGTGGAACAAAACATCCTTTTTTTGCTGATTATTGCATTATTAAACAACGATTTGCCGCCTCTCAGTTATCAAACAACTACTGAATTATTATTATTCATTGAACTGGTTTAATTTTTCAGAAATCTAATAATCAAATTAGAAAAACCAACTACACGACTAATTTATGGATACTAGTTCTTGAATATTAATTATTTAATGGATTCGATAACCAACGATCGATAATATTAATTGAATGGATCGTAAGTCTTTGCTTTGTAAAAAAAAGGCTCGGCTCCATTCAAAGAGATAATTTGTACTATATTGCCTTATTCTTTCTACATATCAAAGATATAAAATTTATTTCTGAAAGTATGGTTTCCTCAAGTATTTCGAAATTCTGTTGGAGAACACTTTGAAATAGAATATTTAAAGAGATTTACAGGACTCAATTTTTTTCGTTTTTGCGAAGATTTTGAATAATATAATACATTTTCCTGTATAAGGTCTTCAAATTTTTATTATAATATCGATTCAATATTTAGACAACTAAATATTATTTTACTATTTTTACAGTACCATTCTCATGCGAGACTGATTTAGAATTAAAGATAAATATTTTTATAAGTAGTAATTGAATTTTTATGATTATTTTCATGAAGATCGTAAAATTTATAGCATAGGTACATCTTTAGATAGGAAATTGAAAAATTAAATTCTGAGAACAAAAAATGTAAATTTGACATTAAATTCTTCTCTAGGAAACGTTTGAAATTTTGTGTGGAAATTTCAATATTTCCCAACAATATGATTAATTTCAATTAATAACTTCAACAGAAGAGTCGAATAGATTCTTTGAAAAAACTTCATCATAAATATTCATTTTTATTGTCTTAATTTTCCATTGGCATCAGTTAATAGTTTTACACAATAATAATTCGAGTTAAATTGGATTAAAATCTTAAAATCAGAAGAATTATATAAAAATATATAATCTGTTGCAAAGAAATCATAATTGGTATCTATTATTAGTTATGCTGTCTCCACTGTATTATGAAAATGAATCACAAGGTACTACTTGCTTATCTGTAGGTCAACAAAACGATACGAAAAAAGTAACTTTTGATGTTTGCCGTTTAACCGAATCTTTGTAGTTATTGAGTCATGACTCATATCAGTATTCGCCAAACTGACAGATCCACAAAAAAACTAAAAATCAACTCTAAACAGAAAAAAACTCGTTCAATATCCAATAGCCAGCAAATAACGTCATCCATCAATGTTAAATTAAAATTGGAAGCTCCAAGTAAGTGAGTATTCAATTTAAAAAGTCAGAAATTTATTTCCAAATTATCAATCGAATTTGTACTTTTAACTCACCAAATTTTGGTCCGCGCCATGTTTTAGATGGTCCATTATATGCTCCTCCTGTATAGGCTCCTTGGGGCCTTACATACACAGGAGGACATCCCCCACAATTAACCGGATAGGGTTGGTAATATGTCCACCCCGCGCAATTTTGAATAGGTGTTAATCTATACTGCACTGGTTGACCATGAACATATCTCCTCCTACGTTGAACATGTTGCCGCCTATCCTTCAAAATCCTTTCGCGCAGGACAATTGTCCTGTGTGAATTTGGTGCACTATACACACTACACGGAGATAATCTCACTTGAGACACTTCTCTTGCGGACGAAGCTTTTGGCGATGAATCCCCTTCAGATGAAACATTCAGGATTTGATGCCTATTATCGGAGAATAATTTTTCCGCAAAAATAGTTTCCTTGGAGATGGCAGTGATGAGCAGTGCGAGCAGCACTGCCGGCAACATAGCGGCATGCTGCGCGCGCGAACTACGACTGAATCAAACTGAGATGACTTTGTGCCGATTACCAAGCGAGTGTGTTGAGATCACAAGTAGTGGAGTCTAGCAAGCCGGCTTCAGAGGCTTATCACTAAGTTGAAAGATGCTGCTAGCTCCTGCTGCTGCTCATGAGAGTGTATTCTTAGATCTTCACTTCACGATGAATGAATTTTTTTGGAGATACAACAATGAAATTCGCGAGATAATTTAGATTTCTTTTTGACTGACAGAAGACATTTATTCTGGTCATGTTACAATATATATTCTTTTAAAAATACTAAGTGCATAACCTACAGTTATTACTTGTTAAAATATAATGTCAACTATATTTCAGGTGAATCAAGTTTGGAACAAGTGTCAAAGGCTATTTTACGAGAGTTATATTTCATGTGTATCATAATATTTGAAATGAATTCGAAAGCTATTTGATTTTGATATTTGATGATGAATAACCCTGAACAAGATAGTTTGTAATAATGTAGTCTACTTATCCAAAAATTGTGATTTTCATATGAAATTTCATATTTCAATTTGTCGCAGTACAATGCATCCATATTCAAACAGTTGTAGACTGAAATTATGTTTCACGTGGTTTATTTTCTGACAGTTGGAAAAATCTGGAGCATTATCTTCTGCTGCTTTATTTATTTAAAAAATATTTTCGGGGCTAAAATAAACTACTTAGATCTCTCTTAATACTTGTTGCCTAAATATAAACATGGTGTTAATAGAATAATCTCTTTATTAAAGACTACAACTTTTTTCATCTATTAATACATACTTCCATGTAGACTTGAATATTTTTATCTCTTGTTTAAAGCAAACTAATCTCCTTAAAAAAACAGCTAACCATGTATAATATATAGAGGTACTCACATTTATTCAAAAGAAAGAATTTTCTGTTAGGCAACTCTAATAATTAATAATGCAAATCTGATATGCCGATATGTTTTGATGTTGAGTTTCAATATTAATATATTCATCTAGCTATACATTTTGAATTGATTAATTATAAAGCAGCGTATTTATCAGTATTTTTAATGTAAACATATCAACATTATAAAATTAATGGTATCATTAAACGAATAAATACGCCAGTAATCTTCTCTAAATGGTGGAATTACGACAATTAATTGAATTTTTGGTATTCTGTGGGAGATGATTTACCTATTTTTAATTCACTTCTGGATTTCAAAATATATTTCTATCAAAATCTAGGTGATAATTGATCGATAGCAGATTTATAGAGAATTTTTTGCAATTAAAAGCTATTTTTATGATCAGCTATAGTAATTTCATAATTATTCATATTTTCTGCGAGTTGTAATCTGGTAAAATTTATAAATTACAGAATAGTCTCGTTGTGAATATCATTAATAAAAAATATATGATGGCACTGTAAATTTACAGAATTTACTGAAGCAACAATTTTTTTACAGCAAAATAATATAGAACAGAAGTCTATTTACACTTTGCAATAACTGTATTTAGTAATATTTCTGTAAGACACAGTAAATTACAAAGCATTATTTAAGAACATAATAAACATATTCACATATTTTGACGAATACATTTTGTAATGTTATCTACAATTTTCAAGGTTTTGCAGCACTGAACGAAGAAATTAAATTACACGGTTCTCTCAAAATGATCACATTTCACTAACCTTTATTTTTTATCAACTCACATTCATAGCATTTTTCACAATGAAATACACAGAAATACTCATGAATTACATATTTTATTAATTTCTTTTAAATTTTTTCGTCAGGCTGTATTAATTACAGTATATGTATTTACTGCATGACTAAATTTTGTATTTTGTAGTACAATGTTTCTATTGAATTTGTTACGTTTTATGAAGGCATCTCTTGAAGAAGCACTTCTTCCTAAAATTTGATGCACTGTATTTTCTTTATTCCAATGTTTTCACTATGGCACTGTCTTCATTTATTCCAATTTTTGTTGAAGTAGCGCTTGGACAAGAGGTGAGAATATCGACTATAATTATACAGTAAAAAAAATAGATACTTCCTGTTTAACATGCTCTTACAGTTTCATATTCCATTCTTCTCAAGATTCCTTAAATTACGAACTTCAGTGACTAAATGTGATTTTCTTACGTTGCTCGATGGATTCATCCTGAATTTTCTATAGTTCTCATCTTGTAAAATATTGTCACAAACGTAAAATATTTCAAGTAATTAGTTCACATAATACGCTTGGCTAATGGAGTAAGTAGCGCCTCGATGCGGCAGATTTTAGAAAACCGTAGGTTATGAACGAAGTTTGACGTATTCGCTGTCACGCTGCAAGCTGGCGGCAGTTGATGTATTTTATTAAATAATTTAATTGTTTGAAGTGTGTTGATAAACCATGAGTGGAAAAAATAAAGGATAGGTCGTAGTTGTTGCGTACCTGGTTGTCAAAACACCCAAAATGAAAACCGTGACAAAAAAACACCAAAAAATGGGCTATTTCGGTTCGTCGAGTTAATTAAGTATTGGAATATTCAATTGTTGATGACATAAATATATAATTATTGGTATAATGCATATTCTTTTATGTTTTTAATATAAATTTTGATTCAACTTTTTGTATCAACATTCAAGTTATACTTGTCATTATAATTTCTTCCTTTTTTTAGAGACAGTGTCTCGTTTTGCAATTGGAAAAAGATCATTAGCTTTGCAGCCCTTGCATATCGTATTAGCAAGTTGCTTTTGAGGGGAGACGATTCCATATCATCGGTGTATCCGTTTTAGAGCAAATATTTTCTATGTTCACATAGAAACAAATTGCTGCAGCGTACTTGCAATATCTTTTTTCTGTCTCACAGTTACAATTGGCAATTTCAATTATTCGATCTTCATTAATCCATACGATAAATTATCCAAAAAACAATAAGAAATTCCAAAAATCGAGTTGTACAATTCAACACAATTCTGCTATTATTCACAATACTATTGAAAAAGTATGAATATTCACAACTGGATTGTACGTTTTCTGGTTTGTTTCTTTCCAATGTAAACGCCTGGAGTTTCGTGTAATACTACCCCAATGATTTTTCCACATACATCGCTAATTATGTCTTCATAATTACCAACATGAAAACTGTAAACCAATTTATTTCTTCTGAATGAATTTCTCCATGGTAGTATTTAATAATAGGATGACAAGACGAAAAGTTTATCAAAGAACACACGTACAATTTGGAATCTTCAGGCGATTGATTTTGAACTAAAATAATTTCCCTTGGGCAAACTTTTTTGGCGTAAGCAATCAAATTTAACTCCTTCAAATCAACAGGTTAATATCAACATTTTTCTTCTTTATATACACGCAATGTTTTCAAATCAAAACTAACATTTCATTTTCGTTATCATATATCTTCCCTAAGAGTTTATTCTACTCGCCGCTAGATGGCACGCGTGTTCCGAGCTGTCAAGATTAGCCAAGCGTATTATTTATTTGAATTCGCTATAACTGTAAACCTAGTTAGTATTGACCAAGTCGATGTTCAATTTTCGGACGTGATTGACAGGCTACGGTTACTAGATATTCGATGGCTACCAGGCATCAACTGTTAGACAATTGGATGTTAGCTCATTGTTGGATTAGGTATACAAGAGCGTGAGCTAAGAGAGTAACTGTAAGCGATTTTGTAACCATACGTGTTTAGAAAATAAATATTCACACTGTAATCTACTATAATAAATTAATCATTATAAAATTTGTGACAACATAATAAAATATAGATACCATACAGAATTATATGATTTTACACTATAATATCTTCTTATATTTGGCTTTTACATAATATAGAATGAAGCTATTAATTTTCATGAATTTCTGGTGAAAAAGTTTCAAACAACTAATTACAGCGATATTGTAAGATAAAGTCTTTCTTCTTGTTGTCAAATTAACTATTCCTGACAATTTCCTAATCACGGTCAGGGAGAAATTACACAAGACAGGTCATAATGATTTACGTATGTGTCGCTAACGAACGTGTAACACGCGCGTATGTATTAATTAATCTTCAATCTTGCGTATCAAGCAAAAATATGGAGAAAAATAGTTACACATATAAGCCTCGCTTCTAGAAGAGGCAGAATAATATCCTGCAATATAATTATTAAAAAAGTTTAGTCAAACTTGAAATTGAAATTTTCTAAGAGGAAAACGGTAGCATATTCTGGATGTTTCTAGAAAAATTGTCTCTCCCGTCATAAGTCTTCATCATGATTAAATTCCATACTTTCCAAATTTTTCACGTTACTCTTTCAATTGAATAGAATAGATATTATAGTTTATGAATGGAATGTAGTAAATATAACATTGAAAAATTGCTCCGTTTTCTACTTCTGTTTTTCAAGTCAGTGGCAAACAACTTTGTTTTTTGTGTGGGCAGAACGCGTTGGTCAGCCTTAAGACACTTAGATATGTGACTATGTCTAGTTGAACAGGACCCATCAATCAGATGTGGTCATAACGCTACGAACGTTCCTTTACTTCATTAAAAGTATGACCCAGAAACTCTGGAGACAAGCCGTCTAAGATTACTGGCAATTCAAGAATTAATAACACTATAAAGATTAACTAATAACTTGAATAATCACTTTTCTCATTTGTATAACATATTTCATTATGCTTTCTTTGATATAATAATTATTTCATGTATAACAAATTATAACGTGATATATTTGATTTGTAATACACTGACATAACATACGAATGATTATTTTCAGTGCTTGAGATGGCACAGGATTCTGAATGTGCCAAAACTTGACCAAAATATTAAAAAACAGGTCACTTCCGGTATTGTTGGCAGTCCCTTGATCAATAATATGTTGAAAGTGTCAGTCGGTAAAGAATGTCCGGTATATGAATAGAAATATGTTCTGCCACCCTTAACCTTGACCGGAAGAATAATTTTAACGTAGTACATTCTATTTGTAAACGAGAATCATGCTTTAGGTAATTATTATATTCAAACTCATTCTAGTACAGGATTCTATATGTGGCAAAGTTTGACCAAAGTATCAAAAAAATAGGCCACTTCCGCTATTGTTGGCAATTCCTTGATCAATTGAAAGGGCCAATCGGTGAAAGATGTCTGGCACAGCTCCAAAGTGCGAATTATTTTCGGGACTGCTGCCGCGCTTCTGATCAAGAGAAGGGATGGCAGTAAATGCGCCAGATCTCCTTCACTTATTGGCACAAATATCAAGCTTTTTTTTCCAACAATCGGTTGTTTTCACACATATAAAAGCCTGTCCCACCTTTTGCCTATGAAAGATGAAAAAATATAATAAATAAAAACCATCCGTTTGTTCCGCCAGAAAGAGTTTTATGCAATCAGTCAGTTCTCCTATTACCATGGTTCATATTTTTTATTTCAAATATATTTAAATTCTCTAGAGCATTTCATTCTTTCATCTTTTAGAAGCTTCTAACCACTCCTCTTTCAAATTACTTCAAAAATAATGATAAATTGTATCATCACAAAATAGTCTAAACAATTAAAGAATCATCTTGATGACCAAAGCAAATTTTTGGCAGTTCATGAGTGATTATTAGTTCAGGGATTTCGCGAATTACTATTTCCTATAGTTACTGATCTTAAAATCAAGTAATTTGGGCAAATCTACGAAACAGCAGCTTTCATTTAGTACCAGTTTCAAGCTGTGACTATTTTATACACAACTTGTGCACGTACAGATTCAAAAGGACCTTTCATTCTCTATTGTTTAGTTATTGATTGACAAGACTTCATGGGCTGTTTCTAAAATAATTATTCGATCTTCATCAGAGTTATATAAAAAGAATCCTTGAAAATTTGGTGCAATTACCTCAAAAACTACAGATTTAAGAAAATGAGTAACTGGTGGTCATGTACTGGCCTAAATTGATCATAAAAAACAAAGTTAAATTTATTCTGACACTAACATCGATATCCGCTTGTCAATATCTTTTGTAACTCGCGAGATATTGAGATAAATAGTTTCTACCCTAAAATGGGTTGGGTAGTAACCCATATCAATTCGAAATTCAAGGTATAAAATTTAATTACATGTTGCTCATTATCTGTGGCAATTTTCAGATTTCAATTATGCATAGTCCAGCAGTAATCACCTTTTGTATTTTCATTTAATTTTTCACCTTAAACCGGATGTATGAATGAAGAAATCAAGCAGTTTGTGCAAGCCTACGAAGAAGCATCTTTCATTTAGTACCAGTTTCAAGTATGTAAATGCTGTAGTTGCTGAGAACCCAGCGTCACGCCAGCCAGCCAGACAGCCAAAGTGAATATAAAAGCCTATTTTTTTTTTGCAAAAATGCGCTTATATAGTTGAATGATTTTATATAATCTGGTAAGTATGGCGGGTCTATTAATATTTTTTTCATTCAAAAACTGAACTGTTGCAACTGCTATTTGAGAAGATGCATTATCATGATGGAACTCTTTCCGAGCACTTCAGACAAAAAATTTAAATGCACTATTTGGCAATAATTGTCGTTTGTCGTTCCCGCTTAATTGCTTTTACCGGGACAATACTTTTGCAGAATATTGCGTACATTACTTAGGACGGATTGCATAAAAATTATTAACATGCTGTTAGTATTTTTAAATGACATTCTATCAAAAAATTATTCATTATAAGGATAATTTAGCAGTATCCAGCATTTGAAAAATGATTTTTAATCACATTTATTACACAGAAGAATATTATTATCATGTTGAAAATCAGGACTAGAAACTCGTGATTAAATAAAGTTAACAAAGCTTTATGCAACTTGGCCCTAATTCTTAAACGGTTCTGCTTTTTGAAAATAAGAATGCTGATATCGCACAAATCAACTGACAATCTTTGAGAAATGCAAGTGATCGTATGTGATTCTTCTAACAGCTTATGATCAAATCTTGAAAGAGAGAAGCTTACTGGATTGTACTGAAAAGTCCAAATAAGGACGAAACACGTTGCCGCCCTATTCAAAATAATAGTGCGAAAACCGACTCCTGAATTTATAATTTTGCGAAACACTCAGGTTTTAATTTCTAACAATCTGTCAAATAAGGGTCCGTTAAGATTTCTAACGGGCTCATTGGTGTATCCTAAACAAAGTTTCATTCCATTCAACGTTTTTCTTTTTCTGAAGCATCTGCTTGCTTCTAATCAAATATTGACGGATGTATTTAAAACTTAATTACCGTATAATTTTTGAAGAAAACTCCTTTAGGCGCGACTAAGGAGGTAACTGAAAGCTTTGGATGGCGAGAATGTTATAGGAGCGTAAAAGTGAAACGGAGGTGTAACAGCTATAGTAAGTTTACGCAGTTACTACATTTGTACATAGGGTATATAATATATATGTATGTATTCTATTTTTATATAATTCAATATTAATAATAATAATAATTTTTGATCAATAAATTTTTTTTTCAAACGTCACAAAAGTGACATGTTATGTATTTCTGTTGCCAAGATAAAAGTGTCACTTTATCTGATTAGGCAGATAAAATACTAATCCTAAATCTAATATTTGAGCCAAATAATTTAGCAATATTCATTGTGGATTTACTTACAGTTATTGAGAATTGGATTTGGAAATGAATTTTCTTCAAAATATATTATACTTTGACATATCAAAATGACAGTTAGATTATCTAGCAACGTAGCTACTAACCTAAAAAATTAGGTTTGAGTTCTATAAAGAGGCACTTTACGATACCCAAACGAGTTTCATAAAGTACACTTTATGACACCTAAATAGAAGAAATATTTTTTAGGCGATCGTAACAAAAAAGGTGCTTTCATGGCCCTTTTTGTGGCCGTGAAGTCTCACTTTTTGGGACTGATCTGTCAAATTTTACTTTTTGGGACTAATCTGTCAAATATTACTTTTTTGGGACTGATCTGTCAAAAAATATTTTATAAACACCTCATATCTACCAATATGGGCAGCTTGATGAACTCTTCAAGAAACAGTTTTCGCCGAAATACATATTATATTATTCCGTCAACTTCTGTAGTTCTTGCAATTCAAGAAATAAATACGCATTTTTCATAAATGTCAACTTGATAGAAGACAATAAAATAAAACAATTTCAACAGCAACTAAGATTTACTATTGCAATGTTTTAGAAATAAATAGATAAAATTATATGATTTTGAATTATTTCCTAATGATCGCCTAAAAAACGTTGTGTGCACCTCGGCCTACAGTTCTTTTTTGATCTCACCTGAATTGCATCCTCAGCTACGCTTCGGCCGCAAACAACAGATTCGACCAAAAAAGATAACCTTTACGGCCTTGATACACAAATAACTATTATGGTATACTGAATCGCCGTGAACTTCTCTTTACAGAGCTCTGTCTTTAGTGGTTAAAAACAGGCTGACAGCTGTATGCTTAGTATACTCCGTGCCATTTTTGTTTTTAGCGGACAACATTCAAAATATGGTATATTATGCTCAGGATGACGTTGGCTGCCCTCGTTGAAGGCGAGGGCGGAGCTCAGGACGTAGCTCCATGCAGCCAGCTTCATCCGTGACGATAATGACGGTCTTACAATGTTCGTGTTGCATACGATATTTTTTGTAACAAGTACACCGAAGTACTCTATTACTAATAATTTTAAATGAATATGTTTTATTGGGTTTAAGTTCTGTAATTTATTAGAAACACAACGTTTCAACAGCAAAGTGCTGCCTTTTTCAAGTGAAAAGAAATATAAATATAAATAAACAAAATTGTCAAGACAACAAAAATAAAAATAAAAGTACAAATCATAACTAGATTAGTTTAAAATATATTAACTCCTAGGATCGTAGAGCTCTGCCTGTAATTGATGATTCAATATCCACAGGTCTTCAGGAGATAATTTAGATGTATTGAAACAATCTTATCGGTTTTACAAAGTTTTGTAATTGGGATTACATTCAAAAGTAAACTAATACCTACTGCGAAACATATATTACATGATTTATTTTATTGACTGATATTTGTCACATTTTCTCTGCTATAAAGTTTACAGCAAATGCCAACACTTTTACGAATACATCTCTTAATACAATTAGAGTTTAGAAATATTATATAGTTATTCAAGTATTAAGGTCAGTAAGTACAGTTTACCAGTAGCCCCCTCGCAAAACAAAATCTAGGCCCCAATAAACTTTTGAAAATTCAATGATTAGGTGCAAGAAAACAGTCATAAATGCAATATTTTTTATAATTCTTAAAGGTAAAATTCACATATTTTATATAAAATTGAATGAAATATCAGTTCTTCGGGCATTTTTATTTGCAAAATCTGTTATAAGAGTCTTTAAGAATTCAAATTTTCTGCTGCATGATGTTCTATTGCCAAAAGAGCGAGATTACTTAATCTATCTTGATTCATGTCGTTTCTAAGATAGAATTTAATTATTTTCAATTTCCTGAAAGATCATTCTGCTATAGCCATAGCTATAGTGACAGGAATGCTTAAAAATAGTAATAAAGCAGTGCAAACCTCACATAAATCACTTTCGATAAATGAATATTTGATAAAAATAATATCTGTCATTTCCTGAATAGTTGTATTGCCATTAATGTCATTTTTCAAAAAAATATACCGCATTAATTAATTACATCGAAAAATTTTCTGATAAATCATCGCTATATAATGTTTTTGTAATTCTATTGTCGACATTAAAAATTCAAAAAGATTTGCATATTATAGTTTTATGGCAAATTGTGTTGTGCGTGCCCCCTTAACTGACACCCCCCCCCCCCCCCCCCCGCATTCTGGGGTTTTGCGAACCCTATTTACGCTACTGCAGTTTACTGATTGAGAATAATAGTTTGGAGGCCCAGCCTTGGCGAAGTTTCCAAATATTATACGAAATCGGTACTGTACTTATTGACCGTGATGCTTACAAAAATTTTTGCGCGATTGGAAGATTCAAAATATGGGTCCGAATTTTCTGTTTTGAATCAAATTACTACTGATGTTTGCTTATTTGCTGTCTGCTGTCAAGTTTGACATTTTCTTGTGAATATTTAATTACAAATAATGATGAATAAATTCATATTTTTTTGTGAAAATTCACATTTTTTTTACTTACGACCTTTGTCCATGGGCGGTAAGTCAGCATAACCATAATAACCACAGTTTGTCGGTAAAATCACATATCACCTCAAATAGAAGGCTGGTAAACACATGAAAACGCCCAATCCATGATTTAGAATTTAGAGCTTTCGAGGCAGGATTCAGTCCAGTAATAAAAACTTTTGGTGTACGTGTTCCAAAAATTATTAGGAAACCAAGGTCCAATTAAAACTATAAGAATATCCGTGGCTTAGCGTCTGATAACCGCACTCCACGGTTGGTGAAATATCAATCAATCTACAAGTGAACTTCAATCGTCTGCCAAACCCGTATCGGGTAAAAGACATGATTGATATTCATTTTTATATATTTTTCTATATAGATTCAATAAGCTCAATTTTGATATTTAACTTAAAATCTCAGATAAATGACTGAATGAAATGATAGTACCTATTATTTTTTTATAGTCCATCTGATTTTCTTATTCTCAATAATTAATTATGTATACAATATCTTATTCACTTCCGTTGCGGTATATTTTCTAGAAAATATCGAATTTTTCCTCGTGATTAATAAATATCATGAATATACAATGAGGAATTTACGATTTTGAATGATAAATTGATTTTAGTTCCAGAAATAAATGTACAGTCACTTCAATAGCTATCAAATGTAACTTTATCCAGTTTTTTTTTTGAAAATACCGGCTTTTAAAGGCTTGCTATATTTGGTAAACAAGAAATTTTTAAGAATATTATATGTATTAGTTTCGTTCCATTTAACACATTATTTAATTAGAATACAAAAGAGAAAGTAATTTCTAATTTCTTTGATTCTTAATGATAAGATATTATTATCAAAGTTTGTATTTGAAGTTGCTAGTTCTGAATTAATTATAAATTATTTTTGTTGCCTGTCATATCACATAAAAATTTCAGTGTTAACCCAAGGTGAAGAACAACTAACATATTGTTCTCCTTATGTTGGTAGTAGGAGTTCTCACGATGGATAGATGTTTATTTTTGAAATTAGTTCAGGTGCGTTTTTTTCATCCATGAAAAAGTGATCGATGAGGAATGTTTTTCTGGTTGAGTGATCTAACAAACGCTTTTTTTTCATCGTTGATTTATGTTACAATTAAAAAACTATTTTCTGTAACAATGTTACATATAAGTCATTTTTTAGCAAATAAATAAATTTGATCAGACGTAGAGAAAAATATTAATTGAAATTTGACTAAATTTTGTACAGAAAAATAATCCGGAAAACGCTAGCGTCCTCATAATGCGGTGGCGAAACGCGTAGTAAAAATGGCCCGTTCGCACTGTTGATTTTATTGTTTTTTAAACGGATTATCGGATGAGCATTTCAGTTGGAAATAGATTTTTTTATGTGGGAAAATTATTCTCAAATGATTTTGGGATTGTTTGCCCAAGCGTAGATTTGTGAGCACTCTGAAAATGTGGATTTACGAAGAACAATTCAGTTTTTCATACGAAATTAGTAACGGTTCGTAGTTCTATGAATATTTATTCATGTTTCCAATATTTCTAAACAGTTCAGGGTGCAAAATTAGTAACAGTTTGTGATTTTATGGAGATTTGTTCATACTTTCAATATTTTCAAGCAGTATGCGGTGCTCCTAAAGCGACAACATATTCTAATAATATAATTTACTATAGATTAGATACGCCTGCAACCTGCAGAACAAAATTATTTGATAACGGCTGAGAAAAATCAGGTCAGTTATTTTATAGATATAGATTGTAGAACAGTTTATCAATTTCTTGAGTCTTCTATTATCTTTAAAAAATAAAAAATATTGAAGCTTATATAAATTGAATTGAGAAATGATTTATGAGTGTGAAAAAGAGAAAAGATATTTTTTCAAATAGGTTGATGAATATATTTTCAAAGATAAGAATTGTCACAAATATGAAATATTTCAAGCTATTCATTTGTTTGCAATGATATGCGTTGTAATAATTATTATCTAATCTGGCATTTGAAATATTCTAAAAAATGTTTTTGTCAATTGTTAGACATTTGAATTATCTTGTGATGCTCGAATTGGCCTGAATATTTGGAAACATTAAAAGATGGATATATAATATGACGATCAAGAATAGTGGTGCTAAAACGATAACAAGTTCGTACGCAATATTACATTGTGCGACAATCTATCGAATAAAAAGTTCACCGTAACCTGTAAATTGTCAAATAGCAATAAATTTGTGACAACGTGTTTGAATTTTTCGTTTAGCCTTAAGAATTAATGAATAATATCAAATCGTATCTAATCACCAAATGGTTGCGCTGTATTACTATCAAAAATTCTATTCGATATTGTTCATTTCGATGGATGATTAAATTTGATGAACGTTTCTGTAACCTGACAATAATTATAACGGACCAGTAAATGCATTGTTAACTGTCGAGTCCATAATAAAATAACTCCACATTTTGTAGACTTTGTTCTAAAAATATTCATCTACGTAATGGTCTGTTTTTCTTTTTAATTACTGTTTGAAGCTAGAGTAAATCGTTTAAACACAGTTAATTGTTTATTGCAGATTAACTTTGCGTAACATTTTACATGAAACAAAAAAACATGTGAATAAATACAAAGGGATAAATGTGCTTTGTATGAGTTTGTAATTAATACTTGTGAAGTAAGCGAGAAGAAAAGTTTTAATTTTAATTGTCTGTTCAATCAAAAAGAGGACAATGCAAATTTACATGAAATTCGAATAAATTTTGTATATTTCACACGCTACCCTTTAACCTGATAAAATGAATTATTGGGACATTATTCTCGATTTTTAATGACAGTATCATGCCGTAGATAGGTCAGAGGATTTATCGGATTATAAAACCAAACATTTTTCAATTTAATGATATATTTTTCCGCAGCTGTCATATTCTTGGCGAAGATTAGCAATATGTTATCGAAAATTGTGTCTAAAATGTAAAATTTTATTTGTAATCTGTGAGAGAGAATATTTTGTATGTCCTAAACAATTTTAAACATATAATGATCATCTTTTTCGGAAGCATTTGTAGATTCCCTCTCTGTACTTCATAATTGCGTTTGTTATTGTGGGAACCGTCTTCTAACCATTTAGAAACCGTGTCATGCGTAGCTTGTAGTGCTTAGTTCATGTCCATGCTTCGATGTCAGTTGTTCGCGTGTACATCTTCACCCCCTCTGCAGCCGCGCACCCCTGCACTAATCATCATGCTGTGGGGGGCACACGCCCTCTTGGGTGGTCTGCCCCATCCACAATATTCATACAAAAACAGGAAACGGACATTTTCGTAAAAATAATCATAAAGTTAATTCCAGTATTTCACATTTACACCACACAAAATCATTACATAAGTTTGGAGGTGAAAGAAGGAACAGACGCTATTTTTGTTAATCTGATTTTCTGTCGTGCTGGATAATGAACACATGGATATTTCACCAATAGTGAATGTTATAAGATCAATTTTCTGATCTTTAATACATATTCCAATATCACTGTAAGCATTATACAGATCATGTTTATTTTTTTTATTTTACAATTTAAATATCGTGAAAGGATTCAGTTTCTTCTTGGAAATAATTGAGAAGCGATAAATAAATCTTTTATCTACTATTGCATAAAAAGTGACAGTTTTTTACATTATTCTCAATGCAAAAAGTAGGCTCTATGAAAAATTGTGCAATAAATTTTTTATTGCACGATTGTCAGTATTTTAAACTTCTGGTGGGATATTTTGATACCAATCTACAACTTTAAAATTTTTTCTGAACATTTTAAAGTTACTATTTCAATTTAAAATTCCAAGAATATTTATGTCAACTACTACAGTTCAATTCACCATATTGTTTCCTCAGTAATCAATAACAGCCGTCAAAGTGACATTTACAAAAATAAATTATTAATGAAAAAATTAATATATTATATGAAAATTGGAACGATTGAAGATAAACCGTTGCAAAGATTTACGAGTAAAAATTCTCTAATGCACTCATGGAATTTTCAGAAACACTCGCTTTGCTCGTATTTGTAACAAATCGTTGGTGCATTAATAGCAATTTTTCTACAGACATCAAAAAATGATGACATTTGTTCATCAATATTAGTATGCGAAATGTCGTATTGGAGGTAAAGAACTCCACTAATTTTTGTATTTTAATATTTATTTTTATAATTTTGTGACGTCTGTAGAAAGAATGCTGTAAGCAACTCGAGCGCGAAATTTCTTTGGTGCTTGAGAATGAAAGTTTTTTATCGGGGCGGCAGCCGAGACACAAATCAAGTATAATTTCGCGCACCAGATATATTTCATAAACAGTATGTCCCAAATAGAGTAAGATAGCATGAATATCTTTCTTATTATTTAAGATGAAGATTTGGGCAAATAGGCCATATTATGTCATTTTATGAGCCGATTTAGATGCCGTAGGGAAATAATCTAAATGTTACAACCTAATGAGGAGTAATCCTTGTTACATAAATTCGAAATGATTTACAAATTATTTCAAAAAAACTAAAAATCGCTGATTTCTAAAAACTCAAATTTCTCCGCAATTATAAAAGGAACAGAAAAAAGTTTTAGGTTAAAGTTACCTACTTTGATAAGGCAAACTTGAAAATATGTGATGTCAAAACAAAATTCAAGGTGATGGTTTATTTTAAATAGACGCCACATTGGATTTTTACATTATTGAATAGAATTTCTTTATCTCTTTTCAACCATGTATAAACACTTATGCCTGGATCAAAAATAATTAGAAATAATACTCATTTTCATTGTGAATCAAGTAGCCATGAATAATAAATACCTGTGGGTGGAATTTATTTCGAAAAAAGATAGAAAAAAATGGAACACGTATCATTGATAAATATAGTAATAGTAAATTACAATAAATGTTCAAAGTGCTGGTCATTTTGAGCTATATACAATAGGTACCGCTTTGCAACACTGTTAATAACTTAGCGCAATGTATTATTTTTATTATGACAATTACTACCCTATACTCTACTTTTTAAAGTACTCCACAACTAAAAGTCCAGAGGCGTCAAGTCTACTGATCTGGATGGCCACTGATTAGGCTTATTAGTAGTAAAACGAACTTGTTTTTGCCATGGAATCACTATGTGTTGATTTGCCTAGTGTTCATTATGGCGATTAAATAATCCAAAACTAGAAAAATAGGATCCGTGCTCTTTGCAATAAAAAAGGTTAGTAGTTGCAACCATCATTATTTAATAGGCACTTATAATAGCAATTTCATTCGAGAAATATTCTCCACAAATACCACTCGCGACTTTAATTTTATCATAATTTTTTCTTTCAAACATCGTTCACCTTCAAGCAAAATCCTTCAAATCATCTGCTCAGATGAAGTCCCTCGAACTAGATGACTCTCATGATGTTGCAAGGTAAATGATGTTCTCAAAAAAAAAATTATTGATAAAGTTATATTCCCTTTTGATATTATATACGATTATTTCACTCATGTTAATTATACTGACAAATTCTGAATAGTTACAATGACATTTATAGTGACAAATCGCTTGCCACCAGGAATTTACCGCGGTAAAATCCCGTTGGCAAGCGATTTATCGCGATAAATTGCCTTTGTCATGGAGAAACAATACACAGTTTTAATATAAACAAACAATCGGTTTTCGAAAATGTCAAAATTCAATCGTTTTGGAAATGCATTTCTTAAGGAAATTTGTAATGAAATCGAAAACAAGAAATCTATATATACAACAAGAAATGTCACAAGAGTATATGGAGACAATTAAGTGCATTTTGCAATAAGAAAGGTTAGTAGTTGCAGCCAACATCATTTAATAAGTACTTATAATAGCAATTTCATTCGAGAAATATTCTCTACAAATACCACTCGCGACTTCAATTTTATCATAATTTTTTCTTTCAAATATTTTTCACCTTTAAGCAACATCCTTCGAGTCATCTGCTCAGATTAAACCCTCGAGCTACGCTCTCGTGATTTATTCGGACAGATGACTCTCACGATGTTTCTAGGTGAAAAATGTTTCAAGAAAAATTTATGGATAAAATTACAGTCTCCAGTGATATTGTATACTATATATAATTTCTACAATTTCATCAATTGAATGCAACACACAAATAATAACTATTTGAATAATCAGTAAACTAATACAGCATGAGAGATTAGTTATTCATGGCTAGTTGATTTTAAATAAAAATTATTATTTCTGATAATTTTTAATCCCGATATAAATTGTTATACATTGCTGAAAAGAGAAGAAAACCTCTATATATTCAATTATGTAATAATCCGAAATAACACCTATTTAAAATAAGAAAATTACTATTCATTTCTCGAAAACTTCAATCGTGAATTTCATTCTGCTATCATTTTTAAACTTGCCTCATTAAAGTAGGTAGCTTTTATCTGAAACTTTTTTCTTATTTATTTTGTAATTATAAAGGAGTTTATAGGAATCAGCGGTTTTTAATTTTTTCGGACTAACATTTCATTGTCATTTATCAAGTTGACATATGGGAAAAAATGCGTCTTAATTTCTAGATTTGCAAGACTAGAGAGATTGATGGAAGAATATAATATGCATCTCGGTAAAAACTGTTTCTTGAAGAGTTCATCAGACTGCTCATATAAGTAGAAAAAAAATAATCATGAAGTATTTTTCGACAGATCAGTACAAAAAAAGTAACATTTGACAGATGAGTATGTACAAGAAAAAAATATTTGACAGATATGTACAAAAAAGTACAATTTAAGGCGACAAAAGGGGCCATAGAATAATCTTTTTTGTGAATATCACCTGAATTTTTTTTTTGAAATATTTATATCTTGAATAACTTCAATTACCTGAAATAAAATAAATTCGAGATATGTACAAGTCAATATATCGATAAAAAAGTGAAAAACATATTACGCAGCTATGAAATTATATAAACAACAAAATTTGATTTCATAGCAACATTTGTCCTTCCTGGTCTGAAATATTATATTATATAACGAGGGACTTGAGTGCTTGATTTAATCCTAAGGGTGGAGTTTATTGCACGAGACGCAGTCGAGGGCAATACTCACCTGAGGGATTAAAGGCACTTAAGTCTTGTGTTATCTACGCTATTTTTCGCACTACCGTATTATATTGAATCACAATAGTCTAAAAGCAGATTAATTAATCTTACAATTTTGACAACTACAAACTTGATACAAAAATGTTGAATAAATTTACCATAGTAACAAGGCTGGCTACAGCAGTTGTTCAATAAATAAGCTTGCTGTCAAAAAGATGAGCGAGAGAATTGATATTGATAAGGCTGCGGAAGAGGTAACTGTAAAATGATTTTGCCAAAAGTCTAGAAAATTTACGAACAACAATACGATGCATTTGTGAAATTGTGTGAATTGCAATAATGCTAATACAAATCAAGAATAAAGGTTTGGATTCGAATGACAAAATTCAATTTGACATTTAGGTAAGTACTTTGATTATTCAGTTGTTATAGAAAAATTTGTTCATTTTACTTTAGTCTCTTGGGATTCTTGATCATTCTAGATCCCGAGGGACTAAACTCAAATTTAAGTCCCTGAAATGAGGGATTAAATTCGTTGTTTACTCCCGGGAGTGCGAAAAAGTAGAATTCTCCTGCCTATAATTTTCAAAAATAAATTGTGTTGCCACGAAAAATTGAAAAACTGTCATGACTGTTTCAATTGAATCATTTATGAAACTATTCTCTATAATTTTCATTTTTTGAAATTGGTTCATGTGGTATTTCTTCGTAACATCTTCATTTTGTAACATATTACTCAACTCTCATGAATATTTATCAATATGATAATTTCTTTCTAAATTATATATAACGCTTGATAGTTTCAATCAAAACGGCTTGAAGCTAACGCTATAACCTAGCCTTCATGTGTGAAGAAGTATCTTTAGCAAAACATCTAAATTTAAGCCTGACAAGAGCACGTAGACTTCACAGTACCTGGATAGAAAAAAGAAAATTTGCGTAATTAACCATCGCACTAACTATTAAAATAACCATACATAAGTCTCATTGGCGTTGTTTCACAGACAATAATTAATCTTGCACTAAATATAATAACTAATGATGGCTTACGACGAATATAGTTCATTCTCTTGGGCTTTAAATGAACTTAAAGTTACTCGAATTTGTCCTGGGATCAAATTATTGGAGTCATAAACCTGAATAGCTACAAGGGCGTAGTCAGGCATGATTTATTTATTGTTTGAAACATGCTGTAACATCAAGTAAATATTTAATTCTAAACCGATTTGTTGTAAAATTAATAGGTGAAAAGGTATCGCTGATTGAAAAATGTAACCAATAATAAATGAAATAATATCAAGCAAGCTTTTTATCCAGTACGGGTGTAGCAGACACTTATAGTGCACTTGGTAGATTGACTGATATTTCCTCAGCTGTACGCGGTTACCAGTTGTCAAGCTTAGTTTTTGTGGAGAGTACGTCACAGAGTATATTATAATTCGGTGAAAATCTTACTGATTTTTTTGTCTGAATTACAAAGCCCGCATATTTGCACTGAGTTATGAATATTTATTATTAAAATTCAACCGAGTTATCATTATGTTGATTTGGCACGAAATTCTGATCGACGTACTGCGGTGTTTACTGCATTCCGGTAATACCGATTAGAAAAGTCAAGCTCGTATTGGCATACAAGCGAGCAAAAGCAATGATTGCTTAGTAGAACTTTTCCCAGCAAAAGGCTCCCCAAAAAAAAAAATTTGTTGTCATCATCGATATTCTCAGCTGAAAAATGTGCCAAGAAGATATTTTGAATAATTACTATTATTGTTGCAAATAAAATTATCATTCAATGAGTTTCTAGAATAGAGAAATAATAAAAATAATATATAGACAAAATGTTTTCTCAGTAATCGTACAATATGACTATTTGACATTCAAAATGAGGTCGGCACAAGTGCTCGCGTTTGTGTTAGAATTTAGTAGAAAGAAAAACAGCTTATATTTGTCCAAGTAGTTATAAAGTTCCAAATCATCAATAAAAGTTTGACACGACTGTCCAAAATTTGAAATTATTTTCAATATCATGTCTCTGGGATCGATTTCAGAAAAAAATCTTGTTTGCTGAAAACGTGAATCTGCAATTCAATACAAATACCGAAACTTGCTACACTCGCAATTTGCAATCGTTTCAGAATTACTCATTTTCCGCATATATTACATAAATAACTATAAATCTATTTCTATATGTGTTGAAAATCTTCTCGAAAGGTATATGAGTCATCAGTATTTCAATTTCCGGAAGTTGGTAAAACGGCCCTGCGAAAGGCCTAAACCCACCAGGAACTGGTGTGTGCACCACTGAAGAAGAAAATTATTATATTGATTACTAGGGATAGTCCAGTCGACATGTACTTTGGGGTCGGAAAAAATGCGAACTTAATGAAACTTTGATATGTTGTTTTTGATGACCCAATAGTGTTATTTCCATGTTTTCCGACCAAAATTTCGCGAAGCTATTTTCAGGGGGAGGAAAAAATCACGAAATTTTGGCCCTTTTTTCAGTTTTTGCCATGTAACTTTTTCCCCTTCATTCCTACGCCTTAGATCATTAAGTTCAACTTTGTAGAGCATCAAATTTCCGATAAGTTTGATACGTAAAACTTGTTTGCATACCCACTAAGTTCCAAGATACAGCACTTCAAAAAAGTGAAAAATTCCTGAAAATCTAAAAAAACATAAAAAATGGCGGTCTTCGCTAAATATCTTTTATTTTTCAAAATTATTTATGGTATTATGGTACCTAGTCTCATTCTGACGTAGAAATCAGTCAACAACACACCCCTTACCCTGCCTACCTATGCCATCATATCTGGAGGCACGGTAGTGTCCTCGCCAAGACAAGCCAAGCAAAGCGCAACAGCACTACCTACCTTTCTCGATGAGCTTCGTCGTTTTTCGAACCCTCATAACCTGGGTTTGGATTATACCAGATAAACAAAATTCTCGGACTATAATGTCAATAGTGGACTTATTAAACATATAAAGTTTCAATTGCATAGTTCTTATACTTTAAATTTTATTGACGTCTGAAAAAACCCCGATTTTGTCACTGACTCGCTCACTGATAATTATCAAAATTTTTGGGTTGGGCTGGTACCACAAGCTCTGTTTTACGCTATATTAGCTATGTATATTCAAATAAATTTTGTAGAAATAATTGTTTTCCGTAATTTGTATCTGAAGATTATTTTCTAAAGTATTTGGAAAAATTTTAATTGCGTCAAAACACATCTTGACACAATGCTCCTAGTATCGCCAAAAATAGAGCTCGTGGTACCAGCCATAAAGTTTCAATTGCATAGTTCTTATACTTTAAATTTTATTGATACCGAAAAAACCCCGATTTCGTCACTGACTCGCTCACTGATGATCATCAGAATTCTTAGATTACTCCCTGAAGTCCTAGAATGCTGAAATTTGGAATGTAAGCTAGTATTGGTACACAAAAAAATCTGAAAATTGGAAATTTCATCCCCCAATCCCTTAAACTAGGGGAAGGAAATTTGTACGAGACTTCCGCAAATTTTGATGCTAGAGGTCTGAAAATTGATATAGGGACTACTTATTATAAATAATAGTAAAATAAAAACTTACTAAAAGTAGTAGAATCCCACCAAAAATATTTTTAAGAAAATGACGAGACCATATGGCTCGCACTGTCAAAAAGTTGTCAGATTGTGAGCCAAGTCTCTAACCTACACACTCTAATTCTACAAGCCTCCTTGTCCATCTATTTGTCTAGTCACCATTTATTCAGAAGGGAGCTATTAGGACTATTGTATAACAGAAAACTAATGAATAATGAATCATTTCTCACCTTATGCTCATGTGAATGTATCGAAATGGCCAAGTCGCATATTTTGACTGAGGTGTAGAATTGTGAAGTTATGGCTTGTAGAATTAGAGCGTGTAGAGTTAGAAGCTTGGTTCTACATGGGATCTGATAACTCTTTGACAGTGCGAGCCATATGGCTTCGTCTTGGCGACATTTTACATGAAAATGTTTTTGGTGGGATTTCACTTTTTTTAGTAAGTTTTTATTTTACTATGATTCATAACAAGGAGTCCCTATCAAAATTTGTGGAAGTCTCATACAAATTTCAATCCAATTTAAGTGGTTGGGAGTAGAAGTTTCAAGCCTTAGAATTTTGTTATTGCTTGTGTACTAATACTAGCTTACATATCAAATTTCAGCATTCTAGGACTTCAGGAAGTAACCCAAAAATTTTGATAATTATCAGTGAGCGAGTCAGTGACGAAATCGGGGTTTTTTCAGATGTCAATAAAATTTAAAGTATAAGAACTATGCAATACAAACTTTATATGTTTAATAAGTCCACTATTGACATTATAATCCGAGAATTTTGTTCATCTGGTAGGTATAATCCAAATCCAAGCTATGAGGGTTCAAAAAAACGACGAAGCTCTTCGAGAAAGGTATGTAGTGCTCTTGCACTTCATTTGACTGGTCTTGGTGGGGGCACTATCGTGCCTCCAGATATAGTGGCATAGGTAGGCAGGATGAGGGGTGGGTTGTTGATTGATTTCTGCGTCAGAATGAAACTAGGTACCATAAAAAAATTTGAAAAATAAAAGATATGCAGCGAAAACTCTAATTTTTAATATTTTTTTAGATTTTAAGAAATTTTTCACTTTTTTGAAGTGCTGTATCTTGGAACTTAGTGGGTCTACAAACAAGCTGTTCGAATCAAACTTATCGAAAATTTAATGTTCTACGAAATCTAACTTGATGATCTAAGGCGTAGGAATGAAGGGGAAAAAGTTACAGGGCGAAAACTGAAAAAAGTGCCAAAATCTCGTGGTTTTTTCCTCCCCCTGGAAATTGCTTCGCGAAATTTTGGTCGGAAAATATACATACAACACTATTAGGTGATCAAAAACAATATAGCAAAGTTTCATTAAGTTCGCATTTTTTCCTAATTTGCCCCTATTTTTCGACATGCCGTCTGGACTAAGAAGACATCTGATGTGTAAGACTGAAATAACAAAATTTGTTTCACTTTTGTTTATAAGTAAATATAAGAAATTTAGTCCTGTTAAAGCAGAATTAGTGCAAAATACACTCGTAAATATGAATTTTATTACATTAACAGATCATAATTTGAGACATTTAGTAATTAGAACCGCAAGTACTTATTTATTAGCGCCATTATACGGTAAATGTTACACTATAGCGATATGTACAACATGTGCACCGTTTAATTAAAACACAAGATGCAATTTAATTATTCGCTCGCAAGGATTACTGGCCTGCAAAAAACCCTTCAATATTCACATTCAAGTATAGAATATTTAATATTAAAGTCTATTCCTAATTAATAAAAAAGTTTACAGAAATGTATATTTTTCAAAAATAGTCTGATTCTAAAATGGTTCGATAATTTTTTAATCCAGTTTTGACAATCTACCGACTAAAACACATCCTAATCTATACTTATTGTATGTTTCTCCGGAGAAATAATTTGAAATAAATAAATTCTGGATTTGGGCAGGAATATTTAATTCTGCTCCATTATCTGCGGAGTTATGTATCCATTTTAAATTTGAAAAATTTGAAAATCAATAAAAAGAGAGTAGAAAAGCTAATAAATCTCCTGTTACTTTAAACTCCAATCTCCAGTTGCATGCAAATTCTGTCACTTGAAATCGAATCCATCAGTATAAATCAAAATGGGATCTTGTACATAAAGGGTTAAACATAAAATGTCTTGTCCGATGTCCAATGTTTGTGGTCAGTCCGGCGTGAATAATCCGCTAAGATTCGATCAGTTACCGTGAAATGGTTGAGCGAGAACCCACAACTACATACAAACAGTTTTAATCCTTTGAAAGTTCAAAGTGATAATATCTGCATATTATCGAGGGAATGGTTGACGTGTGTCACACTGAGTAACTGTTCTAATTGCTATCAATTAATAATTTTAAGTATTGAAATAGTAAATCGATTCATTTAATATCCAAAAAGAATGTGCAATTGACAGAAACAAGACTGCAATGGTTACACGCTGGGCTTCGTGCATCGGTAGCATGAAATCAGTTTATAATGATTGGCTATTAATATTTATCTTTACCTTCCACTTAATGTTTGAATAATCGATACATGATCACAATCTCAGATACCATTTTACTTGTTTGTAAGCTATTTCGAAATACCTGGTCCTATAAGAATATGAACAAGTATAATTTATTTGTCAATAAAATGTGCGAGATAACATATGAATAGATTTACAGGATGACTGCAAGAATGTCACATTGAAAAAAATGAAGATAAAAATTATATGCTTTCTTGTTTTCAGTAGGAATTATTTCTTTTCAAGACTCTTGACCTTCAAAAATATTCTGTTTGGATCCCAAGAATCAATAATACATGGAAATTAGGCCCCCTTCTTTAGCTGCATTCTTGATTCCACTTATATTGTAAAATGCAGCATGTCTTTTACGTATATATATCGTCCAGAAAATGTGAACAGTTGAAAGATGTCAACAGCTATTATATACCGTCACTTGTACGAGGCAATACTCATGAGTCTATGGTCTAGCATAAAAAATATAGGCAAATCTCAAAATCACAGTTGTTCATACAAAATAATCTCCTTACAACTTCATCTTAATATATTCTAGACATTTTGTAAAGTACTTTGGGAGTATATTACAAGTCTGGCGAAAAATGTGCTCGGGTATCAAATGGGCGGATAGCAGGTTGAATGAATGGAAAGGATGTTGCTGGTAAAAAGCAACTAATAGGCACAAGTTGGTTTATTAACCCGGAGGTGACCATACAAATTCGATAGCTCAAATATACAAATCAATAAACAGTGGTCGAAAACGGCAGTATACGGTAAGCGGTAAACAGGATCCTATGTGAGACGGTGGTAAACGGTATGCAGTGAACGATGACCGATAAATATGAACGATAGCAAACGGTGACGATGGTGAACGGTAAACGGTGTTATTACTATTGACGGTAGAAGACGGTAGTGAACAGTAAAAGGTAACAAAACGAGGCGCTTGAGTAGCTTACAAGTTGTATGCGGGGTTTATTGCGGTCGGTGGAGTCTTCGAAAACTCTGACTCCTGTGATTTGGAAAACTCGTAAAATCACAACAAACGTTGTCCCGATTACATCTCGTTCTACGGTGGTGTGTCACCAGGTCGAACCGGTGAGGATGTATTCGGATAGCTCACGAGATACACTAAAATTCGGTTTGGGCGGAGGTTCACAACCTTATCTCCTGTGATCCGGGCAACTCGGAAAATAATAATGAACGCTGTTTGCGAAAATTCGTTGACTTATGATGGAGAGCCACCAGGTGAAGCCTACTTGAAGTGAACTCGGACAACTTGCGAGTTACGTTCGGATCTGTTCGAAGGTGAATTCTCTCAGCTCTGTTTTCTGTGATTCGGAAAGCTCGCAAAATCACAACAAACATCGACTTGAGAACTTCCTCCGATCTACGGTGATGCTACAATAGTTTGAGTTCACTAGTATTCAATTTGGATAGCTCGCAACTGGTAATGTCTCAAGACCTCGCTGCCTGTGATTCGAATATCTCACAAAATCACACAAAGCGTCGCTTTAAGATCATCCGCTGGTCACAGTTTCGTTAACCGAACGCACAATGAGATAATTTGATCTTTATCAAAGCTATATAAAAAAAAATACACCAAAAGTAAACAAATTTACATCCAATAATAATAATTCATTCTAATAAGCTACAAATTCGCGTCAAACAAGTCATTGAATGAATCCCGGACAGATTTGACAACTGTACATAATAATAATGACACCTGCGGCGAAAGTTGTAACTAAATTTTTATCTACTTCAATAAATTTCAGTTGCCATATCCCTAATGTCATATATATCTATGGGCATTGTTTCACTTGAAACAAGTATTGAATAATTTAATCTTCCACAATCACTGAGCTTGAATTAAAGCAATTTGTGCAAGCCTACGAAACAGCAGCTTTTATTTGGTACCAGTTTCAAGTCTGTAAATAGTATAGTTGCTGAGAACTCAGCGTCACGCCAGCCAGACAGCCAAAGTGAATATAATAGCTCTTTTTTCCGAAAAATGCACTAAAAATGTATGTATAGGAATCAGGAAATTTAGTCAAATAATATATTTTATCTTTCCTAGCTCGACAGTTTCGCCTATATCTTAGCTTTCTTCAAGAGCTTTTCGCTGTCACGCTGGCTTCAATGTTAGGAAACTTGGTCAGGTACTTACTTGGTGCTGTGCTTGCCACGTGACTAGCTTAACAAGATAGATTCGGTGCTATTTTTCACACTGCTAGCTGCTATCCATGACCAATCAGAGCGGGTACCGAAATCACGTGACTACATCAACATCAGCTTTATGTAGCATTTACCATGCGACACTAGCTTGTATTTCCTGAGATTCTGAGAAATTGTCATTCTGAAGGCTTGCATATTCGGTTATTTATAATTAATCATTTGATCTTGACTACTTTCTACAATTAACTAGACGATTCAGCGAGCTCAATCAAACAATGAAAACAATTTATTGTGAAGAATTAGCTAAAAACATGGCTTGGAGATATCATTCAGAAAAAGTGCATCCTATACAGAAAACCAAGTGGTAAGGATAATAATTGAGATTGTCCATAAGCAATTTAAATGGTATTCCCAACAACTTGAAGTGCTCAGATGTGTTGCAGCTTTAAATTATAAAATCTGACCACCAAATTCGTAACCGGTACCACTTGCAATTGTAAAACTAAAAGAAGTCTAACGTCAAAATTTAGAGATTAGAAAATGTATTTTTATCTCAATTAAACTATGAATGTTTTGAAAAAATGGTCTATACCAAGAGCAGTCATCTTTTGCGTATATAAGATCTACTTTTCACCTTGAAAATATTTCGCAATCGGCTTACAACCTTGATTTTCACTACTTGAACTTTACCATTCACAATTCGTACCACTTGAGTGGCGCAATTTAATTTTCTCAGTGTAATTCGTCAAGCATGAACATCGCGGCCTCAAAATCCTTTCAACAGCCACTCTCTTGAACATAGATTTCTTTATTTTTTTTTCCTCTCCGCAATCTGATTATTTTGCGAGCTGTAACTGCTCTTCTCCGAATATTATTTTTGGCAACATCCATATTTGTAATGAAGCATCTATGTTCTAGAGTCACAGTAAGTGACGCAGCTTGCTTCGTGTGCTGCGAAAACTAGTATCATACCAAGCGCAGCTCAAAGTGGCCCAGAGCGCAAGAAAACTTGCTGCAAATTGAGTGAACAAAATTGCTTAGATAATTGCCTCGAGTTAGGCGGGATAAGTAACTTAAGAAATGTCAGGCTGAGTTTAAAATGTGAAATAATGAATTTGCAAACTTCGTGAATAGATTATGAAAGTGTTTTTTTAATAATTCCACTTGAGGAAGATAATAAATTCAATTTGTTCGGATCCGTAACACATTTCGCACATTATTTCAGGTTATTGCAGTGTCAAAAATAATTTTGCATTTAAAACTTATTTATTGAAAAAATACTATTAATGAGTTAAATTATAATCCAATTTAATGTACAACTGTTGTTTATTTATTTATATTTCAATTTGGTCGCATCCATAACTAATTTTACACATGACAGCTCAGTCATTCTGTATATTATTATTAATTTCGCGTTTACTAGCTGTTCACTTTCGACGGTATTTCGCAAACTGATCGTCGATTGAAGAAATTTCAATATTTCATGCAAAGGAACTGACTTTGTGCAAATATAAAAAATAATGCGTTGCGTCTACCTATGTATACGTGCATTGGTAAATTCTACTGGCGCCCATATTGTTCATTTCAACAGCTAACTGACATCTCCAGAAACAGTGATAGTATCTAAACATGTTGAATATTTAAATTAATGTCATTACAATTAGATTTTGTTGTGTCAACAAAGAAAGTTACTCCCATCTGATATAAACTGTAAGAGGACTCATTAAATTCATAAATTATTTTGATAAGAAATTTTCTTGGGTAGAATTTATTGTGAATGAGAAATAGGAACTTCTTTTCAGGCAGAGTAGAAGCGGTCAAGTAATTAGTTTTGAAATTATGTATGTATATAGTTCAGATGATATAATGTCGAGCCTTGAGGCTTCAAGTGAAGAAGCCAAAGTTGTGCAAACACGGCGCGAAAATATCACGACCAGACAGCTTATTGATTGATTGAACTATAAATAACTAGGCTTGAAGGATACAGAAGCTGATCTGATAAATATTTACACTGAACCAAATGTAAATAAAGACAAAAAACTATATTTTCTAGAGTTGAAATTACCAGTGGAATCAATTGATATCACCTGAGACAGACCTCAAATTTATGAATGGAAGTGAAATTGTTTTTATTAGTTATATGAGATACTATTATAGTAGTAGTAATAACAGGTATATCTTCAAACAAGTTTATATATTGAATGCAAAAATCTCTTTATATGCTGCGCAAATCGTAAATTAAAAAATAATAGCACAACATTTCGCACTTAAGGGAGAAATTTGTAGTAATTTACAGAAATAATGAACACAATTTTGCTATGAAAATTAAAGTTTATTCGAAACCAACTGCTGTATATTGCTACTGAATATGTTTGCTTCCTGTTGAGAAAATTAATCTTACCTTCAGCCGTATTATAGAAACTAATTGAAAACATTATCATGAAATATTTTTGACGTATTAAGAATCCAATAATTGGAGCTATTCTGAAAATCAATCGATAATTTTTTATTGATTATTACCTATTTAACCAATGAACATAAAGTATCATAGACAAAATTTTGGAGTAACTATTAATAACAATTGTTCATTTTTATCAAAAATCGATAATAATTTTATTACAGAATAAGGGTGATTATTCGTCTATCTGTAGTCACGAAATTAACGTGTTAACCCAACATTTAACTGAGAACATTCTAAACAACCAACATGTTCGACTCATGGCGAGTGTCTAAATCGAATTTTACTAATTGTAGACCTATTTGTTGTATTTTAATACATTACTAAGTTGGAATGATCAGAAAAAACATCTTGCCGATTTGCCTTTGATCATTGTAAAATACTTATAATTTTGACAATGTCTTCAGGCATGTGGCTTTTAGAATAACAGGTACCTACTCCGCTGGGTTTTAGGCTGTTACCAAGCAAAGCTCAAAGATGTCAAAATTATCTCGTATGTCAATGACTCAAGGATATTTTTGTTGAAAATTGCTATTTATTATGTAGATGAAAATATTATTGATAAAAGGCACACTAAAATTCAATACATAAGAGTTCTGTAGAACAGTCGTTTCGTTAAAAATATACGAACACAAAATTATATATTTTTGACCATGTACTACTTCTTTAAATATTAATACATTTCCAATTTCAAATTGATGAATTTGATATACTGAAGTTTACTTGTTTGCATCTTTCCATAAAGTCAAACGGAAGAAATTACATTTAAATAGCATCTGACTACCACTTCAAATGTTTCTGCTATGAGATATCTTTTCTTAGTAATAATAATTCTATGACAAACTTTATAGTAGCCGTCAGGATGTAATTTACACAAACTATTTGTCATTTTGAAAACTAAAATTTATTCAAATAAATATTTTATTTAACTCAAATTGATGAGTATTCAAAATAAAATTCGCGAGTAGATATGAATGTGTTGATATTTTGTCACTGGGATGTGATTGATATGATAAAAATTAATTGACCGTAAGTAAAGTATAAAAAGTAAGCAAATATAAACATTTCACAAGAAGATTAAATTCTATATGAGAAAATTAGAGTTTCTGAACTTTTTTAAAAATATTTTTTTAGGCGATCATGACAAAAAGGGTGTTTTTATGGCTTCTTTTGCGGCCGTGAAGTTCCACTTTTTGGGACTGATCTGTCAAATTTTACTTTTTGGGACTGATCTGTCAAATATTACTTTTTGGGACTGATCTGTCAAAAAGTATTTCATAAACACTTTATATTTACCTATATGGGCAGCTTGATGAACTCTTTAAGAAACAGTTTTCGCTTAAATAGTACATATATTCTTCCGTCAACCTCTGTAGTTCTTGCAATTCAAAAAATAAATACGCATTTTTTGTTAAATGTCAACTTGATAGAAGACAATAAAATAAAACAATTTCAACGGCAACTAAGATTTACAATTGCAATGTTTTAGAAATAAATAGATAAAATGATGTGATTTTGAATTATTTCGTATTGATCGCCTAAAAAACGTTGTGTGCACCTCGGCCTACAGTTCTTTTTTGGTCTCTCCTGAATTGCAACCTCAGCTACGCTTCGGCCGCAAACAACAGATTCGACCAAAAAAGATAACCTTCACGGCCTTGATACACAAATAACTATTATGGGTAATTTTTCATGTTGAAAAATGCCAAAATACGATCGAATTGCTTCTACATAACAACTTTCCTTAGTTCAAATAAATCTTGTTTACTGTATGCGTGTAGGAATATGTGCCTTACTCCAAATATATAACGATATCTTTTATATTCACACTATTAGATTATTATTGGTCCGTGTTATATAGAAATGCGCGTTCTCATTGCTGTAATTTTTTGATAAGTGGACTAAATCATCACCAGTTTTATTGCTTCAGGACCATTGACCATTCTTTTTAATGTTAATTAGATTCTTCATCGTTGCTAAGTCTTATTCTTAGCAATAATTTCTCGCATTATATCTCAGTTTTCGCAAGTTTTGTCGTATATTTCATTTGATTTAATAAGCAGATAGAGAAAACGTCTTGGTGGACCCAAAATGTGAAACAAGCAGTGAAAGATAAAAAGATGGAATGGAAAAAATATCAAACTACTACGACTAAAGTATAATAGAAGATTGTAAAGAATATAAGAAGCAAAGGACCAAAGTTGAAATTAACAAGCCAAACAAGAAAGCTAGATACAGTTCGATCATGAATTAAAAGAAGCAATCAGAAAATATTCTATGGGGCCATGATAAATTTGGAAAACAAAATAGGAATTATTTTATCTAACATTGAAGATAAGAATGGAAATATATTAATCGAAGAAAAAGAGGTTGTGGAAAGTTGGAGCACTTCAAAGAACAGTTGTAAGGGACAGAATAAAACACCCACGAAAACGCAAGAGAAGAAGTTTGAAATATTATAATGGCGAAGAAATAGTGGCAGCAATAAATAAACTTAAATATGAATATGCTAGCGGTCAAGACAACATTTCAATTATAATTAGGAAGTATTTAGGAGAGGAAGGATTAGAAGTACTTTTAGACATACTTAATACAGCAAAGAAAAAACAAGTACCAAGCGACTGAAAAACAGAAATAATGACACTAATAAAAAAGAAGACTCTAAAATATACATTGAGTGTCATTGGAATTTTGAAAAGAAATATAAGAGAAACCATTAAAAATACTCTAAAATATACCCATAGTGGATTCAGACTGAAATGAAGCACACAAGACCACATATTTACGATTAGACAATTACGTGAAAAAGTTAAGCTAAGAAACAAAGAGATGTGTCGACAAATTGAATAAATGATAAGATTGTACAGCAATTGTAATAATTTTGTAAGAATACGGAATGAATCCTCTAGAACATTTTCGACGCAGAATGCGTTCCAGTAAGAATGTGTCTTAAGCCTTCTCCTGTTCTCCATAGTATCAAACGACGCAATAAAATAATAAGCAAATACAAGAAAATAAGAAATAAAGTATTCAGAGTTCAGATAAACATCACAGCGATAGGAGAAACCATACAGGAAGGACAACCGAGATGGTTCAGACATGTTAGTAGACTACCAGAAGACATTATCACTAAAAAGATACGAAGCAAAGCCAATAGAAAAACGAAAAGGAGGTCTTCCGAATAGAATGTGGATACCGGGTTGGAAGAAGCAGTAGGAGGCCGATATGAAAAATGAAATAATGCCAAGAAACGACAGACAGACAGACGTGGATGAAGAGAATACTGAAAGAAAAGAAGTAGAACAATTTAACTCAAACATGACATTACAGTGCAATGTATAAAAGCTTGGATTGAGTAATAGTCCGTGAGACCGGGCATAAATTTTTCGTTGATTACCGCTCACTTGAGACTTCGTGAGTGACTTCATTGTGATGAGTCCGACAGCTTTCACATTTGACGAAATTCTTGATTTGGGGGCGTTTTTCAGCGAGAGCTAATTGAACATGTCAATTTCATGAAGTCTTGAAAATATATTACCGTCATATTGATAATTATACTAATCGAAAGATTCTTTGATTATAAAATAAAAAATAATATTGTCCGACATGAATATTGGGGGTCAGTGGTGAGTCCGACAAGCCGCACTTATCAAAAGTACGTTGGTATGAAAACGGATTACCGCTAGTCTGAGACTTTGAGGATGTGTTCAATTTTTTTTTTCTAAGATTTGATCATTTTGTCCGACAAATTTTTGGGGGCGTTTTCTCAGTCCGACACTGAAAACGTGTCAGGATTATAACAGTTCAATTAGCTCTCGCTGAAAAACGCCCCCAAATCAAGAATTTTGTCAAATGTGAAAGCTGTCGGACTCATCACAATGAAATCACTTACGAAGTTTCAAGTGAGCGGTAATCAACGAAAAATTTAGGCCCTGTCTCACGGACTATAAGTAAGAGTCTCTTCTTTAATCTTCCCTGAATATGCGATTCACAATTTATTGTAAACAACAAAAAAATAGCGAAAAATGACGATTTTTTCTACTATTGCAAAATAATTGGCTATTTGTTTTTATATATAAACTATTATTTAAAATGTTTTTATATATAAACTATTATTATTTAAAATGTTTAGAAGACTGTTTTGCTGAATATTTTCGAATTTTTGCAATTCCCATTTTTGACTGGTGTCATACTTGGGGTTTGGGGATAGACCTTCCATTTATCACTATTCGAAATATGGGTTTTAGGAGATTATTTTACTAAATATTTATGAATTATTGCTGTCATAATTATTGACAGTCAACATATTAATTACAGACAATGACAAGATAAAAAGCATGTTCAACTTTTTAAAAGCAAAAGTTATTAAAAAGCAGTAAAAGTTACAAAATTTTAAGAGTTCTTACTTTGTATTGAAACAAATAAACAAAAATCTTTTCAATAAGTCGAATTTTATTGCCAAATATCCGAAAATTTATGTGAGTAAAAATTAAGCCTTAATAAAAATTATTCAAAGGTACCATAAGACTTCCCACCAATCACTCGAAATTTTGTGTTTTGGATGTAAATTTTAGGAATTATTGCTGTTTTAATTTCCACATTTATCATATTATAAATAATGAGTAGGGTACAGCAAATACCTCCTGTCATTTAATAATTAAATTGAGAGTACTGAAGTTGTTAACCAACTTTGTTGAGAAGCAAATTGAATTAGCTATCAGAAACAGTAAAATTTTGAAAATGAAATGAGGAATTCGTTTTTTTCTGTAAACAAGTACAGAAAGTTCTTACTTATGAGCCAATATCAGATTTGGAAAGAACAATAGTAGGAATTGAGTTGATTGTAAAGAGCAAATGACTTCCTGTAGTGAAATTAGTTGTTTGTAAAAATAGTACAATTTATCTAAGAATTGTTTTTATATCTTGCATTGTTGTTAATTTATTTGTTTTGAATTTAATCATACATAAACCACAATTTGTTTATGAGATTTTAAAATATCATCCAGATGAATTCTAACAGTATAATTTTTTTCCAGATTCTAACCGAAGTTGAACTCCAAAACCCGAGTTTTATAAACGGTAAGTTATCGCAATTAATATTAAATTTTTATGGACATAGTATAGTAAATAATTACTCATATTGAAAATCTTTTATTATTGAAGATTTATATTTAATCGTCATAACAGTAATTCTATGAACTTGAAAATTAGATTCTACAACCAGAAATCTGAAGCTTGAATAGTGTAGAACATAAATGGGATTCTATAACTTTTGTTATGATTGAAGTACATCCTATAACATCTGAAAAATATGCTTTTAAATTCCAAGTATCAGTTGGAGAATGTTTCATAATGTGAAAATCTATTTTTTTTTATCAACGTTGATCCAGAATTTGGTTAATGAAGTCAAAACATTAAGATGTTGAAAAAGAGATTGGTACATTTTGATTTTTTATCACCTACGATGAGGGAAAGGAAAAGAATGAGTTTTTTTTTTGTTGAACATAAAATGATGTGCATAATTGTCGATAGTTTGAACGGAAGAGTCATCATAAATGACTCCTTCAAAATTCCAAACTTTTGATTCAACTGTACTTCTTATTTAAGAACCAGTATCACTCAATAGAAGTGAAATTTATTGTATTTTGTCTTTTCTTAACATTGTGAAGTTGATTAATTTGAGTGTCACATTTATTTTCGAAATAATCGTTATTTCAGTATTTTTCAAATACTGGACTTCCAAATGACTAAATAGTAGTAAAAGTCATATACTTATTAGAATTTTGGACACTTTATTTTCATTCATAAATAAATGTGAGGAGCTAAAAATTCTGAATAAAATTCGAGCGGCTAAGCGCGCACTACGAGTTTTTCGCTGCGCGGTGAAAAAGCACTGCGGCATAATGTCGCACCGCAGCATTGTAACAAAGAGTTTTAAATTATTTGACGCGCATTTAACGGCAAAGTCACCGCAGCGGCGAGAAATCTCTAAGGCTAGGCGCGCACTACGAGCCTTTTGCCGCGCGGCGAAAAAACCGGCGACATTTAGAGGTGCGGCATAAAAAATAGGCGCGCGCACTTACGGCATAATGTCGCGTCAAAAGAAGAAGCGATTTTGGGTGCATCCTCTTGTCCACAATCGTTTATGTAACGGCCAGTTCTCTGAAATATTTGGTAAACTTACCGATTATCCCGAAAATTCTTTCAATATTATAGAATGACTAAAGAATCTTTTGATGAACTTTTAAAACTAGTTGGCCCTTCTATATCATATAAAAATACTCGATTCAGAAATGCAATATCACTAAAAGAGAGACTTTCTGTAACTTTAATTAATTATTAATTAAACTCAATTTACATCTGAGAATAATGTTTATTGTGGAAAGATATTACAATTAGTATCTTTTAATTTATACTACAAATTGGTGACGTCAGATATTTCTGAATCTTCATCAATCAATTGGCTGAACAACAGCAAAACGCTGTGTAGTGCACGCAGTCAAGGCTTTTTCAATATAGAACAAGATCCCAGGCCCGCCAGACGTTACTTATTTTCTGAGAAACAAAATGTGTGGAATAGAGTAGTGCTAGTATGCACTTTAATCATACGCATACTCGCTAGTTTGTGCCGACGGTCAATTTACAGATACGGAGTGCTAGAGGTACGTTGAAACATTGGTAACTTTCCTTAAATTCTGAGTGCTGATTTTTATATATGTTCTAGAGAATATTGTAAGAAATCAATGATCAACACTGCCAGACACTTCTCATCGGCGGTAATTTTTGCTAGACCCTTTGAAGTTCGCAAAAAAATTACTTAATCTTACTTATAGTCTGAGTCCTAATTTCTATATATGATACTCAGGGAACAATTTGAACACTTTTTGTGAAAAGCCAGACCAATTGTAGGGGCCAATCATCCTCCAGACAAAATTAAAATATCCTACGGCTGATCATTCTGGATTTATGCGGAAAATTTAAAAAAAGTCTTAAGTAAAGTGCACTTCCAGTTTAGCCGATCGCAATCATAATGCAAGATGTACAATAAGATGTTATAGAGGTTCTTTATACGAAATTTTAATATGCTATGGTGGATCATTCTATATTTAGGCAAAAAATTCAAAAAAAGTTTCAAATAAAGTGCACTTTTAGTTCAAATACTGAATTTCAACATCCTACGGTCGATCATTCTGGATTTATTAAAGAAATTCGAAAAAAGTTTGAAGTAAAGTGCACTTCCGGTACAGACGCTTGGAACCATAATGCGAGGTGCACAATTAGACCCTATACTAGTTCTAAATACAGAATTTCAACATTATACGTTCGACCAGTTTTGAGATTTGCGAGTTACGCACGCACTCACGAACATACGTACCGACATCAAGCCAAAAATAGTCAAAATGGATTCAAGAATGCTCAAAACGGATGTATCCATCAAAATATCGATATGTGAATTTTGTCGGTTTTACAATACTTCCTTGAACTTTGTACAAGTGAATAAAAACACAGTTAAATAACTCTGTCATCATTTTTCTTTCCAGACACTGCAAATAGTTGTAACTGAAATGACAGTTGTGCTGAACAGACTTAACAAAATATTATATACTGAACACACACACACACACAGTAGACTAGATTAGACCGTGAGTAAAAAAAAAAGAGGAATTGGATGCTCATAGATATTTCGCTTACTTTCAAGCGTACAAATAATGACCTCGCGCTCACACTCAGAGCGATATTTTAATTTTGTCTGGAGGATGTTTGGCCCCTACAATTGGTCTGGCTCTTTACAAAAAGTGTCCAAATTGTTCCCTGAGTATCATATATAAAAATTAGGACTCAGACTATAAGTAAGATGAAGTTATTTTTTGCGAACTTCAAAGGGTCTAGCAAAAATTACCGCCGATGGGAAGTGTCTGGCACTGTTGATTATTGATTTTTAACAATATTCTCTAGAACATACATGAAAATCAGTACTCAGAATTTAAGGAAAGTTACTAATGTTTTAACGTACCTCTAGCACCTCGTATCTGTAAATTGGCCGTCGGCACAAACTAGCGAATATGCGTATGATCAAAGTACATACTAGCACCACTCTATTCCACACATTTTGTTTCTCAGAAAATAAGTAACGTCTGGCGGGCCTGGGATCTTGGACTAATATGTTACAGAAAGACGATGAACCACCACACTCTGACTTGTTACAGACTTTTCGCCGCTGCGTTGACTTTGCCATTAGATGCGCATCAAATAATATGAAACTCTTTGTTACAATACTGCGGTGCAACATTATGTCGCAGCGCTTTTTCACCGCGCGACGAAAAACTCCTAGTGCGCGCCTAGCCTAACATGTCACAAATTATTAGCGGCGCGGTGGCTCATCGTCTTTTTGTAACATGTCAAAAGGGCCTTCACTGCGCGCACTACTCGGCGTTTCGCTGTTACTTTATATATTTTATACTGTATTTATTGAAGCAACGATGGCTATATTGAGCAATCTTTCTGATGATTGGATAAAGATTTCAATATTGAAATGCTTATTACAGAAGTTGGAAGAAGACCACTATTATATAACATAATTTCAAAAGAATACAGTGATAGAAATATTAAACAGACATTATTGAAAGATATTTTCGGGATAATCGTTTAGTTCACCAAATATTTCAGAGAACTGTCCGTTGTATAAACGATTATGGGCAATAGGATTCACCCAAAATCGCTTCTTTTTTGCGAGTTCTAATTATAAGAGCCGAAATACAAGTTAATTCTACTAAATCCATTCTGAAACTGATCACTTTGACGCAGAATTATGTCATAGTGCGCGCACCAATTTTTTTTGCCGCACGTCAAAATGACGCCGGTTTTTTGGCCGCGCGCCTAGCCTCAGTAACTATGAATGCATCGAGAGCTCAGCTAAATTTCCAAGGATTCCCATGCCCGTACTGTCAATCATAGATTAATGTTCTCGAAAACAGTTTTGTACATAATTTTTGCTCTACAAAAATGTTCCTTTTTTTTTTTAATATACTTTTTTAGGTATCTCCTTTTTATCGCGCATCGTTAGTGATAAAAGGTGTAAATTCACAATTTTTTCTTAGATATTTATTTAAGGTTTGTTCGACTTTCAAAATAATGTTCGAACATAATTTGGAAAATTCATGGATTCACCATCGATTGTATAAAATACATCCACTGCATAGTGCAGGAGTTCAGTTATCAATTCATGCACAATGTGAGTTTCAGTATTTTGGAAATTGGAGATTTTAACTTTTCAATTAAAATTCAATGATCTAGTTTACAGTTCCATACTGAATTAATATTGTCTGATTCATCTGGAGCTTGAATTGACATGATTCTAAGGCAGACGCGAATGAAAAATAATAATTATTCGAATATACCTACCATACAATATTAGTTATTTTTTCCATTGATTTTAGTCTTCTCCATGTGTAGAACAGATATATTTTCGTTGCATCAGCTGACTGATCAGCTGTTATAAATCTTTTCCAACAACATGAAATTTCTGCAAAATGATTGAATCATTAAATGAACGAGATATGTGCACAAATAGATTCGTGAAAAAATTCGTACGTCCCATGAAAATTTTTTTGGATCAAGCAAATAGCCAAGTTCTGGAACTTCTGAATAACAAAAAATCCACTTCCATATTATTAAACATTATTTAACTGAATTATAGAATTTCAAAGAAAGTTTTCGTGTTGGCCAAATTATAACAGAATATTAGAAAATACAAATCAAAAATCAGCACACTCATTTTTAAATAGAAAAATGTGTTTGCATCATATCATATAAAACTAGAAAAATATATAGTTCTTTTATGTCGTTTTCACGTATGGAAATAACTAGATTCATTTCCTCTCGAATATCAACGCCAAATCGCCAAATATGTCATCCACATGCATCGGGAGAGCTTATTTCAAAATTTACATTCAAAAATGGAAAATGAAATCCACAAATGTAATTTTTATCATAAGTAAAAAAATATTGAATAAGCGAGAACGGAACAACATGTGTACGGAGTTACATTATTCGATAATTATTCATCTGACAATTTTTATGAATCATTTTGAATATCGAAAAATAGGTATTTTAATCTTGGTTCTACATAGCAAATATAATATGAGTATTTTTCTCCGAAACACTCAATCGAAAATATCGCAATAAGTCGAAAACAATTCTTATTCACAGGGAAATAATTTTTTCTATAAGTAAACTATATCATTATTGGTTTTCTACTTCAGGACTACTTATAATCAGTTGTCAGATTGATTAAATTCTTTGCCTTTGCTAATTCTTGTTATTCTAGCAATAATTTATTATAGCTAGTATTCAAATTTCAACATGGGACCAATGTAGCAAATATCATCAAGAGATCATTATTTTGCGTTATACAGCCTATAGATTACGTATAAAATTGAGTGTGCATAAAATTCGTAATATCTTTATTATTGTCTGTTTTTTCGAATGTTTAAACCGTGACGCGAATCTTAAAACTGAATGAAAGTGTAGCTGATAACCTCGCATCCTATCTACGCGTGGGCCGAAATCTCTGGCCTCTATCTGAACAACTTTTGCAAATTATTTATACTCGTATTACGTGTTTTCATTCACAAACACTCGTTCATGGTGTTGATGTTGACAGAAGAGGTCGTCTGTCTCTGTTCCACCGATTGGTCAAGCCCCTATTTTCATTAACACTTCACCAAACCGCCGCCACTGCTCCCGTGTGTGGGTTACTTGATTTACGATATTGCTAGTGGCGAAGATGATTCTTTTTGTGCTGATTTGGTTTAGAAGACAGTCAATACCTGATTTTATCGCGAACGTATTCCTCATAAGATATAGATTAGAGCAAACATTGTTTCTTATTGACCAAATGCATTATCTGCCTTTGGCTCGTGCTCCAAATCTAAGCTACATCCTCTTGAAAAATTATTATACGCCTATGTAATTGTATTAATTTATTATCGATGCAAAAAAATTGACAAAAAAAAAAAATTGTTAAAATCAGTTTCTATTTTTTGTCTGTTTATCTATGATGAAAATTTATCAATTGAGTTACAAAATAGTCCCAAGTATTTTTGATCACTTACCAGCTGAATATCTAAATATTCAAGGCCCATGTCACACGATGTACCTACAACACGTTACGTACTGCAAAAACTTGAATCCCAAAGTAATAAATATCAATAGAACTACTAAAGAAGTAAACTAGATTACTAGATTAATGATCAAGGATATAACAGGATCCCTCATAACAATTGTATCGAACAGATGCTTTCTTGAAATTTTTTTTGTATAACTAGACGGCAGACAACATTGGATTAATTTTATCAGTTGTTATATAAGAATCAGTGCTATCTCATTAAATTTTTCTCGAAAAATTAACTAGTTTTATAGTTATTCTGATTAAGAAATAATTCAGGGGAAAAATAAGACAGAACAGAAGTTTTTAAAGACTATCCTGATTGATACTCGTAATGCTATACAGTTCTAAATTTGTTTCTGCAATGTTTTAATTTTCAACACACTATTCATAATTATTCTTAGTATAAAAAGTTAAGTAATGTAATGACTTCAAAAGTACTGGTATGAAGTATTAAACCCGGAATAAGTAAGATTGTTATCTCTATTACACGAAGAAAATTCAGTTCTTCTACATGGAGGAAACACAGTGTTACCTCCGGTAATAAATGTCTATCTTTTAACGCCAGAATGTTAATTAGTTACCTAGTTAAACAATAATGTGATAATTTGCCGTAAAAACTCATTCCCTAACATTCCAATAGTTAAAATTCCTCAAGAAGTTATTTCAAAATAGCTTAATATACATCATCCTAAATATTACCGTTAGCCTCAACATTCATCATGAACAGTTGATAATTAGTCACGCCCCTTTTTACCAGGATAATTACTAATCACTAATGACTCCTGCAGATGCAAAACGGAAGTCAAGATGGTGACTCGAATGCAACAAGTAATCTATCATACCTGGAATGATATTTATCCACTTAAAAAAGTTTTTTAAATTTGCTTATTGAGTTATCAAGATTATTTCCATAATCAGAAATTATATCTAGCACAAAGCTGATGACAATTTAATCTACTAATCAAGACATTACAGCTGTATCGTCAACAAGATGAATTTATATATTTGAATTTCGCAGCGATAATAATTTTATCCACAGGGTATTCAATTTAAGTGGCGCACCATTGCTATCTCGAAAAATATAAGAGCTACGAAGTTGCTTAAATTAGCAAACAATCTCTATTTTATATGACTACTTTGGGTATGAAAATAATATATCGTTGAATTCAGGAAAAAATACTGAATCGAATAAGCAAATAAAAAAAAAATAGGTCTCCATTTAGAATAAAAAAGTTACACTCCGTTTTTTGAGAGCCACTGGTCTAAAAAAAATCTTGTTTCGTCCATTAAAGTAGTCATATATAATAGGAATTGTTTGCTATTTTAACCAACTTCGTAGCTTTAATACTTCTCGAGATAGCAATGGTGCGCCATTTAAATTGTATATAATAATACCTAAAGAGAAAACTTTCTATCCCCTTTTTAAGCATATTGCATGCACAAAAGAAAGTGAGATTTGGCATAGGTACTTAAAGATCACATGAAGAAGGAGTGCAGAAAGCGAAAACTATGTACAGAATGTCCTATTTTGATCTATATATTAATGCGTGAAGAGAAAACATTCCACCCATTTTCAAGCATATTGCATGCACGAAGGAATGTAAGATTTGGCACACTTGAAGTTTACATGGAGAAGGAGAGCAGAAAGTGAAAATTATATACAGGTGTCTCATTTTAATTATATATTAATACGTAAAGAGAAAACGTTGTACTCCTTTTTAAGCATATTACGTGCATGGTGAAATGTGAGATTTGACATACTTGAAGATTATATGAAGAATTAATGAAAAAAGCTCAAATTGTATACAGGCTGGCCAATTTTAATTTTACGAGTGCACGAAGGATTGTATGATTTAGCATACTTGTTAGTTATTTGAAGACGGACTGCCGAAAGCTTAAATTATATACAGGTGTCCCATTTTAATTTCACGTGAACAGAAAACTTTGAACCGCGCGAACGAAGGAATGTGAAAGTTGACATACTTGAAGTTTATATGGACAAAGAGTGCAAAAAGCCAAAAATATATACAGAGTGTCTTAACTCGATTTACCGTTGAATACGATATTATTTCACACTGAAATAAATTATGAAGAAATTTGCACCGAATGGGAGAATGCCTGAAGTAAAAGTTTAATGATTTCTTCCTCCCTCCCTCCGTGGAATAGGGCGCAGGATAGTGAGTCACTTTGAAATCTTGAGTGAGAACTACTATCTTTTATTTCAGATTCGGATAGAGCGTCGAATACCAAGTTAATTTTACATTAATCCTTCGAGGATGGAAGGTTAAATTCAACAACGTTCAAACTTAGCAACTTGACGACCACTAGTTTTACTAATTTGAATTTGGTTCTTATTAGTTTTAATAGTAATGAACGGAAGAAATTTGAAAATCAACCCACAATGCTATAGCCAAATTTTTGTTTTAATGCCTATTATTATTTTATTTGATATTACACCAGGGTTACACCGGTAACACTGATGAAAATCGTGATGAAAGCCCTGTTTTTGTGTCGACCCCAGAGAATGTTGATGCAGTACATGAAATGATTCCGAAGGATCGACATATTGGGCTGAAATACATAATAGAGACTCTGTATTAGTCGTCTGCACGGACTAACATTTCAAAAGTTGGTCTTTTTAAGCCCGTTGTCATTGAAGTGTCCAGCCTGGTTCCTAGGATTTTGAAGTCCGACCTTACCCGAGATTTAAGGCTTTTCTACGGCACTCAATATCGTCTACGATGCGTAATGTACCATATTGTACGCACAGCCGAAGCAAAATTTATTTATAGACAACTATCAACAAAAATATCAAATAATACCAATTTACTTCAATTATTCATACAAATTTATGATTTTTATATTATCCATACTTATTTCGATGACATATTATTCGCTTCTGTGCAAGTGGATTGTTCTATCTTTTGAATCACAATGAAAAATGTATATATTCGGGACTAGTGACCTCATGTCGAAATTCCTAGTAAATATATTTAAAAAAAATAAAAGCAACTGTGAAAAAGAAGAGCAGTTACCAAATAGCATCATGGCAACAGTATGACGTCATACAAAATAGTCTACTAGAAAAAATGCTAATACATTCCAGTCTTATTTTATGAAATTATGATGCAGGTATAATAAAAATAGTGTACGATTATAATAATGTGTGTAAGTGCCATTGAAGCACTTTTTACATTAAAGGCACTCCGCTTCGTATAGTGCCCTTTTATGCATATTTCAAAGGCCATCTCATACACTAGTATTATAATATTATTTTCCATTAAAAACTAGAGTTTGCGTGAAATTGAAAAAAAAACTTTGAGGAACAGTATCTAAACGGATGTTGTTTTTGGAAAGCAATGTCCTACTTACAAGTTGTCTGAAATAATTAGAGAATTACATTAGGCTTTCAATTATCACCCTCTTTATTCTTCAAATTGAGCATCACCGGTTTATTATCTATTCCCAAAATTGAAGAAAAATTTTAGCGGTTATAAATTTAGTTGTAATATTGAAGACTGGTTTTCAGAAAGATACAAGGTTTTTTCAAAGCTACTTCATAATGGTCGTATCATGTGTATAAAGTTGAAAGAAGATTACATTGAATAAACAATTTTGTTTTTGAGATCTGCTTATCCTTTTATGCTAAGCGAGAAATTGATTAATATTCCCTCGCATATAAAATGTATTCTTCGAAACCTAAACAGGAAACGATGGAAGTCAAAAAACTGATTTCTATGTTATAATCCTACGTTCAGGTTTTTGCTGAAGACATTATACAAGATCAATGTAGGAAGAATTGTATTGCAATGACAATATCTATCGATACAGATCTAGTCTTCTAATTCATGTTTATCTAAGCATTTCTTTTTAATTACTGTAAGTACCACCTTGAGGTCGCCATCATCTCTTCCTATTTATTTGCATGAAAGTTGGTCGAACCAGTCAGATAGTTTAAAAAGCTAGACATGCGACGTGAGCTCGTTAGCGACCACGCAAAGACAGACACAGAGGCAATTTAATGTTGTAGGAATAGGAATGTGTGAGGGGGACCCCAAACCGGGACTGCGTGTCTCCTAAGCCGGTTCATGCACCTCCAGGATCATGAAAAGAGTAAGCTAGACTCGCGGGCGCTAAACTTGGACACAAATGTGTAGGATTACAGACACAACTTATAGGAGATACTAAAACAAATACAGATACGCAGCCATTAATTTTTATACAAAGTTCAAACTATTGCAAAGCGCTGACAGAAAGATGTGCCGATATTGATTGGGTTAGGTTTTGGATCTCACGGGTACGAAGACCTCCAGAAAAAACGACTCTTAATATTATTTTTAAGCAAATAATAATCTATTTCCGATAAAATTTTCTTTCATGTTATTTGTAAATCTTTGATATTCTCATTATCTCTATAAAGTTAGTTTGTCAGATGTCACGCCAGACATGATACATGACATAGTTGAAGCGAAATATAACATCTGTTTAAATCACGGACGTGGAAATTATTACATGCCACATATTTACCATTTTTACTAGAAACTAATTACAAGCTGAGAACAAATTGAACAAATAAATTTGTTTATATTATTTCCTGAACAAATTTCTATATAATAAAAAAAATCATCCTTGGATTAAAAAGGAAGTGATGAGAATAATATTTTGTTTCTAAACATCTTGCGCCTTGCTAAATAAAAGTTCTAGTAACGTTTTTATATAATAAATAAATTATGGCCAGAGATTGCTTTTAGAACTATTTTTAGACTTTGTATGAAAGTCTTGCTTTTATATATACAAAGTATAAGCAATTATCACAATAAAATCAACATCTCTAATGCTGTAGTGTTGAAATATGCATTTTAATGTGTCAAAACAAAATAAACAGTTTTAATACAAGTATAACGTTATATGTAATGTTAAAGTAATATCAGTTGTTTTCACTTCGATTTTTGTTTTCTCATCAAAAACTTGAAGTAATGTGCTTTTAATTATAATTCGCATTTCGCGGATTCAAACGCGCGAGAGAATTAATACCACATTCCTAAGTTACTGGAAAATGAGATTTTAATACTGAGCTCCAGAAGCCGTAGTTTTACACTTCAAATTTCATATTGCGGAAGCGATTATAAGGGAGGTTACAAGTTTCAACGTATATTATATCAAATTGGTAAATTAATTTGAGCTTTTTCTTAAACTATCATCTTAAGAAGAAATTTTCGATAATTTCAAACCCCTAAACAATAATTTATAGAATAGTCAACTGCTGAAAATAATTGCATAAATTTTAGCAAATTTACATAATTTGTCAATAGGATACATCATTGGATATTTTGGCAGCTGTAGTTTATGAGCGATTCTAGTGATTTTAAAACGTTCATTTCATAGAACAAACATTCACTAAATGTAATTTTATCACCAATATCACGTACGAATCGAAAACAGAACTCGAAAGCAAAATAGTTCTCTGAAGTGCGTTATTTGCGAACTTATGATGAAATGTTTTGACGAATTATAGCACTGTAGCTAAAAAATATTTTGAGTTGATCTACTTCTGATAATAAATAAATAGATGCAATGAATTCTTGAAAAGAATTTAGAAGAAATATACTGTACAAAACATAATAAAAGTGAATAGCATTTCATACTACGAGCTCCGTCCCAGTAGAGTTTGCCCAACAAACGAAAATATATATTTTGAATAAAGGATTTAGCTAGTTTCGGAATAATTAAACGAAAGTACAACCATTCTCTAAAATCCCTACGGAGGCCAGAAACAGAGTTCTTTTGCAGGCACTTGGTGCGATAGATTCCTTGTTGATTTCCTACGATTCGTATCTGGCTATCATCAACGCAAACATCAACTCTAACTGTGCTACTTCATAGTATGAGACTTCGTCACTGCATACTTTTAAATGACAGAACTAGATTTAGAGTTAGCGTTGATGACAGTTCGAATTGTAAAAACTCCAGCAAAAATCTGTCATACTATCTTCAGAAGAATGTGATAATTTGAGGATCCATGTCAGCTAGATGGCTTGACAAATTACATTTTATAAACATCATTCACTCTAATATTCCCATTAACGTTGTTTAATAATATATTATGCTACAAGGACCGAATGACTGACATTTTTGTCCAGGATAAATTTGGCTGCATTCGGTGAAGACGAGGGCAAAGCCCAGGGCGTAGCTCCGTGCAGCCAAATTTGTCCGTGACAATAATGACAGTCGTTCAGTGTCCGTGTTGCATACAATACTTTTTGTAACAAGTGCACCGAAGTACCCCCATTACTAAGCTTTTTAAATAAATTTGGATGTATTGAAACTATCTTATCGATTTGACAAACAGATTTTTGCAAATGCAGTCACATTTTAGTAAACTAATACAATGAAACATAACTTTCATGATTTATTTTATTGATTGATATTTTTAACATTTTCTGTGCCTCGTTCACAATAATGCACATACTATAACGAACACATTCTAGAATACAAATTTCTTTCAAATATCAATTTGACATATATCAATGAAATAAGAAAATCCAACGGCATCCTGATCCGTGATCTACAATTTCATTTTTACCCAGAGGACAAAAATATCCACTAATTCCCAGTTAACAGAGAATTAATGAAAATTGTTACCATGGTTTGGAATTGAGAACTTTCGAAGCAGAAGTCAGCTCAGTAATAGGGTACTTTAGGTATATGTATTACAAGAAAAGATTTAAAGTCATAAATTGAATAGATGCGTTTGAAAAATATCAAAATGTAGGTACGTTTAGAAAATATCATACGACTGGAATCATGGGAAACTGGATATTGGAAATTGCACTTAAAAAATGGACATCCAATAGTTTAGATCACTAGCCGATCAAAGCCTTGTAGCATATCAAGACAAATAAGTTCCGATCATAATCCGCAAGGAAATTCCAGAGTTACATGCTCGTCTCCAAAAAATTAGGAGCAATTTTACTCCAGGGGTCCTATTCTAAATCGTATAAAGATAGCTTGGAGATAAATCGCAGTCTCTGTTATGCCAACGACGCCATGACAGTTACATTTATTAGGGACCAAAGTATTGTATGTATAGTTGCAAACAATATAATCTATAATTTTATGTATTGTAATGTTCATTGCTTTTGAAGGATTTGTTTATAATTAAATAAAAATCGATATTTAATGATCGAAAATAAAATAAAGGTTTTATTCTTCCGGATATTACTGACACACATTATTTAATTTATTTATCACTTACTACTATTAAACAGAGCCGCAGATATTTATTTTTAACTATTTATTTATTTATTACACTGACCACTCATTATTTCATTCCTTAATTGTTCACAGTTCACTGTTCCTCGTCAGGTCGTTTGCTTGCTCTTATATACAGATTTCTGTTTCTTGAAATGTTCCAGAGATTAGTCGAGCATGTTACTAGATTTTTCCACCGGGCGGGGCGACGCGATGCAAAACAAACTACAGAAGGCTCCGCCCAGACACACGTTACACGTTACGTGCACGTTACAAGTAGGGACGACGCTTGAAATCAAATTAAATTTATGATTTTTCATTTTTGTGCTTCATTGTAAATCGTATTAGTTAAATTTTGTTCTCTTGTCATTATTTGATGACACACAAATATCAAAGATTAACATCAAGCTAAAGAAACTAACTTGACCGTATATCTTTTACTTCTGGAAGATTGTCTTTAACGACGGCGACATCAAGTCACTTCTCCAATTGTCCGCTAGATTGCACAAGTGTTGAGAGTCTCTAAAATTACGTCAAGAAGATGTTTCTACGAGTTAAAACTGAGCCCCAGATGATTGTTACACATCAGTTAAAGTATGTTGAAACGTAAGAAGATTGTGGATAATCTAAAAAAGGCGAAATAAGGCAGAGGTAATTTCCTGTTTAATTTATGTTTCTCTGTTTGGTAATATAAGAAAATGCTTAGAATTTTTTTTTTTTTGTCACTCAAAATATAGCTTAATATGTGAAAAGTGGATAAATGATCTCTATGTGAATAAAAGAGTGTTAATTCCAATAAATTTTCCGAAGAATTGGGTAAATGCTTTCAAAATAGTTGATATGAAAATTTCTTGAAAAATTTAACAATATTCATCTCACATTCTAGAGAAATTAATTACGCATGATGCATTACTCGACGTAAATGTGGTAACATTGCATTCAGCTGGGCGATTGAAACAAATAATAAGTAGTTGCCTTTCTTTCTTTATTTTCTTGCAATTTTATTCTAGCTGATATTGTGAACTGCTTGATGGACAAATATTGCACCGAAACTGGATAGTTTACGTTAAACCACAAATCTATGAGCTATAACGAAAAAGTGTCACAATATTCTCCACTTTCATTCTAATGCAGTGACCGCACTAACGTCTAATGCCGTTAATTAAGGCGTTGTGAGACAATGAATACTCAATACATTGTCATTCACGATTGTATTTATTGTTGAGTAACGCTGAGTACATTAGATGTATGGAGGTGTGGCCCAAGCATTACAGAGAAATATGAGATATTAACATTATGTATGTAATAAAGATTCTATTTTCTATTCATATGCGAATATTTCGAATTTCTACTACTTTTGTCTAAGATTTCATACTTGAATTACAAAAGAAAGTATTTGTAAGAGGATTATATTTTAGGATCGTTGAATAAATGGTTTGAACTTAAAAAGCCTGATTTAAAGTTCGAAACTAAGTAATTGTCAAGAAAGAACTAGAATGGGTTTTAAAAATGAAAACTACAAAATATTTTCGATTTATACTGTTCTCGTAAATTTACTCACTAACCTGTGATCTGAGGACGACCACCAAGTGGTCGAAACCGGTCAGTAGATAAATTCGCGAGAAGACTATGAACTAAGACATTTTGGAATTTCTATTTCTAAAATCATTCTCTTTCCGTATCAGTTTTTCACATTTTAGGCTTACTAATACTTATTATAATTATTAAAAGCATGATATATAATTAGCAACAGATATGAACTCGTATACCCACTTAGCGATTATGAGAGAAATTTTATTTAGATGGATTCGTTTTGACCTCTTCTGTTATATCGCTATTTTATTGCACTTTTTAATGACTATATTGATATATTATTAAAAAAACTAGCTGTCACCTGCGGCTTTGCCCGCATATAGATGTACTTTTTGAAATCAATAAAAATATATGATAAATAACTGCTGCACATAGATTAACCGCGTACACCGCCTGCGATATGCTTGTGCTTTCGATATTTTCTGGTGTTTTATTTTAGGATTAATCAATTCAATTGACTTTCTTTTGGAATTATAATAATTGATTACAGCATCAGAAAAATAGGCGTACACGAATTCGGCACCAAGAACATGAACTCGGCACCGATGCCAAGCGGATTAGCACGGGACGCACATGAGCTCGGCACTGTCAATTTTAAATAAACTCACGATTATCCTGGAAGATTTAGTTTTATAAGTGAGTACAACTTTAGAATCACTCACGTTGGGCTGAAGTACAGTTTATACTCTATAACAATGATCGCTACGTTCGCGCTTATAAAAAACATCTTTAAATGTTTTATTATGCTAAAGTGGGGTCTGTAATTCTCTATGGAATTCACTTTTGGGGTGCTTCTGTAGTAACACATAATGTTTTTATTTGTCAAAATAGAATCACAAGCCTATATATTTACGAAGTTTGTAAATTTGTTTTCAGCAACAGAAATTGTTTTGAAGTAAATTCTGAATTTCATAACTTCAATACTCGTAAGAAAAACAATTTTAAATATCTGAGTTGTCTCCTCAAGTTATTGGATTGAAAGTATTTAAATGTCTGCCTGAAGAAGTCAAATCTTGTAATGATCTCAAATTATTTCTCATTAAATTGAAATCGGTTTTGTTGAGACATTGCTTTTATGATTTAAATGAGTTTTATGAATTATTGACTTGATCTTTTAGTTATTTTATCTTTTCTATACAGTTTTTTATTAGTCTCTATCGGGATACAAATAAGGTTATTTATTGTGTACATTCTTTTCTTTAATGACGATTTCGATACATGTGCACATTATTATTATTATTAAATGTTACCGAATTACGCTGCGCGCGCCTAAGGGACAGAGCTTGAGCCCGAGACAACCGAGAAGGGTAAATGAGTGTTCAAAGTACAGCTAAATTTGACTCTGGTTTATTATTGATATAAATCGCATGCGTCCAGAGAATCTCACTCAGGTAGAAAGATTAAGTCATTAGTCCTAATCCAAAGAATAGTGCCAAGTTCAAGTAGAGGATTAAAGATCCAGGTAGCTTGGTGCCGAGATCGAGGCCGCCCAAAAAAATGCTCTATCCACGGCAAATTTTTGAACTCGATGTGAAAAAAAGGAATAAAAATTGACTGCAGTACCGGAACAACCGGTAATCCTGTGGTATAGACATTTTTTGATGTTTTATTTGAGGGTTAACTGATTCAATTGATTTTCTCATAAAAATATAATAGTCGCAGAGAATACGCTTTTTTTGAGAATCCTTTATTATTGGTTGTCCATGTTATTATAGGAATACAGTGTCGACATTTTAGAGCTTCAAGTCCAGTGGTTTGGTATGTGCGTTGCCTTTCAAATAATTAGTATTCAGATAAGCGAATTTAGAATTACACAAAGACAAAAAAATTTACCTCGAATTTCCCATATAACTTATTAAAATATTAATTCAGATAAATATTTACACTTTAACATGAGTTGTACTTTGATGGTATTATGTCAGGAATTTGTCAACAACAACTGTACAAAGTTTCAACTCAATTGGATGAACGATACACGAACAAACAAATACAACTCGTGCGTAACTTACTGTACGTTGATGTTACTATGTCAAAAATCTTTAGCCGTCATCCACAAATGTACATAATTTAAACTCAATCGGATGATCAATGCACGAACAAACGAATACGAATCATGCGACACTTATTGATCGTTGATAATACTATGCCAGAGTTTTTTACATGAGTACCAAAAACAACTGTAGAAAGTTTTTCAACTCAATCGATTCTGTCGTTTCGGAGATTAGCCCAGATAAACAAACAGACAGGCAAAAATTTGAAAAACGCGTGTTTTGGTGTTAGTATCTTGCAAATAACCATTTGATATTGAGAGAAATTCTTTATTCAAAAAATTTGGTTCTTTTTGCGATTAGGATATATAAGTATTTTCTTACCTTGACAGCCTTTTTCAGAGAATCCATATTGAAGATGTTGACAAGCATCACATCGAAAACCTTCTACACCAGGTTTGCATTCACAAACTCCGCTCACCGGATCACAAATATTGGTAACTGCCCCCATTGAATGGCAAGAGCATAGTGTGCAATCTGCAGTCATATTTCCGTAGCCAGCCTAGAAACCAAAGAGAAAATATGAATCCAGTGCTTTTCTTCAAGATTTTGGTTAATTTCATCGCAACTTTATTATGAACTACATGTTAATTTGTTTCAGTTCGTAGCAACAAGTGTTAATTATACAAACTAAATTACAAAAATAACACTGAGAGTGAGATAATTAATTGATAATACAAATTGTATTCGATTTTTAAATGTCCAATTGATATAAATTACGTATTATTCGTACTATTTGTTCTGATACAATTTTCAATTGAGCCTCAAGCGTTCAAATTATACAGCAAATACATTTGTGTTAAACTGGTTGCATAGAAAATTTCATTCAGTTCGGTTTCAAACTGGTTAATATTGAATAAAAACGCAGAGTTACAAATTATATGCAACATATTGACATAAATGCATCGTTTCTAGTTTGAACTTATTATGAAATTTATCATAAAAAAACTCTACTGGGAGGTTAATATTTGAGTAACAGATGATTAAATGCATTGAAGGCTACATGTGAATTTGAAATTCAATTGGTTTTAAGCTATTTCATATAACTTTTTAACGACTTATATAATTTTTTTTTTTAATGGATCAAGCATTCGTTCTGATTTCCAACTCACTAGAATAGGATTCTTTCTAGAACTTTTGTGCCTAAATAATAGCATTGACATTTTACCTCACAGCGGTCGCACGTTCTTCCAGTGACTCTTTCTTTACATTTGCACTGCCCTGTATTACCATCACATTCTTGGGATACCGCTCCAAGGGGATCACATTCACAGGGTTGACAATTAGCGTTGGCAGCATCACCCCAATGTCCTTGCTTGCAACGTTCACATCGCCAACCAGCTGTATTACCCCTACAGGAAAGACATTGTCCCGTGGTACGATCACAGGGCCCTCCGCCACATGTGCATGGAACGCAAGTAGAATTGAGGGTTGTAGGACTCCCGTAATAACCATAATCACAACTAAAAATAAAATATAGAATAACTTGAGGAAGATGAAGTAATGTTGCAATTTTTGTTGTTCAAAATTATCCCTACTTATAATTTGGAAAATATTTAGGCAAAAATATACTAAAGGCCATTATTACATCTATATCTAACTGCCGGAGGAAAGTTCTTTTAATTCTCAAAAATATGTTAAGGTTATTCGCCCAAAATTCTGAAAGTTATAATATGTAAATTGGTAATTTAAATTTCCATGTTATTTAAGATAATTTTCAATCAAATTCACTTCATTATCTATTCTCTAACAATAATAAATAAGGTATTTTTACTCCAGTATTTTTGGCGAGAAACTAACTAGATAGCATCTAATAGCTGCCTGCTAGAGTCAGTATTTACCCGATGCAGGAATGGCTTTATATACCTTCAAATTTCAATTTTGAATCCACTATCAAGAATTAGAAAGTGTTATGGTAAATTTAATTCAATCTACTTCATTTTATCATAAATTTAGTTTGTTCTTATGTAAATTTTTGTTGATAATGTCGCTTCAATTCGTATAATTTTTATTCAATATGTTAGTTGTTCTACAATACTCTTTCATAAATGAATATAATTCAATTCTGATTTTTGTTCCATCAATAATGAATTTCGTACCCCAATTTAGATTCTTAGTTGAACAAAAAAGGGGCCCTTGTTGAAATTCAACCTCTTGACTCTGAAAAACATTGATACGTCTCTAATTTGACTGCATCGTCGCCAAATAGGATATATCGTTCGTTTTCAAGTATGGCTGACATAATATTTTTGTTCATTTTTGACCATTTAGATTGAAATATCTACAAAACTGTACGTCAGAATACTTTTTCAATATTTTTGCGTATTCTACAAGGATTGATTTTTACAAACTAAATTTTTTGTATTTTTATCTGTTTAAATTTTAATAAAATGAGCATTTACGATAAGTTTTGTCATTTACTGTATATTGAAAACCACATTTTCAATAATTGATTATTCGAAAACCAGACGTACAATTAAAAAAAAAAATGTTAAATGTACAAGATACCCATAAACAACATATTAAAATTTCAGAATTTCATCTTTACAGTGTTTTAAAAGTCGAATAACCTTAAGAAATTCTTTATTATTCCCAAATTTAATTCTTACAATTCGCAGTGATCGCCTGTATATCCCATAGGGCATTGGGTACAAACATATCCATCTTCTTCTTGTGAATTGTCCAGTTGACAACTTGGACTAAAATTATTTGAGTCTTCCAGAAGAGGACAAGCACATTTCTTGCAATCTGTAGAAGATCCAGACAACGGGTTACCATAATATCCTGGTGCACATCTCTCACACGTCTCGCCAACAGTATTGTGTTCACAATTACAAGTGTTAGGTGTAAAAGTGGTGCAAGATGGAGAATGATTGTTGCAGGGACATTTTACGCAAATCTAAAAGATAAATTATAATTAGTATATTTATTGACGTAATTATCAATGACTTTATACTTACTCCTTGTTCAGTGTGCGAGCTTGTATTCTGCATAACTTGCACATATCCATAATCACAGTTTTCACAGGATAAACCTGTATAGCCAGTTGGACAGGCACATTTCTCCACTTCTACTCCTACCCCATCACTTAAAATAGCCGCTTGTTGCAAACTTCCCTCAATTTGATCTGTGTGAAACTTTGCTCTTAGCAAAACATGCTTAACACTCGCTAGAATACTCATGAATTGGAATCTAGTTACCGGATCTCCTCTATATTCAGTTCTTCTTAATCTAGTCACGATATCTTTCACTCCATATGGAATATGGTACCATTTATCTTCTTTCAAAGTCACCGAAATAGTTGCGTTGGTGACTGTGTAAGTTGCATCATCATAAGCAATTCGAAGACCATTTTTTCCTACTAGAATTAAGTTGGGACCAGTCGTTGGTTTACCACTGGTATCGCCCCGCATTACTACCCAATGAACGTGGAAAACCAAAGAGGACCCATAGCTTTCTAGTTGATTACCAGTGTATGGATCTGGGGCCAACCAATAATAGGCTTCTATGCCCGGTAATTCGTAGTTTCCAATCGATATCCAGTTAGTATCGGTGTCTAATGTTGGTTTTACTGTTTGGGAACCGGTTATGTCGCTGACCAACCATTCTTGAAGAGTTTCAACCTGAAATAAAAAAGGAAATAATTCACAATGTATTTTGTTGTGCCTTTTTTAAAGTAATAAAATCTAAATTTGAACATACAATTTGAATTTCTACATTCTAGATTTCCTTCGAATTAGTAACAATGAGCATATTAGCAGAGATTTCAGCTAACCATCTATGTTTTCTGCATTCCTGAAAATTCTAGACTGAGTTGAAAATATTTCACGATTCTATCAGGATCTCCGAATATTTTACTTCCACCCTCTCAGTGATGATGTAATTTGTTAATTTCTGATTCCGAAAAATATAACTTTGTTCTTCACTATTTTTTCTCAAAAAATTCTGACACCCAAACACATTGTTCCTAGTTCTTCGTGATCGTTAGATATTTCTCGAATTCCAAAAACATTGTAGGTATTGAATTATGGGAATTCATTTCAAAGTTTTAATATCTCTTTTTATTTAATTTTGGTCCCATCTGGACCATCTTCAGAAGTGAAAAGAATTTTTGAATTTTAAATTGAACATTATGATATGTTCAATAAAAATATAAAAACATATTGAATGTGTTTCGATAAAAACTAAACAGTTTTTTGTAAGCCGAAAAATATGTACACATAAAAAATTTAATGTTAATGAGTTTAATCAGTTTTCAGTTGTTTCCCGGCAACTCCTGATTCCAAAAAGTCATCTGTCTAGATCTTTTTGTTCGTCAGTATTTTTTCTGCCTGGATCTCGTTGGTTCTTTTCATCAAGTCACAATAACTTCCTACTTGAGTCTTTCAGTTATCAGTGGTTTTCTGATTATCTCCGACTCAAAACAGAAATTCCTGATTTTCACTCATTTAAAAATAATGGCTGGTATCACGAGCTCTGTTTTTGGCGGTACTATAGGAGCGTTGTGTCAAGATGGGTCTTAACAGAATTAGAATTTTCTCAAATACTTTAGAAAATAATCTTCAGATACAAAGTACAGAAAACACATATGTCTACAAAATTTATTTGACTATTCCATTCGTAGTATTTATAACAAGGTTAACAATGCTAAATCGCCGTAGAAACGGTGCATATCAGTGTGTATTTGGACGTGCAGAAATACCATCGGGTATTACACTAGTGGTCAAAGTGAGTATTTCACTCAAAGATGTAGATACCTCCAATTTGTGCTTTCTTCGTATTTAATGGAATATTTTTCTGAATATCTTCATCAATTTCATCTTCTTATCTATCACCAAACCTTTTTGAACTAGTTTCCATATCAAAACGCAATTTATTTCTCTATCATTCGTCAAAGAAAATGCAAGAAATTCTAATTTTTCAGTTTGACAGAAGTTTGTTTACTCGTTCTTATGAAAATTGCGTGACTTGTTACTAGATTCATAGAAAACTAATTTAAAAAAAATGGTTTGACTCCTGGAATGGTCCTCCATATACCATTTGTAGTTAAAGTATTATAGACTATTATTGTGGTGCAATCACTCATGTTTATTGTGCTGCACACTCGTGGTATTCAAACGCAAGCACAATAAACATTCGTGATAGCACCACAAAAATAATCGATAATACTTCAACTACTTATGGTATAATAAATGATTATTTTTACCATCCAAATTTCGACCAATAAATTGCACCATTCGACGTCACGTGGTACAACCTACACGGTTTTCAAGTGGAAATTTTTTGAAAATTTTGTCTGTTGTTATATATACAAAACAAAGAACATTCAGCCGCGTTGATTCAGCATCTGTCAAACTGACAGACAGATTGAATGTGAAAATGAGCAGATTCGGAGTCTGGAATCTATTGATGAATTTGGATGGGAAAAATAATCTTCCGAATACCATTCGTGATTAAATTTAACCTGGTAAAATTCTTAGATTGTTACGAGAGCTTGCTACCAATTTATTTCGTGATATTGATCAAAAATCACTCGCTTGACAGCTCGTGATTTTTCTGTCAATATCACTCAATAAATTGCTAAGCAACAAGCTCTCGTAACAATCTAAAAAAATTTCCGGTAAAATTTAACCACTTATGATATTATATATGAATATTTTCTATTAAAATAGCTTGAAATATTTATATTGTCTTAAAACTCTTCTTAAAATAACACTGCAAGTATAGCCAAAAACAGAGCTTGTGGTACCAGCCAATATCAGTATTGATAGTATTGTCTTTCAAGAATATTGTAAATTATAATTTTATATCTGCAGTTGTTATTATTTTTTTTAATTTGTCTGATTTCGAGAAACTTTTTGTTTAATTTGATGATTCTCTTCTTGGAAGTTATGTATTACATTATCTCAATCAATAATTGCAAATTATCGAATTGCTATCACATTTGTCACAATCTCTTGATCGGTAAGATGATTCTGGATTTTGATGAATACCTTATTCTCAGAAATACTCCAACCGGATTCCGTCAGTTATGAGCTATTTTTTGATGATATTTAAGTCTCAGAAAGATTCTGCTTGAATCTCTTCAATCTTATAATAACAATTCCTGATTCCTAAAAACTTTTTTTTTTTTATTTAGGAATATTTACGGGTGTTTCGATAACTATGATCACTAACACCCCGGTACAATTATTTTACATGTTTGTAAAGAATTATGGTACTTTATTTTACATCATATTTTGTTTATTAAATCTATATCTTTTAAGTATTTGATTATGTTATTTGTTGTTGTTCGGTTATTGGCTAGTATGTGTGGCAGTGTGTTTGGTAGGTTGTATTTTGATCGTTGTGTAGTGTATTTAGTGCATTGAGTTAGGATGTGTTCGACTGTGAGGGTGTGTTGCAGGTATCGCATTGGTTTGGCTCTATTCGTTTCATGAGGTGTTCGTGAGTGTATCGTGTGTGACCTATTCGTAGTCTGGTTATGATCACTTGGTTTTTTCGGCTTTCGTTTGTTGGCCAGTTCGATGGGTCTTCTTTTACTTGTCGAAGTTTGTTGTTAGTAGTTCTTTTCCACTGAGTCTTCCACTCTTCTTTGATGTTGTGTTTGAGTTTTTATTTCATGTCTTCTGCCTGAGTGTCCATAGTTATTGGATTTTGTTCTAGACATGCTTCTTTTGCGGCTGAGTCTGCATGTTCGTTACCTTTTATCCCTATGTGGGATGGAATCCATATTAACCTTATTTCTTTACTTTGTTTTGTTGCGATGGTTATATTTTGTTGAATGGTTTGTATAATGCTGTTAGTACTGTGGGAATTTTGAATACTTTGAAGCACACTTAGGGAGTCTGAACATATGATATATTTGTCAAATTGTTTGTCCATTATATATTCTGTAGCTTTTTGGATAGCTAATGCCTCAGCTGTCGTGTTGGTTGTGTCGTCTGGTAATCTTAATTTATTTGTTGTTTCCATCGTGACTATGCTGGCTCCGGTCTTGTGATCTTGCTGCGAACCGTCTGTGTATATAAATTCGTGTTCTGGGTGTTCATTTTGGATTTCTCTAAATCTGCTAGAGCTCTTTGGGTGTACTGGATTTTGGGAGCTGGGACATTACTAGGTTTGTTACAGGGTTTGTGTTTAACCAAGGAGGAGTTTTATGGTATTTTCTGTGTGAAATTTGGTTATGAGACAGGTTGATATCTTGGAATAATGTGTTAGTGATTTTTTGAAGAGGGGTCTCATTTAGGACAGTTGTTCTGTTATTTTTTATTTTGAAAAAGTGACTAAATATAGGATTTGTCGGTTGACTTGCAATTTTTGTGATATATGATGCCATAAGTTGTTTTCGGCGCGTATCTAGGGAGGGTTCACCTGCTTCATAGAGGATACTTGCAACTGGGCTTGTTCTATAGGCTCCAGAGGCTATACGTATTGCTGCATTATGTATAGGATCCAGTATTTTCAGGTTTCTTGGGTGTGCAGTTTGGTAGGCAATGCTGCCGTAGTCGATCTTGGATCTTATTAAGGTTTTGTATATAGTCAGCAATTCCTCTTTCTGTGCTCCCCATTTGGTATTTCCCAGTACTTTTAGGAGATTTAGTGCCTGGAAACATTCTCTTTTGAGATTGGTTAGGTGTGGAAGCCAGGTTAATTTGGAGTCTAACGTTATACCCAGAAATTTCTTTGTGCTTTCGTATGTGATAGTAGTATTTTTAAATTTTATTTTGGGGTGTTTATGTGGATTCCGGACACGGCAGAAATGCACTGCATTCGTTGTTTGAGTTGAGAAATTGAATCCCGTGGTCTCAGCCCATTCTTCTATTTTCGTAAGGGTTTCTTGTAGTTGTTTTCCTGTACTTTCTGGAATTTTTTCTTGACAGTATATGGTGATGTCATCTGCAAAAAGTGATGTTTCTACGTTTTGAGGAAAGTCTTGTGCTATTTTGTTAACTGCTATTAGGAAAAGCGTGACACTTAGGATCTCACCTTGGGGAACTCCGTTTTGTTGGATTTTTTTGTTGGATAGTTTCCCATTTGTTTTTACTTGGAAGCTTCGGTTTTGGAGGAAGCTTTGTATGAGTGACAGAATATTTTCATCTATATTCAGTTGTTTTAAAGACTTTAGTATGTGATACTTCCATGTCATATCGTAAGATTTTTCTTTGTCAAGGAATATAGCAATTAGATGTTGTTTTCTTTTGAACGCTTCTTGAATCTTCGTAGTCAAGCTTAATATGCTATCCATTGTGGAGCGTCCGTTTCTAAATCCACTTTGATTGTTTGTTAGGAGTTGGTTCCTCTCTAAATACCACATAATTCTTTTTGACATCATTTTCTGGAGCACTTTTCCTAGTGTATTGGAAAGTGCTATCGGTCTGTAGCTTGATGGACTTTTTTTAGGTTTATTTGGCTTTAGTATAGGTGCAACTATTACATTTTTCCATGCATTTGGATAGTTTCCTGTAACTAGTATATTGTTGTATATTTCTAGTAGATGTTGTAGCGCTGTTTCAGGAAGGTGTTTGATGAATTCAAAGGGAATTCCATCCGGCCCGGGACTGCTTCCTCCTTTAATTTCATTTATTGTTGAAGACAGCTCGTGTAGAGAAAACGGGATATTGAGTGGGTCGTTTTTTTCGTGCGAAATAACTAGTTGTTCAGTCTCTTTTCCTTTTTTATATTGTGCAAATTTTGCCGTGTAGTGTGCATCAGAGGAATTTTCTTGGAAATTTGCCGCCAATGTGTCTGCTATTTCCTGTGGATCTGTGATTATTTTGTTTTTCTCGATTGAAGCATTAGTTTGTTGAGGGGGTTTTCCGTTCTTTATTTTTCTGATTTTTGTCCAGACTTCTTGAGGCTGTGACTGGGTTGTCAATGTTGATACGTACTTTTTCCAAGATTCTTGTTTGCTTCTCAGTATTGTTTTGCGTAGTATCGCTTGTTCTTTTCAAGTTAATTAAAATTTCGGTGGTATTATTTTTTCTGTATTTGTACAGTGCATGTTTATTATTTTTTATTGCGCGGTTGCACTCTTTGTTCCACCATGGTACGTTTTTTTAACTTTCCTTATGGGTTTTTTCCCAAAATTTTCAGTCAATTACCATAAATTTTTGATTGTCAAATATATATTTCGGGGATTTTCCTTATTGTCAGTCGTATTTAGTTGACCCGTAGTACAGGTTTTTTGGTTGCTTCTTTTCAGTGAATAGTCTTTTTTTGTTGATACCTCACTTCTAAAAACGTTCCTCTTTGATCATTCAATAGTTTTTTGAAAAAGCTCATAAGCTTTTCGTTCAGATTTTTTTCATTCGGCAGTCGTTGCTCGTCAGTTGTTGACTTTCAGAGTCATTTTGTCTTGATCCTCATGATCGTCAGTCGATTTTAGATGATGCTTGAATGGCACAAACATTTATCTTGGATCTTTTTAGTCTTTAGTCATTATCCAATCTAAATGAAGCATTTTGTGTGAATCTCTTAAATCGTGAGATACTTTTCGAGAATCTCCGATTTCCGAAAGTATTTTTCTTCAAAACTGTTAAGGAATTTGAACAAATGTCATTCCAACACATCATTTGGAATAATTTTGTATATTGTTTAGATTCTATCCTTCATCATCGTTAAACGATTCAGAAGCTATTCGTTTGATGACTATATGAAAATTCAAGTACATATATTTATTTTAACTTCCTCGACCTATATTATGAGATAGAAGTATTGTAATCATGATTTTTAGACAGTTCGAGATTTTGATAGATCTTCACGTTTTAGAATTTAGACCCTACTGAGCCCAAAAAACATAATTTTGAAAACAGTCGGTCGGTCTGTCTGAAAACACGATAACTTGAACACGTACGAATTTCCGACTGAAATTTGAGCTTTTTTGCACCAGTAGCACCAAAATTTCATTGGAGGAACTTTCTAGTTTTTCGCGTTTTATTAATCATAAAATATAAAATAACTAAAATTGATTCCTGAATAATTTGGCATTTCATTTTCAAAATTACTTATTTTTTGTAGCACGTGCACCGAAAGTACCTGTTACTGAGCTAAATTCTGCGTTAAAAGTTTTCAATTTCAAACAATGGTAACAATTTCCATTAATTCTCTGTTTCCAGGGAATTAATGGATATTAAATATCCGCTGGGTAAAAATGAAAATTGTGGATCATAGATTTTTTTATTTAATTGACATATGTCAAATTGATATTTGAAAGAAATTTGTATTATAGGATGTGTTCGTTATAGTGTGTACATTGATTGTGAACGGGATAGCATAGAAAATGTGGAAAATATCAATCAATAAAATAAATCATGTAAGTTATGTTTCATTGTATTAGTTTACTGTGATTGTATTTGCAAAAATTTGTTACTTCAAATCGATAAGATAGTTTTAATCTATCTAAATTGATTTAAAAATCTCAGTAATGGGGGTACTTCGATGTACTTGTTACAAAAAGTATCGTATGCAACACGGACACTGAACGACTGTCATTATTGTCACCGACGAATTTGGATGCAAGAAGCTACGTCTTGAGCTTCACCCTCATCTTCACCGAGTGCAGCCAAATTCATCTTGGACAAAAATGACAGTTTTTTAGTCCTTGTAGCATAATATATTATTATGAAAGGACTAAAATATATCTGTCATCTTTCACTTAGATGATGACAGCTGTCACTTTGTAATATGCAATTAATTTATATCTACGACACTCTAGATTTATAAAACAGCGATAAGACAAGCCATAAAATTTATGCTTAGGAAAATACTGTGAGGTCACAGCAGATTTTTGGCTTTGCGTTTGATGTTTTAGAGTTTTAAAAGTTTCTTCTGAAGTCTTGGTGGATTTTCAGAAGCTTGTTTCTAAATATGTCATATTTTGCACTCGCCAACCGTAGTCCTGGCCTACGGCTCGGATTACAAACTTTTCACTTATTTGGAAGAATGGCCACAGGGACGGCGCCAGAGGTTGACCCGGGTGGGCACTTACCCACCCGAAAATAGGTTGTGCCCACCCGCATATTGCATTTCTAATGCAGGCCAGCAGGCCATGTCCACATTCGCTTACATTTAGGTGCCCACTCAACAACTTACACGGCAATTCGTGCCCACCCATCAATTTAATCCTGGCGCCGTCCCTGAATGGCCATTCCAATAGTTGTAGAGTATTCTATGCCTAAATATTTCCGGCCATCACAATGATTTCCTCCAATCACTTATTGACTTGATTTGACGACTGCACTGACTGAAGAGGAAATTATGACTGAAAAATCATCATTGTGACTTGATAAGAACATCCAAAAAGAGTCGCTAGAGGTGAAAGCTTTTATATGAAGAATCATAGAAAACATACTTTTTGTATGCCCACAGAATTACTTCGAAGGAGACAATAAAAGAAAAACATTCTGATTCTTGGAGGGACTACTTTAAAAAATAATCTTGAAACTATAGTTTACGATAAAAAAATATTTTTCATTTACTAAATCCACTGGAGATTTTAGTGAATACTAACCTTTTCTCTTATGATGAAAGCTGATTCACAAACATTAGTAATTCCCGAACAGTAGCAACTGGAACAACCTTCAATATTGTTCGGTCTTAGAGCAAAATGTCCTTCTTTACAAATATCACATCGTTCGCCTTCCACATTTGCCTAAAGAGGAAAATATTTTTAAAACTTCAATTATAAAATAAAACTCTGTTTGATATCCATCCGCTTGATATCACATGAAGCCATGAATTTATTTACGTGCATAACAATACAACTGATTATAACAAATAAATCCTCTCTTTTGATGGCTTCAAGCTTGCAACAAATTGAAAATAAATTACGCATGTTGCATTATATTCCACCCACAATGTTTAACCAAACACAGTATACAATAATCACGTTTGATTCGAATGAGTGAAAAGTAGATTGATCTCTGGAATGATATTTAATTCACCTACACAAATTTTGATTCCGAATTGAGTGTATCAATATTTGTTGTTTAATTTATCAAATCGCCCATGAAACATGTATTGTTAACTAGACGAGTATTCATTTGTGAAATTCTCGTGAATAATTTTATCAGAATATTGATTATTTACATTTTAGATTCGTCTGTAAGCCTTGCAGGTCAGTGTTATTGAAAACGAATCGATTTAAAATTTGGAACAAAGATTCTGTCGTCCATTTTGTCTTTTTGAGACTCCCAGCGAAATTGAGCTTTGTTTACAAAGAATATACAATAAATAGAGCAATAAGTTAAATTTCGCTTAGTTACGCTGGATTATATTTGTTTTGCCGTGGATAAAGATTACAGAGTTTTTTTCTGAAAGTAAGAGAAATTTTCATAAAAATTAAATAATATTTCTCATGGATTTATTGCACATTCTGCAGTATACAATTCAAGCTTCAAAAATCTTCTGAATATACAGTCTACGGTCGATACGTCATTTTAAAACAAATCCACTTACAGTGTCGTGTTTCCTGAACAAAATTTCGTCCTTAACGTGTATATTCGTGTATTTTGCAAGCAGTTATCGTATAACTTATAATGACAAAATAGTAATAAATTTGAATTTTCGATGTTTGATGAGAGTTTTCTTATATTTAGCAAAATTCTAATAGCGTGAATTGTCAAGTTATTTTTTTCTCACCTTGCATAAACAATCATTTTCGCAATCGCCAACTAAAATGGTTCCGCCAGTGTCGCACTGACATGGGGTGCACCCTGGAAACGCAGCATATCCCGGAGCGCAGCGGTCACATCTTCGACCCGCGAAACCAAGTTTGCATACACATGAACCATCTTCTTGACATTCTTTTGAACCATGGACTTCACAATCGCACGGTAAACAGGGCTCAGGAGCATCCGGTGGAGTTCCTTCCGGCCGGTAGAAACCCGGAAGACAGCGGTCGCAGTTTATTCCGGTCGTGTAGTGCTACACAAAAAAAATTAGTAATGTGCTATACAAGAATTCTTTCCGAGTCACAAAGCAATAGGGTGTTCGATTAATGTAATACTAAATCATGAGAGGTTGTATATAAGGTTTTTCGAGTTGAATGAATTTCCTTCTCTCGAATCGCGTGATACGAAACGTCACAAAATTAAATCATCATAATAGAGTTATTTTCACAGCAAATATAGTTTTTAAAATTTGAAATGAAAAAAATGTATACGTCTCTATGAAAATCTGTGCATTTTCACTCAGCTTTGATATTTTTTTCTCGATCAGTAACCACTTTGAGAATTTTTATATAAATCATGAACTACTCTTCACTCACAGTTCGTACTAAATCAATTTTGATTTTTCATGTGTTTTAAAAATCTATTAGATACCCTACGATAACGATATTGCCAGCTGCGGTATTCATAATATATTACTTACCGTACAATTAACGCAAACTCCTCCACCCCTTTGACGTCCCTGAGTATCAATACTCAATCCTTTTGCTTCAACTTGTTCGTCGTAGATACAGGAAGTAGCATGGCCATTACACTGACATGGTTCGCAAATTCGAGCATCACGAGAACTTCCGGCACCCCACGCTACTTGATTCATCAGAGGGCAGCACTGTTCACAATGTGGTCCGCAGGTACCGTGTTGACACAAACACTCAGGGTGCTGAAAATTGAAATCGATTATAAATTTTATTAGAAAATAAATGAATTTTATGAATCAAATGAAAACAAAAAACGTTATTTAAAATATTTATTTGGTACGTATGGAGTAATTTATCAGCCACACTTACCATGACACCTGTATACTATACAACATATTTTGTATTCAAATTATTAATACAAAATAATATATAATTGATATTGTCACAAATATGAAATATTTGTAGTAATTAGGTCACATAATTATTTATTTGAATTCGCTGTAATTGTTATCCTAGTTAGTATTGACAAGATCATGTTCAATTGTCGGACATGATTGACAGGCTATGGTCACTAGATGTTCCGTGGTTGCCAGGCAACAACTGTTAGACAATTGAATGTTGGCCCATTGTCGGCTTAGGTATATAAGAGCGTGAGCTAGGAGAATAATTCAGTCATTCAGTGATACAGTAAGAGTAACTGTGAGCGATATTGTGTCCGTACGAGTTTATAAAATAAATATTCGTACTGCAACCTGTGATTATAAATTATTCACAATAAAACTTGTGACAATATATTAAGATACATATTTCATAAGAGATGATTTTAGGGTCATAGTGTCCTAAAATATCTTATAGAGGCTCTTTTATGTCGAAATAAGTATATTAAATATTTTATTCAATTTTGACATTTTAAAGCTACATTATCAAATCCATAGCAACAGTCATAAGTAAATCTTTATTCACTAGTGATTTAAAATGAATTATTAGTGATTTAAAAAAATTTAAATCACTGTTAGAATTCCTTTTCATAAAAAGATTTCGATTTCTGAGAAATAATTTTCCCAACTGCAGCGACTGCTTCGTTCAAAATGGTATCGGGGACGAGAACATTGTTTTAATCACTTTCTTCCATCATTTCAGACAATACTTTTCACAATTATAACGCTTCAATTCAAAATTCACAAAACTGACAGTTTACTGACAGTCACACTCCCGAATGTTTTAAAAACAAACACTCGTCGCGATATCAACGAAGCTTCCTTGCAACTGCAATTTAATTTTTTTAAATTTTGTCCCTCAGTTTCATGTTCCAGAAATTTACGCAAAATTGAATAAAATTATGTATACAAACACGTGAATTAAACCTCTTTATTTGCTCAAAGAATTAAACCACTCGCGCTGAACGCGCTCGTGATTTTGAACTTTCTTCTCGCAAATAAACAGTGGTTTAATTCACTTGTTGTATAAATAACTATTATTTCCTATTTCAAAAATATTGACCAAAATATTTTGTTTTTTATGTGACTGTTGATTTCATTCTGTCCGACAATGTTTATTGTGAAAATTTTCGAAGTTGCTGCATTTTCCACCGCTCAGCCGGAAAAGACGTCGTTTTGATTTATTTTAGATTATTAGCATTACATTTTTTTATAGATTAATTGGAAGATTTTAAAAAGGAAAACGCAAACAACATTTCATCCGACAAAAATGTTGGGGCGTTCGGCGTAACTCCCATCACCAACATATCAAAATTACAAGTTTTATTAGATTATAAACATTCGATCGAGTTTTTTAATATGAGCATTAGTGAAGTTGAATGGTGATTTTGTCCTACAAAATTTTTGCCGCATATTTTCAGTCAGACGCTCTGAAGATTTAAATTTCACAAGAATAGTTTGCTGATTAACATTTGTTGGACAAAAATTGCAAGCATATTTCTTGACCAAATAATATATTGTCCAACAAAAAATGTGAGCAGTATTGCCAATCCGAATATTAAAAAAAGGGAAAAATTGCGTTTTTTGAGTTGAAGGCAGAAAAAACAAAATGGGGCACTGAAATTTACGACCACCTGACGGTCTGTTAGGAAAAATTATTTCAATATGAATACCTAGGCCCGGTTTACTGTACAATTTTTAATACTGAATTAAATTGACATCGAGATTAATTTGATCACGCAATTAAATTTCTATCGGTTTACAGAAACAAAATCAATGCGATTAAGAGTTCGATTAAGTAATTCAAAATTAATAAATTAATCACGAAGGCTGGCAACATATTCAAATACAGAACTAGCTTCATGCTTATGTTATATGCAGGTTATATGAATTGACAACTGTCAGATTGAATAATTTTCAGACCTGTACGATTGCGCATGTAGAAAGGATTTTTTAAAGAGCAATCAAAAGTGTGTTGAGGACGTAACAGAACTAAAAAAGAATTTAACAGAAAGAGAAAAAGGAAATGCAATTTATATTTTAGCAGAGTATGTATATTTTCCATAAGTAAATGATGTTTTATTTTATATTGCATCGGTTACATTTTTATTCTCTGGAATTGCAATTGCTGTTTTTATTCATCCACTATAAATCGTTACGCCGATTTCTTAGAATTTCCTTTTTTCTATAGACTCAGATCTATGCTTGAAAATAAAATCACAGATGGAGCGTCTTTGAAAGGGAAGTGAAAGTTTGGGATAGAGCGATTAAAGATTCTGCAGTATTTTCGGCTCCCAGGAGCACAAAGCAGTTCAAACTCAAACAATGTTACTCAACTAGGTTTTTATCACGTGAATGTGTGCACTCAATAAAAAAATTTCTTGTGGTGTGGTCAATAAATAAATATCTCAAGCAGATTGGGTCTTTATTGAGGCAGTACAAATTGCAATGTTTTCATTGAAGTTTACTAAGATTCCTGGCTCTTCAACTCCAGCGTGCAATTTCTGGCGCGATTGACAGCTCGTCATCAATGATCATATTGTTATATTAGGCAACGCACAACAAGCAACAATAGATTTTGAATTTTAGTTTAGAACTCCTTTCAATAGTGTTTTCAGTCGTTTTATGCGAATTGTTATATGCTTCTTCTGCTACGGTTCGTGGATTTAGTCAAGACGTTTAAATGAAAGAACGACAAATAAATTCACTTAGTAGGAAATCTTCACCATAATGTCCATCCTCCAGATCAGCACATAAAACTGTCATTGAGAATACTGCTGTTATGCACACTTCCAGGCCATATAAACTCTATTCCGTGTTTTTAGATCTACATCACATACAGCTTGTACATTCATTGCAAAAATATTCTCGATCTATGAAAATCTTACTTCCAGGACCACCAGCAAATTTTATTTTCATGTGAATGCAATCTGTTGCTCCTATTACTCCAGATACTCTTCGACTCCTACAGAAACCCAATTTCACAGCTAAAACCTCTTCTGAAGTAGGCATTTTTATATATTGAGGCTCTAGTTGTACTACTTTACGCACTGCATGTTTTATAATATTACGAGCAGTAGATTTATGCACTGCAAAGGAATCGTTTAATAATTGCTGGAAGCACTGGTAGCTTGAAATTGTATCGTAAGTAAAGTTTGATGAGCTGAAATAGATTTTTTCTACAGTCACTATGGAATGATACCCATTCCACACGCTGTAGCGTGCGGAATAAGGGTCATTCCGCACGCTTAGAAATTCCTACGAGAGCCGCGTGGCGTCGCGAAAAAACTGTTCCATTGCTGTCATAATTTAATTTCTCTTCGATTTTTTTATCATTCCTCTCCAAAAAAATATCAATATGAGTATTTTTATCAAAGTTTGATGAATTGGAATGAGATCAATGAAGCAAATTCTTTCTCAAAAAACTGCATATTTTGGTTATAAATATTTCCGCGAACACCTTTGACTGTAGAAAAAATAACATCCGTCACTCGTGCGAATCGATCATTCCATGCTCATGTGAATTCTGCCACTCGACTTCGTCTCGTGGCTGAATTATTCGCATTCGCATGGAATGATCTCCATTCCGCACTTGTATCGGAATATACTATTCTTTGTGTGGCAAGTTTTTTTCCAGCACCAATTAAATATCGCAAGAACAAAATACTGCATTTTTCAATACAAAATCTGAGTTTGAAATTCTCATTATCAAGAAGTTCTCTTAGAGATCTCACCTAGGAACTTTTTTCACTTACTGCATCATCAGAAGATAATAATAATGATATATAATAACATACAAATTATTTATATCCATTTTTTTACTCATATTTTATCAATTTTCGAGTATCAGACAAATATGTCATGAAAAAAGTGACATAATTTGTCAATTTGCAAAAATTAATCGGGGGAGATACTACGTTTAACTTAATTCTGAATTAATATAGAAGATAATCACGATTAACTTCTAATTGAGGTTCTATAAACTCATTCAATGTTTAATTTTGAATTAAATGTAATTTAATCGTGAATTAATTTAATTGCGATTAAATTGAGGTAGAATGACATCAAAAAATTAAATTAATTCTGAATTAAATATTTAATCGCAATCAAATATTTAATTTGCTTTCTATAAACCGGCCCTTAGTAAAATTTTGAAATTAAAAAAATATATGAGGGTATAAGATTATTTTCAGATGAATGAAAAAGTACTCATCACCAATTTTGTATGAAACTTTTTTTTCCTCTTGAGCTGAGGGTGATATTTCAATTCTATTGCTTGTACCATATTGGTTCGTTGCACGTGTAGCAGAAAATAGAGACTATCATCAGATTACCTTTATATTTGCGCGTTACAGTTGGGCCAAATTAATCCTCAGGTACTTATCCTATCTTGTAGTTGGGCCAACATCATGCAACCGAGGGATTAAAGCAATTCTCGGTAGTGGTGGCTGGTATTTTTGGGATGTGTAGGATATATTTTCTATAAATTTTAAATCTCAAATAAATTTATCTAGTTTTTACCCACATTTCAAACATGAGAGGTGTAAGTATCGTATGTTGAGTGAAAAAAGGAATCAGTTGTTAATTGTGAATAATTTCAAGTTTTATGTGGCAAATTCTTTGCAAAATGGAACTGTACACTGGAGATGTGTGAATAAAAAATTGAAGTGTCCAGCAAAACTTTACACGACGGCTGAAAATTTTGCAGAAGTTCTACAATTTAAGTTAAACCATAATCACGGAGAAGACACATCCCTACCCAGACAAATCTTGAGTAACAGTTTAAAAAGAAAAGCTTTGAAAAACCAATATGAAAAACCGGCAATATTATTGCACACGAAGTTCAGAGCAAATCCAGCTATTTCAAAGGGCATAATAAGTGTAACACATAAGCATGCTCCAAGTTTATGAACAAATGTATACGTATGTGTTTGACTGTACCTATATAAATGTATATGTGGCTGTACCTATATAAAAGTATATGACTGTACCTATATAAATGTACTTATATATCAATGTATATGTTATATGTATGTGTTTGACTGTACTCATACGAACCAAATGTACAAAACAATTATGAAATAAAAATATCTGTCATACGGTATTTTATTTATATCCTTGCTTAATGATCAGATGCTGACATTTGGCCCAACTATACTGTGAGATTAGTTGACCCTTGGGATTAAAAAATTTCTTTCAGGTAGGCTGGCCCAACTATACGACTCCGTTTCTATAGTATCACATTGGAGTATTTCTATTTATATTAGAAACTGGTTCTAATATACATTCACGCATTGAGAAGCTCCGATATAAGTTTTCAAATTTTTTTATGGATATGTAGCAGATTTTTTGTTGGACAATTACACCAATGTGCTCTGCAAATTATTCCAAAAACAAAAAAAATAAAAATAAATGAGTGTTAATCAGTAAGCCAATCACGTAGAATTGACATTTTTAGAGCGTCGAACTGAAAATATGCGGCATTAATTCTATCAGACAAAATCATCATTCAACTTCACCAATGTTCATTTAGCAATACTGGAACATTCGACCGAATTTTAATAGTCTAACAAAACTTGTAATTTTGACATGTTTGGAGATGGGGGTTATTCCGAATGTTTCAACATTTTTACCGGACAAAATGTTGTTTGAGTTTTTTCATTTATAATATTACAATTAAGCTATGAAAGAAAGTGATGTTAATAATCTGAAATAAAACATTAAATCGTCGTCTTTTTCGACCATTCGGTGGGAAGTGCGGAAGTTCCAAAAATTTTCGGAGATACTCATCTAAATGAAGCTACGCATAAAGTTTTGGAGGAATGTTAACAATTCGGATAATAAAGTGCACATTAAAGAGCCCAAATAGAAAATAGTTATTAATATTGGTGAGATAGAAGCATCATTACAGTTTTACAGTACTCGAGATTAGAGAGTTTTACAATGAGATCGTAGATCGTATATGTAATGTAACGTGCGAGAGTGTGGAGGCTCGTAAAAGTAACTTTGATGGGCGGAGCCTTTCGTCCTAGTTGTTTCGCGCCGTACCGCACCACATCACCCCGTCGATGGAAGCATCTAGCAATATTCCAGAAATATGGTAGAAAATTCGAGAAATTGATATTTCTATATATAAACGCAAGCAAACGATTTGAGAGTAGTGTAATGGTGACTCTGGAGCAGTGAATATCAAACAGTGAAGTAATCAGTGTATATAAATAGTTAAAAATAAATATCTGCAGCTTTGTTTAAGTTAGTATTGAGTGATAAATAAATAATATAGTGTTGTTTAGTGATATCCAGAAGAATAAAACTTTTATTTCATTTTCAATTATAATATAGTGACTTTTATTTTAATTATAAGCAATTTCCAAGTGATAAGAATTACAGTAATATGGTGAGTGCTGTAACAATGCTTCCCCATATGTGACATACAAAATTTTATATTCAATAGAACTATTAAGAGAAAAAGTTTTATAATTTTTACTTACTTGTACAAAGTAACAAGTAAGTATTGTGAAACCGACAAAATTCACCTATCGAGATTTTGATGGAAATATCCGTTTTGAGCATCCCTGAATCCATTTTGACTATTTTTGGCTTGATGTCGGTACGTATGTGCGTCCGTTCGTAACTCGCAAATTTCGAAACTGGTTGAACGTATAATGTTGAAATTGTTTATTCAAGGTCCGGTTTCACCAAAGTCAGTTAAATTTATATAGAGGTTATTCTGAGTTAGTAACTATAGTTACAATTGTATCAAAAACTGTTTTCGTATAAAATAACCTCTTGATAAATTTGACTGGCGTTGGTGAAACTGGCCCTAAGTCTGGTATAGGGTCTAATTGTGCACCTCGCATTATGGTTCCAATCGTCTGAACCGGAAGTGCACTTTACTTGAAGCTTTTTTCGAATTTTTCTAATAAATCCAGAATAATCAACCGTAGGATGTTGAAATTCAGTATTTGAACTTGATGTTGTATCAGAATGGTTATCTGCTATTTTTGTAAGAATCGGCCAGGCCAGAAGTGCACTTTACTTGAAACTATTTTTTGCATAAATATAGAATGATCCGCCATAGCATATTGAAATTTCGTATAAAGAACTTCAATAACATCTTATTGTACATCTTGCATTATGATTGCGATCGGTTAAACCGGAAGTGCACTTTACTTGAAACTTTTTTTTAATTTTCCGCATAAACTCAGAATGATCAGCCATAGGATACTGGAATTTAGCATTTGAAATTGCTGTAGCATCTAAATGGTCATCTTCTTTTTTTGAAACAATCGGCTGAGCCGGAAGTGCACTTTATATGACAGACTTTTAAAATTTTCCGCATAAATTCTAAACAATCAGTCATAGAATATTTAAATTTTGTATTAGGCACTTTTATAATATTTAGTTGTACACCTTGCATTATGATTGCTATCGACTAAGCCGGAAGAGCATTAATTCGAAACATTTTTTGAATTTTCCGCATAAATCCAAAACGATTGAATGTGGATTGTTGGAATTTAGTATTTAGAACGATTGTACGGTCTAGATGCTTATATCCTATTTTTATTGAGATCCACTGAGCCGGAAGTGCACTTTACTTAACAGTCTTTTGGAATTTTTCGCATAAATTTGAAACGATCAGGTAAAGAATATTGAAATTTGGTAATTCAGTCTGCTGTAGCATCTGAATGATTGCCTACTATTTTAAAACAATAGACTTGGGCATTTTCAAGCAGAGTTGTCCAGTACCATATTAATAAATCTCTGTTAAAGTGAGGTAATGAATGCTGTTGAAAATACTATAAATAGCCAATGATTACAATAAGACACCAAGAAAACTATTTATATTAAAAAGTAGCAATTTTATTTTAATTAATAAGTTTATCATAAAATTTCAATGCACCGAGTCTTGCTATTCTTTAGCTCAGTGGGAATACATTGCTTCATTTTACTTCTGAGCATCTTCAGTATTCAAATAAATGTGAAAATATGATTTTCTTGGTTTATTCATGAATTCAGAAAATGTCAAACTAATTAGAACATATTAGTCTTATTTATTTTCATAGACTAAGCCCTTGGCTTTAATGAAATATTTCCCACCTTGGATGTAATATACTATGACTTAGTTTGGTGAAAATTACTGTGGAGACGGCATTTAATAAGATTTAGTTTGAAGAGGAAAATAAACTAGAATATAAACTCTCCCGAGAATTCTTCGAATACAAGTCTTCCCGCGAACAGGAAAAATACGAATAACGGGAATAAAACAGAGCGATTTTCTAAGAATGTCTGGATTTCAAATAAATAGTTTTCTATGTCTCACAAATACGCATTCCGTTCGCAATTATCTTCCAAGGAAAATTTTCAAACTACAAGTTTTGCAAACGAAAAAATCTTATTGAATAGAAATACCTTACTCTGAACTTCCAAAAGTTTTCCAATAAAATAAATCGCTTCACCATCAATATATATTAAACTTTGACATGACGAATCTATCACAGCAGATATAATAAGGACATAATAATTATGATTCGAAGAATTCGACATCCTAATAATTGTGCTTCCCAATAAAATATAGTATTTTTCCTTACAATAATTCGACTTCGTGTTTGAAGCGAATCTGGTGTTATATTCTGAATTAACCACCTTTTTGATTCATATATCAAGTATCAAAATCCGATGTTTCTTCTTTTTGTTTCTAATTGAAATTCGTCGCTGTCTTTTAGATTTTATGAGGATTCGACGCTAGTTGTTTTTCAATTCCAATAGGAATTAGATACTAGGATCTTTGTGCTTCTTGTGTGAATTCGTTACAATGATGTATACATTTTTTGGAGAGTTAGTTGCTATACCTTTACGAATCTAGTAGGAATTTGTTGCTGAAATCTTTGCGTTTTACAAGGAAATTCTCTGCTACGATCTCTGCGGTTCTTGTGGGATTTCATTGTAAGATTTTTGCATATATTGAGAGAATTATGTGTTAGGATTCTTGCGTTTCTTAAGGAGATTCGATGTTATGATGCGACTTCTTTCTTGGCCGCGTTCTTTTCACAATTTTTAGAATTGTTTAGTTGGCTAATGACAAAAATTGCGCTGCCATTAAAATTTTCATGCTGTTTTGTGCGCCTATAAATTGTGTTCAAATATTTTTACGAGTTACAATCATTGCAAATAATTAAAACATAAAATGCGTTTTTCCTCTCCTTTGGCTTGTGTGCAGTAATCTTTACTTGAATTCCTTTACATTTACGACTGAACTGATAGAATTGTAATTGCTTTTAATTGGGGAGAATCAGCTGCTATTTCACAATGTGTGCATTGTAAACGAACCGACTGTCAAATTGAAAAATGTAGTATTTGAATAATTATGAACAATAGTGTGTTCATAAGATAAACTTCACTTCATCTACATATCATCTTTAATAGTTGTTGCTTGACCAGAGTGCAGAATCCCTAATTATCGTCTCTAATTAGCAGAAGATAAGTGGTCCACTAACTAACTCTGTTTAACATGCTACATCCACTATCAGTTCACAATGAACGTCCCAGCTAATTAACAATCAAATCGAATTACGACAGTGCAAGCAGTAAATAATTAAAATTTTAGTATCTTGTAAGCAGTACGACAGCGATGCCTTAGATTAATTTCAAGTCTGTGTGATGTTATAAGAACATTTTTATTATATAGACTGTTTTATTGGATGATCAAGAGTTTCATATGTATCAGTCAGGGAAGAAACTGATTGTGATATAAGTATTTATATTTTCAATTTTCCTATTGGCTATTAGGGATCACATATTCAATAACAATCGATATTCATTTTGCATAAAAATAGTATTTTCCAAAATATGAGGTCTTTATACAAGAAGTTACATTTTTTATTCGCTCGTTCGATTGAGTATTTTTTTCTGAATTCAATGATGTTACATTTTCATACACTCACATAGGAAAAAAATTGCTATGGCCACCCCGACTATTCCAGACCAGTTGCATCGCTGCTTCATAAATTTAGAGTGTCGTATCAATTAATTGCATATTTCAAAGTCACAGCTGTCATTATTGTAGAATATTTAATTGAATAAAACAATATCTTTCAATTAATTGCTTTATTATTGCCAAAATACTTCTTTTAATACTTCTAATAGCAGTTTTCACTTTTATTGTTCATTCCCGTTGTTAATATCCAATCATTGTTTCCTTTATATTCAAAAACACTACAATTATCAAAGTGACAGATAGCGCTTATATAAAATTAGTATTTTATTTTATTAAGTGGAGAAGACATCTAATGCCTTAAGTCTTAAGAGATCCGAGTTAAATGTTCATAATATTTTATTTTTCATTAGGGGATTTGGAGAAGCAAAACTTCTCTCATCATCAGCTGGAAGATTACAAGATTTTCAATAGGTACCAATGACTTTTTATAGAAAACAAAATTCTTCTTACCAATTAAAATTAAGCGTTAGGTCAAGAATAACAAAGTTAAACTGTGCAGAAATACATGGTGTATGTTAAAGACTTAAATATGTACTAAAGGGAACAACCTCCAAGGCCTGTGTATCGCTCAACGGGTAGCAAACAACTGACGCTGAAACTACTACCAATCCAAAAACTAACAAGAGAGCGGAAGTATCGACATGATAAGAAATAAATAACCACAATGTTTACTTTCTGAGATTTTACAGAACGACTTCAGTATGTTTCATGTTGTTTCTGTAATAAGTTTGAGTATTAAAATTCATATTTTTATTTAAATTGATGTGCAAAGTTTCGTATAGTAAATGGTTACAATGGCCATCAGTTTTGAGTCCAGTTGATTCAGTTGTTCCCAAACTTGACACAATTTTGTTAAGTTGTAGAAAAACAGTTAGCAATCGAAAAATTTATTTATTTTAGATTCCTACTAAGCTTATCTCCTCGAGAGCTTTGAATTGAAATCATACTGGACATCATTTGAATAAGTTGTGAAAAAATAATTGACAATCGTTTAAATACCATTTGATACTTTTACTAGAATTACTTCCGTAAGAGCTTTAATTTGATATCAAACACGATAGAACCATATTACCTATTTAAAGAAAAATAATTGACGAAGTTTTGCATGTGATAACCAAATATGAGTAATATCAATTCTAATTCACATTACGATACTCAGTATTTCTTTGCTTCAGAAAAATATCAGTGTCATAATCATCATTGGTGCAACAGTCTTTTGTGGGCCTAGGCCTTTCTAATCAGTCACACCAAGCCGCAATGGAACATTGTCGTACTGCTGATTAGAATTTTGTGGCATATTGCTACATATTTAAGGTGTACAGGTAGGCAACCTATGGCACCCGAGTGTGATGCTGCAAGTAGCTGTATTCTTATTTTTGCGACAAATCACACATAATGTGCAACCGGCCCTAGTTCCTCTCTGAAAATTTGTGTCACTTGTGAGCGTTATACTCATACTTTACAGTTCCTTTCAACTATAAGTACATTTTATAGTGAACATTTTAACAAAGTTTTGTCCTTCTTCTAACTTTTGTATAGTAGAATACGTGATTTTATTACTAATATAAAAATAACCATAATAGTAATTTGTGTATCAAGGCCTTGAAGGTGATCTTTTATGGCCAAATCTGCTATTTGTGGCCAAAGTATCAGCTGAGACTGCAATTTAAGTAGACCAGAGAAGCACTTATCAAGTTGGCGCTTGGAAAAAAATTTATATTCATGTTTAGAATTAAAGACCAAGAGAGATTGACGGAAGAATATAATATTCATCTCAGCCAAAACTGTTCCTTATAGAGTGTATCAAACTATCCATATAGAAATAATTTTTGACAGATCAGTTCCAAAAAAATGAAATTTGACAGATGTATACAAAAAGAATAATGTTTGACAGATATGTACAAGAAAAGTAACATTTGACAGATGTGTACAAGAAAGTGAAACTTTACGACCGCAAAAGGGGTTATAAAAGTACCTTTTTTGTTATGATTGCCTGAAAAGATATAAGATATTGAGTAAGAACTGTTTGATAGTTTCCTTCTGAGTACTCTTATTTTCGTAAAAATCGCTGTGGTACATTAGCAACTTGAAGTGCTCCGCAAGTATTTTTCTTGAATTATTCCTGAAGTATAGCTCTTAAGAAAAAGTTAATTTCATTACCTATGGCAGCTTGGAAAGGACTAACAAAAGAGAAGATTAAATTTAGTGTAATAAAATATGATTTTCTAGGACTTAAGACTCTAGAGAAAAAATATGTAATGATTCTTACAGAGCAGTGTTTTTTCAACCTTCTTGAATATGTAAAAAAAATTCTGACGATCCCCTAGGATAAAACAATGTTAATGATTTCAAATACGACGTATTTGATGTGAACTCTTTTGAAGCATTAAAGATAAAGCCTTGAAAACTCTGCTGTTTAGATTTTAGAATCATGTATGAAGTCATGGCTACGTTTCATCAAAATCTCCCTTATCACGCAAAGAAAAGGTATACACGAGCTCTGCTAAATCTAAATACACAAATTATTTTTGGGATCCTGTTTGCTCATTAAAATTAGCATTAGTCGCTGATATAAGATAGTATATTGTGTGGCTAGGGACGAAACAAGACGATTTCAGCTGAGAGTGAGTGTTTCATCACTCTCGGCTGAAATCGTGTTTTGTCCCGTGCCACATACTGTATTTTTCATAATACCTGCATTTGAAACTTTCCACATTATAAATTTGTCATAACAAAGTAAATATTTTTCATTTGATTTTGCAGGCAACAAGTCGAGAGTAGCTGCTTGTGCTTTATCAATAAGATGTAGTGGTGTACTTGAAATTGTCGAATTAATACTTTTTCTCTTGGAACTAATCGCCTTGTTAATTTAATTTACAGTTACGAATACAACAACTGTCAAATTAACTGAGGTTATATTATTTTCATTTAAAGATTGACAATGAACAAATGCGACTCTGCCAGGGATAAAACGATGTAAAAAACAAATCCTTAGAGAAGAAACAGGCTTGTTTCTGCCCGGCTACACTTGCATTTATCTGAAATTGTCTTGTTTCGACTGACAAAACAGGCGTTGAAACGCGTTGTTTCAATGCAGGTATTATGAAAATAATATTTAAACCAAGACTCTTCAGGGGCAAGAAGAGAACATTCTAACGGCCAAGAACAAAACCAAATTATTCCTCACGAAACTTCACAAAAAAATATGTATGAATCTTTTCTTCAGAAGATCGTCGAAGAAATTGTAACGGACTTATCGTTGGTAGTAAGCTCTTACATTCCTTGTATGATATAGAGTTTGCATAATTTGGAAGAGAAGTTATTCAGCTACTTTCCAGAACTGAACTCTGAAGCTAAACACTGTCATAGAGCATCGAAAGCCATGCAAGTCTTATTTGAAACATTCGTCTCTAAGTCTATTGGTTTCTGGAGAAAAAAATAAACCAAGTGATACATAATTGAGCCCACAGTTCTATTTATGTGCATTAACTTCAAAAAAATCTGAACTATCACACTAAGTACCTTTTGGAAGGTAAATGGGTATTGATTTATCGCTTTATCAACAAAAACAGTAACTCTGGTTTCGAATAAAGCTAATTTGATTAGATAATTTTTTTGTTATAGCATTGTTTCAATGCTTCAAGAATCATCTGTGGAAAAAGATTCTTTGTTCGATGCTGCCACCTAGTGAAGAATATTGGAATTAAATTCAATAGTGCTAAGTAGTAAAACGAATCGTATTTTAGATGAAAAATTTTAAAGCACATATTTTTAAAAATATCGTTGCTTTTATTTCTGCATGCATTTTTCCAGTAATATACACAATTACAGTGCTATCCATTATTAGAGAATAATATTACTTTATTAATCCTTGGAAACTCATCATTCAGAAACCGTTGACTTTCAGTTATTGTAAATAAAAAATGAATATCTAAAATACATTTTGTGTATAGATTATATCATTGCATATATTTAGGAACAATAAAGAATTACCAATAACAAAATATGAGAAGAAACCATATGTTACGTGCCAATTTGGCTTTTGGTCACTTTTTTGCTGGGCTAGATTATAATATATAATTTGCGTTATTTGGCGTTCAATTTCATTCACTTCATTACTTACTTGGTTAAAGATATTTTTAGTTTTCAAATCTAATAGTTTCGTTCATATTTCAATCTTTAGATCCGTTTCTTTCTCTTCTTTAAGCTCAGTTTTTTTTGGTTTTATCAAAAGCGTGTTTTTGTTTACTTTTTTCAATTAAATTTAGTTCAGGATTTTTGTTTCAAATTGTCGCTGTTGCAATGCGCGCGCTGCAGGCAGTGACGTTACGTTTTATTTTTTTTGAATCTTAGTACTAGGGCGCCCGCTAGGGTTTTTTTTGATAATGAAAAACGGTTAATTTTCAATTAAGTCAAACCGACCGGATTTGACTTAATTGAAGAGAGTCAGCCTTAAGTCCTGGTGTAGGACAGACATACCTTTATTTATTTGCTTTTTTTTTTCACCACCACAATTTTGGGGTTTATTCCAAAGTCTTTTTGCGTGTGCAAGCCCAAGTTGGGGATTCGTTTGGAATAAGCTGTGCTCCGGCTGAATATTTGGGGCAGTTTGGCCATTTGTTTTGTTCGGCGGAGCAGCCCACATGTTGGGGATTATTTTAAATTGTGAGTGATCGTTTTGCTTTAAATCGCTACCATCTACGATAAAACGTCGTCCGGACCAACGCACAACGCTGTGGAAGTACCTGACTTCCACCCTGGCTTTCCCGACCATCCGGAATCCAGCAAATTAGATCCGAGGCTGAGATCCAGACGCCAGGCAGAAGGGTCAATAGGATCTCCAGCGACGCGCCAGCTAAGTGGTTCAGTTTTTTTTGTTATTCAGACTTTTTTTGTGGGTGCTATTTGCCTAATTAAGCACCTCGTGGCTTCACCACGACTTTGGTTTACCTTTTTTTTACTGTGTAATTTTGCGGTGGGCATTCGTCGTTGCCTTTTTCTTTTTTTATGCTTTTTCTGTTTACGTTATAAACGCTACGTCCCGTTGTGAACCAGGTCGATCGATCTAGGGCCTGCTTTTCATTATTTTGTACTTTTTTCTGGAGTAGGTTTATAGACGTATTTATTCTGTTGAGACTTGCTGAAGTCTGCGTAGGGACGCGAATCGCCGCCATTTTGTTTTACCTTTTTTGTTATTCTACTATTGTTACTACGTTAATTTTGCTGATTGAGCTTGCTTCATTTTCATTTTGTTATATATATATTTTTGAATTAACGTAATTAAATATTGACTTCTTTGGGTAAATTTTAATTCATTTATTTTGTGAAAAAAGGAATACCTACCACTTTAATTTTCAGATAGTGATTTTATTTAGTGTTTTTTTTACAGCTGGTGAGTAAGTATTGCTGTTTGAGATATTGTTTTATTTTATGTTCTGCGGCATCTTGATCGACGCCGAAAGGTCTAATTATCCTACAACCCAATATTCTACCCGTCCATCCTACCATCTTTTCTTTTACAGGTACTTTCGCAGTTGTGTGCCTGAGGACGGAAAAATTAACAATTGCGTGGCGCCCTTATTTTCTGTTTTATTAAGAGTTTGCTTGGGTAGCGTCCAGTAGATTTGTTTAGGTAAAATTTATATATTTTTTTTTGGAAGCTAACCTCATAACTACACAGTCCGGCCCTGGGATTATTTTGATTATTTTGATTATTGATTATTTTTTTAATACTGAGCTAGGCCGATTTGTTTTGAAGGGTAAGGTCGCTACCCTTAATAATACATACTTAAAATAAATAATAAAGTATTCACAGTTATTTACATTATCATACACATTTTTAGCAAATAAAAATCAACATCGTATCTATTATTTTCTTGTCCATGGTATCCTGTAGTGTAGACGATATTTATTCGCTGTTCTCAATACATTGCTTTCCTGGGCAAATTTCTTTGTTAAAAATGTGACCTGATGTTCATTTCGTTGATAAACTACAAAGTACACGAAATTTTGAAGAAAGAATTAATTTCAATTCACAATTTGAGAAAAATGTAAATGAAATATAATGAGTTTTATAATATAATGAGGTAGGTTTTTGAAAAATAGTTTCCTTGGGTATGCATTTAGTGCTTTCAGAGTGATTCTCAAGGGAATTACTTGCAAAACGGCGCTGAAAATTGCTTATTGTAGTAGAATTAGTCTTTTTCTTCTAGTTTTCACAATGTTTGTCAAAACAGTCCCTTTGAATATCTACAGAGTGTGAGAGTTTTATGAATCAGCACGAAAAACTTCTTTATTTATAACGATATAAGAAAAATTCACGGGACAAATATATCAGATATTGAGTTTGAGGTTGATTCGTAGCCAAAGATATTTTTGATATTAAAGATTTATACTGGCGAAAGGGTAGAGTGAATTGAGATTATGTAAAACTTCATCTCGTCTACTTGCTACAAGAAAGGTGGGGTCAAACAGGAAAATGCGTTTGAAGGACGAGAAATGCTACGTAACGCCGACAACAGCTCACAGTAACCCAGACAAAATATAAGCAAAAGAGTACTGAGTTTGCATTAATTCCTAACAAGCTTGATTTTTGTACAGGTCTTGAATACGTCATCACAAATGATATGACAAGAGTCCCCATCGTTCCCGCTTGTGTTGTTTTTTATCCGGGCTCCAAGGTCACAAATTTTTGTTTTTTGCGTTTATCTTTAAAACGGTGAGAGCTACCAGAAAAATATGTGAGATACAGTTTGTAGATCGTGAAATTATCTAAAAAAAGGTATCAATACTTTTTGCCCCACAAAACACCGTTTTCGAGTTATCGTGATTTCAAACCTAGAAAATATGGATATGCATTCATTTGTGGCCAGTTTGAATAATAGGATCATCTATGTATAAATTTTTGAATTTTGTGTAAAATACAAGAAACAATAAAGGAGTGCAGTTATCTTGTATCCCTCCAACATCTGCTTCTGCTTATCAACACTTGTTTCATGTGTTCTACCAAGTGCAATTGTGGCTGGGCATTGAACTGAATCCTGAGGACTGAGGCTGGAAATTGATGAATAGTAGCTGGAGCCAATCCAGACTTTATTTCCACCTGCTCCAGAGAAACTACCAAATAAAATTTTTTGTGATTGCAAGAAAGGTTGCATGATGTATAAGTGGGTGCAGAAAACATTTGTTCACAAGTCTGTGTCAATTTTCAAGGCCATTCTTGCACTAATGCTGAATCAAATGTAACAAATGAAGATTCTTCCAAAATTTATGAGGATCTAACTGATATATCTCTCTTCTTAGAGCAGTCAATACAAATTGAGTAAGAAGAGTAAGATGAGAGCGAAGAGGAAGAAACGAGTGATTTCATCTCATTAAATTTTCTTGATCGAAATATATTATGATGTATTCCTACAGGAAAAGTCTGGTTAAAATATAAGCGCTGAATACACTACCTCAGAGGTGATGTGGAAATGTGTGCATACCTACAGTCTGAAATCGCGATAACTCGAGAACGGTGTTTCGTAGGAGAAAAAGTATTGACACCTTTTTTGTAGAGAATTTTACGACTTAAAAATTTCTCACGCATATTTTTCTGGTAGCTCTGTGACCTTTGACCTTGAATCAAAAGCAACGCACAAGCGGAATCGATGAGGACTTTTGACATAGTGTTTGTGATGACGTATTTTAGATCCATACAAAAATCCAGCTTGTTGGGCATTAATGCAAATTGGAATGTCTATTTTGTCTGGACTATAGTTATGGTGTACGTCATACAAGTTATAACAGTGAAAACCTTGCAAAGACAATTGCTATATATTTTATTTTCTGATTCTCAATACTGTCATTTGCAATCACTGACTAACATTGATGTTATGATGTTTACACATCTCAGCGAGTGGGCATGTACTCACTAGATTTTTTTTTAACCAGAGGCGAGCAAGAAATTTTTCCCGTCAAATGTTAATATACATATTTTCTAACTTTCCCGAGGAAAGTATATTTTTGCCTCTATCCATGCAATTATTTCGTACAGTTACAAAACAATTTTTCTGTTTAAATTTGCCATAGCTTGATATCTATGAACTAAGGGATTTTTTTTAATTGCCTTGAAAATTTTTGCTCCTTTTATATCTCTGAAAATAAATAAATAGAATGCTTAAACTATTACACCTAGTATACGAGTGTAAACGGAACTAGGCAACGCGATTTTTCTCGGAAATTATTAGATATAAAAAAAAATCTTTCAGATAAAGATGCTAGTGTTTCTAGCAATCTACTTAAATTAATATGAAACTAAAAAAAAAAATTCAATTTTTGGGAGTATAACTATTTTTGTCTTTTTTTTTGAGGGTACGCCCAGTATATTTTCATGCTGTTTAGTAGGATATAATTTTTGTTTCAAAAAAGTTCACTACGTTATACCTTCTAAACTTAACAGAAGTCGAGATATTGAAGAAAATATCAAAACAGTTTCACTCACATTAAAGCTGGCTATGAAAACAAAATTTGACATTTGTATTGGTTCATTCTATTGTTATATCTTTGTTAAAAAGAATTATTGAATTAATGTTAGATTATTATTTGTTTTAAAAGTGGATGAATACTCAATTAACGAAAAGGTAGATATGTTGAAATGTTTTCATTTATCAAACAATAATTCAAGACAAGTCCTGCGATTATATCAGCAACAATATCCTGACCGCTTTCATCCAAATCAAATATACTTTTTCAAATTAGAAAGAAAGCTATGTAGAACTGGTTTCCTCACTATGGCAAATCGCGAAGTTCATCAAATAAATGAAAATTTGGAAACTGATGTATACACATATTTTAATTTGCATCCGAGAAATTCAACTAGAGAAGCTGCACTAGAATTAAATGTATCACATACGCGGGTACACAAGATTTTTGAAAAGCATGAATTTAAAGCTTACAAAATACATAAAATCCATAATCTTCATCCTGGTGATTATGTAAGAAGACTTTACTTTTGCAATTATTTAATTCAGGGATGTCGCACAAATCCACATTTTCTAAATAAAAAGTTTGTGGACAGATGAGAGCCACTTTTCCAATAATGGTATATTACACATTATTGGCAAACTACCAACCTAAATTAACGAGAAACATGTAGAATTAATTTTCAATTAATGTGTAATACGGAATTTTTAACAATATTACTCTAATTCCATATTTTTATTATTTGACATGAGGTGGTGTCTCATAGGTCCCGCTTTGGAACCGCTTTACATTGATTAAAGAGATTGCGGAAGCTGAAAGCTAGTAAAAACTATTCGCTTTCCAAGATCTCCAAATTTTCAAGTAGAACCTCAACTTTGTGGGTAGCTAACCCAATTATTGGGAAGTAGTGAAGCACTTCATGTGATGCGTTATAATAATGTAAGATGCTATAATAACCTTTAAAGACGTTAGATTCAAAAATTAGCTTAGAAAATAGTGACACTCACCCCTGATTGTACATTATGCCTGCAGCTTTTAGCGTGTCCATTACAGACGCACTGCCCTCCAATTGTAATATCCCTGATGGCGTAGTAAAGTCTCTTGGCAAGGGCTTGAGCTCCAATTCCCCCGTGGTGGGCTGCCGCGACTGTACCGGCAGCCCGGTGCCGCAGGAAACGAAGGCGGACGTAACGTGCGCGCGTGAAAGAAAGGAGCTCTGGCGAGGAATCGTTCGCACCTGGACGACCGTGCACGAGAGACGTGTGAATCTAGAAAGAAGAAGTTAAATATATGAAAAACAATAAAATTCAGATTGAAATTGAAGCAGTGAGCTTGGAAAAAGAAATTGGAAATATATTTATGGTTTAGAAACTGCATTTTTGTCTGTTCAATACGAATAAAGAAAATCTAGGTTCAAGTTTTATTAATTTATGAAAACAGACATATCTGGTGTATTTTTTATTTGATTTGATTTTAATCCGTTGAAAATAATTCAAGAAAATTGACAAAAATGTGTAAGTATTTGGCTAGAACTAGAATAAACGTAGGATCCGGGCTTCAATATATGTTTTAGGGTAGCTTTCTCTAAATCAAGCTCTACTAAAACACTATTTAACGTTTTCGATCGTGACTTTCCGCATTTGAACTTCTAATTACTTGCAGTACCCGAGTAAAAGCTTCCTTATCTATCTGAAAAATAAAATACGCCTTGGGAAAAACAAACAAGTAGATATTTCAGTTTCGGCAAACATTTCATTGAAATGGAAGCATTGTACATAGAAAAAGTAATCTACCATTTTAAAGAGATTTAAAATACGTTAAAATGTGCAATTACCCCAGGGCTTAAATCATTTTTATCGGACAAGGAAATGTAGCTTGCTATTATAAATTTCTCGAACTAATATCCAGAAGCATTATCAACGGTTGTTTTCGAAGCAAAAAAATCTGCTAAATGGAACAATTGATTCTTTTTATAGGTATTGTGTTACAAATCATATTTTAGTGAGTTGATAATTAATTTTTTTCAAAAAAGTCAATTATAGGTTGTACTATCTGAGTACGTTATAACTTTTATGGTATCAAAAAAGTATGGCCTCTAACTGACACCAAAATATATTGTGTTATATTGTGAGAATCATTCCTGATAATTTTTAATGCTGGAAAATTATTTTACCTCGCCATTTTCTAACGGATGCAGCTTGGAGTAATAGGAAGTGCAAATTACATCGGTGTCTGTCACATATTTGGGTTTTCCTGGTATAGGAGGTATCCCAAAGACTTGGAGGCACTCTTCATCATTTATGGCGTAGTACTGCCACGGTTGATAATTAATTCCATCAAGGGATCGTTCTAGGATCCATGATCCAGGTCGAGGTGCATTTCCAGCTTTGACGATGATGTCTACAACTTGATAAACCTGCAAGAAATAAAAAAAGTATAATCTCTTTTTTTTCTAATCTTCTCGTTAGAGAAATAAAGAGATTTTTTGCGAATAAAAAGTAATAATTAAAGTTCTATTCTAGTCTGTCAGATACAATTTCGGCTTGATTTGTGTGTAAAGTTGCAACAGTTTTTACTTCTTCATTTAAGTTTTAATTACTATGCTAATGATGAAATTTTTCCTGTGGAAAAAAACAAGTAATTTATGATCCTAGTTATCACTTTGAAGAACATCGAAATGTTCCATTCATTATTTCACAGGATATATATTCCGAATGTGCCTCACTTTTAAATTCTTATTCTTTTTTCAGGAAAAACCTGATAGTCCTTTCTATTTTCAAATCAATTTACCAGTTTGAATATTTTGATTCATGAACTATTCGAGGTTAAAAATGTCAGTACTTATAATGTTGTCGGTTATAATCATAAAATGTTGTAGTATTTGTTATCAAGTGTGGTGCCATTATTCACAGACAGGACACCAGAACAGAGGGAGAGGACGAAATTCCGGCGCTAGGAGGGTGAAACATAAATCTCGAACCATTGACTCGTGCAGAATAATTTGCGGTTGCCGCAAAAACGCTAATGTTCAGCAGAGATGAGTGGAGGAATAATGTAATGTTATTCCCGATTCAGTTCGTTTTATTTACAAACGTGTTGCTACGTACAAAACAACTGCTTTATTTATTATACGTATTTGAAAACAAATTTTCTAAAGATGCATACAACCCAAAGTTCTTAACAAGTTTATTTGTTAATTTTTATTTTCTACAAATAATTACAGATGAATGAAAATACCTTCTGAAGGACACAATTTTAGTTGTGGGTAATGAAATTATGTGTCGCTTAGATCGTAGAAAAAATAAAGTATATTGCACAAATGGCGTAGTTGCAGCAGCGATCAGGGCGGATTTGGATAACGGACATGAATTACAAAATTTAACAGTTTACATGGTTTTCTCCCGTTGTTGCTTATTCTACAACAGGCGCAGATTAACCGCGTGCATAAATTCAACACCAAGCTTAACAAAATGTAAATATTATTACATAATAAATTACGCTGTTGAAGGCACTATTAGCATGCGAACTTCTGCATCTAACAGTCTAGCATACTAGCTTGAAGGTTGCATTACTTCGTAGCATTACGAAAACTGGTCCTTTGGAACAAAAATTTATATTCGTAATAGAACCCACGTATTAACAGTAGACAGGAATAATTACAGGGTGAATATTAGTTTGAGGAAATTTTAAAGACAATCGAAATTTTATCACACCGCTTAGGATGATCTATTATTCTTTGAGCAAACCAGTGATTCCAAAAAGATTATTTCCATAATTTATAATGACTATTCCATTCGTAGTATTTATAACAAGGTTAACAATGCTAAATCGCCATAGAAACGGTGCATATCAGTGGGTATTTGGACATGTAGAAATACCATCGGGTATTACACTAGTGGTCAGAGTGAGTATTTCACTTAAAGATGTGGTACCTCCAATTTGTGCTTTCTTCGTATTTAATTGAATATTTTCCTGAATATCTTCATCAATTTTATCTTCTAATTTATCACCAAACCTTTCTGAACTAGATTCCATATCAAGACGCAATATTTTTCTCTATTATTCGTCTAATGCCCGTATTATAAAGGACAAATAAATTTACTTCCAAAGTAAATAAAATTTATTCTGTGAAATGACAGTCGATTTTTTGACAGCTATGTTTTTACTGTCATAAAGAATAATGATTCGATTAGAATTTGTTAAATGGATTAAATTTACTTTGGAAATAAATTTACTTTGTCCTTTATAATACTGGGCATAAGAAAATGCAAGAAATTCTAATATTTCAGTTTGACAGAAGTTTGTTTACTCGTTCCTATGAAAATTACGTGAGTTGTTACTAGATTCATAGAAAACTAATTTGAAAAAATGGTTTGACTCTTGGAATAGTCCTCCATATACCATTTGTAGTTAAAGTATTACAGACTATTTTTGTGGTGCAATCACTCATGTTTATTATGCTTGTGAATACCACTCGTGCTGCACACTCGTGGTATTCAAACGCTAGCACAATAAACATTCGTGATAGCACCACAAAAATAATCGATAATACTTCAACTACTTATGGTATAATAAATGATTATTTTTACCATCCAAATTTCGACCAATAGAATTGCACCATTCGGCGTCACGTGGTACAACCTACACGGTTTTCAAGTGGAAATTATTTGAAAATTTTGTCTGTTGGTTATATATACAAAACAAATAACATTCAGCCGCGTTGATTTAGCATCTGTCAAACTGACAGACAGATTGAATGTAAAAATGAGCAGATCCGGAGTCGAGTCTCTGGAATCTATTGATTAATTTGGATGAGAAAAATAATCTTCCGAATACCACTCGAACTCCGAAATTAATCTGATATTTCTCTCAAGGTTCCCTGCAAACAAATCAACTTGTCAAGTTTTCCAGAAAAATCACTCGGGCTACGCGCTCGTGATTTTTTAACGTGGAAAACTTGACACGTTCATTTGTTAGCAACGAACCTATCGAGAAATATCCGATAATTTCGAAGTTCTTGTGGTATTATATATGAAAATTAACAATATTGAATTACATATGTTGTCCCCTGTATATTCCAAAAAATAGATTTTGATTACATTTCGGGTGAAGTTTTCGGGAAATTTATCTAATCCAATTTATTATAGCGTACTACCATTAGAAAGAAGATTTATCACATCGCTCAGGACGAGCTTGAATAAATCAGTGGCTTCATACACAATTAAAACTTTGTGTACGTGCTCAAGATGAATGTAAATATATAAAAAATTAATATCAGCTATCAACTGATATTAGTGCAAGAGCTGTAGACACAAGAATTGAAAATTCCAGTGAGTTTGAATTTTGTGTACGTACCTACTCATACGGATGAAGATATATGCAAAATATATATCAGCAACCAGTTAATATTGATGCTCGAGCCAGAAACATGGGAATTTCAAATTCCAAAAGACAGTTGACCATTTATCACAGCGTTCGAAATATGTTTTGGAGTTTCCATAGCAAAAAATTATGTTGGAACAAGCATGTCACTTAGAAATCATTCAATGATCAATTTTGACGAATCAGAAACTGTTAGTTTGGCTCCTATGGTTACTGCCGGTTACTTTCTAATAATCCAAATCTAGTACAAAACATAAATGTGAAAATGGGAGCCAAGTTCAATATTTAGAATATGTGTGGTTGTGGTTGTCGGCTTCACCGAAAAATGAATTAATATCTAAATGGGTGCCAAGTTCTTTAAATAATCCTACAACTTTTTTATAAGGACATACAACATTCTAAAATAAATTTGAAACACAAAGCTGATAGCTTAGGATAAATTGAAGCTCAAGATTTCACTTTATCACCAAAGACACCAAAAAACTCAGTCTGCCCAATAGATGGAAAAAAGTGCTGAATTTGAGTCAACTCCAAACAAGCTGAATCTTTGTGCAGGTCTTGAATAAGTCTTTACAAATGCTATGTGAAAAGTCCTCATCGATCCCGCTTGTGCATTTTTTTTTACTCGAAGTCAAAGGTCATTTATTTTTTATTTTTTGCGTAACTCTCTGAAATAGTATGAGCTACCGGAAAAATGGATGGGTAAAAATTTATAGAACTTGAAATTCTCTACAAAAAAGGTATGAATAATTTTTCCCTACGAAGCACCGTTCTCGAGTTATCGCGATTTCAAAGCTAGAAAATACAAATATGCACTCATATGTAGCCAGTATGCATCATTTGAAGAAGAAAATATTGGAGTATTGGTTTTTGTGATTCATGCACTCAGATACTCTGCGTGGAAAATATAATTGAGTTAGACAACAGCCGTCCCTAATTCCATTAGTCAGTTGGCCTTAGTAACATCAACAGTCAAGTTAGTTTTAAATGGTTTTTCGTAATAAATATACGTGTTTATAAAGGTGTTTTTATTTGTAACTGTGCCGTTACAAAATTTTATGAAAATGTCAAAAGTTTGCTTCATTTGCAGTGAATCATTGACTGAAGGTGAAATAAAAGAATGCAGTTATTCTGTCTCCCTCCAACATCAGCTTCTACTCATCAATTCTTGTTCTGTGTGTTCTCCCAAGTGCAGATGCGGTTGGACAATGAACTGAATCCTGAAGACTGGGACTGTAAATTGATGAATAATAGTTTGGAGCCAATCCAGACTATACTTTAATGAAGGCTGCATGAACAATTGTGTTTAGCAGAAAAGTTGGATTGTTTTTTTCACCAGTTTGACTTAATTATCAAGACCACGTTTGCACTAATGCTGAATCAAATGCAACACACGAAGATTCTTTCGAAATCAATGGAGATCTTCTTAGAACAGTCAACACAAATTGAGCAAGAAGAGGAAGAAGAGAGCGAAGAGAAAGAAACGAGTGATCATTTAGAATTTGATGTAGAATTTGATGATGAATAATGCAATTTTCTTTCTACTAAAATTCTCATTATATCAATAAAATATTCAATTTCCTGGATTGGAATATATCGTGGAGTATTCCTACTGGAGAAACCGCTTTAACAAAAAGCACCGAGTACACTACTTTAGAGGTGGTGCGAAAATGTGTGCATACCCAAGTAAGTATTAATATCTTTTTTGTAGGGAGTTTCACGATCTACAAATTTTTTCTCGCTCATTTTTCCAGTAGCGCTCATCGTTTCAGAGATATACGCAAAAAATTAAGATTTGTGACCTTTGACATCAGATAAAAAGCAACGTACAAGTGAGATCGATTAGGACTATTGATCCAGCATTTATAATGACGTATTCCGATCGAAAAATGAAATAAGTTATATTTTGGGTGAAGTAATATGTACATAAAAATGAGACTCGAAATTGCAGGGATGCAATAATTTACAAGAACTTAAAGTTCGCAGAAACTGGTTTATGGTAAGGGTAAAAAGTTGTAGATTATTGAAAAACCTCTTCTTTGAGCCCTCATAGATTGCTATTTATTGACTAATTTTCGAGTCAAATTAAAATGGACTCTACTCTCGAAGGCTTCTACTTTCAAGTGCCGATAGAAATATTACAAAAAATTATGAGCCTTCTCTCATGAATGAATATAGCTAAACTGCAATATAGAAAAATTTATCCTGCTTAAAATGCTCTTAAAGTTTTGTGTCCGAACTCAGAATTGATAGATGTTTATGCAAAATGAATATTAACTACCATTAGTACCAACTGAAATCTGAACATATGCTATAGGCTATGTGCAAGGGGGCGAGTTTGAACAAATATCGATGCGAGCGCTCATGATGAGCACCATTGTAAGCATCGAATTCCATTTCTCAGAATACGTCATTGACCATTGTAGTTTAAAAGTGGAAATAATTGCATATAAAACATAGGAAAACGTTTGTTCTGTTTTAGGCTGTTGTGTTAAGGATAATTCAAGTGAAATATAGTTTCATAGATTTCAGGTACCCAGTTATAACATAAAAAAACCAGTTAAGTGGATCTGTCTTTCATGATTAATCCATACCATAACAAAGATGTTTGTAATTCAAATGTGAAATTAGAAAAATTCATTATCGATTTGGTATTCATGAATTTACCTCTATCTCTAATTTGTAGAGTGTTTCAGTGATAGAAGCTTGTCGGATGCACTTTGCAATAATTTTGTTGTTAGTATTGTCAGCAACATATTCTTCAACATGTTTAATATGGCAAAACTAATTTCACGCTTTTTTTCAATGCTTTCTCGGTAAAAGGGATACAGTATTTGATACATACAAACCCGATCCGCAAGATCATCGGCGTCATAATTTGAGGTTATCCTGTCAATTTGGACGAAATAGAACGTTTTCTCTAATAGATACGTTATAATTGAAGGAAAAAATACTCAAAATAAATAATTTCAACGTACCTTTTATGCTATGCAAGTTATATTATACGCACACAGTTGAATTGAATAATATTAGTACATTTAAAAAATTATAGGTATGAAACAATGATAAAATGGGAGTTCAAACGTTCTCCATTGCCCGCTAGAGGCGCTAGTAGACTTCATGCACGTAGCCTATTAGTATTGTAAATTCCAAAAGACAGGTAAAAGTTTGTCACAACATTTAAAACTAATATTATTCTGGATTGATCAATAATACCATTATATAATTTTGTGTTTGTTATCAAAATAGATGTGAGTATATAGGTTGATATTGGTGCAGGAGCAATGTACATGAGAACTAGAAATTCCTGGAGATATTAGAAAATTTATGGCACTGTTGAAATACATTTTCAAATTCTGAATCCATGCTCAAAATAATTGATGAAGTTATATATAGAATGAATATCAACTTCCAGTTGATATTAGTGCACGAGCTATATGAATGACAATTGAAAATTCTGAAGGATTTATTCACATTGTTCAAAACGAATTAATACTTTTTTACAAACTCGAGAGATTTCAGAGAGCTCAAACTTAGTGTACCGTATCTAGAATGGATGTAGATATACGCAGAATGGAAATGGATATCATCTTTCAATCGATATTGGCGCTCAGTCATAGACATGATAATTGGAAATTCTAAAGACAGTTAAAAATTATTAATATCACGTAATAAACGATTTTATTCGCTAAGTAGATTTAAAATTATATGAACTCAGGATGGATATGGGTGTACGCAAAATAAATATAAGCTACCAATTGATACTATTGCACATAACGAATTGAAAATTATAGAGACAGTTGAAAATTTATCGCACAGTTAAAAAAGAAACATTTCCTTAGATCCAGTGATTGCAGGAAAATCAAATATCGTGTACATACTCAGAATACGTGTTGGTATATAGATAAATAAAGTATACTATTAATTTATATTGGTGCACATGCTTTAGATATGAGAATAAAAACTTCTGAAAGATAATTACAAGATTATCACATCACTCAAAACGAATATTTTTTTTTTGAGTAGGAAGCAGTATAAACAGAAGAAATATTAGCTACCAATTATATTGGTATTCGAACAAAAATCATCAGAATTATAGCCTCTGAAGGTACAGTAAATAGTTTATTATACTGCTTGAAATGAATGATTTTTTTCCGAGTAAACTAGTAGTTCCAGAAAGATAAAATTATATATACGTATTTTGGATGGATTAAGGTATACCAATACATAATGCATGTTAGCTGATATAGATGTACAAGCTATAAACATGAGAATTGAAAATTCTGAAGGACTGTTGAAAGTCACCACAACGCTCAATGTCAGGACAAATTGATATATTCTTAGTGAACGCGTGACTAATATATTTAATTTTTGTATACCTAATATTAGCAGGTATATGCGAAAATATTCAATTATTTGTTGATCTACATTCAAGATATAGTTTCATCAAAACTATACCAATAATACATAAATTTCAAGATTCAAGATATCAAGAGAATATCGCTCTACAATGGATAATCTTCACGTCCAGCAATGACAGAAACAGAAATAAGAATTTAATCCTCCGACATTTATTTCACTCTTAATCTTAAATTCCCATCAACTGTTGCACTGTGCAGTCTTCTAAAGCAGCATCTACAAAAGCGCATTCTCCAATTGTAGCATTCTGTAGCGATCTAGAATCTTGTTCGTGGCATTAGAAATTCAACGGGCAGTCGGCATTCCATTTGAGGGCATACAATTGTTAACATGAGATAGCTACGAACGACGTTGTGGGAATCTGTGCGCACTGTAATTCCGTGTAAGTACTGTGTTACACCAATGGGAATGTGGCGAAGATTGGTTCATTAAGGGAATGGGTTTAAGTGAAATTTGGATGGACACCGCAAAATTGGAATCGATTTTCTGTTGAATGTATAACATTCTTCTAAGCAAAGATTTCTCCAAGGTGTCAAGTATCCGAAAATTAAGAAGTACTCTCAACTTCTTCACGTTTCAGTCGAAGAATCCATTTGTGATCTATCATCCTTATTCCTCTTTTCGTAAAAGCTATAATCGTCTGATCAGTCGTAGAGAGCTTTGTAAACAAAAGAACGTGACTGACCGTAACTAGCAAATGTTTTCTCACTTTCCGTTTCCGAAGTAAATTGTATTTCCTGTGGAGAGAATCACAATGATGTGAATAGTGGAATACATTTTTGGAATCGAATATTAGGGAAATTTCTTTTATGGTATTCAAATCTATTCAGGGATATCACTTGATATGGGTAATAACAATTGTGAGGAAGCGAACAAATGCAAGTGAATCCAATGGGATGTTAATATTCTTTTATTTTTGCGAACCAGGGTTTCACGCTTCTACCGGAATGTTGTGTGAAGTGATAAATTTAAAAGGATTTATTGGAAGTTCATAGAGATTCCTTCCTATACTTGTACTACGAATAGATTTGTAATAGATCTTCTCAACAGTAATAATATTGAAGGAGGTGATTTGTTGAGCTTCTTTTTTCGAATAAATAGATTTTTTAGGCATATTTGATCTCAAAATCTAATCTACAAATATAAGTTTTGGAAAATATAGCCTACTTTTTAGATAGTCTCGTGACAATCAAGTTGACGATAAAAATGAAAAGATATATGAAGTAAATGAAGCTACAATATATTGATATAAAATAGTAGTTTTACTCTACAAACCATTATTCTCCAATCACTTGCTATCAACTTAGTGGACATAAGCTGTTTTTGTATATAATATCACAAGAAACTGTAATTTTATCAATACATTTTTCTTACAAACATTTTTTACCTAGCAATATCGTGAGAGTCATCTGTCCGATTAAATCACAAGAGCGTAGCTCGAGGGTTTGATCTAAGCAGATGACTCGAAGGTAGAGGTAAAAAATGTTTGAAAAAAAACTTTATGATAAAATTAAAGTCGCGAGTATTGGTATTGGTAAAAAATATTTCTCACATGAAATTGCTATTGTAAGTATCTATTAAATGACGTTGACCGCAACTGCCAATCTTTTTTATTGCAAAATGCACTAAATTGTCTCCATATACTCTTTTGACATTTTTTTCTTGTAGTTTTAGACTTCTTGTTTCCAATTTCATTTCAAATCTCCGCGAAAAAATACATTTTCAAAACGATAAAATTTTTACATTTTCAAAAACTGATTGTTTGTTTATTAAAACTGTATATTGTTTCTCCATGGCAAAGGCAATTTATCGCGATAAAATGGTCTTGTCAATTTACAGCGGAAAATTCCCGTTGGCAAGCGATTTGTTACTATAATATGCAAAATTCATCAGTATAATTGACATGAGTGAAATAATCACAAGACTTCAACAAAAATTATTACAAAACGTAAGGAATGTTAAAATGTCGCGGGGATGTTGCAATAACCTTGAAAAGTGTGAATAAGTGGTAGAATCGATTTTGGATCCATACTGAATCAATTGACAACAAGTAAAGATCTGGAAAGCAGTTATTTTTTCTTGATTTGAAATAAGGTATGTTAGGAATATTGATATTCAAAAGTAAAATTGTGAAAATTGGAAGTTATTCATGACTATTTATCTAAGGCTCAGTTGTGCAGTCTGAGCTTATCCAAAGTTTAGTAAAACCAAGTTTAATTTCTATGATTACAATTGCTGAAATAATTGTAACCATAGAAATTAAACCTGGTTTTACTAAACTTTGGATAAGCTCAGACTGTACAACTGGGCCTTAAAGTGATAAGATCGATTTTGAATCGATTTCAAATCAATTTGACAAAGGAAAATTTGGAAAACGATCAGATTGTCTTTTCTTTGATAGTTTGATAGTTCTTTTTTGTTTTTGTTTAAAAAGGAACTTTGATAGGAATATTAATGTTCGAAGGTATCATTGTTAACACTGGAAGTTTTATAGGATCGATTTTAAAACGACTGATAACAAAAAAAGTCTGAAAAACGATTCAGATTGTTCCTCTCGTTTTGGAGGCAACAATGAATGAAACATAAATGTTCAAGAGTATGATTGTAAATACTGAAAGTAATAAAGGACTATATACAAATGGAACTATCGATTTTAAATTGATTTTGTATCAACTGATAACATGGAAAGCTCTAGAAAGCAAGTTTGATGCTTTTCTTGATTTTTATAGACTACGGTGGGAATATTAAAGTTCAAAGGTATCTACTTTTGTTAATACTGGAAGTTATATAGGACTATGCACCAGAATTTAGAATTGATCTTAAATCGATCAAAGACAGAGAAATGTTTGGAATGCGATATAATTTTTCAACTTGTTTTGGGAGGAAATGTGCTAGAAATATCTTTAAGAAAAGTGAGTAATGTTTTAACGTATCTCTAGCACCTCGTATCTGTAAATTGGCCGTCGTCACAAACTAGCAAGTATGCGTATGATCAAGACCACTCTAATCGATACATTTAGTTTCTCAGAAAATAAGTAACGTGTGGCGGGTCTGGGATTTTGAACTATCATGGAATTCATGTCTAAAAGTACTATTGTGGATACTGCCAATTGAATGGTATAACTTTCATACATTTAGAGGATGAAATACACGGAAGATTTAAATATCTAATGAGAGCTGATTGGTAGTTGAATATAAATTTGGGGAATGGTACGATTTTCATGTATGTATGTATGTCTAATTATTGATCTATATTAAGACATCTGTAGCTATATTCATGGGTACAGCCACATAAAAAAGACAGACAGAAATAAATGAAGTTAAACGACATTCAGATGCAATCGAACCTTAAAAGTAAATACGCCGAGTAAAGAATTTCCCATGGCTAAGCGAGTTACCATAAAGGGCGGAATTCGTTCGTGTAATATGTCAACCAGAAGTCGTGACACAGCCAGCAAAAGCGGCTAGATGTCCTCACTTGGAATGCTATTGTTTTAAACGCGCCATGCTTTTGTTTTTAGAAACAGTTGTGAATTACCCTGTAGTTAAAACAAAATCGCGAAGCAAAAGAAAAACAAGTATAATGAATAAATATACTATACATTTGAAGCAGTATTTTGATAGATGTATATATAATTAAGTATATAATGAAGGCTATTTTTCATGAAGATGAATATGAGAACATTTTGTTTCTAATCAAATGCCCTATCGAAAAGCAAAAACGGTTTGCTGACTGAATCCACTCTGCGACTAGGAAAACTTACAGATTAGGTACCTACAGAGACAAGAACTGATATTTTGAAAACATATTTCTTACTTCTATAAAATTAATAATAAGAATAAGAGCTAAAATATCTAATCTGTACGTAAATTTTGGAACAATGTATTCATTTTCAAACAATGGAAGATTAATATAATTTTTCTTATCAAAATAGTAGATAATACCTACTGGGATATTTTTTCTGGTATAATTATCCAAATCAATTAATTAAATGATTCCTGAGAGCACATCAATATTTCAATTAAAAATTAATTAAATGATTCTAAAATTTCAATCAGTAATTCTTTCAAAGTGCATTAAAGTTCAAATAAATCTGACATGGGAAGAGAGTGTGTTTGAAAGGTAATATTAATTAGTCATCATTACAAAGCATTAAATTGAACATGGTAATTTAGTCTGTAAACTAAATTACAGACATTTACATGCCTATCAACCGAACATCTGTTGTTGGCCAAGTAAAAGCTAAAAAGAGATCGCTGCTTAAAATTAAATTCTTGAACTCTTGAGATGAAGACAATGCCATGAACAGAGAAAGCGAAAATAACAACTATCTCTGAATAAACCACAAGAAGAAAAGCTTCTTCACTATACAGAATTTTTATCGTGATTCCTGTGCCCCTTTTATGAGCCATAATATCAAAAAAAAATCTAACAAAACTCAAGGTTCTTTAAGGAACATGTAATTTTTGGTTAGCATAACAACGAAATTAAAATAAATATTATTTTCATGATTTTGATTACGTATGAAATTTGAGTACATGATTGGCACCCGTTATATAACCAGAATCATCGCAATGAATTCATATAAACTTTCCAATTTGAGAAAAGGAGAAATCCAATCATCTGCAAAAAAAATGATAGTAATAGTTTGACACTTCTACTAGAATTATCCCTGCAAGAGTTTTAATTTGATATCAAACACGATAAAGTCGAATTACTTAGTTAATATGAAAAAATGGACGAACGTTTGCATTTGATGTCCAAATATGAGTGATAATAATTCTAATTGCACATTATCCATTATTTCTTTGCTTTAGAAAAATTCAACGAATTTTATAATAATTTAAATTTCAATAATGACAAATGAACCGCTGATAATTTTGAAAAATGTTTCAGGTGAATGTTGTGCCAAATTATTCAAGAATCAATTTTAGTAACCTCATAGTTTATGATAAATACTACCGTTTATAAAATAAACGCAAAACACTAAAAATTTCCGTCAGAGAAATTGACCACTAGTTGAATAAAGCTCATCTACGAACTTGAAACTTTTTTTTTTATGAAAAACTCAAATATAAAATTCCAGTCAAAAATTCGTATGCGTTCTTAAGGACGTTCACTCGGCGAGAGAGTGACAGAAAAATTCGTGCGAGAGAGAGGGAGTGTGCGTAGTTTGATGCGGCAACATAGCTTTACATGGACAGACGTAATCTGTGCCTGTGTGAGTTGAGCAACCATAAGGCGCGCAGAGCGATTCCGCAACGTTGCAACCTCTCTCTCATGTCTCTTTCTCCCAGCGTAAAACTGTAGTGTTTACATTTTTATTATGGCTCTTTCTTGATAATGAATATGGATAGGTGGAATATTTTGAATGGTCAATTTTCCTCACACTCTATTCTATAGTATATTGTTTTTTCAGAGATATGTGAAGAAAACTTCTTTTGATATTAGTAAAAATGTTCATTCTTACGATGTATAACCTATACCTCCCATGTTAAAGTCGCCAACTTTAACGACAAATTTCTCCAAATTTTGCATGGATAGCGATATTTTGAAAAATACTACTGTATAGAGGGCATTTTCATTTACACAATTTTTCAATTTGAGGAAAATCAGAAGAAAAACGATTTAACCAGTGAACGTCCTTAAGTGATCGTGCTTCCAGCCAGCCAGACAGACAGACAGATCGACAGACAGACCGACCGACAGACCAACTTTTTTGGAAATTATGTTTATGGTTTAGTACGTGAAGTTCATCAAAATCTTGACCTATCAAAAAATCACCATTACAATACTTCTATTATATATAGATCGGAGAAGTAAAAAATTTATTCAAAAAGATACTTTGCAATCTGTAAACAAACTCAAAATGTAGAAAAAACAAATTCCATATTAAAGTATTACAATTCGTTAACATTGCTAATTGAACGTGCAAGTGATAGCAAAGTTGTGAGAAAGGTATTAATTAAGATAAAATATAAGAATTCGGGTCGAAATCAAAATAAATCATATTCAAATCGTGCTAAAATGAGAATGAAATTTCTCTCTCAATTCGTGTTAATCAGAATAGATCGTGGAAAAAGCAAATTGAAATTTCTTTTCAATTAATAAATGAGTTTTGTATATTTTCTTTCTCATTATTGCATGATGGTTGATATTAATTCAAATTTGATGCCCCTCATATTCTGCCGCCGGAGTTCTGTCCCTGGGTTGCCAACCGTAGTATAATATATAGTATTGTACTATATTTTGAGTCTACGTACTATATACTGTTGAAGAAATATATAGTACGCAAAAATTCTATAATTTCAACACCAAAATCTAACAAACAAATCCTTTATTTTAAAAATTTATCAGCGCCTCTCACAGAAAGGATATTCTCGTTTATGATTTCGAAATGGCAAGAAGAAAGAAACAGAAGTAGTATCTTATTAATGAAAAATGAGCGTTTGATTCAAATTAATTCAAAAATTGAATGTAGCGAAGCATATGACACTTTTATTTCAGAAAAAAGTTGTTGAAAAATGCATGAAGTGCAAACAAAAAATAGTTCTTTTGCACGATTGGGCGTTTTCGTGTGTTTACCGGCACTCTATTTGAGGTGGAATGTTGATTTTACCAGCAAACTGTGGTTACTATGGTTATACTGACTTATCGCCCATGGGCAAAGGCGGTAAGTAAAAAACTGTGAATTTTCACAAAAAAATATTCATCTATTCATCTTTATTTGTAATTGAATATTCAGAATAAAATGTCAAACTTGACAGCTGACAGCGAATAAACAATTATTAATAGTAATTTAATTTCAAAAAGAAAATTCGCACTCATATTTTGGATCTTCCAATTGAGCAAAAAATTTTGTAAGCATCACTGTCAATAAGTACAGTACGTATTTCGTATAATATTTGGAAACCTCGCCAAGGCTCGGCCTCCAAACTATTATTCTCAATCGGTAAACTGTGCTTACTGACCTTAATACTTAAATAACTATTATGAAAATTATGAGTAACAAATATATCTTTGTCTTGTTTTGCTTTTTCCATAAAATACTATACTTTTTTGAGGTGTACTATGTTTTTTATAGCTCATTTTGGAAAATACTATATTTTGCCGGAGAAATGCTGGCAACCCTCCTCACAGGCCTGAGTCTAAACTAAATCTGCTTCTGCTGAAATGTCTATTACCCTCAAGTCAAGGAAATATTTTTATATTTTAGACAATAAAAAGTGACTCAAAATAAGTTGATTTTTCTCACATTTGATGTCATATTTATACCAGCTGAGAGCATTGAGAATTCTTCCGTTTCTAAGAAAAGACTTCAAAAACTTAAAGGAGTCTTTTATTTATCGTAAGATTATTTCGGTAAATAGTCAAAAATAAAGTAAATCAGAATACATTGAAGATATGTGTGAATTATAAAGGAACTGACATTAAAATATATTTATTAATGAAGGTCGCAGCTGTTTTTTCTTGACTAGGTAGATTACTTCTGAAATTCAAGAAGTTCTAGATCTAACTTGAGGATTGTCTTCATTATTATTATTATCCTAATACGTTCATTTATATAACTGAGTATCACATTCAAGAATGACAACATCGATAGAGTAGGATTACTTGTTTAGATGAACCACCTACGTTGATTTTCAAAATGAATCTCAAGATCGCAATCCTATTGACATCTTTAATTGGATAACTACATAGCTATTCGTACGTATATGTAGAGTGACAGCTAAGCTAATTTGCATAATGAAATAATAATGTGCGTACGTCATGTTCAATGCGATTTTCATTTATAAAATTATCTCGAAGAAATTTAAACTGGCAGAGATGTTTGATTAATATAATTTTTATTTATTTTATTTGCTGAATATAATTCTTCAATAAAACAGAGTTCAAATTGCTAAATGTATGTAGGAGTCTTTTGTGAATTACTGAATTATGACATGAGGCCAAGTATTGTCGGGGTACACCCCAACTCGGCACATTTAATCTCCCGATGGATCATCAGTCAAGGGTTGATGGTAATCCTTATGACCAACTCGGCACATCTTAAACAAGTGTTTGCAGAAAAACCCATCCCTATTGTCGACTTAACACCTAAGAAAAATATAAATTAAAATGTTTTGTTTAGTAGCTATCTATTATCTATCTAACAGTTCAATCAACAACATCAAAGAAATCAATTCGCCAACTATAAGTAGCCAATGTGGAAAAACACTATTGATTGTAGAAATTCTGTAAATCAAATCGAAAATTTTTATCTGGTGAAGTGAAGTAGCGGTGTGTTAATCGGAAGTGCAAAGCATTTTTTCATATTATGAGCGAGACCAGAGATCAAGCAACAACGATAAAAAGGTTAATTCACGATCACGTTGAAATAATTATTTTTATTGTATGATGCAACCTACTTATTTTTTGATTTTGTATTATTGTATGTTAAATTTAGTATGATTGTAAAAAAGAAACTATAAAATTGATTTTATTTAATTTAAAAACATTAGAATGCCCAGACTACCTGCAAGTGTGCCGAGTTGGGTATCATTGCAGGTACCTGAGATACTCGTATGTGCCGAGTTGGGGATTCATTAGCAGAGATTACCTGTTAATGTGCCGAGTTGGAAATCGCCGGTATTGTCGAGTCAAGAAAATTGTTGTAGGAATGTTAGGATGCTTTTTGCATACAATATTCTACGGTCTCTCAACTTCCATATTTTGAGAATTAAGCATGCAGGAAAGAGTATAGAGCACAGGTTGACATTAAGACTTCATGAATAATATAACGAGACAATTCCACCAATATTAATTCAATAAATTCTTAAAAATCAAAGCCTGATTGTTACACAAAATCACAAATTCAGGGATCGCTTTTCACACTATTGTCCTGAATATGACAGCAACTGTAGACACGTGTTTTGTCCTTATTAGTTATTAGGACTCTTCAGTACAGTATAGTCGGACTTGTAGCCGCGAAGCTAATGAAAATGAGTTGATACATGGAATACGGATATATAAATATGCAGCAGTGTCATCTACCATAAGACGGTTGTGGTGGCAGATCTGAAAAAATTTGGGACACTGTGAAGTGATATTTGGAAATTGTCCGTGAAACAGTATTTGATAGACTCAAAACTGATTGTTTCGCAAAATTATAAATTCAGGAGTCGGTTTTTACATCACCGTCCTGCATAGGGCAGCAACTCTAGACACGTGTTTCGTCCTTAATAGGACTCTTCAGTACAGACTTTCTATTTCTTCAGACCTGCCACCTGGGCTGTATTATGATAGATGGCACTGCTGCAGATTTATATCTCTGTATGTCATATATCAACTCACTTTTCATTAGCTTCGCTTAGTTTAAGCATTGTTTGCGATGTATAGCCAGAAAAAATCAACGCAAAGTATACATTTTTGACTGCAGCGAGTGATATAAATTATCCAATAATTTATCACATACATCGAAATATAATAATTTATTGTACTATTGCGGGTTATTCATAAAAATTTCTACTGCATATTGTCACAATGATAAAGTAAATATATATTAAATTATATATATTAGCTCATACATTTATAGTGTTCAAATGATTGTTGGTAACTTTTCTGGTTGATGACATAGTTCACTAAAAGACTGATGTTACTATTGTTTGTAAGAATCAGGATGCATTAGGGACATTTACAAAGGATATTAGGTCCAGTTAGAGAGGATTGGTGAATGACTGTTGTGACAATAAGTAATCGAATGTCAAATAAAATGGTGTATATTATATTAAAAATTATTTTCTTATCGCTTAAACTGTTCAGCTACCAGACTATAATGTTTTCTGACTCATCCTTGTTCTACATCCGACGGTATTAGCATATGAGACGTTAACTGTTCTCATGTTGGCTTGACTTGGAACAATTGACAATTGACGTGTCCCAATGTGGGCAAGTGGCTCCCTCATTCCACTTGTACTTGTTGTAATCCATTCCTAACATGGACAGATGCATTCGAACAAAAACAAAACCTCTTTGGAATTGATCACTTTGATCTTCTCCGGGAGACAGTAGTCCACTTCGATTACCGAGTGCCACAAAATTAAACGAAGAAACAAAAATATGTAAGGGTGCTATGAATAGTCAATATTAATCTACATGATCGATTTGCAGGTCTTGCTAGAATTATTTCTTGAGGCACCTCGACCACGAGTTATTTGCAGATCTTGATCTAGAACTATTATCGACAAAAATATTGAATTTTTTGTCTCTTTATTTTATTTGATATTGATACACTTTATTCGAAACTCTATGGCCCGGTTGTACAGTCTTTGGTCTATCGTGAGCGTAATTTAATTGTCTAGATATCGATTGCTGAAAGAAATGTTACTAAGATAATTGAGATAGGTTTAGGATGAACCAAAGACTGTGCAACCGGGTCTAAGTATTTTTTATGGCCAAATGTCTTTCATTGGAGGGGTACACGTGTATAAATATTGAATAAATTACATTTTGATGCTTCACAACATATTTGTAAAAGGGTTAATGAAGTAGCCTGATTTCGGTTATAACATTTAACATCTATTACATTCTTTGTAAGCAGTAATTCTTAATTCTGCAATTAAATCAGGAGTTGAATTTTGTGCTCGTATATATCACTCAGAGCTGGGCAAAGTACTCGTCAAAAGTACTTCAAGTACAAGTATGAAGTACTTGAGTGTATGTGAAAGTACTTGAAATACAAGTACTCTTTTAATCTGCCAAGTACTTGAAAGTACCAAGTACTGTCAAAAGTACTTGACAATTTGGGTGCAAGTACTTCTTTAGTTTTTTGGTTCTTGCAAATTTCAAGTACTGTTGTAAATACTCAGTAAGTACTTCTACATTACAGAGTTGTGCAAAATTATCAAGTGCAAATACTAAGTACTAGAATGTTTGTGAAAGTACTTGAAATATGAATTTTTGTTACATGGTACCATTACAAGGTACTTTTAGTTTATCACATATTTACCGTACCACTTTTGTTGCAGAAAATTACACTGGATTTATTTAATTTTCCGTCCGCTAACCTATTGTTGTATTCGTGTGCACTACCGGACTGTGCAAATAAAAATGTAAGATAAGATATTATGACGGTTTATCCTAATTCTAGATACAATGACTTTGATTACGTGCTTAATTTATCTATGAGAATTATAAAATTTAATTTTAATTATGAATGTCACTGGAATTGTCACATTTTATTGACATCTATCAAGACGACTTGTGAAAAAAATCTGACGTGAACATCACGTGACTTACTTGTATAGTTTAATCATCGAATGAAAGTTGACTCTTGGATTATTTTATAGATGTGGTTTTCTTTCAGATTATTTAGCTATTATTCGAATTTCAAAGGAAACTAAACTTTATAACGGTCAGACCCCGAGAATTTTTGCAAGTACCCACTTAAATACTGGAGTAGGAACTCCCAGAAATTTATTAATATAACTTGCTTGAAATAGATGGATGACCATGATATTAGGGAACAAGACAGGGGTGCATTGGAAATATTTTTCATTATTTATTTTGATTCTAACAAAACATGTTGTATATGTCTTGTAGAAATATTATAAAAGAAGATTAATTTTCATCAGAATCACAAGAAACCCACGGTTGCCACATTTTGAAAATTGTTACCAAAGTTATCTATCTGCCTGATACTTTGGTAATGAGTCAAATGAGTCCTTATACATCCCTGAAACCCTGTTGCTAAGATCATTTTCAATGTGTCTATTAATCCAGTGGTATTGAGAACATTCATGTTGATGTATTTCTGGGGATTCCTAGTCCATTATTTCAGTGGGTACTTGTAAAGGTCAGTTCTCTAATCATAGCTTAATGTTTTGAAAGAAAACCACATCTATAGGCTCTTTGCGAATAGATTGCAGCGCCAGTAGTGGTTAATTTTGACAGTACTAGCAGGAAAACAAAACGTTATCATTGTACATGATTTCAGAATATATGTACCAAATTAAAATTATAAAGCAATTTATAAGCCAGTTTAAAAGTAAATTAAAATATTACGTGTTGGTTATATATATTGTTGCGTTTCAAACTGTAGTACAGTTACAGAAATACAAAAAAATATAAACATTTCTACAAGTTTTCATCCAGAGAACATGAAATAGGAATGGGAAAAAATGGTTTCAGGCTATTAAACGAGTAAAAAAAGTAAAAAGAAGTCAATAATAATTATAGAATATGTATCAAATGTAGAAATTACTTGATGAAACTAGAAAATTTATGTAAGAAGTTAGGTTAAACCATTGTAAGCTATAGCAATTTTGTATGTATTATTTTATGTATCGGATAAGTTTTTGGAAATTCATGCAAAATATCTCGCGTTTCATCAAGCTAAGGCAATGTGAAAAAATATACTTTCATGTGACATGTTTTGATTCGTTTGACAGACATATAGCAGCCTATAATTAATTACTTCAAAATAACATATCTTATTTCGATAAAAACTTTAAACGGACAAGAATTAATCGACATTTGCTCTACAACAAGCGCGGAAATCAAACTCTTATCCAAAAACAGTTTTTCTTCAACATTAAACACATGCTTACTTCTTGCACTAATTTTCCTCTTTCTAATATTGTACTCCGGATACAACCAGGTTATATGAATTGGAATCCTGTTCCTATTATAACTCCATTAGTCATCATTCACTTGTGTTTTTAAACTTATTTCAAGCTTCAATATAAACTTTTTAGCTTTTATTCACTTATTCCACGTAATGACAATTCAAATTTTTTCCTGCAGCTACTTTCAAAATTAAACACTCCGAGCGCTAGTGTCGCTCTCCAACGTTTGCGCAAAGAGCCTATAAAATAATTTAGGAGTCAACTTTCATTCGATGGTTAAACTTTACATCATTTGATATACACAAATTTATTCAATAAAGTTTTCTGTCACTTCAGATTATAATTAATATAATTTTAATAATATTTTGACATATACAATGTAAAACAAAATCAAAAAATTGACAACAGATTATCATTACCTACCTTATCATTTCAATTAAACTGATTGTCAAGCCAAAAATTGTTAAAATAGATTCAGGGATGCTCAAAACGGATATTCTTATTTAAATAAGTATATAAATGCATCACAACTTTGCAACCAAGTAAAATATTCGAAATATTATTCTTTATCGTCGATACTAGCTTTACTTTCCATTAAAAACATTAGATCGCACTTTTTACGCGCGATATTTCGTTAACGATTATAGATACGCAAATGAGTCATAGAATCTTTTTTGTAGAGAAAAGTATGTACTTAATTTTTACTCATGACCTCAAATGCTCTACGACCGTTAGAAAATGAGATATTTGCGAAAAACTGGTCAAAATAGGGTTTTAGATCTTTGGCCTTCGATATCTCCAGAAGCACCATGATTCGACAATATAATTTTTGCACACTCATTATACACGACAAAACGAAGATATTCCTGCAATAAAAAAACCAGTACCATTTATTCGGTAAATAGGGTAATTTTTTGCCTAATTGACTGAACTATAAGCCATTCCAAAGTTGGTAGAACTGTTTTAGGCCAACGCAGGTAAACAAAAGAGATCCTTCACTCTGCCTATATAACGTCGTTTACTTAAAAGGATAGAATAAATCAAATGGTTTGAGTGTGAATAAAACTACGGGGCGGATCAATATAAATTTTGGTGACAGAAATATGCTAAAAATAAATATTACTTGCATTATCACTATTCCGGACCAGTGGTTCAGTGCGTTAGCGCGATGTTCACTGCACGTCTATGACGTACGTATCCAGGAATTCCTGGTCGGACTCCCGGCCAGTATGTATGATTTACCGAAAGAGTGCTACAAGATTAAGCACTCAAATCACTCGGCTTACCACCTGTATGTCTTAAAGGTAATCCTGGTAGTATAAAAAATCACTCTGATTCCGTTAAATCGTTGGTGATTTGAAATCGTCGTAAAAAATGAGGTTTCTTCGATAACGAAACGAGTGCTTGAGGCCTTGGCCCTCCTAGGGTTGGCATGCCACAGAAGAATCATTATTACTAAGTGTATTGTTGAATTTTTATATATTTTTGAATACTGGTGTTTTGTTTTAATTTCGATGCCTGAAAACATTATAGTGTGATATTGAAAAACTTATTTTTGAAAGAGGATATGTCCTAATTTCTAGAATCTTAAAGAAAGTCTTTAGGGTACTTTTCCTTTAATTTTCTAAAATTCAAGAAATGAAAAATAAATTTTTAATTCATCCCAATTTTTAAAAATATTATTACTTGTTTATATGAAGACTGCCTTCATTGCTGCGTTTCATATCTTTGCCACTCACTACAAAAGCGAAAAAGTTAGTGCCTAGTGCGGCATGTTTTGAAATTCATTCATTAATTTTAATAGCTTAAGATAATTTATTATATAAAGATGCTGTTCAAATTCATGCCAACAGCCTCGATTATTGAAAAAAACTTTAATTCAATAAATTTGATTGAAGCTCCCAAGAATATAATTATTATAATGAATGATTTGAGTCAATTACAAAAGCAATCATTTTCCAAAATTTAAATTTGGATTTAATGGGCTTAATTGAGACAAGTGTCCATATTTTGATGTTATTATCTTTGTTATTATTAATAGTACCCATACGATTAGTTTTTTCAATCTCTATTCAAAAAAATATACCTTTGATTTATTGTTTGGAATTGAATTTACAGAAAATTGAGAAAATTTTAGTAGAATAATGAGCCATGGACATAAAAACATTACCTCCTACATATCATTTGATATGAGTTAAATCTTAATAAGAAGTTGTGAAGCTATGGTAAGGAAAATTGTATTTGTCTTTTAAAACACAATCTCTTAATCCTGTGCTACCAGCCTGACAAATTTTGAAATGATCGGTTCACAGGTTTTGTTTTAAAAGTAGTTTTTGTAAATCTGTTTCCACAAGATATGATCGCGACGCGAGCAATAGATCCTCAATTTTTCTATTGTAACTTGCAAGAATTCAAAAGGAAACGCATTGATCACACCTCTTTATTGTTGAATTATTCCGAAATTTCCTAACTCACGACATTCTAATTTTTATTCCAATTCCTGCGTCTCGTCCAACATCTCATACACCGTTCCCACTATTAAATATTCATTACGGAGCCCAGCCATCGTCTTGTACGGTGTCTGTTCCTCTGTTCTGGTGCTCCCTTGCCGTAATTTATGACCGGTTTAGACTTTTAGACTCAGTACAGGTTCTCCAGAGGTAAAAATCCGACGTGTTAGTGAAAAAATTCTTCCATGTTTGTAATTAGAAATAAAATTTATGGGATGAATTTGGAAGGACCGAAATAGATAGGAGAATTTTGGTAGGTTGATAAAGTTGTCAAAGTAAAAATAAGGAGAATTTCATGTTCAGATAACGAGTAATGTTTTTAGAAAGTTTGGACATTGCTAGAAATATTTGGGATATTTAGGAACAAGTATCATTAATTTAGGATATATTTGAATGTCTTCACTAGGAGTTCTTTTCAAATTCGAATAAAATATATGAGGTGAATTTAATAGTTTTTTCATTGGATAATTTTTTGATTATAATAATCAATTAAGTAATGTTTTATTCATACTCTCAAGTACGGCAAATTTTAAATGTTTCACGAGAAGATTTATATCAAAGACTGTATTCTTTCTTTGATAACCCACGTTGGCGTCATCGGCAAATTGACCCGTGAGACCAATCTATAGGTATTAAAGATATGAAGATACTGAAGAAGCGAATGGATGATCAGATGGTCGATGGAGCCATTGTCTGTCGATCATCTTACGATCAAAAGATATCCAACTACGGCCATTATATGGCTATTTAATTTGCTTTTAATTTAACACCAGGTTTTAACCCTAGCTTAATATGAGCACGAGTTGCTCTCAACCCGATGCTTATTACCAAACAGTACCTAGGAACAGATTTAGTTGAAAATTAAATTTTGAAAAACGAGGGAAAATTGATATGTATCTAGATTAGCATAGAGACAATCAGTAGATCTCTTAAACAAAAATTGTTTTCCAATATAATATCTTTTCAACCCTATATACCCAATACATAGGTTATAAAGAAGCTTCAGACCTTGTTTTGTTCTGCGAGCCAACTCTTCTAGCACTGTGCTCGTCACTAATTTCGATTTTTCCTCTCTTGTGTTGAGTATGTCGCCATGAATATCTTTTTCAAACAGCGCTTCTGAAAAGAGGTTTTTTATCATCGATTAATTAATTAAATTGGAAACTTTGTTTGACCATGTTCAAAAATTTACACAATTTATTAAATCGTAGACAAACTCAGAAATCGGAAGTTCGCAGCCTGGTTGAATTTAGTGGTCAACTAAGCGATTACCGTAGTTACTATGTAAGCTGTAAGGGCAATGGGCATTCCAATGGACCACACAGGGTGTAGGGATAGACTGGTCAAGTACTGTTTATCTTTTTCCCTCCAATATACCACCAAGATCTATTTATTCAGGCTTAAAAGTTCAGAGTTATAAAAGAACACAGAAGATTTTGTTTTAAATTTTACCCAACATTGGCTTCAATACAATAACAAGAGCTCTAAGGTTTTAAATAGGGAAGCAGCGGGCAGATTTGAACGCTAGTTTTGTTATAGTATAACAGATAATAATTGTATTTCACATATTTCAGGGCTAATTGTTTTTTTAACAGCTAAATTATTAGATTCATCTTTTTTTCGTGATTCATAAAAGATTTATGACAGGTCAAACAAATATCTTTTTATTGATTCTATTGTTCTCCGATGTTTCGATATTAATAATTGATGAGTGAGGACTAGAATTTCGGTTCATTTTTGTTAATTTCTTTATAAACTGGTTTGTAATTCAAGAGGCCAGTTATTTGTCATTTGTAAATACCAATTTTGATTTATGAGAATGTTCGGTAGCCATCGTTTGATCTCACAAATTGCCAGGTGTATCACGGTTGCTAAAATTAAATTCGTTTAAGTGCAGACGTAGCTTGTTAACAGCTACTGCAAAAAACAATTCTAAACGACCTGACCACGACTTTATTATTGAGTAATAATTACAAAGCATAAATAAATCATAGTTATGGATGGTTCTCATTCTGCAATTGGTTTAAAATTTTTAATCAAGGTTTTTGTTGATTGCTATCTTCTTTAATTTGCTCAGAGTTTCGCAAAGAAGTTTGGCGATAAATTTTATACGCTCTGGTAGGTGCTTGAATTGTTCTTAGAGTCTATTTATTTTGTCGAGGAAAAGCACCACTAATGTAGTTCAAACTTTTGTTATTAAGATAAATAAACAAATGGAAGATTGTGCATCACGCCAACTTGGATTCGGAAAATATATACCAAATCTGTTGACATACAAAAACAGAACAAATAAGAGCGTAACGTAATTGTTCTTTAATTTGATTTTGTTGTGAGTGGCATTTCATTGAAAATCTAAAATGAAATTGACAATATTTTCCACCACTAATTTTCAAATATAATATTTAAGCTCGACGTCGGAAACGGAGGGTGATTTAAGAGCAACGTGATCAAGGGACCCGTCAAAATTATGTGTATTTATCAGTGAAGAGATATTTGGCAAGGAAATATTTACTGTCCTAAAAGAATTATGTATTTGAGATTACCAATTGAAAATACGAGTATTAAATATTCGATCAAATTAGATATGCATCATTATTTTGGTTGCTTAGCAATTGATAATATTTCCAAGGAGATATAGTGCAATTGTTGTTGTACTTTGAATTTGATTTGTGAGCTTCTCATAGAAGATCAAAAATAATCGAAATAAAATTTTGAATTTGCAAAACAAAATTCAATATAAATTTTGTAATCTCAATTCTATTTTCTGTCTATCTGCTCAATATCTACTAAAGTATACTTTTTCATCTATTTATGAAACCATTTATAAAATAATTTACGTACAGCAAAACCTGCATGAGAAAAATAGTTAATCACCTCACAATAAAGCTATTAAGAACTATTGTATAAAAGGAACAGGTTTAACATATATTTAAAATATAATTACCTTCTCTCAAAAAATCACAACTCTATCGTGCTTTCAAACGACATTTAATCGACATTTTGTGTATAATTTCGCACCAAACCACTTCGATAATTAGAATAAAGTTTGAAATTGTTGTGGAACTATTTAATAATATGTTATTAATTCCGGTTATATAGTAGCTAATGTGCAACGAATCAATTAATTGAAAATATTTCGCCAGCAGAAGAAAAATTCGTAAATTATTGCTGATGCAGTTATTATGAAATGTAGTTCAGATTTCGAACCATATATGGAGAAAATTGAAAGTTAGATTTCCAAGTTTATCTAATGAATTGTGTTGGAAAATTTTATCGCGTTTGTGCTATTTTATTTCGAGCTGTATTTATCAATAGAAAAAAATATCGTTTAAATTCCTATTAATGCGGCCCTGCTCTCCATTTTCATCCCGATTAAAATTTTTTAGATTAAAACACAAGGGTACTTAAATGGTTCTATTTTGTCGGCTTCAAAAGATCTGGCAGGGAGTGTAGGTAGCACAAAAGCTAAAAACCGCCATAACCACACTGCTTGAAATATTGCTACCGTGTAAGTTTCCTTCAGGTTAAAAGCGATTAGTTAAGTTTTAACATCAACATTGATTACTGACCATCACGAAATACACATAAAAAACATTTGTTCTATGATTCAGAGGAAATGTTGAACAAGCAGAAGGCAAATTGAAAAGAGAAATGAATAAGGAAAATTCGGAATGACAAAAAAATCAATTTCTTTCAAATAGCAAAGACAGTTCAATATTTAATAGTACATTATTCAATAGATATATCAAGAATAAATTGTTTTAGGAGGCTGGTACTTGAAACACGAGCTTAAGACGATGCAAATACTAAAAAATTTTTACAATAAATAATATATGTTGGAGACTATTTGCATTGACTCATACCCTACTCTCCAAGTCATAAAAGATAATTGGGGTTATTATAACTCAATCGTTAAGTTTTTATGGATCATTATCTATTTCAGCCAATGAACATAAGTAACACTGACAGAAATTCTGAAAATTTGCTTGTTACAATTAAAAAAACTTATCGATCGATAATAAGTTAATGATTGTGTTACAGAATACGGGCAAATATTTTTTTTAATTGCATTGATTTCATAACTGTATTTATAAATTAATGAACGAATGATAATTTTAGAATAACTGTTCTACAACATTTGATATTTATAATTACTTTTCCAAAAATTATCACATTGATGTAAACGTGGCAAAAATGGCGACTAATATCAAATCTTCAATCTTTATAATGTATTTTCTAAATAATAATGGAATATAAAGGAGACACTTCATTTGGTTCACACTTCACACACAAGAAAAGTTCGCGAGTCACGCATTTCGATTTCCTGAAATTCATAATAAATTTTGTTTTTCATTAATTTGATTTTCAAATATTGTAAAAATTAATTGATTCAATAATTTATTCACAGACTACAATATAAAAGTATTTGATAGATGACAGAAGTCGCACAATGTACTTTCGCGTTCAATTGCGCATTTCTGTACTATCATCATCAATGCTACGCTCCGTTTTCGCCTGAACGCCGGTTTATATAATCTATCGTTCGATTTTCTATAACATTCTATGACATTAGCTTATTGAGCGATGCGGACCTTTTAGAACATTGCATTTTTGTTCAACATGTCTAACAACGGACAAAAAAAATTCTTCACAATATTCCAAATGACAACTTAAATAAATATTAGTCTAAGGCCCGGTTTCACCAAAGTCAGTTAAATTCATCTAGAGGTTATTTTGAGTAAGTAACTATAGTTACAATTGTATCAACTATAGTTTCCGTATAAAATAACCTCTGGATAAATTTAACTGGCTTTGGTGAAACTGGCCCTAAGTAAGTAACTTGAGATATTCATATTTGTGAATTTGTAATACTGCTCCCTCCTTACTGTTCGTTGTCCTCAGTGAACACAAAATTTCGTCCTTGATATGACCACAGTCTAACAAAATAAACGACCTTCGGTCTTGCGTTTCTGCCCATCTGTATCCGGAATAAAAAGTCGTACAAACTCTTCGCGATTTCGTATGGTTCTTTACAGTCTCTCTGCGACTTGGGACATTTTCTGTTCTTGTCTAGGGGTTGTAGAATCATTTCAAATCGCTTTGTTTGAACTCGGAACCGTTGGTTCGCAGATCATATCGGGCATTGGGTCTTCATTTTGTTGCTGGCAGCTCGTATGTTTTTTCGTGAAAACGCGTGGATGCTCCAAAAGTTGTTCTGAAAATGGCTGACCCATTCCAGCAGATGTTGCTCATTGTATCATCAACTTGGCTGCAATGATTTGGGTGGATTCATTGATTGCTATATGCTTGCAGACACAATCATAGTGCTCCTTGATGAATTTTGACAGGTAATTCTGAAAAGTTTTGTCAAAACATTCCACCATGCCATCAGACTATGGGTTCTTGTATTGCTAATGGCCAAGTTCTCCATTAAAAATTTGAAAATCTTTGTTTTGATCAGAATGAAGCTCCAACGGTGCCTCGAATCTCTAAATTATGCTTTTAATAAGGGTTTTTGCTACTGTTTCAGTTTCAGTATTGTTATAATTTGTCTTGAACGTAGACCTCACGTTGTATGTTGTTTTGGTGGTAGAGTGTTGGGCATTCTTCTTGAAATACAGCGTTCGCAAGTCTTGCATAATTGTTCGACGTCCTCTTGACAGTTAACCCAATAGGAGTGTTCACGAACTTCATCGAAAGCCTTTTCAATCCCGAAATGTCCACTATCAACTTATTCTGTTATTCTCGGCGGAGAAGAATGTATATTATTAATGATCCAATACACAAATAATTAACTATTATTATTGCTTCATCAAAGTTTATATCGAAAATTAGATTGATATCAGTATTATATAAAACAAAGTCGGTTTCCTTACACCATTCATAAATCAAGAACGACTTGACTGATTTTCATGACCTTTGAGTTTTTGGATTTGTCTCCGTCCAGAATAGCAGATTAAGTATTGAAAAATCGGAAGAAAAGTATCATTATCTCATATATTTTGCATAAAATAGATTTTTTGATGATATCGTGAGAACTTATTTATCTTTTTCAGCTTATAAGATTTGCCTCAGGGTGAAACAAACAAAAGCAGCCGATAGGATCTGAAAATGAATATGGAAATTTCAGGTCCTTCCGGCTGCTTTTTTTTGCCATGCGAGCGAAACGAGCTCGGTCAAAAATAGGTCGCCATGCAAGTGAAGCGAGCTCCGTCAACGTTAAAACGCCTTACTAGGGATGCGAACTCAGTTAACGGTAAGCTGCGGTGCCAGCGAAGCAAGCTCGATCAACGGTAAACCACCGTACGAACAAATCGAGCTCGGTCAACAGTAGACCGCTGTGCGAGTAAAACGAGCTTGGACAGTAAGCTGCCGTGTGAGCGAAGCGAGCTCGATCAATGCCAAACTGCTGTGCGAGCGAAAAGAGCTCAGTTAACGGCAAGCTGCCGTGCGAGTGAAGCGAACTCGGTTGACTATAAGCTACCGTGCGAGCAAAGTGAGTTTGGTCAACTGTAGAACGGCGTGCGAGCGGAACAAAATTGGTCAACGGTAAGATGCCGTGCGAGCGAAGCGTGGTCGGTCAACGTTAAGACGCGCGAGCGTTGCAAACTCAATTAAAGGCAAACAGCCGTGCGAATGAAGTGACGTCACTCAACAGTAAACCGCCATATGAACGAAGCGAGTTTGGTAAACTTGGATTATTCCCAGCACATGCATATTCATTTCATTGTTACATTTTGGTTAGGTTCATATTCAAATAGACAAGTTATGTCCAATATAATAATTACTTCTATATAATCAATTGAATAAGCATGTCATGTGAGATTCATATATTTAATGTATACTCTTTAATAAATTAACAAAAAAGAAAATACCTAATATAAACTCAAAAGATATTCAGTGGAAATGCAAAGTCTCGGCCAAATACAAAAATCTCCTGTTTCGATTGATTTCTAACAAAAGAAGATCTTTTCACAGTTTGACATGCCCTTAATTCCTTATCATTTCCGGGTTATAAGGTCCTGATATAAAGGTAGGCTCAAGTACTTTGCAATCTGAATTTATCAATTCTGTGGCGTTACGAAGTACGCCGGGTCAGCTAGTTGTTTTATATATTAGAGACGATAATATCAACCTAATTTTCGAAATAAACTTTGATGAAGTAATAATAATAGTTAATTATTTGTATATTGAGTCATTAATAATATACATTTTTATATGAAGATTTTTTGGGCCACGAACCGTCGCGTTGCGTGCTTCCCCAGAACACTCTATCAAAGTTCCACTACAACCTGATCAATGGTTTTGGACCTCATAGGGAACAAACATGCAAACATTGATTTTTATTTATATAGAAGAAGATAGATAGAAGATAGAAGATATAATAGAAGATAGAAGATGAAGAAAACCCTATTCTAGCCCACTGATTTCCTCAGTTGTTTTACAGGAGCTGATCCAAGACCTATGATGGTGCCCGAGATACTGACCATCAGCTCGACAGAATCTAACGTGACAAAAAGGTCTCCTCAAATCAAATGAGGATGTAAATACATTTTTGATCAGAGTTTTTCCTCGACAGGGTCAAGTTAAATTAAAATGTCTTCCATCTGGTATAATTCCCAGTAAAAATAAGAATTGTGCATTCCATCAAAAAGGTTAAAGAATTTTATGAGTAGACTGAATTCAAAATAAGATTCATGAGGGAGAAAACCAATTCCCAAACATTCTTTTTCCCTAATGTTGGTTTGTTCATATTAAGAATAGTTCACGTCTTACATGATTGGCCGAAGTGCAGACCAGCTTTATATTGGCACAGAAATCATTCCTGGTCCTTTATTAACTGCATCACCTATTAGATGTTCATCAATAATCACGAATTTGTGCAGTTTGTATGTTTAATTTAGTATCTAATCAGATAATTGATAAATAATTTGTTGCCATTATTTCTTCCTAACCCTGCGTTTGAAGTGGTGAATCCTGTTTGCATTTCAGCCAACCAGAAACTTAAATCATAGCCCAATATGAGTTGTGGATAGTTCTTAACGTGAAAAAATATAGCTGATGAGAGGCAGTTCTATGTAACTGAAGTTGGATACCTAATGCATTTATATTCACATATTTGTAAATAAGAATATATTTTCTTTCGGAGCTAGAATGCACTTTAATTAAAAAATATGTGAATCTTATTACGTAATCTGTAAGGTACTGAAAATTATAAGATATTATTAGTTTTCTTGAAGAATTAAGAGGGATTATACGTTCAAGATTCTGTGAGGATAACTGCATAATCAGGGATAAATTGGACTACTCTAAATCCATTTTATCTTAAATCTATGTCAAAGAATTGATAAATATATTGAGAAACCTCAGTATTTTCTCCAATTATTGAGGTATCTCAAAACGTATTCTACAAACTAATCTAAATTATGTTGTCATAACGACACCCCCATCGAACAAGGCCGTAAGTCAACTTAAACTCATTTTTACTTTTCATTACGGGCATACACAGCAAAAAATGACGTACATGGCAGTACTACAGACGTATCTCTACATCTCACCGTTATGAAAATACGCAAAAGTACAAAGGCGTAAATCGACTTGAAAAAATTGTTCCAGCTTCAAAATGGTTGTAACATATGTACCGTCTTCTTCATTATCATTCAATTTTTGCCTTTCAGCAGTTATAAGGACGTCATACAAGATACAGCCTTGTTCCTCTCATGTCTCTTACCGTAAAGATCAAAATGCACACCGTTTCTTGAGATGCAACTCATCGTCTGTCACCAGAAATCACTTCAATTGAGTTACTTTTTGTTTTGTCTAAGGTGAAACTGTTGTCAGTTCATGATTCAGCTTCGTTTGTGAAAATTGTTTTGGAGTTTTTGTAAGCTTAGATGTGAAAAAAATGAATCGATCTCAACATCAAACTGCTTATGATGCCGAGCAATGGATTACAATAATTCGCTGTGCTGAAAAGTCAGATAAACCGTATACTATACATGGGATAAATCAAAGTGAAATTCTCAATTTTAAAAATTTTATCAATACACTAAGCAACTTTCAGCTAGGCACGGATAACAATAAAATCATATAGTATAAAGTTAGGCATTCAAACATCAAAAGCGAAAGTCCAAAACTGATATACCTAAACTATGATCTTTTATCAGAAATTAATTACCTGATTGATTTGGAGGAGGAACAGTGTACACATGTCACCAGAAAATCAGTAAACGGAGAAGGAAATTCAGTCGTCGATATTGTTATATCTTGTGCATAAAAAGGCTCAATTTCCATTCCAAAAGCAAAGTATAAGGACTTGAACAGCCTTTGCTCCTCTAAAGCTATTCCCAATTTATACCATAATTTCTATAAAAATTTGAGTTACTATGATTTTGCTCTACAATATTCGTTTGATTCAGAGTAAATCAAGGTCTGATATTCCGTTTATCTTGACTTTGAAACAAATACCAGCATTTAATAATCACTTTAATATTCTCTTTAAGTTATTTTTCCAAGATTTAGTTGTTTTTTCATCTGTAGGTATGTACGGGTATTTTGTAGTGCAATAACCACTAGCCTAGTATTTTTGTATTTTTATTTGAACTTACAATATGTATTCCATCAAATATTGTTATCTGTTGAAAAAAGACAAGTCTTTTCGAATGACAAAATTTGGGACTAATGATTCTTTTGGTTTGTAATAAAGCTGTAAGTGTTAGTTACAACCTTGTTTTTCGGAGAATCCCATTACAGCATAGGGTTGTAACTCACTGAATTTCATATCCCTTTGCACTTAGAAGAGCTATAATATAATAAAGAGCGGCAAATATTCCATTTTATCGGATGCAGTTACCCAAGAAAAAATGAAACTGCATATTTTTTTCTAATAAATTTTTTAATAGAGATTTTTCCATTTTTTGTATTTTATTCAGAACTATGCAAAATGAGTTACAACCTTTTTCGATGGGGGTGTCGATATATTACAATTGAATCTACACAATTCTCTTGTTAGTTCCCTAGGTAACAACTCTATTGATATAAGATACGAATTGAATTATGAAGCAATAATTTGTTAGATTATGGTTCAGTCACTTGAGATTCTTACGCTGAATGGATTCACAAGAAAATATTGGATCTTAACAAACCGTATGCCAACGGGAATTCCATAATATCACACTAGAATTTCATTGGATTGATATGAAGGTGTCAGGTGTTAAGAATTGGTTAAGATTCAGACATTTATGATTAGTTCCACAGAAAGTTCAATTACCTGGTGGTCGTTGGTAGATACTCGTGCGCGTCTAGATATTTGAGAAGAAGCTTGAGGTTCAAGTAACCTTACTTGATAACCTGAAGTTAGTGCAGTCATGTTCTCAGTTTTGCTCTAACCACGAACGAATTTTTTAACACGGTTGATCAAACAGATGTATTGCTATGGAATCATGAACTGACAACTTCATAATGTTGCAATAGAAATTTCATGGTTTGGACGACAGAAAATTATTTACATTTTAGAAGAACTAGGACTGTTAAAATTTCTGTTGATGTCATTTCACTTTTTATTTGATAGAATATAGATAAATTATGGAATTTAATTTTTTGCTTTCCCCTCCTCACATAAAATCATAACTACACCTTTTTATATGCTGTTATATCATGAAGGGTTGTAGTAAAAGTGGAATTTAATTCTAAACACATAATGAATTACCTTCTTAGTTCGGTCCTGGCTAGAGTAAAGTGCATCCTTCTGCTATCAGAAAAACAATTTTGTCGACCGTTAGTTAACTATTATCTTAAAACCATTCTTATAAGTATCTTAAAGTAGAGAACTCGAGACTACCACTAGAAGAAAATGTAAAAACGTCTAGTCGTATACTATAGGCAGATTTACAATCCATGGAACATAGTATTTCTTTTAATTAACATTCCGTGTAGAACAAACGTAGTTGTTTTAAATAATTAGAACAACGATAGAACGATACAACAAACTGAATTACTGGAGTGTTTGGATAGGATCTTTATTAGACATTCAAATTGTTTCACTGATTCAGAAGCTGCTTTAAATTAATATTGAATATTCATGGAGCAACAAGTATCTAATAACTAAAAACATAACATTAAAATTCCGTGAAATGTAAGAAATTTACACCATCTGCTGGCGACACCTGTGTTTCTATTTTCTATAAATATTTTCACCTTTATCCTGCTTATAAATAATGACAATCTATTAATATAAATCCATTTCTTCGTTGATTAGTAAATTTATAAATATCCGGCACGCTAATTGAGCACCGCTGTGCTTGAATTAAAGCACAAAATACAGTTAAGTGTATCTCCGGCTTTATAATTAACTGTAGACAGTCGTACATTGCATTCTTTCAAACTTATGCACCAAATAGGTAAACGCAGGCTAATTAATGAAAAAGAGGGAAGAAATAATTAGAAAAAGACGAGAATCATTTAATTAATCACCTGCATTTGTTTGATATTCAACTTCTTTTATGGAAAATAAATAAGGCAAATTTTGTTTCATACTAAACTTTTTTTTTGTGAAATCTTGCAAGTTTCATTCATTGCGCTATATTTTTATTTATTTTTCATTCATGCTACAAAAATGAACTTATTACAGCCACTTTTCAGCGACCATATTATCTAACAATAATAATGTAATAGTTTATCACTTTACTTATAAACTTTTCTTCTTTCACAGTTACGTTTTTTAATACTTTAAGTAATATTTATTGCATTTATAAATTTTAATTTTTAATTCGAAAGGCATTATATTTACGATTTCTATCAAAACAAACATTCATATCTACCTAGTAAATTCAAAATTACCATAAATATTGGTTATGAGTTTTCATTTTATATCTACTTTTCCTTTTCTGAACATTTCTTTTTTGTTGGATTAAAACTGAATTTTACATCTATCGACTATTCCCAAGATGGAATAAAAATTCATGATTTCATCCAGAGGCATAAAGTATAATCTGCAATGTCCATTCGACTTTCAGATTTAATAAAACCGTTAAATAACGATGCCTCGAAGAGCAGTTCATAAAACCAAACTTTGAAATTGAAACGAATAAAAATGAAAAATTCTCCCAAAAGAATCTAAATTCCAATAGGTATTTCTAAATATTTTCAACAACTATTTCTATAAAGGAGATAATTGCAGCTCTAATAAATGTCATATCATTTTAGTATCAAAATCAAGGACTTTTTTATTCTTTTCGCTCCAACATCTTTCTTAAGCGATTAAAGATTCCTTACCATGGCATTCTTAGATA